>CM069880.1:9689156-14489156 GCA_036172665.1 Prosopocoilus inquinatus | reverse complement strand
CAGCTACCGGTGCATTGTTCGGATCACCGGATTCCTTGCCCCAAGAACATTTCACAACTTGCCCGTTGATGTCCGTGTTGTGCACCGCCACGATAGCGTGCGTAGCCGACTCTTTCGTCGAAAAACTAAGACAAATCCCCCATTGCATTTTTTTTTTCACGATTCCTTAATTTCCAAACTGAAACTTACCGAACGAAAGCGTACCCCTTCTCTTTGAAAACGCGAATTTCTTGGATCGTCCCGAACGGGGCGAACGTCTTTTGCATGAGTTCTTCAGTTAATCCGTTAGTAATTCCCCCACAGTAAACGGTACAGTTAGTGGGGCTGCTCTGATTGTAAACTTCATCGAAAGTTAGAGGCTTTGAGTTCACTGAAAATCAAGAGTTTCAGTTAATTTTGTCTATCTAATTCGGAAACGTGCGCGTATGTGCGTCTTTTTCCGAAGTAAAAAAGAAATCACATGACGTAAATATAGCGAGCGGGTCTGTTTTAGTAATTGCGCACGAACCAGAAATGATCAAATTACTTTCGTGATTGATTTATTTATTTATTTATTCACAGTCCTAAATTAAACGATACTGAATGTTTCTTTTCATAGAGACTTTTGTTGAATAAAATTAATTACAATATTATTAATTAAAAAAATAAATAAAAACTCGCTCAGACACAAAACGTGCTAATCAAGCGCTGTTCGTACTAAATAGATTAATTAGTTCATTCATAAAAAATGACCAAAATGACTTCCATTATGAAATACTTTTGATAAATGCATGAAATTAATTTAATTTCGATGTAAGGGCAAACGTATTTTGAACTGAAACTGAAAATGAAGTGAAATGCGCATTCATTGTGCAGCTGTTGAAAGTTACATTGAATGTGTTAGCGTCCACAATTTGCAACTTCTCTGAACGATAATATGACTAATTAATTAAATATACTCGCTGTTTTGCATCTGAAAGTTAAGGGTCGTTTAGTATTACATTAAACATCGTCGAATACCCTCAATATACGTGAGCGAATCGTTATTGTTTAACATAAAAGAAGCAATTTGATCTTTTCTGGCAGAAAAATAAAGAGGATAATAAATACAAAAAGCATGCCAATTTATTAAAATAGTAGAGTAATAAAAATAGATATGTAAGCTCTTTCAACTTTTACGTATGTAGATATAGTATTATATAAATCGAGAGGTACGAAATAAAAAAAAAGACTACTTTCGTTAATAAATTTACATAGAAATGTGGAAATTGAAAATAAACGCTGTTTATTTGACGTTCGGCGTCCATTACAATGCCAGTTTTTCGGGTGTGAATTTGAATTAAAACAATAGCACATGCAACTAAAACTAACAAAATTTTAAAACAGTTATACTGCTGAAAAATCAATCGGTTTACGATGCTATAGAATCTAAATTTAATTTACGATTAACTAGATTTCAAAAATATAATAAATATATACACACAAGTGATTTAAAAAGTAGAAAGACTGTATAATAAATTGTGGATTAGCGAGTTCATATTATTATAAAGCTTCTAGCATGCGAACTAGATTTACTTTTATAATTACAACAGGTCGATCGAAGAAAAAAATAAAATAAAATCAAGCGCAATTATTGATTGTTCTCCTCGTTGTGTTTATAAGAGCTAATCTTCCAACATGCAACAAACTTTATTGTATATAGCAATTTAGAATTCATTTCGAACTATCAAAGAACTAAATATTCATTAGATGCTATCAGCAGCGGATATATCAAAATGTATAAAAATAATTATTTTATATTTCGATTTCGGAAAAAAAAACCACTTACTCTTTACAGGTTCGTTTAGATTTCATCTGAAATTTATTATTCATATAGTAGTATAGGAGTTCATCATACAATTTATAATTTACATTTAATTAGTTTAGAAATTTGAAAAGTGCTTTTTTTTGCTTTTTTTAATTCCGAAAGTAACGACTTGTTTTTTTTTGTAATACTACAAGTTAGAAACAAAAACAAAAAAAAATTAGGAGGGTCGTGATGCAACGATAAATCCTAAATTCTAAGCTCTCTCATTTCAAGTAATTTCATGTTGATCAAACGAAAGGTATTTCGCTTGCATTCTTCAGATCTTTGTCATTAATTAGAGTTCGAAGATTAACTTTTTTTCTTTCTTAAACGTAATACGCAATAAGTTGTATTAACAAAATCAAAGTCGACTGACTGACTTCTGAAGCTTTGATTGATTGAGACGGATATATCAACGGCTTTTGCTTGAACCACATAAGCTTCTGTTACGTAACAGAAATAATAATTAGAGATCGCAATACAACTAAAAGGGAATGTTTCGTAATCATAATTAACGTGCATTAAATAAATATCAGAATCATTTCATTTGCAGAAATAAACTATGTAATATGTATTTCCAGAACCCCCTGTGAAAATTAAAGCAAACTGCAAAAAAGTCAATAATACGATAAAAGCAGAAACAAAAAAGAAACGAAATGCAGTGCGCAAAACAAAATAAGATCACAATTGAGACTCAAAACAAATGAAAAATAATGAATTACCAACAAACGTTAATCAAATGCGAAAAATCAATTCTATAAAAAACACAGTACGAAAGTATAAAGAACAGAAAACAGGAAAAGAAAACAAAAGAAGAATGACGACTAAGATAAACAAAAACCAAGTGAACCTCCAGACGACAAATTAAAAAAAAATCCAGTAGAAAGCAACTGTAAAAAAAGTCGATCGACAAAATGTGAAAAATCAATTTGTTAAAAATAAACAAAAGAGAAATAAGACATAATAAAATAAATTAAGAAAAAAATAGAAGCACCAGGATACTATGATGAAGAAAAAAGGAAAGTATTTGCAAATGAAAAACAAAACAAGGAAGAGAAAAATGCTAAAAACATGATTGCTAAAAAAAAAAAAATGCTAAAAACACGAAGAACAAAAAATAAAAGAATTAAAAAGCAATGGAAGCACCAGGATACTATGATGAACAAAACAAAATGAAAGTTTTTTGCAAATGAAAAATAATACAAGGAAACAAAAGAGAACTGCGAGTCAATAAAAATGCGAAAATAAATTCTTTGATTAAAAGCAGAAAAATGCGAAAAACATGAAGAACAAAAAATAAAATAATGGATGGACGAAAAATTAAAAACGACGAAAATTAAAAATTTTCCGGTCGAAAACTTTTGCAAGGACCAGACAGGAAACAAAAGGACTAAATAAAACAAAGTACCACGGATAAAGTGCAATTGTATCCTTAAAACTAAGAAAAATAATCAAAAAACAAAACAAAGACATGAAATGAACAAAAAACAAAAGCTCTAAGTATTCTCGACATATAATATGCACTTACAAATTGAATTAAAGTAGCGACACGTACAGTCATTATTGATCGTATTGTATATTTTTTCTTTGTCGTTATTTGAAGACAAAGAAGTAGCCCAAATCAGGCGCTAACCGCCAATTAAGACTTTTCAACGCCAATCTAAATTTAAATGTCCAATCTGGTAACCCTGCGATTATGTTAAAATCTTGAAATGTACCTCGGCCAGGGCATGCGAATCTTGAAACGCACCTCAGCCACAGCGTAGGCGATCTGTTTCAGTTGCCTTTTGAACTGTAATTAATTATACAACAAATTGGCAGTTTGGAGTTGTAAGACGATATTAAATACGTTGTTTGAATACTCCCGGATTCTATGTATACAGGGTGTTGCGTTTTGAAACGCAACATAGGATATCCCATGTTAATTTAAAAGCGATCGAATATTGGCTTCCCCAATTATTTTACAGCAAAATTCCATTTGGGTTTCTTAAAGTGCCCTTCAAGATGAATCTGTCTGTGAAGTTTGAGGATTTTTCATTCACCCAGTCTCAAGATATTTAAAAAAGATTAGTAAGGAAATTCAATTTATACTAAAGTATGAGCACGGCCTTTTTTTAAATATCTTAAAACTGAGCGTGTGAAAAATTCTGAAACTTCACAGACAGATTCATCTTGAAGAGTGCTTTAAAAAACCTCAATGGAATTTTGCTGTAAAATAATTAGGGAAGCCAATATACGAGAACTTTAAAATTAACATGGGATTTTCTATGTCGCGTTTCAAAATGCAGGACTCTGTATAAAACGTGGACGTTGAATGAATAACACTCTGTAGTGTTATTGAAAATATTTAAAGGGGGGTTTCAAAATAGTTTACCACTGTTTGTATTTGCTATGGTGAGTAGTAAAAGAGGGGTGGTGGAAGATGATGTTATAAAACGATATCTGCGAGGTATAGCAGTCATTAAAATCTGAAAACAGGAGACGTTATCATCAACAAAAGTCTGATTAGAGGGGGTGTAAATAAGATTGTGTAGGAATACATCCCTCTTAACGGCTTGGATTTAGTAGCACGATTACTATTTGAAATGAACACATAGTGGCGTGTTCGGTTTGTCGTGAAAGAGGCACAGGACGAATCACGCACACGCTGCGGCTACTGCTGCAGACCTAAACGGGAATGTGAGCGTGAGCGTGAGCGTAAATATGGCAGGCCTGTTTATCGGTTGGCTTTGCATCCGTACGCATTGCAGATATCTCAGCCACACTCTGACACTCGTCGGTCGTTCATCGACGGTCAGCGTCCGTCGAATTGCCAAGGACCAAGGACCCCCCCAACGTTTTAAGCATCCACGATCAACCCGATAACCGATTTAATACCGGTAATCAAATCTGAAACGTGTTATAGGTGCCCGAGTATCGTGACTATAAATTAGAATTACTTGACAGTTCGTTTTGTACGCTAACTTCGCCAGAATACCAATTGTGCATAAATTATTATGTTGTATTGTGAATTAATCTAATAATATATCTTCGATATAGCGAGCAAGAGGAACAACCTTCCATCCACCCACTCACCCCATTTACCTCCCCAATTCTTCAAGAAACTAACTAACATCCACAATCAATCAACTTCACTAATCAAAACACGACCTGCTGCAATGCACGTCAATCCGATGATCGCAGGCATTCTATTTGAACTCTTCTCCAGGACGCGGAAAACGAGCAGCAAGACGTCTTCAACCTCTCAAAATCTAACCTTCGTAGACTTTATTAAACTTGACGCATTCCGTCGACGTTAATAGTTAAAGAACAATACTTAAGGAAAAGTATTTCAGGAAACAACCCTTGTTAAGGCACGGTCGAGGGATTGTTACAACTTATTAGGGCTTGACGAAAATCCTACTTTTAAACTCACTGATTAAGGGATATGGGACCAACTATAATATCACATTTACCCTTGGAATCTCCACGATTTATTATTTCAACAACTTGTTGACCACTTTATTTCTAACAAAAAATTCTATCTTCTACACGTCACAAACCACATTATTCGTATCTTAACTTAAAATAACACTACAAACATAATTAATAAAAAAAAAGGAATTTGTTACTAAATATGTACAATCATAGCTCAATGGACTGGTATGCTCGTGTTCGAATTTCGAATTTCGACGTTAGCTGAATGGTCACAGCCTGAGTATCTGGCATGGTATGGGAAGATTCGAGTTCGAATCCCCATTAATACTAAATAAATAAAACTTATAACAAATTTAATTATTCTTTGTGTGGTATAAGGGATAATCTGTATTTGTTTGCATTTAATTAAAAATATAATTGTTATGTATATAAATTAGAATTAGGAGGAATAAAATATAATTTGAAGAGATGATATTCATCTAAATTGCTTTATTAAGTTTCCATTTAACTTCCTAATTAATAATCTCAAGACACTTTCTTTGTTCCCTTAAACTTTGTGTTTTAGTTTTGATTTCGTAACCACGATAAAATTATAACGGGAGTATTTCGTAACGAATCCGCCCCCCCTTCTCCTCTCCCTCTTCCCGTTCTGCTTCTTGTTTATTACGTTTGTTAGTGGTCGTTTCGGGAAATTGCAGAACAAATATTGCAAAAACTAAAGCGCGGAATTAATTTAAAAAAGTAGACGAGCAGAAAATGGGAGAGGAAATGTGTTTTGCCATAAAATATCGTATACACATTCGGAGCAAAAATTTTTACGCAGGGGTATAAATGCGATATATATAAATAAATAGAGCGAACGTCCAATATTTTGTCGTTTAGCTGTTGACACGTATTATTTGTTCGGTGTTTCCGTTTTATAGTAAATGACTAGTAATGCATAATATTGCGTGTCTGTGTTTCTGTTTGCTCACGGTCGAAAACGTTTTCAAATAACACTGTAACTTTTCTCATCTAAGTTCGCTGCGAGGGAAATATTTCTCTATTCATTTTGTTTCTATTGCTCTCCTTTATAAATTATATCGTAGTATTTATTTTGGGAATAGCTCTGATGACTTTTTCCTCCCGATAAAAGCTTGCACTATTTATTTTCAACAACCTCAATGAAAAGAGCATGGAATTATTAATGTATATTGACGATCTCCAATGAAAGAATCTATCTTTTCACATCAACCCCAAGTAATATATTAACTTCTTTAAACGGAAACTCCCTCTTCTATTTTACTTACTACAAGATCGATCGTGAATTTTCAATTGTTAAACTGTTTCCAAGAAAATTGCTTAATGGCCTGATTACTATTTCCTCCTCATCCTTGTTAGATACACTGGAATTCAATTATTTACAAATCGAGCTAATCATCTGGATCATTTTCAAAAAAACAAAAAAAAAAAACAATTAAACGGAATGCATCGTATATCGAATGTTTGAAATGAGGGCCTTCAATGATTTTTGGAACATCCTATATATTAAATTCAAAATATTTAATTTGATAAATAAAAGTAAATGCATGTATATTGACCTAATAACCATCTGGATCATTTTTGAAAAACAAAAAGTAAGACAACAATTAAATAGAATGTATTGTATAAGAATGTTTGAAATGAGGACCTTCAATTATATTTCGAACACCCTATATTATTAAATAAATTAAATTAATTTAATAGGATAAACAAAAGTAATTGTATATTGAGCTAATCATCTGGATCATTTTCAAAAAAAAAAAAAACAAAAAAAAAGAAACAATTAAATAGAATGTACCGTATAAGAATGTTTGAAATGAGGGCCTTTAATTATTTCTGGAACACCCTATATTATTAAATAAATTAAATTAATTCAATAGGTTAAACAAAAGTAATTGTATCTCATCTCATCAATACATTTAATAAATAATATCATTTGATGATTTTCAGAAGGATGAAATCGCACCCTTAATTAATTAATTAATTAATTAATTCACCAAGTACGCTTTGAAAAAATCCCCTGCCCTAAAACAATTCAACAATTTCATCATTAAGCTTATTAAGAGGAAGCTCAAAGAACATTATTTAGTGATCGCGGAAGCAGACAAAGGGAACACTTCTGCTCCGAGGAAAAAACAAATATTAAGAAATTCCCCGATGCTGCCTGCCGTCATCTGAAGACATGTTTTGAGACCGCTAATTACTTTCAAACTGAAAACACCGATTTAATTTCCACAAGTTTTTAAAATATCACTGGAGGCGTCAACGTCCTTTCGTTAAGTCCTATAGTTTTCGAAACTATTTTCATACAGGATGATTCAGAGTAAGTGTCCGACCCCTGTTAAGCTAGCTTGTGTAGTTTTTGAGACAAAATAACAGTGATAGGTTTTCGAGAAAAAAAAATACGAGCATTTAACCTTGAATTGAAACCGTAAAACGATTTGTTTATAACTCTATGAGGAAAGGTTGCATAATGCGAATAACGAACTTGATTTTTTATGATGTAAGTAGGGATACGATAATAATTTTGTCTGTGGAATCGTGTTCGTGATAACGTACGTATCAATTCACAAAAATTTACTAGAGGGTCGGACACTTATTATGAATCATCCTGTATAGAACTTTACAACGCGAACTTTGGTTGAGCGAGGGAGGGAGAGTCGCAAATATGTACATGCAATAAATTTTCGTTTTGTATAATTAAAACAACTTTGATTCTTAAAATGATTTACCTGCAGTTTTCTCTTGGTGGTTAAATTTAAAATGAATGGGTTTAAGTAAAGAAGAAGAAGAAGAAGGAAGGCGAGTAATATGTTTAAATTTTCCATAAAATATTTAAATGTAACTTTCCCCTACTAGTGAATCCCAGTAGTCTTTATAAAATATTTATTTTCGTATCTTTCCCCCCCATACAGCGTTCGTTGGTATTTATTTGTATTCTTAAAATTCTTTGCGGATGTTTTATTCTTCCGCGCGCGCAAAAAAAAGTGAAAAGCTCTAGTTTTCTGTTTCGTTCGGAAATGATGATCATTTCCCTTTTTTATTAAGTCTAAATATAATGTTTCTGCGCCGACTTTTTTAATATCTTTTGTTTGCGCGAATATTTGAGATGTACAAGTAATTTGATCACACATTTCTATTTCAGCATAAAATGAGTTTGGCTTTCGAACAAAGGGAAAAACGTCTCAGGCTTTTTGATTATACGCCAGTTTCATTCATTCGAGAAATTATACTCTGGTTTAAATTGCAGCAAGGCCGGTTTACAACGAACGCGAAGTGGAACTTCTCCTTTATTTTTTCTTTTTTTTCGTCCAAGGAAAACATTCAGATCTATGCATGCAATAAACACCCCCGACTTCGCTTACACAAAATTAAATTGCTTCATCTTTTGAATAACAATTGAATTAAAATTAACTTGCAATGAAATAATTTATCAGGGAATAAATAACGTATTATAATTTATTTTAATTAAAAATATGATTGTTATGTATGTAAGGAAAGATGGATTGAAGGAAAAAATGATTGTTATTCATATAAGGAAAACATCCTCGACTTTGTTTACATAAAAATAAATTGCTTCATCTTTTGAATAACAATTGAATTAAAATTAATATGCAATGAAATTTATTTGGGAATAAATACCGTATTATAATTTATTTTAATCTGTGAATAAACATTTGGTCGTTTCATCTCTAATTTTTGCGCGGAGGGATCAAGAAAGTTGGAGTTCCCTCGTAATTTGTTTAAAATAAACAAACTTATATCATTACATTTACATCAGATAGCACGAAGTCCGCCTGTTTTCAGAGATAAGAGCTTTCGTTTTGTTGATGTGTGCTAATGGCATGCTGTACCGCAACAATATTTATTTAGAATTTATCAACAATAAGACCACCACCGCCCTAATTGTATTTAAATATTAAAGCATGTTATTTTCATGTGTGTGTGTGTGTGTGTGCAAAGTAAAATAAATCTTTTTTGTTTTCCCAAAAACATAAAATACAGCGGTTGCGTTTCGGTTATATCTTGCATATAAGGTCCCCACTTAGAAAAGTATATCAAATCAGAAGTTTCTTTATATCTTCGGTCGTGTACCTGAATATATAATGTGAAAGAATATTCTCGCGTGTGTCCCCTGCAGCTATATAAAACATAAGTAACTCCTGACAGCCGCAGAATCGTTGCTTGATTGGGTCAACCAGTCGAACTTACGTTGAAAGATGGTATCCTTTGGGAGCACCGAAATTTCAAACCCACTTACAAGACGCCCTTCTTTCACATTTTCTACTATTTTGCTGTTTTATCAAACGTATTATGTTTGGTTAAGCTTGTCACTTCCTGTCCAACTTAATACGGGAAATATTTTTTCATTTCCCTTCTCCTCTCCAGTCCAATTCAAAACTCTATTTTCCTCGCCAGCGAAATCTAAAACCTCGTCTCGCAGAATTTAAAACGCGAAAACCTCCAACATCCACAATAAGAAATTGCTTCGTATTTTAATATCAGCTTAGTTATCGCGAAGTTTATTGAAGATAAAAAAAAAGAACTCATAAAGGAAACTAAATAAGAGTGGTGTAACTTACCCTCGTTTTTAGGGGCGGGTGGTTTTCTAGTTGCCCAGTTGGTTCGAATGCTGCGACTGCCAAGCCATTGACCGTTCATTGCGGCAATAGCGCTCTCTGCTTCCTGCAAAAAAAAAGAAACATTTAAACAACCTCGCATAGTACATACATACAATGTTTGGACGACGAAAATATTTTCATTTCGTTTTAAAACGTAAAAAACAACGGTCTTGCCTGGTTTTAACATCAACTACATTTTAGGATTTGATAAATTATTTTTTTATTTACAAAACAAACATTACAAGTAGTTTTAGTAAGGCTATAAATTATTGCGAAAATAACAGGTCGGTTATATAGCCGAGAGAAAGTATCGAGCTACTCCTCTGTTGAAGAGACGCCAACAACGGCCGAAATACCTATCCAGAGGACGCTTGAGAAATCCATTGCAACCCAAATCGATTTTCACAAATTTTTGCCGAAGACGAAAACTTTTTGTTTGCGGAAATTAATTTGAATGTGTGCAGATTTCTTAATTGAATTCCTTAAAACCTTACTCTCTCTCCCTGTCTTTCACTGTCAGGATGGCAAAATAGATTTCCATTAAAAAAAAATAACTAGAAGCAGACTAATTCAATAAAAATCAAACTTAAAATCGGCATGAAATAAAATTAAATCTACAAAGCAAAAAAAAAAATGCCACGTCTTCTTTAACTTAATAAATAAAAGACGTTCGATTCTATATTGTGTTATAAATAAAGAAAGCAAAAAAAAATTATTGACGATTTGGAGATGAGGAGAAAAGCGCTCTCGTATATTCTCTTTCGCGCGAAAAAAATTAAACGAAAACGATAGCAAAAAAAAAATATATATATATATATATACGCAATTCGCATCGGATTTCGACGTATTTCTTCACAGAAAAATAACAAAAGACAATCAACGGTGAAACAACATTGTCAGTGTTTATAGAAACAATCGCGTTCTCCTAATCGTAAAGAAAGACGTAACAAATAAAATAAAAAGAAACAAAATGCAATTAATTGCAGCAGAAAAGAAGGAATCGATCGACATTTGCGTTTTCTTTTGCCTTTATGGTGAATTATTGATCGTTGCAGCAATTGTCATTAAACCGAGTTTGAAACCACTGAGGGCCAGTTGTACCAAGAACGTTTAAACTGACGTTCAACTTTATTTGATTGATCAATTTGATCCATAAATAGAACGTCAATCTATTTACTTTTGTTTATTTGATTGATCGTTTGATCTTCCAAACACCGTTCGTTTGTTTTAAATGCGTGAACCAACTATTGTCATTTACTTCTTTTGATTGGCCATCTCCCTTCTTATCTGTTATGTTTATTTTTGTTTTGTGCTTTGCGACTTACTTTTTTTTCGCCCATCCATTTATGTCACTTTTCTGTGTTTCAATTAAAGCACTTTTTTTAATTTTTCATTATGTTTTCCGTGTCTTCTTGTTTTTGGAATGATCGACTGTCATTTGTTTTATTTACCATTTCTGTTTTTGCTTTTAATTTAGCTTTATTTTACTTCTTTAACTGACAAGA
Source organism: Prosopocoilus inquinatus (assembly GCA_036172665.1). NCBI lineage: Eukaryota > Metazoa > Arthropoda > Insecta > Coleoptera > Lucanidae > Prosopocoilus > Prosopocoilus inquinatus. Next base: position 14,477,766 of record CM069880.1, on the reverse strand, counting down.
GTTTTGCTATTGTTGTAAAGCGTTCTTTTTTAAATTTCACACGTCTTTTAATTTCGTTTTGCTTTTTGTTCTCAAATTGTTCGACTCTCATTTGTTTTTTCTTTTAAAATGGGGGGGAGGGGGTGTACAAACCGTCGTTCAAGTTTTTTAAAACATTCTTTTTGATTTATTTTTTATTTAATAGCTTCGAATGCAAAGTTGAAACACCAAAGTGAATTTTGGTGTTGTAATGAGCGTCTATGATATAGGAAAATTCCCATATGTGATTCATCGTATTTCACGTCGACTTTAAAGGATGACTCATATACTCGAGCGCAGCTCAGAGAGCTTTGGCGAAATCGCTGCCCGGAAAAGTGTATTAGGAAGTGATTCGAAAATGATTCTTTTTGAATTAAATCGAAGTGATTTGCTTTGTGTTTTTAGTTGCTTGATATATTTCGAGTTTTTAATAATAAAGATATAAAAATGTTGTTGTTGATTGCAATGGAGCTGTTTCAGGCCCTATTTGGGGTTTCGTTAAAAAGTGATCGCAAGATGTCGCTACTTAAGCTTTTAATAACGATATAGTAAGTAGGAATTGCATTTAAATAAAAATGGAAAATTAGGTGTGAGTGTGGTATAAAATGTGTATTAGGAAAATTGGTCTAGTAGTTACTAAGAGATAAACGTGGGTCAGCAGGCGTATAGGAACGTATAAATGTCGTTATTTCTTATAAAGGTTCAATTTTGTGGATTTTCCAATATTATAGTGTCCTCGTTAAAGCTTAATTAAATTGATATGAGTTGGACGTTTATGGTGGAGGAAGGGGTTGTTAGACAGTAAAGTAGTAAGCGATTTGTGGGGGGGTAATCCGAGGAAGATTCGAAGAAGACTTGAAGTAGGTTAGAAGGTTTTTCGCAAAGCAAATATAAAACAAATGCCTAACCCTTTTCCGCTCGGAACTTCACACGCTAGGACGGTGGTGAGGTGGTGTAATCGATTGTTCTGAAACCCTGTACGTTGCAGATTATACACCGCATTATAATTAATCAACAGTAATGGTAACTATGTAATAGATTAACCGCGGCAAAGTGATGTAGAAATCTCCACCGTGCATCACGATACTACGATTATTTAATAAATTATTAATAATACCATTATCTCTTTCATGTCAGTCGGAGATAGCGCGAACGAAGCTATGTTTCATCCCCGAAAGCAGTAAATTGGAAAGTTGCGATCGTTTGTTTACTTTCTAAACCATTTGTCGTTCGTAATGCAAAAGTGCAACGCGCGGTTATTTCTCTTTGTTGGCCATTACCAGACAGATATAGTGTTTCAGTTAATAATCCAAAAATTATCGTCCCACTATTTTATTGAGTTCCCTTTTATTAAATAAACGTGTTTTATCTCTCGCACGTTATATAATATGCTACGTAGCGCTTTTTTCACCTCGTTTATTTATTTTACCGCCAACATTTTCACATACATTCGACCAAATAAAAAGGGACAATATAAACGCCAGCAAACGTAATAATTAATAGCGGACGGTCACATATAAGAATTAACGTTCTTATAACCCCAGTATATCAGAAATTTAATATAACTCTTCAAGAAAGTAATGTTCAACTGTCGCTAATATATTTCCAGTATATATTTCTTAGATTTATGTTTACTACAACTAAATACACACCAAACTCCCTTTATTTTTCTTCTTCTGACTCTCTTTAATAAACATTTACATTCGAAGTGCAACCAACTCAAACAGCGAAAGCTCTTTCCATAAAATACATATATATGTTTTGAAACGCAACATAGGAAATACCATGTTAATTTAAAAGTGCTCGAATATTGGCTTCCCTAATTATTTTACAGCAAAATTCCATTTAGGTTTTTTTAAGTCCTCTTCAATATTAATCTGTCTGTCAAGTTTGAGAATTTTTCATACGCTGAGTTTTAAGATATTTAAAAAAGATCAGTAAGGAAATTCAATTTACACTAAAGTATGAGCACGACCTTTTTTTAAATATCTTAAAACTGAGCGTATGAAAAATTCTCAAACTTCATAGACAGATTCACCTTTAAGAGTGCTTTAAGAAACCTAAATGGAATTTTGCTGTAATATAATTGGGGAAGCCAATATCCGAGCACTTTTAAATTAACATGGGATTTTCTATGTTGCGTTTCAAAATACAGCACCCTGTACGCACATACAGATGAAACCACTCCAAGTAACCCCAGAATTTAAATCGGCATGCATCGGCCAATGAAATCAAGCAGGGATGTAATGGATATGCGACAATCCATGTATAAAAAATGACTACCCCTACCCCTTAATTGCCTGTCATACCACTTCACGTGTGATTTAGCCGGTCAACAATTTTTTACTATTTCGCAAATTCATTTCTTCACTTATACAAATTTGTAAATTCTTCTCAATGAAATTCTCATTACCACACAAATGATTCCGTACATGAATTGGTTTTGTTGTAAATGATGCTCGTTGATTTTCTTGGCTGACGATGAGCAACCATTTCAGTTCACGATTTTGAACTTTGAAGATGCTTTCTACGTACAGCAAATCCTGTAGGGGGGTTCTGCACATCATAGTGTCGTCAAGGCTGACTTTGGTTTCGGTAGTTAGTTGTGGTTCAATGTGTTTTATTGATTGTTATTATTCGAGTCGAAATACCTTGGAATTACAGCTCTCTTTCTTTATTTATTATCTGACGTATCCAATACAATTAAGACTGCTTCGTGTACCCTTGAGTGTGACTAGTTATCGTGGCGTGATCTGTATACTATGTATATTTAAAGATTATATATAGAGAGGTAAGTAGTAAATTGCTTGTTTAAACTCGTTAACCGTGTTTAAAATAAATCACTTAATAAAGTTGAAGTAAATTGATATCGAAGCGTAGCAGCAATCTTGCTATCTTGACTAAGTTTTACACTTAGGACTTTGCGCGGTGTTGCTTAAACGCATTAAAGCCGGCGGTCTTCACCGTGCGCTTCGCCATTCTAATTTGTGAGCTTTTTTCTTAACTTCATTCCAAACTAAATTGCATTTATCGAATTGATCTATAAACGAAAAGGACCCCGCTCGAAATACAGGAAGACACACTCAGTATAACTCGTTTTGTTTGTTGTTATTTAACTTTTTAAAGTTGGATTGTGGAAATATCGCTTTCTTCTGTTTCTGAAGTATTACTAACTATAGTAAATACGGTTTACTGAATCAAAATCATGATATCATAGAGATTCAATAAGGATAAACATGCCTATGTTTTCACTTTACAACAATGACCAGTATACCTAGTATAATTTAAGTGATATCGTAGACTGAATGGGGAAGGGTGACAACTGTAAATGTGCGTGTATGTATGTGTGTGTGTGTTATCGGGGTTTGTATGTCGTTATGTCGTAGAGGCACCCTTCAGCAGCCATCTTATTTGTTTGATTGCGTTAAAACTGTAGAAGAAATTGCCCATGGAAAAAAGCCCTCTTCCTCCCATCGTAACTACCCCACCTCTATCGAAACTAAGTAATCTTCCAGTGTTGCGGTTTTGTAACGCAAGTATAACGTTCCTCGAGATAGAATTGAATTGAGTTACTTATTTACGAACGCTATTATGCGAGACATCTCATTTACATTTATAGTCGTTTCGGTGTGGATTAACTGACATTCGATAGGGAAAAATTGATCCTATTCGGAAACTGCTTCTATTTAAGTAATTGTTTCCTCACGCCCTCATATACTTAAACCAGAAATTCAATGCTTGTAAAAAAAAGAACTAGTTTCTCCCTTTACGCAAGTCATCTACATTCAAATTACTAAACCGACTCAGTTCTAACAAAATCTAGCCAATCTAAATGTTAATGCGGATATAGCAACTATTTTGGTCCTTTAATTAAATTCCTTAAATGGTGTAGTAAAATTATTTTTATTTTAATTGCGCTTTTATTAACGCTTCTCCTCTTTTAATTGAAGCTTCTTCCGAATTTTCGTTTGTTTTTTTTTTTTTGTAATCGCAGGTAGACATACCTAAGAGTAAATCATTTTATTTTCTTTAGAAAGTGAGAGCCTTAATTTTATTTTACGAGACAAATTAGCGTGCGCAATATTTGTTGAAATGAACGTAAATTAGAATTGAAAATGAAGGTGACCCCCGAGCCCCCGCAGCCCCCCCCCGCGACAGAACGGGGCGCTGCAGATGCAGAGTTAAGCAAATTTGATTTGTTCCGAACACATCGAATGCCCGCCGAGTCGATGAAAATTTCATTTTAAAGGAACATCTACTTTTAGGGATTATCTTTGACAAATACCGTGCGTTACACAGGCGATTCTTACACCTGTTTTAATATTCGAAAGGTTTTTTTTTCCCCCCCGTCCGTCTTCCGCCCCCACCGCCGCTCTTCTTTCCGAAATTAAAATGAAGCCTTGCGAAATAATTGTTGTGGACGTAATCGTTAGGATTAAAATGCTGATGATTTTTTTTTTCTTAGTTCACGCAAAAAGAAACGAACTTAATTAAGTTAATTGTGTTTTTAAAAATATTGCTGTCATAATTAGCTCATTTTTTGAGAGGGCGGAGGGGGGCGGACGAGGATAACGCGCGACACCAAGCAAGTTACACGAGCATCAAGTTTCTTCGATCAATCCTATTTATTTTTGAAGGAAAATTTCACGTACACCTTTTATTTAAATATTTACATACATTGAAATCGTTTAATCGCAGATAAATAGATTTATTAAAATAAATTTCTTTTCTCTAAAATTAAAGTTGTTATTACGCAGCAAATGGTTGGGAGTTGCATGGGATGACTTATTATAAAGCAAACTGGCTTCAGTTTATCAATGTGGTTAAAAAGCGATTGTAAGAAGTCGCTCTTTAAGGTATTCACTAAAATTAGAGTTATTAATGCCTTTGTTTTCTCCAAGTTTGATTTATTGATTTTTTTTTATATACAGAAGAGAATACTGTGGTAAGGGTTTAATAAAGCATAGAATAATTAATAAGACAACAAACAAGGAAGCAAAACAATTCATGCTGTAATGGAATGAACAAAAAGTTATATGTATAATGCTTCTAGAGTAATATAAGCTTGCTCTTTAGCATTCCCTTTAACGGTTTGTGGCTTGAGCAAGCTAAGTCATTCGGCTGGGGGATGAAAGGGGGGAGGTGGTTGATGCTGAAGCTGGAGGGTTTCCTCACAGTAACGTAAAGGAGGGGATGATGGTAATTAATGCGATGGGAAAGTCGCCGGTCAGCGTCGTCAATAACAACAAATAATAACACGCATTAATAATAAAATTTATGGACCGTCGTTTTAAAATTAATCCGGCCGGCAATAAATTTTAAATTAATTAAATATATATGTAAAATTTTATTAAGTTATTACGAAATCTAAATTTCATTGCCTAATATAAATTTGAAATGTAAATTTTATGAATAAATCTGCAAACTTATCACACGGACTGTTGTTATTACAGTTTCATTCTTAGTAAATAGGGGGGGTGGGGGGGGGGGGTGTAGTAGTACATCGTAGAAATAGAAATCTATCTATCTTAATTATTGGTTATTGTGTTTGGTTAGTTTTAGTGTTGTTTTTTTTTTAGATGTCAATGGAAGAAAATCGATTTCGCCAAATTTAATTTACTCTGGCTTTCCAATTTTTCACATGAACTCCGGCGGTGAATATAATTATAAACCCTGATTAATATTAATTAATTAATTTTACGCGTTTTAGTTTCAAATTGTACTTTATTAATAATTCACAAATCAGTTTTAGTAAAGGTCAAAAAATTATTCGGATTTCAGATATTGCATGCAATGTATACGAGTTTAACAAAAAGGAACTGTACAATAAACTTGGAAACAACAGATGAAATTTCAAATATTGAAGAATTTTATTTTATATGTATGTTTGTGTACATTCCGTGGTTGTATTGCTAGACTAGACTGCATGTGTATGGATGAGTTGGTTCATAAAACAGGGGTGTACACATATTAGCGTCGCGTTCGTTCGAAAAACGTTCGATTTTTTTTTACGTGTGTTTATAATTGAGGTTGTATCACAATTTGATTTCGTGACTCGAACACATTTAAGCGTAAATATTCTGAAAAGTATCATCCAGGCTGTAAAGATGCTCGGGGAAGGAATAAAGCGTGCGGACGGAAGCAGGGGAATCACTGTTACTACGGTTGAGCAAAGATGCAAAGTACGCCGGCCGCAATACTACCCAGAACAACAACTCTCCAACGAGATGACCGGCCATTTGCTCGAAATGAGATCCATAATGTAGAAATGTAAACCTCTTCGTTTCTAACATTTCCCACAGTGTAAAGCTTTTGTCCAGAACGATATAAGACGGTTGGTTCTCTCAGTTCTTACTATTAAATCTCAAACCGACTTAGGATTTTACTGTTTTTAATAAATAACGAAATACTAAATAATTGTAAGAGCAGATTAGATTTATATAAAAAAGAAGCAACCAAAAATTAGGTGTGAGATTGGTATAAGTATGCAAATAAAAAAGTAAGTGATTCGAAAATAATTCCTTTTTTTGGTTTGAAATGTATGCATTTTTAAATGAGGATTGTCCAATTGAAAATTCAATACGTAATTTATGAATTAATGTAAAAGTTCTATATCAAAGTTGGTTATCATAAATACTTAATAAATGTTTAAAAATAATTTATAGGGGGTAACTTTGTGGAGTGTGTACTTTAAAAGTCATTTTCCGAAATGTTGCATCGCATTCATCAAAAATTAACGGCGGCGAAGTCGGAGATTTATTTAAAAACTTGATGAAGCGGAGGCCGTCGCGAAGTTAAATTAAAAAATAACAAAAAAAAAGAAAAAATTATAATTATTAAAGGTGTTGTGATTTCCCAGTTGGCTGTGGACGTGTGCTGTAGAGGTGTGGCCTGATTATGGAAAGTAAATATCGTCACGAACTCTTATACAATAAAGGCACTGATGAATCTATTTTTAAAGACCACTTTCCACCCCACCCATCTTTTCGGATGTGCTAACCACCACCGGGAAGGGTGAAACCGCTTCTTAATTAATGTTTTAACACAAATATATCAACGAAGGAAACCTTATACAGCCTTAAAATATCAATTACAGACGATTTATTATAACAGTTTTTTTTCCTGGAGGTGCTTTTTTATAATTAAAAAAAAAAAAAAAAAATATGGAATTATTTCCTGGTTTTAGATTTTAAATAGAATCAGGATGGTAAAGGGATGAGGGGGGTGGGTTAATTTTGAAACAACTTACCGCTTTCTTAATGAAAGACACGAATCCATATCCTTTTGATTTGAGAGTCTGTGGATCTCTTACGACCCTGCAGTCCCTGTAAAAGAAGTTGCCCATTAAAATGAGTGAAACTTTAGCGGTTAAAGCGCAATCAAAATTTTATCGGCAAATAACGGGGCGTAATCAATTTTTAATCGGATAAAACTATGCGTTTGCAACTGAAATTGACGAATTATTGGAAATATGTTTACTTGCTGTCAGGTTTCCCTTTCCCCCCCTTTAGCATTGTTAATCGCAACGAATAATGTCGAACATACACATATTGATTTTTTTATTGGGTTTCGCATTTATCCAGCGTTTATAGCACCGGACAGCAGTTTTTGTTGTTATCAAATTATATTATTTTGAGAGCGCCCCCTTTTAAACGAAACTATTCATGAAATTTCGCGGTTAACTCTCAATTAAATTAAACGCAAACAATTTCACTCGTGATTTATAAAATCTCCTCCTACGTGCGCCATGAAATTTAATATAACTTTAAGTCGAGAGGGGGTTTGGGGGGCGGGGGCACACATTTATTTCGTTGTGTTGTGAATGTGGATGTGGACGGACAAATTTTTAAAACGCCGCAAACGTGTTTAGCTCTTCGTCAATGAGGAATTTAATATGTGAAACTCCTCGAGAAATAGAAATTCCATATTTAATGCAACTTTATTACAGCTCCAAGAACGCGCAAGTTGTCAAGGAGCGAGTCGTTTTTATACGCAACAATTTTATTGTAGGTGGAAATGGGAATGAATACTCGTCCTGACATAAAATTGTTACACACCGCAGGCCCAAACAGTAATAAAAGATTCATTCTTACTAGGTACCTCAATTCTTTAGAAGGCCAAATAAAATTTATGTGTTTCTAATTCGAACTTTAATAAATGAAGTTTTAGTTGCGTGAGAATTCTTGAATTAGCGGCCGCGCCGGAATTTCCATGCTGCGCAGATGTAAAATTGAAGCGCTCTGCGCCTATGCACAATTCCGGCTAGGCCGTTGATTTAGGAATTTTTGTCAAACTTAACGACTTAATCGACAGAAGTGAAAGTCAAGTTTGGTACATATCGAGGGGGATAAGGGGTTAAAGAGTGCATTTGGTTGGTAGGTGGTAGGCGAGGTTGAGGCAATGTGTTTGTTCTAGGTATTGTTGTGATGAAGCCGTCCAAACGTCGAGTTCGGTAAACCGAAAGCTCGTTTCTCGTTTTGAATAGATGCTATGTTGACCAGACTTGCGCGGCTATTGAGATTATATAACACGGAATAGGTGGATCCGCTGAATATAAATTCACACAAATTTTCCACATTTCAAGGCATCTAAGTTAGAGGACGGCTTAGTTCACCTGCAGTCGATTTCGGGGATGCTCCGCAGGGCAACATTCTAAGTACCCATGTAAATCTACCCTGTACTGCACTTCTCGTTTTACACGCGAAAGTTAGAAAACTGATGATGATGATTTAGGGATAACAAGCTAATTATACTGGACATTTCAGATTATTCTACAACAATACTTGACGTGCATGTATAAGATAACAGCCTATTAGAAATAGGGATGTGCAGTGAAACGATTGAAGAAATTTCAGTGAGGAAATTTCCTGAAATTTTTTCGAAACTGCCAAAGGAGCGGAAATTTCTTTTTTATTTGGAAATTTCACTGAAATTTCCAAATATCGATCGTTGCGTTTTGGAAAAAGAATACTTTTGATACTTGTTAAGCTTTAAATTTGTTAATTTGAAAATTGTTTTTTTTTAATCTCTTCAAGTTGCGTTTTCTTACTTATTTTATTTTTTTCATTTTCCTAATTAAGTCAATAATTGGAAGCTTAAAGTATTTTGAGGTTAAGTTCTTTTCCAGTCGATCGTGTTTTGTTTTTCATTAATACAAGTATTTTGTTGGACTTAATTAAAATTCATTATTTTCAAATTTTTGTTGTTTCTTAATCTCTTCAAGTTGCTTTCTGTTTTTTTTTTTTTAGTTAATTTATTTTTTATGATTAAATAAATCAATAATGAAAGTCGTCTGCCTATTGTTCCTAAATTAATTTCTTTTCTTTTATATAATAATTATTGAAATTGATAATCACTTTTAAAATTAATTTTCGGTTCGTAGTAAAATGAACTAGTATTTTGAAGTCGAGTAAACTTCTTCTTATTTCCTTTAATTCTTTTTTTTGTTTCGTAATTTCTAAATAATCGATCGTCTTTTGTTTTTCGTTGGTTACTATTTTTCCGGTGATTATTTTTTTTTGTCGAAAATTAACCAAAATCTCAACGAATTGTTTTTTTTTTATTTTCCTTCTATTATTTTTATTTTTTAGTTTAACTTTTTAACCTATTTTCATTGTTTAATCCATTCAAGCTTCTTGATTTAATCGTTCAATTCAAATTGTCTGCAAACCGTATTGAAGATTCGAACTGTCTACATATACTGAAGACGGTTTGAATTTGGCGCCATAGCGTTACGTTTACAAATGTCATTGCGACGAAGGCATAACTGAATGTTGCCTTAAGTCATCAAAAATCAATTTTTTTGCTGAATGTTTAATTATTTCCTATTTTCAGTTAAAACGAAGACGTTATTTTATTTAGTATAGTTATTATAGAATAAAATATGCAATTTTACTTCCACGGACACTTCGTGAAATTGATTTAAATGTCATTTTTTTAGTGAGTAAGGTTATGGTAAGTTTACATAACCTCAAATATCTTCTTCAATGAACGTATTCAACAAAAGCAAGGTTATGTAAAGTTACTGCATGGAAAAGAAATGGGGCGTTGTTTTCTTCGTCCTTTTCAAAATATTGAAATATTTTTTTGAAATTTCCACATCCTCAAATAGAAATCGAATCGATTTAAAAAATATAGTGTGCCAAGTTTACGATGCACCACACATACTTCGAAGTGAATTATGTTATTCCACCGGAAGTAATTCTAACACAAATTACGAGCGTACTTGTCTCCGTGTGAACTTTAAGTAATTATCAGGAAATGGAAATGCGCGCACATATGTGCGCTTAAGTTATTAAACTTCTTAAACTTTCAGTTATATTTACATTTCATATTGTAGCCGCGTCAAGAATGTTGTTGCAATGGTTACTACCAGTGCACTCGGCAATTACGTTACGTAACAACGAAACCCTAACTTCCATCGAAAGTTTTTCAAAGTAAAAGTTATCCGTTGCTTTAAAGGTTCCGTAAGTAGATCAGGAGAATTTCGACGATCGATTTACGTACGTGTCTCGCTGGATTCAAACGAAATTTGAATTATTTACGTCCGAAGGTAAATATTCATTCCTTTCATTGTATTTGGATTACTATACATCAAACTACTCAATCAAAACCAACATTAACAACTCCAATATCTCTCTATTACATTACTCTTATTTAAGTCTACGTAATTTACAAAAAAAAGAAAAATCTTTTGTCAAATTTTTTTAGTTGGTAGTTTAAACCATGTGAGATTCAACTTGGAATCCCCTTGCTCATGGTCTTCTGGATATAGGGTAAAACCCTCTCATAATTTCAGAATTTAATTATTTTGAGTCAGTTTACGAGCAGATACAGGATGAAAGTATGGAAATCAATGTCACTCTCATAAGCGGCACGTTAGGTAGGTGGCGTACTTTGCGTTTGTTACCACATATTCATCGCATTAATAACCCGGCGCTTATGAACTGTCGGCGAGCGTGCGCGTTGCATTCAGACGACGAAGTGACCGTAATGATCCATCATACAAATGTCCTAAGCTTGTTTATGAGTACGCCTACGCAGTGCGATTGCAGGTGTTTCCTCCAGTTGCTGTATTAGCGTTTCGCCCTCTCTGTAATTTGATGATTCAACGAGTGAAACTGTAACTTGAAATAATCGTAGCTTTATCGTCGCCGTAAACAATCCACAGATCAGAAACTGTGCCATTCTTATCAGGAGATACCAACAGTGATAAGAACGAACATTTTCTGCGAATTGCTAGAAATAGGGATGTGCAGTGAAACGCTTGAAGAAATTTATGAGCAGATTCAGGATGAAAGTATGGAAATCAATGTCACTCTCATAAGCTGCACGTTAGGTAGATGGCGTACTTTGCGTTTGTTACCACATATTCATCGCATTAATAACCCGGCGCTTATGAACTGGCGGCGAGCGTGCGCGTTGCATTCAGACGACGAAGTGACCGTAATGATCCATCATACAAATGTCCTAAGCTTGTTTATGAGTACGCCTACGCAATGCGAGTGCAGGTGTTTCCTCCAGTTGCTGTATTAGCGTTTCGCCCTCTCTGTAATTTGATTATTCAACGAGTGAAACTGTAACTTGAAATAATCGTAGCTTTATCGTCGCCGTAAACAATCCTCAGATCAGAAACTGTGCCATTCTTATCAGGAGATACCAACAGTGATAAGAACGAACATTTTCTGCGAATTGTTGACGGCGATAACAAGACTGTGATTGCTTCAAGTTACAGTTTCAACCTCTTGTTTCTAATTTTAAATCAGCCATAAATTCGAATTTCTTGTTCATACGATGGTTTTAAGAAACATATTATATATAATAAAGACACAAATAAGTTTCCAAGTTGTACATATATTTTTTTCTTCTAATTAATATTAATTAGCTGGGCAAGTTATTTTTTTAGGTTTAAACAATTTTTCTTTTGAACTTTCTGAATGGTGTCATAATAATAGATATTAAAAATAAATAAATAAATCCGGTTATTAAATTTTCTCGTTATTCGTAAATCAAATTGTGAGTTTTTTTTTTTTTTTTAAAAAAGAAGTGTAAAAGTCTGACGTGATGCAAAAGTAAAATTGATTATCTTCCTTGTCACCTGTTTCGCGTGTGGTGGTAAATTTTTTTTTTTTATTTATATTTCCACGTAAATATGCGCCATAGATATAGCATGTTTTGTAAATAATAAATCCTCCGGAAAATAATTGTGGTTGCGCAGGACGGTATAAACTGGCAATGTCATGATTTATTGCGGATTTAGCCCGCAGATAGAGCCAAGTTTTTGTTTGAAATTTTAATGCACTATCGCAAATAACAAAAATTCGAATTTTCCGGTGGCAGAGGAAGCGATAGGGCGCTACATTACGGATCTTTGCGCCCCCATTATTTATTCAAAGCATCTGTTACGATGTTACGTACATACATACAATAATTAAAGACATATTTCATGTATGCCAACATATTTTATCTCTTGTTAGTTTTTTGACTTTTTTCAAGTCATATTTTTGATATATAAGTTGCAGTACTTTGTTTCTTTTGTATTGTCGAATAGAATAATAATTTCCGGAAGCATTCTTCATATTTTATATGCACACACGTAAAACAAACAATTGATTTTCTTAGATTCGCAGATATGTCACGTAAAGCTTTAAAATGGCTGTCACTTGCGTTGCCGTTGTTACAAAGCTACCAACGGTATCATGTGCGGCAACCGCAGGCCTCGATAATTTCCTAGATTTATTAAAACTGCGTTTTGCAATTAATTTTCCACCGCTTTTATGATGTGATGCAAATTTCTCTTTTTTTTTGTAAACATCAAAGTAATGTTACCTATTTAATAGAACGATATTAACAAAAAAAAAGAGGCAAGGCAGCATCAAATACAAACAAAAAATAATAATACATGAATTATGCATTTCCTGTCGGGAATGTGTTCCGTTTGTTTGTTTCTGCAAGCCTTTTGGGTTTCAGGTAATTTTTATTACTGTTATACATCAGAAGCTTTTGATTCGGTTTTTGTTGTTGCACAGGAGTAAAGCTCGCTCTTATTTTTCCTTCTTCTGCTTCTTCTTGTCTCTGTGATTTTAAATAAATTCATCCGAAAGATAAAAAAAAAAGTTTTCGAATATAATTCTGAAATTAATGGTAGGAACTAAGTCTTCGTGTTTGACTGTAGTCACGTAATACTGTGTCGTAGAAAACCCCCAGAACAGAGTTTACGATGATGTGGTATCGTATTTTTCAGCTTAATACAGGTCCGGATTTAAGCCACTCGGGAGATTATACGAGAGAAATCCATTATGCGAGTAATGTGCTGCTTTATTATTATTAGGCGTGTATTAATTTAACCCCGGGAATATTAAGTAAACAATAATCAGTAAAAACTAAGAGCCCCAGCATATGCGCATGTGAGTATGTACTTCTAAGGCAGAGATAATTACTGAGAAACTCCTGTACACATTTTAAATTAATTAGTAGAAGGTTTCGCGCGAAGAAGGGTTTCGTCCCAACTGAATAAGCCGCACAATTCCGACGACCGCTAACGAGCCTGTCCTTCGTTTCCGCCAGTAAATAATTCAATATGGCTACACTACAAATCGGTATTCATGAGTTTATTATGTTCAATCTTTAATCCTCCTATTCCTCAACTTTGTTCCCCTTGGATTTAGGTTTCACTACTCTCCATTACCCCGGAGAATGATCTCTTACCTTCTCGATGAGGGACTACGAAAATTCCTGTTGTTTCAAATTCCATTTTCACATTCCTTGTTTAAATACTCTTGGTTTTTTTTCCATTACGTGTATAGCTTCCAAATGGGTTAAAGTTGCCACCAGATGACGCACGGTTGTCCATTCTCATCTTAAGGAGCGTAAGCAAATGCAGGTTTGTATCTGCGTCGAGCATTTTTCTCTTGCTCGCGAGAATCATCTACTACCTTCTCGATGAGGGATTACGAAATTTTTTTTCAAATTCCATTTTCACTTCCTTCGTTATAAATAAATCTGGTTCTTCTTTATTAAACAAGACAAGCAAATTCAAATTTAAGATATTTCCATTACGCGCATAGCTTCCAAATGAGTCGAACTTGCCACTAGATGACGTCCTCCCTCATCTTAAGGTGCCCACGCAATGAAATGCAGTTGTGCATCTGTGTCAGTCAGCATTTTCCTCTCAAGGTTAGCAGCTGCATTGTCACGATAAGACTTGAACACTTTCTGTTTATTCAAACCACGAGGATTTGTTCGAGTTGTTTTGCCAATTCAAAAAAAAAAAGGAATACGTTAGAGAAAATAGCAACTAGACTAATTAGCTAGCCGTTTATCTAAAGATTTAAGAACGAACTCCTTCTGCGTTAAATTATCCGTAGTTGTAAAGTAGCTGAAAATTTATACGAATGTTATTCCGTCAGATGAGAAAACAATTAAGATTTTTTTGCAGGCGCTTTAATGGCAACAGTTGCGCAGAACAGATTAACATGGCAAGCAAATTTTCTTGCAATTATAAGATACCTCGTTGCATTTTAAACGCGGCGCGATGCTTTTTAATGTGGAACAGAAACTTGGATATTGCCGCTGTAAATTCTACACTACTATCGACCAAAAATAATTGGTACGAGTATTCATTTTCCTTGCTGGAAAATGGGGTTAGTAAGTTACGGAAATTTGCATCATCGATTCGCGTTCTGTTAATTAAATCTGCGTCTTGGGAAGTAAGTAAGTAATACATACCTACATCTGTGTATACTTCGATGTAGTTTAACAAGTCGTAGTCAACAAAAAAATTTGGACACACCGCCGATGCACTTGTTTCAAAATGAATCCCAGAGTTAAAGAGGAGCACTATTTACGGTTCTAGAATAGAATAGATGAATACTATTGGTTATAATCAAACTTAGAACATTTGTGTGGATATTCACGGACGCTTTGTCTCCTGAATTCAACGCGCAAGCTCGCCGTCAGTTCATGAGCGCCGGGCTATCAATGCGATGAATACGCAGAAACAAGGGCAAAGTACGCCTACCTAACGTGCCGCTTATGAGAATGACATTGAGTTCCATACTTTCATCCGATATCTGGTTATGTGATTGGCTAATAGTACATATAAATTAGTCCACGTGTACTCTAAGTTCTAAGTAATCTTTGTAAAAATAGCTCTAGATCTTTCAATACTGCTTGTGAAACTACGACTTAACAAAGTACAACTTACTATACACCAGAAACCTCCTCTTCGAAATGCATGTTCGGAAGAAGCAGGAAGACGTGAAAGAATTATAAGTAAACGCAAGATTTTTTTCTTTGCTCAAAGGGAATATGGATTTCGTTCTGGTTTACGCACATCAATGCAATCTTTGACTTCAGAGGGAAGGCAAAAAAAAGAAAGGCGTTTTGAATTTCAAAATAAACAATCCATAAGTTGACTCCTCCTCCTTCTACTTTCAGAAAACTAAATAAATGTGTGCCTTCTTTGTTCAGTTAATATTTTGATTGGAAAATGTTGAAAGGCATAATTCTCAGCTAGGCAATAAGTAATGAAAGACGACAGCAAAAATCAGCCAGTTCATTAGCCGGGGGAACTAGGTATCGATTCGAATCACGTTTTTAACTTTATGCAAATAATAAATAACCCATTATTCATTTTGTGTGTTTGCGAATGTAATAACGGTATGTAAATTTTTGATGGTAAAAACTAATTTACGTTCTATAATAATCTCCTCAATTATTGCAGGGCGCGCGCGCCAAAAAAAAAAAAAAAATAGAAAAATCTGTATCGATGCAGTTACATAAATTCTACGTTAATGTCAAATGGAACACGTTCATCCTGAAAAATTACGTTGGTGCTTACAGTTCAGTACGTACGAACATTTTTCACTGGACGCAAGACTCAGTAGTTCACCTCATTCACACAGAGGTCACTGGCAATTTTTCCAATTCAAAATCTGTTATTTTTTTTATACTTCCTAATCCATTAGGAAGGAGTGTTACGGTGCATTTATTGACGTTCATATTATGTCATGTATACGTATGTATGTTCAGACGCAATTCCAATTTATTTCATGTGACAGTAGATTAAATTCTCTATACTATACTATAATAATTACAATAGTATTAAATATAGATTTTTTTTTGTTTGTTTTGTATACATACTTAAGTGCCGCTTAAAAAAATGGTGTTACTAAAGTGAATCCAGAAAAGCGCAATAAAAATTTAAGTCGTTTTCAATCGCTTTAACTTACAGTATAAATATATATAAGAAGGAGTTATAATTTATTACCGGAAGTGAAAGAAATGCAGTTGTTGAGTCTGTCGTAATCAAAATGATGTAATTTTACAATTGACGTTCGAACAAAACAAGACTAATATTTCCATTGTAAGAACTAAAATTCGGTGGTAAATCACATAAAGGTTTTGTATCGGTAAATTACTACGCGCAACATAAATCACCGAAATAAAATAACCAGCAGTGCCATTATTGTTTTATTTCTATTGTACATGCACATAATGTTCCATTTCGTCAAAATATAATGCCATTTTTAACTGAGGGTAGAAGGGGATGGGGAGAGACGGTGGACAACATTAATTATTAATAACTACCGTAATTATTACGTGTTACGCAATAAATACGTAATAGTTATTTGGGAAGTTTTAAAGCATTCATTCGATATAAAATTAATGAATGTTGGCCTTGTTTCAATTTAATGCTGGAAAAGAGTCAACTGGAGCTGCCAATAAAAAGAGAGGAATTTCCTCAACACTGCAAGTTTTCCTCTCACCATTTTAATATAAGAAAAGAAGTTGAACAAAGCGAAGTTATAACTTCTCCCTCCAACTTTATTATAATACGCCAATACCTAATTATAAATCGTAACAACCACAGAGATGAATTTTTATTTACTACATACGAATCGAAAACCCTCGCTCTTCTATGCATACAGGGTAATTCGGAATAAGTGTCCGACCAGTTAGGAACGTCATGCAAATGCGAAATTGCAAGAAAGAAATAAATCTATCAGAGGCATTTCAAAAATCAATCTCCCTAAAATGGAAATTACGACTCATTCATTTCTTACGTATGCATACACAAGACCGAAAGTGGAATGAATGAATTGCGTATTATACATTTTTCCCCCCGCAAAAAGCCATAAGTAAAAACGTTTTACCTTATTTCAAGGTAAAAGCCAGTGTTTCATTCTATTCCATGCGGGTTCATTGCTCTTGTGACGCAATACAGCTGTGCCAGTGCAAATCAACCAATTTATATCTGAATCTTCAATGCATTTTCTCTCAAAAACTATAGATAATAGACCCCCCTATGATTTTGTTTTGTTTTTCTGTGTAATATCTGTGGTTGACGGGTCGTATACTTATTTTGAATCACCCAGTATTTATAGAATAAAATAAATTCTAATACTAATGTTTCTTGTGAGATATAATTTCGAAAATGGCATGATCGAAATGAATTAAGTAGAATCGGTCGTAACTCTCAATTTTGAAAATTAACTTAGGGGGGACGCAAGCGTACGTTCCTTGAAGAGTACCTTTCGTACGACATGTTTAATATTTACCGGGGCTTTTTACGTGTTTTTAGACTGATGCTTCGGTCGAGGTCATAAGATATTAAATTTATATGCCTCCTTGGCTAGAGCGGATCAGGTGTTCACCTCTCAATACTACTGGAATTGAAGAGAAGAAGTACAAGCAAAATAAAAAAAAGGAAAAACAACTCCGTTCGCCTTAAAATATGACGTGTTTACACTTTGAACATAAAATCCGAAAAGATTGTTTAATTACGAATTAATCTTGATTGGATAATATCACACGCATTAATTTTGCAAAATCAAATTAATTCACGCATTCAGTTTAACTATTGTTCTGATGGGCGTCAGGATTTTGGTATTAACGCCATAAAAGCAAGATTACACTAATACCATGAACGGGCTTCGATGATATTGCTGCCTGCACGATTGATTGAAGTTCAAAGCGATGGAATTTTAATTCCGGGAATGATAATAAAGGATATGTCCAGGAAATCCATAGGCAACATATAACAATCAATAATAAGCCTGTTCAACCCTTATATCTATAATAATACAATGGCTTTTGTTAGAACTCCCATTCCAAGTGAAGTATTTAAAATATTTTTGCACTTTCGGAACACAAATCGTTTTCCAAAGTGTATGTATACAATGTACTTATATATATTTTTTTTTGATTTCATTAATATTTTGGAATGGAGCGTTATTTTTTTTTGTGTATACATTTGAATGTATGTATGATTTCTGGTATTAAAAATATACCACAAGGATTTTGTTTAGAACAGCGTCGTATAAATTCGTATCAAATAATATAATCCGCTGAAGATTATGGATAAGCATAAATATCCCTATAATAATAATGTTATTGCCGGGCGTTTTGAGGTGTCCCGTAATACGGTTATATATTTTATAATACTATAAAACTAGGTTGTTGGGTGGGTTCGTTTATCTTTAATATAAAATTATTACATGTTTACACGAGTACGTATAAACCTAAATTGTATGTATACAGCGCAACCACAAAGGCGATCAATATTAAACATGAATAAAATTTGAATTTATTGTTTGTAATCCGAATCGAAAATGTGACCTGTGATTTGATTTCTCGAAAGGAGGAAAGGAATATACTTATTTTTTTTTCCCCCCCGGCGAAATACCGAAATTTTCGGGGGAATATAATATAATGCGATTTGCGGCATTAGTTTTATCATAATACAGCAAGATACAAACAGTAAGGAAGTGTGGAAATAATCCGTCGGGCATGGGGGCGGGGGGGCGCTTTTACTTTGAAAGTAGCTTACGTATTTTAACATCTGTCGAAAATCTTGTATTATTCATGGGAAACATAGAGTGAAAAACTCTAACAACGTCCACATTGCGAAAGCATAAATCTCATAAAGCCCAGGTGGAAACAACATCATCTATTTTTGCGCAACGCAACAACATTGTAAATCACTTTAATAAAAAAAAAAGCAAAATTTGTTTGTGTTTGGGTTTGGAGGTGTTTCAAAATTCCAAAAAGCTCTTGGAAGCTTTCTTGATTAATAAATTTAGTAAAGCTGCTTTTAAATAAAACGCAAAACACAATTGGATGACGGGTTTCTTTTTTTCTTGCGACAGAAACCTCTTATAGTGTGAGATGATAACTACTTGAAATTTTTTTTTCATTCGGATTTGAAGCGCGGAAAAACGAAATAAATCACATTATTAAAGTACTTGCTCTACAGAAGATGTTAACCTTCATAACGGGTTCTGGAGGATATAAAGTAATACAGGGATGTGACAGAGTGAAATATCCCTAGAGTCATCTAACGTTCACATGGGTTAGTTTATGCCTTCCGTTAAGGGTGTCTTTCCGTTTTATATTTTATTAGGACCGTAAGAAACGAAGCCGAAAAAATCTTGCGGAATGTTTAGGAAGAGAAAATGCCGGTCATAACGAAAATTACCGCCAACATTTTATTATTAAATTATTTAAATCGCAAGCCGCACACAAAAAAAGAAGAACGCAAATGTATTAGTTGATGTACCTCCTAAAAAATACAACATACATAAAATGGTGGAGGCGCCGGGTGACTATTTTATTTTTATTTTTTTAATTGTAAGACAGCTTCGCGATTTATAAACTAAGAACGTAAGGCAATTTAGTCATAAATTATAGAAAAAGTGTTTCCTGTCAATTTGAGCGGCACGTTAACTTTGAGCGATGTGATTTCAGGTGAATCGCAGATTAAAAATCATACGCCCACAACTAGGAACTACTTAATTTATCAAATTACACCCTTAACTTGTGACGGGTAATTTATAAGGGGCGAAACGAAAGAACGTTATTGTTTCATATTTATAAGCTCATTAATTCAACGTTTACGTACTTGTTGATGTATTTAGTGCTTAATAAATCTATAGTATACCTAACCAAGTTGTTGCTTAATTAATTATTGTTTGTAAAAAATACTAATACATTTACTGATTTGATATCTGAATGTGTTGACGACCAGTAACAATCGGTTGGTTTCCAGTCGAATCCAGTCGATATTCTGAAGTCATTATGGGGTTGAGTGACCAAGATTTAGTTTATTATTGCCGTCCGATCCACTTCTGATCATCTTTAATAATTTGGAATACCCCTCAGAAAGTGCTTTTATCATCATTCCTGACATGTTATTCTTTTTACTGCTGAGTGTTTCTTTATTGACACGCCACTTTTATCTTTAGGGGGCCATCCATCACCGAAATGAAGTGTTATTTGAATTTCTAAAAACTCTGCTGCTCTAGTTTACACGATAATTGGATTCGCATTTACAAATCCCAATTTAAAAACGTATCACCCCCTATTAGATCTGTTGTTAATCTCAAACGTCTCGCTCTTTTGTAATTTACCGAACGTGTTCGAAAATATGTGCATACATAAAATTTGATATTGGTAATTCGATAGGGTTTATATTTGTTTATTAATTTACAGGGCATAAAAACTGCAGTATAAACATATATGTAACTGGAAATATCACGCACGGGTTACTTTTGACAGATTTTATGTTATTTGTTTGTGGCATACCAATCTGTAAGGCACGCACTTTTGCCCTCTGTATGCGTGAAATATTTAAACCGTTCCGACTGTGGTACGATAAATATTGCGGGGGAAAACAAATAAAAATTCTCTATTTACTACCGAATTTTTAGGACGGTCGAAGCGGGTCTACACACGTACTACATTACATTACCATGCTTCGCTACAACTCTTGTCAAAAATACATCCTAATGAATTAATAATTGTTTCCGGCAACAAAAGCGTAAAAAAGCAGTATCCGAATGGACATACATACATACAAATGGATACAAACAAGCTATGATAATAGCACCGAGTAACGTCCGAAAATAAAAATAAAAAAAAAACGCACAAAAAAGAACCGCTTTAATAATTTCAAACAATATGTATTTACGTTATTACAAAATCAATCTTTTTATTATTTACTATTGTCACTTCACAGCAAACCTAAAATAGTTTCCATATTTTAAATCTATTATATACAGGGTCTACCAAGTTGAGTGGCCTATTAAAAGTTTCCAAGGAAAAGTTAACAGGGTAGTCAAAATATGGTGTCAATCGATCCTTATCTTGTTCAACTGGCCAAAACTCAGTTTTCGTAAATGGAACACCCTGTATATTTCTGCATCATGAGATGCAGAATCTAATTCTACATCGATTAGTAGTAGCATTCCCTATACCTATTTCCATTGGTTTTTTTGTTATCAATAATTTTTATTTTATTGTGTCAATTAATGGCATTAATACAGCAACACGTATCTAATTTTGAAAAAGAGAAGCAGATATTGAATTCCTATTTTTCTAAGAAATGAATCATTGCTAATATTCACCATGGTAACCTATCTCTCTCACTTTGTGGAAATTTTGCAGAAAAAAATACCTCGTGTCGTAGTCCTTGACTAAAAAGTTAATTTTGTCATTTTTTGTTTGTTTTTATTTGTACCTATCTGTTAATGTAGCTTGTAATTCAATAGATATTTTTACTTTGTCGACACTTACTGCGAAAAATTACCATAATTTTACCAAAATATACCATTACAAGAAATAATAACTGATAACAAGAAAACTAATGGAAATAGGTATAGGGGATGTTTCTATTAATTGATGTAGAAATTGATTCTGCACGTCATGATGCAATAATATACTGGGTATTCCATTTACAAAAACTGATTTTTGGGCAGTTGAACAAAACAGGGTTCGACACATGATATTTTGACCACCCTCTGAATTTCTGGATGATAACTAGGATATGATTTGAAGGGTTGAACATTATTCTTTCAAACGGTAGGCAACTTGAATCTTGAAATTTGAGAGTGTCGTAAATACATTCTTTTAAGTGAAACGCAACCAAAATATTTTTTTTTCAGAAACTCGAAGATATCTCGAAAGGCGTTAGTTACATTTAAGTATAGGGGGAAGCCCAAACAATTTCTACTTAGAATAATGTATAGAATCGGAATTTGCATTAAAAAAATATAGCATGCTATTTAAAATCCGGTATAACCGGAAGTAATATAAAAGTGAAAATGTTTTCTTTCGTCCGAAAGACCACTTTCTCATAGGGCAGTCTGTAAATTTTCAGAATAGAAAATTTTAATAGGCCAGTCAACTTGGGAGACCCTGTATACATACATCGCGCATACCTAGAGTTTCATTGAAACTTGAATGAGGGTGAAGATTACATTAAATATTAAAAAATAAAAGTCAGGTGACACGACTATTAAGGTTTACTTTTTTCATCTCCCATCCACGTAGTATTTAGGTCTGTTCCAACAATACCTACAATGTTTTTGTTTCTAGAATATTTCAAAAAAGATAGAAACTTTACTTTTTTCTGGTTCCCATGCCGAATTTAGTTTTGGCTTTCATTAATACAGCGCTTCTGGTAACGATGCTGTAAGTAAGTTTCCTGTTTTGTAAGGGCTTGGCTAATTAAATTACAAATAATAATTTTAATAAATTGAATTGAAATGAGTAAACAAAATTATGAGTATGAGTCTGAGAAAGTATTTATTCGTGGCGATGATGAAGCGCGGCAACGAGAATTTTAACAATCGTTCAAATGAATGAGAAGATTAATCTTACTAGCGATTATAGAGGAAAGTTGACGACGAAGATCGCCAGATTTATGTAACTGGTGTCAATATTAAAGAGTGTCATCCCTTAGACTGTCGGGAATTTGTCAGACCCGGATTAGACCCAATTGCTTACCTCCCGGCAACAGAAATATCTACCCACACATAAAAACATTTCTTTTCTACTACGAAAAACTCACATATATTCTTTCCTTTCCCGGGCTATTCCTCCCCTTATTTATCGAATGGAATAAATTGTTACAACCACCACCACCGAACTCATGTTATTATTATTATTATTATTATTATTCGTAAATTAATTTATTTTATTATTATTTTTGTTCTAGTTTCAGAAATAATTGCAATAAAACAGTAATTAAAGTATGTAGTTGGAAATTATTATTGCATTTACCTCGCTGTGTTTATGGTGTTAATAAAGTAATATAAAGCTGCTTGAAAGGTATATACTACAACACCCCCCCATGTAATTTAAGGTTTGCTTGTAATCTACCACGGGGTGTTTTATTGTAATATATTTTTCCTCTCCACTACTCCTCGTTTCCATTCGTTATGCGAAAAATATTTATAAATTCAGATATTACGTAATTACACGCAACACGCACATACATCAGGGTTAGTGCGGTGGTGTAATAAACAGGTAATGTTTTAGTATACCCTTGTAGGCAAATTCATGTGCGAAAATGAAGACAGAAACATTCATATATGTCATAGTAGTGTGTTGAACGTCGGCGTATGACGAATGTGCCATGTTTCTGTATTTGTACGACCTTGTTTTACTGCTTTTTATATGCCGAAATAAATTTTTATACTTTTTCTAGGGAGGTGGTACGGGGACGTAATTTACAGATATATTATTTTATTCCGTAACATTTTTATGTCGAGGGTTGGTTGTGGATGGAAATAGTATTATAATATTATACACAAAAAGAAATCGATGCAACTTGTCGTTGAGTTGAGTTGAGTTGAGTTAATTGCCAGAGTTCATAATGTAGATATTATTCAGTTTCGTGCGATGACAGACCAAGCTTTGGTTTGTCGGTCTACCCCTAGCTTAATGCTAAGAGAATCTTGAGCTTTAGGCAGATGTTCAAATTTACGAAGCGTAAAGTTGTTTAAGGCTCGCAAATTGCTCTCTCTCTCTCTCTCTGCACGCTGTGATAAAATATGTTTAATTTCTAAATAGTATTTTAATGCTCATCCGCATTAATTAATTGTTATAAAACAAGAAATTTCCACGCTTTAATCCATCAGAAATAATAATAATAATATAGATAGATGGAACTTACGATATTTCGCCGAAGGCTTGGAAAGCTTCTCTCAGCGTCTGTGTCTCAATTTCCGGGCTGAGATCTCCGACAAAAATATGGTGGTGCTCTGAAAAGAAAATTACATAAATTATTTAAAAGCACCGGAAAGATAGGTGAAACTAAACTAGCAGATCTTCCTAGGGATAAATTAGTTTGTAATCGGGTTTAGCTTCCGGTCACATAACTTTGTTAACACGTTTCTCACGGGCCGACGTTTATCGATCTAGAATTTTCCGTTGTCAATTAATTTAATTGAAACGAAATCGAAAAGAGTTTCTTTTTTTTTTTTAAAAACCTCCAAATGCAAAGGGCGCCGCGATGAGATGCTTTCAATCAGTTTCAAATACTCTGACAACTTTTTTGTCAAAGTAAAATGCTTCTAAGCTTTTTCAGACTTTGGCGTAACACTCGAATTTATCCCAGGTTTGCTTTCTCGTCTCCAGGTTTTCTTTATTCACTGTTTGACTACAAAGCATCGCAAAGTATTCAAAATAGGAAATGTCATCCGCATCAAATTCACATAAGCACCGATTTAAAACACCCTCTAACAACCACCCGAAGTATCCAACAAATATTTGTTTTATCAAGGTTTTAAAATATTTTTTATTTACTTCTTCACTTGCTTAATCCTTTAACGCGAATTGTTAACATAAACTTAAATCGAACCGAGGTTTAAACAAAACAATTTCAAGCTACACGCTGAAAACAAACCAACTCACAACTGAACCGTAAACTCCCAGTTTCACAAAAATCATTTAATCATTGATTTAAATTAATCAATCAGCGTGATTGGTTGAGTAAAATAATATAATTGGTTGTTTCAAATCGTCCAATGACGTTTCTTAATCAGAGAATTAAACTAATCGCTTATTAACTTTCTTTTTGTGAAACCCACCTTTAAGAGTAGATACAGTTTTGTAATAATTAACAGACCGATGAATGATTGGACTTCTCGACATTTTAAACATTAATCTGTACTCTCTCGGGTCGGTCTTTCGTAGTTAATAAAGTGTTAAAAACAAAGCTGCGATCGACGTTGTTTTCCAATCAATTTGTCAATAAAGTGTAGGAAATTAGGTCAAATCTCGACTGAAATGAATATTGAATTCGAGATTTCAATGAGTCTATGAATTTGAATAAGTTTCTCGACGCTTCGGGGATAATATTATCCACACACGGTTGGTAATTATCGGTTATGATTGCAATGTCAATATTAGTTTATTTATTGATTCAGCTGCTTAACCACCGTTAAAATTGTAAACCGATAATCCCCGTTCCTTTTTCTAATTAAGCGGTAAATTTGGAAGCCATCAAACTTGGGGGAAGGTAATATTTAATAAATTTAACAACAATTATTTTTAGAAAACATTTTTGTTTGTACTGTCAAGACTTTTTTTTTAAATTAGTTTATTGCAGCACTCACGTGTAATTAGCTTAATGGAAATATGATTTCGGTTTTGCCCATTACACTTTAAAAACAACTTAATAAATACAGAACTAAAAGTTTCCTTTTTTTATTAGTACATAGGTAATTGGGTTTATTAAACTTTTATCATTATACATATGGTGAGGAGGGGGTGGGGGGGGGGGCGCTTTCTTGCTTTCTCATTTTAAGCGTGACTCACACGAAAACGCCAATCTTATTTATTCATCCTGTTTGATGTCTCCTTATTTTTTATTTTGAAGTTTTATTCGGATTTGACTTGAAGTGAAAAAAGTTTATAGGATATTTCGTCATCGAAGTAATCAGATTAAATCCACATTCAAGTCTATGAAACTACTTTCCCTGATATTCATGCCAAGCAAGAAAATATTTGAAGTTGTTCGTCCATGCGATTTCTCATTTCTCATCATATAGCTGTACGGAAGGAAGAAGTTGGTTTCGTCAACTAAAATTGAATTCGATTGTAATTATAATTTATTAATCGATTAGTTTGTTTTGGCGACGCGAGGGGGTGGGGGGGGGGACATTTAAATCTATTTAAAAAAAAAGAGGAAATGGGGTAAAATTTATCACAATAAATTAAGCTTTTAGACGGCTCTGTTTTTGGCACAGAGCAAAGGTGGCAAATCGTAGAAACCTCCACCGACCGGTCGCTGTTATCGGTTACCGTCACTTGTTCAACTCATTATCGACTGTGGCGCTGCGATCTCGGATCATTACAAATAGCGCTGACTGAGCATTTCCCCCGATTCTTACCCCTACACTTACAAGAAATTAGATCACTTTATTTTTCACGCTACGTTACATAGAAATATTACTTTGTCATATAAACTATTTTGACACGCATCAAACCTTTTGAATACTTTTTTACGACTTAGCTCGACCAGACCTGTAATTTAATTAAAGGACAGATCGATATTTCATCCATAACACTCCGAAGACACAACATCTTTTATAACTGTAATAAATGTATAATAAATGACAACAAAATTTAAGGGCGAATCTTTTATTGGTGATACACAACAATAGCCTAGTGACTTTCACAATATGTAATTATAAACAAAAGTATATTTCCAACGAGTCATAGTTCCTACAATTCGTTGAAATGTTCTGCCTCTTTCTGACTATCAAATTATGACATTTCCGTCGGCTGTTATTGCACCCAACAGATCAACATTCAAGTCAATTAAATCTATTTCAGTGTTCACTATAAATGCAAGCCACTTATAGCTGCAGAGGTCGCTGGACCTACAAACCATTTCCAAACACTCTGTAAGAATGGTGGAGGTGCCAGTAACTTAATTTTTTTACATCTGTTCAACCTATTTATTTAAAAAATTTTGTTGCAAATCGTTTTCGATTGCAGTGAAAACATCGAGCAGCCTCTGTACAGCTGCTTCAGCCCTGTTTGGGGATTCATCAGCAGAGACGTAGCTCGACATTCCTACTGCAAACAAAAAACGACTTGTCCAATTTATTCGCAATTGCGATCGTAGGATGTCGCTGTTTATCTGTTCATCACCATTTATTTAAGTAATGTATGTACTTGCATGCAAGGTTTGAATCGTTAATTTTGAAATTCTGAAAAGAAAACAGGACGTAGAAGGAAGCCAAATTAATCTATAAACCAAGGAAAAAATAATGCATAAAATAATTGAATAAAAGCAGCCAATATCTGTCGTAAAAATGAGTGTCACTGATTGAGAATTAAAAAATGATTTCAGTTTTTGACCCCCCCTGCCCCCCGTCGCAGCATTCAAAAAGCGCAAGTAAAATTTCAACCCTCAAACTCATTCTTGGCCATCACCCTATTAATTAGCATGATTTTATTGAAAGGACAAACATTTTTCACATCTGCAAATAACCTAATTTTAAATGAAAAAATCAATACTATATTATTCCAAAAATTATTTTTGAAAAAATTAAAAAACGACCCAATTTTGGACCCCCCTCCCCAGCCCCCCGTTGGAAAAAAAATAGATTTGCCATCGCCGCGGCATTTTCGCAGCATTTTTTAAACGTCTGCGTAATTTCAACCTTCAAATTCGTCGGGAAACCGCCGAAATCCCTCGTTAAAAAATCTTACTACAAAAGGGAATTCTGTGTGACGTCACGAGCTAATTTACTATATTTCCAGGAATTAAACTAGGTCACAAGGTCGTTGGAGGTGTTATGAATGATTCTCGTGCAATTGTTTTTTTTGCACAGTACTTCGTTCCTCCGGAAGAAATTTAAAGTTAAAAGAATGAAAGTGTTGAGTTGAGAAAAGCGTAAACTCGTCGTAAACTCAAAGAATTTCGTCTTAATTCGAATTCAAATGGTCATCTGAGTTATATTTTAAGCGAAATTAGGTTATTCATTTTAGGGTGTTTCAAGTTGAGCAGTTGGCAGCGCGGCGTCACTGTTTTGACGTTTGTTAATCGCCGCCCGGAGTAGATCGATGTAATTGATTTATTTTAACTAAATTTTGGATTATAATGTTTACGAAATACTAACAAATAAGGTAAATATCGAAAACTATGTGAATACCGGTTTTTCGCCGGAGATTAAACAACATAACCTCAATTTTTGTTTGTCGTGCCCGTCGCACTTTTCTGCAGTTTTTCTTGAAAAATGAGGTTCTAATTGTTGCTAAAGTAGATTTTTAATGCTATTTAATCGTTTTCTTGTAGGCTGACGCATCTGCGTGCATAAATAATGAAGAATTTACCAAGTAGTTGCTAAACTGGAGCAGGAAATTCAGGGGGCCTCTACTTTGAAGAAACAAGCTTGTAAAATTTAATTGTTTGTTTTATTTGAGTGTAAGGTAACGCATTTTCATTGCTTAGTTAATTTATAATTAAAAAGTTTCAACAGCTGCATTGAAACAGTCCTGCAAATTCCAATTAGTATTAAAATAGAAGAAATCATTATGATTTTGTTTAATCTATTCATCATTAAGTAGAAGTATTCTTGGTGATTGTCTCACTTTTAATTAAGTTAACACTGTCATTAATAACTTGGCAAATTATGTTTATATTTACGTTTATGTGATATTCCTAGATTAGATTTTAATTTTCTTGCGATTTCACTTCACTAACTAGTACTGTTTTGCTGCTGCATGTTTTCTCTCTCTATTTCCCCCACCATTTTACTTATTTAAGCCTAGAAAATTAATTTTTCATTTCTATTTAAAACTGTCTTTAGCTTCTTCCTCCTTTGTTATTTTTCTGTAAACTACCCCTTTCTATTTGTTGTTGTTATGAATTTGTGTCCTGTTTCGTTAATAATAAGTTTGCCATCCATGACTTGGTGAAGGCATGTCTAAGCTTACTGCACTTTTTGTTGTGACAACATAATTTGAAAGGAACGGAGTAAGGGTAGACATACGTTTTCCCAGATCCAATAAGTTCTAATGAACATATTGAGGTCTTTATCTTTATTCAACTTGCTTCACTTTTGACTATCACGAAAGTCTATTATTTTCTTCTTTTTGGTTACTGATTGGAGGAGTATACTATAGAGTACAATTTTTAATGTATTTCTGGTGATTGCTTAATTAATTATAAACTGAGTACAATCATTCAAGTACAGTTTAAAGAGTTGAAGAATTTTCAAGAATCAAAAGAGACGGTAATTAATCATCGAATACGACGAATTTAACAGAAAGCAATCTCTTGAGTTTAAGGGCAATTTCCATTCGCCCCAAACAAAGGTCTATTCTTTGATTGCCCAAAAATACAAAAGAAACGGAAACTGAAGACGATCGATAAGTGAAGTAGGAAACAAATAAAAGCCGAATCTCTGTTTTTTAAATTTTTTTATTTTAGTCAAAAATTCTGTGGTTCAAAGATTTATTCTTTGGTGGCCGAAAAATTAAGATAATCTTAATCCTTTTAATACTTTAAACGTTTCATATACATATTTGAGAGGTCATTTCGATTTGATCAACAAGAAAAAAAACCATTTAATTAAAATGTATAAGTAAGGATGTGTCTGCATTGATTTTTATGTAAGTAGGGAAACATAGTTGAGGAGAAACAACACAAATGCGGCCATTTCATTTGGATTCAGTGCTTTTTGTAATATAGTAATTGGCGAATCGTTCGCATCCACCAAGAAAGTACGACCACAATGTGATGTGCTATATAAGATAGAAGGAATCTCGCATGCAAAATTACTTCTTCCCATCTCTTTCATTATGTGTTCTGGTTTGCTTTTATTCTACTTCGTAACAAAAAAAAATAATACTATCGTTCTGATACATTTCCGACTTTTATCTCGATCCATTTTATTCTGTTAGGGCTTTGTTAATTATCTCATAATTTTACAAAAAAAAAAAATCTCTCTGAGCTGCCTTCAGAAATGATATGCTTTTATGTACCTAGTAGGTAAATAAATCGTTTTAGCTTTTTAGTTATTTGTTCCGTGCTTGATTTAAGAGCTCATAGAAAAAATAAATCATAACATCCCCATTATCGTTATTCACCTAGGTTGTTTATTTATTATTTCTGGTCGATTGTTGTGGGCCTTCTGCCAAATAGTGACAAATCTCCAGTAATTCGGATGATCATTATTTGCGAAACGTTGGCCGTTGACCAAATGATTTGAAGCTTTAAACAAATTTTAATTTCTAACGAGTATGTGTGCGATGTCAATTTTTAAGTACACCCTGTGTGTGTATTAGTTAGCTTTATTTGTTTAGAACTTGCGGAGAGACGACGTCCTTGGTTTGGTCTGGCGGCGGCCGAAAAATGGGCACGAAGCCAGATCTACACAGCCTTATAACTACCGGACCAATCGTTTGACATACATTACGGACATATCTTTATCCTCGAGGGAAGCGACCATCTTTATTGGAGCACTTAACTATATTTGCTTCTTTTTTGTTATTATTTATTTCAGCATACACATTTATTTACAACCAGGCATACAACATTTTCTGTTAATTAAAATAATTTAAAAGAAAGTTACACACCTTATTTCTTCGGGCCAGTTGTTAATATTTGATATTTACTTTTATCTTACTGTAAGAATTATTGTAATAAATCGAAAAAATTCACTGTCTGAAATTGGATGTTCTTTAAGCAAGGCGTTACCGTCAACGCAGCTCAGACTGGAGGAAGTTTTAGGGGAATTTTCAATCCAATCGATAATACACTTCCAGGCCAACTAAACTTTTAAAGTTCCATTTCACAAATAATAATAATTTTACGAACTAATTTAGTTATTATTTTTTTTTTAATTTATTTAAACCGCATTTGCCGCAGCATTTATTGATGTATTTATTTATTTATTTAAACCGCATTATTTGTTGAAAATTACGGCGGCGCGGATATTATCGCTCGTTTAAATAATGTAAATTCAGGAGCTCGGCGTTAAAATTTATATGGATTTGACCGGGCGAGACTTTGCATTTAGTAAATTATGAAAAATTGAAACTGAAAAAGAGGTTTAAAAACGCCATTAGGAATGCTAATTCTTCGCTGACAGCAGATGTCTGAGCTTCTAAATCTACAGATTATCCCGTCGTAGTTGAACATTTTTTAAATGCATGGATGCCCGTCGCTTGATTTTATTGTCTTCGGCTTATAATTGGCAAGAATGTGTTTTTTTTTTTCATCTTCATTTTGTGTAAAATCAATAATGCTCAACTTATCTGCAAGTACGTAGCTGAAGAAGAATCACCAGTGGATTACTGCGCTTAAAAAGAAATAAATCTCAAGTTATTTTTTCTTTTCTAAATTTGAATTTAATCAAGGAAGGAGGGGATTCACATGAAACAAACGGTGATGATGTGAAGTTTTTAGTTAGGATTCATTTACCTAATGTACATGATTTCTGAATTTGAACGTAATAAAGAAGAAGACGAGGCTGTAGGGGATTCACATGAAACAAACCGCGGTGATGTAGGATGGGGATTTGAGTAATTAAAGTTATTAATTAGGATTAATTTTAATTAATTATTACGTTTTATTTACCTAGTGTAAATGAGTGATGATGAGGGAGTGAAAGGGATGGGAAGAAAAATTTCTTTCTCTTGAATTTGTAGGTAATAAAGAAGAAGATAAGGGAAGAGGGGATTCACATGAAACGAACGGCGATGATGTAAGGTGGGGGTTTGGGTAATTAAAGTTATTAATTAGGATTAATTTGAGCAATAAGGCGTATTAATTATTACGTTTTATTTACCTAATGTAAATGAGTTTTGATGAGGGGAGGGAAGAGGGATGGGAAGAAAATCGGAGGGGTATTTTTTTTTAATGGAGCGCCGTTCGCGGTGCAGATATTTACATTTTGATGGCAGGAACGAAGCTAAAGTTATTCACGGCCTATTGTTGGTCGTAATGCCAACAAAACGGGGTTGAAGCTATTATAAACGCGGCGCAAAATTCTACTGCAAAGCAGACGATTGATATAGTATTGTAAATTTACTGTAGGTTAAAGCAATTTGTTCAAAATTAAGCTGGTGATATACAATGGCCTTTTGTTTCGAACAGCTCGAACATATTGTTTGTTTCGTAAAATTTCCAAAAAAAAAAAACAGGGGAAAAAGAAAATCACATCGATTTCAGTTATTGTAAATAAAAGAAATCTATGGGGTTCGAACAGTTGAATACGGGTGGAAGGAATAATATATCGGCTGGCAAAAACCAAAGTGGAATTTATAGGTATAGGAAGTCAGGACGCATATGATGATAAAGTTGACAGCGGTTAATGTTAGGTAAGTTCCGACCCGTGGTTTCGTTGTTGGCTTTTCCCCCTGTGCAAGTTATAGCCTGCCTGCCAAACGCACCCCAACCAAATGCATTTAACATTTTAAGAAAGGGACACAATTTTCCACAGTTTTATGTTGTATAATCCGGCCGCCATGGTACAGTTATTCCACCACCGAAGGACGCCCTGTTTTACATTTATTTCGAGCGCACGTGTAACTGATAGTCTTCCAATTCAATTCTATAAATTAGAAGGCAATTATGTAACGCCATTTCATAATTACGTTTACATCACTTGTAAACTTCGCTTTTCAATTAGCAAATTTCATTTAAAGCAACCATATACGCGTTTATATGTTTTATTTCTTACTAATGCATAGCCCTATCAACCGGTGACCTCAATCAACACGAGCAAATATTTACCAACCTATTTAAATGAATTAACCGGGCTAGTTACTGCAATCAGCTAGGCTAGTGACACTTGCATGCATTTATTTGCTCAACGGCTTTTGTTTGCATTATGGCCTGCCAAATGAGTAACGACTTCTAACTGGCTACGGCAAAAGTGTACTTTAAACCTGCCCCGTTTGGCGCTAGTTATCGAGCGGTTTACCTAACCTAAAACAACCAAAAAGTACACGTCAAACATGTCATAATTTAAATATGACAGTCAGTTCAATATGTACTTACCATATGTACTCTTTTTTACTTTACTATAGCCTATAGCCTATAGCCTATAGCAAGCAATAGTAAATAATGTTGCAATTAAATGAACGATGTGCATAGAAATTGTAGGCATTATAAAACGAAGGTGTCGAGAAGGATAAAATTTTTTGCTTCCTATAAAAAATTAAGGACAGAAGAATATTTAACGTTGAAACACTTTTCAAGTAGATAAATATTCTGATGGTTATAAAAGGGCCTAAGTGAAGTATGCATAATGAGATTGTCTTAATTGCTTCATGAATATTGCATTCATTATTTCTTGTCATTAATTGTTTCTACGGTTGGAAATTGATTTTGTAATTATTATTAATTTTATTGCGGCCATAAAAGATAATTACTTCTCGAAGTAATTTTTGTATACCATGTATAATAAGGTAGTTTATAATGAGGAAAATTGTCATGGGTATTTCCCCTATGGAACTATGTAAGTTTGTACATTGTAGATACAAAAGACAAACGTGCTGTTTTTCTTCGAAAACTTGAATTTCAGGCATGTCTGGGTGACACTGTTTGAGCTAATCAAAAATTCTAGCAGCGACAGATCTTTCTGTAAAGCAATTTCCGTTAAATTCTTATGAATGTAAAGATGTATCCAACACGGTAATTTCACCAAGGACAATATTTATTATAGTTGAGTTTCTTTGATTAAAACAAGGAGGAAAAGGAGATTGAATGACAGATAAGTTTTAATATAGGCATAACTTTCGATTACGACCTCTTGAGTGAGGGAACGAAAACACTCGCAAATATTAATGTGTATGCGAACAGCATCGGAGAAATATAAGGCGTCTTCTTTGCAGTGAGGGAAGTCTAATTTAATTCTCTTTAAAGATGCTCAGAACGAGTAAAAACATAAACGTGAGCGTTAAAATTTCAACCGAAATTGTCAAGAAGCTTTTCGCACATTTACATTATCCCGAAATTGCTTTTCCGACGTTTTCCGTACGCATGTTGGCCAGTTTTATGGGCCGGAATAAATCTCGAAAAAAAAATCAATTAACTCTCTTAAATTCGTTATTTTAATCCGCAATTTAAGCTAAACACATTCGGAAAATAAATAAAAACCACCCCGAATCGAAACCGAAGTAACAAAAAAAAAAAAAAGTTTCTGATGCGTTCGCATTTCCTTCCTTCCGACTCCGAAATTCTTAAAGATTGCTTTTTTAAAAGTATAATTTAATTAAAGCAATTGATGAAATCAAACTTCTCGAACAGGAAGGGATTTAAAAAGAGCAAAAATCTTACTTAACAACTTCAGAGATTAACTTCTTATTACGGAACATCTCAATAAAAATTAGTTTCTTCTTTAAAAGAAAAAAAAAAAGACCAAATTAAATCAGTACGTACATAAATTCACTCAACTTAAATACAATTATAATTAAACTAAATACGGCACTGAAACTAATTTGAAAATTTGATTTAAAAGCGACTCGTTTTTTTTGTTTTTTTTTGTTTTTTTTTGTTTTTACAAACGAGTTCCATATTTAACATTTAAAAAAGCTCTGAGCTTTCACATATTTACTGTTCCGCTTGATACAGGAACTTTTCCCAATTAGAGAATCTTCTAATTTCACTAATAATTATGTATTTTGAGGGAGCTACACTTTAATTTTAAATTGAGAACATGTTGCCTACTATACAGGCTGATTCTAAATAAGCGTCCGACCCGTCAACCACAGGTAGTACACAGAAAAAGCAAACAAAAAGTCTATGTGCATAGGGGGTCTAATATCCATAGTTTTTGAGATAAAGCGCATTGAAAATTCAGAGATAAATTGGTTGATGGGCACTTATTTAGCTGTAATGCATCACAAGAGAGATAGACTCGCGTGAAATAGAGCGAAATACTAGCGTTTACCTTGAAATAAAACGTAAAACGTTTTTATTTATGGCTTTCTGCGGAAAAGAAATGCATAATACGCAATTCTTTCATTCGAATTTCGGACTGGGGTATGTATAAATATGTATATGTAAGAAATGAATCATAATTTCCATTCTGGATTTAGAGGAGGTTGATTTCTGAAATGTCTGAATAGAATTATTTCTTAAATTTCACACTTGCATGATCTTAGTGTATAACGGGTCGGACACTTATTCTGAATCACCCTGTATGTATAATACTCTACAATCGTTAGTGTGATTGTATAAGCGTGTATTGTTTGGGCGTGTTTGATGTTTGATTAGATAAATACAGGCGTAGAATTTCTTATTGGAACACGTTTAGACACGTGAGGGCTTTAGTCTTAGTATCAGCATCTTGTAAGTCAGTTCCAGCCGCATTGTTATATTTAAGAAGAAAAAAAGTAATTTGCTGTCTGTAATGGCCAGTTATGTTCTACTTGCTTAATTAATACCTTTAACTGCATTGGATTTACTTCGTAATGTTGATTAAAATGTGAAAAAAAAGGGGAATTAATTTTAGCTATAATAAATCCATCAAAGTATATTAGCGTCTAAAGTTATCAAAAAATTTTTATGTTCCCTTTTATTTACTAAATGAAAAGACGTGTTCGTAAGAAGTCTTGAAAAAAAAAAAACTTGTCAAGAGATTTAAAGAAGCGAAGGGCTTACTCCGCAAAAATAATATTAAAAAGCGTTTATGATGAAAACTTTCCTTTTTATAAAGGACGTGTAACTAAACGATCTCCAAAGGAATACGACGTTAGTGGGCTTCGTGTTTCCGTTGTAATAATTAATAAGCCTAGTTAATAACTTTACAAACACTTACAAGCAGCATCAAAGGGGAATAATAAAATCGTGCTCGGGGACACGGAGTTGTTTTGCTTGCAACAAACAATTTCTCACTTCGAGGAATTTCAAACATAACACACACTAAAAGCATCTCTCCACTTAAATACAATAATACAATCGAAAACTTAAAACCTGAAAAATACTTCTCGTATACCCGTCGTATATTAGAAAGTTTCCAAACTTCTCACTCAAGACTTCTTCTTTTCTGAGTTTTATTTCTTTATTTGTTTATTTATATGACGAATATGTCATCATACATACGTGTGTAAGTAGTAGTAACAGCATTAAGATTGATGATGCTTGTTTATTAAAAAAAAAAAAAAATTAAATTATGAATATACACATAGGTATGCATTATTGATAATTTTTGATTGATGAAACAGGTCGTAGAAATAAATAACGACTTCATCACAAAACATTGTTTATTTATCGATTTCGTCGGCCGGAATTTTAAATCATAAACATTATGCGATATCACCGTATATTTATTCGATCGACCGTCAGTTTCACGACCCCTTTTTTAACTATGCGAAGCAAAACAAACTATAAATTTGTGACTGAAACGAAATAAAGATGTGAGACGTCGGTCCCAGTATATTATTTTCTAATCTTTTGTATAAGTTTCACTATGCACAACCATCGGAGGGAAATTTATTTGTTAAATAATTTTTTCGTCGACTCCGATAGGGAAACGAATGTTTTCCTTTTACGAAATGACAGTCCCCCTTTTTTTCTTTGAATAATAAAATTTCTTTTTTGTAATTTATGATGATGAAATTATTTGTTCATGGAGTATTTAGAGAGATGAAAAAAAAATAAATAAATGTGGATACACCGACCTTTTGATTATCGATTATCTTCTGCTATTAACCTTTAGACCATTAATTACATGTAATTATCCATCAATATCTATGTGTCGAATAGGGTATTTATACGTTCTATGCGGATCGTAGGTAATTAAGAACGTAGATGCAATAATAATAATAATAGGGCCGTTATGGCTCGGTTTTCCTATTCAGGCGGTACACATGAACGGACGTTTTGAGAACCAACCAATATTAAAATAATAATATGTGGTAATTGGATTCGCGTGCATGTTGGTGGTGACAATAATTCGGAATCATTATGGGGATGATGACAAAACGCAAAACATTCCACATTCCACCAAAGGTAATTAAAACGTCAGCAGTTTTCAATCACATGATGGTTTTGTTTTTTTTTTATTAGCCTCAAACTACCCTTTCACAAATTCCACTCGCACGACGAAAATCCCTTTTATTTAAGAAAAATTAAATTTTAATCGCGTCGCAATTCCACCAAAAAACAAGGAAAATATACATTGTTGAGCGGCATTATTGAGAAAACGTAGGGGTTACGCGGATTTAAGGTCGTTACGGAATTAATAACTTACGGTAATATCTGCAGTTTATGGTATTTACAAGGAACAGCTTCGCTTAATCCGGTAAAAACAGTAAAGGATAAGCTTTTCTATATACATCGCCCGCCGAGATCCTGCCTTGCCCCTAAACTAAACTAACTTTCTTGAATATTAAAATATGTACCTCATATCCATAAATTACTTTGATAAGTTAGATATTAACTTAAGCAAAAAAAATTACAGATTTTTTTTTTTTTTTAGAAAAAAAGAGGACGGACCTCTTTCCTGATCTTATTAATAATAAAACATTACAAGAAGTTTTTAATTAATTATAAGAAAAACATCTCAGGTTCATAAAATTTATCAAACTATTTTAACTCAATGATTTGATTCATGTTTGAAACCCTTAGCATGTCGATTTAAAGAAAAGAATCATCTTAGGCCGAATGTTACTGGGTTGAGTGACAAAATGATTCTTATATACTCGACACTAAAACTATTATTGATTGCAATTATTACATACCTACACGTTGATAATAATATATAAATAATATAATACATAGAGTGTTTCAAGAAGTTGATTTTAGTTAAACTTATTAACTAATCTGGCATTGACGTAGCGTCGATTTTTTTTTTTATCGATTTTTCAGTTTTGTAGGTGAATAGAATTTCGTTGTAATGAAAATTTATCGTGTTAATATACCGGGGGATGAAGAAAAGATGAAAGTCTTAGCCTTTATTGTTCTTTAGAACTAGCGAACTAGGTAAAATAGCAGTAAAGCTGTAACGTCACGAACTTATCGTTGATATTAGGGAGATATGCGTTGGCTGAGGGTTATTGTTCGTTTCCGTGGGGCTGAACAGGGTACATCCGACGTTAGTGTGCGTGCTGCGAGTTTACTAAGCTAACCATTAGACAATTAGTTAGGTGTGATACAAGGTATTATCTGTCCAAGTGCACAAAACACATGAATATTAATAGAATACCTCACGTTTTTTTTTGTGTGTAGGTGTAGAATATACTTTTACGATGCCATTATATACGATTTTCTTTAGAATACAATTAATGTTGGAAATGGTGAAATATACTATACGATAGTTAGAGTTACATGGCAGTGTGCATAATAAAAGATAAGCGCAGTAATTTCACTGTTTATATAAAGATTACGCGCAATTTACAACTGAAATATAAAGAAAGTAACATTTATGGTTACCTGTTTCAGTTTTTAACTGGCGTGTGATTACTGGCAGAGATTGAAACTACGGCATTTTGAACACATCGATCGACTCCGATAGCGTTCAACGTGTATGGAAAGCTTTTTATAAATAGTGCAATACCTTATCTACGTTCGTTATAATTGCTGCATAATTCTGAAATCGTTGCAGCAGGCCTTAATAATAATGGAAACGACCGCGTTTTTATCTTACTTTTTTCATCATAGGTTCAGGGTTAATAAATTTACATCTCCGTACGAATAAATTCATAAATGATTCCGATAACGTCAAAATATTTCTAGCAAAGCAGTAACATATTTCACTGTAGCTATATAGTGAAAAAAAAAATGATATTCACGGTGCTCGTGGTTTTATACAGGCAAAAGCTTCATTTTTATTCATTTTCAACAATTCAATCGATCATATTTTATTTAATAATCAAACTATACATGATTTTAGGACAAGAACAACTTGCGAAGTGGTTCTATTTGAAACTTATCTATCACACCAGAACATCTCGTTGTTCTAAAATTGGCAAATTCTGTTGCATCGCTGATAGCACTGTGGAACAAAAATTTTGTTCACCTAGACCTGATTTTGGCATCTAAATCCAAAAACGACCTCAGTTTTTGTATATCACGTCAACTTTTCAAGCAAGGGATAGATACCCTCTCTCTTTTTCATATAAAAGTAATTTTTCCATTAAAATAAGCTGTGGAGAAACAGCTTGACGTGATAGAAGAAAACTAACTTCAGTTTTGAAATCAGCATACCTCCTATTTAACTTTAAAACAGCTAAAGAAATTTAAAAATTCTTTCTTTTATTTTTAAGTTTTTAATCCACATATAACCGGACAGGATATAAATGGAAAAGCACTCAACGTTTCGCTATCGATATAGATTAAAAACAATTTTCATCGGACAAGAGTCAATTTTTTGTGTTTGCTCAAAATCAAAATTGTTTCTTCTCTACTGCATTATTGCCTTACGTGGGAAGTCAGTTTCACTAACTACTCATCTCTTGGTGTTCTAAAATTTAGAGTGACGATGATGAAATATTCACGAGGTGGTCATAAATTAAACATACGATATAAAAAGAAGTCAACCACCTCGATCGTATTAGTTGCTTTAAGAGTTGGAGTGAAATTAAATTCGAGGGTGGAGGGGGCGGCCCGGTGAATTTTTATGTAAATTATTACTGGCATTTCTGATACAGATTGAAATTCCGAGCAACGTTCTAATTTGCATTTATATTTTCAAGTAAACAGAGAAGTCAGAGTAATAACTGCAGAGCATTAAGAAAGATAAATAAATGAAATCCTTCCCGGAGTACGAGCGGGCGTTAAAAAAATAAGTTTCGCCGCGTTAACTACCCCCCTCTCTCGTCTCCCCCAACCCCAACAACAAACAATTCTATGTAAATTAATTGAAAATGAGACACGAGATCTTTTCCCTACTAATAAAATACAAAACACGATGGGTCCTCTGTGATTATTATTATTATTATTATTATTTATAGGAAACCTATCGGAATGCATTAGCTGCAACTTCATCATGTAAACGTGATTTACGAGAGAGGGAATTCCCCTGTGCTGTATCAGAACTAAATATTAATAATAAACTGTCACGGCGATCGCATTTGGATCCTCGAATTCGAGCGGCTTGCGTGATGCAGAAACAAACAGAATATATTCCAATTAAGTTTATGAAATTTCATTTTAAGTATCGTTGCCCTGATAACCCCTTTCGTGCAGAAAATTTCGTTTTTATTTAATTAATACATCCCACCATACACAAACACATTCGTGAAAACACCCTGTGCGTGACAATATAAGTAGTGACAACAAAATGGTCGAACCATGTCATCGTTATTTCCGATCTCGTGATAATAATGACAATGCAATGAAAAGGAAAAGAACTAATCTTTTAGGGCTGATTCTTCCATGTTGCTTTGAACTAACTGACATGAGTTTAAAAACGAATTTGAACAACAAACAATAAAAAAAACTGTCGTTCGAAAAAATAATGATTTTATAAAACACATACCATGTTACTTTAGGTTGTAATAAAATGCCGTTTTTTTTTTTTTTTTTGTCAATTCGTCGAAACCACAGTAGCCACCACCGAAAATGCGAAAATTGTTTTATTTTTAATGCGATTATAAATTCATTGCGCTATGATATGTATAAAGGTATTTAAATTCAGTCGGCATACGTAAAAACAAAAACAAAAAAAAAATGAAGTTGATAGGTTCGAATCCCTGAGGCATTTTAATGGATTTGTGTTAGTAAATGTTATTGATTTTTAAACGAAACCCTCTGTTGCAATATCCGTAGTCCAGCGCAATTTTTTTTTGCCTTTTTTAGGGACGTGATGCATTTTGTTAACGCGTGGTTAATAACACGCGGTTATTTTATTTTGAGGTGGTCGTTGTGGTAATAGGAATCATTAAATATTCGCTTTCATTTTGAATTTGTTTTTACTCTTTGTATAATAGGTCAGGCCCGCTACATTCCGTTGTACATCATTAGTTAATGACGTCGGCAGACTCATGCTGTGTTGATAAATATATGTTTTATTTAATATATTTATAAAACTGAATGAAACAAATCGTTCAACACAGCATGATGACATCATTAATTAATCACGTGCAACGGAA
This sequence comes from Prosopocoilus inquinatus, assembly GCA_036172665.1. Taxonomy (NCBI): domain Eukaryota; kingdom Metazoa; phylum Arthropoda; class Insecta; order Coleoptera; family Lucanidae; genus Prosopocoilus; species Prosopocoilus inquinatus. The sequence continues at coordinate 14,436,900 of CM069880.1, read as the reverse complement.
TGTAGCGCGCCTTACCTTGTATGATTAAAAATAATAAATAAAAGTGTTCTAAAATAATTCTATTATTTTTTGTATGTTGTACCTTTAATTTCTTTTTATGTTGCAGTCGTTGTTAGTAACGATTGGCAATGTAGTAATCAAATATAATAATAAATTTCTTGATCACATAAAGTTGAGCGAGTTTGAGAATTTGGAGTAACCTAGTTGACCAACCGCCAAACTGCATACGTTCCATTCCGGTCCCCAAATATTTATAACCGTATAACACGGTGGTGAATTCTGCGGAATATCGTCGGAGCTTAATGAAAAATCAACATCACAAAGGAAGTCACGATTAATTTACTTTCTTTCTACTTAGCCCGCTTTTCGTTATCGCCCTCTATGATATACTGTTATTCGTTTCTCTCTAAGGACAAACAAAGCGGTTATATTTTAAAAGAACTTATTCGGAGGGACCCTAAAGGAAGAATAATATAAGAAAAATGAGCCTGTCCTAGTCGATTCCGGCCTCTTGATTAATTAAAAACCAATTTATTTAATACTTTAAAACTTAAATACTTACTTTGGGACGTGCCTCTTAAATAGGTCAAGTTTACATTTCGTAGAGTCATCAAGTATTTTAACAAGTTAGCCAAGTTATTTTTCAGGAAACGCTACAGCAACAAAAAGTTAACCGAGAAAAAAAAACCTTACATTCATTAAATCTCTAATAATATTTCATTCTGTGCACGCCTTTCAACTAAGTTTACTTTGACAGAGAACGTTTTTTTTTTCTTCTTCTTTGTATTCTACATATTAGTATTTACTAACGACGAAACAAACAAATTTTAAAGATCAAAGAAACTTCCCGCCTACATGATTTTATTTACTCTTTGAGAAATTTAGTTCATCTTTTTTTTATATACAGGCTTGCAACTAATTAAAGGGCCACCACGGGGATCTCGTACACTATAAGAGATACAGATACGGTTTAATCACAAAACAGTTGGAGCCTATCAAAATATTCAATTGGTTTCTGGAATATCTTCTAAAAACTGAAAATTCTGATTTTCGAAAATCTCGAATATCTTCCTTATTGATTAAAACAGACTCGTGAAATTCAATACTTTTATGTTAAATTCGATGACGAATCTAATAGAGTCTGATGAAATAGGTTAGGATTGACAGTTCCGCAGATACGACTGTCAACTGTCTTTTTTCTTACGGACGTTATCTTGGAATATTCATACCAAGTGATACAAAAACAAAATCTGAATACGACTATACGACACACTTATGCTTTTGATTTAAAACAAAATATCAAGATACTCCAATCGAATTTAATATAAAAACACCGAATTTTATGATTCTATCTTAAGAAATGAAGAAGACATTCGAGAGTTGCGAAACTGAGATTTTCTGGTTTTTGAAGACATTTCAGAAACGAATGAAAATAGAAAAGGATTTTTTGGCGTATGTTTTTAGACCTCAACTTTTCTATAATTTGTATCTCTTACAGTTTACCAGATTCCCTTCAATTGGTTATAATTCTGGTTGTATACAGGGTGTATTTCAAAAATTGTTTTGTTTGGGAAACTTCTTTCAAGTAATATCAACATATTATTTCAACGGATGTTAAGTATGAAGTTTTTTTTATTAAATAGAAATTCCCTATTTTATTGTTTTTAGATTTACGATCACGTAATTACCGGAAAGCACGTGTCAATAAAATTCCCGGGAGAATTCAAGTGATTTATATAAAATGAGAATGCAATAAAACAATAAAATCTATTTCTGCGAAATTTTATAGATAGATCGGGGCTGGGCTGTAAAATTTTCAAATGCATTTTTCTCGTTATGTTTTAATACCGGCTTGCGTGATACCTGCTCCTCGCCGGAATTTATAAATTTATTGCTTTGATTTCCTTCATTCACACTAAACGTGATTGGGTGTATAGTCTATTCCGCATGAATTTGCACAGCACAATAAACTAGGATTTCAAATTAGTTTGGAATGGAGTATATCTGAGCTTTTCATGATATTTTGCTTACTGTGACAGTATAATATCGAACGATGGGACGTCGAAACGATTGCATTCAAATCAAATGTGGTTTCCATCGCCTGCCGGAGACATAATAAGTCAAAGTATCCGGTGGATAATGAACTTCACGCTGAATAAGACCGTACCAGGTACAAGGATGTCACAGAGTTAGGCCCCCTATTTGATTTTCATCTCCTTTACAAATTATTAGCGAGCGTTAAATACAAGAGCAACAATAACCCTTTTGTTTCTCGCGGTGTAACTCATTCAGATAAACCTCCTCCTACCTTTTCCATAAAACCAAGAAAGAAACGCATAGTTAAAATCCATGTTGCAAAAAGTAATTCAGGTTTTATGTGTAAGGGTAGTTTCGAGACGCCCGCGCCCGCCCGAAGGAAAATTGCAGTATTACAACGTAAATATTTTTTGTATGCAAATGTAAATGATCGACAGGGAAACACTTAACATTTCCATCGGAAAGATTAATGGTTATAAACAAAATTAAAACGTCACTTTCACGTATGGAAGCGAAAATGCGAGAAAATAGCTTGCGCCGTGTTATATGTATGCCAGCAAGTTTCAGTTCATACTCGCAATAAAATTTAGGAAGCGACGCATACAAGTCGGCGGTTTCCATTGAATATTTCATTTTGCGTCAGATTTAACTGGTAGTTTTACGTAACTGACTTCCCAATGCGGAAAATGCATACCATATTGATCGTGATCCTTGTTTTTTTTTTTTTGACTTTACAATGGTTTCTGTTTGTTTAATGTAGTTTGTAAATTAAAAATGGGTACTTTTCAAATTAGGACTATAAAAAAAGAACGAGTTTATTTTTGGTGGTTGGTATGATCGACAAAGGATAAGTATTTAACTTTGTGAACGTGAAGGGACAGCAGGTGTCTAGACCGATCACAGACGATATCTACGGCGTGTCTCAAGGAACCTGTCGCGCCGAGTATACATCGTGTGCGCATTATTTCTAATCTGGTGGTGCTCAAGGTGAAGTGCACTGCATGCAGGCACTCGATTATATGACAAGAATGCCTAAGACGCTTGAGGAGGTCGCAAGGTAATGTGAAGCCACATGTTGAACTTGTGCACATACCTGCTTTGTTAGTGGGGTTGCTATGGTTCAAAGATAACTTGGTTGCGGAATCCAGCTTGTTGGCAACCTGTAAGGACCCCGGAGTGGACATTGCAGTCATAGCAGGAGCCGGCATCATCAAAGTAGACATTGTCAACATCTTTTGCCAAATTTTGTTCCTCTTATGGTAATTATATCAAAATATTTTTTTTTCTGTTAGAAATTCTATGTTCTTTGCAGGTACGAAATCTCACTGAAGTGTTACACTATCTACATTGGCGCGTGCGAAAAGCGGTGCCGCGTGCGTTGAGATCTGGCGGCCAAACTAGCCGCGCGGCCCGCTACTCGAAGACTGGAGGACGCGCACTCTACTCATGCCTTTGGGGGTGGTAGGACGCGGGGTGGGATTTAACACTCTCCGTGCTGTCGCGAGCAGCGGGCGACTCGAACTGCGGCCCGGCGGCGGCGCTCTCACGCGCGCCACTTGCCTGCCCCAGCTCCATGACGCGCGCGTCTACCCCGAAAGCTTCCGACTTACATTAAAACAAAAGAAAACTAAGCCACAGGACTTCCACTGCATAAGGAAATACCACCAAGTCTACATCTGACAGAAACTACTGCAGTGGTCAACGTCTACTTGACAGTACCATAAGCCTCTACGTCTCCAAAGCAGCTTATCACTTCACCCCCTACTAAACGCACACGTATTTAAATACCCACGGCCACCACCACCACCACCAACCCATCATTGACTGTAACTCGATACGAAGTGCTCTTTATTTCACTGCACTGCGGTATCCCGGAAATTACTCGTTCACCTTACCATAAAGTAACAGGTGGCATTCAACACATCCCCATTTAGTTATCTTCATCTACATGAAAATTCATTTCACCAAAAACACTTAACATCCCCCTAACCAAAAGAACCTCCATATTTGTTATACCTTCATCACTCACCTCATACGAAATCGTCAATATTCCATACCACTGCGACATTTCGGAAATCACTTACCCCTCTCACCATAAACTAACAGGTTCCTCTTCGGTATTCAACTACACTATTCACTTTAGATCAGTCACAGAAAAGAAAGTTACCATGACCCTACCCTGACAACCCCCATAAGACTCCAAGCAACCTTATCATTTCATCCCAAGCTAAACACAACATAATTTGACCAAAACACTTTTCCCCAACCAAAAGAATCTCCAAATGACACTTTCCAAAAAGTTATTTGACGTAAGGTGGCCCCCCCATCGAGAGAATCGGACATGAGGACGTCCAAAATTCTCGACCACCTCTAAACTACCACCAACAAAACAAAATTACTAAAGCTAAAAGAATCTCCAGGCGACAAACCTATTTGTTATCGCTTGCACTTTCCCAAAAGTAATTTGAAGTAAGATGACACCCCCCCCCCCCCCCCCCCCCCACCGAGAGAATCGAACATGAGGACGTCCACCGAGAGAATCGAACATGAGGACGTCCAAAATTCTCGACCACCACCAACAAAAAATATTACCAAAGTCAAAAGAATCTCCAGATGACAAACCTATTTGTTATCGCTTTCACTTCCCCAAAGCAATTTAAAGCAAGATGGCCCGCAAATTTATAATCGAGAAAATCGAATCCTCGCCTTCGTTGGATGGACGAGATTTCGCCTTCTTCTCTTTACCCGAAAATTCTCGACCATCTCTGAACCATCACCAACAAATTGACCAAAACACTTATTCCTCAACCAAAATAATCTCCAGATGACAAACTTATTTGATATCTTTTGCACTTCCCCAAAGCAATTTAAAGCAAGATGAGCTCGTCTATCCTCGCCTTCCTTGGTTGGACGACATTTGGCTTTCTTCTCTTTACCCGAAAATTCTCGACCACCTCTGAACCACCACCAACAAATTGACCACAACACTTATTCCCCAGCCAAAATAATCTCCAGATGACAAACTTATTTGTTATCCCTTGCACTTCCCCAAAGCAATTTAAAGCAAGATGAGCTCATCTATCCTCGCCTTCCTTGGTTGGACGACATTTTGCAGTCTTCCCTTTACCCGAAAATTCTCGAACATCCTTGAACCGTCACCAACAGAAGGAAAAACTTGACCTAAACACTTATTCTCCAACCAAACGAAACCCCAAAGGGCAAACCTATTTGTTATTCCTTGCATTTTCCCAAAGTAATTTAAAGCAGGATGGTCCACGAGTTCACGATCGAGAAAATCGAACATGGGGACGTCCATCCTCGCCCTCCATGCACAGATAAAAATCTGGAGTTAATTCTTTAGACCTTCGTGTCCATCCGTTCCTGGAGTTACGAAAAATGGAGTTACGATGTTTACCACGTAAAAGTAGTACTAAAGCTTATCCTTGTTGGAGTAAACAATCACTTTTAGACAAAATTTAGTCGCCAAAAGACAACAACAACGCCAAATTAGATAAGGATTAACTAGTTTCCAGGCAAAACTTTATCCGCATTTAACACCGATTAGGCAGATTACAATTAATCCCAAAAAAAATTATGTGTATGGATGGGCGAGATTTCTTCTTCTCATCTTTACTGGAAAATTCTCGACCACCATCAACAAATTAACCAAAATACATATTGCCTAACCAAAATAAACTCCAAGTGACAAACTTATTCGTTAGTCCTTGCACTTCCTCAAAGCGATTTAAATCAAGATGGTCCACGAGTTTATTAATCGAGAAAATCGAACGTGGGGATGGACGAGATTTCTTCTTCCTTGCACCTGAAAATTCTTGACCTCCTTGAACGAAGTCCAAAATACTATCCACATGTTAGTAACCATGTTTCTTCAATACGAAAGAAAATTGCATAATTATTTTAGTGCACTGCGACATTCCGGAAATTGTTTTTCCCTTTTACCATAAAGTGACAGGTGGCCGAGTGTTCATCAAGTAGGCTATTTAGTTTAGATTAGTTAGAGAAAAGAAAATTCCGTTCGTCCCTAAATTCCTGTCCTGTATTTCCAAGCGAACCTAGTTCGTCATAGTAGAAAACATCTGCGTTCCCAGATGAAATAAGTTGGGGCATGGGGTTGTTACTCCTCGCAAATGATCTAATTCCGTGTTTGTAACTAAGTTCATTTAACTTGGGGTAATAACAGGGAAAAATATTGATAATTGGTGGGGTAGGACAAATAGTTTCGGACAAATCAATCAAAGGAACCGTATAAAGGATGGTACGTGTAATTAATGATTTTTTTAGAAAACGGGATTGCCTAGGTTCCAAAACTAAATATGTAAATCAAATGGTATTATCTTCTTTGTATTAATTATGATTAAGATGAAATTTGGGAAAATGCTAGAGTAAACTCAACTCATTAGTAATTACCGCCGCGTTCTGTTAAGTCCTATTAATTATTGATGCGAATTAAGATTTCAGTCTCTTGTTTATTTTCTAATGTACAAGTTTATTTATACAGTGCGCAATCTGAGCCGTTTTCGACTTGAAACAGGTTTTATTAATAATTCGTCACGGTAAACAAGGTCTGAATTATTATTATAGGGAAAGCTGGGAGGCTTCTGCAGGATCCACCTCGACGTTAACTTCGTACACTTGTGATTATTCTTATTACCTGCAACGTTTTTTGTTTTGTAAATTCTATTAAAATCTTCTACGTCAACGTACAACCTACAACCTACGCACGCGAAACTTTTATTTTGTTTGATAATTATTTTTTTGTGTACGTCAGATTTCATGTGCCCACAGAGTGAGTTATCATAAGGATGTTTTAGAAGAATCCAAAACTGTCAGTCGCAGAATATGTTTGTACCATACACATGTTTAAATATTATTCTGAGTAAAAGGTTCGCCTTGCCTAAAAGAATACGCCGTAGGGCGAACGAGATTGAAACCGTGGAAAATAAATGTTTTGGGATGTTAATTTTATTTTCTACTTATTAAAAATTTGATTTCGTTTCTCTTTTCTTTTTTGGCCATAATTTAATTTATATTTGCTCTTGGTAATTAATTTACTTGGGGTAGTAGTCTTCGTTGTTTCTGGGATCTATCTATGTTAGGGCCAGCGGACTAGTGGGTGAGTTTCGTAACCCGCCGGTTGCCTTGCACAAACAGAATACACAATAAGGCTTTCTGCTTGTTGGCGTAGCAATGTCAATTTCAAATGTCTATACTCGGCAAGGCAGGTATTGGTATCTAGGGTGCATGAAAAGTACTTAACAGCTTGAGGGTATTAGGCCGACGCGACGTTTAGCTGCTTGATCATTCTCACAACGAGGCCCCCCCTTTAACTCATACGGAATTATTCATATTTTTTATTGTTTCAAATACAAACTTGTCTTTGTTGATTCAATCAAATCAAACGTCACACAACTCTTTTGGTTATGATTAAATAAAATTGGCGGATTCGCCTGATAACTATTAATTTATTAATCTGTGCAGTATACTTAATATTCTGCAATCTCAGTTACCAAGATATATTAGAAAGTTGCATATTATAAAGCTCAGACACACTTTCAGAATTGGTGGAGGCGCTTAATCCAGTAATTAAACCTAGGAGATATGAAAGTACTTAACAGTGAATTCTATAATTGTGAATAAATGAATCTACAGTAGGTTTTGTTTATAAAAGCTAAAATTTATCATCAGGATATATTAAAAATGAGGAAAAATACTAAAATAGATATACAGTCGGCTTAATATGTTTTATAGAGCTATAAAGGGTAAGTTCATTTTATTATAGGCATCTTTACTTGAGAAGTTTATCTGAAGTCGTAACGGTAGCGACGCATAAATTCGTAAGGGGGGTGGGGGTGTATTAATTTGAAAGCTTTTAATTGTAAGAGGTTAAAAATTTAGCTGATCGAAGGCCACGTGGTTAAAACCGCAACGTATGAGCTCATTGCAGGTGTTATACCGCCTTCTGCATAATTTACGTGCCCTGGACGAAGCAGATTATGTGTGGTTTAACAAGCAATAAGGTGTAGAAGCAAGCACATTCGTGCTGAACGCGCTAAAGCATGATACTGATGGCAGGACTTAATATTATTCATAGGCTAGCGCGTTGCTTTAAACAAAGGAGACGGCTTGCTTGTATGTATGTACGTTTGAGGTATATACAACTAACTGCTTGTATTTATTCTTCATCTTATAAAACTCATTTTCTAAATTAATTCGATTTCATAAGTTAATAATTAGCAAGAGAACGAGCATCGCATGTTCAAGCATAATCACACACACAAAAAAAAAAATAACTATCTTCGATCGTTGAAAACTAGTTACTAAAAACTTTCCTCTCCGCATGCACGTTCTCGTCGTATTAAAAATTTAAACCAACAAATAAATTTAGAGCGCACCGCCTAACACTATCCTCAGCCGTCAGAGTTAATGAACTTACCAGATTGCCTACGATTTTGCTTGGATTAAACAAAATTTATTATCACGTATATGTTGTAGTTGTATGTTTAAGAAATTTAATTTAAAATTTAGAAGAGTAAACGTATGCATAAAGGCATTAATGAGTCGGGCCGCGAGTGTTGTTAAATGTGCAGTGGATGTTATCGTACACCAGCATACGGTATCGTGGGACTTGTCGAGGTGACAAACAGCACCGATGAAGAGCACGGTACCGGCAAAACAATTAGCAGTATTCTGTATTCGTTATGAATAGGATTGTATTCCTAGCATTGAGCTATCCAGAACGGTTTGACATGATGATTTTGCTGAACTGAAACGGAATCGCAATCGCAATTGGTGACATCATGCACATTCGTAAAATTTTGCTTCATTCTTATGTTGCTTCAAAGACAAAACGTTCTGGATTTGTAATGTAATGGCCTTATTGGTCCAAAATATAATCGAAATTCGAGGGGGGAGTAAATGGATCTGAATCACTAGAAATTTCTCCTCACTTGATGCAGCGAAACGTCGAGTGGCAAAGAATTTTTAGAAGTAAGAAGAATATTTCATTGAAAATTGTACATTTCAGATTAGTTTGTTAAGTCAGAGTGAATCGCGTTATCTATTTTACGTTCGAGTAAGGATCACATCGAATTGAATAAATGAAGAGTCCTCGGGCATTATTTAAAATTTAGTTATAATCATTTAATCCCGAATTGAGGCCCGAATTGTTGGCTTCACTGTAGATCAATCCAACCGATGAAATAATCCTTGCATAATTGAAGTGTAATTTAAGCTGCATTTATGATTTACGTTTTCAATGCAACGAGCCGATTAAACTAAATTAAAACTTGTCCGGAGTATAAAGCACAATGCTTCCATTGAAAATTACTGATGTTGTGGTTATACATCGTTATACATCATTGAATATATATATTTTTTTTTACAATGCCCTATCTCCAAACAGTTTCCAGTCAAGAATTTTTTATTCTATAGAAATTAAACCAAACCCCGTATGTACATACAAGAAATAGGATAGTGTAAAACGGAAATACTTCTTCAGGTTATAATGTCTTCACCTCATGGTGTTCAGTATATTTTATCTTCAAGTGTACCAAACTCATTGGTTTGTTTGACACCTGTCAAATTGACAGTTCATTTTAATTGGCCTTATCATCAGCCAAAAAATATATGTATACGTAGACATCACCGGTGGAAGGTAGAAATCTTTTATTTTGATTATTCCAGAAGTATTACAATGACAAGGAAGAATTAATAAAGCAGGCTAAAAAATGACGTTATCGCAATAAATATCCTGGAATGTATATATGTATGAAGTGGTCTGTTGCATAATGCTTTCTTTGTCTACATACGCATTACTATGGAAAGGCTTTCGTGACTTCGTTTGCGTTCATGTATTTACAAGATTTCTTCATGGAATTTAAATTTACACTTACATGTGAAGGCAACTAATCTGCATTTATTGCATTTTACGAGTTTTATTTTGTATAAGAATAAGGGCCACGTGACACTATCAAATCAGCCAGTCAATACATGATGGTTTCATGGTGTGTGTGTGTGTGTGTGTGTCATAAGGGCCTAATTCATATTCTGTATCCTCCTCATTTCAAAATTGTAATTATTTTATGTCTTTGTAAAGTATATGCGTGTGTTTGTAATTAATTATCCGGAGAGACTATGTGCAGTTAGTTGAAAAGGCCCTGAGGGCTTCAACGGTATCGTTTGAAACTTTCCTCAGTACAATTACGTTCGCATCGTTGCTCAAAATTTTTAATTATATACACATAAAATAAACTTTCTAAATAATACCTGAGCAGGGATGTTATTAGAATTCCCAACCCGTTACAAGATACCGCGAAACCTTCCCGAATTAATAGGGGCTTCTCGGATTCGGTTTTATTTTATTGTTTCGGGAAAATCAGAAGAAGCTTCGCTGATATTTTGCATTCAATTTCATTTTTGCTTGCTGACTTAAAATGAAATTATTTTGTGAAAGGAAAAAAGTGAAACGACGTGTTTGTAGGTATAACAGGAATAACTGTCGTCGAGATGTGGTGGTAAAAATATCCATTAAATTTAAGGTAGAAAGGAAATATCTCCTGTATATTCACCTTGAACATAAGAAGTGAGATATATCTATAAATATAAAACACAGAAGTATAAGTAGATGAGGCGCAGCTGCTCTTAGTAGAGGTGGAGGGTAGGAAATGCGAGGGTTTCATCTGTTTATATAGAATGGGACACACCTCTTGCCAGATCTGAATACTCAATGAAAACTCGATGGCCGCAAACATTCATAGAATGCAACCGCGAATAGTATCTGCTGAAGTGAAACGCAAATAAGACGTTTCTATATTTCTAGCTAGCACAATTTCGAATTATATTGCAAAGTAAGAAAGCGAACGATTTATTTTGATGTAACAAGCTTTTTGGAAATGCTCCACTATTCCTTGCTGCAAAGCTGACGGCAGATAACAACACTTGGTTTGTTATCAAAGAGATAGATGCTATCTTCTTGCTTAGTATACAGAAATATTTCGATCCTTTCGATTCGTTTTTTCAAGTTGAAACAAAATTAAAGCGAAGATTGAAAAAGTTGTTTTTAATAATTCAATGTATTTCAAGCATAAGCCAATAAAGTAAATAGAAAATTAGTTTAAAAAGATAGTTTTTGTTAAATACACCTAACGATCGGTAACTCAAGCAACAAGAGTCCTGTTTTGTAACTAGTCGAACCGCAGTCAAAAGGAGCGATATAAAAATACCATACTTATCATCAATCTTAGGACGTTTGTATGGATATTCACGGTCACTTCGTCAATGACATTGAATTCCATACTTTCATCCGATATTTGCTTGCCACAGAAAAAAGATTAAAATTGCAGCACAGTAGGTACCTAACCATGAATGTAAAAAAAAATAAAATTGGTGTAAAAAAATTTTATTAGGGAATTCTGTGCATAGTGCTAGTGGAGGTGAAAAATGTGAAAAATAAAAGTAGTACAAACGGTGTTGCTAACCCGCACTGCGGAAAATAATTCTCATACGATAATAACTAAAGCTAAATGAACGTGCGATATAATATGTTCAGACTTGTCAAGCTTAATGTAATCTTCCCCTGGCACAATACTTGATATGAATTCGTACTGGTACAGTTTCGAGTAGAAAATTTTTGCGCCCCATTAAGAATTAAATTCAATTATCTCACGTTTAGTTTCGGAAACAATTTTTAATTTTGCCTTCAACGTATATAAACTGGAACGAACTCATTACACAAGTAATTTAAAACATCGCGCTGAAAAGGTATTACTTATCCGCAATACCGTGCGACCGAAAAAAAGTAGTCGCGCGGAAGCTGGCGCTAATAACTCAACCTGAATTAACGCGCGCGATATAAAATTAATCAAGTTATTTGCTTTCAAAATGGAAATCGCGTTCCCATAGTGTAATTGGATTAATTTCAATTTATTTAATTAAAAACTATTCGATAGTTTAAGGCTTATAGCACCGGATAACAATGCGCTTGTATTATGTTACAAAGAGGAAGCGGATATTGTGCAATAGGATCCGATTTATTTATTGGAATTTATATAAAATGCAGGTTTTACAGATAAAGACGTTTCTCGTGCTCTGGTGTGTAATGGCCTTAAAAAGCACAAACGGATTGTGACAGACAAAGCGTACAAAGGAAGGAATTGTTCCTTTTTGTAGCAGAGGCAAACTTTAATGCCACTGAAGCATCCCAGAAACCAAACCGCCCAACACAGCTTCATACGTTCAAAAAAAAATCCCTGAATATTTTATTATTTTAATTCACAAAGCAGATGCACACATTCGATTTAAATAATTAAAAAAAAAATTGGATACAGATTAATTAATTTTAATGAAAGTAACGAAGATTAAAAATTTCTGAAGCGCAAAAAGTATTTTCAATATTTAATTTTTAATTTAAAATAAATTTTTTGTTAAAGGGGTCGCTTTTAACATTTAAAATTCGGTATATTTTATTTTCTTGGAAAAAATTAAAAACTGGCGTGTCATTCTTTCATTCTGTTTTTAGGCCATTCGTTATATTATGAATAAGTGCATTGCTGAACTATCCAGACTCCGTTTATTGTGTCCGTGGATGTGGGTTGTTCAAGTTTAGTTTCCAAACATGGGCTATCGGGGTCGACTACGGTTGGTTGATTTAGCCCTATATACACCAACGTAAATTGATGATTATTGGTGAACGTTACATTTACTCGGAATATACTCCCTAAGTCAGTCTTACGTCTGCGTTAATAATTTTTTCTTTGTGATTCTCCTGGGGGGGTAAATGCAGTTAAAATCAATGTAGTGTATTTGTTTTTTTTTGTTTTGCATTTGTGATTTTCAATACTTCGGGGTATAAAACGTTAAAAATTTATGGTTTATAAATGGCTGGCGTTCTTCTGAAACATTTGAGGGAAATTTCTCTTTGTTCCTCCATCATTTCATCTTTGCTGTTATTATTTAATGAACTGGTAGGTAGGTGTATTTTTAGATTTTATTTTCAGCGGTGAATTCGATGTTTTTTGGATTGGATTTTTTAAGGGCGATCGATTATGCATAGTTAATTTATGTAATGGCGGCGGCTTTCTGAAATTAACTTAATATGTATATAAATTACGGCGTGGTTAATTTGCTGTAATTATATTATAAAGGACCGTTTGTTATATGTAGTATTTGTGGGTGGGGGGTGGAAAATTGAATTGAAAAAAAAATCTGGCAGTATTTAATGAATTTTGAAAGGAATTCTTGTTCCTCCGACTGCAACCTAGCATGTTCATTTCCGTTATCTAGTGCAACGACCGGAAATGAAACATTGTTATGGAATGACGCGTTCCGGTACATACTATCCCATTAAGTGTAAAACTATGCGTGCTCTATCTGCAATGTTATTTGTTAGTGCGTGTCACCATCCCCCTAGGATAGCCCAGCCCTGTCCTTGCACGACCGCACCCTAATATTACATTAATTCTTTTATTACGTAATTTAGAAATGAGCACAGTTCAAGTATAAAAATTAATTCTGCCCTTGGTAATTCCCCGTTACATATTTGTTACGTAATTACTGGAATTTTGTTGTTGCCCAAATTTTCATTTTAATTATTCGCCACGAAGAAAACTTCCAACAAATTAAATATTCCATTAATCCGTTAGATTAGGCTCTACTGTTTAATAACAAATTTAGCTTCGCACCACTTTGCCTTTCCCTTTGTTTTACATGTATTGGAGGAATAAATCGATGGGTAGGTACATTTTGAATCAAGTATTTTAGCATCTTGCATTTTTTTGTTGTTCTGGCGGCAGATATGCATCTTTTCTTGCGCTATGAAAGTTTTAAAAGTATTATTGATGTAAACATGTGCCAGAATGTAAATGATGTATCGAGGTAAGTCGATTCCCTAGACTAAGTTGCTTGGAAGTTTGATGTACGGGCGTACATCAAAAATAAATGATATATCAATGACAATAAAGCCTATTATGCTACTTTCAACATACAAAATACAGTTCGGGCATATAATTTGTTTCGAACATGTTTAATCTCGTTTTGCCTGGAGCGGATGACCTAGCAACAAAAGCGTATCATATAAAACGTATGATGGAACTGGCAGGTTTAACTTGTATTATTAAAAAATGTTGAAAGCCATTCGTGTATTTCGCATTTACATTCTTATTTAATTAAATTTAGTATTATTTAAGTGGCGAGGAGCGCTTTTGAAATTTTGAATGCTAAAGCAAGAACATAGTCAAACACACACGCTGATAAATTAATCTTGTATGTTTAATGTTTCTGATACAAAGTAAATGTATACAAATTAAAATTTTAGCGGAGTGGATTTACTCTCGGTTTAGTACATATTATGAGAGGGCTGCTGAAAGCGCATTTCAGTAAACAACCAGCTCAAAGCACCTTGCCGGTAATCTTAAATTAAGGAGGAAGTGGCATCCGATATAAAATAGGAGTTTCTACTTGCTTCTTCGAGATCACCCGCGGAGATACTGCAGTAATACAGAGACAGCACGTTACGAAAATTGGTTTCGTTTAGAACGACTCTAGAATATCACATTTGCGGCGTTAACTTGATATTCACCAACATCAAACATCTCGGACGCACCTATCGCTCCACTGGTCCTCAAAATTACTCAATTTTATAACACATTCACATTTTAATTCCTTTATTTTCTGCTACGTTTATTTTTTTAAATATGTAAATCCAGATACACGAAACAAAACTTTCAGAATCGATTCTATTTAAATCATCACTTTACAGGGTCTGAATAAGTGAGTCTTCTTTACCTTAAATGCACACATCAAGGAATTCCTTATTAATACAATTTAAGATTACATATGAAAATGTACACATGGGTTCATACACATTCAACGTAATACGAATTTGACTAACAACATCAAAGCCAAAGGATAACTTCTCTTACAATTAGTATCCTGCCACGGTATTTGACTCGTCTGAAACTGACAACTACTATATTATTAAATTACAGTAACTCCTAGTGAAGATAATTAACTTTTACCACCGCGGTTTTTATGTATTATACAGGGTGTATTACAACTTCCACTTCCAAAACGATTCTATATTAAAAAGAAAAAAAAAACTTTTCTCTTATTGGTTAATTCAAATAATTGCAATTATTATAATGCATGATAATAATAGACCCTGAAAGTTTTCGGATTTGTTTATACAAATGGGTTTATATGTATACGTATTATAAAAAAAGAAGGGAAGGAAAGAAGGAAAGGAAAGAAGGAAAAGGAATTATTAATGTGAGGCACAATAGAAATTGACACAATGAAAGAATGTTTTAAAGTGTTAGAAAAGGCAGACAAAGGAAGATAATAAAAATAACTGTCAGCAGACATGAAAGGTGTGTAATAAACGTTACGTTTGAAATGTTTGCGTCTTGATCCTATATGTGCAAAGGATGTCAGATATGGTCGAGTGACATTTTGTGCGTGCGGGGATCGGTTGATTCCCCTTAGGCGATCATCTGAGGGCCGAATGAATCATAACCGTACTCAGAGGGCGCTGTAATGCGTGCTAATAAAGCTGTGCATGAGGTTCACAACGAGCACTGGCGCGGCTCGTATGTCCTCATTGCCGTGACTTTACGTACTCATTCATCCTCATTTTGCAAAAACTCATGAAAAAAAATTCTAATTGCGTTTATCCATTTGAGTTTGTTATTTTAAATGAGCTCCCAACATTTATTTACTACTAGGTAACAAACATTTTCTAATCACGTGCAATACAACCAAACGATCATCCCTTATCAAGAGTTTTAACCCTAATGGAATTCACAAATAAAAACTACTTTCTTATAAGCTACTAACTACCATCTGGTATTTAATAGGGATGGCAAGACAAACTATATATCGACATATCGGCTCATACGACATATCGTTGACCATGTATCGATACATTCGATAAATCGTTTCAAATATATCGATATATTTAACTGACTGTAAAAAAAGGTACGTAAAAATAAGTTCAACCATATTTAATAGATTTCAATTTATTTATAAATTAGATTTTATTTTAATATACTCGCCCGAAAATGAATAACGTATAAACTGCAAATGAAACAAACCTACTGGTAGTTAAAACAAAAAAAAAACGAATTTTATTTAGTCAACAAACACAACATTACACTACGAGAATCGATTCTAAGGAATCAAGCATTAAAGAACGATTTAATAGTTAAAACAAGTAAAAAAAACATATTTTAAAAAAGATCAGAAACCAATGCAAAGTTTCCAGGAAGAGAAAAGAACCAGAAGTAGAAATGGGAATGAAATGAATCTCTAGTCTAGAAATATAATGCTGAAGAGAAATAACAAAGAAGTCGTTATTAATAAAAAGTAGTCATAGCCATTTTTATTATCGTATTAATTTATTCGATAAAATAATAACATTTAATAAGATAATAACGTTATTTGATCATCTAATAACATAGCTTATTTGAGTTCTCGCAAGGACAATCTCAAAACCATCAGGAGCATGCGCATTACGAAAAAGTCAGAGTTTTTTTTTATTGTGCGCATGCTCCTGACGATTCTAGGACGATTCTGAATGGAAAATACGAGAAAGAAAAACAAAAGAAGATCGACGACTAAGACGAACAAAAACTAAATTAATCTCCACACAAATTAAAAAAAAAAATCTATAAAAAAACAAAAAAATGATTGTATTTATATTTCTAATATATCGATATATCATTGCCTTCCCTACTATTTAATTAATAAATTTAATGAGGGCTTACATATGATGAATTCAGAGAGGGGGTGTTCAGAATTCTATCGTCTTTGTAATAATGTAGGGTCCGGCTTTCATAAGCTAAAGTGAAGATAACAAAATATACTTTATTTTATTTTTGTATAGTTGAAATGTTTGGGTTTTAGAATTGAGCGTTTGGGTGGAGTTTATGTTTTATAAATCTGAAGTGCGCCTACAAAATATTTGGCGGATCTCGTGAAAAATATATTTCCGCATGCTGAAACGTAAAACGTTATTCACCAGGAGTATGCCAATAGCAGTATACGCGAAAAGGGGCTATACAGAACACATCGGCAGTCGAGTCACTTGAATATGTGAACAGAGGAAGACGACAGCAGCGTGCAAATGTTCGGGTGGTACACTGCATTCCAAACAAGGATCATCTGCATCCTGGCAACATTTTAGATTTTGCGCTAAGAGTATCTATCGAGTATCATGTGCAGGCCTTGGCTTGATCCGAGGTTGTACACGTTTAAATTTCGTTTATATTTTATGTAATAATAGACGCCGAAGTCCTCATCCTCATCCTCATCCTCATCCTCGTCCTCGTCCTCGTCGTCGTCCTCGTCCTATCCTGTCTGGTTTACTTTTCCGCTTCCTCGGAAAAGGAATTTTGAGTTTTCACTGTCGCCTGCTAAGTCGGATTTACGGTTGTCACCGGCCTGTCAAGCTAGTTGCTTCTAAAGCTGTCAAGTCACACTCCATAGTTGAACGAAATGAACCAGACCTTCTTAAGAATGCCAGAAATGTATCGAATACACAACATATGAAAACAATATTGTTGCGGTGCGCGTGCATAAGGCCTAATACAACTATTACGTAAAAAGTCGAGTGTATTCAAAACATGTGAAGTACCTTGTTAGTATATGCTGCTTTTTAAATTTATAACAGCGAATACTCTTTCTTGTCTGACAAATCCTTCGGAGCTTTTCGCGTGTGCTGATGATCATTATATATCAAGTAGGGGATGTTCTCCTCGAGGAAGTTTTTTTCTTTTTTTCTGAAGAAGGAGAAGAAATGTATACATGTGGGATGGTAACTTTTAATGGTGAATTAAATTAAAATAAAAAAAAAGAAGTTTAAATGAGATTGATGTCCACGTGTGCAAAGGTCTCTTGACCCAGAAAGTTAAAGGATGGGCTACCTTCCGTGCAGCAATTAAACATCAAAAACGTTCCGAAATTATAAAGCGCCTCTTTAATTCGTACAAACAGAATACTGTGTGCGCTTCCATCACCCGCAGCCTCTTTGGCTCGTTCTATTTGCGAAGCCAGTTAGGCCGTCGTATTATTCGAAGTAAAGGGACCGGAGCATTAATCAAATTGTGTGAATTCAATGTAATCTGCAGTTTACGAGCAGCATCTTGCGCATCATCCTGCAGGATGTTTATATTACAGCCGTGATTAATGACCGAATTTTGCGGTGGATGTCCGTTTGTTCATTATTTGTTAAAACAAGCATGTACAATCTGATAAAGCGGACGTCGTCATCCTCTCCTTCGGATAGTTCTTCTAACCTCCAAAAAAAAAAAAACTACTGCCTCACCGCAAATTCAAAACCAAAACTCATTCTTAATTTAATCCATTTAATCCACCTTTGTCTGCCTTCCTTGCTTCTCTAATACAGCTGACTTTTTCACCGATCACGTCTTACATAAACAAACCCTGAATAGACTATTGCTTGGCTTTATATCACAATTCACCCCAACATACCCTACAACTTACTCCGTCCGTATTAAAACAAGGTACATAGTTGTCACTCACCTCTTACAAAAAAAAAAATAGCTTGCGAGGAATCTTATTTTCTAACTAACGAGTTGATTAATTTATTATTAACGAGTGCTAGAAATGAAAAATAATTATTCAAAAACGTGGTGGTCGTCTTAGCACATTATTTTAAATTAAGGTAAAGTACACTAAGAAAGGCAAAGTTTTTGTTTGGTCTTTACATTTATCTCGTCCGTCCATCTATCTTCCTATCCATCAATCTCGTCCATCCTTTTATAAATGGGTTTTCGCCAAGAATTAAAAATAATAATAATAATAATAATAAATATGAATGGATGCAAGAGATAGATGATATAAATTTGTAGACGTGATAGAAACTTTGGCTTTTGTTTCATAAAAGATCTGTTGATCAAAGAAGGAATTTTATATGGTATGAAAAGTTGTGTATTAGCAAATTGTTAATTTCGGATGGAAAGAGCTTTTGCTTAGATGAGTGTAATTACATAACGTAATTGACTTCATGCGACATCTACTTCCGGTACAGTGCATGTGATGTTTTGATGTTGCAGTATCTGTCCTGAAGACATTAATAATATATAAAGCATGTTCTCACTTTATACGGGCTTTAGGAGCGTATAGAGAAATCTACTTGATGTTCCAGATACAGCGTAATTACTTTATCTCCGAATTAATAATTCCGTGAATTTATATTTGGATTTTATGAAATAAACAGGAAGCGGGTGTGATCTACTAAGGTATTCTCTTTGCAGCACCCTTTTGCGAATTTTTTCCAGTTGACTGCGATGCACGGATACAAACTCATTTATAAACTTTCATAAATAATAAATCGCCTCGAATTATGCTTTGCATTGCTTCGGATTAAAAAATGATAATCTCGTTTGTGACTTTGAAATGTTGTAAAAGTAATGATTTCTATTTCACAGAGTATAAATTTGCATTATGGGCCCTTTTTCTTTATAAATCCTGATTTACCGTGTTATCTTAAAAGCTTTTTTCATTCATTTCACTACAACAAAGTAAAATAACGAATTTTTTATGCATTTATCAGACGAAGCGCATGAATTTTGTATTGCAACAGAATTTTACTTAAATTTCTTCTTTCTTAAAGAACGTCCGCGATAAAACATTTTCATTTTTAAAGGCAAAGGTTATAAGTTATTCACTTCTTCATTTCCATCACATCCAGTTTATTATACAAGCTATATTTCATAAATAAAAACAAACGTGCGCAAGTCAATAAAATTAAAAATTAATGTGATATTAACAAAGTATTGTAACCAGTGAATTTATATTCCGAGTATTACTTGCACCTAAAATATGACCCATGAACAAACGGAGACTTACAAAATGCAAAACCGCAGAGTTCCGCACCGCGTGCAAAAATTAGATGACGGGCAAAAAAACCTTGATCCTAACAAATCAGATTAAGACAAGGTATTTTCTCCCTCGAAAGAAACACGGCTTGATGTCTTTAAATACTGGTACGCGTATTACAGACAGTCAGTCAAATTTTTGAATACTTTGTATAGTAAAATGCATTTTCCCTGTAATTTAAGCGACATAAAATGCATGTTATTGAAAATGAGTTTCCCAATTAATTAAACTAAATGTAAACAAAAATATCTTGAACATCTTGGCTAGTATAACCTGCCCCGAAGAGATTTTGATCTCCATGCTTGTGCAGAAATTACACATGTCCGCAGCCAAAATTTATTAATGGCCTAATTTTAATTACATGTGCACAGGTCCGGGGGGATTGTTTGCGTAGGCAGATTTCGGTAAACACTGCCTTTAATTTTCTTACTTAACCACCTAATAACCTTATTGGCAATTTCTCTAGCCTTCCGAGTTGAGTTCAACCCCAAGTAAACACAGTTTCAAAAAAAACAAGCTTTTAAATTAAAAAATAAACCTTTTTTTATAAGTTGCTTGCATATATGAACTTTTCTCGCGCTATTAGAAGTTTCAGGTTGGGGGGATAATATAATTTAAATATTCAGTAAATATTCTTGCATTTGTTGCATAAATATATTAAATACGAGTACTTGTTGCTTTTCTTAACTGTTGTCTTACTTTTATAGCGGAACTCGGAAATCAGAGTCGCAGTGCAGGTGAAGCAATCTGTTATTTTAAATTTTAATGCAGGGGAGTTTGTCGGATGCTTTTGTTTTCAAAACTGTAATGCAGCAGTCGTTACTTCTGCTACCGTTCGTTTCATAAATACAGAATTTCATTTGCTAATGTTGTTTTGTATTGTACACGTGAATATGTGTGTGTGTGTGTGTGTGTGTATACGTATTCTAGAACAGAAATTACAAGCCTCAATTATAATGCACGGTTTATTATTTAATAAAAGGAAACCTCAGACTTGCTCCAGGGAAAGATGACCGAACAGAAATCTCTCGGGGATGTATTTACTTTAGTGTTACCAACTCATCGCATTTAATAAACATATCGTATGAGCTATGGGATCTCGTTCACAATATTTACTTTGACTGTATTCATAACTGGAGGCCACCACAATTCCTTCTCAAAGTACTTTTTTGACATAATACACAAACAGAATTACATTACACAAAGCCAAACGTGCATACCTGTATGTACTTGTGTTATTTCAATTAATTCATTGGTTTGGAAAATATCTTTTAATACTATGAGTTACTAATACTATAACGTACGTAGAAATGGTGCAATTTCTTTTTTTAATTAAACCAATTTGTCTAGTTAGCGATACCTCTGTGTATATAGGACCACAAATTGGTTGTAACCGTGTGTACATATATTAACCCTGTATATAATAACCCTGTGTATATGTATACAGGGTTACGACTAATTAAAGGTCCACCATGGGGATTTCGTAATGATTTGAGATTCTGGAAACTGAGAATTTTTTAGTTTTTTGAATATATTTCAGAAACAAATGGAGACTGACGAGATTTCTTCTTGCACATTTTTATAGACCCCAAAACAGTCCAACTATGTAGGTTTAGTAAATACTGGATTTGATATAGTAAATTTGGCTTTCAAGTTGTTCCTGAAAATATGTAACATGTAATAATTATAATGTTGTTGTTGTTGGTGGTGTGTGATGTGAGGAGGGTAAATATAATTTCATAACTAATGCGTATACGAAGATTAATAATGCGTAATAATCTAGATTTTAATCAGGGAAGGACCTGGATGTGCTAAAATAACACGCGTGGCCTATGTTATTTCTGTAATTAATTCAATACTAATTAAGGAAAGATGGCTTATTTAAACCCTTGATATTAATGGCATAGCAACGCAGGTATTATCGTACGGTACCGGTGTTAAGCTCCTTTTGGGGATATTTATCAGCCCACTTGAAGACAAGACGCGTTTGTCTCAATTAATTATGCCAACTTTCAGGTACACTAGATATGCAACTTACTTTGACCCCACCCCCCCTACATAATACGTAATTTAACGGGAGATTAATTAATTGCATACGAATAATAAACGAAGGTGTTGAATTCAATAACACTCGAGCCACTCAATTAAATAAAACTTGTTCATTAATAGTATCTGCTTATTATTAATTAGTAGGAGAAGATCGAATCGATGATTATCTAATTTCGTTCTTGTAACCTCAGTATTCCGAACAACGATTTTCTTCTTGTTCGTCCGTCTTGCTTTGTAGGCGTGTAATTAAATGGTTGGTTTTACTCAGGAGGAAACATCTCACCTCCCACCTTTCACTTGTTAAATTAAGGAAAGTCCAGATGCTTGATTCTCATCTTAGAATCAACTTGCGAAAAGAACTGTGATCTTTGATGCCCACGTATATTCGCCAAACCAAACTGACACGTTAATTTCTTTGATGATGGAAAAAAGTTACAAGTTGCAAAAGATTTTCTGATCGATGCAAATTGCAAAATGTTTTCGGACGGAAGATCGAGAGAGATGTTTTTTTTTTCTGCCTTGTTCGGAAGATGTACATATCTGGCTTGTAAATTAAATTTTCCTCACTCCTAGGGGAATAAACAATGCACAAAGAATGATGGATAAAGAAATTTATTTGGAAATAGTACCGAAATGCGAAGAGAGGTCCGATCTAAATTGGATTCTCGTAAAGACAGGACACGAACAGCAAAAGTGAAGTAGGGATTTGAACTGTAACTCCGTGCTAAGTAGTAGAACAGCCTGTGTGATTTGTAAATGCCCCTGAGACAACATCAGGCGCTAATCACTACGTAAAGAACACGTCCCTAGCACCACTCAGCAACGTTAAGGGACTACGGTAATCCCTGATTTAAGAGCACTCCTTATTTTCCGTTGGCTCATGCCTTTTTTTTACACATTTCGCAATATTTAATAAATAAATAAATATCTTCGTTAGTACACACAAAAACAATCTCCCCCTTTTACTTATTAACAGTCTCTTTGGAATACGATCTTTTAAAAATTTAAATATACTATGCAAGTCTTCTTAAAAGCTTCCTCTGTTCGAGCAACATCTCTCTATGTATATCACATCCATCAATATACGACGGCCCACATGGTTATGATTTAATTGCAACAAATTTCAAGTTTTGCTTATGTATAGAAGGAAGTAAAAAAACCTTCTCCTAATGTAGTACCAGAAACCATTTATTGTTTGTTTATAATAAATATATTTTTATTATACTTTGTTCTAAACGACTCCTAACTTACTTAACTATGTACAGGGGGGTGACCTTTTTTTTTTCAAGCGAGTTTTCCTCTTATAATTTATTAAACTCTATAAATTCCTACGCGCAAAAAAAGTTTTAAATATTAATAAAGTACTTACGTCGCCACAAAATGAAATGAGCCGAGAGAATTACGTAAGTTTAACGCATCGTAAGTTTAGCTTGTGTACTACAAGCTACTGTGAAGCTACATAACACCAAACATGTTTAAAGGAACTACCTAACTTGTTACCCCCTTTGCCATGTCGGGGCTTTCAGTAACTTACCCCATCTTTCTGTAATTATGAAATAATACTGTTTCCTTGCTGCCCTTCCTACTTAATAAATTCATGAAACGTCTGAAACTTTCCCCCTTTTAAAAAAAAAAAAAAATGTGCCATGCATAAAACTATACTCGTAGTAAATATGAGCGAGCCAACACAACGTCGTCAAAGTCAAATTCTTAACATATTTGTTCATTTCCGGTAAGGGCTTTTCTATTTCGCTTCCTTTTCAATCACCACATCACATTTTACAGTCGTTCAATTTGATAAACTCGGTACAAACTTTTACGTGCATCATAATGAGTTTGAACTTATCAATTTCCTGCATGTATATATTT
This sequence comes from Prosopocoilus inquinatus, assembly GCA_036172665.1. Lineage (NCBI taxonomy): Eukaryota > Metazoa > Arthropoda > Insecta > Coleoptera > Lucanidae > Prosopocoilus > Prosopocoilus inquinatus. The sequence goes on along the minus strand of CM069880.1, from coordinate 14,413,029 downwards.
TCCTGCAAGTAATTTCCTTCAGTTTCAAAGAATTTAATTAAGTTCCAGCCGAAAGAAAGTTTGATTTAGAATTTATTTTTCCTGTATTACTTCGAATCCTGGCGTATTCCTTTTAAAATATTTTATTGCATTTCCAGTATTATAAATTTATTGTACTATTGTTATTGTTAACGACGATCTTCTGAATTGCATTCTGAACTGGCCTTTGTTAAAAACGATCCCCTTTTGTTCGTCTTGTTGTTATTGTTTCCTTATAAATAAGACCTCGTCTGATGCATACCTACATATTAAAGAACGTTGCCTGAAACTCGACGATTACATTTTTTCTTCTTCTTGTTCTTCTTCTTCTTCTTCTTCAAACTATAAATTTTGCTTTTGTTTTAATTTCCCCGGGAAAAAAACTGACTTCGTTGGCGCGCTTCTTTTCAGGAAGAACTTCAATGAAATCTATTAATAAAGTTGTCTGTATATAAAAGAAGTTCACCTCGAAAAGCGCGGAAAGCGAGGCTATTTTATATTGTGTGTTTATATCATCGTTCAACCTTATTTACTGTTTACCGACAAAGTAAATTCCCACTAGCAAATACTTTTTTATCGGCAGAGCTTTAAGGGTAATAAATAAAATATAATAAATTGGCTTTGAACATTAGTTGTTTTATCATCATTAAAACGCTATTACAAAAATATTTAAATCAATAAATGAAATAAAAAGTTTGATTTCATGTAAATAAAGTACAGGGTGTGGTCACTTTTATGTGATTGGTTTGTTCACATTTACTGCATGATGATGTTTCGGTGGAGCAGCATCGGAACGTTTATTTTAAAACGTAATTTCGCTCGAATTTAATTAAATACAAATAACAGGGTATATTTTCTATAAACAGAAACATACAAGGTACACACGAAAATTGAAATTCAAATAACGCTATATACGTATTATTAAGCAACATAAACAATGTGTTTCCTACATCTAGGCAGTTTTGTTTACCTGTATACATTTGCTTGTTTGGCGGACGTGCGGTTGTGCCCTGGATTCTTGATTACTTTCTCTTTTCACTCTTTAATAATCAAAATTTAAATGCATCGAAGCAAGAACGCACCACTTCACGAGCCAAAGGGTGTATCGTGCATCAATTCAGGAAGCTCGACTAGCGCCAACCGGCCAGGGCAATAGCCCAATTTCATAGCTGGTCGAAATAGCCATCGCATTTTATGATCAACATAAAAATGACATATGTGCCATGGAATACTTAAATTATACTTACAAACTTATTCGATTGCACCAAAATATTACCAACAACACACACATATATTTAATTTTTAAATAAAAAAAAAGTAAATAGGGAGTGTCACAGTTTAAAAACATTGTAGCTTTATCTACGGAATTCACGACCTCCTGTAAAAAGAGTTTCCACAAATATTTGCACACACTGTAAAATAATAAGCGTACATCACATAGGAGATTGGCCTAATGAAGAAATTAAAATTGATTCCTGTTTTTCATAAAAGTAATTTTCATTTACTAAGACGTCTGTTTTGAAAAACAAGAGGCCTAAGATGATTTTTCTCGTCCGGAATGCAAGCAGAAGGAAGAAATGACGTCTTAGGCCTGATAAAGTAAATCAGGCCTAAGATGGCTGGCTGTCTTTCTCTTCCCTCTTCTTGCATTCCGAAAGAAAAACTACATCAAAGGCCTGACAAAGAAATTAAAATTGACTCTGGTTTTTCAAAACAGACGCCTTAAATAAAAGGGGAAAATTCATATAGCCCTCTTATTTCTACACAACAAGTGTTGGCCAAATATGTATATATATATATATATTCAAAACCAGACTAGTTTTGACCAATTTGTTATCTTCAGGGGTTAAATAAAATTGGAGACTTCGAGTCGCCTTTGGACCTGGCTTAATCAACAATGAATCTGTGATTTCTGCTTTTATTGTTAATTTTAATGTGTTTGTGGTATTGTTTTCATACGTCTTCAATTTTATTTAATCTTTGAAGATGACCAATTGGTCGAAACTAGTCGGGTTTTGAAAATATATATTTGACCAACACTTTTTGTGTAGAAATCAAAGGACTATGCGAAGTTTCGCCTTTTATTTACTAAATCAAGTCTACATCCGAATGGATTTCCGTCGGAGACTGATTTTCTTTATCAATCCTAAGAAGTCTTTGTCTTCTTTGACTCAAATATATTTTGAATTGTTCAAGTTAATATAGAAAAGTGAATTTATGGCTTAGTATACTTTCTAGATGAACTGAATGGGGTAAATGGGAGTAAGGATGCAACTCTCAGGTGTTCAGAGTTAGGCCTGATAAAGAAAATCAGGTCTAAGACGTCTTTTTCTCCGCTCTTCTTGCATTCTGGAAGAAAAAATACGTCTGAGGCCTATTAAGGAAATTGAAATTGACTCTTGTTTTTCAAAGAATAGTCGCCTTAGGTCTGATTTTCTTTATCAGTTCTAAGGTCTTCCTCTTTTTTGACTTGATTTTTCAAGTTTCAATATAGAAAGTGAATTTATGATCTGGTATGGTTTCACTCAATTAGTAAATGGGAGTGGAGTAAGTATGCAACTCTCGGGTGTTAAGAGTTAAAGTCAAGCCTGTTATTAATTAGGTGAGCTAGTTTCTGCGGTCAGTTGAAACGGGAATACTCGAAAATGTAAATGTGGCTGTTCCAATCGTGTGTACATTTAAAACATAGGGATTGTTGTAGGGCGATGCAAAACCGAAACCGGAAGTCACCCATGACGCAGTGCGAACACGATTGCCACTACATGCATGATTGAATTCTCTACATATAGTATGGACGTGGTGGTGGTGGTGGTGGTGGTAAACGCTTCGTTGGGAATTGCGATTTGAAATTAAAGTTATGTGCATAATTCGTTTTTAGTTTTAAATAAGGCGTTTTGAATAGATCATGGTTCGGGGGTAAGCCGCGATGCAAACACAAGTAAATCCGCCTTTAATATTATACGTTCGGCATTAAAGTTAACCCGTGTTTAAACAGAACGATATGCGAACGTCAAACAGCGCCTCGCTCTGTATTTGACAGCGGTCCAATGGAAGGAAAGAAGGAATAGGAAAATTTTCCAATGAAATATTTAACAGCTACGTGACGTTATGGAGGAATAAAAATTTCAAATATCGACTTCGCCTTGTCTACGTTTCGCTGACGTTCTGCGGATATTTTAAAATGAAATGTTTAATTAAATATTGCCGGGCTATTTTTTTTTATAATGTCCGCAGTGTAAAGTCACTTTGAATTCTGCGAATGTGTATTAATTTTGTAGCGTATTGTAGATGAAAGCGGGAAAATGTCTAACCTGGGGCAACCACATTTCCATCAGTCGTAAGTGAGGTAAAACATATCTGAGGGATATTCAGTGAGCAGGTATGCTGTTAATGGTGGTGGTGGCGACGGCGTGATCCCAACAGAGAGTAGTTGGGGTAAAATGTACTAATAAAGCGTACCACGGAGGAGAGATGGCATTTCGCGTGTGTGCGTGAAATTCAGAAATCGTCTTCAGACGTACACATAAGAGGTCCTGGCAATCGTTTCTCTAATATGAATGAAGGACCAGACGTATAATTCTGTTGATAGGACAGGAACAGCACCGTTCACTCGCTCGTTTTCAGGGGGTAGCGGTCGTCCGTTCATCCCTCGTTGACCGGCAATCGAACACACAATTGACCCCGTATGTCACTTCATCGCACAGAATACAAAGCAGGCATCGGCTGAGCAAATCTGCGATGTCCTTTGTTTCAAAGTGTTTTTGTTGGTTTTTTTTTCATCCCCCTTGTTCATTTTCCGCGTTTGTAGTTAGTTATAAAAAAGAAAAGCTGCTATTGTAGATTTTACAAGGAGAAAGAACATTGGTTTACATAATGGGATTTGAGCTTCTTCAGCCTCAAACTTTCCCCAAAATTAAATCTGTCCGAGGTCCACGCAGAAATATCATTAGGGGTAGGTACATTTTTATAATCTCGTTTAATCATCAAAAATAAATAGCCATCAGAACATCAGTCGAAAACGATATTTTCTTTGATGTTACGTTGAATTTACACAAGTTATTTAACCAATCAATAACGTCAACGTCTCGTTTACATATCGCAAAATTTAAAGAAGTGAATCCCATTCCACCACCCGTTCCAATTTCGACAACAAACATTGCAACAACAAGCGAAAACTTTATTCATTAGCAAAGTATGTGATGAATTCAGCGGCGTGAATAATACAATAATATCGCTTAATAAGAAAATTTCACGTGAATGGAGCAATATCACATAAAACAGATGTTCAAAGGAAAGCACTTAATCCGAACGAGGGTGTTTCGCTTATAATTATGAATTATTGTTGTATTATTAACTTATTTAGGGGGTAAAATATTAGCTCAGGCTTTGAAGTATCTATTATTGTAGTGTAAATTCTAATTAAAGTAGCAAATTAACTTATATACGATTTACCTATCATAATTATTATATTTATGAGGAGGGCTAATCACTTTTGTATTTTGTAACGTCAAATTTACCTCGTTTAATTCTCGTACAATAATTCTCATACAACTTCGTTACCTTTTTGCACATGTCACATCTGTCTCTTCACTTATACCACCGAAAGTTGCACTTCTTTTTGGAATTCCGGTAATTAACGGTCTTATATCTACTACCTATAGGTACCTCTGAGAGTTGCATTTAATAGAACGAAATTCGGACACTTTCTTTTGGGGGGTAGACACATACATACATATATAAACGGTTAAAATGAAAATACTTACTTGATGTGTCTTGTTTGGGTGCTGGTGGAGGTTGTGCCGTTTGGACAGGAGTACTGGTTTGCGTAAGTAGGGGTTGAACTGCTAGTAGCGTCGGGGGGTTCACCGGTGCGGTGGTCCCAGGCGAAGCTGACCACCCACCTTTCATGTCCTGTAAACAACCACCGCACATTAATCAACTGCACTTTAGCGGCAAGTCAGTACAAAAGCGAACTGAATACGACCGCTTTTCGTGTCTTTTGGCCCACCACCACATATGAAATTAAGATGAAACTTCACTAATTACTTCTTATAGTATTCTAATACCAAAAGGGTCGCTTTTTTTTCTCGTTATAACAAATAATTAAATGCGAGGTAATTAATTGATTGGGGCTTTATCGAAAAATATAAATTCGATTATCGTATATAAAAACGCCCTGTTTGTGTAGGAATTTTAACAATGAATGTATGTACAGCGCGTTCGTATCAGATAACATCCGTTGGCATTACGATTGCAAGCGCCAAATAGATTTCAATTAATTAGTAGGCAGTAATTAACCTCATATTAAATTGAATTGTGTTCAGAATTTGTAGGCCAATTGATGGACACGAAACTCCCTCTACATCAACAAAATGAATACATTCGACATAAAAAATACATATTCAATTCGGTTGCGCTTTATTTGCTTTCATAAATTATCATTCTATAATTTTCAATGAATTTAAATAAGCAAATAACTCATCAATTTTGTTAATTAAAAAATAATTATGTCGCGCGAAATATAATTTGTTTTATATCATCCGCATGAAAGGCCGGATTCAAAAAAATAGAGTACCATAAAATATTAAATATAGCAAGAAACTATTTTGTCCGAGCTTTAAAGAATCACCCTGTATAAGGAATTAGGTTGTGTGGTATACATTTAAAACCTTTTCTCTAAATAGAATAGAATCTTTTTTTCACACGCAAACTTAGTTGTATCCATTAAGCTGATTCTGCTTGAATCAACAAGACTTGCTTTGTTTTCATAAACATCGCCTTATATTTCAAGGTTTGTTTCTGAGAAGGCAATCGGTTTTAAATTCCGCAGATAATTTTACAGCGGTGAAATGCAGAACTGGATTTATGAACTTTGAGAAAAGAAAAACGGAATATTTTAGTAGCGGAATTACCTCAAATAGCTTTATTGTTGTCGAAAGTAACTTCGATGAATTAATAACGGAGTCTTTTATTGAATTTATTTGTCGGATTCGAGTTATGAGAGATAAAGGTAGATAATGCCTCGTTTTAAACGAAAGCCTAACGAAGTAATTTCAAATTGATACTGACTTTTTAATCTCTACGAACTCACGAAATTGGCGTCGAGCAATTTAAATGGATTAATAATTTTCGGGCAGGCGTTGTTTTGTTCGGTGAAAAACTGACTGAAGTGTCTTCTTTGGTTGTAAATTGTGATCTGAAACTTTTTTTCTCAATCAATAAAAGACGAAATGCTTGAAAGAAAAATTAGAAAAAAGAAATTTGGTGGATAAGTATGTATTAGAGGTGGGTGGTACGTATCAATCAAAGAGGAACTAAACTAACCGATTAGGGGATGACTTTAAGTGGCTGGATGTAAGGGTAACTTAAGTGAAATAGGTAAGTTATGAATACATTCACCATTTTCATAGAGTTTGACCGGTTGCAGATTTTATCACTATGTAATAAACCGTATGTCATGCAATGTCGCGTGAGTACCATGACAACATAAAATACAGTCATATACCCTTTATTCTTTTCAGCTATATTTCTCTCTTATTTTTCTTTTTTCATTTTCATTAATTAAACAAATGAAATATGTATATGCATATATACATACATAATTAATTTAACTTTGTTATGTTACTTGATATGCATAGCTAACCTAAGTGCCATGACAAATAGGAAATATTTTCTCGCCTTCACGATTTATCATGTTGACTCGGTAACGCGCATTTTCCTTCTGGAATTAATTACTTAACTATAGGGTATCGCACGTGCACATTACGATTATTAATACACGGTACAATCTCGGTCCCACACAGAAATATCCCCCCAAAGAAACATCCATCGTCTATTTTTAATCCAAACTCTGTACACATTTAATTATTTACAGATCGACTTTTGCCATAAACAAAACGCGCTCCACCCGAAAAACCTCGATACAAAACTGTTGTTTTCTTATACGAGAAATTTTCTTCTTTTTCTTCCTCGGGAAATTGGATTAAATATTTTAGCTTTCGGGGGAAATAAAGATTAAGAACAAGCGTTAGTGCCACCTTCGTTAATTTTCAGCCAGAATTTTTTATCACCATCTAATCAAAAATTTATCTACTTTTTTAATTAATTTTTTTTTTTTTTACAAAAGGAAACAGTTACATTTATAACTTACACAATATAGAACATCGATTTAAATTTTAGGTACCTACATTTAATTAGAGCTTAATTTTTTTTATTAACATATCAAAAGTACAAAGTGAAATTATTTCAACATTGAAAGCTTTGATAATTACAGTTCAACATTAATTGGAAACATTGAATTTTAATTTATTTTATTCAAGAAAAGACAGTTACATTTATAGCTTACACAATATAGAACATTTTACGATTTAAATTGTACATTTAATTACAGCTTGATTTTTATTAGCAAATGGAGAGTACAAAGTGAAATTGTTTCAAAACTGAAAGCTTTGATAATTACACTTCAACGTTAATTGGAAACATTGAACATTGGCTGTTCATTTTTAGAATTAAATCTAGCACTTTTTATTTAGTGAAATGACACGAAAGAGAATCGAACGGTTTAATAAACATTGAATTCGATTACAGATGTATGCGGGTGATAATCAACTCTTGTGATGCAAAACATTGAACATTGGACGAATCTAAGCGATGAAAAAATTAAAAGCCAACTAAACGAAGTCAAATAATCGGAGAGGTTCGATCACAAACTTCAGAACATTGATCATTGGATGTGTATTAATAAGTTAAGTGAAGAAAAAATTGAAGTTTTTTTTTTATATATATAATTAGTAAATATCGGATGAAAGTATGGAACTCAAAGTCATTCTCATAAGCGGCACGTTTGGTAGGCGGTATCCCGATCGCGTACTTTGCGTTTGTTACTGCGTATTCATTGTATTAATTTTTTTCTCATGAACTGACGGCGAGCTTGCGCGTTGCATTCGTGAATATCCATAAAAATGTGCTAAGATTGATAATTAGTTGAAATAAGCATTTTTACATAGTAATGAAGATGTAGAACATAGATTGGGGAGTGTAGGGATGGGAAAATCGAAAAAGCATCTGTACAATAGAGCATTGGCGGTCATAAATAAAATGAACGGAACGTGTATCTATATTTGGTAACTGCCCTAACTTATAATTGTTACAAATACTGTCCTACATTATGATTCTAACAGGTCATCGGGGAGTTAAGTTGGCAAATACATAGAACCTTATCGATATTTGTATCTGCGCGTATATTATGCTATTGTGTTGGACAACGCCAAAAAGCGCTATCATAAACAAATAATTAATGACCATCGTGTAGGTATTAGTCAATTACGGTGTGTGATATATTCCCTCGGGGCAATACGAACTAGAAGAGCTTTGAGCCTTAACCATGGGACGTAAATTATCGATCCACCACAACATACTGTATTATTTTAATGCAGATTATGCTGCAATTAATACAACCTTGTCGCTCAATCTACTCCACCCCGTTCTCGTATCACTAGCACTTTTATCTACACTGAAATTTACAATTATAAACTGTCGTGTACATTACTCACTTATTTTCATAAATCTCGAACTTTCTTACAAACAATATTTTCTCCTTCCTTGGGTTTCATACTAGAATAATTCATTATTTGTATAGTATTAGTTATTGGTTCATGATTGGTTCAGTTATGCATTGATCATCTGTTCATCTGTTTAAAGCTCGGCTCGAGTGATCATAAAACAATATCATTGGTTTACAATATCTAAAAATAAAAAGAAGAAAAGCCTGTTCGTTTACATGTAAATCTTGTGGTTAATGTTTATGTTGTTGATGGTGGAGGGGTAGTTAGTTGCAAATTAAAGTTAAAAAAATGTGTTTGTATAAAAATATAAATCGATGACGATATATTATTCGAAACTAGGCGGGTGACAAGTTTAAAAGGTAAATAATTAATTTAGGATCGGAATACGTAGAGCTACCACGAAAAGCAAATCATGAACACGTTCGTTTGCGTGCAGACCGAAGTACCACGACAAATTTTCCAACTTTCCGCCTCCTTATAACTGACAGAAACTACCCATTCGATAAAAATAATAGGACAGTTAAATAAGGCCACTAACTCGTCCTGTCCGAAATGAAAACCAATTATCTAATTGCGTTGCGAAACGCGCGAATTACAGGCCCGGTTAATAATTTTCGTTTCAAACGAGAGCACAATAAACATTCGTTGAAGAAGAATAGTGAAGAATAGATATCGATGACAAAGCATAGTCTTCTAACCTGTTGTTACAAGCTCTTTGATGTCCACGCACCCATGAAATCAATTGTATATAAATAGCCAAGTCTTCCATGTACCACCACTAATATTAAGGAATCGATAACAAAACTTGAAAGCAAAGGTTTTTTTTTTAGATGAAACCTCGATTTTTAAACAAATCTATACTAGGTATATGTATAAGTTATATACATACTCATTTGTATTTATTGAAATAAAAATGTTGTTGTTTTTTTTCTTCATTTTTGAAATCAAATAAATTATTTATGTGTGTTTATTATTCAAAGCCCGTTTTGGGGTCACATATGTGGAATACGCTGAGATAGGTTTTTTTTGCGCGTTTTGAAAATTTCAAACTTGTTTCACGTATGCGTATTATGAATGTTTAAATGTAGGGGGGGGGGGGGGCAACAGCGACAGGTGCATCGGGGTTTTATTAAAATTTTATTAATGACTGAGGTGTTTAGTTATTCTTTCGCGCCCTCGGAAACTCATTTAACACGAGAATTAATTTTTTATTAAATTTTCGCGCCGGGGTAAACCGATATTTATTTAAAATGTACCCGACAAATCCGGTGGGGGTTGACGACGCTCTTTAATTCCGCCAACTAATGCAAACATAAACACCAAAATATCGCGTTTGTTTCGTACTTTTCTGTGTGTTGTTGCATTTTCATGGAAATGTTTTTAATATTTACGGCTATACGTGATGTTATTATCCGGCACGCGAAACAAAACCGGTTATTGATATAGTTTTTTTTGCGTTTGTGGATCAAATTTCATTCCGAATAATTAAATTATATGTTCGCATTAAAAGAATTGTTGCACTGTTTAATGTTATTCTGTTGTAATAACCTGAAAAAGCTCCAAACATAAATATACGATAACTCGTTTCATTTTATCTACATACCCTTTCACATTATACAATATTAAGCCATCTTTATTAAATTCATTATCCATATTATTATTTATTATTCATATTTATCACAATAGCGAAAAGAATATGTACAGAAAACAAAAATTTATATAGGTATGTATGGTGTTTTTTCATATTTTGACCTCGATGCGTGCACGAAGTACAATTCATTAGTAATAACATGATTTAATTGGTTTACAAGACGAACCACCCTTTCATGAAGTTAAATATTAAAACAGAAATGATTCTTTTGATTAATTTTGACTAAATATACACCGTATATCGCATTTTTTTATTTAGTCTGTATCCATTCATTCTTGTTTAAGTTTGGTATTCAAATGGTGTTAGTTTTGATTAAAGAGTTGGAGGGGTAGGTATACATATGTAGGTATTCATGCCTAATGTAAAATGCATGTATGAGAAAATACAATATACGTATGTTCGAAATTTACGGATACCCTCCGGAGGATAAAAGTCGTATAAAGTTAGAAGAAAATTAGAGCCATAACGAGTATGAGGAGTTTAACTTGTTTTTAACGAGAGGATCTAAAATTTCGGCGATTAAAATTTATACATCTGCAGTCCTAAAATTTGGCGATGTATTATTTTTGAATTCTTAATGTAAATATTATTCAATTCATTACGAGAAGTGAGCGTATTCTGCAAACGGCTCCCTTGGCATTGCGATAACAGTAACATTAGGGAGTCATTCATTAACAGCCGCCTCGAATGCGGCTAAAGCGTCAACCGAATATTCAGCTTGCGCACCTCTCTTTAATGTATAGTGCGGTGTGATGCGTTGCAATGCGGTGTAACGATGTTTTAAGGCGATACTGTATTATAGTTGTTTCGAAACTATTTTTTTTTAATTCCTATTTCAGGTAAAATTGCTTCAAACCATGAATATTTCATATGAAATTCATTTCGCAACAAAAAAAGTTGCTGCAACAAAACTTGCCCAACCTGTCATACCCGAAATTAGCTACCACGTGATTTTTCTCTTAAGAACTTATGATCCATTTCCATGAGCAAAATGATTTACCAACAAATTCCCCAGATTCGCCCATGCAATGCAAGAAAAATAGACTCGGAGCTATTTTCTACAATTGCAAGGAAACTTGAATCGGTTGATCGAAATGCAAATACTACGCATGCGCGCAATCAGTTATTTATTGCCGGCAATGAAAATTGCGAACTGTAAAGCAGCCTTTATCCGCCATAATATGTATAAAAGTTGCTGCAACAAAACAATGCCGCTCAATCAATCCGTTATGTTTGAAATTATTTCCTGGTAATCCTTTACTTACGAACAGTTAAGTTATCCGTTTTTTAAATTAAATTTTGTAATTTTCTTAGAGTTAGAGTTGTTGTTGGGGGGTTTATCATGTGTAGAGATACGATTAAATTGTATATGAATGTTATATGTTGTCTTTTTATGTTCATTTAGAAAGTTGAAAGATGTGAAGTAATAAAATAAAAATATTAAATGAATGAAAATTGTTTGGTAAACAAGAAGAACAAAGGAAATCTTAATGTTTTAGTAGCATATGAAGTTAATAAGGATTTCAGTGTAATTTAAACGACTGTGTAGAAGCGCATTACAGTTTACATTGCACCCTTGGAACGTATTCGAATTTCCATTGTTACACACATGTACAGCGTGTTTATTTTGAGTTAATTAAATATAAATTTACTAGTTTGCGTTGGAGTTGTGTTCGAGGCAGCTATATTCTATTATAAACGCACACTAGGTTTAACATAACCTTATTTAGAGACCGCGGGAACAAGGGGCCCCTGGAAATTATTTTTACTGATATTTATGGTATCATTTTGCTCGTGTGTAAGCACCCAAAAGGGTTTTGGTAACCAAATATTGTTTCAAAGCTGTCGTTTGCGTTATACGAAACACGGAATTTCGTGTGCAATGTATTCATTGCGTTAACCGAAAAGAAAAAAAGAAAGGAAAGTAGTAACTGCGACGATTTCGTAGCAGGAATTTACGAATTCAGCTAATGAGATTATTTTTCATTTCAATTTGCAAAGAAGTTTCGCCAAGAATAAAAAAAAAGAACAAGCGAACAGAGAATGTTATAATTCAAGAAGAGATAAGAACGAATGCGGCGTTGCATAATTAAATATAAATTTAATGTACGCTGCAATAATGCCCTGGTTTTCTTTGATCAAAATTATCTTCTAAATGCGTTCTATCACGTAAAGCCCCATTTTGCAGCAGAATATTTCATGAATCCCAGTATGTACTCAAAGATTTACAACGATAACCCTCTAATAATCGCATTAAAAGTGAATTGTGTCCCAGATGCCTCTAGTGACATCTAATTTTAAGTGTATAGCTGTATAAAAGTTTTAACCGACTAAATTCGTTATCTGCAATGCGAAAATGTTCTATTTAACGATTCAACGGCGGTCTATTAAAAATAAAGGCACAGGAGTGCGAAAGTAGAAATTGTAACGCTGCATTGCAATACGTTTTATTATTTGCATTAACTTTGCTTGCGACTCTTATTTCGCCTATGACTAATTCGAATATATAGTCCACTGTAAAACAAGTCTAATTACTATTTAAATTCACAAACCCCAACGGGTTTTATTTCAATCCTAATTATAAAGTTCATTTACTTTTTTTATCCTCCCGCCCCCCTCCCCTCCCCTACGCTTAATATTTCTTTCGAATTTACAGCATCCACCCCAACACATCATCAAAATAATTACGACCGATTTGCTTCTCTTATTACAACTTTGAAATTCCGTTCTGCACGATATATCACCAAGAGTAAATAACGTAGAGAGCAGAACAAGACAAAATGTCATTAATTGTACGTACGTTTTATTACGTACGCACTTAGGAGGAAGCAAGCGTTTAATTTCAATAAAAAGAAAGGTTATTTCATTTTACCAGACACAAAACGAAGAGGGACTTTATAAATTATGTAAAATACCTGGAATTCACTTTTTAATTAAAAACAACGAGAGAGAAAAAACTCGCAGATTAAATAAATTACACCACTTCAAACACGTCTGTGTTAAGTAAATAATTATTATTTATAAAGCTAAGCAAGTTTGGAAATGTCACTTTAAATGGTTTATTCTTCTTACGCAGTCTTAAAGCAAGGTACCTACTGCTCATGCGCTTTTGCTAATATGTGTTTAACAAGAGCGCATGAGCAGTTAGGACTGTGTAGGAACAAACCTAAAGTGACATTTAAAGTAAAAGTAAAGTTGACATTTTTTTTTGTTAAATAAATACATACCCCTAAATTATTTTTACGTTTGTAAAAATCATACTGAGCGAGTTGCATCGTAAATTATTATTAGTTAGGAATGGTAACAGCGGTACTTGATTAGGATTACGGGCTTTATAACGAAGACGTGTAAATCGTATTAACATGAAATATAACGGCCATATCTATCATCGTCTTGATATGCATCCAACATAAACAGGGATATACATGGTTCACTTACGCGGTAATATATCACAATTTTCATAAATTCGCCCTCATTTTGTTGCAAAATAAGTATCAATTTCAGGCGTGTATCCGCCATTCTACGTAATATATTGATTACACCTTTATGAAGAATAAACAAGGCCGGGTGTTTTACAACTTCCTGCGGTTCCTTCAGATCCATTTTCTTTACGCCAGATCCGAAATCAATAATTAATAAATACGCGCCTTAACAATTAACCCAGTTTCCCTTCTATTTTAATTCGAAACTTAAAAAAAAAAAACTTCGTTGTTATTGCTTCGAAGATTAAAAAGAAGTGTAATTAAGGAAAGCTCTGAATAAATACGGAATGACGGTCGGTCGGTGCAATGTATTTAATTTTCGAAGCGGAGCATCAATTGGTAGAAATCGAAGAGAGACAGAACGCGGGGGTTATCGTTATTGAAGACTATCTAAGCAAATCGAGCATGGATCCGAACCAGATATTGGGGAAGCAACCCGACGTAAAAAAGAACTAATTTCCGTTTGGGCCGGGGGGTTAAGACTAAAATTGGTAGGAAAAGTTGAGGGAAATACGATCCTCGATCCCTACAAACTACGGTCACTAGAGATCTCGAGAAAGATTAAAAGACTACGTCCCAATTTTCGTTAACTCTAAAGTAATGGCTTACTCGATATACACCTAATAAGATATTTAGTGTTTACTCTGTTCCTTAAGTTTTTACTTCCTTCTTTTAATCGTTATTTATTTGTTTACTTTTACTGGAAGTTAACCGTATAAATTTCACTTAGTATTAGCAGCGAAACGCGAATGTTACAGCTATTGCCTTTTCTAATAGGTCTACAGAAACCGCTTTAATACATTCCCTCTGTTACAATTCACTAACTAACTCTGACAAAACTTAACAATCATTGAATTTGTTTTCTTATTTAAATTCGTTATTTAAATTTCGCGCCAAAAGATTCACTTTCCTACACACATCGTTGTTCGCTGATATGTGGGGTGGCATACACGTCAGAACATAACAATATGGAATATGTTATGTATGTAGTTAAAAAATTGTGTACATTTACATCTAAAATTTGCCATTCATATATTTATTATATAACCCCCCAGTCAAATAAGATATTTGGTATGAGAGGGTTATTTATAATACCGATTCGATCTTATCAGTCTTATTTGCTTTGTAGGTAATTCGTTTGCTGTTTTAATTTTTTTTCTTGAATGTTTTAATATTTTTTATATTCTTCCGGTGTAATAACTGTGTATGTGTTGTGTCCAAATCATTATTTTTTATTTTCCCTGTATTCCAGCCAGTTTTTTAAAAAGTTTGTACCTGATTATGGATCTACAAGTCTTTCAGAGCTTTTTATCAAGAATATGTTTTGTGTGTGAAATGTAAGATAAACTTTTTCTCCGTGTGTATGAAACTGTTTGGTATACACCGTATATCAGATTAAGCAAGGGAACAAGAACTGTTCCTTGCGGTACTCCTAACTTCATTAGCACGCCGTCGCTAACCTGTTGTCCGTTTTTTTGTCTTGATTGCTCTGTTTGTTAAATAACTTTTATTTAATCAATTTATTTGCTACTGCTCTAATTCCTCGTTCTTCCATATTGTTGAGTGGTATGGTGTATTGTATTTGAAAGGTTATAATAATAATAATAAGAAGAAAGTCATTGCCTGGTGTTTAAAAAAATATCGTCTTTGATAATATATTTTGCCTGTTGTTAGATATATTGCTGATGTCTGATGTGATAACGTAAAGGGCGGTGAGTAGGCAATAAAAGCTCGATTCATTATCTCTCATGTTACGGGTCACAATTCCTGGATAGTGAACGACAAATATTGAACAGTCGGCTATTTGCATTTTCAATGGCATGTTTGTTAGCCATTTCATTAGGTTATGAATACTTTGAATAAGGTTACTTTTTCACAGTATAAACGTTTGTATTGCACGCTATTGTTGCCCCTTGTGGACGGCTGGAACTCAATCGCCAAGCTGTCCGAACCCTAAACGCACGCGTCTTTAATAATGAAAACAGTTCAACTCGTTACAATTACGTGCGTTGTTTTTTTCATACTGGAAGAGCCCGGGGGTTTACACACGAAAATATAAATACACAACCATACACATGTATGAACGTGTTTGTTTACGATTCATCCATCGGAGTAGTTTCCAGTCAGTACGTTCGGAAAGTACGTGTTAGGTTATTTAGGTTGTTTTAAAGGGAAAGCAATATACGGTTTTATTTGTCGTGGCGCCTTTACAAAAGGTTGAATTTATGTTTACCGGCGATCAATTTACTTTGCAGGTTGAAACTGTGGAAACTGCTAGAAACTATTAGAGGAGCACTTGTTCAGGCTTGATATTCCCCGAGACATTAATATTGTATTCGCCCGTTCATATCCGTTGTATAAACATCCCGGTAGGCGGTAATCCGTATTGACACACGACATTAAAGTCGGTAGTTAAGAATACAGTGCAGACGACTAAGCTGGCTTTAATATAATTTAGGACGATGCAGCCCGTAATAAAAGAGATTGTCTCTCCCTCGAACATAAGGTCTGTAGAAATGGAAATTTAGCTAAAATTTAGTCGATGGAATCGTTGTTTTATCTAATATATACGAGGGTTTCAGATAGGTACATTAAATTGGGAAGGGGGGGGGGTTCTTCCTTTTTGATGATGAGCTTGAAATTTAAGCTGATGGTGGTGAACAAAATATGTGAGTGGCCTTTTTGAAATGTGGCCGTATTGCGATTTGACGGTCAGGTAGATGAGACCGAGAGAGAGATGCCGTGCCACATGTGGTGGTAATAGAGGACATCCTTTCTGAGTCATAGCCGACGAAGGTATTTGTGTGTCGTCCCTTAACTCCTACCACGGCACCGGAATGCGGAGACGACCTCTACAAAGAGAAACACAAAGCGGTCTCGTGGAACTTGTGCCGTTTGAGGGATTCAATTTCATACAAAATTCAAGCGCGTTGTGCTCAGTTTACTTCTGTGTGTTCCCTTTCGTCTGATAATTAAAGAGGTGAAGAACGCTCCTTACTTCGCATAGGGACCAACATTGTTCGGTTGTTTTGTATTAGATACTGTACTATCCTAAATCCATTTTCCCAGACGTATCATTCTTTCTCGGGCTGCGATTTGTTTCCACACTGCGCGTGAGTTAAGAAGCTTACTTCCTCGGTTCCCCAGAACGTCTCGAAGGAACCAAATAGAATAAAAAGAAGTTTTCATTACGACATCTGCGGAAGATACTCCTGGGGGGATGTTAAATACGCACTCATCTTTCAACTAATAACCACAACCTCTTACTTTGGTGGTCGATGGGCAAGGGCGCACCTGTGCATTACCCCCGCATGTACACGCCGCACCCTTAAGTTCCGGTGTGGATTTTATTAACGTTCATGAAAAGATAACATCGCCAGCGACCATCAACAAAAGACTACTTTCATTTTTAAACCTTCCAATCGTTGAATTATAGATCACCCCCCTGTGATCCCTAACAACTTTAATTAAATTCCGAATCGGATCGTAAAACCGACACATCTTTATATTCAAATTCCGCGATCAACTAATACCCTTCCACCTAACGAATTAAATTACGCGAAAACCAGTTTCA
Source organism: Prosopocoilus inquinatus (assembly GCA_036172665.1). Lineage (NCBI taxonomy): Eukaryota > Metazoa > Arthropoda > Insecta > Coleoptera > Lucanidae > Prosopocoilus > Prosopocoilus inquinatus. Next base: position 14,395,740 of record CM069880.1, on the reverse strand, counting down.
TATAAACAAACGCTCGTAATATATTTTATTTCCTCGCCTTCTTCCCCTTATTTCTAACAAAGTATAACGCATCCATAAGACAGAATGCTTTAAAACGGAACGAGCCGTGCTAAATAAAATTCTCAACTCGAATCCATCCATTTTCCGTCTTCCAGATATTCGCGGACGCCTTGCTACACAAAGACATATTTGAATACACGATCAAAGCTTCAGAAGTTGAGAGCATCAAGCATCGACTGCAAATGCTTTGTTTCTTTTGATTATCGCATTCTTACGAATGCCTTATGCACGAACTTCAAATATAACACCGTCCATTTATTTTGAATACATTTATAACACTCCAAATCTCTAATACTTTTATCACAATTTCTGAGAAACTTTTATTTCATACCGAACCATCATAATTTTTTATCTGAACCAAAAACTTCTTAAGAGGAAATACTTCTACCATAACCTGGCGACGTATAGGGTATCAAACTGAACACCCCCGGATAGAAGGCAATTGCACTAATGATTCTTCCATTCAGGGAAGGCAAGGTAAGCTAATCTCCACCTGAGGAGAGTTGCAAACACCTCTTCTTTCCATGAGCTCCTATCTCTACATCTCTACAAGGAGCGAGAAAGAAAAAGAGACTGAACTAACGATGAGTGAATATGATGATATAGTATAATATAATATTTTAACAAAAAACCTCAAGCCAACATTTAAGAAAGAAATAGAAGGAATTCTCTAAATAAAATTAAAAAAAGAAACAAATATTTTATTTCTGGGTTAATTAGACACAATGAGAAAAACTTTTTGATTATGAATTAACGAAGTATCTTTCTGGATAATTTTACCTTAACCGAGGAAGTAAGATACAACTCGCTGTTGCAGAGACTTGTACGCCTAGAGCAGCGCACAAATTAGATACCTACATGCTACCAATTAAGGTAAACCCCCCGGCGTTCAGAAAAGTACGATCCAATAACGCATTATTTAAAGATACATCTCCTCCGTTATCCATCATTAAAACAAACGAACTTGTCACGTGTTCTTAGCATAAAACCAGTACGAGCAAAAATAATTTTTTATTATTAAAAGTAACGAGTAAGGAAGTAGCATTATAGGGAAATGTAAAAGCGAAACTCTAATTGGAATTTTATGTTTTTATTTTATTTTTGTCAAGTTAGAGAAACTATACTCTGTGAGCCAGATTTTTCAAAATTGCATGTTGTGTATATACAGCATGTCTCAGAAAAAAACTATTCCTAACTTCCAAAAGTAATTTGATACCATTCGGAGAATTCGTCATCCTTCTAATTTATGTATTCAAAATGGAGGCCAAGTTACAAAGGGGATGACGATCAGGTAGCCATTAGTATCTGTATTGGGTGACAATGATTTTGTAATTGTAATATTTTGTGATCGACAAAATTTTTATCGATACTTCAACGTTTGCAGTTTTTTTTAAATAAAATCAAGACGAGACGAAAATCCCTTGTTGCAGATGTGCTTATTATAATTTAAGTGCGCCGGTTTCGTCGAGACCTTCACAAACGGCGCATCAAATAAAAGGACTGCGACAATTTTTGCATATGATACGAACTAAAAGCTCGCAAGCTCGCGGAAGTTTTTGACGCCAGACTCTTTATGTTCAACTGGATTACGGATTTGATTTATTAGAGCAGTTGCTTAGATACGTTGTGCTTTATTGAATTAATTTTGCATACTGACGTAGATGTATCATATTTGTCAACTCAGTTCTTAAAAAAAAATTTAATGAATAATTTACCTATGTATAGTTCATTTAATTAATAAAGACTGTGACGTCATCTGCGCCGTAAACTAGTTTGGCTTCTGGGAGCTATTTCTTGCGCAGCTTTTATGACTTCGTTTTTAGTTTTTTTTTTAAATTAAATAGATTATATACTATAAAATTTGAAGAATTCAATCAATTATCGAGTTTGTTTTGAGTATTGAATTCAAAAATTGTTTTCCGTCCGCGTTTTGCACGCTTGAAACCGCAGAGTACCTAGTGTTAATTTACATGGCTGTAAATTTCTGCGGTTAAAACTCCGATTCAATCGTGTTTAACCACTTAATATGAAAACAATTTAAATTTAACGTTATGCTGGAAATAAAAAAATTCAAATAACAAAATTTCGGTGGACGAGAGATTAAAAGGGCTTAATTGAAGTCAATAGCTTTGCCGGGATGTAAACAATGTAATGTTTAAACATGATATCTATCAATTCCGGCTTATAAATAACTCTTTAATGGATTCATAATTTATACGACCCCTCTATACGATAATTAACAAACGGATATTACCTTAAATATTTAATGTTGAACTGGTGGTAGTCAGCGCGACGGGCATTGATTGAAACTGTAGCGAACGGATTCCCCAAGCAACATAGATGCGGATGGAACAAAAGCATTAAATTTGAGGAATAAATGATAAAAAGAAGAACGAGCGGAAAATCCTGAGAGTAAATTTAATAATTTGAGAGCGTAAGAACAATTTATTTTTAAGAACGCGGACGTAACAGGAACGTGATACTCATACGTTTACTAAAAAGGACAAAAATAACTCGAAATAGAACCGTTTGAGAAACGCCGTCATAAAGTGTGCGGAGACAATTTGATATTGTAGCAGCACGAATGTAATAAAATGTATAGAAACACATGGTCGTCACCACGACAAAGAGTACTACTGCAATGTAATGAAAGAAAAAAAAACTGATTTATTTGTCAGCTGGTGTGGTTAGACTTTGCAACAGGTGTATCGGATTGCCGCTAAAAGTGTGCAACTTCACCCTCATATACACCCACCCATCCCAAATATACTTACCCACATCCATCCCTATATACAAAATAATTAATTAAAATTTTATTAAACACCAAATGATTTTAAATGAAAACCTTTAAGCTAAAGTGGTGCAAAAATTTTTCAGCAAGAGTGTACTTATGTATATTACTGCATCTCATAAATTTAATTTAGGCAAACATAGGCAAAGCTAAATATATATATATATCTCTCTCTGATCATAAATTGTTTCCGTTTCATGAAAGCACATGCATTAGACTAATAAATAATATTTAAGCATCTGTTTATTTAGGCATGTTATTAAGAAATTCGAAACAGGAAATTAGTAACATCAAAGTGTTGAAATGTGAGTTTGATTTATCTTGGAGTGATTAACGTTAGTAATAAGTCAATAGAGTTACAGATTGGCTTTTAGGATTGACAACACACTCACGTACATGCCGTTACTGCATACGAAATTTGATGGCATACGTTTTATTCATCTAGCGAATAATAGAAACAATTCGTGATTGCTTTGGTGTAAATGACGGCCAACATACACACACACACAAACACACGCTTATTCCACATTCCGAACAACGCGGTACGTGCGACATTTTACAGACCGTAAATTCGATCAAAATTTCAATATTTTATTCTCCCTTTGCGGCTAAAAATGTCACTCAATTTTTATTACGCCTGTGTCATTTCAACTCACGTTTACGCATACCCCACATCAAAGGACACTAATTCACAAACGGAGTTTATAAGATTCTCACCTGCTATAACAACATTCCTCACGTTGACTTTAGTTAACAACATCTCATACAATGAGCATATATAATGTCTAAATGCTTACACAGTCATCCCATTCATCCTCATTAATCATTTATATAAACGCATTTCAATTAATTATAACTACAAGCCCCACAGTATCCGATTTAATCAATATTTTTTTCACTTTCCATTTGCATTCGACAATTCAAAATTTCTTTTTTGTCCTTAATTTTAATTTTTAGAAGAAGGAAGAAAAAAGTAAGAGAAGAACGGTAGGAAACTGCGAAGGAGAAAAAGTAAGGGGGAAGGGTATGAAAGAAAAAGAGGAAAAGGCGTAGGGCATAGAACAAAAGACGTTGCGAGATCCAGACATGAACAATCAAAGGCTTTTCTTGTTCTATCTAATCCTGAATGAGACAATCAAAGAGGGAAAGAGGGGCTCATGGAATTGAAGGGAGGAAAATGGAAGAAGCAAATAATAACTGGGCACCTAAAGATATGGAAGGTTATAAGAAGAGATATGGAGGTGTAATGAGGATGACGGATGGAATTTCGAGAGGCAGAAAAAGAAGCTTAAAAAGAGATGTAGTTAGGAAGAGTTGAGAAGTTTAGAGAAAACAAAAGGAATGTAATCAAAGAGGGAGAAAGGGCTCATGGAATTGAAGAGAGGAAAATGGAAGAAGCAAAAAGTAACTGGACACCTCAAGATATGGAAGGTTATAAGAAGAGATATGGACATGTAATGGGGATGACGGATGGAATTTCGAGAGGCAGAAAAAGATGCTTAAAAAAAAGATGTGGTTAGGAAGAGTTGAGAAGTTTAGAGAAAACAAAAGGAATGTAATCAAAGAGGGAGAAAGGGCTCATGGAATTGAAGAGAGGAAAATGGGAGAAGCAAATAATAACTGGGCACCTCAAGGTTAGAAAAAGAGATATGGACATGTAATAGGGATGACGGATGGAATTTCGAGTAACAGAAGAAGAAGTTTAAAAAAGATGTGGTTAGGAAGAGTTGAGAAGTTTAGGGAAAACAAAAGGAATGTAATCAAAGAGGGAGAAAGGGCTCATGGAATTGAAGAGAGGAAAGTGGAAGAAGCAAAAAATAACTGGATACCTCAAGATATGGAACGTTATAAGAAGAGATATGGACATGTAACAGGGATGACGGATGGAATTTCGAGTAACAGAAGAAGAAGTTTAAAAAAGATGTGGTTAGGAAGAGTTGAGAAGTTTAGGGAAAACAAAAGGAATGTAATCAAAGAGGGAGAAAGGGCTCATGGAATTGAAGAGAGGAAAGTGGAAGAAGCAAAAAATAACTGGATACCTCAAGATATGGAACGTTATAAGAAGAGATATGGACATGTAACAGGGATGACGGATGGAATTTCGAGTGACAGAAGAAGAAGTTTAAAAAAGATGTGGTTAGGAAGAGTTGAGAAGTTTAGGGAAAACAAAAGGAATGTAATCAAAGAGGGAGAAAGGGCTCACGGAATTGAAGAGAGGAAAATGGAAGAAGCCAAAAATAACTGGACACCTCACGATATGGAAGGTTAGAAGAAGAGTTATGGATGTGTAATAGGGATGACGGATGGAATTTCGAGAGGCAGAAGAAGAAGCTTAAAAACAGATGTGGTTACGAAGACTTGAGAAGTTTAGGGAAAACAAAAGGAATGTAATCAAAAGGGTTCATGGAATCGAAGAGAGGAAAGTGGAAGAAGCCAAAAATAACTGAACACCTCAAGATATGGAAGGTTAGAAGAAGAGATATGGATGTGTAATGAGGATGACGGATGGATTTTCGAGAGGCAGACAAAGAAAACCAAGTGGAAGTTAAAAAAAGAGTTGAGAAGTTTGAGGAAAACAAAGGAACGTAATGGGCCTTTCATTTTGAATGAAAATAATTCTTTTGTAATGTTAATGAATACTCTTACGTCTTCCAAGTATTTTACTTAGATGCGAAGGAAGCTAGCTATTTGTAACTGTTTGTAATTATACAAATGTTTGCAATATATAGAAGCGATACTTCGTAACTATGTAATTGAGAGCTATAACTGCGGTGGAAATGTTCCCGAATACATTTAGCCATACTGAAGTAATAAAATTGCTCACTGTAGTAGCAAACTATGGAAGAGAGGGTTATCTAATTACCTTACGTATTAAGAACATTTGAGTTAATAATGGTAATTTTGTTGGATCCCATTAAGTAAGGGGGGGGAGGAAAAAATGCGCGAATTTCCAGCGCTATTGTTTTAAAAGCCGGGGAACTTTTTGTATGGTTAATTCGGTGAAACTAAACGCCGACAATAAAAGTTTTTCGGAAGCGCGGTTCCGCTTATAATTTTCAACGTTTTCATCGTACGTTAATTTCATCGATAATTTCCGTTTTTTATTGCCTTAGTTGTTTACGTTTTTTGTTTTTTGTTTTAGTCGTAAATAACGTTGCCCTCGGGAAACTATTTCGATATACAAACCACATATTCTTTATAAGGTTAACAAAAAAAAAAACACTTGCTTTATTAAAGAGTTCAATCACGCGGTAACTGAATTGATGATTGCGTCTGCGTTCAGCCATTAATTAACAAAGTGAGTGCGCATGTGCAGAAATCACACAGTGACTGTCAAGGCGGCCGGCCATTACCTAAAACTAAATAATGTAAAAACACGCAACATTGTTTCTTTGGTTCTCGATTTTTTTGATTTATTTACTGACTGATGTGATGATGTGATGCAAAATAATCAACACAGGAATGTTTCTTTTTTCTTTGTATGAGTTGATAGTGTCAAATAATGTTGAGTTTGTATTCAAGTAGAAAAATAGAATTTTCAGTGTTGAAAATATGATATATATCAGAAAGGAAACGAAAAAGGACATTTAAAACCACATTTACTCCCTAATGGGCCGTTCATTAAATTAGCAGCAAATGTATAACAGTGAAGCTTTTAAATTGGAAACAAAACTGTGTTTAATATTTTCATTAACGTTGTCTTTTCATCGCAGTTGTTATTAAGTGGTGATATGCTCGGAGCGATTTGTTTTAAAATGATAATTTCCTTGTCAGAAGATTAAAGCGAAATTTTAAGGAGAGGGAGGAAGAAGAAAGAAAAAAAAAGAAAAGATTGCGCCGTACTTAATAAATAACCGTGCAATGCGACATTTCAAAGCTATTTTTCCTTATTATAGTTTTAAATGAATGCAATCTTAGTTTGTGTAATATCATTTGTATGTTAATTTATCTCCTCGGGCCTTTTTAAACGCTGCTAACCACCACGATAAATTAACGAAAGTTAAGTGCTTTTCGTACTGCATAAGGTGCATGCTTTATATAAATTTCTAGATTATTCTCTTAAATTAAATTAATATTAAAACATTTTTAATTAACTCAATTTTTAATAAAAGAACGTCAATGTGTTCTGTTATGCCTACGTAATTATAAAAATGATAAATGCACGTGGATTTTATTCTACCTTGTAATTAGCCGCATATCTCTGCGACTGTTACGTTACAATGCAGCTTTCGTGTGTTTTAACAATTTCTGATTATTCATTTAGTCCTGCATAATTGGAGAGCTCCCAAGTTTTAGTAATTTTTTTTTTGTTGGTGAATTCATTAATCGATTTCTTTTCTTTTTTTTTGTTTGTATTCATTCACATGCACTTATTGTTATAAGTTACTGGAATATTTTAATAAAGAGAAGAAACAATAAGAATTTTATTTCATTCGTCATGTTTCCCAAACGTATTCGGTTTCCTGACAAAACGATGATTCAATTTTTCTATAGCGTTTTGTCAATATATGTATGAAAATTTTTCCCCCACGTTATTTATTTATCTGGAAAATTAAACGCGTTGTCAATGAAACGAGAATCCTCCACGGTGTAGAAAATTTTCAAAATGATTTCCCCCCCATTTTGACAAAACGATATAAAGATGTTTAGAGGTCGTAAATGGTTGCCAGAGTAGAATTAAGGCAAGAAACACGAACGAAGCCAAATAACAATACGTGTACACGTGTGTTCCTGAGGGAAATCATGCCAGAATGCGAATAAACCTATCTCACTTATCACAACTTCTTCCGACTAATCTGGTCTGTACAAGAAGCTGTTTTGAATATCAACGGGATGCATTGTTTCTTAATTTCTCCTCGGCGGAATTTATATAAACTTTCGAATCTCACAGATTGGATTTATTCCTTAGGGTGGCAGATTACAACTTGACTTTTCTATCTGAATTTAAAAATCTCTTCTTGAATCAAAATCCATCTGTGTAAGTCGCTGCAGGGTTCATTGTTTAATACAAAAGTGCAAGGTTTAATGCCCCCTTCCAAAAAAAAAAAATTGCAACTCGTCCTCGGTGAAAATGTTATCAAATGGAAAACTCATTATAGTATTTACGGTTCGGAATAATGCCCTATCGTGTAAGGAATATGGGAAGCCAATAAAAATAAATAGGTCTTAAGGAAAACGATTCCCAATTTGCATATATTGATCTTTATAACTGCGTGCGGTAAAATATCAATATCGGTGACCCAGCAGTTGATGCTTGCTTTAATAAAGAGAGTGGTAAGCCGACCGACGCTTTTCTTTGTGTTTTATATTGTAATAAACATGGATTTCCCGAATCATAACGCGCCACTGGTCCTAGGATTAAGATGCTTTATCCCCCTAACCTGATTACCCTTTCAATCCTAACCAATTATTCCTAACAATCAGAAATATTACACCACAATCGCTGTTATATCCTCTTTATTATCTAGAAAAACGATTTAATTTTCACGTAAGTGAAATTAGACACCTAGGTAATTACCTTCCTAGAGTTTTCTTACTAACAAGCAACGTACGTAACAAACTTTTTTTTTAAAAAAAAAAAACACAAGCTTACCACCACCTGTAATCTGGCACTTACGATTTCTCATGACGTCGAAAATTAAAAGAGGGCCGCGTAATTATTTTTGCCTTAACTTTACCCCGAGAGCGTTTATTTTCTTAATTAACTCAACGTGATTAATTTTCGAAAATTAAAGGGGGAAAGTTACTCTCTCGGGCGTCGAATCTCAAATAATTTCGCATAAAAAAACACAACATCACAAAATGTACAAAAAAGAAAAGCTTGTAAACAACACCCCTAATAAAAATAAATAAACGATGAAAATTTGCATTCACTTATTTAAATATGAAAGGATAGAAGAGCAGATTGAATTGGAAAAAGGAAAATAGAAGAAGCTGCTATGCGAATGGTAAATATGGCATGAAACTTGGCATGAAATTAATGGCCCCGATGAACAAAATCCGAAATCAATAAGACCTGGGTACTAACGCACCTCAAGATATGGAAAGTTGGAAGAAAAGACACAAAAGGGGGTTGGGATTCTAGTAAACCATGTAAAACGATGACAATTTACACTATTTGGTTACGAAAGGATAGAGCAGATGGAATTGGAAACAGGAAAATGGAAGAAGCTGCTGTGCAGACGATAAATATGGTAAACTTGGCATGAAATTATTGATCACGATGAAGAAAATCCAAAATAAATAAGACCTGGGCACTAAGGCACCTCAAGATATGGAAAGTTGGAAGAAAATACACTAAAGGGGGTTGGGATTCTTGCAAACCATGTAAAACGATGACAATTTGCACTATTTGGTTACAAAAGGATAGAGCAGATGGAATTGGAAACAGGAAAATGGAAGAAGCTGCTATGCAGACGATAAATATGGTAAACTTGGCATGAAATTATTGATCACGATGAAGAAAATCCAAAATAAATAAGACCTGGGCACTAACGCACCTCAAGATATGGAAAGTTGGAAGAAAAGACACAAAAGGGGGTTGGGATTCTAGTAAACCATGTAAAACGATGACAATTTACACTATTTGGTTACGAAAGGATAGAGCAGATGGAATTGGAAACAGGAAAATGGAAGAAGCTGCTATGCAGACGATAAATATGGTAAATATGGCATGAAACTTGGTATGAAATTAATGGCCCCGATGAAAAAACTCCAAAATAAATAAGACCTGGGCACTAACGCAAGATACGGAAAGTTGGAAGAAAAGACACAAAAGAGGCTTGGGATTCTTGCAAACCATGTAAAACAAAGACAATTTGCACTTTTAGATATGAAAGGATAGAGCAGATGGAATTGGAAAAAGGAAAATGGAAGAAGCTGCTATACAGACGATAAATATGGTAAACTTGGTATGAAATTAATGGCCCCGATGAAGAAACTCCGAAATAAATAAGACCTGGGCACTAACGCACCTCAAGATATGGAAAGTTGGAAAAAAAGACACAAAAGGGGGTTGGGATTCTAGTAAACCATGTAAAACGATGACAATTTGCACTATTTGGTTACGAAAGGATAGAGCAGATGGAATTGGAAACAGGAAAATGGAAGAAGCTACTATGCAGACGATAAATATGGTAAACTTGGCATGAAATTATTGATCCCGATGAAGAAAATCCGAAATAAATAAGATCTAAGGCACCTCAAGACAAGGAAAGTCGGAGCAAGAGGCACAAAAAGGGGTTGAGATCTTTGCAAACAAAGGTTTTTGAAACCAAAGCAAAAGCATAGGTTTGGAAAAAAGAAACTGGAGGAAGAAATTTGCTATGGACATCAAATAAAGGGGTTGGAATCCTTGGAAACCAAGGTATTTTGAAACGAAGGCAAAAGCTTGAATTTGGAAAGAATTTGTTATTCAGATCAAAAAAAAAAGGAGTGGGATCCTTGCAAACCAAGGTATTTTAAAAACAAAGGCAAAAACAGGGATTTCGAAAAAGGAAAGTAGACCATACAGATCAAGAAAAGGGGCTGGGATCCTTGCAAATCAAGGTATTTTGAAACAAAAGCGATATTTTGAGAGAATTGAGATGAAGAAATGGAAGTTTAGGAGAAGGTAGGTGGATTGGGATTAATTTCAGTAAACGTAATTCGTAATGAATGGAAGTTCGAGAGAAAGATGATCAAAAAAAGACGTGCTTTAAATTAAAATTATTTTTTGGTAATATTAATGTTTGCTTATGCTTTCTGTAATTGTATTTAGTTATGAAGGAACTTGAATTTGTAATATTTTATAGAAATAGCTTGCAGTTTGATTTGAAAACTAAGTAATGTAAGGTCAGATTCATACATTAGGTTGCAGTAAAATAATGTCGTGTACACAATACCGATTTAACTATTTTTAGATGTGCTATATACATTTACTGAAAAGTATTCGTGCTGAAGCTTGAAAATGAATCGAAGCGAAACACAGGCTCGCATTTCTATCGCGCTGTAAGCAATAATAAACAGCTGGTCTTTTTAATTACAAGAGAAGAAGAAAAGTGCACGTAATGAAACGTAGACACTCTGGCAGACGAATGTCTAGCAGAAAGATGGATTGCCATGTTGCTTATTGTCTAAATACCAAAAGTTTTCGTTGACGTTAACTCTTTAAATTCGAGCGGAAAACACGAAAGCGTTTGTTTCCTTGCTTACAGCGAATAATACGTTTTTTTAATTAAATTTATGGAATCTTGTCGGCAATAGAATACAACAAAAATACTTTGCCGCATTAACGTCAAGCTTTTAGTTACGGAAAATACTGCATTTAACGACTTGGACCAAAAAACCTGAATTTCACATTTTAAGAGTTTTCTTCATTAAAACATTTTCTCTCGCAACATAAAATACATTATTTCACTATGATGCATATTCATTTTTCCTCTAGTCCTGCGCCAAATGATATATTACAGCCAGTATACTAAATACGAAATTTATCATATATGCTTTATTTAACAGGAAAATGCTTATACACTTCGCTAGTAATGATGGCAATCATTTAAACCAGCAAAAAACTTTAAATAAAACCCTCGCAGATTTTTTTTTAAACCCACACATCACATACTATATGTATTACATTTTGGATTCGAAAAGAATTCTATTTTTAACTTCAAGATGAATCTGTCTGTGAAGTTTGAGAAGTTTTCATACGCGGAGTTTTAAGATATTTAAAGAAAAGATTCTGTAACTACATTCAATTTATACAGCCTTGATCAATGATAGTGAAAACTGAATAGATGATTAATAAATAAATCTAATTTGTTTTTGAAAACGTTTTTCCAGTAATTTATTTTAATATTTGCTGAACAAGGCCGTGCTGATAATTTGGTATACACATCAAATTTCGTTACTGATTTTCTTTTTTTAAATATCTTAAAACTGAGCGAATGAAAAATGTTCAAACTTCACAGACAGATTTATCTTGAAGAGGACTTTAAGAAACCTCAATGGAATTTTGCTGTAAAATAATTAGGGAAGCCAATATTCGAGTATCTTTAAATTAACATGGGATTTCTTATGTGGCGTTTCAAAATGCAGTACCCTGTATAAATGAGAATTGGATATTGTTATTTTCGAGAACAAATGCGACTTTAAATAAAATGAAATGGGAAATTATTTTACATTTGAGAAAGCGAAGTGTTTTCCAGAAGGTAGTTTTAAAGTTTCGCAGTTCAGTGATGCATTGGACTTTTGACCTAGAGTACACAAGAGTATACGGCGGAATATCTAAAAATGACCGTTCTTCATCCCTTCAAAACAAGTTTAGATAAATTGTCGCACTGTCAGCGTGAAAATATTCAACGTCAGTTCTGAATTGAAAATTATAGTAGATCAACATGCACAGCGGCGTACATCTGCAGGAATTGAACACATACCGTACACGAACGTAACATATTAAAAATAAAGTGAACGTTATTACTATTTAGTTGTCTTGTTTATCTCATCATTTCAGATGACAAATTAACGTACGGGGCATTTTATAATTCGAGCAAGTTTAATCGCGTCTTTCGTTCGGAAACCGCGGCGAGTTTCCGCTCGTAAAACTTGTAATGTCTTATAAACTTTATTTTGACGGCCTCTGTCTTCATATCTGACCCGGATATAAATTACTCACTTCGATCCAATACAATTGGGAATAAAGGGCGGAGATCAACCTTATACCTACCTACCCACCTGCAAACTTTCTTCGAAATTATTCCTTTATGAGATTTTCCAATGTATTTCAGACACATGATATTGATACCGAATAAACGAATGATATATCACTTTCAGGATGGGATGGGATGGGATGGGATGGGATGGTTCGAGATGAAAAGAACGATGTAAATAAAATATATAGAATGTATAATATTGTTCATATCATGGCAAATTTAAGTAAATCATTAAGAAATATAATTATTAAAGATGAAGACCCGGAAAGGTCAATTTAAGTTCTACTTATTCATTATCCAATGATCTCTTAGTCTCACCACCTCCAATAGGGTTCAAAACACCTCATTTAAATTAAAACAAACTTAACCCAATTTAAATAGCTTTGGTCTTAGGAAGAGATATCCAATTCGTGCTCCATTATTTTTATATGCCTATCATGGCGAGGGCTACGCTACAAATGTTATTAAGATAGAGAAAATGGTTTCTAATTTATGCGTGTAATAGAATCTTTGTTACATTGTATTTAGTGATTCATACTGTGCGAAGCTGAAAATAATAAATTTGTAAAAGCATTCAGTATTTAACGTGCAATAAATTCAATTGCCATTGTATGCAGAGAGGAATAAATAATTTTTGCTTCCAAATATATTTTTATGCTCTCTTATCACGATATAAACTTTTGTTATTGTGTGTGAAAGGGAACGTATTTTATGATTTTGTTCCTTGTTTTTTTTTTCTCTCTTTGAAGATATATTGCGTCGTTGAGAGTGCGGGAGGGCGTTAAATTTTTGATAGGGTAGAAGCGGTGGGGTGGTTTAATTTTAATTATGTTACTGCAATGAGGCAGGGTTTCACGTTTCTAACAAATAATACTTGTTTGTTATTGTAAGTGTATTTTGCAAGAGCTGTATTTGGTCGTAACAGCTGGGGTTATTTGATCGCAAGCTGGAATCTGCCATCGTTGCTCGTAGAATGTAGCCGCAGGCAATGCGGTTAGCGCACATTGTTACAATCATACACACGTTAGAATAGGCACACGCGTGCGCTATCACATTACAGGACAAAATATACCTGTATGTATCTGTTCATTTTTCATCCGTCCTGGATCTGGGATACGATTTGATTTTCAATTTGAGGCTGTTTAGCACAGGCGTGACATCTGAAGATGACTTCCTTTTCCCGCCGTGAGGACAACCGTCAGGACTTCCGCTTCCTTCACGCCAACGACCGTATACGCTAGAGTCCAACAATAAAATAAAAATACATCTTCATCCTATATACGTCTTTGTTATAATAACACAATTTTATCCTAGAGAAAACTTACACGTAACATGACAACATGTCCTTTCAACTCCAGCTATTTCCATCTACACATTTTCACAAGTTCATCGACCTTACACATTGCTACTTTCATATTATAAATGCAAAAAGAAAATGCTTTAGTCTATTTGGGATATAAATCTTTACACCATTCGAAAACACCCTGTATACAAATTGACTTGAATAATTTTTGTATGAAACAGAAACAGAAGCATTTTTAAAAGGAGAATAACCTTATATTCCAACTAGCAATAGTTCCCATACGAGCAAAAATGAGGAAGCTACGTGAAAGGTAAAGAGAAACTATCAGTGAGGTGTATAAACCAGAAATAGAAATGAGGGAAGAAAGATACAGAATTTTTCGGGGCAAACGGATTCGGAAAGAAGACAAGAAATATCGTACATCGACCACAATGAAACCAAACAAACCACAGTTCTCATATGAGCAGAAACCAGGAAGTTACAGGAGAGGCAAAGATAAGGTGTATAAACCAGAAATAAAAATGAAAGAAGAAGGATGCAATATAGAAAGAAAGCCAAGAATACCATAGATCGACCACAGTCAAACCAAACAACCTTTTTTTCCAATTGACCACAGTTCCCATATGAGCAGAAACCAGGAGGTTATAGGCGAGGCAAAGAGAAAGAATCAGCGAGGTGTACAAACCAGAAATAAAAATGAAAGAAGAAGGACTTTTCAGGACAAACGAATTCTTAGAAAGAAGAGCAGAAATATCGTAGATCGACCACAATGAAACCAAACAGACCACAGTTCCCATATGAGCAGAAACCAGGAAGTTACAGGAGAGGCAAAGATAAGGTGTATAAACCAGAAATAAAAATGAAAGAAGAAGGATGCAGATTAGAAAGAAAGCCAAGAATACCATAGATTGACCACAGTCAAACCAAACAACCTTCTATTCCAATTGACCACAATTCCCATACGAGCAGAAACCAGGAGGTTATAGGCGAGGCAAAGAGAAAGTATCAACGAGGTGTATAAACCAGAAATAAAAATGAAAGAAGAAAGACTTTTCAGGACAAACGAATTCTTAGAAATAAGAGCAGAAATATCGTAGATCGACCACAATGAAACCGAACAGACCACAGTTCCCATATGAGCAGAAACCAGGAAGTTACAGGAGAGGCAAAGATAACGTGTATGAACCAGAAATAAAAATGAAAGAAGAAGGAGGCAGTTTAGAAAGAAGGCCAAGAATACCATAGATTGACCACAGTCAAACCAAACAACCTTCTATTCCAATTGACCACAATTCCCATACGAGCAGAAACCAGGAGGTTATAGGCGAGGCAAAGAGAAAGTATCAACGAGGTGTATAAACCAGAAATAAAAATGAAGGAAGAAGGACTTTTCAGGACAAACGAATTCTTAGAAAGAAGAGCAGAAATATCGTAGATCGACCACAATGAAACCAAACAGACCACAGTTCTCATATGAGCAGAAACCAGGAAGTTACAGGAGAGGCAAAGATAAGGTGTATGAATCAGAAATAAAAATGAAAGAAGAAGGATGCAGTTTAGAAAGAAGGCCAGAAATACCATAGATCGAGCACAGTCAAAACAAACAATCTTTTATTCCAACTGACCACGGTTCCCATATGAGCAGAAACCAGGAAGTTACAGGAGAGGCAAAGATAAGGTGTATAAACCAGAAATAAAAATCAAAGAAACAGAATACAGCTTAGAAAGAAGGCCAGAAATACCATGGATCAACCACAGTCAAACCAAGCAACCTTTTTTTCCAACTGACCACAGTTCCCATATGAGCAGAAACCAGGAGGTTATAGGCGAGGCAAAGAGAAAGAATCAACGAGGTGTACAAACCAGAAATAAAAATGAAAGAAGAAGGACTTTTCAGGACAAACGAATTCTTAGAAAGAAGAGCAGAAATATCGTAGATCGACCACAATGAAACCAAACAGACCACACTTCTCATATGAGCAGAAAGCAGGAAGTTACAGGGGAGGCAAAGATAAGGTGTATGAACCAGAAATAAAAATGAAAGAAGAAGGAGGCAGTTTAGAAAGAAGGCCAGAAATACCATAGATCGAGCACAGTCAAAACAAACAATCTTTTATTCCAATTGACCACAGTTCCCATATGAGCAGAAACCAGGAGGTTATAGGCGAGGCAAAGAGAAAGAATCAACGAGGTGTATAAACCAGAAATAAAAATGAAGGAAGAAGGACTTTTCAGGACAAACGAATTCTTAGAAAGAAGAGCAGAAATATCGTAGATCGACCACAATGAAACCAAACAGACCACAGTTCTCATATGAGCAGAAACCAGGAAGTTACAGGAGAGGCAAAGATAAGGTGTATGAATCAGAAATAAAAATGAAAGAAGAAGGATGCAGTTTAGAAAGAAGGCCAGAAATACCATAGATCGAGCACAGTCAAAACAAACAATCTTTTATTCCAACTGACCACGGTTCCCATATGAGCAGAAACCAGGAAGTTACAGGAGAGGCAAAGATAAGGTGTATAAACCAGAAATAAAAATCAAAGAAACAGAATACAGCTTAGAAAGAAGGCCAGAAATACCATGGATCAACCACAGTCAAACCAAGCAACCTTTTTTTCCAACTGACCACAGTTCCCATATGAGCAGAAACCAGGAGGTTATAGGCGAGGCAAAGAGAAAGAATCAACGAGGTGTACAAACCAGAAATAAAAATGAAAGAAGAAGGACTTTTCAGGACAAACGAATTCTTAGAAAGAAGAGCAGAAATATCGTAGATCGACCACAATGAAACCAAACAGACCACACTTCTCATATGAGCAGAAAGCAGGAAGTTACAGGGGAGGCAAAGATAAGGTGTATGAACCAGAAATAAAAATGAAAGAAGAAGGAGGCAGTTTAGAAAGAAGGCCAGAAATACCATAGATCGAGCACAGTCAAAACAAACAATCTTTTATTCCAATTGACCACAGTTCCCATATGAGCAGAAACCAGGAGGTTATAGGCGAGGCAAAGAGAAAGAATCAACGAGGTGTATAAACCAGAAATAAAAATGAAAAAAGAAGGACTTTTCAAGACAAACGAATTCTTAGAAAGAAGACCAGAAATATCGTGGATCGACCACAATGAAACCAAACAGACCACACTTCTCATATGAGCAGAAACCAGGAAGTTACAGGAGAGGCAAAGGTAAGGTGTATGAACCAGAAATAAAAATGAAAGAAGAAGGAGGCAGTTTAGAAAGAAGGCCAAGAATACCATAGATCGACCACAGTCAAACCAAGCAACCTTTTATTCCAACTGACCACAGTTCCCATATGAGCAGAAACCAGGAGGTTATAGGCGAGGCAAAGAGAAAGAATCAACGAGGTGTATAAACCAGAAATAAAAATGAAAGAAGAAAGACTTTTCAGGACAAACGAATTCTTAGAAAGAAGAGCAGAAATATCGTAGATCGACCACAATGAAACCAAACAGACCACAGTTCTCATATGAGCAGAAACCAGGAAGTTATAGGAGAGGCAAAGAGAAGGAAGTGTATCAACTAGTAATAAAAATGGAGGAAGAAGAATACAGGACTTTTCAGGAAGAAACATTTCTTAGAAACAAGATCGATCAACCGTAATCAATAGAAGATTGGAATCAAGCCGCCAGTCAAGGAAGGAAATGCAGGATAGAAAGAAATATTTTGAGGAAAAAGAATTTCGTCACGTCGAAATATTTTGCTGCTGTTCTTCTTGCTGTTGTTATTGATGGCTTGACTTTTTCCCAAAATTTTCTCTAAGTTTTGGATTTCACTTTTGCTTCAAATCCCGTGGCCTTGCATTATATGTACAATAAATGTCGTGAGCAGGACTTTCAGTTTCAGAATTTCATGACGAAATTCGCTTTAGTCGCAGAACTTTCATCATCGAAACTTCCAGTTTGAAAAGTTTCTTTTAACCGTCACGTGTTTGAAAAAAATATTAAACGTGCAAGATTTTCCTTTTTTAAATAATTTCAAATTTCGTTTGAAAATTTAGCAGCGCCATCTACATTAACGTGCGAGCTTATCCGACATAATTGATTAAAACTTGTTGTGTAGTTCACACCTAATCTCTGTTGTGACCAACGCGAATTCCCTCGCATGTTTTCGTTTATATTCCATAATTAACCCACTTTAATTAAATTAATTAATTAATTAAAATTGTACATGTAGTAGTGGTTGTATTTTAATTTTCGTTTTCGTATTATTTCAAGCCCATTGTTCGTGGTTAGAAGTTGGAAGTTGCTTTGTGAAAATAACAGTTGGAGTTAGGTACTTTATTTACATTTCATTATTCGGAGCTGATTTAAAAAAAAATGTTTCAATAGACGGCGGCGACATCTTTGAACTAACTCTCTGCACATAGTTGCGGTTATTTTAAATTGGTTCACTGGGTATATTTTTTGGGGGTAGTTTCTGTTATGTAATGCTTTTTGGAAGCGAATGAGGTTAGCAGATGTACTGACGTTTTTTTTTTTCTTTTTAATTAATTAACCCAAATATTCCTGTCGCAAATTGGATTGGTGTCTCATGTTAATTAAACAAGGATGATTGAGCACCTGAAACAATTGGGTGCTGCCCAGATGACCGCTAGGGATAATTAATTGGTGTTAAGTGCTATTTGTACGTAATTACGTTACTCAATGCATAAAATTAAGTAGGTTGGATGCGTGAGTTTGAATTGATGGTGTAAAACTTGGAAGTTCGCCGCCGGTGTTATGGCGAACAAAGAAAAAAAAAAACATAGATAAAATAAATTTTTCAAGTTTTAATCTGGAAATACAGTTAGAAATTTAATGGTCGCTTCCGAGATTCAATTAAATTATTAAAAATAAATCGCCTCGCAGTGAAAGATGACGCTGCCCCCCCAACCGGAGCAATAATAATAAAATTTCTTAATTGAAAATCCCACTTGGTTTAACAAAGAAATTACAATTGGAAAATCAATTACTCTTTCATTTTATTTACGACAAATACAAGGCGCACATAATAATGCGGAAAGCCGTCCAATCGAGCTTTCGCTCACACAGCGCTACCCTAGCGGTACAAAGCCGTACTTTCACCAGCTTGCTTTGCAGATAATCGATAGAAAAGACGCAGCGTAAAAGCTCCCTGATAGAAAGCTCCGATAACCTGTAAGAATTGGTTTGTATCTACACTAAATATGAATTTGAAAATCGATTACTTAATAATTCAATTTTTTTTTAATGAAAGCTCCTTTTAAAAACAGCTACACCCTCATCCTCAAGAGCTTAAACACAAAACGCTTCGACGAATGCAGTTCAACCCTTTTGTAAAACAATGAGTTCAGATTATTCAGATGAAGGCGTTCATCTGTTGTAATATTTATCTCCATTGTTCGTTCGTTGAGAAAACGAGCTGGGAATAAATACGTGAGATTAAAAGATAATAAAAAAATATATGAAGCACAAACACAACAACAATGTGTATAATTTTGATTGATTTGTTCTTATTGTTATTATTCATTTTGATTGTCGTTGTAGTATTCCTTGAATGTATTAACAACAGAGACGAAAGGGTGCATTTTTATGCAAGTTTGCTTCTTCAACGACTGTATTTATTAAAGCAATTCCGAGTTCAAAATACGATCTATGGTTTTCCCTCAGCAAGAGTCGAGTTTTCTCTTAGCTCTTGGCGCGTATCTTTCTGGAATCTGATGTGCTTTTACAACCCGTTTTATATATTCTGTGCGCAAACTCTCTATATTCGTTGAATATGAGATTGCAAATGTGTTTTTTTTTTGATATGCACAATAAATAAAAATGTTTAAGCATCTTTCCAAATTCAAAAAAGTTTTCCAACCAAATTGAGGGCGCCCAATATACTTGGATTTAGTGCATCAAACCAAAAATAAAAACGAAAAGGGGCAAAATAAACAAAACTATCACGGAATTGGAAAGAAGCAATGTAGTTAGGAACCAACAAATCAAATTAATTTAAAATGAACAATGCCTAACATGTTTTAATATCAGAAAGCTCAGTGTTCTATTAGGCTTCTATTTTTTTTAAAGCAAATTCTTTACTTATCTTTATCTAATTAATTTTTCCATCAAATTCAATATTCTTTTTTAATGAAATGAAACTATTAAATTTAATATCGCAGCTGAAATAAGTGCACGAATTGTTTTCGTTTTTTTTTTTCTTTTTGTGCATGATTTGCTTCGGGAAAACTTTCAAAGTAACTACAAAGAAAATAAATAATACTTTGTTATGTTTACCTGAGGTTTTTTTTTTGTGTATAACTTAAGCCGATTTTGTGAAAAAAAAATGATAAAATATTCTTTGTCATTAGCAATCGACCTCGTTTTTTTCTTCTCTTTGTTAGAATAAAATATCTAAGATCAAAGAGCGATTTTTTTTGGGCACGTGTAAGAAAGCAAGAAAGAAAGCGTTTAACACACAAGGAAACAAAATATTTACCTCGGTGTTTTCCGTAAATACTCACCACGGTTTGTTCAAAAAACAATCGCCTTTCCCTCCTCAATTCCCAATACTCTCTTTCTCTCGATTTTGTCCCCGTACTATTATCTCGAAAGAAAGAAAAAAAAAACAGCAATTTATTTGCTGCCTTATTTCTTTTCTCGTATTAAATAAATTGGTTTATGATTTTGTTTCAATTTCAATTTTAAAACAAATGGAGGTGCAGGTGCGCCCTAGTTTCCTTGCATTTCACCGTAACGTCCCCTGCCTTGACAAATATGTACCATTTCGTAAATGTCTGTTCGATTTTAAAAGTAAGACGTATTACAAATATATACAAAAATAAATCTTGCACCGCGTTTGTTTGTTTCGTTGACAAATTCGAAAATGTATATCTATTCTGCCTGAAATATTTTATGTAGTTACTTTCTTAATCGAATAATTGGAGCTCCTGAAACATGTCTAAAAAAGAAATAAAAAATATGATTAGCTACATATTTCGATGACATCAAGTATTGAATGCTTTAGGCAGTACCCTTTAGACATGGTCCTTAATGGAATTGGTCCTTCTCCTCCTCTTCAAATTAAATTAGATGACATTTTTTTTTGTGACTGATGATAACAACGAAGACTTGATGGTTTCAAATCGTTGATTCTCTTGCGTCTTCTTCAATATTATTTTCCATCATCATCGTCCTTCGTACTATCCTCCAATTAGTTCTACTTTTGGAGATCTCACATTAAAACATAAACCATCGCCACCTTTAGTTCTTCTTCTTCAGTCATTTCAGGATTAATTTTTTTTATTTAAGAGATATCCAGATCTTTTCTTCTGATGATGCCATGAACATGCATTGAAGTTAGCTGGCCTTGTCTGTCCAAATTGTCTTCCTCAATATCATTTCGTTCCACTAACAGCCACTCGTTTTTTGGATAACTGCTCGTCCTTTAGTTTTCTTCTTCTGAACTAAGCCTAGTTATGGAGGACATCTCACGCCATTCATTTTCTTTTAATTCTTCTATTTCTTCAGGACATTTTGGATTCCAACTTCTCTTTTTCTCTTCTTTTTCATTCTCTGCACTTTCCTCTAATTGCTTTAAGTTCCAGTTGTGGAGATCTCACATTAAAACATTAACCATCGCCACCTTTAGTTCTTCTTCTTCAGTCATTTCAGGATCACTTTTTTTATTTAAGAGATATCCAGGTCTTTTCTTCTGATAATGCCATGAACATGCATTGAAGTTAGCTGGCCTTGTCTGTCCAAATTGTCTTCCTCAATATCATTTCGTTCCACTATCAGCCACTCGTTTTTTTGGATAACTGCTCGTCCTTTAGTTTTCTTCTTCTGAACCAAGCCTAGTTATGGAGGACATCTCACGCTATTCATTTTCTTTTAATTCTTCTATTTCTTCAGGACATTTTGGATTCCAACTTCTCTTTTTCTCTTCTTTCTCATTCTCTGCACTTTCCTCTAATTGCTTTAAGTTCCAGTTGTGGAGATCTCACATTAAAACATTAACCATCGCCACCTTTAGTTCTTCTTCTTCAATCATTTCAGATTTACTTTTTTTTATTTCAAGGAAATCCAGGTCTTTTCTTCTGATAATGCCATGAACATGCATTGAAGTTAGCTGGCCTTGTCTGTCCAAATTGTCTTCCTCAATATCATTTCGTTCCACTAACAGCCACTCGTTTTTTGGATAACTGCTCGTCCTTTAGTTTTCTTCTTCTGAACCAAGCCTAGTTATGGAGGACATCTCACGCTATTCATTTTCTTTTAAATCTTCTATTTCTTCAGGACATTTTGGATTCCAACTTCTCTTTTTCTCTTCTTTGTCATTCTCTGCACTTTCCTCTAATTGCTTTAAGTTCCAGTTGTGGAGATCCCGCATTAAAACATTAACCATCGCCACCTTTAGTTCTTCATCGTTATTTCAGGATCACCGTTTTTGATTTCAAGGGTATTCAGGTCTCTTTTTATGATGAACATGCCTTGGAAGTAGCTGGTCTTGATAGTATATTGTCTTTCTAAATTATTTCAGTAGATTTTCTCGATCTCATTTTATGCCAGCTCTTCTTGGGTAACTACTCTTCCTTTAGTGATCTTCTTCTGACCCAAGTTCCTTTAGTTCTTCTGTCTCTTCGGGATCTTTTTTATTATTCCAGGAAATTTCAGGTCTTCTCTTTCTCTTCTGAAATCAGGAGGATACCTCACGCTAAGTATCATTCTTCGTTGTCATGGCATTTTCTTTTAGTTCCTCTATCTCTTCAGGACTTTTTTTATTCCAAGAATTTCCAACAGGTCTTCTCTTTTTTTTATATGAATCAGGAGGATACCTCACGCTACGTATCATTCATCGCAGTGATGGCATTTTCTTTTAGTTCTTCTGACTCTTGGGTACCTTCTTTATTCCGTTCTTCTGAAATGAAGACGATACCTTGCGCTGAGTATCATTCATCGCCGTCGTGGCATTTTCTTTCAGTTCTTCTGACTCTTTGGGATCTTTTTTTATTCCAGGAATTACCAGGTCTTCCCTTATTCTTCTGAAATGAAGAGGATACCTCGCGCCGAGTATCATTCATCGCTGTTTTGGCATTTTCTTTTAGTTCTTCTGATTCTTCGGGACCTTTTTTTTATTCCAGGAATTTACAGGTCTTCTCTTTTCCTTCTGAAATGAGGAGGATACCTCATGATCATGATGAACATACGTTGGAAGTAGCTGGTCTTGATAGTATATTGTCTTTCAAAATTATTTTAGTAGTTTTTCTATGTTGTCCTCCTCGATCTCATTTTATACCACCATCAACCACTCTTTTCTTGGATAACTAATCCTCCTTTAGTTCTCTTCTTCTAATCCAAGTCCTAGTTACGTAGGATATCATTCATCGCTGTGATGGAATTTTCTTCTGACTCTTTGGGATCTTTTTTTATTCCAGGAATTTCCAGGTCTTCTCTTCTCTTCTTCTTCTTCCTCTAAAATCAGGTGACTAACGCTGGTGGTTTTGGTTGAACTTAATAGTGTTTATTGGCAAAAGCTAAATTATCACTTATTTTTTTTTTTATATTTTCAAAACAAGCAACATCTTTAAATCTTTCTGTAATTAAAACATTTATTCGTGCATGTTGGTGAAAAGTCTGGTTATGGTGTGGGGATTGTTTTGTGTTTGTTTTTGGTATAATTTTATCTGCGATTGAAATGAATAAAATTTTCTGGTGTAGGCCTTAGTATTTGAAAATAAAAAAGGATTTTAAGGATTCGCGGTGGTCGTTTGATTCTGTGTATTTTTATCGGATTAATCTTTTATGAATGTATAAATTCTGAGAAGAAGAGCGGACTATTGTCGTTAAAAAGCCCAGTGAATTTGTATTAGGGGCTGTATCAGCTAAGCGGTATGTAAATTTTAAGGAGAACAATACCGGGAAAGGATTAAACGATAGGATCGCTTCGAAAAGTGTAGCACTGTAATAATAAAACGCAGCTGTCTTATATATAATATGATGTCTTTGTGCGGCGCAGGATTTCGGATGAACCACCCACCAGATTTGAATGGCATAAAAAGATTAAAGTGACCTCTTGCCACTCCCTCAACGGCGCATTGGGTGCTAGACGACGCCTCCAGTGACGTCAGGATCTAGCATCGCGACGGACTGCCCCTGACTACTTATCATTGATAACAAATATGATTGATAACAAAGAATCCTGGATTAACACCGTCGGCGTCTTTAACTGGCGTCCGCACACCCCTGCTGACGAGGTGTATCGCGGTGTATCGTTCACGCGGCGTAAACATAAACAAGGGGTGGGGGAGAGTCTGAAGCCGCAGTCGCAGGATACGTTTCAGGCTTTCAGGATCCCGACGTTCACTCCTGTTTTGCATTCCTTACTTTATAGCCGTTTTAATTTTACATTCATATTTCTCATACTCACAAAATATACTACCCAACCCCTAGCTTTTCATAATTTACAGGAAGAAAAAATTATCCTTAAAAGACTCAAACAAAAGAATAATTAAAAACTAGTATACAATATTACACATACTTAAATATATAACCTACAACATTTTTTTCATCAACACAATATTTGCAAATACCAATTACTGAATGTACTTGCTGATAGACCAAGTTTGACAATGTCAAACAATGTACCAAACATTCAAATAGTCTGTACCATGCCAGGACAACTGAATTTCTTAAATATAACAAACAAAAGGAGCTTTAAATGGTAAAGAAGATCCGTGGTATGTCTGATAGACTAAGGTTTATCTAGCAGAATGTAATACCAGCAGATCTTTCCAGAAAATATCAAAATTAATGTGGATCACGTCTGAACGCAACTATTGAAGAAGGAATATGTAACAAGCGAGATAAAAACAGACGCTCTGAGAATCCTCGATGTATTCCCAAGAATTCGCCGTGAATCCGAAGAAGATTTCAAAAGTTTCTTGGAATAGAATGAACAAGTCGTTAGGGATAATGAAGACCAGAAATTTTTAAATGCAAAAGTTGAAAGTGAAAAGTAAAATACAATTATAAACATCATTGAGCAAGAGTTTCAGTAACAGGTGATACCTAAGAAGCCAGTTTTTTTAAGCCAGCCAAGGAGGAAGAAACTAGAAGATGTGTGAATTTGAAATGAAAAAGTGGGAAGATCGCAGAAGAACTAAGTGTTGTCTTCCTCCAATCTACTCTTCCTATTTGCTATTATTTTCGAAAAGTAAACCGCGTTGCTACAATTTAAAGTAAAGAAAATGGCATTGTCAATCATCTTCCAATTTTTTTTAATGAGAAAACAAAAATGATAGCTTGGAGAAGAAAACCAGAGGAAGAAATCACTTCCAGTCCATGCCCTAACGCAGAAGACTTGTTTCTTAATGCAAAGCCGATTCTGTTCTGATTAGTTCTCATTTGCAAAAAAGATCCAAAAGGAGAGTTTTCTTCTTTCTACTTTCCTTCGCCCTCGTTTTAATGCATGGTCAATCACGTTTGCATTTCATTCTTATTAAAAAAAATGAGGAGACCGTAAAGAAGAAAATTAGAGGAAGAAGTTCGAAGTGTCATCTTCTTCCAGTCCTTGATTGTTATGTAGAGGACATCATTTAATAATACAAGGTCGATTAAATTAGTTCTCATTTGCTAGACAGGAAAATCCTGAAGAAATCACCAAGGGGTAGGACTCCAAACTACGTTGTCTTTCTTAATTTTCTTCTTCCTATTTTCCTTCGCCCTCGTTGTAATGCATGGTCGATCGTGTTCGCATTTATTCTCATTAAGAAAATGAGGAGACCGTGAAGAAGAAAACTAGAGGATGAAGTTCGAAGTGTTCCTCTTCTTCCAGTCCTTGTTCTAATGGAGAGGACTTCATTTTTAATACAAGATCGATTAAATTAGTTCTCATTTGCTTGATAGGAAAATCTTGAAGAAGTCACCAAGGGTAGGACTCCAAACTACGTTGTCTTTCTTAATTTTCTTCTTCCTATTTTCCTTCGCCCTCGTTTTAATGCATGGTCGATCGTGTTCGCATTTATTCTCATTAAGAAAATGAGGAGACCGTGAAAAAGGAAACTAGAGGAAGAAGTTCGAAGTGTTCGTCTTCTTCCAGTCCTTGTTCTAATGCAGAGCACTTCATTTTTTAATACCGATAGATCGATTAAATTAATTCTCATTTGCTTGATAGGAAAACCCTGAAGAAGACACCAAGGGGTAGAACTCCAAAGTACGTTGCCTGTCTTAGTTTTCTTCCTCTTACTTTTCTTTGCCCTCATTTTAATATTGGAAAAAAATAGGACATCATTCTAAATTTAATGCAAGGTATTCTGTGCCAGTTTGGAAGAACCTAAAGGAAGAATGGACAATCCTTGGATTTTAAAGAAAGAACTTCAAAATATTGTCCTTTTTCCTAGAAGGACTAGTGGAAGACATCCGACTCCTCTATTTTTCCCTCTCTTATTTTTTTTTCGTCCGTGCAGAGAACTTCTCTCCCAACTTGCGGTCAATATCCGTTCTAACTTCTTCTTATTTTTAATACAAGGTCGATTAAATTAGTTCTTATTTCCTAGATGGGAAAACCCTGAAGAAGACACCAAGGGGCAGAACTCCAAAGTATGTTGCCTTTCGTAGTTTTCTTCTTCTTACTTTTCTTCGCGCTCATTTTAACAATGGAAAAAATAGGACATCATTCTTAATTTAATGCAAGGTAATCTGTGCTAGTTTGAAAGAACCTAAAGGAAGAATGGATAATATTTTGATTTTAAAGGAAGAACTTCAAAATATTGTCCTTTTTCCTAGAAGGACTACAGGAAGATATCCAACTCCTCTATTTTTCCCTCTCTTATTTTTTTTTCGTCCATGCAGAGGACTTTTCTCTCAGCTTGCGGTTAATACTCGTTCTAACTTGTTATTTGTTCTGTTTTAAATCGACTCTTTAATTCTCGTTAGCTCCAACAGATTCTTGTATTTCATTTTATTTATTTATTTATGAGTTTCTGGGATTCGTTTATTTAAGTTCCTTTTATTTTCATTCCTATGGCTAAGGAAATAATTTTTTGCAAATTTCTTTGGGAAAATTGTGATTTATTAATGAGCAAGACATTCGAGGAATTAAATCAGACTAGTTCATTAATTACATTTTACCATGTAGATTATTTAATTAGTGGAGTAATTAATTCGTAAAGCAATTTTGTCTTAGATTGTCGTTTTTCTGTGTTATTGTTTTGTTGGTGAAGGTTGAATTTATGTACTTGTAATGGAAAGGCGGGGGAATTCGTTTTAAGTAAATTAACTTCAATATGTTTCCATTCCTTCGGAAAACTAGGAATTAAGCAGATACCCTGAAGACATTAAATCATGGTGGAATTCTAAGCTTACCTCACCGCTACGCCGCCCTAACACAGCTTTTCCCTTACTGAGATATAAGTAGCTGGTTTATGAGGTGGGAATGATCAATTCATGTTTCCAAGATCGGAAGATTCCTTCGCCTTCCGATTTTTGTTTAATATTTTATAAATACGACGGATAGTTCAAGTCCTATTGCACCCCAATAGTATCTGTTCCTGTTTAATAAATTTTAATGAATAATTAAAGAAAGGATTTGCATGTAAATATATTTGAAGTTTCGAAGTCTTCAGGAGAGAGATTTTATTTCCTCTTTTATTGGAATTTTAAAAGTCTCGCCTAATTATCAATTTAAAATGAAGTCGCAGAAGAAACTTAAAAAGTGCGCTTTCGAAGTTTGTATATCGCCTCGGCTACGGAACAATATACTAAAAACTAATTTGAAAATAAAACAAAAGAATAATTGCGTCCGCCGCTCCACCGACTTAATTAATAATTTAAATTTAATTAGGAAGATAAACATTGGAATAAATTTTTAAGTCATTGTTACTTGCTACCCAATCGGAAACTTTAACTTTAAAACAAAAAAGGAATGTTCAAAAAGGATGCATAATTAATAAGTACAGCGCCCCCAACCAAAACGAACGCGAAACTAAAAAAAAGGAGAAATGAAACATGTACATCCAGCGCCAACACAAAAGAGTCAAAACCTGCAGCAACTGAAAGAAATTTATTTTCTTCTTCTTGAATCTGATGCAATTATAATGATTTAATCCAAATATACATAATACCTATGCAAATGAGCAAGAAGAAAAAGATGATTACTTTAAATCGCCGTCGGCTTTCCTGAATAAGATCAATTACGTGAATCTAATTTTGTAAAAACGTCGTTCGTTTTTATTACCGCGTTTATATAGGGGGCGACAAAAAATAATTTCGGTTCGGTTGTACTTCCACGTCCGTAAAATTTCGATTCAACTGAGAATCGTAATTTTCAGACATGAAAATAAAAACAACTATAAATGTTTTGATTAAATGCCTTTATGTCTCCCAATTTTATGTAACGCTTGACATGTATACATACACTTTATATAACATCACGTGATGATATTAGTAGGCATACGCAATTGCTTCTTTCATCGTGTGGTTACACAATGCGACCATTTTTTTTTTTTTAACAAGGGTTAAATTCAATTAAGTCTCGTGTGTGTCACGTTATACCCCGGTATGTGCGTCACATCAATCTAAAATTAAAAGAAACAATACGTATCGATCGAAAATTGAAAGAAGAAAATGTGTTATTTCCCTTTGCTACTGTTTCAAACATGAAAATCGGTTACGCCGTGGAAAATGCGTGCTCTACGCAGAGGTATATATTTACCTGTTTAACTTGAGATAAAAAGCAAATATTTAAATTGTCAACTTCAACAGCGACGATGCGAATAAGCGCCGCATGGAAATTTGTGTTATACACCCACGGTACTTGTTGATAAACACAGAAAGTTTCCAGGACGATACGAATTATATCTACCAGAGGTGGCAAATGCACGACGTATTTTCCAAAGACATTTCAAGTTTGAAAGAGGATTTAGTTGAAAATATCTTAATTTCAGGATATTAACAAAAAGGTACATACAGCATTATTTTAAATTCAAGAAAAAAAGGAGTGTACAATTTTTATTATTAAGATTCGAATATAACTCTGTGTAAGTAATTAACCTGTGAAGTCATCAATCAAGGTGGAATGTTAAGTTATTTTAACGCGTCTACTTGGGATGACGCACCCCGTATAATGGAACGGTGTATTCAACGCTTAATTTTCGGTCAAGTCCAACACTGATACCACATCAATATTATTAAAAAAAAAAAAGAAAAACAATTAGATGTAAAAATATACATATAGATTGAACAATAAGTCAATGAAATGAAAGCTTGATTGAGATATATAAATAAGAGTAGTAAATTTGATAAGCAACAAGGAAAGAGTAACGTAGCGACAAGTAAATAAATAAGAGAGAGCTTTTAATCAAGCCAAAACAATAAACTCACCACGAAGACTGCAGTTCGGTAAGCTGCATAAGCAACGTCCTGATCGTCCACTAACACCTTGAAAACAATCAAAAAATATCTAAATACTAAATACTAAATACATACAAAGTGAAATGATGATGATCCTGTCATGAGTTTAATATGCAATTAAATGAGTTGTTTGTTGGACGCCGAAGACGTGGTACATGTATACCTTGTATAAGAAATGGGACAGTGTGTAGGAGCCTTAACGCGCATTCATTAGTGTTTGTCAGCGTAATAATGATATTTAGGTCGTCGGATAACGCTTTTTGCGTAACGTTAATTTCAACGTAAGCTCGCGTAAATGCCTCTAATACAAAAGCTACCCCTAATTAAGTAAATTAAGTTAGAAGAAAGCATGCATGTGCAAAGATCATAAACGTAGGGTATTATACCTTTTGGGGGCAAGGTCGAGGAGTAAACCTGTAATTTTCATACGATGGTTAAAATCTATAATTTCCTGCTTTTTCTTTCCAAAACAATTTTAAAACTATCTATCTGCGTGTATAAAATTCAAATATTTAATCAAATTTACAAAAGCAAAGAAAGATAAAAATTTGTTGAATTTTTCTTAAATTGCATTTATGCAAACATTTTAATCTTGAATGCAATTTAGCTCGTGTTGTGCTATTTCTTCTTATTATTAAAAATGCTGAAACAAAGAGAGACGAGGGGGAAATTCAAGTTGCTGTTATGTCTTACATAAATTAGATAACGTTGAACGGACGCAGTGTAAGTAAACGTTCATTTCTAACAAGATTAAAAATTCTTCTCTTGCCATCACACATATTCCGGGCGAGAAATACAAAATTCGTTCTCGTAAAGCTGGCAAATAATTCACTTCGTTAGCTACGTTGACCTAAAAACTGAATCGTAAATTTGATTATTTTCAAAATTTCATTAAGATTAATATTACAAAAAAAAAGGACACGCGTTCGAAACAAATTACAACAATACGTGTTATATTCGTCTCTTCGAAGCTGATAGTCAGAGTACAAGAAAGCTCCTCTTGAAGTAAAATCCCTTCCAGTATAAGGTTGTCAAGTCGTGATTTAGGCCTGCATTTATACGGGCTGTTTCCTTGCAGTACACCGTCTGATTTATAGGAAAGGTTACTTGAGCCCAAAGATCTACTCCCCGTAA
Source organism: Prosopocoilus inquinatus (assembly GCA_036172665.1). Taxonomy (NCBI): domain Eukaryota; kingdom Metazoa; phylum Arthropoda; class Insecta; order Coleoptera; family Lucanidae; genus Prosopocoilus; species Prosopocoilus inquinatus. The sequence goes on along the minus strand of CM069880.1, from coordinate 14,365,385 downwards.
TATTCTCGGATTTTTCAACTCACGTGCCCGTGATTTTCATTTTAAAATTTAATTCGTTCGACAAATTTCAGGCCAGTTTTAACATAATCAGAAAATATTCGCCCTCTTCTTAAATTCACTCCTCGTTCTCCATTGATTACATTCACTTTCACTTTTTTCATTCCAGAATATCTCAGCTCATTTTACGTAGGTATACACACAGAGTTCATTCATTAAATGCAAAACACATAGGCGTAGTCAAAATTATATTCACAATTTTTTTATTATGATTGTGACTTCTACCTAACACAATGCTTAACTAGGTAGATTTTGATTTGTATACATAATTTGACATATAAAGAATTCATTTTTAATATCACTTTAATAATGTTAATTAATTTGTCACATATGGCATATCATAGAGTGTGTTCCTAAATTTTGACTAAATATGAAATGTCATTCCTTTAAATAGAAGCAAATAGCCCCCCCATTACATAAATATCAAATACATTTCACGGACAATTTAAACTTCTCTGGTCAGTTAGAATAAACTGAAGAGCCCCCCGTTTTTTTTTTCAAGCAGATAAACCGTACTCGTTTCCGTACAGCACCCTCGTAGCGTGCTGTAGAGTTGAAGCGAACTCTTATCACGATTCATAGGACATTAGCCATGGCCCCGGCAAAATGCAAATTATCCGCAGCTATTGGCAGTCGCGTGAGATACACTGTACACTTGATTCTAAATATATCGCTCTTTATTGCACACCGCTTCGAATTTAGATATTGTTTTATACCCCACCGATTGAATCTGTTCACTATACCGAAGAATGTCATGCTGTGTGCCCCTGCTTATTTATATTCCGATCATACACCGATATTTCCAAATGCCATATATATTCCCGAAAATATTGCTTTTCCCCGAAATATTTCTCACTGCACGTCACACCACACGAACCCGATTATCATCCCTTGGCCAATTCAAAATTCTTTTTAATTACCATCAACAATTACATGATTCAGAGTTAATTAGATAAGAAGGCTGGTGGTGCTGAAGAACAAAATCTGGAAAAACTGGAAGCCCTTGAAGAAAGTGGGAAGCCTCAGGAAGAACACTCGACTTGGACCTTAGAGTCTGTTCGCCAAGAAGTTAGAAAAAGTACCCCTCCAAGTAAGTCTTCCCAAAAAGACTTCCAATAAGGAAACCGGGAAACTCCGACTTGAAGACCGAGTTGGCTGAGAACTTAGAAGACGACACTCTTCAAGCAAACCCCAATTTGATTTCTGAGGAGATCTCATCAAGAAGCCATAAAACCTCAGTGGGTATTGGAAAACAATGAAACTCTAATTTGAAGAAATCAGGAAACTTCAAGGAGAACACTCGATTTAAAGAGTCTGGGCTTTAGAGAAGACAGAAATTGCTGTTGGCCAAAAACGCTATTCAAACAAGTCCCCATTTGAGTTCTGAGGAGACATTCAAGGTAACTGTCAAGACCTCAGTGCGAATTGGAAAACCCTAAGACTCCAATATGAAGAAACCGGGAAATTTCAAGAAGTACACTGGATTTAGAGAACCTGGACCTTAGAGAAGATAGAAATTGCTATTGGCCAAGAACTTATTCTTCAAATAAGTCTCTGAGGAGACCTCCAAGGTAAATGTCATAGACCTCAGTGTGAATTAGAAAACCTGAAGACCTGAAGACAGAAAGGGATGATGACCGAGAACTTAGAAGAAGACTCTCCAAATAAATCTAAAGTTTTTGCCAATTTGATTTTTGAGGAGACCTCAGAAAGACGTATTGCTTTTTAAAGACGTTTGAACCTTGAAGAACGCATAAAATAAGTTGCTTTGCTTACTGAATGGATATCAAAGACGAAATTGTTGCTGCTGGGGGAGAACTTCGTACCAAGAATACAGAAAAAGTTTTCCTGCCATATTTTTTCCAGTTTGAAAAAGTGTACTTCTATATATAGCCCTCAAGAAGAACAAACTAAAAAGCATTGTGACATTTGAGAGAAAAAGAAGCTTAATTAAGGCCTACTTCCTATGTCTTTGGGATGCTTTGCTTACATCGGAAGTATTCTAAATGAGATCTTTGTATTTAAATTATTTTGAGTTTGATTTATAATGAAGTTATGAATACAGGAAACAAAGCATAACAATTATGATTGGGAAATAAATCAATTAAATGTCGAAGAGCTAGGTATTCAATTTCAAATTAAAATCTCCGCCCATTACTATTTAGTAATTCACCTGCTTTCTGAATGAATTAATTCTAAAACTAAAGGTATTTGATTGAAGACTTATTTAAAACGGAACCTCTACGGAGGAGAGAGGCTATAATCATCTTGGTTCTTCTGAATGGCTTCATGATTCTAAAACCTGTCTGTTCTATATTCCATTTTAGTTCTATAGTGAATGAGTGAAACTGAAACTGCAACAGCGCCCTCTTTAATAAAACTCAAACTTTTGACTTCAAACATTAAAAAAAAAACCGCCATGAAATTTTGATTTATTCAAGTTAACCGCCTAAATTCATATTTTAAAGTCAAACGCCCGACGTTTATTAGATATTTCAAAGTTGGCAGCCCTGCATTCAGTAGCCAAACCTGTCACGTCAGTGTCATTTCTGTCTACCGCTTTCAAGTTCGTTATTTCGTGCAAGATTAAAAGAAATCAAAGGCGGCAAACCATGGAAAATGTACTGAATACAATATGTAAGTCCCTATTTATTATTATATGTTGATACTAAGTCCATCAGACAACTGTAACTATTTATATTATTGTAATAATTGAAGCCTCCATTTTAGCATTGCGTTTGATTCATTTATTGTAACAGCCTCGGTGTGTTTTCTAAATAAAATAAATGTATAATAAAAGTGGGAGTGAGAGAAGTCAAATAAAAAAAAATGTTATTGCTCAGGTGGTACACATACAGGGTGTCTCACTGCCGCTTCTAATTTAACGCCCGTTTACATCAAGGGTTCCCAACGGGTTCGAGGAATCTCTAGGGATCAAATTCTTGTTTTTAAAAGTAGAAGATTCACGAATGATATTAAATAAATTTTAGTTAAACATTGTACAGTCACGAACGTAGATAACGGGACACTATTATTTCCTACAGTGTAGCGTTCAGCTTTAATTGGTAGTTTTGTGTTTGGGTTATAATAATCAAACTGTTGTAAAGCTTTTTATGAAATTTCATATAATGTACACAGATGTGTGCTGTAATAGATTTAATAATAAATTCAATTCGAATAAACAAGAAAAAGAAGACGGTCAATTGATTATCAAAATAAAAATACTCCTAAAATACAGACAAATCGAAGAAAACAGCAACAGACGAAAGACGATTGATGAAGACAGGGCAAGAAAAATAAAAATTGTGTAAAATTCAATAAGTCAAACCGACATATTTTAACACAACCAAAAATTTAATCTGTAAATATTAAAAAAAAATCCTTAGTTAATAATTGCAGAACAAAATAAATCGAAGAAGAAGCAAAAATGACGGAATTAAAACGTACAGCAAAATAAATCAAAATAGACTTAAACGGAGTAAAAGAAAAAACCAAAACAAAAGGCAAAAAAACAAAAATAATCAATTGATAAGTGAAAAATAAAAACGAAACAAATGAAATCGTTTAAAAGAAGAAAATAAAGGTAATTAGGTATATTAAAAATTAAACAAAGTGAAGTCAAATGAAGAATTAAAAACAATTAAAACCAAAACGAAGTTTGAATGAAAGACAAAATCAAAAATGGCGATCAAACGACTGAATTCAAATATAAAATAAAATAAACTGAAATCGAGTAAAAGAAGAATAATTAAAGCGACATTAATTGATAATTAAAATATAAAAACTCAAGTTAAATAAAATCAAAAAGCAAAACAGCAAGATGATCAGTTGATAGGAGAAAAAAATAATAACGAAACAAATGAAATCGTTTAAAAGAAAAAGCAAAGGTGATTAGGCATATTAATAATTAAACAAACTGAAGCCAAATGAGTAATTAAAAAGAGAAGATGGTGATAAAGTTAGGACGTTTGTCATATTTAAGAAAAAACAAACAAAATAAAGTCAAATCGAGCAAAAGTGGAAACAAAAACGGCGATCAATCGACAGGATTAAAGTATAACATAACCTCAAATCTAATAACCGAAAAAGCAAAAACAAAAGACGATCAATTGATAGTTAAAGACTAAAATAGTGTCAAATAAAATCAAACAAATTGATAGTTAAAAAATAAAAACAGAAGAAACATAATCAGTGAAAAGAAACAACGGAGGTCGCTAATTTCTTACAAAATTAAGTCAAATAAGAAAATAAAACATGAGCAGATTAGTAATGAAGATAAAACAAAAATAAAGATTTTATAAAGCTAATTGTAAGTCAAATCCAATCAACAGCACTGAGGAATTTTTAACCGAAATTTTGAACAAAAGAAAAAATCAAACAGAATGAAACTGATAATTCAAACATAAAATAAGTTCGAATCGTAACAATATTAATATTATTAATAAATAAAATAAGATGAAGTCAAATAGCAAAGCAAATTATCACAATTTGACAAAATCTAAATTTTTAGAAATATGAATTAAATTTGAAATTATTTTCTTGTAGGGGGTCGATACTTAGAAAAGGTTGGGAACTCCTGGTTCACATCTTTTGCTTGCATCTTGAATCTTCTTCGGTATTTCGTTTTTCCAAATTTCTGATTGCTTCTGTTTTTAGTTTTTAGGAAAACGAAAAATTACCCATGCGGTTTTGGACGTCATTGGCGGCGTTTTCAATATTTTAACGACAATAATAATAAAGATAATATCATTTCGGTACAATCTGGTGTATACGTCACACATATTAAAAAAAACAACAAAAAGAACGAAATAACTCAAAATTCCAATCGTTTCTTGTTTTTAGTTTTGGGAAAACGAATTGGCAGAAAAATTATTCGCACGGTTATGGACGCCATTGGTGGCGTGGCCAAAATTTTGATCTACGCGGTAGGCTACGTATGGTTTTATTCGCTGTACCTTCTGGCCCGACCATACTTCGTCCCGAACCGCCCCTGTTACCGCAGATTCAGACGTTTCTCCACGACGGCCTTCGATGGTTCGGTGAGGGACCCTCAAGAACTTGACGAGGTGGAGAGTACTCTCGACATGGATCCAGAGGAGCCGGTGCAAGTCATTTTTAGTAGAAACATCAAGAGAGATGATGATGAGAGTGGTTCAATTGACACCTTAGAGGGAAGCACCGATAGCAGTGAAGAGAGGAGGCAAGTTTTTGGTGACCATGAAGATAGGGCTTTGCCGTTTATCAGATTTGTTCCAAAACTTGAGGGAGATGATGATGTTTCTACTTATTACACTGACAGTGATTAATTAATTGTTTTTTTTATAATAATTTTGTTGCATTGGAGTTAAAAAATGAGGTCAATATAAAATAGTAGGAGTATTTTTTTCTTAATTCGATGTTAGGAATGTTAGGTCAGTATAAAATAGTATTTTTTTTTTATTTGGTAGTAAACTCAACAAGCAATTAGAATAAATTGTTCTGTCAAGCGGATCGTAAAACCGTTTTAAAAATAAGACGCCTTTTGATATATCGGCGAAAGGTTTTGTCAGTTAAAATAGCGAGCACCGATTTCCACTTTGGGGCTGTTTTGAATGGCTAAAGGGTAGTGTTGGACAAAGGCCTGGCATTGTAGTCGGCATCTGCATGAGACTGAGTTCTTGCGAACTCGAGTTATAGCTGCTTCAAGCTCCCTTCAAACACACCACTAATAATTACCTGACTTATGCGAGGCTGACACTCTGCGCAAAACTTTGATTGCTCCACGATGATAATCGTACAGACACGAATTTACACTTCAATTTCAAAGCGGAATTAAATATTTACCCGTCTTATAGCGCGAAGAAAATTTCCATAAGCTCCTACCGAACAGATTAATGCTACAAGCAAACAAATATTACTTTAAGAGGAAAACCTAAAGCTCAGCTTTACCTGCATAAATATACTTCATACAAATCGGGGGAAACTAGAATTTCTTAGTATGACATGATAACAACTTAAATTCTCTGCATTATTTTAGTTCTACGTGGTAATATGGTTTCAACAGACGATTTTCATTTCTGATATTATTAATACAAATATTATTTTTTTAAACATAATAATGTGAAAATTATTGAGTGTTTTAATAGAATTTCCTCGAGTTAAAGTAGAAGAGAAGAAGTATAAATGTATATATACGGTAAACTATAAAAGACTATCTCCCTATACTTTGCTTTGAAACCTAAAGCATAACAACGGTTGGAATATAAATGGGGCCATTTATAAATTTTGTGACGTTTGTTCATGCAAAGGATCATTTCCGACATATCGAAACGATTGGAAAACACATTCTACAAATGGCTGTGTATAGCAAGGCCCGCAGATTCGTACAAAGGGGACATTTCTTAAATAAGTGACATTTCAAATAGGTATTTTATCAGATTACTACCCGAAATGTACGTTATTCATAACGAGGGGCGAATCGATGCGGGGGGGCAGACGGGTGCTCAAATTAGCAAAAATTAAACCCCCCCATAATTTAATTATGGACCGATAATATGTGCGCCATTTTCAGCGCGCCGATAATAATAGTTTTAATTGCTGAAAGCGCTTTGTAACGAATTTCGTACGTTAATTAAACTATTATTATATGTGCAGCCTCCGAAACGTTCCGATTTAAATCAACAATTCTTGTAATCTAATAGAAAGCAATTTGTTTTTATGGCCGAGGCCTCGTTCACACGGAGGGCCTCTTGTTTTATCTTTATTTGTTCTCGTAATGAACGTTATAATGATTTTTTGGATGAAGCGACGCGACTTCAACAGACTAAACCGAATATTAATGTCAGGAGCGTTTTCAGAACGTCTTTGTTCTAAAAATGAGGGATCCTTATCAAAGCAATTCAATGTTTTTATTACTAGGGGATAGCGCGTAATTTTTTCTTTCCTGCTTCCAACACGTGTACCTTCCGACTAATTCATTTTACTTTATTTAATATTATACACCCAACGAACATAAAACTCCACTACATAAATCATCCTATTTTTTATCTACGCTGTTATTTTATTTTTTTCTTTCTTTTAATCTCTCACGTTCTTTTTATATTTCGTCTCGAACAATCTTAAAGTGACTAGACAGTCGTGAAATCTTCTGGAAAGGCGCAGGCTATTCTAGACAGGTCATCGCTCTCTGCTGTGTGGGTGGCCTAAACCCCCCCAAACATTGACATTTTTCTTTAGAGAAAAAGAAAATCGTATTTCACACCGGTAAACAACAAATCAATAAATGCAAAAGAGAACTGTTTCGTCTGGTACATGACAATTTTAATCGTCGACGTATATGCATCGATTAAATGCCTATTTGCATTACGAGGCTAATAAATTATTGCTTAATTACTTAAGGGCAATATTACGAATATTTTTTAATAAAAACCCGTTAAAATGTTTTAATGTTGTTCGACTGAACACAATTTACTTTTTTTTTGTGTATTTATACATATTCATGTGTAAGAGATACATTTATATATGCAAATAACTGTATTTGTGGCAATTAGAGCTTTTTATACTACTTTCACTCATTACTGTGCATTATACATTATGTATTAATGTACAACGCAACTAATTTGATTTTTTCTATCTCTCTCATCCCTCCCCAACAAATATTATTTTCAATTCCATTCGTTCGGAATTAATTCACGTGTAATTTAAACATGAATATTTATTAAGCAATTTAAAAACTGGAATCGATGGTAAATAAATTATCGCGGTACACACGTCCATCGAAATCTGCGCTAAACAAGGAACTACGTGATTACGTACGTGTCTTCGTAACGGAAGCGATAAATTACCGACGATAATTGATCACTCTGTATTAAACGTAATTCGTGTCGGAGGCAAATCAAACTTAAAACTTTTTAATTAAAAATGTTTATTTTTATTACCTACTCGTGTACATAAATTCGAGAATAATAAGACGTGTTTTTTATTGTCTGTCTTTTTGGATTGGTGTGATAATAATAAAATGGTCGTAAGAATCCAACGTCATATTGTAAACTTTAACGATCTATTAACCTCCATTAGGAGAATAAGTGAGGGACAACCGTTCGATGTTGACAGTCTGTAAAGAGCAGAAGAAGAAGCGGGGAGAACGGAGAATAGAAAAGTGAAATGATTAATTACTTTATCAATCAAAATCCCGTGCTCCAAGAGTAGAGACTCTTCTGACTCTACAGAAACCACTTAAATCGTTTACATTTGACTTCTGAACACAATTTCATTATTATTAATGGATGTATATTTCAAAATTTCGTGGCTGCTTATTAAGTCTTCATTTGTCAGTTTGCAGCGTCTCTTTATTTTTAATAGAAATAAAACAAAATTAAATAAATAAGAAGTCACTTCTTAATTTGATCGGAACTACTCAAACGTAATATTCGAACGTGTTCCTCAAAGGCTCTCCAATCCAAGAAGTTGTAAATACAAGATTCATCTTCTCCTCCTCTCCCTATGACAATAGAATTTAATTATTATTTATTCCTTTGTGCAAGATTCAAATGCTGTAGAAGTCGAATGCTCAAAACATTTAATTACGAATGTCTAGTCCAGCTAAACAAATCACCGAGGACGACGGTATTTTTAATATCCTACTGACATCATTTTCTTTGATCTTGTTCTGTAATTTGCTAAGATTTCTTTCGATGCGGAAATTAATTTCATTTCCTTTTCACAAGCAACTTAATAAATAATTTATTTTTATAGTTCAAAATCTACCTAAAATTACCTTCTGAGCATTTTCCTTCTTTGCCTTAACTATATAGTTTTAATTTTTTTTTTCGTCGCAGTTCTGTTTAGTTTCTTTTAAAAATACCTCACCTCTTTTTAGTTTTTTTTGTTCTCGCTGTTCTGTTTAGTTTCTTTTAGAAATGTCTCGCCTCTTTTTTCCCCAAGTGAAGTTCCGAGCTATCCTCCTCTTCATTTCTTAAGATGACGTGCACCTTGACTTTCCGAGTGCCAAGATTTATTTTTACATTTCTTGAATCATTGGTTATTTTTTATTGTTTGATTTCCTTTCGAAATTAGTATTTATTATAAATTGGAATTGAGCATTATTTACAAGTGGAAGTGGCCCATTATAATTCAATTCTTTTTTTTTATGTTGTGTGTGTTAAATTTCAATACTGAATCTTCCTGATGACCTTAGCAAGTTCTAAGTATGTAGTTCCGTTATGATTGCGTGTTGTAATATACATTACAAAACAATAACATTGTGCTGTGGACAATGATTTGAAGTTGATTCAATCCATGACGGAATTGTTAGCCCAATTGTCCAAACTTCGATAAACAATTAAGCTCGGTATTGTTATAATATAGAGACGAGTTTTAGCAACCCATTTATCGCGTAACCAACAAAACAAAGGAGCTTTGAAAATGCACACGTAGGTGATGTTCCCATTGTTTTTGTTTATACGGGCGGTTTTTTTTTTATTTGCCCCATCAGGTTCGTTCGAGTGAGTGGTGTAATTTTAAATTGAAAATTCGCAGCCGGATTTTTCGAGTAAAGTCAACAAACGAGTAAATAAGATATTTTGCTTGGGCGCAAATATTAATAGTCTTGGAAATTCGCGCAAGCCGGGCCTATGTAGATTATTATCGAAGCTTTGACAAATAGCCCACTCTAAAGAATACACTTTACGCAGCGCCCTCTCTGCGTTCACTTCCGCCTGTGTGCATGCTGCATCGATTCATCCATCGTTCATTCAGTTTGCTTCACAGAACATTTCAATCTTGACTTTACTCAACCCCCCCACCCCATTAGCCCCGTTTTTAGCCCATTACCACCCATTATTTCATATCATCCCATTCAAGTCAGAAACACAGACTTTCCGCTAATACCTCCTAAAAGAGAGAGAGAGAAAAAAAAAACAATAATTAATTATTTCGTCTAGAATTGTTTTAGAATTTTAAATGAATTTGCTTAACAATCGGACGGACGCGGAATGGGGGGACGTACTACAGACAGACGGACAGACGGAAAATATTTAATTAACGGTTGATAATGTGCAGGAAGTTTGAAAAGAAAAGCGAGAGAGAGAGAGAGAGAGAGAGAATTTTCTACTAATTAAAACGTTTATGTGTAAAGTTGAGGAGAAAAGCGCCCCAAACAAATCAAGCAGAAATTACTAAAATTAGGGGCGGCTTTGGCGTAAGTCGCCCTTACTTCTTATTTAATAGGACGGCGAAGTTTTAAATTGCAGTTTACCTGTTTAAACTCTTTTATAACTTTTTTTTATTTAAACGCGAAAGGTAGTGTATTGAACGGGGTTGGAAGCGGACAGGGGAGGGGGGAGGGTATCCGGATGCATGCATTAATTCTTCCGGCCATATTTTCTTGTTTAGACACGTTCATTTCATATACATAGACAATGTGTATATGTACATACATAGCTAGGCTAACATCAAAAGTTCTGCTCGTACTAAACTGCTTGTGGGGATGAGAATGGGATACAACAAAACTTTTTTAACGTACGATAAGAATACTGATAAAAACTTCTTGTCATGTACTAAGTAAACTTCAGGGGGCAGGGCAGGTTCGAACGAATGATTTTGAATACGGTTATCACGCGTTCGTTATCTTTTTCTTACAAAAAAAAAGAAAACTTTTACTTCCGGTGTGACACTCTCATTTTTACTACTTTTGTTTTTTTTTTTTTTTTTTGATCATATTTTAGCTACCCCCCCGTTCCGCGACGCTACATCTCCTCTGCACTTGAAGCTCGTTTGTATTAAGCTAAAATTCATTTGAAAATTCGTTTCATTTCAGTCACGTCCTTGACTAATTGTTTCCTCGAAACTAAATTAAATAATTACAGGTTTTTCACTTGCAATGCAAATGAGACGTAAAACACATTTACTGCAAGGTAATAATTAGATTCCTCAATAGTCATAAAATTATCTGTATACCGGGTGCGCCATTCTAAGTAGGCTCGGCATAAAAAACCAAATGGGTTGTGTGTTTATTGAATAATTAAAATATTGTTGATTGTGAATTGTGAATGAAGAACTACTAAGACCAAGATTTTTTTGTGTTAAGTTAAAAATGAAATTTGTGTTATTGTTAGTGGAAAGTTTATTAAAGAATCGAACTGGTTGTATTTTCTTTTGGGGCTGAGAGAGCTCGGAAATTTAATCAAATGCATATTCTGGAATGTTTGGCTTGAGAAGTTCGGTGTTATGTTTCTTATTAGTAATTCTGAAAGGCTGTCAAAAGTTGAAATGAAATCAAATTGAAACGAATAGATTAATTGTTCTGCATGGTCGTCGTGCATGTCGTTGCAAGTATAAGAGTCAAGTTTGGGTGAGTTATGTGTTCTAGGGAAATAGGGTGTAAAATAAAGAAGAAAAAGGAAGGAAAAGCGAGATGATGAGCGAAGCAACCCTAATTTAATAACGCTAAAAACGGAGTGAGTTCAATTTTCCTTTCGCGCTGGTGTTGGCGTTAATATATTCTTTAAGTCAGCGTTGCTGCTGTCTGCTGTGTGTTGAAACTTTGCACCTTGCACTTTATACACGTTGAGGAAATTCAACTTTACCGAGGCATTGTTCGGTAGTCCCTAGAAATTTCCTGATTAGGGATTCTTTACAAATGTTCTTCCCTTACCTACCAGCAACCCTTTATCGCAGATGAATATTTTACATAGTTATTACGTCTGCTTAATATATATTCATGATTTTATTACCAGAATTAATGAATTGTAATCTATTCTAAACCCTTGTTTTGCTTAATTTTGCATAAAATAAAATATATTCAATCCGAAATTACTTTATGATAAATTATGTACATCCAAATTATGAGCGACGTTTTTTAACTTTCGAAAGCGGGATCCAAACAACTCATTTGCATTTATTAGTATTACCCAGAGGCACGTCATTTTTTTTTTTATTGAATAAGCAAGTGTTTAAAATAATCAAAAAACCCTCGAATTTAAATAATAGTCTTAAATAATAGGGCGTGCCTTGTCTTGTCTCGCCTTGTATTTCGCGGAGGTTTAAAAAGATTTTTCATTTAGATACGTCAGAAATTTTATGCTTCGTATTTGGTTATCTTTAATTAGTTTGCTTTTTTTTCAATTAATTTCACCCAGTGATAAAGCACGTTGGTGATGCGCGCACCCTACTGTATAAATTTATTTCTTAATCATTTAACCGCCGCAGAAAATATTTTACGTTACATGGGAGAAAAAAATTCAATTAAATCTCGTATTATTTAAAAAAAAAAAGAAACATTCTTCCGTAATCTAATTTGCAATTTCGTAATTCCTACGCACTCGAATCTCCTCTCCCCCCGAGGAAGTTGACACGATACCCTTAAAGCGGAATAAGTAATAATATATTTATAGGGCAAGATCCCTCCCGAAGAAAGAAAAATCTGACGGTACCATATGGTGTGATATGATATTCGTATTAAGCAAACGAAATATATTCCCAACCAACGGATTCCCTAATACGCAAGTTTATTCCATGGTCTTGTCAGAGTTGCTAATCCAATATTAACGTTAGGATCAAACTGTTCTATGCCATTAAATCATATACAGCTCTAAATAACTCAGATTCGACCCCTATGCATAATAAATCAAAGGATCTGCTTCATCAAATAAATTACGAACATAATCAGTTATTCCTCACAGCCATCAGTAGTGTGAAGGTTGATATTACCTATACATATAGATAATAACAATTAGCTGAAATTGCTTTAAGACTTTATAAGCGAAACAAAAAAGAAGACAGAGCAAATTTTATTTGTATGATATGATGCCTCCTTCCAAATTTAAATTTAAACTCAACTGGAAGAAATCTCATTTTAAACTGCAGTAGACTAAATGAGATTGCAGCTTGAAAGGTGATAAAATTGCTGCCTCGAGTGGAGAACGACACCAGGCCCTTAGGGAATAATTAAATTCTGTTTTCTCCAGCCCAAAATATCGGAAACTGTTCGATTAACCAACGTTTTAAGTTCGGGGGTTAACACGATACGAAATCCATTCTGAAATATCCGAAGCCAAAAAGTACGAGTATCTCAGCTGATACATCAAGAAAAATGTTCGTCGTGGGTGCAGTTTTAATGTCGCTGTAGAGTTTATAGTGCTTCTTGGAGAACGTCGGTGTACGAGGGAAGAAAGTGTAAAACATCATAAAAGTTTCTGCTTGCTTACGTAGATACATACATACATACAATAAGATAAACAATCGTGAATATCTTATGCAGTCAAAAAAAAAAAAAATGTTTTCACAAGTCTTTGTATACAATCCGACGTGTACTGAAGTCATTAATGTTGAGTCTCGAGTAAATAATACATCACTCCCTTTCCAGCTAACCTAATTTTCCACCAAAGCAGGTTGCACTTACTCCCCCGCTGGTGTATAGCTTTTACCTCATTCTATCAAATAGATCCGAAAACGTTTCACACGTTCTCGAATCTATACCTTACCCGCTCCTATCTACTAAATATTAATTTGTGTACTTTCTAGGAATAAGGATTTATGTTCATTTAACTTTTGTTTATTTTATTTTTAAATAATTCAATTTAACTCATTCAAAAGAAGAAGAAAACGAATTCGTTTACAACGCTAAAAATGATTTATTTAAAAAAAAATGCCATGAGAGTTCTGGAATTGTAGTGGCCACGTTTTTCCAAGGAAGATCCAGGGAATTATCATTGGCCACAATCACTTCTTTCGTTTCCCATTTTGATCCAAGTTCTTTTTGATATGAAAATTAATCGATTGCCTGTAGAAGAAATTGGTTGTTTCAACTATCTTTGATTCATTTTGAATGACTTCCAATGCCTATCCATCAAATTATTTTTTGGATGACTTGTGGATTATGTTTTGGGCTCATGCCATACGAATTAAAGAACCTTCAATTCCTCGTCTCTGAATATACAAATCGAAGTAATGGAAGATGTTTATTTTCTTGTTTACTTTGTGGTTTCTTGCAAAGACCATTGGCCTTCGAAGGTTATGAATATTCGTGGTCCAGATCATCAGATGACTTGTGGTTTACTTCGTATTCTAGTCAAATGGCAACTCGTCTGAAAACAGTCCTCATCAATTCTTTTGCCCTTGTCTTCGGAAGTGTAAACCAAAGTCTTCCTTTATACTGGGCGTTTTAAAGTGAAACCAAATTCAATATCGATGATATCTCTTGCCTTGTGTCCAAGAGGTGATTCTAAAATCCAAAAGGTGATTCTAAAAAGAATGTCCTGTGCGGATGATGTAGAAGTTTTCATTGTGCTTTCGATGTGAATGCGTTGCCTTTTTAAATTAATTAGCTTTTGGTAATTGGTAAGTCGCTTGTCAATGAAATAAAAAGACTAAATAATTGGAAGCTTTTTTATACTAGGGGCGGCATCCCTCCTTGTGAATATATTCATTTAAAGCGAACTAAAAAAAAAAAATTGAAACGTGACACTTTTTTTTAAAGCCGTCTGCGGTCAGGTTGTGGACTAAGGGGGCACAAAAATTCGCTGATTTCGTTCACAATTCCAGTGACAAGTGATATGAGGCGACAAAGAGAGCGAATTGAATTACAGGGAATGTGTCCGTGATTTGGCGCACTCGATTGACAAAGCGGTAGCTCAAATGACGATTTGTCTGCACGTCGCCGTTCTAGGTTAACTATAATATGATATTGGCAATGCCTGATCGAAGATTAACTTCGACGTTGCATATGATGGATGAATGCATTTCTGATAAATGAATCTTTCCAATTAATTCAAAACAGAACACATTCTGAAACTGAAACTTAGGGTGGTGGAAATGGGATAAGGGATAAAAGTGGTCATCCTGACAGTCCCATCAGAGGGGCACTTAACGCCTGACATTACATTCCGTTACTCGTTCTGCAAAAAAAAGCTAATGAATGTGTAACATAACGACGCAAAACCCGCTCGCACCGAAATGATTTACGGAACATGCATTCTAGACAATGGTGCTTCTAATGAATACGATTTGCATATCTTCGTCGTTACTTTGTGTCGGGTTATGTCGTGAACTATGTAAGTATTCGGGCCTCCGCTTTTCATAATTAACTTAACCTAACTTGTCACGTTTCAGGATGCACTGGAACATCAATACCCAGCCTGATACTTCATTAACCTTACGACTAAATATTTCTATATTATTACACTCTGGAGGTATACCCTTCTTTATTACTTGCAACAAACTGCAATAATTATTAGGAGTATAAAATATGCCTGAGAGCTGTAGGCATGAGTTTAATCAATCTGAAGATATTATATAATAGGTTATGCCCAGGCGTTATCTAGAAAGAGGAATTTTGCAAAAGGCTACGAAATATACTGGGTGATCAATGCCAACTGTCCTGAGTTGGCAATACTTAACTTCTAGTCTAGTGGCATGACTGAATAATTGCCTGTTATAATCTATTCCACATCCGGTTCTAATCTGTCAAAAGAAGGTTATGTTTTGGTTATGTTGTTGTTACAACTGTAAACACGAGTAGCAGCACTCGTTCGACAGTTCAGCGGAGATAATAAATCACTGAATCATGTTTGTAAATTACCAAACATAAAAATGTACCAATGTAGGGATCTTTTTGTTGCCAACCCCGGACACTTGAGATTGACCACTTTGTACATTGAACTGAAATTATTAATCTTAAGGAAAATGCCACATTCACAGGTGTTCCAAAAGGATCAAACTAATCAAATGCACCGGAGGATGTCAAAAACCGTAGAAGTCGAAATACGGCTACAATTTTTTTTCTAACAAATATTTATCGATTAAACGCGGTTTTACTTATGAAATTAATTAGTATTTTCTGGAAAGCCGTTCCTCCTTGATTACTATTAGGGATTGCAAAACGCATCAACATTTGAATCGATTCAGTACATGTCAAATATCGATTCAAGTAAAAATCAAACAAAAAAGAATCGAACTATCCAAGATCGATTTATATTTCTCTAAAATGAAACCCAAAGTTTCTTAATCAGTTTGAATTGATAATCACGTGGATGAAGTGGTGCAATTACGTTCGCGGGACACCCGGTGTAATTATTAACAAGACAATTTGTGATTTCTTCTTAAATTAAAGGTACCACACCTTTATATTCAGGATACTGAAGAATAGCGATTCTGATTATCTTTTAGTCTATTTCTATTTTTCGTTTCCCCAACCCAAGTCGAAAATAACTTAAACATTATTTATTATGTTGTTTAAAGTTCCATTTTCGATTTGATTTCATAAAAAAATAAATCGATTCAATAAGACCGAGCTGGAAAAGAGATCGAGAAAATGATCGATATTTTTAGTTTTTTGAAAAATGGATTTTTGAATCGGCATCCGTAATCATTATTATTTACTTAAGGAATTTATTTTTGATTAATTTAATAAACGACTGCCTGAAATTTTAAACTGTCATCAATATTTTGAAGTTGGCGCGCAGCGCAAGGAATCAAAGTGGCGGCAAATTCCGGTACTTTAATAGATCTAGGCATGGAGGTTAAGTAACTGGAGGAGTAAGAGGCGAGATGAAAACGAGTCGATTTTCGTACGCGCGCACCCCTTTCTTGTATGGCAAAAATAGAGAACACAACATGTGCATAATGAAGTGCGCGATACTCTACACACTTCATTCGTTTTGCCATACTAAAGGCCCGCGACTGGACTGGTTTCCAGTAATGCGCTTTATACGGCATACACTTAACGTCTAGGGATTTTATATTCTGCGACGTCATCGATGTCATCAACTTAATTTCACACGATTCTTGAACACACAGATTATTTAGTTATAGATTTAGATTCTAATCTTTATAAAATAGAGAATTTCGGTGACTTACAGTAGGGTATGAAGTGTGAAGGGAATGAAGATTCAATTTTGTTTTGTTCCAGATAATATTAATATGCTGTAGTGAGAAGGATAATATAATTTGGCTTGATCTTTCTTAGATATAATAAAGTAGGGGGAATTTTGATGGATAATTTGTAAAAGTTGAAATGAGGCGGATAAATCGTAGAGTTTCAATATAAAGCTGACTGGCAAGGCACTTGTTCCTCATTTGCATGCACAATTGTATTAAGTGAAGTGGATAAGGTACTCTCCAGTAACACTCTGTACTAACAGCAGCAGTTGTTAACAGTTGTTGGAGCATTGTCCATGTTCAAATGCTTTTAGCGTAAATGGTTGAATGCTCTTCTTCAAATATTTAATTCGGTCTGCGGGAAAAGAGCGCGTCTCTGCGTTTTTAATAAAATAAACGGAAGGAGCAAAGCCCCTGCAACATGCTATTTCTATTAGGACATTCGGGACGTGACCAGAAAAGCAAGTAATTAGTTTTATGGCGCCAGCTGTCCTACAGTAGGACTGATCATCCGCGACGCTCTGCTCTATTGAAACTGCCGTTATTTCATTGAGTCTTTTCCGTTCTTTTATAAACGACGCCTGCGACAAAAGGATATCTCCCTTCCTTAAAATTTACGTCAAAGGATTAAGTAAATAAAAACATCGAACGTTCCTCATCCGGAACGAATGCGAACCCGAACGCGAACGTGAACGCGTCTTCCCTGAAGCATTCCAGGAAGTCGCGGCGAAAACTTTTCGAAATCGGAAGAATAAAATTGATGCACATGATTGGAAACATAAAATGAATAATTCAAATCAAAGAAGCATATAAAATATGAGTTCGCCCTTTGTTGAAACAATCGAATATCGATTAAAAGCAAACAATATCCGGTTATAGGCGAAGCTGTTGGGTTTCCGTTATACCCCTATACGCGACAGTTAATATTTAGTCTGCGCTCACCACAAAGGCGAGATAAGGCGAGGTTACGATATAAAGTAGCCTCCCGTGGGACGGACTCGAGTTTGAAAATGTTCATAAAAGAATATTTCTTTCTTCATATCAGAAAGTTGCAGCCCTCTAAACCACAATTGCAAACCTGTGGAGTGATTGTTGATCCTACCGGTCGCCACCGGCTGACGTCCGGCTCTTCAAATTGATCGCTATTAGTATAGATCACTGCTCTTTCTATGTACCCAACGGCGCTATCGTACCTTCCAACTGGCGGTGACGAATTGATTCCCAACTTACCCCAATCGACCACAAATCATAAATAACAACTTTCACGGTAACTCACATTTCAAGGATCAAAACGCTCCTTATCCTTACAAAACAAAGAAGCCTACACCATTAACCCCTAAAGCACGCGTACACGTAGCTCAAAACTAGACTTAATTAAACAAAAAAAAAAAAATGGGTCGATTCTAACCCTAAAACATTAAAGGCATCGAGTATGACTTCAGATAATTAACTGATTTGCAGACGTCAGTGTTCATTTCTCAAAGTTCATACGGGTTCATTATTTGAGAGGGTAATTGTTCTCCTGTCGTGTCGGAATTGAGCGCCAGTTGTGCCGCTCCTTCGCGGTCAACGTACGTTCCTACACCCTCAATTTATACCTCTCGTTCTGCCACTGATTTATATTAAACACCATACTACCGTATTCATAGAGGTCCCATTTCCACTTCGTAACTATATTATTACAACCAACCCTTGCCTCACCTAACTCCTAAACCGAAATTATAAAAGTTCGCTTGGAACACGGCCGTCGCATCGTTTTAATTAATTTTTTACGAAAATCCGGTAGGAGGGGGGGAGGGGCGAGTAGGTATTTTGTATCTGTGCTAAACAATCCTAAAGTTTAATTAAGACTTAAGACACCCCCTTAATATAGGGGTCCAACTTAATCGCCGTGCTCTTGAAGGATAGGTTGTGTGCTGCTGTCCTACGAAAGTGCTAAAATAATCCCAGTTATTTGAATTATACCTCCCGGAAGACCGCGCGCCCAAGAAATAAAGCGTACCGGTAATTTTCTTGGACAGGAAACGTAATGCTAATCTTCGTTAGGTCTTCTGTGACGTTTACCTTACTTATTTTTCTGCCGAAAAACAAATCAAATAAAGGCCTTTTTTTATTAAGGCCAAAGAAAGCAAACGCCGTAGGATTTGTCGGTTGCGTTTCGTGATTTAATACGCATTTTAACACGACATCCTTTTATTAGATTTAGCTCAGACATTTCTTTCTTTTTTTTGTATTCGTTTTCAATATCATTATACATGTGTTATTCGGAATTCGGTTTTATGATTCGATCGACCACCTGCAATTTAGAAGACTACCTTTGTCCAATTGTATCCGTCAAATATCGTCTTGGTTAAAGACAAATATGATTTCCAAAAATCTGTCAGGCTAAAAACTATTTCCAGTTCGAAGGTTTAACGCCTTAAGTGATAAGTTGCAATCGTAAGCTCGTGGTTTCGCATTCCGCTCGAGATATTTCTCGGGGGTGGTCGTTACTCACTTCAGGTACCCTTCAGTGTTGGGGATACAATTCGACACCGCTTCCCTTTCAATAGCACAGAGGTTTGTAAGTAACAAAGACGTGGAACACTTTACACACACAAAAATACACTCCCCCGCTCCTGAGGTCCTGACAAATCTATGACTTAGGACCCCGTTGGGCAAACACCACAAAAAGAAAACTATTTCCAATTTGAAAAATTATTTCTAATTTGAGTTTTTGGAAAAGAACAAGAGAAGAGCAATTAGATCCAGTGATATAATCCCAATAGGAAAGCACAGGGATGGAATTTGCAGTGGAAGGAAAAAAGAAAACAAGGGAAAGAGGAGGAATGAGGCCTACTGATAAGGAAAGGGGTGAATGGGGGATACTTAAATTACTCTCTTTGTTTCTTGTTTTTCTCCGCAGGTGTTGCCCAGGCAAATATTTTGCTTTCTCGCTCCAGGCATTATTTGCTTGGTTTGCATGGAACCGTACCTCTAAGACAGTAACTGCTACAACCCTATCGCCAACGCTACCTGAATTGAGCCGAGCCCAAACGAATTCCATCTTCTGTATTGTGCTGATACGTTTTTGCTTCTTAGTATTTAAGAAGGTTCTTGGGCCTGGGGCTCTTGGACCTAGGCCAATGCTACCTGAATTTAGCCGAGCCAAGACGAATTCCGTCTTCTGTATTGTACTGACACGGTTTTTGCTTCGTAGTATTTAAAAAGGCTCTTGGACCTAGGCTATGCACAAAGTTAGTATATGGGAATATCGGATGGATTCGACATTTCTCATATGGGTCTCAGGTCCAAGCTGAAGCTCCATTTAAAATCATCATAATGGTTGCGTTGTTATAGTAACGGTACTGACTGTGCAGGCGCCGTGGATCGTGACCAATAAAAATCGCCGCAGTCTAGTTTGACGTCACGAGAGACCGCACGGACACCCCCACCAGCGCGAATCGGTATTCCGCTTTATGCATGTAAATTCAAGCGCATGAGACAACTTCTCATATACTAACTTTGGGCTATGCAAACATGATATCGCCCATTGTAAAATTCGTGTCCATTCTTTCTGTATTTATGGATGAGGATTTGGTGTCTTCTGAATTTTGATTAAGTAGAAGATTACTTGTGTAAAATCGGATAAGTAAATCATTCGAGGTGTAAAATCTGTGAGGAATGCATAATATCGAGTTGATTTAAATGAATATTAGATTTAAGATGTAAATGATTCATGGTCGGATAGAAGGGTAGGGTAGCGAGTGTAACGTTTGGGTTTTATTTATTCAAAAAACTATCAGTATCGTATGGGTACAACGCGTGAGGTGAGACGGTTTGGAATTGGAGGGTGGTGGTAGTATTACTTGGTTTAACGGGAAAGCAGCAACTATGAAAAATGCAATAAGCACACGAAAGTTTTATGCAAATAGATGCACGAGACGCGTTCGGGGCAGCCGAACGAGGCATTATTAATTTATTCATTCCCTAGGGATTTCCAGAGTCGACGACCGCAGAAGAATAAAGCTACGAAACTCTCATCGGAGTCAAATAAATTCATGGCACAAATTTGAGATGAACGCGTAATGGTCGGGTTGGAATGAGGAGCTCGTGAATATTCGGGGGTGAATGTGCATCGAGTTTGACCGCGTGTAAAAGTCATGATTTTTGAATGTTGTATCATTACGGCGGGAGCGACCACCTCCGCCGTTGATTCAAGCTGAGTAAACAAAGATAGGCCGCACGTCACCGACGATGTTTGATCATGCAAATTGTAGATTAAAACCAATTTCGCATTCAAAATTACACCAGTGCATTTCGACGAACCACGTGGTGCACCGAATTTCTGCCTGGAGGTACGTGACTGTTGTTTCAACTCGGCCAAATTTGATTAACAAAAATTTCGACATACTTTTCTCGATGGTGGTGGTTGGGAGGGTGTCCCTCTTGTATTAGATTAATCTACAGCCCATGAATGCCAAATATCCCCCCTCCAACGTGTTTCGACTTGTATGCAGTGTAAAGTGAGTCCGGCTCGCAGAACCAATTAGCAGTAATGTACCATTGTGTCGGTGTGCTTAATTAGCTTGCTACGATCGGATTATACGCTGCGATAACGGTAACTGCCGGCGCAAAAAGTAACGTATCAATGGATTCGTACAACGTAAACGTGCGTGAGAACAGGCTATCACTCGGACGAAGAGACGAAGCAGGAGGTTCAACGGGGTTGGAATCGAAGTTGAGGCGAGCAGGTGCTTTCGTTATCGGGCCGTATTCGTTGCCGCAGTGTTTTGATATGCAGACAAACGACTCACTGGGAAAACGCTACAAGAGGGGACGCAGCGATTCCCGAATAACATTACAGCGATACTGTGTACGCTCCATTGAAATATACCGAGGTACTTCACTTTTATTACCCTGAGCAAGATCCGACCACTTAAACACAGTCGAAAATCAAACTCATCGACGATCAGACGCTCTTTCGAATACCGTCGCACTTCCTTCCTTCACTCACACGGTTTTCCGTAAATGACAGCGGCTGAACATGTCCAATAAATCATAAATATTGCTCCGTGTGCCGGTGTAGTTTTCGGTTCGAAGAGGCACTTCTTCCTGGGCGTGTCGATTAGAAATATAATTTATTGCAAATGGAAACATTGAAATATTCAACACTGTCTCGTATAACCAAATGCCACCATAAACTCCACCACACTGACGCCAACGACCGTTCTGACAATTGGATCAAATCTCGCGAGACCACAACCACTCACTCCAAAACCCCAAAATTAATAACAACTTCGCGAACGCGATCATAACCATTCTTAATTAACTACTTGACTCACGAACGAACTTCCTTCCTACATTTTTGAGGCTTCCCCGTATCAATCGATATACAATGGACGTTCCAAAACTTCATAGCTGCTGCATTACTCGACAGCAAATTAACATGGATACTTGAGGGAATCCTATACACGTGCTCCTCTTATTGGCCATGAACTTCAAGGAATATTACAGATACCGACACACGAAACGGAAGAAATTCATTTAACCAAAACAAAAAACTTATTTAATACATCAATACAATTAATTACACCAGTCATATACTTTTGGACAAAGTTACTTGGTGTTGCCATTTTCCCCCAAAAAAGAAAACTGAACATTGCTTTATTTAAGACCACAAGCGTGTCGTTGGCGCAACTTTCCTGCGAAGGTCGCAAAACATTTTGAACTAAAGAAAAAAAAATAATAGGACAGAAAGTGCCAAAGTAAGCATAACGAAGAGGAGGGAAATGGCTCATCCTCGATTTTTCCTTATACTCTTGAAAACAGGTCTTCATTTGGATAGGCGATTAAGCTAAAGCAAGAGATTTTATATGAGTGTAGTTGTATAATTCTTGAATTGGCTTCCGATTGGAATCTTCTAACTGCTGCTGGTGGCGTTGCTGCTGCTGCTTCTGGATAGTCGTCGAGTAGTCTCAGCAGTAGCAGCAACAACCCCGAGGAAGTTCTTCTGCAGTGAAGAACGAAACGTCGACCGTAGAAGAAATCACGGTTCCAATCGAAAACCAATTCAAGAATGTACGATGGCTATAGAAGCCTTCAAGTTAAACTAACTGTTGTATAATACCAAATACGTCGTTGCATGAAAGTGGTAAAATTTGATTTCCTTCTTCTGGTCTAAAGAGGCAAATATCTTTTTTTTTTTTTTCAAATAAGTTTCCAGTTATCAGTTTAACGGTCTGATGCATATGAGTGTGTTTAGGTTTGTCACAAATCTAAGTTGGTTCCGGAGTCTCCGGGCTGTGAAGTTTCGTTTCGGGTTCTGGTTGTAGATATTATTACGTCTGGGCAAAAGAAAATTTATGAAGAACGAATTTAGAGAGAGAGAGACAGAAAAAAAAGGAAACATTCTCTCCGGGGGCACTGAGATGTAAAGATTAGTGTCGAATTTATTTTGAAAAATGCAAGAAAAAAAATGGATGGGATGATTTAAATCGATAGCTAGTGATAATCGTAACCTTCTGTGCGAATTTATATACAACACATGCAAAACCTTACAAGTGAGTTGACACCCCGACAGATCGATACGCAGAACTACCCTATAGAAAGTCGCATACCGAAACCGTTAAAAATGAAACAGCCTCACGTAATCCAGTGGTGCGAACTGCTTTTATTACATTACTTTTCATCATGCGATTCGAAAATGTCATATCCACGAGAATAAATAAATTTATAGCTCGGGAATACTCTTCCTGGTTTTGTTTTGGAAATGTAATTGCAAAAATTTTTAAATTTCTGTTCAAGCTGAGTTGAGTGTGAATTGAAGCGAGTCAACGACTCGACTGGACCATAGGCCATATATCTCAAAGTACAAACGTTGTTTCTTGTCGGACAGTTTTTGTCATCCTGTAGAACATCCCTTAGTTTCCATTGCGGTTTTCTGGCGCACGATACAAGTGCTACAATTCATGGCGTCCGAAAATAACACCAAGTTTTTGTTAGGATGGGGGGGCAAGAAGCGAGCAAGTATTCCACCAAAAGGTGGCCGTCGGTTTAATCTAATAACTAATTAAGAAGTATACGAACCGGGACGGCTTAATCAGAACCTCTGACAGTTCGGGATTTAATCTCTTTTAACTAGATGGTAGTTGAGAAAACAAGGATTAGGAATCTTCTTCCTTAGACTCGGACTTGGACTTATCAGCCAGTGGTGCACTAGAGGGTGAATATATGACAGATCAGAGGACAAATATGCGGGACAGGAAACGAAGGGTGTCGAGCTGGCCGGAAATTATTACTTTACAGGAATAATCAGATTATAACTGTTTCGGGGGATGTTAAAGTTCGACGCCGCTCGCACGTACATTTCACTATTTGCACCTAATACGCCAAGGGTTAACTGTAATTAGGTTGTTAGTCAGCACCCTTGCACCGACTCAAATTACCGGAAACATTCAATTGACTCCTGTGGTATACGTCCTCGACGTTATTTTTAATTAAAAAATAACTACCAAATAAATTATTTTACTATATTGCATCGTATCTACCACGAGATCATCATTAAAACCAAGAACTAAACGATACACAAGAGGAGATTAAGTGCGCCAGAAATTTTTGGACACGAGTGTATGCGTATATATCCAAAAGAATTTATTTTCTGATCTGAAAACAAATGGCGACTGCAACGTTAACTTTCTCTGTTCTGTTAAAATAAAATTAATTAGTTGATAATTCAAGGAGTGCTTTCGTTAATTAATTAATTAATTAATCTAAGAGGTACACGTAACAAGTTCTTTTCAATAACAAGAAATAAATAACGTGACGCTTTTAATTTCGTAAGAGATATTTGGAAATTTTGAAATTAATGGTTTAAGTTCGGGCTCAGAACGTGGAAAAAAAATTGGCTTTTCATAGACTAATCTGAAAACAAATAAATACTTATTAACAGGTCTTATACAAAACGAAATTAATGAAAATCAGTGAACCGCTTGATTAGTTGGGTTATTAATCATCGGCAAAGTTTCCTTCGGCTAAGATTTCTGAACGAATGAAAATGACTGATGACTTTACAAGCACTTGATATTGATAAGCTACAAACACTAGACGCTGGGGTAACTAATTGTTGTCTGGTGTTGCGAATTTTTGCAACAATGCCTTTGAATATTTCCTCCATATTTCATTCACCCAGGAGCAAACGAAACAAACGAGTTTAGGGGCAGATGCGATTATTCTAAATAATGAATTAATTGAATTTTCAGAAAAAAAAGGAAAGAAACAAGAACCGAAAGAAGAAATAATTAAGAATTTTAATTTATTTTGTATTGTGGATTGTAGGTATGTAGTAAATTCGGAAAACTCATTTATTTTCCGATTGTGTAACAAATTTGCATTCTGTATTGTGTAATTACTCCCAAAAGCGAGATTGCGTTTGAAAATTAAAAAAAGAAAACGTTGCTTTATGGGAATTGGCATTTTAATAATTATCGTAAATTAGATGGGGGTTCTAAATAAATCCTGGTCAACAAACGCTATACGTATACGTTAAATTATGTACTGTAAATCCATGGATGTAACGTGTGTTCAATTAAATTGAGTTGAGTTGAATGTACGTACTCTAAAAAATTAGAAAAAAGTCTGGTGAAAGATGGTTGAAGGGTATGTTTTGTTTTTGCAATTCGTCAACGTGTCTTGCGCTGAAATTTATTGTACGTTTGAAAAGAATTCAGGGTGAGCTTTAAGTACATCATAGGATAGATAAAATGTAAGATCCATC
Source organism: Prosopocoilus inquinatus (assembly GCA_036172665.1). NCBI lineage: Eukaryota > Metazoa > Arthropoda > Insecta > Coleoptera > Lucanidae > Prosopocoilus > Prosopocoilus inquinatus. The sequence continues at coordinate 14,339,719 of CM069880.1, read as the reverse complement.
TCTAAGCAACATCGTCTCGACAACCCTTTACATTTTAATTACGTTCGGCCTTAAAAGCCAATAAAGTCCCGTTAGCTCGCAACTCATAACTTCTGCACTTCGTAAAATGCTATTCTACACGCCCCTTTAACTTACCATATCTTATACAATGCTCCCTTTATTTCCATCATTCTATCTAACGGCAATACCCGACATCTGCAGAACGCACAATTTGACTTCGCTTGCTCAAGAACTTAAAACCACTTTATTTTCACCGCTTCTTCGAATTTATAAATTCTTCGCGTTCAATTTATGTCAAATTATGGAATAATCCGACCGCAAGGAATTTTACAGTCGCCCGGCTAATTTTATCTCCTCATTTTCAAAGTTAAATTGCTAATAAATTTATACACATTTCTTTCTTTTTTTTTCATTTTTCTTTTGTTTATCTTCGCTTTGTAGTTTCCAAGTATTTACTTACTCAGAAGTATCTTTAACGCTGCTACATTTCATCGATCTCTTCAGAAACTCTTCAAATTCGATTTATGTACATCTCTCATCTTATTTATTTACCATCACCTAAAATACTTATTCTACTGTATTCTATTTTTAGCTGCACCGTTGCATACCAGAGCTGATCAGATCCAGAGACTGACGACTGCATTTGTTTTACTCCTTATTTATTGGTGCGAAATGAATAGTGGGAGCGCCCCCACTCCTTCCCACACCTATAAATGTAGCAAATCAAACGTGCTACGGTCAGTCTCTATAAAGCAGCGGATAGAAACGATTCATTCGCCATAATGCTTTCACTTTAAGTCCTGAGAACGCAAACTTCTTATAACTGGTACTAAACTTAGAAGGTGTAAGGTAGAAGTTAACTCTGAGCTGTGACTTACTTCTTGAATTTGTGAAATTCTTGCCGGGCATTTTGGAATGATTAAGATTTGAATGGATATAATTTACGAGGTCATTAAAGAGGGACCGTAGGACCCGTGTAGTAAATAATTAACGACATCTCTGGCCAGATATTATCACTGTAAACTATATAAAGGTGTTGTCCGAACAGGAGGGTTTATGCTTATGAGGGTTTGTTTCATTAATATAAAGCTAGGTAGGTATTATCCGCCTATAGCTGGATTTTTTTTTATTTCGCTAAAGCAAATTAATAATTCCCTGTTGTGTATTATTTTTGGGGGGGATAACAACAAATACGTGTGCAGAAGCATTAACAGTACCGAACAGTAAGCTGTTTCCTTTCATGAATATGTAATTAATATCTCATGCTGCAAACTTAAGTCGAGTTGAATCACATGAATAACCCTCAAAGCGTCGTACGGTTAAACTACATTGGAAAATCTAAACCCTCTACTTAGTCTGAGGGGAATACAAATTTCAACAATTTCGTTAAAAAGTTAGAAAACTGTCAGTGAAGTGCGGGATCTTGCTGCATAACTTAATACTTTCCGCAGCACGGACGAGATAATACGTATTTATACATTTTTTACGAATGAAATTTTAAATACTCGTCCGGCCAAAATCGAAACTCCCTCTTGAGCCCTTAATTTAACAAAAGCGTTCTATTTCCGGCGAACTCTAAACCGTATTTCAAAAATATATCTATACGAAAATTCTAATTCTCTAGAGCCGCTTACGATCTCTCGGGAATTAAACAGGAAAATCGCATGCTAAAAGCTAAAAACATCAACTCTCTAGGTATTTCCCCCAAACACCACTTACAACATCACATTTCCAATCTATTTTTTTTAAAACAATTCAATAGACTTTATTTATACCGACCGAACATTTGAAAATCAAAAAGGCACCTGAACTGTCGATTTAGGCAACACATTTTACACCATTGCCTAGTGTAAAGTTAAAGTATATATATTCTGATGTATGGTAGACTGCATTTTATGAAGTCACAGTTTCTCGTTTAAATTGCATTGTAAAGTGCGACTTCATAAAATGCAGTCTACCATACATTTGACATGATTTGAAAGTGACTGACTGAAAATTAAAGTCTCCGATTATGAAATCCAGAGAGTTAGTTTTATGCAATTTATTTTACACCAATAATTTACAGGTTGGTTGTGAACTTGAAATAAACTAATCGGATCTCGTGTAAAAGCGTTAATGCCTCTGTTTTGCTTACAAACAGCGAATAGCCAATGAATCCATCCTATTCTAACGAACCGACACAACGCCATCCATTTGGATTGACAACTACGTCCGATGGGACTGCTCATAAGAGGACCTTTAGATATGTGCATATTTTTGTATGTAATCCCTTCGATCCCCGACACACATTTCCAATGACAAGAGATTTATTTGCATTTAATATTTAAAGAGCGCTTAAATTTCGAAAAATGTACAATTTTATTTGTATTTAAAATCTAATCCGTTCCACTTTTATTTGAAGTATCGTATGAGCCACAATTTTTTTTTCTTTAGTTGGCAGGGAAATAAATCGTGTACGTCATAGTTATTATTCAACCATCCAACCGTTGACTGCTATGTGTTTGGGTAGCGTTATTTGATGGTCTTGTAAGGCCTTATCTTTTCCAGTTGTTTACTTTGGCTCTCCACTTGTTCCATCATCCAGTTCCTTCCAGTCTCTTTTGATCTCTTCCGACAATCTTGTATTGGTCGCCCTTTTTCCATCTGGTTTTCTCTTTGTGAGTCTTCCCACGTCTCTTATCTTACCCTAGCGCTTAGCACTTCTTCAGTTCAGTTGCTTCCAGTCTCCTCTGACAATCCCAGATTGATCCACACCTTCTTCTCTTCTGGCTTTCTCTTGATGATAAGTTTTTTTTTGTGCTATTTAGTCTGATCTTGTCGTAGCACTTAGCACTTGTTCAGTCCAATTGCTTTCAGTCACTTTTGATCTCCTCTGACAATCCCACATTGACCCACACCTTCTTCTCTTCTGGCTTTCTCTTGTTGATAAGTTTTCTTTGTGCTATTTAGTCTGATCTTATCCTATTGCTTAGCACTTGTCCAGTCCAATTGCTTCCAGTCTCTTTCGATCTCTTCTAACAATCCCACATTGATTCACACCTTCTTCTCTTCTGGTTTTCTCTTGATGATAAGTTTTCTTTGTGCTATTTAGTCTGATCTTATCCTATTGCTTAGCACTTGTTCAGTCCAATTGCTTCCAGTCTCTTTCAATCTCTTCTGACAATCCCACATTGATCCACATCTTTTTCTCTTCTGGTTTTCTCTTGATGATAAGTTTTCTTTCTGCTATTTAGTCTTGCCACGTCTCTTATCTTATCCTAACGCTTCGCACTTCTTCAGTTCAATTGCTTCCAGTTTCTTTCGATCTCCTCTGGCAATCCCTTATTGGTCAAGAAGTGGTTCTCCTTCTCCACTGTTGGCCTTCGTAAAAACTTCCTAGCAGTTTGACAAGACTATGGGCACTCCAATATACTTATTAACTTTTCAGTGGATTTATCCTCGTATTAAACAATTTTCAAGGTTTATTTAAATTGAGTTTAAGTTTAAAATTCGTATTTATTTTCGAAAATAAACAACGCGTATTTCCTCGAGTGTACAAACAAAAAAACCTTCCGCTTTTACTATTTTTGCACCCGCAAACACAGGTGTGGCCAGTTTTATTAAAAGCGCGGCAAAAAACAAATCGAGTTTTTTGTTTTTTACTTTTGTTTGAAATACTACTTCAGCGGAGATAACGAGTGCGTAACGCACGCGGGCGTTTTGTAGGCTTTGTTGTAATTAACTGTTCAGTTTCAATTTTTCCCTTTTTTTTTTTTTTGGTCGAACGTGCAAACAATGTAAATATACGCGTTTCGCAACACGGGATCAATTGAAATGAAATACCTTAGTTTTTAATGGGAAAATTTAATTGTTTTGTAGTGTGCGTGTGTTTTGGGTTACAGAATAAATTACATCGCACACAAAAAATTAACTTTCAAAAGGCCATTGTAAATTCAGTATGGTTTCAATGAACATTCGAGTTTTTTTTTTTTTTAATAATATCACGCAGTTTCAATTGGATTTTCGTTTTTGTAAAACGACCGACGCGATAATATGTAAATTGAATTTGTTTAGTTAATTCAAATTAATTAATTCTTTAGTAATTGAAACACTATCTTGTCCGATGCAAATTGTTATAAAATACTCCCATATAATTATTTAGGTACTTCAAAATCAGTTTTGGCAGACCTACTTTTTGGGGAATTTTCAAATTCTCAGATGAAATCATTTGCCTACTTATGAAGCTTAAGTCTCTTCTATTTTAGGTGGAGGCTTGTGTGGATTATATTTGCTATTTTCCAAAGTTAAATTCTTCTTCTTCATTCTTTCCAATCTTGCCCTCTCTTCCTCGACCATCTTCAAGCTTGTCCCCTGCTTCCTGTGGTTTTGTTTGATTCAAATTAATAATTACGTTTCTACTGTCTTTCTTTAGTTAGAATTGTTGCCTACTTACTAATCCTAAGTATCTTCTCCTGTAGGTGTAAGCCTGTGTGGATCAGGTTTTCTCCTCTTACCCCATCTGCCTTTCAGCCATCATTTTTCTCGTCTACCTATTCTTTGTCCTCGCTCTGTTTTGCTAGTATCTATTCCGTTTTGTGGCCCAAGTTGATTGCTCCTCTTCTGTTGCAGTTGCTTACTTATGATCAGGTTTGCTCTTTGTCAAACAACTCCAAAATTAATGCTTCTCCTTCACTCTTTCCAGTCTTGCCCCGTTTTCCTCATTCATCTTCAAGTCTGTCCACCTGCTTCCTGTGGTTTTGCTTTGATTCAAATTAATAATTACATTTCTTTTGTTTTATTTTCTTTAGTCAGAATTGTTGCCTACTTACTAATCCTAAGCATCTTCTGCTTTAGCTGTAGGCCTGTATGGATAAGGTTTTCCCCTCTTTTCCCTTTTAGCCATCATTTTCCTCGTCTACCTCTTCTTTTTCCTCGTTCTGGTTTTGCCCGAATCTATTTCTTTTTGATTGTTGCTCCTCTGCATCGTTGCTTACTTATAACCAGATTTGATGTTTGCCAAACTGCTTTTTGAGAAACTTCAAACATGTTAGAATAGCCGCAAACATTTTTTCAATGTAGAAGTTGGATGTGTGATTGAAAATAGAAAGGCAGGAATTAGAGGTGATTACTTTTCGATTCGAGCCCTCAAAAAAAGAAATGAAATTACGAATTTAAACATGAATCCCCCCTCCATTTGTAATTTTGAATTATAATTAAAATGAAATATGAAATTTCTTTTTGTTCCATTTATTTTTCGAAGACGAAATCCGTATAAATCTCCGCTTCCAAAATATTTCAATTAGGATTCAGCATGAAGTAACACCGGCTTTGAGTTTTTACGTCTCTAAACAACGCTAAAAAAACGTGACTACATTACAAAATAAAAAAGTTCAAGTCGTTAGTATTTAAATCATGATTTACGGTACGACGAACGTGTAAATAAGATTCTTAAAGAGCGGTAGTGCAACTCTAAAAGCAATTTGCAGCCATAAATTATTAAAAGAACGCAAAAGCAAAACTTCCACATAAATTGTTCCAATTACATTATATGCTTCTGAATTTTTTGTGGGTCCCCGATTTACGGTGCAAGATTTTGTTTGCTTGCAAGAGAAAATCCAATTCATTATTTCCCTAGTACTTTACCTGCATTTTCTTAATCCCAAACTCCGTTTATTTTATTTTATTTTAATTTATTTTATTTCAATACCTAACTAATTAAATTCTAAAAATCAATGAAAATACAAGGAGTTTTAATTATGAAACCTGAACTTAAATAATAAGTTATTTGATACTCGTTGCATCTACGGAATACTTTTTGTTAAACTTATATGAAACAGGTTCGATCAACATCATGCAGTTACGGGGAAATCATCGTTTAGATTTCCCAGTTTATTGGAGAGGACAAGCTGAAGCAAAAAAGAAACATAATTTCCGTTTTGATATATTAGGTCTTCGAGTATGTTCCGTCTTATTTTATTTTCCAAAAGATCGATTGCGATTTGATGAATCGTCAAATTGTTTCTGAGAAAATCGCCCATTGCCCTTAACAATAAAATTTCGCAAAACTCCGCCAGGATATTAATTATTAAAGTTACAAATCCAAAACGACTGTCCACGACTGTACTTTATTAAATAAATATTAGTATTAAGCTCTAGGAGTTTCTTAGCTTTGAGCGGCGTCCATCGCGAGCGTTTTCTACTACAAACTTTGGGCCTGTCAAAACTGATTTATATTACATGAAATTTCTTATACCTAACTAAACAAGATGGATGTGTCTTATTAAATCTGTTAAGTCTTTTTGATGATTACAAATTGTAAAGGAGTTTTTAATTGCAAACCTTAAAGAGAATTTTCTGCCATTAAAGTTCCGCATTGTATTTTGCTCTGGGCCCTACGAAATATTGAGCTGGGCCTTCTGTACTCAATGACGTCATAAAAGGGTGGACAGAGTGCACGGGGAGGTAAGTAAGGTAATGCAACCAAGCAAGCGAGTTAAAAAATATTACTCCTGAAAGATTTCCTCAACCCTAATTTTTAAAACCTCGGTTTACATAGGAATATCGAAAAGTTGTAATCTGTTTGACTATCGTTCTACATGCAAATTCTAGTTGTTCACCTATCAATGAATCAATTAATTAAATGTAAACAATCAATAGATTATCAATTAATCGATTATTTGTTTGATTACGTATGCATGTATTTGCTTATGTGATGGTGGGATATCATCAAATTAAATCTCTTACCCCGCGATGATCATAAACATACCCTGTTGTACGTACGGAATTATGTATAATAACACATCAGGGATTTGCTCTTTGATATTCATAAATACCATATTATTTTACTTTAAAACAAAAAAAAAACATGCACATATCCTTTGTGGTACCTCTTAATTTAGAGAAACGTGAGGGCCCATAACTTGTTAAGAGAGTTTATTTACAAACCAATGCACGTGTGCTTATTAAAATAATCATTACTACTACTACTATAATAATATTAATAATAAATTTTCGACTTCGATAAAGTGAGTTAGCGAAATATTTTTTTTTCTGAATGTCGCATAACCGAGTAAGTGTTTATGAAGTGAAACGTTTTCGAATGAAAATGGTGAAACCTCCTAATCTAATACGTATAGGACGTGTTTGACGTAACTTAATTTGTAGAAGTCGTCAAAAGAAAATTGTTTTAAAAAGTGTTGCATGATCCGACGGATGAGGCGACGGTATCAAAAGCTCGGGTGACTTTGACGAGTGTTACCGAGGCGGCTAATGAGAAACACATACTTACGAGTTAATGGCATATTATAAATGTAAATACCGCAAAAAAGGCCGGCTCTAAAGGAAACCGCTTTAAATTTATAAGGGGGTTGGAGTGAAACGCGTTCGTTCGGATTATGGTGTGCCGTTTTCCGACGTTGTTAATTGAATGAATTTGGTTTGTTATTGTGTTTTGGCGTCGGTGAACCGAACCGTGGCATGCTGACCAACAGAGTATTTCCGCTTGCCATAGCGATGGAATTGGCAATTGCGTGCGTTAAGACTGGAAAAGTAATTTACCTTGGCAGGACTGCAATTGTTGGCGTGTAAGTTGGTAGCGGTCATAGGTGGTGCAAAGCTGGGTACTGAAAACGGTACGAAGAGCATCGGGGTAGTGTTGGCGGCAACTTGGGCTAAATCTGAAGGATTATTAGGATCCCGACAGCTACAGGCGGTGACCAGCAGCTGTGGTGGTTGAACTCGAGCAGCCGCCGTTGTTGATGTTTGGTTCGGAACCTGCGCCTGAAAGTTTGCTTGAGGCTGTCCGGCCTGTTGTGTTTGCTGTGGCAGTGTGTAAGGTTGAGTTCTGTTTATTCCGGCCACCCTGGTGCGTACAGGGCCGGATTGTGTGGTAGTGGTGCAAGGACTTGTGGCGCGCCGCGGTTTCCACACCGCGCACGGGTACACGCCAACAAGGCTGTAACCCACGAGGATCGGTGATGGAGCCAAGGCAACTGTTTAAATGGGTCCCGGGGTCACAGAGGAAATCCGCTGCGGCAAAAGCGGCAGCTTACTATGACCAGTTGGAAACGTTCACAACATCACCAATTACACTGTCACAGCACGTTAAACACAGGAATAAGAACGCGACCACGCGGACAACAGATGAGATACAGCAGTGCGTCGGAAAAGTTGCGTGTACACTTTGTTGCTCATGTCACGTGGCCGCGAGCGGCGCAGGCGAAAGTTACTGTAGTGCGAAAGTCTTGGTGCGATCGCTTCTCCGAAGACTTCTTCAAAACCGCACGAAAAACTTTTAGTACGACAGTTGGAGGTTCTTGCGGTAGTTTCGTATGGAATCGATCATGTCGCGGTATGAAGCAGGTACAGCACGGCGCGGTTCAGCTCGCAGCCGCCCGATAAATAAGCAGCTACAGAACAGCTCGGACGGCGGAGGCCGGAGGCGGCAACGCGTGCTCGCTAGGATGAGCGCGGCGGGCGTGTCGCAGGCTCCCTGAAGCCCAACGCCAGCGCAATCAATGAAATATACACTATACAGTACACTACAGAATTCGGCGATACTCCTCGTCGTCTTTTCCGACGCTTACGATACAGAAGCTCCGAGAACTTCCAGCAATCAAAAGTGAAAAGTCGTGTTTGTACACAAACCGACGCGTGTTTACTCACTTCCACAACAAAAACAAAACTTCGCGCCACCACGGGGGGTAAAACCGATTATTTTTACGCGCAGACAGATAAAACTATTAAAAGACCCCGACCACGTTCGATTCACAAATCGTCCAATGGCAAATTCTGCCCCATTAACCCCAAAATTCCTCAGAACCACATCCACACCACAACTTCCTTCCTTCCCGAACCACGTTCCAACCTGAACCAAAACAACACTTGGAAACCCCAAAATTAAACAGCTCAACAGAGAAACCGGTTGACACCTGCAATTACATCCGATTCACCAAATTGTTCTTTCCAAAATGCGTTTAAACCCAGAATACAGCAGTAACCGACGCGACGTATCGACCACATGGTTATTTCTGCTTAACCCCAAAAGTAAATGAATCCTCATCCAATCTACCACTTCCTTCTTTTCTGAACTGCACCCCAACTTGAACCAGGACAACAGCGGCCGCTATTTCCTATAAACGCCAAAATCAAAATCGTTGACAGGAAAATTGGTAAACACATGCAATTATGGTATATCCGATTTAACAAATCGTTCTTTCCAACATGCATTAAAACCCAGAATACAGCAGCAACCGACGCGACCTATCGACCTGATGGTTACTTTTGCTTAACCCCAAAAGTAAATGGGGGTTAAGACTCGAATCCACCTCCAAACTATCACTTCCTTCTTTTCCGAACGGCATCCCAACTTGAACCAGGACAACAGCGGCAGTTGTTTCCTGTAAACCCCAAAATCAAAAGCGTTGACAGGAAAATTAATTAACACATGCAGTTATGGTGCATCCGATTCACCAAATCGCTCATTCCAAAATGCATTTAAACCTAAAATGTAGCGGCAACCGATGCGACGTATCGACCTGATGGTTACTTTTGCATAACCCCAAAAGTAAATGGGGTTAAGGCCCGAATCCACGCCAATCTACCACTTCCTTCTTTTCTAAACTACATCCCAACTTGCTCCAGGACAACAGCGGCGGTTGTTTCCTGTAAACCCCAAAATCAAAAGCGTCGACAGGAAAATTGGTTAACCCATGCAATTATGGTACATCCGATTCACCAAATCGCTCATTCCACAATGCATTTAAACCTAAAATATAGCGATGAACAGATAAAATAGCGACATCTTACGATCGCGATCGTAAGATGTCACTATTTTATCTGTTCATCACTCTTACATCGCAAATGCGAATAAATTGGACAAGTCGTTTTTGTCTGCAGTGGGAATGTCGAGCTACGTCTCTGCTGAAGAAGCCCCAAGCAGGGCTGAAACAGCTGTACAGAGGCTGCTCGAGGTTTTCACTGCAATCAAAAACGATTTGCACAAAATTTTTCTAAAATATAGCGGCAACCGACGCCACGTATCGACCTGATGATTACTTCTGCTTAACCCCAAAAGTATATGGGGTTAAGACCTGAATCCACATTCAGTCTACCACTTCCTTCTTTTCTGAACGGCATTTCAACCTGAACCAGGACAACAACGGCGGTTGTTTCCTGTAAACCCCAAAATCAAAATCGTTGACAGGAAAATTGGTTAACCCATGCAATTACGGTACTTCCGATTCAGCAAATCGTTCTTTCCAAAATGCATTTAAATTTAAAATACAGCAGCAACCAACCCGATGGTTGCTTCTGTTTAACCCCAAAAGTAAATGGGGTTTAAGACCCGAATCCACATTCAATCTAATACTTCCTTCTTTTGTGAACCGTCCCCGAACCTGAACCAGGACAATAGCGGCCGTTGTTACCTGTACACCCCAAAATACAAAGCGTTGACAGAAAAACCGATTAAGACATTCATTCTTTCAAAGGGCTTTTCAAACCAAATAAAAAAAATTATTAATTAAATTACCGACATATCTTCTTAATGGTTGCTTCCATTAAACCCCAAAAGTAAATTATGTCAAGGCTTAAAACCACGTTCAACCCACCAGGTCTCTTTTTTAGAAGTGCATTTCAAACTGGGCATCTACCTCAACATGGTGGTTGTTCCCTGTGAATATCAAAACTACAACCAGTACATCCAAGGGAGTCAAGACACATCCCCAGACCATAAAGGATGAAGATAATGTTGTCCAGGTCTCTGTAAACAGGTCGATTTATAAGCGGGTTAAAATTTGAAACTACGTCCAATCCATTGGGTCTTCTTTTCTGAAGTGTATTTCATCCAGAGTCAAAGCAGAATTCCATGTAGGGTTGCTTCTATGTCTAACCCCAAAATTAAATAAGATGATAGTAAAATGATTTGGGAGTCAAAATTACAAACAGTGTATCCAGGGGGGTCAAGACATATCCCCAGGCCATAAATGATGAGGATAATGAAGTCCAGGTCTACAATGACGTTTGGAATACCGGGGGAAAAACCCCCATCATCCTCATCTTCAACTCTTTCTTCGTGTATATCTTAACTGTGTACCAAGCCAGGTAGAATTGCAGTGTATCTTCATTCTGATCACTGATCAAAGCAACATTAAATAGGCCTAATGAGTTAAAACCCCAAAACCACATCCAACATAGCAGATTCATCTTTCCGATTTGAGTTTGAATTGGAATCAAAATAATCAGTGGTTGTTTGTTGCTATCCCCAAAACCACATCCATCATAGCAGATCCATCTTTCCGATTTGAGTTTGAACAGAAATCAAAACAATCAATGGTTGTTTTTAACTGTCGCCCCAAATCGATCGGTTAAGATTCTTGAAACCATATTCTGTCTGCAAGCTCTTTCCTTTGTTGTGCGTTTGAGTTTGAGTCTAAACAGCAAAATTTGTTTTGCACTAAGGTAAGGTCTCTGGGATAAAACTATTGAAATATCTGATCTTCCTGATCGTTTTTATTTGCACAATAATTAAATTCGTTGTCTGTGGTTTTCAACTTCCAGCGATCGCTTGGAAGGAATGGAATTCTTCAGGTATCAATTTAAAAAGTGTTGACAAATATTGGAAAATAATCTAAAGTCAGAAAATATTTGGCAATTTCTTCACCGTCGTATTATTTAGTAATTTCCGCAAATTGTACGAAACGCTCTCGCCCCCTGGTGTGGGGATTAACAGCTTTAAATTATTCGAGACGCACGCAATTTATTATTTCAGTAGGGCAACTCGGTTGTCGCTGTCGCGGCAATTGCAATCAATTTGCTTCCTTCTTTTTTCGTTCTTTTCGAGTTTTTACAAATCCCCCCGTCTGAATGGAGCTTCAATCTGTCGCACGTACGGATCACGGGCACAAATGCTTTGCCTATAGAATCGTCGGAAGAAACCGTTAATCGACATTCAACGATGAATGGAAACTTGATACATAAGAGACCGCTGGAAGTGTGTGTGCGGGAGGGGGGAGGGGGAGGTACACAACGTGTTGTATTTAGAAAATTACCGATGCTCTTCTCATTTAGGTTTGATGATTATTATTATGTGAGTGACAGGTGTTGGTTTTAATGCACTTCTGAGATGGAAAATGTGAAATGAAGAGGAAAATGAGAGGGTAATTTAACGTGGTCGTAACTTGTACAAGTTGAATTCTATGACAAAATGCGTTAATAAAAGCCATTAGATATATAATTTTCTTGGCCTGAAGTTAACGCCATTAACTTTATGCCGTATTTAATGTTGAAGGGCAATTGATTCAATGAGCTCAATGTTCATTTAAAGTCCGCAGTAACACAGCAGCCCTCCTAATACAGTTCTTTATGCTATAATTAACTTAATACGCTGATTTTAGCCTACAATAAAGTTTAATGTCGAAGAAGTTGTAGCGTCGCTGAAATTGAAATATCGTGGGGGGGAAACCTTGGAAAAATCGGTGAATTAAGATTCGTATACGTCCTCTTGTGTGCTCTACGGGCCGAAGAGAAGACCGTTAGTATCGCAGAAGGGAGTGTACAAACAAAATGAATAAACAAAATCCGGATTACCGTTGAGCTTTGAGCAACCTACCGAGTCGGCGAGCTAGGGCGGCATCCCTTGCTATGGCAAACAGATCCAAGCGCACTCATGCACGATGCAACACCCGGACTCGCATCTGACCAAACAATACCTATACATGTCGAGAAGGATCTGTGTGGTGGGTACACGATGCGTTATCCTTTGGATGGACAGGTGGTCAACCACACCGACACCCCAGTCACAAGCTGTCGATAGCACTAGACCTGAGTAAACACAATGGTCACAGGCGACGATGGAGAAAATTGGGGAACTTAATCGATTGCCTATCGTGAACGCAACACTGACTTACACACGCTCTAAAATACACGATTTATTAAAGCATTTTACACCTTCCACAGTGTGACGGTTCCAAATCAATTGCTACGATACTATAAGTTACAGACACTCGAACAATTCCTTGTTATAATCATAGTTTTTCCTTTGGGGAGGTTTACTTTGCCCGTTTGAATAATAATGCCGAATAGTTCTGGTAGCTGGAAGCGAAGTACTAACTCGGCTATGAAAAACCGATTCCAACTTCTGTGCAAACGGTTGCAGACGCTTACAGTAGTTTTGCTGCTATATATTTATTATGCCCAATTTTAAACATGTAACGTTGCAGCTGCCGGTAATAATGTTTGCATTTTCTATGTGTGCAGTTCTGAGTTTAGATTTATACATTTTAGTAAGCCCGAAATCCGTAAATCTGGTTAGGAAATTAATTCCCCTTCCGCTGGGGATTTTGACGAAAGGAAAAAAAAAGGAGAGAGCTCTCTCTCTAAGTGAATGTTTAAAATAAATTCAATTTACTTCGGTTTATGGGTCACAAATATAAATTTTACAAGCATAGAGACAAATTCTTGTTCTAAAATCGTTGCAGAGGTCATTAAATACCTCGAGTTGATAGTGTAATTTCACGCTAGTGCCGAGCTCTGCAGTCCTGCCATGGCTTGTGTATCTGTACAAGGGTGTCATTACCGAGTTTAATTAGCCCTATGTATACACGAGCATTATAATAATATTTATTTTTATTCGTCTGAAACGAGATGGTCGCGGTCGGCCAAAATTGATTCTTCTTAATGAACGCGTACTGTAGTTAGTGATTAAAACCTGGAAACATTTAAAACAGAAATCTTCAAAGAAGCATCTTGATGCGTTCCCTTGTCGCTTGGCCCCACTTGGCACTAGTTTCCGTCATCTACCCCTGCTGCCTCTTCCTTTAGCCCGGTCGGTTGATTTCCCTCAGGGTCTCTCGTTTTGCAGAGCGCGATTATGTTAAGTGGATATGAAATTCATTGCCCTCCCGTCATTGGTGCTATAAAAATAACTTAAAAAATGAACTAACGGTACATGTCAACTCTCGACTCTCGCCTCTAAATCGTAAATAAATTCATTATTCCGCGTTGAACGTGAAAAATTACGCTCATTCTTTATATTAATGGAAAAATCCTCCCGATCTTAAAACAGCATTTTAATTTTCGCGACGGTTTCATCTATTTTCGCAAATTCTCCAGTCGCAGAAAAAAATGAAAAGAAAACTTCATTAAAATACATCTTTTGTGTGGTCCCGTGAGCTACTCTATTAAGCTCTATCATGTGAACTCTTCCGTGTAACAATTTTAATATTAAACCCAGCCAGCCGTTCTAATTCAGACACAGATCTTATTTTTTAGAACGGAAAAATTATATATTTCGATGTATTTCATCATCACCGGCACAAAGCTTCACCGTTCTCTTTAATCTATATTATTAACAAACAAAAAATTATTCGACTGGAATCTCACTCTTTTACATGTACCAAACCACTTCATAAACAGCATTTTTTAATAATCCATTTCAATTTCTTTAATTCTAATCATTTAAAACCTAAAAAAAAAAAACGCTGCCTAAGTGCACTTAGGCAGCGTTCACACGAGCGTTTTCTAAAACGTTCAAGCGCTCGCTTTCTCTAACATCGTGAATAGAATGTATCGCTGTAAATACCGTATGATTTTTTAAATTTTAATGCCGGGGGCCCTGAAAAGAAAAACGTATTGTGCTAAACACCTCAATAAATAAAAATTTACTGTAGAATTTTCAATAACTTCTTTAATTCTGATTGTAGGTTTGCCATTTCCTCTTTTCCTGTCCATACTATTATCTTCTAAAGCTAAATTTAAATATACTTTGCTTTTCATGGCTAACCTTTATCTAAAATTAAAAAGAAATCATATGGTACATGCGTTTGCATTAAAGCGCTTTTCCAATTTGAACATAACTATTATTAAATCTGATATGTTCTATACAGGGCGTTAGAAAAAGCGAGCGCTTTAACGTTTTAGAAAACGCTCGTGCGAAGGAGGCCTTAATCATACACCAACTAATCTTTTCTTTTTCTGTATCGAGCTACAAAGTACCGGATGATCAACGGAAATCATAATTAGAGGATGCTGTGGTTGGTGCTATTTTATGCTGTGTGGTTGGATACACTGAGAAATAAATAATAAATTGACAGTTGTCATAATATTTGAGGTTACGCTCGTGCTCTGTACAATCTTTATTTTGTTATTTTATTTTATATGGATGCTGGTTTAAATCCTTTTTTAGAATATTACGGGAGGTTCCATAAGACAAATCCCTTTATTATCAATCATTAAAAAAAATACATTCTGACATTTCAAATTTTTAATTTCAACCTGCAAACCTGTGTGCCAACTTCTTGGAAAATACCACAGCCTGCTCTAATTATAAATTCTGTTGATCTCAAGGTATGTGATGTGCAGGGCAAGGAGTTCAGGCCGCGAACGGTATTAAAATTTAGTACTCGGACTGTATCAGCCTCACACACAACGTGCGATCGCTTGCATTGCATTCTTTCCCCTCCCACTCACTAACAATCCGATGCATCGGAGTAAATAGTATATTCGGCGTAAAAAAACGTCCAACACTAAGTGGCCTGAATTCTTTTCCCTGGTGATGTGTAAAGACCGGACTTTTAGGTCGTAAAAAGTGCCTAATTTAGATGACGTGATTAGGAAATTATGTTTAAATTTTTTCATGGTAGGTACTTAAAATCCCTTTTATATGCAAATATTTCTATTTATGCGAAAATGGTTCATATTTAGGTAAAGAAAAAGCAAAACCATAAGAAACGAACCCCAACCCATCCCATCCCAACAAAATTCCAATTAAATAAATTAAATAAAGTAGAAAAAGTTGCAAGAGGTGAAAAAACTTTTTAGGAAAAAGGTAATTTAGTTGAAGTAAAGTTTCACCAAATGAATCAGTTTTTAATAAAATCGAAAGATACGTCCGGATGGGGGTTGGAAACTCACTTTTCATCTCCTTTTGTCCCCAATTCTTTTAGCAATTCGTACGACGTTGAGTTTCGATTTTTTTGTTAGTAGCGCCCTGGTTTTAGCATGGAAATCCAGAAATCGTTTTCCGCGAATAACTCAAATGGTGTCTACTTATATATATTTTTTGGAATTGTCGAAAACTGTCCACTCCTTATCTCTTTCTACGTTTACTTAATCGTTCTTCTTTATTATCGTTTAAATAAAAATCCAAAACTTTAAATTACAAAATGTATTCAAACATTAAAAAAATTTAGTAGAGCACAAAAGATTACAAACAAAAAAATGCGAATTTAATCAAATTAATTAACTAATTAAAATTTAACAATTGACATAGAATTAAAACTAGAATATGAAAGAGAGAAGGAAAGTCTTTTGTTAGATGCTTAATTTTAAGCTTCAATGAATATATTGTATTTAAAATCACCCTCGCCAATCGTGGATGCTTCTTAGGTTACATTAAATTAACTGATTAAAAAAAAATTAGAATTTTGAAAACTTTAGGACGCGTGATACACGAACTAAATTACATTCGAAATGCAAGTAGCAATTTCTAGATGACAGGAGTTCGTGCCTCGGGCAACTGTCTTGTCGAACTCCCCTTTGATCTGAAAAACTACCTATTTATTGGGTTTTGATGACCATTTGATAAAGGTCCGATCAAGGTTCTTTTGCATGATGACCTAATTTAGTCTACGTCAGATTTGAATTAAGCGATGGTAATGAGAAGAACCTTGATGACTAATTCTATTTTTTGCTAGTATCAAGGTTCGATCAAGGTTCTTTTGCATGATGACCTAATTTAGTCTACGTCAGATTTGAATTAAGCGATGGTAATGAGAAGAACCTTGATGACTAATTCTATTTTTTGCTAGTATCAAGGTTCGATCAAGGTTCTTTTGCATGATGACCTAATTTAGTCTACGTCAGATTTGAATTAAGCGATGGTAATGAGAAGAACCTTGATGACTAATTCTACTTTTTGCTAGTATCAAGGTTCGATCAATGTTCTTTTGCATGATGACCTAATTTAGTCTACGTCAGATTTGAATTAAGCGATGGTAATGAGAAGAACCTTGATGACTAATTCTATTTTTTGCTAGTATCAAGGTTCGATCAAGGTTCTTTTGCATGATGACCTAATTTAGTCTACGTCAGATTTGAATTAAGCGATGGTAATGAGAAGAACCTTGATGACTAATTCTACTTTTTGCTAGTATCAAGGTTCGATCAATGTTCTTTTGCATGATGACCTAATTTAGTCTACGTCAGATTTGAATTAAGCGATGGTAATGAGAAGAACCTTGATGACTAATTCTATTTTTTGCTAGTATCAAGGTTCGATCAAGGTTCTTTTGCATGATGACCTAATTTAGTCTACGTCAGATTTGAATTAAGCGATGGTAAGGAGAAGAACCTTGATGACTAATTCTACTTTTTGCTAGTATCAAGGTTCGATCAAGGTGCTTTTGCATGATTCATCAGTCCTTACATAATTATTTCTTTTATCGTCGCTGTTCCAGCGATATTAATACCTCCGTTACATACATCGCAAGCTTGACGAATGCTTTCGTTGCATAACGCTGCACGTGTTTTGTATTATTCGTGAGTCATGATACGAATTCTAAATTAATAAAATATTCTTACATCATGTAAAGAAATCTTTAAGACTTTAAAAATTGGGAAAAGGTATTTTACCTAAAATCCGGTTCTTAGTGATGTGTTTACTTAGCTAAAGGCAAAAATCTATGCAATGTGGTGGACCTAAAATTGATAATTAAGGTCTTGCAGATTTAGGAATCGCTTGCTTTTCGATATATAAGTAAAATCATGTTGTTATCATGTGTTTATACATTAATTATTTAGTTGAGAGACAAACTGATGTCATCAGGTGTGAATCGCCGATGAAAAATCTGCTATGTGTCTGGGCCTTAAAATTGATAATTAACATCTTGCAGGCAGATTTGGAATCGTTTGTTTTCTATGTACATGTAAAGTCATGTTGTAAATTATACATGTAAACCTTTTTTTTTTGATATAGTTAATAAAAAGCGAGCGACCCTTCCATTTGATAATAAATGACATTTTTTTTATTCTTTGAAAATTCCTATTTATTTTATCTCCAACACCCTTTCAGAAATATTTCTAAGGATACAATAGATTAAAAGGACGCCAACGAAAATGTATCATTCCTTCCGTTAGAATGACAAGACACGTCGTTAATAAGTTGCCTTTGTTTGCGTATTTTAAAGAGAACTCTGACAAATTATCGTGAAACCGCATTAAAAAAAAAGTGGAGGCTCGCTTTAAAAAAAAAAATCGAAATTCTAATTGCGTTCGTTTTGTAATTGAAGTTAATTTAAGTTCGGGAAAAATTGGATGTATTCGTAATAGAGTTATGATATCAGTTTCGGAGAGAACATTATTAATGTAAACCTGTTATATGTTTACAATGAAGTTTGTTCTGAACAGTGTTGGTTAACGGAACCTGCGGGTTTTCCACGGGGAAAATTCCTCTGTAGCGTACACCAACCGACTTCACGACGACAACCTTGTAAGCTTTCAAGTCTGAAGTATATGCCTCCTCTACGTGTGCTGCGGTTACACATTTATTCAGAAAATACTCCACGCAGCTTTACACCAGTCGGTGACAGTTCTTAATTACTAAATTAGTTTACTAGGGTACTATATTTACACATTCAACACTCGGTATTCGGAATTTTTAATTAGTCTCAAACGCGAACCGAAATATTTCTCGTTTTAAAATACCTCACGTGTTTCAAATTATTTCCAACATGAAACGAAATTAAATGACTTCAAAGTATTATAAATATGTAAATAATCTTAATAAACACGTAATTCTAGGTTTCTATAGAAATATATTTTATGTGTGGAGAAAACTGTCATCCCCACAGTGCGTGCGTTAATACTTCCCCCCCTGCCCACAATTCTTTTAGGGCTGGAGTTTTGATTCATGGCTATATATACTACGTTAATGGTAATAGTCTATATAAAGTAGACACTGGCCACTCTGGCCATATTGTCGACATGGTTATAGAATATAGAACATTAAGTTCATTAGAGCGTGGTGATTATGGCTCTCTCCGAATATACCCCAATTTTATTTTTATCCTTCCCTTTTCGTGTTTCCTTTTTTTTATGTATACCTACTCTCAGCAGAGATATTTTATTGTTATTTCCGTTAAATTTTCCGACGCGATTAATCACCAAAAATTAAACGTAACATCACCGCATCCCCTCGCCCCCCTACCCTTTTCTTTTTTTTTCTTAACCGAGACCTAACTTGTCGCTTTAGACGTCTGTGTCATTTAAGTGAACACAAATCGTCTTTGTAAATGGTAATTGTCGTTCGAAACGACAGAATCAGCCTCACGTCCAATCACGGCTTCCTAGGTAGACCGCGTTTGACGCTACGCGTTAATTGAAATTGCGTCTGCCTGTTCCTTCCGAAATTAAACTGACAGCTTTTACGCAATGCTACACAAATCACCTTTTAAAATGGATATTACGGACGAGACTTTACTTTATTCTTTCAAACGCGAACACAAATTAGAATTTCGTTTTTTTTTTTTAAATAATTTACCTATATTCAAATGTGATTTTAAAACATTCAAATCGCGATTTTCCTTTCTATATGTATAACAATAAAAGAAAGTTTGCTTTCCTACACATTGCAAAATTAATTTGGAACTTTACTACACAAGCGCTATTCTTAAATAGGAGTAGTACTGAGCGATGGCTGCGTAGAATGTAGAAGCAAACCCGTGGCTATTTGGAAGTGTACTGCACATGCGCTCTTGTTAAATACACAGCACTATTTGCAAGAGCGCATGTGCAGGAGTAAACCTATAGCATATTCGATGACGTTTTCCTGTAATCATTCTGTGATTTTTGGAAGAAAGAAATTTTATTTAAAAAATGAATGAATGCATAAATGAAATTTGCTGTAAGTCACTTAAACTGTAAAAGAAATAAACATAGCGTAAATCGTGTCTACCCTATTTACCTAAGGGTTCAATATTCATCCCCCACCTGCATCAATTGGGAAAGACCGTTTCATTGAGGGAGAACGAGAGAATAGAATTCGAAGTAACACAAACCAGGTGGCGCGTATTTGACGACCTCGCTTGTAAAACAAGTAATTGATTATTCATCAATTGAGAAAGAATAAGTCTGCATTCCGCTTTGCTTTTTTTCTTCCGACGGGGATAAATTAAGATTTGAACGGTTCGTTGCACGTAGTCGGCGGTAATTTTTATGAATTAGAAGACGCGATAAATAATCTCTTATCTAATTATCGGAATGAAACGACGCCCCTATGGGGGTCCTTTTCGGCACAGCAAGAACAATTAAAGCGTGTTTTAATTTAAATACTGAATGCAAATGACTAAGAAAACACCCAGCTCGTTGGCGTAAATGTGATCAAGTTCTGTGATCGTTCGCTCAGAGACACACAAGGAGAAGCTTTGATGTTTGACAACAATGTATGACGGGGTACTGTTACTGTCATGTTAATGCCACAGAGAACATCAAAGTAAAATTTCGACTGCTTGCGTTTTCTTTTAATGTCATCAGCGTGAGCTGGAAACCAATAAGTATCGACGCCACAAATCACGGAACTAATTTTCTTTTACAAAAAAAAAAAGAAAAACAAGAACTTCGATGGAAAACAACTTGCATTATTCGTGTTAATTAGTTAAACAATGAGGTACTATTTTCAAGCGCTTCAGTTTTATTAAAACTAATGAGGTAAACGAACGCTGGGTATTGATTACTTTGTGTGGCGGCAGAAACAGATTATTAATTAACCAAAAAAAAAAGTTGTAGGAGCGAGTTTACCATGCATCGTGCATCCATTTATGAAACGCAGGGGATTTTCAATTTTAATCCGATGTAGAAAGTAGTGGTTTATTGGTACACGCAGGCACCTCCACCAATTTTAAAAGAAATATGGTGGAGGTGCCTCCGCTTTACTTAGTAAACTACATAGTCCTATTATTTAAAGTTCCAATCACTGGTTTGTGCTTTTCAATTCGAGCTTCTTACCAATACAAAACCTGTAAGCACACTTGAGATGTATTCACAATCAGTAAAATGGAAGCGAAACGAAAGAGCTTTAAAAGGTATATGCAAATTGAATCTGAGGAATCGCCGGGTGATTTTTAGTTAATAGTTAAAAGAAACTTTCTTTATATACATGTAATTTGATTTGCGTGTTCTGCTTGCTTAAACGAAACATCCACTTTAAGAAAATCCATCCCCTTGCATTCCCATCTTTTCAATTAAATTGCTTTTTAATGTGGATATTCATGAATAATTTTATTTCCGCGTCTCCCCCTCGGCGAAACTGTCGAAGAAAAATTGACATTAATTACTATATCGCTAATGTAAAAATATAATTACCAAAGACAAATATTACTGAATCCGGAGGGTATTTAAAATTTCGACGGTTTACTTAAGGCCTAGTCCCCCTCGGCGGGGGTGATTTTCCAATCAGTAAATCAAGATAAAGTCCTCTTTCCTTTAAAAACACCGTGAATCCCTTAGGGCTGAGGATATCTGAAAGAAGCGTGAAGGGCCTTGAAAGCTGCGATGAGATATTCCAACCTGCTGAAATATAGACGAATTTTCGGATCAAATTCAACCGTGTATATATCATGTTTACACTATGTGAAATGTGTAATATAGCGTTGACTAGATATTGGCGAATTTATGAACGCATTTTTCAGCGTTATCTAAAAATACCCCCTTCATTCTTTCTTTCTTTCTTTCTTTCTTTCATTCTTTCGTTCTTGAGGTGTGTAAGCAACAATTAAGAAAGTGACGATATTAAATCCCATAATCTGCTGTGCCAAACGTATTTAATCTAACGTAAGCTGCCTTGTGTCGGAAACGTCGGAAAAACATTAATAAAAAAATGTTCATCGCAGGTTTCCCGTGCTTAATCTAATTTTCTGGTTGATTTGCATCGCTGGGGATTTTCGGCGGCGGGCTACTACTACTCTACTTCTAATACAACAAACATTTTACACGACGATTGTTACAGATGCGATGTTTACATCCTTATCTCGAAAGGCTTCCTGAATGATTAATGAAGAGAGCGTGTGACACACGGAGTTGACCATCCAACTCGTCTATCAATGTCTCTAATGTCTTTACATTTGCAACTTGTCTCTAGTGTCTCTCCTAACACTGCTCTCCCGTGTAGTGAATATAATGAACACTAGTCTTAATTAAAACCAAGTAAACAAGGAAATTCCTGATACGTTCATTAACGTGATTAAATAATTTGTTAACAATTGATCTGTGTTGTACTTAAGTAATTAGTTGCCGTATTCTGTTTAGTTAATAACCCGGAAAATTCAACGGAAACATTCAAAATACATAGAACGCAATTTGTAAATATTTACACGTTTTAAACTGCTTCATTGCTTGTTTACTGAAACTAATTTATATTTCATTCTAATTATAAATCAACAATATGCCCTGGAATTAATTGAAAACTTAATCAATACTTGTGGTCATTTGCAGATTTTAATTTTGATATACTTTTTTGTATTTTAGACTTACACACGTAAACGGAGATATTTACGATCTTTTTTGGTGCAATGAACCTAGACGCATGTATTTTGATGGAAATCAAGGAGTGATATTGTGTGATACTGACTGAGTTGTTAATATCAAATAGTACCCTTTCAGATTTTATGGTGTACGGTGGTGTGGATAAAGATAAACAATAAAATGGGGTAGTATAACTTGTTCTATTACAAATAAACTATAGTTATTTTTTGTGTAGAGTGACAAGTTCTCATTAAAACTTAGAGTAAGAAATAATATATACCGTTCCTCTGTTCTTAAGTGCTTATCAAGAATTCCACGGATGTTATTTATTGAGATAGCTTTCGTAAACGCGTTTAGGCAGCGTTTGCTTATAATGAAAACAAAGCAAGCAAAAGGCGTTTGTGGTAATTAGTGCCTATCGCGGGGCAAAGTTGAAGATCAGCTAAGTACAGAATTTTGTCAAAGGCGCGAAGCCAACCGTGCGATGTTATTCACAGGCAAACAGAAAAGCAGCTGGAGTTTTGTAATAAACCTAATATGTTGTCAGTGTAGTATAAGGGATGGGAAAGAGGGTGAATTGAAGACGTAATGTAGCTAATTAATAGGAGCGACCTTGCGGCAGCGCGCCTCTGGCTTCATATCTACCTCCCCCGAGGGCCATTGTACACCCGCCAGCCTAAACCAACTGTGTAAGTGAATTAAAATATTTATTAAGGAATTCACATACACACGCCTCCAGGGATCCATGCTTAATTAGCACCGTTACCATCTTAGATACTCCTTGAATAATTAAATTGTACTTTTAAGTATCTATCTATATGTATATCACGCGTACATTTTTTTCTTATTGACTCAGAAGCTCAAATAAACAACAAGTTTGATAACTAGTTCGAGTCCTGTGGCTGTATTATACAAGCAAAATTAAATGACGAACTGAAGGCACGTTTCGCATCTAGTGTTTCTTCGCAGGGACTCTTTATTAACCACGTGGACAAAACAGGATCACGTTTCAAGGAAAAATCCTCGCCGGGGATCAAATCATAAAATAACCTTATTTTCCTCCAACTCTCTGAAATTCACGTTTGCATTCTCATTCTTCTGCCATAAATGACTGACGAAATTAACTCGTTAATAAACTCCCACCCCCCCGCGTTAAGTAAATGGTTTTAAAATGAAGCGAATTTCTAAAGAATTTCCTGAAATACCAAAAATTCCGACAAATTCTTGAAAGGAATTCCGAAAGACTGTTTACGTACTAACATTGTCTTCATGTTTAATATAATTAAATCCTCCATCCAGATTTTACTGCCTACACAATACAGACAGGTGGTGTGAGATAAATTTTGATTTTCTTTTTCTATATTCTAACTAAAGTATATTTTTTTAAGTATTTCTTCTTTAGAATTTAAATTTAAATAACCTACAGGTGGATGGAGAATATCAGGCGAGGTTTTCTTTAAATTTTCATTTTCACATCAGAGAAGTTAAAGCCACTTTACAAACGCGCGCACGTCAACTCCTACCTCTTCAGTATCTTGCATAAACGCACAGAATCAAAGAGAACAAATTAAGTAAAATTTAATTATTTTCCTGGGGATTTCGCCCGTCAGAGTACACGTTATTTTGCAGGTAGAGAACCGCGTCCTCGAGGCTTTGCACGAAATTTTTCGCTTCGCTGTCCTTTATTCAGCCAACGTTTCATATTGTGCGTAATTAAAAATTTTCACGATTTTACGTTCACGATATGGCACACACAAAAACGTACGTTACCGTTACAACTGCGACGAACGTTGAAAAGTTTTCGTTTTAATTACGGATACAACGTTTTATCAAAAATAAAACGCACACTTAGCTTGTACTTTGATTATATCGGGTCTTCATTTAATCCTGTAACCCATGTGATCTACAACGTACTGAAATTAGTGCAAACTGCGTTTAAACCCGGTGGTGTTGATGTAGAAGAATACATGACGATTTAATATATAGCCATCGCTTGAGAAGAGGAAGGAGTCAAGTTAAAAAGACCAGATATTTTGTGACCATTGATTCGTCTTGTCAATTAAATGTGGGCTCTGCAAGTAAGTACGAGACTCCCGAAATATGTTAGGGTACGATGACAGTATATGTTCCGGGCGTCGACGGTATATAGGAACTTTTAGCCTTTTCACTTTAACCACAAGATTACGAAGATCTAAACTTGCCGCCTGTCACAAGTTTTATTTATACCTCTGCAGAGTTATTTTATGGCCTCACAGTTAAGTATATTGTTTTTATGGCACTTTTATGTTTTAGTTAATGGAATAGTAAATTCGTATTACTTATATATGCCACTTTAAAAGTTCGACTAGACACCTTGCCTTATTTAGGTGGAATTTTGTTGTAGTCGTGTGGGTGAGAGGAATTCCATTGCTGTGTGAAGGGGGGTGTGTTTATTCTGTTCGGGATGTAAGCGAAGCAGAACGCATAGGCAGGGTTTGCAGCTCTGGTCAGCAATGTGCAATGTAATCTACACATGTGACGGGTGTCCGACAAATCAATAGCCGTAGCGACCCTAACAGCTTTCGACCACGTCGCTGAGCTGACCGCATACCGTTGTTTTATTCCCTATATTTCACCGGAAGACTTTAGTGCGAACCTTGGAAAGTGAAAATGCTCGTTTTGGGGGAGGAGGGAAAGAAATTTTCCAGTAAAAATATAGAACCTTTCTGCCCTCCCCCACCCCCCGGAGGGATCAAAAACGAACGGCGTCGCCTTATTTATAGGTGACACTACTCGCATAATTAAAGCGAGGGATTAAAAATTGTGTGTCGCGTAATCAATTGATCTTCTCTCTTCGTACCATACGGAACTAAATTAAAACAAGTTCCAAAGGGTCGTTTTTCATCGCTCTAATTAAAGTGTCAGACACACATATTTTACAATTTACCAGCAGTTGGTACAGCCGGACCGAATCGCCAAGTTTTATTTTCGTTTGCTCAGCTCTGTTGTTTCTGCAACCCTTCTCTTGGCCGATGTTGGTTTAACGACGACCAGTGACCGAGATCGAGGTCGGGGTGGCGGAAAGTAGTCGCCATTGCCACTTCTATATTTCTCTCCAATTTCGCGACTTTCAAATTGCAATTACATCCAAATGGGAGACTCATTACTTCGCAATCATCATTTTTTAATAAACGCCTTGATTGATAAAGAAAATTATCGCGTCGTAACTGGCGTTCCTGCTAATGGTGTCTAATTAGGAACCATTCATCACTGGCGGTTGGTTGGCATCACTGAGGTGTTCTCTTTTAGAAGGAATCATAAATAAATCGCACCATCGCGTCTTCCTTATTTATTGAATTTAAGGTCTTCTTCAGGTAATTAGCGAGTTTTAATGATGTATATCTAGCTTTAAAAACTCCGTATAGCTTCGTAAGTTCCTTCGTATTTTAGTATAGCCACAATGAGGAGCGCACCTGCCGTCGTGCCACATTTCACGACAATGGTGCTATAAGCTTGATCTCACGGTAGGACAACGAACGTGCACGCTTTACAAATGGCTCATTCATAAAACACGAACAACACATGAATAACATCTCGAAGGGTGTCTACTCGTGACCGTCAATCTATAGACTTTTGCGGCCGTACAACGCACAATTCGTTTTCCGCGATATATACACTCGCGGGATAAAAGTGAGTTGTTGAAATTACTGCGTCTCCGGGAGGGTGCGACCGTGCTTTGCTAGCAAAGACGCTCATTAAGACATGCAAATGAGCTCTATTTCAATTCTTAAGGCATTTGCAAAGTGGATTTTGTCGGGCAAAACCGCAAATAGCAGCATTACTTTCAGGTTCATCTCCTACCCACCATCTACATATTTTTTCTCATCAAGCCTTCTTTACATCTTTTCCCTTTAAATTACACATCTCAACTTTATCAATATTACATACATTTCAAATTCATACACACAAACTTCTTCAAAACCTACACTACCCCAAGGCACCTCACCAATAATCCATTTTCAATAATCACCTCAAATCCTCATCAAGTGGAAACTTTTTAAACACACTCATTACGAATCCTTTTCCTCAGAAGCTATACACCACCGTCATTATCGTTTTCCAAGGTGTACGTAACCCTTTGATCGAATTTATATACCCTGGTTGTCTAATCAGCTACCAATCACGTTTTCTAAAAGTGCTTCCATCCGTAAACATTCGGCATTTACGATCCAACTTGATACCACATATACTTTCTTGAAAAGAAGACACTCATTGCAAATTCTCTTCCACAGAAGGTATATACCATCGTCATTATCATTTTCCAAGACGTACTTACCGCTTTAATCGAATTTGTATACCCTAGTTGTCCAATTGGCTGCCAATCACATGTTCTAAAAGCGAACAATGTGCCTCCATCCGTAAACACTCGGTATTCAGGATCCCATTTGATACCACAAATACCTTCTTGAAAACCAACGCTCCCCAATAAACTCCTACCATCTGTTTTCAACAATCATCTGAAGTCCTCGCATAAGGTGAAGACTTTCTAAAGACACTGGGTGCAAATTCTCTTTCTTAGAAGGTGTATACCATCGTCATTATCATTTTCCAAGACGTACTTACCGCTTTAATCGAATTTATATACCCTGGTTGTCCAATTGGCTACCAATCACGTGTTCTAAAAGCGAACAATGTGCTTCCATCCGTAAACATTCGGTATTCAGGATCCCATTTGATACCACAAATACCTTCTCGAAAACCAACGCTCCCCAATAATCTCCTACCATCTGTTTTCAACAATCGTCTGAAGTCCTCGCATAAGGTGAAGACTTTCTAAAGACACTGGGTGCAAATTCTCTTCCTCAGAAGGTATATACCATCGTCATTATTAAGGCGTACTTGTCGCTTTGATCGAATTTATATTTCCTGATTGTCTAATTAATAATCTCTTCCCCAGTGGCGCCCACAATTAATTTTGAATAATTGATTGTGAATAATTCTCTGCTCAAGTCCTCGAACTAAATTATCTTCTTCAGATCACAGTTTAACTTGAAGGCTTCCGCGGCCGTCGTCCATGGGTGGCTTCCGGTTGGAACCGCGTGTCTTGGATTCCTTCTCCTGCCGACGTTTCGTTCTCCATTGCAGAAGAACTTCCTCAGGACTGTTGCTGCTGATGGTGGTGCTGCTGCTGGTGGTGGTCTTGCTGCTGTTTCTTGTAAGTCGTGGTCTCGGATTTCTTCTACTGCCGACGTTTCGGTCCCCATCTTTTGTAAGCCTCGACGAGTTACAAGAAGCAGCAACAAGACCACCAGCAAAGGCAGCACCACCACCACCAGCAGCAGCCCTGAGGAACTTCTTCTGCAATGGAGAACAAAACGTCGGCAGTTTAAGAAATCCGAGACACTCTATTCCAACTATCATTACCATTTTTGAAAGGTTTATGGCTTGATCATTTCCTGAATGTGGGATCATCTTAGTTACCAATTACGTTTTTTCTTTTTATTTCAAGATGAAGTGTATGTTTCTATCCCTAAACACCCAGGGTTCAATTTGATACCTCAAATATTGGAAAATGTTGCCTTTTGCTCCAAGTCGATAGTGCCTTCTGCCCAGACACCTTTATTTACGAGTTACTTTCAATTTACAAACTGAGAACTTAACTAATTAGTATTCTGTTGCTCCTGCCACTCTCTCTTTAAAAAAAATAAAATGATGCTGCTATTCTGTTTTCTTTTTTCTAAACGTATTTTCCTAACAGAGACAAACTCAATTAATTAGAATTCTTAACGAAATCTAATAAGACGCTTGCAAAATAAGACGCGATTGTATAAATGAAAGTTTGGAACAGTGGCCCTCCGGAGATCCGGCTGCAGAAAGTTCAGTTGACTACCGAAAACAGCAAGTACTTGCCTGGAAATTTATGAAACGGACGATTTGAAACGTCGATGGAATTAAAACAGAATTCAATTTGGCAAGTTTAAGTTGCTCGAAATTGATTTTTAAGCGCAAATGTATTTATTTCAGGCAGGTCTAAATCATGAAAGGGCCAATCAACTTGAACATTTATGAAAGAAGCCATTTAAATGCCTATAGAATTAATAAAGATTGAGAGCGCAATTCCGGTGCATTCATCACGTTAGGTTTAATTATTATTTATTTAGTTACTGTGAATTTATTTTAAGGAAAAAAAAAACAGTAATGCAAATAGAATTCAATTTGAAGGACTCAACTCCGGCACCTCCACCATTTTAGATTTAATAATTATGTTTGGTGGTTCGGAATTTAATTTTGTATGCGAATGTATTTGTTTTAGTCAGAATTGAAGTGTTTTATGAAAGAAGAGCTTGTACATCTCATCGGCTGAGTGCCAAGTAAACTTTTCTGTAACACTGCGCCAGATTTTTCGTGTCTGAAGTAAAAAATGCATTTTTTGGTGGGTTTTGTGTATAAATCCAGCCAAATATTACTAGGTCAAAGAAGTTTTGGTATATTTTGTTGAGTATTGAAGGTTTTATAATTAGATGGAAAAGGAGGAATCTGAGTGTTAATTAATTAATTGTAGTATTGTAGGGAAAGTTTTCCTGAAGGGTGTTAGTACTATGGCTTGGAAAATTTAATTTAAATTGTGATGGTGCAAGAAATGCTTTGTAAAGCTGAATTAAAGCGTCAGTTGACCACAGTGCAACAGTTGTGGTGCGACGAAGCGCAATCGAGAGTCCAACCGAATCGTTTGAATCAAAGTATTTTTGCAGGGCTGCGCGCATATTGCGTCGCAGGGGGTTACTATAGCTATATCATCCCTATCTGACGCCTGTATTATTGCTGACGCGCAATCTGCACGAGTTAAATTACATAAACGTGTTGGCACGGAAAGTCCGTATTGTTCCGAAAGAATTTTTGGAACTTGGGAAACTTATATAGACCTTAAAGATGGGCTGGGAATAGGAGCCCGATGTGCCTTGATTTAAATAAATCTTCCCCGAGATTATTTTACGTGTTTGGTGTATCTGAAAAGTTTTATTCCTTTCTCGAACAATATCTGCATTTTTCTTTCCTTGCTAATTTTAATTTACGAGATATTTTTCATACAACTTCCCTAAACAATTACTTTACTCAAGACATTCATTCGTTTTCATAAAACGGAAATATTTAATATAAATTCTTGCATTCCTCACTTTCTCTCTCTCTCTCTCTCTCTCTCTCTTCTGCGTTAGGCGAAACTAAATTTAAAGTAAACGTCGAACAGTGGTGAGATTCCCTATTTTTTTTTCCTGCGCCGATAACTTTCGGTTCAGGGAAACTAAAATGAGATTAATTCAGGATTATACACATAAAAAAAAGAATAAATAAGGGAGGACTTAAAAAATCAATACTGTCGCCCGCTACTCAGTTTAGAGTAACAAATCAATTTCAATTTCATTTCCTGCTAATATAAAAGAAAAAACTTGCGCTGGAATAAAACCAAATTTGGTGTAAAACGGGGGGTGGAAGAGGTGACTGATTAAAAGAGAAAAACAAGGAAATCTTTTCTTATACCTCAACCAAATTAGAAAACCCACTGTTCACCCCTTTCGTCCCCAATAATTCCTCCTTTTATCAATTTAGCGTGCAACCTCGAATTTCCTTGTTTTTAGTCTGGTTCTCAAAAATATAGCCGGAAATTGATCTCTACTTTGTTTCCCAAAGTTTGCTGGACGGCACCTACTTATATTTTCAGTATTGTCGAAATTGGTCACTCATTCTCTCTTCCTTATTATAACAGTTCGTATAAAAATCGGAATCTTTAAATAACGTATTATATTTAAATGAAAGGAGAAAACCAATTGACACATGTGAATAGCAAGTTATTATTATTACTAAAAACAATTACAAAGAATTTTTGAACTGAAATTACTAAGGGCCGGTTTCATAATCAAGCTAAAGGAGACTTTAAAATTAAAGTCACAGTCAGACGTCAAAACAAATGCGAAAATGTAATTTAAAGTCTCCTTTAGTTCGATTATGAAACCGGGCCTAAAATTTTAGCAGTTAAAAATAAAGAGCGAGAAAGGGACGAAGAAATCTGCACACATCTTCGTTTCTAAATTTGTTAAGCTGCAAGGATTCTGTTTCATTCAAACTCACACTTTCTTGTGTATACTACATTAGTACCGACCGCGGGTTATTTATTTAATAATTTATTAAGGGTGACCTACCCGAAATTCTTTTTTTTACTGATAAACAACAGAGCCACCTCCGTTTTGCTGATACCCCTACTTTTTTTTTAACTGAAGAGCCACCCTGAAAAACGATTTTCTTGTTCAGTAGTTCTTTGAGTTTTATAGCCGAAAATGTTCTCGCGAGGGTGGTTTTGTCTCGAAACGTCAGAACAGGGTCGTTATTTACCTAAAGATTGTCAAATTCTCCTTATGAGATATTTCCTCGATTACTTAAAATTAAAATGAAAAGGTAATTTTAACAAATACATAAAAAAAATAAAAAGATAATACAAGGCAATGACTCGTAGACTGTTTAGAAAATATAACTTTACAATTGCAGGAATGATAACATAAGAAAATAAAATTTTTCAGTATATAATAATGTAAGCGGAGAGAGGCAAGGATTTTCCTATCGTTTGCAGTGATTAGATTACAAATGCATTAAAAAAAATAAAAAGATAATACAAGCCAATGACTCGTAGACTGTTTAGAAAATATTACTTTACAATTGCAGGAATGCTAACATAAGAAAATAAAATTTTTCAGTATATAATAATGTAAGCGGAGAGAGGCAAGGATTTTCCTATCGTTTACAGTGATTAGATTTCAAATGCATTAAAAAAAAATTGCGATCGTAACAATGACCTGTACTCAATATCATATTTCATCGAGCACACGACTTTTAACAAAAATGTGTTATGTGTACAATTTCGCAGCTGCACGAATATTTTCAATTAAATTAATAATGAAATTATAATTATCTTAGTTACCAAGAATCTGAATTCTTACACTGGCGGTGGCAAGGCAACATTTTTTTGTATGTAACACTTTTCGAATAATTTATACATAGAAGACGCTGTAATTTGTCTGCACACCTTCGGGGGGTGAGGGCGGGGGATCCCCAAGGAGGAGAATCAGGCGCCCTTGTTTCCGTATGTAGTTAAATATTTAGGTGGAGTTTATTTATTAGCGTTCACACGCCTTGAAATCAGAAAGTTAGCAACAAATCTTGTAGTCCTGGAAATGTTTGTTGTTAAAAATAAAGCAGCGCGTTTTTAGATCCTTCTGATTATAAATACATAAATAAATAAATAAATAAATAAACAATAGCGAATTAAAATCAAAATATGAAAATAAACTGAAATGTAATAATAATTTTGGGTTGAAATTAATTAAAATTTGAATGGACAATAAATATTTATTGCGACAGAGAATTAGAATTTTTTTTTTGCGGTGTATTTTATCGCGCCGCAATTTTGATTAAAGGTAAAACAAACATGATTTATTTATTTCGTATGCGCTCGTATTTATCTTATACAAACAGTGCATGCACATTTGTCAGCAGAGTGAAATTCAAATTATTAAAACGCGATAAACTGGAACAAATTTTTAAAATTCGTGGCTCTACACACACGCAGTTAACATTATGTTTTTAATTCAAGGCGAGCGGGGGCTCTTGTTTTGTTTCAGGTTGGCAACACATGTATTACAAACATTTTGAGTATTATTAATGCGCAAACGTCCGCACATTCAATAAATCATAGAGAGATGGAGGGAATTATCATCATCATATATCAGTCATATTTATATGAATGAGCAGATGCATACATTACTATGTATGTATTCCCTAAAAATTATATTCTTTTAATTTAAAATTAATGAGAAAAAATCGTACCGTACGGTGGCAACCCAAATAACACACCTGACATCCGCAGAATACCAACAGTTAATTTTTTTCTATTTTTTTTAAATATTAACAAATTATTTCTTCAATTCGAAGTTTCACCCAATCTGAAATTAACTCCGAAGTTCTCTTTCTGCCGCGCGTGACAAATAATATTCATTTCCTGCTCTTGTTAAGGAAAACTTGCCTCTCAGAAACTCAAATTAATGGAGTACTCATTTATTCCTATTTGTCTCATCTCAACTTCCAAGCTATTTCAGTTACAATATAAATTGTATAAGTGTAGCTAATTTCATACATTTTTGCAACGCGTTAACGCCTACACATTCCAAAAAAAAAAAAAATAGGAAATTCCCATTCCCCCCATTCCCCACGATGAACTTCATTAAAGTAAAGAATTAATTAAATCCCCCCCAGGTTTAAAATTAAACAGGGATATTGTGAATGTGAATAATATACGAAATGGATTGTGCATAATTCCGCAGTGCAGATGCAATCTTATATTTAACCCCCCCTCGACTATACATATAGATACGTATATGCACACATGTTCTTAATATCCGGCAATAAATCCTGCTGAAAATTTCTTCGTATGTGTTCATCCCGACGATATTTTCTTAATTCGTCCCTGCGGGGCGCTCATCGATAATTCCTGTTATTTTAATTCTTTGCGAGCATTTCTGTTTATTTTTATTCACGTGCCGTATTTATTTAACTTCAAAGTGCTTCAGCTCACCGGTTATTTTTATTTATACGGGATACATTTCCAGTTTTCGTTAATATCACTCGCGATCATGAATAAAACAAACACGTTCGATATACTCAAGCTTTGTATACTTCCTTTTTTATATTTTCTTTCATTCATTCCTTTGTCTCGCGAAAGCATCACGCATTATAAAATCAACAACCACGAAATACATTATCATTTATTTGTTTTTTTCTTGGAATTGCTTTAGTTACTTTAATTTATTGTGGGTTTCCTGAACATCACAGGGGTTTCCCCTTAAATGAAGCGTCATATTTGATATGATTTTATTTTCCTGTACTTCTGTTATAATTTATAATTTCGTTGCGAATGGGTTTATTCAACGAAATATATAAAATTGCAATTGCATTAAAATTGGAAATGAACAACCACGAAATACATTATCTTTTTTTTTGAGAAAAAAACTAAATTGCTTTAGTTACTTTAATTTATTGTCGCTTTCCTGAACATCACAGGGGTTTTCCCTTAAATTAAGCGTCATATTTAATATGATTTTATCTTTTTTATTCCTTTGTCTCGCGAAGGCATCGTGCTTTATAAAATTAACACCTTTTTTTAATACAAAATTGCTTTATTGTTGGATTTCTGAATATTACACAGGGTTTCCCAAAAGCTTTCTTATTTTAAATTAAGCGAATTTCGAATTTTCTTTGTACTTAATTTGGGTGACCCTGTATTTCTGTTATAATTTATAATTTCGTTGCGAATGGGTTTATTCAACGAAATATATAAAATTGCAATTGCATTAAAATTTGAAATGAACAACCACGAAATACATTATCCTTTTTTTTGGGAAAAAAAAGTAAATTGCTTTAGTTACTTTAATTTATTGTTGCTTTCCTGAACATCACAGGGGTTTTCCCTTAAATGAAGCGTCATATTTAATATGATTTTATCTTTTTTATTCCTTTGCCTCACGAAGGCATCGTGCTTTATAAAATTAACACTTTTTTAATGCAAAATTGCTTTATTGTTGGATTTCTGAATATTACACAGGATTTCCCAAAAGCTTTCTTATTTTAAATTAAGCGAATTTCGAATTTTCTTTTTTTTAATTTGGGTGACCCTGTATTTCTGTTATAATTTATAATTTCGTTGCGAATGGTTTTATTCAACGAAATGTATAAAATTGCAATTGCATTAAAATTCGAAATGAACAACAACGAAATACATTATCCTTTTTTTTTGGGAAAAAAAAGTAAATTGCTTTAGTTACTTTAATTTATTGTCGCTTTCCTGAACATCACAGGGGTTTTCCCTTAAATTAAGCGTCATATTTAATATGATTTTATCTTTTTTATTCCTTTGTCTCGCGAAGGCATCGTGCTTTATAAAATTAACACTTTTTTTTAATACAAAATTGCTTTATTGTTGGATTTCTGAATATTACACAGGGTTTCCCAAAAACTTTCTTATTTTAAATTAAGCGAATTTCGAATTTTCTTTGTACTTAATTTGGGTGACCCTGTATTTCTGTTATAATTTATAATTTCGTTGCGAATGGTTTTATTCAACGAAATGTATAAAATTGCAATTGCATTAAAATTTGAAATGAACAACCACGAAATACATTATCTTTTTTTTTGAGAAAAAAACTAAATTGCTTTAGTTACTTTAATTTATTGTCGCTTTCCTGAACATCACAGGGGTTTTCCCTTAAATTAGACGTCATATTTAATATGATTTTATCTTTTTTATTCCTTTGTCTCGCGAAGGCATCGTGCTTTATAAAATTAACACTTTTTTTTAATACAAAATTGCTTTATTGTTGGATTTCTGAATATTACACAGGGTTTCCCAAAAGCTTTCTTATTTTAAATTAAGCGAATTTCGAATTTTCTTTGTACTTAATTTGGGTGACCCTGTATTTCTGTTATAATTTATAATTTCGTTGCGAATGGTTTTATTCAACGAAATATATAAAATTGCAATTGCATTAAAATTCGAAATGAACAGCCACGAAATGCATTATCTTTTTTTTGGGAAAAAAACTAAATTGCTTTCGTTACTTTAATTTATTGTTGGTTTCCTGAACATCACAGGGGTTTTCCCTTAAATTAAGCGTCACATTTAATATGATTTTATCTTTTTTATTCCTTTGCCTCACGAAGGCATCGTGCTTTATAAAATTAACACTTTTTTTAATGCAAAATTTCTTTATTGTTGGATTTCTGAATATTACACAGGGTTTCCCAAAAACTTTCTTACTTTAAATTAAGTGAACTTGGAAGAATTTTCTTATGACTTAATTTGGGTGACCCTGTATTTCTGTTATAATTTATAATTTCGTTGCGAATGGGTTTATTCAACGAAATATATAAAATTGCAATTGCATTAAAATTTGAAATGAAAACGATACGCCATTCAAACTGTCACATACATAGTATTTCTTCTAAATATAAATGCAGTCATAAACATAAATCTCTTTTATTATTCCGGTTGATTTTCAAACTACCCTTGTATATTGCACCCTTTTTAGGGAGAATGTGCTTTAAAGTTAACCGCATCATACGTGCCCGGGAGAATAAATACGTCACTTTATATTTAAACGACTTTCTTTTCGGTAAGTAATTCGCCGCATTATTTCTATTTGCAAAAAAATTTCGCTCCGGTATATTATAATACAGGGTGAATGCGATTAATTAAATGCATGCATCTGCATCTTAGGTATAGAGAGATCAAAGAGTCACTTGCATGCATCAAAATATAATTACCCCGTCAATTAGCGAATTAATTAACGCTTTGATGTGCATGCAATTTATGGATTTTAGTAAAGCCTGCAGATGAAAAATTATATTCACTTTAAATTTGGCTAAAAGTAAGATTCATCAATAGGTGTGCTACATAAGAACTGGCGAGAGAAACTGCGCCTCAAGAAACAGCTGTCCAAGAAGTATGTCGCAAAGGGGTCAACTGATATTTGTGAAATCAATTTTTTTTTTCACTTCCTAATAACATAAACTAATACGCATTATAAATTGAAAGAACACTCAGAAATTTAAAAATTAGGAAAAAATTCGTATAATAATGATTAATTTACTTATGAAAAGGTATAGGTTGTATCTGTGGCAATTATGTTTTTCGAGTAAAATGCCTAGGAACTATTTGGCATTAACAGTGAAATTAGTACGGTATTGTTAATTAAATTCCGAAAATGTGTCACATTTCACGAGAAGAATTTGTTTAATAAGAAACAGCGCAAGGAGCAGACAAATTAAAGCCACAACCACCTCGTTATTTTTATTACCTCGTGTAATTAGTTTTTGCGCTCGGTATTGTTTAATTACTGTAAAATTTTTTGAACTGCTCGCAAAGAGAAACGAGTCAGTCGCCTTTAAAAATAAAAATAAACACCGTCGTTCATTTGCAACTACATACATACAGAAAATAAAGTAGAGGAATAAGAACGCCCTCCTTGTAATGGTAGAACAACAGAAGATTTCTTTCAAGTTCTAGTTCCTCTTGAGTACATACGTGCTAATGGAAAACAAACTGCACAGAGGCAAAATGACAAGAAGTTCGTAGTCGTACTACTACTACACGAATAAATCAGATGAAAAGAAAGTAGACTAAAAGCCTCATGTGCATACAACGTAGTTTGTGTGTGCGTGTGTGTGTATGTATACATATAAACTGATGAAAGAGAAATTTTTCTTAAACCACATACACAGACTTGTATCCTCTTCAAAATGACATATATTATATTCTGCGCGGAAATAAAGTTAGGAATTCTTTTCACACACGAGAAGAGAGATAAAGTCAGAAAATACTAAATAATTTTATCGCCTCAACTTTATAAGGCAGCTGGGAGGGTTGGTTTTCATCTTTAATAAATCTATACCCCTACACTTTTCTTAAAGCATTTTCCAAACAAAAACCACCAATGGTACATAGCCGATTTCATAGATGTGGATGGCCTTGAAATAATTTGATTATAGGCTGCTCTCACAGTGGTGAAAGTATTCTGGGTCAATACTCGCTCTCGGACAATAAAGATGAGATGAGATGAGATGAGAACCGGACCTTGCTTCAGACTTCAGACATTTTATTTTTTTTTGAATTCACGCTCTAATATAATCTACATTTAAATTTAAAGCATTTAAAGCTGGAAGCATTAATCCAACCCCCCCAAATTAGATTCCTGTTTTGATATACGTATGTTATCCCCCCTGGAAATTGGGTTAAATCAAAGAAACTTAATAACACTAATTATGTGGCATTGCGCATTTCCAATTACTTCGTTTGATGTTCGCATTCTAATAACACCGGAACGTGTTAAACTAAATTAAGCCGATTACCAGGTGCTAGGAAGAATATTCCAAACACCTACCCTACCTACCAATCTCTTTGTCTGCTTTCATTCATTCAAATTACTTACCTAATTAATGATTCGATTTTTCAAATATCAGTCTGCCTGCCTTAATGAATGTGGAAAATCTCGAATATTCAATAATACTGAGTTCAGTTTGAGCAAGTTGTTTAAATGACACACACAACGAAATAATGAAATGAAAATAATAAAGATGGTCGTGGATTATAAGAAAGAACATAAATTTAAATTAAAAAAAAAATCGTGATTTCAAAATTTAAAGCTGTATAAGATTTGATTGTGTTGTATACGGGGTGCGATAATAAAAAAAGGAGACGTAGTAAATTCGCATATATTTTTTTCTTTTAATTAAAGTCGTTTGTACATGGACGTAATTGAGTGTCTTATAAAAGAAGATCTAGCGTCTAAAATAAAATAAATTAATTCCTCTAAATCTGTCCGCGTTACTTTAAAAGTAAAATCTGTGAGAAATTACCTTTAAAGTGGTTAAGTATAAATAATTAATATAAAGTTCTGCTTGAATCTCCGCCGATGTGAAATAAAAGAAGAACTTTAAGTACCGAGCTGCCGATGAAATGAAACTTGGAGTAAAGTTTTTAAGCACTTCAGCGACACACTATTCCTTAACGTCAGAAGTCTGTTCATTTTGCGACGATTTCAAGTCACCGTAAGCGTAACTAGTGTTCGGCGTTTTAAACGAGACGTAACTTCCGTACTGTTGGCCGTTGAGAACTTTGTCCGTTTCAGATACATTGTCTTCTTGACCGCTCGCACCACTGCCTCCCTTACTATTTTGTTTGTCCGAATTGTTGCTGAAATACAATGCGATTTCGTTGTTATCTACTAACTGCAAAGATGCATCTGCGTTAGGCTCTTCTGTTATTTCAGTTTTACTCGTGTTTTGTACCACCGCCGTCGTTTCCGTAACAGGCGGTGAAACTGCCACCAAGTTCTTTACAGATTGTTGGGCCTCTTCATCAGCCCTGTTCTCCACGTCACTTGTTGATTCCGTTCCACCGTTTGAGTTTGGAGAATTTGTTATCTCAGCGTACGCCTGAGCGTTACCACCACCAACAGAATGTATATGTTGTAACAAAGGCTGACCCAGTATATTTACATTTTGCGCCTGCGGTTGTTCGATTGCTGCTAATATCGACTGAAGCAAACCATCGTTTAAGACTTGCTCGTGCGGAACTTGCCCTGGAGTGCTTGCCGAACCCAATCCATCCGCAGCCTGTATTTGCAGAGTATAACTACCCAAAGCACCTTGCACAGGAATGTTATTCAAGTCCAAACTTTGGGATTTAATTAATTCACCACCAGCTGCAAAACTTTCCCCCAAAGACTTTCCATAACTCTCCTTGCTATTGTCGATGATGAAGTTACTTGACGCCTCTCCATTCACCCTCACGGATGATTGCGAATGGGCCGCCTGCAAATCCGGAGGACCATACGTCAAATGTGGAAAAGACCCACCACCAATATTCGTCTTCAACGACGAAAGCGATTCCGTGTAAGTATTAGCCGAAGGCACGCCGTAACTCAACTGGGGCAAAGGCTGCGATTTATGAATACCACAATCATGAAGTTGGTACGCCCCAAGATTCTGCACACCCCCAAAATTCTGATTCTGCCCGGCAGCATATCCACCAGATAGCGAATTATAATCCAATACACGGTTCTGCTCCAAATTATAACCGTTAACCGACTGACCTACACCATGATATGAATGGTAACCCTGAGCAGCAGATGATTGCTGCTCTACATTAAAATGATTTGCATCGACGTTATTACTATGAATTTGGTCTACATTGAAATTGAATTGGCTGGTCTTCAGGGGCAAAGCAAAACTTCCCTCCACTCCCCCTAAATTGGTGGCGTACGTCGTTGAGAAATCGGAAACCAAACCGGCGGTTGAAGACCCGTGCACTACATTCTGGAATGATATGGGGTTGTTATTAATATTCGGGAGACTATACAAAGTTGAAGGCTGAGGGGGTTCAGGTTCGTTAACCGGCTTGGTTAGATCTGGAACCGGCGGGGGGATGTACGTTGGCCCTCCCAAATGAACGTGGGAGCTTTCTATTATACCTTGCGCGTCTTTCTGAGCGACGGCGTTACCAACTGACTCGATTAATCCGTGGGGTACGGGCTCTCTGAAAATCACAGGGTGCTTAGGTGGGTTTATTTCTAGAGCGTTGAGATTGGAATTGGGTTGAAATAGTGGCGTACCATACTGCGAGCTGGGGACGACCCCGTACAATCCATTGGGGGGAATCAAACCTACCCCATTCGGTGATAAACTAACTTGCTTCCCGCTTGCCCCAAAGAATGCACCAAATGATCCTCCGGATTGTGATTGCGAGTGGGCGTGGGTGTGAGCGTTATAAGAATGAGCTGCAGCGTACGGTCCATTAGGTGAATATGAATTGACTGGTGGTGACGTGTATGTATCAAAATGCCCACCTTCAAACCCTAACCCAGCGTTATTGTTGCCACCAAAAAGTTCGTAACCTACGCTTTTAACTACTGAAAGTGAGTTATCATGATTTGCAAGGCCAATTTGGGATAAATCTATATTCAACGCCGCTTGTTGGGATGCTTCACCTGACGTGCTGATTATCCCACCTGATCCAGTCACTGAATTCAAGGGTGCGCCGTAAGAATCGCTTACCACCGCCGAAGACTTGTAGTTGTCTTGAAGTCCCAGTGATTGTACGCCGGTTCCCCCCACGGGGGGTGGTATAAAATCGCCGGAAATTTGGATATCCACGGCACCATGAGTTTGTTGCTGAGGTGCGCCGTATAAATCAGATGGTGGTCTTGAAACCAACCCGGGAATCGGTTGCCAGCCGTCGTATTTAATATCGGGAGGTGTGGGAGGGGCTGGCGCGCCTGGATGAGGCGGGCCGTGAGGAATTGGCTCGGGTGGGCCATAGTTAACCGGCACCTTTTGCTTTCCGATATCGCTAATAATATCTATGCTGATGGTTGGGGGGCCGTAAGTATCAGTCAGAGGCGGCGGGTTTAAAATCACATCGCTGGGGGGTCTGAGTATGGGTTTCGAGGCGATGAGGACTTGCTTTTGGGGGCCGTGCAGTAATTTCGGCGGGCCGTACTGTGGTTTAGGTGGACCAATGAAGGGTTTGGGGGGTTTCAAAAGTCCAAATTGTTCTTTGACCCTGACGTTCGATTGGAAACGATTGGAACCGTAGAAGGTTTTCAGGCCTTTGTTGAAGACGGGTGGGTTGAAGGGTTTCGGTGGTCTTTGCAGAAACGGCGGGCCGTACTTCACGGGTACGGGGGGGTATTTAGGCGGCCCGTAGATTTTCGCCGGGCCGTAAGTGATCTTCGGTGGTATGATGTTTGTTTTAAAGGGCACTCCGTAAGTCAAGGGTAGATTTGGGAGTGGCGGTGGTATATCCGGGGGCGGCGCTGGGTATATTATGTTGTTACCGATGTTAGGGGCGCCGTAAACTGGTAAGGGTAGGCCTAGGTTGCTTGGGATTTCGGGTAAGTAAGAGTTGAGTGGTGCTCCGTATAGGCCGTCCAGGGCGACGGGGGTTCCGAAAACGTCGGTTAGGCCGAGGGGGACGTCTCGTCTGCTGGTTTCTGGTTCGGAGCTAGCCGGTGCTGAATCTGCGAGGTTTGCAGAGTCGCTTTCGGTACTCTCACTGTTTACGTTGCTGCTGCTGGTAGATTCTACGGGGGTTTTCGAATTTGGCCCATTATTCACAACAGCACTGATTCGTTGCGATGCCAAGGATATGCATAAACATGCAACAAAAACCTGCAAAGATTAAAATTCAAAATTACTATGAGGGAAAGACAAGGAACGAATTATATTATAAATTGGAGTAATTTAATTACTGTTTAATTAGTGACATACACCTAACGGCATCTGGTCGTGAGCTCAACATATGGGAATATTCGTATTAATAGCATGTATGCTATAGTCATAGATAATGGGTAATGCTCTGTGGGATTGTCTCATCCATAGGCGTACATAAACGCAGTTAATGTGCATCGCCTCCAAAGCTCATGATGGGCTGAGCGTCTGTTTTAAATTAAGACAACGCAAAGGATTAATTAGTGACGAGATTGCCTAAAATTCGTTTAACTTTTACTGTTCTACAAAACCAAACCGAAACTACATAATACATTCTGCAAGAAATTATCTGAAACTAACCTGAACTAATTGGTGTAAGTAATAACATTTGCTCGTCTTACTAACGGTATTATTATTTTATTGGATGGAGGTTTAGTAATTAATATGAGGCCGCAGAACAGTATATTGCGAACATTTTTCTAGGCCAATCATGAATCAAATTAATATTTTTCATTATATCTACTCACTCTAATCGAGTGTACTAACTAAAAGGGCCAAGCTT
Organism: Prosopocoilus inquinatus; assembly: GCA_036172665.1. NCBI lineage: Eukaryota > Metazoa > Arthropoda > Insecta > Coleoptera > Lucanidae > Prosopocoilus > Prosopocoilus inquinatus. The sequence continues at coordinate 14,297,877 of CM069880.1, read as the reverse complement.
TTCGAAATCCTTCGGTTAGCACAAACACTTATAAATAAAATAAAAATAAAAATAAATAAAATCATCCAATGAATAAATTAAATGGGTTTGGCAAGAATTGATTGATTAATTGTAGTTAAAAATTATTCCAAGTCACGAGTTCAACCAACACACTTGCCATAAATATTTATAAATGTAAACAATCAGAAACTAACTCTACACATGTTAGAATACGACGGAATAATAAAACAACTTTCTAAGAGAGACGTTCTCAATAAAAGACGTTACTTCTGAAATATGAAAGCCGGCTTTTAATACGCGTTTTCAAAATATACCATAAAAGTAAAGAGCTTTAAGAATTCAATAACGAACAGAAATACTATTGAATGAATTGTCTTGTGTTGTGGTAAATAACTGGGTCATGTTCAAGGCTTGGGCATCGTGACTTAAAATCGTTACAAACTCGCAAAGCCACGAAGATATTAACAACTATTAAAGCAAATTTATTGGAGGAGCATTCATAAATTAATTGCGAGTAGATTTTTAGAAAACGTTATTATTACAAACCTGTCGTATCCACATGGTTCAAATCCAAATAACAAAAACGTATCCAGAAGTAATAAATAAGTCTCACTTGAAAACACTAAAAACTACAAAAGCAAAACACTAATTGGGGCACAGTTAGCTTAAAACTACCATGTCGAGGTATTTTCAAAAAATAATCCGTAATCTTAAAGGTGCTTGTTTTATACAATCAGTAAAGAAGTTGAAGAAGATGAAGAGCCCCCCTCCTCCAAAGGTGGTAAATGTTGTCGAGAGTAAGTAGGGATGTTAAAATTAACTTACGAATCAGAGAAAGTAGGATACAGAAGAAAGTATATGTGAAGAATAAGTATCACGACGTTGTATGGTTTGCTCGTGAAATAGAATGAAATGCATTCTAAAAATTAAAGCCGAGCCGAGTTTGTCGAATAAAACAAATCTCTCGTGCTTTCTTCTTCTCCTGCTGTAATTAACAAATACTCTTACATAAACTCATGGAAACTATTGCGCAAATTTATCATTCATATACCGAACGTATTTATGAATGCTTTGTACGAACACTCTTTTCTTACGTTTGTAGCCACCTTTAAGTATTTAATTTATTTTTATTTTTTTTTTAAATACTAATTTGAAACTCGGTCACATTCGCTGTGGAATTTTACGAGCGCTGCTTAAAAATTTGCTTATGAAATAAAATTTTGACAAAATAACCTCGGAAAATGAAACGCACACGAAAAGGAACACCTCACTTACATGAAGGTAATAAAAAAGTTGAAATGTGCAACAAAGTTATTACTCCGCATATAAAAGAATTTTACCTCTATTAAGTTTACGGCGGTAGTACATAATAAAAGTGTCATAAACTTGATGAGAAGTTAAACGAAATTAAATTACATTAACCGAATTAAATTGAGCATTTATAATCAAAATCAAATTCTTTTAGAACAGAAACGAAACAAAATTTAAAATCGAAAAATCGGGACAGTTTGACATCTTTGCATCTTCGTCTTTATTTGGTGCCATCTATTGACGATTGTATATAACAAGACGTGTTAAATTTAATTGAAATTTAAATTTAACTGAAATTCGTCAAATAAATTATTTTTGTGAACCCATACTATTTTTCACGAAAGGTTATGTTCTTTTGACAGTTTTGTATCTTCATCTTCATTTGACGCCATCTACTGATGATTGCAAATAACAAAATGTGTTATAACCTCTTATTGAAATTTAAATTTAACTGAAATTCGTCAAATAAATTATTTTTGTGAACCCATACTATTTTCCACGAAAGTTTACGTTCTTTTGACAGTTTTGTATCTTCATCTTCATTTGACGCCATCTACTGATGATTGCAAATAACAAGACGTGTTATAACCTCTCATTGAAATTTAAATTTAACTGACATTCGTCAAATAAATTATTTTTATGAACCCATACTATTTTCCACGAACGTTTACGTTCTTTTGACAGTTTTGTATCTTCATCTTCATTTGACGCCATCTACTGATGATTGCGAATAACAAAATGTGTTATAAGCTCTTATTGAAATTTAAATTTAACTGAAATTCGTCAAGTAAGTTATTTTTGTGAACATGAAAGGTTTTGTTCTTTTGACATCTTTATATCCTCATCTTCATCTGTCGCCATCTGTTAATGACTGCGTATAATAAGATGTGTCAAAACCTCTCGTTCTCGTTTTTAGGTTAGAATAAGTTATTTTGTCAATTTGTTTCTAACCATTTCTCTTTTCATGGAGCTTTCGTCTTGACAAATCGCTTACGAGCTTGTATTTTTATGTTCACATAGAAAAAAAAACTATTTGCACTTTAAAAGGTTGGCAACACTATTCGCCAAGCTTCACAATCAGTTCTTTTTTTGGGCAGAAAGTGATGTTTTAGATTTTATTCATGGTTCGTTTGTTTTATTTGGTCTTTCTGTTTCCTGCCACTTTCATCTTTTGTTTGTTTATTCTGTTTTTCGCATTTTTCTTCTTTTTAATCGAATCGGTTTTCGCATTTTACTGACTTCTCTTAGACATGCTTTTTTTTGCAGGTTTCATTTGTTTTTCTTTTTGTACTGATTTATTTCCATATTTACATTTACTTTTTTCTTATTCGTCGTATATTTTGGTTCTTCGCTTGAAATTTCTTTTATTCCTTTCTGCTTCATTTTTAATTTGAAAAAAATACGAGAACCTTTTTAATGTAAACGCTTTTAATTTAAAGCGGCTTTCAAAACCTGTGAATTGTTTTGTATTTGAAAGCAAAAGAAAGGAAGTAGTCAATTACAGTTTCCTGTAATTTTTCTTTCATTTCATTCATTTGAAATTCGAAGTTATTTGTTTTTAATTTACTTTTCGATGCAAGATTGTTTCTTGCGTTTGTTAAATAATCGCTCGTCTTTTGTTGAAACTTTTAGACAGCAAATCACTGTTGCCAATCTTATTATGCTAACCTAAAATATTAACAGGAAACTTAATATAATTAATAAAGGGAAAGACTGTTTGAGTTTTTTTTTTACTTTTCGACGCAGGTGCACCATTTTCTTATTTCTTGCGTTTATTAAATAATCGCTCGACTTTTGTTGAAACTTTTAACAGAAAATCACTGTTGCCAATCTTATTATGCTAACCTAAAATATTAAAAGAGAGCTTAATATAATTAATAAAAGCAAAGACAGTTTGAGTTTTTAGAATTTTTTTTTAGCAAAAATGTTAGTGGATTATTTTCTGCGTCGTAGTCATTAGTTTAAAGCGCATAAAATGTAGACTCCTTGATTATCATCTGCTGTTTAAAGACTTTTTAAGTGGTGAATGTTCTATTCAGCATTTTGAGAAGCATTTTATAAATTCCATGCATATGCAAAACCCAGATTAGAGAATTTATTCTAATCCAGCACTTTCCCTAACAAAATCTAAATTAAAATTTTATTGCGTTTATGTTGAGTACTTCGTGGCATAAATTCCTTATTAACGACTAAGGTGAAGGTTACTAAATAAGAACTTTCTATTTTACGGAGTCATCCAGAGTTCATGCGATACAAATAATTATGCTATATGCTTCTTAACATAACTATAATATTTTTATTATCATCGATTTTAATTGAAATTATGTTCAATAAATGGAGAAAGTTAAATTCATAAAATATATGTATGTAAATTATTAGGAGGTGTTAGGAGCTTTCGTTTACAAATAGATAAGGAAGGATATGTATAGTTCGTTACTTTCTTGCTTCAACTTCAGAGATTTGTTTGAAGATCATCAAAGAAATGTATGCAATATGTTCTTCGTGTGGGGTATACACATGTTTCTTGGCATTTATCAAATTAATAAAGTATAACACGGCAACTCAGGATTTATTACACCCTGGTAGCTGCATACTATAATATAACACCACAGGAAAACTTTTCACAGATATCGCCATAAATCACTCCCCGGATTATGGGATATAAAATAGTGATAACAATTTCGCCCTCTTTTCTCTTCTCCCAACATCCAGTCATTTCGCTAATAATTAATTAATTGTATTTTATGCTCTAATTCATCTATTTTAGGTCAACGATCATTTTTTCTTTCTTTCTTTTCTGCAAAAGAAAAAAAAACTTTCTTACCTTCTTAGCAAAATTTACGAAACGAAATGAATTAATTTCTTTTTACACGTCAGTCGTTTTTAAAATAGCACATGGACTGTTTACTCATTACTTTCTTTCCGTTTGTGAGAAAGTAAAATTAAAATGGATTACTCATGTTTTGTGCAATTTCCAATGCCTGACACCGAGGTTAAGAATCCGGACACAATAATTACTAACTCATCACAATAAATTAATATTAATTACAATAAAGCAAAAGACAAAAAATTACTTCTTCATTTAATTTATTTTTTTGTTAAATTCAAATGCAGAATGAAAAACCTCCCCACATTTGAGAAAGACAGAGAGAGAGAGAGAGAGGGGTTTTACTGTACCAAGATAATTTTTAAAACCGTCACACTAATTAATTATCTTTTCGTTTCTCTTAACAACAACTTGTTTATTTATTTATTTCACTCCTGACGAAGCTGTCAAGCGATAGTGAAACGATGAGTACCCTTCCCAATTTCAATAGTGTCCGGTTAAAGGTAAAATTTCATCGGATGGACGTCAAAGTAATTGTTTAAAAAAAACACAAACAACTTGAATTAAGCAATAAAAAACTCACAGCTTTTATTAATTAATATTAATTACAATAGCGCAAGAGATGGAAGTTACTTCTGTATTTATTTTATTTTTTTTGTCAAATTCAAATGCAGAATGAAAAACCTCCCCACATTTGAGAAAGACAGAGAGAGAGAGAGGGGGGGTTTTACTGTACCAAGAAAATTTTTAAAACCGTCACACTAATTAATTACCTTTTCATTTCTTTTAACAACAACTTGTTTATTTATTTATTTCACTCCTGACGGAGCTGTCAAGCGATAGTGAAACGATGAGTGTCCTTCCCAATTTTGATGGTGTCCGGTTAAAGGTAAAATTTCATTGGATGGACGTCAAAATAATTGTTTAAAAAAAAACGCAAACAACTTGAATTAAGCAATAAAAAACTCACAGCTTTTATTAATTAATATTAATTACAATAACGCAAGAGATGGAAGTTACTTCTGTATTTATTTTATTTTTTTTTTTGTTAAATTCAAATGCAGAATGAAAAACCTCTCCACATTTGAGAACGACAGAAAGAGTGAGGGGGGTTTTACTGTACCAAGAAAATTTTTAAAACCGTCACACTAATTAATTTCCTTTTCGTTTCTCTTAACAACAACTTGTTTATTTATTTATTTCACTCCTGACGAAGCTGTCAAGCGATAGTGAAACGATGAGTGTCCTTCCCAATTTTGATGGTGTCCGGTTAAAGGTAAAATTTCATCGGATGGACGTCAAAATAATTGTTAAAAAAAACGCAAACAACTTGAATTAAGCAATAAAAAACTCACAGCTTTTATTAATTAATATTAATTACAATAACGCAAGAGATGGAAGTTACTTCTGTATTTATTTTATTTCTTTTGTGAAATTCAAATGCAGAATGAAAAACCTCCCCACATTTGAGAACGACAGAGAGAGAGAGGGTGGTTTTAGTTTACCAAGAAAATTTTTAAAACCGTCAAACTAATTAATTACCTTTTCGTTTCTCTTAACAACAACTTGTTTATTTATTTATTTCACTCCTGACGAAGCTGTCAAGCGATAGTGAAACGATGAGTGTCCTTCCCAATTTCAATAGTGTCCGGTTAAAGGTAAAATTTCATCGGATGGACGTCAAAATAATTGTTAAAAAAAAACGCAAACAACTTGAATTAAGCAATAAAAAACTCACAGCTTTTATTAATTAATATTAATTACAATAACGCAAGAGATGGAAGTTACTTCTTTGTTTAATTTATTTTTTTGTGAAATTCAAATGCAGAATGAAAAACCTCCCCACATTTGAGAACGACAGAGAGAGAGCGGGTGGTTTTAGTTTACCAAGAAAATTTTTAAAACCGTCAAACTAATTAATTACCTTTTCGTTTCTCTTAACAACAACTTTTTTATTTATTTATTTCACTCCTGACGAAGCTGTCAAGCGATAGTGAAACGATGAGTACCCTTCCCAATTTCAATAGTGTCCGGTTAAAGGTAAAATTTCATCGGATGGACGTCAAAATAATTGTTAAAAAAAAACGCAAACAACTTGAATTAAGCAATAAAAAACTCACAGCTTTTATTAATTAATATTAATTACAATAACGCAAGAGATGGAAGTTACTTCTTTGTTTAATTTATTTTTTTGTGAAATTCAAATGCAGAATGAAAAACCTCCCCACATTTGAGAAAGACAGAGAGAGTGAGGGGGATTTTACTATACCAAGAAAATTTTTAAAACCGTCACACTAATTAATTACCTTTTCGTTTCTCTTAACAACAACTTTTTTATTTATTTATTTCACTCCTGACGAAGCTGTCAAGCGATAGTGAAACGATGAGTACCCTTCCCAATTTCAATAGTGTCCGGTTAAAGGTAAAATTTCATCGGATGGACGTCAAAGTAATTGTTTAAAAAAAACACAAACAACTTGAATTAAGCAATAAAAAACTCACAGCTTTTATTAATTAATATTAATTACAATAGCGCAAGAGATGGAAGTTACTTCTGTATTTATTTTATTTTTTTTGTCAAATTCAAATGCAGAATGAAAAACCTCCCCACATTTGAGAAAGACAGAGAGAGAGAGAGAGAGGGGGGTTTTACTGTACCAAGATAATTTTTAAAACCGTCACACTAATTAATTATCTTTTCGTTTCTCTTAACAACAACTTGTTTATTTATTTATTTCACTCCTGACGGAGCTGTCAAGCGATAGTGAAACGATGAGTGTCCTTCCCAATTTTGATGGTGTCCGGTTAAAGGTAAAATTTCATTGGATGGACGTCAAAATAATTGTTTAAAAAAAAACGCAAACAACTTGAATTAAGCAATAAAAAACTCACAGCTTTTATTAATTAATATTAATTACAATAACGCAAGAGATGGAAGTTACTTCTGTATTTATTTTATTTTTTTTTTGTTAAATTCAAATGCAGAATGAAAAACCTCCCCACATTTGAGAAAGACAGAGAGAGAGAGAGAGAGGGGGGTTTTACTGTACCAAGAAAATTTTTAAAACCGTCACACTAATTAATTACCTTTTCGTTTCTCTTAACAAGAACTTGTTTATTTATTTATTTCACTCCTGACGAAGCTGTCAAGCGATAGTGAAACGATGAGTGTCCTTTCCAATTTCAATAGTGTCCGGTTAAAGGTAAAGTTTCATCGGATGGACGTCAAAGTAATTGTTTAACAAAAAAAACGCAAACAACTTGAATTAAGCAATAAAAAACTCACAGCTTTTATTAATTAATATTAATTACAATAGCGCAAGAGATGGAAGTTACTTCTTTGTTTAATTTATTTTTTTGTGAAATTCAAATGCAGAATGAAAAACCTCCCCACATTTGAGAAAGACAGAGAGAGAGAGGCGGGTTTTACTGTACCAAGAAAATTTTTAAAACCGTAACACTAATTAATTACCTTTTCGTTTCTCTTAACAACAACTTGTTTATTTATTTATTTCACTCCTGACGAAGCTGTCAAGCGATAGTGAAACGATGAGTACCCTTCCCAATTTCAACAGTGTCCGGTTAAACGTGAAAATAAAAAAAAAACGCAAGTGACTTGAATTAGGCAATAAAAAATTCACAGCTTTTATTTATCAAACGTGTGAGTGAAAATCAATAATAATTCCACTGCGTCTTTTACATTGCAAAACATTAATGTAATGTAATACATGTTGACTGTCACGCGCGATTGTTTAATAATAAAAAAAAACGTGTCTGTGTTTACTATTACATCCCATGATAATAAAATTCGAACAGAATAAACCGTAATCCATGTTGTAAGTACGTTCAAGATTTCGTAATTATTGTAGAGGTAGAGATCTTGCAACGTAAGAGGAACGAACCTGTGGGCGGAGCTTACCCTGACAGCGTTGCTTTTGCTTATGATGACGTATCACATCACCTGTCACGTGACAGGCTCTTCTAAAGTTGTGAAAGCTCTGCCTAGGCACACGAATTTTAAATTTGCTTACAACAAATTAAAATATTGAAGGTTAATTAAAATTGAAAATAAAGAAAGAAAATTCTTTGTGCTTTGTTCATCATAAATAAGTATCTGGAGACCTCGATGGCATTGTAATATTGTTTCGTAATTAGGTTGTTAAATAAACAATGTAATGCGATTCGCCGCGCCTTAAAACAATCATCGTGAAAGTTTTTAACGTACGGTATAACCAAAAAAAAAAAAAGATAATAAATAAAAAACCGACTTTAACCTAACCGTGTACGAACGCCCATGAATAAAGAACGAAGCGAAAAAAAAAAGAATTAGAACCGTTTCACTCGCTGACACCTGATTCTGATTTTCACTTCGTTTCTATTTGCCAAATTTATTTGGCGCGGGGCCGGGGAATCACCGCGCCAGCGATTAGTTAATTAAATATTACGCATAATATCCGTTGCGTGGCGTCGCGTCAGTTACGCTCACACGCATGTTGTTTATGTATAATAATAAATAAACAGGAATGCAAGAATAAGAAGAAGAAGACTCGAGTTCACAGATGCGTGGCGAATGTATTAAATACACACTTTCAGTTTTATTTTTATTTTAGTTTTTTACATGTTCTGATTTAATTACAATTTCAGTTTCATCAAATAGTAGATAGATATTTATTAACGTCCCGTCGATGTTTATATTTATTTAATGTAAACGTATGCTCGATTTATATTGTGCGAATGCAATTACAAAATGTATTTGACGTGTATGTGTGTGTTTATACCCCTCGGAGTTTAGGTTTTTTATTTAATTTTTTTATTAAAGGGAGAATTTGAATTTCCCGCGCGTATTAATTAATCTTGTTGCCGACATTTTCGGCGGGCCGGCGGCGGCGGGAAATTTAAACTGTCCTCGGTTATTTTCGCTCGTGGTGCTGTTTAGAGATGAATGAAATGAAAAAATAATAGTCTTTGGTTGGGAGAAATTTCTTTTTTTGATTTTCCCTGATGATGTCAGTGTTATGGTAATATTTGGCGGCGATAAATATTGATACTTCCCACAAACACCTTTTCTAATAACAAAAACTGATTAACACTTGTTTGATAATGGAAACGGTCAAGTCAAATGGTAGAAATTTTTGGCTAGAACATGAATGCGTTTAATAATTAATTTAATTTGGAGTAACTTCTGCGTTTGAAGTTTAAAACCGTCTCATTCGCATATGTATGTTAAAACACGTATTCGGAGAGATTAAATGATTAAACATAACGTGTACAATCCGGACCTGGGCGTAAACAACCTGTGGAGAGAAAGCGGGTCCTTGAACACCAAGTATGCTGAACTTGACTCTGAACCCACATACCAGACGAGTGAGGATGTTAATTCTTCTTCATCGACCATACCGGGCATTTTCTTTTATTAAATTAGAACAATTTATAATTAATTCGAGACTCGAGAGTAAAAATAGAAAAGTCGACGACGATTATTTAGGATTGTTATGTTATGCAGAGAACTCGACGTCCTCCTCCTAGTTATATGCAACATACAAACGAGACGACGACTTCTGAAAAGGAAGGAAACGATGTAAAGCATTCTTATATGTCATATCTCAGAAATTTTTATGAGATCCCTTTTCTATTGTAGTAATATTTCATATATCTAAGTATTTCAAATTTCAACCTTTAGAATTGCAGCGAATTTAAATAACAAAAATACATTTTTTTTTTTAATAATTGTAGAGTTCAAAACCTTTTACTACTTTAATATTTCTTCACTTCTTCACAATTCTATTTGCATCAATTATAACGTATGCCCCACAACGTTGAAGAGGTTTCACTGTACATGTATTTACTAATTATCAAAAAAAAAAAAACACACACACTTTGATAAGTATAATTTGATAACAAGTTATCGCGATGGGATTATCTGAGTACAGTTTGCATATTACTATAAAATTTCACTGAAAACTTTGTTTTTCAGTCCTACACGCTGTGCTGTAATTGCTTGCTTAATTGCCCCTTTGGATGCTTACCCATATTCGCGCGGTTCTCTAAAGGGCCTATAATGCATGGACCTCATTAGCCAACATGCACACAAAGACATCCGCTGTGTGTAATACAAAATTACCGCAATGCAGGGTGAATTCACTCCGTCAATCTATCGACGTACAACTTAAGGGTGGAAAATCTAAACAGGAAATTGAAAGCCCTTTGATTCGGCGAATCGGCGATTTGTTTAAAATTCACGCGACGAAACCTCGATTTCGTTTCGAAACAAAAATGGGATTGCAGAATCGCCAAAAAAAAAAATACCATTACAATTCAGATTCTTGGGTAAGGCGCAATAAACAATTGGGTAGAGTTCTCTCACGCACGATTTTATGAAAGATTGAGACATGGAATAAATAACAATGCGTGTGAGAATTTAATGACCAATACCTACAAAATTCTTGCATCAAGTGCAAAAGTTTCATGTACAACGACGCTCTACCATTTGACAATGTCTGAATATCCTTAAGGGTGTTGGTCACATGCAGAAGCCATAATACAGCAGTGCTTAAAAGAAATGCAACGGAAACCAATAAAATCTGATCGTTATTTAAACCAACCGTACCGCGTACAGTTCGCTTGCAGGTAGTCCCATTTCTTTTAAACACCGCTGTACATACCCTGAAAATACGTCTGTTCTATTTTATATAAACACGTAGTACAATCGCGATCAAGCTAATCAAAACCAATTGACAGTTCTGTAACCCTGGCAACGTCAATAAGAGCGCAGTTAGCTTACAGCGGTCTCGATTAGGGTGATCACGACTGTACGTTTGCTGGGGATGTTTTAACTCCTTGATTAACTCAGAAAAAGTTGCTTGCAAATATAAAATTTTGTTGCGTATTAAACTACTTCACGCATTCGTGCGGTTTCAATTTGGAACAAATATGATTTTAATTAATTGGACGTAACTACGCACTCTAATTAACGCAATCGTTTACTGAAACAAGCAAATCTGATCTAAAATAGTTGTTAATGATACGAGTACAAGTGTGTGAAGTAAGGCTTGTATGCACGAATTGCCTAAGGCGAGTGCTTTAAGTGCAAGGAGTGCATAAAAGCCTCTCACACACGTGTGTGTACAATTGTGTACAATTTTGTTGTGTTCGTCGTCGCTTCGCGTCGTTATCAACAATGTCAACAGAATCATTTAATAATGATAGTCCTATTTGGTTTAGATTGGCTTTTCACGCACGATTTATTTAATGTGTAACGCCACACACAATAACTTATTATTAAATAACTTCTTCATTATAGGGTGGGAGTAGATAAACGATTTTTAAATTAAATTCGAATCAAATAAAAATAATGCAGCGGAAAACGTTTTCAAACTACGCCACATAAAAAGAGAATAGAAGTCAAATGGTTATCATTTTTAAACGTACTGTATAATTAAGAGAGATTATATGTGACTTATTACAGAAATCTGCACGCAATCACAAGTTTCGAACTCGCGCCGCTTTCGAGAGATCGAAAATATTGAAAAGTACCACCTGCAATTATTGCTTATTCTACGTGGCTGAGCAAAGCAATCGCTGAGGTCTATTGAACGCATTCAACGCCGCGACTCGCTATCTATAGGTGAAACGGGGAATTTCGCATTTGATTTCTGTAATTCGGCAAGAATCGGTTGTCATGTTGACTACTCGCTCAAAGATGGCAGGCCAAATCTGATCGCAGATATAAGTATAAGAAATTAATTGCATGTTATGAAAATTACTGAAATTGCACGTTCCGGTTCCTCGTCGGGACAGCCCGGAAAAACAAATTTAATTTATTTGGAACAATGCAGCCACTTTCCCTTTTGCAATTGTTTTGCAGTGTCGATTCGTCGATTATTTTTTGGTGAAAGGCATTTTGGAAAGCTGAAAAAAATCTCTGTAAATCCCACGCTTAAAACAAATTCAAAAATTACAAGCGCGGTCGGTAGGGGAGGGAGAGACGTTCAGTTAATTGAACAAATAAAAACGCATCGCTTTGGAATTTTGATTGTAACTCAAGAACGCGTTTGTCGATTATCTTTTGGTAAACGGCGTTGGAAAGCTGAGCAAATGCTCTGTAAATCCCATGCTTAAAACAAATTCAAAAATTACAAGCGCGGTCGGTAGGGGAGGGAGAGACGTTCAGTTAATTGAACAAATAAAAACGCATCGCTTTGGAATTTTGATTGTAACTCAAGAACGCGTTTGTCGATTGTCTTTTGGTAAACGGCGTTGGAAAGCTGAGCAAATGCTCTGTAAATCCCACGCTTATAACAAATTCAAAAGTTACAAGCGCGGTCGGTAGGGGAGGGAGAGACGTTCAATTAATTGAACAAATAAAAACGCATCGCTTTGGAATTTTGATTGTAACTCAAGAACGCGTTTGCCGATTGTCTTTTGGTAAACGGCGTTGGAAAGCTGAGCAAATGCTCTGTAAATCCCGCGCTTAAAACAAATTCAAAAATTACAAGCGCGGTCGGTAGGAGAGGGAGAGACGTTCAGTTAATTGAACAAATAAAAACGCATCGCTTTGGAATTTTGATTGTAACTCAAGAACGCGTTTGTCGATTGTCTTTTGGTAAACGGCGTTGAAAAGCTGAGCAAATGCTCTGTAAATCCCACGCTTAAAACAAATTCAAAAATTACAAGCGCGGTCGCGAGGGGAGGGAGAGACGTTCAGTTAATTGAACAAATAAAAACGCATCGCTTTGGAATTTTGATTGTAACTCAAGAACGCGTTTGCCGATTGTCTTTTGGTAAACGGCGTTGGAAAGCTGAGCAAATGCTCTGTAAATCCCGCGCTTAAAACAAATTCAAAAATTACAAGCGCGGTCGGTAGGAGAGGGAGAGACGTTCAGTTAATTGAACAAATAAAAACGCATCGCTTTGGAATTTTGATTGTAACTCAAGAACGCGTTTGTCGATTGTCTTTTGGTAAACGGCGTTGGAAAACTGAGCAAATGCTCTGTAAATCCCACGCTTAAAACAAATTCAAAAATTACAAGCGCGGTCACGAGGGGAGGGAGAGACGTTCAGTTAATTGAACAAATAAAAACGCATCGCTTTGGAATTTTGATTGTAACTCAAGAACGCGTTTGCCGATTGTCTTTTGGTAAACGGCGTTGAAAAGCTGAGCAAATGCTCTGTAAATCCCACGCTTAAAACAAATTCAAAAATTACAAACGCATTCGGTAGGGGAGGGAGAGACGTTCAGTTAATTGAACAAATAAAAACGCGTCGCTTTGGAATTTTGATTGTAACTCAAGAACGCGTTCGTCGGTTGTCTTTTGGTAAACGGCGTTCGAAAGCTAAGAAAACGCTCTGTAAATCCTCTGTTTGCGTTTCCTGCTAAATCGTTCCCTTTGGTACTTTTCAATTCTTTTTTTCTCGACTATGGTTCGCGTGAGAAACATGTCTGACATACTCTGGGAAGGTGAATTTATTGTAGTTCTTAACATTTTGCGATTTTTGGGCATTATTTCATCGAATTGAATTAATTGTGAAAAATTCAGGTCAACATCTCAACTCATTCTCGGCTTTCTAAATTTTTCTGCCACCCACTAAAATTTTTCAATTTTTTTTCTCGAAAACTGCGCGAGCTTTTATTGTTATTTTAACTGTTTCATGAACTGAAATCGTTCCGCAACGTTCCATAAATAGCGATTAATCGATTGGCCCAAACGGATATTTACTTTTCCAGTTTTTCACTGAGAAAAAAACAGTATTACTGCGCTGCCCTTTAGGGGTCGATATCTCGGAAATGGGATGAGCTACAGATGAACGGAGCCCGGTTTTGAATGCGCCTCGTCGAGCTCTACGTTGGTGAATTTTTTCGTGATTTTAGGAGAAGGAAATATTTTTTGGGCCAAAAAGTAGTAAGGCTATAGTCCATGAAAATTTCAGGATACCTACGAAAAATAGATTGCCGCCAAAAAAATCACCCTCATAGAGCTTAAGCAGACGAATCGATTGGTGCAAGCCGCAAGGCTGTAACTCGTACCGTTCTCGAGAAAAAAAAATTTAAATTTTCTTATTCAATTTCTTTTCAAATTTAATTTTCTCGGAAACGGCGCGAGCTAGAGACTTGCGGCTTGCACCATTCGATTCGTCTGCTCAAGCTCTATAAGGGCGATTTTTTTCGCGGCAATCTATTTTTCGTAGAAATCCTCAAATTTTCATGGACTATAGCCTTACTACTTTTTGGCCCAAAAAATATTTCTTTCTCCTAAAATCACGAAAAAATTCACCAACGTAGAGCTCGACGAGGCGCATTCAAAACCGGGCTCCGTTCCTCCGTAGCTCACCCCCTTTCCGAGATATCGGCTCCGAAAGGGCCGTTGCAGAAAAACATTTTTTTCTCGGTAAAAAACTAGAAAAGTAAAAATCCGCTCACGCCAATCGAATAATCGTTATTTATCGAGCGATACAGAACGATTTTAGTTCATAAAACAGTTAAAATAACAATAAATGCAATTAATTTATTCATATATAATTTGTGCTGCCATCTTCCAGCTTTTAGTAGAATCTCTAGGTTATCCATGGAAATAGTTCTCTGTAATTCTACAGGAATCTGTAATTTTGCGCTGTGTATAGCCACTAAGTCGCACTATTCGCTAGAAGATGGCAGCACCAGTAATATATGAAAAATTAATTACATTAATTGCTTTTATTGTTATTTTAAGTATTTTATGAATTAAAATCATCCCTCATCACTTCATAAATAACGATTATTCGATTTGCGTTGACGGATTTTTTCATTTCCGGTTTTTCGCCGAGGAAAAAATGTTTTTCTGCAACGTCCCTTTCGGGGCCGATATCTCGGAAAGGGGATGAACTATAGAGGAACGGAGCCCGGTTTTGAATGCGCCTCGGCGAGCTCTATGTTGGTGAATTTTTTCGTGATTTTAGGAGAAGAAAATATTTTTTCGCGCAAAAAGTAGTAAGGCTATAGTCCATGAAAATTTGAGGATTTCTACGAAAAATAGATTGCCGCGAAAAAAATCGCCCTTATAGAGCTTGAGCAGACGAATCGAATGGTGCAAGCCGCAAGTCTCTAGCTCGCGCCGTTTCCGAGAAAATTAAATTTGAAAAGAAATTGAATAAGAAAATTTAAATTTTTTTTTCTCGAGAACGGTACGAGTTACAGCCTTGCGGCTTGCACCAATCGATTCGTCTGCTTAAGCTCTATGAGGGTGATTTTTTTGGCGGCAATCTATTTTTCGTAGGTATCCTGAAATTTTCATGGACTATAGCCTTACTACTTTTTGGCCCAAAAAATATTTCCTTCTCCTAAAATCACGAAAAAATTCACCAACGTAGAGCTCGATGAGGCGCATTCAAAACCGGATTCCATTCCTCTGCAGCTCACCCCCTTTTCGAGATATCGACCCCTAAATGGCAGTCGCAATAATACTGTTTTTTCTCAGTGAAAAACTAGAGAAGTAAATATCCGTTTGGGCCAATCGATTAATCGTTATTTATGGAACGATGAGGAACGATTTTAGTTCACGAGAAAGTTAAAATAACAATAAAAGCAGTACACGTAATTAATTTATTCATATACAAACTGGTGCTGCCATCTTCGAGCCAATAGTGTTACTTGCAGGTTACCTGCGACGTAAAATTACAGATTTCCAATTTGCTACTAACTATTGTTGTTACCAGTCTTTTTATATACATGTTTATTTTTAAAAAAATATGCAATATGATACTAAAAACAATAGAATTGCTTGAATTGAAGAGTTATTAGTATTTGTGCAGATAATATTTGTGCCTGTTGGTAAAGTAGGTCTTGCGCGGCTTATGGGTACTTAGCTATTTTACGACCGGCAGCAGTGCAAGTGGCAGCACTGGAAATTGGCGCTGTCATCTGAGAACTGTCATTCAGTCATATGTCGTATAAAATAAATAATGCACACGGATTTATCACCGCATTTACACACTGAGAAGTGTAATTTATTAATACAGTTATTGCGTGAGTGCCACAAAGACGTAAGTAGTCATTAAGCCTTCATTTCAATGAATTCTGACTGCTTGCATAACCTCTACGCAGCACCCCTTTCGGAAGTTCATAGGAATTTGCAATTCTGAAGACAACGCAGTGGTGAAATGCTTGAAAGAAGAACGTTTGGCGAGAAGGCAGAGGAATTTGGAATTGTCAAGGGAGCGACGGGAGAAAATTAGAAAGTTAGTGCAAGAAGAGCGAGAGCAAGAGGAAACCGTTTAACTACCAAGCATCTCGTATTCAGTGCTTTTAAAATCAATGAACTACGCAAGTCATGAAACTGACGAACCTGGAATGTGCGTTTCCTTGCTTTTTATGAACGCGAGCTTTACATTAGAAAACCAAAATGTATGTGCTTAGTTGCAAAATACTTTTAGATTACTTCAGGTAACAGTAGTAAAATTATTTAGTAAAATGTTTGAATTCTACATAATCCTATTATTTAAAATCATCTGCCTTTGTCTTATGTGATTGGAAATTAAAAAGGAATCAAAGACGAAAGGGAATGCATACATGAGAAATAAAACAGTATTCTGAGAATATATTAATCATAGTACAGGCAAACAGAACAGACTTGGCATTGTATTATTGTTAAAATCAATATTTAAGTTTGTAATAAAAGTGCAACTCCCGCCATCGTCCATTTCGCTGGTTTGTCCTTGGTTTTCAGGTTGAAAGTCCAGACGTATGTTGGGCCTCTAGTCCTCGTTTTATATACGGGGCACTCATATACATTTCTTAAGTCTTGTTTGTCTTGTGTTATCGCTCTGACATTAATAACCGGCATCGAGGGAAACAATTCTTTCAGCCTCGAATCCATTATGATGCCGGCTTGAACATCCCATCTGGCTCCGTCCATGAAGAATCCGTTGACATAGGCCCCGTCTCTCGGAGCAGTTCTGAGATGCAAGATAAAGTAGTTCTCTTTTAAAACTATGATTTTACTTACGTAAATTCCTCCTTATTTTTCTTTGTGACATCACATTGCAAACACATTTTATCCAAGGGTAGTTCATGTTTTCTGGCTGTGCTTTGCATAATAGCAGTCAGTAGGGATTGGGGGTTGAAGAAACC
This sequence comes from Prosopocoilus inquinatus, assembly GCA_036172665.1. NCBI lineage: Eukaryota > Metazoa > Arthropoda > Insecta > Coleoptera > Lucanidae > Prosopocoilus > Prosopocoilus inquinatus. Next base: position 14,280,637 of record CM069880.1, on the reverse strand, counting down.
ACCCAACCACACAGATGATGGTAACTGAAGAGAAGGTATGATTAACTTTTGCTTGATTAAAGGAAACTTAAGTTAAGTGAATAAAAGCAAAAGATTCTTTTAATAAATTAATTAATATTAATAAGAAACTGAAATTTCAGCGTAATTTTCGAGTTTTCGTATTTAAAAACCAGACGAACGCTCGAAAACCGACCATCTGACAACGTTTAGTATCCAATGCGAATTACTTAAGGCTTTTAGATTTTTTTAAACCAAGGATGAACTATTTTGAAATATCTAAACGTATTAGAAAGAATTTCTTAATTGTGAATAGGCAACCAAACCTACACGCTCGCATTCGCATTGCATGTTGTATTGGCTTTGGACAACAAATTTTGCAATTTTGAATCTTCTTCTACCAGGATCACATGATCCCGAATAGGTGTATGAAGAATGTTAATGCAAAATATTAAATAATTATTAACATTTTTGTATAACGAAAATAAAATAATTGTTCCTTCTTTTTTCAATTATGCAATCAACTCTGCAATTACATAGGTAAAAAAATAAATAGAATTGTATCTTACGACAAAATCCGTGGACCAAGTTTCCAACTCTCGTATCCTCAAGAGTAAATCGACGAACCAAGCGGTAAGTCCATTCAAAGACGGGTAGGCCCTCGAGATCCAGAGCGGAGGGATTTGGTCCAAAAACAAGGCGTTTTCGAGGTCCTCCATGTCCGAAGTTATCGTCAACTCTCCTTTCAAGCCAAGATCCAACTCTCGCAAGGAGCGCTTGATTTCACTGGTCAAGTAATTCATCCTTTCGCATTCTTGAAACGCGACGATCACGTAGGGCGTTCGCTCCTCAACCTTGCCCATTATTTCAACCATATTGAAATCCTCGGGGAGTTTCTCCAGCATTTCGTCTATTATTTGTTTAACCTAGAAGATTCCATTTTTGAAGAGCACAACAACAAGATGCAAAATGGAACCAGAACCGTTTCAATTCAATCATTGCCTGAGAGAAAGGGAGGCCAAGTTTGGAATGAGGAGTGGTCCTCACCCCCAAATTGCAGCCTATTTTTTTTTTGAGTCGGTTTCAATTACGATACACATCCCTAGTTGGTGAAAATTTAGGTGAAACTCGTTAGCTTACCTTGTCTTCACGAGATATACTCGTTCCTCCGGAAGATCCGGCGTCTCTCGGTTGCATTTCAAATACAGTACGAAATAAATTTTCCGCGGTGGTAGTTAAGAAACCTATCTCAGCGTTAGGGTGTAGTCCATACAAATAGGGTGATTCGGGGGGCATTACATCGTCTATGTATTGGTGATACCCTACGTAATCCGTATTTGGTGGAGCAAGGAAACCAGGTGCTAATAATAATTCGCCATCAACCTGTAAAGTTTTCGTTGGTTACTCAGGGCCCCCGTAGCCATGTGTGCAAAGCGGTCGCCATGATCAAGGGGCGGCAATTAGCCTCTTAGCCACTGGACACATGATTTTTTCAACAAAAAGAATTAATGGAAAATAGTTTCGTGTCTGGTAAAAATTCGAAAAAAATATCCACAAGACTGAACTGTCTTGATGAAGGTAAAAAAAAAAATATATTACGTAAGCTATTACTTACGGTTTGGTTTAAAAAAAAGCTATTTAAGTTTTCAGAAATTTAAGTTCCTTTTGCTTTTTGTGTTTTAGTTTCTTTTTCTTTCTAATATTAATAACAAGCGGGCTTCGCCCAGTTGCATACGGGGGGGGGGTCTGCACAGAGACCTCCTTAGACAGATAAGAAGAAAGCGCTTGGCGCTGTTTGGGCTGCTCGTTTCTGGGGGCTCGCGGCAGCTAGGAACTTGAAAATAGTGAAGGAAAATGTTTAGAAAGTGAAGGAGAATGCTTAGAAAGTGAAGGAGAATGTTTGGAAAGTGTTTAGAAAATAAAGCAAATGTTTAAAAAGTGAAGTTTTTAAAAAGTTAATAAGTTGAAAAATCTTCCCTAATGTTTCAATTTTTTTTTAATTCTTGTTTTTTCCATTTTTTTTTAACAATCTTGATAATTGACTGTTTTTGTATGTCCCAACTCATATGTCAGAGGGCGCCAGAGTATGGAGTGGCACGCGGGCGGGTTTTGGCCTCACGGGGGCTCTGTGGTTACTTGCGCGGTGGTGGTGGTGGTGGTGGTGCATTTTGCCCGTTGGATTATTGATTATTTTTTTATTTGAATTTAATTTGGTAATTACCAAGTCGGGTTGTAAGAATTCTTCTAGGTACGCGATGCATAATTTCCTGTCCCAATCGTCGGTGATGTGGCCCCCGTACATGATTTCCCCGAAGAGGTACCTCAAGTCTTCCCAAGGGACTTTGGAATTATTTTCCAAGTAATTGTATAGGACGAAGACGCTGATGGTTAAATCGCCGACGTTAAATGGATATATTTTGTTCCAGCCTTGCGGTCCGAATTTTCTTCTTTCAGCGACGACTGCGTGGAAATAACAAAGAGCAAAAAGGATAACTTTAAACTCCGCTTCTTTTCCGCATTGTTCTAACGTCTCTTGATTGAAGTTTGATAAGGCTTTGTGTAAGTTCGCTTGCATTCCGGTTGGTGGCTCGTTTGTTATTTTTATAGAAGATTCGAGGATGCCCTGAAAGAAAAATGATTTATTACATGTTGTGTGAAAGGTGTTGTGCCTTAATAGCCCCTGCGGTTTAAAACTTCGATGGTTCTTTTTCTTTGTAAATACACGAGGGCGCTGCGGTGTTCTTAATTGTCGGTTTTCCCCTCGCTTACTTACTTACTTGTGGAATAATGTGTGCAGCTGCTGATGCTGCGGGTTCAGCACTCATAAATACTCGATAATCTGGATGTGAGCCCTCAGCGGAACGCTCGAGGGTTTTTTCTAATTGGGGCAACCACTTTTTAACCAAGTGAATGTTTTGTAGCACCACCCAGTGCCCGCTTTTCGCGGCAATTGAAAGCGCCGCCTCCGCCACCACTTCTTGCCCTTGACCAAGCGACACGTTGTGAAAATTTTGCCTGTCTGCAGTAAATCCGAGTTTTTCCCCCAAAGCTTCCACATCCTTTAAGGGATTTACACCCGGAGACAATATAAAAAATATGGGCGTCGAAGGGCTAGTTTCCTCATAAGATTTTGCAAACTCCACCGTCTTATTCCCCACGTATTTCACACCTAATTTCTCCTCGATGAAAGTCCTAAAGCGCAACGACGTCATTTCATTCTTAAAATTTCAATTAAATTACGACCCCTTACATTACTGCGTAAATCATCCTATCAGGCCTCAAAGCTCGCATCATACATAACCTTTGGAGGGCAGTCTTATTTTTCCATTCGGTCGGAAACTTCTCTCTTTCTGGACATTCTGATTCCACCAATTTTTTCCATCTCTTCGGGGAATTTTCTATGTCCCGATCTAAATTTCTGAATTCATCTTTGGACGAAAGACTACAAATACCACCCCAGCTTGAATTCGATAAGAAATCAACAGGACTTGTCACATGGGGCTTCAAAGGAAAACGCAATAAAAAATCTAAGTCGTTAGGAGAAATTTCCTCGTTCATTAACAGAATCTAAAATGGACATAGTTAGTTAAGTACTTAAATTAAGTTAAGTTTGTACCTGAAAGGTCATTTGTGATGCAAAAATAAGCTTGTCGCATTCGAAGAGCCCCCTCGATGTATACTGGAACACAGAAAATGAGATGCAATCAATCAAATTTTGAACCCTCAACGCGAGTGTTTCGGCAGGATCTGCTTTGGCGATAGCTTTTTGAAAAACGACGCTGAAAGCCTGAAATCATGCAATTTAATTTTTCGCACGGATTTCTAGTAAGCACTTACTTTTAATGAGAACTGGTAAATGGGGTTGATGGTGTTCAGGTCGTTCAAAATAAAATATAGCAAACTAGCTCTTGCAGCTGCTGGCCTGTAATACTCCCTGGCCACGTCGATTTCAGCAGAAGTAACTTTCGCTTCGGAAACTTTCAGTTCGATTTCAGCAGCCGTTCGTTTTGTAGTCTCTAAATTCTCGACCAAACTGGTGTCGCCTAGAATGTTTTCCCCGGCCGATGATAAACGCGATAGTAAGTCGTCTTCCAAAGACTTGAGCATGATTTTGAAATCATTTTGTTGCTTGGTTAACTCCGCCTGGAATATTTGAAAATGCGAGCCTAATAGTAACCTCCTAGTATTTACAATCAACCTTTTTTAAAATGAGAGAAAATTATATTTACTTTTAGTTCTTCTAAATCCGGACGTTCGGCTTTTACAACTTCGGCGAGAAGCTGATCTTCTAATCCATCTCTTGTGACTGTAAAATTAATTAAAGTCGTCTGAGCTTGCATTTCCGGTTTATAGTGCGGATTTGCTAATTTCGTGTGCAGAATTAAACGGAAGTTTGAGTTATACTCGATCTCCTTATCGCCTATTTTAATGGCCCTAAGTAACAAACGTTCGTTTTACTGCTGCGCCAATCTCAAATAATGTGTTTTATTACTCACTTTCCCTTTTTAATTAAATTCCTTCCTAATAAAGTATCAAACACCGGATCAACGTTCTCGCCGATATTTTCAAAAAGAACTATCGCTCCTATCGTTATTGATTTTTCCACCGTCTCAGCAAAACCTTTCTGACCTAAACGGATCACTTTTAAATCGTCACCGTATTTTTGCTTAATCCACTTAACACCTTGTAACTAAAAGAGCAAGAAAATATGTTCGTTTTCGCATTCACATTTGCTATGGCCTCGTGTATTATTTGCATTTGGTTTAATGGATAAATGAGTAAGTTTCAGTAACACCCTATATAATGCAAATTTTTGTAATGTGTCGTTTAAATAGCGTTATATCATTAAATCGGTTACTTATATGCATACATGAATCTGTGTAGGATAAAATGTATTTTTGTTTTGTTTTTTTTTTTTTTTTTACCTGAGGATCAATCATTAAAGGCCATCGATCAGAATTAGATAAAATTGTAGCATTTTCTGTTGACATCCTGTCGTTTGGTAGTCCTTCGTTTTGCCATTTAGCAATTTGTGTGTCATCGGTTAAAAGAGATAACGGATCGAGATTTTCAGTGATGGGTATCGGAGGCTGAAAACGAAACATTTTCTCAATAAATAGATGAATGAGTTGCGTTTTCCGAAACAATTTGCCCTCGCAGCGGCAAACGAGAAATAAACGTTCAGACTTTCCCGGGGAAATAAGGACAAAAAAACACACAACAAATTTAACCGTTTCATTCCTCTCGGTTTAACACAATTAATAGGTGGATTTCATTGTCAACTGCTGCACTACTGTGGAAATGCGAGCGTTCATAAGTTGTTAAGTATAGACTAGAGAATTGCTGTTTGCATTTCGTACTGCTTCAAAATAATATCTTACATTTGTGTATGTATGTATGTTGTATGTATGGAACCAAGGCATATAGTTTGATGCATTATATTATTTGCTCTGCATGCCGAGACAATTGGTATTTGCGGAAATCCAAGCGTAAGCTTGCTTAATGATAACACAACCGACATTGTTTGGAAAATGATTCCATGGCCTCTATCCTCATTTAATTTATTTTGCTTACTTACATCCAATTTTTGTAGAAAAGGCAGCCACATTTTGTGTAACAAATCCTGCCTGTACTGCTTCGTAAAGCAACCCACATAAGAAATGAAAGCAGTTATCAGGAGTACATCACCGGGAAGCATAGTACCTTGAATCTTAAAACTGCAAAACAAAAAATTAAAACGAGTCAAAAGCCTTTGACTTTAGTTACTTATTTACTGCTTCGGCCCATCTGACGTTCTCACTAGCCAAACCACCAACCAATCGATTGGCTAACGCAATTGTCGCATTGGTTGCATCGGCTTCTTGTTGGCACAACATTTTTTCCGTGGTAGCTTTCTCAAAATCGGCGGTTAATTTAGCCAATTGTTCTTCCAGTGACTACAAATTTTAATTCATCATCACCAGGGAGAGAATTCGACCCACTTAATGTTTGGACGCTTTTTAGGCATTACTCCTTCCGTGGCTCCGATGCATCTATTGCATTTTTATTGAGTGGGAGGGGAAGGGATGCAGTGCGAGTGTTCGCAAGTCGCAGAAGTTATTACAGACGCGACTAATACAGTCGCCGAACGAGTGGGCCGATTTCTTTTCCCTGATCATCACTTACCTCAACAAAATATATTCATAAGAAACAGTATTCTGTTCAATTTAAATTTTAAAGTCGAACGAAGGATCTTCCAGTGACAATTATAGTAGTTTGCTTTGACACTTGACACTTTGTGATCGTAATTAATCTTCGGTTCAATAATTAAGTAAAGTAATATGATATCTATGAGTGCGATGTGATGGTGTTTCATTTTAAACGTAAGCGAATGAAATGTGCATAGAAATAAATAGATGCAGACAACTTTATATGACGCAGTAAATATAAACAGTAAAATGTAGCAGTTGTAGGAAGTTTCAGTCTGCGAAATGCCACGGGTATATGTAATAAGCTTGTTCCAAAAAAAAAAAGAAAAAGAAAAGAGAAAGCTTCACTTTTTATGTATCTATTCCATTCAGTGTTTGAAACGCGAAACGGCCAGCGCCGTTTCCAACTTGAAGTTTTAAAATTTTAATTAACAGAGAGCCGGGAAAACAAAACAGTGCAAGAAATATAAAGCGATCATAATTTCTTGTCGGGCGAACGGCGATTCGTCGTAATAGAATGGATGTTGAAGTTGAATGAAAGAACCCTCGGGACAGACAAATTTGCGATTGACTGGTTTGTAGATTTGTCCAGCAGTGCGAATTTCCACACCTAATAGCTCTATACTGCATTAAAGGAAACTCTCCGGAATACGAAATGAATTCATTTTCTCGAATTCTCAAAACCTAATCAAATCAATAACACCTACCTCGCGTACATTTCGTTTAATCCAGTTACGCAATTAACATTTTACTACTTTTAATGTTGCAAACATAAAGTGTTTCTTACTTCCCTTGATCTTCTCATTCCTGCTACCTCGTCGAGACTGATCGCAACCGAATTGATTTGCTCTATTTATTGATGTGTGATGATGGGTGGGGTTATACGCCACGCCCCGACTCGTTTTGATACATCACCCCCACCTTCACCAATAAATAGAGCAAATTAAAACCGGTAGAATCAGTCTTTGCGAAGCAGCGGCGGTGACATATACATACAATGACATATACTTATACTTACAGCGACTTTTCTCTTGATTGTACTCAACTTGTCCTGCGCAGCAGCCAAATCAGCATTGGCTTGAGCTAACGCTTTCCTTTTCGGCTCAACATCGCAAAACACTTCGTAAAATTTGATTATGTTGATGACCCAAGCGCAAAGCCCGGCGGCCGCTCCTGATTTTGATCGTACGAAATCCGGATCGAATTCGGGATCCTTCAGGTAAGACTCTATGGCCTTGATTACATCCGGGTGTATGTTTTCTTTGTCGTAATTGATGAGCGAATCCAAGAAACCGTCGACTTTAGCCATGGTGATCTGCAAAAGATTTTTTTGAGTTGGGGAAATCGACGTTTGGGAAATTACTTTCGCCGCCTTCCAACTTCTGTCTTTAGGGATTTTGCCCCCTGGAGCTAGGAGGACCATGACGGCGGCTGTTACGTTAGTGACTGCCCCGGGTGGTGAGCCAAAAGATTTAAGCTCGGTTAAGTTGGCCTTGTTGAGGGTGTTGAGGGCTTCCTGAGCTGCGAGCAGTGCAGGCTCGGCTTTTACTAGATCTTCCTCGCAGTCTTTCTGTTTTTTACTGACTTCTTCCGCTATTATCGCGACCTTCTTCTCTTCTTCGTCGGCTGATGATTTTTCCACTGAGACCTTCTCAGTTTCCACACCGACGATTTCGATTAGGGCATCGGCGGCTTCGTTTTTCTCTTTCAGTTCAATTTCTTGCACGGCTAATTTGACCTTTAGGTCGGCCACTTGCTCTGCGGTACTCCTGAGTTTTTCCAGGCCGTTTTCAAGCCGGACTATTTTCCCTCTTAGCTCATCGGCTTTCTGCCTTAGTAATTTTGCGTACAGGTTGATTTGTTCCAGGTAGGATTTTGGGGTTGTGTAGTTGTACCTGCGTTCGTTTTGCAAGTAGAGTTTCGATGTTGTGTTTACGGATGTGTGGACGTATGACATGAATTTGGAGACTGGGTCCCTGAGGTCTTCCTAAAAAAAAGAGTGTGTGATGGGTGGTTTTGGAAAAGGTGATTGGACTTACTGGAAGGACCTCGAGTTCTTCGAGGAAGGTGAGAGATACGGATACTAAAGCGTCTTGGGGCCACTCGTGGAACCAGTTAATCTGAGTGCAATTAATGATGGCCGGGAATTTCCTTGAACGCACACGTAAAGTTGATCCGACGGGGGAGAAGCATAAGACAATTTTAAGCTGACGTCTTACACGGTCAATAAAAAATTTCCAGCAAACTTCCCTTGTGTCTGCTAATCCAGCCCCTTTCACTTCATTTCGCACGCCGGCAATAATATTTTCAATTTCATCATCCGGAAACATATCCGATACTTCGCCAGACGCTAGCATATCATTTATCATGACCAAGAACTGTTCGTTTGGGACTTGTGCGTCTGTCATGAGAAACATAATTCCGACATTTTTTAAACCGGTTTTCAGGTATAACGCGGACAGTTCGTACTTTAAATCCACGACGCCGTAACCCTTCTTTAATTGGATCTGACACACTTCCAATGACGATATAAAAGCTGCGAGGCGGGAGAGGGATTGTTTTCCACTGCCTCCGACCCCGACGAGAAGTGCACTTCCACGAGGAGATTCCAAAATGCGATTTATTCTTAAAAAAAAAAAAAAAAAGATAAGCTGCGCAATCTGGTGTTATTAGAGTTCGATTTATAGAGACAATTTAAACCGATTAATCAACGGAGTCTACATTCACTTTATCTTCCGATTAAACCTTAAGCTTACCTGCAAACGTGCAACATTGCGTCTTCGAATAAAACCAAATTCATCGCCGCCACTAGATCGTTATAGCTAACCATCGCCTCCGTAAGCAATTTATTTAACGTGCTCCATTTTTTAATCGGCATGTATTTAGGTTCACCAACACCACCGGCGAAGTGGCAATATATAATCGGCTTTTCAAATATAAGAGATTCATCCACCTCCTAAAACGTCGCTTATTTTAACGCCGTTTAATCCCCTTAGTTTAAATACCCACTTCAAAATTCTTCTTGAACACATCAAGCTGTAATTTGCAGAATCCATCGATGTCTTTCTCTTCGATTAATTTATCACCGTAAACCCTTTGACATTCGTGCACCCAAAGGCGTACTAAATCCGACGGTTGCATTACACACTCGTTCGAACTGAATAATAAACCCTTAATAAAAGCGCGGGCGTTATTTTTATTTAATTCAAGTAAATTTGGATGGGGAAGTATGTACTTACTTGGAAGACGTTGGATATATCTCGCAAGTTGAAAATGTAATGGAACTTTATGGCGGTGGGTAGAAATATCTGCGATATTTTGTGATGTAAAATCACGGCGGCTGCCACGATATTGTCGGTTAATTTATATAAAATGGATGGGAATTTGTATTCCGGATTAGCGAGATGTTGACTTAAAATTGCATGATAAATAGTGGATAAGGCTTCAGTTCCCGGAAAGCTAATCGCGAAGACATAGAAATGTCTTTGCAGACGTGGATTAATAGTAAAACTGCCGGCGGTAGGATTCATACAAGACACATACTGGCAGTTGTGTATATCCTTTAGGGTGAGTTTATTTCGATCATACCAGTGGTTGTAGTCGAGATGTTGCCGTATGAGAGTGTGCGGCTGTACCGTGCCGTATTCATCGACTTCCGGCATGTTCATATCGTCCAAGAAATAAATTAAAGTCTTATTTCCGGGAGGGCCGTAGTTCCGCCCCGCCTTTTTTTCTAACGACCTCTCTAAAATCTTCTGCAACATTTCCGATGTCGTGTAAAAATTAAACGGCACGTTGGAAACCGCGTAGTTCTCAGAGAGAGACGTCAGTTTCTCGTTTACCAAAACTGTCTTTCCACATCCGGCCGTTCCGACCAACATCACCGGATGCTTCTTTTCCATCAACAAATTTAGAAAGTAACGTATCCGAATCGATTCGGCAGTATGCACTAAAACTGCCTGTAATTAAATTAATTGATTGATCAATTAATGCAACCGTCGCCAATTAATTAATTCACCACCACGTACCTGCAGGGGCATATCGGGATCTAATTCGAATTTTCCTAGGCTTTCCGTCCAATGAACGAACTGTTTGGTTTCGGAGTCGATGTAATAATCGAAGACGGTTCCCCCGGTTGGGAATTTCACGGTTTTAAATTCGTTTATCCACCATTTTGTGAATTCCACGCGGTAATCCGTAGTCTGCAACAAGGGGATGGGCGATTGGAATTTGCTTGCCTAGTACTCAGCCAAGGGGTACCTGTTCTTGAAACATGGCAGACCCAAATGCCCAAACCGAACAGAAAACAAAATACAACTCGTACCACTCTTTAGGGCAATCCGGGGGTGTATTCGCAGGTGTTAGTATGCAATCCAAGAGGTGGCATAGCATTTCGATGTGATTGGCCTCAACGATGGGGGTGATCTTTTTGAAACGTGTTCTGACGTTTTCCAAACAAATAGGTATGTATTTATCGAACAACATGATGAGATTAGATTTTTCAGCTGGTATAGTACGAGTTTCAATCCAGCTAGTTACGTATCTGTAAAAGTAGGTTGAAGTGCAAGTCAAAGAGAATATTAATAAACTTACGGATTCCATCCTAGATCCTGGGGATTTATATAAAGAATACCGGCTCTGGAAACAGTAGCCGGAGTCGCAGTTCGTAAATTTGAAATTTCAAAGAGCAATCTCATAGTTGGTGTGAGCGCGATTCTTTCATTGCTCGCTAAAGTAAGCACTTTATTGTCGTCCATAACGGTGTTTAAGGACTCGATCCACATCGGATCGATATCGCCGTCTAAAACAATCCACTTTGGATGATCACCACTCAAATTAGCCTGATCTCGCATTAACACCGAGAAGAGGCCATCCTTCCATTCCCTGGTCGCTGGATTTATAATTCCGAATAATTCGTCGTTTGTAACCGCTTTAGGATTTAAATCGTTGACGGTCGGTTTTCTTTTCATGTTGACGTAGGTTTTGAAAAGCGTTTTCCACACTTGCGTCTTGCCCGTGCCTGCGTTACCCACTATAAAAACAGAATGGCGCACTTCCAACAACTCCTCTAATTGAACTACTTTCAAAATAAAATTGTCTTCCGGCTGAAGTACTAAATCTATCGCCGCTTGTTTTACAGTGCGTTCAAAATCGACGTCCCTCTTCCTCGGTACTTCAAGGGCAGGAAACAAATCTCCTATCAACCCCATGAAAACCGGGAAATCATCGGTTACAATTTTAGGAACGTTAAAGTCCCTCAAGGTTCGCATTAAAACTTCTTCCTCCGGCCTACCAGGATCACCTCGTTTTAAAGACCCAGCGACCACCAAAACTGATTTAATCGCCCTAAGGCCCCAATCGTAATGATCCTGTTTTGATAGCAACTCCTTACACAGAGTATAAAGCGTAATGAATTTCCTCGCCAGTATTTTCGCTTCTTGAAAACCTTCCGCCACCAACATGATCTCACAGATTAATTCGAAATCAGGAACCACCATAGCGCAAGGCCTAAAACCACCACCCACCCCCTCAAATTCATAAAAAAAATCATCAAATCATTAAGTACCTAAACTGTGCTTTTAAATTCTCCGGTAATTCCGTACGGCCTGCGTAACCTGGGTTCATGGTGATGAAAATCCCGACGGTTGGTACCAACCCGATTATTTCCCCCATGAAATCGAACTGCGTCTTTTTGTATTTAATGGCGTCCAAAACTGATTTCACTTGCACGGCGACCACGGAAAGCACTTCCACTGATATCCGGTTGAATTCATCGAAACATCCCCAGGCACCGGTCTGCGCGAGTCCTTTGTAAATATTCCCGCAGGACTGAAACGGTTTTTGATTTAATCTTTTCATTCGTCCTGTTTAATCGAGAGATCGTAACCTTGTAGTCCATTTGCTCGGAACAATTAAAGACATACACGCTGATTCCTAAAGCCCGACCCAAATCCTTCGTGGTTTCCGTTTTTCCGGTTCCAGCGGGCCCTGCTGGGCCACCACCCATTATTAAATGCAAAGACTGAAATTGAAATGTGAAAAAGAAAACAGCACGGAGTGTTTGTACGTCTTACTTGTGTTAACGTGATATAACAACGATCTGTTAGGGGGGTAATCACCAGCCTGGGAGTGTTCCCTAAATATTCGTAGCTATATGTAAATTCAGCGTCGCAAATATTTGCAAAACAATGATGTTCTTGTTCTCCCCATCGATGCCTTAGTTGCGAAACCCACTGAAATGCTAAACCGTTATCAACTTTCATCTGTATTAACTTGCTCACTACGTCTCTCGAGTGCACGTCGATGGTGCAAATCGTCATAATTTTCTGCCTATCCTGTTTACTTAAATCCCCCAGCAACAAAGAAATTAACGTGCTTAATTGCGACACCTGCTTCTTATAGTAGTCTCTAAGGGCATTGTCGTAGCCTTCTTCCAGACGTGAGAATGCAATATTAACCTCGGTCGTCCACCATATTTGAGTACCACAGAGTGAGATTTGGGCTGGAAAATCAAACAACCATTGATCCCGAGGTTTTTCCTCGTAGGAAAAAACACCTTCCCCAATTAGATTGCGTATGGTCAAACGCATAGAATCCTGCACCCTATTTAACCAAACCTCAACCTAAAAACCTACGTTAGATTCTAAAAACAAAGCAAAACACCACCTTACAGCCCCATCACCATCGCAAATACTTTCAAAATCCACGTACTCGCCGTCCTTAGCGTACATTCCCAGTATATTGTTTGTAATCGTGTCATCCTCGTTTTTCCCAAATTTTAGCTTCGCGATGGAATCAAATAGTTTAGTTAAATGCTTCATGATCAGCAAGGGCTGAGTGCCGTTGGATAAAATGTCTAGTAAATCAGCTGATGATAGGAAGTAAAACCTTGGAAACGCCAGGCGTTTTGTTTCTAGGTAAACGGCGAGTGCTTTCTCGCAAAGGACCAGTTTCTTCTGGATCTCTTCCAAGGCCCCCAGGAGTCCTTCCCTGTTAGTTGATTGGACGACGTTGGGAATCCTCGCCATCTCTTCCATGAGTATTTTAAAGTCCTTGTCGATTTCGTCGAAACGCTCGGAGTCTTCTGGCAGTTGCTTTCTTATATCCTCCGAGCTCATGAAGATCGATTCTAAATGCATCCAAGTCCTTTGGACTTCGAACCAGATTGTAATGACGGAATCCGCAAGGCCAAGCTTGCTTTGCCAGGAAGAGACTTCCTCCAAGAAATGAGCGATGAATTTCGAAGTTATCAAATTCTGGAGTTGGACTTGGTTGTCCTCGAGGGTCTCAATTAATTCCTCGCTGGCTCTCAACAGCGTACATCCTGTACGCGGATGGATTTCCTGCTCGAATTCCATGGCTGACCAAGTTGAATTTAATTCTCTCAAAGTTTTTTCCATCGACATTTCTTTCACTGCTTTGTCCACGATGTTTTTGACCTCGTCTTCGCATTCGTGCAAGTTCAACTCTAGCAACTCGGCCAGAGTTGTATTGTAATCCATGACTATTTTGGTCTAAAATTAAAAAAAAAGAAATTCGGGCGTTAGTTATTTATTTAATTGGTGTTGTGACTACGCGTTGCCAACTTATAACCAATTAATTTTAACGATTTCGTTAGTATACACATAAAATTGCGTTTAGCGCGCTGACAAACATTGTGTAATGAAATTGGAAATGTATGAAATATTTAACGACGTGCTGCAATATGAAATTTGTTTGCTTAAGGTTGTTTTCACAAGAGCATGTTCTATTCTGTTTATGTGTTGATGCGGACAATTTATTTATGTATGAATAATAAACGACTAGGATACGCTTTTATCGTTACCTTCAGAAAATTGGATTCGTTAGAAACTAGATTCTTAAAACGAGAAAATGGGTTTTTGGTTATAAGCAGTCAATTAATTAAGTAATTGATGATTTGGGAGATTAATTAAAAGCTACTCTTAATTATCTAAACCGTGCTAAAAAAATGAGATTCAACTGGGAAGATGAATTAATTAAAACTTACCGATGCGATGATTCGGACTATTGTCTACAGAATCTAAGAGTGTGTGTACAACACAATACAATACAATACAACCATACGAAATCCAATGATTTAAAAAAAAAAAGAAACAAAATGATTCGTGTGTAACTCGTGTTTCGTACTTACTGTTAACTCTGAAGGTAGAGCTGCTAAATTCTGTAACAGAGCGTGTAAACAGTAAAATGCTATTTACAATGAAATGGACAAAAACGTATTTACAATTTTTTGAAAAAGAAAATATGTACAGTAAGAGAAACAAAAAGTAAATAAATAAATAAAATTGTGACGTGGTATACCTTCGTTGATTTCATCAATTGATCCCAATGTCTTTCTCTGATCGCTGGATTCTGCAGCTCGCCGACGGCTTTCAAAGACGTCAGGGTATTTTTGACCGTGGCTTCCAACCCTAAGTAAGTATCCCACGCCCTCATTTCCTTGTCTAACATGCGTATCTCTTTCGCAAACTTTTTGCATTCGATGTCCATGTTTTCCACGTCTATTTTCCTCCAGGGGGTCGTCTTCCAATCATCGACACACGTGTGTACTATAAAGACGTAATCCCAAAGTTGCTACGAAATTACCAAAAATAACCTAAGCAAATGAATTTTTGTGTGTAAGCCTACTTTTAGCATTTTTAATTCCTTTCGGCATTGCTTCAACAATTTGAAATCTGGAACCGTCACTTCAAACAGAGACCCAGACGCCTGTATGCTCTTCATTTCATTTTCCAGCCGATCCAAATCCTTATCGACCCTATCAATCAAACCATAAGGATCTTCGCAGTTGTACTTCAAAAACGAGTATCGTTTGAATACTTCTCTGTAGTACGAGACCTTGTTGTCAAAATCAAGGATTTTCTTGCGAATGAAAGTCACCTCTGCTGCCTGCAGGGGTGCCACTTGTTGCTTTACAGTGATCGCAATTTTTTTCGTGTTGTTCCATTGCTCCGGAAGTTCCTGAAGCCAGACGTTTACTTCTTCTGGAATATCCTGGTCGTAAAACTTGAGGAGTTCGATCGTATCCCTTAGTGGTCCAAACATCTCATCGGTGACTGCCTGTCTTTCTTTGACGTGAAGCAAAAACCCCATTACGTTTACCAAAGCGGCGTAATTCCCTTCGGTTACCGTTTGCTGAAGACCTTCATCTGCTGATCGTATGAAGTTGCCCAAATCACACAGGCTGTTTGTCACTACGCTTACTAAATGTTCCAAAAACATGTTCTCCCATTTCCTGATGGTGTTTAAGAGCGCTTGCTTGAAGGGTCTGACGTCAACTTTGAACCAGGAGTGGAAGATCTTCTCAGTTTTCATGCCCTCGACTTCGCTGTATAGGGCTTCGAACTTATCGATTTCTTCTCGAAACGCATCCATTTTGGGGGGCGACGGCGAAGGCGCCAGTGAATCCTTCATTATAATCAAATCAATCTCCTCGTTCGTCAGTTGTCTCCCGTATTCCAGAAACTGCTTCAAATAATCGCTTCTATCATCCAGCCACAAATACCCATAACACTGGAAGCTATCGCAAAACTCGAAAGCCTCCTGAATTACTTTATCCACATTCATGAGGATGTCGTTTTTGATTTCGATTATATCGGGGTGTTCCTCGATCTCTTGCTTGTACGTCAGCGTGGTGGTGGTTGAGAACCTGGGGACTATAGAGGAGATCTCGATTATGTCGGTGATCAAATCGGAGATTAAGTTTTTAAAACCGCCAGGGACGTTTGGTTCCAGGGATGGAATGAAGACGATGTTGGGTTCTTGTAGAATTAATTGGGATTCGAATAATGGGGCCAAGTTATTTATTGAATCCATGTGTTCGTTTATATAACCTAAGCTGTAAAAGAATTTTCGAGTATTGGTGGTTCTATTGGGCAATCTAAGAACTTTGATAAGTTTGGTAGTTACCTACAACCGACCGTCTGGTATAAATAATTTAATGCAATCTTATCGACGAAATCAATATATTGTAACCATTTAGAACTGTCTTGTTTATCAGTCATTTCAAAGAGCTCCATGTTTTCGTTGATGAGGACGGTAATCCTTTCGGTGACGTTTTTTATTTCTGTGTATCTTTTGTTGATTCTTTCTTCTCTCTCTTCTATACATAAAACGGCTTCTCTTTTTCCGTCCCTCCTTTCAAAGAGCGGCTGGCGTGCAAATGGGATTAATATGTTTTTAATTTCCGCCAGATTTTCTTGACTTTTTTGAAGGTGGCGTTGGAGGTTTTCGACTAAATCGTGCAGCTTCACCATGTAATCCCATAAATCTATAAACCGCGCTTAAATAATAGAGTAGCTCGTCCTTGCCTATTTACTTACTTTCAGAGTTCCAACACAGAGTGGTTTGTCCTTTCAAGATGAGCTTGTCGATTTCCGCGATTTCATTCTCTATTAATTGAAACTCGACGTCCTTGCTGCTCCTCCTGATTTTGTTGTACCACTCTATGGTACAATTTAAATTCGCTATGTATTTACGAAATGTTTCGTTCCTTTCTGACATTTTTAAAGCCACCTCCGGTATCCCTTCGTGTCCCATTAATTTTAAATAGTGCACTTCCCTTAAAATTGCCGACAGCTGCAATTGATCGAAATGGACAGTCGTTACGTGTGATTACGCCTTGCTTGCTCACCTCCGGATTAAAATTTAAATGCAGCTCTTTCGTTTTGACATTTCTTTTTAACAAGCACTGCTTCAGGTTGCTTTCGATTTGTTCCGGAACGTTCGACGACCATTCGTTGAACAAATTCTTATCGAATTCGTATAGGGCATCGCTTAACCCATCGTACTTTTTAATGATATTAATCGCCTCTTTAGATTGTGTAATTCTATCAAAATAACAAGCTATTAAAAAAAAAGAAATTTTAAGCATTTAAGAATTTATGTACGGATGTTGCAGGGCATTGAAGTACTCGACAGGCGCAGAAATCCTTCCATAAAGATTATGAGTCCATCGTAAAGACCCTGCCACTGGAGGCATGTATTTATCAACAGTAAACTGTCCACACTTTTCTTTAAGAGCCAATTGTTCTCGAAACAAACACTGAAATCCAACCATTTAAACTACATGCGATATTTAAATTTAATAATTACTTCAGCTGTTAACATTTCTTCAGATAACATACAGAGAATTCGATCGTATTTACTTGTAAATTCAGCTTTAATCAATGGCCTATCCAGAACAGACCCAGCAATACTAATCAACTAAAAAATACACATACATATCAATTAAAGTATTAATTATACGCGTTGGGGTTACTCGACATATATTTTCTGAACGCAACCCAGTGATGTCATGTCTATAACTAATTTCAGTTTATTACCAACTGTTTTTAAATGTCAAACTCAATTACTCTTTTAGGTTAAAAACTTCTTTTTCTTCTTCTCCTTCTTCATCTTGATTCGTTTGATACAACATCATATAAATTACCTTAAAAATACTATCCAAATTATTACAATCTTCAAACGCTTGACATAAAATAGCCGCGAGTTTCAAATCCATTTCGAAAATTTTCCTTTTAAAATTCTCAAAGTCCGCCATGAAAGAATTATCATCGGGGTCGAGTACGTCATAGGACTTCCCGGAGAACACGGAAAAGCAAGACTGGAATTCCCCGAAAACTCCGGTGACCCTCGTGCTGAGGTTCCTCCCTTTCAACCCGCCGATTTCCAATTTTTCTAATTTGGTAAATTCCAGGATCGTATTGAAGAACCACTGGATTGTTTGTAGGCGATCGAGGAAAGCAAAGAACCTTTCGAAGATGGTGTTCGGGTGGAAAGTCCACAATTCGGGTTCGCGATCAACAAAGAACTTGGCCAGGTTATCTTTGTATTCAGTAAACATCGCGTGGAATCTCTTTAAAGTCTTCAAAGATGTTCTAATTCGCTGCATCGCCTCGTCTATATCACTGTGGAACAAAGTAGTTGGGTCTAAAAATTTTTTAGCCTAAAATACGCGTGCGTTAACCCAAACGAAAGCAATTGCAAATGTTATTACTTCTTGGATAAGGAGGTTGCAAACTTGTTTTAACAACACGATAATTTTGACCTGGTCGTAATACCTGGAGTTAGACCAAATGAGGCAGATTACGTGGATAAGGGGTGGAAAGAGCGGGGCGCAATCGCTAAAGTCAGTTTCCTGCAAAAGATCTATGTGTCTTTTCAATGGCTTCAAATACAAGCAGATGTCTTTGGCTTCAGCCAAACCGACCACGACGTTCTTGAACAACGTCCTAAAGCAAGAATAATACGCGCTGTTTGTTTTTTCCAAAATAATGGCCATGCTTCTGACTCGTGTTTCTTTGAGCTGCTCGTAAATGAATTGCAGATTTTTCAAACGCAAATTCCAAAACTGCAGTTCTAAAAAAGCAAAGGAGGTGATTATTTAGGGGTGGGGGGGGAAGAAATTATTACCGGCTGATGGAACTGGGTTTGATCCGCCGGTAATCTCAGAGGTATCATTGGCCAGGACATCATTGACCTGGGCTGCCCATTTAATAACAACCCCCTCTATGGCGCTCTTCAAATACAAATCGCAAATTTCGCCGTGGCTTTCGATCAAAACCCTCTCGACTTCGTGCACCTTTTCAACCCCCACAGGCATAGGGAGCACCGTTTGCCCATTAACTTGCCCCTTCACTTGGTAAACGGTGCTTTTTAGGCTGTGCACGTGTTTTTGGACGTCTTTCGCTATCACCGCCGGCCACCGATCGTGATTGGTGGAATTTGAGAGTAACGGCACTAAAACCTTTTGGAAAATTCGATTCGGGTAATAACCTACGCGATAATTCACACTTACTTCTTCGACCAGCGATGCCAATTGGTCAATTAATTTGCAAGCCAAATCGCCTTGGATTAAAGTTTCTGAAGGGTTGGCTTTATCTACTGAAGTTAAAGTTCTTTTTATAAAGAATACACCTGAAATTGTTTTGGGGTGGGGGAGGAGGTCAAAGTTAAAGTTTCTTCATTTTTTTTTAATTTACCTTTGCTTTTGAGTGCAATTGGAAATGTGTTAAATGCTTGAAGTTGTAAAGAGGGGGTGAGTATTACTACTAACAACGTGGGGGTAGGTCTTTCTAGAAATTTAACGACGACGGCCTTATGTTCTTCCGTGCTCATCATACGCGACCATTTTTCCGGTTTGAGTTTCAAAGTTTTCTGGACGAACGTCCCCAGAAATTCCACACGCCGATCTACTTGTGGCGCTTCCATTTTGCTTTGCTTTGCTTTGGGGTTGCGGTGAATAAATTAGCAATTAATCCATTTGGCCGGAAGATAAGCACCAATATGTCCAGGTGGAAACGTCGATAATTTGAGAACGTACGCTGCAAGGAACGTTATTTTTTATTTATTTCATGCAGAAGGAAAAATTGGGGGGTGTTGTGATTGTGAGTGCAATCCTTTGGAGATTAAAATCGTATTAGAGTTGCAGAGAGGCATCAGTATAGGTGTAGATATTCATATTTGCTCGTACATCAACAAGATAGAAGTAATTTGATTTTCATTTCTAGTACGATCACGTTAGCGTTCAGCGTAACACGAAGTGATGTGCAACCAGATCGAGTCACTCTACATATACGTAGAGGTAATGCATAATTACACCATCCCTTTGACAAGTCAAACATTGCACATCTTGCAACATACAGGACATTGATTTTTAATGCCTCAAAACAAAAAAGTTGATGTAGAAACTCAATTAATCGATTCGTCCGAATCGATGTATTTAGAAAAAAAAATGTTCATCAGCAGATGCAAAGCCCAAACAGCGCTGAAACAGCAGTAGGAAGGGTGGTCGAAGGATTCACTGCAATCAAAAACGATTTGCAAGAAAATTCATTATGCTTTGACAGCAAGCAAGTCGCCTTGCATGGGATGACTTATTATGTAGCAAACTGGCTTCAATTTGTCAATCCTAATGCAATGACAGGGTAAAAAGCGATCGCAGGATGTCGCTGTTTAAACTATTCGATGTATTTTTAGTTTGTCATGCACAAATCGATGATATTTTTGTAACCTCCTTTGTCTTTGTCTTTGTCTTCAATCGATGTTACTGAAAGGAGAGATAGCTTACGTCACCTTGTATAATCGAGATTCTACTGTATTTCGAATGAAGGTTTCTTTAAGGTAGAATACTATCTAAATATAGAGTCAATTACGTTGACAATGGGTTTCGGATTTAAAGGATGTTAGATAACGGGCGTTTATTTCAAGCGTTAAAACTCCCAGTGTGTTGACATAATAAAACTGTCACCTATTGCAAATAATAATTCATACGTGTCAGAATCGGAGTGAAATTGAACCTCTAAATTTACTAATAATAAATCATGTTCTGACCAACAAAAACCATAACATGACATCATCAATATAAAATTCCATTACACGGTGACGTTTGGGAAAGAAAAATAGGGGAAATTGCGGCAATGCACATTGTATTGATCTATTCTGCGAAGATAGGTTAATGCAAAAAAAGGGGAAAATAGCAGAAAATAATTAATACGTCGTTTGCACTGTCACAACTCACATGTCAGCTTGGACACAGTAGTTAATCACCCGTTAAACAATGGTAGCAAGCGATGACGTGCATTGTTTAAACTCATGTTGCGGCCTCGTCTACAACATATGGCAATTAATTATCCCCTAAAATGTAATACAATTTTATTGTAATTACACTTACCCCCCTGGTCCGATCTCTTTGTTTAAAATATTAAATTAAGTTCTCGCAAACACTTCCTTATCAATCTATAAACCCAGTTTTATTAAAATTATTTCAATTAAATTCAATTAAATTCAATTAAAAAAAAATAAGAAATTAAGCAGTTCGATAATGTAATGCAATGCAATGCATCAACTCATCTCTCGGGATACATTCAAAAATTATACTCGCTAGAGATGTTTTCTGAACGCAACCCGCTGATCTAGCTTTGACGTTAGTCTACAACTAATTTCATTTTACTATCAACTGTTTTCAAATGTCAAACTCGCCGTTTTTAGGTTATAAAGTTCTTATTCTTCCTCATTCTTTT
Organism: Prosopocoilus inquinatus; assembly: GCA_036172665.1. NCBI lineage: Eukaryota > Metazoa > Arthropoda > Insecta > Coleoptera > Lucanidae > Prosopocoilus > Prosopocoilus inquinatus. Next base: position 14,259,408 of record CM069880.1, on the reverse strand, counting down.
GTTATTTAATATAGCATTGTGAACTTGTTTTCAGTTAAAAGGAAACTGATTATAAGTTATAATATAATTTATAAATATAATGTTTTGTTAAAATTATTTAAGAATTGATTGATTGTTTTGTGTGTTTGTTTAAAAAAATTATCCTCGCTAGATATGTTTTCTGAACGCAACCCACTGATCTGGCTTTGACGTTAGTCTACAACTAATTTCATTTTACTATCAAGTGTTTTCAAATGTCAAACTCGCCGTTTTTAGATTATAAACTTCTTCTTCTTCCTAATTATTTTGTTGTTTAGTATAGCATTATGAACTTGTTATTATTAATTAAAAGGAAACTGATTATAAATTATAATATAATTTATAAATATAACGTTTTCTTAAAATTATTTGAGAATTGATTGATTGTTTTGTTTGTTTGTTTAAAAAAATTATACTCGCTGGATATGTTTTCTGAACGCAATCCGCTGATCTAGCTTTGACGTTAGTCTACAACTAATTTCATTTTACTACCAACTGTCTTTAAATGTCAAAATCGCCGATTTTAGGTTATAAACTTCTTATTCTTCCTAATTCTTTTTTATTTAAAATAGCATTATGAACTTGTTATTATTAATTAAAAGGAAACTGATTATAAGTTATAATATAATTTATAAATGTAATGTTTTGTTAAAATTATTTGAGAATTGATTGATTGTTTTGTTTGTTTGTTTAAAAAAATTATACTCGCTAGATATGTTTTCTGAACGCAACCCCCTGATCTAGCTTTGACATTAGTCTACAACTGATTTCATTTTACTACCAACTGTCTTTAAATGTCAAAATCGCCGATTTTAGGTTATAAACTTCTTCTTCTTCTTCCTAATTATTTTGTTGTTTAGTATAGCATTATGAACTTGTTATTATTAATTAAAAGGAAACTGATTATCAATTATAATATAATTTATAAATATATAATGTTTTGTTAAAGTTGTTTGAGAATTGATTGATTGTTTTGTTTGTTTGTTTGTTTGTTTGTGTGCGTGTTAAATGGTGTGTAATTTTGAGTCAAATTAATGCAAATTTGAATTAAGAAATTACACTGAACCCCTTAAGTTTAACTAATGGCAAACAAAGGTGGAAAGTTTCTGCAACAATTTGAAATGTGGCTAAACGGCCAAACAAACAATATATCATGCTAGAATCACGTTATTATATTTGCGTGGTCTCATCGTCCTACAGTCGTACCAAGACACGCTCTTCCTTAAACCAAATAACTACGACATAAACTTCTGACTAAATATATGAACCTGCATTGATTTTTAACTTAGTTTTCCTTTAATGAAATCCATACCCGTATATACGTAACTGCTTTCAGTCACTTCTTTGTTTCATTTTTAGGTCACTGTGTCTGTCGCGTTCTGGAAAGCTATTATTTTTATTAAAGGAAGCCCTAATGTAATAACATGGTAACAATCACCTACTTGACATATATAGGTATATAAAACGTCATCGTACCACATGTGGCCAAGCTACATTTTAAAATAAAATTTAAAAAAAAATGAGGGGGTGATGAATGATGAATGAACGGAAGGATTTTTTGCAAATTATTAGTTTATTTGCAATTGCGAGTAAAAAAAAATAACAATAATCCTCTGTAATAGGGCACTTTGATGTGAGTTTTATTATCGATACGCGCGTTAATAAATAACGAAACTAAATCTAATAAATTTGACGCCGACATTAATTCATTAAATATCCGCGCTTTTATTTCGATACTTCGAATTTGCTCCTGCCAGCGTTATTATCCATTAATTTTTGATATTAATTAATTTACAGCGCGAGTGATGCATGAAAAAATCCGCCACCACGTTAATGTTGATAGATAAAACTCACCCCCTGTCAGAGAAAGCTCAGCTGCGCCGGTGTAGTTATTGCCCTTTATAAAATTGTCACTTGCGATTTTATGGCAGTTAAGATAGCAACTGTCTTCAGCTTCCGGCGTCGAAAGGAACAGGGCTACATCCGGTACGCAGGCGCGTCGCGTGAACCTTTAAAGTTAGTTACATTTAAGGATAACGTCTGAAAATCAAAAGCATCCGAACTTCTTTCTTTTATTATCAAGCACTACTTTTCAATCAATAATTTATTTATATATTTAACAACAAAATCCGTTCGAATTATTGATTTAATTTCTAATGCAATGCAATAATTAATTAATGAATTTGTTCAACTATCCATCATTATATAAACCATCATTTTAAATTAAAGCGCAAATAATTATTTGGAACAAGGCTGTAGCATAACAGCAAAATCAATAAATGAAAAGCTCATATTTTTCTTTTTATAAAATGGAAAAATAAAGAAACATTTCCTGTGTTTCCCCTCCGCAATAAAAATTTAAATCCTCGTCAAATTTAAACGTCCATTCTTTAAATGCAAAGTAATTGATCAATTAGAAAGAAATTTCTTTCAAATATAATTTTGATAATTCGTCTTATATTCATGTACACTTTAGGTAATTTCTATTCACAAAAATCTGATAACATTTGAGGTTAGAATATCGCAAGTTTTAGTTGCCTGGGGGGATCACTCTGTGGCAGGATCGCCAACTTTGGAAGACTCGAGCGCGCCAAATTTAAACTCAATTATCGCTCACATCGCCCAAATTTCAAAAGTTCTTCAATTCCTATTTCATTTTTACTATAGGGTTAATTAATTCGGTCTAGAAAGAGTAAATATCGAAAATAATTTTTAAGTAACAAGGTCTGAAAACGTCGAATTTCAAAAACTTGTTTCCTCTTTTACTTTACAAAGAAATAAAAAATAAAAGTTATTCCAATTATAGGTATTTGGCAATTTTATCGAAAACATTTGGTGTCTTCTCTTTCAAACTTTTAAACTCCGATCGGAATTTAAACAAGAGACGATCGAAATTAAACTGAAAAATTTATATTATATTTACTGTTATTATTATTTTATTTTTGGAAAGAAAACTTCAACGTTTTGACATTTAAACAAAAGACGGTCGAAAGCAGTGCGGAATTTTGAGAAACAAAAGAAACAGTAGAACGCCGAAGTCTGATTGAATTTTAAACAAAAAGCGATCGAATTTAAATTAATCGAAATTTGTAATTTTCAGAAAAATTTTTCTTTTTTTAATCAAAATCGATGTTTTGAACAAAAGACGATCGAAAGCAAGGCGGTAAATTCAGTAGCAAAAAAAATTAGTACAAAATGTGAACACCAGAAAAAATTGAAATTTTGACGTCATTATTTAAACAAAAGACGATCGAAAGCACTGCGGAAATTAGAGGAGCATAAAAAAGAGAATTACAGCCGTCGAAATCTCAATTAATTTTAAACAAAAGACGATCGAGTTTTAAATTAATTAAGAAAGTATTCTCACAATCGAAATTTTGTCGGCAAAAGACGATCGAATTTTAAACAAAGGAAGATCGAAATCGATCCGAAAATTTTTGAGAATTTAGATCAAACTTTAAAGAAAAGACGATCGAAGGCGACGCGAATATTCGACGGTCGAGAAGAATTGAAACAAAAGACGATCGACTTTTGAACAGAAGACGATCGACTTTTGATCAAAAGACGATCGACTTTTGAGCAAAAGACGAACGAATTCTAAGCAAAGGAAGATCGAAATCGTTACGAAAATTTTTGAGGATTTAGATCAAGCTTTAAACAAAAGACGATCGAAGCCGACGCGAATATTCGACGGACGAGAAGAATTGAAACAAAAGACGATCGACTTTTGAACAAAAGACGACCGAATTCTGAACAAAAGATCGAAGTCGATACAAAAATTTTTGAGGATTAAGAAAATCGGATGTGTCGGGCTCTGATCTTCAAACTTTAAACAAAAGATGATCGAAACCGCTGCGAATATTTGACGAACGAGAAGAATTGAAACAAAAGACGATCGACTTTTGAAGAGAAGACGATCGAATTCTAAGCAAAGGAAGATCGAAATCGTTACGAACATTTTTGAGGATTTAGATGAAGCTTTAAGACAAAAGACGATCGAAACCGACGAGAAAGTTTGAAGCACAAGAAGTATTGAAACAAAAGAAGATCGACATTTGAAACGGTCAAATTCTAAGCAATCGAAGATCGAAATCGATACCAAAGTTTTTGAGGATTAAAAAAATCGGATGCGCCAGGCTTTGATCAAGTTTTAAACAAAATACTATCGAAGGCAACGCGAATCTTTGACGAACGAGAAGAATTGAAACAAAAGGCAATCGACTTTTGAACGGAAGACGATCGAATTCTATATAAATGAAGATCGAAATCGACATGAAAATTTTTGAGGATTTAAATGAAGTTTTAAACCGCCGCGAAAGTTTGGCGCACGAGAAGAATTGAAACAAAAGAAGATCGACTTTTGAGATGGTCAAATTCTAAACAATTGATGATCGAAATCGATACGTAATTTTTTTGAGGATTAAGAAAATTGGATGCGCCAGGCTTTGATCAAGCTTTAAACAAAAGACGACGCGAATATTTGGCGAGCGAGAAGAATTGAAGCAAAACACGATCGACTTTTGAACAAAAGACGATCGAATTCTGAACAAAAGAGGATCGAAATCGATACAAAAATTTTTGAGGACTAAGAAAATCGGATGTGTCGGGCTCTGATCTTCAAACTTTAAACAAAAGATGATCGAAATCGACGCGAAAATTTGACGAACGAGAAAAAATTAAAACAGAAGACGGTCGATTTTTAGAGATATCGCCATCTGTGACTCATTTATTACACTTTTTATTTAGCCATAGGTACATGTAGCCTTTTGCGTGACGTTAGGCTTTGCCAATAGACCCATTTGCTGTCAAAATATCAATTATTTTTATTTTTTGGCACTTAGACCCTTTTGAAGTTTTGGGTCTGCTAGTATCAATCGATTATGAAATGTTAAGTTCGGTTTACAGTTTAAAAACAATTTTTATACAATTTTCAATAGTCCCAGACACCACAATTTTTCTAAACAATAATTACAGAATACTTATTGGGTTTTGGTAAAAATATGAAACGAACAAGTTATTTTTATTAACGTTTCTGCTTTTTACTCATGTAATTGTCAGTCAAGATTTGCGAGGGCCCTTTCCCATGTCATTGCATGCGATTGACGTTACTTAACTTGTGATCACATCACGAAGTAGATCGCTTAATGAAAACTGTTTCAGTTGTCAGCGCGCTGGGGAAACGGAAAATTAGAAAATCACTCCTCGGTTTATGGCAGCACGTAACATTTATTTACAAGCTATCAATCAGAGTTTGTACATTTCATTAATTTATTTAAATAAATTAACATTACAACTACAGTATCACATGGGATCGTTCGTGTTTGTGAATTTTTATTATTATTATTATTATTATTATACGTAGGGTACGTACGCATTGCAAAAATAAAACTGCCCGTTTTGTTTCTAACAAATTAAAAATAAATAAGTTAATTTTTAGAGCGTGTCAGTTTTGTTTTTGGAATATACATAATTAATAATTAATTCGTAATTGTAAAAATAAATAAATGGGATTTCAAAATAGAAATCGGAGTCAAAGCAAAATCACCATAAGACGCATTTATTCTTTGGATTCATTGCGCTTCCTGTTGGACAATTCCAGGCCGCGACGAATTCTTTGGAGTTGGAGAGGGTGCCGAGGACTCGGATTCGATTTGGACTGTGCACGCCATCTACCAGTTTACTTTTAAGCGCACCTAAAGTCGAATTTCCACACCAAATCTACATAAATGGATAAATAAATAAATAAAATTGAAGACCATAACTTCAAAAGGATCTAAGTGCCAAAAACATGTTTAGAAGTTATTAAGAATTTACTAAATCTCAAACGCATATACAGATATCGCCATCTGTGATTCGTTTATTCACTTTTTATTTAGCCACAGGTACTACGACCTCAACTTAAATGATACTCCTGCGGACCACATCCTTAAGAACATTCAGCGTAAGGGCTAAGAAACTGTCAAGTTGTATCGCTTATGGTGAGCATCGTTGTACATGGATCCATTTGAATGACATTGGGCTTTGCCCATAGACCCATTTGCTGTCAAAATATGATTTTTTTTATTTTTTGGCACTTAGACCCTTAGTCTTCAATTGGAAAATGTTTGGCCAAAACTACTGTCGAGTTTAAAAGAAAAAGAAGCTGAATGATGAATCTTAACTTTGTTTAATAACCAAATATGTGAGTTGGGGGAGAATGAAGTTGAATGACGTTGGGGGGAATTTGTAGATCTGTGATGAGGATCAAGTGGGAAGGGGATGATGGATGTTAATGGAAAGTAAAAATGTGAATGGATGTGGTAGTAGGAGTTTAGATGATAAAGAGCACGTATATGTATTTTGGAATTTCCTAAATGAAGAAAACTTGATGTGAGTTGTGATGAGTGGTGTATGAAAGACGTTTTTAGGAATTTGGGGAAAATATATGTAATTTGGGGATTGTCGCAAATAAAATTTCGTGTGATATATTTGATAGAAGTAATATCAAAATGGAGACCTGTGCAAAACCGAGGAAAAAAAGTTGGTCAGTGCTAATATCCGATAACCCGGGGAGGCGCTGATTCATGCTGCCTGATTTCACTTTCCGGCGTTTATATCCTTCGTAGGCCGCTCGTAGGCCACCGTTATCTGCTATATTCTCCCCTTGCGTGTTATAGCCTTGTACCTGTGAAAAGATCAAAATTACCCCCCGATATTACAGGAAGTTTAATTGAGGCAATAAAGTTTAAATCATATTACAAATGTTTAATTAATTTGTGTCGCTGAAATAATTTCCACAAATTAGTTTCTGGGGGTGCGTCTATCACAATTGCCCTGTGCATTCCAAAATTAATTATTTCTTTATTTGCAAAACTGCGACCCCAGGATCTTCATGTTTTGCATACCACGGAAATAATTTATTTATTTACTTAAGTTGCAGTTTACGTTGCTTGAAGTTGTTGGTAATTACTTTAATGAATGAGATTTAGTTCGAAAGCTCTGTAGTTACTTGGGAACACTACAATAGATTTAGATTTAGTGAAGAAACACCTCGCACTGAACGTGTATTGTTCCATTGATAAATTCCTGACAACTTTATACGTGGGTGTTAATATATTTCGACGTTCGTGTGCACCACCCCCCTCCCTTCATTCTCCGGAGTGGTCCTCCCTAAATAAAAATAATTCAATTAACTTACATTAAAAGAGGAACCCAAGTCTGGCATTGTATAATTATTATACTGATTTATTATGCACTGAACTCTTTCCTGGTAATGTTTCAAAGTCGCGGAAGACCACCATTGTTTCAAGTTTCCGTTCTCGTCGTATCTACGGCCTAAAACAACAAACGACATTAATTTTATAATCGTCAGAAAAATTCCCCCTACCTTGATCATCAAAACCGTGAGTTATTTCATGACCCATAATCGCACCAATTGAACCATAATCTAAAGATCTAAAACCAACAATCATAAAGCTCGGTTTTCCTTCACGTTTGCTAGTCGCCAAAAACTGGAGACCGGCGAACGTGGAGTGGAAGCAAAAACAATAACCAAACTTAGGACGTTTGTATGAATATTCACGGTCACTTCATCTCCTGAATGCAAGGCGCATGCTCGCTATTAACAAACGTAAGGTATGCAATCGGGATACTGCTTACCTATCGTGCCGCTTATGAAAATGATAACTCATTGAGTTCCATACTATCATCCGACATCTGATAATAATTATTTCATACTTACTCTATACCATTATCATAAAAAGGTGGTTTTAATATGCCAGCCGGAAACGCTACAAAATAGTTTATTTAACGTTTTACATTACAGTCGGCGTAATAAAAGAAAAGTTCCCAAACTTACTGACGGAGTTCAGCGTCGCCGAATAAAACGCGTTCACCGTCGTGGCGGAAGTGACCCACCTAAAAAAAAAAATATTCCGGAGAAGATTATTACCCCCCCGAAACGTAAATCACTGAGAAAATGTGAAATTACCGGTTGCGATTCGGCTTCTTCCTCATACTCTCAAGATTTCGTTTCACTGACGCGTTCGTTAAGTTAAGATGCGTTTTGAAAAGTTCCCCTTCTATTACGTACGCCTGTAATCAAAAGTCATGACGTGATGGATGCAATTTTTATTGCAGCAAGACGCAGTTACTGCTCATGCGCATCGAAAAATCTTAATTGTTAATTAACTTCAATCAGAGTCAACTGAAGCAACCAACTATGTAGTCATATTCAAAAATTTGTATTACATGCCGCATTTCGTATCTTCAAAAGTAAAGCTGGAGTATGATTTTTGGGTGCAACGCAATTTTTATTGCATACGTGTAAGGTTAGATTTAATTTATTGCGGTGGCAAAAGTGTGAGGAGGATAAAATGGCAAAGAAGAAAATGGCCAACATACGTTCTCATAATGTTTATCCAGAAGTGTGGTATTCATAATCCAGCCGGGATAACCGACAAACGCTCGAATTGCGTGCAATTTGGTTAGGGTTTTTTCACGGGTGACGTGGTCCATCCAGTCCAAATCGTGAACGGCGTCTTCGAAAGCATGTTTTATATCCTCCAGCATATTCAGGGCCTGAATTCATTATAATTTATAACAACAGGACGACGAACAAAAAGAAAATTACAATAAACAAACAGAGCGCAATCGGAATACAACAATATAATCAGAAACGCATTCGTAATTTAATTGCAATTTAAATGCAAATCTATGTTTTTTTTTTTTCTATACATATTAAAATACAAATTGATTGGCCAATACCTTTACGTATCATGTTTGTTGCAAATGCAGTTTACATAATTAATCAATTATTATTTTGGATTGAACTGAAACAATTTAAATTTCAAATGAATTTAAACACCGTGCAATTATTTTAACGAAATTGTTTGAGTTGTAAACAATTTAAGAATTTCATTCGAAGCAGCTATAAACCCTGGGAAAATAAACGCTGGCAGAGCTGCATTTACAATACTTGGATACTTGCACGCCGTCTACCGGTGAATACATTTCGTTCGGAAGCTATGCGCGAAATAAAAAATAATTACGCTTAATGTCGTCTGTTTCATTTTGATTTAACTCATTATTTTATTTATAGATTTTAGATTTACCTTCAAAGGAAGGAATATTAATTTGTGGTGCAGAGTTAAATAAAATTGAATTGTTGAATAATTGGTTAATTAAAAGAAAGTATTTACCTTATCTCGATGACCTTTGTCAAATTTAGAACGCACATAAAGATAACTTAATGCAAGACCGAAGTTCGAGTTGACGTTGCTAGTGCATCCTTTCCACCTGGGAGTTCGAGCTTGCAATCCAACTAACTGTTGAGAAAACTCGAAGCCAAGTGATCGAAACTTTGCTAAAGTAAGCGGAGCTAACGTCGAGAATATGTTCCACCACAGGAATCTTTCTGGAATAACAATTGCATTAAAATATTCCCTTGCAAATTGAATCATACCAAGAGTTATTCTGCTCGTCACTTTTAATAACGCGGCGATTTTGTTCATGTAGGTAAGATCTAGGATTACCACCGTGTCTTTTTTTGGATCCAAAGCAACGCTTGTGTCATTGAAGACTATATGCATATACCTCGTCCAATTTACCTTAAAAACAAAAATGTCAAATCGATAATCGAAAGCAAGCATGAAGCTGATGAAGTTGGAAAAAACTTATGGCTCTTCAGAATCAGAATTCTTTGATGGAACGGAAATGAAAAATGACAAGAGGAGGACAAGTTCATTAACGAAATGGAGGCCCAGAGATAAAACCAGTCATCAAAAAAAATCGGGAAAGACAACTAAAATGGTTAGGTCATGGCAGAAAATAAAGTTACTATGACAGATGAGATCTTACCCGAAATGGGGTGTGGAGTAGAAAAAATGGGTAAACTCAACTTACCAATTTTATACTTAATGGTAGAATGATGTAAGGTTGGATAATTAAAGTTAATATGCAAAAAGAAACAGAAGAAGTGGAATGTAGGATTGGATAATTAAAGTTAATATGCAAAAAGAAACAGAAGAGAAGTGGAATGTCTTCACCAAAAAAGGAGGTGGATTAGAAAATGTGGTAAACCCAACTTACCACTTATATACTAATTGGATAACTAATCTTACCATGAAATAAAACCAGAGAGAAGAGAAGTGGAATGCCTTGCCCTGCCCAAAATAGTAAAGATGGTAAACTCAACGTACCAATTTTATACTTAATGGTAGGAAGATGTAGTATTGGATAATTAAAGTATGTATGCAAAAAAAGACAGAAGAGAAGCGGAATGTCTTTACCAAAACAGGAGGACACTTCTATACTTAAAGGTAGATAGATGTAGGATTGGATAACTAAAATTACCATGGAAAAAAATGGAATGGATGTCTTGCCCTGCCCAAAATAGTAAATATGGTAAACTCAACTTACCAGTTCTATAGTTGTCTTATATGTAATGGTAGGATTGGAATTTAGGAGGATAGGAACTTACTGTTCTCCATGTGTTGTTATCAAAACCAGGTCCTCTGTCGAGTTCTTCGAGTGTAACCTCGTGAAAAAGGTGTCCTCCACTTCTGCGAGTTTCACTCGGGGTCATAACCTACACATATCCTGATTTACAATGTGTTCATCCGCCCACTTTTACATACATGTTGCAACGTGATTTATTGACCGTATTTGCATGTCGTTTGTTGCGTTGCGTCATGACTGCATATTATTCGCAAAAACTAATAATGCAAATGTAATAGTGATTAATTTGTTGGTAGCAACGGCCCTATTTACCTTGGCTATTTGTGTGCTGAAATCCACTATCTCTTCGGCGATGTGTTCATTTAAACCCCCCGTGTATGCGGTTAACATGGATGTAATGTATTTTTTGTAATGTTTTATTTCCATTGCAAATTTCTCAGATTGCAGAAGGTATCTTTCGCCGAAACCTGGTGGTACTTGCTCGATCTACAAAGGGGTTAATTAAATGGGAGAGTGGGTTTTGTTTACGTGCATTACCTACCACGATTTTGTTAACGGAAGAGTTCCTAACGTCCTCTGCAACGTTGAATCCGTAGAGGACGTTAATTCCCAAAATTCTTCTCACTCTTGCTATTGTAAAGAGCCAATCAAAGCCAGAAGAGGACTGAATGTTGATTGGATCGGTAGTTAATCCAACGGATTTCAGAACGCTCTTAAGAGGAGCTAATCCTTTAGCTTCCAATGCATCTACGAAACAGTCGTATAGGACGTGTTTCGAGGGCTCGGATAAATAAGGTAAAAGCAAATTGTAATGATGGTGTCGTGTGTAAAGTTCATAGGTATAGCCACGTATACATTAGTGCTCGATAGCGTGCATGAGTGAAGATGTGTAGGACATTTGCTCTGTGCTAAGAATGAAAGAGATTTTAGGACGACGTTCCTCTGAATGGGTTTCCGGGTTTTTGTATCTTTCTCCGAAATGTTTTTAAATCTCCACCGAATACGAAAATATTGATTCAGCATCTTGCTTCACTTCTTTTAAAAACGACTCCATAAATTACATACGAAATATAATCATCAAATCTATGGACTTTATTAATTAGACAGTAAACTAATTACTATTAGTAATTCCGCGCTGGTCTTAGGTCAAAAATCAACCGTGAGATGTCGCTACTTGGTAATATAATGTAAGGTACTGAACCAACACACTTACGTGTTCAGATAACAAAGATAAAAAATACAAATGTCGCAAGATCAACAAGGAAAACAACAGTGGCAGTAGTTTAGCCAGAAATGTATTAGGTTATGTCATTGTACTGACAGCCACAGTTAATTGACATTTGAAACGTCACTTTGAATAACAAGTTTTTTTTTATCCCCGTGGGCTTATTAATTAGGCACTAAATTATTGCTATTTATAAGTTATTCCTCGCAGGTTTTAAGTAAAAAATCAGCCGTGAGATGTCACAAGTTGGTAATGGCACACCCACACACGTCCACACACGAAAGTAAATTTTGAATTAAAAACGAAAATTCGCCTAGACTATGACTACAGCCTTATAAAAGAAGTCTATGGCCCATTCCGGGCGACATAAACCTGCGGTTAAACTTGTTAAGGGTCCCGTACTGATGTTGACAATCACAGCTGCACTTGTTTTCTTCTTCCTAATGACTTCTCCCGAGGGAAATATACAAGTGCTTTGTTTTATTTATGTTAGAACCGAGCGTTTTTAAATTTTAAGCGTGGCCTAAATACGTATTATTACTAAACTTAGGATAATTGTGCGTTAAGAAACTTCAAAATACGCATGCAAACATCAAAACCATCAAAAATATGCACTAGACATTAACTTTTATAGAATAAATAAGTAACACACATTTATTTTTCTGTTAAAAAACACAAACAGTTTTTTTTTTTTAATTTTAAATTCTTTAGTTAAGTCATTGTAGAAATTAATTATAAGCAACGTGGTGTAACAAATTCTCAAAAGTAAGTTTGCGTCTACTGTCGGTGAGAGTATTGTTGTTTCTTGTAGCGGAGATAAGTTGCGTGCGCGCAAAAATTCGCTCCATTTAAGAGTCGACTCGTGGAAGAATGCGCAGTGGTTAAATGGAAGACACAAACATCAAAGGTGCCGACACCTAGTCAAAAGACTGTGCCTGGCAATCCTCTTATTATTTCCAAGCATTCTGATTTTAGAACGCTGATTGTTTAGATTGTCTGCACCTAATTCCAACTGAATTTAGATTTTTGCTTTTTACATTTAGGTATTTTTTTTGCATTTTAATTTCTTGCACATGTTTGGCTGGAGTTTGGTTGAGATTGAGTTCATTTTTTGATTAGTTGGGCTTTGATAAAGTGTCGGCAACAAGAAATAATAGTAAATTTGCAATTAAAACAAGAAATGTAGCAAATTATGCTTTAATGCCCTAATTCATAATTATCCTGAGCCTGATTATTACTATTATAAGAGATGCTAAGTCACTCGTATATATTTTACTTCTTTTATAATAGTTCAAAATAAAAACACTAAATCTCTACATAAAATACACTCAGATTATAAAAATAAAACTGAATAAATTAAGAAAGTGTATGAAATTTGCAACGAGGAATAAGATGCGTTCTGAAATTGGAAAAAATTACTGCTATTAATTAAGGAGCATAACGAATGTGTTGAAGTAAATAAATAAATAAATAAATAAATAAATAAACAATCGAGTTGGGTAAAAATTTATACGTATAAAGCTGTAATGTTTCTGTGCAAAAACAATTAATGTTTTTTACACGCGTAAATTATTGCTGCTAATAACAATAGATCTTGTCATAGCGTATTGATTTTTACCGCGCATAGTTGGCACGGTTAATCCCACAGGTTCAATTTACGTGTAAATAATTTAAACAAGGTACGCCGAATAAAGAATACTCCTGGGGGGGCGTGAATTCGATTATAACTTACACACGCTAAAAGAGTAAACGTTACACTAACTATTTTATTACACGACTAATTTTTTTTTGTCTTACGCGAATAAAAGCAGCAATTGTTCGTGAGCTACAACTAGAGCGAGGATGATCTTATGTTTTCCAAACATAAATTTTACTTATCAAAGGATTATCAGGAACCGCTCTTTAGTTACAATTCGAATTCGTTTAAAATGAATAATAATTACCTACTAATAATTGTTTTGATTCTGAGTGTATTCTCGTTATTGATTATTCTTAAACGTACCTATCGAATTAACAATAAGATATTTGGTGGCACCGCAACCGCGATACGTTGGATCCCATGACAAATGACAGGATCTGTTAAGATGATTGATGGCAATAGTGTCGCATGCCTGGTTCTGGAATATTTCGATGGACCACGTGACTCGTGTATCAAATAACTTCAATAGCGACCGCCAGGCCATCATCACAAAAGCTCTGCTTACAGAAGAAGATAAAACAATGTCGTTAACGCAGGGCAGGACTTTTCAGAAAATTTTCTTGCGTTGTATTATCATCGTTATTATTGTTATACTAAGAAATTAAAAAGGAGTTGTGAGAGATAAGACGAAAGATTGATTAATTAATTAATTAGGAGGTTCGTGTTAAACTGTAAGCAGCAATACCAACATATTTACCGGTATTCATGCATGTCCTGTAGAAAGTCCTTGCTTTTTGTACACCTGTCGGTTCTTTCACTTTTTCATTTCGCAAGTTCCCCCCGGATTCCAGTAATTGTCGCATATCCTGTATCAAGGACTCTCTGAGGAGCGCCAGTCGATCCCAGGTGGCCGTCCAGTCTGGCACAGGATTAGCTCTCATCCATCCTCCGCAAGCGAATTGGTAAAAATCTGTACACGGATCCGTTGATCGATCCATCGCTCGAATTACTCTAGAGGCTGCAGGAGGTTTTAACTGATAGTTTAAGTAATTAAGGACTCGCTTTTGATGAACACAATCCCAGAAATACCCAGCATAAAATATAAAAGTTAAACATCCCTTCCCCAATTCGTTTCAACAACAAAAAAAAATGATACAGTTTGAAAGTCTTTTGTAAATAAAGATTGTGTTCCTCGATTGAAATATTCGTATCTTAATTTATATTAAAAAAACTTGTTCGAACGACTCCATTTCCAAACGTATAAATACTTGCTGAAGACTGTTCATGTGGTAATCGAGTTGCCTTCTCCAAAATTGCCCTTAAAGGTAGAATAGAACTGAAACGAATTCTTTTGTATTAACCCTTATGTTCGACGAGCTTCATGGATGGATAAACGCGAAATAAAACAAGTGAAAACTTGATGTGTTTGAAGTATATACGCTTTAAAAAAAAATAGAATCAAAAAAGAATCTGCATACGCAGTTAAAGTTAAATGGCGAATTTTATGAACACGTTCGAGTAAATAGTTTCTTTAAGTTGAAAATATATTAGAGATGCGAAAGGGGAAATCGGTGTAAAGAAGTTTCCGATAAGTGAAAACATATGTCGTCCAAAAATTTGAAGTTTGCAAACTTTTAAAAAACTTGCAAACTCGCGTTAAGCGACCTTTTTTTTCCCGAAATTCCAGGTCATTCCGTTTTTATTAATATGCGAGTCAGGAGGTGGCTGTGTTTTAAATTTCTAAATTAAGTCACCCCTCCGATAGTAATTTTATATTTTGATTAGTTTATCTTGCGCGTCCTCCTTTTTAGCCCCCCCCCCCCAAGCGGGGCGGGAAACTAAATTCGATATAAATAGTAAACGGGGGAGTTAAATTTAATGAATCCTGCCACCTGTTAGGCTTATGATGAAATTGGTGCGTGTACGATTTCAATCAAAGGGATGTAACAAAAGACTTAAAAGTGAACGATTTTTCTTTGTTGTATTTGTTAGAATGCGTTCGCTTGAATATAAACAATATAAACTTCAAAGGGAAAGTATGTAATGTAATAACACGATTTGTTTTTGCTGGCGTTTTTTTTTTTTTTTTTAGTAGAAGCGCAATTTGAAAATAAGATTACCTTTTGAGTTATACGTTCGTTTCTGTAAAATGCATACTACCTAGCAAAGAAAGGCGTTTTAAGTTGAAATTCCGTTGCAAAAAAAAGAAATTTTTTTTTTTTGAACTTGATGACGGCTAAGGCTAACGCACACAAAACGTTTTTTGCGTTAATTAATTTTCTTTAAAAGCACATTATCCCAGCCTAATTATATTTGTGGACAGGTTGGTAACAAATGCCCCTTTTATTTTATCTTCTCTTCGCATTTTTTTTTTTAAGTAAAGCCTTTTACACCGTAATTATTCAAAGAGAACGAACGAACTGTGTTAGACAGGTGCGTTTTCACGTGAAAATTTTATCAAATGCACACATGCGCCTTAAGCTATTTTTAAGTTTCAACTCATTACGAAATTAATTAATTAATTTAATACATGATTTTGAAATCAGTTTTCAATAAAATTAGAGGGTAGAATCTGGTAAGAAAATGTACTTGTTAATTGTGAGTAATAATGTTAAGTTTACATCTCTACAAGATAAGAGATATGAATAACTTAAGGCAGTAAATAAATAACTTTGTACAGGAGTTATATCAAGTTTGAAAGTTTGTTTAAACGCATGAATTAATGTTGTCAACAGCATTAGTTCGTGGAAATTTCACACATAATTTTCAACCTGTGTACAAGCTTCGGCGATGGGTTTGAATCAATTTTTTCCTTTGAATTTGAAATTTCGCTCAAATAAATTCCCCGCCCTGAATATTATTAATTAATACGTTCCGCGTAACTTCTTTCGGTGACATTTAATTCTAGATTAAATTTTCATGCGCTAAAATTCATTATAATTTTCGTTTCGTGTTTTCATACACGCGGTTCAAATATTTACTTCTCTCTGTAAACATTTATAAAAGCACCCCTCCAAATTGAGCGGCAAGTTATAAAAGTGAAATATTTATTTTCTACATTAAACACTTACCGCACCCAAACAAAGTAAAAAAAAAAACTCACTTACCTGTATTTATGCATTTTTCTGTAAGGCAGAGGTTACTATTTTTTGTTAACACCGGCGATCCCAAAAGGACAACGGCTGCTATAAGCACAAGAAGAAGATTGATAGAAAGGAAAATAAGTATCGAGAACCTTAGAAATTTTTCTTTTGTCCTGCAACAAAAGTATAAAATTTACTTTCATAAAAATTCCTTCTAATTTTAACAATCAGATTTATACAAATTTAACTTTTAATTCCCTTTTTTTTAGTCTGTGGTGGGGTCTTACGTCTTGAAGAAGTTTTCAAGCCTTGAATATATTAACAAAACTAAGCAAATAAAGTGCCATACGAGGTCTTATTAACTTCGAAAATATGAGTGAACACTCATTTGAAATAATTTGAAAAAACGAGGAACGAAGGCTCTTCTCCAAAGCAGAATCTAAATTGGCATGAATTTAACAAAGGAACAAAATCCTAAGAAAACGACAAGAGAGGTAGAACCTCTTTGGAAGCTCTCCCAAATCCCTCACTGGAAAAGGGTCCTTGGTGATGACTAAAAATTGGTTAAATCAGTTTCTCAAATTTTTTTCGTCCACTCAAAATAATGCGCCCATCTTTTTTTTTGAACAGATTTTCATCCCTTTCTCTTTTCTTTTTTAATTACTTTACCTTTTCGTCTTGCATTGTCTTAAAACACACCATACACGAATGCGAACGGTGACACTGACCAAACCAAAGCATTTAAATTCATTTGATTTGACTTTGAACCGATCTGATTTTAAAGCGAACAGAAAGGTAGTATTTTGAAAAAAAATAAACATAACCTCGAAAACACTTCAACCTAAATACTGATTGTAAGTACAAAGTTTTTTTTAATCTCAAGCCGGACAGAAAAATGAAGAGAACACACTCAACGTTTCGCTATAGATTTATAGCTTCGTCAGGAGTGAAAAAAAACTTTTTTCACAATTTTCATCGGACAAGAACAAACTTCAATTTAAATACTGATTGTAAAAACCAGCTTGATCAGTAGGGGATGAGGGAGGTGGAACTCATTTACTTCTTTATCATTGATCGCCAACTGAATAACTGCAATTGAAATGCAATCAGTGATCTTTAAATGAATTTGAATCGATTAGAATTCAAATATATTGTAAATGAAGGGCGGCTTAAACAACGTGATCACTTTTATCAATCGTTGGTTGGTCAGGTGGTCAGGACCACAGACTTAACTCAACCTTTTCCAAACAAATACACTTACATATTATGAAATGAATTCTTTTTGAATTAATTCCACGATGAACTGATTTTAAAACGTGCGGAAAAGTAGTATTTTGAAAATAAATATGAACATAACCTCAAAGTATGTATGAAATCACTTCAATTTAAATACTGATTGTAAAAACCAGCTTGATCAGCAGGGGGTGAGGGAAGTGGAACTCAATCACTTCTTTATCATTGATCACCAACTGAATAACAGCAAATTAAATGCAATTAGTGATTTTTAAATGCATTTGTATCGATTGGAATTCAAATATGTTGTAAATGGAGGGCGGCTTAACCCATGTGATCACTTTTATCAATCGCTGATTGGTCAGGTGGTTTAATACAACCGTTGACTTAGCGATTTCGAAGTGCAGTTTGACCACAGCCTTTTCCAAACAAATGCCACTTAACTTCTTTCTGAATTAATTAAACGATGAACCCTTTTTTGTAACGGTTTCGTAAGTAAAGGGTGAAACATCGAGTTTCATTACCTAGTAGAGGTATCGTACACAGAGATTCAGGAAATGAATCATCGAATGTAGATCGATTATTTAAATCGGTAGCGATTAGCGTGCCACGTATAACGAACGAGCGAAAGCACTCAGACGCCCTCTAGGTTTGACATGAACCGAAAGTTACCGCGAGCGCGCTTAAGGGCCTTCAAATTAATGACTTCTGATTCGTTGCCCGAGAAATTTTGCAGTTCTAAGAAATATTATTAAAAGAAATGTTCTACTTTGTTTTAATTCTATTTTTTCATCCATTCATTAGAAGTAATTATGACCGCTTATTTCATTATTCTATTTTGTCTATTACTACGTCAACGGATTATCCCCCCCCCCCCCCAGCACCACCGCCAATCGGTATAAAGTAAGTACATGTGCAGCTTTTGACAGGTTTAAACATGTATCATTGTTTTCGGCATAAATATTTGTCATGCTCACATGCACGATCCTGAAACATAATTAATGTGGGGGAGGGGTGTAATAATTTTTTTCTGACCTTGTTATCGACAAATTGGGAAGTTAAAACGTGTCTGAAATTAATTAGAGAGCATCTCAGGTGTCCGATGGAGTTTGTTTTCTGCGCAGAAATAATTATTATCCGACAGCGATTTAAGTAAAGCATTTTTTAATCGTTGCTATTATAAAATTTAAGGAAAACTCAATTAAAAAGAGCGAATTAATTAATCAAACGAAATCGTTAGAAAATGATATCGGACGTTTGAGTAATGAGTAATGAATAAATGAATCCGCTCGCCGTTGGATGGAAGTTTTCCTGAAATACCAAATTTTTGCTTAAATGAAGGAATTGCATCGAGAATTTTTTTTTCTTCTTTTCAATCGATTTTTCTGTAGGTAAAGTAAAAGCTCGTTTAAATGAGGAGTACGCTATGAAACAAAAGAGGGGCTTAATTACTTTTTCCATATCTATTATGCGACCGCAATCGGAATAACGAGGACATCTTTTGATGAAAATAAATTTACAAAACGGCAAATATATCCTCTGGCTTCGAATTAAGAACATAAACTCCGTCAGATCGGGAATAATTCTTTTATTTATGCGGAGAAACAAACAAAGCTTTCGGAAGCATCCTACGCCCAATTTCCCTTTAACATAATTTTATTATCAGTCCCGGTATAATTACGATCAACAAGCTAACTTTTTTTTTCTGGAAGGCAGATCAATTCACGACGACGTTTCCAAACCATCAATTAATACGCTCATTTCAATTTTAAATTTTACATCGTAAATGGAAAATGTTTGTGTTTTTTCCACCACACCGGACTTTGCATTTCAATACCGGAATTAAATTGTAAATAACTACCCCGAGAACAGAGATTCCAAAGGTTTTAATTTATTTTTTATTTTTTTAATACAGTTAAGGAGGGCTCCTGAAGAAGTATTAATAAAGGGCTGCTAAATTAGAGTAATTAATTTATTAATACGAACCATTAGGTGACTAACTCGAATATTTAAAGGCAATAAATCTTCATACACGTTGACAAAAAGCGAGGCGAAGAATTGATTTATCCTGGATAAGACAAGAAAATTCATCTAATTTAGGTGAAGGCCTGCTCTCTACCTCTTCTACTTAACAGCACCATCAATTACGGAAGCAAGTCATTGTCTAACCTTTCTGGAATACGAGGTGACACTTCAGTTTACATCATCACACCAAATTATTATTACTTTTTTTTGTATTGCATTTAATAGAAAGCTGAAGTGATAAGAAAATTATTAATCTGCGAAAGTATTACGCACTTGCAGATCAAATAAGAAAGTCACCATTAAAGAATTCGGATTACTTCCTGATTTACTATTGCATAAGCAGAACCGTACTTTATATTTATAAATTATTCAATAATTTTAAAAACAGACTTTCTATTTATTCTGTTTTGATGAGAATTCATTTAACTTCCAGTAGTTCCATTTTTTCTTGTATGATGGTTGATAAAATAAAATAAATATAGTGTTAGGCAGCGTTCACACGAGCGTTTTCTAAAGCGCTCGCTTTTTTTAACGTGATGGATAGAACTTATCGGTTTAAATATATGCGTTTGCACTTTTCAGTGTGAACATGACTATTAAATCTGATATGTTCTATTCAGGGCGTTAGAAAAGGCTTTTAGAAAACGCTCGTGCGAACGAGGCCTTAATATAAAAATGTCCAGGCGTGACTTGCTCTCATTCACAACCAAACGCATGGGTTTAATTAATCACTAATTCTGTGGTTAAATCCAATCAGGTTTGTGACGTTTAAATTTGCTGGCTGTCTTGCAGTAGAATTCCATCAAACATATCACACAGTATTATGATGGCGACGTAAATATTTTTATGATCGATGTTAAGGGAAAATAAAATCATCGGTGATAATGGCCCCGACGTTCTAAATTAATATCCAAACAGTTTGTTGTAATTTTCGACACTGTTGTGAAATTTTCCAACAAACACAGGGACGTACGTACTAATGTTTATGAATCTGCAACCCAATTAAAACCGTTGTCAGTCGAAAATTGTTATTAAATTATTTGTTACTCATATGACAATCCCATTCCCATTCTCATCCCACATTCCAGTTATTAAATTTCACAAAACAAACCGTTGGCAGCTTTTTCCATTTTAAAAATGAAAAACTAAAAAGAAACTTCAAATTTCATTTACTCGAAACATTTTTTTTTAAATAAATTAAACAAACGAGATAAGAAGGCGCAGGAGGAAAGCGACGTGATTGAATTAGAGGCTTTGTTGTACGCACATAATTTCCTCTCCTCTCGTCGTCGATTCAAAGCTTAATAATTAATGCAACGCATTCATGTAAAACATAAATATTTCTTGTGTTGGTACAAAATCAATTAATTTCATAACGACACACCCTATTAATTTTAATGGATTAAAGCGTATTTAAAAGTACCATTCCAAACAAAATAACTAAACGTATTGCCCCTTCGGTGGTCATCCTCGTAAATTACGATGGATTAATAAGTTTGGGAAAAAAATCCCTAATTTTTTTTTATATGTACACAAAAATGTCACACCTTCTTTGCCAGGAAAACTGATGCCATGAACATCTTGACGAGTGTATTCAAAATTCCAATATGCATGAAGGAAAAGTATTTAATTTCTTTTAATCTGTAGATGATTTAACTACAGGATGAGAATTGCAACGTTAAGTAAATAATATGTTTTCTTGAGTTTCGTGCATTCGATGAAATACGATATTGAGTAAAAATCTTTAAAATGTTTCTGATGAGCGTACGAAAAGCTGACATTGCGAATCTCTTGTAGAGTTCCAGAGCGCAAAACAACAACGCCAAAAAAACATCACTGCATCAACTAGCGGGTTGTGGTGAAAGTGCATCGCAACGAGGCGAGGGTGATCTAGCAAGGAAGTTGCTAAAAACAATTGACGTTTGAATTAGCAGTTATGATGTCGTGGACTGGGAGCTTAAAGCTTGTTCCGGGCGATCCTAAATTGAATTGAATCCATGTTCAAATTTCTTTTAATAATAATAACCCGCGGTAGTTACACTAGTACTCTTTAAGTAAAGTATGGTCTGTATATAGGATAATAAAATTTATAATGTCAACTCAAGCGTGTCCGAAAAATGACATACCGCAAATAATTGCCTAAATTATTTAGTGAAAGGCAATTGTATATAAGCGAATTATAAATGTTGATGTAGACAGATTTCGAAATGCGTGATTGTCATGCGAGTTGAGTCGAAACAACAGCTTCATATATTCCGCATAGATGCAGACCATGCAAACACGTTAATTAATTTACATACGTGCACGGTGTGTATATGTGTACATAAAATAATAATTAATTACAGCTTTGGACTTATCAGCTGCGATTTTGCACGCGTCGGGGGTAGTTGCAATTTAATAACGACTGCACGTCAAAAAAAAAAAAAAAAGAAAAAGATTTACAATCAAATAATTCAACGAACATCTGAGCAAGCATTCCATCCATAAACAAAATATATATTTGCCGTTTGATTTTATGTAAAATGCTTTTCGATTTTATGATTGGTTTCACATCGCAATAAAAACAGCCGGGGCTGTTTTAATATTTCAAAATCAAATGCAGATTTTCTACACTAGCCCCCTTCCCCCCCTCCCCCCGCCGCATACGTTTTGGGTAATTGATATTGATTTTAAATTTAAGTCACGTTTGATTTATTCCGCCGATCTTCTCGGTGATCCCTTAAAAACCGACGTCCTCCAAACTGGATTAATTAATACCACCGGCGTTAATCTTGAACCCGAAGGCGATCCTCTGCAAAAACCGAACGCACCCCACCTCTTTAAGTTCATTGTTGTTCTGTTTAACGAGATATGAATTCGTAAGTTAACGAACCGTCTCGTTTAATTATTATTTGTTTTTTTTATTAGTCCGTGTAATAACTGTCGGACTAACCTAATCCAAATAGATAACAGAAATTGAGGCAAACTCAAATTTACAAATTACATACCTACTTAAAGAAAAAAAAAAAAAAGGAAAGTCACTGAGAAACTCACCATTCTGCACGGTTTCTATCTTCTGGTAAACCATCAACCGTTGTCGCTTCTGAAATCTATGAAATACGGAAATAAAAATAGATTCAATTGAAAAATGGACAATCTACATATAGACAACGCGCTGTAGGTTAAAATAAATTTCGTTGAAATTAGCATGGCAGGTGTAATGTCAAAAATCCTATTATAAATTAATTGGAAATAATTCCTGCGCTTTTGTACAACTAAATCGAAAAGAATTTGCTATATGTATGATTACCATGCAACTACCTGTATACATAAACATTTTCCGAAACGGCACACATACTTTCGAATATTAACATATTGCGAATTAAACACGGAATTTAATTAACTAAGGTATAATAACATTCGATAATGCCAAAGCAAAACAGAAACGCAATAACGAGCCAACAAACGAACTTACCATGCAATTATTTCGTTGCAATAACAGTACATCATAAACGTAACATTTAAATTTCTAACAGACAAACAGACGACATTATCGTAAATCGTTTTTAGTGCGTGATAATGACTGTTATGATTTTTTGGTTTAGTCCACTAGTAAAATGACAAAAATGTTATTATTTTTTTTATTTTTAATCATGAGTTTGTTATACATGCATAAAATAGTTTGATGATACTTAATAAAATAAAAATTAGAACGACGCTTACGTAACAAGAGTTATTACGTAACGTCCACGATGTTCATACTTGTGTTATATAAATTAGAGTGCAACAAACTAAAACCGGTAAATTAAAGAGTCGTTTCCTTGACCATAACAATGTAACCAAGGAAAGCATGACATTCTAAATAACCGGTGTAAAAAAGAAATACGGTGAAATGTAAAACGTAAAACACCTGGGCTTAGTTTAGCATCCAATTTGTCGAAAGTAAAATTGCTCTCGTTGTTAAATAATAAGAATAAGAAAAAATGTTGTAACAATCGATATTCAACTTGGGGTTATACAAAAAACAAAACATTACACGAATTTACACGCACCCTGTATTAGTATTTCTTTTTTGTTTTTTTTTTATTCCCGATTACGTATGACGTATAGTTATAATTCGCGCCGCAGCAAACTTTCATATATCGTTTTATTTATTTTTACTTTTTTTTGAAGGATTACGTTCTTCATGAGCGCGTAATAACTTGCAACGTGTTTTTTTTTGTTTTTGTGTTTTTTTTTTTTTTTTTTTTGGTAAATAATTCCACGCGCTCTTACTTCCTATAAAACCGACGAAATGCAACAACACGTAAAAACATTTCACATTCACTGTACCAGCCGCGCAAAAATATTCGAAAGTATAAAAATGCACGTTTATTATTTTCGTTACCTTGTATCTCATCTTTGATCCACAATGGTTTTCACGAGACTGACTCATTCAGCCCCCCAAAATCCTGCATTAGAATTTCCCCCCTTGTTTCTAAACTTTTGCCCCCTCTAATTAGAATGGATTTTGTCTCTTTCAGCTTGAAATTTAAATTTCATCCAAGCATGTCACTCACTCGTCATTATTTATTATTATTACGTATTTACAGGGTGTTCTCCTTTGAAAGGGAATTCATATTACAACTATATTTAAAATAACAATAAACGGGACCGCTCATTTATTATGTATTTACAGGGTATTCCCCTTCATATAATTATATTTAAAATAACATGCCCATGAGGGTGGTAAACTAAATACTTGTTCTTTTCTTGTCTTCCTTTCAAAGGTAAATAATCTGACAATTTATTGCCGACGTAATCCTGTTTTATTTTCTTTCCGAAATCCTCGGGATTTTAAGTTTTTTTTATGTTCTCGTCGATCCAACGTTGGCATATGTGTGCATATATAAAAGAAATAAAGGCAACAGAATTTTAATATGGCACGCAAAGATTTACTAGTCGTGACGTAATTCGTCCAGAAAAGAAATCTGTCGCCAAGGATTGTATTACACACCGCAAATTATCCATTTCTTTTACAAGAACGTGTTATATAGGGTGTTTCAGCCTATTAGTCCTGTATTCATAACGTAATTCCTCCAGAAGAGAAATCTGTCGCCAAGGATCGTATTGCTGACCACAAATTATCCATTTTTTTTTACAAGAACGTGTTATACAGGGTGTTTCAACCTATTAGCCCTGTATTCATAACGTAATTCGTCCAGAAGAGAAATCTGTCGCCAAGGATTGTATTGCTGACCACAAATTATCCATTTTTTTTACAAGAACGTGTTATACAGGGTGTTTCAACCTATTAGTCCTGTATTCATAACGTAATTCGTCCAGAAGAGAAATCTGTCGCCAAGGATCGTATTGCTGACCACAAATTATCCATTTTTTTTTACAAGAACGTGTTATGCAGGGTGTTTCCGCCTATTCGTCCTGTATTCATAACGTAATTCGCTCAGAAGAGAAATCTGTCGCCAAGGATCGTATTGCTGACCACAAATTATCCATTTTTTTTACAAGAACGTGTTATACAGGGTGTTTCAACCTATTAGTCCTGTATTCATAACGTAATTCGCTCAGAAAAGAAATCTGTCGCCAAGGATTGTATTGCTGACCACAAATTATCTATTTTTTTTTACAAGAACGTGTTATACAGGGTCTTTCAGCCTATTCATCCTGTATTCATAACGTAATTCACTCAGAAAAGAAATCTGTCGCCAAGGATTGTATTGCTGACCATAAATTATCCATTTTTTTTACAAGAACGTGTCATACGAGGTGTTTCAGCCCCTTCGTCCTTCTTATTTATTTTTGGTTTCGAGAATGAGACGCAATGAAAATGAATAACGAAACCGTACACAAACCATACCTTGTTACTTTAGCTCCTGAGGCAATTTTGACATACTTGATCCTGTTTACACCTACCTTTGTTGAACCTTGAAAGCTAATTCTGTATTATCTGGAATTTTCGTAAGATGTGAGACCCCCTGTATTTCTTGAATGTTATATATGTATGTATACCGTCTGCTTGATTATAAAGACCCGGAGCTGTAACTCATTTATTTTTGTTCAAACATCCAATAAAATATGTATAGTATATTCTTGAATGGGAGGTTTTTTTTTTTCTAGAGAATGAATAATCAAAATATTTTGTTGGCTACACTGTGTGGGAGTCATGACGTCAGCGACAATTTTTTTAAATGGCACAATGAATTTTTTTTTTACACCGTCGCCGTCGAAGTAAACCCGTCCTGTGGGGTATCACTTTAAATGTCCAGGCGGGGACTATTCGGCCGTCGTGTCGACACCATCTTGGAATCCAAGATGGCGGCGGGGTGATGTCATATACCTTACTCTAATAAGGTATATAAACATCTAGTTTATATAAAAATAAACGAATTACAGCTCTGAGATGATATACTGGGGGGTGTTATTTTAAAATAAAATCGAATTTATTTCTTCTTGTTTGAGTTAAGTAACCAAGTAATAATTACTGTGGATTTAGTTTAAATGATGTTGATGTAACAGAAAATCGATTCGTTAGAGAAGTTGCATAAGGAAAGGAGAGTACTCTAGTCATAACAATGACAATTATCCTGTGTAATTTAGCGGTCGAAAAGAAATCCTCGTTTCGTAAGACGTGGGGGGGGAAGAGGAAGGAAGTCTTGCAATCGCCAGCTATGAAATCGTAAATACGTCGCACTCTTAAAATTATTAGAGTAGGGATGCAATTAATTTATTCTTGTATAATCTGGGACTAGTCAAGATAATCCGCTTATATCCCTGTATTTAGGAGTAATCCGCTTTTTACGTAGGGCTGAAAGGAAAAAGATTGTAAAATATTTCAGTCAGATTGAAACTTATGCAATTTCATTTGGGGGGGATCCTCGATACCCTTACTTACATCAAAAAGAAAAAAAAATCATGTACGAAAATATAATGTGGAAAAATTTGTGTAGACAGGGTGTTTCACAATAAAATGCATACTGTGAAATTTTGTATGTACGTGCGCGTTTAAATGTTGGATACTGAATATACCATTCAAAGTAGCTGCGTTGTGTAGATATTATTGTGGTTATAGTTAATTACCATCTATTTATTTTATTTATGTTCGGTGTCATTCTCGCTACTTATTCTTTCCCCAATCTTCTCCGTGATAACGCAGAGTGTATTTGCTCATAACTGCGCACGATGTTACGTAAAATTGCTACATTCGGAGAAACCCCGAAACTATTTGCGAGTCGTTTAATTTAGTGGCACGTCAATAATGATTTTAAACGCGTTCTACTGTACTGGGATTAGGTTATTGCAGCGGTTTCCAGCTCACTTGGTGATTGACTACTATTAGATCACCAGTGTGTACTTTCGATATCCCCCGTTTATAACGGCGACGGATTTTCGACCCAATCAAATTCAACGTTTATTTCAATACAGAACCTTAAAATAAACAGCGAAATACAAAGAAAAATTGAAGATTTGGAAAAGGATAAATTGAAATCTGAAAAAAAAAAACAATCAATTTTGAAATTTCTTTTTCTGTAATCAAGATTGACTGGAGACGTTAACATGTTTGAATGAAGGATAAATCAAATCACGTGTGATGTCCCAAACAGATTGGTAAACATTTAGGCCTTTGGTCCTAATTATTCATCTGTAGGCAGTTAACCAGACTACGAGCAATATTATTATTAGATTAGCACACGACGACATTTTCCTTTGCAAAGGGTGTGTGTGTGTGTGTGTGTCGGGGCAATTGCTTCCTTCGCAAAGCACCTGTTAGCACATATTTTAAACCCTAATTTACATACTTAGAATTGAGATTCATTTAAATGGACAAGGAAGGAACGTAAATGGGTTTCCTGTTATGTTTGTTTGTAGATTGCTCGAAGGACCATTGAGATTAATTAAAGAATGTTATGGTCCTTCTTATTGGAAAATGTAGATGCAAAATCCTAATAGAAATAAATTCGCTAAGTGGAAACGCGAGAATCAATACCTGCCAAACCGCAATTTCAATTTCAAGTGGATTTGATTGATTGAATCTCCATCACGTCCGATTTATTATTTCAGAAGTTATTTTGACAGAGGGTATCTACTGCGAGTTTACAAAAAGGCTAGTTGGAAACGGATCCGTCTCACCTAAGGAACACGAAATTGACACGGAACGTAAAAACAAACACATCCCTTTCTATTTCTGTTCTCGAATAAATTCATAATAAGATTCATTCAGTTATTTTCACTGGAATTCGCCGGCGTCATTTATTTACTTATTTATTTATTTATTTACATCCGGGTCGTCACGGTGAAGGTAAAAGTTGCAATCCATCTCTTTAAATCCCTTCTTTCGTCTTGCTATTCTTCACTTAATACTTAATATAGGTCATTGACTCATAAATAAACAACTCAGACCGCCGGTGTAAAAGTACAGTAGTAGGAAGTAACTCTATAATTGAACCCGTTCAAGTCACTTGCTAAACATAATATTTGATTATCACATCACACAGGGGGGGACTGGTTTTATTATGTACAGTGCAAATTTAATAATTACATCAGTTAAATTATCTCTTGCAAACTTATTTTCAACATAACAACATTAAAAAAAATAAATAAATTAAATTCGTTTGTTTATTTTTTTATTTTCTCGTCGAAGATAATTAGTTTAGTTCAAATCAAAAGTTTAATTGGTTTAAACAAAGCTGTGACGTGTTTTGTGCTTAAATTTGAGCGCAGAGCTTATCGAGTTTAGCAAGAATTTCAATTCGGCCAAACCGGAATTTCCACAACAACCACGCAGACCATTGAGATAGAGATTGCATATAATTTATTAAATTGTTTGAACTCTGCGAAATAAAATTCGTTCGTTTTCTTTATCTTCTCGTCGAAGGTTGGTTTTGTTATAAATCAGAAGTCTGATTTCTTCAAAGCCGTAACGTGTTTTGTGCTTAAATTTTAGCGCAGGGCTTGTCGAGTTTAGCAAGAATTTAACGGCCAAGCCGGAATTTCCACAACACCACGCAGACTGCATATAATTTATTAAATTGTTTGAACTCAGTATTTGTATTAGATATTAATACCTATAGGTACTATAATAGTCAATCAAGAGAACAATTTATTTTAAACTGTATTTTAATTCATTGAACGTTTTTAAGCTGTGACATTTTCCATCAAAAATTGAATGCAAATCAGCAATTTAAAATATATCCGGTGTGCGCGCGTCAAAATAATTAATTAAAGGGGGATTATTTTTGCGCTCTCGATCGCGTATGCACTCTTTCATAATAGAATTCGAAAAGCATAAATAAATAACACATAACGGAAAACATAGAGGGTGTCATCATCGATCAGACGACAACGTGGAAATAATTGAATTTAAAGCAAGTTATAAAAATTTGCTCCCCTGTGCGTACAGGTAATTTATTTATTGTTTTATTTCTCGTAGTTTGGGGATAAAATCTATAATACTTTGCATAATTTATGTGTATTAATGCAAGGGGTGCACGCTTACGCTGGGGTAAACATTTAACGGATAGCTTCAGTCGATTAAATAACGCTCGGCGATCTTTTATGTGAAATGGCTGACCAAGATAGGTAGTGCGGAATCATTTGGCACAGTTGAGTGGTGTATTTTGCAGTTAACGGAAACGCATTTACCACCATAACTTCCTGTCAACCAAAACCAAAACACCCTGTTACACAAGGGGAAGTTAAATAAAGATATTGGCGTGACAGTCGCTTAACCCGGAAACCTTTAATTTCATTTTACATTCGTCACATTCAACATTTCTTTTCTTTTTTAATTTATTTAGTTTCCTATTTAGTAATTTCATCGCAGGGCTTTTATTAAATCAACCCCATCGCGATTTTATTAGTTATTGCTGTGCAAGTATAAGAACGCGAGCGCCGTTTTGGACATGATGGAAATTTCTGCGAATATTTATTTACTGCCCTGGGGAATTTTAATTATGCAATATACATAACAATCTCAGTTATGTCCGCTCTTCTTGACTGTATATTGTATGGGCCAAAAACTTCACCGGTCCCTTTTAAGGACTACATCCTCCCTGTAATAATTGTATTCTGTACATATTTGCGGTCATATTTACTTCAATTTTCAATTTATTGCTAGCTGCAAATTCAAACAAAGATACTTCTTCTAAAAGAGTATACAGGGTGATTTAGAATAAGTGGAGCTTATTTAATAGGGTCATTCAAGTACGAATTTGAAAGAAATTAATTTATCAGAGACCAAAAGTTCCAAAAAACAACCTCCTTGGAGTCCAAAATGGAAACTGTGATTCATTTCGTAGGCATGCATACACAAGTTCGATGTCCAAAAGAATGAATTGCTGTTTTCCGCAGAAAGCGTTTTAAAGCATTCGTTTCAAGGTAAACGCTAGTATTTCCTTCTACTCCGCGGGGGTTCATTGCTCTCGAGACGCAATACTGCTGTACCAGTACCCATCAACCAATTTATATCTGAATCTTATCTTAAAAGCTATTATGCATACTAAACCCTTTATGCATAGATATTTTTTGTTTCGTTTTTTCGTGTACTATCTGTGATTAACGGGTGGGATACTTATTTTGAATCATCCAGTGTATTCAAATATTTTCTTTTACATAATTCTGTATTAATAGCAATACTCGTCGATAACAGCAGTCTTTTATTTAGTTATTAAAATAAAGAGCTTACAATGAAAATATCCAAGTCGTAGCAAGCAACACACATGTTCCAAAACTGATGCAAGTGTTTCAATGGCGGGAAAATCAAAGTGTAACAGTCTCTGTACAGACCTTATGAAAATCTTTTATTTAGTTATTAATACGGGACGGAATTATGTATTTTGTTCGATTTATTTCGAACGAGCCGGCAACGAGTGTGTGTGCATTGACGCGTCGCTGCAGCGTTGTACGTTTGCCGCTTCGTTAGTATTTAATCGAACAAAATATATAATTCCGTTCCCTGGTTATTAAACTGAAGAGCTTACGATTAAAATCTCCAAGTCGAAGCAAACCACACACATGTTCTTAAACTGATAAACTGAAAAGTTTCAGTAACGGGAAGGTCAAGGTGAGCTTGTATTTTTTGTGGTTGTGTTTTAACTGATTAAATTCTGTTTTAATTTGAAATAAGTTTCTTTGTCTTTGTGTGTGTGTGTGTGTGTGAGAGAGAGTGCGAAGCTGTAAAATATTGTTGTATGTATATGTTTAAAAAGTTTCTTTCTGTTTTATTAAAATTGTAATAAAACTGTTTGAGTTATAACTTCGCGAGTATAACTTCCCCCGAAATATTTTTGCTCTGCCTTTTCATCCATATTCATCAGGGCAAATAAATTATCTTTAAGTTTGGTTATAACGTGTATTTGTAATGTATAATAATAAGGTAAAAGTGTTCATCATCGGAAAGTTTATAAACGTCGGTAAAACTCTTTCTAAATATGAAGTAAAAATGTTAATAATGAAAGTGAATTTAATTTGAAGTGAGGGTGTGTTTTTTTTTTCTTCTTGGAGAGGTGGGGGAATTTAGAATTTAAAAATGACCTAGGCGGGTGGATGTGATACAGTGTTAGGAAAAAATGTGGAAAACAGCCGACAGATATTATCTGAAAAATATCTGGCTAAATTCCAAGCCATCGGTTTTCCGATAGAGCTGAACCGGCAATTTTTCCCGAAAATGCATTTAATGCCCTGGAATCTATATCTGCAATGTAATAGATCGAAATAGCTTTATCGTACTATTGTAATAGATCGCCTGCATGTCGAAGCCATCGTCAAAACCTATTCAATATGCAGTTCATGATTTCTGCCTGAGTAAAATAAAGTAGAGGCTCACATATTTCAGCTTAAATCTAAAATATTACTGGGGGATAACGCTATTAAAATAATTTTCGCTGTGAATCGTATTCGTGTATTAAAAGATTAAAAATTATCATTCCGAGTTTCGGTACCAACGTAAAATTTTTCGAGTGTTTTATCTTCAAACTCGACTCGATGTTACCGTTCTTAAACAGTAACAACGAACTGGAATTTAATCAACGAGAAGTTAAAATTTGTGGCTTTATTATACTTGCAAAAGTCTGAGAATCATTGTATAATTCTAATTTAAATTTAAATTAATACTGTGAGAACTTACTTGTTTTGTCCAAAAGCTCGTGAACGTCTTAGTTATTATTGAGAAATCGAAGGTGGTGAAAGGGATTCGAATAAATAAAACAAAAATCTGGCCGTTATATCGTGAATATTTATTTATAAAACAACAAACAATATCTATATATTATATATATTTTTATCATCATATATATGGTCATCACAAATGTGGGACATACATATATTTTTAACATTATGTACATTTACTTATCTGTTTATGCGAAAGAGTATTCGAATAACCGGCATTTGAGTGAGTGTAATTTATTTCATATTGAAATTGAATGCAGCTTATTAAGTTTGTTGTAAATTCTGACAAGAGCCACTTGAAAGCCTCTGACAGTAATTCGTTTAAAACGTTCGTTCGTTCCCTCCCCTGCTTCCTCACGAGTTTTGTCAAAATTGTTGACTGCAATATTTTATATAATTAAGTTAAAATATGGCAAGCCCGGATTTTACCATTGTACACTGTACGTGTACCGTTATAACTAATACAAATTACGACTGCCGTTTATTAACTAGGGTTAAAACGATCCGAAACGCGTTTAATGGGATTAAACTCAAAGCCTAAGTAACTCGAATATTTAAACTTCAACTAAAAACGCTCCTTGTTCTTTTGCCGAAATTATTTAATTATTTATGCTCCGGTATCTCGTACTCTTCAACACTAATTACATATTAAAATTTCGAACAAACTTATTTTATTTACAACAGCCCGCGCGGAAAATATTTTATTACGTCTCACGCTTAAAATAATTAAATGTTTTTACCGAGTTCAAACTAAACGCCAAGCAAGAAAATCATTTGAAAATTATCGGGGGAATGTCCTTTTGTCAAATAATATCATTATTTACGCTCCAGTATTTCGTTTACAGAAGACTAATATTTAAGCAAACACTTAAGTTCGTTATTATTAAAATATACTCGGAGTAAAGAGACATTTTAATTAACAAAATAATCCGAGCAGAAAACATTTAGGTATAATTTATTAAGACTACGAAATTTCTTTATAAAATAATATCACCCTGTATACCAAGGGATCTGCAAGGTTAAAAAAAAAGAATTACACCATTTATTACAAAGGAAAAAAGTAATTTTTAAAATTGAAATAAATGATTTGTGTTGAATAAAAGAATTTAATGTAGGTTGGCATCAATGAGTCGACATATCCCAAGTGTTTACATGCGGTTTTGAAATCCACTGATATCAGCTTCAATCCCGCATGTAATTGGGATAATTAATTCTGTTTAATTCATGCTGTGATGTATTATTCCATAAATTTGGCCTTCCGCTAAAATTTTCTCCTAAAACTTAATTTATTTGATTTTTTATATCCCAGCAGCAGGGCAAAATCTGGAGAGAAAGAAAGAGAACGACTACTATAAATATTATTAACTGCAGCAACTTCTCTGTTTTGTGTAAGTTCCCTTTTGTTTTAGAAAAGTAACAAGAATTCGGGGGGAAAGTGCCGTTTCCTTTATTCGCTATCTCTGACTTTTATTTATCTAAAGGGTGAAGGAAAGAAAATGGGATTCCACGTGTTCGAGGACGATCTACGAGCTCTAGTCGTTGACACAGCTGCAAACACGTTCTTTCAGAAACAAAACCTCATTTTTAAATTCGATGATCAATTATTTCGATTAATTTTAACAAACGTGAAAAAACTACGAAACAATCCTGCTCGAAGTATAAAAATTGACGCAATTATTCAAATGCGAAAGTTTTAAAACTCGTCTGTCTGCTTTTACTTCACTTAGAAACGACGAATCTCTACTTTAAATATTTTTGTTTTACTTTTGTAGTGTTCCTCAAGTTGAGTTAGTTTTTGTTTTTCTAGTTTCACGAAACACTTTAACTTTTGCCAAAACCATGCACCATATACAGGGTGTAATTAAAATCACATCACCTAAACATTCAGGCAACACCAAAATGCTTTATACAATACATTATTAACACGACGACTTTCTATAATAATCAAACTAAACACAACAAGCATAGCAATATTATTTAATAAGCGACTTTAATTTCCACTTATTTACTTACTCGCATTGCATATAATATCTTAGTTTCGTTATTCAGTAAAAATTAAAAACAAGTATGGTTAAGATTAAAAACCAAATTAATTTGCGAAATTATTTTGTTAAAAACCTTTACCTTTAACTTACAATCAGTTAAGGTAATAAACTTAAAAAGAGAAATATGAAACCCTGCTGAGAAGTAGAAGCTTTTAAAAGATGCAGTTTTCATATAAAGTTCCACTTAAAAATAAAAGCAACATTTTCGCAGGCCATTATAATTAAATTTGCTCTACGTTTCGCTCCCTGTTTTCCACGTAGAGTCACCGCATCAGTTTCTTACACACTTTCCCCCCAATTAATAAGGCAAAGGTTTTTATTTGCCTTTTCCATTCAGTTGCTGCAATCATATCTCGGGGTTTCCCCCAATTAAAAATTTCGTTTGGATTTACGTGTAGGTACAAGATTTGTTTGGACTTGACCACACAAATAAAATATAGTCACCGCATTAGTTTCTTACACACTTTCCCCCCAATTAGTAAGGCAAAGGTTTTTATTTGCTTTTTCCATTCGGTTGCTGCAATCGTATCTCGGGGTTTCCCCCAATTAAAAATTTCGTTTGGATTTACGTATAGGTGGACTTTACCATACAAAAATAAAATGAACGGGAAAATATTTTAGTTTTTGGTAACCAATTGGGCAATGTTTTCTCGCGGTTTCCCCCAATTAAAAATTTCGTTTGGATTTACGTGTAGGTACAAGATTTGTTTGGACTTGACCACACTAAGAAAATAATAAAATATAGTCACCGCATTAGTTTCTTACACACTTTCCCCCCAAATTAGTAAGGCAAAGGTTTTTATTTGCTTTTTCCATTCGGTTGCTGCAATCGTATCTCGGGGTTTCCCCCAATTAAAAATTTCGTTTGGATTTACGTATAGGTGGACTTTACCATACAAAAATAAAATGAACGGGAAAATATTTTAGTTTTTGGTAACCAATTGGGCAATGTTTTCTCGCGGTTTCCCCCAATTAAAAATTTCGTTTGTATTTACGTGTAGGTACAAGGTTTGTTTGGACTTGACCACACAAATAAAATATAGTCACCGCATTAGTTTCTTACACACTTTCCCCCCAAATTAGTAAGGCAAAGGTTTTTATTTGCTTTTTCCATTCAGTTGCTGCAATCGTATCTCGGGGTTTCCCCCAATTAAAAATTTCGTTTGGATTTACTTATAGGTGGACCTTACCATACAAAAATAAAATGAATGGGAAAATATTTTAGTTTTTGGTAACCAATTGGGCAATGTTTTCTCGGGGTTTCCCCAAATTAAAAATTTCGTTTGGATTTACGTGTAGCTACAAGATTTCTTTGGACTTGACCACGCAAATAAAATATTTTAGTTTTTCCTGTAACCAATTTGGCAATGTTATTAAGAGCATTGCCTTTCACGAGTCTCCAGAACTTCGCCTGAACTGAACGATGTTGGCTTTCCACAAAAAAAAAAATTACATTTGCAAAATAAATCGAAGTAATTAAATTGAAATGAAATTGTTCCTGTAGTTCTAGCAAGAAAAAAATTGGTGTTATTCGGGAATATCTTTGCGAAATTGATTTCACCGTCGTCTTCCAGACTAGGCCAAGAATTGATTTACGCAGCGAAAACAGATGCAGTAAAAACTTTTCCACCGAAAACTGCAATTTCCAACAACACAGAGTTGCAGGCTCTAGTGTTCCACTGATTTTGCCGCTCGCCTGGTCACTTGAGTTTGGATGACGCCAGATAGTATGGGCTACATGCCAAGATATTTGTTGTTTATATTAAAAGGAAGAAGGAGGAAGAACTTTGCCTCCTTTATTTCTAGGCTGCAATAAGTTGGGTGTAAAAATAATATTCGGGATGAGATAAGATCAGAATTATACAGGTTGTGTCGGTTATTTTTGAGTTATGTTATGGAATTTAAAAGAGATCAATAAGGAAAGAAGATAATTGCTCGGCATTAAAGACGATCGACCGAGCGAGCGAGCGTGCAAGCGTTATTGGAACAATTCCGAGCGCAGACGTTGTTTATATAGACCTGCGATCGCGATCTTTCACAGCTATTGCTATAACCAATAATATGTGACACAACCTGTAGTTGTGGGGTGGGGGAGGGGAAGGGTATTTCGAACTGAAGTGTTTGCTATTATCATAAATGATTTATGAAATAGATTGAGATTTTGGTCAAAAATATGGCATAATGTGTGTTAAGTATTTGTTGGAGAATTGATCAATGCTGAGCCTTCTGTAGCAGATGCTGGATCAGTATACGCGCCATTTAGCCGGCATTCATCACTGAATCGCGTAAGCAGCGGTTGTTCGTGTGCAGAAATGGTCATGACATGTACAGAACATGTGTTTATTTACAGCTCTCCATAAAACTCTTATCCAAGTCCGAGTAACTCTATGGTTCAAACACTTTGCGCTAACTAAATTCTGTATTTCAATAATACAATTATCCTTCCGCCGCTATATTTTAGACACTTAAACCTCTAATGCATCTGACAGCTTTATATTTCATTCAAAAACAATTAACGAATTCTATTAGAAATTCAAATTTATACACCAAGGAGTATGCTGTAAATGCAAAATAGAACGAGGATGGCATATAAATATTAAATTTTTTCCGCGCCGTTTTCAGTTAAGTCCGTATTTGTTTTCAGATGAAAATAGTTAGGCAATAATTTTCCCTTCCTATAATTGAAAAGTTAATGTGCTCTTCTGCGAAAGTTTCGCGATAAATTCTACTTTCTTCCTCTTCTTTCTTTCTTTTTTCTTTTTTTTTTTTTTTCAAGACGCGAATATGTTAAAGTTGGGAACACTTCTTTTTTCTTTCCGCGACTTTAACAAATTAAAGTGTTTGCGTCTTATCTTCGATTGATTAAAACTCGACCTTCCCATCTCATTCTATTCCATTAAGATAACGCCGAATGACAAACGGAAAAAAATAGAATTAAAAACTAATTACTTATGCTTACGAATGACCGTCGCCTAACACAGATTCGGACTCAGCGTCTTTGATTCCCATATTCTTAATAAGTATACAATCTCAGGTACATTTCAATTCCTCTTCGTTTGCACCATAGAGTCACTCGAAATTTTAATAAAGAACATTAACGAGTTAAACATTACGAATATATAATTTTTTTTTATACAAATACACTACATTTTGAGTATTGGTATTTACATAAAATTTGTTATACGTAGGTGTGGGTGGGTGTGTGTGTGTGTGTATGTATATATATATGTATGTATGTATGTATATAAAACACTGTCCATTTATTTTTTAAAAACGAATCAGTGATTTATTAATTATTTTTTTTTGTGATATTGTTTGGTCAGTTTAAACTGCATAGTCTGAGTCGTTCGCTGCCGGCGGGTTCGGGGGGGGGGGCGCGGGGGGCGGGGGATTTATAATTTGTGTATGTGAATTGTAACGAATGCATAATATAACTTATGAGTATATTTAATTACGGATAATTGTGGGTCGACAAGAATAATCGTCGGCGGTCCCGGTTCACAGAACACGAGAAAGCTCTCAGCCTGCATTGACGAGCAGTAAAATGGGTTGCCTATTTCAGCAACGAAAAGAGCCACACTGTTCTCTTATTCCCTTCCCTATCATATCCCGCTATCTAAACTTGACATGCCATCGCGTGCTACATCACGAACGTATTCAAAGACAAAAAAATTACCGCGGCCTTTCCAACGTTTCGAATCCAAAAATTCTGTGTTCCTCCTCCTCCTCCTCAATTCTTTTTCATTTCCTCAGCTGCCTGCCTTTGGAGATACTCCAAATTTAATGATTGATAATATAACTAGGATCGAATCACTCAAGTAACGACAGTGAACACAAATATATTAATTAACATTTACACATTTATATTTGAACAAGCGATGATCTAATTTAAGTGAACATGAAATGAGCTTATCGATTAGTGTGATGATTAAAAACTCGAGTCGAATATACATGGTCTTCATAATTGACCGTTGTATCACACGTGACCGACTTCTACCTGATAGTTAAAGACACCTAACAACACACGTGATTGACGCTGTGAATTTTATTTAATTGTTAGGTAGGTACCTCGCAGGTCACGTGGAATACAGAATTAAATGAAGACCCGATACAATAAACACCATTAATATAAAAGTGGTCCGTCCACTTATGTATTAATAGCGCTGCTTTATACCGTCGACTCAATTGGATGGCTCTTCACGCTTTGGCAATGATCGATTTTATTTATTTATTTATTTATTTTTATTGTGTTACCTGTTAAAATATCATCGTATAACAATATACAGGGTTATATGTAAATTATTTAAGGCTCCTTCAGAATACCGTCGACGTAAACTCCGCGTGTCGTAGAAGGTACTTAAACAATTTTCTACCGGCTTTAGGAAATTAAAAATCTACTTTTATTTGAACAGTTAAAGGGCCAATTTCATAATAGGACTGTAATTGAGAGTCACTTTAACCTAAGAAAACACATTTGTTTCTTCCCTATTCTTAAAGTGACTTTAAAGTCTGATTATGAAAGCGGCCTAAAGGTTTATTACTAATTAAAACAATTTATCCTTAGTTTAGAGGTAGAGTTTAGTTTTTAGAATTGTTTAAACAGTGGTGCATTCCTTTTCTGATGTGTGGTAAGCTTTAATTGAGTGTAACCCTGTATATTTTGGAACGTAGCAAATTATTTCTTTTTTTAAGGGAATTTAGAGCTGCTGTTTGAAGTAAATAAACATTAAATATCACTTCTTATCCCATTTTAATATTTCATAAGTGACGCCTTTTTGTTTGTTTGTTTGTTTGTTTTCTTAATTTAAATATGTTGTTGTTTGTCTTGAAGGTAAGAAAAGAACCCAATAAAAAAAGATACATATAGCCCCGGTTTAAACAAAAAGAGTCTTTGGTTTATTTTCCGTTCATTTTTACGTAGAATTAGATAAATTTAATTCAATTATACAGGATGACACGTAGTTAAAATTTTTTTATAATAACTACAGAATGCAATAATTGATGAGAGGCGTCATACTTCAGTTTCTAACCGCATTTTAGAAAGTGTTTCACCCTGTATATAATTGGATAAATGTATGTTGACTGTATTTTTGTTTAGTTCCTTTTTTATTGATTTAAAAATTAAAGCAGGAGTTTTTGTTTGAGTGAAAAATGGAGAGTGATTGATTTTTTCTTTTTGTTCATGAATGACAGTGACGTACATAATACATTCTGCATAATAGGAGTAACACGAGAATGACGTTTAAAGTAACCATTCACACATCGAATTTACTTTATTTTAATGTTAAAACGAGCCCGGGAATCGCGAATGCAATTCGGGGGAACATAGGTCCTTCCATTTCCCCATTAAATTTTATATAATTCACGATTAATTTAGCTATATCACATTGTTTCTTGTTCAGTTTATATTTGAACATAACACTCACGCATTCCGTTTAAATAAAAGCAATTCTCGTCCTCTCTGGCTTACTATTAAATAATGTCTGCCCCAATAAAATTTGCAATTACGGCCGAAACCATTCTGCACCCTTTCTATGTAGAAGCATATTTACTACTTTGAGGGGTTAAAGGTTTTTAGTGGTTGGTCACTTTCTTTGGTGGGCTGTAATTGTAAGTCGTATTGGAGGAGGTAGAGTAATAATAATCTTTTTGCTTTCAGACTTACACAACACTAGTATCACTTTATGGCACACACTTTAAATATATATATATATATATATATTTTAATATTTTAGTAAGATTTTCCGAGTAAGTAGTAATAATAGTCCTTTAATCGAGCTTTGGCGATTTTAAAATCGCACACAATAAGGAACAACATAAGAGAGTCCATCAACACAGCTAAGTTTTGTATTCTGGCGGTGAATCTGCTCAAAAAAATTTCAACACCGAGACATCGAGTATCTAGCATGCTTTTAGAATGGATCATTAAGGATAGCGACAGTCTTTCCAGCTTGGTCCAATCACCGCTTGAAATTTTTTCTCTTTTTTTTTTGTTTGTTTGTTTGATATGATAACGGTAGTAAAATATTGTTTTCTAAATCTACGAATTTTTCTCCCTCATTTAATATGAATAATTCAATTCATTCAATTGGAGATGCGATTCCCAAACTGCAGCCACGTTTCGGGTCACCTAAATCGAACTAAAACGCATACCAAAGTCAACACCATTGGAATATCAGGATGACCATGTGATGCTGAATTTCCATGGTGAACAGCTGCTGGAAGTTCACCTGGAACAAAAAAGAATGGTTACTACAAAAAAATAATTAATAAATAAATAAATTACTACTTATAATTACTGAATGAACCAATAAGAATCTAGTTTTGTAACTAGCCAAAACAAATTACGCACGGTGGGTTTCACAAAAAAAAAATTATTAATCAGGGATTAATTTAATTCTCAGATTAAAGAACGAAGTTAACAATCCAACCAATCACAGGTGTTAAACACGCTGTTAAATTAATCAGTGATTAAATAGTTTCTGTGAAACTTGGAGTTAAAGTAACATAAAAAATATCATTAACAAGTTAGTTTAAACTAATTTAGTTTTTAATATTTAAAAATCGCCGATTTCTGACGTTTGTATGGTAGCTTTCCTGTGTAAGGTATGTTCGAAACGGCCTATTTTGAAAGTTTTGCTAATTTTCCGATAACAGACAGCGCTTCAAAACCGCGAGCTTTGTTTTCTATTGTTATTCTATCGTGCCTATTATTCTCTTTCGCAGGTATTCAATTCGTCAGCATTAAACGCTTAACTTACGAATCTGAATAGCAGGCGGGGAAGGCCAGAGAAAAAAAAATCTGGCGGATTTTAACTTTTTAAATCGCATTGTGTACTTTGGAGAAGATTTTTCCGCATTATCTTTTTAATCGTAAATTGATGATTAATCGGGCGATAGTAAAAATGCCAGAATGAAATTACGGTTGGCAAAATTACAATGGCGTTACTTTGGTAAGTAGTTTACACATTCCGGGCACAAACTCCGGTACGCGCCCGGCTTTTGTTCTATTCCGGGTCGGAGACGGAAGTTTAACGATAAAGCTGTGTATGCAATTTTGTTATTTATTATTACTAACTCATTGATTAACATCAGCACCCCTCCCAAAATTATTGACTAAATATTCATACCACAAATATATTTTGCAAAACCAGCATTTCTCTACGTACGGTACGTACGTATTGAAAGTACTAATCCAAAGAAGAGACAGAGAGTTTTTTTTTTTGTTTTCAAACAAGTAAAACCCCAATTTCTTTATTATAGTAGTAATTTCTTAGTCAAACACCTATCTAAATTAGAATCATAAACGAAGGCTTTACAGTTAAAAGAAGATATTATCAGAGAGTTCCTCTCTACCCAAACGTACACACACACACACACGTACACAAATTGTCAGTTGTCGTGTTAAACAATTTCGTTTCGTTGCAATATCCACAATGAAATTTTAACTTTACAAAAGTGCATGCACGTCGTGATTAATTTCATCCTCGTATGCCCGTCACGTACGTTGCTATTTCGTTCATAAACAACTGATTTAAGGGAGGTGGTTGGTTGTATGTTGTACGTGTACGTGTGCCATGGTGCAACCGAGCAAGGTGGGTAAATGATTGGAACTCGGTTTGTTAAAGTAATTGAGGCACTTACGCTTACTCTAATTAGTGTAAAGGTAGGAGAATTTTTTTTTGGAGAATTAATTAGGGGAAATGAGTAAAAGTGCTTGGAGCGACAATTTTTTGGGTAGCGTCTTACATGAAGTGTGAAAATGTTTTCAGAAGTTAATAAAAAAGTTTGAACTTTGCGAGCGGCGGATATTCCACGGCAAATTCAATTTTTCCGAAACATCTAGCGGTGTAATATTTTATACTTTGACAATGTACATTGATTACGCAGGTCTTTGTGGGGGCGCAGGTTTACATCTTTCTCTTCGATAAGGGTTCCCAAAAGAAATAGCGGCGTGTAAAGTGCAAGTGGGTTCATAGGTGACGTCCAGTCATCATCACAAATCACAAAAGAGTCCGTCAGCCGCGCTTTGTGATCGATTTCAGGGCGTGGCATCTCAACCGCAGTGGT
Source organism: Prosopocoilus inquinatus (assembly GCA_036172665.1). Lineage (NCBI taxonomy): Eukaryota > Metazoa > Arthropoda > Insecta > Coleoptera > Lucanidae > Prosopocoilus > Prosopocoilus inquinatus. Next base: position 14,217,492 of record CM069880.1, on the reverse strand, counting down.
ACTTGTCATCAATTCATATTTATGACATGAATATTTTACCCCTTTTCTTCAATTTAGGGTATTTCAAAAATTACATACGTATACATAGATACATGCATGCACAGTAGAGTGCGTCAGTTTTTACGATTCGATTTCAGTTCGTTTTTGCGTTTCGTTACAAGATTTATGCGGCTTGTTTCTCTTTTTTTTTATTATTGTCCCGCCGGTATAAAATCTAGGTTAACGGTGTTTGCTGATAAAACACATCGGAAAAAAAAATGTTTATGACAATTTACGACAGTTTCATTTGTTTATACAAACAAATAATAGGGGTAGGCACGAATGAAATAGTCCAAGTAACAGTATTACAACTGCAACTGAAGCCCTTTTTTTTAACATAAGAAAAATATGCCGATGGCATTTATTATTTATGAGATTCTGAATCCCATGTAAGGGAAATTTAAATTATGCAGGACTTTTTCGTGAATCATAGCCGCTACAAAAAGTTGCTTTCGATATTTCTTTTGTCGTCAATAATATTCATATGTAATGACGTTTTTAAGTTAAGTTATACGCAGATATCATTATTATTATTACTTTTATTATTAAAATCATAATCGTTGAATTTGAATACTGAGGAATAAATAATTTGGTTTAAACGAGAATGCGATCGTGATCGGTTTCATAATGATTAGTACGGCGTTTATACTTTATGGATAAAACAAACGTTTACATTTATATTGTGCCAGGAAAGTGGCCATAAACAAAACTAATTATACATCCGAATGCAGTTTGTTTAATGACCAAATAGATTTGTGCAAATTACGATCGCAAAATATATTCCTCGACAAGGAACGGAAATTCGGCCATTACTTGCGCCCACAAATAATACCTAACCCCAAAAATGTCAGAGCACTTTCAATGTTTTTAATGTTCCTTTTAAATTAATTGAAAAACTCACACATTTTTTTTCCTTTCCCCCCAATTACGTCAGTAAATAATTTCTCTAGATATATATTTGTAGGGGAAAACGGGTGTCGCTATGACAAATAACTAATCCGTTAGCTTAATGTGGTAAGTCATTAGCTTTATTGGTGTACAAATTATACCCTCACACAATTACTTATACGTTTATGTAGGTCATTGTATTATTTCACCAAAAATAATAATTCCATTCTTTTATATCTATACAATTCTACACAGTCTTCAAAAATTATACCTATTGTACCCCACGTGATCAAATTGTACATTGTTATACAGTAGTGCTAGTTTATACTTCCCACATCTCTTATTTCCTTTTAGTGATGCATTTATTTTTCTCTCTTGAATTGAACATACATGAATTGTTGTTAATCGTGTGTTGTGTTTATTAATTAAAATTTAATTGTTTGCTTTGGACGGTTTGTATTGTGAATAGAATTTTGAAAATGTGTTATTTTACGATAGCATCCCGTTTTGTTGTAATACAAACAAATAATTTGTTTAATGTAATTAATTATTAAAAGCGACGTATGTACGTTATCGAATTGTACAAATACCGATGGATTTTGAATGAAGAGTGTTTTGATGTTCGCATTGAAATTGAAACTGTCAGTTTAATTTTTGGTGGAACGAGCGAACGTTTCTGTAACAGTATTGGTTTAATCGGCCTTAATTAAAAAGAACTTAATGTTTAGCTAACTGCCTTTCCCCCAAAAACCATTAATATTTGTGCAGGAAATTGTAGCTGCAGGATATTTTATGTACGTGTAGAGTACAATGAGTCGGTTCGATGTTTTGTATCCGTTTCAAATTTATTGCCCGCAAATCAATATACTGGTTTAATTATTGCACTTGCTGTTTTGAACTAAAAAATTACTGGCTTTGTGTCAATTACTGTCGCATAAAATGTGACCGTACAACTAACACGCAGGAAAAAATGCTTTTAAACATACATCTGCATTTTCGGCTATTGTGTCCATGCATCACTGGCAATAAATCAAACTGTATTGAAAATCAGCCAACGAACGCAATGGAGCTGAACGTATTTTTTAATTACTTTGTTGATGTTTTTCTAACGTAAACAAACTAGGCGAAACTTGTTTTAATCAACCGGTACTATTTTTGTTTTATGCTTCATTAAATTAAAAGTAAATATTCAAAACGACAATTTTCTGTTTTTCCTCCACGTTCGCTGCGACTGCGAACGTGGAGGAAAATCGGGTTCTAGTTTGCGACTTTGTGTATTGTACACACAAAGAATTAAAGAAAGTTTCATTTGATGTTCATATTCCAGCCAGTGACTTGTATGCACGTTAAGTATCATTACCCTTAAATACAGAGCCGTAATAAAATTTCTCTTGCTTTGAAATGTTGGTATTATAAGCCACTATTCATGAACGCGTAGCGTGCCTGGCAACGTTATTAATTTTAAAATACTTTCTCGCTTTTTTAGACAAAAGGGGGATAATTTTATAGGTTTTTATTTGTGCGAACAATGCGCAAAATACACGAATGCCGCAGAACTAATTTCAAAAAATTTATTTGTTTTCTACGAACACACATAACTAACCCATTCATACAGACACACACACACACAAACACACGAAGGGAAATAATTTAATACTTGCACTACACAGTAAATATTTCAACAGCACGCAACTACTTTTTTGAAGTTTATGAGGTCAGTTATGTATGGTTTATTTCAAAGAGGGCGCGCGCAATCAGTTTTGAATGGCATTTATATTTATTATTTTAATCGCATGTACAAACCTATTCGCAAGAAATAAATGTTTGATTAGACATGAGAATAAGAATAAGATAAAAATCGATAAGGACTTTTGCTACCTGCTATTAGCCCCTCCCTTACAGCGGTTAATTCAACAAACGTCAGACGCAGATAACGCCCAAAAAAAAAAAAAACTTTTCGGCGAAATGTTTTAAATTAATGTTTCGAACTTTGCAATGCAGAATTTATTTCCGTTAAGGCTAATTAAATTTCTGCGCCTTTGATCAGGAATTGTTCTGATGCGATAGTACATCTGATTATGTTACAAGCGCGGGCAACTTTTTGAAGCAGTAAATTCATATTATGCAGGCATCTGGCATGAAACATTTCCTGGTCGGTTGTTTTGTTCATTTTCAACAATTTCCATTCATCCTAACAAAGCATAAGAGTTTCACGCAAAAATAAACTACTTTGTTACCGGCGCCTCCACCAAAAAACTTGCAATTTTTTTTTAACCGTTATTAACAAACAAAAAAAAAAACTAAAACCGAACGCGTGAGTTACATTAAAATTTACTAGGCCACTCATGTACTTACTTGTTGTAATATGAGTGTATAAGAGCGAAAGATGTCTCTTTTGATTGATGGAAGTCGCCCCCAAACTTTTTTTTTTCTTTCTTCCACCTAAGAAAACATGGTGCGCAAGTTTTCCTCCCCTCGAACACATTAAAATATTTGCGTAATTCCAAAGTTAAATTGTATTTTAACGGCTCGTTCTGTAGTTTTAATTTTAATTGCTAGTAAAAAGTAAAAAAAAGGAAGCTGTAAAGGGGAAATGGAAAAAGCAAAGCCGGTTTAATCTCCTATCTAAATTTTAATATCCGATTTAATTAGGACGCTTCTTTTTTTTTTGGTTTGCGTGAAAGTACAGGTAGGTAATGCGGGTGGATTCAGTTTTAAATAACCCTTTCGTCATGTAGTAAATTTTAAATCTCGTGTTTATGTCAAAATTACCACCACCAGACTTGCTTATCTGCCTTTGATTTACAATGAAACAATTACATGCATGAATTAACTAATAATACAGTTGATGTTGTTTACCATTCGCTTGTATATACTTGTAAACAACACCTATGTTAAATATAAGTCGTTGTAATAATTTACTATAATAAACCTATGAATATAAATGGTACTGTCCGTGTTTGAGAAGAGAACACGGAATGTGTGGATGTGTTTGCGGGTGTATGTGTGTGTGTGTGTACGTGTGTATGTGTGTGCATCCCGAATAACCAGTTAATATCCTTTGTTTAACGCTATGAATTTACGTAGGTGTTGAAATTCGTGATACACTCATTAGTGGAATCAGATTATGTCGCTTTAGAACTGTCCATCAAATTGGCACCGCCGGGATTTACATCGTACCTAATGAATTAACAAAGCCAATTAAAAAAAAAAGACACAAAAACTTGCGAACGGCTTTGATTGATGAAAGCATTCGAAAATTCCGATTTAACCAAACACAGTCGGTCTACTTTTTAAACTATACCAATGTACTAGTCAATCCTATTTATTAACATTTCACGTTTTGGTTCTTGTTAAAACCACGTCTTCGAACATGTAAAGATCAGTGTTGCCGGATTAGATTAAAATAAAGCAATCATTAATGGGGTATTTAATGCGCTTGCGCTTAATACACGCATCGTGTTTGTGAGTAGGTGTCGCACTTGGCGCTTCGTCTGGAAATTTGATGACGTGATGACCCGGTTTTTTCAAAAATTGTTGTTATTTTCTCATATACTTTTTGATGTTACCGCGTCCTACCATTACAGAGCTGAACTGAATTTAAAATTGTAAGCTCCTTTTTTAATTATGATTTCTGAAATTAATTAATTAATTAATGCGATTCGATGTTGTTTTAATATAGGATGCTTTAAGTTGTTGAGTAAAAAGGAAAGAATGAGTGCGAATGTTTTGTCGTATCAGGCAGGCAAGCAAGAAGCGTTTTAATTCTTGAATTTTGCGCAGTAAGTATCTAGTTACTCTTTAGAGTAGAAGTTTCATTGTAATCTCGCTGAAAATTAAAAATTTTAATAAGTTTGAGGAAACGCAGTAAAAAAGCGACTTTTAAAAAAGGTGGAGGAATTTTTGTAGCATATTTTATGTTTATATTTATACGGAAAGTTTTATCGAATGTAAAAGTTTCACGCTTATGATTTTACGGGTCCTGTTAATGTTTGCCTTAATCAGCGGGAGGAATGAAAAAGTTAACACAATAAAGCCAATGAGAGAGAGAATACGGAATCACTAAAAGCTTCCTTGTACGTACTGATGGCCGGTAATATTTTAGATGGAAAGTTTGAGAGTCGTAATGGTCCAGTACATTCTGTACTATGGATACAGACTACTATAAACAGCCTGTCTTTACGAAACTTTACTTTGCTACACTTTTTAGGATTACTTTTATTATCCGGGTGGACAATGAAAAAACGCTTAGCCTACCTAACATGTGAAGCTTTTAGGAAATACTACAGACGAACTTCACTTTAATTCCTGGGGGGTGTTTCGGATACGTTTTATGTAAGCTTACGTACAGAAAGCTCCTTTTTTTAATTCAGTAAACATTTTGCCGCCGGTTGAAATTATAATATACTATCTTCCTTGTTACTTAATTTAAAGTCCTTATGTGTAGCTGCTGCCTGCATGAAAATTAAGTTTTACGACGCCGTTGCACAGTATAAAATGCATCCACTGCTGAATTATTTCAGTTATAAGGATGAAATTGCAAAATTTTTTAAAGAAAAAAGAATCTCGTTTATATTAAATTAAAAAAAGAAAAGAAAAAAAAAGATCGTCTATTCTAATTGAATAAAGTACTCGAAATGTTAATACGCGCAAGTTAAATAGCATGACCGAGCTGTTTGTAACAATATTACAGTGAAGTCTATCGTTGTGGTACGTTGCGGTTACTGCGGAGTAAAACACAATGTGGATTCACCTGAGCGTACTCACAATGTTGAATTAATCATTTGAATCTCGTTAAGTGAAGTAAATGTCGAGTATAGATAGACAAATTTACAACCAAAATGTCCCACGTAATTTATTACAGAATCTAAAACATGTAACTCCGAAAATAAAAACTTTGTAGCTCCAGACACTCTATAAAATTTACCCTGTGAAGAAACTGTAATTGTTGTTTTATAAATGACGTTGTATTCGTTACTTGCTGGCAAGTAAATATGGAGGATTGATCTTTCTTGAAGTGGAATCTGTTCTCAAGGGTTGCATAGAACGAAAGGACTTAACTACTAAGAAACGAATACGTTCTCACTTCCATTGTGTGTGATAATACTTTATACTCTCCCTGTTTTCACCCAGTGTAACCGTTGTCTAACCAAACATTCTCATCAGCACTCGATTTGTTTACTTCCTTTTATTTACGCAAGTCGACCAAGCCGGGATCCCCCTGAATTTCCCATGCACGCCGAAGACATTTTCATAATCGCGGTCGCAGTAATAACGAGGAGGAAGGAATAAAAAAGTTTCGTTATTAAAACTTTCTCATTCGAAAACGTAATCGCCCGGTCTCAACCGAACTTCACATATAATAGATTACTTAAAATAATTTGCATATGCAAAAGCACCCCGATAAAATAATGGAAGCAATTCTGTCTGTAATAATTTTGAACAAGTAATTAAATCTTTAATTCATAAAATCGCGCGCGGTAATCAAATGAACGTGTATTATATAATAAAACATTACGAACTTAATTAAATTTATATTGAAGAAAATTCTCATCCCTGCACATAATTAAAAACGAAACGAGAAGTTCAGAAAAATGCCTCGCATAGGCTTACCTAGAAACCCTCCAGTAAGGGTCCCGCAGAATGGCGTGCATTTTTAATTGGTTCCGCCATATTTGTGCAAAATACACTTCAGCCAATGGTAAGAAAGAATTAAAGTACAATTTGGCGCCAACACTTGAATTTGACATCGAAAATAAGCAAGCAAGGTTAGGCAACGTAGTCAACTTAACAATGACGTGTATTATATAATAAAACATTACGAACTTAATTAAATTTATATTGAAGAAAGTTCTCATCCCTGCACATAATTAAAAACGAAACGAGAAGTTCAGAAAAATGCCTCGCATAGACTTACCTAGAAACCCTCCAGTAAGGGTCCGGCAGAATGGCGTGCATTTTTAATTGGTTCCGCCATATTTGTGCAAAATACACTTCAGCCAATGGTAAGAAAGAATTAAAGTACAATTTGGCGCCAACACTTGAATTTGACATCGAAAATAAGCAAGCAAGGTTAGGCAACGTAGTCAACTTAACAATGACGTGTATTATATAATAAAACATTACGAACTTAATTAAATTTATATTGAAGAAAATTCTCATCCCTGCACATAATTAAAAACGAAACGAGAAGTTCAGAAAAATGCCTCACATAGGCTTACCTAGAAACCCTCCAGTAAGGGTCCGGCAGAATGGCGTGCATTTTTAATTGGTTCCGCCATATTTGTGCAAAATACACTTCAGCCAATGGTAAGAAAGAATTAAAGTACAATTTGGCGCCAACACTTGAATTTGACTTCGAAAATAAGCAAGCAAGGTTAGGCAACGTAGTCAACTTAACAATGACGTGTATTATATAATAAAACATTACGAACTTAATTAAATTTATATTGAAGAAAATTCTCATCCCTGCACATAATTCAAAACGAAACGAGAAGTTCAGAAAAATGCCTCGCATAGGCTTACCTAGAAACCCTCCAGTAAGGGTCCGGCAGAATGGCGTGCATTTTTAATTGGCTCCGCCATATTTGTGCAAAATACACTTCAGCCAATGGTAAGAAAGAATTAAAGTACAATTTGGCGCCAACACTTGAATTTGACATCGAAAATAAGCAAGCAAGGTTAGGCAACGTAGTCAACTTAACAATGACGTGTATTATATAATAAAACATTACGAACTTAATTAAATTTATATTGAAGAAAATTCTCATCCCTGCACATAATTCAAAACGAAACGAGAAGTTCAGAAAAATGCCTCGCATAGGCTTACCTAGAAACCCTCCAGTAAGGGTCCCGCAGAATGGCGTGCATTTTTAATTGGTTCCGCCATATTTGTGCAAAATACACTTCAGCCAGTGGTAAGAAAGAATTAAAGTACAATTTGGCGCCAACACTTGAATTTGACATCGAAAATAAGCAAGCAAGGTTAGACAACGTAGTCAACTTAACAATGACGGGACTTTTCTTGCTGAAATTTGACTTTGAAACAGCAAGCGAGGTTAGAAAGTACTGTCAATTTGACATTAACGGAACTTGCTGAAAGATGGCTGATTCTGCCAGACTCTAACTAGAAGGTCTCTAGGCATATCCATAAATACACGCCCTCTACTGTGAGGGCGATTTGCCATCGCCAATTCACCGTCGCCGATTTGCTGTGGGTACAATTCGCCGTCGGCAAACTCGCCGTCAGTAAATTCGCCGTCAGCGATTAACGTTTTAAATGCAGATACATATCCAAATAATAATATTACAATAATTATACGTAAATATAATAAAAAGCTAACATATGTAATGGAAAATAAAATAATTTGTCATTGATTAAATATGTCACATAGATGAAGAAACAGATAACATTGTTTGCCCTTATTCCGCAGGGTGTTTGCAAAATCCTTCAACTTTTTTTTAATATTTTTTCAGATTCTGCTCAAAACTATGTTCATTTTTGTATAAATCAAACCACTACACATCAAAAGTTAACTGTTTTCGAAGTATTGCAAAGCTCGTCATTTGAAGTTATTAAAAAAATCGGAGGTTCCATTAAAAAGAATTATGATTGGTTCGTAATTTTGTGTCTTACGAAGCGATTGTCGTACTATAATTAAGAAGTTATTTTGGTTTCAAATAGAAAAATAATAAAAATAATCAGATGGTATTTTAAACCTCATCGAGCTAAATAAAGCAGTTACATGCGACGGCGAATTGGACGGACGGTAAATTGGGTCGACGGCGAATTAGTTCTATGACGAATTGGCGAGGGTGAATCGGCGACGGCGAATCGTTCCATCCCCCTCTACTGGTGATCAGTATTCTTTTGGAATAAGTGGAAATAATCAAATGAGAAATGAATTTATTTTCATTCCAAAGGTTTTTCAGTTCATCCTCGTACAAGAAGCAGTATAATTTCGGCCCCTTTTGTTTTAATTAAGAAAAGAATTGTCGTGCGTTTGATCTTAAATGTGGAATCATAAACGAAATTAATTTTGGAACAAATTGCTTAAAGTGTTTTTAATTGTTGGTTGAAACTGTTTATTATTTGTGTGGGTGGTGGTTATTAGGTTAATTTAAACTTAGCAGCGTAGGGCTGGAAGCTAAAACACAAGAAAACGATTAATGGACATAATTGACGAGGGAAATTAACGGTTGCCGACACACGTTCCCGAGATCTTATAAGACCTTGTCAGTCAGTGAAACGTCTCGTCTGAGGCGTTACTAAAGACCTTTTTCTGGTTTCGTTTTATTTAATTTCGCCGTGGTGGAGGCGGCGGGGTTGAATTAGAAAACAAATTGAGTAATGGTGTGTTCCATTTTGTAGTATCTAAGAAACATTTTAACGTGTGATTACGTGCTATTAAACCGTATTTCAGCGGTGGTGTGTTATTATGCCAGCAACTTCCGCGGCGGATGTCTGGAAATTGTCCGTACATGTTGGCCGTTCCGTTTACCGTTTGAATAAGAAATTCCGATCACGTTGCATTTTATGGCTTAAAATATGTGTAATAAAAAAGCCGACGCTAAAAACGAAGCACTCCTAATTCATTTAGCGACCAGAAGAAAATAAAGTCAGAGGAGGAGGAAGAGGAGTCCGTTGCCTTGCTCCAATCGTAAATTTTCAAATAACATTAAAATCATAAAACCGCATTTACTGATAACCGTCTAACGGCAATATTTTAACACGCGATCTGACGGAAATGCTGACTGGAACGATAGCCTCAAGTAAGGAGAGAAGAAGCTCAATCCCTTTTGTCCCCCATTACAATTCACTCAAACGAACATTTTATTTTACCCTAAATCATATTGCCCTCTCACTTTTAGTTTATTTCATCAACCTCACACAGAGATTAATTAATTAATTTTAATGATTTGACTTTTTATTAATACCACCACCCTGACCCTCCATCCCCCCTCAGCAAAAGAAAATGTAATTTTTATGTAAAGATTAGCATTTGACACGGTAGCAAACAAGAGATGAGGTTATCAGGAGGCGATATTTAATGGCTTCTCCGTTATTTTCTTTATCGCCTGATTCAAGCGATTTGCGGATATCCTCTAATAAAGCGATCCGCGTATAGAGTAGGAGTGGAACTTTTGTCGTAGAGATAAATCAAAAAGACTCTGTCTGCGGCTAAGAAACGGACTGAAGCTTTGCGGTGGTTTCATTGATCTTTCCCCCCCGTTCGCTTTCGAACCGTTACTTTTTCCAACGGAGATAATGCGATGATAACAATATCTTAATAAGAGAGCAACGCCATATTCTATGAAATGGAGAAATTCTCACATATCTTAATATTTGAACCAAAAAGATAAGAATTCTTCTGCGCGCCCCGTCGCCTCCTATCTTTATATACCCACTAAAAATTATCAAACCTTGCCAGCTTCATACTCCTTTTATTTATTAACTTCCACGTGACATTATTTTCATCTTATAAATTTCAAAGGGAGGCCCACTTAAATATTATTGTATGGATCAACCCCCATGTAGGGCGCCGAATTATTCGGCTAGCGCAGCCCCACGTCGGGCGCCAATTTACTGCTGTGATACTCACCCTGACAGGTCAGAAGCCAAATTATTCCGACGTTGATTTTCGTCTGGCGCGATTAGCCCTCAAGTTGGGGGCCAATTTTATCTCATTTACTTTCGTATTTCAGGGTCACTCCTTTGTTACTCCTGGGGTTGATCAATTAACCAATTAATTTAAAAGCAAAGCTGCTGTACTAATTTCAAGTTTTCTTCGCACTTTACTCCTTCTTGGTTGGTGGTCGCCAGTCCTACAGGCAGAGGCGGTCTTAGGCCCCAGGCGAGCCCTTGCGGTAGAGGAAAAATTTGCCTGTCTTCCTTGCATCATAAAAAGCAGAAAATACTAAATACATTAAAAAAAGGCAGGTAGAATAATTTCAAGTGACTTATTTATAAAGCGAGGATGAAATAGTACCGTCGCAGCGGCACACAATCGCATGGATAAACACTGACTTTTTAATCCTTGCTTTACTTATTTAACCTGTTCCAATTTTTAAAATATGTCGCTATTTGAAAGTGTGAAATAAACATGGTACCGTGAAACAAAGAAGTAAAACTGTGAATTAAGAATGATACTATGGAACAAAGAAGTAAAACTGTGGAATAAAAATCTGACTTAGAAAGAAAAAGCAACTGTAAATTAAAGATTTATAAGAAAAGAAGAAGAAAAAGGTGATTAATTGATATAGAAAATAAAAATAAAATCTCGCCAAATCTAATAAAACAAAAACATGAAGATAGGATGGAAATAAAAATATGTAAAATTAAGATCGATAAAAATATTGATAACCAAACATTTAGTCTGTAAATATCAAAGATTAAAATGAAATAAACTCAAATTGAGAAAATGAAATTAAAAAATAAAAAATCGTATCAAATAAAGTTAAATGAAAGATAAAACAAAACATGATAGACGAAAATGTAAACCATATAAAAAAAATTTAACCGTTAAATGTTAAAAAATACATAATTACAAAATAAAATGAAATTAAATCGCATAAAAGAGAAAACAAGCGATTACAATGTAAAATAAACTCAAATCGAGCAAATAAAACGAAAAGCAAAAACAAAAGACGATCGATTAATAATCAATGAATAAAATCAAATCGCATAAAGGAGAAAATAAATAAAAATGGCGAGCGATCGAAGGAACTAAAATATAAAATAAATTTAAATCAAGTAAATTGAAGAAATAATACAAAAACAAAAGATGATTAATTGTTAAACAATAAACAAAATCAAATCACATAAAAGAGAAAATAAAAATGGCGATCGATCGAAGGGATTAAAATGTAAAATAAACTCAAATCGAATAAATTAAAAGAAAAACAGAAACAAAAATGGCGAAGAATTAAATGTAAAATAAATTAAGGGAATAACAAAAACGAAAGATGATCAGTAGATAATTGAAACAAAAAATCGTGTCGAATGGAAGTTAATCTGATCTGTTAAAAAATAAAGAATAAATTCAAAGGAGAGGCAAAAAAATATTGAAGACCATAAAATCTAGTCCTCATACAACAGATGTTATTCTAGAGTTAAGAGCTGGTTGAAAATCTTTTTTTTTCGTTTCTCTAAAAGTACAATTTGATAAGTTTGATTTGTTTATATGCATTGTTTGTTTATATGTCTATCTTTTTAACTGAATAAAGCCTCTCATATGTTCATTTTATTCAAATCCGCAGATATTTTCGTATTTATTTTACTCTGACTGAACTATAGTCGGTTAAAATGTTGAGTAATTCATGTGTAACAAATGGCACGGGGTCCTTGAAAGCGCGAGGCCACGGACGGTTACCCGGTTCGCCCGCCCCTAAGGCCGCCACTGCCTACAGTTTCTTTTTGGAGATATTAATTAATTAATTACTCCTATTATAATCTTCCACTGTAACATTACATAAATTACTTTCTGTTGACGTCATACTTTGTATTTGTTCTAAACAATACCAAACCAAATTGGTCCAAGGAGATTTGCTATCAAACATAAACGAGTTAAAGAGAACTAAGAAATGGTGGCCAAGTTTTCCAAAGAACTCGGTAAATAATTTTACGACGGACATTAAATTTACGGCCGTTTATGAATTTATTACAACTGTGACGCCTGCGATTTTATTATTTTTTTTTTTTTTAAAAAAGCGGAGGAGTGAAAATTGGGAATGTATTTTCTCGCTTTATCTCGATAATCTCCGAATCGAATAAAAAGAAGGTTGCTGTTGTTGTCTTTCGTTTTCTTACTCTTTTAATTTGATTTTCTTGTAGGTGTTAGATAAAATTGTGAGTGTGTGAGAGAGAGAAGTCATTGAAATTATTGCAGTGATAACTTTTTTTATGATGTGTTCAATTTGAACTGAGTTTAAGGTTGGTCTTACGTCGGAAAACAAAGTCGTCTGCTTCTGTAAGAATTTTTTTACGATTGAATATAAAATCGCAATTTGCTTTTCTGCAGGCAAGTTTTTTTTTTCCTTTTTTTTCCGGATGTAGGTACACGTAGGTGCATGAGACTGTGGATTTTGTTTAATATAAAAGGTAATCAAAATACAATAGTAAAACCCGGAGGGACCTTCTTGTACTTTCGGTGTATATATAACTGTTGAATTCGTTTTGGGTATAATAGAGTTATTTCAAAACGATATAAATAACGAAATATATCTGAGGCGGGATCATCAAAACACAAGCTATTTGTTTCCTTGGTGAATACCTACATTTCATTTTGTATATGTTTTTTTTTTCTCTCCTTCCGCCTTTATTGTTATGCGGTTGGTTTGAATACGAAAACAAGAGATTTACTTTGAATGTTCGGCCAGTCTTAAGAAACGCAACGAAAGGGGTTAACGCAATTCTATCGCTATCATTCTCTACTATGGAACAACTTCAAGCCTTGGCATCCCTCCAGCTCTTCAATTAAATAATGGGTTACACTTGGGTAGATTGCCTTGAATGTTAGCTGGAAGGTATGAATATACAACGGTCATTTAAACAACTACCCGCGCCCTATATACACATTCAGTGGCGTTGCCGTATAACTAAATCGCTCATATATATTCAAATAATTGCAATATTTCCTGATCAAACACAATTTGCTAAATTTTCGTCCTGAGCGATGACACTTTGGAAATTTTCGGCCAAAGTAATAAACTTCAAAAACGATAAATTATAAAAAGTTTAGGTAACTATTGAATATTCAATGGGGATTTTCGTCAACTTTTTCAATCACACCGCCAGGCACCCCCGATGAAATATTACTCCCACTCATCTAATGCTAATTCATATTAAAACCACGTCGCATCTTTCAATATTGTTTTAAGAATATGAACGTGAAAAAATGGGCGGTTTTGTAACGTTAAAGCGAAATTCGTAGGACGCGACAAAGCAGCAATTTTTAGAATGGTAGTAGCTGCTATAACGGATACAGCATCTGTCGTCAAGCACAAATGTTGCATAAGATTTAGCAAATCTTCCAAAAGCATATTCTGTACACTCCGAGAAACAAATTTCAGAGATTAACATTTCCAGATAGGTAATATTACAACGCGGTTGCTTTATTTATTCCTACATTAAAAGCAAACGTTCTAGAAATTTTATTTATGTCAACTTCTAAAACTTAAAAGCTCCTCCTAGACCTGATTATACTAATTCACAAATGGAAATCGTTTTAGCCCCAGCTTTTTGACTTCATTCTTTATCCGATTAATAAATTATTAAGCTTTGATGAGGCTTATAACGCTAAAACCTCATTCCCTAAGCTTCTGCCTAAAATGAATGGAATGTTAGATTATAGGGGTAATATTATGCTTGAAGGTTTCAAGTCCGCTTAATTCGTCGGAAAATCTTTCTCCCTATTCAGATAAACTTCAACCATATTGTTACGAATTACAATTTTAAAACAAATTTCATTTTTTGGTGGATGCGCCGGTGAAAAATTATACTCCCACATATGCAATGCATTCCCAATGCAATTCTAAAATAAAACAAAAATAAATTTATCATTTCACTACCCTCCGTATCGTAGATTATATTAACTAAAAAAAAAAAGAAAATTCTGGTGGATGCGCCGGTGTATACATACATACGTACTATCTTTTATTCTGTCGTTAATTTTTACTTCTTAATCCCAAAAGCTTATGGATATTGATTATAACAAACATCAAGTTAAATGTGCGTATAAAAAGTTTATTACGTCGCCGAAACAAATTGCATTAAAATGAAGACGTTTACAGCAATATTAAACGAAATTAGAGGAGACGTTTCGAGCTACTACAGTGCCACCTTCTTCAAAGCTTGTACACACCGAATTATCATAATTTCCCTCTTAATTCGTAAAACGTCGAGGTTGTTTTATTAAATTTTATAAGCGCATGCAAAAAACCGACGGTGAAAGGAAATATCGTGCGCTTAAGCCAAAGCTCACTGTGTGCTTTGCTTAACGGAGCTATCATAATTGCGGAATTGGAAAGGGAGTGACATACATTACTAATTCATCACCTTAATTTCAGGTTTTTGAAACCGTTAAATTACTGATTTATATTCTCGTTCTCGAAAGCACACGTTCAATAAATATTTATTCGCGCTGGATGGATTTTAGATGTAGGAACACACACACACACATACACACGCAATTCAACTAAAATCAAAATCAATTTTTAGTGTTTATGCTTTGGACTTAGGAATGAATTGTCTGTCCTTCCTGCCCCTTCTAAACTTTCGGCGTGGTATAAATTATAAAATTGACAAATTTATTGGATTTCACTTTATCGAGCTAAAGTTTTATGGCCGTAAATAATAAAGTTGATGAGGTTATTTGAAAATGAAAAAGTTATTATTAATCCCAGCCTCAAGTATTTACCTATAGACCGTCGTCAATAATCAAGACGTGATTATAATCATCGTCGGGCATAGTTAATGTAATTAATATCTTCAAATCAGATTTAACATTGCCGGATGGTAACGAATAGAGGACGAGTTTGTTTAACGTCCATTGGGATGATATCCATCAATACACGCCCTGATAGGTGATAGATAATCCTCAGATTACGTTGTCACGTTTTCCAACTCCAATTAAACATAAAACAGATGCTAATGATTTAGAAACAATTATCCCAAACGTAAATCACCATATACTAAATAAATTTCAATTTTAATTTTTTTTTTTTTTTTTTGGAGAGAGAAAGAGAGAGAGAGGAATAACAAACATTGCGAAAATTACACGACCAGCGCTGTTGCAAACTCTAGGAAAAAAAAATTATCACGTCCTGGCTGGATTTTATGCAAACCTCATTTTGATACATACTAGGCAAGCTGCAAAACAAAATATGCGAATACGGTCGAAAGTAAAACATTACACGTCCGTTTCAGTTCGGTTTATGAACATAGGCAAACATGTTTAAATTCATGCAACGCACAAAGAAATTCTATACAACTACAAAGCTCTTTTTAATACATTGGAAACCTCAATCCGAACTAAACTTAGATTCTAGAACAGAATATCAATAATATTTGCCGGACAATAAAATATTATTATGGAGCGGCACATTCAATCATTCTCCAATCCCTTCTAGGGTAGAACATTGGACAGCACTGACATTTACTAACTGACTATACACTAACTCGTTAGTTAGTTAGTTAGTTGATCTATTTATATCATGATTTGATCGAACTTTGTTCGCAACAAAAACGAATGGTGGAGGCGCCGGAAGCTCCTTTAATAATCCAACATTATTTAAATTATTAGTGCAAGTGACGTTTACTAACTGACTATCTGTTAACATGAAGTTAGTTGATGTTTGTGTCACGTTCTGCTTTTAATCATGATTAGGTCGAACACGTTTGCACTTGGGCCAGAGGCTAACGTCGCGACATCAGCGGCTTCGACGTTTAATCATTAACACGTCTGCAATCCCCGGTTCTAATTCTCTGTGCAATTGCGGTTCTGGGTCATTAAGACAATGCATTTCACTCGCCCTTTCTTGCGCAGACGTAAAAAAAAGGATGATTTGTTTTTTTAATTTGTAAATTGGTGGAGGCGCCGGAAGTACTCGTGCTGTGCTATTAAGCTGAATGGAATTGTTGTTAATTTTAAAGATTTGCAATTTGAGTATTTTATAACTATGGTATTTTTCTGGTGAGTTAATTTTGGATTGAAAGAAATGCTGTGTAATTTGATTTCGCTTATCCATGATTGGTTCTCATTTGTCTTTGTTGAAGCAATAGAGCTTTGAAGGATCGTCTTTCGATTATTTGATTCGCAGACCGACCCGATCGGCGACCGCACTTTTACTAAGGACAAGCCAAGTACATTATTTCGGAAAGTTAAGATTAATGGTAAGATTTGGCAGATTTTACTGCAATAACTTACCGTTAAGAACGTGTACCGCAACTGTAGCAAAAGCCAGTGTTCCGACGGCGCACGTGTAGTTGCCGGAGTGGCGCTTCTGCAATGGGGCCACGGTCAGGGTGGAGATCGCCGAATCCGAACTGATGGATACGTTAGAACTGCAATTAAATATTAATTGTACTTTCGGTTACTTCGACGCAGCATACAAAAATCTATCCGAACCCTTTGTTCCAAACTTAACCGCGTTGACTTCTGAAAATTCAATATTTTATTTTTCCTACTTGTTACTGATTTCCCATGTGTAGTCTTCTTTCGCAAAGCCAAGAAAGAAATATTCTCTTTTATATTTGCCGTGAATGTAACCATCTTGATATTAAAACAGCAAACGAACCAATTGGTTTGCAAAATTTTTATTTCAGGGCGTCCATTAAATTAATTTAATCAAATTGAAATTTCCTTGTTTAAATATTTTAAGATTTTTGGAAAGCTAAATCATTCGAGAAGGAGTGGGTGGATGGTATATAATCGTGAAAACACAACGTATCACAATCCAGTCATAAAACAGAGAATCCCGATTCATTCAGAACGGAAAGTGATTGTTTCTATCAAAGTTTCTAATCGTAAGTTGTCGATGCTTTCAGAATATAAAAACAAAATAATATATTTGAATTTGAAAAAAGTAATACTGTCAGCCTAATTGAAAATAAAAAGAAGAATAACTATTTTGAGTTTTTATTTGGTGAAAAGTCAGAGACGCGAATGGAGTTCCAGATGAAAATCCTGATACATAAAATAAATACCTGTCTCATCGGGGAAGCGTGAATTTTGACACAGTCGCAATCTTGGATATAACAAAAGACATACAACTTTTAAAAGTACCACCACGCATATAAGTAAGAAGAACGAAATAGGTTTTAAAGTAGAATACAAGTTAGTGCTTTTCCATCACACGTATAAACCCGCAAACATTTTTTTTTTCTGCAGAAAACTTTCTTTTTTATTGCGCTTCGAGATTCCTTCCTATGGCTTCTTTTTTTGTGCGTTACATAAAGAGGAGTTTTCGCCTTTTCGTATTCGAAATATTATAATTCAGTTTCGAAATACTTCCGAGTGTGAAAGCCCGCGCCCGGAATATAATTAAAGCCACCCTCTCGTGTTTAATTAAGAAAAATTTATGCAATGTTTACACTAAATAACGCGGCATAAATTTGGTAGTAACTAGGATCCGTTTACTCACCTGATACCCTTTGTGAGGGTGCGGTCACCATGTCTCCAGATTACGGGGTGGTCTTCGCTTGGACCTCCAACTTGAGTAGCCAGACAAGTTAACTCTAAAGCACTTCCTGCTTTATAATAGCGCTCAGTTACTTCACGACCTGATTCATCCACTATTTTTACTTCGGGTGCTGCAATGTAAATAATATTATCAAAATAATATAAATACATAAACAGGAATTTAACTAACAAGTTGGATGTCTCTCTCGTAATGGGAGTGTTTTGTTCTGTGTAATGCTGTATAAATTTCCGTAGGAAGTCAACGAAATGCTTGTATGTGACAGTTTCTTGTCCTTTAATAGAATTATTTTAGTGTATGCATTAACCGAGTTACTGTAGTTACTGTCTAATCCCACAGAAACATATTATTTTGAAGCTTTTGTAACTAAAACCCTCATTTCATCTGGATGTTAACACTAAGTAAGTATTTAGTACTGTACAGGATGGGGATGGGATGGAATGGGGAGATTTTATAATAGCAAATATTAGTATTAGAATATAACAAAATTAATTTCGTGTAAGTATTTGAAGCCGGAATGGATATGTATATCTTAATGAGTTTGTTGCTGAAAGCTACCAGGAGCGCTTTATTTATTTAACCACAAGGATTTAGATTCTAATTACATTTTTACTTTGTTGGATAAAGCTCACTGTACTGCACATCTTTTGCGCTACGGCACTAAATGATAATAGAGGGCGGTGGTAAATGATTATATCCTCTGTCGTATGTAATATGTTTTCCGCGAAAGGTGGTTTATGCGAGCAGATTCTAGAAGAGATGATAGGGACCGTTATCCGGTAATGGTCGTTCGGATCGGAATGCGAATGAAGAGGAATGTAGAATATCGACAAGCAATGCTTGATAGACTGATTGCCTCAGTGGCGTACGTTTGCTTCTCACGATTTGATGCCTTAAACGATTTCATTTACAATTTGCTCATGGAATTTAATCGTGACGTCTATTGATTTTTGCCACCCCTTTTTTTGCTGTAACAAACCAAAATTCTGCACCTATACAAAACTATTTATTCTGAATTCTGAAAGCAATCGTAAAACAAAGAGACCTACATATGTTCTGCTTAATTCTGAAAGGAAATATTTTTAATATTACTTCCAATGTGAAAGAAGAGCTCGACCTAAAAATGTATTCGTTTAGATTTCGATATCATAACTTTTTGTTGAAACCTTTTTTTATGTTATTAAGGATCTGAGCCAATAATATCTGGTAGAAACCCGTCAAGAATTGGAAAATAAGCTTGAGAATGAGTTTGTGATCTAGCAGGGTGGAAAGATATAATGGCTGCTTTGATGTATACGTAATGTGTATCGTAATAAGGGTATCGAGTTTGATCCAATAAGAAACGGGATGAAGTAAGTAATTAAATACAAACCTGTGACTTTTAAAAATATCCTCTTTACTTTTGGAGGATGCGTGGCCACTTGGCACTCGTACAGTCCCTCATCTCGGCGAGTCACGTACGTGATCTCCAACCTGAAGTTGTTAGGGTAACGGAAGCTGAGAGTTATACGTTCGTCGCTACTGTAAGCATTGCGGCCAACGGTGAGAAGATGGATCGAGTCTTCCTTGTGATGAAGCCACGTCACCTGAAATCAATGTTTTAATTTATAACTCAACTTCTTGATAATTCGCTAATTAACTCGACATGAACACGTTATCTCCCTTCCAACAATTAATTACTCCCACCTGAAACGTTTCGCCTAAAGAATTTTATACTTCAAAGATTTCATTCATACCTCACTTGAAATTTCAAAGTGTATATTTATTAATCGCTATGAAAACATCAAAAGAGTTTCGCTCTATTGATTTCATTTATTAAATCGCCTGGATTATTTTGGTTTCAGAAGTTCTGCTTCTGACAATTTGTACAACAAAAGCAAAATCAACTAAATATTACTTCCATATATATGTACAGGATGCTGCGTTTTGAAACGCAACATAGGAAATCCCATGGTAATTTTAAAGTATTCGAATACTGGCTTCCCTAGTTATTTTACAGCAAATTTCCGTGCAAGTCTTTTAAAATGCTCCTCAAGATGAATCTGTCTGTGAAGTTTGACGATTTTTCATTCGCTCAGTTTCGAGATATGTAAAAAAGTAAAAAGTTGATCAGTAAATGTTAAAAGAAATTATTGGAAAAGTTTCTTTTTCAAAAACGACCATATTTATTAATAATCTGTTCAGCTTTCACTATCACTCATCAAGGCTGTGCTGATAGTCTGGTATAAACAGAATTTAGTTATATAAATATCTTAAAACTCACAAAACTTCACAAACAGATTCATCTTGAAGAGTACTTTAAAAAACCTAAATGGAATTTTGTTGTAAAATAATTAGGGAAGACAATATTTAAATTAACAAAGGAGATCCTATGTTGCGCTTCAAAATGCAGCACCCTGTATGTAAATACATCATTTAATTACTTATTATTTTATTTTATTTATTAAAAATTGTCGATTAACTTGATTATTTTATTTTATTTTTTCGTTAGGCCGAGTGTTGGCTCGTTTTGGCCCCCTCTAAAGCCACTGTACGTACTGATTTTGTTATGAAACTATAAGTGTTCCTTCCCCGGGCTAAAATTAATAGAAATTACATTAGTACTTTCTACGAACAACAACGGACCGAAACACCGTGCTAATTATATTACTTTTAATAAAGTTAATCGTGTTTGAATTTAATCTCGGTGGCGAATTTACAACATACTTTATGAAGTAAGGGGCGAAAACCCATAAAGATAAATGTGCTTGCTTTTTATTGGAAAACCGTTATAAAATAAGACGAAAACAGCAGGACGATAAATAAAAAAAAAAAAAAGAAAAAACAGAAGCTCGCTTTAATATTTTTCCATGTATTATTTATGTCGTAAGAGGTGCATAATTTAAGGACTGTTATAAGTTATAACATGGTGGTAAATAATAACGGGGTGCTGTGTGTGTGTGACGCAATGTACTGTACAGTCAATGCAGATTTAATATTATTCTTCGTCTTTCGTTCTGGTGCAAAACTTTTAATGTGAATGTCGCCGCATGGCTGGAACGAAATGCTAATGAAAATGTTTGAAAACGGCAAAGCTGACCGAGTTATGTGTCAGCGGCTTTCCGCGTAGAATTCAGAATTTTCAACTCAGGAAATATACGAATTTTGTACATACACACATAGGTACATGTATATTTGCACATTCCTCTCAATACACATATAAAAAATTTTCAGCAAGAGTTTGAATTCTTTTATAAATCGTCGTTGTTTGAGTTTATCTGCTTATATTTTTTTTTTGCTCACTTGTAGACCTTCTGGTAGTAAAAGTGTGTTAACAAAATTATGAAGACAAACAGAAAGGGAAGTTCAAATACTCGTGAACATAATAGTTTCGGTAAATAAAAAAGCTCTTCGCTAACAGTTCCGTGACACAATCCAATGAACAAGATCCTACTTGTATTCCTTCTGATTGGACTCGTGAAGGAAATCCGTGCCTGTCGCAGAGGGCAGGCAGGTTTTGCACGACCCCCCCACGACCGCCGTTAATCAAGTCAGGCCGGACGGTTAGCGAACAGCGCAAACCGGGGAAGTCTATCGCGTTTACTTTGCGCCAAAAACGGCGCAAACTTGAGAACTTTGTTCCTACGGGAACTCGTACGTACCACTGTTTAACAAACACCCAGGAATTTTGCCAAATTTATTTCAGATCTGACTTCCCTTCATTTTTCCACACGATTTATCAATTAAGAGACACGATTGTACACAGTGTCCCAAAAAGAAAATTCCCCCATAAAGACACAGCCTCTGGTTAAAGAGAAAACAAAGAATCGCTTTTGGCCTACTCATTCTCCTTCGTGTTTCTTCTTCTCTTTATTATGCACAATTCAAAAGGTGTGGTTACTTTACAGAAGACTGTCTTTCGAACCGCAATTCTGAACAAAAAAAAAATCAACTTTCTTTCATTATTTATTGTTCTTGATGGAACAAGTTGATTGAACCGATTAGAGCATAAACTTTTCAATGATAAGATTTTATTTGTGATAGGATTTACGTAATAAATATGTTCGGTTATAATTCAGGTGAATATTACAAATGGATTCTGGAAAACGCTAAACGCAGACATTCCTCATTTGATCATGTATATCACGTTCTTAGCCCGAACAAGGAATTGGTCGAACACGTATATATATCTTGGCACGGCCGAATGTTGCTGTGACAGCGGCTCCAAAGATACCTAATGCATGTCAGAATAGCTCATATAAAAGTGAATTTATATAAGAATCGCATTTCCTGATTCTAAAGAAGATGAGGGACTCGATAATCGTCTATAAACCGTTCATTATTTATATTTTCCAACGAATTACCAGGTGCTACGTGAAGAAATCATAATAAAATTACCATCGTATCATGGATCAGTTCCTCGAGGATGGATATTGATAAACCTAAAAGGGTAACACCAGCCAGTATTCTGCAGCACGATTTTATATACTTAAATATTTTATGTGTTTGCGTTAACATATTTTCAAAGCAGAACTTTTCGGCGGCCTTCTTTATCAATGCTTGCACAAACGGTTATTTGTTTCGCATAAAACTCTAATCGCTTTAATTTCGCTGCTTCCACTCCGTCGATTAAATTCCGCGGAATTTATTTACTTTAAAATTCGTGTGGCTTTTCGTCGACAGTTTTAAAACGCCCTCAACTTTTGTTTTCACGGATCATATGCCCATCATCCCCCCTCAATCGCGAAAATTAATGCTACGTCACGTTTTATGTTTTTTCACATACCCAAGTATAATTTCGGAACTTAGAATACATAGAATTAACTTATTAAAATTTAACAGGTGGAGATTTAAGTATGAGTGATGATGAAATGATGAAATGAAAAATGCATCAGTATACTCAGGTTGGTATACTAGAGGAAATGCCTTCACAGGGTTGGTTGGTTGTTTACTTTGAAACTCGTAGCTTATCGTCGACAGTTTTAAAACATCCTTAACTTTGTTTTCAGGAATCATCCTCTCCTCTGCCCATCATCCTCCTCGATCAGTGAAATTAATACTACGTCACGTTTCATATTTTTTATCCTGAATTTGGATGTAATGGAATTAAGTTAGGGCAAGATTAAAAAGTGCATGCACTGCAGTGGACACTCGGAGAAAAGGCAGAAACGCCTTTTGCAGAAAATTGTTTAAATAGTTCGGGTGCATTTCAATTTAAACGCGAGCAGTAAATGAATGAAGAATGCTTTCACAACGTCTGGCATAGAATTTTTTTGTTTTTGAACTGCTGGTTATAACTTGAAATTAAAACCGGACATTCCGACTTTGGTGTTCGTTCAAATGACGTTAATGCAATAAATGGTTTTCACTTCACACTTACGAATACGTTTTATGTTTCGTTATTAAAAACTACCAACGGCGTAAACCCATTTATCCGACAAGATACAAAACAGTTATGCATGTACAATATATTTCCAAAAAAAAAAACAGGACAATGTCAGAACTGAATTTATAACACAACAGCGGAGGAGAAAAAAGAACACTTTTAGAACTGAGTTAGATTGTTTTAGTCTATAAATCGGAATAAAATCCATGCGTTTTTTTTTTCTTCTGTGTCTTTCATTACTTTAGTAAATGTTGTATTTTATGTGTGAGTTAGAAGTATATTTCACTCGATGCTATTTAGTTCTGTTTATGTGCTATTTTCGCGTTGAAGATTTTATTGCACATCAAATTCTAACTTACAGCTTTCTGCTTTTGAATCCGTATGAACGTCATACATCATTTAATGGTGACGTAGAATCTCGAAGTAGTTTTGATATCATCTTTCCCCTGTTTTTACATAATGTTAAAAATACTGTAATTAATATACGATGTACTTTATATATAAGCGAGGAAGAATATCTTTCACACTTTGAAAAACTTATCTCCGCGTTTCGTTCTCGATTTGCCATTATCAGTCTTTATTGGTTCATAACACCATTCCCTCGAGGACGCGTCGTTTTATCGCCTTTGGGTCTTTTTGCGCTCGGTAAATTTTCGCTTCATATTTCTAGGTCTTGCTTTTTATCGGTTTGGTTATGTGGAATTTAATAATAAACTAACTGATTATTCATCAGTTTCAAATAGAAACGATTATTTACGACAAAGCCAACTTCTATAGACACACGTTCGCCGATAATATCTCCGGTAATAGTTTCTCACATTCGCGGTGTACGTAAGACTTCTCCAGGCATCTGAAGTTTTAGTTCCAGGAAGATTTATGAAAGCGATTGACTTGTGATTTATCGCAGTGTAGAAGGAAATAGTAATACATCTATTCAGAATATAAATTAAGTTGATTTAAACTTCAAATATGTAACTGCATTGCACTCGACGTAAACCAAATACGATTGCACACGTAATTAAACTCACTTCTGCATAAATCAGTTAGGTTTCTTGTTTTTTTTTTTTTTTTTTTAATTTGCAGAGCCACTGCCAGCCTCCCTGCCTGCCTGCCTGCCAGCGAGGTTTGGTTATTTATTGAAACAAATTAAATTTCATCGGGGCAAATAACTCTGTATCTCTTTGAAAAGATAAATAGAAATATGATTTACTAAAATTGCCAAACGCCATCAAAAAATGTTACAGATGCAAATGAAACTAGAATATTTATAGCAGGGAAGGTGTGTAATCTAAAACGAAGCTCGTTTTTCACACGAAATTCTTTTACATTTTATTGATTCACAAGGTGGTTTTGTTTATTTAAAAAAAAAAAAAAAAGGAAAATCTGCAAACTGCGCGCAATTATATACCGAGTTAATTAGCGTAAATAAACTGCGTTAAATTTGATCTTGCGTTGTTCTTTTTGTATATACACGTGTATGCGTGTGTGTGTTTGTGTTTATATGTAATGAAAGGATTAAGCTGCAAATAATAACCGGTGACACTGCAGCAGCAGTCAGTAATTAATATCATCTAAGGTTGCAGGTAATATGAACCAAGAGGTCGTGTGTAATTATCTTACGAGCACATCGAGCTCTAGTATTAATAGTAAGTGATGAGATTAAACTCGTAGTGTTTGATTTTTAATGTTTAACCTCTTAAGAAGTAATATATTAAAGCAAGGTGCAAGTATTGATTTGGAGGGGGTGGTTTTTTCGAGGTGCGATTTTTCACATTTTTCAAACTTTAATGGATTTCGCTCTTGCTGTTTTATTAATGAAATGAAGAGTAATGGTAGTGCTTGGTTGCACTTTGCAGAATTTACATTATCGAGATAGGTGGTGCATCCACATATTACATTGATGTATTACACAAACACGGAGGGTTCGATTCGAAGGAAGAAGGATGCGTCTTATTCAAATTAATAAATCTGCAAGGAAGGTGTAATATCTGAAATGCAACTGTCAAATAAAGCCGGATTTTTCAGTGCTTAAAGATTTTCTTAATCAAAACGTCAAGCATAGAACAAAATGAAGCCCTAAATGACAAAACGTCTCACAAACTCCGTAAAGTTGATTGGCGTTCTGTGTAACTTCAAACTTATTTTTACATGAAGGATCTAAAGTTCTATTATAAATCTTTCGTTCTATTCAACAGTAAACTCTGAAAGGCTTGCGATAAGCTTTGTTGTACTTAAACTAGAAAACCAGATATTACTTTATTCCGGAATCAAAGTACGACTTTCTTCTACTTCTTAACGCCTTTTACGACGTTCAATTAAAATTATTATTATTACCGTTACAAACCAAGTACATTTCATATTTTGTTTTTAAAAAAAAACATGCAGGAAGTCTTTGTACCGTTTTATATAAAAAGTAGGTGTAATTACACACTGTTTGATTGTTTGTAGTTGTAACACAACTAGCTTATGTAAATAAAATAAAAAAGAGCTTTGACATTAACGTTTTGATGAACTTAAAATGCAATTTCAGAAAGAGGTAGAGGTAGATGCTCTAGCAACGTATAAAATTAATTAAATGCGACAGTCGCTTCGAAAGTTTATTTTTAATACAAACTCACTTTAATATTATATTTCCAATGTTTGTTCTCGCGTAAGAGAAGCTCGCTTTTGACACGCTGAAATTTATTCTGCGGCGGCGGCGGTGGTGCAGAAAATTCGTCACTACCGGTGACGTAGTTTACCGATTGAGGTTTATTTCAATTTCAATCAACTAGCGATCAAAGTTCCCTGTTTTTCTTTCCGCAAATTCCTGAAATTGCAATTGACCAATATTTACGATCAAGTTTATCGGTGCGGGTTTTAATGCGGCGAACGGAAAATGGCATTCGAAATTGCCCTTACGCTCAAGAGATTGCTTTCTGTTTAATTCGTCGTATTCGATGATTAATTACTTCCTCTTTTGATAATCAGACCGAAAATTATTCAGCTCCAACTCTTTAAATTATACTCGAATGATTCCATTCAATTTTTAATTAATCATTTTTAAGGAAGCAATCGCCAGAAATACATTAAAAATTATGCTCACCCAATCAACAAATAGAAAGAAAAATGTACTCTCGTGATAGACAAAAAAGCAAGTTGAATTAAATTACACCGTGTTCATTTGAACTTAGAAAAAGTATGTCTACACTTCTTTCATCTCTTTCAAATTTTGTTGACACTATACAAAACCTGCAGTAAGCTTAGACATACATACTTTCACCAATTTATGTAAAACTTATTAACAAACAACACAAATTCATAGCAACAGGAATAAACTACAATTATGTACAAATTAAGTGAAATTAAATCGAGGGAAAAAACAGTCTAAAATCTAAGGAAACTTAAATATAACATAAATATAAACATAATTTGTCAAGTTATTTATTAAACTTTGAACTTATTACAAGTAACACAGTCACTCACATCAGTGATACAATTAAAAAAAAAACAACAAAACATGACATCACTTCAGATTACTTCACTTCACTTATATTTATATATTTTTATTTTTATATTATATTTTAATTGACAATTTCCATTTTGGAATAAATATCTTTTAATATGTATCAAATTTGTATGACAATTGCTAACATCTGATAACTACCGATCTAATCAGCATTAAAGAATTATTATTATTATTATTATTATTACATCAGGCATTATTCACGTTTAAAATCTATTTTAATATTAACTGAAACTTCAGATTGAAATCAGTAACTTAAAGGAGAAAGAAAAATACTGTTAAATTCAAGCAATTTCAATCCGACTTGTTCGGGCTATTGAAACTTACTTAAAAACGAACTAAACAATAGAAATATTTTACCTCAAACTAAAATACAACGAGAAATTAAATTTTAAAAGGCCGTTTCTTCAAAATAAAGGCCCCCCAAATTTCTTGGCTTCCACTTTAGAAACTACTTGGCAAAGTCCTCTTTATTTCTGCACGCAGAGTATCAAGCCTGCAAGAACATGTACAATGATTAAATAGTAATAAACATTTACTTTAGCAACAACTAATACCTCAGTTTTGCGAGAAAAACCGCAGCAAAATGCTATACATCCGACCAACAAAAATTGAGGTTATGTTGTGCGATCTCCGGTGAAAAACCGATTTTCTAATAGCATTCGATATTTACCTTGCTTTTTAAGTTTTCCGCAATCATTATTATCCAAAATTTAGTGAAAATAGATCAAAAGCATCGATTTCCTTCAGGCGACGATTAATAAACGTCAAAGCAATCAAAACAGTGACGCCGCGCAGCCAACTGCAAAACTTGAAACTCCCTAACATGAATAACCTAATTTTGCTCAAAATGTAACTCGAATGACCATTTGAATTCTAATTAAGGGAAAATTCTTCGAGTTTACGACGCCTTGTTGCTTTTTCTAACTCAACACTTTCATTTTTTTAACTTTAAATTTCCTCCGGAACACCGGCGCGTTGTGCAGAAACTATCAATGATGGTCATTCATAACGTCCCAACGACCTTGTGACCTACTTTAATTCCTGGAAATATAGTAAAATGGCTCGTGACGTCAGCACGGAGTTCCCTTTCGTAGTAAGATTTTTTAACGACGGTTTTCGGCTGTTTTTCGACGAATTTGAGGTTGAAACTCGACAGGCGTTTAGAAAAGGCCACGAAAATGCCACGGCGATGTAAAATTAATTTTTTTTTTCAGAGGGGGCCAAGGTGGGGGGTCCGAAATGAGGTCATATTTTAATTTTTGGAGAAATAATTTTTAAAATATTGTAGTATTGATTTTTTCATTTAATTTAAGGCGATTTTCAGATCTGAAAATTATTTTGTTCTTTTAATAAATTACACTGATTAATAGTGTGATGTTCAAAAATGAGTTTGATTTGCTTGTGCTTTTTGGATTGTCATGGGAATGCTGCGATGGGGTGTTGAGGGGGAGGGGGTGTAATAAACTCGATCATTTTTTAATTCTCACTCACTGACACTCATTTCTGCGGCAGATCTAAAGACTCGCTTTGAATTCAGTTGTTTTCTGCCTTATCTTTTCACTGATTTTTCCATTTATTTTTTCCTTCTCTGCCCTTTTTTCTTTTAGGACGAATTCTTCGTTGATCCATGACTTCAATGCAAATGGAAATTCTGCGAAATCTGTATCTCTTGCTTTTTTTTTATTTTACCCGCGCCTTTGTGTTACTGGCGAATATATTTTAAATGAGACTCCGAATTAAAATGGAACAATTTAATTAAGTTTTTAATTAATAATTAACTGCGCTGCGCGATGCGTTTAAGTTGTTAGTTCAACGTCGAAACTTACATTACCTTTTGTAAGCCGTATGATGAAATTCTTTCGTTTTAATTAAAAGAAAACACTAACGAGCTGCAGTAGGAAAGCCGATTCCGTTTTAATCCCCTATCAATGTACCAAGCTCGAGGAAATTAAGTTTTTGTTGAATAATTTCCGGGCACTTGAGTTATTTCACTTCTGTATCACAGAGCAAGTGTAAATTAGATTAATTACGTTGACTAATTAAAATTAAGGCCTGCGTTGAGCAAAATTATTCAACTTACAACTTACCTTTTGTAAGAAGAAGCAAGATTTAGAGAAGCATCACATTAATATTTATGTACGTATATTTATTTGTTTTGGATATAAAGTAATTAAGACTTACTCATTTGATCCAGCTGGAGTAATAAAAGGATAATCGCGGTTAGAGTCACAACTAATTCAAAATTTAACGGAGTTCCGTTTATAATATCCGTGTTTATGCCCACCTATTTGTAACGAATGTAATGCAGTAACGTTTTTACTGTTTTAAATTACATGAGAATAAACCAGGGCAAATGAAGTCTTTTCTGTTTAAGGAGCATAAACTTTCCTGTTTGTTACGATTCAACGGGGCACGAAAAATATTAATTAAACTTTCATTTTATCGCTGATCTGATTTCTGGATTTTTTTGTAAATTAATTAATTAATTAAGTTCGTTAGAAAGTATAAAAACAACTTCCTCGCATTTTTAATTGATTTATTAAGTCCTGCAAGTAAATTCGGGGCAGATTTATTTGCTCAACGTCGATAAGCCGGAAATTAGTTGGTTATCCAATGCGGAAATGTTATTTACACTTGTATTTCTAATTGGGTGCTCTCACAATGGATTGAAATCAAGCAAAGATTATGCTTTGGGTGAACTTGGCGTATCTCTGCCTATAATGAGTTTGGCCAAAGTGGGTGAACATTCAATAATTATAGTGCAATTACGATAAGCTCAAAACACCGACCAGTACAACCCTCATGCACGTATAGGAATCCTATTTCACCAATTAAGCTGTGCATCTACCGACACAATTATCTACACACGTCCTCGTCAAGAGCTTCACCACATCGTTAAAGATCATTCACCAAAGTTTCAAAATTTCAAAACCTCAAATTAAATTCGAGACTTTAACTAGCCATATACTGTATGATGAGGGATAATTTGAATTTGGGGCCATAGTTTTTAAAGTACATATTTTAATAGAACCGAGAAGCAATTATTAAGAATCACATTGTATGTACATACATGTTTGCAAATCATAAAAAATAGTAAGATGTCGCTATTTTATATGTTCATCATTCTTACATCGCATTTGCGAATAAATTGGGCAAGTCGTTTTTGGTCTGCAGTGGGAATGTCGAGCTACGTTTCTGCTGAAGAAGCCCCAAGCAGGGCTGAAACAGCTGTCCAGAGGCTGCTCGAGGATCTCACTGCAATCAAAAACGATTTGCACAAAATTTTTCTAAAATCTTTCATTATGCTTTGACAGCAAGCATGGCCGCCTTGCATGGGGGACTCATTAGGAGCAAATCCCGCTTCAATTTGTCTATCCTACTGCAATGTTAGGTCAAAAAGCGATAGTAAGATGTCGCTATTTTATATGTTCATCATTCTTACATCGCATTTGCGAATAAATTGGGCAAGTCGTTTTTGGTATGCAGTGGGAATGTCGAGCTACGTTTCTGCTGAAGAAGCCCCAAGCAGGGCTGAAACAGCTGTCCAGAGGCTGCTCGAGGTTCTCACTGCAATCAAAAACGATTTGCACAAAATTTTTCATAAAAAATTCATTCCCTTTCCAGTTAAGTTAATGTTATCAGGCTATTATTTTTGCGTGCACTGGTCATAACTGTACATGCATGATACATTTTATTTAATGATAAAATCTCATTTGTTTAATGTGGCGTGAATATGTAATACAACATGTTTAGGGGCAAAAGAAAAATGCTACCGCAAGTGAAAACCTATAAAACTCAATTATACATAAATTACCACGTGCGTGTTGCGTAAGTATATTCGTGTTTGACTTCCTGTGGGTTGTTATCACTTGTTATCAGGGGTGTAGCGGGTGCACAGTAATAAAACAGAGCGAGTGATTTACACAGTTCCCGTGAGGGTGATAACTACACTGCAAATATTCGGCAGTCATGTGTGTCATGAGCATTCGCACAACTGTCACAATATATCAAGATAAAATTGGTAACTTTACATTACGCTTTTGATATTATATTCAACTTAAGTATTTATGGTTGCCTATAAATTTTCTTCTTTTAGACACACGTGTTATGCGATTTTTTACCTTCACAGTAAGTACATTTATACTTCTTCCGACAGGGTTTCTCTCGTTGTTTTCTTATATGATGTAACTGAAGGTCTTGACAATATATTTCATCTTATATACATAATAGCTAAAGCCGATTATATTCAATTTTGAAAATACAAGAACTGAGACATTATGATAATTAAAACAGCGGGTAATATGAAACATTGAAACTAATGACCGTGTTATACGACTAATCTGAGATTGTCGGGGGGCCCTTTGTAAAATAACTTAATACGCTTTTTGCGTGTACGTGAAACACTGCTGAAACAAAATGCAAATCGTATCTTTCAGGGTTGAAACCGCTGGTTGTTTGTTTTTTTTTTTTGTTTTGCTAAAGCCGCGTATACACCGAGCGTAATTTGCTATGCGTTCGTTTATGATTCGAAACTCACTTCATGTATGAATCTCAAAGTTTCTAGACGAATTCTAAAAATAGAAGTGAGTGCGAAGTAATACTTTAAGTGTTTTCCTTTAGTTTGTTATGAGGAAATTCTTTAGAAAACTTAAGAAATTTTGTTTTCGCCGAATTATTTAATCGTTAAAAAGAGTTTGAAATTCGTTGGAAGTTGTGAAGTAAGTACATAGTTGAATGGAACTTTTGGTGTAGCATGTATTCGAATTGCAGAAGAAAATAGGACAGTAGTCGTCGTCCTGGAAAAGGAGAAGGTATTTCGTGTCGAACGGTTAAAATCCAAGGCGTACTGCCGCAAGGCGACATGAGAATGTGATTTCATTACCATTCCAGACAATATCGTTATTTGCGAGTTGTCTTAATAAAGAAGGACGGCTCTTTTATTTATTCGGATCTTCGGATCGGAAGGATAACTCGACGCAAATAATTAAAAGGTATTTAGGGAAGTCTATCTTTTTTTTTTTTTGTTTTGGTGGACACCCACGAAAGCCAACACGAATCTGTTTACCTTTCGCGATTTCAAATCCGGAGATTTACATGTTACATACGTAACACGCTGCAACCTACTATCTTTTAATAGATTTCTAAATTTATCTGACGCTTGCAGAACTGCAAAAAAGTTTAATTAAAAAGAACGCCTTTTCCAGAGCCGGGATTAAATTCAAGGGCATACGTTTCTCATTCTGATTTATAACAACTCATTATGTATGTACCTGCGTATTAAGAAAAGAAAAAAGTCATGTTTTGCTAAACTGTTTTCATCCGGTCATGCATACAATACATCAGTGTTTGTTTACGACGACCACAAACAATGGCTTCGATGTAAACACGTATTCAATAGTTTAATTTATTGTTGCTATTAGTTTACGTCATAAGTGTTTGTAATTCGAGAGAGCTTAAGCTTTGTGCGCGTTTACAATAGCTAAATCAATTATTTGTTTAAATTGACTTACTTGAATTCACCGCAAACTCCACGTTCTTCCTCAGGGAAAAATTGTAATGACGTAAGCACGTTCGGTCTCTTTTAGCTGCTCACGACTATACATGTTGAAAGGGTTTTATTTGGACGACGTGCAAAAGAAATAATCCTCACTGCTGTAAGCTTTGCATTTTGATAAAAATAGAAAAAGGTACCGAAACCGTATTCCGGCTCACATTTAAAATTATGAGAAAAGTCGTTTGTGATTTCGGTTGAATAAACATGTCGCGTTAGTGAATGGGCTTGATTTAGGGGTAATTCTTAGTAAATGTGCATGAGCGAGCTCGTCACGTGGTTAGCCTGGCTCGAAGCCTCCGACCAACCCTCACACTAGAACTGTTAACCGTGGATCTACTGCAAATTATATTTCCACATGCTTTTATTCTCGGTGGTGATTTTAAACCCCTTTTTATCGATGTACATACACCATATTAACATTAACATAATGCTTGAACGATACATAATCTCTATGTACTAAAAACAACAAAAAGTTTCAATTCTGGATACTAATACTTGATAATTATATTAGCCTGCTCTGAACATAATAAATTAAATTTCGGTTTTCACCCCGTCTTGTTTGTATTTATAAGTACTTCCTTCCTTGTTAAAGATATCGATTGATTGATTTGTTTGAGTTTAATTACGTTAAGTGTTTGTTTGCGGATTTATTTATAAACGGATTTTAAATAATGAGACGACTGTTTTTGCCCTTTGTTGTATATTGATTCATAAACAACAAAGTACTCCTCCTTCTGCCTTCCAGATTTAATTTCGTCCTCCCCTACTAAATACAATCAAACTTCCTTGCGACGTTTTATTTTTATATTAAAAAAATTAAAATGCCGGTAATGACCATCGGGTGGTAATTCCCCTTGATACGCCCGAGCAAGGCAAATGCAGGTATGCGCGCGCATCCACTAAGGTTTACGTGTTTGTTAATTTCGTTCTCCTTACTGAACGCAATCGAACTTCTTCGCGTCATTTAACTTTTATGTTAAAAATTTAAAGTGCCATTAATTTATGAGTTTTATTACACGAAAGATAGAGAAAGAGGGAAAAAAAAGGCGCAGGAAAGTTGAAAAGTCCGACGGGCTTCACGTATAGAATAAATATGAACTTTCCGCACTTCAATATGTTCTTTAAAACTTGAATGGAGTTTAAAACATAAATCACGGCGATACATAAAAGTCATATCATGCATGTACGTCACATCTCCAATAAAGAAGCATGTGCGGCTTCATGCAGATGAAGCTTTTTCAGTGAGCGGCCGTCGCAAAAAGCCCCGGCAGTTAAAAAGTTTCTGCTTACTCTTTAAAATAATTGCGAGGCGGCGACGTCCGATATCACATGTTCCAAAAAATAAAAAAAAACTGAACCATTTTAATAAACGACTCGTTTCGCACGCACAAATACGCCGTAATTTCTGTTGCTGACGTATCATTCGTTCGTTGTTAATTGCTGCTTGCCGAGGAAAAGAAATTTAATAAATTAATTCAAATCTCAAATCATTTTTGCATATTTAAACAATTTTTTTGTTTACGCTTCGGAAGTTACACAAGAAATTATTCCGTCTGGTAAACGCGTAAACAATATTTACATACAGATACAAGTAGCTACCACTTCTTTAAATTTCATTAAAATCAACGAACGCTACAGCGGAGAAGGAAAGCCTTGCCCATGTACCATACAATAACTTCTGACAAGCCTTTTAAAGAGCAAAGCGTATATGTTATGCCGAGGGCAAAATAAACTCTGTTATTATTATGTTATATATACATTCATCCTACCGCAGAATTGAAATTTCACAATTGTAGGTATAACAGGTACAGAGGTACAGAAAGAGATATTTAGTTACTATTTCAATTTATAAAGTAAGTATAACATGTGTACAAAACCAAAAAATGAAATAAAAATAAAAACGCACTTTAATTTTATTAAACTGACAGATAGTAAAAAGTAATTAACTTTAGCCTTGGCGTTTATTATAACATCCGGAATTCTAATCCCTTCTTCACTGAGCTTGGCCGATACGGGAATAATTTCTCCGGGCATTCTGCTGCAATCAATTTTAATTGCCTCTTTTACGTCTGTATACTTATCTGAAATATTAATAGTAAACAAATTAAAAATGAATTGGAGTAGACGTCGCAGATCTTTTAAATTGCATTTTTCTTCTTCCTCTTCAAAGAATAAAATGAAATTCTATTTTCGTTGAAGGCGCGTATAATAATGTTTACTGGAATTTAAAATTCGTAATGCATTATGTACTGAATATTAGTTGTAACATCAAAGCTCGGCGGAATGTTTTTTTTTTTATACGGTACGAAACGAGAAGGTTTGAGCACAAAGCCAGAAAAATTATTACTTTTAAATGTAAATAATGCATTAAAATACGGGTGGTGCATAATATTAAAATGGGAGGGGGGGTTAGGGCAATTTAGTTATGTTGTTATTTGCATTCATTCCCATTCCAGTTACGAATGTAGTTTGTAATTTAGTAAAAGAAAAAGGTCGGCTGGTTGGTTGGTTTTCTTTTTGCGGCATTTTAGGCACGTGTCTGTCTATAGCTAGCACAAAACTGTTCTACGACTACGGCAAGGTTCTGTATTAATCAATTTCTGTAAAGCTTTTCTTTTTGTCGTGTTCCGCTTTTATCACGTACACAATTCTCTTAAGTGTATCACGGCCTTCTTCATGTCGCAGACTTCCCCAGAAAAACAAGCACCCTATAATATTCTGAAAGTCCCGGAGGTTTGTAATTCCCGAGTTGGAAATAACTGCAGGCAACTATTTTAACAACACACCGACTACTTATGAGAGATTTATTGATTGCATGTACGTGATACTTTAGGAGGAGAAAGAAGGCCCCACTGACTTCTTACCGATTCGTGTGGTAACTTTGTTGTGTGAGTTGGGGCGAACTTTTTTTTCCCTTCATGCCCCGAGAATTATATGATTCATTTTCTCTTCGAATTCTTTGTGCTAAATTACAGCTGATTCCCCCCTTTTCTTTTACTTCTAGTAATTAATTACGATTTGCTACGGCACAATGTCCGATATTAATTAGATTTATCGTTTCCACCTTACTGACTATGCAGATGTCATACATAATTGTGCGTTGTCACGTACAATAAAGCCAATGCATAATGTAAGATCCGATATAGACAAATACATACACTATAATTCACGTTATAGCAACATTCATTATTATTAGCCAAATCGAACACATTATATGTAGGTAATTCTTCTCTCAATTTAATTGAAGGAAGTTATTAAGATTATTAGGGGGTTGCCGATCGCAATATGTTTCATGGTTGAATGACAGATGATTTTATTGTAACTTTCAGTTCAAACTGAAACGCATTATGTAAGTGTAAATTGTAATATTGTAAAAAGGAATGAGGAGACATTTGTCCGTTTGAGTTTTGAGAAAATCGTGTTGATTGGTTAAATCAGACAACAAACAGCGTTGACAGAGAGCTCGTTTCAACTTTGTAAAATAGAAAATTGTTCATCTCGTGCAGTTTAGATCTAGTTTATAGTGCGCTGCAGTCGGCTAGGAGGAAATTCGCAGCCAAGAGTTAAATGGGAATAAAGATTTTCAAATGACCGGCTCGTTCGGATAGGTCTTTTTGCAGAAATAAACAAGTGTCGTTTGAAAGTTACAATTTGCTCCGGCAATATTAAAAAAGTTCCTCGAACTGAATTAATAAAATTGAAGAGAACATTTAGCAATTAGTATTTACTAGAATCTGTCGTCGTATAATTGAAGGCAAACAAATTAGTAAAAGCGTGACTTTAAATTATTGATAACGCTTTGAAATATTTATTTCACTTAGTTGGATTGCGTAAAGAAAGCAACAAATCGTAAAGTTGTTGAATAAGCAATTAGATTGATTTCTATCCACGTTTCACTTTCCGAAACTTCGTTGCAGTGTTTTCGAATATTAAGATTGTTCGCCGGTATTATTTCAGAAACAGAAACGAGTTTTCTTAAGTGTATTTGTTCTCGACAGTTTAATTTAATATTTGCCTAGTAGTATTCCGTTACATATTCGTTTATTTATTTAGTGTCGCCCTTCGTGAAAATCAAGATTTATTTTAGGCGAAATTCCCTCGCGTTCATTATCTATCACACAGTACATTAAGTCAGGGGACATTTTGCATATTGAAGTTTCAATGTAAAAACTTCTTAAAATATCATACTACGTAGCATAAATCATTTTTTAAAAGATTAGCCGCTTTTAGAAAAGTTGACGTGCCTTTCACTTACAAACTCGGCTTTACTTCATTTAGCAAAAGCTCGCCGTGTCACATCAGCTTCTTACATGTTTACTTTCCCATTCCTACAGCATTCTAATCGTTAAAACGTGACTGCTAAAGAGAACAAACACGCAGGCCGTACCTATCTATTTTATAACAAGAACGAATTTAAAACTCTTTCCCTATTTTATCTCGTCGAAAATCTACGAAAAAGATACTCCAATTTTATTAAAGTATACATACTGGCTACATTACTATATAATAATTTGAGTAACTTTCCCACTTGAAAAACAATTATCATATTATGACAAGCAAAGGTGCAAGAGACTAAACTAATTGCATACTCTCACATGTTATTTTAATTTGCATGATGACCACTGCAACTGCAACACATGTATTTCTTTTTGGAGCTTTATTCCTGTGGCATGATGTCGTTAATTGCTTTTAATATTCACCTTAATAAGTTAGTTTTTTTTTTCTTGCACGGTCACGAAATAGTACGCTTATTCTTAACTAATGGTGGGTTGGCGAAAAGCTGGAATTAACTTCTTGTATTATGCATAAACGTCCCTCGGGTACCAACTAATAACAATTTTTGCGTCTGGGGTCTAATATTAAAACCCAAGCAAAGTATTATAGCGTTTACTCGCGTACTTTAAAAATATTATCGCGTTATTCCTTTCAGCATCAACATTTAAAACGCTTCCACTGGGTGCAGTAGTTGATTACTCTTTCAGAATTGTAATAAAATATTTTTGCTTTCATCTTTTCTTAAATAATAGAAGGGCACCGTGCACCGTGGTGGAAAATCAATTTTTTTTTATTATAAGCGAAGAAATATTTTATTCCACCACGGTGCGACGTAAATATTATTGACAACGTAGGAGTGAGACATGCGGCTGTTGTAACTAATGTTAATAAGACGTAATATTAACGCAATTAACGGGGACTAATGGCTCATAGTTGTACTCAATTATACATCAGTCTTAGAACAATATAATTCGCAAGTGCATTGTTATACGTTCAGATTCTCTTGACGACTGTCAAAGGACTAAAATCAGGAACACTGAGATTAAATCCTAAGCTGTTCATTCGGCGGCTGGATTAAAATAATTCGATTTAATTAAGTTGCCCTTTAGAAACCTGCGAAAGTTTTCTCGCAGAAGAGGTAGGGGATATGTAGTTAACGTTTTTAATTTCCTTGGGCGATAATTTTTAACCAAGTTTAAAATCTGTTTCGGAATTTTATGTTTGGAGAACTTTTCAAATATTTTCTAGTTGACGGAATTTAATTTAATTAAAAATTGTGCGTGTCGTTTAAATGTAAATGTAAATGTAAATTATGCAGGTGGCATTACAGGCGATTGGCGGCGAGTTGATTTAATTAAATCCCGTGGTGGAAGTATGTAGAGACAAAACTCGGTAATTAAATTTTTACCGCCACTACATAATGGAACAGATTAGGTAACACTAGGTGTAGCCTAAGTTATTAACAATTAGTGGAGCAGTTTCTATTAAGGGTGTAAAATATATAAGGCACACAATGTGGAAGTAAAATATGTCTGCAGCATTTTATAGGCTCCTAACGCAAAGCAGTCATAAACAACGTCAGCCGAACGATATAAATCAAAACCTTATTCGCAAAGAAACACTAAAGCGTACACTATTTCATATCTAATTCTCACCTTCAATAATTCCTTCATAATTAATTACACCAACTAGATACAACGCTTGTTCTTCTTGAAATCATAAAATTTTAAAAACATTTACCGTCATGAGCAGGGAACGGAATTATATATTTTGTTCGATTAAATACAGACGAGGCGGCAAACGTGTAACGCTGCAACCACACACTCTCATTGCCTCTTCGTAGAGAAAATCGCTCCTTTATCTTTCACAACGTTCTTAAACTTGATTACCCTTCGACTCTGTTCTTTTCTTTACAAGTACTTCTCATTTTTTTTCTCTCTCCTTTTAGCTCTCAGTATTTAGTTTTCTAAGTTAACTTAAGCGTTTTTTTTTGTCCAGTGCAACTCTTTTTTTATTTAAGATGCAGGTGGAAGACCACATTAGTGAACTCCACCTGTTTATTATCAGTATTGTTAAATAAACCGAAAAAAAAATATATATAATTCCGTTCTGTAATCATGAGGAGCTTCAGACAGGTTGGTTTCGCGTCGAGCGTTCTGTTTAAAATAAACAAATGTGAAAAGTATACAGGCTGTCCTATATATAATTTCTGTTTGAAATTGCAAAAATAAATTAGGAAAAATTATTGAAACTAATATAATATATTCATGAACAAATCAAGTTTGTTAGTATTACGAGTATCTGTAACGAACGAACAATATTGGAATTAGTCACGCAAAGAGGTAAAAGTTGTCAACAAATACTAAATATACAGTCCCTTTAACGAAAGATTGTATAGTAAACGTGAAGGTCTAGTTTACATACATTTCAATTGCTAAGCAGCTAAATTCAACTGTGCATGCAAAGTGCACAGATTCCGGGTTTCAGCGCGTGTCGAACCGGCATATGCTAGTAAAGCTATATATTATGAAGAACCTTCGAATGCGATTTGTATTGCGGCAAATTTATTCTACCCTTTATTGATTTACTCTTAACTATACTTATACAACGATTTTAATAGACTGTTTTAACTTTTGGAACGCCCTATGACCTCATAACACACACACACACACACACACACACTTGATACACTAGTCATTGAGCTTGAGCTGGTGGTGGAAAACAAAATAACCCTTAATGGGTTTAACATCTTTCCACCACGACCAGTCTATATTTATAAACTTATTAATGATGTGTTTTCGAAAATTAATTAATTTCTGATGTTCAGTTGTTGAAGTTCTTATTCCATCGGGAATTAATTTTATCCTGCAGCGTTGTGAATCTGCATTCATGTGAATGATGGGATAGGGCGAAATTAATTCTGTGTGGCTTGCTATAATCACATTACTTGGAAAGTAGTTCTATAATTCCTTTACATTAGGAGAATTGTGAGGTCGAATCTGTGTGTACATCGTTTATAATTGAAACGAGCTGGTTAAGATTACTTTTGTAGGAAGGAAGGATTTATTGCAGGTACCGTAAGTTAAGGTTAAACCTATTTTTTGCCAGGGGATTAAGTGAATTAATACGTCGGAGCAAATCGTTGGGTATATCTCAACAGGCTTTTATGCGCTGTAGTTGATCTGGGTCGATGCAGGTATGTAGTAGGTACTACTACTACTACAACAGTCAACCAAGCGCGTCTTTGAAACTGATAAGATTAAAAGTTTGGTTGTTCAGTTTCTATACAAGTCTGATCCTATTAGTGGGCCTTTCTATGAGACTCCTTAATCTAATTGTTGTCTTAAGACGGCGTCTAGCGACCGATGAAGAGCACGCGGATTTGTGCAAGGAACATTAACTTTAAAACTACAAGTTAAATAAACATTGTCATAATCAAGTCCTGTCCATCGATTTATTATCAAAAACTTTTCAACTTCCGTGACGTCAACTGCTATTTTATTCTAACTCTAACCCCGTTTCGCATGCTGGACAACCGTCGTCATTTATTTTATATATATATATATATTTTTGTATTCATCTGTAAAGCAAAGACACGAGAAATAAAATTCATTTGCATGACGTTCTCATATTTATGTTCATCGTTCGTATTTCGTATAGCAACATTCCGTGTCGTTTTATTTCAAATGATATATGTATTTGGTTGATGTGTCACGTGCCATACACGTGTATCATCCTTTTACTATAAAGAAATATTTTTTTACCGCTTTACTTTTCTTTAATACGGAAGCTACCGTAACAATATTGTCCCGGATGAACCCTAAAATTGGAATTCCTCGCGGTCCTCGTTAGATACAAATCACTTTAGGTAATTAGAACGTATAAGAAAATAATCTGATAATTTAAATTTAGCGTTGGCAATCTCCTGAAATTGCCAGAACGCGATAACACCAGGAAATAAGCAGATAAGGAAACAAAAAATTAAATAAATGCAGGTCTTATACGGTAAGCCCGAGGATGGAATTTCTTAAATCTCATTTCCCCCAGGAACGATTTGTATTTTATAGAGGCTGTAAATCAAAGGGAAGTCACTATCTGTTTACAGAAATTTTAGCATCAAGTCGCCACAGTTCATAAGTATACCGGAAATTATAGATTCTTGTCGTAACTACCCTTATCCCGAATATCGCGGAATGCAGAAGCCGTACGAACTTTTCGTAAAAACGTAACCTACAGGATGATTCGGTTAAGTTTCCTTTACTACATCGTCTGATCGCTTTGTAATTAACTTTTTTCTCGCAAAAGTTAGAGTTCATTCAATTAAAGAAGGGACTGTGACGTCATCTGCGCCGTAAACCAATCTTGATCTTTGATCTGCGCATGTCGAGAATAAACGGAAGCATCATGAACAAAATAAATTTAAACATTCAAAACACGTACAAGTTAGATTCGTATGAATTCATGAATGCATCTGGAGGATTTGATTCGATAGGAAAATGTCTTTTACGACACGCGAATGTATTATAAATATCACCGAGATTAACATAATAAAATTCTTGGTGCAACGCAGACGTGTCGAATATGTTATTATTACCATTTGTGCAGCAGACGAAAGAGAACGAGGCGAGTAGAATAATTCATTGATTTGTTTGTAATTGTTATTATGAAAAAGTAGGTGGCGTTTTTAATCACGTGTAATAATATCAGCTCATATCTCACCTAGAGTAATTTTTGCCTGGAATTTTATCGGAGCAAGAACCATTAGCATTATTTCACCTTTTCGCCTCTCCATGGCGCACAAAGGGACACAAAAATTATGTTTTTGTCCGATGGGCTATATTTCACGAAAATAATTCACTGTCACGCGTGTCCCCCTGCGTACGCATATTATATGTCAGAAATAATAGAGGATGCTTCCTGAATTACTATGTAATATTGAAATCTACACTCAACAGGGAAGATCCGAGTACATTCACGTGGGTGGTTGTTACACACTAAGCACATATGTAGGGATTTAATATTTACTGTTTACACCCTATTCCAAACAGTACGTGTTCTATAAATATTTATTTATAACGATAAAAGTTATTTATTGAAACATTCATTAGCGTTAATGTAACACGGTACGTTCTATTTCACAGAATTTATAAACCAACAATCCACAACATCAAAATAACAAATACAACCACCATCTAAATCAATTTATATGCGGCAACCCTAAAATAACGATAATAAAACATTATTTTTGTTTATTTTCGAACCGTAACATTTTATTTATATTAAAAAAAAAAAACACATGGCAACGCAATTATACACCGTGATTCAAAAATATCTCCCGATATTTTCAGGGTGAATAGAATATCATGTCTTTATACAACGTGATCCAGAAATGTCACCCGATATTTTCAGGGTGAATAGAACAACAAACAATAAGGTCACACCTCCTCATATAAATTTTTTGGAAAAGTGAAAAGTAAGAAATTGGTAAATTTTATGTTATTAATATTAAAACCTCAATTATTCCAAAACGGTTGAGTTTATCGAAATGCAATAAGAGAACGTTTCTTGTGCCAAATAATCTAAAGAATATTTCCTTCATAAATTTTTGACGAAATATGTAAAAAATAAAAAGTTAGGGATAAAATACTCAAAGCTACCACTACAAAACTACCCTTTAAAAAGGATAGAGGATCTGACAAATATGTTGTTAATGCGCAGTTAGGTGCCTTGCATCAGTGTTTAAAATATCAGTTTGATAAGTTAAAGGATCCTGAAGATATTGTTAAAAAAAAAAAAAGAAAATTCACCCCTGTTTCAAGGGCTATAACTCTCTTATTATTCAGTTTTGGAAAAAATATTATATAAAAAGGTGACCTTACTTTTTGGTTGTGGTTCTATTCACCCTGAAAACATCGGTGGACATTTCTGAATCACGGTGTAGAATTTTTTCCAAAAGTTAATTTTAAGGGAGTTATGGACCCTGAAGGACAGGGCTCATCCGATCACACCCGGAAATATTGGTTTTGATAACTTAAAGAATCCAGAAGAAAAAGCAAGTAATATTTTTAAAACCCATATACCGGGTGAGTCATATTTCTGCGTTTCTGTAATAACTTCTTTATTAATAGAGGTAGAGCAAAAAAGTTTTAAGAACAATTGTCTGGCATGTCAAGGACTATAACTTTGTTAAATAAGATAACGCCGATCTTCAATTGTTTGTTCAATTGAGTAGCCACACCTCTCTCATTTTTTTTTTTTAATTACTTGATATAGCTTTAACGATGGATTTTGATTTGAAAATTTCTTTATCTATCGTATGGTGTCCAGAGTATTTAATGTAATTAAAACTGAAGGTTTTTTTTTGTTTTTGTAGACAAGAAGAAAACTTCTGGATTGTATGTATCTCGTAAATAAAGTAAGTGGGCGAAAACTCTTTGAAATTATGTAGTTTATGAAGCAGGAGATAATTATTTTGGTAAAATCTTGGGAGAGTATGTAAAGGTTTTTTTTTTCTGTTCCGCGGATGTAAATTTTGTTAATGTTTGCTCTGCGTACTCGGCCCAACGAGCGTAACATCTCAGGGTTTATCTTATCTTGCTTCCCTCTTTTAATGCGAAATTTATTTAGCCATTCCAATTCTTTATATGGCATAGTAAATTTTTATTACATTTCTCTATTTACACGCTTCCCTAGTTATAATTTGTAATTTATGTCGGAAGGCAGAGATGAAAGAAGTGGATAATTAAAGTTGGGCATCTCTCGGAGGATGCAGGATTCAGGATTCCCCCCAATTATCAAATGTGTTATTGTTGGAAAAGGGTGTGGTTAAATGAGAGACTGACCGTTTTATCTTGAAGAAGTCCTATGCGACAATCAAGAATGACGGTGGATCCCACGCGAGTTGTGATATTATGCGGTTCTTGTCCTTCTTCAAAGAAGGGTCCCCAGCGTGAATCAGGTAGGTGATAATGTGGTACGGGAAAACCACGACCTAAGCTGTGCCGTACCGGTTCCGTTGAAACAGTGGAATGGTCCACCCCTGTGACGATCTCTGTTGGTTTCGCGGCGGCGGTGGATGTTCCGGGGGTTACGGCCACTGACGCCGAATAAGTCGAGCTCCCCACTAACTCTGACTGCTGTGGGGAAACTTCAGATAAAAACGTTGTCGTCTCGTTGTCTGGAACGAGAAAAAACAAAATATTACTAATGTGCTTGCTTACTCTTGCTAAATTCAGTTTTGTTTATTGGCAAATGCATTTAGTAATCGCGTTAACGTCGTAGATTCTCTCCCTCTTTTTCATGTAATTCACGTTAAGAGGGGGAAGGAACACATCTTAAATCACACTCCTGATGGGGTTTAAAATTTTACCGAAAGTAATATTCTGAATTGTAGATTCTTTCTTATACACAAAGACGAGCGCAAGACAGAATTTCATTAATTCCGGACGAATATTTTGAATAGCGCACGTTTCAACTTTAATTTTCGCGAATTCCCCAAAGACGGTTTTGGCATACGTTACAATACCCCGTAATTTAACTTCCTTTAATATATGCAAAGAAAAAAATATATATATTACAATCGCTGCAAATCCCCAACTTTCTTAATGAACTTTATAATTGAAGGACAATATTGACTTTTTTCTTATTCTTCTTCTTCTTCTATTATATAACCTTCAAATTCCTCCGCCACGTTTAATTTGTTAATCCCTTCCCGAATTTATCTAAATTAATTTATTCATGTATTCAA
The DNA here is from genome assembly GCA_036172665.1 of Prosopocoilus inquinatus. Classification (NCBI taxonomy): domain Eukaryota; kingdom Metazoa; phylum Arthropoda; class Insecta; order Coleoptera; family Lucanidae; genus Prosopocoilus; species Prosopocoilus inquinatus. The sequence continues at coordinate 14,172,917 of CM069880.1, read as the reverse complement.
ATGGCGTACTCTAAAATTTCTCTAATTATCTCACCAAGTCTCGAACAATTCGCATCAAATCATGTTTTACTCAGGTAATCATCCAGTTTTTAATTTCTTTAATTTCAACAATCACACTCTCTAACTAATACACTACCACCAATAGGAAACCGCATAAAAATTAAAATTTATAGGAGCCTCCGAGATAAAACTAACGCAGCTTCCTTCTATCGCTCACCGTTTCTGAGAAAATTACAGTTTCCGGTTCAATAAAAAACGTGATCCCGGATTTCAGGTTCCAGGCCTAGGTAGGCAGTCAGCCAGGCGCTTTCTACCCTTTTCTGTTAATGAAAGCCTGTATATATGCGTGTTCTTGCGGAACACGATTTACCTAAAACGTGGCTTAATATTAAACGCTCTTTTGACTTCTCTCGTCAAAATCTAACTTTACGGAAATATACCTACCCACCAGCTTAACTTAAATAAGTCAAGAAATCTTTTATAATTATCATAATTTAGAAATTTAAAAGGAAAAAAAAAACAACAAGTGTCTCATCAGCAGGGAAAAGAATTCCGGCCGCGAACAAGACGAAAATTTAATACTCAGATTGTATTAGCACCACCCACAATGACCTATGTGAAATGTGAACTCTTTCATCCCTTCTCCTCCTACTCAATAAGAATTCGATTCGATGCACCGGAGCCGTGGATAAGTGGCGTGGCGGGAGCAAATAGTACATTCGGTATAAAAGCGTCAAACACTAACTGGCCTGAATTATTTTCCCTGCTCATTAATAATTATTACAGTATGTGAGAATCCAGAACTCTGTAATTCTATTTAAATCAAATATACCATATAATTTCGTAACGCAAAACGAAACGTGTAAAAATAATCTTAAATAATGGGTGGAGGATTTTTGCTCGAAACAAAGTTCGGAAACAAACATCAAAATCAACAAAAATGTTATTTAAATCAAAGCGTGTCAATTGAAGCATTACTGATGGATGAACCAGGGTTAAGTTTCACTTTTCAAAACAGATTTTGTAATCAACGCAATAAATTTATTAATGTGATAAAATGCACTGGGGTGTCGTAAATTTGGTTGTCAGTGACACACGATTATTCTACAAGTAAAGCGATGATAGGAGAGAATTTTCATGGGGGATTTATGGCTCGAAACGATATGCGAGAACTTTTTTTTTTATTTTTAATATAAATAATATTACTCTACGGTCGCGTCGGTTAAATACTTAAATACAGTTAGATATCTCTGTGATATATTCATTATTATCATTCGAGTAAGGTAGAAAAGGGTTTAAAGCTTTAGATCTTTAATGAAGTTGTTTCCATTAATTAGCGTACGAAATTGATGTTCTATTATTAGTCCTCCGCCTGTCCTGTTTTTCCAGAGAGAAAATATTCATTAGCAAAATATTTAAAGGTGTCTTCATTTTATTTGAAAATATTGAACCGGATCTAATTACGTATTCAGCGGAGCGCGAAAATTTCTAGGATGATGATAATTAAAAATTCTGAAAGGGTAGCACCCGACCACCTCGTGTTTTTTTTATTTTAATTGCGCCCTCCCCGTAATTATTAAAGTTAATTATTTTAAGGTATAAATAAATATTTAATTTTTTTTTTTGTTGGAATGACGGCGCTTAATTTATTACTTAATCAATAAACCCTAGAGCTAAATCCATCCATAAATATTCCTTAATTTGCATGACGAAATTAAGCAGGTGCGTTTTGTAAATACATAAAACGATATGATACGTTCATGTGTAAACTTAGTAAGGTAATAGAATAAATAAAATGAAGAGCGGGGAAAGCTTTCTGCGTGGGTTGTAAAATTAATTTAGTTTAATAAAATTCCCCTAAGTCTGAAGGTATAAGGTATATGTTATATATAGATTTTAAAATTTGATATTTTTCTTGATGGAAGTGAAAATTCCTAATAAATTTTACCTTCCATTTAGAAATACAAACAAAATGTTAATTTTTTTCCTCGAGAACTTTGATGGATTATATTTCAAGTGATTGACGTCTTATTTTGTTGGTTTTCATCTCCTCACAGATATGCTTTCGAGTGGAACATTCTCTTTGGAGAGGGGAAATTAAATCGTTGAAATTAACCGGCGCATATTTCCAATTTAAAATTTTCTTTCTTCGGAATTGATTTATCGATTGCGGCGTTTGAAGAATAAAACGGGAGGAGTGATTTAGAAAATCGATTTAAACGAAGATTAACGATGAAGTTGCCGTCTGAAACCACAAATTTATTGTTTGCTTTTACACACGTACCTAACTACATTTCGGTTCAAAGAAAACCTAGGATATTCGCTGAATTGTCAGAAAGGAACACGTTAATTACGTCATTGCAGATAATACTTGTAGAAATATGCAAATGGAGGTTGTGGAGAAGACGCATTAGAAATGGAATAGTGAGACTCTACTAAACGGTATGTAATTCGGTCCATGTTTGGGAAATCGAGTGGTAATAAAACATTTTGTCTGTGATATGGGTCGACAATAACATTGGCTGCTACACAAATTGAACAAATTCAATTCAGTAACCTCACAAGCTTATCATGTTCTTATAAGACACGAGATTGCATGAATATTAAATAACAAACAACAATGAAGTGATAAATTCACATTGAAAACTTTCCACGAGGAGGAGTAATAATTTTCTTCTTCATATTGCAACTTCTTTTCAATTAATATTTACTGCTATTAAATCCTGCACTCTACAATGTCATTTTCAAAGAGCACATACACTACTTCCGTTATAAATGAATCTTTTGATGAAGTTTTAAATTTAAAACTCGGCAACTGTGTAACAACAAAGCCATCCAGCTCGGAAAACTATGCTCATCCAACTTTAAGAAACGACTGACTTTAATTTATAAAAATCATCCCTAATTGGCTGTGCTTTTTGCGTTTGCTTGCGAAATAAAGTTCATCCTTTGTTTTCCTCGAAATATGCACGCCATCACACAACAACGTACATTTCACATTCTAATAAACTTCCTCTAATTAAAAGTTTAGGAATCGCGGTTATTTGTAAGGGGATATTTTTTTGATCGAAATTTAATTTTCAAACTTCTCCGGCGTTAATGGGTCTCCAACGAACCCAATTTTAGGGCTTTGGCAAATCAGTGCCACGTGTATTCATTTCAACTCACCCCCTCGTTAACAAAATTAAAAACAAAATACTTAACAAACCTAATTTCATTATAACGTCATTTTATGTTACTAAAGCTTTCGTAACAAAAATTCTTCGGGATTTTCTCGTGAAAAGCGGAAAAATATCTTGTCGATAGAAGTTCTTCCAAGTAAATCGAATGGTGAAAACCGAAAGTTTCCATCGTTTTCCAAAAAAAAGACAAGGGGGTGTTCCATCGGAACATCTCCAAAGGTTAGCAAAAGAGTGTATTATTTTGGCGATTTCCAGAAACATACATTATTCTTAGTGATTTGATTTTCTGACGACAATCGGAAAAATGCCTTGCCAAGGGAAGTTTTCCCAAGCGAACCGAAACATGAAAACCGGAGGTTCCTATCTCAATCCGCTTTCGAAAAAACAAGGATATTCCAACGGAATATCTCAAGAGATCAGTAAAAGTGTTTGGGCGATTTTCTTGATGGTTTTCTGATGAAAATCGGAAAAATGTCTGACTAACAGATATTTTTCCAGGCGAACGAATGGTGAAAACCAGAGGTTTCTATCCCAAACCGTTTTTCCAGAAAACGAGGGTGCTCGAATGAAGGTCTGTAAGGATTCTTTTTTGGCAGTTTTTGGAGACACATTGTTTTGATGATTTCCTGATGAAAAATGCCAATGGAAGTTTTCCCAGGCGAATCGAATGGTGAGAACCGGAGGTTTCTATCTCAGGTCGTTGTCGAGGAAACAAAGGTGATCCAACGGAATATCTCAAGAACAAGGGTACATTTTTTGGCGATTTTCGAAGACACATTTTTCTTGGTGATTTCCTGATGAAAGACGGAAAAAAAGTCTGGTTAATGGAAGTTTTCCCAGACGAATCGAACGGTGAAAACTGGAGGTTTCTGCCTAAACCATTTTCGAGAAGCAGAAGTGTTCCAACTGAACACGCCTAGAGTTAATGAACGAACGTACGTAGCACATACAAAATTTCTCGTTCATTGATAATCAGATAAGAGATGAAAGTGTGGAATTCAACGTCATTCTCATAAGCGGCACGTTAAGTATTCATGGCATTAATAGCCCGGCGCTCATGAACTGGCGGCGAGCATGCGCGTTGCATTCAGGAGACGAAGTGACCGTGAATATCCATACAAATGTCCTAAGTTTGTTGATAATTAAGTTATACCATATCAGTTGACACGTCTTGGTTATATATACATATAAATGCATATGTAATGAGTGTTGTAAAGAGTATGAATCAGGTTTTAATTAAAAATTTTCATGTGTAATATTTCACACTCTTTAATTACTTGTGAACTTGAGATTTGTTCGAAGCCGGTGTTAATTAAGAAACAATGAAGTTTTCACTTTATCCCCGGAATCGGAAAATCTCACTTCTCTTTAAATTACTTTTTCCTTCTTTCATCGTTCTTTCTGAGGTCTCTCCCGGCGACACATTTATCACATCCTAGCACAAACACTTTCCAAAATGCGAAATATTTATACGCCGACAATTTATATACTTTTTTTTTATATACGTTTTTAATACGGGCGCGCCGTGTTCTCCCGTGCTTACTCGACTTCTACCTAGTTTATTTATTAGAGCAATGTTTCATCACCATGTGCCGGTTTAAATTGATATTCCGTTCGCACCGAAGCTAAATGGAATCGTAATTTAAATGAGTAATTACCTTTAATTAACTTCGGAATATTCTAATTTAATTTAGTGTTTTCTCTCAAAACTCCTTGATGTAAATATATTGTGTTGAAAATAATTTATCACCCTGTATATTACACTATTTTCTAAGTGTCACTCCTTTTTTTCTGCGAAAGGGTTTCTAAGAAGACAAATCGTTTATTACAATAAGGGAAAGTATAACGAATGTGTCTGTCCATTGAGCAAACATTCTATAGCAGTATTTTTTCGTTAAAAGCGACAGATTTATTTCAAGCCAAGCTCGTTTGAAATTGCATTTACCCTGTAAGGTATCCATCCTAACGGATGAATCAAGTAAAATAATCAGGTTATCTATTTTCCCCCCCGAAGTTTCATAAACTAATTATTTAGAACGCATCGTTACAGTTGTTAAACGTATAAATCCGGGTGTGATGAATGCGATCTCTTCCGAATAAAATCAACGAATCATTAATAAAATCCGGGCATTGTGACATAGACGTCATTTACGTGAATCTGGAAATACTCTGTATGTGTTTATTATTCACGAAATATGATTGATTACCTTCCTGGTTACGTTAAACATTTTTATGAATACACAACATGTCGAATGTCCAATAATGACGACCATCATCTTTACAGAGGGCAAAAAATAAATAAATGGACAACCCCTGAATTCCTGAATTCAGAAAAATGAAAGTGTTTTGTAAATATATTAAATTTAGTAGTGGAACGTAAGGCTTCTGTCACGTTGTCAGCACCGTGCGGAATTTAAAACGCGAAATAAACGGAAAATCTCAATTTAGAGGCAAATTATCTTTCCGGCCGAAATTTTAATGGAATAGGTTTTTTAATAGCCTGAATCCTAGGCTCAACCCTCACATCAATTTATATGTTGGGTAAATAAAATTGGATGTTAAATAAAATGCACGCCACCTAAACTAAATTACATCTTCGCACATTTTTTTTTAATTAACGCAACAACACATACAGTGTGATTTCTAATGATTTACGATAGTTTAAATTTAGCGCCAATGTATTCCACTTTCCAGCCACATATTAATGACATTATTAAAATATAGAATGCGGTGGTTACAGAGTTTTAATTGCGCAGCTCAGTTTCTAACTTGAATTTACAGAGTGGTCCTTTATTTACGGCACTCGAGTAATTGTCGGTAATAAAAATCTTCCGCCGAGATAAATTTTTAGGTCCTGCTTGAAACTAACGCACCGCATCCATCTCATCAGATCTGCGAGAACGAAGCATTTTTCTTTCTTTCCGGAAATGACGACTTTGTTTATGCACGCTGATAAATTACCTGTACGGCAAATTTTAACTCGGTCTGCATTCGGTACATTATTTTATAATGCAGTACCCATTAACGTCCCCGTGCTCTTGTATATACGCGGCGTACTCTAATGGCGTAACATTGTTAAAACGAACTTAGTAAGTTCGTGCGAATGTAATTTTGCGTAAATAAAAATTAATACTTCAGACATTTCAGTTTGTTTTGTAAAAGTTTTGGCAACTAAAGTTTCTCGAATGAATTTATTATGCATTGCACAACTATTAGGATCACCCGGTATATAAATAATAGCATCTTAAGAGATTAAGAAATACGGCCAAGATAATCTTCTGTTGTAACAAAAACGTAGCAAGTGATTTATGACACTTGTATTAATTGGCTTCAGTTATTAAATTTCCGGAAGAACAACTTGATATCCTCGTCCCTAACGTTTCTATTAACGTATCGATTTATATAAAAGTCTTCAGAAAGCGTAGCTACTTTAAAGGAGAAATATCGATACTAAAAAAGTAACGTAAAGTGGCGTAACGGAATGTGTTTTCAATCAGTTCGAAGGTGCCCCCAATACAATCGTTCCAAATTTGTTCCAATTACATTTACTATACAGGATGATTCACAGAACTCGTTCATTAGAAGTTTACGGACTTCCCCTTTGAATTTCTATTTCCTATTTTGCAGTTATTAAGTATAAGCGATACTGATTTATTAAAATATAATATTTCCGACTTTCAGGCACTTTCGCTTATACCGGAAGATGCTGTGAACTTTCTTATTTTAAATCGAAAACCCCATTTTTATTGCACTTTTGAATTCTTCTGGGAATTCTAAAAACATTTCATTCAGTATGCGATGCAAAAAAAATAGCCGTTTCCGAGCCATTTCCATTTTTTTTAAAAAAGCTCAGGACTTGCAGTATCTTGTTAATATCTTTGTGCAATAAAAACTATTTTTATTATATTTTAAGAGACCATTATCGCTAACTTATACCTGCAAAATATGAAATATAAATTCAAAGGGGAAGTTTGTAAACTTTTAACAAACGTTTTCCGTGAATCACCCTGTATTTATTGTTTTAAATATCGATTCCACGAAACAAATATGTACCGTTTTGTAAAATAATGTTTGAATATAGCAAAGAAAAATGAATTTATTGTAATAGGATTGTTGGGAGTGTAATTAATGTGAAAACCCTTTTAAATATCCGAAGCAATAAACAATTAAGGCGTAACGAAGAAAAATGCGTATAAGTTGTTTGTGGTGGAAATTTATGCGGGCGTTATTTTCGACGGTAAGCGAGTAAGATGAAGTTCGGTAATTTATTTATTGATGAAGGACAAAATATTCTGTAATGTGCGCCGCTTTTAATTTAATAAATCTGGGAACACAAAAACTGCATTGTATTATTCAAAAGATGCAAATTCAGCTCGCGATTTATTTATTATGCAAATTTATGCATAATTTCCTTAACTTAAGGCGTATTCAATATTGATATATGAAGTTCTCCCTGGGGGAGAAGGACTGCGACGTCAGAGTTTTTCTTATCGTTAGAATCTCCAGACCATTTCCCAATAAAATAAATATTTCGCGACGTTTCCTGTGATGTACAGATGAATGTACGTATTTATTTATTTCTGATGGGACGAACTTTGAAAGTGACGAGAAAAGAAGACGTCCAATTCCGTCAATGATATTTTCAGCCTTGTTGACCCGACAGTACTATAACGAAAGCGTGCTGAAATAGGACGAGCACAAACAATACTCAAGTGTTAAGGTTAGTTGTCTGTTATTTTATCGTCAACTTGTCTGTTTTGCGCTCACACAACTTCCCAAGTCACTTTTCCAATTTACACCCCAAGTTATATGATACATTTATTTTTAGTTTTTTTTTTTTTATTATAACATCGTAGTGAATGAATACCACTGATTTAGAATACATTAAACAAATCTACATACCGAAGGAAGGAAGTTTAACTCGAATCGTTTATGAGAAAATAAACTTGTTATATCCTGAGAGGTAGGCCACCAGTAAGACATAAATGAAAAACCCTTGTTAGTAGTAATTAATTTTTGAGTGATTATTTTCGTTGGTGTAAAAGTATGAATGGTTTAATGTAGCAAAGGAGAATTGGGGTTTATTAAGACGTAGTACTTTGTGGTCAATAAAGGGACGTTAAACGTACGAAATCTGCCATCGAGGTTTCAGAGAGCTAACAATTTACAGTTGGCAAACATATAAATCATGTGAAATATGCATCTGAAACGAAATGAGCACATTACTCAAGGCTGCTGCGCAAATTATACATTCAAGGAATACTCGAAGAACTTTGTTGAACATTTTTCTTTCTTGGCCACAACCACAACTAACAATAAATGTATTACGTACTACTTAGAATCATATATAAACGTCTTTCTTTTATTTATTTTATTTTTTTTTTTGGAAATCGAAGTCGGAGCTTTAAAACCGTAACAATACGTACCTACGTTTAATGGAATTTACGTTAATTAACGGACTAGCTGCTTTTAAATTCCGAAGTAAATGCGCACGGGGGCGATAACTAAGGGGAGAAAGACAATGTCTGGAATACAAATTTCATACCTTCAAATAGAACCGTCAAGGAAGTCGCTCGAAAAAGAGCCTGATTTTTCTCGTCCTTTTCGCATAATACACTAATTGCTGCAATACATCCTTCACTCCAAGGATAAACGAAAAGAATAAAAAAAAATTAGGACGGACGTATTGCCGCAGGAAGTAAGTACGACCGGAAGAATCATCTCATCTGTTGATTTTCTCACGGTGTTATTTTTGACTTATCCGCGTCATCACTTCCTTCCTAAATTAATAAGTGTGTAATACGATCTGAATTATTAATTTTAATTAACAATTTACTCTCCTGAATTTAGATACGATACTCGGCATTACTCAACGACGTCCTTAGACAAGCTAAATAATACCTTCCCTACCCCCCCAAAATGAATAATGGTCCCAATATATTTTATTTAATCAAACGCGTTCCGTTATTAATCTCGATGCGATTGGTTATTATTAAAGGGGGGTGTAAGGGTAAGAATCGGCTTTAATTTCTTTTTCAAGCTACAGGTTGAGAATAAAGCAGAGCAGGTGTAATAAAGTCCGTCTCAGGTGCGAAACTGCGATGCTAAGCCCTAAAGCTGCAGGTGCAATACTCTAATGGCATTACAACCCCTTCATAGCGATCCTCATTAGGGAAGTATCTGGCCTTATCTTGCTACCGACTCCTCTCTAACGTGATAAAATTTTTAGTTTTCTTACTTTACTTGTTACGTATAGTACAATCAGTCTTGCATGCGATGTCTTCTTTTTCTTGAATTTAATACATTTTACTTGACAGATCAATTCGTTAGGAATTAACTCTGCCCTAATTTAATAAGCCCTCTGCGTTGTAAATTACGCTCAAATCAAATTAGGTGCAGTCAGCTTGCGTTCGCTTCCAAAATGTGTGCGAAATCCCACTGTTCTTGGTAATTTAATTCGGCGGTATTGAAAGTTTCACACACAAACTCTATTTATGTAGTAGAATTTCTTGCAACGAATCAATACGAATCAGTATGCATTGTAAGTGACCAAATAGGGTATGCGGATCTTGTTTGTTTTGTACTTATCGCTTGCCCTATTTGTATTTGGGTGCCTGACAGCATAACTAAATACGTCGTTGCTTTTGTGGCCCTACTTCAAATCCCACACATTTATTTTTTTCTGTTCTCCGCATATTGACAACTACTGAATATTTTCAAACGTACACGCAACAATGCCCACAACTTCGTTTTCAGTTATTTCAGAGCTTCCCCCATTAACTCGTGAAATTCACAAATGGTGGATGCGCCGGTGTTATTAATAATAACCACCCTCAAAAAAGCCCACATAAATCCAGCAGCAGCAACAACAACAAAAATTACTCCCACTTTTTATTTCAAATCATCAGATACAGGATGTTTCATTCTTTCGTGCATTTACGAATTAAAGCATAATACAAAAATAATATAGCGAATTAGTTTGTCGTGCAACGATGTAATTACAGCCTCGCATTTATCGATCTCTAGGTACATGCACGTTGATTAGTCCGGAGCATCAACGTCGAAGTATGTAAATTCGTGAACATCCAGGCATGAAGATTTTGCCTTGCGGATTAATTACGCTAAAATTCCGTAGTAACACATGTGAATGAAGGGTTGCTTAAATTTTAATTTAATTCATGTACAAAAATAATTAAATTTCAGCGTACTAAACAGGTTAAATTAATTTTCCCTCTCTGGCAAATGTACTAAGCCCGATTTTTTTTTTTATATATAAAGCAAAGGTTTCACCCCTTCGTTATTCCGAAGAGCCCGGTGTACACGTGTATTCCAATTGTTTTCTCTCCAAAATTAATCAAACCGACTTTCCTTTTCTACTCCCATTTTAGATCATTTTGTTAACAAAGGCGGGTTCAAAATAAATACCGCCAATTAAGTTAAAACAATTTAATTGTTTACCGTCGCAGAACATATTAGAACAATCAACAAACATGCTACAATAAATTAACAAAAATAAAATATTTCACAATTCGCTTGGGAGAAAACATCGAGAAACACATTTCATAGTTGATCCGAGAAAACCAAGTGGCAAGTCTCTATCTCTAACCGTTTCTGAGAAAATGAGGGTGCTTGCTTATTTTCCCAGAAAGTGTTCGAAATAGAGACTTTCGGTTTTCACTATTATTTCATTTGCCTGAAAGAACTTCCGTAGACATAATGATTTTCCAAGGAAATCGAGTGGTGAAAAAAAAGTCTCCACCTCAAACCGTTTTCGAAAAAATAAGCACCCTCACTCCTCGAACACGTTTTAAGATAGAGACTTCCGATTTTAACCGTTTGATTTACCTCAGAAAACTTCCATAGAGATGCAGTTTTTTTCAATTCTGATGAAAAAATCACATAAAGAAATGCGTGGTGAACTTGGTGTGTGGGAAACGCTTTATGCCATTCCTGTCTCGTCGGTTTTTATTGCGTTAAAAATAGTTTTCTTTTCTTTACGCTACGCTATATATTTATATCAATTATTACGGTATATTTTGATAATATTAAAATTTACTACGTGCGGATATATCGGAGCAGTGCAGGTGCGCATCAGGTTGTTAAAACCTGCAAAACTGAGCTGGGTGTTTGTTTATTTTAACTTTCCCTTCTCATAACTCTATTTTTAATCAAAATGAGAAGAAATTTAAATATTCGAGGCTATCAAAACTCCATACCTTTCGCCTTTTTAAAATTGTATACAGGCATTTGCGATATCTTGAGTAGAACTTGAACTTTCGAGAAAATCCTATTAATGGTAAGTTCGGGCAAACTAAAATAATCTCTGTAGTGTTAGTGGCTGGAAAGTGTTTACCGATATCGAACGTAGGGAAATAAGCTGGCGTAAGCCTGTTTTGTAAAGAATATGTTCGGCAAACTTGGTTAAATGCCACGCCACATCACACAGCGCTGCGGTGCGGTTACTATTATAAGTTTATAATTCGCATTTCTTTCATTTCCGTTCCGTATAATTTCAGAGGGGCGGCAAATTATGCAACGGTTGTTCCCCCGAATTCATTCTAATACGAGGTGGAATCTTCCCTTCCCCCCCGCCCCTGCGAACAAGTCCGAACGGAGAGAATGCAATTGTTATTGTAGAGACCAGCAGAATTTACGTTAACACAAACCAAACTTTACATAAAGAGGAACCTCTAATAGAAAATCAATTAGAACCAAAGCTGAAATTGTACCCTTCCTAAATAAATAAAATGTTTGCTTTATACTGTGAATATATTTGGATATTCGACTAGGTACGAATTATAATATTTCAATCCTCGCGGAATTGTTGTTTTTATTTCAACTTATTTGCCTGCATACACACTGTCTGTAATTAACAGTTGACATAAAACAAGTGTGTAATGGTAATAATTACAGAGCGCGTTGAAGGAACACGCCGGCGTGCTTTGTGAGAAGTATTTCAAGATTGAAAGCGCTGAAGATCGTTGAACGCGGTGAATGCAGTGGGCGTGGCAGAACTGTGCGCGTGAAGTATGCGCCCGCGTTTTCAATTTAAAATGAAACAAACGGTATGTGCTTGCATCTAGGTGATAGATAAATGAATATTCCAGCCTCGCCAGTTTCAATTTGTACGTTTAAATTGGCAATTTTACGATTCGAAATTTATCATTTATAATTCTTGCTCTTTAAAGTTTTCACGACAACTCGTCGAGGATTAAAACAAACCCGCCCATCAAGATTAGTCGGAAATAAATTAACAAAGCATTCGGCCTTAATTAATTTAACGTAACGTCGCGTCGTTTTCTCCTGGTGGGTTCAATTAAAAATTGTTGCTCACTCATAAATCCTAATGGAAGCTATATTTATTTATTTTTTTGTTTGAAGATATCACTTTGCTTAATATCCTGCCTAGTTAGGATGCTTGTGCAGGTGTAATTTGCATCTGTGTGTATAGAGACCACAGTCGGACCTCAGTTAGCAATTACGATCAGTAATACACCCTGAGATTATTAATTACTAACATCCAGTGAAATGTCTGACAATGTTCTGATGACCGAAACCTACACTAATAAGTTTTCCAAATTTCTCTTTGCTTAATTAATTAATTTGCGTTCGATAAAGGCGCGTATATTTCATCTAATCTTATATGCAAAGTAGATTGACGTTATATGTATAATAAATTCAAAAAGTAATTTAGAGAGACCCTTGTCAGTAGTTTGACAAATTACCCGAAGATAAAACAAACAAAACTGTACTACACGAATAACTTTAATACTTTTACAAATAATGATACAGCAAGAAGCTTCGAAATAATACCGTTACTAACCCAGTAGTTTTTTTTTCTGTTAAATCGCATTCGCTTTGCCTTTGAAAGTCTGATTCCTTTACAAAATGTCCTATTGTTGCTCAAATACTTGAATTTTCTTTTATATCCGGGCGTTTCACGTCAAGTATTCCTTAACGTTTTAAACGCCTTTATTACAAACATTTTTTTTTACGTTTGCATTTTTTTTTCTCTTCCCCAAAACACCCGCCGGAAAAAAGACTCGTTTACCTATTTTATTTTAATTAGCATTTGAATTTTATGGGACGCTTAAAATTTTCAAACGCAAAAAGAAAATATTCCGCACACGTAGGAGTTGGAAATTGGAAAAGTCAGTCGACTCATATTTTCCTTTCGTTTAATTTTACGTTTTCATATAAGAAAAACACGTGTTTAAAATTCGAAATCAATAACGGATAACGCGTGACGATAATAACAAATGATTTCTTTTAATTTATAGACCTTCTAATTTATACCATGCGATCAACGGAATTTATAATTAAAGCAGGCTGTGATTGATGTTTTCCAAAAAGTTGGCAATACAGGCTTACGGTTTAAAATTAAATATTTTAAGTGTTTATTTTATTTTTTTAATGATTGATAATAAACGAATTTGTCTTGTAGAATATTCTAAAAAAACAGTTTAAACCAGCATCCATACAAAATAAAATAGTATTGTATGAAGCACGAGCATAACCTCAAATATGGCAACTGTCAATTTATTATTACTTTCTCATTGTATCCAACCACTCAGCATAAAATAGCACCTCCTCTAATTAAGAATTCCATTGATCACCCGGTATTTTATTTAAAACAAAATCCAAAATCACCTGCTCTAATGTTAGAGAGGTGGCTTCGAGTCGGCCGCCAATTTTGACAATTAGGAATCTTTTGGTCCCGCGTTGGGCGCCAATTAATTAATTAATTGCTTAATAAGATTTGTTTTGTTGCGGTGGACTTTTTCCTACGTAGGAAATGAAGTTTAAAAAGTAATTACCTCATTACGACTCTGAAGGAAAAAAAAACCTTACTATCTAACGAAATGAATTTTCACGGTTCGATTGGAAAACGTCGTCGCCGAATGAAATTCATTCATTTCATATTGATTGGATCGAACGAAAGTCGCCGACAGATTTACATTATTTCATTTACATCCGTCTACGATGGAGCATTTCCGATTCAAATTGGCATCCAAACGATAGTTTTTGACTTCCACTGAAAAATTAATTATTTTTACCTTCCAGAAAAATCCAGTCCTTTATGTCAACTGAAATGAAATTCTGGCAAAAGCAAGTTGCACATTTATTATGACAGACATTTTTCTAAAGGCTAGCGAAAATGACTACGTCCCCCGTCATTTCCCCCCAAATAAACTCGCTATACAGATTAGATAATTGGGGGAAGCTAAAGTAAGCTCGTCCATTTCCAATTCTAAGTAGTCTTCCAAAAATCTAATTTTTGGATCATCCAAATCTTCTATTACTTATAAAAATATTCCATGCTAAAAAAAAATCTGTCTGAAAGTTTTAGCAAATGACGAAAACTTTACTGCTTCATTAATTTGAGCGTATTTATTGAAATGATGGTTTTTAAACTCTGTGTCTTTAATTAATTTGGAATTCACATGTGCGGAGGGACGGGGGGGAAATTAATTTTTCGATTTGGCCAATTCTTCTATTCTTTTCAGTTCATGCTTTAGTTCAGACATTGTTTGACCCTAACGACAGCTGCCGGAGGGTGACACAAAGATATTAAAGGCATTCCAATAATTTCGTTACTTTCACCGAATTTATTTTTAATAAAACAGAAGAAAGTCGAGGCTATAAGATGGTGGTATCTCGACTTTCTGTCTTTCCACGCGCGTCGCTTTATGTTAATATATATTTTAATAAAAAATTTTTAAACGTAACAATATATTTTGGATGTGGTGAGAGGGCGCTCTTTGATGCCTCTTGCCCTGCAGCGTTGGAACTTGTGTATTTTGCACGTTTTCAGCGCCAGCTTTGTGTTTATCCTGCGTCTAAATTGTAACTGCGAATATAATTAAGTAAATAAATAAATAAAGCAATAAATAAACGAGAGGAACGTTTTGGGGTTTGAGAATTTGAAAACGTCAATCGAGGAGATGGTGATGTAGTAGTAAAAACTACAAACAGGCTTGTAATATTTTGTCACGAATTCGAATGGCTATAAATCAAGCTTGTTAAGAATCAGCTCTATTATTTTGACAGTGCATCCATCATTCCATTCTCCGTCATTTAAAGCAGAACTTGTAGTTGGGAAGAGTGCTCTCGACCAAACTCTCGTAAGCGTATAAGATATCAACGTGCCACTTCAATTCTAAAATGGGAAATAAAGTTGGGGCCTTTTCAATATCGCAAGCAGAGCTTAAGGTAATGCGAATTTAGGAAAAAAAGAAAAAGAAAACAAAATTACACACTAAAAGTGTTTAGGTGATTAAAATTATTTTCCATGCTTGAAAAAGTAGAGCACCGACTCTTTCCCAGTTAAATAACACATTATTTTAAGCACGCTATTAAAAACTTTTAAAACGACATCATTAGTAAAGCAACGAATAATAAATTTTGCCAAACTAATATTTTACATCGTCAGAAACAATTATATTTTCAAACTGATCACATCATGCATTTTCCTCACTCGTAGCATTATGTTATTTTATTTTTATTTTATTTTTTTGTTGAGTTGAACGCAAACGGATTTCCATTTTCTTGAATTTGAGTTCAATGAATGCCCGAGGGGGAATTTGAGTTAAAACTACATAAATTATTGTCATTAGTCAATTATATAATTCAAAGTAATTATTCTGCAATTTGTGAAGCTATTAGGAAAGTACAGAGCGTGATTTTCCGTGAGCGTTCGCCAAAACGATTAGTCTTTGATACAGTGCTTACTTCGTTCGCGAAAACGTAATTGGCGTAATAATAATTAAATTAAGTTTCGCTCTGAAAAACATATTTTTCTCTTCCTTCGTTTTGTTTCATGTTTCCCGCACCTCAAGTACTGTTCAATTAAAATTCGAATCCATTTTTTTTTTCTAATTGTTCATTGTATGTTTTCATTCACCTCCAGCCTCTTCGTGAACATCTTTAATTCAATTTTTCATCAAATTGTAAGAACAGAAATAGAAACTTAACGGAAGATGTTTTTCATTATGTTCTTTTTTTTTTTTTTTTGAGGGACGCCCCGCGCTTTAGTAATTAGTGCGAAGACAATGAGAAAAAGAAACGTAGTTCCATTGTGGAAAAAAATCGCAGCAAACAGGCGCCTTTGTCTTTATCATTATTTAAAAGGCAAAGTAAAATTAATGACACCCCCGTAATTTGTCTACGCACTGAATAGATGGGGTAATTTAAAGATTCATGCCACTCACTTAAGTAATTACAAGGAAGTGTGCTGGTGGAATTCGTTCGAAATTGTTGGCAATAAAAAGAACATTTTTTTTTACCTGCTGCCGAGGAAGTGACGAGGACGACGAAGACGACGTACAATTCGGCGGCCTTTTTTACATGGCGCACCATTTTCGTTCTTTTTGGGGTAACTTATTTAGACAACATCCCTCCACCTTTGTTCATTCTGAAAACAAAAAAAAATATATTTAAATTTACATGTTATCTCTATATTCCGAACATTTCAGGCGTTACCATCATTACATAATAAAGATTTATTTTATTTTTAAAACTAAACAAAGCTAAGGTGAGATATCGCGTTATACTTGCTTTAAAGTCTAGGTTTTTTTTCTTCTGGTAACCCTGATTATTTAATTTGAGGTTAAGTTAACGTCTGTGTGAAACAATAATTTAATACTTCTAACTTCGTGTGTGTCAATTTATAAACGCACGTTACAAAACGAAACTTCACGCTAGAATTTAATAAGTTAGATTAATTGAATCTAGATGGCTCTCTGGTACGTGGCAAATTTTCATTAATTTTACGTAGCAAAGTGTTTTCAATTGGGCGGTAAGATTTTGCCGGGCAGCCGGCCATTTGTTTTCACAATTGCGTAGTTTCAACCCTCCTGGTCAAATTAAACCAGAAACTTCATTCGGAATGCTACTAGTGACCCTATCATTTTACAGGGCGGTGACTTAAAATAATATTTCTACAAATACCGGGCCATTAGACTCTTCATTGTTTCGCTTGGTGAATTCAGGAATTCAAATAACCACGTTAATTATTAATAAAAGAAAGAAAGAAAGAAAGAAAGTATAGGGATGTGGTTGAAAGGAGGTTTACCTATTTTTTTTTTTATTTTCAATTTGATGCGAGGAATTCCAAATCCCTTTTCCGATATTGGTCTCCATTTATACTATCTCAATGGTTTTTTTTTCGAATAATATCCTGGGACACGTTGATTTTATTTATTTATTTCTCTCATTCATCTTATTACGTTCTAAATTAGAAATTTTCGGTGTACGGTTTTAATTGTAATACAACTCGGCGGCCAAGGAATGTGATGAATTGTAAATCAGCGGACATTAAACTGACACTGCTGCCAATTAACGAAATAGGATCGATTCATTTGATTTAGTATTTGGAAAACCCTTCTAAGATCTGTTAGTTGTACCTTCATTTATTGTGCCTCCTCTATTATTTTCTTCCGTTCCATTCTATCTATAATCTTCCTTCCTTTTCACGGAGCCGCTCGTGGTTGACCATTTAATTGCTTTTTGTGGATGATAAGTCACTTTCTCTTTCCTTCCCTACAAACTCCTTTTTTTCAGTCCTCTCTATTTTTCCTTTCCTTCTCCCAACAAGTTGTTTTTCTTCCTCTACTATCTTCTTTCATTCGTTTTTATCTGCTATCTACTTTTTTTCCCTACAAGTTGTTGTGCCTCCGCTATTACCTTCTTCCGTTGTGTTCTATCTATAATCTTCTTTCATTTTCACAGAGCTGCTCATGGTTGACGATTTAATTGCTTTTTGTGGATGATAGGTCACTTTTTCTTTCCTTCCCCACAAATTATTATGGTTCTCTATTGTCTTTTCGGTTTTTCAATCTCCTGTTATCTTCTTCCTCTGTTGTTTCTTCCTGTCTGTGTCTCTAATAACCTGGTTATCCCACCATTATCTCATTTTCTTTCCCCTCCTGAGCCTACTTTCGCGTGATGATATTTTCATTATTGGCATTCCATTTAATTGCTTTTGTGGATGGTAGGTCACTTTTTCTTTCCTTTCCCACAAATTATTATGGTTCTCTATTGTCTTTTCGGTTTTTCAATCTCCTGTTACCTTCTTCCTATGTTGTTCCTTCCTGTCTGTGTCTCTAATAACCTGGTTATCCCACCATTATCTCGTTTTCTATCCCCTCCTGACCCTACTTTCGGGTGATGATATTTTCATTATTGGCATTCCATTTAATTGCTTTTGTGGATGGTAGGTCACTTTTTCTTTCCTTCCCCACAAATTATTATGGTTCTCTATTGTCTTTTCGGTTTTTCAATCTCCTGTTATCTTCTTCCTCTGTTGTTCCTTCCTGTCTGTGTCTCTAATAACCTGGTTATCCCACCATTATCTCATTTTCTATCCCCTCCTGACCCTACTTTCGTGTGATGATATTTTCATTATTGGCATTCCATTTAATTGCTTTTGTGGATGGTAGGTCACTTTTTCTTTCCTTCCCCACAAATTATTATGGTTCTCTATTGTCTTTTCGGTTTTTCAATCTCCTGTTATCTTCTTCCTCTGTTGTTCCTTCCTGTCTGTGTCTCTAATAACCTGGTTATCCCACCATTATCTCGTTTTCTATCCCCTCCTGACCCTACTTTCGGGTGATGATATTTTCATTATTGGCATTCCATTTAATTGCTTTTGTGGATGGTAGGTCACTTTTTCTTTCCTTCCCCACACACAAATTATTATGGTTCTCTATTGTCTTTTCGGTTTTTCAATCTCCTGTTATCTTCTTCCTCTGTTGTTCCTTCCTGTCTGTGTCTCTAATAACCTGGTTATCCCACCATTATCTCTTTTCTATCCCCTCCTGACCCTACTTTCGGGTGATGATATTTTCATTATTGGCATTCCATTTAATTGCTTTTGTGGATGGTAGGTCACTTTTTCTTTCCTTCCCCACAAATTATTCTCGTTCTCTATTGTCTTTTCGGTTTTTCAGTCTCCTGTTATCTTCTTCCTCTGTTGTTCCTTCCTGTCTGTGTCTCTAATAACCTGGTTATCCCACCATTATCTCGTTTTCTATCCCCTCCTGACCCTACTTTCGGGTGATGATATTTTCATTATTGGCATTCCATTTAATTGCTTTTGTGGATGGTAGGTCACTTTTTCTTTCCTTCCCCACAAATTATTATGGTTCTCTATTGTCTTTTCGGTTTTTCAATCTCCTGTTATATTCTTCCTCTGTTGTTCCTTCCTGTCTGTGTCTCTAATAACCTGGTTATCCCACCATTACCTCATTTTCTATCCCCTCCTGACCCTACTTTCGGGTGATGATATTTTCATTATTGGCATTCCATTTAATTGCTTTTGTGGATGGTAGGTCACTTTTTCTTTCCTTCCCCACAAATTATTATGGTTTTCTATTGTCTTTTCGGTTTTTCAATCTCCTGTTATCTTCTTCCTCTGTTGTTCCTTCCTGTCTGTGTCTCTAATAACCTGGTTATCCCACCATTATCTCGTTTTCTATCCCCTCCTGACCCTACTTTCGGGTGATGATATTTTCATTATTGGCATTCCATTTAATTGCTTTTGTGGATGGTAGGTCACTTTTTCTTTTCTTCCCCACAAATTATTATGGTTCTCTATTAATATTTTCAATTTTTCAATCCCCTGTTATCTTCTTCCTACTTAGATGTTGTTGGTTGTACCTTCAGTGACAATTTATTGATTAATTGTCCGATTCCAAAATTAATTTCGCTGGGTGAATTAATAATAAAGAGTCTGCGAGGAAAGTTTTGAAAAACATAACAGATGCCTAATTAATAACAACAATCACGCAAGGGTATTTTGGTTGCGTGACTACCTACCTACCGGTGTAAAGAACTTACACGTGCAATATTTAAGCTGTGAGGTAGATGATTATTTTAAACGATTTCTTAGATAATAAATCAAGTGGGGAAATATATTTAAATAATTTGACTTCGATCGAAAATAAAATGATGTGTGTGATTTTGGAATTTATTTATTTTTTTTGTAAAGTTTTGGTTCATTATTGCAACTGATGCGAATTTCTTCGATGAGATGGTTAATTTCCTGAAGTGCGTGGAAGAATTTTTTTTTCTTGCCTTTTTGAAAATCCAAATAAAACCGAATGAGTCTGTTCGTATTTTCGAATCAATATTCGTCGGATTGATGCCACATAAATTGACATTATCATATCAAAGAAAGAAGTTCCCATTATTGTAAAACGTGCGAGATTAGGGTGAAATCTTTCACGGAAATTTAATAAAGGAACGTATATTTTACTGCGAAGTTTTAGTCGGAAAAAAATTTAACGCTGCCCCAGAAATATTTTTGCTTCAAGTATTTTGCGAAAATATTTTTATTATCACTTCCGAGCAGTAGGTGGCCGGATAATTTATGTGTTCAATATCGATGCGAAACGACTGTATAAAAATTTCGTCAGTAGAAAGTCAATAAAAATGTTTTATATGTATAAATATAAGCTGGGGAAAAAATGTCTAACACAGACATAAATCTGAACGCAGTAGTTTTATAAAGTACTTTATTGTGACAGGGTTAAGCTTACATATACTGGAACATTTATTTGAAAATTAGTATTCCGGAGCAGTCCGCTTTAAACGCTAAATCCTCTAAAATTTAAAAAATCCCTGCCATTGCGAATTGAAGATTTACCCCATTTATAATCATATACGTATATCACACCAGAGTAACAAGAGAATAATGAAACGAACTCAGTTCAGACGAACAAAAAAAAACTCAACTCAAACTTATTTTTATAAGGCACTACAGATCACAGAGACAGCTTTGTATTTTATGCCCTCACGCTCTCAATAAATTTAAACATTTCCTGCAGGTGGGATTGAAACCTATACACATATTATATACTTTATGAGCGGATTTAGGGATATTTTATTACTTACTGTCGAAGTTTCATGTTTCCTTCAACAATTCTACAAGAAAATAACCCCCCTACACTCGCTTTAAACTGCATTTAAATATTGCTACACGCCGAAATGATGGATTGTTTTCCGTTCAGTTCGTTTAAATTTTTTAGCTACAACAAAATTGTTTGCTTAGGTAATTCATGAAACTAATTAGAACACGTTGTACCACCACCGACAAAGTTAAAACAATGTTTGTAACTATTCACGTCTAGGCGAAAGCCTTCCCTACATTCATAAATCCTAGGGCTCGAGGGGGGCAAATTCAAATAATTACTATGGAAATTTTAAATTTAAATTTAGTAAAGCTTACTTGCTCGTAAGATTGCGTAAATTTCTAGGTGAACGTATGTGTAGCAGTCCTCGATAACGGACCCCGGAATTCGGTGTTGGAAAACATCTGTCCCAAACCTCAACCCTACTCTTTATTACAAACACATAAACATCCCAGAAAAGGGAACAAAGCCCTTCTTGCCTTTTGACGCCAACGTATACATATATGTATACATATATCTTAACTGTGCGTGTGCACGTGACATCTTATTTTGATGCCACGCCATTTTTCAAACTCCTACTCTTTTCATAATTAATTTCCCTGTACGTTCAAAACTTGATTCTATCTACCCTGACAAATCGTCTGTCTACTAAATCTTAAATCGCTTTTTATATTTCGCAAAACTATCGTATCCAGTGAAATTACCAAAAGTTACTGGCTTTCCTCTTCACTTTTCCTTTCATTCTCCTTAGAAGTTGTTGTGCTTCCTCTATTATCTTCTTTCTTCTTCACGGAGCTACTCACAGTTAACCACTTAATCGCTTTTTGTGGATGGTTGGTCACTCCTCTTCACTTTTCCTTTCATTCTCCCTATACGTTGTTGTGCTTCCTCTATTATCTTCGTTCTTCTTCACGGAGCTACTCAAAGTTAACCACTTAATTGCTTTTTGTGGATGGTTCGTCACTCCGCTTCACTTTTCCTTTCATTCTCCCTATACGTTGTTGTGCTTCCTCTATTATATTCGTTCTTCTTCACGGAGCTACTCAAAGTTAACCACTTAATTGCTTTTTGTGGATGGTTGGTCACTCCGCTTCACTTTTCCTTTCATTCTCCCTATACGTTGTTGTGCTTCCTCTATTATCTTCGTTCTTCTTCACGGAGCTACTCAAAGTTAACCACTTAATTGCTTTTTGTGGATGGTTGGTCACTCCGCTTCACTTTTCCTTTTTCTTTCAGTCCTCTCCACTTTTCCTTTCCTTCTCCCTACAAGTTGTTTTGCTTCCTCTATTATCTTCTTCCATTCGTTTCTATCTACTATCTTCTTTCTTTCCCTACAAGTTGTTGTACCTCCTCTATTACCTTCTTCCGTTGTGCTCTATCTATAATCTTCTTTGCTTTTCACGGAGCTGCTCATGGTTGACGATTTAATTGCTTTTTGTGGATGTAGGTCACTTTCTCTTTTCTTCCCTACAAATTCTTATGATTCTCTATTATCTTTTTCCTGTTACGTTCTTCCCCTGTTGTTCCTTCCTGTCTGTGTCTCTAAGGACTTGGTCATCCCATCATTACCTCATTTTCTATCCCCTCCTGAACCTACTTTCGGGTGATGATATTTTAATTATTAGCGTTCGATTTAATTGCTTTTGTGGATAGTAGGTCACTTCTTCTTTCCTTCCCCACAAATTATATGGTTCTCTATCTTTCCCATTTTTCATTCTCCTGTTATCTTCTTCCTCTGTTGTTCCTTTCTGTCTGTGTCTCTAATAACTTAGTCGTTCCATCTCATTTTCTATCTCCCCCTTAATCTACTTTCGTATGATTGATATTTTCATTATTGTGGCATTACCTTCTCTTCTATGTACGTGACCATACCATCTTAATTTCTTTGATTTTTAATTTTTAGTATATCTGGTACGTCGTTTAACTTTTCTTAGTCCATACACGAGTATTCCTTTTTTAGATTATAATTAAAAGATGGTGAGGTGATGAGAAATAAAAAGAGTGAAATAAATTTTAATTAAAAAGCTCGATGCTTATAAAAATAGTCTGTGAGCGAGAAACTAAGGTGGAAATTCTTGAAGCATGTTATTGGATCCGTGTTTATAGCCACCGTGACGTCCGTGAGTGCCGTCAACTCAAAGCAATTAGACCATCTGACAAATTAGTGCTTAGTGTCAAACTTTCCCCGATTCCGATTTCTTTCGGATACTTACATATTGCCCTCGTAGCTCCTGTCGGATTTAATTACGCCATCAAAATAAGTGAAGCCGCTTCTGCCTTATTAAATACGATAGTGCGTAAAATTAAATTTCTTTCGCTTCTTTCCTAAATATTTAGTCGCCGGAAACAATATTGACCTTCTGCGGCTGGGAGATGTTTGATTAACTTCTGCACCGCAATAACTAAGTAATAAACATAAATATACCGAGGAGGCTGTGCGAAAAGACATGTGTAAATAGTAAGATCACAATCACAGGGCGAACTTTCATAAAACGAATATTGCATTCCTGTCATACTTGGAAATAATATTTGCTCAGAACATATAATATTAAACATCTGAATTTGAAACCGTGAACAACGTGGAAGGAATAGCCGCTTTATTTTGCTTCGAACTGGGCCACAAATGAAATACAATATCGATTTCTGCGCACCGTATTTCTTCCCGCAGAAGATAATTGCTAGATTACAGGACGTCTTTAGATATCGCACACGTGGTGCTAAGCATTACCGGAGATGATTTATGAATATTTGTTCACGTGTACTTTAAGTCTTCTCCACAAAGAAACAGAAATATCTACCTTGTTTTACTTTATCCGCTTTATTCTTACCTTACTTCCCATATTCTCTTCTCCCACAACAAACGTAATATGCCTTTAAGATACTTACCTGAATTCATATCTCAAGGTATAACATAAAGTAAAACCATTAAAAATTTATTAACTTGCTCTTCAATAATAATAACAGTATTTTTTTTTAATAATAATAATAATACCTTATGTTTAATACATAAATAATTCGCAACCCGCAGGCAAGACCACTAACGAACAAAGATGATCGTTTAAATCATTCCGCAAAAGCCATCCGAAAGACCGTAAAGGCGACTCTTCTTAAATCCGAGAGAAAACAGGCTTAAGAATGCAAATTATGCATGATAATCGGGACTAAGACGACTTCATAATAATAATAACTTCATTTTTTAATACGTAAATAACTGTCTGTAGCAGGACATATGCAGTGAATTATGTATGATCCCCCCTGCCCCCTCCCACCCAAGAATTCAAGTTCCTCCTTAAATTTACGTAAACTTTTTTACATCGTCTCGACTTCTGCAATATTTAAAAGGGTTGAAAGAGGTTTATTGCACACCGTGGACCCTCCCCAAAACTTCCCAGCAAATTTGCGTAATGATGAACAGGATATTAAGTAGCAGTTAAAGTCCCATGTTCATCGTACAAAACTGAGGAGCACTTTAATTTTTCCTTTGAAGTCAATTTCACATAGGTACGTTTCGAATCTTATCAAACGCGGAGTTTTCGAGTACTCCCGAAACGAGCTTCTTCTTTTGCAGGAAACTGTAGGTTTTAGTAGGAAACTGTAAAAGCACAAATTTTCTTTTCTGTTTAAATATAAAATTGAAATAGTAATGATGATGATGATAATAAAAGGTAGGAGGTATTTATGTTAGGCTCTTAAATATAATCGGGTAAAATGATGTGTCGAATGGTATTTAGAGTCCAAAATGAAAGTGGAAGCGGTCGTCTTCCGCAAAGCTTTTGTGATATGGGGCTTTGGAAACAACGAGTGTCCGCGCGAAAAATGAAAGGGCTTGTTTCCGAGCAATCATAAAAGTGATTTGTCAAGCTGAGAATGGACTGTTAAAAATTTTATTATGAGTTATTTTTAAACGCGCAATAAAAACGTCCATCGTTGTATTTATATATATATATATATTTTGGTTCTACCGAGAAGGAAGACGAAATCGAATTCTTGATTTCAAATTTGTCTCCTGATTATTAAGTTATATTGAAGCATTGATGGTTATGTAACTGGGGAGTCCTACACACAAATAACGTCGACCTAGATAAGGCAACAGAACTACAAGACTACTCCACCTGTATCTAGCGACCTCTTGACTAGTATAAGCTTTGCACGTCCGCATTCTGCACATATCCAGTTTACCTCATTCATGAACGGAATGCTCAATAAAGGCAGAGGATAATAAAATCATTCGTATTAGTTCACCTATAAATTTTTCTTGTATTGACCATGTTTTTACTTAAATAAATATTGCCACTTGATCATACACCAAACAAACAAACAAACAAACAAACACCCAAACCTATTACTATTTTTTTTTAAAATAAAGTATGTTGAAGATACATTTGAAGTGGTGTATATATTCAAACTGATCTATTTAGACCTCGATTCAAGCAATAAATAAAACGATTTCATTGGTTTACGATTTATGGCAGTACAGAGTTTTTTTTTTGTTTTGTTACATCGCATGTTAACGGCTTTTGTAATTAAGAATTCAAAAAACGCCCTTTTCAATGGTGCTAAGTGTATTTTAATAACATGTGTGTGTACAAGTACTAATTAAAGAAATTAAATCTGGCGTGATGTCAACATAATTTATAGGTACTTGTAGATAACATTTGGTATTTGCACAAATGCTATTACCCACAAGTTATTTAAGCAGTCTGCGAAGTGTGTTGATTGATGGATGTGCTGTCGTATGAGATAATCATTAATATACAGTCTGGTTTTTTGAGTAAGCTCGTTGAAGAGCGGAGAAAAATTTTGTTGTTAACTGAAAACGAGGGGAGCTCTTTAATATTTAATTTATGTAATTATTCCGTGTTGCCTTTAATAAAGTATAAACAACAGAAGAACGTTAAAGTCAATAAGCCCCGGCGAGCGAAAGTTAAAATTTTCAGCTAAGAATAATACAAGGAGTGGAGATTTGTATTTTTGCGAGGAAAAGGAAATTTGAAGAAAAATGCCCGCCTTTTATTGTATGTTTTGTAAATATTATTAAGGTTTAAGGGTGTAATATTTTCAAACCACGAGAGTTTCATAAACATAATAACGCCATAAATTTCCCCGAATCCTAAAACAAGATTAAACCTTTGAAGTTTTATATTATTATTATAATCCGCGGCCATATTTACACTTCTGAGATTTTTTCTTTCTGCGGGAAAATTGAAGAAACCCACCCACCCGGCAGAGGCTAATTAATTAATATTTAAGTCGCCCTTTGTTCTTTCTGTCTTTTCATTCTGAGATTACTACCAAACTGTGATAAATGTGTAATTAACAAGTATTTTCACTTAATCAATGTAATAACGTTTTAGAACTGAAAAGGGTCTCCACATGCACATGACGGGTATCTATGCTCGTGACATATACGAGTTATAAATTGAACACTGGGCCATTATAATTAATGGCATTGAAATTATCACAACAAATAAGGGATTAGCAATAAATATTGCTTTTGTTAAAATAATGACTCCAACACTACTCCGCATTCCAAAAAAAAAATCCTCCCTCACACTCTTTTACAAACAAGTCGAAAAATCTTTTCATTAAATTAAATTAAGCATACTAAAATGTTAATTAATTCATTCATTAATTTAAATACAGGGTGTATTGGTTAATGGTTATTTTTTAAATCCCACGGAATGAAACGGTATTGATTTTATGTTTTACAAACGTATTAATAGAAAATATTATCATAAGGAAGGTATAAAGTGTGTCAACAGAGTTGAAATTATTGGTTCGTGAGTGATATATTAAGGCGTAAGTCACATTCAGTGTAAAACTTGTCATTCCCCGGATTATTTAGTATTTACGTAGGAAATTTCGGCCGAATTTACAATTGACGTGAATTTTTGTTGCTCGGGAATAAATTAGTTCGCGATTTATTACATAGAACAGGAACGCCTTAAAACATAATTTATACTACCGTGGCTATTATGCCTAAGCAGTAAAAGAAACGAAGCAGTAAAAAAAAAGAAAACAAAGGAAGCACAACAATTAAAAACGTATAAACTTGAGAACGGATGAAAAACACAAAGGAAATCTTTTGTGTGCCTTAAGCAGTGTTCTGCGAACGTTCCTTAAATACTGTTTAATTTTCCGGGCTTATGTATGTTACTGTGCGATTACGTTCAGAAACTACACAAGAAATCATTTCTCCTATTGTTAATTCTTACTTCAAAGCAATCTGAAATATCTTAATAAACAACTTTTTATATCAAAAAAAAAAAAATTGCCTCGAGAGAGTGACAACACATTTAACAAATGGCCTATTGATTTTTTTCTTCAATTCATGTCGCCACCCAATAAATGAATTTTCATATTTTTGTGATCGTACAGAATAAACAAACAATTTCTATACACAAAGCATAGTAATTATTTTCAGGAATTCTATTTTCAATTCGATTTTAAATAGAACCACGTAATATTCAAATTGAACACAAGAAATTTGGTAGGTGAAGCGGAAGTAAGAAGAAAGAAACTACCTTGATCGATTCACTTTGCATTTGTTTAATCAACCGGAAACGGAAAGACTTCAAATAACCTTCCGGTTAAAACTCCCGCATTTTTTCTTTTTTTTTGTATTCCTCAACGCTTATAAACTCGAATTGAATTAATGAAATAATTTCCTCTTAAATGCCAATGAGGAATGCACAGGTGAAATACAATACAATTCCATTAATTTTGCTTAATAATAAATCCCAATGCACACAATACAAAGCTGGGGAAAGTTATTTGTTATAGTGCGCATATGACGGTGTAAATTAATATAACGCTAATAAATCGTTTGATTTTATATGGAATTGTTAGATAATGAAGTGATGGAAAATGAACAAATAAACAGATCAATAAATGAATAAACTGACAAATAAATGTACGGGTATGTTTGATTTATGCATGTACATGTACGTTTCTATTGAATCACTTTTCTAAAAAGAAAGAAATTTTGGGATACGTTGCAAATAAAAAATGTTTGAGGGTCACTGTTCTAATTAATCTGAATGGTTAATAAAATATGTCTGAGTTTAATATTTATTTTGGGAAGGAAAATAATAGGAGAGGAGTAATGAATTTTTGTACTTTCTAATTTCGTTATGTTATTCCTTATCGCAAAGAAGCCTAAATAACGTTGCTCAAGCCTTACAAAGGCGCTTTATAATTTTCTTCATCCGACGCTATCGCATTTCACACATAAATATGGCAGAGGGTTTATCTAATCATGCCCTTAATGCCAGAACGTAAAGTCGATATGTAACTCTTCTTCGGGAAAATTTACGTCGCGACGTGGAAGTTATAAAACACCCTTCCAGTTTTAAAATCGGAACTTAATTTTTAAATATAAACCTCGAAAGCATTTAAGATTCATGACCAACGCAATCTGTATGTAGATACTTTGTAAAACTGGTTAGGAGTTGGCAACATTCTGTTCATATTTAACTTGAAATAGAATTACACGACCAACAGTTGCCAGCAAGGAAACTTCTCAAAATAAAGCAATTTTCATGGCGTTCATAAATAATTAGCGAGCAGTTTATGATAGATAACTAGCCCTACAGATGTTACAGTCCTGTCAACAGTCATTATTTAGAACGTTAAGCTCGCACAACTTTATATACACAATCTACACCCAGTACATTCTTTAGAAAACCTATTTCAAATCAAATGCATTTGATTCGTTTATAATTCAATAATGTCAATATTGAATTTACTGTAAAAGTGTAAAAGTGAACGGTGTAACTGAGCCTACCCCACTTGACGACGTAAAACTATCAATAATCCTTACCCCATCCGATTATTCCAGATTAGTTACAAATTAACCGGACAGGCCGATCTCCTGAAATTTTAATTATCGAGGCCCAAACTTGCCAAGTCTATTTCAAACCTGAACCCTTGTTAACGATTTTTGAAACATACTTAATTAAAATTTCACCTCGCCGCTTACTTTTTTTTTATCTCTCTAAACGAAAATAATGAATAACCGTTCTTAAGAGATAGCGGATTAATTATTTCCACCGCGTATTTTTTCCTAAAGAGAATCATAAAGTGAATCCTTGATGAGAGGGTGAAAATTATTATTAGTACTTGCACATACAGGGCTATCGCTAATTTAAGAAGCGCCGGAGATTTTTACGCAATTTATTCAAAAAATCCGCGCATCTAAACAAATAAGATTAGTTGTATCAGAATTCCATCAGGAAATAAATAAAACGAATCGACGTTACATAAGAGCAAATATTTATTTTATTAGAAAACTTGTGGTTGTATGTGATACGTAAGTTAAACAAAAGCATGAAGTTGGTGAAAAATGTCAGCGCCGCTGCGGAAGAATCGAAGCAAAAGATATCTTCTTCCTGATCCCCTGTCTCGGATGTAAAAGTATCGAATTTCTATCAAATACACGTACTTGTTTGAAAACAAGACGGCGTACAGCTTCAAGACAAGCTTCTGTATGTCATAAACATCTTGCTTAAGCTTACGTTAAATCCGATTTCGCCTACTTTAAATTTAAAATAGATACAGTAAGTCGCATACCCTCCAGGCAACGTTGAATCTAAAACTATCCAACGGTATTTTCTTTATTGCGAAATAAGAAACACTATTAAGTATAAATTACAAAAAAAAAAAAAACGCCAATTTTGAAGGCAGTATGTCATGATGCTTGTGTTAATCTAAATTAAGGAAGAGCAGTAACGCACACCAACTCAACGTTTGTGATTAAGTGCACTTTGTGAAGATATCGAGTTTCTATGAAAACAGTTAAGCTTTTTATATTTACTCATTTTACCGCTATCGCAGTTTGCAAGAGTCCGTCGAGGATTTTCACAAAAGCAAAAGCGTAAAATTTGATTTTGATTGGCTTTTACATTTTACATTTCAGGTTTGCGTTCATAAATACTTTTCGCCGCTCACCTCTTTTAAGAATTCTTATTGTTTCCATGACAATGGATGAACTTTTCACATCCCACACATCCCTATTGAGTAGAGTATAAAAAGTTCGCCCGTTGTCACGGAAATTATGTAAATACATTTTACGTTGACAAGTATGTACGAGCGAAAGAACGAAAGAATCGTGAAGGAGTGAAAGAGATACGTTTATACCCTTAGATTGCATGAAGGCATGTTTTTTTCTAATATTTAATAATTTCAAATGATTTTCTTGACTTATACAAACACAAAAGGAAAAGTGAGGCGCATTAATTTCTGCGAGCCAAGAAAATGCGATGTGCAATTTAAATTAATTAGTTATAATTGTGCGATTAAGTTAAATGGATTTAAACTCGGCTATAAAACCTGGTTAAATAGAATTTAATTTAGTGTGCTCTTGCTTTTTTGAATATTAACGTCGGCGTTTATGTGATCCATTAAGTTTGGAGATATTAAAATCTCAAAAAGAGAATTGGGCCGGAAGCTTTTCGCCAGTTGTGTGAAAAACAAATATTTGAGGAAACGTAAAAAAAGAAGCAATAAAATAAATTGGTACGGCAAAGGTTTAATTAGAAGTATTAACTAGAAAAGTGATTTATTGCCGCCGGCCATGTAGAAAAAAATTAACTCTGCCCGGATGAAATTAATTACAACTATGTCGGTGATATTATTTCGGCGGCTAACACAACTGGTAAAACACCGTCTCCGCTCTACTTCGTATTGATTTATAATTATTTGTTTCCACTAAATGAGATATCGAACTTCTTTGTTGAATTTTACAAGCGTGACGTCGAACTCCATTGCTCTGTTTCTTTGGGGGTTCAAATTCGACATCCCAGACCTCATCGAACAACAAATAACACTCACTGCCTAACAACTCCGGATCTTTTAACTCTCTCATTCACTCAGTCATTCATTCATTCATTCATCCATCGTACCAACAACTACCCACTAGCTAAAACTTGGAAAACAATACAACTTTTCGAATATTAAAACACTAAGCAAAAAAAGGTATTCGAAATATAAAATTCTTTTCAAATAAATCCTTGTTCAAATACGTTCCTATTCAAACAAAATTCTCTCTCCTCCTCATCATTTTATGTATGTATGTATTTAATTTTTGTCTTATATAGAAAAAAATATGAACAGTTTTCAAGTTCTTAAATAAATAAAATGCGATAAAATTCTGTTGGTATTAGTACGATCATCGACCGGTGTCGTTTTCTGTTTTATCGACGTTTTATGTCATAACATCAGAGTTGCCAACCTAGGCGACGTTGATTAAATTTTTTAATTTTATACTAATATTTAAAACGAAGTATATGTGACAGTTAATTAAGTACTGACGATAAATGACTGTTTGGGGGGGTAGGTGGGTAAATGAAGAAACATTGGTGATTTGATGTATGTAATATCTGGAAGTTTACAGTATGTTCAGAAATATTTTCTGAGTAGTAAATAGTTTACGTTCTGAATAATCTAGTGAAGACTTGACGCTCGGCGGTATCGTTCCACCCGTAAAGAGAGCTTAATTAACAGGGGAACACCCTTGTAGTTTAACGCTGTGGCTTGAACCGACAGTTACATATCTGCCCAGTGCAAAACTCCTATCAGCATGAAAGCACTGCGGTCTTACTTGAAATTTCAAACGTCAAGGAGCATTTCTTTCGGCCTGGGAAAACAAGAAGGACCTCCTCCTCCTCCTCCACCACCCCTTCTTCTTCCTCACATTAATGTATTTATTCGAGCGGCCTCGGGCAATTCATCGAAAAAGAAAACGCGCCGTAATATTTCTAAAAGTTTCGCTAGTTGATATTCCGAACGAATATTTGTTTAATATCAAACCATAACCGAACTCTGGAAAGTTCTTTGTCTTTAAAATACCAATGAGCTTGCTATGCAAATCTCTTAACGGAAATGATCATTAGATTTTTTTTTCCACCCTTCTTCATCTATACGAACTCAAAGAGACATCGTTTTTAATAATATAGGTATTTACTTTCAAGAAATCAGACTTACCAATATTATGTTTATTTTATTGATAGTACACATTTCATTTCAACCACACTTTAAATAGAAGCTTTCCAAATTCGCACGAAGAGTTACTGGGTGATGCAAAATAAGTGTCCGACCCATCAACCACAGGTAATACATAGAAAAATAAAACAAAACGGCTATATGCATAGGAATCTAATATCCACAGTTTTTGAGATAAAATTCATGTATAAATTGGTTGATGGGCACTAGTACAGCGGTATTGCGTCACAAAAGCAATGAACTCGCGTGGAATAGAAAGAAAGAAATACCTTGAAACGAAAGTGTAAAACGTTTTTATTTACGGTTTTCTGCAGAAAAAAAAATATAATAGACAATTCATTTATTCGAATTTCCGGACTTGTAAGAAATGAATCATGATTTCCATTTTGGATTGTTTTTTCAAATGCCTTTCATAGATTTATTTCTTGCGTGGCGTTAGTAAATACACTCTTAATGGGTTGGGCACTTATTCTGAATCATCCTGTGTTATAAGGATGTATTGGTATATTCAATTAGGAAAGAAAAGGGCGGCGGTGTTTTGAATTTACATAAACAAGAATTAACTGGCAATTAAAGTTTTCACCGATTTTGATAATGCGCGTTTAATTTAAGCTGTGAGCTGTGTCCGTGGCGATTTAATTTAATTGAGATAAAACGTATAGATGAGACAAGTCGTAAACTCTTATGTTAATTAGTTAGATTTAATTATATGTATTGAAGCATAAAATAGTAAAGGATTTACAGACGAAACTACTTAATAGAATAGTTTACTGGCGATGTTCGCCCTCGGTTTAAACATTTAGAATAAAGATAACGGTCTCTGAGTAACAACCACTTAATCCAACATTAAATTTTCCCTTTGCCCTAAAGCAATTTCGGGGATTTACAGAAATAAGATAAAGAATTAAATCGTTTGTGGATACTTACATACGAGGTGTTTGGTTTTGATTCGATTTGGCGAAGTGGATCCTGTAATTAAAAATCATATCATATTATGGATGGAAGTTGTGGGGGTGTTTAAACGAGAAAATTATGTATGCTTGAGGGGGTGATCTTGAGGAGGAACAAAAAGAGTACCTAGTCAGAATAATTAACGTTAAATTATTATAATGAAACCCAAGGCATTAAAGCGCAAAATGTATGTGACAAAGTAGCGCAAATAGATTGTCATTGTGCATCATCTTGGATCTTGTTTTCGCAAAGTATGTTGTTATCTTGTCCTTATCTGAATGTGTCAAGTCTGTAATAGAATGTCGTAGGCTGTTATTATCTATTTACGCTCCGGCTTCGAAACTGTCGTGATGTTTTTGTTTACGTGCTTCAGAAGGGAGTTAGTTACCATAAACATTACATGAGCGGAAAACGGCGTGTTAATTTTCCAACGAACTGGTCAAAAAATTAAACGGGATAATTCGAGTGCAAAAAATAAACAATTAGGACAATTAGCTGGTGCACCAACACAATTCGCTGATGAATGTAGACAATTATTGCAATTAAATTTCGTTATGTGTGTATCCTTTTCAAAACAAAGGCTGCCCGTTTCAGTTTTGTAGATAATTATAATTGTATTATCGCAGACGTGTTTCGCAATACAATAGTACACTCTACATAACAATGACAGCGACACATTTTTAAAATTCACGTAAAAATTTAACTCGACATTAATTTATGCTTTTGTGTCTGGCCGAACATCCATCCTCCACTACAAAGTGAAAATTTGTATTTGAATCACTAATTAACCTCACGGTCCTTGAGTCGTTTAATTAAAATTCTGGCCTTCTATCACAGGACTCTGCCACGCTTTACTCCTCCTGTTTGTGCAGTGGTTTGTCCCATAGATTAGATCGAAATTAAGTTAGTTCCAATCCTACTTATCCGAGTAATCTAATAATGCAAATTTCTTATTCAATAGCCAATACCTTTTTTTTTTTTTAGAATGTACCCACCACCTTCCGAATAATTTCTTTAAAACTCATGTCAGGTATGAAAAACGACTCTATTTGCTTATGTAAGATAAAACGTCCACGGTTGCCTCATAAACTCCAGTGCGATATTAAAAAGCATTTAGCAAACATTCCCCGCAAACTGAAGTAAGTAAATTTGAATTTATGGTCTGAAATTCCAGATTTGAAAAAGAATTACATTTCCACATCCCGTTCTCTAGAGTA
Source organism: Prosopocoilus inquinatus (assembly GCA_036172665.1). Taxonomy (NCBI): domain Eukaryota; kingdom Metazoa; phylum Arthropoda; class Insecta; order Coleoptera; family Lucanidae; genus Prosopocoilus; species Prosopocoilus inquinatus. The sequence goes on along the minus strand of CM069880.1, from coordinate 14,138,654 downwards.
ACTAGTTCACGGTCTCCCTTTCTCTCTCCTCTCTCTATGCTTGTGTGTGTGTGTTCAAAATCTTTAGTCGCGACGGCTGCGACTGACGCCTACATTTCCTCTTTTCTGTCTTTCCTTTCTGATCGATATTCCCTTCGTAATTATTTTTACGTGCCCATTCCTTACCACCAAAAGTTCTTCTTGCGTTTAAGAAATATTCACTCGCCGGTTCTCCTACTCTTTAAAAATGAATGAAAACGAGATTCCGGGGATAATAAAGTACCTCTGTAAAAAGGCCTTGTCACCGCAAAAAAAATCCATAAAAGACATGAATGAAGAATCACGCGAAACTCCTCCACCTTCACATCAAGGATTCAATTGCCCCAAAGATTTTCAATGTGACACAGATCAATTAAAACCAAACAAACCTCTCATTGACATTTGTTTTTGAAATTGAACACATTCTGCGTTTATCGCCACAGAATGATTGCTTCCACAAAGTAACAACTAAAGTAGGTAGTATTCCCTCTCTTTCTTTCTTTCTTTCTTTCTTTTTCATTAGAGTATATGGTGAAATAACTCTACCGGAAGTACATACATACTTCAGGTATTTGAGTGTCAAAACTTACCTACCAATGATGTATCAATACAGACGACCAGATAATAAACGTCCAGCTTGTTATAGCAAGTAACTTTACGAGTGTTATCAAAACTTCAACGGTATTTAAATGAAATTATTTATGGTCGTAATTAGGGATAACAGTAAAAACTTGACCTGGAAGGACACCTATAAATTAACCGGCGGCGAATTTATAGCCGCAAGCGCGCATACGAGGAAATGTAAAACACCCAACCGCGATCATACGCGCTGTTAAATAAGTTATCCGCAAAAGTGGAATTAAATATCTTGTGCATACAAATTAAAACTTTTTAATTATGAACAGCATTCGTTTAATTAATTTGTTTGTTTAGGTTTGTTTTACGGTCTTTACACGAAACGCGCTTATATTATCTCGGGGAACGTGTTTATCTAGATTTCTACTTTGTTAAATTCAGTAGAGAAGATGCTATGTTATTTCATGTTTTGTAAGTACACACTGTATTACGCCCGTATGTATGCATGAGAGCATCAGAATAATGTATTAATTTTTAACAAAACAAGATTAACAAATGCATACTTTATTCTAAATTCTAAAGTGAGCTAACTAACCCACGAGGGAGGAACGTCCTATTCCTCAACTATTTTTATCTTGACCGTCTTTAGTCCATGATAACTTCTTGCCCTCGAGGAAACTGCTATGTCGTAAATCACCGTATACACTCGGTATAAACACCACTCACACATTTATGAAAGTTATAACTTGTATACAGGGTGCTGCGTTTTGAAACGCAACATAGAAAATCCCATGTTAATTTAAATGTGATCAAATATTGGCTTCCCTAATTATTTTACAGCAAAATTCCATTTAGGTTTCTTAAGGTGCTCTTCAAGGTGAATCTGTCTGTGAAGTTTGAGAATTTTTCATGTGCTCAGTTTCGAGATATTTAAAAAAGATTCAATTTATACCAAACTATCAGTAGAGTTGATCGGTAAATACTAAAATAAATTACTGGAAAAGCTTTTGCTATCAATCTTTTTCAAATTCGACTAGATTTATTCATTGTCTCTCTAGTTTTCACTATCATTGATCAAAGCTGTGCTGATGGTTTGGTATAAATTGAATTTAGCTACAGAATCAATTTTTTTAGATATCTTAAAACTCAGCGTGTGAAAAATTCTCAAACTTCACAGACAGATTCATCTTGAAGAATACTTTAAGTAACCTAAATGGATTTTTGCTGTAAAATAATTAGGGAAGCCATTATTCGAGCACGTTTAAATTAACATGGGATTTCATATGTTGCGTTTCAAACTGCAGCACCCTGTATATTGTTATAGAATTCAACCCACGAATCCACGAATCCGTGTATACACGTAGAAGTTTATGAAAAAAGAATTTTCTTGCGAAAGAAGATGTATTTAAAGTAAAGCAGTTGATGTAAATACTCTTTCGATATCATTTCAAGCGAGTCTTGAAAAGGTTATCATAAAACCCTAGGGTCCCAAATGGGTTTGTTGCGTTGTATTTGTACTGATCGATGCGTAAGAAATTCACACGTTGAATTCGAGAAACGTTTTAGAGCACATTTCTCCGTAATGCGCTCGGTTAAATTCTTTTGCGAAAATGCATTTCGAAACAAGATTATTGTCGGAATATTTGCAACCCTTAGGGGGGGAACGAGGCCGAATTGGGGTCGCACAGTCACTGGAGATAGACACAAGTAGATATTTATTCAGTGACTTAGATATAGTTGAGGCTGACATCTATGCAAATCTTTCATCTAACGCAAACGACGTTACAACTTCACGCTACCTTCCAACCCTCCATCAATTTATACAAATCTGAAAGTTCTATTAATTCATTAACTCTATCCCCTGAATTATACGGGGTACTTTACCAATTTCCGAAACAATTTCCAAATGTACCCTTACACTTTAATTAATAATCTCCCACCCAAATGTAACATTACTATTTTTCACGTTAGGTCACGTGGTATATAGGATTAAATGAAGCCCCGATACTTGATGCGTCCTTTAATAGATTTTATTAGCTGCGTTCTCTTTAATATTTCCGTTAAAAATTCAGTTGCACGTAGATAGTATAAACCTCCCCGTATAAAAAAAATTTAAATTAAAAATTAACTACTTGTTGAAGCGTTGCGGTTTTATTCCCCTTTTTCACTGTATATTAAATTGGGGGCTTTGAAGTTTTAAATATCTGCATAATAACAGGGTGTAAGGAATAATGAGTGTGTACGTGATTGTGTATACGATTGCAAAATAATAGCTTCCGACAACAAAGGATTATTTATCCTTTTATGGTCTACCTGTGATACATAGCTAATTCGTATACGTCTTTATTAGAAATACCGCAGTAAACCTAATAATGTATTACCGTCATAAATTTTCCTTCAGCGTTATGTAACCTATAACCATTACTATATAATTTACGTTTACAATAGTAATAATCTTATTAGCACAGCATGTTACGTTCAGTCGATAAATGAACGATTGAATTGTACTTTGGCAACTAAAAAACATTTCATTGTGTATTCATTTTTTGTTTTTTTGTTTTCGGTTTGGCTTTGTAATTTTTTTGGTGGAGGCGCCGGTTTTATTTAAAAAAAGAATCGATTCTCGAGTTGAAGACTAGAGATATCTGATTGGCAATAAAACATAATGCTGCTTGCCTCGTCAAATACACAAAGGACTCTCTGATATACATACTTCCTTCGACCATAACGAAAGTTTTATTGAGTTTGAAAACTGCTTGGCAATCTACAAGACAATAAAATGTAACGCGTCCACAACTGATGTGATGACACCTGCAACAAATCGAAAAGTTAAACTGCTTTAATTCAATTATAATTCGACGACTTAAACTTCCAGATCTTTAGGAAACACGAAACGAATTCTCAATCCTATATGTAGGTAGGTGGGTTACGAATGCTGCGGGGGTTTTTGTTCGTGCCCGATGTAAAATTGAAATCAATATTGGAGTTGAAAAAGTAGACGTAGGTTTATGTGATAAATTTACGTTTTTACCGAATGCTGAAAAACAAACTAATTATGGAAGCCTGTTATCTCGAATCTCATGTTATCTAGCACGAAACGGGGAGCTGTCCGTAGTTTTGCGCACAAACGTTTCATCCGAAATAAAACAAAAAGGCTTCACAGCCAGATTGTGTCTTTTGTGTAATTTAATTTATTATACTAATGACGTGAAAGCGGCGGCGCCGAGTATTTGTACACGTTTCACTTTTTTCTTTTAATTAAAAACTTTCAGGAAAATAAATAACACAATTCATACTCTATCCCTATCCAGTGAACAGTGAACAACCTGTGACACATAAGGAGAAACACATAATAATTAGCAGGATTCAAAGCCGGAGAAATCCTTACTCGAGAGACTGAAAATTAGATCAGCAATGTTCTATATCTTGAATGCAACTTTGACGTTAATGGTATAAGTTTAATTGTTAGTAACTGTTTCGAAATTCGCTATGTTATGTCTTGATCATGAATGAACAAAGAGTCACTTCATGCCATCGTTATTTCGTGTGCAGAATACGATGGCTCTGTTATTACACAAGTTTCAAATTCTTAACACTCAAGATTTTCTTTACATGTCATCAAATCTACATTATTATAACTTTAAGCAAATTCAACCCCAAAACGCTTTTGCTTTTAATACCTTACCTACACCGTATCAAATTCATTAATATATTTACTAATAATAATCTTACCTACAGGGTGTTAAGTAGATTAATGCATTTAAAATAAAAACAGATTTCAAAATAATCTCAAACGTGAGATATACATATATTTTTTTTTTTTTTTAATTGAAATTCTTAAAAGATAAAGGCCGGAGCCGAACGAAATCGAAGTTGAAATCCCAAAGGTACCGAGCCGTCAAAACGACTTGAATACTAAACCAAAAATGTGACCTTACACAATTTACATTTACACTACGAGAAGAGGGAAAACAAATTGACAGATATATTTCGGGCAAATTAAATTACCCTAACTTTTCGATGCTGATAGGACGTGTTTAATCAGAATTTTCATTCAGAGGGGCTGCATCCATAGATTTAACTGGATTAAAAATAATAGGCATTATATGTATATTAATTCGCCAAATATATTTATTTAGATTTTCGTACTACGGATTTAATGCTTTAATGCAATATCAAAATTTAAATAATTCGGTTTGGATGCGACGGATCAAAGAGATAATAAATAACAATGCATTATAAATCAGGGTATAAATAAATTAAGTAGCGTCAGTTTAATTATAATTGTTATCTATAATTATAGTGTATAGAGTGAGATTTAATTAGACGAGTAAGGGAGAGGATGGTGTAGTTTTACGACTGTGGTTATACTGGAACGCGGTTTAACCGGAAGTGCAGTAAGACATCCGGTCTGATTAACTTCATTGCCAATTATCACATATTAACTCTGTAATCTTTGCCAACTATCGCTCCAAAAAGGTCTTCTCAATCGCTAAATGTTAATTTATATACGCATACATAACAATTTGGAAATGTAGAGAATGTATTGAGGTTTCATATTCGATCGAGTAGGGGAATTACTCGTATTAAGGGGCAAGCTGGGATGGGTTGTGACATTTAAAAATTGTGGAATAAAACATGTGCATCAATCTACACCCTAAAGGTACAAGTCCTCCATCACATCTCCTGGAAATAATGAAACCCTACCCACAAAGTGTACAATATATTTCTTGCACACTTTGCTCAGATTTATTTTCCTCTCTCTGGCTGAAAGTAGATGCATTTTGGGTTAAACTGTGAAACTAAAATATTATTTATGTATATAAAATACCGGCGCTTCGGTGACAAGAAAAAATCAATTTTATCAATTTATCAACAGTCCACCTTCCTTTTTACGTAAACTTCCTCGAGAAATATGAGTTACCCCCGAAGCATACATAGATAAAATGAATTTTCCACGCAGCAACATATATATTCGTACAGCCCTTTTTCAGTGTGAACAATTGACGGCAAATAATACGCTTCAAGAACTAGAGTGTCGTTATTTGACGATTTATTTTCCACTGCACATTGCAAGATTATGTAAAGTGACTCCCATATATTTGCTGCGACGATGGCTGGCATGATATTCTTCACCTAGTACACAACGGCGATTTAAATCTTTTAAAATAGCTTTCGAAAAATAACCACACTTAAATTTCACTTATTTAAAAAAAAAAAAAAAAAAGAAAAATTACAGCTCAGGCCGAACAGTCACTCCCCTTCTCTCTACTGCAAATCGAACATTAATGGAAATGGATAAATTCTAAGTGAAGAAAAAAATAACACCGGCTGACCTCGTTGTGTCAATCACGATGAACGCTTCTGTACTAAAGATAATGTCAAGAAAATTAAAAAGAATGGATTAATCAATATGACGACCAAAATGAAATAGGTATATTAAAAGCTTCCCCCATAAATAGACGCCGCCGTCATCATTTTATTATTTAATATTAAAGATCAATCAATTTGCTTTATTTTAAAGCAGAAAATAAATAAATCGAAGTAGTTTCTAATCACCTCGGATACACGGTGATTTTTAAACAACCTGACAAAATTAAATCAATAAAAGAATTAGCGTCTCAGATTATAGGGAAAAATATTAGAAAAATGTTCTACTTAGTTTAATTTTTGAGGAACAGTTAATTAAAGAGGGTGACATGTACATCCTCCTTAATTAATTAAAAGAAAAAAGGAGGAGCAATGAAGTAAGTACTTTTTCAAACGTGTATGAATTTAATGCGTAGAATTCAGAAAGTAAAAAATGAGATTTGCATGTACGATTGCACACAGAAAAATGATGATGTTGTTATATGATGTAATCCATTCAATAAACCTACTGGTTCACAGAAATGAAAGTAAATTTGATTCAGAATATCTATAGATGCTATAAATGGAAAGAGTCGTGCGTCTTTTTTTTTTCTTTCCCGAACTAAAAAATAACTACATAGATTTCCAACGTGTGCGTATAATATTTTATACATTCAAGGGCTTAATGTAGACGTATTCTAAAGCTGTATTAACATGCTAATATACACAGATTGACTTGTAATTAGTTGTTAGGTATTCGGTATAATTTTGTATATTCACGTATCCCATTGGCCAGTTTTGAATGTATCTCACCCCCAATTACGTAAACTTTAATGACACCGGAATAGCAAGGGTTCATCTGCGAACTTTAATTCACGAGGAAATGTTTAAGATTAATCATGAATTTTCTGAGTTCGGAATTAATTCCTGCTCTAGCAAAATCCCGTTCCGATTTACTGTAATACTCGCATCAAAATTTTAAAAGAACAATTCACATCTTCCAGCACGTGTGAGAATGGAACTACTTACCGGGAATAAATGTCGGAAACGAGGAGTGCAAACAAATAGAAAATTGCGTGTTTTCTTTTTCCAATTTTCTATTCAAACTACTTGGACCACCACCCTATTGATTTTGTTGGCTGATTAAAATTTTTTTTGTTTTTTTGCCCGACGGACGCTGACAGATAAACCAATAAATTCCTGCGAATAAATCCACTATAGCTTAACTTACAAAAGGAAGAACGATCTATGAATATATTGTCTATGAGAAGAATAGATCGTGGAATTAGGGGCGAATACCGTTATCGGTACCGAGAAGTCAAGAGGAAGGGTGTGATAAGAGAAAAGCGGCGCGCCCGAATATGAAAACACAATTGCCTGCTACCCCGTCGACATAGAATTGCGGACGCGAATGGACCAAATAAAAGCAGAACACAAACGACGATCATCTGATTTTATAATTTTAACTGCAATGTCGATTGCACAAATATTAAAATTCCCCTGCCTTTTTCCACTCACAATTACGCACACAAATATTTTTCTCTCAAAAGGAAAAAAGATAGACCATGTTTAATCAAACCCTTTTTGTAAATTCATTATTTGAATATTTAACTTTAAAATAGTTAAACCCAAAGCCACATACAAAGTAGTAAACATGTTCATGTTTTCCGATTTTTAAGATAAAGAGTAATTGTTTCAACTTGCACAGCTTCCAAGCCCAAAAACTTTCGAATCTGGCGAATATGAGAAAAAGATAAATAACACCGTGCCGCAATAAATGTCACGTGGTTTTCAGGTTCTGTATAATATTCAAGGGAAACATGGTATATTTCTGTTCTGAATTAACAAGAATATAATTTGCTAATTAGATAATTAGCTACAGAGCTCTTGTAACATTAAATTTCCAAGTTCCCGAAGCGATATTAGTGTACTTAAGGGACTCGATTACGTACACGTGTGCATCAAAACGTCAGGATATTTTAGCGTATCCTTCATTATTGGCTTTAATAATACATGACCTTTTTTATCTACATGGATACTTAATGAGTTAGTAAATTAATAACCACCTTAACAAGCAGCGCCAAAACGAAAAAGTTTTGCGATTGAAATGAAAGAGGGGATTCTGTGAGTGCGAACGTGAGCTTTCGATAAAGTTCAATTTTAGAAATCTAATCGCCAAAAGAAAATGACGAAGAAATAAAACATAAGCGTGACAAAACCCTAAATTGAAAATTTCTTGGAAAAGCTGCGCTGAAATTTAATTTCAGACGGTTACGACGTTTCAGATTTTTGAACGGCTTCAAAAACCGACGAGATTTTTATTGTGCATTCACTACGAGTTTTTAATTTTGTTGTTTTAACAATTTACTAATAAACAGCAGAGATGTAAAGGAGATTGAAAATTTTTTTTTTTGTTTTTTTAATTGCGAGGGGAGTAAGCGTATATTCGTCAGTAGCATTCAGGGTAAGTTTCCACGATAAAATCTTGTATGTACATTGTGAGGTGTCAGCAAGTCCAGAAATTTATCCTTTCCTGTCGTAAGGGTCAGGATGCGTTTATCGGATACGAAATATGATCTGTGGCCTTGTGCTTACAATGAAAGCTTTCCAAGGTTATATTTTAAAAGTGCTTGCGTAAACAAGCTTGTTTTTCGACGACTTCTTCTGCACGCACGTGTTTTCTATTTTTTCTTTTTTTTTTTATTCTTGATAATGAGCTTCACAATTATTCATCGCTTCAAAATTAATCGTATCAGTTCATTTTGTCTCAAAAAAAAAACTAGCGCATTATTCAAGAAACTTATTTCGTACCCATTATAAGAAAATTGTTACACAAGTTTCCTTACAGCCTGGATATCGTCTGAAAAGTTCTAAAATGTTTTAAATTCACGTGCATTCCCTGCAGTTTTCACTACTAAAAGCAAAATGCCTCGCCCCGGTACTTTTTCTCCAAACTTTTTAAATTTAAAGTAGATATGGTAGTATATTTTATTATTTTATATTTGCGATGCGATAGAAAATCCCCGGAAAACTCGATAATATGTAAATTTTGAACAGGCATCGATGATATCATATGTTTAATAATTTAACAATACCGACTTTCGTAAATTATATTCAAAGAGGGGGAGGATAGTTGAGATGAATTATAAACAGATTTTCCACCGCTGTACTAAACTGTCATGATGAGTGTTACAATAAAGTTTTAATAAAGTTAGATTAAACAAGTGTTGTACTTAATAGACGACGCAAATAAAATTTGTAAACGGTTGACTTGTTGAACAAAACAATAAAAGCAGGCAGGGAGAAAGAGAGAAAGTACGCAGCTTTCAAATCTTCAACGACATTCTTACATAAAGCCGATTTGGTAAAGTTTTAGAAGCATTATAAAGAGAATTAAATATTAACCAGTTTAATATACAAGTTCGAAATGTAAAACACCCCTTCATTTACATAAATTCAATCCTTAAGAGAAGGCCAATATTTAAAGATTTATTAGGGAAACACAGAAGCTCACTCAGAAAAGAAAAAAAGAAGAAAAGTAAAAAACGCTTCATCCTCGACTTAATAATATCTCTGAGTACCAAGTTAATCAAATGGTAAGCAGAATTTATTAACATAAATTATTTTTCGAGCAAATTCTAATTTCCCCCCCCCCCCCCCCCAAAAACAAATACCCAGCCCTACATTCTGGATTTAATAATAATAATAAAGAAATCATTTGCGTCCGTAATTATAAATTCGAGGGTCCAAATCTAATTGACCACACACAAACGAGAAAAAACCTTTTCATTTATTTTTATTTTTTTGGGGTAAATCGCAAGGGCGGTTTACTTATTCAACTTAAAAAAAAAAAATGTTAATTTTATATCTGGAGGAAATGATCGGGGTATGTGTATTTTGTAGCGAAATTTTACGATATCCTTTCCATTATGATGGACTTAAATCATGCTTACTATTTCACAGGTTTGCAATGCAAATTACTACTTTATTGTTATCTGTACTAAAATCTATGCCTTGGCAACATGAGATGTTATTACTCGCCCTCCCCCCCTTAGTGTTTTCATTTGACAATTTACATATATTGTAGGTACTCATTACAAATTATGCAAGAGAAAAATCAATATAATAACTGACACACTTCTTGTATATGCACTTTTTTTTTCTTTTATTGTTTGGGATGGATTATTACTAAGGGTCGGATATTCCTAGGATGTCTGGTAAAAACCAGTACAAAGATAAACAAAACGGATATGTATATGCTCGAGGCACTCTCACCCTCTCGCGCTCGTTAGAAACAGTAAACTGGTGGGTGTTTAGATTTACTTACATAATTTTATTTAAAGAAATGGCCACGCGATGTCGCAGTCTGACCTGTTTTGATTTAATAAAGGGTGTGAAAATTAAAGCTGGTCTAAAACGGATTAATAAAAGATGTTGTTTTCTGAGGGAAACTAAACGAAAGTAGCTCGAAAGCATTCTCCAGCAATTTAGCTTAACTTATTAAACAAAACTTTTCCTCGTTTAGCTGCGCAAACTTAAGAAGTAACTGAATTAGATTTTTTTTTTTTTTAATATTGTTTCAATTATTCGAATTAAAAACAACACAATTTATATCCGCGAGCACTCTCTCGTAATAAACGAATCCGGCATTTAAAGGGAGTCTATCTCACTTTATTATCGAAGCTAGACGGCTCATTTTTTTGCATTGTCATTAGAGAGATTAACTTTCTGTTTTCGCGTTATTTTCATAAAATCCTCTCTCTTTCGTTCCTGCCCGAACGTTTTGCGCTAATGCGTCAAATGAACAAGTTTTCATTTAGTTTTATAACGCTGTAAAATGACTGGCTTAATGCAAACACGTTAAGGTAAAGTCGAAACCACAATAAACGAGACAAGAAGCTACTTTTATTAGGTTGCCAAATGAATCATAAAATATGGTTTAAGGCACTGATTTAATATCATAAAGCCAAGTACTAAAATATTTCAAGGGGGGGTCATAAACTTGCAAAACGCACTTGGAATTGTTTTGGCTTCTTCATTTAACAAGCATCAACCAACCCCTTGGGACAATTTCATACAAATTGCTTGTTTCAAAAATCGCAAAATTTAATTCAAATTACGCAAGTATTTTCTTGCTTATTTATTGATTAAAAAAAAAAAGGAATGAGACAAATTCATCACAAGCGTTGATTATAATTGAAATAAAACTCAATTTACTTAAAAGTAATGAAATAAAAGTAATAGAAAATTTTGTTTGGTGAAAAAGAATTCGTTTCCGTGTAACTTTTCGCACAGGTTTCCGCACTTCTAGATTATTTCGTCGACGGAAAAATTGGATAATTCAATACGAGGATATATTTTCATCTCTGTATTGTTTTTCTTGAAATCCTGAAGTCTCCCGGATGTTATTCAATTGACGCAATAAATGAAAGCTAACTTGTTATTTCTCGTTCTCGTCAAACGAAGTACAAGTACAGTACAATATTTCACTTAACAATTAGTTCCGATTTGAACGTTATTAATACAAAAAGAATTCGAATTTTTCGAAAAGTGTATGTGACTTGTCGAAGTTAAATTAAAAGAAAAAAAATTGTACGTTTCCTTTAAAATACGAACTCGTAAGACATCTCGCTTTTATCGAGATTTTAAATTGCTGCGCAAAAAATACTTGCTTGGCGAATTAAGTGTTCTAAATATATATACTAGACTTTTAAAAATGGCGCGCCGTACCTAACACGAGCAATTTTGCATCTGAAAAGAAAATCTGTTTTCAACTTTTAAAATAAATGTAACAAGTTCTAAATTATGAACTTTCGTCTAGTTTGTCCTTTTGTTTTCTGCGGCACACAAAAGAAGGCCCGCTTTTGTGCCGGTAACCGCCGATGCTAAATTTTAAACACGGTAAATATAAATCGCAACTAAACAGGCTTGTAAATTCCTTTTACTTTTAATTATCCAAATGATTTAATATCCGACTGATGATGACTTTAACGCCATTGCACTATGCAAACAATTTTTTTTAAAATTTTATAAGTGTAAATTAAATGAAACGAAAGCAATTTATTTATTTATTTATTTATTTAAATCAACTGTTTTAAAACGTCCATTATGTTCGAAACAATTACATATTTACGCCCGCAAATTATAAATTAAATTAAATTGCCCTGGTCCATGGAGATGACAAAACGTTCCTCCTGTCCAAAACGCGGCGGATTAATTTTCAATTCAACCGGCCAAAATGATTAATTCCAAAAGCCATTAAGCCAATGAAAACATGTTTATCAATCTTCGCATTATATTATTTGATTGCAACGTCAGTTTTTTTTTTAAGAAGCCCTTCACTACCGGTATTAGAACGTTTTTCCCGCCACGTTAAAGCAAAACGATATTATTACACAAGAGAGATCAAATAAAATCCGCATCGATTCATTTTGAAAGAGATTTAATTATTTTAAGTAGAAACTACCGGTTGAAAAGGAATTATTAATTCTCTTGCAATCATTTGTAAAGTACGAATGAAATCGATTTCAAGACATTCAACGAATCTGTTTCATAATATCAAAAACACATCAATCTCTTTATTCTGGACGATCAAAAAAAAAAACTGAACACAGAAGGGGTGGGTGTTGTTATTAAACGTCCACTTACCACTCGCCGCTAATGGCTGTATTTTGTACAGAATCTTTTGTTGATTAACTCTTTGTATAAGAGAAAATGTTTTTTTTTTTCGTATTATTATTTTAGAACGCGCTCGCCCCTTACAATTCCTTCTAATAAAATATTTCATTAAACTTTACACTTAATAATCATTGTTAAAAACAAAAACAGAAAATTTCACGCTGTTTTCCTTCGTGATTGCCCCGGAAGAAATTAAAGATCTTCCTCAAGCGCGGTCGGTTTACCTAGCACTCCTGGAGGTATCTGATATTGACAATTGAATTAGCTGCTCCTGGAAACCCTGTGTTTTAAATTGTAAAGTAATTATCCGGGGGGGTTGAAAAGCGAGCACCGTCGAATTCTTTAACTATAGGTATATATACGACTACAGTTAATCAAAGCGAAGGGGTAGTTTTTTTTACATACATATACAAATTCCTAATCAAATATTTAAGAGCCCAGAGCACTGCTATAAGAGGTTTCTGATATTGACATTTGAATTAACTGCATTCGAAGGTTGAATGCTTTAACAATATACAGGGTGCTGCATTTTGAAACGCAACATATGAAATCCCATGTTAATTTAAAGATACTCGAATATTGTCTTCCCTAATTATTTTACAGCAAAGTTTCATTCAGGTTTCTTAAAGTACTCTTCTAGGTGAATCTGTCTGTGAAGTTTGAGGATTTTTCATTCGCTCAGTTTCAAGATATTAAAAAAAAAAGATTCTCTAACTAAATTCAATTTATTCCAAACTATGGGCACAGCTTTAAACAAAGATAGTAAAACTGGGCAGATAATTAATAAATTTAGTCTTTTTTAACAAGCTTTTCCAGTAATTTATTTTAGCATTTACTGATCAAGGCCTTGCTGATAGTTTGATGGTATGAATTGAATTTCGTCAATAATTTTTTGTAAATATCTCGAAACTGAGCGAATGAAAACTTCTCAAACTTCACAGACAGATTCACCTTGAAGAGTATTTTGAAAAACCTAAATGGAATTTTGCTTGAAAATAATTACGAAAGCCAGTATATGAGCACTTTTAAATTAAGATGGGATTTCCTATGTTGCGTTTCAAAACGCGGCACCCTGTATTTACGATTACAGTTAATCAAAGCGAGGGTAGTTTTTACACGTATACAAAGTCATGATAAAAATATTTAAGCACCTAGAGCACTCCTGGGGGTGTCTGGTATTGACAATTAAATTAATTGCGCAGTAATCATTAAATATTTGCGACTAGAGTTAATCAAAGTGTGGGTAGTTTTTTCAATGTAAATTAAATCAGTGAAGTGAAAGATTTTAAAGTGATTAACCGCTTAAGTAAGAGGCCATTCTTGATGATGATCATGATAAAGTTAAAGCGAGGGGAATCGATTTGATTTGTTTTTTTGATACAAGACGCCTTTGTTTATTTTTGTTTTCATCCAAAACACAGGGATCAAATACAACCACCATAAATCACGATACCCGGGGTATATCTCCGAAGATAAAAAGTTTTAGATAGTAGGCGTAGTACGTTTATCTAACAAAGCCAATTATACCAGGCCTAGTCCTCTTACAGGCGTTCTCTTACATACCCCAGATAGATTTCATGCCTAATATAATAATCCTTTGTTCTTATGCGAATAATGGCGAGGACGTAAACAACAAGAACAAAAAGAAGTAAGTGAGTGTATCGTCTTTCGATGTCGGTGAAATTTCGAAATAAAAAATGGAGTTGTTCAATTCGAATGCACGCAATTTATCGGACGCGAAAATTAAGTTCGTGAAAAATTTTACATATGTCAGGCACATTTTGTGATTTACAACTGGGACCGTATGTAAATTTGTACATATTTCATCCGACATTTATAAAAAAAAAACTAAACGTAAATGAAAAAACGCAAATGTTTAAATGATTTACACCCATTTTTGCGTTGCACAAAATAAAAACGCGATTCCTTTGTCATCTGCACGCTCGTGAAATTAAAATTAGTGACAAATTATCATTACCATGCCAAGCTAAATTATTTAAAAACAGTTCATTTTGATTAGACAAGTACGAGCGCGTTGGTTAACGTACATAATAGTCCTTGGACAAATCGATTCTTCCTAAAATAGGGTTGGCATTAAATATTGTAGCACCTTGTATAATTAATATCATCAAACCCTCATCGTTAACAGGAATTTAAGTGAGTTTTTCCTGGAACGTAAATTTAGGCTGGTGGTGGTAAGGAATATGTGAGACGACTCTGGTTAAGAAAGTACTCAAGAGAACAATCCAGAACATTTAAAATTCAAAACTTCAGACTGGCGATAGCGCGGTGAAATGTACGTAGCTCGTGGGTCTACGGGTTGATTAGTTAAAATCTGGAACAAGTTGACTTTAGGGAATATCTTGTCCCACGTGCAGTGTCGAATTAGTAGTTTCGGAGAGTTTGGTAAATTCGGAAAATTAAATTACTTCAAATCGTGTAATCTTTTGAAATCAACGAACAACTTGAAATGCAAAATGTATGTTAGTCCCCAAACTGAACTAATTAATGCGATTTCAATAAGGTTCAATTCACACAATCGATAGTGGTGGCTGACCCAAACCCCCATCCCCTCTTGAAACCACCGAAATTGTAAATTTCATGAATGGGGGGGATTGATTCTCAAATCCTTTTTTCGCGAAACAAATTTCCGGTAATCTTTTAAGTAATACTGTTTTTTTTTTTAAACAAGTCATGACCGCAGCTAACCGTTTGATGTCTTGGGTTCCTCTACATAATCTAAGCATGAAAACGGTCACTAATAAGTTCTATTGAACAAACAGTTTAGTTTA
The DNA here is from genome assembly GCA_036172665.1 of Prosopocoilus inquinatus. Classification (NCBI taxonomy): domain Eukaryota; kingdom Metazoa; phylum Arthropoda; class Insecta; order Coleoptera; family Lucanidae; genus Prosopocoilus; species Prosopocoilus inquinatus. The sequence continues at coordinate 14,123,241 of CM069880.1, read as the reverse complement.
GCACGACCTCTAACCCTCGGCTGTAGCACTTCCGTATCGCGTCCGTCCATTGAATCATCTCGCTCGAGGATGTGCACAACTTCCTGGCTTATCAGTTCATTTCAGCATCGGATGTACTGAACAGAAATATATGTTCCGTTAAATATATGGTACAAAACGTCACACCAAATTAACATACTCGTCCATTAACCCACAACCATAAGCATAAACTTACAGCGACATCTCTCGGCCGCCTAAAATTATGAGAAATTTTTTGAAATAATATATTATACACACAAACATGTTAAATTGAAAAGGGACTACCCAGAGGTTTATTCTTTTCCGGGAGAAAATACCTTCCTCAAACATCCCTCTTAAGTAACACCAACCGAAAATCTAACATTTGTTTTCTCAGCTCATTGATTTTCCGGAAACGCTGATGTTTTTCTGTTTATTCTAGTACGTCCGAAATTTCGGGGAGGGAAATATTTCATAAAGTTTAAAAGCGAATGCACATTCGAATATAAATTTTAATATCCGACCATTTAAGGTATTTTATGCAGCTTTCTCTTTATGAAATATATACATAACAATGCGGTAATGTTGAAAACTGTTCTCAAACCGACGTCGTTTACGTAACGCGGTCTTCTCTTTGCGCGAAGCTATTCAGAGAAAAGCAGATACAACCGCAATAGTGATGTAGTTGCCTTTTATGATTCCCCGATTCTTATCCGCTAAACGCAAACTATCAAAAGGTAATCTCTAATATTCAATTATTTCTGAAATTGAAACATCTGAAAGACTTTATACATAATTCCGCGGTATAATAGAACGCGATAAAAGCTCCGTTTATTCATTCAATTCCACCAAGAGTTTATTTTACATTTAAATACTGAGATTTTTACTTTACAACACTTTTATACACATACAGATCAGGCAGTTTCGCTACTAAACACGTAAGCGTTCGTGACCTGTCGAAAACCAGAAGGCGGCACTAAATACCTCCAATCCCCCATCTATCAATCACCAGAATGTCAACCTACTCGTTTCCAAATTACATTTCTTGACAATAATACAATAATAGATAATAACAAAAAAAAAAAAAACAATGTGTATTAAATGTACCTACCCATTTACTAAATACGTAAGCGTTCGTGACCTGTCGAGAACTAGAAGGCGGCACTAAATACCTCCAATCCCCCATCTATCAATCACCAGAATGTCAACCTACTCGTTTCCAAATTACATTTCTTGACAATAATACAATAATAGATAATAACAAAAAAAAACAATGTATATTAAATGTACCTACCCATTTACTAAATACGTAAGCGTTCGTGACCTGTCGAAAACTAGAAGGCGGCACTAAATACCTCCAATCCCCCATCTATCAATCACCAGAATGTCAACCTACTCGTTTCCAAATTACATTTCTTGACAATAATACAATAATAGATAATAACAAAAAAAAAAACATGTGTATTAAATGTACCTACCCATTTACTAAATACGTAAGCGTTCGTGACCTGTCGAAAACTAGAAGGCGGCACTAAATACCTCCAATCCCCCATCTATCAATCACCAGAATGTCAACCTACTCGTTTCCAAATTACATTTCTTGACAATAATACAATAATAGATAATAACAAAAAAAAACAATGTATATTAAATGTACCTACCCATTTACTAAATACGTAAGCGTTCGTGACCTGTCGAAAACTAGAAGGCGGCACTAAATACCTCCAATCCCCCATCTATCAATCACCAGAATGTCAACCTACGCGTTTCCAAATTACATTTCTTGACAATAATACAATAATAGATAATAACAAAAAAAAAACAATGTATATTAAATGTACCTACCCATTTACTAAATACGTAAGCGTTCGTGACCTGTCGAAAACTAGAAGGCGGCACTAAATACCTCCAATCCCCCATCTATCAATCACCAGAATGTCAACCTACTCGTTTCCAAATTACATTTCTTGACAATAATACAATAATAGATAATAACAAAAAAAAAAACATGTGTATTAAATGTACCTACCCATTTACTAAATACGTAAGCGTTCGTGACCTGTCGAAAACTAGAAGGCGGCACTAAATACCTCCAATCCCCCATCTATCAATCACCAGAATGTCAACCTACGCGTTTCCAAATTACATTTCTTGACAATAATACAATAATAGATAATAACAAAAAAAAAAAAACAATGTATATTAAATGTACCTACCCATTTAGAACAACTTAGCAATAGCTGAACTTAATAAGCGTATGCGTACTTACATAAAAGACGAATTTATAGTGTTACATTTGAATAGACAAAGCATGACACACAAACAGAATGTTCTTGAAACGTTTGTCTCAATAGAACAACTAAATGCGCTTTGTTTAAGCGAAACAGGTACAACATTCCGTGAATGCGACGGATTATAATATTACCGGCTATTATTGCGATTGCCGTACATATTCACGTTTCGATTTTTCTTAAAATAAAAAAATCTCTCGGCGATTTTAATAAACCGTTTAACCAAAATGGCGCAAAATAGTTCGGTAATTTAATAACGACGGACAGTAAAAGAGAATCAAATATCACCAGGCATTTATATTAACATTACGAATTCCTTTGCAGTGCAGTTTCGGGGTAAACGTAAAATATTAATTATTCTCTTTTCAGTTAAAACTTATTAGACAGTTTACGAAATCTAGATGAAGCTCTCCGAAACATGTGGTCCGCGTAGTTCCAAGCAAAAAAAAAAGAACCATTTCTTTAACCTCCTCCTCCTCCCCCCCCCCCGCACCAACCCCCGCGCACACCCCCACAGAAAAGGGTAAAATTAAAAGAACTTCACAAAACCAAAACGGCAAGTAAAGTAAATATTTCATGCTCATTAGAGATTAAAAGCTAATTAACTAAATTACACGTCCCTTAATAATTGTTCTCTGAAAGTTTGCCTTTTTTCATTAAATGTGGTTGCGCATACTTTTTATCGAAGTTAATCACCGCCACCGACTCGTTTTACGAAATTTTACGCGTTAATTGCTCTTAAAATTTTTGTTGGTTTCACAAAATCACTTCCTTCGCATTTCGGGAATTTCACATTAAATTACCCAACAAGAAAACATCCATTTTTTTCCACAGGTACCTTAAAACAATTTTCTTACATTATACAGGGTGACTCACACCTCGAATCTCCGAAATACATAATCACTTCTTAACATTTCAGAATTTTGGGCTTAAAAGAATTTCGTTTTTAAGTTGTCTTTACTATATATACTATTCATCATTCATGAAGACACCCTGTATTTAAAAGCAACACGTTTTACGAAATTTTATCCGTTAATTGATAAATTTAAATTTTGTGGATTTCACAAAATCACTTCCATCGCCTTTAAGGAATTTCAAATTAAATTACTCAACAAGAAAATATCCTATTTTTTTCCATAGGTACTTTAAAAGTTTTTTCCTTACATTATACAGGGTGATTCGCGCCTCGAATCTTCGAAATACGTGATCACTTCTTAACATTTCAGAATTTTAGGCTTAAAAGAATTCCTTATTTAAATATAACTATATACTATTCATTAAGGCCCCCTGTATTTAAAAGCAACAGTTTTTTTTTTTTAATTGCACCATAAGAAGTAAAAATTGAGTTGAATACCGCAATTAAAAGCGCATCTAGAAATAGGACGTAAGTGAAGGGTAAACATCATTAAAACTAAAGTACGCCGTCATCATTATAATTTAGATATCGATGATCGTTAAAATCCTTGAATACTCCTCTTTACTCGTAACAAATGATGTTATAATTGGTAAAGTTTAGGCAGAACGTAGTAGCATATGCATCGAAAGAGTTGCTCGTTATCTTTAATACATTTTTAATGGGATTAACACTTCCTCGCAGCTTGGCTTCTTATTTAAAACGTGTGTAACGTAATGGAAACCCATTTGCAGTTTGATGAATGCGTTTTTTATTTGCAGTCAACATTGTACATGCACGCATGACTGGTGGCAGAACTCGTTTGTTTTAGATAAATGAGAATGTCCGGTTTGCTTTGTGTCTGGTGTGTTTTATACAGGGCTTTCATCATTCATTGTATCCCACGTGACTAAGCTTATGAAGTCTTTACGAATTCTTTCGTAATACGTTGCAGGTGTCACGTGGGATACAAGATTAAATGAAGCGCCGATAGTTTCAACTATAAACTTGATTGAATATTGTATGCATATACCGAGACAACAAAAATTATTTTGGTTAAGAGTGGTCATGAAATAAACTCAAGAGACACTTTTTCACAAAATATGATTAATACAATGCACGAAGCTAAATAATTTGAAAATCCTCGACCAAAATAATTTTTGATGTATGTAGGTATACATTTAACTAAAGTTCTGAAGACGAAATTTAATTAATATTAAAACGCAAGGCATCTGTAATATTTATTTAAAGGAAATGGATATATTTAATATTTTCAATAGCGAAGAGGAATCTTATTCAGAGTAAGAGTATTAAAGTTTCTCGTTTGACGTGCACTTGTGCCCTAATTAATGTAAGTATTTCAATGCAAGTCGAAGAGAAAATTTTAGCAACAGAAGATGCGTAGGAGCTACCAACATCAAAGTTTACGTACAGAATTATAAAATTACATCCGATAAGTTTCAGACGAAGTTCTGACGCTAATGGCTTCCGTTGTGACATGACGGCCTGTATTTTAAATTCCGGGGAACTTCGGAAAGCCATTTGCAATATTTTTTAAACCGCCCCTGACTGCTTACGGACGATTCAGATCAAACGAATCACGTGTAATTTAAATCTATAAAATTAAAGCGGTTCGTTACGATCCGTATTGTGCAATTTTCTTAGTTAGTTAGAAGTCGAGTAGGGGGGCGGGGGAAGAAGACTTTCGGAAATTTGACGTAATTGTATCACTCGGTTTCCTTTTCACCAGGGCATTACGGATGACGTTCATCGATCTTATCTAATGAATTACGCAGTCCTTGCCACTGGCTTAAGGTGATCGTTAATAATATTGAAACCGTAGAAACAAAATGGATCTACAAAACCTAAATATTATTTAAAATGAAACTTATTTTAAAAAAATCTTTTGCATTGTAAGCGAATGTTAATTGTAACTGTGTTCACAGCTCAGTGTTACCAATCTGAATTTTGTTTGTTATATAACCTAACCTCGAATGTGTCATACTGTCAGATTTGTGATTTCTTTTTTGAGTATCGCCAACTCTTAGATAAAAATTATGCAACGATTAAAACAAAAAGACCAAACTGAAGTAAAGTAAGATTTTTGTTCGGGGATGTATGTATGTACGTTAATGAGAGTATGTAATGAAGGTGTGTCGGCTCTTAAATGTATTCGGGAAAAACACTAAACACGTCGGGCTCTGAACCAGGGCTTCATACATCCTACATAAAATAATAATCGCCCGGAGTATCCCCTAATTAAGAGACGCTTTGCGATGTTTATACAATATTTACTGTCGGCAATAAAAAGTTCATGGCTCTAAGCAGACTTCCTCGTCATTTTGCGCGCACGGACTTAGAAGTTTGTAGCAAAGCAGGACTTAATTATGTACACCGTGGTCAAGACTGTACCCGCTAACGTTTTGCGTTGTTGCAAAATGTAAATATTTCCGCCCCTCGGTTCGTTCCAAAATTTTCCTTTATTAAGATCATCTTTCGAATCACAACGTGACCCAAACCGAAGGCAGTAAATAAGCTATAATGGCCCTAATGGTTAGGGGACAAAGTTGGAAAACTGGTGATTTGTAACGTGCCATGTAAGTAACTAATGACCAACGTGGAGGTGTTAGTTTCGCTGATGATTGCGAAACTTGTTACATAAACTGGTTACATAAATAAACTAAACGTAATTATTTACTTGTATTTATTGGAGTTACAAGTTTAATCCCTTTAATTCTTATTGGAAAATTGGCGTAGCAAATTTTTCTCTCTACGACCATTTCGAGTTTTATGGAATTATTGGTTTTATTTCCGGAAAATCTACTACTTCCGCAGGGGAAACCCGAAGTAAATTCGTCACACTGTCACAGTTAGAGGCCAAATAATTTTCTTCTTCGTTTATTTAAAGATAATTTAAGCAAAAAAAAATTATTATTTAGCAAACAATGAATAAGTATTTATGATGAACGATTTTGTTTTTAACGTTGTTTACTTTTTGTTTAGAATCAAAAGTAATAATAATAATAATAATAATAATAATAATAATAACATATTAACTGGTTCTGCCTCGAGACAAAACTATACGTAATTAATAGTCCTGTAACATGTTTTCCTTCTTCTTCTTCTTCTTCTTCCACACATGCATACGAGAAAAATCAATTCGAATTTAGGTCACAAAATAGTTCTGATACAATGGGGTTGAACCGATGCGATGACAACAGCATTAAAATGGAAGGGACAAAAATAATTCGGCACAGTTTCCAAGTGGCATGAAAAACGACATTTAATTGTTTACAAACGCTTTAAGTGCGTTAAATTCAATGCAATCAATTTACGTATTAAAAAATGTTATCTTTTGGTTGGAATAAAAGCAGGGCTTTGATTGGGCGTTTCATAATATACACAACAATCGAATTTCTTGCAAGAATCAATTCGGAATAAATTTAAAAGAATGTCGCCGTTGAAGGGGGAACCTTAAATCACTAAGATACGGAAAGTATTTAAATTCGATATTAAAAAAACAATTTAGGCAATGTCGATATCAGAAGAAAGAATCCCAAAACAAAGCGCTTTTTTTTCGCGAGGCGAGTCAAAGAATGCATTAAACTTAAATCCGACCTAAAGTAGATAATATTCTAATGTAAAACAAGGGTAAATAAAAAAAAGAGCTTTGTTTATGTTTTCTGTTTTAGAATGTTGAGTTAATTTCGTGTAAATTTAGTAAACGTAAAATGTTTTGTTCGCCGGTGGAATGAAATCATTTAACGAACAATCCCCTGGTTTATTCAAAATACAAATGACGTTGGTTGGTAATACTCAAGTTACATATGGCTTTCTAGCTCCGTGATTACTTTGAAGTTACCTCCCACAGATAACTATACATCGCCTCAAGATACACCATTAAAATCTTTGTACTCACCTCTTGCTTTTAAGGTATCGTTTGCAGCTAATACGGTTTTATTATTTATCTCAACACGAGATTCGCTTTCGACGTTATTTGCGAAATGTGATACCAGCAGGTTCTTAATTACGATAATTACTTTATTAATATAATCAGATCTTAATTAGAAGCTAATTTTCATTAATGAAATATTCTTTGTTCGTGTATATATTAGCGAACTTTGTTTGAAGTTTCACGTCGTTAATTATTAACTGTAACAGCGTGTAATTTATTTTGAATTGGATGAAAATGAAAAAATACTGTTTCCACCTGCTGAGTTTGCCATCTTATAATGACTTCTCTTCTTCCTCTGTTTTATATATGGAAGTTCGAGGTGTTGCCTAACGGAAAACTACCTTAACGCTAAAAGGACTTTCATTCCTTCAAACTTTCAGCAATTCGACAACTTGAAGATCCGATAACTTCATGATAGATAGCAGCTGTAACTTACCTCTTAACGAAAACTGTAAGGCGCTTATGCGTTTCTACCTCATTTGAAATATTCCATACGTGAGTCTATTTTACTACGAGAATAACGTAGAAAGAATAAGTGTAATATTTCACTGTCATAAGCAAAGCACATTACGTTATTATAAGGCAGATGAAAAATAGTAGAAAAATTCATCATGGGAAATAACACCCCCACTATATTAACTAAACTACCCACTCCGCTTTTTATCTCTCTGTCTCACACACACGAATTATTTAATTGCAAATTAAAACTCACGCTTACGTTTAATTAATATTTATTTAAAACAAAAGGAGCTTGTTCGAAAAACTGTCAATTTTTAAAATTAAAAAAGAACTCTGTTATATGTATAAGAAAGTTGGCATAACATCAAGCAGGATAGTTTGCTGCTGCTTTTGATAAGATATGTTAGTTTATCCCCGGGGTATCGTCTAAGCTTTAGTCTTGGGATCAATTTCCGAACTGCTGAAAATGGCATATCAATTGACAACAGCGAACTCCAACAGATTCGCTTACGTAGAATCAAACGGCGATGCACAAGCCGGAATCAAGCTTTTCAAGCTTCTATTGCGTTAATTGAAAATCTAAAACTTACGCTTGCAAAAAGTCGAGGAGGCAAGGACGAAAACATCGTCAACCAATTTTCCCCGACGCAAATTAGATAGATGTTAAAAAGCAGTTCCAGTTTTTATAATTCCGCCGGAACTATATTATAACAGGGAAACTGAGATGAAAATGGGACACAACTCCTAACGAAAACGTGGGAAAGATTGAAAGACGTTAAAGCTGAAAATGCCTATGTATTAGTTAGATGGCTTGCTTTTACGTTGTGTTAAGTGCGTTCGTGAAGATTTTTCCTAATGGAAACCTACTAACTGAACGAATAGGCCGAACACTCATTTCATTACACTTACACATCAACCGAAAACCCCTAACTTATCTCATTCTCATAATAATAATAATAAAAATAATATTTTTACAGTAATAATAAAGAACAGTATAAGCAGCGACATCCTGCTAAGGATCAAAAACGATTTGCAACAACATTTTTAATAATACTAATATTTCAACAATGATAATTTAATTTTTAAAGTGCAGATAAGCCAAGAATAAAATTAATTTAAACGCGCGGCTTAAATAAAATGGCGTAAATAAAATGGCGGAATCAAAGTCGACAACTAAAACATAGAAAAAGACTAACTTACCGGCCATAAATCTTACATGTAGATTAAAAATAGAAATAATAAACAGACAGTTAAATTACTTAAATTATTTGTATTGGTTCTTAAAATTAAATAGCTTGTTAGTAGTAGAATTCGAAAATTAAAACAAATTAATTCTAATGAGCGGAGCGACCACCAGCCGAATCGAGCTGTAAGGCTAGTTGCCTAATAGCCATGATAATAATAATTTGGTCAATATTTATTTACTTACAATTGGACAGCGCTTATCTAAAAGGTATGAACCACCATTTTATATATAAAATAGCGACATCTTACTATCGCTTGTTGACCTAACATTGCAGTAGGATAGACAAATTGAAGCGGGATTGGCTCCTAATGAGTCCCCCATGCAAGGCGGCCATGCTTGCTGTCAAAGCATAATATATCACCATTTTATAGTTTTGAGAAAAGCATGGTTAAAGTTTCTTTAAACTGAAGAAGAAATTTGTGAATATATTAACCTCATTTTGAACATTCTGAAAGAAGAAAACTGTATTTATTTAAAGAAATACGATGGGATTTACACGTACTGTTTTCTTGGCTTTGTTTTTCTTTTTTTGCAAAAATGGCGTTTGGCTACCAAACAAAACAGCCAAAATAAATCCCATCGCAGTTCTTTAAATAAGTTTTGTTCCTTTCCAATAAATTTACTTTTTTTCACACGATGTTTGTGATGTTTGGATCTTTTCAAATAAAATAACTAGCGTCATATAAATCTGTTAACATGCAAGTACGGAATTTATTTATTTTTTAAGGTAAGGAAAATTTGTTTTCGTACATTTTCAGTGTCAATAAGGCAAGTAAAACATTGAAAACGCCGTTTATTAATATTTTTAGTTTTAATAAAGCAACCGCTTTAAAAAAATAAACAAAAAAGCTAACAAGCTTCAATATATAATTTCAACATTATTAACAAACTAACTTCCTAATTTGTGTCGAAAGACTTGGTAGCCCTTCCCAAAAGAGGTCACCACGAGCAGTTTGGCGTTTGGAGATTTTTAGTCTAACTAATATTTTATTGAATAGATAAAACAGCGACATCCTACGATCGCTTTTTGATCTGACATTGCTACGTATCTGCTGACGAAAGCCCAAGCAGGGCTGAAACAGCTGTACAGTGGCTGCTCAAGGTTTTCACTGCAATCAAAAACGATTTGCAACAAATTTTTTTAATATTTTATTAGTATATGGGGCGTTCGGTAGCTTTATCTAAGAAAAAACGCTCTTTGGGGGTTGGTACCTTTTAGGCAAGCCCTATCCAATTGTTTACAAACGTTTTGGAAATTTACACCTAGCATTTTACAAAATCATTAAAGTATAATTGAGACAAAATTCCTTACGTACATTATGTATCAAATAATATCTGTCCTGGGTAATGTCCTAACTGAAGATGGAATTTGATTAAATTGACCGTGCAACTCGTTGCCTTAATCGTCTTTCTTTATCCAGCGATGCAGTTGATGATTTTTCATATTGTAGTCGTGACGGCCTTCATTCGAGTGAAACTTTTGGTGTTTATCAAACAGGTAAGTGTATTATAACAGCCTGGTATGGTAAGTATTCCCAATTTTCTAAATTGCTTCCAGTCATAGAAAAAATCCACTTTTTCTTAAACTCATTTATAAATGTACAGTCCTCCTCTTTTCAAAATAGTTCACCGATGGAATTCTCCTTGAGTTCGGTTAAAATATGAAAATATCTTAACGTGATAGAGAAATATGATAAAAATTTCCGTCGTTCCGAATTCCAACCGAACTTAAAGTCTGGCGCGCCATATGTAATTTTGTCACATCTTCTCACACCGAAAGTAACATATTTGTTCGGAAGTTCGATGAATTGTGATTGAAATATTTCAATTACTTATAAAATATTCTGTCTGTTGAGAATGGCAAAAAAACAAGACAGAAAAATGCCAAATTGGATTTGATTATGAAAAACAAAATGGCTTCCTGAATGCAGATAGTAAATGAAGCCAAAGGATTCCCACAAACTGTATTTGGAGCAATATCCGGCAATACGACAGCCCTAAACAGTATTTGACCGTCGCGTCGAAGCTAAACAATATCGAAACGAAACCACCCTTTAATTCCTGCAAACCAGCGGAAACATACCAAAGGAATTTCCGCATTGTGTTGTACTGCAAAGTAAATTAATTAGTTAAATGAATACGTGTCGCAACACCACGGGCACATGTATTTTTCCGTGGTTGTATCGGACCTCATTTTAAACAAAGACAAAGCAATTCAACCCTCTTCCTGTTCATAGTTTTTAAATCGATTCGAAATGCGCATTTAAAAAATGTTCTTCAAGCCGCTGAAGAATTGCGAACAACCAAAATTGATTTAAGTTAATTACTCGATGAAGCGTTGAAACTTCCCGCGTGATTATATTGTTGCGACCTTCCCCCGAAAACTAAATAAGATTAATTGATTGTCAGTGAAGACGAAATAAATACCTATGACGAAACGTTGAATTCAAACCAAAACAAGCGCCAACGTTTTCAACTTTAAATATCTCAAAGTAGTTGCTAATAAAATTGTTATTCTCAAACCAATAGTGAAGATTTAAATTTTGAAGCGATGACACGTGGTTGAATTTCAACAATTTCTTAATTTGCTGGTTACTTTTTAAGTACATAAAGTGCTCGTGAAAAGATTTTTAAAAATTATGAAAGTAATTTTTATTTGAATACTCACACTTTAGAGAGCACCAGTCTCTTCCACTTCTGAGTTATTAACACAGAAACTCACAGAACAATCACCCAGTCAAAAGTTTTTGCCACTTTTTGCCTAGTTCGTACACTTCGTCCAGGTCACGCGCGACTGCCAAGTTAGCAAACGGGGTGCTGGAAGCACGAAAAAAATATTTTTGCTGGTGCTCAACTAACCCTAATTTTCAGGGGGTAACTTACCGAGACGTGAGAGCGGTCGAGTTTCCACGACGCCTGTGAATGCGAACACGACGCTGCAGATGTCGGAACATCGACTAGTATCTCGCAGCAGAAGCACTCTTTGAGGGAGGCTGAACGAAGGAAGCGCGTGCGCGACCTACGCCTAACATGCTCCAGGAAGCGCTAAGCAGTCGCTCGGATTTGCCCATCAGCGTCATATGAGTTAATGCACATACATTTTATTGTACCATTTTAATATCACATGATTTAAACAGCCACGCAACCATTAAATCACATCTATCCCTAAACTTTCTAAACTTTCCCTAACTTCAACATTGCCAACAAATTCAAAAAGGCAAGAACTTACCAAAAGAATCACATACTTCATACAAAACCAGGTATCCAAGAGTTCAATCAGTTCATCACACTCATACTCTCTGAGCTTTCACTCCAAAAAATACACACCAGCATCTCCAAAAGGCAAGTGAGACTTGCCCCAGAAAATTAAAGACCAGGTATCTAGACTAGTCCATCACAATCCTAACCTTCTAAGCTTTCCCCAAAAAAAACACTCTTATGGATTCCAAAAGGTTTTCCATACCAAAACTTCACCAGCTTGTGTTTCCAAAAGACAAACTGCAACAGGGAAGCATGTATACATTTGGAGTTTAATTCCATCACCCTCTGTGCGTGTAGCATACCGATCGCTTCGATCGCTGGACCTTATCATCTTCAAACTTGTGCCAAAATGAATTCCCAAAAAGAAAACACCGTTACGGAATCAGTCAACGACCTTTTCACCTTCTCATCTCACTCCTAGTCTTCTAAGCTTTCCCCAATGAAACACTCTAATGTATTCCGAAAGGTTTTCCACTCCAGAACTTCACCAGCTTGTGTCTCCAAAAGACAAACTGCAATAAGGAAGCATGTATACATTTTGAGTTTAATTCCATCACCCTCTGTGCGTGTAGCATACCGATCGCTTCGATCTTTGGACCTTATCATCTTCAAACTTGTGCCAAAATGAATTCCCAAAAAGAAAACACCGATACGGAATCAGTCAACGACCTTTTCACCTTCTCATCACACTCCTAGTCTTCTAAGCTTTCCCTAAAGAAACACTCTAATGTATTCCGAAAGGTTTTCCACTCCAGAACTTCACCAGCTTGTGTCTCCAAAAGACAAACTGCAATAAGGAAGCATGTATACATTTGGAGTTTAATTCCATCACCCTCTGTGCGTGTAGCATACCGATCGCTTCGATCGCTGGACCTTATCATCTTCAAACTTGTGCCAAAATGAATTCCCAAAAAGAAAACACCGATACAGAATCAGTCAACGACCTTTTCACCTTCTCATCTCACTCCTAGTCTTCTAAGCTTTCCCCAAAGAAACACTCTAATGGATTCCGAAAGGTTTTCGACTCCAGAACTTCACCAGCTTGTGTCTCCAAAAGACAAACTGCAATAAGGAAGCATGTATACATTTGGAGTTTAATTCCATCACCCTCTGTGCGTGTAGCATACCGATCGCTTCGATCGTTGGAACTTATCATCTTCAAACTTGTGCCAAAATGAATTCCCAAAAAGAAAACACCGATACGGAATCAGTCAATGACCTTTTCACCTTCTCATCTCACTCCTAGTCTTCTAAGCTTTCCCCAATGAAACACTCTAATGGATTCCGAAAGGTTTTCCACTCCAGAACTTCACCAGCTTGTGTCTCCAAAAGACAAACTGCAATAAGGAAGCATGTATACATTTGGAGTTTAATTCCATCACCCTCTGTGCGTGTAGCATACCGATCGCTTCGATCGTTGGAACTTATCATCTTCAAACTTGTGCCAAAATGAATTCCCAAAAAGAAAACACCGATACGGAATCAGTCAACGACCTTTTCACCTTCTCATCTCACTCCTAGTCTTCTGAGCTTTCCTCAAATAAACACTCTAATGGATTCCGAAAGGTTTTCCACTCCAGAACTTCACCAGCTTGTGTCTCCAAAAGACAAACTGCAATAAGGAAGCATGTATACATTTGGAGTTTAATTCCATCACCCTCTGTGCGTGTAGCATGCCGATCAGTTCGATCGCTGGACCTTATCATCTTCAAACTTGTGCCAAAATGAATTCCCAAGAAGAAAATAGCTATACGTAATCAATCAACGAGCTTGTCATCTTCTCAGCACACTCCTAGGTATCTAGACTAGTCCATCACACTCCTAACCTTCTAAGCTTTCCCCAAAGAAACACTGTAATGGATTCCAAAAGGTGAAGTTCACCAACTTGTGTTTCAGACGGACAAACTACAATAGGGAAGCATCTACACATTCGGGGTTTAATTCCGTCACCCTCTCCGCGATCAGTTCATTTATTGGAACGTATCATCTTCAAACTTTTGCTAAAATGAATTCCCAAGAAGGAAACCACCAATACGTATTCACTCAACTACCTTATCATTTTCTTCCAAAGTAAACGACCAAAAAGTAAATACTGTTGGACAAGCCAGGTCGTCAAATAACAAGGAAATGATGTAATCAATGGATTTTTGGAAAGACCTCTCAAGTGATCCAATTTGAGGACGTTCTCAAAAGACCATGGAACCAAAAATTTATCTCGATTTAGTTTGGACTCCCCTAATTTGTAAGGTGAATATCAAAAAAAAAAAGAAACAACAATAGCATGTGTAGTGGGTCGTAGGTGACGCCAAAGGCAAGCTTTAATAAAAGTTGCTCTTAGAAAAAGTTCCCTTGCTGTTTATTATTTAATCTTGAGAAAGCTGACAAGCCACAACGAAAATGTTAGTTGTTTGAAGAGTTTCTGTATAAATATTTTAGGCTTTTTACATCTGGATGTTTGTTATAAAGCTTCTCATTTTCTTTTTTCTTTTTTAGTGTGGGTGGCCAGACAAATCAATAAATATAAATAACTTTGGGCGTCATCAAAATATAAGGCGGTAAGATAAATACTAAATGAAAAATTTTGTTGTTTTTGTTTGTAATTTTACGCTTGCGTTGTTGATAAATAAATGTGCGAATAGGAAAAAATAAAATAACGCTGTGGTAGATAGAGTTCGAGTCCTTGATTTATCTTCGGCGTTTTTCCCCCGCTGATATTTCTGGCAATTTAATTTCCAGGAAGAAAAAATATAAGAGCCAGTTTTGTTTACTTTGATAATTGATTCGATATTTGGCAAATAACGAGGCCAAAAGCAGCGTTTAATGACGTTAAGGCTGCCGATGAAAAATTCAGGAGAATTGCCTCCTGCTACTTGTTTTAGGACGAAATTATGCATGATAGCGTTAATATTCAAGCCTACTGCTGTCTCTTTCTTTCATGAAGAGGGAAATAAAACAAAATAAACGCCGCTTTAAATTATAGGTATTAAAAATGCGACGATTGGGGGGAAAAAAGGGGTGTGAGAGGACAAAGTGTAACATAAACAATTTATGGGTACTTTCAGAAATTATTTATTTTGATCAATACACTAAATTTAGTCGGTCAGTTTTTAAGGGCTCTGATTTAGATCGAACGGGGGGTTTTGTGGAGTTGATTTGCAACCCCATTACATATATGCAGGTTTAATATTCGGAATCTCTTACTGGATAGTTACGATCGTGGTGCTTCCTTAGTTCGTAGGTTCAACACATTTCTTGAATATGTATTAACTATAAATAAAGACCTAAATGGTAAAAGTCGAACGGGCATCATGAAATATGGCCGCGCTTATATTTATTGCCCCCGATGAAATAATCAGTTACATCGTAGCTATTTTGCATTCAGAAAATGTAAATTTTGATAATATAACGCTGCCATTAACTTCAAAACTTATGTAGATATGTAAATTAGTTTTTGATTCATTCTATTGTCGCACTAAACTCTCTCTTCAATTGCAATCAAAATTAGAATTTGCAAAGACTTTTTAACTCTTAACATAATTTGATTCATTTTCATGCGTCTCTTTCTTTCTTCAAACTATGCAGCATCTTCAAACCCTGTATAATTTTTTCTGTCACTTCCTATTTCTTACTTTCAAAAAAAAAAATGTTTTTAATTTCTATCGTTTAAATCATCAATGAAATGCCCACGTGTGATAAGAGTGATGTTTACACACCCTTGCTGCCTTTTTTAGCTTTTGTTGTTCCCCTTATCACTACACGTCAAAAACGACGTATCGGTTCCTGCCATCCCACCCCGACAAAATAATGACCATCCAACTCCAATCGTACGCATTTTTTCTATTATGCAATAACATTCTCACGCAACAATTTTCTTTTTTAAATAAACAACGCATCCATCTCATATTTAATAAAAGCGAAGCTCTTTTTCCGATGCATAAATAAGTCCTTCCTTATCACGCTGCGACGGTATTTCTCAATTCGAGCCTGTCAATAGCAGTCAGGGAAAATAACTTTAACTTCCAAAAGCCTAATCCTTAAAAGTATACAACAGGAAATAAAACGTTGGAGGCATAAAATAAAAACTTAAGATTTAAAGTTGCTCGTTTCAAGTTGCCAATAACTTCTTTGCAAATCGTATTTTCCAAATCATCTTCGTCAACCGACCGACATACGATTCGTTAATTAAAAAAAAAAAAGCATCTATGACTTCATTTTATTGTTACGGTAAGTTTGGAGTCACTTAGAAAGAAATATATTTATTACAAATAAATTATATACTTGCATGATTTTTAGAGGAGGGTTTTTGTTTAGAAGTTTTGCCAGTAACAACTGACTGTCCGTAATGTGCGCGTACCAGTATTTAAAGATATTATAACGTGTTTCTTTTGAGAGAGAGAAACCATCTTGTCTTAATCTGATTTGTTAGGATCAAGGTTTTTTCCCCTTCTTTGCACACGGCACGGAACACAGCGGTTTTGCATTATGCAAGTCTCCGTTTGTTCAGGGTCATGTCGCATCAACATATTTATAACACAGTAATTCTCGGAATACAAATTTCATTGGTTAAAATTAATCCATCCAAATAACCAGGATCGCAGTATCAATGAAAAACTTTTGTATTTACAGAATATGAAACATTAATTTGTAAATAATTTTCAAATACATACCAGTTAAGTGTTTAGTGTGGCTTTACACTAATTACAATATTTTATTTTGTGTCATAATGGATGAGGAAGATACTTTTATCAAAATGATGAATCTCGAATTATTTTTTTTTATATAATAAAGTTCTGTTAATGTACAAAACAAGTTCTTCTGAATAATTCATTTCCAATTTGAAATTTATTAAACATTATAGTCGTCAGATCGATTCGGATTAAATCATGTGTATATGCGAATAAACAAAAGTTTGAATTGCTTTTTAAACTCCTGCAGTCTAGACATGAATGAATGAAATATATAAATAAATAGGAAAAAAAAAAAAGGTTATTTTATAGATAAAATAATCAAAACGAGTTTGAACCGCATTTTTCCGCCAGCCCGTTTAAAAACGTGTAATCTGTAACGTATTTTATGATTTCCGATAAACTGTTCGTTTAATTATTTCATGAAATTATTTTGGACCGTTCGTGATTCAAATAGTCGAACGAAATTGTGCTATTAAATGCGTATGACATGTGTTGTGACACATTTTATTGGCTTATTCTGGAAACAATCAATCACCAGACTTCGGAAAACGAAATTGCCATGGACAGGAACCTTTTTTTTCCATCGTCACAGAAAAATACGCGCCGTTCAGAGTTATTTAGATTATTTCAGGAAGTAAAGGACGTGAAGAGATAAACTGCTGAGAAGTGGCTTTTTAAAAAAGCTATTGCATCATAGTTCACACTCATTAGTCTTATTGTGGATGTGTTTGATGACCCATGGCGAGATGAAGCCAGACGTCATGCATATCTGTCTCAGAGTTGAGCTACATTTATGAAGGCACGTTACTCCGACGGTTGCAATCACGACATGCATATGTTATATTATTTGAATGCCCGATTTTATAGTAAAGTCACAAAGAAAATTTATTACGTCTTACATCAGTCAACGAAATGGGAAAAACTCAAACTCGACAGATTTTTTTTTTTTTTTTTAGGGAGAGAGAGGACATTCTCATTTTATAACCCCCACAAAAACACCGGCCTTATTAAAACAATAAACAAAGAAAAGAGACGTGAATTACTGACGAAAAAAATTTGCTAAATGAAAAGTTAACTCGATGGCAAAAGATCAGTGGGGATGGGATGGGTTTTTAGACAAGAACGAATCGTGAGAGAGGGCACAGGAACTCAATTGAAAAGAGATTGGAAAAGTCGATGGAGGATCAGGAAAAGGAAAAGTTAGAAGTATGAAAAATCCCGTATCTGATTCAGCGCTAAGTTCAGAAGATGATGCATATAACCGAGCGCAGCGCGGAGAGCTTTCGCGGAGTCGCCGCCAGCAACACGCCCGGAACGGTAAAGCACACGTCGGTCTTGAAAACTGATAGTAAAGCAAGCAAGTGGCCGGGCTCTAATAAATAACCTATGTTAGTCCAATGTATTAATTATTAATTTTTCTAACCGATAGTGTCTTGTGTAAGTCTCTATCTCTACAAGACTAAATAAGGGACAATTTATCTATCCTTAAAAAGTAACCGCAATATTCGGTGGCTTTACCGTAACAATAATAATACCAAGAAGTCCTGCTTCAAAAGGGAAAGGGAAAGAAGATGTGAAAAGAAGGCTTTGGATATATATTATAAAAGAGGTGGCAGGCAGCGTTTAAATCCTCAAAGAAAATGCTGGTGGCATAATTAGTTGTAATATATTAAGATAAAGTGCAGTGTA
Source organism: Prosopocoilus inquinatus (assembly GCA_036172665.1). Taxonomy (NCBI): domain Eukaryota; kingdom Metazoa; phylum Arthropoda; class Insecta; order Coleoptera; family Lucanidae; genus Prosopocoilus; species Prosopocoilus inquinatus. The sequence continues at coordinate 14,104,763 of CM069880.1, read as the reverse complement.
GTAGTAGTAATAGTAGTAGTAGTAATACGTGTTTCTGACAAGAGTTAAATAAACATAATTTTACTTCCGTTTATAATTTATGTCGAGTGCAAAATTTGGAACAATGAAGAACAATGAGTACGTAGTTTTCGCAGTATAAAGTGGTGCTTAAAACTAGTGCTCCTTAAGATATTGTTTCCGTGAAATTTATGTTGCAGCTCATTGCACAGTGATTGTATTTTTCCTGATCGCGATAATTGCAGTGGAAAAGAAAAAGAGGAGCCCGAAATCGCTGGCTGGCAACAAAAGAGCTACCGTGGCATTGCTCGATAGACTGGGCGGACGAGTATGTATAAATTCACGGGGCTTCCCTAAGGTGCACTAGAAAGTCGTGCAGTTCCTTAGCGGTGTAGATGACGCCGGAAAGACATGTGTTATCTGAAGCTCACACGCCTGCCACCACAATCTAAATACAAATCCAAGACACAATACCGCTAAAGCTCTATAAATAAAGTTGCCTAAATAGAACAGATTTGACGAATGACGCGTCCAGAACCCTAAAACTTCCAAACTTCAAAGTACACTCGCAGGAGTAATAAAATTTTGATGCAAGGCATACCTTATACACCTGGCTTCAAGTATGAAATATAAAAACTTACCGGTGCTGATTTTGCGTCAAATATATAAATGTATTTCACCCCCAACTATTTCAGTCCCTCACCCGTACACATTATTATCATTGTCATCCTCCGGGGAAGTAAAATTTATAAGCGCATCGTCCGCGTCCGGTCGAATTAGAAAACCGCCCCAAAATTAATGTTAAATTGAATCTGGTCATGCCAGTCACATATTCTTGTTACGGTGCTTTCAATAAGACCTTTAGTAATGGCCAGGTGAAGTGGTTGATCGATCTAGCTCTCAAGTGTTCCTTCTTTTATACGAAATTACTCCGTTTGCACACTGCTTATTCTAAGTTCGGACAGCAAATTGAATTCTTATAACCTCAATTTACCTCAAACCTACTACTAACACTTAACTAATTAAATTTGATTTTTACTGGGGAATTTTATAAAACGAAAACTTACTTTTATTTTCTATTGAAGATATTGAATCCCAATTTCTCAATATTATTTGGAAAAAAGGTGGACCTAAGAGCTACAATTGCATGAGCAAAATCACGAAATTTTTGTAAAAAGGAAAAATACCCAAGTGGGCTGCGCAGTTGATTTTCGACGAAGGACTGTGCCAGTTCTATAAAAAAATTCATCTTTCCAATGGTATTATCAACTCTCCCTAAGCCACCCCGCCGCCACCGCCCAAGGGTTAAAATAAATTAGTTGTCGTATTTTTATTTTTTGTTGTGGAAGATTGAATTTAACATTTTGTTTTAATGATTAGATTAAATAGTGTTTATGGTTGTTATTGTTTAAGAGCAACGGCCCGTGCTCCTGATGGGTAAGTTATTTGTAAAGTAAATTTACCAGCGGCCATTGGAACTCTAGAATAGCCACATGCTACGGCACAGCCACATTCAGTAACAACTACGCCACCTGAACGCGACCATTCAAGTGTGTAGAATGAATGGATATTGTCACGTTGCTCTCTTTTCGTCGTCTCTCTTAGGACGGACTTCATAATAGGACTTTAAATTTAAAGTAACTTTAACCTTAAAAAACACATTTGTCTCCCTATTCTTAAAGTTACTTTAAATTAAAGCTTCCTTGAAGTCTGATTATGAAAATGGCCGTTATGTTTTCAGTTGGATTAAACGTGCTGCATACACGTAAATACTATTATAAACTATGGGTTAAATGTTAAATCACACGAAGAAATACATAATATGTATAAATAAGTGAATGTGTGGACAATTCACTTCGTCCCGGTAGTCGCCTCTTCGGCGTGGGTCGGTTTCCTTCGCTTCCGCAATATGGCGGTTCCTTGACATCCGTTCATTGAAAAGTTTGCGCGTTTTTGTGCCTAAGGTTTTGTGCTTGTGTTTAATATGTACGAATGTGTGTATTTATTTAAGCAAGAGAACTGTGAATGGTAATACATCCAAGCGAGACATTATTCGGATAGTGTAGAGGCCCTCTAGGATAGTGGATCGTTCAGTTAACGAGTGGAAAACATTTGGGATACTTTGGTATGTTCGGTAGAGCAACGAGCAAAAAAAAAAGAATGCAAGTAAGTTTCTTTTACACACTTTCAGCGATAGAATTCCGATGTCCAACACGTAATTAATGTTTCTAAAATCTTATTTTGTTAAATACAGTATTGTGGTAAGCGCCTTATTCACGAAAATCAGTGAACAATTGGCGAAATTTGCTGAGCGACACGACCTCTAGCAGAAATATTTGAACTACATAATCGTGACGTAGTGGGGAATTCCTATGTTGCCATGAATAGGGTACATGAACATTTTTTTTTAAAGATTTTATTTGAAAGTAGGTAAAAATGCGATAATTAAGATATATTTCTTTTTTTTCATAAATGAATATTAAAGCCGTAAAAAATTAAAGAAATTTGAATTGATTAAATTCCCGCCAAAACGCATATTCTGACTGTGTGACGTCAATGTTCATACGTTGTCAAATCGTAATAAGTGAATATGAATACGAACACATAAAACTTATTACAATAAATAGTAAAACATATTATCAGTATTGCGCTGTTCTATAATGTAAAAATACCTGTGCAAAAACTCCGAATAAATTATTTATAAGCGTTTCACAAAATTTAGTGTTACCAACCTTACTTCTCAATGGCGAGAAATTCCCGTTTCCACCACAATTTTCTCACCAACAAAGTAAAAAAATATAATAATTTCTTTAAGATATTCACTTCGTAATTGTTGCTTAAATTAAAACCATATTTTTCAGCACATATTAAGAGCAAACATTCAAACTATATGATAAGGGTCTGCATACAACATAAACGTCAAGGACAATACATGAACACTGACGTCACAACGAATGGGAAGCCTTTCGAAACCACATGATTTATATTTGTATATTTTCGATTTTATTTATTAATTTAAGAGAATAATAAATAGAAACAGCGTACAAATTTGGTGTTTTCGCGTGTGTTATTGACTATAATCTCGATTAATTAATAATTTTATATTATTGTCATGTACCCTATTGCATCGTTTTTGTTCAGTAATTTATATTTGAAATAATACACAATTAAGAGGTCTGTTCGTTTGTTGTCCCAGTGTGCACTCAGAAGCATTGTCGCCAACATTTTCGTAACATAAACCGCAAATTATTCTAACTATACCGCCAGAACCCGCCAAATTTAAATACCTATCTTACAAATTGAAATTAAAGCATAGCATTACAAGTATTTAGAAACTAAACACATTTAAATGATCTGGTTATTTAAGTAATTTTATAAGTCCAATGGCAATTAAGCCCTTGCAATGCCATGAATGCTATAAAGTTTGAGCATGAAAATATTATTTTTTACCATTGACAACACTGAGCAATACTTTTTAGTAGAGATGGGCCAGGGAATGAACCCGGTGCATTGAAAGCACCCACATGGGTGCATTCACCAAGGTGCATACATGAATGTACCATGAATGTGCATTCAAAAATTTAAATTTCCCGCGCAAATCGAATTTTATAAAACGAAAACTTACTTTTATTTTCTATTGAAAATATTGAATCCCAATTTCTCAATATTATTTGGAAAAAAGGTGGACCTAAGAGCTACAATTGCATGAGCAAAATCACTAAATTTTTGTAAAAAGGAGAAATACCCAAGTGGGCTGCGCAGTGGGTACTGGAAGGTCGTAGGGCTGCGCAGTTGATTTTCGACGAAGGACTATGCCAGTTCTATAAAAAAATTCATCTTTCCAATGGTGTTATCAACTCTCCCTCCGCCACCCCGCCGCCACCGCCCAAGGATTAAAATAAATTAGTTGTCGTATTTTTATTGTTTGTTGTGGAAGATTGAATTTAACATTTTGTTTTAATGATTTGATTAAATAGTGTTTATGGTTGTTATTGTTTAAGAGGTGCTTTCTTGTATTTTATTTCGGTGACTTCATCGTAAACGTCAGAATCGACAACCGGTGCGTCGGTGTTGAGAGGATGTGTTGGATTTTGTCCTGGTTTTAACAGTGAAACTCCATCCCTTCCCATTCGTATGCAATCGAAATGCAGCACAAGAACGGTCGCTCTTTGAATACGCGTTTCGAAATCTAAACACATATGTAAATTCTGCCCGGGGGTATGTATATCAAATAACTTCACACAAAAATCCACCCCTGGCAAATATGCGATAGGCACAGGTATACAAAACGGCGGCGGATTCTTTGCTGAAACGAGAGAAGGGCATTGTTTAAACGTACATAGACGGATACGCGGACTTACCGGAAATTGTATTCCTGTATATCGAATTATTATTAAAAAGCATATTCATGGTGATGGCGAACTCGAAAGGATCGTACGTGAAATTCATGCATCCTGAAAATAAAAGTAGAAGAGAATCCCTCGCCTCTGTGTCTGCGCGAAGATAAAATGAGAGGCGCTAATGTGAATTTAAATCAGGTTTGAAATTCACATCCGACATGAATTAGTAATGCGATAGTCTTTCTCCTAAGAGAGTAAATACAACTGCTTATAATAAATTACCTTCCCTATTGAAATTGAACTGTTGAATGTTGAAGCCCGCGCAACATCCGCAAGTAAATTCCTGACACGTACAACCGTTGCTTCTGTAACCAATTCTTCGGATCAAACCAGCAGTCTTCGTCGAGTACTGGTCACTCTCGTCCATCGAACTTGAGAAACTGTTCTGAATAGACGTCATTCGAAGTGGTAAACGAGAACCCACTTCGTAGTATACAGACGTTGAAGACATGTCGGAATCTGAAAACCAATGTGACATTATAACAGATGTTTCAGCGTTACGTACGATCGGACGACTTGATTTCAGGAACTATTTGTCTTCGATTCGTTTCATACACATTCAACAAATCTCATGCGATTTATTTATTTATTTATTCAACTCAAACCAACATCTCTACTTTCGAAACAATATTGGCTATTTTTCAGATAAGTAAAATAATGGTTGGGTTAGTTTTAATTTGGTTTTCTTGCAGCAATGTGTCATGGGTTAACGTGGACTATCTGGGTGATATATTGTTTTAAGAACAGATACAGCATTGAGATTGAACACGTTACGTAAATGTTGATTTTTGTTTTTATAAGTTATAAATTTTCTAGTACAACGCCGAGCGGATGTAATGTGAAGAGTTTACCTTGAGCAAAGAGACCATCACATTTCCAGTTATTGAATTTTGCGATGTCGTCGCTGAGCTTTGGATACGTACGTTGATAGACTCTGTCCCAGTTCAATTAGTCTAACAAGCTCGAACGGATGGCGCTGCGCATTGTTATTACATTTGGAACTATTAAAAGCAATGCGAGAATTTCCGATATTTATTAAATCAACTTCACTAATAGCAACAACGTTTATTTCCACTTAATTCCTAGGCTCTTTTTTTTCTTCTCTTTTACGGTCGATTTTAATCAAAAGATAACTTTAAAATAAAAGCTTTTCCTTCTTCATTTACTTATTTATTTATTTATTTATTTAAGTGCTCGAACCGAGGTCTAATTGGATTAGTTTGAAGAGCTACACTGCACCGCACCGTTTTAAAATGAGTTTTGCATGATACACGAACCGAAGTCGAAAGGAAATCGTTCTATAACTGAACCAATAGGAATCTAAGTTTAATTGTAACAAACTAATATCAAGCAATGAGAGATACTTACCATAATATGAAGTACGGGCTTGAATTTCAAAAGCCAAAAATTGAACAATAACACAAGCTCCACATATTAGAGTAAACCGGCTCATTTGTTTAAAACGGTAATCAAATGTGTTTGAAATATGCTTTTGTGTGCAGAAAGGATTGTGTGCATCGGCGTTTCACTGCTCGATAATAACAAATCAATGCGGTTATTGCGTTGAGTCACTGTTCGCGACTGCTGGTTGACATGCAACCGAAAGAGTTAAACACCAATTAAACACCGACGAATTTGGGATGTAAAGCTTATTTAACTTGACCAGTTAGGTTTTGCATGATGACACGCTAAGTAAATAAACATTAAATAAATAAACACGTTACTTTATTTATTTATTCATCTACCTACATCTGCTTTATTTACAAAACGTATATGTATACACATATACCGTTAGGATCTCCGAAATATAAATTACTATTATTTCTTAACAATATGTTTTGGCTTGATTTTGAAATCCTCGTTTAGTGAAAATAAAATCGTACCGTTACTAAGCAATTTTGCATGCGCTGGTTTTCTTCTATTTCCTAAATTTGTGGCTTTCGTTTCTATTAAAGGCTCATTTCTTGCACTGTCGTCGTAATCTTCGTCGGTCTGATCCTCCTCGTCGATCAGCGTTGGGGGTAAACCACCACCTTCTTCCTCTCCAATGACAGCAACACCATTCGCCCCCAATCTAAGGCAATCAAACGACCACTCTATCAAACTAAAATCTTCCCAACTAGCTTCCGCATCAATACACATGTGTATGTTCCTATTTGCCAGGTAAATATTTGAAAATTCCACACAGAGTGTTATGAAACGAAACCTTGGAACCGGAACACAAATTGGTGGAGGATTTTTTCCTACAAAAATAACTACAATGTACAAGATTTATTTTAGGAGCTAGAAAATAACTTTAAATGTAAAATTGTAGAGTTTTGCACCTATTATTTTTTATCATAAGAAATGTAAACGCATTGCAAATTGGAGAAAAAACTAGGAGTAATTTTTGTATTTCAAAATGGAACACCTTGTATATTGTTTGTTAAGATGAAAAACCATATTTTCCAGATTTCAAAAATATACGATGTGTTGATGCTTGGAAGAACCATTTGTGGAAATAATTGAGGTTAGAATATCAATAAATTAATGTTTAAAATATTAAGGCGGCCTGGAAATTTGTTTTTAATTATTAATCCATTGTGTTTAAAACATTAAATTAAATTTAAAAAAATTATTGTTTATTTTATTGTGGCTTTGTAAAATATTGTATGACACACGTGTGTGAAAGGCTTTTATGCACTCCTTGTGATTGAATTTCGTAATTCTTGAAATATTTGAGGTTAGAATATCAATAAATTAATGTTTAAAATATTGAGGCGGCCTGGAAATGTGTTTTTAATTATTAATCCAAAGTGTTTAAAACATTAAATTAAATTTAAAAAAATTATTGTTTATTTTATTGTGGCTTTGTAAAATATTGTATGACACACGTGTGTGAAAGGCTTTTATGCACTCCTTGTGATTGACTTTCGTAATTCTTGAAATATTTGAGGTTAGAATATCAATAAATTAATGTTTAAAATATTAAGGCGGCCTGGAAATTTGTTTTTAATTATTAATCCAAAGTGTTTAAAACATTAAATTAAATTTAAAAAAATTATTGTTTATTTTATTGTGGCTTTGTAAAATATTGTCTGACACACGTGTGTGAAAGGCTTTTATGCACTCCTTGTGATTGAATTTCGTAATTCTTGAAATATTTGAGGTTAGAATATCAATAAATTAATGTTTAAAATATTGAGGCGGCCTGGAAATGTGTTTTTAATTATTAATCCAAAGTGTTTAAAACATTAAATTAAATTTAAAAAAATTATTGTTTATTTTATTGTGGCTTTGTAAAATATTGTATGACACACGTGTGTGAAAGGCTTTTATGCACTCCTTGTGATTGAATTTCGTAATTCTTGAAATATTTGAGGTTAGAATATCAATAAATTAATGTTTAAAATATTAAAGCGGCCTGGAATTTTGTTTTTAATTATTAATCCATTGTGTTTAAAAAATTTAATTGAATTAAAAAAAAATCAGTGTTTATTTTATGTGGCATTGTAAAATATTGTATGACGCACGTGTGTGAAAGGCTTTTATGCACTCCTTGTGATTAAATTTCGTAATTCTTGTACAAAAGCCTTACTTCACACACACTTGTATCAAAAATAACTATTTATTTCCACCTTCTTAGTAAATGACATTTTACAGGTTAATTTTGTTGCTTAACAAGTAAACGATAAATTATGGGAACAGATCTGTAATATTTCACGGACTGGTATGAAAGACCTGTTTGTAGAAAAAGAGATTGTCTGTCTACATCACCATGATTATGTCTAGCTAGAAGTAACGCCTTCAATAAAATGAAAACGATTAAAATTTGACGAAAAGCTCAATACAGTTAGCATTTGTAGAATTTAAAATCCACAAAAAAAGTCTTTGAACTTTTGCGATACCCTGTACAGTAAAAATTTTCAATCAATTAATTACCTCGCTTTGATATGTTAATTATTTCTTTAGTATTCTGCAATATTAAGTCATTTTTACAGTGTATAAAATAATTATTATTTTCCGACCGTAAGTTATATAACAAAATAGTCTTATTTTGGCCTGCTTTGCTTGCTCTAGAAATTTGGCAGACGAATTTTTTAACACCCTGTACAGGGTGTTCCAATTAAAAAAAAATCCAAAATTGTATATTTTTCTCCAATTTGCGATGCGCATTCCTTTCTTTTGATAACTCCAAAAAATAATGGACATATAATCCTATAACTTTTGTATTTAAGATTTTTCTCTAGCTCGTTACATAAAAGCTGTAGTTAGGGTGAAAAATATTTAAAAAAAAAAACATGTACAGGGTTCAAAAATGTTAAATAAATAAATACAGGCCAATTGAATATTTTTGGAATTAAGTAGTAGAAAAATATTTTTCTTAATTTGTTGTTTCATTTAAAATAACAATTCGTTACACTTCACGTAAATCCCTAAAACAAATTGAATTAAAACAATTTGAAATAATAATTAGTTGTTTGAAACGATGTGTATAAAATTATTTAATTAGTTAATTAACGAAGTAAATATCTAGGTTGGTGGAACGTTATTTCTCTTATTTCAAAAAGCAATAGAAACTTCTTATGTTCTATTTCGCGACGGATGTATGTATTTTAAAAACGTTTGTCGCATTTCACATGTTCACCTCGCTGAATTTATATGTGCTTTTTAAACTATAAATCCGACTAATCAATAAAACATGCGCTTTTAATCCTCGTATTCTAAAATCTGATTTTCGAATATGTAATACAATTTTCTTATCGAAGTTTCGAAACGACTTTTATTTTGAATTTGACTTTGAATCGAGATGCGTTACACTTATCCAAAAGTAAAACAAACGGAATCAAGCCAACGGTATTAATTAATTGAGGATACCTAGACTTGGATTTGAAACTTTGAACGTGTCAGAAATGCAAATGATTAATTTGTATTTCTGACACGAATATTAATTGCTCGTAATTTATTAATAAAAATAAACGATACACATAACGGACGGGCATCGAACGTTTTTGTATTTAAACAACGAGCTTCGCGCTAATTTGTTCACGTAAAATACGATTTCATAAAAAAAAAAACATGTTCGAATTTAAACAAACAATAATTATTACGTCGATATTATCATCAAACTTGGATTGGATGTTGTGGGAATAGGAGTTTTTTTTTTTTTTTTTTTTAATAAAAGACGATATGGAATTTGCTCTGCACAGTTTGTGACGAGACATGTTTCTCGAAGTCATAAGCGCAAGACTTACAAGAATGATGAAAGAGAACGTGCCATAAGCTCCTCTTTTGCTGTGAATGAAACCCACACTGAACGTGTTGATCGTTTAATCCGTGAAAGAAAGGCAAAGAAGAAGCCAGAAGTGAACCGAAAAAGAAGGAAACCTCCAGGAAAAACAAAACTTACATTTATAATTTGTTATTGATTTTTCTTTTTTCAAATATTAATCTAAAATATAGGCACAGCACATCGTAATGCCTCATTGTATATTATTGATCGCCTAATCCGCGAAAAAGGACAGAAAGAGAAAATACGTTTTTTATAGGTTATTGTGTTACTTTCTCTAGGATAAAGATGCATGGGGCGGAGTCAACTGAGTACGTGTAGTTTGTAGAGGGGGAAAGTTTGACTGCATTGTATTATTTGATTCGTTTATGAAAACGCGCAGCAATGCTCGTTTCATCCGCGAAAGAAAGTTGTAATGAAATAGGTGAATTGACGTATCGGAGGGTTTGCAAAGCAAAGCAAGCTGTGTGAAGTATCAAATGAAATGTTTTGAACAGATGAAGGTCACGTCATTTAGAAAATTCAATATGGCCGATTAGTAATCAAACATATCATGTGACATATCAAATGAAAGCTCTTCACGAGACCAATTCGATTATTAGATTATTTGCCTTGTGGTAATTCTATCGTTTATAAATAAGAGTAAGAGTAGATACCTGAAACTGTTCTTTTATAAATCACTCGCCCATTGACGGTCATTTTAGTAGTAAGTGCAAAGTCATCAGGTTCATAAGTGAAATTGACGCAAGCTTTTTGCCTGAAACGTTCCAAGATCATTCCCGTGCAACAACCACATTGTCCTGCTAAACAGGAGCACGGTAATCTCAATCCTTGAAGTAATGGTGGCCGTGTCGTCGTTTTTATAGTTTCCGCAACTGCTGTTTCTGTCACCGCAACCGTACCATTTGAAATCACGTCGTCCTTGGGCGGGGAATCCCCGTCTGAAATAAAAAATAAATTAACGCGCGTGATTTTCGGACGCTTATTCAGGGCGTTATTTAAAAGCACGTTACACCGCACATATTGATACGGTAATCCATTTATAACCGCGTTTATTCCCCCGCTTCATCCCGATTCCTTTCAGAAAATATTCCGCCGGCCAGAACATTAACGCGCACTTTTGTTTGGTTTTTGCGAAATTAAAAACCGCCCTTGCAATAAATACCACCTGTAATGGCACTCGATTTGCGCCCGGTTCTAATTATCTCAGTGCAGTTATCATCAATCACGTTATCTGGTTTAAATTACTTAGATTATTTATCGGAAATAAATGTCGTATACAGGGAACAACGAAAAAATCGACACAGGCGGATAACTCTTTCATTGCCGAGTTCTCAAAAAAAATTATTCTTTACGAAAGTTGCCTCAACCTCTCATAATCACAACGCAACTCGAAATAATCTAATATCCTCCACCACACATGGGGGAATTACAAAAATATGAAATTGACGTAAGAGTAAAGTACCTTTATTTTTTAAAACACACGAAAATATCATTTGAAAAAGTTGCTCGGAATTTAAAATAACTTTAAAATATGCAATTACAGCCACTTACTACAGTTTTTTTTTTAATTTTTGGTCACCTCTGCGTTAGCCTAATTATTAATAAAATATTTACCGACGTATCCAAAACTTTGCAGCACAAAATAACTCAACACCAACTTAAAATATACATAATGCCCCATGTTTGAACTTGTACTTAGTACTTTCAATGCGTGCAGGTAGGTACTTTCTCATTGCATTATATACTCGGGCATCATCTGCGTGTACCACTTTCTACCGTGATTATTTTATCTCGGAATTTTTACTTCGTTTGCATATAACTGTTTCTTCTTCGCTCGAATCATTTGCGGAAAGAAGACCGACCAGAATTTCCACAGCGTAAACAACCGATCTCAAACGAGACACGAATTGGTTGATTAAAAAAAAAAATAGAATCATTTTAGAATTCTGAAATCAACAGATAAATGCGTAGTTGGTTTGCATGATGGATTAAAAATTAGAAGCGTTACGTAAATCAATCAAATCAATCTTAATGGTGGTTGAAACTATTGTAAATTGTACCTACTTACAATTAGTTGGTCTGACGTTCACTAAACTTTTGTAAAATTGAAAGAAATCGCGGTCACTAGGTCAACAGCTACTTAACGAAATCAATGGAAAGGGATTAATGGTTAAAGTTAAAAGCGTACGAGCAAGCAGAGTCAAAAAATTTAATTAAATAGGTAAATTAAAATGTGGTGAGTATTTATTTAGGAGTTAAAATTTTTTTTGGGTGGTAGTTGAAAGTGAAATAAATGAAGCTTTAGTTTAAAGTTCGAACGAAATACAATCCAAATCAATAACCTTTCAGTTGATTCTCACGTAGAACTTTTCAGATTTCATTGTTGTCAAGAGGAAGTAACGTTATCACAGAAAAGTTATCCCAGGACTATATGGGTACATAGGTTTCCGCTTGCCGTGTGTTGGATTCGATAAAAGCCGTCGTTATTTACTCGCCTGATCAAATGAAACATGAAAAGTAAATAATTTATTCATGCAGCAAAAAAAAAAGTCTACAGTTTCAATGATTGCGTTGAGTTGAGCAAAAAGTCATGTATGTACACCTGAACGTTCACTTTTATTATTAAATAAGTAATAAATAAATAAATAACATAAATAATGATTAAATTAAATTCAATTAAAGTTACGAATGTGATTTGATTAATCGCATGTGTTTTTTACTTCTTAATTCGCGCGATTTTTTATTTCGGGCTTCGTCGTCATCATCGTCCTCGTCCTCGTCCTCATCGTCATCCTCTTCACTTTCATCGTCATCATCGTCATCTAAGAGATCGTCGTCGTCGTCTTCATCATCATCATCATCATCGTTCTTGTCATTACTATTCGTGGTTGTTTGGACGTTTTTAGTTGAGGAATCCTCTTCGCTATCATCGTCATCCCCAGCGAACGTATCAACCATTCCATCTATAATATCATCAACTACATCCTTGGATTCCTTCTTTACGTTATCAATTTTGCCGTCACCTTCCTTCTTAATATCCTTCTTATCATCATCGTCATCCAGCACATCTTCCACAACAGATGTAATTGGATCAGACTCTTCAGAATCGTCATCCTCGTCGCTTTCATCTTCATCATTCTTAATTATATAACTAGGAACAGGTTCGTCGCTTGTCTCCTCATCATCTACTTCGGTGTTTGATTCGATCGATTCGGTGGTGACAAGTTTTTCAATTAAAGTTGTTTCTTGTACTTGCGCCGACGTGTAAGATTCGGTGATTTCTTGCAGGGAAGCCTCCTGGGATGAAATTGTTATTGGCTCGGAAACTATTTCAGTGACCGAATCTGCAACTGTAGGAGCTATAGTTGCATCCAGCGTTCCGCTCGACACGTTAACGGGGGCCGGAACCGAAATGGACTGCGCTACTGGTTTTACATCTTCATCTCCTGGGGCACTCTGTAACATAGAAGTCACAGCAGCTATAGAATCGTGCGGTGAAGGAATTTCAGATATTATATCGTTTTGCGCGATGTTCACAACTTCAGGTTTCTTTTCCGTTGTGCTTTCAACCACCTCCAAGACAGCAGGAGGTAATTCAGTAGTCAATTTTAGAGGCGCTGGAGTTGTCGTCGAGGGTTTTTTGGTGGTAACTTTCTTTCGCAAAACAGGCGTGCTTGTTTTGCGTACTGGTTTACGCGTTGCTTTCTTTAAAGGAGTTTTGGGGGTCGAAACAGACGGGAGTTTCTTAACCGGCTTCCTCTTTGTGGTATTCGGTTCGGAATCTGACACAAATAATCCATCGATGAAGTCATCATCCAGTAAACTGAATGATTCATAATCAACGGAATCTACGTCGTTATCATCGTCGTCTTCTTCTTCTTCTTCGTCGTCATCGTCATCATCGTCGTCGTCATCAAAATCTAAATCGTCGTCATCGTCGTCGTCGTCGTCGTCATCATCGTCTTCCTCGTCCTCATCATCGTTGTCTTCCTCGACGACTGGCAAGGGTTGAGGGGGTTCTACTTTTAAACCTTGAGGGCCAAAGCGGAAGCAGGAGACTCTTAAGGATGCTTCGACGTCCTGAAGGGCTCGCAGCTCTAAACCGAGGCAGGCGTTGAAGTCTTCGCCCTTTCGACCTATGTTGTAAACTCGCCCGCAGAATTTTGATACGCCCCCAGGTAAAGGCATACAAACTGGCTTTGGTCTTCTACCTACAATCAAAGCGTTTCTTTAATTATTAAGAAATTCAATACTTCTCAAGGTTAACTTACTGGAAATTGTAGTGTTCGTAAGTACTCTATCCCCAAAGCTCATCGAAATTGATAATCGATCGCCGTTAAGGTACTGAAGAGAAGCACATCCTGGGCCTTGTAATGCAACGACTGGTATATTGAATTCCCTGCAGCAATTGCATAGCTTAGTTGAACAACTGCAGTATCTATTGACGTTATCTTCCTGTCGATTCTTTAGCTTTCCGTTGTGTTTTCGTTGGAGAGTAGCTCGATGATTATGCAATCCTTTGGAATCTGCGTGAAAAGACCGATTATGTTTTTCATTGGTTTGGAACATTTAGGTTACACGTAATCAACGATGTGTGATAGATTTAGATTTAATCTACCGGCGGGTACTCGTTCGTTAGTTACATCACTTACGTACATAAATTACATGAGGGGCGGGGAAAAAAAAGGGCCACTTACCAATAACTCGCGAAGCCGCGAACGCCAGCAGGACGAAGATAAGTAACAACTCGAAGATGAGTGATAATCGCATGTTGCTCCGATTCAATCTGAAAATCAGACGCTCGTCAAAATATACGAACCTACCTAAAGCTATCTGTTCATCTGTTAGAGCTATTCACCGCCGATATCTGTCAAAATAAATCATCAAGGAATCACGCCAACTTTAGATTCCCCAATTTATGCAATCTGTTGTGAACGCTATTTATTTCCACCACATACTTTTTTAATTACAGCGTTAAATCAAGATGTCAAAAGCATTTATTGTTGAATCAGATTAAAGCGCAGGAATTTTCGTTTATCACCCCCTTTTAAATTTATTATTTATTTGTTATTTTTTTTTTTTCAAAAACCTTAAATTATTTTCATCCTTACACACATACACACACACACACACACACACACACACGCGCGCGCGCAAATACGGATTGGATTGGATTGGATTGGTCAGACAAAGCTCCTCAAGATTATATGTTTGTATACTGTAAATATATAGGAGTACATTTTTTTTTTAATTAAAACAGGCGGATCCTTAAGAATCATATTTTAAAACGAGATTAATTAGCACGGTTTACTTGCTGTATACTTTTTGAATATCAGCGTTAAATTGAAATGTCAAAAGCATTTACTGTTGGATCAACGTGAAGCGCGTGGAGATGACCTTTTTTAAAATCAGTATTTTTTTGAAAGCTAATTAACGTTATTTGTAATATACTTTTGCGGGTCGAAGCGAGGTAATTTTCATTTACGACGTTTTTAATTCTTTTTTATCTTCAGAATCATTTCTCAGCCCTAAGTGTTTCGGATACACACACACACACGCACACACACACACACACCACCACCACCGGGAGTCACATAATTTGTTATTATATTCTTCGTTCGGTTCAATCGATGGATTGCATCTAGCAGAGCGAACTCATCAGTCATTTTTTTTTTTTTTTGGTAACACCCCGTCGATACATTCAACGCGAAAAACATTTTTTAATGTAATTAACGTTATTTATTTCCGATACGAACTATTGATTTGCAGAACTAAATTGAAATGTCAGTAACATTTACGTGTGTGTATATTTTTAGAGGCAGTGTTAATGCAGGCCAAATTTCATTTTACGCGATTACGACTTTTCAAATACTGCAATTTTATTAAACACAGTTTTTCATTTTTCACAAAAAACACAACGCCCACGTTATTCATTAACATTTCTTTTTTATTTAAACAAGTTATCTACTTATTGATTCATTTGATTGCACAATGGGCTAACGCATTTTGTCCTTTGCACAAAATTAAACAAACGAAAGATTTCTTTTTGCCCCCCAGTAAGCCCCCTTATACAATACAATAAAGTGTTAGTATAATATTAATGGTTAAGTTTAATAAAATAATAATAATAATAATAACTCACCAGTCACTTGTATAACTATGAATTAAATCCAATAGATAATAGGAAGACCATGTACCAGTGAACTTGGTGCTCGTCTGCGTAATTCTGTGTGAAGTGTTCTTTCTACGGCACCAGGTCTTCATAGACGAAAGGGGGGCGTAATATGTCGGTCACAGCAGTTAGGTCATCGATAGCCTTCCGCTTTACAGTCGGTACTCTTGTAGAAAGCACTTTTTTCTTGCAGCATTCAATTTCATCCTCGGATTTTTTTTATACGTCGCTCAAGTAAAAATACGGCCTGAAAATTTCCGTTTCAGTTTTTCACTGAAATCCCCCCCGAACTTGACCATGCAACTTTAACTCCTTCTCCTGCAGACTATATTTGTTTATTATTTTAACCGCGTATTGTTAATTATGCAGGAATGAACTTTCTAATTTGCACCAATTTTTCACCACCAAAGAATTCCAATTTACATACATGTCTACCACCTTATCAATCGGTTTAAAAATTAAAATCAGCTTTTAATTGTGACAATTCGATTCTATTCACAAAAGTTCTCCTGCAATTTGGACACGAGTATAAACAGTAAAATCAAAAGCTCAAAAGCTTAAAAAAGAAAATTCAATCCAATTTTTATTTAGCGAGTTTACATGGCTTATAAAATTACAGACAACTTTTACTGTCGAGAAGCTACAATGCAAAAATAAATAAACTATGACATTCTGGATGTGTCAAAGTCAATTAGGATTCGATTCTATTTTTCAAACGATTCAAATTTGGACCAATTTTTGCACCATCAAAGAATTTCAATTTACATACAAGTCTGCCACCTTATCAATTGGTTTAAAAATTAAAATCAGCTTTTAACTGTTACAATTCGATTCTATTCACAAAAGTTCTCCTGCAATTTGGACACGAGTATAAACAGTAAAATCAAAAGCTCAAAAGCTTAAAAAAGAAAATTCAATCCAATTTTTATTTAGCGAGTTTACATGGCTTATAAAATTACAGACAACTTTTACTGTCGAGAAGCTACAATGCAAAAATAAATAAACTATGACATTCTGGATGTGTCAAAGTCAATTAGGATTCGATTCTATTTTTCAAACGATTCAAATTTGGACCAATTTTTGCACCATCAAAGAATTTCAATTTACATACAAGTCTGCCACCTTATCAATTGGTTTAAAAATTAAAATCAGCTTTTAACTGTTACAATTCGATTCTATTCACAAAAGTTCTCCTGCAATTTGGACACGAGTATAAACAGTAAAATCAAAAGCTCAAAAGCTTAAAAGAGAAAATTCAATCCAATTTTTATTTAGCGAGTTTACATGGCTTATAAAATTACAGACAACTTTTACTGTCGAGAAGCTACAATGCAAAAATAAATAAACTATGACATTCCGGATGTGTCGAAGTCAATTAGGATTCGATTCTATTTTTCAAACGATTTAAATTTGGACGAATTTTTGCACCATCAAAGAATTTCAATTTACTTACAAGTCTACCACCTTATCAATCGGTTTAAAAATTAAAATCAGCTTTTAATTGTGACAATTCGAATTCTATTCACAAAAGTTCTCCTGCAATTTGGACACGAGTATAAACAGTAAAATCAAAAGCTCAAAAGCTTAAAAAAGAAAATTCAATCCAATTTTTATTTAGCGAGTTTACATGGCTTATAAAATTACAGTCAACTTTTACTGTCGAGAAGCTACAATGCAAAAATAAATAAACTATGACATTCTGGATGTGTCGAAGTCAATTAGGATTCGATTCTATTTTTCAAGCGATTCAAATTTGGACCAATTTTTGCACCATCAAAGAATTTCAATTTACTTACAAGTCTACCACCTTATCAATTGGTTTAAAAATTAAAATCAGCTTTTAATTGTGACAATTCGAATTCTATTCACAAAAGTTCTCCTGCAATTTGGACACGAGTATAAACAGTAAAATCAAAAGCTCAAAAGCTTAAAAAAGAATATTCAATCCAATTTTTATTTAGCGAGTTTACATGGCTTATAAAATTACAGACAACTTTTACTGTCGAGAAGCTACAATGCAAAAATAAATAAACTATGACATTCCGGATGTGTCGAAGTCAATTAGGATTCGATTCTATTTTTCAAACGATTTAAATTGGACGAATTTTTGCACCATCAAAGAATTTCAATTTACTTACAAGTCTACCACCTTATCAATCGGTTTAAAAATTAAAATCAGCTTTTAATTGTGACAATTCGAATTCTATTCACAAAAGTTCTCCTGCAATTTGGACACGAGTATAAACGGTAAAACCAAAAGCTCAAAAGCTTAAAAAAGAAAATTCAATCCAATTTTTATTTAGCGAATTTACATGGCTTATAAAATTACAGACAACTTTTACTGTCGAGAAGCTACAATGCAAATATAAATAAACTATGACATTCTGGATGTGTCGAAGTCAATTAGGATTGGATTCTATTTTTCAAACGATGCAAATTTAGACGAATTTTTGCACCATCAAAGAATTTCAATTTACATACAAGTCTACCACCTTATCAATCGGTTTAAAATTTAAAATCAGCTTTTAATTGTGACAATTCGAATTCTATTCACAAAAGTTCTCCTGCAATTTGGACACGAGTATAAACAGTAAAATCAAAAGCTCAAAAGCTTAAAAAAAATATTCAATCCAATTTTTATTTAGCGAGTTTACATGGCTTATAAAATTACAGTCAACTTTTACTGTAGAGAAGTTACCACGTAAAAATAAATAAACTATGACATTCTGGATGTGTCGAAGTCAATTAGGATTCGATTCTATTCTTCAAACGATTCAAATTTGGACCAATTTTTGCACCATCAAAGAATTTCAATTTACATACAAGTCTACTACCTTATCAATCGGTTTAAAAATTAAAATCAGCTTTTAACTGTGACATGCCGAGAAGTGACCATGTAAAAATAAATAAACTATGACATTCTGGATGTGTCAAAGTCAATTAGGATTCGATTCTATTTTTCAAACGATTCAAATTTGGACAGACGTAAATGTATTAAAATCGAAATATCCGAAAGGATTCAAAAAAATGTAGGTATTTGGCTGGATTATTTTTTATAGTATCGATAACTAATTCTGTTTGTATACAAGAGAATAAAAATAGAACAGCAGTCGCAATCGTTCCTCAGACATCAGAGAATGTGGTAATTGACAAACTAGTAACAAGAGAAAGTAAAATCGGATTTGAAGACGACAAACTTTAAAAGAAGCCGCACGCACGTACTGGGATGCCCCGAATGAAGTTTTTTTTTTTCTAGGGGCGTAGAAAGCCCCCACTCAAGGACAAAAGGTGTGTGTGCATTATGTATACAATTTCGCGTTCTGGTAAAACGCTAACAGCCTTTTTCACTGCATAAAATCGTTCGTCTGCTTCCTGTGAGTTCGTTTACGAATTTAGGTTTGGCACGTTCCGTTTCCACACAAACACGAACATAGGCGAGCATTTACAATGCGTTACGTAAACTGGAACACAAAAGTTTTTGGCGTGGAGTTAAAATTTCATTGGCTAAACTCCGGACTCCACAAATATTTCACAAGTATAACAAAAAAAAATATTTTAGGGGGAAATTAATCGCTTCGTAGAATTAATACATGTAGAAAGACAAAGGCAACGAGCTTTTATTTGCAAGAGGTGACCTCATTTTTTTTTTAATTTTTGATCACCTCATATATTTCAGTTTCTGGCTTAATAAAAGAAGCTTTCGTGTGCGGTGGTTACCTGGTCGTTTTCAATAAGTTGAAAAAAAAAAGAAAGAATTAATCAATTCACATAATTTCGTTTTCATAAGTACCGGTTGTTCGGTTCACCTTGAATGCGTCGAGTCTTCGGCGTGAAGAAGTGGGTAACCCAATAACCTCGTTGGGGGCCAAGGACCGAAGAACATCGAAGATGGCCGTGCCCGGAATATTGTGCTTCAAGTAGGTAAGTGCTTTTATGAATCTGCACTGCACTGGCAGGCACTGACCAGCTCAAAAGAATATGTTGCGCCAAGTAATTTTCCTGCATTTAGTGCTCCTAATCTTCAGCTTCCAGTATTCGTTTTCTGCATCCATTTTAGGTAAGTCACGTACTCATATTTTTCTATCCTATTTTTTATTCCCAAATAAATCAAAAATATGTCATTCCTCTTTCTTGTTTTTGAAATGAATTTTCGATTGAAACGAAATTCCTTTGACGAAACCCCCCCTCCGTGATATTTAGCGGCTATCTGTTAATCATTAGAGTTCATTATTCAAAGCACGGAAGTTGGAGCTTCAAGAATATTAATTAGTTAAGGCGCAAAGAAAACCAGTTAACGTGCAGACGGAATATTATTCATTCTTGAATTAATTTAAGTATTCGTCGCGTGAAATTTCACTTGGGGGAAAGAAGAAAATTGATTTTCATTTTGATACTGATACATTTTAATTAGGAAGACCACAAAATTATTCAAAAAAAAAATCTTCTGCTAACCTTCTGATATAACAAACAAATTTGATTGGACTTACAGGATGGCTACAATTAAAGCGTGACATTTAATTGTTTTTTTTTTTTTTTCATTTTTGAATTTATTATTTAGGTTAACAAATCACGTCTTAAATTTATTATTAACTATTTCCTCATTTAGATTTAATTTGGGATGATGATACTTCAACCCCCGTAGAAAGTCGTGTAGAAAATGTAGAAGCAGATCAAAAATCATGTGCTTGCATCGAAGCCTCTTGCAAATGCTGCGTTGATTTTAATTTGACTTACATCGACCTTGGGGGCCCAGGTAAACAAACTTAAAAAATAAAAACTAAATAAATGCAAAATAGAAATTGGTGGATTTTTGATTTTTTTTTAGGGTGTGTTCAGATGCGTTACATTTCCCAAAATGATGGCCTTACAGTGAATGTGTCTTACGGTGAAAGCCTTTTGCACAGTGAAGAGATTAAAGGGCCAAACCCAAAACCAACTTGCATTTCTTTGCTTGGAAGCTTCGCTGAAGTCTGCGCTCGATTTTCAAGCTTGGAACCCTACAAGGACGGCTTAAAGGGTTGCTTGCTGCTAGAGCCCAAGTTTTTGGGTGATATACAAACGCAATTTGATATTGGCTGTTTTCTTATGGGACCTGACGGCATGAAGCTTGATCCCACCTCAAACACCTCCTCGACCACCATAACTCAGCTCGTTGAAAATAATACTTCCTCGCAGAATGCTACCGAGTAAGGCTTTGCTTGCTTTTTATAAAAAAAAAACACATAACTGACGAGGAAGGCATTTATTATAACTTGTTTTAGGAACGAAGGGGAAGACGGAGGGTTTAACGAGGAGGAATTAATTGCTGTCGTAAACGAGTCTGCAAAACAAGGCTTACTTTTCTTCGGAAATCTCTTAGGTCTAGCTTTTAGCAATTCCGATGTCAATAACACCAATATTACTCCTCAGACAAATGCTGCTACTTCGGAAACTTCTGCGGAAAGTTTGCGTAAGGCTCGAAAACTATCTTCTAAACTCAACCAAATTTAGTTCTCTTATCGACGGCATTAATTATTAACAATTATTTATGCAGCTTCATTACGCTTGAAAATATACGAATACATCAAGGAAGTGTCTTTTTTTAATTATCAGCTTTAAATATTCAAGAAAGTCAACTCTATTACATCATATACAGTTGTTGATTGTTTAGTTGATTCTTTTTTGTAATTTTAATTTTAAAAAAATACGCAAATTTATTTTGACTCTTAAAAGTCAAGAAGATGTCCGTCGTTAAATCGTATTTTGATTTTTTAATTTGCTTAAAATATTAAAATTTTTGTATTGAACAAGCATCGCTTGTTGCGCCATCATTGGTGTATTACCTACACTAATGCCTTAAACTAAGACGTTCCTTGCGTTCTTTAATTCAACAATTTGCTGTGATGGATGTGGACAGTGATTTGAAAAGTTCCAAGAAATCAAATATCTGTTAGATTATAATCGATTTATTGTAATTATAAATATTTCAATCAATGGTTGTGCTCAAAAAATTACTTTTTCCCGTAAAATTACGAGAAAATACATATTAATATAGGTGGAGCTCGATGAGGCTTCATGATTAAAGGTTTCTGTAATATATGATGAAAAAGGCAAGTCAATTTCTGGACTTCCTGAATTTTTCTGTCACCGATTCACATTTTTCATAATTTTTTTCTCGAGAACTGCTCGAGGTAGAGACTTGCGGTTTGCAGCATTCGATCCGTGTGCTCAAACTCTATGAGGGTGATTTTTTTCGCGGTAATCTACTTTTCGTAAAAGTCCTCACATTTTAATGGACTATAGACTTACTACTTTTAGAGACAAAATATATTTCTTTCTCCTAAAATCACGAAAAAATTCACCTACGTAGAGCTCAACGAGGCGCATTCAAAATCGGGCCTCGTTTCTCTGTAGCTCACTCCCTTGCCGAGATATCCACCCCTAAAGTGCCATCGCAGAAAACCTATTTTTTTCGTACTGAGAAACTAAAAAGGTAAAAATACGCTAAAATCAATCGAATCAACCGAATAATTGTGATTTATGGAGTGATATGGAACGATTTTAATTCACAAAACAGTTAAAATAACAATAAAAACAATAAATGTAATTAATTTATTCATATATTGCTGGTGCTGCCATCTTCGAGCCATCTTTTGAATTTCGTTGATTCATTAATTAATTTTTTAATTTTTTGAATGACATTTAGATTTGTTAATTCAAGCTGAAAGAATTTTTAATCTTTAATTTGAAGCAGCTAGTTTAATAACAAAAATATGTAATTTGTAATAGTAATCTGCATGAGGTAAGGTAACTACAGTTTCCTGTAAATGAGAAACGCGTTATCTATTATGTAAATGATTAAATTACATTAGCTGAATGTCCTTTTTTATGTGTTGACAAATTGACGTTCAATGAATGTCAACAAAGTGATTAAATACATGAAATAAAGAACGCAGAGGAGATATGAGCAGCTTGTACTTACACCACCCAAACTTCTAAGGAAACATATTTTTTTTACGCTGTAATTAAAAAAGTAAAGCAATGGAAATTGCGAAATCTTTGTTTAGCCACAGAGGCCATGAGGGTTACGTTGGAAAAGAAGGGCATAATGTAAGGGGTAAGTTCATGTAAATATCCCCCCAAGTAATCGAAGGGTTTTCTAGAAAAGGGAGCTTGAACTGGCAATTTCGGATGATGAAGATCTGGACGATGATACTCTCACCGACAGGTTTTCTGAAAGGCTCAGCATGGTTGATTTGTTGACTCCCAGCCCCGGAGGACCATTTTCTGCTTTGACACCGAGCATGTGGCCTCAGGATATTATGGCAAAATTAACGGTCGTTCCAGACGACCCGAATTCCCAACCGGAATACAGGTGAACCACACCACACTCCCTCAAAAATTCATTTCATTTCATTTATTCCTGTAGATTTGATGAGTTTGGTTTTCGAGTTGATGAGGAAGACGGGCCAGAACAAAGCTCAAATAAGCTGCTGGGAATTCCGTTTGTCGAAGACGCTCAGCACAGGTTTACTCAAAAACAATCACCACTAATAAATCACTTCACTTTCTGAATATTTAGGTTGCAATGGGTCGCTCATTTAGAATTTTCACATAACAAAGAAGTGTCGGATTTAACATGGGATAAGGTCGAAGTTAGACTCCCCAGGACGGACAAGCTAAGAGTGATGGTAAGAAACGGTATTCCACATTCTTTAAGACCGCAAATGTGGATGAGAATGTCTGGTAAATACTACAAAATTAGGTTACATGGTTAATATTAAATGACCTTCGTTGTTCAGGTGCTTTACAAAAGAAGCAGCAATCGGAGCTGAGTTACAAAGACATTGTGAAAATGTCGAGTAACGATTCTTTAATGACGTCTAAACAAATTGAGAAAGACTTGCTGCATACGATGCCAACAAATGTGTGTTTTAGCCACATGAATAGCACGGGGATACCGAGGTTGAGACGTATTTTGAGAGGACTTGCTTGGTTGTATCCAGATATAGGGTAGGTTTACTCGATTTTTTTAAATCATTCTTTTAATAATAAATTGCAGATACTGTCAGGGGACTGGAATGATTGTTGCATCTCTCTTGCTTCTGTTAGAAGAAGAGGATGCGTTTTGGATCATGGTTACAATAGTCGAGGATTTACTACCAGCTTCATATTATAGTTCGACTTTAATCGGTATTAAGATTTGGATTAAAGTTTTATTTTAATCAAGGTCGCTTTTTTTTAGGCATCCAAGCAGACCAAAGGGTATTGAGGACTTTAATAACCAATTATTTGCCAGACTTAGATGAATGTCTGAAGAATCATGACATCGAGTTGTCACTGATTACCTTGCACTGGTTTTTGACGTTATTCGCAAGTGTTGTACATATGAAAATATTGTTAAGGATATGGGACTTGTTTTTCTTTGAAGGGTCTCTAGTTTTATTCCAAATTACTTTGGGCATGCTGAAAATGAGAGAACCGCAGATTAAGCTGCTGGAAAATTCAGCCCAAATATTTAATGCGCTTTCTGACATTCCAGGGGTGATCGACGAA
This sequence comes from Prosopocoilus inquinatus, assembly GCA_036172665.1. NCBI lineage: Eukaryota > Metazoa > Arthropoda > Insecta > Coleoptera > Lucanidae > Prosopocoilus > Prosopocoilus inquinatus. Next base: position 14,080,387 of record CM069880.1, on the reverse strand, counting down.
GTTGCTAAGTTACTAGAGGCAAGTTCAATTAAATTTAAGGCCTACCGTGTATTGACTCATCATTCGTTTTGAAGGTGTCTACGCAAGTTGCAAATTCTCTAAATGATGTTATGATAGAGACTTATCGCAGGAGGCATTTGGCTTATTTAATGGCGGATCAGGGGGCTTTGGTTGGAAATCCTGAAGCAGCACCTAATTTACCTAAACAACATTTAGCCAGGTTTGTGATTTTTTATTTGAGTTATTTTATTTTGTTACTTAACTTTTTTGAATTAATGATAGGCGGCAAGTAAAAAAGACGAAATCAGTAATACAACTGTTATTATTCAACGAAAACTCAGAGGACGACATAAAATGTAAGAACATAAAGCAAACGGAAATTCTAGTCGATTTGCGAGAGGCAATTCTGCAAGTAAGTCGGGCGCAAGTTTTGGCCATGCCGAAATTAACTCCCCCAATTTTAGATTGCGAGGCATTTTCTGCAAGTAGATCCAAAATTAAGCTCGGAAATTTCTTTGGTGGCCGACTATTCCATGGAAAGTCACAGTACGGATCACACGAATTACATTAACGTGTCTAAAAATAGAAAGCGGAGAGCTAAAGCATTGCTGGGTATGTAAACATGGACGTTGTAAGATAATTTTAAGTATAAAAAAAATTTGTAGACTTCGAGAGACATGACGATGATGAATTGGGGTTCAGAAAGAATGATATAATTACGATAATAAGTCAGAAGGATGAGCATTGTTGGATTGGTGAATTAAACGGTTTGCGAGGTAGGTACCACTCTTAATGTAAATGTAAGCACAGTCGATACGTGATTATTTTAGGTTGGTTTCCTGCTAAATTCGTCGAGCTTTTAGATGAACGCAGCAAACAGTATAGTAGTGCAGGTGATGATAGTATTTCAGAAACCGTCACCGATTTAGTAAGAGGAACGTTATGTCCTGTAGTCAAACAAGTATTAGAACATGGAATGAAACGTCCTAATTTTTTAGGTAATACAAACTTAATTAAATGAATCATTGAGGCATTACATTTATTACAGGAGGACCTTGTCATCCGTGGCTTTTTATTGAAGAAGCGGCTACGAAAGAGGTTGAACGCGATTTTAATTCTGTGTATAGCAGACTTGTATTGTGTAAAACATATAGATTAGATGAAGACGGGAAAGTTTTGACCCCCGAAGAGGTATTTATATTATTATTAACGAAGAACCTGAATAATTTTGATTTCCAGTTATTGTATCGATGTGTCCAAGCTGTGAATTTATCACACGATAATGCCCATGCTCAAATGGATGTTAAATTGCGCTCGTTAATTTGTCTGGGTTTAAACGAACAAGTCCTTCATTTATGGCTGGAAGTGTTGTGCTCGTGCAGTGAAGTCGTTCAGAAATGGTTTAGACGCTGGCTTCGAAGTGAAGGTTTTTTTTTTTAATATTTTTAATTTTAGGTATCACCCGTGGTCGTTTGTTTATAGTCCTGGTTGGGTGCAAATAAAATGTGATCTCCGAATTTTATCGCAGCTGTCGTTTAATTTAAATCCCGACTGGGAGCTGCCAGTTAAAAAGGAATTAAATAATCAGCCGCTTAAAGACGGAGTGCGTGATATGTTGGTAAAACATCATTTATTCAGTTGGGACATTTAAATTTGAATGTCAGTAGTAAATTTCATACATCCATATCACCCAATAATAAATAAATAATAATGTGTTAAATTTCACTGACTGAATTATATTAACAGTGAAGTCGAGCCTTTAATATTAGGCTAATATTCTACACATATATCATTTTTAATGCCTTATCAGTGAACCTGTTACGTAGCAGAAATTAATTTCTATGTTCTTAATACAATAATAAAATGCTTATCGATGAAACACATAATCATATATTCGTTGACAATAAATAATTTTCTTTTTCTTTCTAAATCTGCTACATATCCGGTTGACGTTAAAACTATTTTATTAAAAACGTATCCTGGCGTGGATGTGAATAAAAATAAAATAGATCTGTCCATATAATGGCCTTCAATTAATTTAATCTGTTAAAAAAAAAATTGTACTCTAAACTCGAGTCATAAATAATTTTGATAAACCTAAGCTCACATTTTATCTATATTTTTTGTTCTAATTTATTTATTTATAGGCTCACACAGTCTTGTTGTGTTAAGTAATTTAAATATTTATTTATAGCAATAGAAAAAACGAAATATGAATAAAAAAAAAGTATCTACCGAATGCCGAAATAATGTACATCTGTATATTTTTATTAATCTTTTGTGTATAAAGTGTAAGTCAATAAAGATCAAATTTTAATTTTCATACGTTTATTACTTTCACCCACAAAAATAAATTATGTATGCCATAGGTAATATTATAAAAATACATGTGAACAATTTTATTTTAGAGTTCGATACCCAAAGCTTTAGGCAAAGTTGTTCCACAGGGGCCAGCGAAGTGAAACCTGAAAATTAAAAAAAAAAAAAAACGTGCAAAACTGCACAGTAGAAATTTTTTCTTTGATTTACCGAAAATCATCACTTGCAGGTTCTTCGTTCAAGTTGAATTCGGCAACGGGTTTCCCTCGTTCTGCAACGCGTGGCGCAAACATTGCTGCGGGATACACAACCGATGATGTCCCAATCACCAGGCACAAATCACAACTTTCAACTAAGCTAACTAAATAGTTAAAAACATTAACTTAGACTGGTCTTTTAATGGTGGGTGGTAACTTATAACTTACTAGCTTTGTTTAGAATCTCAGGGTCTAAGGTTTCCCCAAACCAAACGATGTAAGGGCGTACTAGGCCCTTGCATTTAGAACATTTTGGTAGGTCTTTTACATCGATTGGTGAGACTTCGAGTTCATCGGCGATCGGATCGCTGAAATTAATTGAGATTGCTAAAATATTTTTTTATCATTAAAATCGTTTGTACCCCCTTCCGTCTAAAGCTTCGCATATCGGGTTTTCTATGTTGACGTTGATGTAAAAACACTTTGTACATTTGACCTTAGTTAAAGAACCGTGTAATTCGACGACTTCTCGAGAGCCAGCTCTGTAATGAAGTCCGTCCACGTTTTGTGTTATGACAGTGAAGTTACGTCCTTCGTTTTTACATTTTTCTTCATACAGTGCCAGCGCTACGTGAGCCTGATGGTAATTAATTATTTTGTTAATTAAATTTGTTTGCATGTTTCAAGTTGCTTACGTTATTTGGTTGGCAATTAAATGCGACATTCCTTCGGTAATGGTAAAACTCCCATACTAATGCGGGGTTTGCCCTAAATGCTTCCGGTGTAGCTAACTCGGTAGCTCGGTGTGTTCTCCACCAACCACCCGCTCCCCGAAATACAGGAATCCCGGACTCCGCAGATATACCAGCCCCCGTTAAAGCTACGATGTTTTTGGCTTCGTTTAGAATTTTGGCGAAACCCTCGTAATCGGCTAGGTTTCGTTTTGCCATGTTTAACGAAAAACCAGCGGATTGTCTGAATTTCACACTTACCCGAATTAGCAAATTCATGAATAACTGCAAAATTTACATACAATCGAGAATTTCAAACATACAGGTTTTGAGGCTAAAGTTTAAGATTTAAAAATGACATTTCATTAGGTCTTTTGTTCGTGGAATTTTTATCCCCTTGTCTAAAAACAGAATTATCGCAAATTTCGTTTTACCAGTGGCGTAACAGCAAGAACTTGCACTTTAATTTCATGACGTTTGCACGACCTACTTCAAAACACAAGCGTGCTGCGTTCAACCAAACCGCTCTCTGCTGTCTCCCGCTTAACGAAGCAGCAGAGCGTTCAGATAGCCTATCCAAGAAATAAAAGTTAAATATTTTGGGTACACAGAAAAGAGAATATAGTAAAATCGAGTAAAATTGGAACCAGACACAAGAACTAGCAAATATTCGTACAATTATATAGCAAGGCGCTATTTTAATCGTAAAATTTACTGCAATTATTCGAATATTTGCTACTTTTTTGTATGTGGCAACGCCGACTCGTGCATAACATATTTGGGTAGGCACCAGACATACTCCTAAAGCGCTGGCTCTGTCTAACACACATGAAGAGAGAACGTGTCTAACACACATGAAGAGAGAACGAACAATACACGACGCACAACAGTCGCCTACCCAAATATGTTACGCAGAGCCGTCGCTGGTATGTGGTTTCTATTTCATTACCAAATACTACAATTGTATTATTTTTTACTACACACTTTCTTCTGTGTAATACATAATAGGTTATGGAAGAAAATCTAAGCAAAGTTTCCGAACGTTACCGATGAAGTTTGTCCATTATTCGTAATTATGAATTAAATGCCCGTTTCTTGCACTAGTGCGCCTGGTGTAAACTAGTGTTGACAAACGAACAAACCAAGAATAGGTTATTTCTCCTTCGGTTTGCGCGGGAAATTTAAATTTTTGAATGTACCCTGATCAATGCAACCATGTGGGTGGGTGCTTTCATCGCACCGGGTTCATTCCCTGGCCCATATCTAGTAATAAGATAAATTTTTTTGTGCCTAAAGAATATTTCTTTCACAAATTTTTGATGAAGTATTACGTAAAAAATGAAGCTAGGCATGAAATACTGAACGTTACCCCGACAAAAGTACAACTTGAAAAGGATGGAGGATCTGACACAAATATGTTGTTAATGCACAGTTAGGTGCCTTATACCTGTGTTTAAAATATCAGTTTGATAACTTAAAAGGATCTAGACGATATCGCCCAAAAAAAAAGAACAATATTTTCGATACCTTTTTCAGAACTTATGACCCAATTTTTTGATATTCTATTCACCCTGAAAATATCTGGAGTTATTTCTAAATCAAGGTGTGTATTCCTGTTTAGAACAAATTAAAAAAGACGTTTTTATCCTTCTCTTTATTTCACGATTTTTACAAGATTATAAAATCAGATAAATTTCCATTTTTCCAGTTTGTCCTTTGTTTTCGATTTCACTATCTCTAATCGCCATCGTTTGATGGTGGTGTTGGCACGTTCACCTCTTCTCTGAAACAAAATTAAACAATTATACTAAAAATATTGTAAGGATAAAAAATTTAAGGAAATGAAGGGGCTGAGAGAGAATCTCAACGGCATCATATTCAGCATAGCGACTAAGGAAAGCAGAAACGTCTTGCGCCAGTAAATGTTTGTAAAAATCGACAAAAAAAAAAACTTTTTCAGACATTGCATAAAAAAAAGGTTTATATTTTATTACCCAAAGAAACTGGCCATCTTTAACAGTACAACATGTAGTATTCCTTCAGTGGGAAATTCCAGAACAACGTTGGGTATCTGTAGTTCTGGCTTCCTCACCAAAATAATAGTTTGGCCTTCCACATTATACCCGTTAAGATCTGCTAACATCAGTTTAAGTGATAGACCAAGCTCACCATGAACTTCAAGGCAATATTCCCCTTCTGTATTAAACGATAATGTTGTCTGCAGCAATACATTGCCTCTGTAGTAACAATTACAAGGGAACTTATTGGCCATTGTCAGTTTCCGCTGTTGATAATTTCTCCAGTCGATTAGGAGAGTTTTAAAGTCTAAAAATAAAAAAGAAAGTATCACTGTTTGGTTTAGTTTAGGAGCTCTTTATTTTTTGTGTTGTGCTAGGTTGGGGGTTTATACGGCTGATAACTTGGTCAGGTTAAAAATGAAAGAGATTTGTTTCAAAACGTGCTTTATCCATCTTGAATGAAAGTGCACTGTAATATTACCAGTTACTTTACTTGGCATTTAAATACATTTGATCGTGCAAAAAAAAAAACATCTTAGCTACTTATTGAAAACTATAAAGGAGCAAATCAGCTACATAAATACCTTAAAATGAGGTTTACATAGCGTGGTCAAAACTTTTGGTAAAATGAATAAGGCAAGTTTTGAAATGGACTTTTAATGTATGCACCTGGTGTGGTTTTATCTTGCATATCTGCTTTCATTATAAAAATCAAAGACAAAAACTAGTCCATCAAGAGACAACCATGACATACACACAGGGGCGCGTTCATAAACTTCATCAGAGAACCACTTTAGGTATTTAAGATGGAAAACAAAATGCACGAATACACTTACACAAGAGAGAAAGAATATTACTCAGAGTGCGCTCTTTTTTATTCCTGAATGCGCCGACTCTATAGATCTGTTCGTTTGTCAACACTAGTTTACACAGCGTTCGTTTGTCACAGTGCAGATGTACTGATTGCATTCGTTTGTTCAGTGCAACACTTTGCGAACTGCACTTAGTTGCTCGCAACAAATTGATTTAGTCAAGGATTCTCTTTTTAATTAAATTTTTCTTCCATCATGGACATGACTTTCACGGATAGAGAAACCTCTCGCCCTCCCGATGTATCCGCCACTGGCTTATACGTTCATTTGTTCGAGGCGTTAGATCAGTTGAAATTACTAAATTCATGCCGCGCGAGCGGCATTGCCAGATAAAGAAATAGTTCATGTTGTAATATTGGCAACGGAGGAAGTACAATGCAAAATTATGCAGAGGCAATCAAACAAGGTGGGAAAAATTAAGATATTTTGTACATCACGTAATGGGCGTAATTTTTTACTTGACACAGTTCAATCATAAATATTAGATTATGTAATTAAATATAACTTTAAAATGAAGAAGTAATTGGCGGCCATTTAGATTTCTCTTTACTGTAAGGGCGACATCTGTTGCATTCTATTAGATTTGATGAGCGGCGTTTAGTACAAGATGGCAACACCGAAATCCCAACACTGACTTCTTCTTACCATGCGAAACCAGTTGTACTTCGAACGGTGTGGGGTGTGTTGCGCATTCGTCCGTTTGCGTCGAGCTATAATCGTGTTTTGATTTCAGTGTGTTTATTTTTGCACTTCTAATCTCCCTTATCTAACAAGTGATATATGATTTCATTCGCCATTTAAATTTCTTGAAATTCGGGTAAAACAGTTCAAGTGTTTGTGAACACGTCCTGATTATTTTTAGAGGGATATTATTGAGATGGTATGTTTTTGTTCTCTTAAAGTTCAATCATCTGTATATACTTTGTTTAAATAACGCCGATATTGTGTTAATAAAACGGAAGTCCTGAAGAATTCGAACTCGTAAATTCATTTTGACATTTACGTATATTTTAATCAATTTGTTTCGTACTGTGTGCACATGTAATTACTAAGCGTGAAGGTATCCAAGGACATGTAAGATTTAACTACTGCATCTCCATACAGGAAAATCTAGGAAACGTACGTGTATTTCGTATTGGGTCACTCGAAGCTATTCATTACGTTCAGAAAAAATGATACATTATGTCCTAACTATATGTATACACTATACCACACGTTCTGTCAAAAAATCTCCACTCCAAGGAAAACAAATGAAATTAAAGGAAAAATCTGTGATTATACACATTTCTACCTACCACTTTTATTATTACGCAATGCCATTAAAAATTTAAGTCTAAGTTTAAAAATGTAAACGCAAGAAAAGTAAAAATTTCCTCCTAAAAGCATTTATACATTATGTGATTATTGAATAAATACTCACAACATGTTTATTTAATGTATAGATTAATCTCTACTTGAGTATTTGATGGATTTATTTATACTATGGACAATATGTATCTAGTCATTGAATTAATTGCGTTTGTATATAATAGGCTGAGTATAAAAGAGAAAATCGTATAGTATATCTGCGTAACAATGTATTTTCTCTCTGTCAAATTGCGCTTCGAATTAGTATGTTTTTTTTTTTTTTTCTTTGTTGACTTCGAGGGATTTTCTGCCGCAGCTAACGACATAATAATGAGACGAGACATTCCTGGGCAGCTATCCATAACCAAATATTTACACGTTCGTTTTCTTTAAAAAATGCGGAAATTGACACTCTAAATATGGACATCCTGTAATGCACCGCTTCGTATACCAACGTTTATTGACACCGCAAGACAACTTTTCCAAATATACTATAATTAACACTTTCTCTACTAAATGAACCAGAGAAATGAATTAAATACGAATGCTTTTTTTTAACCGAACCACGCTAAACAAGCAAAATCTGGAAGTCTGACGGACAATTCATTGTTAAATTTAATTATTTGCTTGATTATTGGAAATTTCTCCAATTACGACCTATGTACAAACGCACATCAAAATCGAATTTTTGTTTTTGCTTCATTTAAAAAGAAAGCATTGGTAGTAAAATCACACAGGAAATTAAAGGGCTAGTAAATATTGTCACGCATCAGAAAACTCTAGTCTTCATGTCTTTTAAATTCTTTACAGCAGTGTGTTGTTACAAAAACGTAAAATAGGTAAAAGCACCATTATATTTCATAAAATAAAAAAAAAGTGTCTAATTGCTGTGGATATGTTGTATGCACAACATATTTTTTTTAATAATCAATAAAATAAATCATATATATTCAAAAACTCTCCAAGTTCAAGAATGAAGGACGTTATTAAACTCCTTACCTGGTCGACCTTCACTTTATTCTTTGACATAAACAAAAAAAAAGTCATCCAGGTTTACCTTACCACCTTGTCGAATGTGTGTAGTATTTTTATACCGCCTGAATGTCCAGATTGATTGCATTTTTTTTTAAATGCAAATTAATAGACAGACCAGAAGCAAGTTGCAACGGTATTAACATGCAAAAATAATTTTGAAAATTTACACATTTTCGTATGTTTAATTATAGTGGATACACAAAAGCTACCTCATGGTCACAATTGATTGAAATGCCAGGGCCAGACGTATTTGGGTGTGTCCATGTATGCAAACTGAAGCAAGTAAATTTAGGGAAATTGAAATTTGAAGGTCTTCAAAAATATCATCTTTAAAAATCATCAGTTAAAATGTAACGCCAAAATTAAAATTTCTACCTTACCACCAAGAAAAAATGCTCAGTTTTGATGGAAAACTGCATTTCTTCATTTCCGATTCCCGTTTACGAATGTATGGATGGTTCTAGAAGAAAACGAGGGAAAAGATCTTTTATTGGATGAATCCACTCCTTCATTTCTCCCCGCGTTTTTTTTTTTGAAACATATGGTAAAGGTAATTTAGAAGAAAAGTTAAAAGCGGTTTCGATTCATTTGATTTCATTTCTAGAGTATCTTCGTCTCATTTTATTTCATAAAGTTAAAACAAGTTGCCAGTGCACGTGTATCAAAAAAAAAGCTATAAGAACAACTTGAGGGAGGAAGATTTCAAAAGAAGAAATACCTTACGTAACTTCTTGAAACCAAACAGAGAAATGCAAGATTCAAATTAAAATTTCATTCGATTAGAAACACACCTGACGTAATTAAAACCTCGCAGAACAAAAAGTAATTTTAACCAAATTGAAGCGTCTGAGAAAAAGAAAGTCTGCAACCTCGTTCGTCCATTGTATGTGTACTTTTCTTTCAAAACTGCGTTCATTTAATGTTTTCCTTATGTATGTCGTTTAATAATCATTCAGAGAGAGAGAAAGAGACGAGGCGACTTGCTCTTATTATTATTACTTCTATTATTATATTTTCTCATTTTGAAAGTGAACTCAAAATATAATTAAAAAAAGCGCGCTCACGTTGATTCGACGGTTACCAATAATGTTAACTGTAAAAGTTGACAAACACGCACGAAAACTGGAACGTAAATTTTTATACTCGCGCGTTTTTCGTAACATAAAAGGCAATTAACATTCACCAAGTAAATTAAAACAACAAGTATGTGAGATTACTTACGCAATTGTATCATCTGCAGCTACTGAACTGACACGTCCTTCTATACCTACAAACATTTTATAACAGGTGTCCACAAAATTGTGCCTAATGTCATCGGTTTATCACAAGCTAAAAGATGTTATTAACCTTGAAAGAAATGCATATAATGGGATGCCCCCGCGTATATGAGATTACTTACGCAATTGTATCATCTGTAGCTACTCGTCCTTCTGTATAAACCCTTAATAACAGGGTGTCCACAGAAATGTACGTAATGTCAGCGGTTTATCACATAGAGAGAAACAAGCCAAAAGATGTTAACTTTGAAAGAGATGCATGTAATGGAATGCTTCTGCTTGATACTTGCGTTTTACAATGAGTATATCATTGTAAAAATAAAATGAATGTCTTGTACAATGAGTATATCGTTGTAAAAGTAAAATGAACCACTTGTTTCGTGTTCTCCAAGCAAATTTTAATCGCGGGTTTGATTGTATATGCAAAAAAGACGAGTGTATCATTCAGTATTGGTTGTACAATTGAAATCTCGGTGTATTTTTCAGATTGCGATTGTGTCATTTATCTGGGACATCCAGTATCATGAGTTGTGTTACTTTTAGAACAAGTTTCGCAAACATTTTTTTTGGTAAACCACAGGAATCTACTCGGTATCTGTGCATTTAAGTGTTAAAATGAATACTGGAGAGGTATGATTATATAATGTAGATGCATGGGTGTTCAATATGAATGAGATGATGGCGACGACGTTGGCGCGACAGCGCTTATGTGTAATCAACATATTTTGTTATACATGGCTGTCGTGATCCATTTCGTATATGTAGAATTTTTAAACGAATTGATAGTCTTGTAGGTATAGCTAATAATCCGCAACATGTTGGTTACGTCGATTTCGAGTTCAACGTTCTCTTACAACCTCGGCACAACATTCTTAATGTAGCTCGTCTTATAGAGCTACTACACGTGATATACCATCATATGCAGAACTGCTATGATACGACGAATGGCGACCGAATAAGGACGTCAGTTCAAAACGCGGATAAAAAAACGAAACAATTTACCTTCACCTACAAGAAGAACACGCCCCGCGAACGTAGATATACCGAATGCTTGTAATTGTTATGTTTCCATGCGTGCAACTAGGTATACAAAACGTAAAAGAACATTTTATTTAAATTTATTAAGTAACTGTACCAAATTCCTCGCTATTTCGTTTTACGAGGTGTATAATCACGCAACAATTTTTAAAACAGTTACACTAATAGCTCGAATTTAGAAACTCATTTGAAAAAAAAGTACGTATACGTATAGCGATGGTCGAAAGTAATCGAACATGTCATTTAATATTCAAGGTATTATTAATGCGATGCGCCGCCTCATTATTTGTTTACACGAGTGTACATACATACATTTTTATTAAGGAATGTTTTAGTAGAAAACGTCACCTAGTTTCCACCAATAAAATATTTACTTTCAACGAGATAAGACTCTAATTTAGATAAACACGTGATCCGTGCATCATTTGTTTGTAATAATAAAATTCCTCTGTTGCAAATAGCACTTTCATGGAAGTAACCAAGGACTTGGTCTATTGCACTATATTTGAACATATTTTAATTATTAATATCCTGGCAATGATTTAATTCCAAGTTTAATAACAGTAGTTGTGAACAAAATGATAACATACTGTATATTAACATACAATATTAATATGATGTAGAAAAGCACAGTTTAATTTTCTGTTTGACTTAGTTTTTTTTTTTTTTTTTTTAATAGAATACATGTATATGTACACCTAAAACAAAAATTAATGTCAAAATTATTTGTTAACTTGCATTTCACAAATTTTCTGTGGTAAACCAATTTGATTTCTAATTGCACTTAAAAATACTGATGACATCGTAATTGCAAAAAAAAAAAATACAAAGTAATGCAATCGATCCGAGTTCGATCACTGTTATGCAGAGGCAGCTTTCTTTCTGCAATTATTGAAAATGATCGAGTGTTTTACTTTTCCACATGAACGGCTGTGGAATTGTAATGAAAGTCAACCGTTACGAATCGTTTCGATTATTTAAAACCTCGTTGAAATTTCAAGATACACGTGAAACTGGAACGCGAATAATATTTTAATGACAATAAAGGAAAATGGCGGTAGGCAGTTTCTAATGGTGTACCTACCATTAAGTAATCCGCTTTCTTTTAAATAATTGCTCGAGACATAACGTCGTTAAACAAACTTATAATAAAGACGTAACTTGCAACGTTTCCATTAAACGCTCGTGTATTAAAATGTGCATCAAACTCGCTTTTTGACGACGTAATAACGTACTCGAGATACGTGTATGTTATATGTAAAGTGCTGTTGTAAGTGTCTTGAGTGTCAGTTTAATATAAGTATGTAAATCATGAGAAACTTACTTTTTAACAACAAAATATTCAGCAAACCAAAGAGAAAAGAATCACACCCTGTATATATACGCTATATCATTTATTAATTTATTAATAAACTATAATAACCATGGTGGATGGATGGTAAACGTATATGTATAGTATTTAAAATTAAAAAAAAGAAACCTCGCGTGGGATATTTACGTCATGCAAATAAATTTGCATTATTATTTAAACATTTGTTCAACAAGTGCACGAGAATAAGAAGAAAGAAAAAAAAATAAGAACGCGTTGCAATAATATAAAAGGCAACGTTCGTGGATGTGTTGCCATATTTGTTTTAGCAGAAAAAACTTTCTATTTCCCAAGAAAAGTGAAATTATAATGCGTTTGACCTTACCACGACTATACTAATTAGTTAAAGTTCATCATGCAAACGGGAGTGTTAATTTCATTTGTGTTTGTGAAAATCCCCTGCAAGCTTCATGCGATTGGAAGAGCCGTTTGTTCTACGTGGTTAATCTAATAATTTCGTGCCCGTCCTGTATAATTAGTTAGAGGTTTTTTCTTTTACAGTTAAATTTATAGTATATAGATACATAACGGTGTTTTAAATTGATTGTTCTAAAAAATGTTCGCCTTAATTGCATGTTATTAAATAGTTGTTATTTATCATCGTAATTTGTAATTAATAATAACCACTGCGCAGAAGAGGATTGCGCAGAAATCAATTTGCTCGGTAGTTAACTACCAGGAGCATAGATGGCGACGTAAATTAGTTTTAACATGGCCGACCCTATCGGTAGGCTAAAACTGTTTCTGTAAAGTGGGCCTTGGAAGGTACATCATCTGGCGCTCTCTGTGTGTCAAAATGACATATTAAATGAAAGCGGCAAATTTTAGACTTATGCCTTCATTATAAACAAATTCTGATGAGCCAGGGCGCGCACATCCTAGAGACAAATAAAAACAAACTGGAACCCTTCTTACATATTTTTAACCTGCAAATAAGATTTTGACACTTCTGGTTATACAAAAGTCATCAATAGATGGCGCCAGATGATGTACCCAAGCTTCAAATGTCAAAGGAACAAAAATTTGCATTGAAAATCGAAAATTGGAACGGCCATATAAGCGTTAGCTTATCGATATAATAGGCCATTGCTTTAAATGATAACAAAACAGCTTAAACAGCGACATCCAACGCTCGCTTTTTGAGTTAACTTTACAAATTGAAGCCAGTTTGCTACATAATAAGTCGTTCCATGCCAGGGCGGCCATGCTTGCTGTCGAAGCATAATGAAACTTTTTTAAAAAGAAATTTTGCCTCTGTACAGCTGTGCTCGAGGGATTCACTGCAATAAAAAACGATCTGCAATATTTTTTTTAGATTGTAAAACAAAAAATATTTTTGCATTTAACCACATACCATTCTAATTTAATTGGTTCAACTCTTTGCTATAGCTATCAGTACCATCATTGAGTACTGCGCAGTAAACTGATGCGCAGAAGCTAGTTAGCTACCAGGAGCACAGATGACGACATAATTTACCTTTAAAAAAATGTTCGCGTTAATTGTATGTTATTAAATAGTTGTTATTTATCGTCGTAATTTGCAATTAATAATAACCACTGCGCAGAAGACGATTGCGCAGAAACCAATTTGCTCGGTAGTTAACTACCAGGAGCATAGATGGCGACGTAAATTAGTTTTAACATGACCGACCCTATCGGTAGGCTAAAACTGTTTCTGTAAAGTGGGCCTTGGAAGGTACATCATCTGGCGCTCTCTGTGTGTCAAAATGACATATTAAATGAAAGCGGCAAATTTTAGACTTATGCCTTCATTATAAACAAATTCTGATGAGCCAGGGCGCGCACATCCTAGAGACAAATAAAAACAAACTGACGACTTAAGACTTCTTACATATTTTTAACCTGCAAATAAGATTTTGACACTTCTGGTTATACAAAAGTCATCAATAGATGGCGCCAGATGATGTACCCAAGCTTCAAATGTCAAAGGAACAAAAATTTGCATTGAAAATCGAAAATTGGAACGGCCATATAAGCGTTAGCTTATCGATATAGTTGGCCATGGCTTTAAATGATAATAAAACATCTTAAACAGCGATATCCAACGATCGCTTTTTGATTTAACTTTACAAATTGAAGCCAGTTTGCTACATAATAAGTCGTTCCATGCCAGGGCGGCCATGCTTGCTGTCGAAGCATAATGAAACTTTTTTTAAAAGAAATTTTGCCTCTGTACAGCTGTGCTCGAGGGATTCACTGCAATAAAAAACGATCTGCAACATTTTTTTTAGATTGTAAAACAAAAAATATTTTTGCATTTAACCACATACCATTCGAATTTAATTGGTTCAACACTTTGCTATAGCTATCAGTACCATCATTGAGTACTGCGCAGTAAACTGATGCGCAGAAGCTAGTTAGCTACCAGGAGCACAGATGGCGACATAATTTACCTTTAAACGATAATAAAAGAAGCTGTTCTTTTTTTATTTTTAAAATACTTTTTGCGAATTTAATGAAATGCTTTTAATATGTATAGAAAGAAGTTAATTAGAAATCGGCCGTGGTAATTAAGAATCCGCAATAAATAAGAGCCGGTAATTAAAAGTTGAGATAATTAGTTGGAAGGTTTCGTTTTAAATTGAGTTACACATGAAAAGCAACAAAACTAACCTGTCGCAACTAGAAATTTGCATCTTTCTAACTGCGTAGCACATATTTCAACGCATGCAAATCCAGACAACACTAAATAACGCCGTTCTAATCTCATTAACTGCATAATAATTATTACATAGTACAGTAGGTATACTTGAGGAGAAAGCAAAGAATATGCCAATAATAAAAACAATGTAGAAAAATGTTTTTGCTTCTAACGGTGAATATTAATTGATGTTTAGATTTAATTAATACCAAAATTAGAGAGAGATTTTGCAATAAAATATTGTCGGATAATTGCACACACAGTTTTCCTAACAACCAATTAAAAATTTTGCCGCCACGTCTTTAATGATTTAAGTTTGTTTCGTTTGCCATATGTTTGAATATGTACAATCTAACTGCAAAATATTTTCGTGTAAGTAACTAAAATATGCTTTGTGAACTTAGTCTTGTTTTTCATGAAACAAATCCTGGCAGTCGTCAGGGTCTGTATATATAATTTAAATAAACAGAGGATGTTTACAACATCTGATATTTTAGGGGTATTATATGCGGTGGATGACAGGAAATACCTTCCTATTCATATGAATTTCCGCAAAATTCAGTGAACTGTCACTGCTTACAGTCTGCTTCACACATGTGTATACTGTGCCATGTTCTAACTGTATCTTTCTCTCGGTTTATGTTACTTTATAGGAAACGCTAAACCAGTATTAAAGCTTACCGTATTTAACACAGTTTTTACGACTTTATCTGATTATAACGTGCGACCGAGAAGACAGAAGAATTATGTTAGATTTTATTGCAGAAATTAATATAAGTCGGATGTATGTACATCGATTAAAAGTAATTTACCATTTAGTTTAAAATTTATTATTTATTTACTTTTTTTTTAATTATTTTTACTAATTATTAAATACGATTTTATTTAAAGTACTCAAGTAGAGTATGATAAATGAATAAAAGATATTTTGTTTAGAAAGCTGTGAAATTGGTTCGTAAATAAATAAATTATGTTGAGAGTACCATCCGACTACTTTTCTGTTCACATAGTTTCTTTTAAACGCAGATTCAATTCGAATTACTTTAAACGTAACCTCAATTAGAATTGCTTTAAACATAACCTCAATTCAAGCGTCAACCTAAAACTGCATTGCCGACATTTTGTTTTGAATAGAATGAAAACGTTCAGAAAATTTCGTGGCGTGTCAAAACCGGGGGGTTTCTTGTTAATTAAACATACAACCTCGATGATTTCGGTTGTTTGGCGTTATAATTAAGAGGAAAGTGATTACTCGCCTCTATTTAACACGCACTTATTATCAGTCTAAAGCAATACACTATTTGTTTATATTACATGGAAACTAACGATCAAATCGCGCTGATTAATCACGACGGATTTATGCCTCAGTGAGTTGTTCTGCAATGGCAAATTAGTTCGTAAAAGTTAATGTTGGCAGTACTATTCGATTTTTCTTTTTGTTATTCAAGCCAAGCGAATTATCATATTTAAAAATACCTCTGCCGTTTTAATTTAAAAAAGGAAAACGATTATTAGTATTATAGAAGAAAATTTGATGATTTATTTTAAAGATATGAAGTGTCAATCGAAAATATTTTCGCGGAGCTAATCCCGAACGTACCCCAAATGCATTCTAACCTGTACTACTTAAAATTTTAACAGGATTCAGGATTTTTGCTTTCTGCAAACAATTTTTGAATGGTTTCGTAATAATTCTAATTTGTTAGAAATCGTGTATGGTCAAGGAAAACCCGTATTTTGTTGAAATTTTAAGTATTTCAGGTTAGAATCCATTCGGGATTAGCTCCGTGAAAATAACTAATAAATCAGGAGAGTGTTGCCAATATAATTTTTTGTGGAAATAAATTTCTAGCCTGTGTAGCTTTAGATTTTTGTTTTGCTCCTGATGGTATGCGGATTCATTACAAAAACAAAGCACTTGATGTTTATATTTGCTGGTGAAACTGTATATTTTCTTTTGGAATAGAAGCAACTTGTTTTCATGAAAACTCTCTCGCTCTTTGGTTCACGTTTATTTTTAGATTAGAGGCCCGTAATGTTTTCAAAATAATAAAAAAAAAAAACAAGTTGGGATGTGAAATAGAAATCGTTCATTCACATTCGCACATGTTTTCGATTTATATTCTTCTTTTGAAAGGGAGTATCGTTGTTATTGTGCAAAGCGGTTTGAAATTAGACTTCCGCTCGTTCGTTCGTTTCAAATTATGCATATCCTTTCCTCGAATGTAGAAAACTTTAAGTCGAATGAATTAGTTTTAATTACCATGTAAATCCGAGAAAGCTGTTTTAACCAATTTAAGTATTTTTTTTTGCCACTGCGTATCATTAGTTTATGTTAATTCAGCCACGGGAAAAAAAATTAACCCACTTACATGTAACGCATGGCAGTATTTTTAAAAAAGTTAGCAACGCAAAACTTTCTTCCTGATTTACTTAAACAGTTTAATTTTTTATTATTTTTTTAATTTATAAGAAAGTAAAGTTGAGGAAATTCAAAGGGGGTCCTGGCCTGGCTAGTCAGAGCAAAATCCAAATCAAGTCATTTCCTAATCACTTTCTATTTTATTAAATAAATAAATTAAATTTGTTTCACTTCCGGTTTGAAAAATTGTTATTCAAACATTAAGATTCTCTTCGTTGTTTATGTTACGCTACTGCAAATGCCAAAGGAGTGGAGTGTCTTTCTATACTCGGCAAAAAATGATGAAAGCAATAATTAATCGTTTCTGCACTTAATTAATATACGTGAGATAAATGTATTATAATTTTTCTGTTACTTGACCTTGTTTGTAGGTATACCTACGTTGAAGTTGTAACAAATTAATATTGTTATTGTTTACCTAGAACAAAAAGTATTATCCCGTCCATCATTTTTTTTTATTTAAAATTATTAGTTTATAATTAGTATTAATTTAATTTATTTGATAAAAGAGGAATTTGTTTTTTCTGTATACTAATGTATATTTAAAACGATTTAGTAATTAAATTATATATAAATTCAGGTGTTGACTTGGTAGGAAAAAAAAAAGAAACCGAAATAATTGAATTAAATACGCACGTAGAAAAAGTCGTTAAAATACTTTTGATTTTCGTGATGTAATTTTGTACAGTATGCGATCGTAAAGCGTTTTTATGATTAGCTTTCTAATTTCTTTAACCAATATTATTCAGTGCTGTTCAGTTCACTTTCTATACCCACTTAATTCAGAAGTTTAATAACTAATTGCAAGTGCTTCCACTTTTAAACACGTGCAGGTCTCTACACTACATTAAATTCCTCTCGATAACACTATCGTAAAATGCAGCGGTGATTAAAATGAAAAAGTCCAAACTAATTGCGAATTGTTTTTCAGAAATAACTCCTCCTTGGAACGGACCTCCCCCCCTTAGCCCTTCATAGATTTATGTAAATGTAAGTACCCTTCAGAGTATAATAAAATAAAATCTTGTACAAAGTGAGAGGGAGAAGGGCTATCACAGGTAACCCTCATTGGCCGATTCGATGCTTCCCTGTCACACGTGCAAGATTTTAAGAGATCAAATCAGTATGATGGAAACTCCCAGTGGATATTATTAATTCGGGGGCCCAAGGGTATCCGTCTAATTCGACATATTTCATATTTAAGTGAAAAAGTTTTTGGAAACCTGCACTGCGCAATCAGTTATTTATTTATTTATTTATTTATGCCCGTCAATTAGTTCAAACTTTACAACCTTGACGACTTTTACATACCACTGTATTGACATTAATTTTAAAACATTAATTCATTAATTTAATTCAAGGCTGCCTCGATGAAACAAACCGAACCGTTCAAGTTTAACAGTTTCTTTTTCTCTCACTCTCCTAAAGCAGAACCTGTATGAAACATGAAACCAAATTTCAATTTCAAATCATGTAAAAATTAAAAACAAAAAAAAAAGGAATTATAAGAACATGAAGAATTAATATTAGAACTACCTTTTTTTTGCATGTATGTATGTAATGTGAACGTGTTTTATTAAATGTGATGTTTGCTTGGATGTGCTGTTCTATTATAAAAAATAAAATTCTTACACGTATTATCTTATCTTATGCGTCTTCTCTAAACATCATTGATTTGACAGCGTCAGTATTATCCTTTGATAAGATAACATGTGTCTCATAGATAATTAATTGGTGGTCAATTCTGATAGCAATATTCAAAACTTGTATACATACAATCTTTTCCAAATTACTAGTAGGATGCCTTAATACATTTTTGTAAGGCACTGTATATCATATTATGATTTTTCCCCATTTTTGTTGTGAAAAATGAAATAAAAACCACATGTACTCTCTTATGGTTTTGATTGAATACCTTTCATCTATCTATACATTTGGTTGTTGAAGTTGAAAAGTTTTTTTTTGAATTACCTTAGAATTGCAACTAAAATTAAATTCTTGTACTTTCACAGCTTTATTCAAGCAGCAATATGTGATGGCCTCGTCTCCTTGGTTCTAGTTCTGCAGGTGCAGGTGCAGATTAATTTCGTAATATGATTTCTTCCACTTCTAAATATAAGCCCCCTATTATTCCTGGAGAGTTTAGTCACTGGCGATTTATTTTTGTCGAATGATGTACGTATTTCTCAACGGGTAGTAGCCGGATGTTTTTTGTTACAATTAGCCAGCTTTGAATAGAAAATGTGCAGCATGTAGCATGTTCCACTTACAGAAGAGGAGTAGCGCACTCTAGAAATAAAAAAAGAAGAAAAAAACGCTTTGTCCTTAATGTTTAATGGAATAAAGTGATCATCACACACGAAAACGACGGTAACACTTACGTGTAACCGATACTGTAAATAAAACTCGATTTACACAAGCCGACGAGTTACGATTGGTAAATGGTTGTTGGTACAGATTTCTTTGTTTTGGATATATGCGAGACTATTTTTAAGCATTTTATGGGTGGAAGTTTCACAATCGATTCGTTTTAGTACGCTTTAATCGAAAATGTCAACGAGTACTTGATTATTTTCGTGTACAAACCATTACACAAAGTGAAACGTACTTTCAATTAATACTATTTCTGCGTGTGTATGGTATAAGTATCTACAAACCAGAGTATAAGTTAATATTTCATATCGTATTACATTAGAACGTTTTATTTGTTTAAGGCGAAGAGATTTCGAGAGTTTCTGACAGTTTCCACTTTCACAGGGGGCGTTCATGTCTTCGCTCTGTATATCTCTGTCGATAAGTCTTGCAAAAAAAAAAAACGAACGAACATGCTCGCTCGCAAACCTGTACACGCGTTTGGTACCCCATTAAAAAGAGATTCCGTATATTAAGTCATTAAAAACATAGTTTAATAATAATATGCCTACTGATAATATAATTTACATATTCGTGTACATTTTGATAACGAAAAGAAATTTATGTAAATCAATGATGGTTACGTTTAACAAATGTAAAGGTGATGATACCCATTTGAATAATTCAGCAGTAAAAAGTAAAATAGAGAAAAGAAAGTTTTTTTTTAAGTAAACGTACGCAAGTGGAATTATAAAACGATGTTAAAAACGCTTACAACACGTATAATACAGAAAGTGGCTACTGTAATTACCACCTAGGACGAGAAATGGACAATAACGCTATTCTATGGCTGTTAAAAAAAAAGACTTGAGCCTGATTAGCAGTTCGTAAACATTTTTTCGAGCTGGAATATCCACCTCTGTAAATGGCCGACCTCCGCGTAAGAAATTCTTGTTTTATTAATCACTTTGGAATTTAAATAAAAATTGCTGGATTACAAACTGGTTTTCGGGAATCATTTTTATTTCTCGCAGTAGTGACTAACATCCTAATGTATTTAGTGGTCGATAATGCAATACAAATCAGTTTTTTTTTTTCTTCAGTCAAGGGCGAGGTCGACATTTTTTCCCGATGATGAGTTAGTTGCAAAGGTTTTTTTTTCTCCGTCTACAATAAAGTGCAACGAAATACGTTCTTAAAAATAACACCAAATTTTATTTGTGCAATCAAAAATTACCGTTCTATCTATAATCAGATTTAAAGTTTGTTTAAAATCAATTTTAATCCTCTTACGGCGACAATAGGCGAAGAACAAGCAGACGAATAATTTTCTAAACAAAAAAAAAAACCTAATTCACAATACCGTTATGAGATTGGATACGCATCAAATAAATCGACTTACATTATATTATATTATGTGAACTGACGAGCTAGTTTTTCACTTTTAAATAACCAAATGTTTTTCTCTTTATAACATGCGAGCATTCCGCAGTTTGTTACACCCAGGATGTCAGTATCAGTTTCCACAAACCGTAGATAAGATAGAGGATCACTTTCTTTATAATAAATAATTTGTTGCATATTAAATTAATATTAAAATCAAAAAAGGAATCGCACTAAGCAATACAAATTCGCGAACAGAAATTTTGACATGAACGGTCATAAATAAACCTCAAACGCTCTTATTATAACCATTTCACGCATGGTATACAATACAATGAAACAATAAAAACAAATTGAATTCATGAACTTGTACAGGCGTATGGTTGGCCCCTTTTGAACTCGTCAAACTATTTAATATCGGGTACGTGTTTGCGAACATGTACGAGCGTGTGGATGGCCCTTTAAAGTTATCTGCACGTGATTTGACATAATTCTTTTGTAACTTGCTGTTTTCTTAACAGGTAAATCACGTTTAATTTTGAATAATCATTCGGCCATCGTCTTTTGAACTTAAACGTGAATGTGTTCCAGTGACATTACAGTAGAAGTACATAATTGTGCGTGAGAAAGAGTAATTAAATCCGGCCGGAGGAGGAAAAATGAAAAGCAGTCGTTATTTAAACTATGTATTTTGAAATCGATGATTTATTCACGTCGTTTACTTATTTTGTTTTTTTTTTTTTTTTAATAAAAGTATCATGCTCGAGACACTTTCTATATTGTAAGGTAAAATGTAAACTGTATTAGATCGGGGAAAGCTATAGTATTTAAAATTACGATTTAATTAATACTGTGTTTCTATACTGATTAGGGTTATTAAAGTTTCACTGGGGTATTTCTTTTAAAAAAATCAAAATTAATATAGTTTGAATTTGGCGCCGCCATGATTTTTGAATGTTTTAAATTCGCATGGCAAATTTAGTCATTAAAAATCACTCAGTAAGTAATAATAATAATAATAATAGTCAAGTGTTAAGTACGAGCAATTAGTTTTCAGTGATTGAGGATTGTTTAAATTTGGCGCGCCATAGTTTCGCGCGGTAAATTCAAATTATCATCACATCAGCCATTAAAAATCGTTAGTCGGTAATCACATATATATTTCGTTGGTATTTCATTTTGCGTCACGTGGTAATTAATAAATATCTTCCTGGCAATCATCGAATGTTAAGTTCGAGCAATTAATTAGGTCGTTTCTTTTTATGCGCAATAGCTAA
Organism: Prosopocoilus inquinatus; assembly: GCA_036172665.1. Taxonomy (NCBI): domain Eukaryota; kingdom Metazoa; phylum Arthropoda; class Insecta; order Coleoptera; family Lucanidae; genus Prosopocoilus; species Prosopocoilus inquinatus. Next base: position 14,058,088 of record CM069880.1, on the reverse strand, counting down.
ACTACTTATTAAAGTTTTAGTTTATTTATAGCTTTAGATGTGATGTTATATAAGGAAGTAAGTGGAAAAAATCATGTACAGTCAGAACTAAAAGAACTATATTATGTACAACCTTTAAAGGCCGAATTCCTCATGCCTGATGTACGATGTGTAGGTATAATTAAGCGCAGGGACGTGCTTAGTGGGGGGGAAGGGGGGATAGGCGACCGCCCAGGGCCCTCTAGAAAATAATAGGAGGGCATATATCAAAAAATATTATTTAACTTTTAAATTAAAGCTCATTAAAAAATATATTTTATTCTTACTACTCTACAGTGTGGTATCTAAAACTTGTCACTCGTGCATTCCAAATAGGGAATCTGCATTCCCATAATACATGACTATATTCGAGCTCGCTTGGAATTCATAGAAGAAAAAGAACCTTGATCTAAAACCTTCTAAGCAGTTTAAATCCGACGACTAATTTTTTTTTTTCTTCGAGATATTTTAATGTAACTTCAAGGTAGTGATTTTATCTCAATTTATGCAAATAAGCTTAATTATATAGATAATTCCCTGTACGTTTCGATTTTAATTAAAGACTCGTTTCAAACAAAGTCTTCGAAAATCGGGCTGCGGAGATTCGCAAGCTTTTAATAAAATGGAACCAATACAACGCGGTAGTGAAAGTAAGTGAGATTACAACATCAAAATCCGGAGCACGCGTAAACAAAATTGAAATATACCTGAAGAACGGATTGGTAAATTGTTTCACTTTTATAATATCCTTGGTTTGGTTTTTATTCGTTGTGTAATGGGGACAGAAAAAATTAACAATGCTAAGGGAAACGGATGTGATCAGCAAAACTACCGGTTTATTTCTTCTAATTAAACGATTTCACTCACACTTTTATTCTCATGTATAATAATAAATTGTTGTTTGAAACTTTATAATAGTGACATGGTTGATGCACAATACTTAATACTGAATGCAAAAAAAGAATTCCATCAGCAACTATCTAGCAAAAATCTGTTATATTTCATGTATTTCATCAAAAGAATCGCAGGACCTAAGAAACACACTTACTTCCTTCTTTCTCTTGACTGTCACGTAACACAAATTGGTTTCTGAGTTGTATATAATGCCAGCGTTTTGTTTTTTTTTTTGTGAAACAACCTGTATACATAAGGTACGTAATAAATAAACCAATTTCGACAAATTCTTGTAATTTATGCAAATATTTGTTACTTTCAAATAATCGATGTGATCTACTTAAATTTCCAACCAAAAAAACAGCTTGCTTAATGACTTTCTAATTATACATACAGTGAGATTAAAAAAAGTTGTTGCGCTAGCTATGCGATTTTAATTACTGGAAAACGCCTAATAATTCGCACGCTCCATCAATCCGAAAGAGAATTTCCACCAGACGTTGTTTGGTGCCCAAAAATAAGTCATTTACGCCAGCAAATCGTAAAAACTGGAGCACGTTTCTGCGTGACGTACGCAATATTAAGTGACAACGAGCGCAAGAAAGAAAGAAAACGAGCCGCGTAAGTAATTCAATACGAATAAAGACGCGTTGCGAAACCGTCCGCGCTATAAAAACCGTTGAATACTAACAAATATTGTAATATATTGTGAAAGTGTTTAATACCAGTAAGTAAAAGTCATGAGTGTACATGCTTGTTATAATTGCACGGTTCGCCCGTTTATTATTAAGCGAATGTTAGCCGTACATATATGGACTACATTTTATAATTCAAACATACTTCTTGGAGTTGAACGACTTTCAGTATGAAAATTCTAAGTTAAACTGCAATTATTACTAAATATCATGTGTCTTCTTCAAGGACATTGCCTTTATAAAACCAATCAACGTTGAAAAATTGTTTTACGTTAACGCGGCGGGATTGAACCTAGGACCCTTGCATTATCAATCCAGGCCTCTAACCAATAAGCTACTGATGCTGCAATTTTATCTAGTTATAAATTTCTATACATATAAACTGTCGTTCTGATCCGTGTGCGCAGAAGATATTGCGCAATGAGTTGAATTAGCCCTTGCGCAGCTGAGATTGTACAGTTACTGCGCGTTCATTGTTTTTTTTTATGTTAGGGTGGGGTAACCACGTCTAAGTTGTTTAAAAATCTGTATGAAACCCTATAGTAAAAGTTAAGTTAATTGCATTAATAAATATACATTGTGTACAGCGTGTTCCACTTAAAACGATTTCTTTCATATATCTCATGCAGTTGCTTATTTGGTAAATAATTTCTTTTGTACAGACAATAATTATTTCTTGTAAATGACTTATTCTGAGTTGTTTGTAGTGACTTTCCATCTAATTTTCTATACTTTCTAATGATTTGCACGCCTAATAAAGATTAATTTATAATCGAAATTGGTGGTTGTATAACTGCATACAATTATTTACTTAATTTGAATCTACTGGAATTCATTGGGAGAATCATTGGCAGGTGTAACTTATTATTTTCCTCCTTGTCGTTAAGGAATTGTTTTTTTTTTTTTTCTAAAATAATTTATGTACATTTCGCTGAAGGAACGTTCTCAGGAGCTTGCTTGCATTCGTGCACACCCATATTGACGTAAACCATATAAAGGTATACAAGTTCTATCTTTGCACTTGATTAACGTTAGTGCAACGAACTTTTGAGATTGTTTTTGATTAATACACTTTTTTCCATCCGAAAACCTGAAAGGATTTAATACACAGAGTGATTGGTAATTGAAATTTATACGTTTGATTGTATATAAAAAAATGAAATAAATTGTAATGCAAACACGTTCGAACGTGTAGCATTTTGCATTATGTATGTTCGACGGGATATTTGTAATAACAAATGCCCCACACCTACAATCCATACCCAGAGTGACGATTCAATGTCTGGGTGAGTCATTTACCATTGCTCCTGTTCTGTCTTTCATCAAGTTTCAATTTCCGATGAAAATGCAAAGTTGTTGCTGGCCTGGCAGAAATATAGAATCTCTCTTAACTCGTTAGTCTCTTTGGCACGTTGAATGAATTCTTTTAAAGAAGCAACGTTACAGAAATCCCCTGAACAAGTTTATGGCGTTCATGACCATCAGTAGGTAATAATTACGTTAGAACACCATCTGTCTAAAAAAAAAAAAAAACGTACTAAAGGTATTATTTATTTTGCTTTCAGATACGTAGTCGTCGTCGCCAATAGAAATCAAACAGCTCTTTCACCAGGTAAGCTACAATTTGCATTTTTCATGACTATTTTCGAACGTATCCCATGTACCACCTGTTAAAACCAGCCTTGAAATATTAAGAAAGGCAATATTTTTATACTATACGTAACAGGTAGCACAGTTTTCTATTCTGATTCATCATAAAAAAAAAAAACTCGTTATTTTTTTTCTTAATCATTGTCCATGAACAAATTGAATGCGTACGAGCTATCCTTTCATTGGTAATCATAATCAAATAGTAGGTACCTACTTTAGAATACACAATCGCTTCGATATGAATAATAATTATTCTGCATAATAAACTTGTCTGCAGAAACGTAAACAATATAATTATACTAATTGACTGACTGAAAAAAAAAGCAGATTCCACCGAAGACAAATGTTCGTTCTTTCTTTCACTTTGTTTATCTATCTTATAGTTATTGAACTCAGTGTTATTATTAACAATTCTATTAATAGTGACTGAGTTTACTTTTTTGATCTAGTTGTAGTTTTTAATCAAAAAGCTTATTGTACATTTTGATTTTAAACCAAGTTCTAAAAATACTTGAACAAAAAAGAAACGAATGGTTTCTGAAAGTACATTTTTTTTTTTAATTAAAAAGAACGGTTTTTGGTGGTAGTTTGATTTTATCGCCATTAGTGTGAAGTTGGCAAACGAACTCAGTATTGTCAACTTGAGGGATTTATCATTGTTTGAAGATATTTTTAAGACATTTGGGAAACTTTGGGACTTCTTACATTGCCAACGAGGATACAATCATTGAATGAGATGGATATTCGTTATTTTACTTTACTTTAAAAAAAAGTAGAATTTGAATTGATTGTCGGTAAAACAGTTTCCGCCATGTCTTGAACGCTCTATGATGAAACTGTCAAATTCATGCGTTTTCCTAGGTTTATTTCACATTACCAGTGTTGGATGGTTTTTAATTAATCAAAACAGAAAGCCCAAGAAATTAGAAGCGTTTAATATGAACGAAGATTAAGGTTGAATAATGGCAGACAGGCGATAAGGTATCTACACGCCTTAATAAAAAAAAAGTAAAAGAGACTCGCTATCGCTGTAAATTATAATTAATTTGATTATTTATTGATGTATGTAAGTTAATTTTGAAATTTATTCTCATCTGTTGTTATAATTCGCTTTGATTAATCGACAATACGGTAATATTGGAGTAATTTTCGAATATGCCGCTAGTCGGCGCTAAATTGAAATTTACTAACCAAACTTGATTGTTATTTAAATTTGCTCTTCGGCTTTCGTGTTAACTATTTTAAATTGTTAATAAACAAGAAGTGTAACTTTGTACGACGTGTTTGTTGGTATTAAATAAATACAAACCGGAAATGGGGTGGCGAATAAAGCGTTCCGCCCGGTGTCGCAAGTAACCAATCAACGAGGAAGTTTTTGAGCGGCGGGAATTTTAAATTTAAACTTTGCAAACTTTAAAATCGTTCGTTCCTTTCAACTGTTGGTATGTAAATATTAAATGAATGCGGTAAGCAGCTAATCAGCGAGTAATTTTCTAGGCGGGAAATTCAATATACAAAACAGCAGGATGTGTTTTAATTTAAAAGTGTGTGCGTGAGTAATGAGTATTGCATGGTAATGAGTGAGTTACACTCGCGAATTTGTGGAATTTCTGCGATAATTTCTGCTTTTAACCAAACAATGTTGAAAGGTGAACAAATGACCTTGCGGAAATTCTTGAGTTTCTCACCGAGATTATTCATTTCCATCGTTGCAATACAATACGTTAATCGTCAATCGACTCCACCGCAATGCAATCGCCTCGCGAATTGATTATTTTATGTAATGGAACAACGTAAAAATAAAGATGCAAGCGTGCCAAGTAATAAAGGTAAATGAATCTTGATTTGGTAGGATGAAAGTTAAGATCTGTTGAGACATTGCACATTCTCATTCCACGCCCGGTGCGGTCTTCAGGTATAAATATACCATCAGAAAGTACGCGTACTCCTTTGGAATGCAAACCATCTCTATAATAGAGATGCGAGCGTGACGCTACGCTAAAAACACTCCGATTCATCTTGCATGTTCTTTTTGTACGAATATAGAGGGAACATTAAATTGAATGCAATTTGCTCAACTCAGCATATTACTACACTGTTGAAGTTTATATTCACGTGCAATTTCAACGTCTCACTCTATTTCTTATTATTTTATTTCGGTCTTATTTTGCAAGCACAACTAACGATACAAGCTTGCTCGTAAAATACTCTTCGAAGTTCACCAACAATTTTCTCCTTTATTTATTTTTATTTCATTCCTAGCGTGATTCATGCTACTTATTAAAGTAACTGTAGAATCAACCTCGACAAGGACATCGCTTTAAAACACATTCTAGAGATGGGCACATTTAAAAGTCCATTTTAAATCGATGATTGTATTTTATGACTTCGGGTATTTCATCAAAATTAAAACCCAGACTTACTTGCGCATTAAAGAATTTTAAACCGGAGAACATTTCGCCATTGTCTGAGGCAACACTGTTGAATTATTTTTGCTGACGACATCTTTGATTAAGCAGAAATTGTTGTTAACGTTGCTGCCTGTAACTTCTGCCTGCATTGTTTTATCGATTGAAGAAGATTTAGAAATTTTTCATTCCAATTGGCTTTCACTGAAATCGGGGGGGAAATTAAATTAGCAAGAATTTGAACGTTATTTTATAATTTAGTTTCTTTGATTTATATCTCTGCTTTCGAATAGAAAAATTTGACAAGTACTTTGCAATGAAATTCGTCACTTGCGTTGCCAACTTAATATTTTGGTAATTTTGTTGTTATGGGGTGCAGATTACTTATGGTTATGAATGACAGACATGGCCGATATACAGAGTGAACATAAATTTTTTGCACAGTTCGTCACTGCGCACGCATTTCATCTTTTCAAGGCGTATATTTAAAGGAAACTGCCTTTTCTGACACACTTCCTGTCAAGCAAAGTCTCAATTAAATGCAATTAAAGTTAACTAGTACTATCTCAAAATGTGGATTTTAGTTTAAAAAAAAAATAGTTAAAGTTAAAATGGAATGTTGCAACAACTTGCAACGAGTTTCTCGACTTACCAACGACATTAATCGGTAACAGAACATGAATGTAACTGCGGCGCATTTGCAAATAAAGTTAATTATGAAAACTTGTACGCTGGTTACAACAGAATACCTGATTCCGAATGCATTATTTCACGTTCGCGTTCGTACAGAAACAATGCGAACGAAAACGTATTTAAAGTTTGCGCCTTACTGGACGTGGTTATTTTATTTAACGCCGCGTTATTATGAATAATTCCAGAAGAACATCGTCTGAATCGTAAAAATCCGCCGAAAATGTTGTAATCAATTTTATAAATAAAGCGAATGCAAAAAGATGTCGAACGTTGTGACAGTAACCCAGTACCATTGTAAGGCTGCAATTTTACAACATGATGAAGTCACGACTTGCACGTGAAAGAATTACAAACATGCCCATTGTGAATGACATGTTTCACAAAGGCGCCTCCACCATTTCTTTCTCTTTTGTTTGCTTTTTTCTTTTTTTAAACGAAAAATCCCATTTGCAATTCAAATAAGGCCAGACAGGTTTTTCTACGTTATTGTATTTCAGCACTTGTTTTTGGTCGGTTGTAGGTAATCTAAGAAGTGAAAGTTTCAATCATTTAATTCGTTACTTAACGTAAACCCATTCACAATTATTATTATTATTAAAATATAATCAAACGAATTTATTAATTGCAAACATTAAGAGTGACCAAATGTTTTAGCATGCTTTAAAAAAGCCACGTTTTGTAGAGAATTATTTTTGTGACAGTGTGCACGCAGCCTAATGAGAACAAAGCTTACTGACAAAGTTTCCAAAAATAAAAATAAAAAAATAAGTTCTTGTAAGTATGTAGTTTTAAATAAACTAAATTATCGAAGGCTTCTTATTGGTTTTTCGACTGACATAATAATATTTAACAATTCAATTTCTTATCCTATCGCCTTGAGCCAACAAAGTAAATCGGTAGAAAATTTTTACTAACACTTGTTATTAGAATTTAAACATTTTTATCTCGTGAAGTACTCGCTGATAACATTGATTATTTAATTTTTGGGTTTTCGTCGCCAAGGAAACGTCTGTCTGGAGTTGCATAAGAAGTTCCCATGCATTATTCATTCACGTACATACCCTTCGAGAGGAGGAAAATGAAGCCGAATGTACAAAGGCGAATTGCTCGTTTGTTTTAATAAATTATTACCACGACTAGCCGTGAATTTTAAATAAAATACAAAGCGAGAACGAAGGTTGCAAGTAAAAAATAGGCAAATAGTTACTAAATTTGTTGCAAGAGCTCGTATTTATTCATTTATATTTCCATGGAATTCACGTTTGCATTTGTGTTTATTTAATTTCAAATTAATAAAATTTGCAGAAAACTTCGTGGCTTATAATAATCTTAAATTACAATATAACCGTTTATAATCTGACACGGTTTCTGTTTTTATTACTTTGCATGCATTGTTATTTGTTTCACACGACTTCGTTATTATGTGTGCTGCAGGTGTTTCGTAAACAATTTTAATTTAGTCTGGAAGCCTTCGTTTAAAAAATTAAAAATTTAAAAAGAATAAATTGCTTGTTTCAGATTTTCAAAGAAATTGTGGAATGAAGAAATAAGAACGAAACGAGATGGAGAATGCACACAAAGAGTTAGATAACGCGGACAAGAAGGTAGGTACCTACTTTTTTATGTTTTTATTAAATCTGTGTGATTCCCCTCCCCTTGGTTTTTCAGAATTACAATACAGAGTATCTACCAACAAAATGTCGTGTAACAAAACCACCCCCGCCAAAACCAGCAACAAATCCCTTACAATTCGTTAAAGTCGCCCCATGTCCTCTCTACCAAAAAGCCCAGGAGCAAATAAAAAAGGTCGAAGAAATAAAAACTGCCAGAAAAGAAGTGAGAGATGAAGTCGAAGACTGGCAACAAGTAAGTTACATTTATGTACGTCACCTTTTTTTATTAAACAATTTTTACGACGATTTCCATTTCAGATCGTACAACAATCGCAGTTTAATCAAATTCGAACCGAAATGGAAATCGCTTTTTATGATTATATATATTTTTTTTGTGGACGTTTTTTTTAACAAAACTCTTTAATCACGGTGGATATAGATTTAGATCGGATTAAATGACAGCGCACTTTTGATTTTAAAGAATTTCTTATCTAAATCTACTTCTACTTATTTCATTCGATTAAAAAGAGTGGCAATCTTTTTTTGATTAAAAAAAAAAAGATTGCCATTTTAGACTACCCTATTTCTTGCAATCAGAATTTAGAATATGAAATCGTTTTTAATTCAATCGATGCAATTTTTCTGACTGCATAAATTAAATTGTTCAAGAAAGAGGGTGTTTTTTTTTTACTTTGCCTTTTAATTGTTTAGTCAAATCGCCCACCAGTTGCAGCAAGCACGAGAAACCCTGGTGTTAGAACAATTCGAAAAGAAATACTTGCACGTTTTTCTTTAAAAATAAAATCGTTTTTTCTTCTTATTTTATTGCTGCACCTAATGGACGATTTGACTCTAATAATAAATAAGAATTTTTATTGCGATAATTAAAATAAATTAATTTCCATTTATTTATTTTGCACCGTACACTCGTTGGATACGCAGCACTGAAGAAAAAATAAATAGTTACGTGGTAGTGGCACTAACACTGCTGTCCTTCGCCTAAAAAAAATCTGGTGATATTAATGCTTACAATTTTTTTAATTTTTTTTTTTTTATTTGTACTACTTGTTTTGATCGGCGGATTCTGACTTTTTTTCTTTCGCCGTTTAATTTAGAACCTGGACAACTGGAAAAGTAGCAGACGAAAACGTCAGGAGCACATAATAGAGCGCGTGGTTGAAGTGAAGAAGTTCGAACAGGAAGAGCAGGAGAGAACCCGCAGGAAAAGCAAAACATTCAATCAAATGATGGAAGAGAGGTAAATATACAAGGGGAAAGTTTTTTCTCACAATCACAGTCACAATCACATTCTGTCAATTTCTTAGCATTGCTTCACACATTAATTATTAATTAACAGGAACATAGGTAGACATAAATTTAACATCCCGATTTATAACGCGGACGATTCGAACGATTTAAGTGACTATGGAATAGGGAGCAGCAGTTCTAAAACAAATAGCGTTAAAGAAGTTGATACTGACGATAACAGCAGCGTTTTGGTAAGTCCTTTAAATTATTGTCTAGGTCCTGCCTAATTTAATAAATAATAAATACAGGATGAAAAGGACAATAACATGTATGATTATACAAGTAACAAGGATACGTCGAGTGCGTCCAATCAAAGTCAAAGCGAGGATGAATTAAATACAAAATCTAATAATAAGGCAGACGCTATCTTGACTACTGAGAAGTCAGATACCACCACGACAACAACAAAGTCAAGCTTATACACGTCAAATTTAAACGCAAATTTGATTAGTAGTGCGCCACCAACGCGATCGTCGTCTAGGACTTTTGAAAATTCAAAGTTCAACCTTCTGACGGAACCGACACCAACACCAGAAAAAGAGCAGTACACGTACGAAGGCGCCATACAAGATTACCGATCAAGGATCCGCTCTAAAATAAACATAGACGAAAGCATATTCAGTAAGCCGCAGGATTACACGAAAAGCAAAGAGTTCGCAGAAGTCCAGAGCATAGTCCCCAAGGGCAATATATTTAAGCGAAAGGAAATATTCGAAGTTGAGAAGCCCATCGAGGAAAACAACGTTTCTCGACGATTGTCGGAAGATTTCGCAAATACAATAAGCATCAAAGAACGCCTGCAGAGTCTGGAGAAATGCACGGATCAGTCGTTGAAAAGCGTCGATAAAAGCGTGTCACAGATCGGATCTGTTAAAGCGCGATTGCAGAATTTTAACAAACAAAACGAAGCTGATACCAAAAATAATAATAATAATAGCAATACCAAACCGAAACCTCTAAGGAACGACGTCGCCAATAACAACGCGACTAAAATATCAAATTATTTACTGGATAGATCCAGCAGCACGTCGTGCTTTGAGGGCAACAAAGTTAACAGCACCAACGATTGGAGGAGCAAAGAGATTTTCGATAGGTCCTCAAGCCCCGAAGCCGAGCTGTACATGAATAAATTGAACATGTTCAACAGGGACTTAGATAATTTAATGTTTAACAAAACATTGCACAACACAGAGAATGGTTTGGATGATTACGTAAGGAACTCGAATTATCCTCCTTCGACCTCATCAACGGAGCTCATGACGCTTTCTTCGGATAGAGAAGACAGCGGCATTCACACCGCTGATGTTTCGTGCTCTGTGAGTCAAGCAGATGAGCCTTTCGAAGACACTGATATATCATCTACCATACCCAATTGCATAGAGAAGTTGACCATCGTCAAGGAAAATGAATTGCAAGACCAGGAAGATGCCTCAGAGAAATCCAAAGATTCTTACAGCGAAATCGAAAACCAAAGCAATACTGTTGTAGATTCGACGAGGATGTACAACAATAACTCTTACTCCCTCGACTATTTAAAAGAAGCCACGCAGGACTTCTTAAATGAGGAATCCAAAGATTCCGCTGAGAATTTACAGTTTTTTAAAAAAATCGAAAACGAAACGACAACAGAAGGGGTCTTCTTAAGAGAAAACCCAAGCAACGACTTCTACAATACATTAAGACACGAAGAAGAAGACGACGATGGTTTAAAGCGAAACGAGGAAGGTGAAACGCAGATTATTAAAGACCCCCCTGAAAAGAAGCCCGTAATTTATGAGAACGTCGAAATAAAACTGTACGAAAACATCAGTTTCCCCGGCGAATTCATGGCAGATGGAATTTTTGGTAACTTGGCGCCGCCGAAACTTGAGCCCCCGAAAGTGAAACCACCGCCGCCACCTCCGCAGGATATTTATGAAAACGAGGAGCAATCCGATGGTAATTTCAGACGGCTGAATTCGACGAAACGCATCAAGAAAGAAATCTACATCAAACGCTCGAGCTTTCTTGGCCTGGACGAGCCAACCGACGACCAAATCGACCCGGACATCCCGATAGATAAACCGCCAGATATTAACAGTTTCTTGCAGAAAGAATCTCGCTTTGAAAAGTCGATGTACAAGAAGCTACAAGGGAGTCGCGATGGGGGGTTCAGCGAAGTCGAAAGCCAAGATTCCGGCTTGGAAATCGAAAGAGGCAGGCTTTCCAGCGACACGTGGTGTAGCAGCCTCATCGATTCAAGCACCCCGGTTCATGATCGACAAGACAGCGAAGTAATTAATTATTACATCCTGTGAGTTACAAGCTTGACGTTTTCTTTTTTTTTTTTTTTTGCAGCAAACCAATAGTTTCACATCTGAAGAAGATGAAATCATTAAAAAGGAGCGGGAGATAATCGAGTTGGTCGAGAAAGAAGAGAAGTCGAGGGACAGTGATTATTCAAGTCAACATGCCTTGAGCCCCGTTAACAATAAATTAATGGGAAACAACTTGGGGAGTGAAAAATTTGATCGACCGTATTATCCACCTGTAAGTACAAGGCAATCACCTCAGAGTTTCTTTATTAAATTAAAACAACTTGCAGCGATCTGGTTTTGAAAATATTTTAAGTGACCAAGATTCCGAGGTAAGCCTTTAGTCTAAAATAATTAAAAAAAAAATCTGTTTGGGTTTGTTTTTGTTGTGTAGGTGTTGAGGGTTGAACATGAGCTCTTACAGTTGGAACGCGAGGAGTTGAAGCGTCAAAGGGAGAACATAATATTTCGTGAAAACCGTGCCAAGTTTTGCCAAAACCGTCATTCACTGGAAAATATTTGCGATGACATGGATGTCTATCAGTACCGTGATGGTGTTAACTATCGCAAGTCAATGCCTGAACTCCAACATGTCCCTGTGGAGTACCGAAAGTCTTTACCCGATGTGCCAAGTTACAAATCCGAAGCAGAATTTCAATATAGGAAGTCGATGCCTGATATACAGCACGCCTACAATAGATCGGTTAGTGAATATTGTAATAACATCGTGCAAAGTGATGGGGTGCATCATCCTCACATCGAGCACAAGAAATCAATGCCGGAATTACAAGACATTCAGAGACTGGGCTTTCAACCGTCACATTCACCACCGGTTAATACCAGGCAACCGATTATGGCTGGGAAACCCATAAGACCGTTAACCAAAGAACAATGCGATAAAGAGAGATTTGTGATGTGCGTTTTTAATTTGTGGAATCCCAAAAAATTATCGTAAGTTATTTTTAGCTTAAACCCGCAAGAATCTGATGCATTCCAGCAGACGAACAAACAAATTCGACCTCTAACGAGACACTCTTTACACGCATTGAGTGCTGCACCGAGACCTCGTCATATGCCAAACGATAATTGGATTCAGCCGAAACAAAACAGCGAAGTTAAAAATTACAATCAGCACTGGCTCTTTCAGGTACTTTATTTATTTAATTAATTGATTATTATAAGGAGGTTATTAATTGTGTTATTTATTAAATACAGGAAGCAGAGTTAAGGAGAATAGCGGAACAAAATAATCCTTCTTCGCAAAGAGGCTCCTGGCAACAACCACCCCGACAGGACAAACACATTCCTGACTCGGTAATCCAATCCTTGACTCAACGAGTCCAAAACAGGACGAGCGTCACCGAAAGAACTCCAGTAATAAGAAGGTTCGAGCTTCTTCATTTTAATAACAACACTTTTCTTTAGTGCTTTCCCTCGTGCCCTGTTTTTTTTTTACGTTTGTTTTGCAGCATGTGCGTTACTCTTTCTACTTTTTAGTTTTAAACCCGAAAATAGTCCCAACAAAGAATTTGTACATCATCCATATCTGGGCCACGCACAAACCTTTGGACACGCTCTCCCTATGTCTTATCCCCCTCCAGTACAAGTCGAAGATAGTCAAGATAAAATGCTTAGTGTGAGCGGAAAGAAAAAATGTTCAAATTGTGGAAATGAATTAGGTAGAATTTTTTTTTATTATGAAAGAAAAATTACCTTCAAACCCCCATCAAATTTTTTATTAATTTTTATTTGAATTTAAGAAAAACTACTTTCAATTTTCGCAAAATCGTAAATTGAATTCAAACCCCCGTATAAATATATTTGAAGCTATAAAAAGGAATCTATTCCGATTTATTCATACTTTAAAAATAATTCTGATGTAAAATATTAATATTTTTAAAATGAACTTAGTGCCTTTTTTTCAAACCTGATTTGTTCTAACATTTAAGCACTTAATCTGAATGCTTGATTCTGCATGGTTGTTTTTAAATGGAATGAAAATGTAAAAAGAAAACTGTTTTGTTTCAGGGAGAGGAGCGGCGATGATAATTGAAAGTTTGTGTTTGTTTTACCATATGGATTGTTTTAAGTGCTGTGTGTGTCACATGCAGCTAGGTGACGGCCTGATGGGCACTGATGTTCGAGTTCGTAATCACAAGTTACACTGCCATAACTGCTATTCGAGCGAAGACGGTGTGAAATTCAGTTGTGTTTGAGTGTAGATATTAAAGTAAAAAAGAATATGTACAGATGCATACATACACGAAATACATAGATATTCTATTTATATTATTCCTCTGTAATATATATGATACATATGATTCAGTAGCAAAGAGTATTATAACATTATGTTAGATCTATAATCACACTAGTATATTTTATGTTATCGGAAACTTAGAGATGTGATTTATTAATCTTTTGCAAGGAAATGGGCCAAACAAATTGTTACTACTCTATCGTCAAACTACTTCACCTTCCGTATTCCCGTTGTTAAGGTTGTGTTTATTAAAGATATTAACATTATTTATTACATTTTCAGATATGTATTCTTTCTCTTCAAATTTCTTGTTGGAAACTCTCCCTTTTTTTTTGTTTCGATCGATTAAATCTATGTACTATATTTTGTAGTGCGCTCTCTAGAGATAGCGAACAACATTGTTACATAAAACTGTTTATATATGGAAAGTTTCATGTTTATTTAATGTAAAAGAGTATTAAGTTACATAATTCTTAACAAAAATAAACCTAAAATTTATTTCGTTTTGTTTTATTTCCACGGATCTATTGCATTTTATTCAATATCATCAACAATGAACGTAAGCGACCAAATAAAGTAAACAAAATACGTTGGTTTAGTTTGTTTAAAATTTTGCCTTGGCCTTATTTAAAAAAAAATATATTTTAAATAATTTAAATACATGAGGAGACGGGGACAATTTCGTAATGGAATGAAAGAAAGGGTACAAATTATACAACGTGCAATGCAGACATGCTGGTTTGGTTGCCTACAACATTTCTCATCTGCGCCGGTTACATTCCTCTTGACACCTCCTCGCGTTTATGTGATCCTGGTAGCAAGAGAGCAAAATTTGTAAAATCTGCTGTCCGAAGCCGATTCAAATTATACAACATGCAATGCAGATATGCTACTTTGGTTGCCTGCATTATTTCTCATCTGTGCCGGCTACATTATATTTAACACCTCCTCGCGTTTATGTGATCCTGGTAGCAGGAGATCAAAATTTGTAAAATCTGTTGTCCGAAGCCGATTTAAATGATACAGCATGCAATACAGACGTGCTGGTTTGGTTGCCTACAACATTTCTCATCTGCGCCGGCTACATTTCTCTTAACACCTCCTCGCTTTTATGTAATCCTGGTAGCAGGAGATCAAAATTGTAAAATATGCTAAATAGTTAAAACAACAATAAATAAAAAATTAAATTAATTTATTCACACATAGTGCTGCCATCTACGAGCAAATAGTGCGATCTAATGATCATTCGCAACGTAAGATTACAGGACCTATTTCTCTGGATACCTCATAGATTCCACTGATAGCACGAAGATGGCAGCACCAACAACGCATAAATAAATTAATTACATATCTTGCATTTATTGTTATTTTAACTGTTTTATACATTGAAACCATGCCTTATCACTCGATAAATAACGGTTATGCAATTGGCGCTAGCAGATTTTTACCTTTCCGGTTTCTCACTGAGAAAAAAATGTCTTTCTGCCACGTCCTTTTCGGGGCCGATATCTCGGAAAGGGGGTGAGCTACAGAGGAACGGAGCCCGGTTTTGAATGCGCCTCGTCGAGCTCTATGTTGGTGAATTTTTTCGTGATTTTAGGAGAAGAAAATATTTTTTGGGCGAAAAAGTAGTAAGGCTATAGTCCATGAAAATTTCAGGATATTTGCGAAAAATAGATTGCCGCGAAAAAAATCACCGTCATAGAGCTTGAGCAGACGAATTGAATGGTGCAAACCGCAAGTTTCTAGCTCGCGCCGTTTCCGAGAAAATAAAATTTGAAAAAAGTGCAAAAGATTTCAATAAGATAATTTAGATAATCTAGAAGTCAGGAAGAATTGGCGGGAATTATTCTGCTCCTGATATACCATATTTGACACCTCCTCGCGTTTATGTGATCCTGGTAGCAAGATACAAAAATCCGAGTAAAACTGCTTCAGAATTTTCTATTAATTGGTTTCTAAAATTGGCGGGAATTCTTCGGCGCCGGATAAAGTCAGCCCGACACCTCCTCGCGTTTATGTGATCCTGGTAGCAAGATTCAAAAATCCTAGTAAAATTGCTTCAGAATTTACTTACTGAATTTTTTGGCTGCCGACTCATATTTTCCAATTTTTTTTCTCGAAAACGGTGCGAGTTAGAGACTTGCGGTTTGCACCATTCGATTCGTCTGCTCAAGCTCTATGAGGGTGATTTTTTTCGCCCCAATCTATTTTTCGTAAGAATCCTCAAATTTTCATGGACTATAGCCTTACTACTTTTTCGCCCAAAAAACATTTCTTTCTCCTATAATCGCGAAAAAATTCACCAATGTAGAGCTCGATGAGGCGCATTCAAAACATTGTTCCGTTCCTCTGTAGCTCACCCCCTTTCCGAGATATCGACCCCTAAAATGCAGTCGCAGAAAACAGTTCTTTCTCAGTGAAAAAACATAAAAGTAAAAATCCGCTGGTGCCAATCGAATAATCGTAATTTATGGAGTGATAAGGCATGGCTTTAATGTATAAAACAGTTAAAATCAAGATAAAAGGGATAAATGTATTTAATTATTATATTACTGGTGCTGCCATCTTCGAACTAGTAGTGCGATTTATGTGACATTTGTGGTGTAAGATTACAGATTCCTGTAAAATTACAGAGACCTGTTTCTACGAATACTCCGTAACTTTGAGAGCTGGTTCGAAGATGGCAGCACCAGTATTATATGATTAAATTAATTACATTAATTGGTTTTATTATTATTTTAACTGTTTTATGAATTAAAATGGTTCCGCATCGCTCCATAAATAACAATTATTCGATTGACGCCAGCGGATTTTTACTTTTCTAGTTTTTCACTGAGAAAGAACTGCTTTTCTGCGACGGCAATTTAGGGGTTGATATCTCGGAAAGGGGGTGAGCTACAGAGGAACGGAGCCCGGTATTGAATGCGCCTCGTCGAGATCTACGTTGGTGAATTTTTTCGTGATTTTAGAAGAAGAAAATATTTTTTGGGCGAAAAAGTAGTAAGGCTATAGTCCATGAAAATTTCAGGGTTCTTACGAAAAATAGATTGCCGCCAAAAAAATCACCCTCATAGAGCTTGAGCAGACGAATCGAATGGTGCAAACCGCAAGTCTCTAGCTCGCGCCGTTTCCGAGAAAATAAAATTTGAAAAAAGTACAAAAAAGTTCAATAAGAGAATTTAGATAATTTAGAAGTCAGGAAAAATCGGCGGGAATTTTTCTGCTCCTGATATATCATATTTGACACCTCCTCGCATTTATGTGATCCTGGTAGCAAGATTCAAAAATTACAGTAAATTTGTTTCAGAATTTTCTTTTAATTGCTTCAGAATTTTTTTTTAATTGGTTTCTAAAATTGGCGGGAAATCCTCGGCTCCGAATAAACTCTGTTCGACACCTTCTCGCGTTTATGTGATCCTGGTAGCAAGATTCAAAAGTCGCAGAAAATTTTGCTGTCCCTGAAAATTGTGACAAATTTTGCTGCGATCTTTGAATCTTGCTACCAGGATCACATAAACGCGAGGAGGTGTCAAATATGCCTGAGGCAGGCACAGAAAAATGCCCGCCAATTTGTCCTAACTTTTAAATTATATAAATTTTCTTATTGATTTTTTTTGCACTTTTTTCAAATTTTATTTTCTCGGAAATGGCGGGAGCTAGGGACTTGCGGTTTGCACCATTCGATTCGTCTGCTCAAGCTCTATGAGGGTGATTTTTTTCGCGGCAATCTATTTTTCGTAATAATCCTGAAATTTTCATGGACTATAGCCTTACTACTTTTTCGCCCAAAAAATATTTTCTTCTCCTAAAATCACGAAAAAATTCACCAACGTAGAACTCGATGAGGAGCATTCAAAACAGGGTTCCGTTCCTCTATAGCTCATCCCCTTTCCGAGATATCGGCCCCGAAAGGGCCGTCGCAGAAAAACATTTTTTTCTCAGTGAAAAACCGAAAAAGTAAAAATTCGCTGGCGCCAATCATATAAACATTATTTATCGAGTGATAAAGCATGGTTTTAATGCATAGAACAGTTAAAATAACAATAAAAGCAATAAATGTATTTACTTTATTCATATATTACTAGTGCTGCCATCTCCGAGCGAGTAGTGCGATTTACTGGTAACTGGCGGTGTGAAATTACAGAGTCCTATGCAATTACAGAGACCTGTCTTCGCGGACTACATGAAAGTTCCGCAGATGGCTCGAAGATGGCAGCACCAGTAATAATGAATGAATTAATTACATTTATTGCTTGTATTGTTATTTTAGCTGTTCTATTCATTAAAACCATGCCCTATCACTCGATAAATAACGGTTATTCTATTGGCGATAGCAGATTTTCACTTTTCCGGTTTTTCACTGAAAAAAAAATGTTTTTCTGCAACGGCCCTTTCGGGGCCGATATCTCGGAAAGGGGGTGAGCCACAGAGAAACGGAGCCCGGTTTTGAATGTGCCTTGTCGAGCTCTACGTTGGTGAATTTTTTCGTGGTTTTAGGATAAAAAAATATTTTTTCGCGCTAAAAGTAGTCAGGCTATAGTCCATGAAAATTTGAGGGTTTCTACGAAAAATAGATTGGGGTGAAAAAATCATCCTCATAGAGCTTGAGCAGGCGAATCGATTGGTGCAAACCGCAAGTCTCTAGCTCGCACCTTTCTTGAGAAAATAAAATTTGAAAATAATCTGAATCGATTGCAAAAAGAAAATTAAAAAAATTTATAAGTCAGTAAAAATTGGCGGGAATTCTTCTGCTCCTGATAGCCTCTGTTCGACACCTCCTCGCGTTTATGTGATCCTGATAGCAAGATTCAAAAATTGCAGAAAATTTGTTCAGGAGAGACAGTAAAAATTGGTGGGAAATTTTCAGCGCCGGATCCTTTCATCCAACACCTCCTCGCGTTTATGTGATCCTGGTAGCAAGATTCAAAAATTGCAGAAAATTTGTTCAGGAGAGACAATAAAAATTGGCGGGAAATTTTCAGCGCCGGATCCTTTCATCCAACACCTCCTCGCGTTTATGTAATCCTGGTAGCAGGATTCAATAATTCGAGTAAAACTGCTTCAGAATTTTTTTAATTCGTTTCTAAAATTGGCGGGAATTCTTCGGCGCCGGATACACACGGCCCGACACCTCCTCGCGTTTATGTGATCCTGGTAGCAAGATTCAAAAATTGCAGAAAATTTGTTCGGCAGCGACGGTAAAAATTGGCGGGAGATTTTCAGCGCCGGATCCTTTCATCCAACACCTCTTCGCGTTTATGTGATCCTGGTAGCAAGATTCAAAAATTGCAGAAAATTTGTTCGGTAGCGACGGTAAAAATTGGCGGGAAATTTTCAGCGCCGGATCCTTTCATCCAACACCTCCTCGCGTTTATGTGATCCTGGTAGCAAGATTCAAAAATTGCAGAAAATTTGTTCAGGAGAGACAGTAAAAATTGGCGGGAAATTTTCAGCGCCGGATCCTTTCATCCAACACCTCCTCGCGTTTATGTGATCCTGGTAGCAAGATTCAAAAATCGCAGCAAAATTTGTCACAATTTTCCGGGACAGCAAAATTTTCTGCAAATTTTGTATCTTGCTACCAGGATCACATAAACGCGAGGAGGTGTCAAATTTGATACATCAGGCTCAGAAAAATTCCCGCCAATTTTTCCTAACTTCTAAATTATCTAAATTTTCTTATTGAATTTTTTTTGCACCATTTTCAAATTTAATTTTCTCGGAAACGGCGCGAGCTAGAGACTTGCGGTTTGCACCATTCGATTCGTCTGCTCAAGCTCTATGGGGGTGATCTTTTTCGCCCCAATCTATTTTTCGTAAGAATCCTCAAATTTTCATGGACTATAGCCTTACTACTTTTTCGTCCAAAAAATATTTTCTTCTCCTAAAATCACGAAAAAATTCACCTAAGTAGATCTCGATGAGGCGCATTCAAAACCGGGCTCCGTTCCTCTGTAGCTCACCCCCTTTCCGAGATATCGACCCCGAAAAGGCGTTCGCAGAAAAACGTTTTTTCCTCAGTGAAAAACTGAAAATGTAAAAATCCGCAGGCGCCAATCGAATTACCGTTATTTTTTGAGTGATAGAACATGGATTTAGTGAATAAAACAGCTAAAATAACAGTAAAAGCAATAAATGTAATTAATTCATTCATTATTACTGGTGCTGCCATCTTCGGTCGCATAGTGCAACTTACGGGTCATTGGTGGTGAAGAATTACAGATTGCTGCATAATTACAGAGACCTGTTTTCATGGATAACCTATAGGTTCCACTGGTGGTCCAAAGATGGCAGCACAAGTAATTTGAGAGTGAATTAATTACATTTATTGCTATTATTGTTATTTTAGTTAATTTATTCACTAAAGCCATGCCCTATCATTCAATAAATAACGATTAATCGATTGGCGCCAGCGGATTTTTACATTTTCAGTTTTTCACTGAGAAAAAATGTTTTTCTGCGACCACCCTTTCGGGGTCGATACCTCGGAAAGGGGGTGGCCTACAGAGGAAGGGAGCCCGGTTTTGAATGCACCTCATCGAGATCTACGTTGGTGAATTTTTTCGTGATTTTAGGAGAAGAAAATATTTTTTGGGCCAAAAAGTAGTAAGGCTATAGTCCATGAAAATTTGAGGATTCTTACGAAAAATAGATTGCCGCCAAAAAAATCACCCTCATAGAGCTTGAGCAGACGAATCGAATGGTGCAAACCGCAAGTCTCTAGCTCGCGCCGTTTCCGAGAAAATAAAATTTGAAAAAAGTACAAAAAAATTCAATAAGAGAGTTTAGATAATTTAGAAGCCAGGAAAAATCGGCGGGAATTTTTCTGCTCCTGATATATCATATTTGACACCTCCTCGCATTTATGTGATCCTGGTAGCAAGATTCAAAAATTACAGTAAATCTGCTTCAGAATTTTTTTTTTAATTAGTTTCTAAAATTGGCGGTAAATCCTCGGCTCCGGATAAACTCTGTTCGACACCTCCTCGCGTTTATGTGATCCTGGTAGCAAGATTCAAAAATTACAGTAAATCTGCTTCAGAATTTTTTTTTAATTGGTTTCTAAAATTGGCGGGAAATCCTCGGCTCCGGATAAACTCTGTTCGACACCTCCTCGCGTTTATGTGATCCTGGTAGCAAGATACAAAAATCCGAGTAAAACTGCTTCAGAATTTTTTTTTAATTGGTTTCTAAAATTGGCGGGAATTTTTCGGCGCCGGATACACTTGGTCCGACACCTCCTCGCGTTTATGTGATCCTGGTAGCAAGATTCAAAAATCACAGAAAATTTGTCCTGCAATAAAAATTGGCGGAAATTTTTCAGCTCCTAACAGCCGACATTCTACACCTCCTCGCGTTTTTGTGGTCCTGGTAGCAGACGCTCGAAATCTGCAAAATCCGTTGTCCGAAGCGAATACAAATCATACGACATGAAACGCAGGAATGCTGGTTTGATTTCCTACACAGGGTTAAAGAATTTATTGAAAAATATTCGTTTAATAATAGTTATTCCTGTTTTAAAATTTTAAAATAATTCACATTGACTATTATATTACGTATTTGTGTACACAGATTGCCCCTTTTTTCGTTTTGCAAGGGCGCCTTTCAGATTCCACTTTCACCTCTTCGCGTTTATGTGATCCTGATAACAGGAGATCAAAAATTGTAAAATCCGTTGTCCGAGGCCAACAACAAACACATTATGCAGCATGCAATGCAGACAGGTTAGTTTGGTTGCCTACTCACGTTATGGATAAAGTAAAAATATTTGTTACAAACTAATTATTTCTACCTCGTAAAATCTAACAAGCCTTAAATAATTCACATCGTGAATCAAATTTATTAATTTAAATTCATGAAAGGGGTTCAAGAATAAATAAAACACACGATGGCAATTTCTTAATAAAATAATAAATTTATTAATAAACATGACAATACAAAGCCTGATATAATTGAAACAACTACGAAAACATTGTTAAAATTTCTATTTTTAACCCATCATATATTTAACAATTAAAAAAAAATTAATAACTCAGAGAAAATGATTATATATTACAGTTGGTAATTAAAAAATAATTTATTTTTAAAAAAAAAGGACTTTAGAGATTCAACACAGCACTTAATTGTAAACACACACTATTGTAATATAGGTATGACTTTGTCATGTCAACATACTTTTTTTTTATGGCTCTGCATACAAACGATAATCAGTGCCAGGTTACACAGATACTTGTCCATTACATGATTCCGAGCAATAAGCTTGATTGAGTACATTATTGCAAAAGTATGATTAAAGTACACATAATGAACACTTTGCTCAGTATGATTAGATCCTGCGGACAAATAAACATAATCGATTGTATGCCGAAGTTTCAACTAATTATACCTGTACAAAAATCTATGGCTTTTTCTTTATTGATCTATACAAATTAGTTATATACATTATACCAAGAACAATCAATTTAGCCTAAGTATTTTTTTTTTGCTTATATATTCAAACATACACTTTTTTTTGATATATTCCTTCCTTTCAAAAAATCGATGTATTTTTTTCAGAACGAATATTGCATTATTATTATACTACCCTAGATTTAACATAAATGCACTTTTTTTTACAACAAGCTGGAATGTACAATTAAAAGCTTTGAAACATAAAGATCTAATTCTTTTTCATTAATATTTTAGACGCACCCAAAACAATAAAATATAAACAACAGCACAACAAGTTTTTGATTGATGTAATGCCATTTCAAATCCATAAGGAGCAACTATTTTTTTTTTAATTAACCTAAATTCAGGGCTGAAATGAGTAATAAAAAAAAATTGTTATTCCTTACATTTTCTAAGTACGTACATCAACCCCGGTACTGACTGTATTTGGTGAATTTATTTTTTTGTTTTGTGTGGCGATTCAAGTTAGCAATACTACAAAGATTTTTTTTTTTTTTATAAATAATACTACTACAATTCCCACAATATATAACATCACAGTGTAAAATATCTATTGCTTATATGGTCTAAGTGAACATATAAAAATATAAACTGACAATACACGGTACAATACGAAAAAAAAAATATATAAAAAAAATAAATAAATAAATGCAGCAGCATTTTTATTAGAAAGATAATTCCGTTACTAATCAGTCAGTTAATAACAGATAAGTAATTTTTTATTGTTAACGTGTGAACACTTTTTTTTTCTTTTAAAGATAGGCTAACCGAAATATGATATGCCACCAAATAGACGATGATGTGAAAATGATATGTTTTGCATTTTCAAAAATTATTGTCCTTACGATATTTTCATTTTGAATATACGTGCCAACTCATCAAAACGCTTCTCTGGACGGAAACAAACCGTAGAATTAACTATAAGCGAAGTATTTCGGTTTTCTAACAAAAATGCTGCACTGATTAAAATGTGGAACATTTTTTCAGAACACTTTCGAGTAATGGATTTTAAAAACTATGCTGCTATCTCAGTATATGAATATATACCCTGTATATAACCAAATGGTACTGCAGGATATATATGTATATAGGTAGGTATAACATAATAATTTTATTGATCTTGATCAATTCCACAAAAAAGTTTTAAATTCACAGCAGACAATTTCTATTATGAAAGTGGATTATTTAATCAAACATACAGACTTGTCTGCGTAGAACTGCAACTTTTTTTTGCATAACACACTATACATGCACAATGTAAAATAATTTTTGTATTCTTCCTAAAAATATATAATGAAACTCTACTATTCGTTTATACAATGTACCGTATTAATAAGCAAATACGGTACATATCACATATTTTGAGTTAAAAAGAAAAATAATTGTTTTTCTCTAGCGTATATCATGTTCAATGTTACTACAGCAAGGCCCTTTTTTCTATTAATTTTGCATATTCAACGGACGGACACAATTTCAATATGTAATTTTCATAGGCTTTTTATATAGGCCATTATCTAATGTAAAAACATATCTTGTGTTTGCAAACAACATAAAACTACTACTGGCAAAATGATATGTCAAGTATATGCACGTTTTTCAATTCAATTAATTTAAAACGATTACAAACAAAAACATTAATTATGGTCCCTATAAAAACTTTTACATTTGATTTGACAACGAGTTGCACTTTGCAATTACTAAGCTTTCAATCATTAATAGACTTTGGCAGAGCTTAAAGCTTTAAGTACAATTAAGTTAAAAAGGTGCTTTATTGCCTGCCTCACTTGCAGTGGCGTAACAATTGATATGAATGTATAATATTGATTTAGCAGTACGCCATTGAACACAATTCAATCTTCAAAACTCTGCCGTTACTTAATAATTAACTTACAAATGCTATTCTGTCAATCACAGGAAACCAAATTAAAAAAAAAAATCAAGACATTTATAGTACAACCCTTAAGTGGTTCGTGAAATAAACCTTATATTGTAGAGTTCCAATTTATATGAGATTCGATTGAACATGACATACCTACGCGTATTAAAATCTAAGGCAAAAAAATCAGGCAAAACAAAAAAGCTTAATTACGTTAAGCTTCAAGCAAGTTTTAAGTGATTATGTAAGAAGATAATGTATCTCTCTTGTAGTACTATCGCCTAACACGTAATATTGCTTCAGACAATAAATTAACTAAAAAATTTAGTATACGCAATTACTTTTGAAAATATCTCACCACGGAGCTACTACATTTTGAATAAATATAAGCGGCAGCGGCGGCGAACAAGTTTTTGCTATTATCATAAATGGCCGAAGGTATTTTCAAAAATAATTCATTACATGCATATAAAATATCTGGTATGTGTATCCTCTATGTATAGTAAACAATTTTTATTAGCAAGTTCATCCATCAATTATTTCGTGTTCCTTATTGTTACTTAAAGATATATGGAACACTGTTTAACTCTCTAATATCATACTTTTAATAATAATTATTAAGAAAAAAAAAGTAAGTAAATTGATTTGTGCCTTTAAATACGTTTTCTTTTTTTTTTAATAACTTAAATCTAAGTCAGAGATTATTATTAATTATATAAGTCATGTATTAAGTAATTAATTAAGAGAGCCGATGAGAAAATGTCACTGTAACACAATTAAGTAAAACAATTTTTCTAAATAAGTATTTGTCGACTAGTATAAATTTACACAAAAACCATTTACACGTTAAGGCATAAGTTAACATTTATTTATTATTACGTTTTCTATACGAAAGAACTGTCAGATTCCATTAATAATATTTCGTTGTATGAACACATCTATTCTAATAAATCTGATTGATTAAACGAGTAGGAGAAGTTGCCGTGTAAAGTTTAAAATCCAGAAATGTCTTCTTTTTGTTTGCGATTTTATTTATCATGGAATCTTCCAGTGCTTTTCCTTTTTTCTTTAATTTTTTTTACAAGTAAAGAAATTATGAAAGACTTTTTTTTTTATTCGAGAATAATATCAGAATGAAAAATCTCTCAGAAAGTGCCAAAAGAGCACAAAATATGCAGTAGCAAAACACTGCAGTAAATTTTATTAAAAATGGAAAGACAATGCATTGTGTCGGTGTTTCTCATCACTTGCGAACAATTTTTTTTATTTTATTTATTTTTATTTTTTTTTAAATTAGCTTCGACTTTTCGGTGAAATCAGTTTCACAAAATGTCAATTTATACTAGAAGAATTAAAAAAGAAAAAAAAGGAAGATTCACAAATATGAGTAACTGAGAAGTAAAAATATACAAATCCCATTTAGTGAAGAATCAAAGAAGTGAAATTGTTACAAAGTTTTATTAACATGCACGCAGAATCAGAACGAAATTAACCATACTGATAAAACGTTCATTAATGATAAAATTTTATCTAGAAAAAAAATGGAAGCAATTATAGAACAATTTTATCTCTCTAACAACAAAGTTTAAATACAAACGATTGTATTTAATGCATCAATTCGGGGTATGTTAAGCAATAACATTCAGCGAGGGTATTTTTTTATTTCTTCTTCAATCGAAGCACTCACTAACTTCAACAACAAGCATTAAATTAGTTTCGCTTCAACTGGGACTTTCTGAATCAACTACTTTTTTACTGTTGCACATGAAACTAACATTAATTAATGCACACGACAATTTTTTATAGTGGTACTATCACGCAGGAGTCTCGATTAAAAATCATATATAACAATACGTTACTATTTTGATTTGAATTATTTAATTAAAACATTTTTTATTTGGTTGTAAATCAAAGTCCTGGTGCTCTTTGAGCGAGACCCCTGCAATAAAATTTTTAATACCAACAGTAACGGTAATATATAAAACACTTTTTTCCATTTCAACATTTACATTAAATAGCTTGAACTTCACTTCAGGTAACTCTTGTAACTGACATTACAGATCAGGATACTAACGTGTTACCGAAGACTGTATGAAAGGCAAAATATAATTTGTATATTTTTTTTAGTTACTCATACTAATAAAAAAAATTAAAAAAAAAACATTTATGTGTGCATCTTCCAAATATATTTTTACGAAATATGAAATAATAATAATAATAATAGATATGCGAGTAGATTGTATAGACTTTGTTGACTTTCATATTTTTAAATATAATGTTGCATGATATAAACATCACATCTGTTTATTATATTTGGAAGTCTTCTTCTTTTGTGAGCTACGGTCATAATAAAGACCAAAAAATCAGCGTTCGTAATTGCACATATTTCTAACCCAGTACAAGCTTTATCTCGCACCATATTTTTATTTATTTTTTTTTTTAAAGAAAAAAAGCTCATACGGAAAAAATATTTGCTTCTTTTTTCCTCGTGTAAAAAAATTAGTAGTATAAATCTTAAAAATAAAAATTGTACTGAGATATATGTTTACGAGATTCCGATAGCATAGCAAAAAGTTGCATTTTATAGATATATATGTATGTATAATTTAAATATATACATATACATATAAATTTCTATTTATCTTGTGCACCGTTAAGGTTACCACATCCCTCACCAGTAGACATACTTCTCTGTGGAATTGGACTGCGTCCACCACCTCCACCGACGCCGCCACCACCACCACCACCACCGCCGCCACTAGTTCCGCTGCTACTTAGAGCCATCTGCTGCATTTGCCTTATAACCGTAGTAGCATGATAAGCACGCTAAAAAAAAAAAAAAAAAATTAAATAAAACCACTTTACACGCACTGACTTAACAGCATACCTTCCAGCGAGACTTTGCGAAATTCTTTTTAAGCTGTTCTGATACAGTGCCATGAATATTTTTATTACTGGCAGCATTACCCGAAATCCTAAAACACAAAAAAAAAAAAAAAAATACACAAGGGCATCGCAGATTATCACCACCACCACCTACCATGGATGGCCTAATGCTTGACGACAAGTAAAACGCTTTTCTACATTAACACACATCAATTGCTTAATAAAATCTTTAGCCGAGTCACTAATCTCATCCCAATACGGAGAATCAAACTCAAATTCTCCTAAAAAAAAACAGCTAACTTGCTTAACAAACCAAAAAATTAAAAAAAGAGTAAGACAGACCTTTCAAGATTTGTGCGAACAAATTAGCATCGTTCTCATCATAAAATGGGGGATATCCGCACAGTAAAATGTATGATATCACACCTATACTCCACACGTCCACTGCTTTACCATACGGCTTCTGCGCTAATACTTCAGGTGCTACAATTATTTGTTTGTTTGTTGTTTTTTACAATAAATTAATGTCTGAATGATTTTACATACCAACATAACCCGGTGTGCCGCAGGCTGTCGCCATAATTCCTGAATCTTCCATTTTTGACAAACCAAAATCACTGATCATTATTTTACTGTCTTCATCCGGGCTGTAATACAACAGATTTTCCGGCTGAAAAACAACGTTTTTGTACCAGCACTGCCACAGCTTAAGTGAGTGCGCTCTTACTTTCAAATCACGGTGGACAACGCCTTGCTCATGCATATAATCAACGGCTTCCAAAACCTGCCTGATCAGATCAGAAGCATCTTTCTCAGTGTACGACCCTTTCTCGACAATACGATCAAACAATTCACCGCCAGTAACACTAAAGATTTAAATATTAAAATTTCAATTCAATACATTGATAATTATTAAATAATACCAACAGGGCAACTACAATTAGGCATACAATATTAATGATCAAATCGTATATTTGTTTCCAACACAATAAAAACGTTAATTTAAAAAGCAAATCAAGTACGGCTGTTAAATATTGCATGAAATTTGAATAATTACAATTGTCATTCTAATTGCTATAAAGTACGTACGGTTCTTTGGTAATGACTATTAAAACAACAAGGTCACGTTTACTTAACGTAAATTTAATACTCACAGCTCCATGACGAGATACACTTTGTATTTATCTTCGAATGTCTCAAGCAATTGTACAATGTTTGGATGTGTCAGCCTAAAAATGTAATTGTAATTAAAATTACATTGTAAGCTCTTATGCGATTGTAAAAAGTTTAATCACACTTTAAACCTCTCGTTTTATTAAATATAATCCGCAAGATTTAATCTGCAGTATTACCATATTAAAAACCAAGGAAAGTTTCGTAGTAATATAATAAAAGATTTTAATTTCTAATATCAGGATACTAGGAATTTAATAATATGAACGTACTAAAGCTAATGAGCGTAGGATTTAATCACAATAGAAAATGTAAACAACAATAAACATGTAGGTACAATTTACAGGAAATTATCGAAGCTTTTTAATTTCATTTATGTTTATCAATATTCAAGATAAATGAATTACTGCTTGAGTACTGCAGGCAATGCTAATAATCAGTATTGGAAACATGACAGCACTCGTATTAATATCAAATCACAAGCTAACGATATTAAAAATGAAATTTATTGTATTGAACCGTGCCGAATTCAATTAATAATAAACGAATAAATTATCTGTGTTTGCAACAGACTGTACGCAATCAATATTTAAAGATTAAATTTACAAAAATTACTGTCCGCTATATTTGATTTCGTTTAGCTCTTCATTTACATTAATTATCAATAAATTTGGATGCTTCTATTTTTAACTAATAGCAAGCAAATTTAGATTGCTAATTAGATGAGGAGGTAAGGAAGCAACTTTAAGTTAAGAAATAAATTATAGGTTCAACTCAATGATACATACCTACAAACTCACTGGAAATTTTCTTTGTCCAGACAAGTTAAATTAAAGTTTTCATGAGAATAGCCCACAAAAAAAAAAGAAAAAAATTCCACTTACTGCCCTGTTCAGTCTTGAGAGTATCTCCATCCCTTATTATTACATGAGGTTAAAATAAGATGGAGATACAGTGCTTTAGAGTAGTCAGTCGAAAACTTTAATAAATAGTTAGAATAAAATCAAAGATTGTTTTATAAATTAGTTATCACGACAATTTGTTACAAAAATTCAGAACGAATAAAACAAAATATGCCACATTGCCAACACGAACTTACAAATGTTTTAGTTTCCGCTTCATTTCTGTCAAAGTTTAAGATTTCAATTGTTTTATAAATATCATTCAGTCCTATTAAAGAAAACGTATTTTGTTTAGTAAACACAATGACAAGTGAAATGGTTTTTTTTGTACGTTTATTTATAATGAAACAGTAAATACCTTCGAAGGACTTTAATTTCATTTTCGAGAGAGTCCTCCTTGCCTTTCAACGCTTTCTTGTCTATAATTTTAACGGCGTATAATTGCCCGGGCCTTTCCTTGCTTTCGGCTAAACGTACAACAGAAAAAGCTCCGCTGAAAATTGAAATGCCACAGTTAGAGCGAAAGGGCTTTCCTGAAAATGCTTACGTTCCCAGTAGTTCCTTCAAGCAATATTTATCCTCGACGGTGTGCTGTTTATCCGAATCCCTACCGTCCTTTTTGGCCTTCTTTTCCGGATCCTTTTTCCCGAATAATGGCATTTTTCTGGTTTTCACTTAGTCAACTATAATCACCAAAATCAATCCAAATCATACATGTATTGTCGTTTATTAACTTAAGATGCCGACGAACATTCCTGAGCGGTGTCTCACGTAATTCATTTAACGTAAAGTTTATTATTCGCGTAACTTTTTTACTTAGATCACCACTGCGACGATAAATTAGATGGCCTGGATGCCCCACAACCGTCAAATATGTGGAAAGTCCGCTAAATCAACTCTACTCCACACTCTAGCGACGCATTAGAAACGAATCCAAAGGTCTCGTCTTGTCGTCATAAACACATTTCTGGTTTACACTGATGTTTACGATTTTGAATATATGTATAATATTTACGAAAATTTATCTGTTTTACTAAATCAGCTTTTACACTCTCACAGTCTGGCAACACTGTCAATACACGCAGATCCGGATTAACGTCATATTCAACTAATGTAAAATTAATGCGCTTATCAGGGATTCTTAAACAATATTATCTCACATTTCATTTTAATTACATTCACATTACTAACATACTACATACCTGAATCACATGATGATATTAAGACTCTTTTACACACACCAAAAAAAAAAAAAGAATTCAGAAAAGTAAAACAAATTACTACGTAAGTCTGTACTTACCTATGCTTAATTTAACGTGATAAAACCATATGATTATTTATATTTCAGAAATAATTTAATAGATTTTAGTTATTTCATTAAAATAACAGGGGGCGTTTCCATTACAAAGCGTTTACCCAAAGTAAACACCCTAAATTCAGCATTAACATCATCAACCAATGGTGAATTCGAGTTGACGTTCGGAGTGCTCGAAGTGTTTCTTTTTCTCACTCTAATATGTACCGAAATGCATTCACGCTCTCTCCACTTTTGCTCTGAGCGTACCTCGAGCATCAACTCGAATTAATCATTAAATTAAACCGGAATGCTTTATTTTCAGGATACGTACGATGTTGGTACCATTGGCAGTTCGAAAAAATACATTATTTTCTATCTCTTCCTTCAAAAATTATAATTAATCATACAAAATTTGGTATTTATTTGATATAAAAAGAACTATAATCGTTGTGTACAAGAATTGTAAAGCGTCAAAAAGGCGGCATATTTTATTTTCTTCAAGAAAAAAACATATTCAATTTGTGGTTAGGAATATGACATTTTACAAAAGCTGCTACTTCGATATTTAATTATATAAAAATAACGCTTAATACTTAATTTAAAATTTAATACAAAAAATGATTTTTACAAGTCATTTTCCCAACCCTGGTTCATTAATACGTACACAAAAAGAGAAAACGTGTATATTATCTAGTATGACGTCATGTAAGCGATGATGCCAACAGTAACAGTCTATTTTTAATTTATTTTATCGCATTACCAATTACAGCTGTGTGTAAACCTACCTTAGGGCGTTACTGTTGATGTTTTCCACTTTCACAAGAAAAAAAATCACGTTTCGTGCTTGATTTAAATTCACATTAAAATGCAATAACTGTAAAAACAAGTTTGTTTATCAGTGCAGATTCTTATAAAAATAGAAACTCGAACGCCTCAGGCTCGAAGCGCGAAATTTAAATTTTGATCGCCATTTTTAATTTCTGTTGTATTCCGTTCGCTTGGCTGCGTTTATGGTTTTAAAAAGATGTTACCGGTAATTAAAACTCAAACCACCGACTTCTTTTTATTTTCTTCTTTTTGTATGGTCTCTAAAATCAAATCTCTTTTTAAACTAGTTTCATTTGGTAAAATAATAATGGCCGTAATAGTGAGAAAGTAGCAAATGTTAATTTATTTGATTTGTGAAATTTCAAATCGATTTTTATTGTATATCTATATTATAACCAGTTGCATGATTAAGATTAAGCGAAATTAAAAAATTAAGTTTAATGTGAGTAATTCGAGAAATAAATGGTAAATGCTAATTTTAAAATCGAATTTGGTTTGTAGACAAAAGAAATGTATGACAGCTCCATCTAACGAATACATAATGTACTAAATAGTGTTAACATGTCTTTCACTATCTGCACTGAAGTAACTTTAAATTTTTGACAAAAAATATTGTTGTTATTATGAAACGGAAGTGATAAGGTTATTTATGAACAAAGTAACTTATGTTTTTAAATTGTTTGGCTTCTTAAATCACCGTCTGATGTTAAATGGATTGCATTAACATTCAATATGTCAAATTCTGGAAAAACAGATCATAGAAGTATATATGGATACAACATAGAATTTCAGGGTGGAATACAAAAGAAATGGGAGAGATTCTCAAATTGGATACATTGTATCTGCGTGGTGGCTTTCGACCTAGAGCTGGGGCAAGCGTTAGAGGTAATTAACGGTGATTCTGTTTTAATATTAAGTTCACTCGATGTTTACATTCCAGAGCATTTACCCACAGCATGTGACACTTAGCAAACAAGAAATTTCAAATATATGTTACTTAGCTTTCCCCGATTCAAACTCAGGATGCATGGGTGACACAAACTTCACAATACGACTTCAAAGTAGTCCAGGCAAAAATGAGTTATTACCTGAACATAAAGCCTACAATTCAAAATGTCCATCAGCGTTACAAGTAAACCCCGCGTACTATTGGGGCTACGTGTACTTTCGACAAGTGAAAGATATTACGTTACCCAGAAGTTACTTCCAAAAGGTATGGCGTTTAATAATACACATAATTAAATGTAAGTATAGAATTAATTTTGCTTGCAGAGCGTCGTGATTCTATCAAGGTTACCATTTAATAACTTATTTAATAAAATCATTTCTCTCATAGCACCTGAATATTTTGATAATGGCGAACTTAGTATAGAAGCTTCTTGTTACAACATTGATCAATGGCCGAGTCCCGTGCCTGGATTGACTTTAAATTTACCATTATTAGGGTCTGTTTTCCAGGTTGCATAGTTTATAAATGTGTTATTATTTGTATAATCAACAATTTTCTTTTAGACGTACATTCCACATCAAGGAAGTGCATCTTCGTTAATTATACACTTGGCCACTATAAACGAAATATCAACAAGTACTGAAAATCAGATTCAAACATCAGTAGAAGATTTAAATTTATTTGAAATATTACAACCGATCTTGTCTCATGTAGATATGTTATGGGAATTGGTTATTACTGCAGAACCTTTGATTGTAATGGCATCGTCACCCACACATTGTTCTTCAATGGTCCTAGCATTAACCAGGTGAGTTTATAATATTAACTTAAAACTAAAACTACCAACTTACTTAAACCGCATTTTTAGATTAATCTCACCGTTAAAATTTTGTGCCGATCATCGACCGTATTTTACAATACACGATAGTGAATTTAAACAGTTTACCAGCAAAGTCCATGGGCCTCCTCCTGTAATATTAGGTGTAACGAATCCATTTTTTGCAAAAACCTTACACCACTGGCCTCACACTATAAGACTTGGAGAAGATTGCGGTAAGAAATATTTTCCAAAACAAGAATGAACGTTTTATGCATTTAAATTTAGGTCATCATCCGAAGTACAAATTAAAAAGGAATGGCACTGCAAAAATGTTAGATTTAAGTCCGGGTGTGTACACAACATACAAGCCGTTTTTACAAAAAGACAAGACGATCATTAAAAATTTGATCAGCGGGATTCATTCGAAAAGACCTTCTGAAGTACAATCTGCTTTATTAAGAAGACATTTATTAGAGTTAACGCATAGTTTTATGATACCATTAGAAAGATACATTGCTAGTCTGATGCCCTTATTAAAAAATATCTCACCGTTCAAGGTATGGAAATTATGTATAAAGCCATAATATTTTATTAGCGTTAATTAATTTCAAGGCAACCCCCACACCGCTTCCATTTAACCCCGATGATTTTTTTGCAACTTTAGAGAGTGCCGGTCCTCAGTTAACATCGGGTATTAGAGGAGACTGGGTAGGATTATACAGACGATTTTTTCGGTCACCTAATTTTAATGGATGGTTTAACGCAAGGTACACTGAGTTGGCCTTAAAATTGCAAGCCTTGCAGTTGGAGGCATTATCTGATGCGGTTTGTATTTTTTTTTATTAATTAAAGTTTGTTGTAATATGCCTTTTCTTTTCCAGAACTTAAAATTATGGGTACAAGGAAAACCAGAAGTCGAAGTTGTAGATATGGTTTTGAAGTTGAAGAATAAAATTAACAAATGTCAACGACATGACATTCCTGTCAGCGACGCCACTAAGGAGCAACTGTATCAAAGATTACAAGACATTATATGTTCACTTCCTGACGATCTAAAGAATATATTGCAAGATTCATGATAAACATTGCATTCGATTTGTTTTCCATGACGGTTATTACAAAATGCTGCTCAGGGTTTTACGGTTTGAAACTCACTTTTCATTTCATATTAATTGGGTCGAATAAATACGGATTTATATTTACAGAAGCTTCGTGAAGGAAGTAAACAGCAATTTCGAGTCGTGCCAAATATTTGGTCAAACTGCCAAAAGATAAACCATCCCTCCTGTACATATTTTTTAAATCCAATCTAAATTGTGAATAGAAATGTTCTCTGTAAATATTTCGAAAATTATCATATCGCTTTCTTTACGGGATTCATTTCAACTAAAATTTTACTAAAACTATTATTTAAGTAAGTGCCTCTTTGTTTAATAAATATATAATTATTTTTTTAATCGTTGTTTGTTTTCTAAGATCCTTTACTGCAAAGTACAGAATGCCAAATGATTTAACAATTTATTTTGTATTTTTTGTGGCAGACGTCCAGGTCAATTAAATGCACTCAGAAAAAAAGAGTTTATAAAACTCAATGTATTTAATTATGATTAATATCTTCTTAACAGTCAGGCGCGTAAGCAATGATGGAATTTGCTCATTAATGAAACTAGTTACATGACGTCAACATGAGCAAAGTTTATTTTAATCGTTACACGTCATTTGATTTAATATATTACAGAATTGTTTGCTGAACAAGTAACATTTTTAGAAAAACGGGAAACGTCTTCAATTTTAAAGGTGAATCTGAATTAAATGATCTTACCTTAAACATATAAGAAATAAAACAGCGAACATTTCGACGTAAACTTTTGGCGATAAATCGTTTATGTACTTCACTAAATAAAAAAGAAATTACTTATTTAAATACATTCAATTTTAAATATTAAAATCAAAATGACAGTACTCTGAACCGAAAACGTTATAAATTTAAAATCCCTGGACGATCACGTGATGCGTGCTGCCATCTAACGGTTAACATATCGTATCTAATTATATACAAGCATTAATTGTATTCTAATGTGAGATCTTTGTTAATCTGTGTCAAAGTCCTTCCAACGTATAAGATTACTTGCACTTTAGTTTCTCTCTTAATATTAAGCAAAGCGGTTGCGTTGAACGGCTAGAAAAAAATGGGGCGCGTCTTTGTGATAGGGGTCGGAATGACCAAAGCAAGTTCTCACCCTTGTTGAACATTTCTTGAATTAAAACGAATTATATGTTTGCAGTTTGAAAAGCCAGGAAAACGAGATGATGATTACCCAGAACTCGCTAAGGAGGCTATTCTCAAAGCGCTGCAAGATTGCAAGGTTGCTATAACGGAAGTTGAACAAGCGACTGTTGGGTTTGTTTATGGTTGGTATAGAAAATTCTACCAAAAACATTCTTCAAATTGATTTTATTAGGCGACTCAACAAGTGGACAACGTGCAATTTACGAAGTCGGCATGACCGGCATTCCTATTTACAATGTCAACAACAATTGTTCAACGGGCTCCACGGCTCTTATGTTAGCTAAACAATTTGTAGAAACTGGTCAGAATGATTGCGTTTTAGCCCTTGGCTTTGAGAAAATGGAACGAGGCAGTCTTTCATCTAAGGTAATATGAAGAATGAATGCGTGTGCTATGTGTTTATTGGTGGAAGGGCCACACATAGCATTGTTTTATTTCAGTTTTTTATTTTTTAAACTTTAGGAGACTTGATTAAGAAATATGCTGTCGAAATTTAAATATGCATTTCTAATATAAACACATTGAAATCATTTATTAAATTAATTTAGTTTATGGATCGAACAAATCCAATGGACAAACATGTCCAACTTATGGCCGAACTAGTAGGAATGAACGAATCACCTTTAACAGCTCAAATGTTTGGAAATGCTGGCATAGAACACATGAAAAGATATGGAACTCGACCTGACCATTTTGCTAAAATTGCATGGAAAAATCACAAACATTCTACAAACAATCCGTAAGCCCTCGAGGGAATTGCATTATTTATTTTATTATCCTGGATATGTGTTTAGGTATTCACAGTTTCAAGATGAATATACGTTAGAACAAATCAAGAATTCCCCATTGATATTTGGACCTTTAACGAAACTTCAATGTTGTCCGACAAGCGATGGTGCTGCAGCAGCAATTGTAGCTTCAGAGAGATTTGTTAAAGCACATGGCTTAGAATCACAGGCCGTAGAAATTTTAGCTATGGAAATGGCAACCGATTTACCAACTACTTTTACTGAAAATAGCTGCATGAAACTCGTAAGTGTTTTATCTTGTTTATTATTCTATTTACAAGCTTTCGCTATCTAGGTTTGAGAAGTCACTGTTGATAACAGTTTTGTTTTGCATGATGCTTATAAATTATCACATTGTTTTAAAGTACAATTGAAAAAATGTATTATTCTCGAGGCTTTCAATTTGATTATTAATTATTTGAATTAAAAATTATTATAAGGATAGTATCACAAATGCTTTTTATTTTCTGTAGGTAGGATATGATATGACAAAGACTGCAGCAGAACGAGTTTTTGCAAAGACTGGACGTCGCCCTACTGACGTGCAAGTCGTGGAACTTCATGATTGTTTTTCAGCTAATGAGCTAATCACATACGAAGCATTAGGACTTTGTCCACCAGGCAAAGCCGGAGAACTAATTGACCGAGGAGATAATACATATGGTGGAAAATATGTAATTAATCCCAGTGGTGGTTTGATTTCAAAAGGACATCCACTGGGAGCCACGGGCTTGGCTCAATGTGCTGAATTAGTTTGGCAGTTGAGGGGCCAAGCCGGTGGACGTCAAGTACCTGGTGTTAAATTGGCTTTGCAGCATAATATAGGCCTAGGCGGTGCTGCAGTTGTTGGCCTATATCAATTAGGCTTTCCTGAGCATCATAAACGAGTTGTCGGTCTTCGTAAAGTATCCGCAGCCATTTCTGAGGAAGGGTTCATAGTCACACCATACTTAAAAATCTTGACGCAGGCTATGGAAGAAGACGAAGACAATTTGGTAGAAAAACATCGAGGTATTTACGGTTTTCGAGTTAAGAGAGCCGATGGCCAAATAGGTTACTGGGTTATTGACACAAAGGTGGGGAAAGGAAAAATTGAATTTAATTCGACTGGTAATTAAAAGTAAACTTTGTTTCAATTTTATTTTTTTTAATGAGTTTTTTATTGCAGTTAAACCTGAAGTGACCTTTATTGTTAATGACGAAGATGTCGTCGAATTAATTTCTGGCAAACTCAATCCACAAAAGGCGTTTTTCCAAGGCAAGATCAAAGTACAAGGCAACATGGGGTTGGCCATGAAACTGACAGATTTACAACGCACTGCATCCGGTAAAATTGCAGAATTGAGGTCGAAGTTATAAATTTTTTTTTGTGGTGGTGGTGATCGTGAAGAAATTAATCTTCCTTATTAATTGTTATATTCATGTAGAATTGCTGATTAGTATTTTGTTGATGTTTTTGATCACGTGGGCGGGTCATTTATACGTATACTTGGTATCTTTGTATATGAATTTATTGTTATTATTGTTGTAAATGCTCGGGGTATTTTTATATAATTTTATATAAATAAAGTATTGATGTAATTTATGCTTTTTAATTACGTAAGGAACAATTTTTTTTCTTTCAGAAAGCGTGCTACAAGAAAGCACAAAGTTTCGGGAACGTTGAAATAATCATTCCGAACATTTAAAAATACTAAAATTGTAATTTTTTTCCAATTTGCGATGCGCCTTTGTTTTTTGTGATCTCTGTAAAAAAACAAGCATAAAACCCTACAACTTCTGCATTAAACTCCTAAAATAAAGCCTGTAGATAGGGTGTAATATATAAAAAAAAACATCCTGTACTTAAAAAAAATATTAACAGAATTCTAATTCAAATCCCTCTGGTGGTTAATATAAAATATTGCGGCTTGGTCTTAGTGAACATAGATGGCGCTTTAATGTTGTACCCGGTCATTGCCCAATCAAGTATTTGTGGTTAAAGATAAGAATTAAATAATAACACAACATTAATGTTTACAACAATTTAGAAGGCATGACTGTTTAAAAGCCGCGCCTGTTTTTTTTTTCAAAGTTTTCGAAGAATTACTTTATTTTAAATCGAACCGCCGCAAAGCAGTTATTTTAGGTTATGTTTATAAAAAGATAATATTTGTTTAATTTAGAAAAAACTGACCATGAAAAGGTTGTGAAAACTTATTAGATTTAGTAATTCGACGAATTTATCCAGGAGAAAATGTGAAATGGCTAAAAATGCTCCAGAACTTATTATATGGTAAAGCAACATTTCTGTGTTGTCATGTCGAAACTGTAGAGTTTGTTTCTTGTAGTGTTATATTTCTATTTTCGGCAAGCGTCTTATTCTTGCTGAACAAATCTTTTATCACAGCGGAAGCATTTAAGGACATCGGACCTCATTATAATTGGATTATTCATGGCATCGCCAACGTCATAGGATATTCGACAATTTTCATACCTGGTTATTTGGTATACAGATACATTTGTAAAATTAATTACCTGGATAAAGGAGGTACGTAGGTACACTAAAATAGCTTTTAAGTTAATCGGGCACAATTTTACAGCGAGCGGGGTATTTCCAAACATAATTCGTCGTTGCTTCGGGGACGATGACTTAATAGATCGAATTAATTCAGTTCCTAATATTGTACTTCACACCGAACTACAAAGAGCTGGTTTGCTTATATTTTATTTCTGCGGATTACAAGTTTCTTTTTTATCATGGGGGGTTTTACAGGAGAAAGTTATGACTCAGGTAAATTCAAATTCCGTTGCACGTAGTTGTATATAAAATTAAATCAGGTTGATCAGGTGCTGCTTTCATTAAATTAAGTGTAAAAATGCAAGGTATTTATTTATTTATCTGTAATAAATTAGCTTATTGTGTTTTATAGAAATATGTGAATAGTATGAATGAAGAGGGGCACTTCAAAGATTCTCAGTTTTTAGTGTTTGTAAATCGAATACTAGCGTTTTGTATGTCGGGCATTGTAATATGTTGTACAAGACAACCAAGACATAAATGTCCAATGTACAAGTATACCTTCTGTTCTGTTTCCAATATACTTAGTTCCTGGTGCCAGTATGAAGCTTTAAAGTATGTTTCGTTCCTTAATCAAGTAAGACGTTCGAAGGAGAAAAGTGAAGGCAAAGGCAACACACGAGTTCTCATTTTAGGTATTGGCGAAAGCAGCGAAAACTATTCCTGTAATGATTATGGGTAAAATAGTTTCAAAGACGAAATACGAGTATTACGAGTATATAACGGCAATAATATTATCTGTGGGAATGTTGTTCTTTATGGTAGATACCGGTGATAATCATAACAGTAAGATCATACGTAATTCATTCATGATGAGGAGAGTATTGTTTTATATGTTTTAGATTCAACAATTACGACATTCTCTGGCATTATACTTTTATGTGCGTACATAGCCTTTGATAGTTTCACATCAAACTGGCAGGGTGCTTTATTTAAACAGTACTCTATGTCGCCAGTGCAAATGATGTGTGCAGTCAACCTGTTTTCGTGCATTCTCACTTCAACCTCATTACTTCAGCAAGGTGGATTCGTGGATTCTTTTAATTTCATGGTGAAGTTTCCCACTTTTATAATGGACTGTGTTCTCTTGTCAATTTGTTCAGCAGCTGGTCAATTATTCATTTTTAGTACGTTATCAGCTTTCGGTCCACTGGTGTTCGCGATTATATCAACAATACGGCAGGGCTTCTCGGTCTTGTTGAGTTGTATAATTTACAATCACAAAGTGAACGCTTTGGGTATATTGGGTATCATTTTAGTCTTTTGTAGTATTTTTCTACGTATTTATTGCGGGCACCGACTTAAAGTTATTAAAGATCGAATGCAGGGTTCTATTAATAAAATCTAATTTTATTTTGAAAACTCTCATTTCAACACCAAATACTTAGTGATACTTATTTATTGTGTACATATCTCTCGAGTGTTATTTTTATTTTTTTATGAATGATTTGGTTTTTAAAACCGCCCTTTTTTACTGTGGAATTCAAATATTTATAATATTAATTGTGTTATATACATATCTGTTATTTTAACGTGACGTATCTAGTTTAGCAATAAATCTAACTTTACCGAACCATATTTTATATTTATATTACAAATAAATTCACAATAAGCAAAAGCGTTTTGGTTTTATTTAAAATAATTAAATGCTTCGAAGTTTGAAAAAAAATTTGGGCGACATCTATCGACGATAGTATAAGCGTTTCGAATTACACATGCGCGAAGTTTGGAATCTACAAAGCGGTGTTGCCAGGTTGAAAGAATTATCTCTCCTGGAAGAGATTTTTAGTATTTGGCGTAATAAAATAAATTTTTGGCAATTTGACTCGATTATTTGATAATAAGTATAAAGGGCTATGGAACGTAAATCAAAATTGCCAATCTCTAATAATTAATTAAAAAAGAGATACAACATATTATATTAATTCTTTAAATCATAGTTAATTACAACAATTTTCATTAACATATAAACGAAATTATTTAATTTGAAAACTTCAAACGGCTATAAGTCATTTCTTTTTTAGTTTAATCATTAACAAATGCTCCACAAACTTCAGAAAGTCAACAATTTCACGTTGTTGCTTCTGCAAAGAAAGGAAGATTTTAATGAGTTTGAAAGTGGTTTTTGGCGCATAATTACCTTAGTCTCTTCAATTTGCATTAATCCCTTTTCACAAGTTTCCAAAGCACCTTTTACAATTTGCAGCTTCTGATTCAAACCGTCCAGGTAACTGTCTTTTGCAGAATTGTCGGCTTTCGACACTAAATCTTCCAGTAAACGAGTAAACATGTATTCGCATTTCTCAAATTCCTGCGTGGTTTTCTTCCAAACCCCCTCGTGATATTCTACTTTTTCATTCTTTTCACGAATGGATTCTTTCAAAGTTTTTATTTCATTTGCAAGGAACTCGGTGGCCTTTTCGAAAACCTACAAATTCATATTTTAGAATTGTGTAAATAAAAAAGAAAATTTTAAATAACGTACTGTTTTAACTTCTTCGTGTTTTTTGGAGATTTCCTCAGTTTCAGTTTTTGTACGATTAAGCTCGGAATGTATTTGTGCGGTGCTTGCCTTTAAATTTTCCAGTTCGTTTAGATATGACTTGCATGTTTGTTTTGCTTCAGCAATGGTCTCGGAAAATTCATCAATCATCGGCTTTAACGTAGTTTTCTTCTCGGTTAAAAGGGCCTGCTCGACGGTTGGATCAATTGATTTTAAAACGTCGAGAGTGCGAGATGTTACTCCTAACTCATTGGAAAGTCCTTGGAGTTGCGAACGATATTTTTTATATTCGACGCTTTTTTCGCGCAACTTTGCAATGAATTGCTTCAGTTGATCACCGTGAAGCACTTCGCCTCCAACCAAATTATAAAGTATTCCTTCTTTCTCCTTCATAGTCTCATCTAATTTTTGGATGTTCTCACGCAATTCTCGCACAGCATTGGAGATGTCTTGCTTTTTATTTGCTATAATTGTAGCTTGATTGCGAAATGGGCCCAACTGATCTTCGTTGCTTGAAAAACGAGTCAGTTTTTCTCCCATAAGTCTTTGAACATCATCTCTTAAAGCAGTATTCTGACATTTAAATTAAATTAAGATCAGCTGCCTTCAAATATAAAAAATCAATTCATTGTTACTTACTTGACGTTGAAGATAATCCGATTGCGGAGTTGAGTCATTCGCTACTTTCTCAAAAATACCGAGATTCCTCTTTGCTTGAGCTAATTCCTCAGGAAGTTGAGAGTCGTGAAATATTTTATTAACACGATACTCCTCGGCAACTTGTTCCAAAACGTTAGAAACTGTGGGGCGTTTAACTTTAGCGGTCAAAAGTTTCTCTTCAAGTCCTTTTAGTTGAAATTCCGTCTGCTTAATCACATCTATATTTTCCTTTCCCTAAAACATGCAACGTATTACTTGTGTTCAAACAGTACTTGGTAAACTTGCCTGTTTAACGAGGCTTTGTTCTTCCGTTCGAGCGCTACGAAATCCTCGACTCAAAGCGATTAGTCCTTCTCGGTTTGGAATGTTATTCATTTTAGCTTTCTGTGCATCGATTCGCTGGGAGACATTCGCCAAATCCTGGGCCATCTTTCTAATGTCTTGCTGAAGTTCTACGGCTTGGGCTGATGCTTTTCTGCCAACTGTATTTTCACTGTACGAAGCCCAAAACTCTTCGATGGATTTCTCATAAGTTCTGACCACATTTTGAACGTCCGTGTCAGCCAGTGCTTCAGGTGGAATGACGAGCTTTTCTACAAACCTAAAATAATCATGTTAATCCCAAAATAGACAGCACTGTCACAATTAAATACTTTGAGAGGTACACGAGTTCTCGAACTTTCTTTTGATTTGACAGCAACCAATGTAAAATGGGGTATATAACAGACGAATCGCCCTGTAAATCAAAAATGTATTAAACAGAA
Organism: Prosopocoilus inquinatus; assembly: GCA_036172665.1. Taxonomy (NCBI): domain Eukaryota; kingdom Metazoa; phylum Arthropoda; class Insecta; order Coleoptera; family Lucanidae; genus Prosopocoilus; species Prosopocoilus inquinatus. Next base: position 14,015,508 of record CM069880.1, on the reverse strand, counting down.
GCTAATGGGGTAATAATGGAAATACCGTGGCGACTCCTTCACGAAATTCTGACACGGAAAGGTTACTCGGAGGAATATATTTAACAGACTGTAAAGCTTTCATTATGTTTATTGTTGTTTCTTCCATGGCTTTTTCCACTTGTAGCTGAAATACAATTCACTGATGCTTCTGTAATTTTTAAACAATAAACTCACAGGAGGCAGGCTCTCCAAAGAACTTAGAATATCGGCTAGAACTTGTAATAACGCCGTTGTGTTCAGGGAATCGAATGAAATCATGTTGTATTCAGTTCCAAGGAGTTTATTCACATTATAGACGATGAATTTTAAAGTCTCGCTCATTTTGATGCCTTAATTTAATTAATTAAGTAATGAACGACACACCAGAATAAGAAGTAACTTCAAAATGCTGTTGTTATTTACGTTGCCATAGAAACAAGGAGTAACTAATTTAATTTTTGGCGTATAGATGTCGCTATGCTGCCAAAGTTATTTCGTTTATTTTTTCTTCCAAATTAATTACGGAAAGTTTCAAAGTTGCAGTACAGCATGATTTAAATTATGATTACGGTCGGTTATGAGGGTTTCATAATCAGTTTAACAAGTCAGAAACATGAGCATTTACTTCGTTTTTATTTATTGTGTAAAATTATCTTACAAAAATATACATTGATAAACAAGCAATTATTTGAAAATGTAACACTGAGGAATGTTATACATATATATATATTTGCTGTTTAAATAAGACTGGAAATATATAACTTTTAATATTCAAATATAAAAATATAAAAGTAAAAAAAAAACTCACTAACAAAAATTAAATAATTTACACTATATCTCATAAAATACTACAATATAGAAAAAAAAAATAATAAACCTAATGCGCTAACTTACTTGATGCCAAAAACGAACTCCTAGTGTACAATCTTAACTAGGTTATTAAAGTCTTTAGAAAAAGTATTAATTATTGTTTGGATATGTTGAGTTTCTCATAAAAAATGCAATTTCAATACTGTTTTAAGGCAGAGATGGTTGTAAACATTATCAAATATTTTGTATATGTGAACGGGAAACGTATATAATTGATCAGTTCTGTGTATAATAAAGTCTATAAAAATACCTTTCTGTTAAAAATGATTGACTTTTACTAGTTTTATAAATTATAAATTGAGATTAGATTTATTTTAATGATACTGTCAACACACTTAGACCAACCAGTCTTGCACATAAACAGACTAAGCCATTTTTTCTAGATATGAAAATTCATCACACTATTAACTAACGACATATTACAGAGAGTAGACAGTCATATTTGATGTAGCAGGATAAACTCAATTCTAATTGAATAATCTAACATCTGTGCTTAGAAAATTTGGTAACATCTGAAAGATTTTGAACACTATTACAGTATACACATAACACTTACGAACAAACGACAGATATTACAACTATTGGCACAAGAGATTTTACTACTTCAAAAAAAAAACTTAAAGAGACATTCAAGAGAAAATAGAAAAATATATGGTCATATTTGTAGTGTAACTACATCGATAGATATGAAAGATACGGAAGTATCAGAAAATAAATTTTTATATTTATTCTACATTAGTGTTACTTAAATGAGAAAATATGAACTTTTGTGCGTAATAATTGCATTGTGTAATATTAGCATAATGTGGCAAATTATGATTGCATGTAACAATTTGCTAAATATATTTCTGGATAAATAATGATGTACAACTTGTACAATGAAACAAAAAAAATACATGCTAATATAACAGCAATAAATTATTACATAAGTAGGCCACAGTCTTTCAAGTTATTCTTAATAATGACATCTGTGACTGCATCGAAAACAAACTGTATATTGTTTGTATCGGTAGCGCAAGTAAAATGCGTGTAAATTTCTTTCTGATCTTTCCGTTTGTTTAAATTTTCGAATTTCTTGCGTATATAAGCGGAGGCTTCTTCGTACGTATTCGAGCCTGTGTATTCCGGAAAGCAGATCGTTAACGGGCTTCTCGTTATCTTCTCTTCGAACAAGTCTTTCTTGTTTAGAAAGAGGATTATCGAGGTCGAAACAAACCATTTGCTGTTGCAAATAGAATCGAACAGTTTCATCGATTCAACCATTCTATTCATTTCTTCATCTTCAGCAAGCACCAAATCATAACCTAAGAATGCAAAAATTAAATTTACAGAGAGACAAGTTAAAATAAATCATTTATTACCAGAGAGTGCAACACAAAATATTATTGCTGTGACACCTTCGAAACAATGTATCCATTTTTTCCTTTCTGATCTTTGACCACCGACATCAAACATTCTGAAATTAAAAAAAAAAATTAACTACACTTTTGTATAAGCAATAAAAATATTACAGTTTTTCAAAGTACAACAATTTTCAGGCCAACTATATTCTGACCTCTAGATTTGATTATATATTTCATCACAGCGCAACATAATAATAATAATAATAATAAGGAATAAATAAAGATAAAGAATAAAAATTGATAAATTAAGAATGTAAACATACTTGAAATGTAATCCTTTGAATGAAAAATATGTTTCAACAATTCCTGTAGTCTTAACTCTGGTTCTCAGTACATCTTGCTGTGACGGAATGTAGTTTGGTTGAGATATTCTGTCTAATGCATTCAAATAATAAGCTGCGGAATCATTAAGCTGGTATTCTCTGGACCTAGCGAAACAAAGCTGTACGCCAGGATCTTGCCAAAGCTTTTTCATGAGCATAACCAATTCAGGTGTTAATTCACCTTCCTCTGCGGCACTAGCGTATGTGAAAAACTGTCTCGCAATGTCCTAGAATTTTAAGGTTAAATAAAGCGACTTCTACTTTTTAATTACAGAAAAGTCTCACAGCTCTGCTCGGATCAGCAAAATCAATTCTTAACTGCCCCATAGCTCTGATAATGGCCATTAAACTCTGAATTGTATTGCTGTAAACAACCGGTCGGTATTGCTCTCTTTCCTCTTTAGAATATCCAGTTTCGTGTATAATTTTCATCTGTTTGACAATTGTACTTTTACCAGATTCGCCGGCACCTTCACAAATGCATAAATTGTCAATGCTAAGGGCGCTATAACAAATTTAATGCCGTATGCATATTTATGAGTCACTTACCAAGCAACAAGAGCTTGACTTCATTGGCTGCCCTTTCTCCATCCGCCCTTAAATCTCTATCTATTTTCTTTGAACGTTCTGATGCTTCTTTATCACCAGTCGTACTCACCGCACAGCCCATATTACTTTCAAAGTCGTTATATTTTGACACTTGTTGCTACCTAAAAATACGACTCCACCCGCTCACTGAAAACAACGTAAAGTTACAGGAACTTTTTTAGTCACACCAACATCAGGTTGGCTGACCTGATGTTTTATGAAATCTGTTATGAAAATATGAAAACAAACTTGTGTTTTAAAAAAGCAATTGTTAATTAGGCTATTTAAATAATCATTTAATAAAATTCTTTGATTGTTACTTATGTAAAGTGACTTATTAAAAGCTAGAATCCTTTTACTATATTTGCTATTTATTATAACATATCCGTTATATTTTGAGTATTTTGACACTCGCTACTTAATAATACTTAAAAATACGATTCCATTCCTTCACTCAAAAGCTCAAAAGTAATTTAGAGGAATTTTCAGGAATACACCAATGTTAAGTTGGTTAACCTGTTTGTTAATGTCAAGTAGTTGACAAGTGTCAAACATGGAACGTAAAATTGAAAAAAACCGGTTATTATTAAAAAATAATTGTACGGTTTAAATAAGCGTACAATTATTTAAGTCTTCTTTGCCTATGGAAACGTTTGAAGTCATCGAGACCCTGTTACCGTCCGTTATTTAAAGTAGTACGTCCAAGATATTCATGTAGTGTAAGTACGAAATGTAACATCGTCTTTGTAGGACGTTCTTTAAGAAGATGAATAAAACTGCAAAGAACACCAAATATTACGAACCGTACTGGATTTTGGTGGCATTCAGAATAATCCTGGTGTTTTTCCCTCAGCTAGGTTACATACACCCTGACGAGTACTTCCAGTCTATAGAAGTTTTCGCTGGTAGGAAATTCTTTGTTAATAATTTAGTTTTGTAATTATAGAAAATAATGTTTAACCTCCAGGAAATTTTTTTGGGTTGGACGCGAATATACCATGGGATTTCAATGCAACTTTCCCGATAAGAAGCATTGGAGTAACATATTTTATCATCGGAACAAGTTACAAAGTATTACAAATAATTGACTTAATCGTACAAAATGTTCTCAATGTTACAGTCATCACTCCTTATACATTGCTTGTTGTGCCGCGTTTATTTTACTGCTCTCTTTCGTTCCTCACCGATTATTCCATGTATAAAATCTGCACCGTTAATAATGAGAAGTACAAAGCGAAATTGTTAGTATTATCTAGTTCGTATATTATGTTAGTATTTGGTAGCAGAACGTTTTCTAATACCATAGAGTTGGTTTTATTTTCAGTGCTGCTATATTATGTGTCAGACAGTATGATATTTTCTAATATTGTGATAAAGCAGCATGAATACTTATCCAAGCGTTACAGTAACTCGAAAACTCCTGTGGAGAAAGCAAAGTTTCATAAATTAAAGCTGTATTTGGCCACACATAATTTAAGGAACTCATTTATTATCAGTACAGTAACAGTTTTAGGATTTTTTAATCGCCCAACGTTTTTATGCTTTGCGCTTTTCCCAGTTTTTTTCTGGTTATATCGAGGTTTGGGCTTTAAATCCATCAGCACATTATTATTCCATGCTCGGATTCTTGTTTTGTTAATTTCTGCGATACCTACTATTTTGTTCCTCATTGTTATTGATTCATTTTATTTCGGGTACTTAACTTGGGGAGAAGTAGGTTTGCTGGACATATCAATAAACAGCTTCGTGTTTCCAAGCTTTAATTTCATAAAATATAATCTCGATGTGAAGAACCTAGAACAGCATGGTTTACACCCAAAGTTTCTACACATATTCATAAATGTACCCCTGCTATTTAACATATTAGGAATTTTTGCTTTGGTCGGATACGGAGATGTTATCCAAAAGTAAGGCACAAGGTTTTTTTGTATCTAATAAAAAGCTACAGTAATACTTTTTTAGACTAACAAAAGGAAAATACAATTTATTACCAACTGTACGAAGCATCAAAGGACTCATGTTAATATCTCTGCTAGCACCTTTAATTCTGTTATCAGTTTTATCACATCAAGAGCCCCGCTTTATAATACCTTTAATTTTTCCGATGGTCTACCTTCATGCGCACAGAATATACGAGGAACCAGAAAATAAATTGGTGGACGTCAGGCAGGCTAAAACCTCAGCAAATAAGAAGACTGGAGCTGTCAGTAAAGATTACGTGTTTAAATTATGGCTGGCTTTAAACTTTACTTTCATGTTAATTTACGGTTTTATACATCAAGGTGGAGTTTATCCAGCCACAAATTATATTTCCAATGACATACAAGCTAATCCTAACGTTCACTATGATATATTCACTGGATATATTTACAACATTCCACAAACGTTCTTGCTTCAAAAAAGTCCAGACACGGTGTTTTACACAAGCCACTCGAAGTATCAACTAGCAAAGCGTGTGTTCGTTTATGAAGAAGGTTCTAAAGATTTGAATTTTATTTTAAGCAACATATACACCGTTTTAAAAGTTAAATTACACAAGAGAAACTCACACAAACTGTTGCTTCTGCTCCCGAATAGCATGGAGCAAGACGTAAAGCTCACTGCAAATACTTACAACTTAAGCTTGAGCAACATAGTTACATTTTATCCACATCTCAGCACTGAGGCATTACCAGATGTTAATGAATTTTTGTATTTACTTGCAGTGAGTGATTTGAAATCGTTTGAAGTCAATGCATTTTTGAATTCGTTGATTGAAATTGTGAAGTCTTTCGGGCTTACGATTTACCAGATAACTTTAACTAGAGGTAGCAATACATTTCTTGTACAATAGTTGAATGGCTCATAGATTTATTTTATTACTGTTCTAGTCGTTGTTACATGTGACTTACTGTTTAATATAAATTATTCAACAACTACATGTTTAAATATTTTCCCTTATTTCAAAAATAATAGAACGTACATAAATTAATTATTTATTTATTTTCTTTATTTTGTGGAAACAATTGCTGAATTATTACAAATTATAAGCAATTAGTTTGGATGCCTAGTTCGTTTAAAAAAATAGGTTTTTCTAAGTATAGGCAATTCAATGAACACAGCTGCTTGGATGGTTGCCTATATTGAAGGCTCTAATATTTTTTTCTGTTAAAAACGGTTTCTTCCCAATTCACTGCCGATTTTGCGGATTCCATTTTTTTTTTCTAATTTCAAAAAACTAGTTTCTATTCAGATTTATAGTTTTCCAATAAATTTCACTGACATTTGCATTAAGATAACTTTTCGCTGACATTGTGAATCTTTTCTTAATTTTTTGACTTTTCTCAATCTGTGGGATAGTTTTGATTTAATTACAGACACTGGTAGGTTTCAGAATACTTTATTTATCACAGATCAGTTATAAACATTATAAAGCTTAGAAAACAATTAAAAAACTAGAACTAAAGACGGATTTGTTCTCAACTGAGGTGTATGTTTTTAAACACTGAGTATAATATTATATGAAACAGAATTTACAATAAGGCACCAAAGTTGAGCTCTTATATTTACGACGACGAAAACACATCTGACAGTTGTACATAGAACATTAGTATTTAAATAGTAGTAAGTATTAATTGATTGACGACATAAGCACAACTCACGCCCATTATACGTTACATTTAATTAACTGAGAGGAAAATATCAATTTGGCCCCTTTTAAGTTGGAAGGTTTTTTTTTTTTTTTTAATTTATTTTAGTAACACACTCATAGACGTAAATTCTCGATACTTTTGGCCATTTCGAAGTCAACAATTTTTTGAATAGTAATCTCATTCGGTTGGTTTATGACAACGACGTCTTTATCTTTTGCGATGGTAATCGAAGCAATTTTGTCGGGCAGTTTTTGATCAATTTCCAAGACTGACCAATACTCTTTGTACGTTTCAATTACAGACTCGATTGTATCGAGTGCACTTTTCTTAATTTTTGCGAGAGGATTGAGCCTGGGTAAGGGATCTCCTAAGAGGGCTTTTATACACATATTCATTGAGTAAGCCAGAGTAGTTACATTATATCCCCCTTCTAAAGCTAATATAATTTTTCCTTGTGCCAACGGCTTCAACATCTGGATGAAATGACCGAAAGCTTCTGGTGTTACACTGTAGTTTCCTATTGTATCGTGCACTCCAGCGTCGAAGCCAGCCGAAACAATCACAACATCCGGACTATAAGAGTAGGCAATGGGTAGAACAAGACGATGAAAAACAGCTAAATATTCTGAATCGCCCATTTTTTCCTAAAATTCAACGCGTTAGTAAAAGCTTGTTTTAAGTTGGCTCAAAAAAGCTTTACTTTATTAAACGGAATATTAATATTATAACCGGTTCCAGCCCCTTCTCCAACTTTATCATAATTAGCGTCAACCGAGCAAGGATAGAAATTTCCATTATTATACTTATGGATGCTAATATATAGAACTTTATCATCAGAGTAAAATGCATGTTGAGTTCCGTTGCCGTGATGTATATCAAAGTCTATTATTATAACTCTAAAAAAAAAAGACTTGACATGTTTCCAACAAAAATAATAAAAAGGAAGTTACTTTTTAGTTTCCTTATAATTTTCCAGGATATATTTCGCAGCGACTGCAACGTTGGCAATAAAACAGAAGCCTTCTGCTTCGCCGTGCCTAGCATGGTGACCTGGTGGTCTAATTAGAGCTGCCCCTGATCTCGAATCCCCCTTCATAACACTATCAACCACACCAAGTAAACACCCAGTAGACTTTAAAATGCTTTTGACGCTGTTTGTATCAAAATAAATATCCGAATTGGTAGGAACATATGAACCACTAAATAAACTATCAACGTATCCATGCGAATGTACCAGTTTCAACAAATTTACATCGACTTCCTGTGGCTAAAACGATCAAACCATTTTACTATCACGCAAGTTAACTCTAAATTAAAAAAAAAAAGTTTCACTTACAGCAATTTGAATGCAACGCTCGTTATGTTTCATGTGCAGAAATAATTCGTAGACTTTTTTTAAACGTTCTGGATTTTCTGGATGGCTCGATTTGGGAATGTGGTCCAACATCTCTGAATCGTAACTGTAGCAAACGTTTCCGTTTTTCAATTTTGAATAATCTACAAAGCGTAATTGAATGTAATAAATTTTGTTGCATCTATTGTTATACTTGCCATCTTTTAGTTGCGAAAGAAAAGTGTCGGCAAACTGTCTTTCTTGCACTGAAGGTATCGGATAGCAATCTCTTGTTTTGTACGGTGGTTTATCAGGTTCTCCCAAGTATTTAATGTGGACGCCGTGTATTTCTGAGTTTGCTCCGGGGGTCATGTTGTACACGTAGGTGTGGTAGACGTTGAAACAATTCCAATAGGGTCGCAGCATGTACTTCAAATTATTTATGATGTCCACAACTGCGGGTTCAGGTACAGTAATCGGTGGTAACTGTGCAGGTGAATCGTCTAATAATGCACGCAGCGTCATTGCAGCTCCTTCAGCAAGAGACGGAAGGTAGTAACCCCCTTCCAAACAGACAGCCTGCTTTCCATTAGACAATCCTCCTAATAAAGTAACCAAATGTCCATAAAACCCCGGAGTCACCATCATTCGGCCCTAGGGACAATAATAAAAAAAAAACTATTAGCAAAGTGTGCTGCAATTCATCAAATGTCTGTTGCCTCTTTAAGAGAGAACAAGGCTAATAAATAACTAACCTTTTCATCTCCTACAGCTGAATCATATCCAGCCGAAAAGATAACTAAATTCGAATTGAACTACAACAAATAAATAAAATAAAATATATATACCTCTGGACAACCAACGCAAGAATCATATCCGGCTGAAAATATTATAATATTCGGATCAAACTGAAGCAAAATTTCCATTAATATAACATAAGTTTAATCGAGGAATAAAGAAAAATCCTCACCTCATATGCCACTGGGAGGAGAAGATGAAAGACTATGCTTAAATAATCTTTATCCCCCAAGTTAGTTACGTTGAGAGGTACGTTTATGTTATGACCTAAACCGGGACCTGCTCCTATGTAATCGAAGTTGCTTTCTCGTAAATTTGGCCAAAAAGTTCCATTCTCATATCGATGGATTGAAAAATAAAGTACTCTAAAAATTAAACACTAATTAATCCGACCAGAAAACTACAGACAGTTGATAGTTTAGTTGGGGAAGTCCCTTTCCACACTACACAACAGTTTCAGCTTAGAATTACAGCATCAGAATTTATTAGAATTTCCAAATGTAATTTCGATTTACCTGTTATCATTATAAAACATCTTTTGAGTAGCTTGACCGTGATGAACATCAAAATCAACGATTAATATCTTCTTAGCTAAATCATTATCGAGTGCATACTCAGCGGCCAAGCCGACATTATTAAAATAACAATATCCGCAGTATTCATTATGCATGGCATGATGTCCTGGAGGACGCACGATTGCCATGCCGTTTTGTACTTCCCCCAAGCAAATCGCTTTCACTAGAGATATCACACAGCCAGTGGCGATGCACGCAGCATTAAACGTTTCCTACAATAACATAAACTTGATTTGCTCTTCGAAAAAAAGAGACGACTGTGGACGTTTACTACCTTGTTGAAATAAATGGCATCGTAATTCGAGGCTTCTTCTTCCACTTTCAAGAGATCCTCAATTTTGGAAATATTTTCGAGATTGTCGTAGATAAAATCGGTGTGTTTGCTTATAATATCAGATTTGGTAGCCTTCGTGGAGTCTATGAACTTGCAACGATTTAGAAGTTCTAATTCATTGCACCTTAAACAATATTAACAAATTAAAATACAAGGTCTTTTTTTAATGCGCTGTAGAGCTTTGATTTACGAAATTAAATGCAAAAGTTCTTAATTCTTCTGAGAATGAGAATAAAATATCTTTAACAAATGTTTTGCGGTAGGTAATAAGTGCAAATATTAAAGTTATGGAATATAATATAGAGTAACAATAAAAGGTACTTTTTTACCCTACCACCCGTAAGTGTATGTTATCCTAGAATGTATCGTTCAGTTGAGTCGTGGCATACCATGAGTATGTATGACAAAATCAAGAAGACAGGTATGTGTTGTCTGTTACACCTGTTGCCTGTTGCCACAGATGGCTAACATAGTCTGTTTTAATCTCGTAAATCAAGAATTTACTTTAATATAATAACTACCGATTTAAAACAGCTTTGTATCTGTCTGGATTTTCCGGATAGTTATCATCCCATTCACATTTGTGCAAAGCCATAGCATCATCGTAAACTACACCAGTTTGTTTTCTGTTAACACCTACGCTAAGCTGAGCCTGTAACAGAATGTAATAGTAAAATGATTAAATAACACATTAGTTATTACCTTCTCATAATAATCAACTATTTTAAGTGAGCTCATTTTAGACAAGATTTTTTCACGCTTCATCCTTTGCTTCATTTCCTGAATCGATTCCTAATTACAAACTCCAAACAGTAAATAACATCAAATTTACTGATTTTAAGTGATAATACCTTCTTACGAGACCTCGTCACTTTCTTGGTAGTCTCACCAGAGTTAGAATCGCTTTCCATGGTTGACAATTAAAGAAGAGCACTTTTCTTTCACTTAACGAGAACAATTTTACGATTTCTAAACTGGTTTAAACGAACTTCGAGACATTTTACACGTATCTCATAACCTCAAACATCAATCAAACCACCAAAGACGAAACAGATGTACACCTGAATTATGTTAAAACGCACGCGTTTGCAAAGAATTATGTCATGAACTGAACCTTGAATTATCACCTACTCTTTAAATTCGTTTAATATTAATGAAAATGATGAGATCAACTCTAAAAGGCCGTTGCTTATGTTCGCACTAAAGCCGGATGCACACCTACGCGTTTCGAAGTTTTACGTACGTTTATTGCGCCGTATGTAATCCTCGTGGACCAATCGCATCCTATTGAGTAGATACTACATAAATCAATACCAATAACAATGTGATGCGCGAGTTTAGATTGCCTACAGATTCCAGAAGCAGTTGCTAAGTGACAAGTGGTTGCTAACGTCTGACGTCCAGCAGACTCCAGACAATAAAAAAAATGACAGTAAACAACAGAGAAACAAAAGAACCATTTCAAAGCATTTGTTTTCTTGTATTCGTCATTATATTTGACATAATTTACTTTTTACAAGCTCTAATACACTTCAAAAGTTGATTTACAAAACGTACAATTCTCTTAGTAGCATCTAAAATTAAATTAACGAATTAGAAACGGAATGCATTTTGACTTTTGAGCGTTTTTACTTATACGGAAGACGGTCGGTTTTCGAGCGCTCGTTTGTTCTATCAATCAAAAATACGCTGAACTGTCAATTTCTGATTTAAAAAACCAAATTTGGAAGTAGAAGTTTAATTTTAAAACGCATAAACGATTGGCTAGCCACCTAGAAAAGAAAACGCGTATCGCAATCAGCTGTTTCGGTTCCCCAACAGATGGCGCTTTTAATACGGAAACTAGAGAGCTGTCATTCATGTTTTTCAAAATAACTTGTTCTATTCGAAGTTTCAATTTTATTATTCGTTTTATTATTATTACAAATCTTTAAACTATATAAATTAACATTTTTTATAGGTTACTATGGCTTTATGCGAATTTCATGAGTAAGAGAGTGAGAGAGAATTTAATCATGGCGTTGCTAAATTAAAGACGAGGTTAGAATTTAATTTTATACTAAAGAATGTAAAATATCTTAACTTCCAGAGATGTTTTCAATCCTAGTATCAATTGGTGGTGCATATGTACTATCATGCTCAGTTAAAACGATACCAATTGACAATTTCATGGCTCTCTTCATAAAGTTACGGTTTGCGTCCAGGAGTATCGTTTTTATTGAGCATGATAGTACATTAGATTACAAAAGTCTTATATTTGCTTTTATACTGTGTAATTTATAAATAATATCAGTTTATGTTGCAATTAAGCGACAGATAAGTGTAATTAAAATAATAATTTGTATACTGTTCTATGAACTTGATTTCTATGATCTCATTCAGATAAGAAACTGACCCATAAATCAAAGTGCGCTATAAATAATTCCACAGTACACAAAAAAAAAAACGTATTTTATCTTGTTTTCATATAAAAGCAAGGATAAATAAGTGTCTCCTCTTTCAAGCTTGTTTTAAATTAGCTAAATGTTACTCTAAAGTCAATAAAAAAAAAACATGTGAATGTGACAGTCTCTTTATTAAATTTGTTTAACAATAAATATAATTTATTATAACACCCGAATGAGCTTGGTTGTTAATTTTGTACAGTATTAAAAATCGCGTACAAAAGAGATAAATGGTTTCTTTCAAAAATTCATTATCATATTTACCGAACGAATTACATAATTTATTGCAAGTTAAAATCATACATGCATTTTTAACTGGCTAAAAAAATATATGTGATAGGACAGAACCAGGCAGTTATTTTTTTTAATTGGTTTGAAACACTTAAAGCAGTTCTTTTTTTTAAGCAGTCACGTACATCATTATTGATAAGTAAACAAAATATTTGTGCAAATTAAAGTTATTTTATTAATAGGTTGGAACTTTTTTTTTTTTGGTGTGACTCGGTTCTAATCTGGCACTACAGTTTTCATCACATGTTTCATGTTCTATCACTTACAATAAAATTATGAAACTATACATTACACATTAAGATTCAGATCTTGGAAACTTTCGAGAACTATGAGAATTACTTAACACTTAAACATAGCAATAAATAATAAATAACAATACTAAATATATAATAAGTTTTTCTTCAGTACTGCAGCGATTGATTTGTTTTGTTTCTCTGGCAATATGTAATAAATACTACATATAAAAGAAGCGATAAATGAAAATACAAATAATCAAATGCGCGATAGTGGTTAGCAACCTAATAATTGTACCAAAAAGAAATATAAAGAAAAAAAAATACATGCATGATATGTATCTGTAATTTTCCGGTTGTGATTTGAAATAAAAATTTTACAGCAACGAATCAACAAAGAAACTTATGCGTTTTCTTAAATGATGAGATCGTATAAAAAGTACAAAAAAATTGTATGACGAAAATATATCAGAATTTTATTCTGGGCTTAATTTCTTGTGCCACTCCACCCCATGCCAGTTTATATACCCTAGAACGCCACTTTATTTCCGGATCTATAAGAGCATGGAGGAACAGATATGGACCCGAACATTCACGAAACAGCCATCCTACTACGAAATCGAATTTGTTAAACGGTAGGGAGCCATTCTGGAAAAGAAGAAAAACTCTTCAATGTTACATGTCATAAATGCAAAATGTGAATACTAAAAAAACTTCAAATTAATTTTTTTCAACTTATTTATAAAATTGAAGAAAACACACGGAAAGTTAGTTTAGCATACCTGTACAATGGATAACAAAATCCAGTCACACATAAACCATAGTAAAATATGAATTAAATAGAATACAACGGGATCCCATTTAAAAAGCACTCCGACTGCCCAAGATGTACACGCACCGATCACCATACATTCAGAAAGTGGCTCCATAATTACTATAAGAGGTAGCATTGCAACACGCAACTTTGCCCATCTAAAACATACATTTATTCTAATGCTCTAAGCCCAACAAAATTTAATCCCTGTCATTTTCAACCAATCAAAGTTTTAAAATAATAAAGTTATATTATAATTTTCAACAGAGATTATAAATACGAAAAAATTAAGTACCCAATATAATAAAAATTAAGTTTAAATTATGGTCTACCTTGTAAGACGTGCTTGAAAGTTGTTAACATCACAAATTCCAGAATTTTGTAAAGCAGGTTGGCTGCATACCCGAATTTTCCAGCCTCTATCAGTGAATGATTTCGCTATAAAAAAGTCTTCAGCTAAATAACAACCAAACGCTTTTAACCCACCGTCTTCATCCAAGGCAGATTTTCGTATTAAAGCGGACATACCGGTATGGCAATTGAATCTTATACAATCAGCAGCTAAATATATTCGCGACTGAGCTGTCCCAAAATAAATCTACAAGACCTTTTTGTTTATGTAGTAATAATAAAAAACCTGAAATCTCACTTTTTCCAAAGTAGCTGCGAAACCATCTCTATCACTGGTGAACGGCATTTGATGAACTAGAGCTGTGTTATCATTCATGTAACTAACCATATCTTGTAATGTATCTTCCTTCACTAAATACAGTTCATTTTTAATTACAATTTATGGAATTCAAATGTACTTACTTCGAATGCCGCTGTCTGATATTAGAACAAATTCGTAAGCTGCAGCTTCGTAAGCTTTATTCATATTATTAACTTTTGGATTTACTCCGACTAAAGCAACCCCAACGAATAATTTCGCATCTACCTTAGGATACTTCTCCTTCAGACTGTTAACTAACATTATTGCAGGATCTGTATCATCTTCGACGCAAAATAAAATTTCGAACTGAAAATTTACATTTACAATGTAACGCAGCGCTCTAGAAAGCGTAGAATACTTACTTTCGGATAATTAAGAGTAAAAAACGTTTCTAAATTAGAAAATAAATGGGGATCGACTCCCATTAACGGTTTAATTATTGAAATTCCTGGATAAGGTACATCAGATTGAAACGGGGTTATTTTCTTATGCAATCTGTACTTGCTGCAACATATTATAATAATAAACCAAAGACATTCTTGAGAATCTTGTGATGCTTTGCTAACAAAAGACAAGATTGAGGTTAGGGTTGAAACTGTTAGTTTAATTTTGCTAAACAAATGCTTTCGGCAACTTACCCGTAAAATATTGCTATTAAATGAATGAACCAAAGGGCACACCAAAATATAAAAAAGAATATGGCAAAGCCATATAACGTGTATATCATTGGTACCATGATATTTGTTTAAAATTACGTTCGCCGCTTAGTTTGTATTAAATAATATAAAAGTTCCAGTTTATCTACGCACATTTTCAAATTCTATACAATTAATTTTTAAGTAAAATGAGTCACGTTGTTCATAGTGTACGAACATATCAATACTACCAAGGTATTAAGTTAAGCAATGCAATTACACATGTTTCAATAAAGAGAGACACCATATACAAAAACGTATTAGATGGAATGAGAAGACCACTTGCCATAAAATAATAAGCACCGAAAGGGCGTTACTGTTGACTTACAATAAACGCAAAAATTTTAAGTATTGCTAAATCGCACTTACACTTCATATATTCAGTATTCTGTAATTTTTGCCCAGCGTCCCAACCGATGATTCATAGGTATTTACCTACTTTCTGAAAAATTCCTACGAACGATATTGTTCGAACAGATCTTTTTATCAAGGAAACGCGTCATACATCTTATTAATTACATTTAATCTAATTTTTATTGTATTTTAATCTAATTTGTATGACATTTCACCTATTTTAACGTAACAAAAACGTGTAAAACGTTTCGGAAATGTCATCCTCAATCTATTGAAGTTTTGAAAGAAGACGAGGAATAAAACCTAAACACAATTTTAATTACTTACCTTTAGATAACGACATTTAATAAAATAATCATCAATTTTTAACTTAATCCCGCAATGTAATTTAAATTTTTGATTAGTGCTGCCATCTATAACCAATCTCATAAACAATTAAAAAATACAAAAGAAAGAAAGTATTTTTCAATTAATTTTGAGTAATTTACATTCAGAAAGACTCTGTCGTTTCAGATTCTCCTTGTGAGGTTCACTTATATAACAATTTTATTGCACAACGGGTGCGTTCAGAAATAACGTTCACACGTTTGTAGGTTATTTCGAGCGGGAAAATTTAAAGAGGTAACTCTCACCTTAAAAATTGATGTTTAAACTAACGACGTCGAAAGATTAATTGAATGCCGTTTGGATGCCAGTATTTTGAAGGCAACAATGATATAGGCGAGAGTTAACATAAGGTTCAGTTCATGCTTACAAATAAAGCATGGGTGTTTTTGGTAATTGTAATTGGTAAATGCGAACAAGATACACTATCGTTTTGTTTTTCTCTTATTTAAACCTACTTTATTGTGCACCTACAAATATAAAAAATGCGGCGAAACCGACTAATTCTATGCTTTCTGTGTATACTGTGCCGGCCTGTTAATTCTCGAACGCACCCCAGGTAAATAATCAGCTGACTGAATATATAATTTTTAGGTTATGTTAGTAACCTATAAACACGTGAGAAATGCAAAACAATAAAAGAAGTGTACCAAACATACTCATTACAGGTAAACATTTATAAAAGTGATGCAAAAGTACGTAGAGCTAAGATTTTTCTTTGTTAAGGAACACCCGGAGTCGGCAAGTCAACCTTATGCAAAAGACTATCGGAAGCCACTGGATTACAATGGCTGGAAATTTCGAGGATTGCGAAGGAGAATAACTGTCTGGAAGAGTACGATGAGGTTTATCAATGCCCTGTACTAGACGAGGACAAAGTACAAGATTTAAAGTAAATTCTCACTTTGATAAAGTAATATTTTGCAATACTTTTTAAGCTTATGGACGGATTGGAAGGAACGATGTGTAATGGTGGTAACATCGTTGATTATCACAGTTGCGAATTTTTCCCAGAGCGATGGTTTGACATTGTGTTTGTGTTACGCACGGATAACACATCACTGTATGATAGATTAACTGCAAGGTAATGATTATTTAGTAGATGTGAATTTATTACTTCTAAATTTCAAAACACTGAGTATTTATTTACATTTTTAACTTAAGAAGTCGTTAAAGAAAAAATCTGTTATACTAATAAACAATTAATTACAGAAATTACTCTGGAAAAAAATTAGAAGATAACATAGACTGTGAAATATTTCAAGTAATTCTTGAAGAAGCCAGAAATTCCTATGCCAATGAAATAGTTCACGAACTTACCAGCTCGACTGTGGCAGACCTTGAGGCAAACGTACAGAGGATTTGTTTCTGGATTCAACAATGGTTGTCACAAAACGCACAGTAACCTATGTTTTTTTTCACCTGCAATACTTAATTTGTAAATGGAATTTGCTAATTTTGTATATATTTTCAAACAATTAATTTTAATAAATAATTCTAAAGTGGTTAATGACATTGCCATATTGCTTTAAACAAAAAATAATTAGGTGTGTTTTCTATGTTAAGAAAAGATCAAATATAGAAATTAAATTAAATTTCAGTTGGTATTACTGTGAAATTTGATTTCGTTTGTTCTGGTTGCTAGGTAACCGAAAATTTTGTTGATTTCTTTCTTTTATATTTCAATTGTGCCAAAGACACGTTAAAATTTTTGTTCCGCCTTGAATTCGCGATGGCTCCTAAAAAAGGAGGCAAATCGTCCGCAAAATCCGTCCGCGAGGAAAAAGCGGCGATAGTTTTTCCGCCTATGACTTACTTCGTCGAAGACATCAACACCACTTTGGGTCTTCTCACTAGTCAAGAGTACAAAATAAAACTGAGGGTGAGTTATTTGAATTTGCGTGTATTTTTTTTATTATAATCTCTTGTAGGCTCTCGGTACTTTAAACAAATATATAGGCGATGAAAATTGCATGAACATATTTTTATCAAAAGGAATTTATCGATACCTATGTAATCTTTTGGTCGATGAAGACGTGTATATTTTACGGTTCAGTCTGAAAATGTTATCAGAAATCCTGACTAACAGCAAATACTTAAACGAACTTAACTTCAACGATATATTTATGTGTCTCCAATCCACCCTGCAACTGTATTTAGAGGTAGATTTGTATTATATTTATTTATTTATTTATTTTTTTAAAAAACATTTTAACTTCAGAAGGAAGACACTTTCATTTTGGAATACAGCTCTTTAATAATGGTGCAGCTTGTAAAGCATAACGATATATTCGCCGTGCAAATTTTCTCTTTAAAATTAATAGAGCGCTTATTCGAAAAGATGAAGACGACGAAAGACGTTGACGTACAAAAGAATTCGGTTGAGTTGCTTTACTTTTTGCTTCAAATACAACCGGCTGAAGAAGAATTATCCGAAACAGATGTTCTTGTAATTGAAGTCCTCTTGTGCTTACTGAAGAGTGAAATTAAAGTTATAAAGGATTTGACTATGAATACTTTTATGATAGTGACTTCTTGGAGGAATAAAAATGTACTGATAAAACTTACGGAGAAACAAGTTAACGAAGCTATGGTCAACTTGATTATGGTGATACTATTTCGAGTATTCTTGCATGTTTTAGTCAAACTTTAATTTCTGTAGAGTGATGAAGATAATGAAGAATACTGCGTAAGAGCGTTTGAGATATTAAAACGGTGTTTGTGTGTTGAAGAATGTGCCATGCAATTTTGCAAGACCTTTGAATTTATCGCATTCTCTGAGTGGGTGAAATTGTGCCCCACACAGTTCATAGAACCATCCGCAGAAATTCTAACAATATTTACCAGAATACCAGCAATACGGGAAGTAAGGTTTTGATTTTGTTATGCTCAGCTTTTTTACTTAATACTATTTTCTTGCAGATTATGTTTGATTTATCCATCGAAGATACTATCGTGCATCTATTTCGATACGCATATGAACCTATTTATATTTTAGCCTGCGAGGCTATCTCAAATATGGTAACGTACAAGTATTGTTGTGATAAAGTAATAACACCCGCTCTTATAACTATGTTACTTGGTGAGAGCAGCAGCTTATATGTCTAAAGAAGAAAGAATTGATTGAATTTTTTTGCTTCTAGATATACTGAAAACGCCATCGGTCTCAATGACTTGCCTAGAAGTAGTTGTCAAGACACTTCACAACTTTTTGAAACGAAACACCACCACGTTGAGAATCCTCATCAAATTAAATGGTTTCGTAAGTTATTGTTGCATGCGATGGTGTATTGATTTAATAAATTGCTTGTTGCAGGATTTGCTTCTTACATTGCATGAAAAACACGAAAACGAAATCTCCCATGAATGCGTTGAGATGATTCTAGAAATGATTCTGTTTTGCTGCAAGTCACCATACCTTGATGAGATATGTGATCTTAAACTATACGAAATGCTTCTGCATTTATACGAATGTAACCAACACGTACTGAAAGTATTGAACATTCTTCATAAGTTGATAACGAACGAGGAATTCCGCAAGTATTTCCTTGAAATGAACGGACCCAATATACTATTAAGCGCATTGGAAAATAGCAAGTGCCCCATTTTGTTTATGCACGCAATTATCGTGGTGCAAAACATGATACCATACAAAAATATAGCCCTGGCATTTTTAGAAAGTGGCTTATTAACATTGTAAGTTGTATAAAATGTAATTAAACACAGTGCCTTGCATATAATTTTGTTTTCCAGCCTAAATAACGTCGACCCTCAAATAAAAAATAAAGTGAGGATCATAGATGATGTCATCGAACTACTTTATAATTTATGTTTGTCGCTGAAATTCTTCGATAAAGGAAGATTAGAGATTACAGACTATTTAAGAGACACTTTCTACCTCATACACGACGATTGGTTTGTAGAAAACGCCAGCGTAGAAAGTCCAGAAGAAAATCCAATCGTGCGCAGACCAATTTATTTAGTCAACTACAATTTACTGAAGCAAGTCTGCAGTTCTGAAACGTCTGATGTAACCGGCATGTCTGAAAGCACATGTGAATCTGTGAAACAAATTAAAGGCAAGTAACCATTGCACTCGTGAACGTTTATTAAAGTGTATGATTTTTTTTCCGCTGTAGGTTTCATTAAAAAAGATATAGAACTGACTTGTGCAGCCATACATTTGAAACAAATGTGTAATGTTTCACAATTGCCCGAGGGATCCGTGGATTCTACAACTAAAGAACCGATCATCAATTACGGAGAAGCTACTGACGATCCTTATTTGGTGGACTACGTGATGGAAGTTCACAATCGATTGTATATCACACATAAAGAAAAAGAAAATAAACAACTTAATAATGATTTCGTTTTCAGTTTCACAAGTGAAAATGCTATCAGATCTTTCCAAGAGAGAGTGCAATTTTTAGCAGAGTACGTTGATAGACAGATGTCTGGACTTGAAGAAACAGACGATGTTAAACGAAAGAAACATCTGTTTCAAACTCATTTAATGAGCTTACGAGTGAGCTTCTGCGCTATGTTGCTTTGTTTATTAATTATCCATACGTTTATTGCAGTTAAAACTTGGTGCAAACCTAATTCCAATAGGATTTTTAAGAATGGGAGACCACTGCGAACGTGCCTTATTATTTAAAGTGCTTGCCGATAACTTGGGTTTGCCGGTAACACTATCGAAAGGAAACGATGGTATTTACTGGAACGAGGTTGCATTCCTTCATAAAGCAAAGGAGCCAGATGAAGAAGAAGGACCTGTGCCGAAATCTAACCAATTCGTTTACCACGTGATTGATTTAATGAATAACATTGGGAATTTAATGCCAGTTGGAAGTGTCGATGCACTGAAGTACTGCCATCTACACAGCATTAGAGATATAACATCACCAGAAGTTTATGAAGAGATGAAATAAGTTTCTTTGGCATAATTAATAATTTATTATATTAGAATTCTTTTAGAATAAAATCCCCAGTGATTGCAGGCAACATTTTTTTTTAATGCTTAATTAATTCTAATTGCTGCATTTATTTTTTTGTTTAATTAATTTTGATATCCCACATTTCTTCAAAGTTATTATGAAAAGTGGAAGCCACAGAATGATTGGAGATAAAAACCAGGTCTTCGAAGTTTTGGGTAAATGAAGTAACTGTCCAGTTGGTGGATCCACAAAGGACATAGCCCTCACAATCTGAATAATCTTTTACTGCATATTTATGATGAAATAGGCTTTCATACTTAACATTTGTGTTTCGGATGTAACGTACTTCAGCACCTAAAATAAGAATCAAAATGGTAGGTATGGTCAGTCTTGCTGAACTCATTCATTTCATTCATTCAAACTGTATTCAATTTAGCAAGCAAGACATCTCTTGCATACTGAGCATCGAATTTAATATTTACCATATCGTAAAGCTGAAGTTAAATCTCCTCGATCCTTGCAGTCATCTTCAAGCAGCAAACGTACTCGAACACCCTTTTTTAAAGCAGAAATGATCGCATCCATGAGAATATTTGAGTGTACAATCATCACTGCAATATCTAACGTTTTATTTGCAGTAGTTATGAAATAACATATCGGTTCGAAAGCCCTTTCGATGTTTTTGGTTGATATTTTGTATTTTCCTTCGAAACCTGGCCATCCTGTTATCGTGGATCCTGTATATATCACAACGCAGTTATGTTTTCGATGGTGCAGCTTCAATTCTTTGCGTTCACGTTCGATGCTGCATTTACATTGTATTAAATAATAAGTTGATAATGCAGCTATTGAAGACAGAAACGTTATCCAAACACGATAGAAAATGTTGGAATTTAAGACAGAATGCATTTAGAGGTTAGGAAAACGGTTTTTCTTTCCGTTAGGTTGGTACAATTTGAATCAAACCGGTTGGTATATTCGCGCCAAAAAAAAAAAAAAAAAATTGCCAGCGCAGTCTTACCAATTTTTCTTAGAATCAACGACTATTTCATTTTCATTCAAAACCATTATATTTTTTATCCTCATTAGGCGTTTACGATAATTGGAGCGGTATATGGTTCAAAGTAGAAAATTAAGACAGAACGAATGCGTTTAATGCAAGCAAGAGTGAGAGAATAGATTAACCGGTATATACCGCTCCAGTTATCGTAAACGCCTATTATGTCACGTATCATTAAAGGTCAATAAACTTTGACAATAAAAATAATCAATTATATTTTAATAAAACGTACGTTCTGAATTTACTATTACTACGGACATATACAAGATTAGGTAGAATTAGAATTAGTACGAGATTCTGAAGTGTACTAAAAATGCCATGGATGTCGGTAATTAGGCGCTTTCCTTTTGCCACAAATTTCACCTCAGATCAAATAAACGTCACTTCTGTTAAACAAGTAAGTTTGAACGGATATTCTGAGCTAGCAACTAATGGGAATGCTCGAAAGACAATTCAAACTAATTTGCTTGTGCTATCGGAAATAACTTTATGTGATCTGAGGTAAGATTGTGGCAAAAGAAACGCAGCTATTGTTTCAAGTTAAACTTTAAGGAAAAAAAAAACAATCTCAGAAACAGGTACCTACAGTTTACAAATTTCTGAATAAGACTTAAATCTTAAGCTTGCCATTTAAAACTAAAATATATACAAGGAAAATATAACTAAATATAATATTGATTAAACGTAGGAACTAGAAGCGTATAAAAATGTACTGTTTTATGTGCCTGTGCATGTTGAACATAAAGTGCGAGAGTTCGTTACTCTCCCAAGAAATATAATAGCTTGTGTGAACTTGTCCACGATTAAATAAATAAATGGCCTGTTCGCTCTGAATTTTGGTGGTGGTGATTTATACGCAAAGCTTCCACCTAGAAAAGAAAACTCAAAATTATTAAATATGAAAAAAGCAAAATATTCCTTTTCGTCAATGCAACCTGTTATAGAAGTAGCGGTGGTTCCTTCTTCATCGACTTCGATGGTTGCTTTCTGAATTACACGTTGAAGATATAAATAGTCATCGAACATGCCCAGGAGGTTCGCTTTCTCAAGCGAAAATACATCTTTGATTCCCAACTGTAAAGTGTAAAATTGAAATTGTTTAATAAAAAAAATTAATGTATTTTTACCTGGTCGAGGACTGCATTTAAAGTAAGATCCGAATTAATATTAAATCTGGGCAGGAAAACTTGCACGTCTTCATCTACGTAGTCTTGCTCTGCTCGAGCTAGCGCATCTAATATGGTAGAAATTGGAGTGCTGGCCAATCTCTTCAGCGTCAATGATAAATTTTGATTTTTTCTTGGCAGGATTACGATCATAGACATTCTGTCACCCTTCAATGGACGGTGTTGTTTAGTCACAAAAGGTGAAAGAAGGGCAAAATACATACTTTTCCGTAGGCCAGTTCAACAGCAGTCGCTTTATTATCAAATATCACAGTAAACGGAAAAGTGCTGGCCTGATACATCATATCCACTTCTCCTTGAGCATTGCCTTGCTCATCATAAAACATATCTCTGAATGTAGCCGTTTTATTAAAAGGGACTTTCCATTGACCCTTGAAGGACAGAGCACTCGTCATAAGTATTTCAGCACCGTCCAGGTCACCTTATCAACACACAAATCGATTAAATAACAGAATTTATTTGAGCGAACTCCAAAACATACCTTTATTCAGGAAGTTTGTGATGCGATTTTTTGTAGCGATGGCCATTTGTTGGTTTATTAATTTCAGAGCTGCTGGTTTGTCAGTGAAATCAACCGGTGTCACTTTCACATTATAAGCACTCTCGACGACTTGCTCGAAATTTGGATTCAAATTATATTGTGATGTGGTAAATATGGCATTAGATATATCAAAATTAACTCCGTCGATATTTTGCTGGAAATAAGAATTTTTTTGTTAAATTTTGGAAATCACTGCGTCACAGTTTGAGAATCACTGTCAATCGGTTGTACTGGTAAAAATTTGATTTTATTTTTATTATTGAGTAATAAGGGCATTAAGAACTGAAAACGACGTCTCGTATTCTGCTTTGGGGCGTTTAACTTACCAACATGTTGTTTGCTAAGGAACGATACATTTGCCTAAATTGGGCTTTCCCATCATTACTGGAGGGTAATCCCAGGGTAGATTGAAGTTCGGTAGCTGTGTTATCCAGTGCACCTTCAGATATGATACACATCAAACTCCATACTGTATATGGAGAAAGGGCTAAATTCAGCGAGTAATTCACTTCATCAGAAGTTTGCTACTTTTCAAAAAACAAAAGAATTTCAAGATTTTTTTTTTTATTAATGGAAGGACGAAATAGCTTACCGCCAATAATTTTAAAGCAAAACTGTCCAATGAGGCGGTGATGGATTTAAAATTATCCGCGCTTTGGGCATTGCTCTGTACGACGTAAGCACTTACAGCAATCGAACAAATAAATACTGAAAGGCTTAATTTAAAATCTGAACTTGATTAGAATTATTTATAAGACAGACTTACATAATTTTAATCCGCCCATAGCAATCGATTTATTTCTGTGAGGGAATGCATGCACTGTATTTTAATTGCGCCGAATATAATTTTGTGGTTTCACTGATACCGATGACCTTAACCCAACAGCAAAGAGTTTTTGATACGCGTCTGACAAAATATGTAATTAAATGCGTTCGGCAGAACTTGTTTTAAACATCCGTACTTTTGATTGTAACTCGTTCCTGCGCATGGATTTCACTCGACGACTTGTTATCGCACGTTTTAACTATCTTCGGAATGAGAATGGGAAATGGAATTGGAATGGGAAAACCCAGATATGACTAGCGAGCGCACAGTTTAAAAGCAATGGATTGCCTTTGGCATAATTCGAGGTCGGCTTGGCTTTTTAAACTCGCAACTTCCAGCGTACTGTGCGCGATATTATATCTTGTGTTGGTCAAAAATTATCAGTTTGGAAGGAAATCAAAAAAAAAAAAAAGAAAACCGCAAAAGTATACGACCGTAAAAAAGAATTTACGCTCCTTATTGTATAAATAAGCAAAAAAACCGCGTCGATGACTAGAAAAAATATTTCAGTTTCCTCCGCAAAATAACTTCTAAAAAAAATCCCTTTTCCATGACCGTGACATTTTCAGATCAGAAACAAAAATAAATTATAAATAAAAAAATTCACAGTGCCTTATTGAAGAGAAAACACTGAAGTTCATATACTGTATGTTTCATTTCAACTTGAAACTTCTCCCGCCCCCCCCCCCTCTCCAACATTGAAAATTGAAAACTGATTTTCGCAATTTCCAAAACCATCTCTCTTTTTCTAAGGTTCTAACAAATGTTGTAGTAATTTCGATTTACTGCTCTTACAACACTCTCAGAGTATCTATTAAAACGGCTT
Organism: Prosopocoilus inquinatus; assembly: GCA_036172665.1. NCBI lineage: Eukaryota > Metazoa > Arthropoda > Insecta > Coleoptera > Lucanidae > Prosopocoilus > Prosopocoilus inquinatus. The sequence goes on along the minus strand of CM069880.1, from coordinate 13,990,348 downwards.
TATTTCATGCTTTTAAAAATTAAAAATAATTATTTTAAATTATTAAAAGTCACGCCTGTTGATTATGCAAACCGTGAAGCAGACGCGTGTGATAAATTGCTTAAACGCTTGTCTTTGTAAGTGCTGCTCTCAATGCGGAAAATTTGAACTCGTATAACGATTGTTAAGTGGGGGAATATGATGGTAGTGGTAACGTTTATAGTCTTATCGAGAAGTTGGTAATTATAGAATGCAGGATCGTCACACATCTTTTTCGTGTGTCGTCTGTGATGGAACCGATGGAATTTAATTTGTGTAGTTGTTGCTGTTGTCAGTGGTAGTAACGTGTTTAACATGTATTTTTAATAAATACCTGTTGTCCCACTCTGTAAGTGTACAATTACGAAATATCTTCGATTTTCGATTGTTTTTTTTTTTACCAAACACTTAAAAGAAAAAAATTCCCAATTACATAACCTAAATATAAATTTGGCTGTGTTTTTGATTCCAGGTAAATCGAAAAAATGTTCCTGTTTTTGCCGTATTATTTCTGACTTGTGTAGTGCGAACCGCAAGCAAACATGAAGAAGAACACAAACACGCATGGTTACAGTACTATTTCAGTTTTGAATCACATTAAATACGAACATTTACTCGCAGGCATATCAGGTGGAGCTATATCCACCTTAATACTTCACCCTTTAGATCTGATGAAAATACGATTTGCAGGTATGAGCGAGTTTACGTTATTAAACTTTCATTAATGAGATTTTTTTGTTTGTAGTTAGTGATGGTAGAACGACAATCCCACAGTACAGTAGCTTAACAAGTGCATTTTATACAGTTATAAAACAGGAGGGTATCAAAGGATTGTATCGAGGTGTAGCTCCGAATGTTTGGGGTTCCGGAAGCGCTTGGGGATGTTACTTCCTTTTGTAAGAGTTTCGTTTGATTTGTGGTATTGTAGATTAGTTATTGGGTTAATATTTTCTTAGTTATAACTCTATAAAGAACTGGATCCAAGGTGGTGATAGTGGGCGACCTCTTGGACCTACACTTCACATGGTGGCAGCAGCGGAAGCAGGGGTTTTAACTTTGTTAGTAACGAATCCGATATGGGTGGTGAAGACCCGGTTGTGCTTGCAGTACGGATCTGAAATTCCTATCGCCAACAGCAAGTGTTACAGAGGAATGACGGACGCTCTTGTTAAGATATATCAGACTGAAGGTGTGCGTGGACTTTATCGGGTCAGTGTCAAGGCGTGCGAGTTAGTTATTTTAGATGAGGGGTAGGTTTCCTTATCGCATCTTTGCAGGGTTTCGTTCCTGGAATGTTCGGAGTTACGCACGGGGCACTGCAGTTTATGACGTACGAGGAAATGAAGGCATTCTACAATAAATACCGAGAATTACCATACGACAGTAAACTGGTGAGTTATCAATTTATTATAAACAAAAATAAGCTACTTTCACTTGCAGATTAAATTTATCTTTTATCATGTGAGCCAGCTCGTAAGCGCAATTTCATATTTAGACATTTTCTATCAGCAGTCACACACGATAAATTCATTTATAGATTAAGTTTTAACTCGATACATAAATTCCCTTGAAGAAAATTATTGATAACACAAGACAATAGCGGCTGCTACATAATTAAGAAGATAAATCTGCTTTAAACCGGTCATGTTGCATCTAACAAAAGATTTCAGTTTATTTACTCTTAATTGCTCATAAAAATATTACTTAACGCTGACGTAAAAACATGAGTAAAATTACTGTTAAATTTGTATTGTTTATTGTGTTGGTTGGCTGGTCGGTAGAGGGAGAGTTCCGCTAAAAAAGTCACGGCGTGACGTCACAATGTCACATTATGCATAAAAACGTGCGAATCAGGGACGAGATTTACAATAATTGAACATCCTGATTATTAATTTATTTATAAGAAAAGTTTACAGACACACGTGCGCGTTATTTTGTGTGTTGTGATTTCGCATATTTGCACGTGTTTCAAAAACGTATTTGTAAACGCTGCTTATCAAGCAGGAAATTATGCAGTTTTATTAAAACGAAAAAGAAAAACAATTAAGTGTAAGACAACAAACTAATTTATAAACATTTTGGAAATACTTTCACATTTAATCACATTTCCAATCGCTCTAACAATTAATAATACAAAAAAAAGATTGTTATCAAACACAATGAGGTATTTATAATACGTCGGAACATTGAAACTATTGCCAACAATTTTGTTTGCCTATTTGTATAAGTTTACTGACCATATAAGCAGAAGCAATCTTTAATAAACACATACAGAGTTGTCAGATAATTTTTAAATAACGCAATTTGCTAATTAACTTTTTTTTACTATATTAAAATGATTGATTGATCACGTATATATTTAAATAATAGAAAAAGAATGTAAATGTCTCCTCAATTATTTTTTTTTGTATTCAAAATAACAGCCCACGAGAAACATCACGTGAAAGCGAGTAATCATGAGGTGGTATTATAGCCAGCACCGTTCCGTTCTATTTTTAGTTGCATTTTAGAAACGTTTAGTTTAAGTAAACGTTTTCTCGCCTAAATAGGAAGACTAATTTTAATTTCTCTCCGTTTATCGCCTTCGATGTGATTTTATTTTACGTCGTCTTTAAAAAAATTAATAAAATTGTGAAATAGTAGTAAATATTATGTCACAACGTCAGCGTGACGTTGAACGTTACGTAGAACGTCTGCTACGTAAAAGACACACACACACACACATACACTTCCGACGAATGCTCGGAAACGTCGTAACAAAGTAAATATTTGTATCAGTTTATAAAAATATGCCAAGATTTCATTTTATAATAATTGAGTTTGCGTGGATATGCACCGTGCATTTTCCCATTTTTATGGACAATAAAAATTATATAATGCCATAAAAATAATCTCGTAAAATTGTTTGCCAAAACAAACTAGTTTTCCCACAAAGTATCTTCAATATTTAAAGCTATTATTAACTTTAGTTTTGCAATGAATTCTTATTTATTATCGGTGGCGCAGCAAGAAGTGAATATAAAATACATAATAGAATGCGTCAAATAATATAAGACCAACAAGAAAACACAAAATGAACCAAAAGAGAAGCTATACAATCAACATAGACTTGTAAAGAATAAGGTGGTCTAAAAACAGAAGAACTTCGACGTGAATCATTGATTTATAAGTTACTTACGTAATGGAAGCTTGTGGAGGCTAATTAAAAAGAAAATGCTTTTTAAAACTGATAGAGCCAAGAAAGTTGATTAACTCGCCACTTAAAGTAAAAAAAAAAATCAAAAATACTAAGCTTTGGTGCTAGGTGGCGTTCTGGAATATTTTCTTTCAGAGATACAGGACGCCACTGACTCTTAGAATTTGTTGTGTTTTCTTTATTTTTGGGTTTATACATTTATTTAAGTGTATTTGGTTTACTAAGGTGGCAGCCCTCGATGCTGTTTGTTTAAATTTTCTTTTGTTTTTTTTTTCCCTATCAAATTATTATTTGTCATAGTTTCGTTCCTTTTTGTTGTATGTCTTTTGTTTTCTGTTCATTTTCCATTACTATTTTGTTTAAAACTTAAAAGTCACAGTAAAAGCAGAAAACAAATCTGGATACTGTCGATGTCGCATTTAATTCTATAAAAAAAACTTGTTTATTTATACATTTTATTATAGACATCTTCTTAATTAACACAATCTTATCGTGTTGTGATGTAAAGTGGGTGTGCACAATTAAGTCATCCTCGAGCATTGCGATTGGTGGGCCTGACTCTGCTGCTAATTGATCCGTTACGTGTCCAAAAAAAACAAGGCTTGATTATTTTTAAGTGTTTTTTTCTTCTACGCATTCAAATTCAAAAAACAGCAGGGTTCCCACTCGCCGGGAAAAGTAGAATTGAGAAAGGGTTTAAGGAAATTTGCCAGTGAAATTAATTGAATTCAAATTTGTTTTCTAAAATTGGAAAAAGTAGAAAATTGTCGTCTTAAACATAAAAAAAGATGAAGCTAAGTGAACAGTGAAAAAGTCATATCTTAAAGAAAAAAAAAAGGAAATTGTTCTAGGAAGTTTCAATGTAGGCATACCATACAAGCGACTGTGTTAATTGGGTTGCCTATACTACGACTTCTTGTTTTCTGCAAATTCTAATTTATTGTTTTTTTTTTTAAACGAACAAGGATGTTATTAAAATTAATTGCTTATAATTTTTAACAGTAACTCTCCATAATACACATGATAATAAAAAATAATAATAAATTATCAATTTGTGTACACAGATTATTTCTGTTGTAAAATCGAGGAAAAATTGACCAAATATGTAAAAATTCGGAAAGTTGCATGATTGCAGTCAGTAGGGAAAGGTTTTTTTAATGAAAAGTCAGGGAGAGTCTGGGAATGTTTCAATGAAAGTAAAGTGAGAACCCTAAAAAATGTTTTCCTGGGGGACTTTCAGTGAAAACTTTTATACAGGTGACCTACCAGATGTTTCCACTGCTATAGAAAAAAATGTATTTTTTAAATACATTTTTCTATTTTCAATTTGGTTTAATTGACTTTAAAAATTGTTGATTCATTAGTTATCGCCGAAGGCAGTTCATGACCATAACCTTTCTCAAGTTCCACCTTAAAAGAATTGTTCCATGTGGGCAACATGAACAACCAAATGGCAGGCAGGCAGGAACGCTTTGGAAAGTTAAGTTGAAATAGGTGGAGATAGTCTGATGTAATAGTTTAGGTTGTTTGCAAGTTTTAATGCAACACGAATTTCGTCGTCCTGTTTGTTAAGAATAATTGCTTAACATTAAATTAATGTTGTAACAACGATAAATATGTAGCGGCGATAAGTGAACGACGATAATAAAAGTAGGTTCTCGAGCGTTCCAGAGAGAAAGGATCCATCAGGAATTTCTGCTATTAAATTTGTTTTTTTTTAAAGGCTCGGCCATTGACAATCAATTATTATTACTTCAGGTAATAAAAAATAGAAGTATGAAATATGGAAATGAATTTTTTTTTTCGTTCAAAATAAGCAAACAAAATCAACATAATACATTTAAATTATCATATTTGCATGTCATGCTAAGAAATGTTAAATAACAAAATAAACAAAAACAACTAAATTAGATCTCTTATTATAATATTTAGTCTTTTTTTAGTCAAAGTTAACTTTAAAATAAGTATTAATAGGTTTGTGGAGAATTAGTTTTTAATGAAGATAATTAATGCAAGTTGTCTTTTCTTGTTTGCAGACAACGGGAGAATATTTATTCTTTGCGGCGGTGTCAAAATTGATTGCGGCTGCAGCAACATATCCGTATCAAGTGATACGAGCTCGCTTGCAGGATCAGCATCACACTTACGAAGGCTCGTGGGACTGTATCAAGCGTACCTGGAAATATGAACGTACCCGAGGGTTTTATAAAGGTCTCGTTCCTTATTTGTTACACGTAACCCCCAATATATGTCTAGTCATGCTTATATATGAGAAATTTACTAACAAATAAATATGAGTTTATAGTCTTTAGTTGTATATACATTATATTTTTCTAAGTAAATTATATTTATGTAAAAGTTATTAAGAAGATGAAGCGTATTTTGAGAAGGAATTATTTTTGAAACCATCGAGGAAGTTACTGTTTGATTTAAATTCTTGCGAGGCAAATATTTTCAACGGTTTTCGTCTTCTTAATGACGTTTTCGACTGGGCTCCTCTCAGAGTATCTCCAACTTGTTTTAACCTCATGTAAAAACAGAGGATGGAGATACTCTCAGAGCAATCAGTCGAAAACGCCATTAGTCTTTTATTTTATGATTATTGTCGAGTGAATGATTTTTAATTAAGTCGATTACTTTTATTATTGCTACTATTGTAAGTTGAAAACATCTTGTGAGACGTATTTAAGTTATTTATCTTTTATTTAAGAAACTCTAGGTAGTGAATCAATCAATCAATCGATTTAACAAGAACACTAAGTGTTTTAAAGCGTAGTATTAATAAATGTATTTTCTTTTCTTGATGTAACAATTATAATAACAATCACAGTTTGTTGCGTGTCAGTATAATTTCTTCGCACAAAAGACAATGTGTTGTAAATGTTTGTAGTTAACGGCTTTTAACAATTAATTTGCTTGTCGGTGCAACCGTAACACACAGTAGATCATTCGGTGATAATGTATTGAAATGTGATGACTTAAAGAAAAAAGTGGTTTTCGAATTCGTGATCTGCGCTTCTTGTGAGTTTGCAGAACGCAGATCGTTAGTTCGAGGAACTATGTGTGACGATATGTTCTTGTTGATGCAATAATGGATGTATATTTTTAATGAATCGATAAAGTAAGGAGTGACGAAACTCATTTTTCTATGAAACTGATGTGCTGGTAGTGATTTTTATTTTACAGTTGTAAATACAGTTAAAAAAAAAAAATTACTTGACATGAAAATATTTTGTTTTATTTCAGATTATTTTGATTATTCTTATTCTTTGATCAAAAAAAAAAAAGAAACAAACTATAAGAAAGTAAGAATTTGGATATAAAAAAGTTTTAAAATATTCAGAAATTCACCTACTTAAGAAATAATTAATAATAGTAATAATTGTACGTTTTCAAATATTTTATTTGCACTTTTAATTAAGTACAAGAACAATTGTCACTGAAAATTTGTAAAAAATTTGTAGAAATTGCACACTCAATTTTGTTGCAGACAAAAATCTCAAACTGTAGAAAAATTGAAGTTACGAAGATGTCTCTCCGGAACTTTCTTCTGCAAAATGGAGGAATGAAAAAAAGTGACCGTATAAAAAATAAGTAAGAGTTAACTCACCACTGGATTCTGCGAAGGGCTTTTCTGAGCGGCGTATCTTACGTTTACGCTTTCTTAAGTTACTTTTTGGTACTTCGTTCTTCTTTGGTAACATCGTATTGCTATCGGCTAAGAAGAAATTGCCATACACTATTTAACCGTGTTGATGTTTATTAATACTTACGATGCAGATTTTCGTATACAGGTGCAACGTCAGTGCTACAGCGTAAATTTTTTTTGTAGGCTTTGCGTTTTCTGAAAGACATTCTCCTCATACGACTCTCAAGCCGGCAGGCTTTGATTTTCTTACGTGGCCTCTCGCACAACCTCAAGTCGAAAACGTCTGTTGCTTGGTCTTTCATTTCAGGAGATTCTACAAGAAAAGCAATTTATAAAGAGGATCTTATAATAAATCTTCCATTAAGTTACCCGTGTTTGAGCCGAAAGTGACTGATGATTGCCAAGAATCATAATCGGAGAAGTATTCTACGAAGTTGCTAACAAATCTGCCATCGTGTTTTCTCTTTCTGCCCTGCAATAGACCAGGAGAGACTTCAATCTGTTGAAGCCGGTCCTGGAGATAATCTAAATCGGAGTCGTCTATACTGGTCGTAGTTGTTCGTGTGCCAGCCGGTTTGTGGGTTGAGCTACTCAAATCACTATCGTGATCACTATCGTTTCCCAGAGCTAAATTCTCCCTGCTTCGCCAGTTGGAGAAACCTGGATTCCCATAGGGATCAGAATCACTCGGGTTGTGGCCTTGACCATGCTGATTTTCAGACGAATCCATATTTAGTTAGGTAATCTGTGCAACAAATTACTTTTAAAGACACCTAAATCCATCAATATTGATAATAACAGCTTTTTAAAACAATATTTAACAAATTTACGCAAATAAACTTAAGCTAAAAATTCTTACATGTTGTTTCTGTGACAGTCGAATTCAAAAGGAAAGAATGGCGCCTAGGGATGTTGCATGTAATTCTTTTTTTCCCTTAAAATTATTTTTTGCATGCAATGTAAATTTTCCTGGAATTTTTTCTATGTAGCAAAAGTATTTCTAATTATTTTAAAAGAATAAAATTGCATGTTTCTTGCACAATGATCGATTAATAACGATTAGAGTAGTCCATATTTAATTAAATATTTGTGGCAGCACTGTTTCTCAAAAAAAATTGCAAACGCGCAAGGCCCAACTGACTGCATTATTTTCGTGTTGCAAATTAAGATTTACAATGTCAAAAGAAAATGATATTGAAAAATTAATTTCTTCGATGGATTGCTTACACATTGAACCACTCGAAGGATCAAATTCAAATCAGGCTTCGTGCTCTTCTACTAATGTTTCGATTTACTTGAGCCCGAGGGATAAGGAAACTGACTTGATAAGTGGGGCTCATGTCAGAGGATTTACACCACTCACCTATAGTATGATGATTGAGACGCCAATTAAAGAATTAGAAACTATGATCCGTGTTCGCTTGGCCACCCTAATCCACTCGATGTACCCCCAAGTCTCCGAAAGGATTACTAATATACTGATGACAGCAGGAATATGGGACTGCTATTACATGCTACAAAATCCTTCCTATTTTCAAGCCGTCGTCGAGCACGTTGTAGCTCAATTAAGCGCGGACTGATGTGAAATATCAATGTTTAGGATTATTGAAATGTTATATACGCTATTTATTAAACAATGTTCAAATTAATTTTAAGTTTCTTAGAACTTTTACGGACACCTAACACCGTCCATCATAGAAATGTTGTTCAATTTTATCATACCACAGTCTTAGCTAATGTTAACAAATATTGACAGGATATGTTTGTTTGAATATACGTGCATTCTTAAAATTATCGGTGTTTTATTTATGAAAACATTTCATTTCATTTCAATTTCATCATACCACAGTCTCAGCTAACGTTAACAAATATTGACAGGATATGTTTGTTTGAATATACGTGCATTCTTAAAATTATCGGTGTTTTATTTATGAAAACATTTCATTTCATTTATTGTAAGCCCAGGTGCAACGTTAGATTTAATGAGAAATTTAAATTTCCCGCCACTTGCCTTGCACATCCGCTTAAAACGGGCGTTGCACATGACAAAACGCCGGAGTTCTTAGTAGTTGTCAGTTGTCAAGTGAATTTCACGTCGGCCGAACGTAACTTGTAATTAACAGAAAATTCAAAGTGCCAGAGTGTAATTCCTAACGTTTCAAACATGTTGTAGATTAAATTAGTTCAGAAAGAGCTCGCGCTAATCCGATTCGGCCTTTTATTCATTAATTGGTACGAGTACGAAATGGCTTTGCCCGAAGAAGACGCAGGGCTTCCTGATCTACCCCAAAGCGGGCGGTTACCGGAAGAAGAAAACGAAGCCGAAGTCGACGTAGAAGAAGAGGAGATTAACATTAATCCAAGATGCATCAGCGTTGATGATTATTCATTGTTGGTAAGTTTTAAGGATGAAAAGTATGGAGCAGAGTGCAGGTCCGGATTTAATGAAAACTGATGGAGCCTAAGAACATCGACAAATTTCATTCAAATTCAGATAAACAAAAACAGTTGAATTTAGTTCGATTTAAAAAAAATATATATATGTTTTATTAAAATACATTAAAATATTAGCGATAAATCTGGAATGGGTGGGAGGGGGGGTGATAGCACAAATTATACGAACCATCGACCAATAGTTGAACATGCGTGGATAAATTCAGTTCCCCACCCCCTTGCTGCTGCCCAGATAAATTATTCATCACTATAAAATACAATGAAATGAAAGAGATAAGTACATGTTAAGAGTATCGACTTTCAAGTGTAATGTTGAACGTCTCAAATCAAAATTTTAGTTACGCCACTGCTATTTATATGTACTGTATTGTAAAGCACAAGGTTTTCATTTTTCTATAAGAAAGTCTCTTACCATTTCAGGTACTCTAGCTATTAAAAAAAAACAATGTCGGAGTCTTGAAAATACGTTAAATTAAGATACGTATATTTTTGGAACAATTTGCTTTAAAAATGCGATTCCCGCCTTTATTAATTAACTAATATAATACTAGAGGGCGCGCGCTTGCGCGCTCAGCGACTTCAGTCACGAAAATTATCACAAAATTGAATTTAAAATAATTCCTCGAGCGATTAAATTCAAAAGCAGTATTTTTTTTAAAACAAATTATCAAACTAAATATTCATTTGAGAATGAAAGTAGTCACAAAATGAATTTAGCAGATCATAATGGGAGTTGATCGCAATTCAAAAAAGAAAATAATTGTAATTGTAATATGCTTTTTATTAATGATTATAAAAAAAGTTGTTTTAAAATTTAGGGATATTTTTTGATCACTATCAAAAGTGACTAGTCATTAAGTAGCGCTCTGTAAAACACGGCAGGTACTGTAGAGTATTTGGACGTGAAATATACAAGTTAGAGCAAGAGTTTTTTTTTCTGCTCATCACATTCGTTCTTCGGTCAATAATAAGTGTGTGAGTCAATTAATTCTTAGTTTTAAACGATAAATAAGTATTCGGTACATGCAGAAAGTGCATTAATCATGGCTGAATATCGTGGTGTTTTGATTTATTAAAATTAATTATGCAGTTGTAAATAGGCAACAGCTTATTTGTAAATAATAAGGTTTGCGCATATATAGGTGTCCAATAAATATATATATATACAATATAAAAATGGCTAGTGTATCATATCAAATAGCTAATCTTTTGGAAAAGGTTAGTATCCATTGTATTATTATTTTCTGTAGTTCAATTCGCTTTATTTTTGTGTAGATGCAATCATCGGACAAGGATTTCCGTTTCATGGCAACCAATGACTTAATGACTGAACTACAGAAAGACAGCATAAAGCTGGACGATGATTCAGAACGAAAAGTTGTCAAAATGTTGTTGAAGTTGCTTGAAGACAAGAATGGTGAAGTGCAAAATCTGGCTGTGAAGTGGTAAGTTCTATTGCCTTTTCTCTAAATATATCTTTAAATCAGTATATTTTATACATTTTACCCAAGGCCTCTTAATCATTTAAACCATCTTTACAAATCTTAACAAGCTGGCACACCGAATTATTTTTTAATTACATCAGAGGCCACATTTTACTAGGTGAATGCAACTTCAGCGCCATCTCTTCTTCCTGTAATTACACACAAATAATGGAAACACTTTTGTAAAATACACCGATTTAATTTTTATTAACACAGAGCTAATCTGAATTACATTAAAAAAAATATTAATATTTGCAATGCAAAATTTAAATAATGAATTGATTATTTAAAAGCGCCATCTACATTCTGATTTACAGTTAGAACCCAAACAATTTCTTTTTTATTACATGATCGTTCAAAACTTAAATTAATTGAATTTAGATAATGATATAATAAGGCCAAATGAGAAGCTAAAACAATATTTTTCGTTTTATTCAATGTCATTTTTTGCATAAACAGAGCTAGAGCGCCACCTACCTTTCAAAGGTAACTTAACTTTCTGCTTCGTATTTACCATAACCAACTTTATCAACTCACGGCCAGTCCAATGAGCGTTAAAGACGTTTTTGGAAAAAATGAAAAAAGAGCGTGTCAAGTAGTGCCCTCAAATTCAAAACTAGTGTTAAAATTACTATCATTTTGAAATTTTTTGTTATGAGTAACGTCAATTCGTCTTGATATTTAAGTTGTCAAAATAAGCGTCGGTATCGTAACCATGGTAACACTTAATTAATGAGTATGAGAGGGCGCTAGTTGACACGCTTCATGGCTTGCTTTAATGAAACACATCTTAAAGCGAATTGGACTGGCCGTATATGACATATCAATTCAGTTGGCCGTGTTATCTATCAATAAGCTTGACGCTTATATGGCCTTTCCAATTTACAAAAGAACTGTTTCTATAAAGTAGGCCTTGGAATGTACATCTTGTGGCGCCCTCGTTATGCCAAATTGGCGCGGCAAATTCTTGCTTGTCACACTTGTCATTTAAGTGGTTAGTGAGTCGTTTTAGGCTTGTCCTTAGGTCGATTTACCCAGGAGGCAAAAATGGTTGGAATTGCTCATTAAATTTTGTGGTAAGTACTGTGCTATTAAGAAAAGTGGCTTTAATAAACAGATCCCTGCATTAGAAAAGGGGAAAGGGAAAAATCTTAACGGCGTAACAACGAACGCCGACCACCACTAGTAATTTTTCAAGTTTATGCCAAAATCGATTTTTTCGATCTTTATTTACTTATGTTTTCATTTATAAACAAATTCTGCACACGTCCTACAAACAAATAAGAACAAATTGACGAAGTAAGTTTTACGACATTATTTAACCTGCAAATAATATTTTGACACATCTGATAATACAACAATCATTAATAGATGGCGCCATGCGATGTATCGAACTTTAAACGTCAGAACTTATTGATAAAGTTGACCATGGTATTTACTTATTGTTATTTATTACGTTAATTGCACGTCAAATTTATTTGATTATTTTTAATTATCCAAAATTTAATCACTGAATGTGTCGAGCTTTTGTAGAGGTAATGAAAGCGTACTCAATTATAATGAACTCGGTTTTATTTGTACCCTATCGAAGGGAAATAAATTTGAGTGCTTAGGAGTACCTAATTATGTTAAACAGGTTGAGGGTCACCGACAGGTTCTAATTTATCACCCTCCTCTTAATAACACCATGGTGACAAGGATCTCATGTTTATTTATTAAAATTACTTCCAATTATTTCACTTTTAAACCCCTGGGGACGATAATAAATATCCTATTCTTCATCTAACTGAATGAAAAAGTTATTTGAAGTTCATCCAAACTGCCTTTACTACTGTGCGCTGAATAAAATAAATACTTTATCATAAAAAGTGTTATTAATGTTGTTATTATTATTATTTTATAAGAAAATAAGTTGCGTTTTTGATTTCAGTTTGGGTCCACTTGTAAACAAAGTAAAAGAATATCAAGTGGAAACAATAGTAGAGTCTCTTTGTTCAAACATGATTTCAGAAAAGGAACAGTTGCGTGACATTTCGAGTATCGGCTTAAAAACAGTAATTTCAGAACTGCCACAGGCTCCTGGGGGATTGTCCGGTAATATTTGCAAAACAATCACTGGACGTTTAACAACTGCAATCGAAAGGGTACCAGAACATCTTCGGTTGTCATACCATATTGAATGTGTTTATTTCAGCAGGAAGATGTCTCCGTGCAGTTGGAAGCTTTAGATATCGTTGCTGATTTGCTTTCGCGATTTGGAAACGTTTTGTCTTCGTTTCATAGCCCAATCTTAAGCGCTCTGCTTCCTCAGCTTTGCTCACAACGCCAAGCAGTCCGTAAGCGTACTATAGCAGCTTGTAGCAATTTGGTGCTTTCCTGCAATCATGTTCTCTATGCGAAACTGATAGACCATCTTTATAACGGGCTGTGCACTAACGTAAATAACACACAGACTCGTACTTACATACAGTGCATAGCAGCAGTTTGTCGTCAGTCTGGACACAGATTTGGTGAACACATCGAACGATTCGTTCCATTAATTTTACGTTATAGTTACGAAGATGATGATGAGTTGAGGGAATTTTGTTTGCAAGCTTTCGAATCATTCGTTAACAGATGCCCCAAGGAAATTACTCAACATATACCACATGTAAGTTTTGTTTTTATTCAAGTACAAAACTATGGATTGGATTAGGGTGATGTGAGGGAAATGTATTTAATTATAGATTATAACTTTGTGCTTGAAATACATGACCTACGATCCTAATTACAACTACGATGATGATGATGAAGACAACGATGAGCGTTGTATGGAGACGATAGAAGATGAAGATGAGGATGAAGATAACGATGAATACAGTGATGATGATGATATGAGTTGGAAAGTAAGACGGTCAGCTGCGAAATGTCTTGAGGCTGTTATCACTAGTAGACATGAGTTGCTTCCTGAATTTTATAAAACCTTATCGCCAGCTTTGATAGCAAGATTCAAGGGTTTGTGTGGCGTGTTACTTTTTATTATAAATAAACAACGTTAATTGCAGAACGGGAAGAAAATGTAAAATCGGATATTTTCCACGCTTACATAGCTCTCTTGAAGCAAACGAAATCTTCAGTGAATACGAACATCGAACCCGACTCAATGGAGCAGGAAACTCCTGTTTACCTTCTGCAACAACAAGTTCCTTTAATAGTCAAAGGCGTGCACGCACAAATGAGAGAAAAGAGCATAAAGACTCGTCAGGATTGCTTCCAGCTTCTCAAAGAACTGTGTAATGTATTACCCGGAGCTTTAACACCTCAAATCGGTGAATTAATCCCGGGTATACAGTACTCGTTAGGCGAGAAGAATTCTAGCAGCAATATGAAGATAGATGCTCTTTCTTTCATTCACTGCCTGCTTACGTCTCATCCACCAGAAGTTTTTCATCCGCATATCCCAGTTATATTACCACCGGTTGTAAATGCAGTCGGTGATAATTTCTATAAAATAACAGCCGAAGCTCTGAACGTACTGCAAGAACTTGTGAAAGTCATTAGGCCTCTGAACTCACCCTCGAGTTTTGATTTTACACCTTTCACTAACGACATATATATGTGTACATTAATTAGGTTAAAGGCATCCGACATCGATCAAGAAGTAAAAGAACGTGCAATTTCCACGATGGGCCAAATCATCTGCAACCTGGGAGATTATTTAAATAACGAACTCTCTGTGTGTTTGCCTCTCTTTTTGGACAGATTAAAAAATGAAATCACTCGTTTGACGACTGTTAAAGCTTTAACCAAGATCGCCGGATCGCCTTTAGGAATTAATTTGCCGATAATAGTATGATGTCAAACATCCACACATTTTATTTGCTATTTGTTTGTTTTATTCTAGAAAGACGCAGTGCCGATTTTAGGGTCATTCCTTCGTAAAAACCAAAGAGCTTTGAAGTTAAGCACGCTGTTACTTTTGGATTGTCTAATCAAAAACTATCATCAGTCTTTGAACGCAGATTTGTTGCAGTATGTTATTACTGAAATACCCCCGTTGTTAGATGAGTCCGATCTTCATATTGCGCAGTGGACTTTGGTGATATTGAAGTCTATAGCTGAAACTCATCCTAAAGCACTAATTCGTAAGAATATTACCAAATATATTTTGCCCGAAGTTATGAATTTAGTGCGGTCACCACTATTGCAAGGTAGAAAAAAATTTGAGGTGATTTTTTAAACTATAATATACATGTTCGTGTTAGGTGCTGCGTTAAATTCCATGCTGGAATTTTTCCAAGCTCTGGTGAATTGTCGAATACCAGAATTAGGATACAACGAACTATTGCACATGTTACTGGCACCGATTCTGAACTTGCCAAATAACCAACCCGTTCATAAGCAAGCGTATTATTCCTTAGCGAAATGTGTTGCTGCTATAACCGTGATTTGCCCGAACAGGGCTTTCCCAGTCGTTCAGCAATTCATATACGACATCCAGAATGCCAGGAACGATTCGCAACACATTTTCGGATTGCTCATAATTGGAGAAATCGGACGAAAAATGTAAGTACACAATTAAAAGCCTTCGAGAGTGCTTGTGGATTGCCATTTATTTTTATTTCAGCGACTTAACAACGGTTGGAAAATTAGAGAACGATATATTGCTGTCGTTCTCCGAAGTATCTGAAGAAATAAAATCCGCTGCTAGCTATGCTTTGGGTAGCATCTGTATTGGAAACTTACCCCATTATTTACCAATCATATTACTCGAGATACAAAACCAACCGAAACGTCAGTATTTACTACTTCATTCACTTAAAGAAGTAATGTCGAGTCATAATTTCGTTTCCAAAGACTAACAAAGATTTTTTAAGATAATAACATGTTTGAGTTCGACCCCTGAAGGTGTGCGGCAGCTCTTGCCTTTCGTACCTGCAATTTGGCAACAGTTATTCCTGCACTGCGAGTGCAACGAAGAAGGAACGCGCAACGTCGTCGCGGAATGCCTGGGGAAATTAACTCTAATCGACCCGGCTAACCTCCTACCGAAATTACAGGAATCATTATCTTCGACATCCCCCCTGATGAGAACCACGGTTGTAACCGCTGTAAAATTCACAATCTCCGATCAACCCCAGAAGATCGATCCTCTGCTACGTCAGTGCATCGGGCAGTTCTTAAATACCTTGCAAGATCCTGATTTGAATGTAAGACGTGTGGCCCTCGTTGCTTTCAATTCAGCCGCTCACAATAAGCCATCGCTGATTCGTGATTTGCTGGATTCAATTCTACCTCAACTTTACAGTGAAACAAGAGTAAAAGTGCGTTTATTTATTATATGACCGTTAAATGCAGTGTTCACTCACGTCGGTTTATTTTATACAGAGGGATCTTATTCGTGAGGTTGAAATGGGTCCGTTCAAACACACCGTTGATGATGGCTTGGATATTAGAAAGGCTGCGTTCGAATGCATGTACACTCTCCTCGATTCTTGCCTGGATAGAATCGATATATTCGAATTTTTAAACCACGTCGAAGGAGGATTAAAAGATCACTATGACATAAAAATGTTAACCTATTTAATGGCAGCTAGGCTCGCTCAAATTTGTCCGGGAGCTGTTCTTCAAAGTTTGTGAATTTTTCTATTTTGCTCTATTGAAGTTTGTAATGGTCGAAATATTTTTTTTAGGACTGGATAGGCTCGTCGAGCCTTTAAGAGTAACCTGCACCATGAAAGTGAAGGCAAACTCGGTGAAGCAGGAATACGAAAAGCAAGACGAACTGAAACGCTCGGCTATGAGAGCTGCTTCCGCTCTGTTGAATATACCGGACGCTGGTTTGTTTAATGGGAAAGTTTAATAAACGGGTTGGTTTTAAAGTTATCGTTTCAGATAAAAATCCCCATTTGAGTGAATTTATGACGCAGATCAGGAACTCGAGTGATCTGCAGGCAATCTTCGATTCAATCCAAAAAGATTCTCTGGGAAGTCACCACGACTGTTTCTTGATGGATCAGAGTTAAACGTGCGTTTGTATTGAGGTTTGTTTCCCGTATGAAGGGATGATAAAATGAATATGTGTTTAGTTATTTTTAACATAACTCTCTTAGTTTTTGAATAAAGAGTTTTACAAACCATATTTAAATAATTTATTATACAAAATAATTATAATAATAACAGTAATACATTTACGAGTATTAATTACCTCCATGTTTGATAAGCTCTTCTGATACGTTGTATAATTTATTGTTGTTTTTTGCGTGCTTTTGCCTTCGGCGTCTTACAAAGAAGAATATTCCTGCTGCCACCAAAACTACGAGTATTATGCAAGCGGGGACTACTATCTTCAAGATGAGTGATTTTAAAATTGCTGCTTCGTGTATTTCTTTGCATTTACTGTAAGTTGTTTGATAGTCTTCGGGAATTTGGTAATTGCAATCTGAAACTAATAAATAGAGAAGGTGATGTTTGTAATGCAATGAGAACTTACTGGCTGTCTCGCATTCAAACGATGAAAAATAAACATCTCTTTTACGCAGCCAGGTTTCGAGGTTCCAACATTCGCATGGCTCATCAAATTCCGCACTAATATTAACGTTGATTAAAATTTGTAAATTGCAAAGTCCTGCGAAGTGTTTCATGGATATTTTCACTCCGTTATTTCCTGATATGTTGTATTTTACTAGCGTTGGTACGATGCCCAAATCAGGTAATACTGTGAGTTTGTTAAATCCTATATCCAAGAGGGCGAGTGGGCTTACGATGGGCTTGGCTTTCTCAATCTCATCCACTATGTTAATGTTTTGATTCTGACTTACGTAGAGTTTTTTTAAAGAGGGCAAATGAAATATCACAGACGGAATGCTGATGAAAGCATTGTAAGAGACATCGAGTATTTCAAGGCTCGACTTATCACTCAAAGCCTCCTCTTCTATTTCCATGATCATGTTTTCTTGTAGGTAGAGCATTTTAATATCCAGGTATTTTTCCAGGTCCTCTTTAGTGACCTGCCTTATTCGATTGTAAGATAAATCTATGACCTGAAATGACACAAAGTTTAAAAAAAGAATAATTCGGGGGTAAAAGTGCTGAGTTTTACTTCGATGTCACTTCTGAGGCATTGCGGGATTTGTTTGATGTCCTTGTTGTAACAGTCGGCACTCCTCAAACCATAGGTTCGACCTTGCTTACACAAATCTCTGCACGCATCACCATGAGCTGATAAGAATACCATCAGAAGTACAAGTTTTTTCATTATGGTATCTGTGAAACTAAAATTTAATTTCAATGTGGTAAAAATGAAAGCAAAAGCAATTTGTTGGGGGGAAGTTTATTTATTTTTTTTGAAGGGGCGGAGGGATATGTCTGTTTATAAAATTAAAAAAAGAATTTGTTTATTTGAACTATAAAAAAATGTAAGTAGGTACTGCTATCATCTCTAATATTATTACGATTTTATTTCTCTTCTTAATTGTTGAAAAATAATATAGGCAAGAATTTTTTTGTTTAATTTTTCTTAATGATGACATCCAGTACATTGTATACAGTGTGTTTACTTAAGGTGTATTTGATCATTTGTTAAAAAAGTGTGTAATAGTGTTTTTTTTTTTTTGCCTAAGCAAATTACAAGTGTATTATCTACATGTTACAAAAACTGATAAAACACTTATCTATTTTATTAAACAGGTTGCATTTCAGAGTAAACAAGTAAATAAAATAAAAGGATCATTTACGTCGTTGGATTTTACGACGAAAATGAAATTTGACGCAATATCAAAAACGTAAGTGTTCTTTGAACGCTCGAAGATTTTATAGAAATTAACGTCGTTATTATTATTTGTACGTAAAATGATTTGTTAAACAAATATTTTTGTCTCGAGAAAAATTCTCATTGTGTTTGCCTTTTAAATTTAAGGCAGATAACAGGGGTTATCAAATTATTATGTTCGTCGTCCCCAGAAATTATTAATTAACGTTTTCGTTTGTTTAATTGAAATAATATTGAATGTTTTTCGGTGAACTGCTTTTAAAAATAACATGTTTTTAAGTAATTGTGTACCGCCATGTAACGATTTCGCTCCTAATTATTTTTTAATGAGCGCAATTGTAAATAATTATCGACACAATATAATAATACTTACGTGCAAGAAATGAACTTAATGGTAGATAAGATATCTTTTTTTTAAAGTCACATATTCATGATTGTTTTAAGAATAATAAAAAAAGAAATAACTCCACTCCACTTTTCGCTCGCCTTACTTTAACGAACTTAACTAAACTAAATTGTTGCAGTATTAGAGGACGTGATCTTTAACTTCAGAAGAAGCACAAGATAATAATGCTTTAAATACCCGACGCTCGCGTTTATTACGAATAAATGACAATATAATGTGAAAGATTCGTTATCTTGATACATCTATTATTACTGAATATATCGTGTGCAGAGTGTTTCGAATGAGTTATCATTTTAATTGAAAGGGAAGGGCCTTAATAGGTATAACCCGTGTTTAAAAAAAATCGTTCCTATTAGCCGAGAGATTCTTTTATTTTAAACTTCCTTATCGTTACCCTTCATTCTTTTTTTAAATAATTTATTAAATTAAGTTTCGCATGTGTGGGATGCGATCCATAAAATTAAACAATTTTTTTTTCTCCAACGGGGTAAAAGGTTACGCTGATAACAGTTCTATTAAAAACACTCATAACTTTAATAAGCCTTTCTTTGTATAGCTAATTCATTAGAAAGTTATTTCCTCTATTCATTTAGCAATTTAACAAAAAAAAATTAAAATTCGAAACTTTCCACGCAGTAAATGATTTAGTTATTACTAAATTGTTGACAAGATAAACTGCAGTTGCCCGTTTTACTCATGCCAAAGGTTAACAACACTTATTAAAACAATAACGATTGTGGGGTCGATTAATTTTTCCTTTTGTCCTTCGATATTGCCTTTTTGTTCTTTTACTTCTTATTGAATTAGGTGTATGCTATTTTTCGGTTGCGCAAAATTAATTGGGCACTTTAAAAGTGTAACTAATTTCCTATTTCGATAAATTAACGTGGAGTTTAAGAGCGCAGTAGGAAAATGATTTGTCCAATTACACACACAATTAAATGACGTCACGCTCAATCAAATTTTAAATTGGGTTACTCCCTGTACGATGGATGAAGCTTTTGATGTTGATTTGGTTTCGGATTGTATTCACAGTGACGAGAATTGTGCAATATTATATTTTTATTTTCAAAACAACAGCTGAATTAAAATTAAATCCGTTGGAAACATTTCTTAATTACAGGGGATTTAAATTTCGCGGGTATTTACGATTATATAGCGTCTTCAGAAATAGTTCACTTATTTACTGATTTCATTAAGGCGCGCTTTAATACGAAAGCTATAATCTTTGTATCGCCATCTATGATCAGGTATGAAAACTATTACGTAATTGCAGAGGTAGCATTGGTTCGGAAGTGTGGCGTACATGCTTTCTTGTTGCGCATCCTCTTATAAATTTTGAACGGTTTTCCTAATTCAGAAAAGTCAACTGACGTAGGCCGTTCCTCATTTTAATTTTTTCTAATTGTTAGTCAAAACCTTTTATGGCAAGAATTTTCTCTGCAGAGTATCACGTGTCTCTCAAGTATTTCTGAAGCTGTTATACTTGCATCAACATTTGTATTAAAGCAAGGCCAGCTGAATTGCTATGTCATAAACGGCCAGTCCAATTCGCCTAGAAAATGTGTTCCAGGAAAGCAAGCCATGGATTGTGTCAACTGGTGCCCTCTAACGCTCATTAATTAGATGTTGCCATGGTTACGATACCGACGCTTATTTTGAACTTAAATATCAAGACGAATTGACATTACTCATAAAAAAAAAATTCAAGATGATTAATGAGTAATTTTGACACTAGTTTTAAATTTGAGGGCGCTACTTGACACACGCTTTTTTAAATTTTTTCCAAAAACTTTTTAACGCTTAACTTTTAACTAGCCGTGATTGATAAAGAAAGTTGGTTATGGTAAATGCGAAAAAGAAAGTGAGGTTACCTTTGAAAGGTAGGTGGCGCTCTAGCTGTTATATCTGTTTATGCAAAATATTACATTGACTAAAACGACAAATATTGTTTTAGTTTTTCGTTTGGCCTTATTAAATCATCTAAATTCAATTAATTTAAGTTTTGAACGATCATGTAATAAAAAATAAATTGTTTGGATCGTAAATGTAAATCAGAATGTAGATGGCGCTTTTAAATTATCAATTCATTTCAAGACGACAGTAATTTTTAATTTGAGGGAGCCACTTGACACTCGCTTTTCATTATTTCCAAAAACATTTTTTAATGCTCTTTGAACTGGCCGTGGTTAAAGAATGTTTGTGACCAATTAGTCGTTGATGTTTTGAAACTGTCTTTTTGTTATTGACAATAATATTGCGCAAGCGATAAATAAAACACAACACACACGTTTAATCTGTATACTTTGTTTAAAAAAAATGTAATCTCATGATTAAAATAATTTTAAAAATATATGTATATCTATAAAGAAAAAAAGAATTACACAAATTTTATGTTTGCAGGTGCTATAAAAGCAGTACCATTTAAACATACTTCTGATATCGGTACGAAACGAATGGCGAGATTCTCGGGTAAAATTGTTGTTCCGTTATAGAGTTGTAGTCCCGTTTGCAAGTTTTCGATGTGAAAAGTGTTGGTTGGAAGTACTCTGTTATTTTTAATCTCGACGTTGATGATTTTATTTTCGATTATAGGACGTTCTACTGGTACTGTCTTAGGTGGTTCAGGTACGACTGCGGAAGTTGAGGCTTCCGGCTTCGGCTGTTCAGGAATTACTTCCACTTCATTCTTTACTTTGCCGAATACATTGAGGCCTTTCAAATTATCTAAAAGACTAATTCTGGCAGGTTTTACTTCGACTTCCTTTTTATCCAACTCGACTTCGGCTGTTGACCTGGTAAGAATTTTTATTGTTTAGTATTTTGAGTTAATACAATACACTTCTTACCAATCATTAAACTTCTTATAGGTAAGTTTTGTTCCGAATTCCTCGTATTCAGATTTAGTAACCAACATTGTTTGTAGCAACGGATCTTTGGACAATGTTTTCCCACCGACCCACGGCCATATTATTCCGCTGTAAAACAAGCTTTGCTATTAACAAATTTTATGTAGTCACAGCTAAATTGAAGACTGTATTTGCTCTTACTTATCAGGCTTATAAATGCTAACTTTCAAATGCGAGGGCAACAACGATCTTATTTCTGTGTAAAGGCGTTCTCTGTAGCCTGCGAAGTGACTGTTGCCTCCGGACAGAATGATATTTTCAGTTAAACTCGCCCTCTCAGAACTTGGGCATCGTAATATGCTTTTCGCCACAGCCTCTGCTATTCCCATACTTTCCATTCCTATATTAGACGGGTGAATTAATAATTCGGGGACGGTGAACCTTTCATTGTTCAAACGCAAAATTTGGCAATTATCAGCGATTTCTGATTTTTGCAGGCCTGGTTCTTGTATATACCTATGCAGCAAACTCGCAATGATTAAAATTTAATTAATTAACACAATAAAAAATTATCTTACCCTCGTCGAATGTTATTGAAATCGGGTAATACATAGTTTTTAACAATGGTATTTTCTTCCCCCGAATAAGAAGCAATTTTCATATCTTGCTTTATATCCGCAGATAAAAAACAGGTATCTTCTTTAACTTGGTTGATAACGTAGGTCTCTTCCATCACGTGTAACTGACGATAAGATATGATGTCTTTCAGGTAATTTGTTAACAACTAAAAAAAAATTCTTATATGTTAGATTGATGTGTTTTATATTTAAAAGAAATTACTTTTCCTCCAACAGATATCCTCATAATTCCTGGATGATATTTTCTGCCATATATATACGGGACTATATGTGTAAAACTATATCCAGAATCTACGATTATACATGATGCGTCTCTGCCCAGAACTGTATTTATGTATTCATATCGAATGAAGTCGGTGGGATTTGCCCTGTACATTGCCTTAATTTCATATTCTTCAAAAAATATTTCGTCTATGCAATCTTGAATGGACCGGAAATTATAAAGGGGTTGCGTCATAATTACTGGTTCTTCATCAATAGGATACTTTTGTAATACATAATCCCAGATGGGTTTCTGCACGTCCCATTTGGTGATGTAGCCTCTTTCACATGGAAGCAAATAATAAAGGCCAGATAAATCACGACAATCCTCGATCTGGTTTCCAATAAACGGACGTTTCCTTTCTGACTTTGCCTTCATGATACAATTCGGAATTAATCTAAAAAACAGTCGTCATGTAAACAAGTACAAAAGCTAAAATCGAAGGTTTTACAAGGGCTTATCCATGTATGACTGTCCGATCTTAATCGAATAAGCACCGCTATCAAAAATAAGTGCCGCTGCCTCCACTGAAAGTAAATCAAAATGAAAAACTTGTATTTTATTAGCACAGAGCGAAACTGTACCATTTTGCTTGGATTTACTTGAACTGCTACCGTCAGGTTGTGAGTACCTACGTCTTTTAACAGAATTACTTCTGTTCAGTAAGTAAGATTTCGCATCAACGCGCGACCTTTTGTAAGTGTTTTCCATTTTTCCGGCAATTTAATTTCGCAGCACAAAACACGCGCGTGTGTTTACACATCCTTACGAGCGCATAATAATAAATTTTAATTATCGCCGATACGCCATAATTGCTAACTTCATGTGAGTAAACATAACCTAAAATAAAATAGAAACATTTTTATCGATTTTATAAAAATAATTATGTATTATATAAATTATTATAATATGTAGCGAAAGCAAATTAGTTCAATAATTTCCGCGGATAAACGTATAATTACATTTACAACGCTAAAATCAAATTATATCAAATTTAGGTTGGCCAACCTGATCAATGTTTTTCAAATTACGCGAGCGTCAATATTCTGACAGCTGTCTAAATCGGCTTATTAAATTTCAAAAGTGAAATGATAGCAAAAGGTTGCCCAAAATGCGACCAACAAGTAAGTAACAGTGTTTTTCGCAATAAGAATTGAATAGATTGTTTTGGCAGGTACCTGTGGCTTGTAAGGCTTGCCCCTGTGGTCATTCATTTTTTAATGCAAGACGTACTGCAAGAGTACTCTCACCTGGAGATGACATGAGAAGGCGCACTCAACGAGTTCGAAGAGAAAAACCTGATTATTATGATGCTTTAGAATACGACAAACAAATTAAAAAGGTACGACATGTTTAGGTTCACAGTTCAAAAATCATTAACGAGATACTTATTGGGAAGTAAAATGATTTCTACAACAGTTTCATCTGAAAACTGTTTTTATTTCTTTATTAAAATTTTGCAATATCTAGCGTGTGTTCGTATAGGACGTAGTTTACCCGATACTAAAGGCACAGATTCCTAGGTTTAATTTAAAACAAATATGTAGGTGTATGTTGTATGTTGGTTTGAGTGTTAAGGGAAGAATAGAGAATTCAAATTCAGAACTTCCAAGCAAAATTAAATGTGAAACGAGTTTAAATATTAATTAATTTTTGGTATCAATGAAGTATTACGTCTTCTTGACTTTTTGCATTATTGCTCATTAATTTTATTAATTAAACTCAAACTTATTAATATAAATCAATTAAAGTGCTGAATCAAATTACTAATTCTTGCTCTTTGAAATAAATCAGTGGGTGTTTTTTGAAAATGCCAATTGCAAAACTAGCGCTCGGCAGTTAGCAATTTCTTTTATTTCAGACAAAAACACGAAATAGTGAATGTGACAATGAGGATGACTGCAAAAGAGATTTAGCGAAACCAAAGAGGAAAAAAATTAAAAAAGAAGACGATGAGGAAGATGACACTGTTACGAACATAAGCCCTGAGAAGCAGCAACAGTGTTCGATTATTTTAGACGAAATTAATAGAAAGTTGCAATTGGTTACTTGGAAACCGTCCTAAATCTGATATATACTTGTTTAAATTATTATTGTTGATGTTGAATTTACTTTTTTAAATTATTTTCATCAAGTTAAAAATTCCTTTTTTTCCCACACTTAATAATATTAGAAATTTTTACAGAAATTTAATTTTACCATATTTCAGATGTATATATAATATAACAATGTGTAAAATATATAATTTCGATTACATTAGTGATTTGATTACATTTTTTTTAATGGCTCACTGCGAGTAAATTTGTATAAAAATTTTTTCTTGTATTATAAGATTGTTTAAATAACTTTGTCCACATTACAATCAATGTTTACGTACATACATACATACATACATAAGGAAAGACACTGCGTACATAAATATACAATAAAAACCTTTAATTACAGAAAAAGGTAAAGAAGATTAAGTATAATTATGAAAGCAAGAAATATCAAGTTATTAGCTACGTCAATTGTGCTATTGGAAATTTATGATGTGGTTATTTCTTATACCTTTTTCTGCTGTAGAAAATGTATTAAATTACTTACTTTTATGGAATACAAAGATACAAAACTATCGATTAACAAAATAAATAAATAAAAAAAAAAAATACTAAAAACAGACTTGTTAGATATTGTTCTATGCATTAGATAACTGAATTAATTGAATTGAACTATGTAGTTTAATTTACATAAGTCTAAGGGAAGACACGTATTACATAAGAAAATTACCTAAAACTTGGCCACAATATAATTAAGCAATCTAAGAAGTATAAAAGTTAACATTCGTCAACATCGTCTTTTAACTCCTTCTTTTTAATAAATGGCAAGAAACCCCAAATGGCAGCTCCGAAAATTAAAATTAATCCTAATGTACTGAACAGCGAAGTATATGATTGGACTTCCTCGAACCACAAACCGCATAAAGGTGGACCTACCAATTGCAGTATGCCATTTACAAATAAAGATATTCCATAAGTCGATTGCAGTCTTTCAGTACCCAATAAATCAGCCATTATAACTGCAGTAATGCCAACGTAAATACCTGAGGCTAAGCCAAAAACAGCGCAGTAAATGCATATAAGAAAATAAGCACCCGAGAAAGGCATTAAGGCTAATGAAATTCCAGAAATTAGTAAACCACCGATGAAATACCACGCTTTTGGTATAAGGTCTAAATCCGACAAAGCAGAACCACCAATACGACCGACCAAATCTAAAGCGGAAACTAAAGATAATAAGAAAGCACCGCTGTTTTTGCCATAACCCAAATCTAAGGCATACGATGGCAAAAGTATTATAAAATTTGTATAACCGATGGCGTTAGTCGAGTTCGATATCAAAATGAGTAAATACAGAGGATCCTTCAGTAAAGATAAATCGAAAAACTTCTTTGCTTCCGGTGCCTTCTCCGATGATTTTTGGCCTCCAGATTGTGTTTTTAAACTAAAAGTACTGGCGAATGTTTCCGGTTGTAAAGTAAGCGTACTTCCATGGTATGGAGTCGAAATATACTGGAAAGAGCTCGTTGAGGGGCTCCGACGAGGTGTACGCGTTCTTTTCGTGCTTGGCAGTCTATTATGAGAGTATACTTCCATTCCATTCGCAGTTTCTGGGACTACGTTGAGACCAGATGAGCTATTCATGTTACTTAAAGCAGTTGAGCTGTTTAAATTGTTTCGTAAGCCTGTACCAGAACGAACACGTGGGATCTCCCCTTTGCTTGCAGGTGCACTAATCTTTCGCTCTCTGCCTCCGGATGGCTTATAATTTTGCACGGCAGCACTTGATGCACTCCGTGTAAAAGAATTCGAGTGAACATCTAAGCTGTCCACGAAAGAATCGTTGTTGCTCAATTGATGGAGAGATGCACTGTTTTCTTCATTGCTAATCAAGAATTTCGGTTTATTCAGAGGTTTCTCTTCAGAATTCAGCTCTTCTTCCTCTTCGTTTTCATTCTCAGGCTTATAAACTTTCTTCATGTGTTTCTCTACAGGATCATAAAATAATGCTGCAACCCAAACATTAAGCATGATGCCTCCCATTAGGAGAACGGCCCCTCTGAAAACAGGGTAATGAAAAATGCTCCTTGCCCCGCCGGCAAGGACTACTACATTCTATTCACCTGTACCCATAATAATCCAAGAGAAAACGTAATACTGGAGGTAAAATTATTGATCCTATAGCTGATCCTGATATGCAAAGACCGTTCGCTAAACCTCGCAGTTTTACAAAGTAACTTGTTACGATGTAAACGGTGGGTGGAAAAGCTAATCCCGCCCCTGTCCCAACTAATATACCATAGCTATAATAAATAAAACAAGCACAATCTCACACTGACACCGTTACTTTCATTTAATTATTCTCAACATACCTAACATAGAGGAAAGCAACAGAGTCTGCAAAGAAGCTTAAAATCATGCCCAGTGCAGCGGAGGTACCACCAATTAAAGTAACTGTCCGATAAGAATACTTCAGAGAGAATATGCTTGAAACAGGTCCTGAGGGGAAAAGAAAATCATCGTCAATTTTTTTTTTAATTTTAAAAATTATAAAATCACCTAGTGAGCTGTAGAGGAAGTAGCAAAGCGCTGGAATCCAAGCAGCAGTGGCGGGGGATGATTCAAAAACTTCCAAAAATTCTACGAATAGAACGCCGAATGATTTTACTGTTCCCGGAATCAAGATGTTAACCATGGTGGAACCTAAGAGGACCAACCAACCCCATCCTCCATCAGGTGGTACTAACTTCCAGTCAACCATTGTCTTGTCATTATTTTCTATTATTGATACTTCTGGAAATGAAACAAAAAACAAATAGTATTAGAATGCTTGATTCAAGTACTCCACTCTAAATAAGTAAATAAATAAATAGAATAATAAAAGAAAACAAGTTTCATGATCATTTTCGAGGACCCTTGCCTCGTTATTACTTAATTTGAATCAAGAGAATACAAGAGTATTTGAACGAATACTCTGATTAATAAGAATTAAATGTAATTATATTTCTTATCTGCAGCAGCTCAATACTAACAATAATAAACAATGATTCATTTTTTTTTAAACGCATGAACAATTATTTACAAAGCAGAAGTACAATAGAATGCTTTTTAATAAACGATTTGTTCGGCGTGGGAAATTTATTTAATTAAATCAATATTAATAATATTTTGAGTTTTACAACGATTATGGGGAGATTCTGAGATACAGGGTGATGAACATAGTTGCGTCATATATTTTTAGTTTTGCTTTTTAGACTTTGTAAAAGTAAAGCAGATAAAATTAAATAAAAACGGAAACAGTTATTTATCGACCTACACACACAAATAATTAATTGCTGCTTTGGACTGAATAAGATTAGTTTGAACCGGTATATACATATGTAAGTGCAGTGGGATGAATGCAGGCTAATTTTCCGTGATTTTTCCTACTTGTAAACGCTCTCGTATTTATAAAACGCACTGCCCTCATTTTATAAGTAAGAAGAGGCGTTAGGTAACCCACCTATTGGTGGTGAATTATTGATGTGTTCAAAAATAAATGTGGTGACGTAAATGACCTATATCTATCTACACATATGCTACTACTTATCGTAATAGTTCCAGTTGAATAAATATTATTTGTTTAAAGAATAGAAAGTTACGTAAATTAAATAGAATTTGGATTGAAAGTAAAAAAAAAAACGAATTAAAAAATTCAAAGAAACTTAAGTCGAACAAAAACAATTTAGTTCTGTTTTTGTTAATGTAATTGATGAGGGGGCGCTCTATCTACTTCCCCCCACACTTACATTTGCAGCAGAGATATTTTTGTTTGGTTTTAGTTGAATACTCTTGATTAAATTTAAATTTTTGAGATTCTTTTTTTAAGAAAAGGTGTAGGTGTGGTACCCTATTGAGTCCAATGCCCCCCCCCCCTCTCTTAAACTGCACTACGTCTCTGACTATGTATTTAAAAAGAATGCGAAACATTTTAATTTAGAATCTAGACAAACGCAGAGTTATTTTATATTTTCAGAAATAAATCGTGAAAATGTCCACGCTGTATATGTACGAATCTCATAACAATATACATCAGCATCAAAGTTATTTAAATTAAGAGATTAAACAACATTTGTTTCAATAGTCAGTCAAAAATTCAAAAAGTGCATGCAGATGATCTTCAAAAAATTGAAACACCGATGAATAAGCAAAGGTAGTCTTACTTCAAAAATGATTCTGGAAAGATGGAATTCATTTCACTGTTTTAAGGCGAATCATTTTCTCTTTATGGTTTTCGTTTTCTCGGTGCACATTTTTAAAGAGGAAAGCCCTCGCCAGACTGTCATGTTTTCCTGCAAGGTTTAACGAGATGGAAATCAATAGTCATATGATGATGACCAAACGGCGCCAAACACGAACATATTCGAACAAATTCAATAAATGATTCATTCACGCAATCATAAATTGTCTCCCGTTTTATTATTTAATTTATTCAAACAGTTTCTTCGTCTATAACATTGTTGGTCGTTTTAATTCGCTCCTATGTATTAATTATAATAATTAAATAAAAATATTTAATAATTTTTTAAATCCACACACACAAAAAAAAAATCTGCGCGTTTGTAAATAATGATTTTATATTATTTGTTATTAGAGATCTCCCGAAATCAAAAATCTAGAAGTTTACAACAGTGGTGACCTTTAAACAGTCACGAGGCCTTTTACAATTGTCATAAAGCGTGGATTATAAACTTATGTATATCTTTTTGAGTAGTTGTAACTGGGGGAAATCCGTAAATACATTCATCCAATCAAACTACAACAATTCTCGCTTTTTATCTCAAGTAGTAAGTCACTTTAATTATTACTTTCAATTACACTTACGTTGCTCTTATTTTCTTTTTAATTAATTAGTGATTTCGCAGCAAATAGAATTTAATTGATTAAACAGACGATTCCTTATACCGGGTGTGTCAATGCAACACAACGCAGTCTAATAATACCTAATCTAATACGCGCAATTAACTTCAATAATAAGTTATTCAATTCAGATTGTTGTTTCAATGTTTGCAGATGGTGTCGTCTGTT
Source organism: Prosopocoilus inquinatus (assembly GCA_036172665.1). Classification (NCBI taxonomy): domain Eukaryota; kingdom Metazoa; phylum Arthropoda; class Insecta; order Coleoptera; family Lucanidae; genus Prosopocoilus; species Prosopocoilus inquinatus. The sequence goes on along the minus strand of CM069880.1, from coordinate 13,960,536 downwards.
TACTTATACTGACGCACCCGGTATGCATACAATCTTTATTCGACGAATAAATAGCACTTATATTTTATTGCCTCGTGACTGTTACATGATGGATGAATATTAAAGAAATGTCCTCCCCAAGACAATTTAATAATAAGAACATTTTGAAATAAAAACATAATTATTTTCTGGTAATACTTTAAAGAAAGCAATATTTTGTCGAAAGGGAGTGGGGAAAAACTCTTAGTCACAACCTTGGCTGTACGTATGCAATAAAACAATAAAAAAAAACCATAACTTCTTGAAACAATTACATATTCGTGCCTGTACACATAAGTTACAGCTAAATCGTTATGCAACTTTGCAACTAAACATTCATTTCATACTTTAATTTAACTTAATTGAACTTTGTTCTACATCTACTTCAACACAGAACGAGAGAACGCAAGGTGATTCCTCCAACTATTATTAAATTTTACATCACCAGCCTAATCTAGAACAGGCCATTGAATTTTTATATATAGCCCTACATTGTTGTAATCAATAGATAACATGTACCAAACGAGACATCAAAACAAACAGTGTAGACCGTGCAAGGGAAAACAAGAAATTTGAATCCACTCTAAACGTGAACGCCGATAAACATCGCTGGAAAGTGTATTTTTTTATATTTCCAGACGTAAACTACTCGAAACCAGTTAAAACCGATTTGCAAAATAACATTTATAAACAAGGTTTGTGCAAGAAAGCACTCAATGATAGATTGCACCTTGATGTTTCTTTAAAAAAAAAAAAACTACCTTATTTAAATGGCTCGTAATGTTATATTTTTATTTATTTCTTCTAAAACACTCGTTATTTCCTTTCGCAGTCGCATTCCTCAATTATCTGAGCTAATTCATTTCTCTCTTATTTTCTATGAACTCGTGCTCAGTCAACTACCAGTATACAATAAAACGGGGTACAGCGTTGCCAACGCTATTTATTACCCCTGCATGCTATTTATTACTGTCGCAGAAGATGTGTTACTATTCACTGAATTTTATTATGTTATTAAGAAATTATTATATACTTATATAATTAATTAAATATGACGTCTTCGTTTCTCATTTTTTCAATTGCCCCCGTAAACAATTTGACAACCTTTATTCTTATATACCGACAATTCGTTTTGATTTAGCGCCATCTATTGTTCAAAATTCAAATGACTTCTAAAATTGTCAATGGTGCGGTTGAGCGTCAAAATTTCGGTCGGTAGAATATTAAAATAACGTGTTTAATTAAAAGAAAAACGTCGTGTAAAGTGTGATGTTGTGATATTCATGTTAAAAAGTGTGCCACAAGCTTAATTATGACGGCGATATCTGTTACTGCAACAGTCTCCTCAATCACAAAAGTTAGAGGTTTGAATTTTCCGGCAACACGGTAGTAGAGCGTAAGGGTACAAGGAGACGAAATTAGAAACTAAATAGTTAACGTAAATAACGAAATGACGCTTTTTTCATATTTCGTTTATTATTATTATTATTAATTCAAAGCAGTGTTCGTAAATTCGAAGGAATGAAAAACAAAATGGCGGTGCAACTGTCAAGATGGTGGTAAGTTTAAATCATATTTAGTTTTGCTTCTGAAAAGAAATCTATTCTATATTATCAAGAGTTGATTTATGAATAATTAATCTGTAGCGTTTGTAACTTAACTATCGAAAATTTGTTTTTAAATGTGGCAAATTCCACAGTGTGGACTTGTACAGGAGTAGCCAATCAGTGAGTGAGAGAGTGAATTTTTAGGCGGGAATTTTAAATAATCCCTTCAATTTTTTTTTTGTACGATGAACAACTATTCTATTCTTTGTGTGTTTTGTCTTAATTTAAAATAATTTTTTTTTGTCTTAGATAAAAACATTGGCTTTCTCAGTACTAGTCGATTTAATCAATTAAAATGCAAGACGGCTGTGGTTGTTAATTAATAATAAATCAGTCTAAAAATAAATGGTCTGTCAGCTGCATAATTTATTGTTATCATGTCAATGAAAAAGAACACTTTCGCATTATAATATTATCATAATTATGTTTTATGCATTAATTTTGCAATAATTACGCGCTAATATTATTAATTTATTGTCATCTTTTTATACAAACTTATAAGGTAATGTCGCCCCTATACATTTTTGTTTTACTTTTTATGGGGCCGCTAAATTAAATAGGTATTCTGTTTGAGTTTGATGAGGGTTTAAGCTAATTGGAATAAATAATCTTTTGCATATTTTAATTATTAAAATTTTGTATTCTAGTTTCAGTCAGAAAAATAAAATAAATTCAGAATGCAAAATGTTATTTTTATCGTTAAATGCGTTTGCACTTGCTGTTTTCGAGTTCAACAAACTGTACGAAATTATTTTTAGATTAACTACAAAGACTTTAGTTAAAAACGCCCACTTGGATTTTGTTAAAGAAAAAAAAAACAGCGCACAAAAAATAAAAATAAAAAACAAAAGTCACCTTTTCTTTGTTTATTATTGCCATGCTTAATTCCATTACTGATGGAAACTCGTTTTCCACGCGAATCATTTAATAATTTTCTTTCCGAAGGAAGATCACCGTTTTGATTTTTCACAGACATGTTCAGTTAAAACATCAACACTAATAAAGTTCACACTAAAAACAAAACTATTAAACAACTTGGTTTTGATGTCTTATCATATCTCTACCACGTGTTAACGAGCGTACGCGTGTTAAATCGAACAGCTGTCTTTTGTTAATAAAAAAAAAATGAAACGAAAGAGAAATTGCGCGTGTGTGATTCCAAACAATGACACTGAAAGTGAATTAAAATTAGTGTGTATGTGTGGCTCAGTTCATTATAAACAGCTGTTTCTACAACAGTGTTGTACATTGGTGAAGGCCATTCAAGTATTTATTAAACAGAATTCCCAGAACAGATTTTCATGGAAATAATTGAAATTCAAAGCTGACGCTGTCGAAGGAAACCCAAGTTAATCGTATCATGTATTATTACATTCTTGCAGTATCAATCGGAAAGAACTATTCCTAAATGATAACAATGTGTACTGTTGCTGTGACTCAACAGTCTTCCTGAAAAATCCACGCTTTAGGATGATTAGATAAGGCGGATACATGGGTATCAAGTGATTTTAATTATGAATTAATCCCACTGGGCATAAAAATAAGGATGCTGTTGCAGTGTTCCACGATCAAAAAAAAAAATCTGTTTCAATTGTATTAAAAGTGAATCAGTGTAATGATTCACGAAAGTGTTTTTTTTTTTGAGAAATTCAATTTAATAAGGAATTTGTTAAAATTCTTATGATGAAGCAAATTGACATAGGCAACCATACTTGCAACGTTGTATTATTTCTGTCAAACTAAATTTTTCACAATAACACAAAAAAGCAAAACATAAATTTCTAAATACCCTGTGTATAAGTAACAAATTAAAAAATAAAAGCCTGATCAGCTCTTTTTTTTATTCACAAAATTTCCACATCCATTTCTACATGGACGCAACAACTGATAGTGCAGCCATTTTGTGACGTTAACACAACGTTAAAGAGGAAGTTGGCGCTAAAATTTAAAATATGATTTTATATTTATGTTGACTTAATTATGTAACAAGAAAAATCATATTTATATCTTTACTTCATTGTATTTATTTACAGTTTTTATGGTTGTTGTAGAGTGAGGTTGTTTTCAGAATACTCACCTTTCCTCGATATTTCATGAAATGCAGGAACTGTCAATCAATACAGTTGGTGTGGGCAATATTAATAGATGAACTTTAATTAATTGTATTTTAAAATTGTAATTTTTATTTTTGTAAATAATTTTTTTATATTGAATTTATTTTGACATAAAATTCCCTTATAAACATTCAAATTTATTTTGAAGTTTTATTTACAGGTCTAACAAATTGTAAAATAACAACAAAGTTCCTCTTAAATATATCAACAAATTAATTTAATATCAAGATATAGCAAAAACTTAAACAGTTAAACTATGCTAGATCATCGTGTAATAAACAAAACAGTTTTCACTATATTAATATTAAATTAAACAATAACTTTGACAAAACTAAACGGTTAATTCTGTCCGGAAAATTATTGCAATAAACTTGAACACATTTGTGTGCTAATGAAAAAACAGAACATGGAACTTATAGTGAAATATTGTTTGAATTCGTTTAAAATTGACCTAGTTAAATTTTGCTTGGTGAAAGAGTGAGATTCGTTTATTCCATTTTCTTTGTTCCTCTAGACTTCCAAGCCTGTACCAGATTTATTGCAAAATACAGTGAGAATGCGTGAATTTGTATTGCTCCGATTATAAATCCATACCACAAAAGTCCATAGGGCATACCCTGAAAACAGAAAACATAAATTGATTATACCAACTAATTTTTCTCTAAGGCTAATTTAAAAGCAAAACTGAAAGTTAGCTTATTTTAGATAGGAACGAAAGAATGGCTTGATAAATCTAGGGACTTTCCTAATCAGAAAATGACGTTTAAAAATAAAATCAAACAAATCGTATTGGATATTATTCAAATGTGCATAGACAATAAAAAAATTACCTGCCACATTTGTACTTCGGCTAATTCTTCTTCATCTTCTTCTGGATCGGCAGTCATATATACAAATACATCACTAAAGTAATACAAAATGGCATAAAACAATGGCAAAAATCCAAACAATACCAATCCAATCATATACTGTTGCATAGGCTTAACACGATTTTTTCTAACAGCTGCAAGGCCCAAAAACGAAAACAACAAACTAATACACCAAATATACTCCCACCAGAGTGGCTAAAATAAGTCACACATTAACAGTCTACTTCGTTGTAAAGAAAGCAGAGAATCCTACCTGTGGAATCCTTAATTCTTCGATTTCTAATATAAAAATGTCTAATTTGTCTAATATGTCTGCAGACAACTTGGCTAACATAACAAAAAATAAAAGGTAATGGAAAAATATGCAATGCTTTAGCCTTGATTTATTTAAAGCACTAAAATATAATTCATTATTAGTTATTTGTACATTAAATCAAACAAGTCTTCCTATACCAGAAATTGGTGAGGTTAGAAATGATTACCTGATTTGATATTGGGCTGCAATTCGCTGTCTATATGCATGATCGGTTCCGTCTGTCCCGGCTGGTGTGTAATGCAGCCCTTTTGTTGCCATTATTTTGTATTTTAATTTTAGTCCATGAACGAAAATAACATTTCAAGACCTCCTGTCAGGAAATGACCATCAGATATGAACAGAAATCTGTTTTATCTTCTACTCCACACTCGTACCAAATAAATCAATCACTATTGTACAGGTGGCACTATGTAAAACAAAAGGTAAGTTCACAACCTAATTATTACACCTGCCATCTTGATTAAGGACTCGTTCACAATCTTTCTTATTGACAATTTTTGCTGTACGGAGATAAAATTGTTTAAATTTTTGTGTGTATGTTATAGTGTACTTTTAAAGGAAGTTTTAGTGCATTTTAAACATGTAAGTGTGCATTTAGTATTTCCTGCACGATTGTTTACTTATTTACAGAAAAGAATGCAAAACATAATCAAGGTTAAAGATTTATCTTCTTTTTATTAACATGTGCTTTTAAGACAAGTAATTCTAATTATAGAAAATCTCCTACATACAAGCCTTATAGGAAGTTTTAATTAAGAACTAATAAATTCTTTTGCATTGGCTTTTTTTTAAACTTACATGAATACCAAACATTGTGAAAGTGCTTGGTTTTAGAATGGTTACACTTATTTCTTTCAGGTGAATAGAATACTTTTCAACCAAATTTTGATTATCAAAATGGCAGTAACAGTTAAAGAAATATGCGATAATGTTACATTGGCAAGAGAAATGTCAATGCTGGGCAATTACGAAAGTGCGGAAGTTTATTACGAAGGAACGTTGCAGATGATTAGTAGATTAATTTTGACTATATCGGAACCATTAAGGAAAAATAAATGGCAGCAGGTAATTTGTTATCGATAAATAATAGTTTCAACGTAATTGTGACGTTGTTAAATGCAGGTACAAAGAGAAGTCGCAGATGAATATGACCAACTTAAAGGTGTTAAAAATACGTTACTTACTTTTCGATTAGACACGACTGTCGACGTACCAATAGGACGAAGATTACCCAGAGATGAACCCGTAAAAGATATTAACGAAATTGCATCTTTAGATTATTTAATGCCTATTAACGATCCAGATGTTTGGCCAGCTCCTATTCCAGCAGATCATGGCTTCAACAACCGGTGTGACTTATTATTCTCTATAATAAAATTAATTTAACATTTCGCAATTTTTTTATTTTAAATTAAATTCATATTGAATAAAAATTCTTAGAATTCTTTATTATAACAAAAATGTGATTTGATATTTGTCTTACATTCAATGTAGTTTCATGTTTCCATGTTAGCAATGGTCCTTTGAAATCGAGGCAAATTTTGAAAAAAAAAGTTGACCCAAAGAAATCAACTACAAGAGCAAGTTCGTCGAATACTGCAAGAAAATCGGATGTGAATCGTGCTGGTAAAATCAAGAAAGAAGAGCGACCTTCATCTTCTAGGTCTGAGAGAATTCAGGACCCTAATAAGCCAGAAAAGGAGCAGAAAGATGCCGAGAACGCTGATAAAATTGAAAAGGTGGAACCTGAAGCTGAAAGGAAGTTTGAATGTCATGGGATGGAACGGGAATTAGCTGATGTTTTGGAACGTGATATTGTGCAGAAGAATCCAAATATTAAATGGGATGATATTGCTGACTTATATGAAGCAAAACGCTTACTTGAAGAGGCTGTTGTTTTACCTATGTGGATGCCAGAATTTTTCAAAGGTACTATTAATATTGTCATGGCGGGCAGTTCTGTATCATTAAAGAAATTTATATGCAGGAATCCGAAGACCTTGGAAAGGAGTACTCATGGTCGGGCCACCAGGTACTGGAAAAACAATGTTGGCAAAAGCTGTCGCTACTGAATGTGGCACAACTTTTTTCAACGTGTCGTCATCAACTTTGACCTCAAAATACCGAGGAGAATCTGAAAAGATGGTTCGATTATTATTTGAAATGGTAAAATAAAAAAACCGATGCTAATTTTTAATTTATTTTAATCGTTTTTCATTTTTTAGGCGAGATTTTATGCACCTAGTACAATATTTATCGATGAAATAGATTCACTGTGTTCACGGCGAGGTTCAGAATCTGAGCATGAAGCATCGAGACGTGTTAAATCAGAATTACTGGTGCAGATGGATGGTATAACTGCAAATAATGATGAGCCAGGTAAAGTGGTAATGGTGTTAGCAGCTACCAATTTTCCATGGGATATTGATGAAGCACTGCGTCGAAGATTGGAAAAGCGAATTTACATTCCGTTACCGACCCAAGAAGGAAGAGAGGCTCTCTTGAAAATCAATCTGAGAGAAGTAAAACTTAATCCTGATGTAAATTTAACTGATATTGCCAGGAAATTAAGTGGATATTCCGGTGCGGATATTACGAATGTATGTCGAGATGCATCGATGATGTCTATGCGTCGAAAGATATTTGGGTTAAAACCTGATCAAATCAAGCAATTACCTAAAGAAGAACTGGACTTACCAGTAACATGTAGAGATTTTGCAGAAGCTATTGCAAAAAACAACAAAAGTGTTTCCAAGGAGGATTTAGATAAGTATGAAAAATGGATGAACGAGTTCGGATCTTCATGATAAATGAAATTAATTTGTAGTGTTTATATTATCGTTCTTTTTTTAATATCCTGTTTTAATAATTGAAAAGTGGCGAACGTGATATGTTTCTGTTGTGACTTGTGATTACATTACTTAATTTGTGTTAATTGGATGTGTGATTTAACAACTTTACGATTGTATATACTAGTTGAATCTCTAAGCCTTTAATTATTGTTATAGTTGTGTAGAATTTTTACGCTGAAATTTTCGAAATTGTGATAACAGATTATTCGCACAATTTTACTAGTGTGTTGCCATTTTTTTTGTTTTGTTAGCATGCTAATTCACATTTTTTTTAAAATACTTTTTTAGTCGTTTTATAGTAATACTAGCGTGGTAGTCGGTAGAAGTATGTCACTAAAATAATGTTAATTTATTGCGGTTATTTAATATTTTAGATAATTTATTTAAAATACTTTCAAATGTATTTGTTACACATTCATTATATATTTGCTGTACTATTAAATAAATTAATGAATTTCAAACTTGAAAGTATGTTTTATTTCATATTATTTATATATTTAATGTTTTTACTACTTTTATTATTATTAAACCTATTCTGCTGCATTAAAAATAAATAATACTTTTATAAAACAGTCTCTCCTTTTTTTTTAAATAACGTAAAAGGTATTTTGCGCGTAACTATTTTAGTGTAATCTCTTATTGATATGTTAATCAAATATGTGCGTTTGCGCGCGTGTGTGTAGGTAAGTATAATTTTAATTAATTTAAACACAGTTTTCGAGCTCGGTAAATAATTTAAATTTATTTGTAAAATAATAAGGTTGGCCGTTTAAAAATGAGTTGCGGAGTAAAAGTAATATTTGGTGGCCGTACTTTCACTGAGCGAGCACATTGCTGGATTTTGAATTTGGCGGTTATTTATCCCGCAGAAAAATATAACCGCGTTTACGTTTCAATTCTACACATTAGCGCCATTGTGGTGTGTGTATAAGTTTTGTGAAAAGTAGTACCTGGTCATGGTGGAATATTTTAAAATTTAGGCTGTATTAATGGCTCGCTGGTGTTTGTTCAGCGCGAGAATGACTCGGTTGATGGGAAGACATAGTTATTTTTGCATATTTCCGGCAGTATTACGCTTAATTACTACATAATATGTCAGCGTAGGAACACGCAACCTTTTCCCATAACCTCCTTTCGTGTTATTGGAGTAGATACGGAATTAAGTTGTGTGTCAGATGTGTCCATCATTTTGGATTATTCAAAAAGTTTTGTGGCTTTATATATTTATAGATTTGAAATAGTGGTTTAGTGACTAATCTAGTATGTGTTTACGTCGTTGTGGGTGCAGATTTAGCCATCAAAATGAAGGAAAGCATCGGTTGCTGACTATAACTGCGGGGTGTTGGCAACGATTGCCTGTGCTAGATCGCAGCCGTTTTTCTTAACATGGCTGCAACGCAGGCCGAAAAGCAACAAAATGACGTAAATAGTGAAAAAGTGCAGCCGGATCAGCATCTAAACGTGCGGAATTCGTTGTTGCAAAATGGGACCGATAAGAGTAGTGTTCGAGGAGGTTGCAGTGTAGTGGTTACTAAAGCGAAAAATACCGGCTCCAAGACCCTCGGCTTAGATATGAGTCAGTATCGACAAGACGGCGGCGGCGGTGGTGGCGAACAGGGCCTCGGTGAATCGGACATGGGGCCCACCAGTGAACCCGGCATATATCCACCCGCGCCGGCGTCAGTGTCCGAGGGGCCGTCGGTTGGTGACGGACACGGGTACGGTTTCTCGTTCGGCAACAGAGACATACACAATAGTGGCGACGGTGGTTTGCACGTGTTTGGCCCGAGACAGGGTTTCGGAGGACCCAAACAACCACCCGGAACATTTCCGCAACAACAGCGAATTTTGTCTGGTCAGACGATATCGCAGCCGACGGGGCCAACCCCCACGTTAAATCAGCTGCTGCAAAGTTCAAATCCCATGCATCGATACCAGAATAGTTACGGTCACTCTGAACAGTCTTACAACCAGGGTTGGCCTCCACAAAAACCTCTCTCGTCGTACGGCACGTCCGGGGCCCCCGGCGCTCCGTCCGCTCCAGTCTATCGCAACCAGCCGACGGTAAGTACGAACGAACATGTTTTGCTAAGCGCTTCGCGATCAGACACCACAACACGATACTCCGTTTCTCGATATTATGGCAACCGAGCCGAGGAACGTGGTGTTGTGCTGTCCGTGGTTCTGACAGCCGACCACGTGTATGACTTTCAATATTATCGTACGTCGGCGAAAGAAACGTAATACAGGTTCGACCTATGGCCCCCTCGATAACACTCGCCCCCGTTGCTCCGTCGGTTTCTGCGGGCCGCTGTCGAACAAACCACCCCGCACACGTTCCTCCTCAAGGTAACATTTCTTTGCGCTTTCCTCGCGGGATTACACTGAAAATATACATATTTATCAAGTAATTTAATTGTGTTAACCAATCAGGATATATGGGCGGAGACAAGGCCACGTGCTTTTTGTTTACTAGCACTTTGGAATGTGTATTTGTGTAACAGAAGTTCGCATTTTATATCCTACCTAGATGAAACACCTCTGTATTGGCTTCGTCCGGGATAAAAATAAATACCGCGGGAACACCGCTTTTATTACGAACGAGTAAAAGTAGCGTTTTATTATTTCACTTTTTCAACTTTATCGACTACCTTGCAAACTAATTTCCTGTTTCGCTTTGTCTGATGGAATGCACGAACTTTCGTTTTCCGTGCCGCTTTAATCTAAATACAAACTCGATATTGTACTGAATAATTAATTAGAACTTAAAAGACTGCGCTTTATTTTCCTCTCTCAAACCTCAAATACACGAAGCACCAATACGCAGGTGTTTTCAACTATCCATTTCACTCAAATGATCTATTTCTTGAGAATTTCGATTAACAATTATCATCATCATCATCGTTTTTATTCGATATGCATGCAAGCCAAGAAAGCTTTCTCTTCATTTGCTCCATGTTTCGCTTACACCAGGTGGTTTTGTACGCATGCGCATTGCCTAAGGCCGTCTGGCGTACATGGAAACGTTTAATGCTCGAAACTTATTTCAAGGAAGTGCGGGTTTAACGCTGGAAAATTAAATTATTTCATCGCTGATCAATTCAGTTTTGTACGTTATGTGAAATTTAATTAGATTCAGCTGCACATGTTTTCAATTAATTTGCTCCTCATCTAATTGGAACTCACCAAACTAATTAATTTACCAACCTTAGTTTTTGAGGAGAAAAAAAAAAAAACTGAACATCTGTCACAAGTAAATATGATGCCCAAACAAAAATAACCTTAATTTTTGTTGGTAGAAGATACACATAACCAGGTTTAGAGTCAATGAAATGAATGAGTGAATTAATTAGGTTACGGTTTCATAAAAAGTTGCAGTTAAAATGGCAATAGAATTGTTATATGGCAGGGTTTCTGCTTGCTTGCTTGCTCAACGAATTATTAGTCATTTATTACGAAATACGACTGGATTTTTATAAGTCATTGCTTTCAATTTACATTAATATGTATGCAATAAATGGGACATTACAAGTGCTTAATTAGCATATATTCTGTTCTTTAGCTTCTACTTCGCTTAATTGAATTAATGTGAAGAATTTTTGTCTGCGGTGTCACGTCGTGTTTCAAGGAAAACCACTTGCGATACAATTTTTTTTTCGCGCCATTTCTATTCCAGTGTAATTTCCTGTCTGTATTTGAATGATTAATCGTGTTTCAATTTATAAATGAATTAGATCTAAAAATTAAGAGAACTCTTAGATATGTTTTAAGTAGGTACTGTAACTATCATTTATTAACATTAGTTAACAGTTTAATTATTGTAATAACTATTCGAATCGTTGTTTGATTAAGTCGATCAATGTAGTTCGTTTCTTTTAATTCAAATCCAAACCTTTTTCATATTGATGGATAGATAAAACAGCGACATCCTGCGATCGCTTTTTGACCTGATATTGCAGTAGGATAGACAAACTGCAATGGCAGGTCAAAAAACGATCGTAGGATGTCGCTGTTTTATCTGTTCATCCCTATTACATTGCAATTGCGAATAAATTGGACAAGTTGTTTTTGGTTTGCTGTGAGATGAGAATGTCTCTGCTGATAAAGCTCCAAACAGGGCTGAAACAGCTGCTGGAGGTTTTCACTGCAATCAAAAACGATTTGCAACAAATTTTTCTTTTTTTTTTTGTAAAAATTTATGTGTATCAATTGCTTAAGGATTTAAATTAAATAAAATTTGGCGAAGGTACGCTTATAAAAAAAAAGAATCCCCATTGTTCCCTGAATTAGATATCGGGTTTTCTGTTGTAATCATCAAAAATAAATTTAAGAATGTAAGTACGGTTCTGTAATCGTTTTGGAGTACGGGAAAGTATAATGGTGTACGTACGTAAGGGATTTCTAATAAAATATAAAACACTTTAGTCAGAATTTTCACTTACAGACCCCATTAGAGTAATGGTAGTTTCGCGTGTTATATTTTTGTATATATACGATTATTACCTTGTCAGTTTGGAAAAATATCAATGATATTGCTTGAAAAATACATCAGCTTAAATATATTTCGTTGTATTGTATGTAACAATTGTAATGCTCTTAGTTTGGATGGAATAAACAGTTTTTTGCGTGCTGCAATTCCTTTTTGCCACAGAAAGAAATAAGAAATCCGTCAAAGGTAAACACATTTTCGTTTGTGAGATTTCTTATATCCTCACACGGAGTTATCACTTCTAAGTAAGTCTGATCTTTCTGTTTGTTTTTTTTTTGCACTTTCGCGACGCGAATAATACCACGAAAGCCTCAAGGAAAATAACAGATTCTATTCGTGGAAAATAAAGAAGAAAAATATTCCCATATTTTAATCTGTTTAAATATAATGTATAGAATCAGACAGTTACGTGCATTTTTTTTTAAAACGCCTAAACTGCGTTTTGATAAAATGCATGTTACTATACCTTTCCAGTGATATAAAATATTAAATTTTGAGTCGGTTAGTTAAGGATTTCATTTTCAAGTTATGTATATTAATTAGAGGGCCGATTTAATCGCCATTTGTTATACCGAAAACCAAAAAGTGTTATGTATTTTAATATGGCTGATAAATGTCGACCCTATATACTTACTAAAAAAAGAAAAAAATAGATATGTAATAAAGTCAGCGTAGAAGAAACTCCAGTTTATTTATTTTTTTTGACGGAAAACTCGTTTAATTTTTTTTTATACATAACAATCTGCGTTGTACAATTATTTGTCAATAGTTTTGCAACGACCCGTATATAAAAATGAACATATATTCGTATTCAATGCCTTAAGTTAATTTACTGCATTGTATATTTTTGAAAAAATAAAAATGTGGTGTGCATAAAATTGAGCAAATTGTGCAATATCTGGGAGACTAAGTGACAAACTAAAATAACTTCCTTACTATTATTATTATTATTTTTTTTTTAATAAATAAGTAAGTAATGAAAGGTTTGTGATCTTAAAAACTTTTGAGTTTGAGTTCCTTTGTGTTCTAAATTCGTATTAATTCGCAAAATATCGAAACTGTGTGATACTTTGCATTGCCGTGCATTCTATTTCATCTTTGGGGGGTTTACAAGGGCTCTTAGGTAAGCTGGTTTTGTGCATTTAGGCAGGCATTCGATCGGTACTTCCCGAAACTGTCGTCGTCATCAGCTTTTCTTGAAAGGTATCGTCGGTGAAAAGAGATTTTTAACAAAAGTAAAGTCCCTTCAAAACAGACAGTTACGTAATTTTCGAAATAAAATTTGAATTTGTCTTGTTTGATATTCGTACGTTGGTATACATACGTATAAAATAGAGGGAACGTGCATTAATAGTTACGTATCACTTATATTTTTAATTGTTGAGTATAGTTGAACATGCAAGGACCGCCCTTGAACTTGGTCTGACACATGATCACCGAGCACCGCCCACTTTGTTATTATGCAATCAGCTGACGTCTCGCAACGGCCCGTGACGTCAAGCATTCCCACAAACCACACTTGACATATACCCGGGGTACACCTACATCCATCCCATCCCTTGCTATCCTTGCCTTGCTGTGTTCACCCTTACACATTACCTACCCCGAAACGGGTTCGGTTTCTACTACACGTCGCACTCGTCTCTCTTTGACCTGAATTTAGAATCGCTTTCTGTTCTGATCTTCGTATACATACATACATCCGTCTTTATTCAATTATTTATTCGTTCTGAAAATCGTTTTTGGCTCATATTTTGCGTGGTATTGTGGAAGGACGACTTCTTTCTTCTTTTATCTCATGTTGAAAAGTAAAATAGCAGTTACAATTCAATAAAAAAGTTGTTTTTATTTTGGGACTTTGAGAATTATTTTGGTTTCCATAGAATGTGCTTTATCGTAACATGTAATTAAATTGTTTACGAAAAACTGTTACAAATTCAGTACTCGCGATGTTCCAAAACTGTTCGATGATCCAAAATGGTTGACTAGACTTAAAGGCTGTTTTACATTATGCCAATTTAAAATAGTATTAAGAAAAAGAAGAAGAAGAAGTTATGAAACAGACACAAATACATCTGTTTTTGAATGATTTTATGGTGTCATAATTTGTTTTACTGTTTTACACTATCCTAAAACTTGATATACCATTTTATATGATGATGTTGTAAAACAGGATTAACACAATTTATTTCTATTGATTCAACACATTTTCTTCGTGCAGTTATTAGGGGTATGTCTTGTATTGTTTTTCTTATCAAACAAATGACAGTCGTTTCAGCTAACTCCTCTTACTTCTTCTTAAGTATTCATTTCTCAACAATTTTCACAGTTTCATACATGCCATTAAAATTGCATGCAAGTTTCTTAGTTAAGCCATCTTGCATGGTGAGCAGTTGAGAAAGAACTACAATTCACGTTTACTTTTGGCAGTCAATGATAATTGTTGAAAGTGATCCGTGTATTCAGGCCCTAAATCGTTTGCAAACTTATTAGTTTCTGTGTACTCTAATTTTATTTCCGTGGTGAATAACTGTGTTTGTGTCCAAATAAACTTTTTTGTAGCTCGGTTATTTTAAACAAAATTAATCTTTTTGATGATCGACAATTTGCATCTTACGTTATCACCAAGGAGCGGATCACCTGAGGTTTTACTTAAGGTTATTCAAACCGTAATCATTATATTAAAATTATTTTTATGGAATCTTGTAAGTAAATTTATTTTATATTATATATACATTCATTCAACGACTTATAAGGTCTCGGGCAATGCAAGTCGCCTGCATTCGTCATCAAAAACCTTAATTACGCCGCTCACTGGTTATCACTAAACGTCCATGGATTAGTTTGTGATTTTGAATGGTTACTCTAATTAAAGGAGCATTAGGTAGATAATTATTTATAGAAGTACATACTGCAAATTGTTGAAGAGAGAACGAGAAAGAGAGAGATAGAGAGAGGAAGAACTGAAGGGATGGAAATAACAATGGTAGATGTTGACCTAGGACAACAATGTAACGCGATTAGATAACTAAAGTAGCCAGTTTCTAGCTCATAAATCATTACAAAGTACAGTGGATGCCGTCGAAGGGGAGACGGAGATGGAAAATGTAATCAAATTAAGAACTTTGATACACCGACGACGGAATTTGTGTTTATGTCCTACAAGTTGAAGGTGAAATTTCTACAACTACTACGTTCCGGAATAGTTCAACATTTCAATGAAAGTTTAAACGTATTCTGTCGGAGGGAATTCACTCACTTGACGTGTTATCGTATTTATAACATCAGCGTAAATATTATGCTACAGTTTATAATGTTTTATAGACTATTACTTTAACATATCGTATTACAATTTACGTTGATGCTTTCTAACAACCTATAATATTAAACAAATTTTTCAACTAAGCAAACAGTTCTCTTCAAACGAAAAATATACAGACGAAATTACACTCGAGATTTACTACGCTAAATAAAAGCTTCTTTTTTTTCGTAATTTTAAATTAAAATACCTTCTGAACATTGTTTTGATATATTACATGCATAAACCCGTACTTCATTAAATAATCTTTTTCAAATAAAATGTATGTTACTTTAACTATTAACACATAGTGAAATTCTGATTGATTTGTTGTTATTTTTTGTTTTTTCAGCTATCACCTGCGTATAGTGGGACGGCGACTCCAAGTCCTGGTTACGGAGAGGGTCGAGGAGGATGGCCAGGACCGCCTGTAACGGGCCAGCACGGTCCTGGTAGTCCAGGTCCACCTTCTAGTTCGGCACCCGTTAGCCAACCATCTCCTCAACCCTCTCAACCTCCCAGTCATTCACCTGGACCTGGACTACCCCCAAGCCCGCAACATCAACAACAAACTTCATCTCAGCATCAGGTGAATATCCTATTTATTATTTCCCCGCCCCACTCTTTTTCGACTATTCCGGATTGAAACCGAGAAACCAAAAACAAAAATCAAAGCGTTATTGACTTTCTATACACTCAGTTTGAACCAACAACCTGTATACATATTATAATGACGCGTTACTACTTTAGATAACCGTCATATTTAGCGTGAATATTTATCCATTTTATAAATCGGTCATTCATTTATTCGAACGTTTCGCCTAATGTTTAATATAAAAGTGAGGTTAGATTACGTAGTATGACATTAACTCAAATAAAATTCCAAAGGTGACTCTTGATTTATTTGAACGTTCGCGTTTTATTTATAAAAAGAAATCGCTTGATTAGATATTACAATCTATAAACTCATGTGAGAACAATGAATAATGCTCTCGGCGGCGATAAAATTCATTGTTTAAAATTGAAAAAGCGCTAACCGATAAAACGTTTCATATGGGACATACATACGCTAATTATAAATTATAATTTAAACCATATCCGTTGGCGGATTACAATAACGCTCTTTTGTTTTGGGCGGCGTTTCATATGTATGTATTTCTTATTGGCTAAAAGAAAAATTGTTGTGTGTTTATTCAAAATAGGTATCTCTTGTATGTATGTATGTACCTATTAACGGGCCACAAAATTATATCTATTATAAATTGTGTCTGAAATAGTTTAAGTTTTATTAAATAAATAATAAATGAATCGCGGTAGAGCTTATTTCTGATATACGCACATGGGGCGGAGTTAACTAGATGCGCGTAGCCAGTAGAGGGGAGGTGCGCAGTTTCTTTAAAAATGCAGTCTGTTTTTAACAAAAAAAAGTCATCAGATTGCTTTTATAATCAATCGTTGTTTAAGCTATTTAAAAACAAACTATTATTATAAATTGTTGTTTCAGGGTTTTCCAAGCAGACCTGCACAACCTACTACTCCAAATGCGCACGCGCCGGACCAAGCGGTAAGAATTTGAAATATTAATTAATTTACGAGATAATTTTTGTTTTTATAAACTTGTTAGATTACAATTGGTGAAAACGTGCGAGCTAAATTTGTTTTATAAACTACTTAATTTTATTTTGTAATCAATCGCTCGTCGTTTCATTGACCGTTTAAAAATATCAAAAGGCGAATTTGATTATCGAGTGAGTTATTAATAAAAGAAGCGTAAATTAGTAAATTTGAATTCCGGAGATGTTTTGACGAAATTGTTTTTTTTTTTATTTACGCAAGTTCAAGGTTTCGCGCACATGCCAAATTCTTTCGGTTATTATCGATTCCGAGTTGAAATCGCGTAAACGTAAAATATTTGCAGAATTTTGGTTAACTGCGACGTTACAGTCGGGGATTGACAGGACAAGGTCGTTCGGATTGAATTAAAGCAAGACGGAGGAATTGTATGAATCATAAAAATTGCTCCCGCTATTTGCATATCCGGAAAGGGAAATCACATTTTATTCTTATGATAAAGGATTACGTAATCAGCGATATAATTAGTAGTATTCTTGACCTTTGTAATCCTTACTGTTGTAGACACCACGTGTTTTTGTTGAAAGTGGGTGGCAGGGACCAGGTCATGAAAGTGGGGGGAATTGCCGCCGGGTAGGGATCACAAACAATCATTGGAATCATATGCACGAATGATTTTTTAATAGCATTTTACATCATCCATTTTAATTTTTTTAATTGATTGACGTGATGCTTTTACCAGGCCAGAACTTTCGTTCTGTGTGCATTTTTTTTTTTTTTAGTTTTCTTTTGTTTTAAACAGTGGAAACATCTGTACAAAAATTAAAGTAACTAGGTACGCAATATGTAGTAGTTTTATGCGTGCTAAATAATTTTAACAGTTATATGTATAAATCCGTAGGCGCAATTAAAACTAAACTATAAAGTAATTGTACTTCTAATTACTTTCCATTATTATAATATTATTTATGTCAATGATTACTGTAATTTATCACGTATATTCAGTGCGGATATTTCTCAATAATATTACATATTGGTCGGGTTGTTTGTAAGCCATGTTGCCAGTACTGCGTCCGCTTGCCGAGTGCCGCTCGGTATTGATTGGTTAGGTGTAAATCCGGCAACGGCGCTTGCTACAGTACACTGCACTGCATTTTAGAGCTTCGATGCACTTCTCTTACACTCCTTCATATTAATACCGTACTTCTTTCTGTCTTTCATTTATCATTATCACTGCGTATGCTTTTTTTTCGTTAAGTAAAAATAGTAAATCGATGTTATTTTCGCAAATAAAACAACGTGTATTGTCTACCAAACAAAATGAATTAATAACATTTGTTTTTGCCTTTTGCACCCTGAGTTATTTACTTCTTCTTCTTCTTTTCTTATTATTTTAACCGGGAACTTTTTCCTGACATTTGTTTCGTCTATCTTGTCAATATCTTTCATTTAGAAATTCCGTAAAGGTCTTTTCAGACTAAACATAACCGTCGTGAAAGTTTATTACTATACGAGTCGTGTCATTTCATTTCTTACATTGTTTCATCTGGCAGTATGTATTAAATTTGCCGAGACGTCTGGAATATTTTATTTTTCCAATTTCGCTCCTTATTACTTACATACTCCACCTCAAAAAAATGTCGCATTTCGTACGTGTAATTAAACGAAGCACGACATCAAAAATTAAACGAATGAAAGAAAATCCAATCTCGCTGTCCAGATGTAATATGAAGCAAAGGAATTTTCATTTTCAGAAGCGAAAGAATTGAAAAGGCATTGAACTCGCAGTTGGATGTCCTCAATGTTTTCCACGTTAGTTTTAAAAGCCTCGTATTCACTTCAGTTTTTGATCCCATCACTGTTAGATATCTGAAACCGGGTTGAATTGGCGGCGGAAAACACGAGAAAACAGAAAATCAAAGACAAATAACAAAGCAGATTAAAAACTGATACGAATACCAAGCTTAAATTCTCGAATTATTTCTTCTGCAATTATTATTAATTACTTTTCGAGTATTTATTTTTTAACACCCTGTAAAATACTTGATTAAATAATCTACTTGATATTACTTCAGTACATCAAAAGTTAAAACACTCGTAAGGACATATTTGTTACGATGTCCCCTTTTACAAACAAGTATAAATTTAACAAATTTTTTTATGGCTTCGCGAGTATGACTACGCACACGTTTCTTTGTGTGGTTGTGACTTTACATAAATCAGTATTCAACGAGTGGTTTTTTTAGAAAAAAATTGTAGGCCCCCTAACAGAGTTACGTTTATTTTTACGAACGACTAAAAATTTAACAACATTTTCTGACTTGCGCACACGTTTCTTTGTCTGGTTGTGACTTTTTATACAAATCAGTATTATCAAAAAATTGTGGGGTCCTCCGACATAATTTGTTTATTTTTACAAGCAAATAAAAATTTAACAAAGTTTTACGGCTTTGCGCGAGTATGACTGCGCACACGTTTCTTTGTGTGGTTGTGGCTTTAGATAAATCAATATTCAAAGAGTGTTTTTTTATAAAAAAATTCTAGGTCCCCAACAGTCTTTTGTTTATTTTTACAAACGACTAAAAATTTAACAAAATTTTGTGTTTCTTTGTCTGGTTGTGGCTTTGGATAAATCAGTATTCAACGAGTTTTTTTACCAAAAATTGTAGGTCCCCAACATATTTTTTTTTACTTTCAAATAACATAGTATCTTCTACTTTCGATTGCATAATCACAATGTCATAATTTAACAAAACAATTCCAATTAATATTTACTTTATCATTCGGTCTTTTCTTAGAAGATTGAGAGGCTTGAGTTTATCTTTTTTTTTCTTCCAATCCCTTTCCACTTCTTTTTGTTTCTGTTTTTTGCTCTTTTTGTTCATTAACACTCCAGTTCATTCCTTCAACTTTCCTCAGTACTTTTCGCACAAGTTGCGTATAGAATAAGATCTTTTAAGGTCTTTTCTTAGAAGATTGAGTTTGTCTTTTGTTCTGCGAATCCTGCCTTTCCACTTCTTCTTTTTGTTTCTGGTTTTTGCCATTTTTACTCACTGTTTTTGTTCATTAACACACCAGTTCATTCGTTCAACTTTCCTCAGTACTTTTCGCACAAGTTGCGTATAGAATAAGATCTTTTAAGGTCTTTTCTTAGAAGATTGAGTTTGTCTTTTGCTCTGCGAATCCTCCCTTTCCACTTCTTCTTTTTGTTTCTGTTTTTTTTTGACATTTTTGCTCACTGTTTTTGTTCATTAACACACCAGTTCATTCCTTCTACTTTCCTCAGTACTTTTCGCACAAGTTGCGTATAGAATAAGATCTTTTAAGGTCTTTTCTTAGAAGATTGAGTTTGATTTTTGTTGTGCGAATCCTCCCTTTCCACTTCTTCTTTTTGATTCTATTTTTTGCCATTTTTGCTCACTGTTTTTGTTCATTAACACACCAGTTCATTCCTTCAACTTTCCTCAGTACTTTTCGCACAAGTTGCGGATAGAATAAGATCATTGACGTATGTCCTAACAATAAGTTCTTTAACTTTGACGTCAATGTCCTACCACCACTCCCTTCTCCGTTTTTTTTTACCTTCCTGACTTCACTTTTATAAACCGAAGTGGGCTTAATATGCTCCCACGCCGGACTCCCTTTTCTGTTATAAATTGTGTGGTATTGGTTCTTAGTACCTTATTAGGTCTGCAAATAAATACTCTTGAATTGCTTCAATTAAATCTCTAGGAACTTCTTCTTTAAAACTTCCCACATTCCGTTTCTCAAAGACTTTTGCGTTTTATGTACATACAGGGTGTTCACTGAATATCCTTTCAAATTTCAACAACGTGTCAAAAAAGTTCTACTGAGCATATACCATGTTAGAAATTTTTATGTATCTAATAATAATAAATTGTAACATAAATTCCTCTCTGACAACCTGTTTATTTTATTTGTTAATTTATTTATTTTTTCACTCCCGACGAAGCTGTGAACCGATAGTAAAACGTGCAGTTGTACGTACAGTTTTTCAGGTGTTTGATTTGATTAGAAAGAATTTTTTTATGAAATAATTTTACTAATAAATTATAACGAAAGTTGTTTAATCATTTTCGCCGTCGCGTAAACATCTAGCCTTACTTTGAAAATAAATTAACCAGTTTATTTAACACGCCTTATTTTGTTTCCTCGAACGCTTTTTATTTTACCGCAATTATAACGTTAAATCCGTTCGAACCGGAGCGGTATTTATTTTGATAAACGAAACAAATCCGATTTGTTTTGTTTAAAATTTAAATCCGCGACCTCTTGAGCGTTTATATATATATATATATATTTTTTTTTTATCACTTTCTGTTTTCTATACCTCAGGCAAAGCAGGGCTACCATACACTTAACTGAAACGAATTTACCTTCGCAGCTAAGTGATTTCTTTTACGGTAATTACTTGAAAAATTCATTTTGTTTTACAAAGTTGTATACAGCATAGTTAAAATTTAAGAGTCAACGACAAAGATAGAAAATCAATTAAATGTCAACCAATTTAAAATATCTTACATGGTTTATTTGAAGTTTTTAAATAAAATCAATGGATTGCGTTTACTGTAATTAACTACGTTATACTTGAAAAAATCATTTTGATTTACAAAGTTGTATACAGGATGGTTGAAAATTTATGGTTCAACGTGAGAGATAGAAAATCAATTAAATGTCAAGCAATGCAATTTGAAATACCTTGTATGGTTTGTTTGAAATCTTTAAAGGAAATCAAATGATTTCTTTTACGGTAATTAATTACGTTATACTCGAAGAATTCGTTTTGATTTACAAAGTTGTATACAGAATGGTTAAAATTCGACGATAGAAAATCAATTAAATGTCGAGCAATTTGAAATATCTTAGACGGTTTGTTTACAGTCTTAAAAGAAAATTGAAATACAACAAATACTTGAATTCATTTTGATTTACAAAGTTGTATGTATACAGGATGGTTAAATGTTATCAATGACTCTTCGAAGAGAATAAAGTTCTGCTTAACAAGACAGAAATATATGTTTGATTTTCACGTTCGCGTTGCTTTGGTGATGAGAGTTCAAATATAGAAATTTTTTTTTCTTCTTTGAAACGAACCCGGAGGCTCCCGTGAAACTATTTTTGGATAGCAAAATAAAATAGGATCGTATACAGAAAACAGAATAGAATATTTAATTATTAGTGACAAAAAAACATGTTTTTCTTTTTAAACATTGATTTGATTCAAATAAGAGAATATTGTTGTATACATTCGCAAAATACTTCAAATTATTATTCATGAATTAAATAAAACGTAATACTAGATGAACGCCATGTAAATAAATACGTAAACTCTTTAGCAATTGAAAGTAATGTCTGAATTTAAATGCACATATATAAGCTGGAGATTCAGCATAAAATATGTGCAATAATTATAACATATTTGGTATTTCACGGTCAACTTTGATTTATGTGCATAAATGCATATTTCAGACCAGACAAATTGAATATGAAAAGTTTTTGATCTGTTTCACGTCCTGTCTGAAATATAAGTCGAATGTATACTGAATTAATTAATGGAACGTTCGACGGACGTCTGCGTTTGTTTATTTGAAAAATCGATGTTTGGTTCGCATTTTAAAAAAGATATTCTATTTCTAAGATATTTTGAATTGCCTGAAGGCATACGTATATCTAGGTTAATGATGTTTACAAGAGCTTGAGTTGTAAATATGAAGATTTCATATTATTATGTAATTTTCTTAAATTACAGTTGTCTATTTCAGCCCTGAATCTGAAGAGGTTGCTTGATTTATGAGAGGGCGGTTTAGTACTTATCCCAGTGTCATAATAGTTGAGACCCTGTCATAAAAACTATTTTAAAAACAGTAATAAATTAGCCTCGATTTTTCTTCAGATTTTCATCACATATCTGGCTGCTTTAGGCTTGTTCAAAATCGAACGTGAATACGGGGCTTTAAGCCTCGTGAGTTCGGGGCTTTAGTTACTTTTTCTTTTCTTTTTTAATTATTTAGTCAGATAAACTTTACAAATATAAAGGTATCCCTGAACTTTTATAATTAAAAGTTCCTTTTTAATTCATAAATACTGAACCCATCGTCATTTTATACTTACGAGTTGTCTCAATGTATTAAAGTAATTTATAAATTTTTTTTTATCTACGTGCTCGAATCTTATCGTAAATATAAAATTGATAAGTTATTTTATTTTGTGTTTATCATTTTCTCTGAAGTAGGCTTTCGTTGAGTTTCAAGAAAATTTTTATCTGAATGAAGGCTTCACGTATCAGTAAGTTTCGCAAGTTTATTTTTTTTTTATATTAATTTACCTTTTGAATTACGTCCTTTTTTGTTGCATGTATTTACTTCTCGATTAATTTTATTATATTATATAAGAACTGAAACTTCAATTTAAATTAAATCAGTTTTCTTAAAATTAATTTTATTGCGTTCAATTTTGATTGACACGAGAGAAGTGTGCGAATGCGAACTTCTCAAAATGAATAACTTAAGATTCGAAGGAAAACTTGAAAAGTTTTGAATTTATAGATGTTACCCCTCTAACACACTTTATCTTCGTTAATCCCTCTACGAAAGTTTCCAAAAAGTTTTTATGAAAATTCTGCTGGGGCTTTGATTTTAGTGAAAGTTTAGTCGGATTCGAGCACAACACTTTAATGCAACTGATTGTGAGTAAGTTTTTATAGTTATCATAATTATATACGTAGCGTATGTTTCATTTTAACTTGAAAATATTAACGTGACGTAATATAGTCTCAAGTTTCATTGAAACAGGCGGTATGTATGTATAATAAATACCTTGAACATGTGAAATACACAACTTTTGTAAATGACACCATCCTTGATGAGTGTCCAAATTACCGCCATCCCCGACAACCCCTACACTTCGCCATGTCAAGGTTGAAATACTGTGAAACTATATCGACATCCCATCTCTGCCAAAAAAAAAACGGCCGATATTATTTTTATCAAAATCAAGGTTGATATCCCACGTAAAACCCTTATCAAACGTCCACTACAAACTGGTACTCTGGTATTTTCTTGACATCCCTCTGCTTGGCATGTATCTTCGTATTATATTACAAACCTGATACAAAGTAAACAAAATGCTCGTCCTATAAATTTCCTAATTATACAACATAAAGCTTTTACAGTGTGTTCAGTAAAAATATGCATGGCATGACTATTTGAAGATGACAGATTTCAGTTTTCGTTTTATTTAGGGGAAATCTATTTTTTTTTTTTTGCTGCAAGTGATATATTTGACTTGCTCTATTAAAAATCATTAACGATTGTTTTGTTTACGTCTTTAGTAATAACAGTTTATTATAAGAAGTGAGCTTGTGTATAATAAATAATAAATCACGCATCTGTATATAAATAAATTTGAAATAGAAGTACTTTCGGAAGCCTTAAATATTTACAAACGAAATGTCCGTAAGTTTATCCGAAAAAAATAGTATGTACTCAGGTGACTGTGAGTAAGTAATTGGCACATGGCTATTTACGATATCGCAAATGATGTTGTTACGAATTTTTTTTTTTTTTTTGTATGTTAGCTGTTTACTTTCGCGTTAGAGATGTAGCATCAAATTGGCTCTAGAGTTGCTGGAAAAATTTAATGGTATTTTTGCTTTTACGCAGCCGTCCTATTTTTATGTCAAATTGTCGCAAACGTTTGGAGGGTTCCAGTTAGCATTTCCTTCCGGCTGTTTGTTACAATTGACAAAGGAATAACGAGCTACTTTTCAATATTTATTTATTGCACTCACTTTGTAACATTCGCATTTAATTAAATTTAAAAAATTTAAACATTCTTTTAGCTACAATCAGAGATGATGATGATAATACGTAACGTATACAATATAAAACGTATACATACAATTTACTACGGAGTATAATACAGTATAATATTGTAATTTATAAAATAAGGCTGCTTTTAGACTAGCCGTCAAAACGCACGGCCATGCGTGCGCAGAGACGGGTTTTAGATGGTCATGCGCACGCATGGCCGTGCGTTTTGAAGGTTAGGTGAAAGCAGCGCTCTTTTTTACCTACCGTGTAAGTGTACTTA
This sequence comes from Prosopocoilus inquinatus, assembly GCA_036172665.1. Taxonomy (NCBI): domain Eukaryota; kingdom Metazoa; phylum Arthropoda; class Insecta; order Coleoptera; family Lucanidae; genus Prosopocoilus; species Prosopocoilus inquinatus. The sequence continues at coordinate 13,935,289 of CM069880.1, read as the reverse complement.
TAATTTTTATATCATATATGCCAAAAAAAGTTTATGAAAATTGATCATCTGTTAACAGACAATCGAAGTTATAGACAAAGTGACTTTCTTGAATATCTGTCAACGACTTATTATTTTTGATGAACGCGTTTAAGTATCACACGAGATTTTTTATACAGTTTTATACTAATCAGTTTATCATACTGTACAAAAAAAAACGACGTAAAATACTATGAGTATCATACAGCAGTTTTATACCCTTTGTATTTATATCTACTCATTTAGTAGACAAAACGAATAATACCTTGACATCCGTGGTTACAACTAACACAAACAAACGCGACTTTCTGTGTCTGTGAACTTGAATTTACATTGTGATTTGTAAAACGGAGTTCAACTCCCCTACATTCCACCCCTTTGAGGGGTTTTAAGGTCAGGGTTAACATTCACTGACGGACGGCGAAAATCGACAGGAGTTTATTTCCCTTTTACTTTTCACTTTATACCACATAACAGTATTTATTGTTTATGATTGGTTTTTACCATCAATCAAATGTGTAATTTGTTTATGTAAAATAAGCTTGAACATTGGCAATTAATTCTTTGTTGTTATCTTTTCTGCGGTTCAAAGAGCGAAATATTCAGTTTAGTTTCTGTCTTGACACGAGTAAATTAAATTTGATTTTTAAGTTTGAAAACACGTTATGCGAATAATATAAGAAATAATTGATAAAACTGATGTTTTTTTGTTTGTTACGTAATTAATGACGTACCGCCGTATTTTGTTATCGCAAATATTTACGATTACTTCCGTTTCGTAAATAGTATAGTGCATGTTCATATCATGTTTGTTGTTATTTTTAAATCACACTAAAATTAATAGCACAAAAGAATCGCATGCCTAACAATATTATTATACATATTGTATCAGATTTCTTTTACTCTGCTGATTATTTTGAATTTTGAATGAATTTTCATAAATTAAACGTGTTGTTATGGAAAGTATGTATGTGAAATATTCCTGATTTGTTTTGCTTTGTTTGTTGTATTTTCTGATTCCTAATGATTAAAAACGAGGTATGTGTGAATGATATTATGATGTATATATGTGTAAGTGTGTGCAACACATTCAGACTCTGATCCAGACAGATTAGGAAAATATTTAGTCAAGAAGCAGGTGCCAATAACAAAATCACACTGTTTATATAATAAAGTAAATAATCTAAAAAAAAAAAAAAAAATACGAGTGTTCGACGATGGAATCTGTTATGCGTAAAAGTTATTGAAAACTTGAAATCACGTATAGGAAGTACGTGTTAAAAATAAAAGAGAAACACACGCGTTGACGTGTATATAAATACATGACAGATGGAAGTGCAAGTTTTATCTGAAATATAAATTCATTCATAAACACGACAGGTGGTCGGAACTACTTTATTTTATACATACACCATTGCTTATGTAGTGGGTGACCCACATCGGAATTGGGGTAGGTCTGGTATGTATTTATCCCAAATTATTTTCTTCAACGTCATCTTACTCCTAAATTAAACATCGTTTTCAACGTGTAAACATATCACGTTCTATTTTAATAACTAAATATAAACACAGGTTTTAATGTTATTCCGTTTCATCTACCGCTTTTAATAACTTTCCAAAGAATTTTTACTTAGTTAACTTTAATGAATACATAATGATAACACAACAAAATAAATTAACAATTTTCGGTCGGCGATTTTTTTTCCTTTTTCAAGCAAGGCGAACTACTAACCCGTTAACTACTAAATACATACTTACGTAGTTTTGAAAACAAGTCTAAATTTTTACGAAAAAAAAAAAGATATTTCCAGTTTCGATAGTAAAGAAATTTGCACCCCTACACACTTCCAAGGTTTAAATAAAATTAAAAAAAAAACTGTATAGTAACATGTATTTTACGAAGACGCAGTTTATGTTACAGCGACTTCATATAACGGATGTTACTGCACATGTTATCACGATCATGCAATTTAGTTTCATGCACAACAATCATTTGAATTAAATGTCATTTTAGGTTCGCAGAACGGAAATGTGCATGGGATACCCATTAAATTTCTGACAATGTTATACCGAGTGTCCCAACAGTACATTCTCGAGTTATATCTTGATAACTACGGAAGATACAAAATAAGTTTCAAGATTATCAACAATATAAGTTACTTTCATCTATGCAGGGTGAATCAAAGCAGTGATGCTGGAAAAACTTTTTTATTTCAAATGGCCACATCCTATATATGATGTCAAATTTGGATCGACAATAAAATTCCACATATTTCTTATGCTACACCGAAATCCAACCGTTTTTAAGATATATTTAACATTTTATAATTTTATTTATTTTTAGGTAACTGTACCAAGCAAGATATCAGAAGTTTCAAAAGCTTTCTGTTAGAGTTAAATAAATAAAATAAGAATAAACAAAATCATGCTTGCAAACGACAGTTTTTGTGTAAGCTGTTTAATATTTTCAGGATGGTTAGATTTAGGCATAGATTATGTTATACAAAAAATGTGTAGAATTTTATGGGCAATCTAACAACATATATAGGGTGTGCCGCTTGAAATAAAAAAGTTGCATCCAGTATTAATGCTTTGATTCATCCTGTATAGATGAAAATAATTTTATATCGTAAACCTTTAAAGTTAAAAAAATAATATCTGGATATACAGGGCTTACGAACTCTTCCCTTCTAACTTTAATTTTATTTTTTATAGAACACGGTGTAATATTATTTTTCTACTACGTAATCAAATCATTATCTACTATCGTATTTCTGTGTTAATTTGCTGTTACGTTTATTTCCTCTAATGACTTTAGAACCCACATGCTTGTTATTTGAAAATGTCAACGGTTTTAGTTTACGTTATATAAATAATCATCCTCCACGTTAGTTCTCAGTTTATTGATTCCAACGATGCTTGGCACTTGGGGGATGTATTTTTTTGAATGGAATTTCAATAATTAATTTTTGACAACGTTTGACATCTTCTTCAGGATAAATCATAATTTCTTTTATATTTTATCCTGAAGAAGCTCAGTACGCTGTTAAAAGTACGGTGAAACGTTCAAATCAACATTAGAAAAGTGTCGGCGCATTACATATTTTATAAAATTGGAAATATACTAATTTTAGAGTGGTCGATTCTAATTAAAATTAAAAGTTGTTGAGGTAGATGCACATGCGGCTTGAGTGTGCTGAATTCGACTTACGAAATATTGGGTTGGGTTGTCTCGTCTTACATCAGAGGCCACTACTGTACATTTTTTGGCACGATTGGCTTCAATGTAGCCCAAAACCTCCGATAACCGTGTCAATATGGTTCGTAGTCATTCATGTTGACACGACAATCAGAGGTTTCAGACCGCACTGATCAAATTTTGCGAAAAAAGTATGCGCTGATGGTCGTACCGAACAGACACCTGTGTATAAAAACAAAGACGCTCTCCTCCCTCATCTGCGCATTTGACCATCTCACTCCACATTAGTTGCCCATACATTAACAGAGGGCTACATAGTAAAAACAACACCGCACATTTTTAAATGCGCATGCGTAGATATTCGCGCTAAATTTAAAATTCTATTCAGATCAAAAGTATTCCCTTGAATGTATGTACTTAAATAAAACAAGAGAATAGTTTTGGAACAAGTAGACCATGTTACCTTTACGTTTCTCCGGATAACTCGTTACCTTGACAACTACGAAGTTATTAAATAAAACGTTGAGTGCTCTTTCCAATTTTAACAAAAGAAAAATAAGTTTTTACACTTTTAACGGACGTTTAAAGTTTAAAATCTATTCTCTTATAATTTTCATTGGACAAGAGTCGACTTTAATTAAAGAAAACAATTAAGGAACGTTTAGTATTTGTTGTATTATGTAAACTGTTTTTAGAATGTACGTTTAATCAATTAAATTATTTTTTCTAATATTAAATCTTTTTTAATTATTGGACCATATTTTCTCATCAGTCATTTTTTAACGTAATCCAGTCAAATATTAAATCGTATTATTCATATTTTTGGGTAAATCAAATTGAATAATTATAAAGAGGGATATTTTTATCTGATATCCGGTATATCATTATATGGTTAGACCAATTAACTTATATTGCGTCAATACAGATTAAGGAAGCTAATTGGTTACTTCTTTGACCAATAGTATTTCCGACTGGGGCGTATCCCACACACTTAGAGAATGTTCATCTTGTTTTATTTACACAAATTGAATGCATCAAATCGAAAATACAATCCGAAGTGACCTTCCAACCTCCAACGAATTTAAAAAAAAAAAGGAGATGCCCCTACCATGAGTAAAAATAAAAGTGAAAGAAACCCACGTAGGAAGGAATTTATATATATGTAATCTGTTCCATTTTTCTTTTCAATCTTAAGATCAAGGGGGCACTAATTGGAACTTACTGTAAAGCGAGCTTATCATGTTTTTTTTTTTTGTAAGTTTGTGTGGATTTTGATGTAGGCATGAGGTAGATCCTCTTAGTTTTTCTCCAATTACTTGTATGTTCCGCGAGCAGTACAAAAGTTGTCCGGGAAATAATCATGAGTAATTTGTTTCATTATTGTAAGATTTCCTTCGCAGACGAGACAGTTTAAATCTTTTAAGTGACTTCACCAGTGGCGTATCTACGACGGATGGGGTCAGAAATTTTCATTTTCATTCAGACGCGTAACATTAAGTATACGACACAAAAAATCAATTAATTTGAAGATCTACAGTAAATACGTATTGTTAGTAGCCAGAATGAAGGAAGTCAAAAATGTCATATATGTATATGAGACATGCGTACAGTGTAGCCCGTTTCTGTCATGGTACGTGCTTTAAAGAAACAGTTGGTATGTATATCGCACAGTGTTAGGGACGTTGTAAAGTGTTGGCAAGTATTTAAATTTAAAAACGATGAGAAATAAATCATACAGCGTGGTGCTTTTCCAATGATGGATGAATGAGGTTCTGAGTAATGGTTTTAACCTTCGAATTTTGATCTGTTTGTGAAACGGTTTGCAAAGTAGATGTGACACATGTCGAATTATAATTTCAAAAATCTTGTGGCGGCATTTGAATGTGAATAATAAAAATGAAGATTAATACTGGATGAAAAACCCGCGCAGTTATAACGCGCATGTTTGTTAGGTGCGGTCGGCCAAACAACGACGTCGTCGGCTCCTGGCCCCATGTATTTGCTTTGGCCCCTCTAGCGGCAGTTAGTTGGGTATTCTATCTCTCTTCCTCTTACAGCTTGCATCTAATTTATCTTTAGGCCGGTTCATGGCGGGACTTAGTTAGCCAACCGTTGTTGCCTCCGTCTATACATATTACATGCTGCTCTCTGATTATAAAAGGCTATGTATCGTTGTTGTGTTCACATTTCGAAGTATTTTCGAATCACCGAATTTTCGATTTTTAGCTGTATATTCGAATCACTGACTTGTTGTAATACCACACCGTGATAAGTGCTTTGGAACGAAAGAAATTCGTGAGGTACTGAAACGTGGCTTCACTTTTAGCCATCCAAATCTAATTAATCAGGTGTATTTAAATGAATTTAAATGACCATACATAATACATGAAAATTTTAACGACCGCATATAATAAAATGTGCTTATAAAGTTAAGTGGGACAGTGAAAAATTCAGTTGTTCATTTGCTGTTGTATACGTCATTCAATTGGTATGTTTTATTACTATACATAATACATGGTTATAATAACAGCGCGGTCAGTTACAGCGCATCGCTTATATTTGCTTAATTTTGCTTGTCAATTACAACATGATTATTTTACCTTTACGATATCACATCATATTTGAATATCACGTGGCTAATTTCAACGTGAGCACTACACGTGCGGGGACTGAAACAGCGTAACCATTGTATGCAGGCTCCAGAAATAATTAGCCGCGTTATGTTTATGTAAGCCGAGAGAAAATATAATTCAATCCAAAACTTTAATTTCAATTTGAGACTTGAATAGATTTTATTTTGCCCGGCATTCATTCAACAAGTGTTTCGGTACGCCGCTGAGTCGAGCCATTATTTTTTTCTTCTTCTTTTGCTATTGCTTAAACCCGCGCGTTGCTAGGGGGTGTTTTCAAAGTTGCGATTGGTCTACTGAATTCTTCACATTGAGCAATAGATGAGTTGCATTTAATTTTGAACATTTTGCGCAAGCCTATTTACCTGTGCGCAAAATCGCACAGATACATGTAACCCGACCTATATAACCGCAGTTTTTCACCGATCATAAATCATTCTGAAGTGTAACTTCAACGACATCCTTCGACGAAGAACTCTATATTACTTCAGAATGCTTTACTTTATCCATCAACGTCGCCGGTACAGTGATTATTACGGCGTAAGTTCAATGTTAAAACAACGTCGTACAAATCTCTCTCTTTTTTTTTAACTTCTATCGATGTTGGAATCAAGTTCCTTTTTTTTAAAATCATTCTTAATAAATTTGCTCCCAAGAATTAAATGTTTTTGTATTTATTTCATTAAGAAGCGATTCTTGTTGTTGAAATCTTCTCGTTTATGTCTTGATGTTTTGATGTCGTTGGTGTCTTTGCTAGAGTTACTTCCGAACATGATCATCATGGAAAATGTGTCAAGAACTTTGATTGATACGTCCTCTAAATTGAAATTAAAAATCCAATAAAATTGAAGCTCAGAAATTCAAGTAAAAAAAAAGGATACGTAAGTCGTAAGATACTTACTGCGTTTTATTTTTACGTAAATGTTCATAGTACCTACTTGCTATTGAAAATCAAGTAAATTCAGAACTTGCATCGTAATATTTTTATTAATAGTGACCTCGTCTGCTTTGGTGCAGTGAAAGTCATAATGAAAGTATTACGTTTGTCGTTCGTTTCGTTTACAATGACTACCAATTTAGGAATTTTCCCGAAGCCATATTATCTGTAAATATTTAATTATAAATTTAATCTGAACCATCAAGTTGTACATACATACCTACGTACAGTGCGCTGCATTCTGAAACGCAACATAGGAAATCCCATGTTAATTTAAACGTGCTTGAATATTGGCTTCCGTAATTATTTTACAACAAAATTCCTTTTAGGTTTTTTAAGGTACTTTTCAAGATGAATCTGTCTCTGAAGTTTGAGAATTTTTCATACGCTGAGTTTTAAGATATTAAAAAAAAAGATTCTGTAACTAAATTCATTTTTTACCAAACTATCGGCACAACTTGATCAATGATAGACAAAACTGAACAAATAATTAATTAATAAATCTAGTCCGTTTTAGAAAAAGCTTTTCCGTTAATTTATTTTAATATTTATGAATCAAGGCCGTGCTGATAGTTTGGTATAAATTGAATTTCGTCGCTGATATTTTTTAAATATTTTGAAACTCAGCGTATGAAAAATCTTCAAACTTCACAGACAGATTCACCTTGAAGAGTACTTTAAGAAATCTAAATGGAATTTTGCTGTAAAATAATTAGAGAAGACAATATTCGAGTACCTTTAAATTAACATGGAATTTCCTATGTTGCGTTTCAAAACGCAGCACCGCGGTTAAAAAAAAATGATAATGAAATGAGTATATGGAATTTTTATTATTCGATCTTGAATATTCTAGCATTGAATGTAGGGTGACTGTTTTTAGAAAATGAAAAAAAAGCAAAAAATGATCTATACATATTAATATATTTTTACTTATTTGAATAACGAATTTCGGAGCCTTTTTCTAAACGATTAACATTAATGGATTCCTGCTCTGATTCTAAGTCGAAAAGTTCATATAAACATGCTTGATTTTTGATATACAGGGCGCTAAAATTTTATCGAAAACCAATCATTCTAAGCTATATGTTTTTTATATGAACGTTCCGATTTAAAATCGGTCTGGGAATCATTCACTAAAAGAAGTGTACGTAATGTTAAATAACATAATATACACCGTGTTTCACAAATGTCTTCCGATACTTAGAAAATAAAAAAATCAAATAACTTTTTTATGTACAAGTGTGTCCTCGGATGGACTTCACTACTTGTAAAGTACTTTCGAAATAACATACAGGTTGGTTGAAAAATTTGGTTAAGAGTAAAGTACTTTTTATTTGAAAGGAAAGTTTAAGTATTACTGGAAAAAGATGTTTGTAATGTCAATTGAAGCGCAAGTATCTGATCTCAACGTTGTATTAACTACAAAATCTTTACAGACAAGTGTCATGTACAAAAAATTGACTTTTTCATCATCTGTCCATGACGAATTTGTAATTGTTTAAATATGGTGAATACAAAATGAAGATGAAGCTAAAATCCCGTTGAAAATGGGACGTCTAATCACCCCTGCGTAATATACTATTTGTATTTAATGGCATTCAATTTATTATTTTATGCCTTTTGAACTTCGAGTTATTGATGTATGTTTGTTTATTAATTTAATTCATTCATTAGAAGAATGCTTTTATTTGCATAATTAAATTTACATAACAGAAATTGAATTACACATTCCGGCATAAATGAATGAATGAATGGGAGTACAAAATAGAACATCGTTCTAATTTTACGGAAACAATGTCGACACTGATGATAATAATGATGCGATGGATAGAACTTGCAGTTGCTATGACGAAATGAACGTCATCCTTGTAATTTCAACACAAGAGAAAGAAAATGAGCTCTATTAGTGTGGAAGAAAACAGACTCTCGTCGAATGGCAAGTTATAAATGTAACAGAGAAAATGAATGCATTTAAAAATACATCAGTTTTGTTTATAAACAGATCAATCCATTAGAAAAAAATCTTGGCCTTGGTTTTAAAACATTTCGGTTCAAGGCAAGACTATAATATGTATAATATTATACAAACGTTTTACTTTTGTTATTATTGTTACATTTTATGTACTTCCTTATTTACTTTGGTTGCATATGCAATAAACATTACTGATATAATAATAATAATAATAATAATAATAATAATAATAATAATAATAACTAATTGGTTTACGTTTGAGAATAGCTTTCAGAAAAATGTAAATATTTTGATTGTTTCTTTTATTACCATAATATTTACGAGTCTGTATTATGATAACTAGTGTCCTCATCATAAAATGGAGTAAGTGCATTATGAAACAACTTTCGTTCTTTTTTGTATTCGCTTTTGAATAACAAAGCAGTTACTTATTAAAGAACAGCAAACCGTGTCAGTAAGTTGTTACGAAGTTATTAACCCCGTCCTCTCTTGTCGGCGAGTTCCATATATTATACGAAGATATGGGGTTACTTGGTTGAATGAATTTACTAAGAAGGAAACTTGAACGTGGAACAATAGTTAGGACGAGACAAGTGCATCAGCACCGAGTGAATCCCATATTATACACACTCACACACACATGACTAACCCAAACTGCTCCCTTACTTGCTTTCGATACATTCCAACACAGAAAACAGGTTACCCATATCCTGAAATTTAAATGATCATTAAAAAGTTGACCTTTTCGAAGGGGGCAAGGACGCCGTACGAGAAAGGAGGTGCTTTGTATACATACAAATACAGTCAGCTGTTCGAGGGATAAATATAACTTAGTTTAAAAGCTAAATTCCTGTTTATTACAAAAAAAATCACGTAAATGTTTCTGCTACTTCATTTCAACTGATTCTACGTGTTTCTCTTCCTTTATGAGATTAAAGAAAACCTTCCATACCTACTTATTAGAGTATGGCGTAAGACACAATAAGCCGCTTTATTGTAGTTACTTGTACCAAACATAACATGTAAGCAACCTTCGCAAGAGGTACATGACCAGAACAGTTCAAATCCTAGAAGCATCATTTTTCCCTCATTATTTATATAAAAGCTTAAACTAGTGTAACCTAAGACCTTTGACAATTTCAAGTATCAAGCTTGTGGGATATAAAATCATTAGAGGAAACAAACGTGATAGCAATTAACAAAGAAATATGATAGTAGATAATGATTTGATTGCACAGACAAATAACTACCTTACATCTTCTTATATATATAAAAAGAGGAAGAAAAAAGAGACAAAATGACAGTAGTTAGATTGAAAAGAACCATATGTATGTATAAGCATAACATTTCAAACAAACACTGATATACCATATTTTTTGAAAGATACTGTATTTTATTATAGAACGTATAGTAAATATATCGAGTAGTTGTGTTACTGAGGACCATTAATTGTAACGTAAAATAACAACTGAGTAACGGTGGGGTTGTGGGACTCCCCTCGAAAGGAGGGACGCTTAGAACAATCCACCCTGCAAGTATCGTGTTCTCTTGTAACCTCCTGGCATCACAGCAAGGGTTTTGAGTAGGGTTTGCGTACGTAGTTGCATCTGATTTCACCCTCCCGAATGCTCTTTCATTCATGTAAGTTCGAAACATTGCTCTGCCATTACTTTCGTCCAGTGCTATGCAATGCGAAGCAATTTTCTATCCAATTTCACGAATTTTCTTCTCGAAAGGCAATTAATTGAACTGGAAGGAAATGTTTTAAAAAAGATGAAGTTAACTTTTGAGTTTATTCGTATTCATTAAATACACGTCAAGCAAACACCTCTGCGTTAAGCTTTAAAGCCTTATCGATCTGTTTTGTTTACTTTTGCTTTCTGTAGCGTTTCATTTCAACGTACGTTTTAACAGAGCGGAAGAACATTTTGATTCAATTAGGCAAACAAAGGAAAAAGAATTCGCTTTTACTAAACTGAAGTTCTATATAACGGGTGTCCAATAATTCTTGTAGTCCTGGGTGGCTGTTGAATCAAACATAAACATCGATTCTTACTTCGTATCGTATCGTTTCGTTGAATTGACGTCTGTCTATCTCAAATATTTATTGTCAAGCAACATACAAGTTCTTGTTTAGGCATGTATTTAATGTTCTGTCGCAATTTGAAATAAAAATTAGTTAAAAAGAGATTGCCATCCAGGACTACAATAACTTTTAGGCACCCGCTATTTTTATTTCATGCATAAAGTTACGTGGGTTATTTTTAAATAGAACACCTGTATAATTTGGCGGGAGGAGATATAGAAATTGGAAAACAAATCGACTTACAATTTTGTAATAAATTAATTAAATAAGTTGTTAAGAAAAAATAAAATAAATAACAAGTGTACAGCGGAGCGTATGAAAAACGAGACACTATTTTTTTCCTGTATAGTACAGTTATAAATGACATTGCTGTTTGTAGAATAAAATAGAATTTACAAGTCTGATTGAATTTTTAGATGAATAGACTGTTGGAATAAAAGAAAAATTTGTTTAGTGTTTGTAAGAGTGTGATTCTTTTGATGGATGGGTGTTCGTGACCTGTTGTAATTTCTGTTTAGTAAAATATGAAATTGTATTTTCTTTGTATTTGTTTCAGGATTTAAGTGGTGGGAACAGCAATGACAGTTCGGGAGGTGCGGCGCCAGGTACACCGAATTCGCAGGGTATGAGACCAACGCCGTCTCCGACGGGGTCCACGGGTTCGCGGTCCATGTCACCAGCGGTCGGTCAGTATTATACACGTGGCACCTGATACCACGTGTTTCTCCATTGACTGCATTCGCGGAAGTTCGATAAAATGCGGGTCTCCTCAACATTGACCTATATTTTACTACGAACATTCCAGATAACCCTGACTCCACTCCCCCTTTACACCCGCCACCTACTTCCCTACTGCCTGCCAAGTCCACAGTTATTCGGTAAACACGTCTTATGGCCATCTTTCAAAAGTATATCCATCGTTTATATGTCGTACAGCTTCTTTATAGGCGTTTTACGTGAACGAAATGTTTTTCGCACATGCACACATTTTTATTTCGATTTTTATTATCATTAAAAAAAAGTAAATAAACGTCAAGCTTGTGGAAAAAAAATAAGTTGGCATCATCTCTGCCAATTATTGTTATCGGTCGAGTTTGACAGTTTGTGGTTATGATTCTCCATAACATGCGTAATCTCTTTTAAAGAACCGCCTCAAATAATTTTGTTTGTCTACCGCATCAAACATTTTGTATATTTTAGCTTAGTTGCAGTAACGTTACTTCAAACTGTGAAACCCGACGTTAACAATCAATCGAAAGACCGTAATAAGCGATACGCGGTACTGCCAACGTAAACTAATTTGATGACCTAGTTTTTTTTTTGTTTCGTACGATATTGTCTGTGTAGGATATCCATAGGATTAATTTTTCACTTGTTGCATCGGTGTGCCCAAATTAAATCTAATGCAAAATTGAGTACCTAGATAGCCAACCGTAATTCGTTTACATATTGCTCGCCTCTCCAAATATTGTTATGCACAGACGGGAACTGAATTTACACACCATCCGCTTCTTTATGATTGAATTATTTCAGTTTCTCGACGATAGATTTGATTTGCGCAATCCGAAGATAGATTTGCGTCTTTTTACGTTCGGTTCGATTAGGAATAACATCGGATGTTATTAGAATCCAAGTTGCATTATTCATTGTGTTAGGCTAGACGAATACGAATGCATGTAAATGTCTACTCTAAATGTAGTTTTCTGTAATTAATCATCGAGTGCAAAAGCTAGTTGGCGTACCCTAAATACGTCGCTCAATTGTTAAGTTTCTATTAAACTCTGAAAAGTAGTTTTCAAGTCTTCATTAAATATTTTTCCAAGTGGATTCGTTTTCAAGCAAATTTATATGGAATAGACTGTACATGAATTTTTTTTTGTTTGTGTACAAAACATGCTGTAATTTTAATTCATTTCTAGGGAAAAGAAAATAAAATGTTCTTTACGGTTCATTAAAAAGTAACCACTTGTTTTTTTTTGAGGGGTAGGGGGGTTCATGGATTCAAATATGTACTTACTACGTTAACTGAATTAATTTGCAACACTTTAATACGTTTAACTTTTTTTGGAAAATGGAAATTAGCTTTTAGAACTTTGGCTTTCGGCAATTAATTAGTTGTTAATTAATTAAGTTGTCACATCTAATAAATTCATTTAATTTTGCGCGGATTTTCACACTTTTGTTTCACTTTAAAACCAGCGTGCAATCATTTCAAATTTGCTTCGATTATTTATTTATGTGGATCGCTTTTAAATAAGTTCAAAAATGACGTTCCTTTAATTTACTTTTACAGTTTTTAGTGGACGTGGAAATCACGAAATTGTTTACTTTTGATTCGCTTTCGTTAATTTATTGAAATGCAAATAAAGGCCATCCATTTAATTAAAAAAAAAGAAGAAAAAAAACGATCGCGAACGTTTAACTTCCTTGTTTGCGTACCTTGCAAAGTAAGTTTGTAAGCTTATTAAAGGGGCAATAAATGGGCGAGCGTACCCCGTCCGGCCCTGTTTCAAATTCACGCAGCTTTTTTCAGTGTAATGAAATAAGTAAAATTTAATATCATCCTCGCCGGGTTTCGTTGAGGTTTCCTTCTGTAATTCCTAAATGGATTTAAAGGCGTTTTAGATTTTCATTCGAGGTCTTAGTTTATTCATTCATTTATTTCATTTGTTTGGAATTTAGAATAAAAATCGAATGAATGGATGAATGTGGTGGCCAACTTTTTGAATTACTTTGGTTAGTCTTTTTAATTCCATAATTAAAACTCAAATCTGTCAAAATGGATTAGAGAAAAGAAAACAAAAAATATCTAGACCTCTTAAGCTTATTTAAAAAATTATAATAAAAATAAGTTGGTATCACTACTGGCGATTGTTGTTATCGATCGAGTTTGACAGTTTGTGGTTATATTGAAAGCGCTTACCTATTTCTTTTGGAATACGCGTTCCTGGTTTTGTTTGGGTTTCGCGTTAAATATTTTGTAAGTATATTTCGTTTATTAAAATCGAATTGGATGTGGTGGCCAAACTTTTTAATTGTTTGAAGTCTGGTTTTGGTTTGGTGGTGAGTTTCGTTTTCCTTTTGCAAAATTTGTAATAATGTTAGGTGTTTTAATTCGGTTAGAAATTTATATCTGGAAGTACGCTGACGTTGTCGCCCGACGGGGAATCGGTTTACGTAGGAACAGGCCTGGTGCCTACACTGTTTTGCCGCTCGCTCTATTCACGATCGATACTTCACCGTTGCTTGCCCAACCTCGGCTAGATACACCATCTCATATATACGTTCTAAAATTGTACAATTTTACTTTGTTCCTCGACGTCGTACTTGTTCGTTTTATATTATTTTACCGCATAAAATATACCGTTTCGTATTACTTTCGATTGTGCTTTAACTAATAACAAATTCACGTAAATATCGCCTAGTGTATTTTTAGGTACGTATTTTTAGCAAGTAATATTAATTAAAATTGCGATAAATAATCTGACGCTCACTTTTATGAGTTGCTGATGTAATTAAGTACAGATTTTTTTGCAGTTCGAATCGTTTTGCTTTGGTGACGTATACTAATGACATCTTTACGTCAATAAGGGACGTATGTACACCGTTCTCCAAACTTAATCCCCGAAGCATAAACAAATGACGTATCGGTTTTTCCTTTTTTACGTATTGTTTAATTACAATCAGCTAACCTTTAAGTACTTTCTTTGTTGTTGTCGGGTGTTTATATAAGGAAGTGAAGAAAATAATCCGCAATTACGTAATTTCTCGGTGCTATTCCAAATACTACGTTTAATATTTTAGTAGTTCCAACGCAGAATATTGTTTTAGGTCAACCAAACATTCCGATGCCTCCTAGGCCATCTAGTGGTCAATCAGATGGAAGTGGAAATCCACGTATGAGCCATTCACCCATGGCAACGCAGGGCAGTACATACCCCCCTCACCACATGCATGGTTACAAAGGTCACCCTGGAATGGTTCCGCAAGGAGGCCAACAAATTCCTATTTATCAACCTAACCAACAGTACTCACAAGGTTCTTATCCAGCAAGGCCTCCGAGTAACATCCAATACCCCAGTCAGACTTACGCCCCCGCATCCCAAGCGCCTCCAAATAATAGTATGCCTCCCCAACAGTATACTAATAGATCCGTTGCACCAAATCACATGAGCAATTCTCAGTTCCCGGGATATCAACAAGCGTGGCCCGGTCCTACCGTCAGTTCCGGAAATCACATACCTTCCGGGGGCAAAACGAACGTACCACCTCCCCAAGCTAGTTCACCTTCACCTGGTCCGCCGAGACCGCCTCACTACCTCAAACATCATCTGCAACAGAAAATGGGTTTTGGAAACGTACCAACTTCAATGCCACCGAGTCCGAGTCCTCCGCAAAATTACCACATGGGACCCCCAACCGTTGGCCATCATCATTCCGGAATGGGTCCTCCTCCTAGCATGGGACCTCCTAATATGCCCCCAGCGACCAGCCCTTTATTAACCAACAATCATCCGCACGATGGTCCCATGCCTCCTCCAAGTTCAACTCCCAATTCCCATAATCAAATGGGGTCGGATATGTTGGATAACGGAATTACAACCACCGCCTCGGGAAATTTATCGACTAACGTGACGGCAGCTTCGGTAGGATCCGTAACTTCCGTTGTTACTACAGGACCTGATGGAACGCCGATTGACGAAGGTTCTCAACAATCGACTTTATCGAACGCATCTGCAGGTTGGTAATCGTTTTTGTGTTGGTTACGCTCGTCCAGAATTGAAAAATATTTCCAGCATCTGGAGAAGATCCCCAATGTACGACACCTAAATCTCGTAAAAACGATGTGGGTCATTATAGTCATCCAACAACACCTCAGAGTACAGTGCCTTCTCCAGGTGCGGCAAGTATGAATTCCATGCACGAAGAATACGGCGAACTAAGCAGTCCGAGTTGGCCACGTACTCCTGCAAGTCCTGTAAGTCACCTTATCTCTTACAGCACATTTCTAAACGTACTGACACATTTAATAGTAACAGTAATTTGCCCAATGGATTCCTATCAATATTTTATCGGCTTACTGCTACTAACAATTATATTGATTAAGGTCATGGTTCGTTTGACTTGTAATGAATAGTAAATAAATACTTTTTTTGTTATTTTTTTTTTATCAATAACATTTGTTTACACAGAATGAGTTATTTACGATAGCCAAGCTATTATGCAATTTAATACTCTCATTGTATTATTTGTAAGAGATAAATAAATTTACGTAATTTTAGATATTAATATGTTCACTGTTAACATTAAAAAAAAATAGTCTACAGATAATTACTTACACGGAATTTTAATTGGCAGTATAATTAAATTAAATTAATTACTATGTCAAGGACGTCCGTCTCTCTTTTTTATTTATATTAAAAGCAGATCTTTACCATGCAATCTGTCGGGACATTTACGTGATCATATTACAATAGTATAGAGTATTCAAAAATTAATTTCAAAAAAGAATTGGTAAAATAAATAAACAAATTAATGAGTCCTCAGTGAATAAGGGTGATTAATGGTAAAAAAGGGAAGTTATGTTTTGTTTGGAATTCTCGTGCAAAAATAATTAATTCGATCAATTTATTTAAAAAAAAAAAATGCACTGCACTAGTAATTGGATTTTTTTAATGTGTTTATTTTGTTTTCGCTTTAATTCAATCTGTTAGTGTGTTGTTACTGTAGTAAATTTCTTTTCTTTTTTTTTTTTTTTGATAAATTGTACTTAAATTTTCCCAGATTTTGATAGTTGTTTGGTAAGAAGTCTTTTATATTGGGTTTAAGAAAGTAGCATGATCGTATTAAGCTTAAGACTTTTTTTTTTATTATGAATGCCTCCTTTTTTTTGGTTAAGAGTTGCTTTTTAGTTTCTTTCTGTTCCACGTTCGTGCACTTTAGTTTTTCTTTTTTTTTTGCGGATAAATTTGATTTAAAAGAACAATGTCTTTGTAGGTTTGTTTATCTGTTAGATGTTGATAAAGTGATTGATGAGTTCGTAACAGTGAAAATATTAATAAATTTAAATGAAAAATTAGTAGTTTGTGTTATTTGAGCTAACCCAATGGTGTTTCCAGGTATTTAACAGTCATGTGCCTCCAGCGGATACATACCGATCAAAGGTTTATATAATATATTTACTTAATGATGTTAAATGCTTGTTGTAGCATGACTGGCATGTCTTTTATATGATAGCGCTTGTTTCTTGATAGTTTTTATGTCGTGTAGACGATTTACTAGATTCATATTGCAGAAAACAGACAGCTTAAGTAAATTATATGAAATGGATGACAACCCGGAAAGGAGAGCTTGGCTCGATAAGCTTTTGGCGTTCATGGAAGAACGTCGTACACCAATAACAACGTGCCCTACGATATCAAAAAATCCCCTTGATTTGTTTCGTTTGTACGTTTACGTTAAAGAAAGAGGGGGCTTCATGGAGGTATGCAAACCGGTGTGTAGTCCAAGTAGCCATAGCACCTTACCATTCCTAATTCTGCTTTCTGAATAAAAACGATCGTCTTATTAAAGTTACAAACCAAGAAACGTTAATCCTCAATTATTGCAGGTGACAAAAAATAAAACTTGGAAAGATATTGCCGGTATGTTAGGGATAGGAGCTTCTTCTAGTGCTGCTTACACGTTACGAAAGCACTACACAAAAAATTTATTGGCATACGAATGCCAATTTGATAGGGGCGGGATAGATCCACAACCTATAATTAGTCAGGTTGAAGCCAGTTCGAAAAAGAAGGGCGCAAAAGCAGCGTCCGTACCATCACCTGGCTCTTCCAATTCCCAGGATTCTTTTCCAGCCCCAGGTTCAGGAGGAGCTTCTATGGATGGTTATGCAGGGTACGGATATCCACCTAGTGGAAACCCTGACTACAATTCCACTCCTCAAAGACCTTCGTCACAGTCTAATGCACCATCACCTCATGGAGGTAAAATAAAATAAAATAATTAATTCTACTATTGTGTCTAATTAGAATCCAATTAACTTTTATTAAGTGGGAATTATTATAATTTTTAAAAGGCAATAGAATCTAATAAGATTATGGATGATCACATAACTGTTATAAATTAGGTTGGCTGCATTGATTCGTATTTTTAGGTTCTGGGGGTGCAAATCATTTAGGTAATGCAGCGCCTGCAGGTCCTAGCCCTGCTGGCGGGGCTCCTGATAACGTTAGCGTATCGAATCCGTTTGATGATGTTTCACCGAGCCCTCCTCCTAGAGGCGGTCCTTTTCCTAGCGGTCCACACCCACCGTATTCTGCTGGTACACCACCTCGACCGCAAGGTCAAGGGTATGCCGGACAAGGAGGATACAATCAATATCCTGGGCCGGGACCTGGAGCACCACCTGAACAGTACTCGCCGTACGCCGGAGCAACTTCGGCTTACCCTCCTACGAGACCTGTCTATCCCCCATATTCCGGTGACTCTGGTCCACCCCCTGCAAGTTCTAGTAATACTCAAGGTGCTCCACCGCAAAGTCAAGATCCGTATAATAGGTACAGCTTGGGTGGAGCACCTAGTTCTGGATACACACCGAGACCTCCGTACTCTGCTGCTCCGGGAGCAACAGGCCCACCAACGTCACAACCGCCTACTGGTCCTTACCCTGGACAACAAGAGTATTATAGACCAGAGCAACAGGTACTTACAATTACTTACAATTCGTGAGCTAGTTAGAAGCTGACAAATACTTTTAGAATTATCCCAACCAACAAACAAGTGCTGGTTCTGCCTCTTACCCAGGGGTAGCACCTCCAAATAAAAATATGCCCCCACCTGCACCGCAACCCAGGCGGCATCCTGATTTCGCGAAAGAACAACAAGCTTATCCACAGTACGGGCAACAGAGGCCTCAATTATACAGTAAGTTGTTCCGGGGCATCGTTTTGCTTGTTTAACTCTCGGATTTTTGTAAGGTGGATGGCCCAATAATAATCAGTATAGGGGGCAGTACGTCGGAACTGGAGGACCACCTTCTAGTACGCAGCAGTGGAACCAAGGTGGGAGACCTCCCGGACAGTGGGATCGTTATCCGGCGGCGAATCAAAGTTATCAGTCCCCGCAACAGGGAAACCAACAGTGGTCGATGCCTTCTACATCCGGGGTCGGTCAGTCATCTCCGCTAAGGCAGCCCATCGGACCACGACCTGGTAAACCGTTCATGGTGCCTCCGCAGTCTTCGAAGGGATCGCAGCCTCAAGCTTCCACTTCAGGAACGTACACTCAAAGTCAGTTACCGAAACGTGAAATTACATTTCCTCCTGACAGTGTGGAAGCTACGCTTCCGGTATTATATCGCAGGAAACGCTTATGTCGAACAGATTTGGGACTAGTTGATGCTTGGCGAATTATCATGTGCTTACGTTCTGGTTTATTATCCGAAAGTTGTTTCGCACTAGATATGTTGAACATTTTATTATACGATGACAGCTCCGTAGCTTACTTTGGTTTAAGTCAGTGGTCTGGTCTGTTGGATATACTGCTGGAGCACTTTCGAAAAAGTTTGTCGGACATGTTCGACGGGCCCTATCCGCCCGAAGAAAGGCCCGACGAGTCCGAAGTGGATCTGGGAGGTGTAGTGACGCCCGTAGACACCGAAAATAGAACTGTAGTGCTAAATAAAACGGACAACTTTACCTTAATGTCCCGCAAAGGTTTTCCCGTCAGGTTAGTGGACAGAAGTGAAGATATTTTTGTAAAAGACCACCTCAAAGATTGGGACACGAAGGGAGATGCGGCGGGAATCAACGTCTTAGCCGAAGTGATAACTGACCCGTGGTATCAGAATTCAGAACACATTTTACCTACGTTCCAGGCTGAGTACGGTCGTATTCCATTTAACAGACGGCTGGAAGACAAGAAAACTTCTTCTAGTCAACCTCCGCAGCAACCTGAACCTCATCGGACACTTCCACCTGAAACCGTACCTCCCGCTACTAAATCTAATGTGAAAACACGTAGGACAAAAACTTTAAGTGATGTGATATCTCGAATTAAGAAAGATTCAACAGAAGAGAATGACGTACTCGCCTTAGAGATCAAAGGAAAAGTCAAGACTGAAGTAGTAGTGAGTGAAAAAGCGAACTGCTTTGAGCAGCCCAGTGTAGATCTGAACGCGAGTGTAATTGGAGAATGTAGTAATAATAATTATAATAACAGTAGTAGTAGTAGTGGTCCTCTTCACGTGCGTGATACTGCTCGTACACTTAAGAGACGCAGGATGTCCGACTACGAGGACGAGGCCTACACCAGGGATGACGCTAGCTTAGTTTTACTCACCGAAAGCCAAGACTGTGTGGGAAAACGCTGTGTGTGCATATCCAATATACTGCGTAGTTTAACATTTATACCTGGTAACGAAGCGGAATTTGCACGTAGTTCCACGTACTTGGCTCTTGTAGGGAAATCGCTGCTACTTCATCATGATCACCCTCTGCGCACACAGAAGACCAGAAATTACGATCGTGAGGTAATCAAGTTTTATTCACGCTGCGCGCTGCTGTATTCCTTCAGATTTAGTTTTTGTTTGACTACGAGTTGTTTTTCGTTCTGTTTCAGGAGGATGCGGATTTTGCAGATTCATGTAGTAGTTTACAGGGTGAAACCGAATGGTGGTGGGATTTTCTGTTACAAATTCGAGAAAACATTTTAGTTTCGATCGCGAACATAGCTGGTCAGATAGATCTCAGCCAGTATCCGGAAGAAGTGGCGAGACCTTTGCTGGACGGTCTCCTGCACTGGGCCGTCTGTCCGTCTGCTCAGGGCCAAGATCCGTTTCACTCGGTGGGGCCGTCTTCGGTGTTGTCACCCCAGCGCTTGGCACTGGAAGCTCTCTGTAAACTGTGCGTCACTAACAATAACGTGGATCTGGTAATTGCTACGCCTCCGTTCTCTAGATTAGAAAGGTTGTGTGCCGTATTGACAAAGCATCTGTGCCGGTCTGAAGATCAAGTGTTGCGGGAGTTTTCGATAAACTTGTTGCACTATTTGGCCGCTGCCGACAGCAGTATGGCTCGTATAGTGGCTTCGCAGCAACCGTGCGTGTCCCTGTTGGTGGCTTTCATCGAGCAAGCGGAACAGAGTGCATTAGGAGTGGCCAATCAGCACGGCATAGGAGCATTACGGGACAACCCGGATTCCATGGGTACGAGTTTAGACATGTTGAGGCGCGCTGCTTCTACCCTAGTGTTCCTGGCAGAGCATCCGGATAACAGGCCTTTGCTCGTCCAACAAGAGCCTCGATTGCTAGCCTTAGTGATGAGCCAAATTCTTGACCAACAGGTAGCCCTGTTACTATCTAAAGTGCTGTTCAAGATATCCCACAGCTAATCCCCTTGTAGATACTTTGCGGCCTTGGACTGGTGTACAGACTCATGTATAGCGTGATCAATGACATTTACCATAATTACAGTGTGCGTGCGGCGTCTCCCTTGTGCAGTCGATGCGGACTGGTGACAAGATCGGGATCTTTGCTAGCTAATCCCACATAGTGTAATCCATGTACCATTTTGTAAATTAAGCAACGTCTTTCTGGAAATGTTATACATCCATGTTACTTATGTATTTATTATTTTGAAATGAGTAGCACACCACCTCAGACAAAATGCTCCCGAGACATCTCAGAAAAGACTGCAGTAATGTTAAAATAGTTTTCTACACACATACCTGTAACTGATGCTGATGGAACATTGGTGACGTCTCGTTACTTGCTGCTCTCTGCGGTCGTGTGATCCTCATATGCCTGGTCTGGTGGTTATTTTCTCATTTTCTGCGCACCTGAGTTCTCTTATTTCATGTTTGGTATTACTGTGCGAATGCTTTATATATGTCTCATATGATTAAATAAATGTACAAAGGAAGTACCGAATATAGTGTTTTTATACAAGTTTTCATTTTCTATGTATGATTAGAAATGTTTTATACACCCCGTTTTAGCTGTTACTGAACTGTTTAAGGACTCTTTCACGAGCAGTAGTAGATGCAGTCGTGCTCTAGACTCGAGTGTAGTTTAAAATATGTGGTGATATTTTTCTGGCTGTAGGTATAATCCATCTTATGTATGATTGCATATTGTAAGTTAAGTAAATGCTAAATATATACAGATCTTTTACTCATACTCCATTTCAGATCAGTCACCAACTTATGTTTTTAGTGTAGAATGTAAATTAATTTCAACCATTCAGTTGTTAACATAATTTTTGCAATAAAGTATTAAAAATTAACAATTTATAGTCTCATCTTTAATTATCTCTTGTCAGTCATTGCAATGTATGTCTTTCAAAACTAATTTTAGAGTGCCATTCTTTGTAATTACAAGTTTTTTTGAGTTCACAATTTAGACAATTCCTGTTTTTTCTTAAATTAATATTCGAGTATGTAAAAGGTAAGTCCTTAAAATAATTTTAGAGTCCGCACGAGGTTTTTTTATGCAACCAAATGTACAAGTTTATTTATTTTTTTACTTCATCCTAATATTTGCTCAAACAACTAAAATTTCGTAATACCACCACTCCATGTGTTGATAAATAATGTTAATAGAAGTTATAACGAAATTCTAACACTTCTGTCTATTTGTTTAAAAATGCCGCCATTCAAGAAGAAATATTCCAGCGTTTCAATTGGCTGTTCTAATAATCAGAACATCTGATTGGCTTTTGTTTATGTCTTTTCTAACCAAGATGTGACAGTGGTTTTAAATTAATGTGCAAGTTCCTCTGGCTTTTTCGTCTGATAAAACACAAGGGGTATGCATTTTACTTTTAATATATTAAGTATAAAGAGTTCATGCAGGTATTCACTCAAAATTTTAGTAATTTTCATTTGTAGGCTAAATATTGTGCAATCTTTATTGGAACTCATATTTTGTTGTACGTTTGTAATGAATTCCTGAAAATTTAATCAGATTATCTTTGGCAAACTGCCAAAACACCTTTTTATTAAACATCAATAGAAATTGTTATTATTGTGCATGCTTATACCAGTACGGTACGGGATTTGAGGTTATGTTACGTTACAAGAATTTCGTTCAAGTTCTATGCAAGGGAATCTTTTTACATGTTTTCGAAAACAATCGTTTTACAATTAACTTATTCAAACTTTATAATTCGATGTTGCTCACTTTTAAGTTCGTGAAACGTCACATAGAGGTAGCTTCAGTACGGTGTCATTGGACGCGTTCAGGCAAAAGCCTGCTGCAGCTGCAGCGCAGCGTAAGGATATAGTGCTTTAAATTAACTGAACCCAGATTCTGTTATAGAGGTTATGAACTCGTGCTTTAATGCAACATTAGATTTTTGCATAAAAAAACAGAACGCTTGATTAACGGCGGCCGCTTCGAGAAAGCGCTGCAAGTGGCTACGTCACATGCGCCTCGTACAGGCTTCCGCTTTATGAAATCGCTTCAGCGCTGTTGCTAACTGAACGCGACCTTTTACATACATTTTGAAATGTTTTCATTTGAAATACTATTGCATTTTATCAGCAGAACACTTTTGCGTTTGGAATCGTATTAAGCGTAAAATAAAACAGAAACGTAAAGTGTTTAATATGGGTTGATTGCGTTCGGCTACAGCTAGATATGATATCCGCGAATTCTAAACACGTAAATTTGAGGTTATGTGACGTAAATTGCAAAAGTATCTAGTGGAATTTTCATGAACATTCAATGTAATATCAGAAGGAATTCCTGGGCATTAATTTAGATATTTCAGTACATTCTTAATGTCTGTGTAATAAATAATAATATTTTTTCACCCCACAATCAATTTAGCTTTCGGTTTTTCGAATTCTTATATTTTAGCAATCCCTATTTTGACAATTTATCATATTTTGAAAACCCCCTAAGATAAATTTTTGTTTATTGTGGGTTATGATAAGAATAAAGGGACGCCCCCTTCATTCTGTTTACTCAGAACAATGTCGTTTAAAAGCCACAGTTGTTAAGCATATTTTGACTCATCGAGGTGTAATAAAAACGGCTCATTTTGTGCTTGTTTGTTACTCCTCCAGTAGATGATTATTAACCTCGATGTTTTGCCAAATGCGAAGTAGATTTCTATCAAAGTATGCGACTTTAACGCTGTTGAACGACGTTGTTACGACTGCTACGAGTTTCCGAATAAGAGGAAAGAGTGTAGATGGAAGATTACAATTTACACGCTGTTCATTATTTCAGGACGAAGTTTTCTTTTTAGTATTGTTTTTTTTTTCTCAGAAGACACCAGTAGCAACTTTGAAGAAGCCTGGCATCGACGTCGACAATTGCACGGAAGAAAGGACAGAAAATCGACGCAGTTTTGGCTCGGAACCGCCCGCCTTGATACTTCAAAGAAAAAAAAACGGTTCTTTTCAGAACCATCAAATTCAACCGAGAATCGTGAAAACGTAGACACAAAATGAACTTAGTAGTCTCGAAAGGAAATTTCAATTTTAAAAACCTAGTGGCGCCATCTGAGCTCTAACATACAAAGTTTAAAATACAGGGATCTGTAAAGCTACAGATGCGCCATCTGTACCTCTACAACTCAAGCTTGCCTTACAGAAACCTGTAACTGCGACGTCATCGCCACCTATAATTCAACTGTCCCAGTATAATTTACAGAAATCTGTAAATCTTACGTATAATTTCAAACTTTTAGGAAGTTCTTTTGTAAACTTAATCAATAAAAATTGGCGGGAACTCTTCTGCTCCGCTTTCCATCAGTCCGACACCTCCTCGCGTTTATGTGATCCTGGTAGCAAGATACAAAAATTGCAGAAAATTTGTTCAGGGGAGACAGTAGAAATTGGCGGGAAATTTTCAGCTCCTAATACCCGTCGTCCGACACCTCCTCGCGTTTATGTGATCCTGGTAGCAAGATTCAAAAATTACAGAAAATTTAGCCTGCAATAAAAATTGGCGGGAATTTTTCAGCTCCCAACATCCGTCATTCGACACCTTCTCGCGTTTATGTGATCCTGGTAGCAAGATTCAAAAATTACAGAAATTTTAGCCTGCAATAAAAATTGGCGGGAATTTTTCAGCGCCGGATCCTTTCATCCAACACCTCTTCGCGTTTATGTGATCCTGGTAGCAAGATTCAAAAATTGCAGAAAATTTGTTCGGTAGCGACGGTAAAAATTGGCGGGAAATTTTCAGCGCCGGATCCTTTCATCCAACACCTCCTCGCGTTTATGTGATCCTGGTAGCAAGATTCAAAAATTGCAGAAAATTTGTTCAGGACAGACAGTAAAAATTGGCGGGAAATTTTCAGCGCCGGATCCTTTCATCCGACACCTCCTCGCGTTTATGTGATCCTGGTAGCAAGATTCAAAAATTGCAGAAAATTTGTTCAGGACAGACAGTAATAATTGGCGGGAAATTTTCAGCGCCGGATCCTTTCATCCGACACCTCCTCGCGTTTATGTGATCCTGGTAGCAAGATTCAAAAATTGCAGAAAATTTGTTCAGGAGAGACAGTAAAAATTGGCGGGAAATTTTCAGCGCCAGATCCTTTCATCCGACACCTCCTCGCGTTTATGTGATCCTGGTAGCAAGATTCAAAAATTGCAGTAAATCTGCTTCAGAATTTTTTTAATTGGTTTCTAAAATTGGCGGGAAATCCTCGGCTCCGGATAAACTCTGTTCGACACCTCCTCGCGTTTATGTGATCCTGGTAGCAAGATTCAAAAATCGCAGCAAAATTTTTCACAATTTTCCGGGACAGCAGAATTTTCTGCAAATTTTGTATCTTGCTACCAGGATCACATAAACGCGAGGAGGTGTCAAATATGATACTTCAGGCGCTGAAAAATTCCCGCCAATTTTTCCTAACTTCTAAATTATCTAAATTTTCTTATTGAATTTTTTTGCACCATTTTTAAATTTAATTTTCTCGGAAACGGCGCGAGCTACAGACTTGCGGTTTGCACCATTCGATTCGTCTGCTCAAGCTCTATGAGGGTGATTTTTTTGGCGGCAATCTATTTTTCGTAAGAATCCTGAAATTTTCATGGACTATAGCCTTACTACTTTTTCGCCCAAAAAGTATTTTCTTCTCCTAAAATCACGAAAAAATTCACCAACGTAGATCTCGATGAGGCGCATTCAAAACCGGGCTCCGTTCCTCTGTAGGCCAGCCCCTTTCCGAGGTATCGACCCCGAAAGGGTGGTCGCAGAAAAACACTTTTTTCTCAGCGAAAAACTGAAAATGTAAAAATCCGGTGGCGCCAATCGAATAATCGTTATTTTTTGAGTGATAGGACATGGTTTTAGTGAATAAAACAGCTAAAATAACAATAAAAGCAATAAACGTAATTAATTCATTCTTATATTACTAGTGCTGCCATCTATCGAGCAACCGGTGGAACCTACACGTTATCAAGGAAAACAGGTTTCTGTAATTTTGCAGCAATCTGTAATTCTTCACCACCAATGACCTGTAAGTTGCACTATGGGCTTGAAGATGGCGGCACCAGTAATAATGAATAAATTAATTACATTTATTGCATTTACTGTTATTTTAGCTGTCTTATTCACTAAAGCCATGTCCTATCACTCAAAAAATAACGATTATTCTATTGGCATTAGCGGATTTTTACATTTTCAGTTTTTCACTGAGAAAAAAATGTTTTTCTGCGACCACCCTTTCGGGGTCGATATCTCGGAAAGGGGGTGACCTACAGAGGAACGGAGCCCGGTTTTGAATGCACCTCATCGAGATCTACGTTGGTGAATTTTTTCGTGATTTTAGGAGAAGAAAATATTTTTTGGGCGAAAAAGTAGTAAGGCTATAGTCCATGAAAATTTGGGGATATCTACGAAAAATAGATTGCGGCGAAAAAAATCACCCTCATAGAGCTTGAGCAGACGAATCGAATGGTGCAAACCGCAAGTCTCTAGCTCGCGCCGTTTAGGAGAAAATAAAATTTGAAAAAAGTGCAAAAAAATTCAATAAGAAAATTTAGATAATTTAGAAGTTCGGAAAAATTTTCGGGAATTTCTCTGCGCCTGATGTATCATACTTGACACCTCCTTGCGTTTATGTGATCCTGGTAGCAAGATTCAAAAATTACAGTAAAATTGCTTCAGAATATTTTTTAATTACTTTCTAAAATTGGCGGAAATTCTTCGGCCCCGGATACACACGGCCCGACACCTCCTCGCGGTTATGTGATCCTGGTAGCAAGATTCAAAAATTGCAGAAAATTTGTTCTGGAGAGACAATAAAAATTGGCGGGAAATTTTCAGCGCCGGATCCTTTCATCCAACACCTCCTCGCGTTTATGTGATCCTGGTAGCAAGATTCAAAAATTGCAGAAAATTTGTTCAGGAGAGACAATAAAAATTGGCGGGAAATTTTCAGCGCCGGATCCTTTCATCCAACACCTCCTCGCGTTTATGTGATCCTGGTAGCAAGGTGCAAAAATCACAGAAAATTTGTTCAGCAGCGATGATAAAAATTGGCGGGAAATTTTCAGCGCCCGATCCCTTCATCCGACACCTCCTCGCGTTTATGTAATCCTGGTAGCAGGATTCAATAATTCGAGTAAAACTGCTTCAGAATTTTTTTAATTCGTTTCTAAAATTGGCGGGAATTCTTCGGCGCCGGATACACACGGCCCGACACCTCCTCGCGTTTATGTGATCCTGGTAGCAAGATTCAAAAATCGCAGAAATTTGGCCGGCAGAAAGAATTGGCGGGAAATTTTCAGCTCCTAATACCCGTCGTCCGACACCTCTTCGCATTTATGTGATCCTGGTAGCAAGATACAAAATTCGCACAAATGTTGGCCGATAATTTTTCTAGGGGTATTAAGCGCCACCTGTTTGGAATTTTGAAAGTACGATTTTGCCCGGACGTTTTAATTAATTTTCTTTTTTAATGTTGCTAAAAGAATTGTTTTTATTGAAAAGAATTTATTTTATTGAGAAAATAAAACAGTTTTTTTTTTATAATGTGTGAAAGATATTTTATTTATTTTATTCAAACTAATCGTAGTACACAACATATATTAAATTTGAAATGAAGATGAAACAGTCCTTACAACGTATTTACATAATTTGCAAGTAATTATCAAAAACATGGTTAACATTTTACAACAGTAAAATAAAACAATTTTCTGTACACGTTATTGGGTATCGATTACGTTAACATATACAGTAAAAACAATGTATTTGAATTTTATACATATAAAGATCACAGACAATTTTGCGTATGTAAAAACTATTGTTTTGTACATCATTTATAACAATATAAGTGTAATAGTTATTAAAAATATAACCAGTTAGTTTTAATAACAAGTTGACTTCGAGCAGTACAGTATGGAAAAGATAGACTATTTAAGCTTATATTTACACTTTACTTTTTATTACGTAACAAATTGACTCAAAAGTGTCCACACAAACATAATTATTGCAAAAATTAAAGTGCACCGTACAGTATTTGCTGTTGAATATAGTACATACATTGTTTTGCAATTATTATTATGTGTTGGCACGTTGCTTTATTTATTTATTTATTTATTTATATCGAAAAAACTGTTTTCTGATTTACTGAACTATCTAATGTTTAATACCAATAATTCTTGTGCAATAAATTAAAATTATTTAAAAAGAGCTGCAAGTTGCGAGATGGTGTGTTCTTGGGCAAGAGCTGCCAATTCCTTCACCCACTCGTCTAACAAAACACCACATAAAGCAACGTGTTGCGCTTCATTAAATTTAGGATAAACCAAGTTTTCCGGCTCTTCTTGAGTCACAACCAGCGGTATGTTCATTTCGATTTGGCTCGGACGTCTTCCAAACATGTTTGATATCGAAGAAAGCGACGAAGTGAAACTTCTACGTTTAGGCCCATTCCTCTGAAAAGGTTGGTCGTTTTCAGTGTTCACCGATACCACCGTCGAAGAAGATGAATTTCTATCTAAGGTGTTCCTCCTCACGTTCACTAATCTCGTTTCACGATCCAGCAGAAAACTTTTCGCCTGCTGGATTAAATTTACTCTATTTGCTTGGCAGAACATATATTCGTCAATTGTTTGTTTTAATGATCCAATAATCTGAAACAATGTAAATAAATAAATACATGCATTCCATACTTCTTTTCTTTTCGTATTAAATCTTACCTGAAATAAGGATGGCACATTCGGTTGTAGAATCAAACTGTGATCGAGCAAATAAGTTCTAAGCAAAGGCTGAGGATACACTGCTAACCTCGATATCAGTCCAGTTAAGTGTAAATTGATATAAAACGTATTATTTAACATGTGCTTGAGCTTGTCTAAAAGTATGGTTAGAAACGGGCCAGCCGTAACCGAGGAACTTAAAACTTCGTCGTCTTCAGCCGCTTTCCCGTTTTTACTGCAGTCTTTCTTTTGGTAAGTGCTGTTAGCGTACGATATCTGCCACGCTGGAAGAAATGGACGGTCTTCATCCACCGTTGTGTTTTCAATTTTCGCTTTCAAACTTTCATAACCGCTACTTTCACCGAAGGACGGGAGGCTGCTTGTGTTTTCAGCTTCAAAAAAAAAGAAAAACAGTATAAACACTTTTTACTCCTTCATAAATACCTTGAGGGGCATCCTGAGAGTCACAACCACTATATGAATTACTCCACTGCGAGCAGGCTACTTGGCAAGCGTTAATTTTATTCCTAGCGTCGCATAAGTATGCGTGATAGTTTCCGTATAAACTCTGTTGTCCGCCATAGTGATTCCAATGTACTTGCCTTCCGTCTAGTCGAGGAGATGAAGGGGCTTCACAGCACGACGGAGCCAAAGCCAATAATCGCTCGAAATTTTGGCATTGAGGATCCAAAGGTAATAACATACGGCGCTGTGACAGAATTAAATGCAAACACGGCTGCAAATATTGAAAAACCAATTCCAACATGACGTCTTCGCAGTTAATATCGACGAGAGTCTCAAAGAGTGCCAAAGAAACCAAAGTCAATTGCGAGTCGGAATTTATACGATTCATCAATATATTCAACAGCCGTTGATTGTCGTATTGAATTTGCAATAAAAACTGCAGCAGGGGATACAACAATCCAGGATGCGATACAGTTCGCAGAATTAACTCCAAGTATACAGTGGCAGTTATCTGTTCCCCGAGACTAGTCTGTAAGAGAGCAGGCCCGAGGACCGGTATCAAAAACCCCTTGTACATAAACTCCTGTAAATCTTTGGAAATATTTGGGTGGGCCACTTGAGCCACTGCGTTGCTAAATTCCAAAGACGTCACAAACGTAGACAAGTCTTTAATGTCTTTAACATCGTCTGGGGTTAATCTATGCCAATCTGGCACACTAATATCAGCTATAACGTGTGGTAACACTGAGTAGAGTCCGCTTAGGCCGGATGCTAATATAACGCACAAATTCGATTGTTGCGATATGAAATCACCTATGTTTCTCTTTTTCTTTGAGAGGGACATACATAATAAGAGAGCGTCTCTTGCTTGCATGCCGACAGCATCATCTCGATGCACGAATCTGATTAACAAAGCAAAAATTATAAATCTGAAATGAAACAGAAAAATGATCGACCTATCCAGGAGGCTGTGAATTAAAAATTTTTTTTTTTAAATTTAGGTTGGCAGTACCTTTTCTATTAATCTAAAGTAACCAATGAGGTTGATTGGGAATGAAATTAGTCAAACAACAACAATAAACAAAAGATTGGTGTTGCCAACGTAAATTTCACGGCCCACTTACTTTGAATTTTGTTCGTTTCTAAAAAATAAATCTACCAAGTCAATGTTTTGCATTAATAAAACGCAAAGTTGATATAAAAGGGCGACTAAACGCTGCTCCGTCTCCTTTGGTAGGACATCGTTGTGGCAGGATTCCATTAGTTTTAACATAGGCCGAAGGAACGGTTCGTGTACAAGAAGTAAATGACGTGATTGTCCGACGAGCATGTCGTAAAGTTTTAGTTGCTCAGATCTCACGGCATTTATGTACCTAAAATGTTCCGGATTATACAAAGGTGTTAAACGACAAATTTCCGAACTTACTTTCCCGTACGAATTCCCCACTCATATAATTTATCTAATATATTTTCGGTCAGCAAGTATTCCAAACACTGCGACGTTGTGGAAATGGGCAATGTGACTTGGTCGGCTTTTTTAATGTCGTATAAAAGCAGCGAAACCATCTGCTCGAGGTGGTTGACGACCCCCAGAACGTCATCGTGGCTCGGCAATTGCTGAAAAGACGGGGAGTATTTTAAAAAAGTTAAAAATAAATATTTGTAAATACGTCATACACATAACCTAGAACTGTCAAAACTACGTACTTGACTTCTCTGGATGATCTTTTGAGCTTGTTGCCAATGTCCTTTGAAACTGTCGTACAAAGCGGAGGAATTATATTCCTCTTCGGGGCTTAACAAAGCCCTTGGCTGACGAGTTGGGCTTATAAAAGAATTATTGCGTAACCATTCCATTATACAAATTCAAGCAAATCTCAAGAACACTCCATACTGAAGATGCACATATTTCTAACTAAGCAGCTGCACTTATATTACAGCAATAATGTCACTCATGGTCGTCGACTGTTGTAACTTTTTTCAATTTATTTTTAGCTGCATACACCCACATAGTCAGTTCGTATAAACAAATTTTAACCTTTACATTATCACATCACACCCGTCGACGCAGATAACGCCACATTCCTTTTAGAAATTAGAAATACCACCACCGATTTATTGAACAACATCGAATTATAGCGTCGCAGTAAAAAAACATTATAAATTAAGACGTCCCTGACGCGCTTTATTATTTGATTTCCATAACTAGATTAACGCACATCGTTTAATTAAAAAATATACTTCACAGTTTTAATATCCCTAGCTAATCTCCGTCGAATTAAACAAATGCGCTCTAGATAAATCACTTATCTCTAAATACACTCTGCAGTATTCTAACACCCACGCTTTCAGGAAATTATATATTTCATTAAATTATACCCAGAAATTGAAATTATTGCCGCTTACTTTCAGTATTTTTTATCATTTCATTTCAAAGAAATTGCATTGCTTTTTGATTTGATTTTGAGGGTTGGTATCAAAGAAGAAGAAATAAAACCTTCAATTTAAAACTTCTTCGATCATGGGGGATAAATCGCAGCGTTCCTTGCCATATACAAAGCGTTAAAATATTATTATTTCTTATACTTTACTATTTTCGTATGAAAATTAAAATTAATCGATTACTTTGTGAACATACGTTTCGTACCTGCAGCTAACTTCACACTGTCATGGCCGCTCCATTGTAGAAATATTTGACAGCCGAAAGGATGTTTATATTACAAGTTATACGAGAGAGGTTATTAAAATGCCCTACGTTTTACCACTTGTAGACGAAATTTACTGAAATAAAGCAATAAATAAGACTTTAAAATTAAGAATGCCCAGCCTGATCTTGCTGTTCGTCGCCGCTCTTTTTAAATACGGCCTCAGTGAGAACGACGGGTATTGTGGGTTATACAGAGGTAAAATATGTAAAAATTATTTAGATAGTTCTAATTTCGTGTGGTATGCAAATAGTTCAAGTGGTTGGATACATGAACAGATCACTACAGGACTATGGGAAGAAATGATCGTCGGTTTGAAAGAACCGTGCAGAAGCGCAGCCGAGGTAACTATTTCAACATCAATCAATACCAACTCGCTTTACTTATTATTAAAGATAAAAAAAAACCCTTTCAGAAATTATTATGCATGTACGCATTTCCACAATGTGAAGGTATAGAACTAGAAAGGCCTTTACCACTGTGTTACAATGACTGCATCGCAGTCAAAGAACAATTTTGCTTTAACGACTGGGCACACATCGAAGACAACAAAAAGCGGGGCATTTTCTATCAGTCAAGGGGGCACTTCGAATTACCTGACTGCGACAAACTACCGCAGTACGATAAACAAAAGAAAAATCCGATTTGCTCGTATGCCGGATTGATGGAAATTAAAAAGGACGAAGTCACATGTAAGTAATCAAGTGGTGGAACACAAAAACCATTATCTTATCAAAGTTTGTTTTAAGATGACTGTGTCAAGGGCCGGGGGCGATTTTACCTGGGTAAAGTAAACGTCACGAAAAATGGATTGGAATGTCAAAGGTGGGATTCGCAAATCCCCCATTCGCACGAGCGACCTCCCAGTTTTTTACCCGAGTTACAAGATGCAGAGAATTATTGTAGGAATGCCGGGGGAGAAGAGCCGGTACCTTGGTGCTTTACAACAAACGCCACCGTTCGCTGGCAGTACTGTAATATACCCAATTGTTCTAACTCGACAATCCAAAAAGATGACATCCGCACTGGCATCGCTATGAACAAGTATTTATCGCCGAAATTTCTGATAATAACATCAATTATTTGCCTGCTCATTCTTATTGTGCTGTTGCTCTTGATACTTTTATCCCATCGATTATATAAACACCATCGCCTTGGCTACAATCCAACTGATGTAAATGAGATTTCCATCGACTTAGATAAGTTGCCTAGCAACGTTGCATATCACAGGTAAATTAAATTTAATGACTGCGCTTTGATGATTGCAATCATTTTATACGTTTGCAGAACTGGTGCTCAATTAAACCCCAAATTAGAACAGCTAGAATTTCCACGCAATGACATCATATACATAAGAGATCTTGGGCAGGGGGCGTTTGGCAGAGTCTTCCAAGCGAAAGCCCCTGGTTTAGTGGCCGGTGAAGAATTTACTTTGGTCGCTGTGAAAATGTTGAAGGATGATGCGACTGAGGATCTTCAAGATGACTTTGAGAAGGAGGCCTGTTTGTTAGCTGAATTCGATCATCCGAATATTGTGAAATTATTGGGGGTATGCGCAATAGGCAGACCGATGTGCTTGTTATTCGAATACATGGGGAAAGGCGACTTGAACGAATATTTGAGGCAGTTTTCTTCTCACAACTACAACTTGAGCAGCATCGAAGACAATAACAGAGAAACCAGCTATCTCTTATCACACACTGACTTGCTGGACATAGCTTTACAGATAGCAGCTGGAATGGTCTATTTATCGGAGCGAAAGTTTGTACATAGAGATCTTGCAACCAGAAACTGCCTGATTAACGATCAAATGGTTGTGAAGATAGCTGACTTTGGCTTGTCACAGAAAATTTATTTACAAGTAACGTCATGTGGTGTGAAATTTGTCAATGAGTTAATCTGTCAATTTTTTTTAGGATTATTATAAAGGTGATGAGCATGACGCAATTCCTGTAAGGTGGATGCCGTTGGAGAGCATCTTATATAATAAGTACACACCGGAATCGGATGTGTGGGCTTTCGGCGTTTGCCTGTGGGAAATTTTCTCGTTTGCTTTGCAACCGTATTTCGGTATGACACACGAAGAAGTCGTTCGGTTTTTGAAGGCGGGCAACGTTCTTTCAAGTCCGGAAAACACCCCGGCACCTATATACGAAGTGATGAAGCAATGTTGGGCACAAAAACCCATCGACAGGCCAAATTTCAAAGTAATCTATCATACTTTAAGAAACATCTATTCAAATATGGTCTCTATGCCCATGCATAAATAGTTACCGTTTGTTTGGTTTACAAAAAAAATTCATTACGTATTTATTTTTAATGTTTATTATTTTTTTATATGCTATTTTAATTATCTGGGATGTGAAAAGTGGAAGATTGCAGCTAATTGTTTCCAAAGTGTTCGATATAGTTTGTATTTTACATTTAGACTGATTTTTGTTGAGAAATTTTATGTTCCTAGTATTTAATGAATATCAGGGAAATTTTTGTAATAAAAATTCCATTGTACATCGTCTGTGAATGTGACGTGTTTTTTATATTTATAGCTTACACAAAAGAGTGCTCAGTACTACTTTTTATATGTATGTAAGGTATCAAAAATTTTTAAAATTTATTACTATACCAAATAAATCTTTTAAAATATTCCTGGTTTTTTAATCCTAGTTCAAAGAAAATTACTTTTTCGTGCACGTTATATACATATCTATTAGTTTTGTTATTATTGCATATAAATATAATTTATAATTTCAGAAAAATGACCATAACAAGAGGAGTGAGTCAATTAAAGGACTCTTTAACTATAACATGATATATTAATTTATAGAAATTAAATTTACATTTGCGTACAAAATATCTTATGTGACTTATCTACACATGTAAAAAGAAAAGCAAAAATACGTTGTTACTAGAAAAGAAAAAAAAAACAGATTTGTATTGTGAAAGGCTAAAATATGAATCACGAATTAAGAGTTTAAAATGTCGCAAGCCAAGTTTTCTTTCTATTATTTGAAATTGCTCAATCAGTCAGTTGTATTTTCAAAATGATTTTAGAAGTATTTTTTTTTTTAAACCAGATGGATAATTAAACAATATAACGTCTAAAGCTACTGTTTTGTGATCTATTTTACTTTGTACATCTAAACAAATTAACTCTATGCAATGGAATAAGTTTCGATCATCATTTGATTAAATTTCGTTTCCAAAATTTCATTTCAATTTCTCGTTACTTTCAACAATAAATAAATAACACCAAAAAAAGTTAATTTAAACTGAAATACCTTATGATAACTCTGCAAGCCGTTTTAAAATCTATCAACAATTTAATTAGTTCGCAAACAATCAAAAATCACTTCATTTTTTCTTGGTGACCGCTGGAAACTCAGGCACGTTGGTTGTTACTTGAGGTGTATTTATACTCGAGTCCGGCTCTGGGATATCATTTTCCGGGTGAATGTCATGAGGATCTGATGTATCATCGAACAGCTGACTAAAATCAATCAAACCAGATCCATAAGTCGTCAATTCAGAGCCGGAAACCAACGGATCTAAAGAACATAAAACTTTATTTTAACCAATTTCACCTTCACTTTTAAATCACTTACCACTCTTGTTAGTTCCCGCTTCGTTATTTTGATAGCTCAATCCATACTCAGGAGCATCATCATTAAACAACTAAAAGAAATAAAATCATTTAAGGCCTACCGAATTTTACTTTGTTATTTCAAATACATACCCCAAGCAAAGCATTGGCATCCAATGATCCGCATCCGTTTAAAATATCCTTGAACTGATCAATCTCTGACTGTGTACTTTCAAGGTGCACATCTAAATCATCTCTGTAACATCCATTAGTACCCTGTGTACTATGGTTTTAAAAAAGTTGATATTAATAGCAACAGACAAATAGGCACAAATAACAGCCAGGTTTAAAAACAGGGCTATTATCTTAACCTAATCTTAAGCGCTCTCTCTCTCTCTCTCTCTCTCTCTCAAGAAAAAATTTACTTACACTGAGTTTAATCTTGCATAATCAGCTGCACCAATCCTTGCAATGGTCAAGTCAGGGGAATCACTCAGCTCTCTCTTAATAGGTTTCGTATTTCCATTTAGCACATCTAAATTATAACTCCCGTTGATCAGTTTACTCAAGAGGGTGTCTTGAGTTGAAGGGTTTAGAAACACTTTTTCTCCGTTCAGGTCTAAATCAGATGGGGCTTCCAAAGTTTCAATCACTTCTTCGGTTATACTCAGATCGGTACTCGATACAACTTCTTCATTCAACGGCTCTGGTGATAATTCACCTTC
Organism: Prosopocoilus inquinatus; assembly: GCA_036172665.1. Lineage (NCBI taxonomy): Eukaryota > Metazoa > Arthropoda > Insecta > Coleoptera > Lucanidae > Prosopocoilus > Prosopocoilus inquinatus. The sequence goes on along the minus strand of CM069880.1, from coordinate 13,898,804 downwards.
AAGTAGTTCACGGACTAGTATCGGATTTCCTTCCTTATCCACCTGAGGAAGAAATAATTTATCGGTTTATAAATTTAACCGCAGTGCTTGCCGGCTTACCAAATCGGGGGAGTCCATAAGTATTTCGTCTGATGTAATCGGGGCAATATGACATACTTCAGCCAATAAATCTGACGAGGCCTTTTGCTGATTGCTTGTCGATTGTGGACTCTGCGTGCATGAAATAAAAGTGACTTGGTTTGAGCATAGCTTGAGCGATACTTACATTCGTTTGGACAATTTCTTCTCCTTCGTTTTCAAACAAATCATCCGGCAAGACTTCGGTACAATCTAGCTCATGTATGGTAGGGCCGTCAGATGTTGTCGATGATTTCTTAGTCTTCTTTGCTTGAGGACTCTCGTTCAACATTAGAGGGTAATGTCTTTTAACTCCCAAACCACCCATTCTAGCAGTCGGTTGTACCATGGTTACAAGAAATTGAATCAACTGAAAGAGCAAAGTTTAGCTTTTGTAATGTGAACTGATATTAATAACCATAGCACGGATTGGATATGCAGTTCCTATTAGAAATCAGACCTTGGCAGGCAGATCGGAACACCTTCATTAAAAGCACGCATTAAATAGTTATAAAAATATTTGTAACTTAATGATGATGACATGTAGCTCTCGAAAGTTGTTTTGCTTGAACCGAACTTAGAGAATATTCAATCCGTGCTATGATTTTAACATACTTTATTTACAATTTGTTGCTGTTTCATATGTTTCTGCCTTAACATGGCCAATTCCCTCCACAAAACAGCATTTTCCTGCTTCATTGCCGACAATTGAGTGTCCACACTGGCCTGTTTTCCTCGTAACAATTTAACATCTGACAGTACTTTTGATAAATCATCGGATTTTACGACGTACTGAGCCGGTGCTGAAATCGATTTTGTACCAGTGACCTGCATAAAAACATTAATTAGCGTCGGGGCTTGCTTGAGAAGAAGTAAGAAATTTGCAACTCACTTTTCGTTTGATGTTTTTCAACAGCTCCGGCTGATCTCTTTGAAAGCAAGGATGAAAAAATTGAATTTCGTCTTTTTCTGCGTCCATAGTGCCATTTTCAACGGTCGACATCTTGTGGAAACCATCTATAAATTTAATTTAATTTAATTAATCTCCTGGCAGTTACAAATTTATAAATCACTCTGTAATCTGTCTAAAGATTCGGTCTTGTTATAATTCATTCATAAAACATACAATAACCTTGACTAACACAGAGTTTATTTTCTATTTTAAGAAGATTTAAGACGTTTTCGATTCATTGCTCCAGAGTGCTCTCATGATATTGTTGTCTTGTTTTAATCTCGATCAATAAATCGAAAACAACCCCCATATTCTGTAACTCATAACAACATATTTTGACCAATCACATACATAAAAATGCATTGCAACTAAGTACTGATTGATTAAGATATGTCTCTTAATGATTTGCTATGATATGTTACAAAAACCTTCCTTATTTATAAGAAATGATTTTATTTAACAGTTACACTGACATACTAATTTTGGTATCTAAAATTGGTTCTGTTGATTACTATTTTAGAACTGTTTTTATTTAAAACAATGTTTACTTACACATATTTAGCTGTCTCACAAAACTGCTCATGTTGTTATGCTTGTAATACACTGGTAACAATTCATACCAGAACTGCGCTCGATTCTGTATAATGAAACTCTTCCCGGCCTAAAATCATCGACATTGAAAACTATTAAATCAAATACCCACCTAAACGAGGCACAAAAGGGGTTCTCAACAGATAATAAAATTAATTTGACATCTATTACGTACCGAACTCCATGAAATTAAATGGTCCGTCCCTGGATCATTAACCATTCGCCATAACTTAGTTAAAAAAGCCGGGATGTTTATGGCGTTCTCTGATAACGGCTGCATGATGATTACTATTTAAATATTCGATTGTAAATACTTTGGGTAGATATACTTGTGCACGGAGACTCTTAAACAACAACGTTCACAATCAAAATAATAAAACATATGACACCATATTAAATTTAATATGTCATGAATACAGCCGCACTTGTTAAGATTCTTCAACAGTGTTGCCAATATTCTTCCATTAAAATAATTACATGTTTTCAAAATCGATAATTTCGTTAATACTCAAAATCGATAATTTCATTAATACCTACGCAATTTCTTAACTGATTTTTCATATTTCATTCTGTTACTTCAAGAATTATCCAAGTCAAATAAACTCCCTGAGCGAAATGATGCAACGTATTACCGGATTTCTTTTATAAAACTTAACGATGTCTTCAATGCTTCGCAAGGTTTGGTCAAAAAAACGAAAATGCACAAAAAAATGTGGTAAAGTGTTTAATCAAACATTAAAAGCAATTAAATTAAATGCGTGCAGTAGTAAGAAGTACATCTGGCAACGCTGTACATCATTGCAGCTACCTCTACCTATCTTCACAGCATTCATGAAATCAACACACGACGCATGACAGCTTTTTAGTTTATTTGTGTCGAACGTTACATGGAATTGTATAACATGGATTGAATACCGAATGTAATTACCGAAAACCAAAGAATTAACTCTATTTACAATGCACGAATACTACTACTTTTCCTTTTATACTTTGAAATAATCAAGTGAAACTACTTAGCTAATCTAAACTGCATTTCCCTTCCTTCAATTTAAATCACCTTGCAACTGTGCAGTTGAATAATTTAATGAGTAAAATGCCACGACAGTATAATTCTAATCATGTGATTATTCTAAACTTTGAAGTCGATTCCAAGTACTAATTAATTATAAATGACGGAGTAGAATTTGAAAATCCCTGCAAGAAGCATTTGCAAAGTTTAAACCAACTGACAATCAATAATACAATGATTTCTATAATTCAAAGCTGTTTTTCCATACGACAATTACCAAAGAATGCAATAAACATCGTGCCATGTAGATTAAAAAAACTAAGTACAAGCGCTCCCGATGCCTTCCCATTCCCAACTCAAGCACGAGTTGTAATCGCTGGTGCTGGGGTTGTTGCGAATTCAGTGGCTTACCACCTGGTAGAAAACGGCTGGAGAGATCTGGTTGTGTTAGAACAAAATAAAATTGGGAGTGGAACCTCGCATTTCGGTTCTGGCACTCTCGGCTTATTCAAACCGATCGCCCACCGAAATATCATTTGGTACAGTATTAAATTATACCAAAAATTACAAGCGATGGGATATGAAATCGGTATGAAACAATGTGGTAGTATAAGCCTAGCACAAACGAATAATAGATTAACAGCTTTAAAGAGGCGTATAGCTTATAATATTCCTACCGGCCTTCACTGCGAGTTACTGTTGCCCCATGATTTAAAACAAAAACACCCGTACTTAAATACAGAAGATATTGCAGGAGCCGCTTGGATACCCGATGACTGTATTGCTGATCCTAAAGCAATTTGTAATGTCTTGGCTGATTTGGCAAGGAAAGGCGGTGCTAAATACATCGAGAATGTAACAGTGCTAAAAGTTTTAACAAAAAATAACAGAGTATTTGGGGTTGAAACCGAAAAAGGAACTATAAATTGCGAATATTTTATAAACTGTGCCGGAATGTGGGCTCGAGAATTAGGATTGGAATGCACACCCGAAGTTAAAATTCCAGCTTATCCTGCAGAACACTTTTATGCCACCGCAAGGGAATTAAACATAGGTTTCTACTAAATTGATTTATTTAAAGAAAGCAGCACTGATGTTAATAATTTCATAGGGTTAGATGAGAATTTGCCTTGCATTCGTGATTACGATGCGCATACTTACGCAAGGGAATACCAGGGTGGATTTATGGTAGGCTGGTTTGAGTTGGAAGCGAAACCTGCTTTTGAAGGGCGAAAGGTACCAAAGAATTGGATGGAGCACGTTACAGCCGATTGGAAACGTTTCGGTTGGTCTTAAGTTACATCTTGTGTATTAATTGGGGCATTAATTCGATTTTTTTAAAGCACCTTTGTGGCAAAAAGCTGTGAAAAGAATACCGGTTCTTGGTGATTGTAAAAATCCTGTGCTCGTTAATTCACCTGACAACTTTACTCCAGATGGACGATGGATTTTAGGCGAGACACCGATTATTATTAATTACTTCGTCGCTTGTGGTATGAACGGAAATTCTCTGCAGGTAATAAATAATAAATTCCGTGTCGAATAATTTTGACTTATTTATTTAAATAGGGGGCAGGAGGTATAGGAAAGGCTGTTGCCGAATGGATAATAGAAGGTGAACCGACTCAAGATTTACTACCCTTTCATATTCAGCGGTTTTTAGACGTTCACAACAGCAGAAGATATTTGCAACAGAGGACGAAAGAAGTAGTTGGAAGGTAAGTTATGATACCCTGCGGAAACAAATTAAAAAAATACCGTTTGCAGACATTATTCGATTTTATATCCCCATCAGTGTGAGTATAAATATGCCAGAAAATTGCGGTGCTCTCCTCTGTACAGCGTTTTGCAAACACGTGGAGCTGTCTTTGGCATAAAAATGGCTTACGAGAGAGCTTTATACTTCGACTCTACATACAAAAGTATTAAATACAATTGATTACAAACAATTTAATAATAAGCTTATTATTTTAGGAGGTGATGCCACACCTGAGATGCCCCCCGGAAGCTTTTATAAGCCAAAATTCTTTGATTTTATGCGAGAGGAATACATTGCATGTCGAGAAGGCGTTGGAATTATAGATATGTCATCTTTCTCTAAAATAGAAATAAAAGTAAAGCAAAATTATTTTATAAATCCGTACATATAGCTTCTGTTAGTTATTTAATGATTTAGATCGTGCAGGAGGTATTTGGTATTTTTAGAAATTTAAAAAGAATTATTTTTAGTCTGAAAATCTGGACGTGGTGACTTATTTACAAAGAATATGCTCAAACGAAGTGGATATTCCTATTGGTGGTATAGTACACACTGGTATGCAAAATGAACGGGGAGGATACGAAAATGATTGCATGCTTGTAAGGCAGTCGGAAAAAAGGTATTAAATAGAATAACAGGGTTTCCATTTACTGGGAAAAGTCAGGGAATTCAAAAAAGATTCATAATGTCAGGGAAAAGTCAGAGAATTTGGCTGTTTTAATACAAAAGTCAGTGAAGAAAAATCTTATTATTTATTTGGTGTTAATTATTTTAAATTCTAAAAGTAATTCAATTAGTTTCTGATGACTTTTAAAATAAATAACTTTTGTACGTACAATTTGTTTCCCGAAATTAGAAAAAAAAAAAAAAATTGAAAAGAGTTTTGAATATTAAAAAACTGCATAATCTCAGTAATTCGTGAAAAAGTTTATCACAGTTTTTAACAAAAAAATATTCATACAGCCTTCAATATAGGCAACCGCACAAACGACTGCGTTCTGTGGGTTGCCTGTACTAAGGCTTCTTATTTAATTTATTTTTTTTTTTTTGAAAAGTTGAATTTATTATTTTTTAAGTCGTTTTATTAGAATTAATTGTTTATAATTTTTAAAGACAATTTAATATTTTTCACTTTTATTACCTGTACAAATTAAAAATAATTAAATTACATTTTTTGTACGCTTAGTTTTTCTATTCTGAAATCCAGAATTGGAAAATCGTTCGAATATGTAGAATTTATAAACGTGTATAGTCGCAGTGAAATGTAAGAGCTTGTCAGTTGTCACCCTGAATGAATACTATTTTATATTTACAGTTATTTTATGGTGTCTCCGACAAGTCAGCAAACACGTGTATATGAATGGATGAACCGACATTTACCCAAAAACTCTTCTGTGGATTTAAATGACGTCACATCCATGTACACGGTTATAAATGTGGTTGGCCCAAAAGCCTCGGAACTGCTTAATGAATTATCCAATACAGACATGACTCTGTCACCGTTTTCATACAGAAAAGTAAACGTTGGTTATGCATCTGATGTGATGGTGATGTCTTTCACTCATACTGGAGAACCCGGTTATTGTTTGTACATACCTTCTGAATATGCACTTCATGTTTACTACAGATTAATGACGGTAAACAAAAATATTTGTTGTTGAATAAATTAATATGTACAAGATGGACTTTTAGGTTGGTAGAGATTATGGGGCTCGTGATGTTGGTACGTTAACGCAACGTTTCATGCGCATTGAACGTTTCATACCATTCTGGGCTGAAGAATTAAATAGTTTTACGACACCGTACGAAGCAGGAAATGGTTATAGCGTTCGCTTGGATAAAGTAGGTTCCACTTTTGGTGTCACAATAAATTAGAATTTTTCTTTTGTAGAAAGAAAATTTTATTGGAAAGCCAGCGTTGCAAAAACAGAAAGAACACGGGGTCAGAAAACAGCTGGTTTTCTTTCACTTAAACGATCTCAACCCTGATATAGACATCTGGCCCTGGGGTGGTGAGCCGATATACAGAAATAATAAATTTGTCGGAACTGTCACTTCAGCAGGGTGGGATCATTTTTTTTAAAAATATATACTATAAATCCATAATATTTCTTATTTTTAGGTATGGATTTTCCACCAATAAATTAATTTGTTTAGGATTTATACGTAGACCAAGCGATTCAGAACTCAAAGTTGTGACAAATGATATGATTATGGCCAAGGATGCGGTGTATGAAATAGATATAGCCGGAAAGTGTTTCACAGGAACACCGCATATTCATCCACCTTTAATAGCAAATAATATAGCTCGGCAACAAAAATATAGGCCCACTGTGATACAATATAAAAGTGATATCTCGGTTTAATTTGTGAGCCAATCCTAGCAATAATAATAACGTTCTCGAATCTAATCTAGTCATAATAGATTTAGAACTAGTCGTTTGTGTATTGTGTTAAATAATCATAATCTCTTGAATGCAAATAATAAGCGCTGTGAAATTTTACTTAATTTGTAGAAATGTATTCGAATTTTTTGACTGATTTTTTGAAATTTTGTTGTGATTTTACAAATTAAATATAAATATATTAATTGAAACTTTTTTTTTTATTTACCTTTAAATACGGGCTTAATTTTTTGAAGGACCACGAAATTTTAACAAAACATGAAGTTTGAAGCATATGATATGCACAAGTCTGATGTTAGGCACTAAAAACAAAAGAAGGTTCGTTTGTGCGGCATTTTTTAATTTTTCAACGTTACTCGTCGATTAAATTAAATATTTAAAATCAAAACAAATGTGAAAGGTCTTTATTAATTTTATATTTACGGTAAAAATGATTTTTGGTGCAAAAATGAGCAAAAAAATACGTAATAAATGACATCCTGGTAGATCAATTTGGCAACATTGCTCGTGCTAGCAGTGACATATCATTCTACGTAAATGAGTCTGTAAATTCAATTTATTTTTAGAGTTTGTGGTCGGTTAAAGTCGACAAAACGCATCTTTTTGTGTGTACTTACAGCTTAGGTACAATATGAATAAAACAACCAGTAGCTCTGAAGATTCAGACGATATCACTATGACCGCCCAAGAGTTGCATATTCTTTCGGAACTTGACAGGTAGGTCGTAATTAGCGTTTTGTTTACGGCTTTCTCAAGACATCTGTTATTTTAAATTTATAGCCGCCAGTATGGATTTTTGCAATTGAATATCCCGGAGAATTCCAAGAAGAAAGCACTGGTCGTCAAGGTTATTTCATTCAACCTACTCACTTTTTTTTGGTATGCTGACTCTACTTTTTTTTTTAGGCTGTAAAATATTTACAGCTAATGGTCGTTCAAGCCAGAAGACAACATCGTTCTTCAGAGGCAATGGGGTACCAGAAACACAGTTCCAAAAACATCAGCATTGATCCAAAAACTTGGGTGAAGCTGGGCCATTTTCATTTGCTTTTAGAAGAATATCGAAAAGGTAATTTCACTCAAATTAATTTATTTTCATGTGGCTTTCATATAAATTTTTATAATTTTCTAGCTCTTTCGGCTTATCAGATGTTCTACAAAACGCAAGCAGAAAACCATTGGATGGATCCTACTTTTTTATACGGCTTGGGAATGGTTTATTTTCATTACAACGCATTTTTATGGTAAGTCTGTTTTCTAATTTAATATCATATTTCATAACAACGGGGCTTGTACCTGTTCGAAAATCATTTGAAACAATCAAGGTGACAACTTAAAAAAAAAATCAAATTCTTATGAGATTTCTGTTTGTAATTCACACAGGATGCGATATGGGACAATTACTCAAAATTCTGAGAATGCGCGGGACAACCCTGATTTTAACATCTTAACATCAGCACTATTACAAAAATTATTGAGTAAGTAACTAATGCAGAGGCAAGATAAGTGGCGTTGCATATCGCTTAAAATTCTACGGCAGCTAAATTTGACATATCAGTTGACCTAAATAATTTTAGGTTATGTTGGACATGCTTAGCTTAAGAGGTGATACTTTTTCCTTTAATTTATGCTTATGACAGTAAACAAAAGTAAAATGCTGAACTACACAGTTTTCATTTGTTAGTTGAGCAAAAACAATTTGATATTTCGATAATTCACATAGAATTTTTATAAAATCTGTTGCCCTACAAAGCAATTTCTTTGACATTAATGGCAACGACTATTTTTCATGTATACCAACTGTTGGTAACGGAAAAGTTATCAGAATCTAACAATATTTTATTTAAGTCACATTTAAATTTTTTTAGCTTCCGTAGATGAAGTACGACGTTTTAATTTTACAACTTCAATACATTAATTAGCTTTTCGCAATAATTAGTAATTACTGTTTTTGTCACTAGATGGCGCATGGCGCCCTTAGCGACGTTACATCTGACGTCATTATTGACGTGCAACGCTCCTTAATTTGTCTCCCCGATAGATGTCACTCTTGAAATAATTTACTGCATGCGTTATCAATTTTATGTCACTGGAGTATTTAAAAAAAAATAAATAAATAAAAACTACCACAGTATAAAATTTATAATTATAATTTGTTCGACAAATAAATTTAATTTCTGTGAAAATATTGATTGTTTACTTTATTTACTGTTCCAACAAATTATATTTACAAATTTTATGTTAATTTTTTAAAGTTTTTTCGTCAAATTGATTTTTATTTCTAATTCTAACGTAGTCGTCACCATCTTATTTATGGTACACACAATCGTGGACAACTCAGTCTGAACGATTGAAAATTTGCTTGGCATTTGAAAATATCTCTTTGAATCAGTGGCGGCTAGTCGGGGGCGCAGTGGGCAGTGCCCACCCTGTTCTATTGAAGTAGCATTGAACTCTGCGACGGAACTGTTCCGATATTTAAAGTTGCACGTTACGGTTCCACATCGGGACAGCCCCGCAAAACAAATTATACTTGGAAAATGCACTTGTTTTTCCCTTTTGCAGTTGTTGCTCACCCGCAGTAACTCATCGCGAGCCGCCACTGTATTGAATTTATTTAATTTAATAATTACATACAGTGGTATAGTTTTAATGACTTTTAAACAAATTAAGATAACTATTCTCACGAACTTTTTTTACAAATAAATTCCTTCAAACAAATAATTAAAAAGGTAACGGAGGCTGTCAATTTTTTTCGATTTATATTCTGTAGTGAACACCCAATATTTTGAGAACCATATTATACAGGTGTATCATAAATGGCAGTCCATCCTCTAAATGGACTGCTGTGTTTTTAATAAACTAGGCTTATAAATACAGGATGTCCCGACAGTGCGTACTTGGGCAATATCTCGATAACTATTGAAGATAAAAGGAAATTGTTTCAAGTCATATTAATTAATTAAATTATGTAGATAAGGACTTTAGACTCATTTTTTTTAAACGAATAATTGATTAAAATGGCTGTAGAAAACAGACAAATTAGTTATTAATGTGAAATAATTCAAATATTTAGATCTAAGGCTTCTAAAAAATATTGCGTATAGGTATAGGATATGCATCACAAAAATGAAAGTACTTTTTAATATCCACTACATCTGTACCAAAAAAATTTCTCTTAGAGTTAAAATATAAGTAAAATAAAAATAAATAAAATAATGGCTGCAAACGACAGTTTTTAGAAAAAAATGTTAAATATCTCCAGAACGATTAGTTTTAGGCTTAGATTATGATATACAAAAATCTGTAGTAGGTACTTTATGGGCGATCCAAATTTGACATCATATATAGAGTGTGCCATTTGAAATAAAAAAAATTGCATCCAACACCACTGTTTTGATTCATCTTGTACAAACGAAAATAATTTCGTGTTGTACATAGAAATTCAAAACAAAAATGTCTTGAAACTTTTTTTGTATCTCGAGCAGGTCCAAAATATTTCCTGTCAACGTACTGTTGGGACATCCTGTATGTATATGTATTTTTTAAAATTATTTATTAACGACAAACTCTCGAGTAACAATAATGTGAAATAAATAAATTGATAGTCGTATCATATCAGTGTTTGAAATCTTAACAACGTATTGAGTATTCTATTTTAGTTCCAAGAAGATACCGGTTATCAATTATGCAATAAACCGCGATTATAAAATCAATAATAATTTTTAACTTGGCAGTTTATAATCTGAACGTACTCTAACTCAGGGTTTCATTATTAATGACGCTTCTGTCGAAGCTGCAATTTAATCGATTTAAAAAGTTACTGTACACGTGTACACCTATGTTATTTATGTATTTGGGTTTAGTTAGATGTAAATGTGTTTAACAGTGGAAGTAATTTTTTAAAGGGGGATAACAGAACAGATGCAATAACTGTTCGTGCGCGTGGTGTTCGCGCTTGGACCGATCGACATGATCTGCGTCACGTTCACCAACCCTCCCTCCGCGCTTAAAATAAGAGTTTGTCCATTCAGAAAGAGAGGTAGGGTCAAAATGTAGTTAACTTTGAATACATTGTATTGCATTCGTAAAAGGAAAAAGCGACGTTCCACGCCAATAAATTATCGTCTTTTTCAAAGTTACTTGAGAAATACCGTAGCACAGAATTCTCAAATCACTCGTTACAATTTTAACATGTTCAGAAAGTCCTAAACAAACGTCACCCTCCCTCATCAATAGAAAAAAAAAGTACAACACAAAATTCAATTCAATTCGCATTTTAAGCACAGCGTGCGGTTTATATAGGGTGTTAATACACAGTATATCAGTGGCACAGAGGTAAACTATCGTATCTCCAAATTTAGACAATTCTTAGATTATTAAGAAGATACTATGATTTATTTTCTTGGATACAAGACATACTATAGTTTCTAACGCCCAGGTCTGCTAAATTAGTGAATCTACACTTACGATCGTTTACCATACAAAGTAGAAAAGTCTGGTGTGAAGTAAAAAATGGTAAAAGCAGTAAACTAAAGTTTCCCTAAATATGGAAGTGCGATAGTTTACTTCTATACTACTAATATTGAAAGTACATGTAAGTACTTATATACAGGTCGGTGTTATAAAGTGAGAATATATATAATATAATGGGGAAAAGTAGAAGAAAAAGATGGGGCAGGTCTTTGTAACATAAATACCTCTTGTAGAGACTAAGTATAGTAACATGCATTTTATCAAGTCGCAGTTTCTCATCTAAATTGCAATATAATGCAATAATAATAATAATAAAAATTAGAAATTGAGTCAGTGCTATCCTCGGTTAAGAAGTATTAAGTGCTCAAGGGGTATTAACTGTTCTAAAAGCCTGGAAATCTCATGGTACATTAGTCGTAATATTATATAATTCAATTAATTATTTACCTCACAATCAAAGTGCGTTAACAAGAAACCCGTTACTTTTTATTCCTTAAAAACATGCAGATTATGTAAATAACCACGACGACAAAAAAAAATCTTGTCATAGCATGTATTTAACTATCTATATAAATAAACTGTCTTGTATAAAATGTATGGAGTCAGCGTCTGAAGAAAGCATTTCACTATAAATAAGTTAATTTTAAAAGTTGTGCTCAGATTGCACGGTAGGTCATTTACCTGGCCACAGCTCAACACTGGCCACTGCACTTCTCTGATATTCAAGGTTGCCTAGACGAGTTACGAACAGAAAAGAGAAGAAGAAAAAACGAAAACAAAAAAAACGATCCCGTACTTTGGATTCAATAAAATTTAAATTCATCTATTCATTCCAACGGAATTCATTATTGTAAATTCAAATTCGTCACAGTTTGTCTTCCAGCAGTTTTACGCTTCCGGAAAAAATCAAATATTTATGGGATATTTAAAAGATATGCACTTGTTTGTATAGGTATATCATTATTCAATTTTAGATCACATGATCATTGTGACATTCAAATATTGCTATACAAAAAAAAAAAAACTGAATTAATTTTGAATTCTATTTGTTATGTTATGTTACGTTATATACGGGCGGTGTTCGGAAAACCGGTAATGTGTACGTATAGCTCTATACGTATAACTAAAGATGCGATTTTTTGAAGTTACGGTTCGTGCTTGAATAACGGGAAGTCGCTGCCGGTAATATAAAACTCTGAGTTGCCTTCGGAGTGATGATTTTTTTGAGTTTGAAGCAGAACGTAAATTATTTAAAAAAATATGTATATGTTTGTACGTTTACTTCCTATATAAAAAAGTAGATTTTGTTTTGTTTACTATTGTACACCATAAAACCTCTACATTTTATGACGTCAGCAGTGTATTGAACCCAATGCGTTACATGGATCGAGAGCGGACTGGCGGCATTACAGCAGTTTACGAGCTCTCTCCTACCCTCGGATTCTTCAGTGACGTAATGACTCATCTTCTACGTCGATGATTACGTAGTATTTGTCTTCCGAACTGCTCAGTGCGCCGTGCAATTAGGTAAACATTACAGTTATGACATTCACCATTTGGACTGTTTGTAATGTTTTCCATAATTGGGACATCTAAATGATCTATCGACCGCATGCAAGCATAGATCATCGATTAGTACCAAAACGAGAATTTGGGTCAGGTCGCGTGGTTGCGCAGAGATAAATAAACATCACTTTCGTACAAGATATTAAAATTTATTCCTGTATAAATATACATATTTTTAAATATGTACCTACGTGAAATTGGGTTAATTTAAAACGGACTGGATTCGTTTTTAAACGCGCGAGTAAACCTTAAAATAGACCCCTCTTGTTAAATCTTTTTGGCAGAGCGCCGCAAGTTTTAGGCAAACCAAAGTTTGATTTAATATCTGGCAGACGTTCAGTATACTCACAGTATAATAAACTTACGCGAACACGTGGGGGCTAAAATAACGCTTAGACTGATTCACATTCAGTCTTTACGTTATTAGATTAGCATGTAACGAATTCGTATTTCGTAAATCACACTACACCACATTATTGAAACGAAACGAAACGGTGTCACATTGTCATACAATGACTTAAACATAAACAAGTTTACGAAATCGATTTTACGACTTTTTAATTACCGCCAACCAGGTAATACCAACGTTCTCCCATTGACGTTACGCTTACAAAATCCTTTTTCTTCTTCTTCTTCTTCTTTTTTTTAAATTTTAACAAAAGACGCGTGGTATTGAGGTCATGCCGACTTAAAATATACCTACTTCATTGCTGTTAGATCTATTTTCGTACGGTCCCAGTTGTGTTGAATTTATGTTTCACGAGACATTCCTCGATAGTTGTTTATAACTTAACGGAATTCGAGAATATATGTCCGGCGAACGTAAATATTTAAGCGTTTTCATCGCCGGCCAAATTATCTGAAGAAGAGAAAAAAAAAGAAGGGCGAAAGTAGCGTTTGTTGTTTCCAATAATAAATAATAAACCTCGCCGAATTATTAATCTTAGGTGTAGACGGTTTTGGAGCGAATTAATTATGTCGGGTAGAAGCTATTATTTGCAACGGCCTGAATGGGTTTAAATGAAGGGGTAACACAAAACATCATCGCCGCGGCACCGTTGACCAAATTAAAAATGTATGGGGTGATACGAACATGTTTTTTTTTTTGTTAGGGAAGGAAGTATTATATTACTTGGAATTAGAATTTGTTAGGGTCGTCGTCTTTTTTTTTAATAATACGAAGAGTTTAGAATTAGTCGTTTTTTTTTATTTTGTATTTGGATTTGGGAGAAATGTAAAGGTAGATCGGAAAAGTTGGGAATTGTAGGTTGGGTACGTTCGGAAGTGTCATAGCGGAGCGGAGGTATCGGTTTAACACGTGTTAGTGGTGTACTTGGGTCGGTTGCGTAATATTTGTGCAAGTGCAATTGAACAAAGGACGTTGCTGCTTGAGCGGGGCGGACAGACGAGCCTCCTCTCTTCGGGCCTGCGCCCTCTATGTTTCCGAAGCCCGCCGACCGTTCCGAGTACAACTATATGTTGTTGTTGTGGAATTGTGAACCTTACATTCGAATCCGTAAGGTCTGATATTCCAAGTATTCCCACCCCAGGTCGTAGCGATTATCGGAATCGGTCGTCGACTGTGTATTTTAGGGGGACATCGTTTCAGTGGGAAAGGAGGTGCATTGGTGCGTGGTGTGTGGTGGTGCGGCCCGACGTACTATTTTTTGTTTGTTTATTATTATTATTCTCTTTATTATATTATTTTGACGTAGTGCGTGATAGATACCATAAAGTGCTCTTGTCTATTAAGTTCATCCGTTCATCACCCAGGCTATATATAGTGTGTGTCCGTTGCTTTTATGCGGGACAACGACATGTGTATGTTTGGAATGTACCGCTCGTGACGGAATATCATCGGGCGGACAATTAGTGGTGAGTTCGTGTTTAGAGAACTTTGTTAAAAATGCACTTTATTACGTTCATTCGCCTTGAGGGGCTGCAACCTGCCGTGCTGTTGCAGCGCGTGCACCTCCGGATGTTTAACCGCTCTGAGGGGAGCATCCGCCATGATGCAAATCACATATCTCACGTTACCCCCACGGCATCACGATGTTTGTTTTCAAACAACCAAATCACGTATTATATGTCAAAACTTTCAAATTCCAAAAACTCCCTTCAAAGTCATCATCTTATCCTTATCCCTTCTTCCAAAACAAGTTCCAAACTTCAAATTATTCAGAATTCCAAATATTTCAGACTGTAACGGTAAACCGACAAAAAAAAATGTCATCTACAGTGAGATTCAATTAAGGTGCCGGCGGCTTCCCATAATAGCGAACTGATTAAGTAAATAAATAAGTTTGTTGCCCCCTTACAATCAGCTACTCACTTCCTATTTCAGATCTCGCTTAAAAAACAGAAACTTTTCAAGTTTATCAATAATGTACACGTGTGTACATACATTTTATCTGCAAAAACATCCATCTTTGTTTAACTCCAATTTAACTTATCATCAGGAAATGAAATTTAATTTAAATGCAAATTTATTCCCTCGTTGTCACTTCAATTACAATAATTTTTGATGGTGCTGCGCTTCTAGGTATGTTGTTGTTGTATCTTCAACTTTTCAGTTTCAACATTTTTTAACTAACCAATCGTTTTTCCTCTTTTACGATTTCAACCATTAATTAACATTCGGTATGTCGTCGCCTTGCTAAATTTATATGTAAATTTGTTCAGCGGATGTCAAATTAATTATGTTATAGGTAACATCGTGTTCATCCAGTTTTGTCATGTGCTTACGAATTATGTTAATTTCACTATCGGGAAACTTGCGTTGCAAACAAAGGTCGTTAACTTCACACACAGAGAAATATCTTTAAAAAACCACTTATACAAAAACTAATACGCACCTAAATCATTCGAATAAACCTCCTGTAGAAAATTTAATCAATAATTATTATTAGCGATAATAACTTAACGCATTTTAATTAGCACCGCTGATAACTTTCGCACCAACTTATTCATGGAACTTTTGAACAAACAACAGATTATCATCGATAATTTAATTTATTTATTTGACTTGCTGATAACAAGCCATATTAATTGGAATACTCCTTCAATATACCGGGTGTTATTAGAATAACCGTGCAAAGAATGCAGATCTGTATTTTTTCAAGAAAGTTCAAATAGCAGTTGGGAATTCCCCATCGAAATAATGATTGATTTTAACATGGATGCTAGAACAAACCTTAATTGAAATTGATCCATTACGTTTGACTAATCATTAGGGACCCGATGACCTTCGGTTTACTTAAGGTCAACATCCAAAACATAACCGTTCAATTCAAATTATGTTCATATAATTTACATATACAATTTGCTTATCATACTCATTCAAAACTTACGTAAATGATGTACTTATTCAAGGCGAACTGCCTGCTTCCGATATTAAAAAAAAAAGAAAAAACCTAAAACTGGCCGCGCCCTATTAATGCTTTTTAATCTTTTACCTCGTGATTTTCTTCTGAAAGCTCTGCCTGTAAAAAATTACTTTTTGTATCACTAACTACCTTGTTGACTTTCTATAAACATCCCGTATATGAAATAAGCAATTTGCCAAATTTTTTTCGACTTCCTAAAATGCTTTAATTTTTTTGGTCATTAAAAATCGTTTTTTTTTAAAATGAAGTGACAACTTTATATATCAATGTAATCGCTGTTTGTTTGGAAACAAAATCTACACACATTGAATTGAATTGAGTTTTTTAAATAAGTCTTTCCAAATTTTCAATCGAATCGAATCGAAAAGTTTAAAAAGAGCTTGCTTGAAATAATACATGATTGAAATGTGCCTTCTAAAACAGATTGAACCTTGTTTAATTTTATTTGCAATTCAATTTGGGTAAATAAAGTTATCAGTCCTATTATAATAAATGGCATCATAAGATATTCAGGATTGGTGGTGAATCATCCATCCGTCTTGTTATCACTTGCCATTGAATGAATAATTTTGCTTACATGAATCGAAAATGAAGTAACAAATTCAGCTGTGTCCTACTTAAGAAGTGAGATTCTGGAGTTTTGTAAAATCAGGTGGAAACACTGGGAAAAGAATTTCGTTTATGTGGCTATAAATAAAACGCGCAGGAAATGCGTGGAAAACTGTAACAGTGCTTTTCTTTCACGTGGAAGAAAAAAAAAAGGAGCAACCTAGTTGCAGTAATTTACATAACGCGATTGATACAAATAGATTTCTTTCTTGTGCAATCGCCACATTGTGGCACGTGTGTTGCCGTAGTGTTGTTTGTTTATTAGGTCAACAAACGCATTCATAATTTATTTTACGAGAAGAGATTTCGTATACGAAATGTCTTTTTGATCATATAATTATGCGTCTCCAATTTAAGTTGATTACGACGATTCATGTATATGGTTTGATGCGAAGAGTATTTCACAGTTGAGTAAATTGTTTGCACGCGGAAGAGTAATGAGCTGTCTGCTGAGAATAAAGCCCTCTACACACATCAGTTTTTTGTTTTTCTTATTTATTTGAAGTCGTCATGAAAAACTGACGCTGGTTTGACGTATTTTTGTCCATTCAGTTACCTGTTAGTTCAGTTAGGTTTAAGATATACGGGAGTTTGTATATAGTTGCATTATACAAAAGTCCATCGATGTGAGTATGTATGTACATACGAGGCTTAAGCTAAAATGTTTTCCATGTGAGTACAGCGCCACGCGGATAATATGCGTGACTTTCAGGTCATCAACAAGCACAATTTATGTGAATGAATTTATTTACTGTTTATTTTTAATTGCAAGTCCACACATAGATATGTTTCTGATGTCGGTTTAGAGTAAACATGTCATTGGCTTGATTATTTTTTTTTACCAAGCCTGGGTGCATTTGCGGCAGGTCAGCAGAAGACGTTTCGTGTCGGTACGGATTTTCTAACAAAAGACCGGGCTGGTTTTCCCTGTCGGCATATCTCTGACCTTGGAAGAACGCGTCAACGACCGCCGCTTTACCTGTCCAAATACAGTCTCTCGTCCCTTCGATCCCGAGACGCTTTGTTAGAAACGTCTTCGTCAGGTCTACCTTTGTACGTGGAGAGGCCGGTTCACCTGTACAGCTGCTTCAACAGCTGGCTGTCGTCCATCTGCTTCCGCACACGTTGCTCATCTAGATGTTGCCAATTGTTCCGATCCTGGTATCCACTAAGTTTCCATTTCTTTTCTTTTTTCTCTCTCACTCTTACTAATCAAACCATCAAGTAACTGAATGTTGAAAACTAAATATACCCGTAGAACATGTCAAGAGTCCCTTAATGATACATAGTTAAGCAACATACAGGTTGTCCAAACAAAACTATATTAGAAAGTCATGAGATGAGTATACTATACATCACAATTTATTTCAAGTGAATACAAAAGACTTGTAGGTATACTTTGTAAACAAAGTATCTTCTTTATAAAAAGAGATACGCTCGCAAGTGTATAGTATAGCTGATAAGAAGAAAGTAAAAATGTCGAATGCGTTCGTACTACAACAGTGCAATCTAATTGAGATTGTTATTTATCGTAAGCAACTGAAACACGAGTACAGCTGGA
Organism: Prosopocoilus inquinatus; assembly: GCA_036172665.1. Taxonomy (NCBI): domain Eukaryota; kingdom Metazoa; phylum Arthropoda; class Insecta; order Coleoptera; family Lucanidae; genus Prosopocoilus; species Prosopocoilus inquinatus. The sequence continues at coordinate 13,880,373 of CM069880.1, read as the reverse complement.
ACTTTATCAACTGATTACTTTTATTATGAAGCAAAATATTATTGTTACTACTAACGGATTCGTTGTACGTATAAATTAACACGTCTACGTTTCATTCCAGTAGATAAGTCAAACACATTAGGTAACAAAGATGTAGTTGCATAATTCTTTATATATGTATATATATTTATTTAATGTGTTCGTTCTATTATTCAGATTTTGTTCTTGTGTTTCGCAACAGCGCTTTGGAAATTACAAAAATAGGTTCTACACTGAAGTTGTATGCATGTTATGTATGTATGTATGTACTTACATACAATATAGGTACGTCAGGATCTGTGTAAGTGAATGAGTCATAGTTGAATTAAAACGATACCGTAATATTAATACGGATATTCCATTTACGTTGGTATTTTACTATATCCTACTGAAGTTTAGCGTTTTAGTTCTTTACGTAAGTGTTGAATGAATAATCTATTCGAGCAATATTTAATGCACGGAGTGTTTGTGGAGGATTAGATTCTTTTTCTGTTCGAACGGAGGTGATGTGTGATGTAGGACAGACGGATTTGTGTCATGAAACATAATTTTACGCGGTTGACGTTTTTATTAACAACAGGTGTCGCGTGTACAGATTTACATGTTTAGTTCCGACGAATGCACATACAACTGCACCATCAAGTTCGCTACAGACGTTCATACATGTTCGTAGGTAAGTCCAGACACTACAAAATCCCCGGATTACAAATTTACACTTTAAAACATAACCGCTAGATGTCGCGACTATCACCCATTGAAAACATTTCTGTCATTTATTACTTTTTTTATATATCAGTACTCTAAACTTAGTATAGGGATGTTCGTTTGTTTCTACTGTCTTATCTTTATGATCCTCCCCGCATTCTTTTTCTTTTTCTCGTTACAAACGAGGGGAAACTATTTTGTCATGTATAAAATCGAGCATGTACGCAATCATGCACGTGCGTCTGCAGTGGACTTCATGCTGCTGCATTTTATCATTACATCCGATCTAGTAATGACATAAATGTGCAAACGTGTAGTTTACGGCGTGCGATAAGAAGTTTGGTTACAGGATATAAACACTTATATAATAATTTGTTCGGAATATTAATTGCACGAGGGGGAAAATCTCACATACCTGAAGTTTGTGTTTACTTATTTAAAAAAAACGTCTTACAAATAATAGAATAATGAGGTTTTAAGAAAGCTCTATAGGCCGCCGTATTCAATAATAAATAACCGAACCGAGAATGTGTTTTTTGTTAGTGTATTAATTAAGAACCGTTATACAAATAGAAATTACGTTTGGAATTCAACGGAAGCTTTCTTCGGTTTTCGCTGTTTTATCACACGTACAAAAACAAAAACAAAAAAAACCTCGCGTACCTAGGTATATTATTAATGTGTTTCATTGTTGAACATGTTTGTTATAGGGCAGTAAAAGCATTCCAACAACTCCTTTATGTATCCCCCGGATTTCAACGCGCGAATGAAGTCCATCTACGTTTAGGATTGATGTTCAAAGTCACCCAAGAATATGAATCCGCCGTTAAACATTTGCAGCTAGCCTTAGTAGATAACAGTCCCTGTACTACAGATAAAAACACAAGTAAGTTGAATTCAGACTCACCCATCATCTCTGAAGACTCTCTCGTCCAATTTATACACCCACTAACAATTAATAACTCAAGTTTTAACACTCGGCACTTCAAAAAGTTTTAAACAATTTCGCTAATAATTTCCAAACTGTCAACGAGCTAAATTTTGAAAAGCGCATGCGCTGCAACAAGTTAGCCAACATTATTATTTTTTTCTTTAATAACACATCGAAAATTAATTAAATTTTTCAAAATGCATACCTGTGAGATCCATAAGCACCGAAGACACACATATAAAAAGTTTTTACCATTATTGCAGCTGCCGCAACTCTTCAATCTGTTTTTTTTTTTTAATTTCCAGTAAAGATTCGATGACCCACCGATCTCACTTTTTGTGATTGCGAATTTCATTTAACCTGCCATAAAAGAAATCAAAGTAATAAATAGCCAGCGTTAGAAACAATTTTTCTACGGCTTTTCAGATGATTAATAAATTAAAGGTTAAGCATGACTGGCCGTGTTCGAAAAAAAAATTGTTCCGTTCTTACTCGTGTGGCTCCCTCTATACATTTTCAAATTAATTAAATTTCCGTTGTTGCCAACATGTTATATTTAATGTTTGATTTAATTTTCTGTCACTTTGCATTTTGCGTTCTTATTACCCCAGAAATCCAAAGGATTCTGTAATTAATTTCAATTGAGAAAAGTAATGTGGCAGGAGATATTGATAAATTGATAGGTACCTAAACATAAAGTTCATCTTTTAGTGTAGAAGCTGCACTTTGAAACTTGTTTTGTAGCACGCAAAAGCGATCACTTATCTGAAAATAGTAATTAATAACAGATCGTTGTAGTGTGGGTCCTCATCAGAAATAGAGCAATCGAGTAAAGAAATCAATTTTTTTTATTAATTTGGGATGACGTGGTTGTAATTTTTAATTAACAAACGCATACAGTTTTTTTTTTTTCACTTACAAATTGGTCCTACTGTCGAGGTTCGCTGTGGTTCCCGCAAGAGCATGCGTAATCCTTAATAAATTTTTAAATTGCCTATAAAAAGGGTGCAATTTATTTTAGTTGTTGTAATTTTCAGTGACTTTAGTAATTAATTAAAGTTAATTGAAGTTGATTTTGAAGGAAATTGCTTGAAAATGGTCGAAAATAAAAATGTAATTAGTATAGGTGGTTGAATTTAGTGGAAATTTGCGATTTACTGTCGTCACGTAATTTCCAAAATGTGCTAGCATGCATACGTAATGAAGCGTGTTTACTAATTTCCATGCTATTTCGAAATTTGCAAGTTCAAAGACCGGTCGTTAACTCCTGCATTTATCGTCCGCTCATTTGAAGTGATTAATTATTTGTCGTGTTACCTAATTCATCGATTGTAACATAAATTATTTCGTGTGTATTTTTCTTTAGATCCTTTTAGAAGTTGTCAAGGAATTATTATTTTAAAACTGACCTACTACCACATCGCGAATTGTAAATATTTAGCCTTGGCACAATTCACTAGATAGCAACGTGATAATATTTTAGAGCTCGTTTAAACTTTGCGATAAAAAGGTATTTTTTGTGATGCACGATTTTCACGCAAACTTCTGTGACGTTAAAGTTAAATAATTCTGGGTTAATTTTTCTATGATTAAAACTTCCTGTTTGTTCTGACTCATAAAATGTTCACGGAATATATTGCGCTTTTAACATGCCGAAGCAATGAAACTTAAGTTATTCCATATAATGAGCCACGACCAACTAACTTATTTGGCGGTAGTTAAAAATAAATTCAATGTATGTAATTAAAGCTGAATTGATAAAATTAAATTACAAGTCGTAAAAGAATGTAAACAGAGTTTGCCGACAGATAAGTGGTAAGTAGGTCAGTAAGTTATTTCAGTTTTCTGACTTGGCACGTTTTTCTAACAGACAGACTCCTTTTTGCGCTGATTTTCATTTTTATTTACAGCTGGTGGCATTGTACTTTCATTTAGGTCATCGAGTAGGTACCGTACAATAACGTTACAATCAAATAATCTAAGTCCAGTTAACATAAAAATTTTATTTTAAGTATTATTTTTTGCTGCGCACTTAAAACAAACAAAGAACGTCAATGGCAGTATAATAAGACACTTACAATACATTATCAATTTATTAAATTAAATTAAAATTAATTTGTTCCAAATTCTTTCTGTATGTTGGGTACGTATTATCATTCAGAAATATCTTTTGGCAGAAGAGGTGTGTAATGAAAAAAGTTAATAGCTGTATACCCAGTTATTTATTGTATTTTGCAAGTAGTTTAAATTATTAGAGCAGAAGTGAATCCGTTACTTCAATAGAAAGTCGAACATTAAACGATGCTTTATTGGTATTATTTTGTAATAAACACAATTAGTTTTTGATTTTTTATGGCACTTTCTTGCAAAATGCTGTCGTATTTCCTTTTGAAACTTAAATGACAAGTCGAAGGCCCCTTTGAGAAAAAAAGGAGGACATTGACTTGAAATTTATTTTGGTGCTAACTACCTACGTCTTCAGTTTATTGCCAAGAGATTCATTGTCCTCCGTTCTTAGACGCGTAATAAAATCGAGGCCTGAGATAAAATGTCTTCTTGCTTATGCTTTCAGCTCGTCCGGCTAATGTTACTACAATATTGTCATGTTACTCTAGGCATAATGGTATATGTCAACCTATCTATAACATCTATAAATTTTACCACGTAGATAGATGAATAGGACACACAATACGGTTAGGTAAATGCCCTACCCTCGCAGTGAGGGGCAAGCAGAGACGATTTTACCTGAGCTGCAGTGGATACACAATAATCAATTTGAGGCGAAACGTGCATCGAATAAGTCTTCTCTTAAGACGACGTTTCTAACCGGTTAGGAACAAGCCATCGACGTGCCGAAAGTGTTTAAATATTTTAATACGAATACCTACCCCGTAAATTTTCTTCCAAAAACGCCGCCCACCATAAAAGATTTGCATTTGCAAAAAAAAAAAACTTCCAACATAAGTAATCGTAATACTTTCTTTTTGCAGTAAAATTTCAAATTGCTCACATTTTTGAACTACAAGGGAAAATAAAATGCGCAAAAGAACGTTACGAGATTTTGCTGCGCGATAAAACAATAAGCAATAATCTACGAGCCGATATTTTTCGCCAGTTAGGTAAGTAATTTTTGTGTTTTTTTTTTTTTTTTTTTTGTGTAATGCAAGCCAATATCTTATCATATATTCGTGTGGTTTCCTTTTTAATTTTGTTGTTTAATTTGTGCTAAGTGATTTGCTAATATTGGGCTTTATCCCACTTATGTAAACATTGATTATCAGCAGTACGTTTTTCTGACAGGCTGGCTTTATCACTGCCATGAAGTTTTGGGTGACAAAAATCAACGCATCCCTCTGGCCATCCAGTGCCTACAACATGCAGTAACTGCGGACCCTCTATCTGGCCAAACTTTATATTTATTGGGCCGTTGTTACGCTAGCATTGGCAAAGTACACGACGCTTTTATTTCATATAGAAATTCTGTTGAAAAATCAGAAGGAAATGCAGACACTTGGTGCTCCATAGGGTATACAACTGCTTTACTAATAAACACATAAAAAAGTGTATTTATTACTTATTTAAAAATTTTTTAGAGTACTATATCAACAGCAAAGTCAGCCTATGGATGCTCTGCAGGCATATATTTGTGCTGTACAATTAGATAAGTGTCACTCGGCTGCTTGGGCTAATCTAGGAATATTATACGAGTCCTGCGGGCAAGCTAGAGATGCATACGCATGTTATTTAAACTCAAGCAGAGGATTGGGAACTAGAAACACGGTGGAAGAATCTTGCGTACCGATTAAATCCGCACGCTTGATCTTGCTATCTTCTGGTATGAACCCAAACCTCACCCAAAGAATAAATTTTTTGCAGACGCACCTAGCAAACGGACCAATGCCAAGCGTTACTACCACGTAAGCCTTAATTTTGTATTTTAATAGATTGTATTACGAAACTCAAATGGATTTCATAAAGTAGGACATTACAGCACTCGAAATTTATTTTGTTTGGGTGGTGGTGACATACTTAGCTACATATTTTGGGGTGGCCAGATTCCTAAGTGGAAAAAAAGAGGACCCAATGAAAAAAAGATTCATTGACTGCCCTTCCTGTGTTTGCTGCATGTTAAAAATGATATTGGAACTTATTTTGCAATATTATTTACAAGGCATACCTTTAGAAAAAGAAAAAGAAAGATCCGTGTCAAAAAAGAGGACGTCTGGCCACCCTATTCAAATCTAAAATTTTACAAATAATAAAATAACTTACCTCGAAATGACGCACGTTTCAAATTAACTTCATTTATTGGAATCGCAAATTATAAATGTAACTAATACACACACACACACACACAACTCACAAATTTGTAATTAGAAGTATAACCTCTAAGTAGGCAATTGTTTAAAATTATTTTAAGCGTCGACCAATGTCGCCAACCGCCATCAACAAAAATAAATTTCCCTGTACTAAATTAATTACCAACTACCGCAGATTTTTAAACTACTTTTCATATTTCTAAGAATCAAAATAGAAAAAAAATAATATAAAACACGTTTCGTAAAGCGCTTGAGCTAAAATCATGTCATGTTAGTTTTTTTTTTTAAGTAGAACCTTAAATTTTTTTTCCTAGACGAAGAACTTTATTATCTATAGAAGAAGCGTGGAATCTTCCCATATCAGCCGAAATGTCCTCGAGACAGCAGCAAAATACCCAACAAACCAGAACGAATGCTCTGTCTTTCCAAAAGAATTACAACCAAACACCTCAAGGTCCACCTCCCCCGTATCCTTCCCCGGGTGGTCCAAATAAACGGTTTAAAACCGAAACAGGCGAGCAAAAACCAGCCCCCACACAAAACCCACCGTTTTATTTAAGCCAACAGCAATTGCAACTGTTGCATTGCTTGCAACAGAATTCTGCAAACTTAACGCCACCCCAGCAGGTAAGTTCAGTTTTGTATGCACATTGCTCGATGAGTTTTGAATTTGTTTTTTTTTTTTTTGTAGAATATGTTCCAGCAATTGCAGCATCAGTATCGTTTGATGCAACAACATCAACAGCAATTGCGTATTCAGAGACAACCATCAGCATCCTCGGTTGCCCCAGTAACGGGTTCCACTTCTATGTCGTTCAACGGAGCTAGTCAAAGTCAAGCTGCACAAGCAAATAGTACACTAACTGTAACGACGCAGAAACTCATCCAACCTGCCATATCTGCCCCCGTACCAAATTACCTTCCGTTACCAGGTACCAATTCGACTGATTTGGACGTAAGCGAAGAAGACTTACAAGATTTGCTCTCTCAAAAAGATTTAGCCACTACGTTCGCGGAAAATTTGTTAAAACATTTCGGTTCTGATGGCATAGATATAAAAGAAGAACCGAGTATAGGTAATGACAACAGTTAATGATCGGAAAACCTTTTTTTTTAATAATTTTCTTTTTGTAAATAGAGAATACCCTTTCGTCAGGGCCCTTCTCGCCTTCCATTGTAAACCATTGTGATACTCCAAAGCAAGATATTAAAGAAGAAACGAAAGAAAAAATTAAAACGCTACCACAAGAAAGTATATTAACAGTAAAAAGTGAAATCCCCTGGGATATGGATTCTTATCAATCTGAAAAGCGACCTGATACGGAATATAATATTAACATGGATGCTAAAACTATTTTGGATCTTTGCAAGTAAGTTGTTGATTTATTTTCCAAACAACTTTTAATAAACGTTTAAGAGTTGAATAATTATGCATCATATACATATGTGTCTCGTCTCGTAAGCAAATTTTTTTTAAATTTAATCACGTGAAAGTTTGCATCTTAATTAGTTTTAAACAGTGTATGTGTTGCGATAAAAATTCGTAATTGAACAATAAAGTAATGATTACGATTTTTTAACCAGGGGTGAGGGTATCAAAGGTGAAATAAGTAATTCATTAATATCAGATAATGCACCACCACCTGCACCACCAGATCCACCTGCTCATAAATTGAATCACCAGCAGCTCTTACCTCCAACACCTTCCGTATACTTGGATAACAAGAAACATGCATTTAGTCCGCAATTACAAGAATTTTGCCTTAAACATCCTATTGCTGTCGTCAGAGGATTAGCGTCTGCTCTTAAATTAGACTTAGGCTTATTTTCTACTAAAACGCTGGTCGAAGCAAACCCAGATCATAGCGTGGAAGTTAGAACTCAGTACCAACAACCATCTGACGAAAATTGGGATCCGCAATCAGGGCGTAAAGTCTGGGCGTGTGTGTCTCACAGGTCACACACTACGATTGCCAGATATGCCCAGTATCAAGCTTCTAGTTTTAAGGAAAGTCTAAAAGTAAGAACCCCAATTTCTCTCTCTAAATTGCCCTACAAATTACGCTGCTTTTCCAGGAAGAAAGAGATAAAGCATCTGGTACAAATTATAGTTTATCAGACTCGGACTCAAAAGATTCTAATAATTTTGTAAGACGTAAGAACAAAAACATGCCTACAATACCTCCTTCGAATAATATAAAGAATTATAATCCACCAAAGACACTCAAGTGAGTAGTACTCACCATCGGATTACAATCAAGAAAGAGAGAGAGCGCTTAATAAAAAATATATTTTAGATTTGGTACAAATGTTGATTTATCTGATGATCGAAAGTGGCGTCCGCAGTTACAGGAATTAATGAAGTTACCTGCGTTTGCACGCGTTGTATCTGCTGGTAACATGCTTTCCCATGTCGGACATGTTATTCTTGGCATGAATACGGTGCAGCTTTACATGAAAGTAAGTGCATATAATATTCATGTTGGTTTTATTAGAAGTATTGTGGCAATCTTTGATTTATTCCGTAGGTGCCGGGGAGTCGAACGCCGGGTCATCAAGAAAACAATAACTTTTGCTCAATAAACATTAACATTGGTCCAGGGGATTGTGAGTGGTTTGCAGTACCTGATGCGTATTGGGGTGCCATTTGCGCCTTATGTGAAAAAAACCATATAAATTACTTGCACGGGTCATGGTGGCCTGTGCTCGAAGACCTTTACAAGAATAATATACCTGTATATCGTTTCATGCAAAGACCTGGTGATTTGGTTTGGGTGAATGCGGGCTGTGTGCATTGGGTGCAAGCCGTAGGGTGGTGTAATAACATTGCCTGGAACGTAGGCCCCTTAACCGCAAGGCAATACCAGCTTGCCATAGAAAGATACGAATGGAACAAATTGCAAACTTACAAGTCCATCGTCCCCATGCTACATTTATCTTGGAACTTAGCGAGGAATATTAAAGTTTCTGACCCGAAACTCTTCGCTCTCATCAAGTAAGTCCGTATTTAATTTCTCTGGTTTCGTTTTGCGTATAATAATAAAATGTTGTAGGAAATGTTTGCTGAGAACATTGCGTCAGTGTTCCATGATTTTGGAGTTCGTCCGACATAAAGGGGTCGATGTAAAATTTCATGGACGAGGTAAAAACGAGGCGTCGCATTATTGCGGACAGTGTGAGGTTTGTGCTTTGGTAAATACGTGTGTGGGTTGCTTTCTTTGAGGGGGCTGTTTTAGATCGAAGTGTTCAATATTTTGTTTATTCGTGAACAAGAAAAGCGTCACGTGGTTCATTGCATGGAATGTGCAAGGAAACAGTCTTCAAATCTTGAAGGATTCGTATGTTTAGAAGAATATAGTATGGATGAATTAACATCGGTGTATGATAATTTTATTCTTCATCCGGTAGTTAGTACAGGAGCCGAAGTGTATCGTTTGCCGTCGTAGGTCCATTTAAAATCAGAATTGTATGTATATGCGAGCATATACATGCATGATTCAGCAACCACTGCCACAAGTAACTGATGTACAACTGTAAAGTATAATTGTCTGCATTGCTTGTTATTTAATGATGATGTAAATGAGTATTTTCAGTGATATGTAAGCTAAGGTGTAGATAATACGTGTAAATATGAATAAATCGTCAATGGGTGGGTTTCATGTAGATCAGATGGGAGTGTCGACGACACCAACAACAATGATCTCATAGCGTAATTTTTACCAATTGAACATGTATATACGTTGCTTAATTTCTAATGTATGACTAACATATGTATTTATTTTAAAAAGTTCCAGACATGGAAGTTTAAACTTTGTACACTTTTCTCTAATGTTCGAATCTGTTTAACAAAAATCATTAATTTCTCTCCCGAATACTGCCAAAATATCATGTAATTTGTTTTGTGTAACATAATTTACCATTGAATCAAGAATATTTTAATTGTTTTGTGTTGTATGTTTTTTTTTTTGTGTGTAGCTTAGTATGTATGTAACGTAATAGATAGTATTGCGGCAGCGAGAGAACTTCAGTCACTGCCTTTTTGTGATACGCACTGCCCTAAACCAAATTGTGTTAATTAACATAGACAGCATGGGTTCGTAACAGTGCCTTGAATACTGTATCGTCAAATCGTCTCGATATAATAATAAAATTATATTTTGCAATTATACCGACATTCACAATTATCTCCCACATACATACTTTTTAGGTAATTTTCGAAAACATAGCTCAATTTTTCCATTTATATAGACGTCTTCTTTTATTTTGGAAATTGCCATTTTCTTTATATTGAGAAAAGTCTGACTTAGAATCATGTAATATAAAATTTTATCAAGTAGTGTAACTTGTATTTATGATTGACATTAATTAAAGTTTACAAATATAAATATTCGTCTGTTATTTTTTTCCTTTATTACATTCCAACCCTCTCTGTGCAACTGACAATCAATATTTTCCAACTTAACTTTGAATTTTGCACACATAAACTTTAAATAAATTTACAGAAACCTATTACTAGGCATTAGCTCCTTTCTTTCGCTTAAAAACAAATCCTGATTCAAATGATTTGGAATTTACAGAAACCTTTAATTTGTTCGCAAATTAAAATACCACTGGCGTTGTTGCCTTGTGAAAAATATAACCGGCAACAGTGTTCTAGTTAAAAATTGGCAAGTGTTTGAAATAAACGATAAGGTTATACGTTCGGAACAAATCTCTGGTTCTAAATTTAATAATTATAATAGATTCATGGTTTTTACCTTATCGTTCGCAAGCAATTTTATGGTTGACAAACTGTAATTAATTGAAACAGCTTATTAAAATGAATATAAACGTAAATAATCTAATAGTAAACTGAATTGACAAATTACTTTGACATGAAATTTCATATACCTTGCCAACTTAGTAATTATTTTGATAATGTTCTATAGGGGACTTGTTTTATACCAACATAATACAAAAGGTGGTGGTTTTTTAATTTGTGAACGACGTATACTAGGCATTAGCTGCTTTCTTTCGCTTAAAAATTTAAATCCTGATTCAAATGATTTGGATTTTGATTGACAGTCCACCTAAATAACCGCAATTCAATCTAAACGTATCTTAAAAATATAAAAATTCAAAGAATTGAAATTTCACGAAGAGTGGGGATTAATCCGTTTGCAAAAGAACATTTGCCTTTGAATCTAAGCGCGTAATGTTGCGCTTGGATCACGATTTTGAGAGCGAAATTTTCATTTTTATAATCGGTTACATAAGCGTTTATATTCGAAGGGCTCGTTTCTTTTAGTCGCGATTAGTTCATCCGATGCAGCGATTAAACCAAAAGCGCTTTTTTACGGATATAGAGATTGAAATTGTCGCTTTAAAGCTGAACGTTCAGCGTTGAAATTTTAAGATGCTGCAGCGCTTTAAATGTTGAAGAGTAAAAAAAACGAGCCCGAAGCTCGCAAATACGCTTACCTAACGTTCCTGCTAACGTGCCGGTTATGAGAATGACATTTATTTCCATACTGCATACTGCATACTCCATCTGCTTATTATCAACGCTTTCGAAATCTCTGCAAGTAAAGAAGCGCCATCTATATATACACAATCGTAAGTAGGTTTATAACATGCATAGTTCCCAAAGGACAAACTCCAAAGCATTTTGTAACGGCAAAAATAACAATAATTTTGTGACTTATTGTTAATAAATTAAAATAAACAAAATATGTTTAATATCGAATTTAAATTACAAACAATCGTACAACCAGCGAGATCAATTTTGGTTGGTGCAGAACTAGGGAATTTTTGCTTGTCAACATAATTTTGCTTATCGTTACTATTTTTGAAATACACAAAATAAACTAGGCAGCCGTGTTAGAACATATATCAGAAAACTATTGTAGGGAAAAATACGTTATAACCATACATAATAAGTAAAGAAAAATAGCTTACCTCCTCCTTCATTTTGCACCAAAAAATAAATGTAATGAAAATATTAAGGTGTATTAAAATAACGTGAAGAAACGTCGTATTTATGTAAAGCCAATTAAAAAGCGTATACATTTGTAGATTTTTAAAGTGATTCTGGTTAATTTGGCTTGCAATTTGTTGTGCGTAATAGTTTGCGAACTTCTGGATTGTGGAAACGTGACGAGTTTCACGTCCGATTGTTGTTTGTTTTTGATTTTGTGAATACTTTTTTTTTTTCTTAAAGATGGTAGCACTGCGTGGTACCAGAGAAACGTTGAATTTTAACGTATTGCGAAAAATTTATCTGTGATTTTATTTTGTATTTATCGATGTAATTAAATTTGCACTCGAAAATGGATAATTCGGAATTTAATCATAGAGCCAAGAAAAGAATAAGGGAAGTGAAGAGGAAAGCGAGGCCAGGTTAGTTCGCCTAACCTCAGTTGAAGTTTAATGTTTCGGTTAATTAATCGTGTAATTTAATTTCATTTTGTGTTTTACGCTGCAGAGCTTTGCACTAAAGAGTCGTGGATGCAACAAGGTTATGAACAGAATTTCGACAAGTTTTGGGACTTCACCGATAACTGCCAGCGAATTTTAGAGTCTGAGTGTTCTCAACGGGAATTCATATCAAAGTACGAGCTTCCATACAAACCAGTTGTTATATTAGGATCTCAAGATAGTTGGAAAGCGAAAGAGAAGTGGACGCTTGAGAAACTAGCCAAAAAATATCGAAATCAAAAGTTCAAATGCGGAGAAGATAACGACGGATACAATGTTAAAATGAAAATGAAATATTACATTCATTATATGCTCAACACTGTCGACGATAGTCCTTTGTATATATTTGATAGTAACTTTGGAGAGGTAAGTTCTTTTATGAAAAAAAAAACCCATTGCATTTGACGTTTTTAAATTTAAAGCACGAACGCCGAAGAAAGCTTTTAGAAGATTATGCTATCCCAAAATACTTCCGTGATGATTTATTTAAATACGCCGGCGAAAGTCGAAGACCCCCTTACAGATGGTTCGTAATGGGCCCAGCTCGTTCTGGCACCGGTATACATATTGATCCATTAGGTACGAGTGCTTGGAATGCATTAATTTTCGGTCATAAGAGGTATGTTTTAATTAATACACCCTCCTAATTAATACAGCTTGATGCTTCATACATTCCAGAGCACCTACTCATGTAATTATCTAAAAAAAAACGTTACTAAAAATAGGTTTTAAGATAAGTACCGCAGTGTTTGTAATATTACAAAAAAAAGCACACGAATCCTTCAGTGCTGCGAAAATATAATTTTTTGCTTTTTTTTATTAATAGATGGTGTTTATTTCCTACTCATACCCCGAAAGAACTGCTGAAAGTAACTGGTTTAACCGGTGGTAAACAAAGGGACGAAGCCATTACTTGGTTTAACTTCATATATCCAAAGACGAAAGAGTCGAATTGGCCGAGTGATTGCAAGCCGATTGAAATTTTGCAAAAACCAGGCGAAACAGTTTTCGTACCGGGTGGTTGGTGGCATGTCGTCCTCAACCTTGACATAACAATAGCCGTCACGCAGAACTTTTGCAGTCGGACGAATTTCCCCGTCGTCTGGCATAAGACCGCCAGAGGTCGGCCGAAATTATCCAGGAAATGGTTGAAGGCCCTGCAAGAAAAGGAGTACAGACTCGCTCAGCTTGCAGAACGAATAAATCTCGAGCAGCCTTCCGGGGTTGCCTCGGATAGTTCGAGTAGTTCATCGTCGAGCTCGAGTTCTGATTCAGAAACTACGAATTCTGAAGACGAGGACAGCGGGCAAGAGTCACTCACAGCTAAAAAGAAGAGGAAAAAGTCTGATGCGGATTCGGGTAGAAATAGAAAAGCTACAAGGCGTGATGTAAGTGTAAAATAAACAAACAATTTAATGCTTTTATTTTTTTTATTTTTAGAACAATAATTCTGCGTTGTTATGGATTCATAATCAACGTACATCATCAGTGTCACCTCAGGTAATGGAATCAAATAATGCTTTGGTGAGCGTGCAAACGTTTATTAAGTAAGTTCTATTTTTATTTCCTTTATTAAAAATCTACTCTACAGATTATATATTGTTGTATTATAGTTACCAATTCTCTTTCAATTGTACATACAGTTTCGTCGCCTGTTCTAATTGATTAGTTAATTAATTAATTTCTTGATAGTTATTTGCATTTTAACCAAGTGTATTACTTGCACCATTTATTTCAACCTTTCTAAATTAATTCTATCTTTGTTGACTTAATTTTAAACATATTTTATTTCTGTTAAATAGGTTATTGCTCTGAAATTATTTACTGCTGCTTATAATTATGTATGTACATAACGAAAAGCAAGATGTTTCTGTTTTTTCTTTCTTTTTTTTTTAATTTAGAAATAGTGTAAACATTGAAAGGAATTATTCAATTTAACTTCTTATAAAAGTATTCTGATTTTATTAGTATTATAGCGCATAACACGAATGAAACTATTTCATTTTTATAACACGAAGTAATCGTTTAATTAATTGGAAGGAAGTATTTTGTTTTTGAATTCCTTTAATTAGATGCAGGTGTTTTATATTGTATACGGAAGCAGCTTCATAGAAAAATCTTGCAGAATGTTATGTAAAATTGTATAAGAATTTTCTTGGTACTGATTTTTTTATGTTAAACGTAAGTATGTAATAGTTTTAATATTTGGTCAATGGGTGTAAAATTATTATAATTATTTTCATTTTTGTAGAATACGTAACGAATATTATTTAATATGTATTAATCACAATTAATTTTTTGTGTGTATATGTGTACATGAAGGAATTTTTTTTTCGGGGATGCACCAGATCTTGTAAAAAAAAAAAGATATTGCAGTTGACGACGACGGTCTTGAAAACCTGTTAACCGGATGTTATGATTTGGTTTCCGATGCCTGACTTGAATTTGACCACAGTGTGTTGTATAAAGTGTGATCAATACTAGTGCCTAAATTTTTACATTTGGACAAATACATTCAGAGATGTATTCTGTAATAAAACATTGTTTTTAGAAGTATTTCCATTTGTAAAAAGTACTTACGAAGCCGGTGTTTTCATTTGATTTTATTATTAATTGCTAAATGAAGAAAAACGAAAAAGGAAAATATTTGTTTTCACTTCGGTTTTTACAAGTAAAAAAAAAAATCCTGGTTTTAATTAATTAATTAAATTAAACGTGTAGAAGGAGAAAAGAGAATGAAAACCCGGCATATAGTATATGTATTCACGTTCACATTAAGCAGGGACAGTGATCATTTTAATCCATATGAAGTATTACAATTAATATAAGTCGGTAAATTTAGAACAAAAAAAAAAAAATGTAATCACATTGTATGTGTGCCTTTTGCCTTGGTAGATATTTGTAAATAAATCATAAAAAATCTTTGAATAAACTTAACCGGGCATTTTGATTTTTTTACTTTAATGAACAACACAAACTATGAAGTAACATAAATACGATTTACTTTTTAAAATAATTACAATTTTGGTATTAATGTAGTATTACTTACAAAAATATATATACAATTAAAATTCATTCATGTTAATTAAATAATGAGGCAGATTGTTATTCAGTCATCAACGTTTACCATAACTCCTTGCACGGTTGAAGATTGATGGTATCGCTTGCGAGATGCGAAATCTTCGTTGTCTTCGTTTAACTGCGATGGTGTTACGTCGACTGCCGGATGGACAGGAGTCACTACGATTTGTTCGTACTCATGGGTGCGTTTTCTATAAAAAGCCAAGCGTAATTATTTCCATTAACCGAGTGCACTTTTTTAAGTTTTGTACCCGAAACATCTGCAGACGATGCTTTTGAACCATTTTAAAAAGCGAAAGTCCGCTGCCATTCCTGGTTTGACAGCCGGATTTGCAGTGCCGATGTAAAGCCACACAAAAAACACAGCTAGGATACATGCCGCAGCATAAAGCCAATGCACCAGTAGCATAATTATGATTTTTAAGGTGGCACCGAATAAAGATAACCACCGGTTGCACAAACTGGAATACCAGTTTTTTGTTTTGGAATGGATATGCGATTTAGGCACTATGGGTGTGTTTTCGTTTCGATTTTCAGGGCTACTAGGCGACCCTGAACTAGAATCAGTCTAAAAAAAAAAAAACCATTTCAAATTAACTGATTGGTTGAAAGCAACAAGGCCTACATTACCCTAAGTGTTTTGTGTCGAGTGCGTTCTGGAAAAAGAGAATCCAAATCGTTATCATCATCATCCTCCTCCAGTTGCATCGCTTGCTGGGATTTCGGTCGATAAAACCTCTGCTCTCTTTGGTGTTGCAAGTCGAAAGTTTGCGCAAGCGCAAAGTATGAATAATCAACGCAGGCATACGTCAGCAAAAAAGGCATTGTAACAATCGGTGCTAACGTATTAATTTCTCCAACCAATATAAAAGCCAACGTCACCACTGCAACGACAGCCATAGAATACAAAGGCACTTTATTTGGTCCTCTCTACAAAAAAAAATAATTAATCGCATGAAATAAATAAATAAATTAAGCTTTACTTACTCCACGTCCTAAGACCCCGATTCCAGGAATAACGTTCTCTAAAGAAATTGACTGGAGTACGCGAGGCGTGCCGTACATGGCCCCTAAACAGCTGGACATTGAAGACACGTATAATCCAGCGAGAAGCAAAACACTTACGACTGATACTTTAGCAGCGATCATAAAGTCGTTTAACAAAGCGTAACGTGTACAAGTCGCCCCCAAAAACAAAATAAAAACTAAATACAAGAACAAGCCGGTGCTTATAGCGGAAAGAGTGCCGTTGGGAATGTCGGTCGAAGGTGCTCGCAAGTCCCCGCTCATGTTTATTCCGGATAAAATCCCCGTGATGGTTGGGAAGAAGACTCCGAACACGGTGAACCAACTGTAGCCATCACGGTAGTCCGACCACAAATTTTTAGCCAGATTTCCACTTAGCCAACCTTCAAATCCATTGTCTACAAAAAAAAATTTGTTATTACCCGAGCGGTGTAGTGACTGAAGGCAATCAATCACCTTCATCGGTGTGGACGAAGCTTCCAACCATAAAGTCCAGACCGGCCAGGAGCAGTATCAATAATAAAATAAACTGCAACTTTATGACCCATTTAACACCGGCGATGTTAATAATACTAAGAAGTAAAACAGCTGCGCTTGCGATGCCTCGGATTGCCCATGTTGAATCGCCTGCACCTAATAATTCAGCCATGGATTCCCCGAAACCCAGTACGTTTAATGCACAACCAACGGCCTATATTTAAAAAAATAAAAACATTTTCTTAATTAATAGTAAAGCCGGTAATATTTCTTGAATCAAACTTGTTTGTGAAAAACTGACAGAGAACTGTCTCTCAAAAATTATCATCATGTAATATAGGTAAACAAACAGTGATGATTTGTACCTGTCCAAAACAATATAAAAGTCCGATTGCGCCCCCGAATCTTGAGCCTAAAACGTGCGCGAGGAGAAAATAAACACCGCCTCTTTCGATGCGACATCTCTCGCATATTCCAACGGCAGACAACACAGAAATAAGTGCAATGAATACTAAAAAAAAAAATTTGCATATGCTTTTTTTTTAAAATGGTTTACTTACCAGTGGCTAAAACTATTAGAACGCCGGAAATGACTCCAGCTTGGCCTACAATCCAGCCAGATCTTAAAAATACGATCACACCGAATATGTTAATTAAACACGACGTGAAAACTCCATCCCAGGTTCCGAATAAAACAGGTTGAGATATAAAGAAATTAGATTTCCACCATGGCACATCTCCCTATTAAAAAAAAGGGTCACGTCTGCGTGAGCTGAATCGAATTAGCTTGGAGTTACACGTACTTGTTCTTCGGCAAATAGTTCGTTAGCTCCGGATGCTTGATGACCGCCAGCTCCGTAATCGTACTCGTTCCCCAATCCCACGAATCCGGTTGTATTGCCACGAGACCTCGTTGCATTTTCAGCTCCTAATCCGAATCGGTGCCAATCTAAGTCTTTGCCTTTATTATTTGCTTCCATATTATCACACCATCTGCGAACAACGCTATCTCATATTTGTTTTTAACGAAACATAAGTCCAAACTTACCAAATCAACAAATATATATAGGTATAAATAAATTAGAAATAAATATACTCGCCGAATTTTATCACAAATTGATAATACCTCATTTTCTTAAAGGAAGGAGATTAAAAGATAAAACTTATCTTAACTGTGTAATTGTGCCGCATTATAGTTCTTATTATTTATCCCAGCATACTCGATGTGTCATACTAAAAAAAATGACGTCATTTTATTGAAATGTCATCGCTAATCATATGGTTGTTTATCACCTGAAGTTAGCTACGCACTATGCGCACTAAAGCAAAGATTAAGTAAATCAGTGGCGCACTGCTAAAATTGACATAACCAACAATACTCTCTTATTTATTTCATCGTAAATTGAAAGGTACGCATCGATAATATATAATAAATTAAAAAGTAATCTCTTGGAAATCGTTTTAATCGTAACCCTATAATTTAATTAATTGGTTTCAATAGTTTGATTAATCAACTGCGATGCGCACGCCACAGCCACAATAGATTACTCAGTAAGTCCAGTAACAAAAGGTGTTCTTAAATCCAGTGACTTTTTCGCGGAAAGTTACATTTGTCAAAGTACTCATGTATCCGGTAGGTTACAACAAAATTGTATTGTATTTTTTTTAATGCAATAATTTATAGAATGCGGGTGGTTATGGTGGACAACCTGGAGGCTACGGTGGTCAACCTGGAGGTTACGGTGGTCAGCCCGGGGGTTACGGCGGATATGGTGGTGGTGGCGGAGGCGGTGGTGGTTACAACCCCATGGGTGGTTTTCCAGGGAGTGGCGTAAGCCCGGAAATTCAACAGTGGTTTAGCACAGTAGACCGAGACAAGTCGGGCAAAATAAATGCGGCAGAGCTACGCTCGGCTTTAGTAAACGCCCAGGGTAAAAACTTTTCCGAACCGGCTTGCCAGTTAATGATCGGTATGTTCGATCAAGATAAAAGTGGTACAATCGACATCAGCGAATTTCAACAATTGTACACCTACATTAATCAATGGCTGCATGTATTTCGCACTTACGACAGAGACAACTCCGGACATATCGAAGAGCAAGAGCTTGCCAACGGTACGTTGTTATATTTTAAAACATGAATTCAAATTAATTTAATTTTGATGGGTTGTAGCGATGCAGCAAATGGGTTTTCGTTTTTCTCCCGACTTCATTAAGTTCCTCATTTTCAAAAGCGACTTGGAAAATCACCGACACATGTCCGTGGATCAGTTTATTGTTGTGTGCGTGCAAATTCAAAGATTCACCGAAGCATTCCGACAGCGTGATAAGGAAATGAAAGGCGTAATTACTCTCGGTTTCGAAGATTTCCTTCAGATTGCCTTGAACTGCACTTCATAAATTTTTTAATTCTTGTGTAATTGCTGCATTTCGTTCATATCTCTCATAGTTTCATGTATAAGCAAGCGCTTTCTATGTACTAGCGTCGCTCATAACTCATTTTTATTATTTAGTTTTCAATGTATTTTTTTTTGTGTTTGCTAATTGTTAATTAAACACATAGATTTCTTTCCATAGGTGTAACCAGCAAGGCGTTAATGCAAATATTCCAGATGTAAATATGTTATCGTTGTATTTTCTTAATGTGTAATAATAATAAATTTTAGGAAATCATTTGCAGAATTGCTTCTTACAAATTTGTTTCCTTGTTTTCTTTATGTTTGCATCTCACAGAAACTCAATTCAGTGTTGGATTGCAAATTGAAACTCCGTTTTGTAATTTTGAGTAGACAAGAAAAGCGAAAGAAGAGAGAAGTGGTTAATAAAACATTGACATTCTTTACATTTGGTTTCGTTCATACCCTTTCGTACTCTTATATGTCTATATACAGTACGTCCTTGGACAATTTTTTGAAATTTGAAAATATAAAGCGTGTTTGTATTGAGATTAAGGCCGCGTTAAGTAAACGGTCAAATTGCACAAACTCGTCAAGTCAGCGGTCCGACTAAACCCTCTGACCAATCACCAATTGCAAAAAATGGTCAGACGAAACTACGTGATCACTTTTCTCAATTGGTGATTGGTCAGAGAGTTTAGTCGGACCGTTGACTTGACGATTTTGTGCAATTTGACCGTTCATTTAACTCGGCCTATGATTTTTTTCAAAATAATTCATACTTTAAACAGCGACATCCTACAATCGCTTTCTGACCTAACGTTGAATTAGGATTGACAAGTAATCAGCAACAAAATAATTCGAAAATTAATTTTCATTACTTAATTTTATGTTGTTAATTTAAAACGCCTATTTTTGTGGTAGCAGGTTACGTCAATTTAAAATTTAAGTTACAGAGGCGCGTTCAGAAACTCGAAAATCCGCCATTTGTGTCCTGTCAGTTTTTCGATTTGCAAAAGTTTTCGGCCGAAGAATCGCCGTTTTTCATTTATTTTCTTTTGTCCGTCCATTTTTCTATGGTTTCTTTACATCTGTTTTCGCATTTTTCTAATTTTAATCAAATAGGTTTTCACATTTTATCGACTCCTTTTTACAGTTCTCTTTTGTTTCTTACGAATTTGTTTTTACTTGCAAAAACTTGATTTTCATTTTTTTTTCATCCATTTCTTTTTTATTTCTGATTTTTCTGTCGGCGAATTTGTCTTTTTCTAAAAAGAAAATTAATATTCCTTGTTCTTTCTGCTCCTAATTAATTAGACTTGTATGATTAATTAATGATTCGTTTTTGTTTTTTATCACCACGCTTCTAATCCAAAAATTTATTTAAGTTGGTATCACTTTATATTGTTTTATTTTTTATTACTAAAGATTATTTTTTTTTATTTATTCTATTATTTCAAATAATGTATTAGAATTAATTGATATCTTTTACATTTCGGTGTTTGGTGTAATTGGGCTTGGCTATATTTTTGAATACAAATCTGGAAACCCTGTTTTAAGCTGTAATGTAAAAATTTGTAAAATTCTGACAATTTATAAATAAATAAATTAGAAAGAAATTATTTTTGGATTGCTTCTTAATTAATTAATTATTTAAATTAGCCTTAATAATAATAGAATGAGGCAAATTATACATAGAGTATGTTGATGGGGTAAATAAAATAAAAAATAACTTTTCTTCACTTTGTTTAAATCCGTTAGGCAACCTTTCGCACAAGTATGTAGTTTCGCTTACATAATATTTAATAGTAAACCAGTCTATTTATAAATAATTATCTTGGCTATTATATTATGTAATAAAAGAAGTGAGTGGGTTGGGTAATCGTTTTGATTAAGAAAATATCAAGGTCTTTGATATGTGCGTTTCAATTTATCAGAGTCAAGTTGCACTCTTAAATACTTAAATAAATTTAAATTGTTGTTATTTCAAAGGAAAAATAAGCACGTGCCATGTAATTTATTTACTGATAAGTCTTTTCACAATTCCCCTACATTCTTAAAGTCCCTTTATTATATTAATAGATAACAAATTTCATGATAATATTAGCCACTTTAAATTCCACTTGGTTTAATCTGGGACGTTCAAAGCCTTGCAGGACACGGTATTAAGCAGCAAATAAATTTATTAAAAATTAAGCGATTTATAATTTTCTTTTGGATTGCAGATGAGTTTACGTTGGGGTATTGCAGGTGCTGGTAAAATTTCACACGATTTCGTTGCAGCAGTGCATACTTTGCCTGCGAGTGACCACAAAGTGGTGGCTGTTGCAGCACGTTCCAAAGACAGTGCTGAGAAATTTGCAGAAACTCACAACATCTCAAAGGCATATGAAGGTTACATAAATCTTGCGTTGGACAAAGATATTGGTAAGTATTTAAATCCAGCGGGCTTTAATTTTTAAAAAGTAAGGTGTTTTAGACGTTGTCTACATTGGAACATTAAATCCACAACATTTTGAAGTGTCTAAACTGATGCTTGAGCATGGGAAGCACGTGCTCTGTGAGAAACCTCTGACTTTAAGTGAGAAGCAAACACGTGAATTGTTGGACTATGCGAAGGCAAAGAAATTGTTTTTTATGGAAGCCATTTGGACGCGTTGTTTTCCTGTTTATAAAGAATTGAGGAAGCAGTTAGATTCTGGGGCTATTGGGACTGTGCTTTACACCCGTGTTGAATTTGGGTTTAAATTAGACGAAGTCCCACGTGTTAGGTAAATAATTTTTTTCGATTAGACACTTACAATATGAAAAAATTTAATTTTAGCCAAAAGGATTTGGGTGGAAGTGTCGTTTTGGACATAGGAATTTACACTTTGCAATTCACGCAGTTTGTTTTCCGTGGATTAAAACCTGTAAAGGTAATCGGCACAGGACATTTAAACACTTACGGCACTGATGAAGTTGTTAATGGTATCCTCGTTTACCCCGAGGGAAAAGCTGGTGTTATTTCATGCAGTGCTAAAACCGAGATGCCCAACGAAGCCCTCATAGTCGGAACCAAAGGAATAATTAAGGTATTGCATCTACTTGAATTGGCTTTAAAGCATTTAACACTTTTATTTACAGATACCAATGTTCTGGTGCCCCTCAAAATTAATTACTTCAAGCAAAACCTTTGAATTTGAAATACCTAAGACGGCGTTGCCCTTGAATTTTCATAACAGTGGGGGTTTAGCTTATGAAGCCGAAGAAGTTAGACAATGCATTAAAAATGGTATGTACTCACCCTTCACTTTTAATTCAGTTTCTTATCGAATCCTCTTTTTAGGCCTTCTTGAGTGCCCTTCGGTTCCACATTCCGATACCATCGAACTAAGTCAGTTTATGGATACTCTGCGGAAAGACATCGGAGTCGTAATTGATTCATAAAAGCATAACAACTATTGTTACCTTGTTCAATAAATATTTTGAATATACGTTGCTAATTTAATTTTGACATAAATTTAAAATGTAGGCGGGGAACATCTAAACCAATCACCGAACGACGTTGTCTTGGCAGTATTTCCATTTTCATAATCCCACCATTTTGATGGTTGTAAAGGTTTCTGTTAAAGAGATAATAAAAATTAATTGATTATTCTAAGCAGCTTATTATAATTTTGTAAGAAAAAGTCAAACTGTATAGGAAAGGTTGACTCTAGTCAGTGGTCGCGTTCAGGTGAGCACAGCACTTTAATGCTTTAATAAAGGGCAAGACAATTTAGTATTCTTTTGGGATGTTACATCTAATTTTCTATTTGAACCCTCCTAAAGGCAGCCACTTAAAGACAGTGCTGCGAAAAAAGACATCACAAGCATCTCGTGGATGCTTACGCTTTATTAAAGCGTTGCAGCGCTGCAGTTACCTGAACGCGGCCATTTTCATTTTGGCAACTGTTTGGACGACATCTTTCGGAATTAAATTTCCCGCCATATTTAAAATTGATCTCTGAGTAGTTTTAATGGTCAAAACTGCACGAAATCATCAAGTCGACAGTCAGATTAAATCACCTGATCACTTAGTGCTTAGGAAAAGTGATCGCGTGCTTTGGTGTAACCAGTTTGACCATTCACTTACCGCAGCCAAAACATGTCACTAATGCGTATAATCTAACCTCACTTTTAAACGAAAGGAAAACCTTTTTAACAAATTTACCTTTATTAAAAACTAGATGTACAATCGCGCGCAACTAACCTGCGTCTCCTGCACGCAAACTTCGTCCTTAAAACCTTGCGCTACAAGGCTCACAGAAATGTCAAATTGTAGCACTTATGCTGCACACGATTGTAATCGCGTTTTTCGCTGGCTGCACCCGCGTGCACTGAGTGTATCTCCATCTCGTTTTATTACATAAAGCTGAACCGAGATGGAAAAACACTCAGTGTGAGCTAGTGCGGCCAGTGGAAAACGCTATAAATTTCGTACCGTACGTGATACGTACTACGACGCTCAACTTAAATGATAATCTTGCTTGCGAACCGCACCCTTAAGAACATTCAGCGTAAGGGCTACGAAAGTGTTTTCAGATCAGATTACAAGACGGAGTCATCATTCAAAATTGATTTTATTCCACGTAACACTAATACGAAACCAAATTGCAACAAAAATACGAGCGGTTGGCAAGACTGCAGCAGTACCAAAATTAGTTAGTATTACTTTGTATTTTCAAAGAGCATCGATCGATGGTTGTTGTATGATACGTAAGTACCTGTAGTTTATTGTTTTGTGTTAATTCCTTGACTTCGTTTTATGAATAATTTGTATTTTGCTTTATTCTTAAAACAATTAAGAAAATGCGCCTTCAGTTTTATTACATCATGGTAAATGTCAGCTCTAAGCCTTAATATACAAAAAAATATGAATTTTAGACGTCGTTTTCCGTTGAATATCCTGATATTTTGAGTTTTATTGATTCTCTAGAAATTATGGAAGTTGGTAGAGTCGCAATCATCCTAACGGAGACCGTTGCAAGCTAACTGTTGGTAGTAAGGATTCGAAAACTGTCAATCGGTCTCGATTAGTTTGATCGCGATTGTACAATTTTAATTGAGCATTATAGTGCGTAAAGCTAGTTTTTTTTTGCTTTGGAGATTTGGAGATTTGGAGAATTGGGTATTTGGAGATTGCTGTCATTGGCTTTCGTGTTTTGATTGACGAAAGTTATTGGTTATCGTTGATCACGTGATCATTGAAAGCCAGTAGCAGCAAACCCCAACTATCCAATTTTTCAAGCAGGAAAAGCAGCTTAAACCGAAACCGGTCTGAATTATTCTTTTTTTTTCTGTTACGCTTCTGATTTTATTTGCTGTTTATGATTAATTTGTGTTATGCTTATTTTTAAATATTTGGAAAGAAAATTATGGCTTTACGCCTGCCTCCCTGTTTCAATATTCCTCAGCCTGATTATCGTATTATTTTAAGAAGAAGTGAGCTAGAGCTTTAGTGAAATATTGAACTTGAGTCGGCGTTTATTTATTTATTAAAGCATAAAAACTAATTGTAACATTAATTCTTTGTAACTATTCAAAATTATTTTCGTCGAATAGGAGAGTTTCTGAACGTAATTTGTTTTATTTTTAGGGTTTTTGATGTTTTAGTGAGTTTTCGAATTAATGAAGTGAGGTTGTTATGGCTTAAAATTAAAAATGTTTTCGCTTGTTCGGATTGCGATGGTATTTTTTCCTTGAGTTTATTTATGGTGTAGTGAATAGATTTAGTGTTTTGCTTTTGTGTATTTATGGTGGACTATAGAATTTGTTTGGTGTTTTTGTGTATGGTTACGTGACAGATTTAAATGTCCCACCAAGAATGAGTGGGTGGTGCATGCGCAAACATCTCCGTTTCATACACCAGTTATAAGTATGTAACTGGTGTAAATATGGAGTCTCCTGAAGAAGATAACAAACAAGTGTACATGTCAAATAATAAAATCGAACAAGAAAAAAACTTCAGAAATGTATATGAGGTGATTGTCTTCATAATAGTGTTTTAGTCCAACATTATTATTTATCGTTTATGCATGGTTGTTATGAACGTCGCCGACTAATTTTGTTTTGGCATGGCGGCCATCTTCGTAAATGAATTATTCCAAAAATTACGGATTACGATTTAAATATTTACTGCTGTAAAATTAGTGAGTGTTGGACGTGTTTATAGTTAACAATAATGTGTCCGTCAACTGTCTGCAGAAGCTAGAAGTTCCGTAGACGCATGTTCCTGCCCGTGTTATTTGTTTAAATTTATTAGTTATTCTACAGATGAAGATGACTTCCAAGCAATCATCGGCCGATTATGATTACAGACCTTTCGAAGCACGTATCATTTCAATTTTGTTATCATATTTATTAAAGCTTGGGTGATTCATTTAAAACTGCTAATTTAAAGAGCTTTCAATCTGTCAAATTTGCTTTTTTTTTTCTTTTTTGCAACACCTCATGTCTGTATAAATACTTACTGTAAGTTTGTGTTCTTTCACTGTTGCTATGTACTTTTATCTCGTCTATGTTTGATGCAACGATAGTTTTTAAATGATAACTCACGCTTCTTCTCGTTAACTCATTCGGTTTCTTTTCGATTCGTAAACCAAAAGAAACCGGTGAGTTCTAACTTATAAGCTTCATGTTTGATGTGATGTAAAACCATAAGAAAACGGGAAAACGGGCACGTTTGTAATAATAATTTCGCATGCGCACGTTTCAATTTAATCGACGACTTTCAATTTCAATTCAGAAACAACAGATTACGCGATTTCATTACATTCAAAGATTACGATGGGAAAATTGAAATTTTATTTCGCATAAGTGTTTGTCCGCCTATAAACTAAAGTGCAATCTGTTAAGATTTCTTATTTATTATCTTAATACGTCATTATTTTATTCATACTCAATTGTAGTGAACCTCCCTTGATTTATCAATATTTTAATGATTGTGCAACTAAAAATTAATTAAAATTTTCCAGAGTAATACAAAAATCACGGTTAAGCTTTTGAAATCGCTCACTTATTGACATTTTGCTTTGATGAGGTGGAATGAAGAAGTAATAACAGATTCTTAAACATAACAGTTTAATGATTTTATTTTTTGATTAACCGAATAATTCAATCTGCTAGATTAAAACCAAATACAGTAAAACTCCCACCGTGAACATTCCTTTAATAAGGACACTCCCTTACTGTAGATACTTTACACCGTGGCCTGTAAGTCTTCATCATGGAAAGGTTTTACTGTATACTATCTGGCAAGTTACATTTTCATTTAACAAAACTTAATAACTTAGAGTAACTATTATTTTCAAATTGAGGACTTTTAAGTTGCTTTGTTATCATCATCAAATCCAAACGTATTTTTACCAAAGTTGCTTGGCGGATGTAAAATGCCTAATTTGAATACTCGAATTATCTTCGTGAATTTAATGTTTTGAGAATCAGTTTGCAACAACTTATTTTTCATGTATTATACTTGCAAAAGTTGCCCGCTTATCCTTTTCGTATATCATTATTTTTTTTTAAGGCGCAATAAACTTTGGAAGAACGTAACATCACATTTTTTCTCCAAAGTACATGCAAATAGTAAAAGTATTTTATGGTTTTACGTCATTAAACTTGAAGCTGTGTGTGTTTTTTTACAATAGTGTAAAGATAACCTTCACATGTTAGTGAAAATCATCAAAGTTAATTACTAACACTTATTTCGTAATAAAAAGAAAAGAAAAGAACGTTCATTCAAGTTGCTACCTTGCGATTGATCATCGTAATTCTATTTGTTCTTGTGTTTAAGAGGAAAATTACCGGTTGTTGTCATTTTGTTGATTGGGGTTTTTAATAGAAGTTGCAATTAGAAGATAATAAAGAAATACTAATAGAATTTTGGTACTTCGTGCCTTCCAAATTAGAACTTCTTTTCACTGTTTTATCCTTGATCACTCGGTATAATAATAATAATAATAATAATAATAATAATAATCAGTAATATGAAATTGTCTTGTGTGATTGAGGATGAAACTCGCTGAAACCAACAAGTACCAATATAGTAGAAGTAAATTATTCATTCTCATGTAAAATAAGATCTGTTGAGATATTGTTTCGGGTCTTATTGGATTTATTTTGTTGATTACAGAGAACTGAGAGAATACTTAACAGTGATGTCGAACCGTTTCAAAGAAAAGCGGCATCGTTAATTGATTTGTGGAAGCAGCTAGGCTGTGTTGGTGTTTCATCGAGAATTCAGTGTATTATACATTTAATGGATTGGGCAAAACTGCATACATTGAACATAGTATTAAGCGGCGAATGGAAAAAACACAAAGGTAATTTCCACCACACATTAAAATCTAATTAATTTAAACTAACTAACTAAAAGTAAATTGGCTGAAGAAATTAAAAATTAAATTTGTTAGATTTAGAGTTTAGAATTGCTTTTGTAAATTCACTGTGGTTACTACTTGTTGGTAATTTTTGTGTTTCAGAGTTTTTTGAAACAAAATTACTATCGGAAGTAAAAAACTGCGAAAAGGAACTTTTCAAATTGAATAACTCATTTTCCTTACATTGTAAAAAACTAATGAAAGTCATAAGTGATCCTTGGGGGAACGCTACACTCCATAGATTGTTGAATGCGAAAGATCCGGTAATAGGAAATGAAGGTAAAAGAATTAATTTTTTTGGTGGTGGTCTGCCTCGTGCACGAAATTATTTATGCATGCACATGAAATATTAATCTTTGTGGTTTTAGAATTCGAATTTTTTATGGGCGAGTCTGGTTATTTGATATCGATGAGATTGAAGAAGCTATGTGAGTCTCATTGTGAGGATTTAGCATTAAATTTGGTGACGGCATACATGAGATGCTGCGAATTTGCAGAATCGCAAAGTATCAATATGAATCTCACGGACGACCAGAAGCGTTTCATGTTGGATGTATATATTGCGCTACTCTATAAGTATAATAAGACAACTGTGATCTTATCTACAGTAAGGCTTTAATAACGCACGTCCTGTATATATATTTTTTTTATTAACCTCCCGTGTATTTACAGCTAAAATCCTTAAGTTTAAAAGATGGCTTAGAATTAGTGAAGCGTTTTGCTAAGAAGCGAGTGAGCATTTCTAAATTGTGGAAGCACAGCAATCACATAACTCATCTGGCATCGGTTCTCTTCTGTTCGACTGCCGTCATGCAACCGATAGAGCATACCGGTGAAATATTAACCGCGTTGATTGATGTGTGGCTAACCCTGTGCGAAAAGGATGAAACTCTAGACTCCTTGATATTATCAATTAGGAAAGTCGTGCAAGTAACCGTGTCGGCTCCTCACATGTACATATTCTGCCAGGCACTCAACAAAAAGGTAATTTTGCAACGCAAACTGAACAAAATTCAATTTGCAACTCGATCGTTTTTACAATTTCAGTTTGGCCCGAGGATCAAAACTTTTAACATCGAATTGTACGTTCAAGCTTTAACGACCGATTTAAATCTATTGGAGCGGCAGAAGAACGAAGATGACAGGGGTAATCTTCAGGAAACTTCGACTCGTTTGGCCAACGGGCTCCTGCAATTAGCCGATGTCCTCGAGGAGCACGTCAATGTATGCCGAGAGTGCGTGTTAACTTCGTTTAGTTTACAACCTACGAAGGAGTGCTTGCGACGTATCGAAGAAATAGCTAGAAGATGTGGCTATGAGGTGTTGGATACGGGTCAGTGGAAATGCAAATTGCATCCACCAATTTCATCAGAGGATGACTTGGGATTGCAGTGCTTTGATTGTGGCGATTTCATGGGGCAAATGCAGTTGGAAGCGGCACTCAATACGAATACGGCTTTAAGCGAGGCATTGACTGCCGATAGGCTAGGTGTAAGCCCTGAGTTGTGCGATGATTTAGCAGTGCTGGTCTGTTCTCCGAGATACCAGCTGTTGAGCTGGTTGCAAAAGTGGCCGGATTTACATCGGCTCTGCGTGATGTACTTAAATGACCCGGAACGTACCAAGAATTTGGTTACGGAATTAAAGTTCCTCGAAATCGATTACTCCATTTTCATGAATATTAAACGTGAGCCGGAGGAAGATGATACTTATGGTTCGAACACGTACACTGAAGGACTAGATTTTGATTACTCAGATACTCTCGGTGAACCACCGAAGCCGAAAAGGAAACGTGGTCGAAAGAAGAAAGTGCGAGAAGAAGACATCGAGAGCGAGTTCCTTCCGTTCGCTGCACCGAAGTCCGATCCGGAAGTGCTAAAGACATTGCGGTCGTTCAGGCGTACTTTTAAAAGAAAAACTGACGGAGATTCCGCTTCACCTGGGAAAGTATTCATTGGTGATAATGTACATTCCGAATATAGCAACTATGCACAAACCTACGGCGCAAACTCAAACTATGATGGTTGTAATGTAGACAATATGAACTGCTACAGGGGCTTTAATACTCCTTATGTAAATAATTACGGTAGTTTCTCAAATGAGACTAATAGGACATTTAGTGAAATTGCATTCCGAGCGCACGAAGAAATGTGGCAGCGTCAGGGTTTGTACCCCCAAGATATGTACTACGATAGCCATGGAAGTTATTACCAGGATCAGAGGGACCCATATAAATATAGTGTTCAAGGTCCTTCCACTAGCAAAGAGGGAGGAGGGGGATTCAAAGAAAGGCACAGCAGAGAAGAAAATGCAAGCTCTACAACCGATGTACCTAGGAATCTGTCTTTGAATGATGTAAATAACGGTCTAAATAAAAAAGACGGTGAATCCGCGAAGCAAGTAAAAGATTCGCCTTTTCACCAAGAGCAACTGAAAATCGAAGAGCAGCATTTTTCGTTAAACGAGTTCACTAACGAAATCACAATTCAAGACACTTCCGATTCATTCTGCGACGAATCCGAAAACATATTGCCCATACTCGCGAGGTTTGCTTCGGCGGAGATCTTGGCGAGGGCGTTTGTGGCAGCGAAAGATTTTAGAACTGACGCGGAAGCGTTGACTACAAAGACTGATATTGCACCAGAACATTTCACCTTCCCCCAATACAGAAATTACAAGTCTAGTCCTCAAAAGAACACTGAAAACGGCTGCTTTAATTCGAAGGACAAAACCTCGCAGAGCGCTGATGATCTCCTACTAGTCAAAGACTATTCGATGAAGACATTGCAGAAACTACACGGGTCTGAAAAACAGCAGTCGAAGACAGTTCCCTCGAAAGTCGTCGATCCGGTTCCTTCGATATGCGACATGGATAATCTAGTCAAAATGAAACTGTCGGGTAAATCTGCAATAAAACCGAGGACTTACAAAGCAAAATCTTCGGTGGACGCTGTCACTAAGAGATTAGCCCTAAAATTAAAAGACGCTGCCGATCCACAATCATCGAACGAAACATTAAGAACCAAGGAATTAAACGACGATGCCTCACCGGTCAAGAGCACAAGCGCTACGCAGAAAGACGTCTCGGTAAACCAAGAGAAGAATTTATTTCGTGAAAAATTTATTGAGACGGTTTTTGCTAGCGAGAATCGCAAGGCGCTGAAAGAATTGGTGAAGGAATCCTTGAATAAAAAAAATGAAGGCAGCGGCAACAAGGAGAACAGCAGGTTCGTCGCGAAGAAAAAATTTAATAAGTGCGACAAACCAATCGATGCTAAGAATGTCGATAAGGTCTCACCGAAGCTAATTAAGAAATCCGATGTTATTTTGGAGAAGCCCATCGATAAGTTTTCACCGAAAATTAAAAAGTGTGATTTGAACGGTTTAGATAAGGCGGTGATTAAGTCGAAGGACAACAAATTAAATTACCAAGACGCTTTTCAAGATAAATACAGCAGTAAGTGTGTTGTAAAAATTGATAATAAAGACAATACAACTATTGTTAAGGAATTTGGTAAAAATACTAAGGACGTCGATGATGATGATAATGATGACGATGGTGGCTTTAATAATGTACCCTCGATTAGCACCAGCGAAGTACCATACAATAAAACTTCTAGTCAAGATCAGAGTAATATCGTAGATTATGCGAGAAAGTTTAATTTGAAGGACCTCAGAGTGATTCTGCATAGGTTAAACGTGAAGTTCCCCATCAAAAAAGGGGAAGTGGGTAAGAACGATAAGAAACTGTCAAAGAAGGCACACAAGCATAAGAGCAATCATAAAAGAAATGATGCCCCGAGTGATACCAATAGGACTCTTCCCGTGGCCGATAAAACTTTGCGAGTGATAATAAACGATGACGATATTATTAAGCCGAATGTACTAGCGAATTATTTAAAAAGTGAAACGGAGAAGTTGAAGGAAGAAAACTCGAAACTGAACCCCCGCGTCGTGCTTCAGCGGTTGGAATTAGACAGGGCTCGCTTTGTTAACTCCATATTAGCGAACGTGCCGGGTTTAAACGATACGGAATTAATAAGACCGAGTGTGGTTGATAGTGTGGTTCAAGTGGTGCAGATAGCTGGGGGGCGACAGAATTCTACGGTGAGTGCCAACACCCAGACGAGTACGCAGGTGACTCCACATATTCAGCGAATTGGACAACCCAGGAATGACAAGCCGGAAACCACTGCCGAAAGCTCATCCCCCACGCTGAAGACAACCACGACTACAAATTCCAAACCTGCTACGTCACAACCGTCTACACTCATCAGCATGTTGTCTCCGCAGATCAAACCCGGACAAAGCAATAACACCACACGCAACAGGACAGCCCCGTTAATTAACATCCTATCCCAGCAAATAATCAAACCTGCGAATACTACGACGGTGTCTGCAACTAAATCCACAACGACCACAACGACAACCGAGGCACAGGTGAGTGAAGCTGTTTTAGTAGATAATGCAGAGCCCTCCAGTTCCAAGGAATGCACTGTGTCGTCCCATGTTGTTGCACTTTCGGACCTTCCTTTCCCTCCTACACGTATTCGTAGGAGACGTGCTTCTCATAAATCCCTCAATTGTCAATTTTGTTGTTGTATAAACGAAACCCCTAAACGTAAGAAGAGTCCTGTAAATTCCAATCAAACTTGTACAGCTTCTGCAACAACTCCCCACTTAAATCTTGTAAATTCACGTACCAAAGTAAGTTCTAAAAGAAGAAAATCAACTACTAAGCGAATGAAACCGTCTCAAGACCTGTCTTCGCTTGTCACAGTCAAACTCACCCGAATCGATGTGGCACTAACTTTAAAAAAAATGAATCTAAAGCTTGGCCAAACAGAAAACGAGGTTGTTAATAGAACATGTAGTCTAGCTGAGTTTGTTGCTCATGAAGAGAAAATGCAAGAAGATTATAGATATTGTAATAAAACGTATAGTCTAGATAAGTTTCTTGCACATGAAGAGAGATTGAAGCGTGAAGGTTTTTTTTATCCTACGTGAAATATACACTGTTAAGTTTAGAGCATTGTGTGAACCTGTCGTCTTGACCAAAAAGGAAGAAGGCATGTCTGAGAGGTCTTACAAGACGCTAAAATTGTTGAAAACGATTCCTGTTTATTTTCTGTTCTTGATGCTGCAAGTTCTTCCCCCCTTTCAGTACTGAAGTAGAAGAGCATAAGAAATCAATGTTTGAAGAAGAACAAAAATCTAAAAATATTTTCGAGGCAGTCTTAGAAAGCAAAAGCTTAATAATAATTGGTTTTTATATTAATGACATGCTTGAGAATATTTCTGAGTGTTTGTTGAATGCACGTGGAAGATATTTTTTGTTACTCAGGAACCATGTTACAAGAACGAGATTTCCTTTCCTTTTATCTGAAAACATCGATGGTATATTATTGTTATTAACTCTCCATTCAAGGCAACATGAGTTTTGGTTCATTTACTATTTTTATTTTCAATGGATTAAACCATGAGAGCTAAATGAATTGAGTTTAATTTGTTAGGAGCGAACGCTTTTAATTTTTAGTTATGTTTCAGTATTAGCTCATTTTGTTTTCTTAATTAAAAAAGTGATTTTTATATTTAATACGTGATCAAATAGAAAAATATGCGTGTAAATAAATAATTAATAACCGAACTTTTATTAATTAAATTTGCCACTATTAAACTGTGTTTTAAAGAAAATGTTTTAATAAGAATGTACATATTTTATTTATGTTTTTAATATGTGACGAAATTCAAAACTATTTTAAATAATTGAGCTCATCACATGGCGTGGAATGTTTTGTTTTAAAATACTCATATTTACAGCTAATGAAATTATAATGTTTTAAAAAATGCCCAAACAAAGTGATTGTGGAAGAACCCCTCCCCTCCTTCCTCCAACATTTTGTTGCAGAATTTGTACAAACAAAAATTTGTGATAATACTTTAGTATTTGTATATAACAAATTAGTTTTTAAGTCTGATAAACCGTCCTGTATTTTAGAATTAGTCGTTGTAAATATTTTGTTTAACTTATGCTTACCAGCACACAATTAACCTCCTTATAATTTTGTGTTGAGACTAATTAAAAAAAAATCCAATCCATCTTTTTGTGCTTGTTTTATTTATTGTGTTTTTTTTTGAATAATCTGGTGTTAGTGGTGATTTGTTGCATGCTTGCTTGCACTTTTTAACGTGACTGTTTGAGACTTTGGCGCTACACTAACAGCTACATAACCTAACATAAGTACAGTGATTAAAAAGAAAAATGATTGTGTTTTAAACAAGGCACTCTCCAGGCAAAACTCATAGTCACGAAGAAGAAAACAAACAAATTTTTTTTTAAATTTATTTATTTCTAGCTTTGTGCCAACTGCTTGAAAAAAATCGTATACTATAAGTATCATGAGCTTGCGCAGTAAACAAAACGTGTGCCGCCTTATTTACTGCGCATCATCATTATGAGCATGCGTAGTAAACAAAACGTGCGTCGTCTTGTTTATGAATATAATGCGTAGTAAACAAAACGTGCGTCGTCTTGTTTACTGCCCAGTAAACAAAACGTGTATCGTCTTGTTTACTGTGCATCATCATCATGAGCATGCGTGG
The DNA here is from genome assembly GCA_036172665.1 of Prosopocoilus inquinatus. Lineage (NCBI taxonomy): Eukaryota > Metazoa > Arthropoda > Insecta > Coleoptera > Lucanidae > Prosopocoilus > Prosopocoilus inquinatus. The sequence goes on along the minus strand of CM069880.1, from coordinate 13,845,960 downwards.
TCAAGAAAACGCGTGTCATCTTGTTTACTGCGCAGTAAACAAAATGTGTATCGTCTTGTTTACTGCGCATCATCATCATGAGCATGCGTAGTAAACAAAACGTGCGTCATCTTGTTTACTGCGCAGTAAACAAAACGCGTGTCGTCTTATTTACTGCGCATCATCATGATGAGCATGCGCAGTAAACAAAACGTGTGCGCATACTTATGATCGTACACAGTTTTTCAAGCAGTTTGAAACAAAGTGCCCATAATTTATTAAAATATTTCGAGTGAGTAAGTATACGTGATGTAAAAGTTTAATTTTTTAATTTCTTGATTTTTGCTTTTCAGTTATTTAGGGACGTGGAACTGAAAAGTTTTTAAGTTAATGGACCTCTTATTTTAATGTATTCGGAAGGAATAAGGAGTGTTTTTGGATTCGAGCGTAGCGCACATTAAGGTGGAACTTCATACGCATGAGTAAAAAATTTCAAACTATTTCTATAATCTGTGGTTGGTGCCTCTCATCGAAAACTCATTTACACTAACAGCCAAGAGTAATGTGACTTGGAGAGTAAATTTACGCTCTGCGCATCGGTCTGTTGGATATAAAATTTCAAAATTAACGTTGAGGAGACATTACTTTTGGTCTATCACTGTACACACGATCCATTTTGTTTGTTTTGTATATAATGCATTATAATGCTTGGGTTTTCAGGTTGCATGTTGTTTTAAAACAATGGCGTTTTATTTTTTTTGTTTATGAATAAAACACGGGCATGTTGCTTGACATGATTGTACGTACTAAAATAATACGGAGCATTTTTTTTTTTTTAATATAAGGGGTTATAACATAACCATTTAAAGGGCAGTCGTAAACTATAAGAGATAGAATTATATACAAGTTGCACTTTGTTAAGGGTTCTATTTGGATGGACTTAATGCTGAACTTTTTTTTTAATAAAAAAAAAAATCTGGAATGAGGCAGAACTTTTTAAATTGTTGCAGTGTGGAAATTTGTTTGTTTAAGTTGGCGTCCAACAGTAAATTCGTTTGTTTTTCCAAAAATATAATGAACAGATAAAATAGCGGCATCTTACGATCGCTTTTTGACCTGACATTGCACAAAATTTTTCCAAAAATATAATGTAAAGTCGAGTCTAGCAGCTTTGTTATAATGAGATATCCTCTTTAATTGGTTGTAGGTGTATATAAATAGTATGTATATAATGAATTTGAATATTAGATAACTGGCCCTGATTGATACTATAATTACAGTCCAATAGTACTCCGAAGATTGTAGCAGCAGAACAACAACAGCAAATAATTAATCAAATAATGGGTCCCGTAAGAACATCGGTGCCCTCGTTAAAGTTGGGAGCTCCTTCGGAATCGAGTCGTATAGTGCAGTTCATCTGTCAGTCTTCGGATGGTAAATTAATTCCGGTAACATCTTTTACTCCGAATAGAGTTGTGAAAGTTGCTACAACACAAACGGTAACCTCGTCATCACCCGGAAGCCCAAATTACGAGGAGAATTACACGAAATTAATTCAGGCAACCCCGAAATCTAAAAGCGACGTCGCCGAAAATTCCGAAACCCTACCAAAATTCCAGCAGGCTTTTGGTAAGTCCGCTTATCAAAATAACGTTGACAACACTAATTCCACTAACATTACTAACAATGTGGTCAGTAATACTGAAGTAGACAAGATGAAAGCGCAGCCGAAAAGTTCGACGTCTTTGAATATAAAACCTATCCACGGTGGTGTGATTTACACGAGGCAAATGCCGGTCGGCCAGACCATAAACCTGATACCACAGACACGTGCTCAGGTTTTTCGGATAGCCACTTCGAATACCGAGCAGATTTCGCTCGTTAAAGATACTGTAATACATAATAAAATGAGCGCGTTGCTGGCTGCTGCTCTTCAAGGAAAAAAAAATTCGGAGGAAACCGAGACGAACGCTGATAGTAGTTCGGGGCAGACGACGCGTGTCGCTTTAACTCGTCCTGCCTTGGTCCAGAACACGAGGATAGTTAAACCGGTGCTGCAGATTCCTTCGAATGTGATTAGAAACAGCCCTCAGACGAATTTGAGCTCGACCACATTGGAACAGCTGCGTGAGTTCGACATGGTTTACAAGCAAGTGAAAGAGCGTAGCAGCACAACTCCGGCGAACGAAGTGACTATAGCAACGGAAAACAGTGAAACCCCCCAAAGAATAAGTGTGACGTATTTAAACCAGGGACAAAAAATTAATTGTGCTCCTGTCGTGGTCGTTAGTAGTTACGGTAGTCTTCAACCCGCTGCCTCTCCGGCTTTAAGTGTGGCTTCTCAAAGTAGCTCCAGTCCTTGCGTTACTCCGGCACCCACACCCACGCACGTTCTGCCGAAAGTCACGCCGAAAAGTTCCAAGGGCAAGAGCGTGAAAAGCACGACAATGCACGCGTCTAAAGCATCACCCATCCCCAAGCCGCAGCAGAAACCGCAAGAAGACGAACACACTACGCAGAGAATATTTGATATTTTGGCGGAATACGCGGAACAATTGAGAAACTCCCCCGATTTGAATAATAAACCTGCTCCAAGGCGACGTTCGAACCCACCTACGAATCCGAGCCAAAATTCAAAGCGTAAGAAAAGTTCAAGTTCGAAAAAAACAGGACAGTGTAGCTCTTCTCTGTCAACAGAAGCCGACGTCGATGATCCGCGAACCATGGGCAGTGAAGACAGCTCGTGTGGGGTGATGCAATTGTCAATGCAAGAAGACGAGCAACCTTCCACCATGGCGAGTACATCAGAATCGAACGATTCGTCCACTGCACCTAGACAACAGCTTATACTAACCGACTCATCTCATAACCAAACTCACAATCTCATAATTACAGATTCTAGCGTAGGTGAAGCTCTGAAAATGCCTAATACGGCCGTTTTAGTGCCCGGTAATTATATAATGCCTGTGTCTATGGTGAAGGGAGGACAGCAAATCGCTGTGGTGTCGGGGGGTAGTAAAATCTTAGCCACTGTCCCTGCACGTTCCGGCCCTAATATGTTACTCTTCCAAAGCTTCCTTAATCAAACCCGTAAGACGGCGGTTCCCACTGTAAAATACTCAACAATTCAACCTATCACCGGAATTTCTTCTCAGAGTCTTGCCGGTGTGAGTGCACAACCTCCGGTCATATTACCTCCTTCTCATGGTATAAGCACTGTGACGTTGGGTCAATCTATCGCTGTAAAAAAGTTGGATGATTCCGACAGAGTTAATACTGAACTGTTGCTAACCATTTCTCAATCTAGAGAAAACGATTCTGCATCAGAAGATACACCTCAGCCAGATAGTAGCACAAACATAGTTTCCGCGAACATAGAAACGGTCGAAATTGAAGAAACCGCCACCCTTTCAGATACTTCGTCAGAGAAAGCGTTCACTTACCGAAAACCTCTAATTGCTACACCAATTGCAACTCCTGTGATAGCCCAAGCGACCTGCACCAAAGAAGAAATTACCATCGATCAAGCCCAGGGAACGCAGACCATTATGACACTTAGCTTAAACACTGTGGACCGCACCAAAGGTAAGAGCTTCTGTCTTCCCAATCCGTACGCAATTTAAGCTGTGTTTCTGGCAGGTGATTCTGGGAAAGCAGAAGAACGTGTACAATCCGTTCTTGTAACGGCAGGGACTTCAAGCGGACCCATGCTCTCACATAGTCCGCCTCAATATAAACAGTCAGATTGTTCGGGTACCACTGCCAGTCAAACTAAAGATGACTTTGTACGTAATACCGGAAAAGTATGTAAAAATTTACTTAGACTCACGTTTATTATGCTTTTTGTAGTCGATACATTCAAATTTTGAAAACACTTCTTCTAGGATTTCCTGACACACCTCAAGGATTTTTTCTATGTTGTTCTGAATGTTGAATGTTGAAAATCGCTTTAAAAAAAAAAAAAAAAAACAAATTACTTAATTATACATAAAATAAAGAATAGCTAATTATTTTCTGTAAATTAAGTTATTAAATGTGTATCGAATCAACATCAACGCGACGATGTCTTTTAATTTAGGTTCTTTTTTTTTATTTTTAGAAGAACCAAACTGAGTGTCAAAAAAACTACCAAGGTAACGTGTATGCCCTTCAAGGAAAAGCAAAGAAAGTAGCCGGCCAGGCTGGTTCGCAAAGGTTGGATAAGGAATTGCAACAGTTGTGTTTGCAGAGGAAGCAGGCCGCTTTGGAAAGGGAACTGAGACTTCAGAAGTCGCTCTCGGAGGAATGCGAGGACCTAGGTGTGGACGAGCCCAGCACCAGCGATTTATTTCCAGAAGCGGATTTGCTTTTCGATTCCAACCATTCCCCCTCCTTCGATCAGACTTCGCAGGATGTAATCAAGCGACCCATCCAGTTGCAGGAAGGAAAGGAAGAGGCCAAGTTGACTTTGTTTAGTGACGATGATTTTTTATTCGAGCCGGGGGAATACCAGAACGCCGGAAATGAGTTGGAGTACGAGGAAGAACGATCTAGATTGTTGACGAACGGACAGAGTGGTAATAGCACCGAGTCGGAGTCACCCTGTGAAGACAACACCCTTCTGCAGACTTGCACGTCTATGTCTGACGTGACTTTAAATTCTCCGATTTCTCCCGACGTATACAACACGAATACACCTCCCCCTGTGAATAAATACGTGCACAAATATAGCAATAAAAAGAAAAACGAACGCATAATACAGGTGGAAAATTGGACGGCGGAAGTTTCTAGTTCAGAGGACACGACAGGTAGTACAGAGTTAGTTAAAAGTTCTAGTAGAAGTCCCGAGTTATGTTTAAATAAGCGTAGTGATGAAGAGTTAAGTGACGGAAGTTTTAAAGTAGTTCACGTTGCCATTTCTAAAACTGAGTGTGGGGAACTGCATTGTACAGGAGACACCGATTGTTCTCTTAGTGGCAGGGGTGCGAGAAGAAGCGTTAAAAAACTGTGTTCATGTTGTAACGGTTCTCAAGATGAGACTGCGGCTTCTAGAAAACGACCTGCTTCTCAACCGCAAACTCCTACGCCACAAAAGAAGACCTTTCCCAATAAAAAAAGATAGTATGATGCGCAGAGAGTGACGTTAAACTCATGTTGTTAGTTATTTTTGTTGCCTCTAGTTAGGCCCTCAAGTGATTGCACTTTAGTACAAATACTTCAGAATATGTATTATTTGCTGGTGTATGGACAGTGTATTATAAACAGCTATATTTGCAATCTCTTTAGTACCTCTATCTGTAAATTTTTCCTTGTAAATGTAACATAATACTTAAATTATGTGTGCCGACAAAATGCACATAATTACTCGTAAGTCTTCAAAACTTAGGTGGGCCAGATGCATTTACTCTTCATCTGATGCTGCTAAAGTCATGACTACTACTATGCAATAATAAGTTTTATATCACATCGTCATATACATACATACATTTCGGCTGCATCTGTGTTCAACTTCTCTAACGTTCATTGTTTTTCTTTTTCTTTGCAACGTTTACTTTCAATTCTCGATGGACATATAGTGTCAGGAACGCTTCTCTTATATTTCTTATGTATATATATTGTCTATATTCTAATGTACGGGCTCGCTTCTTTGATTTTGTAAAAGATGTAAATACATATCTCTGATGTGGCACTTGTTTGAAATATGTCGACGCATTAATTAATTTCTACGATAAAATTAACTCGTAAGGTAATAATCCGATTTAGTACTTTTTACATGCATTACTTTTTACAACACACGGATACACACTGCGGTGTAAATTTTTGTGAGTCCCCCCTGCCCCATCCACACCATCCCTTTTCCCTTAACTGAAAATGTGATTTACTAGTTAATCCTTTAATTTTAGAGGTTGTTCGAAAGGTTATTTCTGTGAAAGTGCCGATCTTATTTATTATAATTTATTAGGTGGTTCCTATTTAATTAATTAATTAATTATTAAACGAATGAATAATACTTTAATCGAATCAAAGAGGATGAGGAAGGAAGTTTATTTAGTTTTTAATTAATTTAATAACAAGTCAGTTTGTTTTCGAACTCAAAAGTTCAGGATTAGAAAGAACATGCTCACAAAAAATTGTTGGATAATATTAATTAATGAAGCCTTGTTATTTGAAATGATATTTCTGTTATATTGAAGAAGAAAATACAATCGCATGATTTTTTACTTAAAAGTATTAAATTCGATGTAAGATATTATGTATATTTATATAGAATATTTTATATGTAATTTGTCTTGTAATTATTATTTTTTTTTTTTTACATAGTAAAGATATACATTTATCCCTTATGTATGTTTGTTTTTCGTAGCGAATGTCCCAAAAAAAAAAATGTTTATTTCGTTGTCAGTATTATTAATAAATGTATTTGAATTCGTTTTGATACGTCTGTTTGCTTAAACCTGTAGTTTCTTTCTTTTCTTTCGTTCGCACTTTTCTTTCTCTTACCATCTGCTTTTTATTTCAACTTTCCTTGTACTTTTGCATTCTTTTTTCTTTCATCATGTTTGCAGGTGCCAAATTTTTAAAGCTTGGTATTTGAATTTTTATACCTTTGTAATGTTTTGTAAACTAATGAATTTGATATTCGGTATATATATTATAAATATATATATATATAAAATATATGTATGATATTATTGACAGATTTGTCGAGACTCGGTATGACCCTGTCAATAATATTTAGTGTATTATGTATGATAGAACAGTTACAAAATCAAACTTTTTTATAGTAAATTGTTTGGATTATTTGGTGTCATTGCCCGATATTTAATAATTGAAGAATTAATAAATTTATTAGAAAAAGCATTGGAAATTTTAAAGCTAACCCAATTCATGCTTTGTGTCACACCTTGGCAAAAGCAAAAAATGCGTAAAATACACCTCAGTACATCTATGTGGGATTTTAGCACAAAAATATAAATAATTCGCTCCCAAACTTTTTTTTGTATTGATTTATTACGAGTAAACTTTAAATGAGGCGCTGCAAAATTTGAACTTCTAAAACCAGCGCCGCCTGGTAGCTACTACTATAATCATACAGTACCCCACATGATTCATAGATGTCGCGTCGACCAACTTGCCTCGAAATATAATTCTCTTATTTAAATTAATTAAACGCGCATTATTTATTAACCCTCTCCTTACCTTTTTCTTTATTATTATTTGGCGTTGTCGATTCGTAATGTAGGAAGAGACGTAATTATCTGTGAGGATGGTTGTTTAACATCATAATCGTGCAGGTAGTTCGAGCTGCAGTAAATTTTTTGAAAAAAGTCGAAGCAGTTAAATGACTAGGTATATGAAATACATTAGAGATGTTGTATAAAGGTCCACTGACCGTGGTTGACCATTGGAAGGGGTGCGGAGCGGAGGAAAGGCCATTAACGCTGGGGAATAGATCACCAGCTGTCATGTAAGCAGCAATCATAGGTACAGGTCGGCAAGCGGCGCTAAGATGCGCTCCGCCCAACACATCAGTCCTGAAGTCGCTTTATTAGGAACCTACATTAAACACATTGCCGAGAAACCTTACTCTATCATAATGGAAAAGATCACAAATTACCAGGGAAAAAATTCAAGTGCATTAATAAACTACAACTAAATTATCTGCCCATCTTCAAAAATTACTTCTTTGCAATTAAAAAAAAATATATGTATATAATTTGCCTGTAATATAAAATAAAACTACACGCTAAGTAAAATTTAATGAATTGTTAGAATGGATATTCAAATTTCACCTCGTGCAAATTTATAAATACATTAACAATTCGAATTTAAATTTACCGCCGGTAATGGCGCATGCGCATTATAAAATTTTCCCCCGTTCAATCTGCGCCTCCGCCATTTTTTTTTAAAATAATTCTCAAGTTTTATTTGCAACTTTCAACGTGTTATTTAACTCGAATTACGCTTTCACAAACTAATTTCAAGTGTAGTCTTATTCACACGCTAATTTTTACCAGGAGCAACCAGTTCGTAAGTTACTTTTTCTGACTTAGCCTATAAATTATTTAGGCGATTATTGTTGCAGAACGCGTTGAAGAAAAAATAAATTTTAGCGAAGCTTAGCACTGAAAAAGCGATTTTAAATTTGCTTCCCGAACGAACACCCTGAAATTACGTCACTTGGAATGGAATTACAACGAGAAATTAAAATTCGAATAATAAATGAAAAATAAAATTAAGCCGCTTACTAAATGGGTAAGTACGAAATGCATTTTTTCTTTTTACCGCAGTTTTAACTCTTTCCCTAATTAATTGTACAGTTGCGAGCAAAAATATTTCGGTCGTTGGTATCACTCTTTGACATCCTGGCAAATGTTTATTGTGAAATGATCTTGAAGGTCATGAACTTTGTACAGCCGACATATCTATACAACCCCCGCCCCCCTCTCCCCCTCCTCCAAGAAGATATTTTATATAATTTGTGGCTATTTCATTACACGACCAATCTTTCTTGCTTATGACTGTACACGTACAAATATGAATATTTTAAATAACCTCTTTCTCGCTGCCGTTGTGTTATTAATGCAGAAGTAAAAGCAGATTTATAATTTTTGATGGTATTGCTTGCTTTATTCATTCGATTTTATCTCCTTCAGTTCAGTGAATACGGACGTTCAAAGTTTAAATTCAGCTCATGAATCTTCGATTCACTTTGCAATTTAATAATTCGCATTTAAATTTGCCGCTGGGAATGGCGCATGCGCGTTATAAAATTTTCCGCCGTTCAATCTGCGCCTCCGCCATTTTTTTTTGAAATCGTCATCAAGTTTTAATTGCAACTTTCAAAGTGTAATTTAACTCGAACTATGCCTTTACGAACTCATTTGAAGTACAGTCTTATTCACGCGCTAATTTTTATCGGGAGAAACCTATTCGTAAGTTACTTTTTATGACTTAGCCTATAAAATACTTATGTGATTATTGTTGCAGGACGCTTCGAAGAAAAATAAACTTTAGCGACGCTTAGCAGTGAGAAAATAAAATTCGAATAATAAATGAAAAATTAAATCGGGCCGCTTGCTAATTGGGTAAGTACGAAACGCTTTTTTAAGGCCCGATTTCAAAATCGAATTAAAGGAGACTTTAAAATCTAAGTCACAGTCATATGGCAAGAAAATGCCAAAACATAGTTATTTACACATCAGATTGTGACCTTTATTTTAAAGTGTTGTTTATTTCGATTATGAAATCGGCCCTAAGTACTGTTTTCTTTTTGCGGCATTTTTAATACTTTTCCGAATTAATTGTAAAGTCGCCACAAAAAAAAATTGATCGTTAGTGTCATTCTTTGACACACTGAAAAATGTTGTATTGTGAAATGACCTTGAAGGTCAAATCTAATACCTTCCTTCAACTTCAATTTTACCTCATTTTTTCTATTTTATGTCGAGATACCTTTCGTTTTTTTTAGTTTAAACTTTACATCTGAAGATGACAAAATGATTTTGTCGAAAACGTTAATCCAATAATAACAAAACAATCTATGACTGTTGATTCAAGAAAAAAACCTTTTATTTTCTTTTTGATAATTTAATATGTACCCCTGGGTTTATTTAATTATGTATATAGAGCTTATTTAACTATTTATATATAGTTGATTTAATTACATATGTATATAGAGCCCATATAATTAAATATCTAGGGCCCACATAATTACATATGTAGAGCCCATATAATTACATATCTAGGGCCCACATAATTACATATATAGAGCCTATATAATTACATATCTAGGGCCCACATAATTTCATATATAGAGCCCATTTAAATACATACGTAGACTTTAAATTTTATTAAATTTAGAATAGAAGAGTTCAAGGACATGACCCAATTGTGTTATGTTTTGATAACTTCATGTGTACCACTTGGTTTAATTAATTATGTATATGGAGCTTATTTAACTATTTATATACAGCTCATTTAATTATATGTGTATATAGAGCCCATATAATTACATATCTAGGACCCACATAATTACATATATAGAGCTCATATAATTTCATATATAAAGCCCATTTAATTACATATATAGACTTTAAATTTTATTAAATTTAGAATAGAAGAGTTTAAAGCCATGACCCAATTGTGTTATGTTGATTGTAAATGGCAAGGGTTTCCAATTATTTTTGATTTAAAACAATTGCTGATTGTTTTAATGAATGTAACGAGGATTAATCCTAAAATTCGTATGTTAAGATCTTGATAGTGCATCGTGTTCTAGCGTGCTAATTAATAGGATAGTCTCGGTAACAGTCACGGGTTACGCACAGGTTCAATATCTGGCCTGTAATCGGTAAAGTAATGACTCTACGTATAAGCTCTACATGTTATTTAAAGGTTTATCGTTACCTCACCTCTTAATGATTTTTACACATGAACGGGCGGGCAGCTTTATTTTCACCGCCGAAAATCAAATTACTTAAACGGAATCAAAAATTTTTGTCCCCTTTCGCCGCCCTCTCGCAAAAACGAACGTGGGTCTCCGGTGTATTATTTTTTTTTTGTTGAATTTAAACGAATCCCCCATGTGACACCTTAATGATACCTTGTGACCAACGGTCCAGTTTGATATGGGTCTACAGTCTTTCTCGGAATATAGCAATTAAGAATTTCATAAATTATATGTAATTTTGAGGTTTTTTTAAACCGTGAAATTAATTGTAAATTAATTACGATTGTGTATAAGTTTGACTTTGTGACGTTATATAATCGTAATCTAATGATTTATTGCATGTTGTACATTTTCAAGTTCAATTTCATACGTTGTTTTATAGAAAATTATGATACTGGGCAGACAGAACAAATTCAAAGTAATTAAAAGAAACAACATGTAAAATGCAAGGCATTTAGAGAAAGTGTTTGTGTTCATAAATAAATAAATCGCTGGCTGGTTTATTATTGAAGTACAATCAGAATTAAAAGTAGTGTATGTGATTTTGACCATTATAACGAGTAGGCGGTTAAGACTATGATGCGGTTTGTTTGTCTGCTTGTTTTGTACTGTGGTCAGAAGGGATTAGGTGGTAGTTTAACTTTGATTAACCAGTCATACGTTTGTGAAAATATTCTAAATCTTCTTCTATTCAGTTTTCTTCTTTTAATTTTGATATACTTAAAAGAACCTGTGGTGGATTACAACAAAACGTTTAAAGCGTTTTTAGGTCCACGGCGAGCACGTAAAAAGGACGAACCATTTCGGTGTCAGTGGATAAAAATGGCCCTTATATTCAACAGCAGGTAGTCGAGGTGTCAGCAGAATTATTGTTTTATTGGGGTTATAGGATTCTGTGCATCTGGTACGTAGTAATTATCGTTTCGAAAATAAAAGGATTTCGGCATCGGTATAGTGCCCATGGATACGTAATAAAACGTAATTCATCCAATTAACTATTTTTATTTGCCTCGTATAATTTTTACGCGTTAGATTTATTGTTGAGGATACTATTAGATTAGATTATGCTGGCGAAATACATTTTCCGTTAACACCCTGTATCTTGATTGATACTCTTAAATGATTTTTTTTTACATATTAATTTGATCTGAATGGGAATGGGAATGGGAATGAACTTGTTCCTTTTTTTTTGAAGGAACAAAAGTATTTGGTTGTTGACGTATGCATATAAGAAAACGCACGTGTGTCTTTATTATTTCACATGAGAGTAGGTAGTTTAGATAACCAAAGACTACAAAAAATGAGTGCGTAAATCATTCTATAATTATTGTTGGAGCTCTCAACAATCTTGTAGGTTATTCCACGGCTTGCCGCATGCGGCGAAGGTATACTATAGATTATACTTGTAACAATATCTTTACCGACATATCGAATGGTCAGTTTATTATTCTCCGCTTTTTACTAATTTATTAAGTAAACAGTCTGGCGTATGTGTAAGAAACTAATAATAAGATTAGATTGATTGTCGGGCACCTTTTTTTTTTTACCGTCACACTTTTACGTAACGCGAATAAACTTAATTAAAATATCTCTCCTATAACATTCACACTTGAAGCATGGGATATTTTCCAAGAGAGAAAATTGGTGTGTAAAATAATTGCAGAGTAATTTCAGAGTACTCTATGTTCAGAGCAGCACACACGTATTACACAGTTTAAAATGTCACGTTCTTGAATGCTTCTGAGGGTATGAGCACCGTTTTATTACCATATCGTGACATAAACTTTTGGTCAATTAGCCGTTTTATGGTAAATACTGTTGTTTAAAAATAACTTCAGCATTCCTCGTATGTGCAGCGTACGCAATTTTTCTGCAATTATTTTCTTCCGTGTGATTTATCTACCGAAACGTTTTTATTCAATTTTTACACTAAATTACTGTCTTTAACGATTTTCTTATCTGCGCGCAGAAGTTATTACTTAAATAAAACCTCATCTAACTTCATTTTATATCTACTTAAAATTATTTTTATCTACAGGGTTGCGTTCAAAAACTGCAACCAGAGAGCACTTTGGGCGTTTAAAATGAATGGCAAAATAACTTACACTAGAGAGAAAGAATATTACCCAGAGCGCGCCCTTTTCAGTTACTGAACGAACCCCAGTGATAGCAAAAATGATTGACATACGTAGGAAGTTGGAGCTTAGTTATCTTAACTAAACTACAACTTCACACATATCAATTATTTTTACTGGCACTGCATTAACCGCTCCACTTTTCAAACTAGCTACAGTTAGGCTACAATTTGTGATACTTTGTATTTGTGATATTTAAAGATATTTACTTGTGATACTTTATTGTTGTTTTGACGTGTACAATTCTATCCTCACTGTGACTGACGATGTACAAATAAAGAATTGAAATGAAACTGAAACAGCCAACTTCCTGAACGAATTACGATTCCTGGAATGGAATTATAACGAGAAATTAAAATTCGAATAATAAATGAAAAATAAAATTGAGCCGTTTGCTAATTGGGTAAGTACGAAACGCTTTTTTAAGGCCCGATTTCAAAATCGAACTAAAGGAGACTTTAAAATTTAAGTCACAGTCATATGGCACGAAAAGCGAAAACATAGTTATTTACACATCAGATTGTGATCTTTATTTTAAAGTATTATCGTTTAAAACCAATAATAAAATGTACAAAATAACTTACACGAGAGAGAAAGAATATTACCCAGAGCGCGCCCTTTTCAGTTCCTGAACGAACCCCAGTGCTAGCAAAAATGATTGACATACGTATGAAGTTGCAACTTAGTTAACTTAAGTTAACTAAACTGCAACTTCACACATATCAATCATTTTCACTGGCACTGCATTAACCGCTCCACTTTTCAAACTAGCTACAGTTAGGCTACAATTTGTGATATTTTGTATTTGTGATATTTAGATATATTTACTCGTGATACTTTATTGTTGTTTTGACGTGCATGATGCTATCCACACGTGACTGCCAACATACAAATAAAGAACTGAAATTGACTTGAAACAGCCAACTCCGTCAATAAATTGACAGCTATCTATTAATCAATAGATCTCAGTTAGATTTATTAATTTAACGAAAATTAATAAACGAAAATAGGCAATATTAAAATATTAAATGCAAAGTCTGCATCATCATTTAACCACTGTTGAAGTGCGTTTTGAGGTTATGTAACATAATCCATATTTTTCGATATCTTTTTATTTTACATGGAAAATGCACATGCAGTGACCATGTAGATGAAAATCATTTGTTGCCAACTCATCAAATTTCGAAGTTCGAAGAGAGAAAATCGCATTTTGACGTTAAAGATCGTGTTATCCCGAGATGGCGCTTAATAATAATGCGAAAAAATAAGAAAAAGAAACTGAAATAAAAAAATATTATTTAACTTGGTTAATTTTTTTATAAATTTCTCTCTTTTTCTGATTTTTGCGCTTCTTTCTCATTCGCGAATAATTGCAGCTGTCATTTGTTTTTTTTTCTGCTTTCTTTAGAATTTTCGTTTCGTAAATAAGTGTTATGATAGTGATATGCTTTTGTTTCTTGGTTTTTGTGAAGTTCGAATTATTATTAAATACCCTTGAATGTTCTTTATTATTTCTTATTTAATTTCTTCTTAATTTTTTGAATTCAAAATGCGTGTTGAGTTCTTTCCCTCCTCTATATGTATGATCGTCATTTGTTTTGCTTACTTTTGTCAGAGAATTTTCTTGTTTCTCTTTTCATTTGTCGATTGTCAGAAACGTTTTTCGTTTTTTCTAAATTGCTTCCAATTTTCAAAAAGCAAATAATCATAATTTCTTTGGAATCTTAATTTTTTCATTTCGATCGTGTTTCTGGGTCGCCAAAAATGTTTTGTTTTTGATTGTTTAGCCATTTTCTGTGTCATACTCGGCAAAATGTAGCGATTATCTTTTGCTTCCCCTTTTCCTTTTCTTAATTTGTGAATTTCATTTTGAATGTTTATTATTAATTAATTAATCAATCAAAAATGTTCTTTTTTTGTTTCTTATTGTTTAGCCTTTTTCTACCTCATTCTGGCAAAATGCAGCAATTATCTTTTGTTCTTTTCTTAATCCGTGAATTTCATTTCGAATGTTCATTATTAATTCCTTTTTTGAGAAATTTTCATATTAATGCACATGATTTTGAAACTCAACTCAAATAATCATATTTACGCATATGATTTTGAAGCTGAAATTGTACGTCGTACCAACTGCTAAATACTACGATCGTACGGTTTACAACTTAGATCAGAAGCAAAAGAACGAACCAGCCTGAACTTCGCCAGTATTTTTGGCGGTTCGGCGTGACGCAATCACCAACATTAAGAAATGAAAATTTTTCTTTCGAAAAATTTATTTTAAAACTAAGCAGCGGAAAAATTCCCGGGATTTTAATGAATCTTGCGGGTTTTCCCGTTGGTTTGAAATTCAATTCAACGACTTTTTCCAACGTTGATCTGAGGAGAAAACTCTTCCTTGGGATTCTTAGAAAAAAAAAGAGATAAAATATAGATTAGTTTATAGTTGAAGGCAGAAGATCACAGACAAAGAGTTATCTGAAGCGAAGCAAGAAAGCAGTTGTGAAAAAAAACAAAGATAGAATTAGGAATGAAGAAAGAAGGCGATGATAACACCACAGAAACAAGTGGAATGGAATTTCTATATAGTTATACGAGGCCATCCAGTGGAGCTAAAATAGAAGGGATTGCTTCGTATTTATAATATTCAAAATCAAATAATTATTTTAGAAGATACGAGGTTTCATAATTTGGTTTTTATTTATTGACTTGTATGTTTCGTTTTGAGGTTAGAAACGTGTGCGCATGTTTTGCGCGCATTTTTAATGACGTAAGTGCCATCTTTTAAATAAGTTTCGTTTCTTTTGTTTTAACGAAACATAATTGTTTCTGAACGTGTGCGTTTTCGTTTAAAAATCGTTTCGTTTAAAAACAAAAAAAAAAGGATGAAAGAGAAACGAGCGGCTATTTTATTTGCGTCCAGAGGATGATGATAAATATGTAAAGACGTTGTACGTAGGATGGATGATAATTAAAAATTAAGTAGAAGTAGGAAAAAATAAAGAAGAGATGCGCATGCATTAATATGCTTGCCTGTTCCATACAATTTAGCTTGCAAATTTTTAGTAAACCCACAATTTACTAAAAAATAGAAAATGTGAGTTTCCCATTCAACAACATGCAAATGAAGTCGTGTAAAATTACGAAGTTTTGCGAAATTTTACGCATGCAATCTTAGACACCAATTTAAGGTCCTCATTCTGGAAATGATCTATCATTATTTAAATTTATAGTGTCGATCTTACAACGAGACGTTCTCGTATGTGTGCGGCGGTGAAATTAAATATGTAAGATTTGGGGCATTAATCACAGAGGAAAGCAAAAAGAAAAAGTGAGAGCGAACTTTATTCAACAACAACAACAATAACAATAATAACAGATGAAACTGATTAAAGTAATGCATCTTGTAAAGCACAGTCCGTCCGTTGACACGACTATGATATTATCAATGTTATTTATTTGTATTTAAGCAATTATTTTTATGCAGAAAAATAAATGGCGACAAGCGTGCCATTAAGCCTTCGGCTAAATACTTTATCGAGACATCAGTTTACCAGTTATATACACTGCTAAAACAAAAGCTTTCTTTTATTAAACGATTTCCACTGTGCCATTAAAATTTATTGTAGGTGTGTACAGTGTATTCCATGTGTTTATCAGGAGACGTTATCTACAAATCGGACAAATGTGAACATGCACAAAATGCGTGGGGCTCCACTTCCGCTGTTCCGTTTTCCCCTCGCTGTTCTTCGTCAAACCTGTCACAATATTTTATGACCAGCCCATATTATTAACAAAAAAAATATTTTTCCTTAATTATTGCCTCACAGTATATTTACTTCATAAATAAAATGTGCCAATTTAATTATTTGCCATCCATAAGAAGTACACTTAGGATTAGAAGAGTCAAAGCACATCTATTTGTTCCAGGACAACTCTTGTTCTATTTATTTGACCGATGATGGCCTTGCTATACTCCGACGGTCCGGCGGCCTTCGCAAAGGCCCGGTAAATAATGAGGCTGTGCGACTTGCCGCGGGGGGCTTGCGAGACTTCACCCCCAGGGAGGCGTATTCATTTCCAATCACCACTGGATACTGACTGAATCTGTTTTAATTTTCCATAAAAAATATATTGTTTTATGACATATTATTCACTACTATCATTATTTAACACAAAGAACACGTAACCCTATTAAAAATTACTATTTTTTTTACGTACCATCGAACAACACGTTTAAAAATACATAGGGACACCGAAAATCATATTTTGTATTGCACATCGCTTTTTATTATCATCTAATCACATACTTATATCCACCATACGTTTCTTTATGAGACGAAAACTTATGCGCATGCGTTGCATATCCACGGTTAAAGTGCAAAACCTCGAAAGTCAATTTAGCATTATTCTATTGGAGACGAAATCTTTATAAAATTTTCATGATTTTTTTACCGAAAATCATATTTTGTATGGTACTTCGCTTTTTATTATCATCCAATCACATACTTATATCCACCATACGTTTCTTTATGAGCCGAAAACTTCTGCGCATGCGTTTCATACCGACGGTTAAAGTGCGAAACCTCGAAAGTCAGTTTAGCATTATTCTATTGGAGACGAAATCTTTATAAAATTTTCATGATTTTTTTACCGAAAATCATATTTTGTATGGTACGTCGCTTTTTATTATCATCCAATCACATACTTATATCCACCATACGTTTCTTTATGAGCCGAAAACTTATGCGCATGCGTTGCTTATCGACGATTGAAGTGCAAAACCTCGAAGATCAGTTTAGCATTATTCTATTGGAGACGAAATCTTTATAAAATTTTCATGATTTTTTTACCGAAAATCATACTTTGTATGGTACGTCGCTTTTTATTATCATCCAATCACATACTTATATCCACCATACGTTTCTTTATGAGCCGAAAACTTATGCGCATGCGTTGCATATCCGTTAAAGTACAAAAACCTCGAAAATCAATTTAGCATTGTTCTACTGGAGACGAAATCTTTATAAAATTTTCATGATTTTTTCTTTCTATATTTTGATATCCTTAAAAGGCTTTAGATTATATAGAATAGATGATATACGGGGTGTTCATGGGAAGCCGCTACAATAGTTTACTTTCGCATCTGTAGTTTTACGAAGTAATTTAAATTAGAAGACTTTACGCCACCTTCGAAAAAACAAAACTATCAGGTTTTCGTGATTTTCAATTGTTTTCAACTTTTTTTCAATTGAATGTTAGGTTTTTTTTTTATACTATCGCATCGCATTCCGGATGTCAAATTATTTATGTCTCCAAAAAATCGTTTCTCAAAGTCTATTATTTTATAAACGATTTAAAAAAAAATAATAGTTTTAATTTAGTTCTAGTTACTTTTACCTTTATTCCGGACAACCCGTATTTTAGTTTAAAATCATGTTACCTCTTCGTTTTTCTTGACGATTTGTTTCTCTTGACGACTTGTTTCTCTTGACAACTTGTTTATTGACTTTTTTTCACTCCTGACGAAGCTATAAATCCATAGCGAAACGTTGAGTGTGTTCCCATCATAATTTTGTCCGGTTCGAGATTAAAAAAAAACTTTGTACTTAGTAACAAAATCGGTTTGACATTTCACGATGTAGCTTAAATTAACAAAAGTTTCTGGACTTTGCCTCCTCGATTTTATGGTACCCTCGGAAAAACAAATGACAATCAGGTTTTCGAGATTTTCAATTGTTTTCAACTTTTTTAAATGGAACATTATATTTTTTAACACCGTATCGCGTTTAGGACACCAAGATTTTGTTACTAAATCATATAATATAAAATAGTAGGCTTCGGGAGGTGATATTTTAGAGGCATAATTAATTTGACATCCTGAACGCGATGCGCTGATAGAAAAACCTAACCTAACTAAAAAAAATAGGAAAGAATTGAAAAGCTCGAAAACCTGATCGCCATTTGTTTTTCCAAAGGTATCATAAAATCGAAGAGGAAAGGTCCTAAAACTTTTCAAATTCAAGCTGCTTCGTAAAACTACAAATAAGAATGTTAGCTGAGTTAGCGGCTTCCCATGAACACCCTGTACAGGCACCTAGACCTATGAGGTTTTGTATTTTAAAGAACAATTTTTTTTTAATTACAATACAATACAATATACACAGAAATGGAAAACATTGACTTCGAGGTTTTGAATTTTAACCATCGATATTATAAAGCAGCCTTTTTTTCTCGTTTTGCTCCACCTTTTTTCAAGTTTGTAACAGGAATATTTATTTTTACGTATCATCATTTCACAGCACATTTAAAACTATTTCGAAAATCACATTTTGTGTTCTTACTCCGCTTTTTATCATCATCCAATCCTACCAGGCGTTTCTTTATGAGTCGAAAACTTTTGCGCATGCGTAGCATTTTATAAAGCAGCCATTTTTTTGTTTTGCTCCGCCTTTTTTCAAGTTTTTTACGCAAGTATTTGTTTTCTCCTCGTCCCTCTTAATATAATCCAACTTTTTTTTTAAGAAAAATCGTACGTTTTGATGTGTTTCTGCTTCGCTTTTAATCGATCGTTTTAAAAATAATAATTCGTTTTTCGCCGTGTTTTTTTTTTTAACTGAAAACATGAGTGCGCATGCGTGGCTTAATACCACGCCTTCAAATGAATTCAATTTTGTCTATTTTTGTTCTTTGTAACTATAGATTTTTTTTTTAATTAACAAAATTTTTAAATTGAACTGAATTAAATCCGTCCATTGTTATTATACGGTGTGATTGAAAGTGTAAGTAAGGAGTTGTAATTTAAAACGACGCGTTTATAGCATAACTAGACGAAGCCATCGTTTTGTTTATGACAATAATATAACACCAGAGATACTTGTATGACCACTAAATGTATATTTCATAATTTATTGATTGATTTTCAAAGAGCGAGGCCGCGTACGGTAGTGGTGATTCTATGCAGCATAGATCATTAGAGCAGACCGCTGCTACCGCGATATGCAATCGTCATATATCAAAGTATTTTGACATGTGAAAAAGTAGCAGATGCATTAATATTATTTGGAAGTATATAAATGACATTCTTAGATCCTTCAGTCACCAAATGTGAATTAGAATGGGATGTTTGATGCGAGGTTATAACGTAAACTACCATTTATTTCTGACACATAATATATATTTAGTTTTTTTTTTCAAATAACTTAGGTTATGTAAGTGTACACTTAGATACAGAAAAGTGATACGTCAAATATTAACTAACATCAAACATCAAATATACGAAATGATTTGGATAAGTAAGTTTTGCAACGATAGAGAGAGAAACTTGCCAGTTTGTCTTTACTCAATTAAAGAAGGCAAAAGTTAGAAAGGATGTCATAATTAAGATGAATCTGAAATAGCGTTCTGCAAAGTCTGAAGATTTCTTGCTGGTACGATATTCACCGGCGAAGTCCAATACGTCATCCCGCCACAATTCCATATTTCACGGTACGATAGTGAGTTATTGATGAGAATGTATATGTATCACGCACTCTCTCGCATTTTCCTTGTTCTTTTGTCACTAATACTTTCGGACCTTCCAGTAGCGTAACATAAAATATTTTCACTTCATTAGATTTTACCAAACTAATCTTTCGCTTCCCTTCAATATTTTCTACGTTATTTTTTTATATGTATAGTAAATACGAAATGAAAAAAGAATTTAAAACAAAATACGCTACACTAGTTTGAATTTGGCGCCATATATTTCAATTCACGCGGTAAATTTTAATTACCCCCAACTATTAAAATCGCACTGTATATTAACGTATTAAAAGAAAAAATAGTTTTCTAGTTTTTGATTCTCCCACTTTTCTCCATTTAGCTTCATCCAAACCTATTTTGGTTTTCCTCTTCTTATCTTTTCCTGTAACAAAAACTAGGAACAAATCTAAGAAAAGAAATCGCTTGTTTGAATTTGGCGCGTCGAGTTTTTTTTTTTAATTAAAGACAGTTGGCAACCATGCAAACTCTTGTCAGTACCTCACTTTTAATGCTTTTATTCAGCATTTTCGCTTTCCTTCGCTATATTCAATAATTAAATAACAAATTATAATAAAATTTCATTTCTAAAATTACTAATCGTAAGTACTGTTATAAGATGGTGCGGCGCCAATCCAAACTTTAACCGGGCGACAGTATTTCTGACTCACCCGGTAGAGTTAAAAATTCAGAACGTTGGAGAAGGCACGTATAATTCAAAAGAGAATTTCGAAAAATAAAATAAAATAATATCTTAGATGAAGACATTATAGACAGCAACGGCTTCATAACCTCACTTTTTCTATGAACTTGAAAAATAAAAATAATTCAGGAGATCTTAATAATATTAAACAGTTGATTGATTTCAACTAATATAAAAAAAGTGTAAGTAATTAATTTAAACACAACTTTTGCTTCAAATATCGAAAACGTCTTCTCCTGTAACACATCTCGATGATTAAGAATATTTCCATTTTTCCTTCCTTGCGTTTGTTTGAATTTGGCGCGCCAGGAATTTGTCTTTTTAATTAAAGACATTTGGCAATCATGGCAACCGAGCATACTGAAACTATACTCGATTTTTTGATAACCATATGTACATTTTACAGGTTCCTGTAATTTTTTTGACAATATCGAAGCTTCTTATGAATCATACGGCAATAAATTAATTGAATTGAATGTAAACTCAATGACAATTTGTTTAACTTGAAGGTTTCCGCGTCTGTTGTCCACGGTTGGATTCTCGGCTTCCGGTTGGAGCCGCGTCTGTCGGATTTCTTCTAGTGCCAACGTTTCGTTCTTCATTGTAGAAGAACTTCCTCAGGGCTGCTGCTTGTGGTCTTGCTGTTGTTACATGTAAGTCGTCGAGGAAGTTCTTCTGCAATGAAGAACGAAACGTCGGCAGTAGAAGAAATCCGAGAGACGCGGATCCAACCGGAAGCCAAGAATCCAATCAATGTCAAGTCGTCGCTTTTAAAGTTTTATCATCATAATAGTAAATAATTATTTACCGTTAGATAAGAAATAATACAAAAAAGTACAAATAAATAATATAAACAAGAACCTTAGCTTCAAATACCGAAAATGTCTCTTGTAATATTATTTCGATGGTTGTATGAATATTTTGGCGGTAAATTCAAAAATATTTTGACTGTGCAATACGTTATTTTTAAAATTTGCAAATGCACTAATACTAATTATGAAATTACATCGCCATTTTTTCTTTTTTTTTGTATAAACGAAGGAACTAAAAAGAAATGGTTCACTATTTATTATTTGTTGTGTACGTATGCGGCCGAAGCGACGGTGTACGCCTATGATAGAAGATATCATCCTTATCATGACTGATATTTAGCTCCCAAAAGGGCAAAGCACTTCGTCATTCCTGATTTCCCACTCACATATTAAAGATTCGGATGGTGAGTAACAGAGAGGACGATTACAGATTGAGGCTTATTATCAGAAAGAATAAAGACGGGGCCATCTGGAGAGGGTTTAAACATATACATACAAATGGACGTTTTCTCTAATAACAATAACACCTTGATTATATTTTACATTCATTATTAAAATAAATTTACAATTTTCGATTTAAAAAAGAAAATGGTCTCAAGTAAATTTTACTTACTTACTTTTTTGTTTGTTTAAATACATTTCGTATGAAGTCATCAGCCAACGAAGATATGTAGATACGTACCGGTTGTTGTTGTAAAACGAGAACATACGTAGGTGAATAATTGGTTTCCTTAAAATTATACATCCTAAATGAATTCCCAATTAAAGTGTTTTCTCTCCGAAATGTTTGGAACACTGATGGGTGTTCAATTATTGAAATTATTTAAAATGTCAAATTGTGACAGTTTGTATTTTCAATTTATAAAATGTCACAGCACTCTTTTATTAATGAAATGAGTTATTTTTGAACTGAAAGACTACTAGAAATGCTACTGTCCTCTCACTCTTGGATTAAGTGTTGCCAATGGTATAAAAAAATCACGGCCTACTTGAATGAGAATTGATTTGAAGGCATGGCACATACTTTTATTATTTTTTAATTATGTAACTTAGTTGATTGACAATTATAAGAAATTATGTTGGCTTTTGTTTTGCCATTCTTTTTGGTAGTTGTTGTTTAAGATGTGTAGGAATTGTGTGATGAAGAATGAAATCGTGATTTCGTGGTGTCTGTTATTTATTGTGTTTCTGTTGTGGTTTAAAGTGGGGCGTGATGATCTATAATTATTTGTGGTTGTAGATAAGAGAATAATTAAAGTTGAATCGAGTTTAGGATAATCAAATGATGGGAATCTTCGATAATTGAATTTATTGTTGTTATGTTATGTCATATTTATTAAGATAAGTAACTCGTATAAAGCTCGTTCGAGGAGCTTGATGGTGGTTAATATTATAAGCCATTGTAAGATTAACGCTGTGTGGAATTCGATGTCATCAGCTGGGGTAATATATGGGGCTATATTTTATTTAGAGACGTGGGACTTTAGCAAGATCATATCTCCTCCAGTTCCGTTCTTAACGCGGACAACGGAAAATTTACTGGCCGACTTTAGCCCAGTATTTTATTTTTTGGCAACTTCATCATAATAACAACCACTTACTTCCTCAAGAGTTATACTTGTAATTAAGGTGGGAATTTGAAATTTGCTGCTTAAAAAGAAGATCATAAATCAGATGATAGAAGGAAAGAAAGCAATGTCGTAACTTCTGTTTGGGATTCAGAGAGTAATAGTAGAATGACGCAACGGTATTCTAAAGAGCGACTATAAATATAAAATCAATCTATCTTGCGGTCAAGGGATGAAACATCCCTTGCTCATTTGCATTTTCAGTTTATCTCCACGGCACAATTAAATCATTGGACCAAATAAGAACGCGAGTATTTTCAAAGCCCTTAAAGCAAGTAAACATTTAATTTGTATACCGAACCTTCTAAATTTTATTTGCTCCTTGCATTCGCCAGCAATTTGGTTAAAAGATTGAATTTTTCACTACAAGTGAAAAGTGCCTTGAATGTATTCACTAATTTGTATGCAATTGCTATAAGATTTACATGCTTTTCAATTTCGACTTCCACACTCGGGGTTGGTTTTTCACTTACTTACGTCTTAATGTAATTGAATTCGTTCTTTGAACAATTTGAAACAGCATTTTCATTCTAAGATTTTACTACCTTACCCCCTACGTCCATGGAAATATTTTCTCATGTGATGTTTAAAAGAACTGGACACATTTATATTATCGAGGAAGGACTTAAGCTACCCATTTGCTGACCCAACAAATCCTAATGTAAGCTGTCAACAGTAATGTAACGCTTCCCTGAACCACACATCAGCTTTACATCGCATGCAAATCTGAATTATATTCCTGAATATAATGGACGATACTTCATATTAAATAAATTCTGAAACAACCAGATTTTTGCTCCCATATTAAAAAAAATAAATAAATAAGGAATTTCTGGCTTAATAACATAAACGTTACGTTATTATTAACTCGCCTTTCATGCCTCAAACACGACAATGTAAAATTCTCTACCCTTATTTGTAACCCTTTCAAACTTGGATAATATCTCCGACCCTCCTACATTTAACGACCAAATTATTTATTGATCTTCGCTAAGTTTAATGAATATACAGAGTTATAAAATATTTTTCACTTAACTACATCGTATCTGTATTACATTTAATTTACACAAGGAAATACTGCGTTCAAAAAATTATTAAAATCACATTATATGATTGATTTTCCATTCATACAAGAAAGGGCATGCAAAAACAAAATATTCTTAACAAAAGACCCCCTGTCACTTTGCATTCATCCCCCTACATAGCAGGTAAATCCCATTTCGTTGTGTAGTTATTTTTTTATTTGTCTGTGACAAAATGATTTTCGCCTTTGTAAAATAATACCTACCTGTAAAAATTCCTCGCGTTTATGATAGAAACCCCCCCACAATTTTTCTGTCAATCGAGAAAAATTACCCTGCGAAATCGTTTAATTTAAAGAGCTGTAATTATAGGTCACAAAAGTATCTCTGCCAGTCTGTTTGACAGAGTATAAAAGCAGTAATAACGTTCTGTGGAGCGCCATGTTTGACATTCAGCTTGAATTATGACTTGACTCGGACATCCTAATGAGGATCTATTGGCGGTCTTCTTTGCAGCAGCCTCGCGAGATCGAGAGAGATGGGTTCGTGTTCCCTCTGTATAGACTTTGTTAGAAATACTCGCCGGGGCAAGGTATACAGCTGTCTGAGAAAAATTGCTCTAACCGCTTCGATACTTAAAATGACAGTAAAACTTTTATATTTCTCAGTTTTACTATCGCATCAATTAAGGCTTTGTTTGTAAGTTATATATTGTTTCATATACTCTTTCATTATTTGTGACATTTTTTTCCTTGCACACTCCTACCTCTTTTTACACACACATACTCTACTCTACTTATACAATATAATAATAAGATATTTGCTTCTTAAGAACATAAGATACTCTATAATAGTATATTAAAGAACAAGTTTCATTGGACAGGACTTGATTTTAGCGCACGCATCCAGTTTTAGAAAACGAGTCGAAACCAAGTTTTCTAAACAGACAAATGCACCAAAATGTCTTATAAAACGTGTACTTTATGCTATTTTTTCTATTTAGATATGAAAAGACATGCTTAAAAATTTGCCTTATTTTCTAATGTAATATAAGAAAACTTTATTTTGTTGATGGCCGTTGGTGAACGTTCAAAATAATTTCAAACAAATATCAGTTTAAAAGTTATGATAGGGCAGGCGAGTGATATGATGGCTTATAAAGTCGGCGTGGGTTCGAATCCCACCAGGGCCATGGATGTTTGTGTTGTCCGGATTATAACCCAGCTTATCAAGCAAAGTAAATTATCTGGAATGATGATGCCATAAGACAAAAATGTGCAGATTGCTGCGCAATACAAAAAAAAACAGAAAGGAAAGTTATGCTACAATTACGTACATATTTTGTGAGCTTATAAAATGTTTTCAATTATGATTATAATTTGCGACGTCAACAAATAATGGTAATTTCTGTAACATCTGTAATTTGGAGGTCAGGTTATCATTTGTAATGATTTGGACAAATGTAGCTAAGTATGTTGCCACCAACTTGACAAAATAAAACTTCGAGCTGTGTTTCAATGTTCTACTTTACGAAACACAAATCACTCATTTGAGTTTCATAACGTAAGCCGTTAAAACATCAAAATAGAAAAAAGTATTTGCATGTACTATTGGTTAAATTATATGATTGTAAAGAAGCTTGAGTAAGTCTTTCCAAAAGTATTTGTGTTTGACATTTTATTTATTTCAAATTACTCTACGAATTTTAAGTATTTGAAATGTTTTGTGAATGCACTTGGCGCTCTTTCATACTCTGTGTCAAATATTTTCCAAATGCTTTAGTAGTCAATATTTGATATTTGGCATTTGCTTCTGCTTAATGCTTCAATATGTCTTTCGGTGACTTTCCAGAAGTATTTGCGTTTAACACTACTTAGCGCCAAGGGGTTTTAGCAACATTTCAAGTATTTGAAATGTTTTGCTGAAGTACTCGGGTTGACACTTCATTTATTGCAAATTACTTTAAGTATTTCAAGTATTTGAAATGTTTTGTTAAAGCACTTGGCGCTCTTTCATACTCTGTGTCAAATATTTTCCAAATGCTTTAGTAGTCAATATTTGATATTTGGCATTTGCTTCTGCTTAATGCTTCAACATGTCTTTCAGTGACTTTCCAGAAGTATTTGCGTTTAACGTTTTACTTAGCGCCAAGGAGTTTTAGCGACTTTTCTATTTGAAATCTTTTGCTGAAGCATTTGGTGCTTTCTCGTACTGTTAAATCTTTCCAGTGCTTTGTTGAAACTGTTCAAGTATTTACAAAAGCATTTGCTTTTGCACTTGTTTTCAATTTGTGAGTGCCGCTCAAATACTTAGCAAACATTCCCTGTCCCCTATCAAAAGTAGAATCTCAAGTATTTGCAATACTCGGAAAAATACTGTTCTATATTTACAGGAGTGTTTCAAGTATTTAAAGCACTTATTTTATATCGGTACAAGCTGCGTGTAACATCTTAAAGTATTTTAAGTACCTTAGAAAAGTATTTGCATTTGTGAAAGGTTGAAATGACAATTTGACATTTGTTTTTTTTTTAGTGAGTATTTCGAATATCTTTTTATTATTAAGTTGTTTTTGAAATACTTGCTTGCTGCAGTTTTTCAAATGCTCTTCGAAATCTAAAATAGTGTTTCAAGTATTTGTTTATCCACCATTGTAATTATTTGCGTTTGGCCATTTAAATAATTGAATTTCTACGTTATAGTGTATTTGAAATTATGTTTTAAGTATTTGAACTTTTTCACGAATTCTTTTGAGTAAATCGTAATTTTTATTTTTAAGTATTTGCGTTTGTCGTTTGTTTGTCAAGTATTTGAGGTTATTTAATATTTAAAGAGAGCTTTGCTGAAGTATCCGTGTCTTGTTTTATAAGAGTATTTAACTGCAAAAGTATTTGCTTCAGTATTTCAACTATTTTTATTTGATTTATTTTTTTTTAATAATGTTTTATTATTATTAACAAATATTTGAAGAGCTTAATTGAGGTATCCGTACCTCATAAGCTCGTCTGTTACACCAGTGTCATTTTCGCATTCAGTATTTCAAGTATTTTTATATGATTTAATTTTTTTTTATAGGATTAGTCATTTTCGCATTCAAGATGGCGAAGAAATGACTAATGTCTGCGTCAACAATAAACACGTCGTGTCGCATATGAAATGAAATGTCTCGACGAGTCGAACTCGATTGTCATACTAGCGCCATCTTGGGATTTTAGATTGGGCTACGATTAAAATAAAAATGTCTGCATAAAAAAATTAAAATGTCGTATGGCATATCATATGAAAGGTCTCGATGAGACGAACTCGTTTGTCATACTAGCGCCATCTTGGATTCCAAGATGGCGGAGAGGAATTTTATTTATTGAAAATCGGAGCGAGAATGTCGTGTGACACATCAAATGAAAGGTCTCGAAAAGATGAACGGGTTCATCATGTCGACGCCATCTTTGAATTAAAGATGGCAGTTTTCTAATGGAAATTGACAGCGGAAAAATTGCAAATACGTCGTGTGATGCATCAAATGAAATCGCTTCGTAAATCGAGACGAAATGTCACACTTTTGTCGAGTGATTAACCACCCTGTTTGACGAGTGACCTCTTTTTTAGAGGTATAGATGGCCGTTTTCTGATGAAATTGAACAAATTGTGTGTGTTTTTACTTACCGTTACTGTTACGTTTAAAATTTAGGGTTTTTGTTGTAAGTTTCAAGGAATTAGGTACTTAGTTGTTTTTGATTTGCAGGAATCCTTTCGAATGATTGAACCTTCTGCAATATTAGTTTTAAAGATTGCAAAGACCTAAAGAGATTGTGACATATTCCTTTGACCGTAAAATATGACGGAGTAAGTACTATTGTAAACCTATTTGTCTGTAATTACCTTAGACCACCAAAGAGGTCGGGGCTGAGACAAATGCCGAGCGGTGTTTTTCAGAAGAATAAATACAAACTTGAAACTACTATATTAAAAAGCAACGGGCCTTTGTTGTCGAATAATAGATTGTGTAATTACTCATGGTCACAGTCACGAAAGACGAAAGAGAAACGTATCTCTGGGAACACATTACTTAATATTAAAAACACATAATCAAAACATAAATTAAACCTCGGGACGTTACTGTAACGTTCATGGTCAGCGTAGCAGAGATTATAAAAGCTGCTAGGAAGAAGCCACACAAATATCATGTCCAAAAAAAAAAAAAAACTGGCATTCATCTCGCACACATTTGTCATATACAGTTTTATTATACTGTTTGTTAAAACAGAGGGGAGAATACACTTTCACCTATACACAACAACCAATAGCATGTTTTTATTAATAGGAGGAGGAGTTTATACCACGTTTCATGGATGTTTTAATTTTACTTTGGTGGAAATGTATCATTGTCTATTTGATCTTCGACTTCTGTACATATCTCTTTTATAGTTAGTATTTTTATTTCGCTCTTTTCGATTTGGTCACCCTAAATAAGGTATTATTTTGATGTACTCGCTCGTTTTGGCTACGGTCCGGTTAGTTAGTTACAAAACTGGTCGACCCTTATTGGTTTAGTTATGGATTGATTTCTTTTTGACGTCGGTGCGTGCATTGAGTAAAACTCACTGATTGGTTTTGGAAGCTGTATGATTTGTAATTAATCTATTTAGACTTCAGTACGCGTAATAATAAAACGTTTTGTTTTGGTGTTCCCCTAGGTTTATTTTATTTCATTTCTTTTTGCTGTTTTGGTGTGTGACATAAATTTTCCATGAGTGTTGGAACATGGACTTCAAAGGCATTTTGAAAAATGTGTGGAATCAATTTACGCATAGAAAGATTAGTGCCGCGCTGGGTCGTACGAGCTAATGAGTTACGCCCTATTCATAAAAGAAAATATGAAACAATACACCTAGTAAATTGTTATTGGTAAACGCAATTACAGAACTTGTTGCAGTTCGGTTTGGAACCGTTTTTCATTTCGGAATCGTCGCAGAATGAACGCGCCGGGCAGCAATTTCGAAAGTGAGTTGTTAAGTAATTGATAAATTAATATGATCGAAAGCTTAATATGTGGGTTGTTCGATTAAATTATAAAATCGGTATAAATTAGCAATTAATATACATGTCCATCTGTATTATTAGTTTACATGAGAAACACTTGCTGTACACTTTAGTGTTGGGCAATTAATTGATTCTTTTTGGTTTGGAAGGAGAGACGGGAGGGGAGGGTGATTAAAACATATCCAAAATCAATTCTTCAAGTCTTTTCGAAGGGAAAGGAAGTGCTCTTTCATTTATGCACATATTATTTAGTGTGTCTCTAAAAACTGGTGACAAAGCAGAATTTTCATTAAATGGGCTGAGTGAGGATTGGGTCCACAAAAGAATCACTTACCGAACGGCCTTAATGACACAAAAATGATTAGCAACATTTCCATACATATATTACCGGTCTGACATTCGTCAGATTTTAATCTGAAGATAATGAAAACTCGAAGTTAGAAGACAGAGTATTTTTAATTTCGTTTTAAAATGAAATAGGGATAAAAACTCCGTTCCTCGAGCTATGGGCGGGCAGGTTCAAAATGATTGCGATTTAATGCATTCTATAGTTAGAAGTTGATTACATGTGCCACGTCTTGCTAACATGCAGGGCGGATCAGACTTGTAATTTTCTAACACACTCGTCATAATTTTGTCATTAGCTTTAATTATTTAGAATTAAATATTTGTTCACTCTAACGTTACCTAAAACCATTAGATCACATACATTTCTCATTCTCATTCTTTTTTAATTACAGTCCTCATATACATAACCCTCGTTTATCATTCTATTACGCAAAGTAGGAATTTCATCAATAAAATAACAATATCTCCGTTTTTTGTTTTGTTGTGACATTAAAATTTACTTGAAAACAAATTAAACCATCCCATTTACATCGAGAACCTTTAAAATTAATCCCTAATTAAAGCCAAGTTTAATTAATTACGATTAATTAGATACAGCGCAGGATGTTATTTAACGATAACTAATTCTTTGTCGGTCCCAAAGTTCGTTGAAACAAAAACGAATTTTAACATTTAGGTGAAAAAAAGTGACTTGGAAAGCTTCTAAATTTGATTTGCGTGAAGATGGAATAATAAAAAAAGAGAAGGGGTTTGTCGTCAATCCCCAATTAAAGCCAAGTTTAATTTGGGATTAATTAGGTGCAACTCAGCTTGTTATTTAATGATGATTTATTCTTTGCCGGTCCCAAAGTTCATTAAAACAAAAACGAATTTTAACATTTAGGTGAAAAAAAATGACTTGGAAAGCTTCTAAATTTGATTTACTTGAAGATGGAATAATAAAAAAAGGAGAAGGGAGTTTGGCATAAATCCCCAATTAAAGCCAACTTTAATTTGGGATTAATTAGGTGCAACTCAGCTTGTTATTTAATGATGATTTATCCTTTGCCGGTCCCAAAGTTCATTAAAACAAAAACGAATTTTAACATTTAGGTGAAAAAAGTGACTTGGAGAGCTTCTGAATTTGATTTACATGAAGATGGAATAATAAAAAAAGAGAAGGGGGTTTGGCATAAATCCCCAATTAAAGCCAAGTTTAATTTGGGATTAATTAGGTGCAACTCAGCTTGTTATTTAATGATGATTAATTCCTTGTTGGTCTCGAAGTTCATTGAAACAAAACGAATTTTAACATTTGGATAAAACAGCGACATCCTACGAGTTACGTCTCTGCTGAAGAAGCCCCAAATAGGGCTGAAACAGCTGTACAGAGGCTGCTCGAGGTTTTCACTGCCATCAAAAACGATTTGCAACAATTTTTTTAACATTTAGGTTAAAGAAAGTGACTTGGAAAGCTTCTAAATTTGATGTACATGAAGATGGAATAATAAAAAAAGGAGAAGGGGGTTTGGCATAATTACTCAATTAAAGCCAACATCAATTTGGGATTAATTAGGTGCAACTCAGCATGTTATTCAATGATGATTAATTCTTTGTGGGTCCCAAAATTCCTTGAAACAAAAAACGAATTTTAACATTTAGGTTAAAAAAGTGACTTGGAGAGCTTCTGAATTTGATTTACATGAAGATGGAATAATAAAAAAAGAGAAGGGGGTTTGGCATAAATCCCCAATTAAAGCCAAGTTTAATTTGGGATTAATTAGGTGCAACTTAGCTTGTTATTTAATGATGATTAATTCCTTGTTGGTCTCGAAGTTCATTGAAACAAAACGAATTTTAACATTTGGATAAAACAGCGACATCCTACGAGCTACGTCTCTGCTGAAGAAGCCCCAAATAGGGCTGAAACAGCTGTACAGAGGCTGCTCGAGGTTTTCACTGCCATCAAAAACGATTTGCAACAATTTTTTTAACATTTAGGTTAAAGAAAGTGACTTGGAAAGCTTCTAAATTTGATGTACATGAAGATGGATTAATAAAAAAAGAAGAAGGGGGTTTGGTATAAATCTCCAATTAAAGCCAACTTTAATTTGGGATTAATTAGGTGCAACTCAGCATGTTCCTTGAAACAAAAAACGAATTTGAACGTTGAGGAAAAGTGACTTGGAAAGCTTCCACATTTGATTTACAATTACATGAATTTGAAGGTGCAGTTCCTTGACGTTATTTATAAGAGAAGATGGCATAATAGAAGAGAAAGGGTTTGGTATAAATCCTCAATTTAAAGCCAAGTTTAATTCGGGATTAATTAGGTGCAACCCAGCATTTCATTCAATCATGATTAATTCTTTGACAGTCTCAAAGTTCATTGAAACAAAAACGAATTTGGACATTTAGGAAAAGTGACTTAGAAAGATTCCAAATTTGATTTACATGAACTTGAAGGTGCAGTTCCTTGATGTTTTTTTTTTTTTTTTATAAAAAATGGGATAATAAAA
This sequence comes from Prosopocoilus inquinatus, assembly GCA_036172665.1. Taxonomy (NCBI): domain Eukaryota; kingdom Metazoa; phylum Arthropoda; class Insecta; order Coleoptera; family Lucanidae; genus Prosopocoilus; species Prosopocoilus inquinatus. The sequence continues at coordinate 13,813,848 of CM069880.1, read as the reverse complement.
GAGGAGAGAAGGGGCAGTAGAAGAAAACCTAGATACGCGGTTCCAACTGGAGGCCAAGAATTCAATCATGGACGATGGCTGCGGAAGCTTTCAAGTCAAAAAAAAAGAAGGGGGTTTGCCTGCTACCCCAAAGCTATCTCATCTCCTTTGGAAAAGAGGAACCACCTTCACGATTAGAGCATTTTCGATAATGCTTATCCCGAAAAAACGGAATACCCAACACACTTTTTTACTGTTTAGAAAACCGGCAATAAAATTTGAAATACCCAAATCTCAATATTTGGAAAGACTAAGAATTTGGTGAAGGCTGACGGTACCAAGAAGATGCTTCGGTCATCATCATACCTATTTGTTTAACTTTATTTGCACTTAATATCAAATGGGTGTGGATGTTTTGGACATGACCCTTAACTTAGAAATATTTGACTGAAAGTTGTGATTGATTTTATCAAAGGATTGGTGAAATCTCGCCTTTGGAATTGATGAGCGAGCCGGATTTTGAGGACCACTCCCTAGCGTACACTCCAGTGTAGGAAATTTCGAACTTTTCTCTCGTATACCCAAATGAAATCCTCTACTCATCAACTCCCCAAGTCTCCACGAGACAAACTTTATGAATGTTGCAAGGCATTTGACGAATCAAATGTAAACTATCGATGCCAGAGCAGAAGGGTGCTTTATTTTTGTTTGAGGTGTGAGAAGAAGGAAAGGATTGAGTGGATTTAAAGTTGGAGTGATGCTGATTTCAGGAGGAATTAAATTAAAATTGGATGCGATTGTATGTATACTTATACCGTTAATATCATTGTTGATATTTATATCTTCATCTTCGTTAATATTGGGCAAACTTTCCCGAAAATTTCAGGAGGCCCTCCAGTTGTCAAATTTCTTAAGTTGATTTTAGAATTCTAAATCACCTAGATTTAATCAATTTTTTTGTGCCTAGATTGCTTTTCGAATTGGTTTCTTTTTTTAAATATGATTTTTGCCTTTACATTTGCCAAAAATGCCCAAATTCATATGGATCATGAATTAAATTGAAGTTGTCTTTAAAAAATAACGCGTTTTACTATTAAGTGAACCACGCAAGTAATAATATAAAGTGATGGAAATGATGAATGACGTCTTACCTTAGGGCCCTTTTAAGTCGGCGACTTGGCATAACTTCCCCAGAAGTGTTGTAAATACACGCGTGTGCGTTATGTGCATTTAGAACCCGTTTTTAGAATAGAAAAACAACGAGGTCTAAAGCGGGCGCGCAGATGTAAAAAACGAATTAATATCAATACGAACGGCAGGCCGATTCATTCTGCGTTTTAATGACCGATTCAATTTTATTCGGGTATAATCACGTGCTTTGTGGGATAGATTAATGGACGATATGACATAGAAATGACAGTGGCGACTATAGCTTGGGTGGTCTATTAGTAAATATATAAAGCCCATGGATGTAGTAGCTAGAGACAAATCGTCCATGCGCATTCGAATTAAATTTAAATAATTTTAAATGTACTTTACTTTTCGAAAAAGCACATTTTGCAAAAAGCAATCCTGTCTTAGTTAAATTAAATTCATGTTTGCTTGTTTTCAAAAAAAAAAAAAGAAAAACGTTGATATCTCAATACATAGCATGTAGGTATGGATTAATTGAGTTTTACACTGTGTCGTTGGTTGCCAACTTTCAGGCGAAAATTCTAAAATTTACATACGTAAGTACTCTTTCAGGATACATTGGATTGATTTAGTGTTTTGGTATGACTGTAAAGTTCAAGGTCAAGTGTTTCGAGTACCTGAAAATATTTTTCTCTTTTTCTTGACAATATCGTTGCTAATTCTTGCGTTTTGTAACTGAATTAATAGACCTCTGTTATTATTTGCATTTTGTTCTATTTTTTACTTTCTTTTTAGCATTAATTGCTGCGGAATTTGCTTCATTTACATACAAATTAATTATTTAGTAATTTGCGTGTTGATTTTTGCATCTGTATTAATTTTAAATGCAGTTTTGTATTTCTCACGTGACTTACCAGAAGTGAAATGATCAGTTCTCAAAAGTGTGCAGACGTGAATAATATTTAAACGATGTGTGTGTGTGTGCATCCCCTTCGGAGAATATAATGGCGTGAGACTATACGTGTAATGTCGATTAAAGATTCATGTATCGCCTTGTACTTAAATACATAATTTGAATATAAATGCTCTCCCTGTTATTTATGCGATGTCCTGTATATTTTGTGTCCGGCCGAAGTTGTTATTTAAGTAGCCGATAATTGGTTGTAAAATTTGCACCAGGTTTTCAATTTTCAAAAATTTAGCAGAGTGTGTGGGATGTGAAAATAAAAGTCGAAACGTTTGCGTGGGTTGGATAATAAAGAAAAGGAAAACGTTTAAGACGACAGCTATATTTAAAGAAGCCTAAAAGGCAGTTACAATCGTTTACTGTACACAAGTAGTGAATATGCAATAACAAGTAGTAACATTTACAAAATGAGTGCGGCGTAATAAAAATCGAACAACTGAGTCGGTGACAATTTGAAAATTGAAATAATATCGTTTGCTGGAACGAAACGTCGTTTGGAAATAATTTTAATAATATTGTTCATAAGTTACACTAATCAGTATATTCGTATACATTCAGAACAACTCGAGATGTGGTTGTAATTTTATCTAACAGTTCTACATTATATACATCTATACATTTACAGGCAGAGCAGAATATATACACAGTTATTGCACATTGAAATTTGTTTTTTTTTTATAAATACACACGTCATATATAAAATAATATAATAAAAGTAAGTGAATATTTCATTGCATATTTGTATCAATATCTAATAATAAAATACAAAAACTACAACATAGATAATTTATTTATTAATACTTGATGATATCCACCTACGAAATAAAATTAAAGGAATTTAGTAGTAACATCTCTCGCGAGTCGGATCGTACGTAGTAAAAAAGAAAAAAATGAGCAGTTGTAATAATATTCACGTTTAAGAGTGTAACACAATTTGAAGAAGGTAAGGAAGGAGATCGCCTCTTTTGAAATATTTACAATGAGTATTTTGCAAGACTGGCATTAATTTAATAACATAAAAAGCACCGCGCATTATTAGTATTAGGTATTTTTTTTACAATCATAATAAATAAAAGAACATAACTGGCTTTCAAGGAAATTCAAACTATATAATTAATATACAATAAATCACATACTTGAGAACTATCTAGTTTGAAGTACTCGTTTGGTTCACCACCATAGGGGCACTGTTTTATAGTTCAAAAAATTACTAAATGGTCACGAAACGTTTCTGTCCGAACCTATCCTATTGATACTTGAGTGTAACAACTCGTTTTCCGCGTGTATATTTCTCCTCGTCCTCGATATAAAAACTTTACAACATCCCGCAACAGTACATCGAAACATTTCGGCTAAATGGTGTTTTTCACAGTGCTCCTTCAACTGGGACTGGCAATTAAAAGATGCTCGACACAGTCTGCACGTTGGGTTTCCGTCTTTGTCGGGAGTTGTCACATCCTCTTCGACACAATGAACCAAAATCGTCGGATCCGGTGAGGTATTTGTCGGCGACGGTGACGTAGGTGTGGGTGAATTTGAACTAGATTTCTCCTTTTTGGTCGTTATCGATGCACCATTTAATTGGGAAAAGTGATTTAAGTTACCTAAAGGAAAAGCGAGGCCGCTCAAGGGAGGTAGGAGCAAAGGAGGTGGAGGTATTCTATCTCCGTTAAGCATCAACTGGTCTAAACTAGGGTGAGGAGGTAAATGGTGGCCTTTCAAAGCCTCTTCGGCGTATATGCGGGCTAAAATATCACCGTGGAGAGCCGGGTTGTTAGCTAACGAGGCAAAAGGCGATTTCTCTAAAAACAGACTCGCAGTGTTCTTATCTGACGACGTGGATAGTAATTTCCTATGTAAATTTAAATTTGCACTATGTCGATCCCTGCTTCGTTTCGAAGGGAAAGCAGCATTGCATCCATCTACGTTGCACTTGTGCATTAATTTCAAATGGACATTTTGGTAATGAGTCTTGACGCCAAAGTGATTTTGAAATATTTTCCCACAAGCCGTACATCTCCTCGGATTATCCTTGTCGATCGGAACATCCATCGTACTAATAAATTGCCCGTTATCAAAGTGCCCAAAAAGGTGACTGCTTTCATCCGGTGAATCCCCGCCGTTAGAACTTCCTGCCGATGATGCTTGCGATCGAGCCGGACTCGGAGGGCCGCCTCCTAACATAAACCCCAACGGAGGAAATTGCGAACTCTGTCCTCCTAACCCCAAATGAAGTCCTCTGCTCATCAATTCCCCGAAATGTCCATGCGACAAACTTTCTAAATGTCGCAGGGCATTCGACGAATCAAACGACTCGTCACTTTTATTACTTTCTACTGAACTCGCCGGCCTTTCATCATTCTCTTCCACGGTTTCAGAATCTTGAGGTTGTTTTTCTTTTTTAAATTTATCTAGCATAAATAAGGGGGTTAAACTAGTCTTTATTTCGGCCACGTTTTTTTCAGTTTCATTAGCGTTGACGTCGGGTGAACTTTTCCCCAAATTGAGGGGCGACATACGCTCGGGGCTCTTTGAAACTTCACGCTTCATTTCGGAATGCGGCGAAAGAATCTCTTCCGGTTGTTTTTGGGGCTGAAACTCTTGAGGTTTCTCTTGGATGCGTTCCGGAAAGACGTCGCTCGATGAATCTCCATCGCTCACCGAATCTTCCATTACAGTCGGCACGGCACACCTCGTAGGATTTTGGCTTTTACGTTTCCTTTTGTTAGTGGGTAAGTTGCACTCGTCCTTAAGGCTTTGTGTGTCTACCACGCTTAGAGAATCTTCGTTGCTATCTACGTTGCTCGCCATGTCTTCGTCTACATCGGAAACTGACATCTTTTGTCGCTTGAAAGGCATACTGAAGTCTTCGGGTTGATCCGACATACCATTGGAAGCGTCAATCTTTTCTTGATCTTCTTCTTCATCGCCGCCTACGACCACAATACCATCATCGTCGTCTTCATCTTCATCTTCATGGTGACTACTCGTAGTAACTGATGAGGTGTTATGTTCGGATAGGGCGTTGCTTCTGCTCTCTTCTTGCCTTTGCATACTGAGGTCTAGACTTTGCTTAAAATCCATGGATGCCAGGGCAGAATGGTGCCTTATATCTGGTGGAGGTGTGAGGAGAGGGAAAGGGCCGAAAGGATTCAGTGGATTTAAAGCTGCAGCGGCCGCCGGTAATGATAAACCCGCTTGAGGGGGAATTAAAATTGGATGCGATTGTGCACTTCTACCGTCATGGGGGGAGATTTTTCTGCGCAAGTGAGGCGAGTGAAGTTTGGGGTTTGGATTCGCACTGTGTCTGTTCCGCGATCTCCTCGAACTGAACATCATGTTGCAACCCTCCACCGTACATTTGTGCATTTCTCTTAAGTGAACCGCGGAAAAATGAATTTTCAGAGCTCCTTTATCGCAGAATGTTTTCAAGCACACGTTGCATTGCACTCTCTTTTTGCCAGTCGCGGGGTTAATGAATTGCGTTCCTAGATTTAAGGGTATGCCGGGAGAGCCCCAGTGCCTTTTCGTTGGCGTCGTGGATTTTCTTCCCGAGAGTGATCTCGGATGCCTGGGCGTTTTTAGAGCGTCGTTATCACGGCTGAGATTTAATGCACTTTGAGAGTTTTCGTCCATGTCGTCGTCTTCTTCCGAGGGAAACTCAGTTTTGCAGTTTCCTAGGAAATCGACGGCGGATGGTGATTTATTATCCGCGGACATTCTCGTGGATACGAGGCCAGGAAATGAAGAAGCTACTAGACTCGCCGCCGCTAAGGAGTTTACGGATACTGCCGCCGCCATTGCCGCTGCCGAGTGGTTTAAAGATGATACCGGGGGTGGCGGTGGAGGTGGCAAGCATGCAGGTAAAGACGTAGCCATGCTTAAATTGAGACCTATGGGTGCGTCGTTTTCTGATGTTCTTCTTCTGGGGTCTGTCGAGAGTTTGTTGGGGAAACCGACGAGGCCGGATCCTAATTTTCGGAAGTCGAAGGGTTGCATACTTTGAAGTCGGTTGAGGGGCGACGAGCTTAGTGAGTTGTTGTTAACGCTGGTCGGCGGAGACGAGCATGTGGCAGGTCCGTTAGGAGGAGACATTTTCAGAAAATTGAGAGGATGTTTTTGGTGTGGAGACATAGTTGGCAGACGTGAAGGGTGAAAGGCAGAAGCAACGGTTGAAGGTGACGGGCATCGATTAGGTGACATAGCCCGATGGGTGTTCGGTGAAGAACGTCGTTCTAGGCGCTCCAGCGTGGGATCCTGAAGCGCCTGTTGCGCTAACAATAACTGCTGCGTAATTGCACGCGTTTCACCAAAACGAAGAAACTGTTGAAGGACCAAGGGTTCCTCTTCAGGACTGCAGATGCTCCATCTGTCCAGTGTTCCGCCTTGCGATTCCTGAAACCAATAAAAGGTACACTGCATTTTTGGAAAATCCCCCGAGTATGGATGGAAATTAGAACGAAAATATTTTCTGAATAAGTTGCATATAAATATCTAACACCGATAACCTTCCTGTTTGAAAAGGTAGTCTGCAAAATGTCTTCTGCGAGCTTATAAATAAACCAAGTGATATGTTACCTGCCCCCCCTCTCTCTGTCTCTCTTTCTCTCTTCCAAGTTCATTATAGCATAAACAGTGGCATATTTTATGTTGTCGGCAAAGAACTTCTGAATTAAAACAAACACGAAATCATAAATCGAAAACGAGGCACTAAATAGGCCTAAGGTGTGATTACATATTTGGAAATGTTAATCGCTCACTAGTAAACAGTCTGCGTGATTACATACCGACCCAATGCTATATTACACCGTGTAAAACTTGATTAGTCCAAAAAAGAAGAGAGCGCTTATTTTAAAAATTATACCTATCTTAAAATTATTACGTCTCGTAAAAATGATATGCAAAATACTCTATAATTTTAGTGTCTGTGATTCCGAATACCACATATCGCTGCACGAAATTACCTAGGCAGTCTAATGTTGTAAATATTCATAAGGTCCAAATACATTCGTGCCATGATACCCATGTTCAATACGCATGCATTGGACAACACTTAAATACAAACAAAAAAAGAAAAAATGCACAATTTATCAAGAAAAAAAAAAGAATAATTTTCGAATGTTTTGATTTGCGTTTAAGTACTTATTAGAAAGTATTAAAGAAAAAAAATAATAATAAAGTGATATGTTGAGTATAGTGTTGCTGTAAAGTTAGGGAACGCAAGTATTCGCGGAGCGTCGGATAACTCATCTCCGTCGTCACAAATTTCTTGTTTCTAACACGAGGAGCAAAGTGAGTTTGATTATTTTTGCGGTAACTAAAATTAACACCACAAACCCAATCATGCTATTAATTCTGTTGTTTTTTTTTTTTGTTTTCTGCTATTTTTGTTCCGACACCGTGCGCAAATGATCAAGTCAACTCAAGTCAAGTCAAATTGATTCGAAAAGACGCTCGCTCGCTCGCTTTCGCCATAAACATAAACAAACTCGACAACAGAATTAACATAGTGATTAGTTCTTGTGTTTGTTTGTTTGTTTATTTAACAGTCGAACTTCACCTTGTTCGCGGTTTATTTGATGACGCCGTGTGAGAAAATTCTTCAGGACATTGAACGTACCTGAAGGATGTAACCTCTTGCGTAGTCTTCAGGTGTCCATCCGAATCCATGCAACACCTGAAGCACTTGTTCTTTTTGGAGCACGGAAAACAGTCTGTCCAGGAGTATCTTTAGACGTATAGGTAGCGCTTGGCATCCGTAAAGTACTAAACTGGCGATGTCAAATGCTGCGTTTGGTTGCACAGGTTCAGGAGCACTGTTGGTGAAGAGATGTCGCGTTCCCAACTTGTCCAGCGCTGTAACAAAGTGGGGGTTTAACTCAGCGTGCGCACAGAAGGCGGGGTCTTTTGGTGGGGATATTGACTAGGTGGACGGTGTAGGTGACGCTGCACCCCCTGTGTTCACGAAGTACCCCAAAAACTAAAGGGTATAATCTACAAATTCTTTCCTTACAGTAGCATTTTTACTCTCTCTCTCTCTATATATATATATATTTTGGCATCAACCCTTACAAAATACACATTCAATTTTGATTGTTTGTGAATCAAATTTCATTTTTTACATTAACCTCTCCAAATTGATGACAATATTTGACAATAAACGTCATCTTTAACCTTTTGTCCAGTCATACATTATGTAGCTTCAGCTTCAGCTTTTAGGTACTTCTTTTAAAGAATTCTTTAACCAACTCGCTCGAGGTGATTGTCTCACAGAACAAGAAGAGCACACGTTGAAGACCATCGCTTCAAAGCATGCAAACTAACACATTTTGGACCCATTACAAGACTCTCAATCTCAATTCCAATTCATGAAACGCACGTTTGTTTATACTCCAGAATGAATAAGGAAGAAGAGCACACGTTGAAGACAATCGCTTCAAAGCGTGCAAACTAACACATTTTGGACGCATTACAAGACTCTAAATCTCAATTCCAATTCATGAAACGCACGTTTGTTTATACTCCAGAATGAATAAGGAAGAAGAGCATACGTTGAAGACCATCGCTGCAAAGCATGCAAACTAAAACATTTTGGAGCCATTACAAGACTCTCAATCTCAGTTCCAATTCATGAAACGCACGTTTGTTTATACTCCAGAATGAATAAGGAAGAAGAGCACACGTTGAAGACCATCGCTTCAAAGCATGCAAGCTAACACATTTTGGAGCCATTACAAGACTCTCAATCTCAATTTCAATTCATGAAACGCACGTTTGTTTATACTCCAGAATGAATAAGGAAGAAGAGCACACGTTGAAGACCATCGCTTCAAAGCATGCAAGCTAACACATTTTGGAGCCATTACAAGACTCTCAATCTCAATTCCAATTCACGAAACGCACGTTTGTTTATACTCCAGAATGAATAAGGAAGAAGAGCATACGTTGAAGACAATCGCTTCAAAGCGTGCAAACTAACACATTTTGGACCCATTACAAGACTCTCAATCTCAATTCCAATTCATGAAACGCTCGTTTGTTTATACTCCAGAATGAATAAGGAAGAAGAGCACACGTTGAAGACCATCGCTTCAAAGCGTGCAAGCTAACACATTTTGGAGCCATTACAAGACTCTCAATCTCAATTCCAATTCATGAAACGCACGTTTGTTTATACTCCAGAATGAATAAGGAAGAAGAGCACACGTTGAAGACCATCGCTTCAAAGCATGCAAGCTAACACATTTTGGACCCATTACAAGACTCTCAATCTCAATTCCAATTCACGAAACGCACGTTTGTTTATACTCCAGAATGAATAAGGAAGAAGAGCATACGTTGAAGACAATCGCTTCAAAGCGTGCAAACTAACACATTTTGGACGCATTACAAGACTCTCAATCTCAATTTCAATTCATGAAACGCACGTTTGTTTATACTCCAGAATGAATAAGGAAGAAGAGCACACGTTGAAGACCATCGCTGCAAAGCATGCAAACTAACACATTTTGGACCCATTTTATTTACAAGACTCTCAATCTCAATTCCGATTCATTGTTTATACTCCAGAATGAATAAGGAAAAAATCCTCGGACTGACTTGAAGAAATTCACAGTGGAAGACCACTGTTTTAAAGATGTGAACTAAGAAAAATCCCTTTTTGTACTCACTTGAAAAGATTTACAGCGGAAGAGGAACACATTTTGAAGACCGCTGCTTTAAAGCATAAAAATCAACAGATTTTTTCCATTATTTCATGTAACATGGACACATTTCTATTTGGAAATGATCAACGAAAATTTTCCCTCTTGGATTCGCTTGCAAAGAATTATGATGCGAAAGGGACAAGGTTTGAAGACCACTGCTTTAGAATATAAAAGCCAACCGATTTCTTGAAATTTGGCGACACTTTAGAGTGAAAACCGATCAGTTTTTCATTCATTTTTCAATGATAATTTCTTGATTTTTGAATACATGATAGAAAATCCCATTATTTCCTCACATTTTCTTGCAGCAGAGGAAGAACACAGTTTGAAGGCCATTGCTTTCAAGTATGACCAACGAGAATCCATTTTTTTCTATCGAATTCGCTTAAAAAGATTTATAGCGTAAGAGGGACAACGTTTGAAGACCGCTGCTTTAGAACATAAAAGCCAACGGATTTTTTATTTACAAGAACTCTCCCGACGGTCATTTCTTGAAATTTGGCCACGTTTTAGAATGAAGAAAGAAAATCGCTTTGAACACTCGGAGTCGCTTGAAAAAATATTACTGGAAGAAGAAGAAGGTTTGAAGAACGTTGCTTTAGAGCATGAAAACCAACCACTTTTTCTTTCACAAGCATTCTTTCAATGGACATTTCTTCAAATTTGGACACATTTTAGAAAATCCCATTCTATCTTCGGATTTTCGTGCAACAGAGGAGAAACACAGTTTGAAGGCCACTGCCTTACAGTACGAACAACGAAAATCCCTTTTTTTCTATCGGATTCGCTTAATTAAGATTTATAGCGTAAGAAGGACAACGTTTGAAGACCGCTGCTTTAGAACATAGAAGCCAACGGATCTTTTATTTACAAGAACTCTTCCGACGGTCATTTTTTTGAAATTTGGTCACGTTTTAGAATGAAGTAAAGAAAAGAAAATAGCTTTGAATAGTCGGATTCGCTTGAAACAAAATATTACTGGAAGAAGAAGAAGGTTTGAAGAACGTTGCTTCAGAGCATGAAAGCCAAGCAGTTTTTCTTTTACAAGAACTTTCTCAAGGGACATTTGTTGATTTTTGGACACATTATAGAAAATCCCATTCTTTCCTCGGACTTTTTGCAGCAGAGGAGGAACACAGAAGTATGAACAACGAAAATCCCTTTTTTCTATCGGATTCGCTTGAAAAGATTTATAGCGGAAGAGGGACAATGTTTGAAGACCGCTGCTTTAGAACATAAAAGGCAACCGATTTTTCCTTTACAAGAATTCTTTGGGCGATCACTTGACAAATTGACAACTTGAGAAATTTGACCACATTTTAGAATGAAGAAAGAAAAACCCCTTGATCACTCGTATTCGCTTGAAAAAAATATTACTGGAAGAAGAACAAGCTTTGAAGACCGTTGCTTTAGAGCATGAAAACCAACCACGTCGAAAATCCCTTTTAGAAGAACTGCGTTAATGGACATTTCTTGAAATCCGGACACATTTTAGGAAATCTCATTCTTCTTCTTCTTCCCGGATTTTCTTGCAGCAGAGGAACAAGACAGTTTGAAGGTTATTGCTTGTATGAATAACAAAAATCTTTGCAAAGATTTAGAGCGGAAAAGGGACAACATTTGAAGACCGCTGTTTTAAGAACATAAAAGCCAACCGATTTTTTCTTTACAGGAACTCTCTCGGCGATCATTTCTTGAAATTTGGCCACATTTTAGAATAAACAAAGAAAATCCCTTTGATCACTCGGAATTATTACTGGAAAAAGAACAAGGCTTGGAAGACCTTTACTTTAAACCATGAAAACCAACCAGTTTTTCTTTTGCAATAATTCTCTCAATGGTATTTGGACATGTTATAGAAAATCCCATTCTTTCCTCGGACTTTTGCAGCAGAGGAAGAACACAGTTTGTTTTAAAGTACGAACAACGAAAATCCCTTTTTCTTTCTAGGGGATTCGTTTGAAAAGATTAACACCGGAAGAAGAACAAGGTTTGAAGACCACTGTTTTAGAACATGAGGACCACCAGTATTTTCCTTTACAAGAATTCTCTCGATGGTCGTTGCACTTACGTTTTAGAAAATCCTTGGACTTGCTTCCAGAGATTCACAACGGAAGAAGCACACGGTTTGAAGACCACTGCTTTAAAGTATGAAAATCAACAGATGTTTTACAACAAACTCTCAAGAGTCTTTTCTGGATTTCCAGTAAATATCAGGGGTGCAACTTTCTTTCTTTCTTTCTTTAGGTTTAAGAGAGTCATCACTTCAGTTATTAAAAAAAGAAGAACCAATCTTTGTCAATTGGGGAGGAGGAACCTCTGTAGAAATTTTCCATTAAAACAGCAAGTGTTGGTTAATTTTGAAGATATCATGGCGTTCTGTGGTTTTCATTTAATGGAACAATTTTTCTAAGAATAAAGTGACAATATGCAATCTAAATGAAGGATAAGGCGGAGGACGAGGAGGAAGAGGAGGAAAAAAATATAATGATGCGTGTTATACAAGTGATGTCAATAAATTTCCAAATGACATTCTATTAATGTAGAAGTATTGGCTGATAAACCTTTGTTTATTATAAAAAAGGCGAGCTAGGCGCCGTGGTATATAGAAGAACACAATGAAGAGTGACAAAGCAATATTACACTATATAAAGCTGATGAGTTCGACCCAAGCCATCTTTATAGCTTCTTAAGTGGGCATCTTTGCTCGGCCCAGTTACACTGTGACTTATACATCTACATTCCGGCGCGTTTTGGGGTGAGGGGGTGAGCAAAATCGACTCCGGCGATTTAAAAAATCATAAATTTCTTAAGTTCGTTAAGTTCTCAAGTCAGTCGCCCGTCGCAAATGTTTTAATGGGAATCGATCGATTTTCATCCCCTTCTGTTCACAGTAAGTATCAGGGCGTCTCCTACATTACGACAACCCATCAACACGTCTCATAGATTTACAAATAAACATAGCAACAGATAAGTGCATTTTATTTCTGTGGTAAAAAAACACACTCATTTGAAATTTATATATTATACAAAAAGAAAAGACTTAAAAATATAACTAAATTGGCACAACCTGTACATTTTTTTAATATACTTACGTATATTAAAAATATTATTAAAAAGATATGCTACACTGAAGAGTAGGCAGGTTGAGGTTTCAAACACAGAAATAATTTAATCATTAATGTAGGTATGGCTTTTTACTTTGGCAATTGTTTAAATATCCTTTTCTCTTTTTCTTAAAACCCCCTCCTTGTTTAATAGAATTTTTGACTTTTAAGAGCGGCTTTAATTCCTTATAACTGTAAATTAAAAATAACCCTTAATATCGTTTTTTTTTTTCACAAAATGATAGTATAAAAAAAAACCTTGGTGCAATTAATTTCTCTAAAGTGGGCCGGTATCAATTAATTTTTATAAATTGGGCAGCGTATCTCTGCTAGGTCTTGGGTTTCACAGCTCCTTATTTGATAATTTAATAATCCCTAATGCCCCGATTTTTCAAGGATTGTTACGGTAGAAACATTTTTTTAATTTAGATTATACTGGTTTTCGAGAGGAAAAAAGAAGACGAAGCGTATTATACAATCGTGAATGATAGCAGGTAGAAATAACAATGTAAAAATATAAGCGCCATTTATTGTGATCCCTTAGACACGGTATTCAAACAAAACTAACTGACCGTGCTAATCATCTTCCAAAGAAAAGTGTATCTAAAACACAAATATCTTTTGAATCACCGTTAATGTGTTTTCTTTTTTTTTTCTTTTTTATTTGGGGCCTTATAGCCGAAAGCCCTTTCGAGTACCTAGTTCATTTTTTTCTGCCTAAACACGTAATGTCGTATTTATCAAGTTTGATCGTAATTAGTTATTTGCGGTTGTTTTTAAGTAAAAGTTTTTTTTCTTCTGGTGGTGGAACGAAGACTCACAGTTTTACATTAGTTCCGAACAGGTACGGCGGTATAAAGATCCTTAAAGGGACCCAAAATGAAATATATTATCTGGTCTCCTTTATGACTTGTAAACACCAACATAACGACTTGTTTTACATTCCTAATAGCTGTCCAGAATACAAAAACGCCATAACTGTGTGACGTTGTCAAATAAAATGCTGCACATACCTATCGAACAGGGTAATTATAAACAGTGAAGTCTGTTTCGATTGAAGCTTTAACACTCAAAACAATAGGGGCCCCTTGTAATCATTTAATTAATAAATATTACTCGTGTTGGTGTAAATCATATGCAGACGTCCTGCATATATGCGAAAACAGATGGGGGAGGGAGTTTTAACCCCAACACTAGGTGGCAGATGAGATAAGGGAACATCCCACCTCATATTTGAATTTGATAAAAATTGCAACAAATCTACCGATTTGGTTAAACATCATACATACAAACCAAAACAGATTTACAGGGTAAGGACGAAATACTCCAAAGCAGTGATACCAGGGGAGTGTAAAAAAGTCATTAGATCTTCCTCCATTAGTCCAATCTAAGCCGGTCTACGATCAACACGATTTAGATTTGAGGGAGGTCATGGTTTCATTGCTTGGAAATAAGTTGAAACCCTAAGGAATGAAAAATGATGAGGCATTATTATAAATCAAGCGGTACTTAAACTTTAATTCTATTCTCAACAAACTCTTTTTGGACAGACGTTATATTAACTTAATTAAATTTCCATTTTCTTCTTTTTAGAATGTCAAAAAACGAATTTGGTAGGTGTACAACAGTAAGGTTCCAAGAGCGACAGTAATTCAAAAAAGAAGAGGAAGACCAGGTGGTACTTCGGAGAAAGCAGCGAAGAGGAAAGGCAGATCCTTAATCAGAATCACAAAATTCGTAAGGACCAAGAGGATGATAAATTCCTGGGTGACCAAATGGGTATCAAAGATGACCAAAAACAAGATGGATGACAGTTCCTGGGGGTCTGAACGAAAAAGAGGACAAGGAGTTGGATACCAAAGGTTAGTACCTACTCAAAAATTTATTGCGCCATCTCGATTTTGAATCACATTAATTTAGGGGATGCACACACATAAAATTTTTTGGCATTAAGTGTAATCTCCTAATCGGTGTTAAATTTGGACAAAGTTTTACCTGAGAAATTGTTAATACTTAACTAATTTGGTGTTATTGCTGTCGTTTCCCGACTAAATTGTGTCCAAAAGTGAGTGTTTACTCCAACCAGGATAAGTTCTACTCCTAACTCCTTTTTTCTCAACTCCACAAATAGATGGGCGCGAGGGAACATCAAAAATGTGTTCCCTAACATCCAAAAAGTGTTAGAATTAACTCCAGATTTTTATCACTGTACCCACTGACTTTATTTTATTTAATTATTTATTTAAGTCCATTATATTTAGGTGCAATCCCATGTACTTTTTGGGTTTAGAATGTTTCCAAAAAAATTGTGTTCCTTCAATAGGCTTACAGGATTTGAAGTTATGAGTCATGTTCTCTTAAGTAATTATTAAAAATGTGTGTGTGTGTTTTTTTTTAAAGTTGAAACAGACGGTATAAGAGATGCATTCCAAACTGAAAACTCTGTCAATTAAAGAAGCTTTTATAAATTTTTTAATATGTTGAGGACTCGATTAAGGTTTTTATTATAGAGATCTAATGAATACTAAAATCTCAATTTGAATTCGAATATCAGGCCTTAGTTGTAAACGATCATCAATCTGGGGGCGGTACAGGTTCTGAGGTCGAGACCAGACGGTGGCAAGTGACAGGTTCGCTGGTCCGCTGGTCGTAGGTCCGCCCTCCGCTAGCTTGGAATTAGTTTGCGGCAACTCAAAGTACCTGTCAGGATGACTTGGACATATGATATATGTGTGTCTCGAACTTATTGTCTTGGCCAGCATCATTAACAGCGAGCAACCAGCTACACGTAACGAATACAAAAAAAAAAAAACACCATAAAAATGCGCCAGACTTTAAACCGACTTGTAAAGTTGCATATCGGGGGGTAACCAAACTCGAAAATCTAAAACTTTATCGCAAAAGCTCAAAATTACTTTCTCCACAACGATACGTACTTTAATTAGTTCGTCGAAGTACCTCATTCAAAATATTTGAAATTTGGTGGTCAAAAATAACCTCAAATTTGATATTTGTTGTTTTAATTGCACGAGAGTTAACAAAAAATGCTCTGCATGGTAGTTGTCTAAGACTCATTACAATCATTACTCGAACTGAAGTCTAAATAGATCAGTTGGAAGCCACAGCCAATGAATGGGTTTTCTTCAATACACGAACTGAGGTAGAAAAGATATCTATCCAAAAGTGAACCAATCAGAGTCCAGTTTTTTTTTTAAGTAGTCGGACCGTAACCAGAACGAGCCACTTTACATAAATCTTAATAACGAACAACTTATATTTTTAATATATCATCTTGCTTCAAACAAATGAGGTGTTTTTAAACATGCTTTATTTTTTTTTAACACAACAAGTACTTACGCACACTTATGTTTACTGTTTACGAAAGATAATAAATTTACAACAATGCTTAGCACTTGTTGCTGATTTGGAGTTTACTATTTATTAAAAAAGAAAAAAATTCTTCGTTTCGGTTTGTGTATAAAACATTGGCTGAGATCTTTGAACACATCAACTACCTGTGCTGCTTTATCACCGCTTTTGTTTTCGAATATTCCTCAAAGAAGAGCATTTCACTTATCTTCGGAACAGATTAATAAATCGAAATTAATTCAAATTAACAGACCGAAGCCTAGTTAAATCGACTTGTAACTACAGCGTGTTTATTTATAAACGTACGCGTGTTAATAAAAAAATAAATATTGGTAACACATAGCTTAAGACAGTTGTGAAATTCTACTGATTAACACTATTAAATATTACAAAAAACTTAACACTATTAAATGTTACAACGAAAGAAAAAAAAACCCGTTAAATAACAAGATAATTTGAATTTACTACGAAAAGATAATTTTAAATATAAAAATAATATTTTAGGTAATTTGTTTAAAAAAAAAAAGAAAATCGAATGACGAAAGCGAATAAATCTCTTTCTTGAAAAGTCGGTGTTTTCAAAGGTGGCACCTTGCGGCACTCATTTCAAACAAAGGGTGGTTAGACTCCCGCTGTTTCCGGCATACCTCACGGTGACAAACGACAATTTCAACGTGTACCTGTCACTAAACTTTTAAAACAGGCCATAAAAATTAAAACACGAAATAGAACGCCGGCACACATAACGTCTTTCCCTGAAAAAATATACTTTATGGCGCCTTTGAATAAATTATATTGTTTCTTTTTGTTTTCACGTGGAATCATTTGCTAAATTAACATTATTTTATTTAACAGGTTAACCTTTCGATAAATTCTATAAATCGCAATATTAAATATTTTGCGTTAATTTAATTTATTAAATTAAAACCTGAATGAATTTTTAACTATTAAGTCCCGTTACGTAGCGAAACGAAAAAAAAAACATAATAAAATAAGTGTTAAACTGTACGTAGCCGTTTACATTCAACGTAACGTAAGGTACGTAATGTTATGTTGAATGTAAATGGGCACGCGGGCGCGCGTCCAACCAAATTTCAACTCCTTATTTCATTATGGTTCTTTTTTCATTGCGATATATATGTTAAATGGATGTAAACAGAAATATTTCAACTTGTACTTTCTAATATATGAGCCTAACACAGGTAACAGCTTCGTATTTCAAGGATATTTTTGATTTTTGAATTTTGGGTATCAAGTTTTACGGTAGATTTAATTTATTTTAAAAAAAAGAAAAAAAAATAAGGATAGGAGGAAAAAGTATGAAGTATAATGTGTTTAAAAAATATTAATAAATTACGTAATAAAATGATGTAGGTGGACAAATGATGAATATATATTTATCTAACGTGTTTAGATGACAACACGTTAGGCGTGATGGTTGTGTAAAAAGTTGGGTAATGCTTGTCAATTTTGTAAAAACAAAACGTTATTTATTTGTACCGTTTACGGAGTGGCGTAGGACAGTCAGTGTAGCGTAAAATGGTTATACTAGAGATTGCCTATAATTACAGGTTATGTTGTCGTCCTCATCGAATTCCTTTCAAAATTGGTTTCACTTTTGGTAAAGCACGACGTTCTTAACTACATCCTAAAAACTCGTTCCAATACATTATACACGTTTTTGTGCCGTATTTTTATCTTACTTCGTCGATCGTATTTTCACTCACATCAGTTAGTTCACATTCATATACATACAACGTAGCAACGTAGGTGGATGGATTGGTTCGTTCTCATTTTGAAATTTTGAAAAAAAAAAATATACTGCAGGAGTTTAAATTTGTTTATAAATCAAAATGGCGCACGCGTTTTCTATTGTGCTTGTTGAAGAGTTGTGATTATGAAGGGGTGCTCCCACTCCTCCGTTATGTTTTATTAGTAATCATACCTTTTCAATAGGGTAGTTGAAATGAGAAGGGGTGGATTTATGTATAAAACGTCTTATTTAAGGCACTTCATTTTTAATATGGACAGTCATCATGGTGAATCAATGGCAAATCAGAAAGAGGAGAAGAACAAAGTCCCGGAAGAGCAACTTGATCTGTTATCGAATATTGTCATTTTT
The DNA here is from genome assembly GCA_036172665.1 of Prosopocoilus inquinatus. Classification (NCBI taxonomy): domain Eukaryota; kingdom Metazoa; phylum Arthropoda; class Insecta; order Coleoptera; family Lucanidae; genus Prosopocoilus; species Prosopocoilus inquinatus. The sequence continues at coordinate 13,795,464 of CM069880.1, read as the reverse complement.
AAGGGGCACCCCGAACATTTTTACCCCTCGTCAAACATTAATGCGTAACCCTTTATACATATACACAAAGCAAACTTTTCATTATGTGTGTATTATTTATGTCTCGATGGCCGCTTTATTTTGAAATGGGATGTTGGATGCTGCCACCATGTATACGTTGCATGACTCACGCGATTTAGGATCGCCCCGTGTCCGCAAGGGCTGGATATATTTATTAGGCCTGTTTAATACATCAATGCCTGTCGGGACATATGCAAAAAATTGCACGAATAAATTAACAAAAACATATCACGTTACCGCCTTTGTAAAAAAAACCCTTAAGTGTCCTACATTAAATACTGCAACAATTACTAAACTCCGCCAATCCGAGGATGAGCACCGCAAAAAACACAGAACGACGTTAATGGCCATTGTTGGAAATAATAGATTTTTAAACTGTAGCAGAATTAATTCGTCTCTCTATCATCTTGCATGAATTTCTCAACGGTTTCAAACCCATACCTTTCAGAATTCTAATTAACGGACACGTTTTGTTCATAAACAATTCAATTCCGTTATTTATGACTTACCCTTTTAATTATCAAAACCTTTATTTAAAGGAACCAAACATACTTTCATATACATCTCAGAATTTTATGAATATTATCAGTTATAAATCCAATTTACAGCTTGACATCTGTCAATTTTACAACGAAACGTCGAGTATCACCATCAAAATCAGTTGCCCACCAAAATAATAATCGGTTTTAATAACTATATCAAAACAGACAATTTAAATTATGCAGTAAAGTGTAGGGAAATTGAAACTGAATCAAAGAGGATCAAAAAAATAGGGAACACCTGTACATTAAGTGGAATAGTAGATTTTGTTATATGTAAACAAGAAAGATGATAAAGTACCGAAAAGTACATTTTTACAATTATTATATAAATAAAATTATTAAGTTATGAATGAGTAACATGACACCCTGTATGTATGATAATATTTTTTGTTAAATCGATGTGCGTAAGAGTACAGTCGCATGACGATAGCTTTGACAATAGAAGGAGCACACAATTGCGAAGTATTAGAGTCTCCCATTGGCTGTCGTTTTACGTGACAATAGCAACCAATGACATGGCACGACACAATGAATGACACATGTACGAAATGCATAATAGTCTAGCAGTTCTATTGGCTGGTGATATACCGTGCTGCGGTTGTTTTTAAAAATGAAATTGCGCAGAGAAAAGAAAAGAGAACGAAACGCACGAGTTTTCTTTCCTTTGTTGTCCGTCCGCATTGTGAAGATGTCTTTGAATGCATCCGAAAATTTCTACAAAATTGAACGTGAATAACGTAACTAAAAAATAAATGGCAGTATAAAGGACGAATATAATATTTTTTTCAATAGGAATATGCCATTCGAGTATAAGTAAAACGGTTCACAGAGGTACTATAAAAGCGGAGCTCATCTATTCCTACTAGACAAACAAAGGACCTTAAATCTGTATCAATGACCCTACACGTTATTATATTTCATCCGTAAGCTTTTGTATCCATAAAGAAAATTATCATCATATTTGTTCAACGAACCATTTGACATTCTCATATACATTGTATCGTATTACCAAATACCATTTGCAAATACAGAATAATGCACTTCAACAAACAATATTGATTTTATTTATTTAATTTACTTGTTTTTAAGAAAATACAAAGAGTTTGCAAATGTACACAGTGATCAACAATGATTGTACTAGTTCTAAGAATATCAAAAAAAATTTATTACAGAGCGGTGTATTCAATCACAGTGTAAAATATGGATGTGTCGTTCATTGTTTAATTAATTTAAAGAATTGCAGCCAGTACAACTTATTAATTATGATTCAGAAGTGCGTTTGCGCTAGTTTTGTTTTTTTTTACATTTCTATTCACTCATATACATAATTTTGCAACGCATGTATGTCAAGTATGGAACAGCCAAAGCATTCGTCATGTGATTATTCCCATGCAATGGGGTCGGTCATAATGCATCGTACCCTTTTTATTTGAAGCACACTTGTAAAGAGTGGATGTAGAATAAATGTAGACAGTTCCTTCACCAATCAAAGGGGGATTATTTAGTGGGTGGGATTTTTGATAATGCTTTATTTGCACGGGTACAAACTCGGGCATAATAAAAATAGTATTTACCAAGTTTTATAATTCAATAAACCGCACGTACGAATTCTACCTTTTTTCCTTCTTTTTCTTCTTTTTTTTTTTTTTTTTTTGAAAAACTCCTTTCTTATTAACCACTAGTCGTCGCCCATTTAAATTTTGTTCACGCACGATTTTCAACTGTGTTATTTGCACATAATACCCCGGCTTCTTATAACAATAATAAGTTCAAGATTACCGTGCAAGGAAGTGGCATACATTTTCAATAACAATTCTGTAGAGTTCACACAAATATCAGCTTCAAAACCGCAATGGGAAGTGTCACGACCACTCGTTAATATATGCATCAGTTCTCTTTAAATTATAACTATTACTTTAAAGGAAAGCCCTTACGCCTTGTATTTTTTTAAAACGTATTTATTCTCTAAAGAACATCATTTTCACAGGTTCCTCGTTTTTATGTTTAGATTCCTATTGTTGTATTCCCTCATTGTGCTTGCTACTTCACATTTGTTACACAGTCTGTTCATTCCTACTTCCTTTTTTAGGAATTCTTTTCTCCAAACAAATTTATCTGTCTGGGTATCTATTTTAATGATCAGAAAGGCGAAGGAGACATTACTACAAAGCACGACTGTACCTCTTACCGCAAATTAAAAATAACTCGCCTTCGATATCTGCATGGATTTACTAAATAATTAATCAATTAATCATGAATAATAATAAGTAAATGTCTTTTTTTTTTTAATTTATTCATTTGCAATAAACTGGATTCCACCAACTCTCGCTGAATAAATAATTGAACGTCACGCGTTCTAAAAATCATCGAGATTGTTGCACAAAGTAATACATAACAGCGTTTCGTAATTAATGCATGAATAAATAAAAACGACGAAAAAGAAAAAATAATAATAATAATAGCTCAGTGATAAATACTACATGTGATATCGTGCGGGCTTCATTTGTTAAAAAAACAAAAAAAAAAAGAAATATTCCCCTAGAATCGAACGAAATCGATAATCGAGTGTAACTCTAATACACTTTGTGCAAATGCAAATTCGCGTTTGCCTTTCGTCTTTGTTTATAGTAGCGCAGAAAGAGAAACACTTGAAAATGCAATAATTTCGAGTAATCACGCCGGTAGCATCGTTAATGACAAGGTAAGACGAAATAGATTCTAACATGTATTGTAATTCCATTTGTAGCTTGCCACAGATTTATTGCTTGATTTCAACGTGCTTTTTCACTTCACAAGTTAATAATCATCGTCTTCTAACGCTCTATTTTTATTAAATTTTAATAATCAATGCGCGGAATGTTTATAAAATTATTCATAATAATAAATTGTTTTGGATGACGGACGTTTATTTCTGAACGCACTCGAGCACTTCGCGCAAGCGCAGCAGCCTCATTATAATAATAATAATAATAAGTTTTTTTATGAAGTTTATTTCTGAAGCACTCGCGCGCTTCGCGCCATCGCAGCGGCTTCATAGTAATAATAATAATAATAATAATTTTAATGAATGGATTACTGGATAGGTTATTTCCTCATTTTGTTAGTGTTTCTTGGTTGGTTTGTTCTTGTGCGAGTTTAAGAAAGTCTCATGTTCATAAAATGTGAGAAATTCTGATGCATTGCGCGATGAAGATTGTCACAGTTGCTGGCCAATCTGCATACAATGCAATGACACACAATATGTCGTAATGAGAAAGTTGTTCCGGCGAGGAGAAGGCAACAGTTGTGCTATGGTACCGTCGTTTCTATTAATCACTTGTTACGTTCCGTTAATTAAAAAGTCCATCATTATCAAGAGCGCCAATCTTACGATACGGTCTCTTATTTTATTGAAATGGCGCTCTACATTTTTAAATTGATTCGAAGTAAGACTCTCGTCGTGCATTCATGTAACCAAGCTAGGCTTCGAAGAGCCAAAAGAGACCAGTTCTTCAGTTTGCGTAATGAATCTTAAATTACGTATCGTAAAATTCCGTTCTGCTCTTAAATTCATAATAATAACATTGTATGTACGCTTTTATGAGCGGTTTGAGAGTTTGAGAGTTGGGGGGGCGCGTTCAGAAAGTAGCTAGAAAGTGTTTTATGAACGCGCCCCTAGGTGACGATGATGATGAGATATTTAAAGTTGTTTCTTGAAGATCACTAATAAGGTAATACATTATAGAGATAGTAGCATGGGTTTTTATGTTAAAAACGTGTTGTAAACAGCCCATATAGAGTGAATTTAGTTATAAAAACAAGCAAACTAAGTCATTAAGACACGCTTGTAAGTAAAAACAAAGAATTTTTGTGCGACTTAATATTCGCTCGTTTAATATGCGGCCATTAAAAAAATGAAAGAAGTGTAGATATTAATGAGTGTATTAATAACTTGAAAATTAGCTAAAGTTACATGATCATGCTTATTAATGGGTAGAATGTGCATGACAAGTACAAGTGTTGAACATATAGTAGCCACAATTTTTGAAATACATTCCCTATTATGAAGATTTATGGCGGAGACCAGATGCACGCATTTTATTCCCTCGCATTATGATGTAACTGGGAAAAAATTGTTGGGTGAAATTTAAATTATTTTATTCTTTTATTTCAAATGTAATTAACTCGGGGGCTTTAATGCTCGCTAATGGTAAGATGCGAAAATGCAACAAGATAAAGAAGCTTTATAGTAATTATAGTGGTGTGTACATTAACATTTTTGTTTCTATCTCGATAGGTGCACATAATACTAATGAAGATCATCGACTGTCTTAAGTAAAAAGCCAATCAAATACAACCCAACACATTTATATATCTTTATAATACCACGTATTAACTGTGTTTATAGAGTGTAAAAGGTAGGAATTGAATGCGAAGGACGTGGAGTTTCATAATTTCAGACTTTGTTGTTGGAATTGGAATGGATCTAATTTCAAAATTCGTGGTAGGTATTGTGCGTTCTTTTTTTCTTTTTGGTTAACGTCGTAAGATTTCGAGGAGATATTATCGTGAAGGTAGTAGTATAGTAGCAGCCATACAACTAGTCATGAAATTGGGCCCCAGTTTCCTGCGTTGTGCATGTAAAGTGTCTACTATGCCATCTGCATAGCTTTCCGTTTCCGCTAACAAACGTAAACATGCAATCGGAACTGGACGCTCTCAATCAAATTTATCAAGATCGATCCTGTCGCTTTTTCGAAATTAGCCCGTACGCCGCACGACTTTTAAGCCGTCTGGTAACTGTGAACGTGTAATATTTATTTTTGATAACATCTCCGAGTCTACAAATCGACACCTTGACAACCCGCAATTAACTCTGGTAATGTTCTATATTGTTTCACAGATAGAGATATGTTCGCGATAAGATGGAACCTTAACACAGGCGACCGACCCGACCGCATGGACAATCTTAAAGAACGTATTTTAAAATCGACCGTCAAAAGTAATTTCAACCCTCATTTAAGATAAATGACTTTTTTCTTGCAAACCCATGTAAAAGGTCAGTTAGACAAAGGTTGTTACAAAGTGTTTTTGTTATCTTGTTCATCGGGTGTTCACACCCAGCGTTTGATGGATGAGTTGGCCCATATCTGATGAACGAAACGTTGGTCACGACATAAATTTCATGGAATTTTCGATACACCATTGTATGATGTCCACGATACCAATATTACCCATATGTTAATTAATATTAATAACTTTAATATCTTCAAAATCACATTTATTTCAAACAGTGGCGTAACACCACTTCATTCCAATTCCCTCAGGTTACATCAAACACCAATACTCCAAACCCCCAAACCATAAAATATCAAAAATTAATCCAAATAAATATTAATAAAAAGGCACAACTTGTAGCCCCGGGCGCCCACTGCACTGATACGACACTGATATGACAAGCACAGGCTTCATTATTGTTAATGTCACTTTGATGTTAGTTGTGAAAACAACCCAACAAACAATTTGAGTTGAATAAACGTTTTTACAGCTATATATAGCTGAATAAACGGTATACAGCTGTATATAGCTGAATAAACGTTTATTCAGATCAAATTGTTTGTTGGGAATGAAATTCGATAATCATTTGTGCGTCTTTTCGGCCAAAACATACTAGAATAAGCAAATATTTTTATCATTGACTTTATATGAATAACTTGCATGTAAAAACCAAGACACACGGTGCGTGATTAAAACGATAGACAATGAAGATCATGTATATCGTTTTAAGCTCACTTTAAGTCTAAAAACTGTGCAGGAAAAACGTAAGGTACAAGGCATCATGTGTGATGGCCTTAAAGGCTGTCACACACAACGCATTTTACCTTGCACAGTTTTTAAACTTCAAGCAAATTTGAGTGTTTTGTGAGCTTAAAATAATAAGTATGGCCTTCCTTGTCTAAAACGGCAGACAATGAAGGTCATGTATATCGTTTTAAGCTCACTTGAAGTCTAAAAACTGTGGAGGAAAAACGTAAGATAAAACACATCATGTGTGCTGGCCTCAAAGGCTGTCACACACAACGCATTTTACCTTGCATAGTTTTTAAACTTCAAACAAAATTGAGCGTTTTTGAGCTTAAAACGATAGGCGTGACCTCCCTTGTCTAAAACGGTAGACAATGAACATCATGTCTATTGTTTTAAGCTCACAAAACTATTAATTTTACTTGAAGTTCAAAAACTGTGCAGGCAAAACGTAAGGTAAAATGTCACACACAACGCATTTTACCTTGCACAGTTTTTAAACTTCAAGCAAATTTGAGTGTTTTGTGAGCTTAAAATAATAGGCGTGACCTTCCTTGTCTAAAGCGGTAGACAATGAAGGTCATGTATATCTTTTTAAGCTCACTTTAAGTCTAAAAACTGTGCAGGAAAAACGTAAGGTACAACGCATCATGTGTGATGGCCTCAAAGGCTGTCACACACAACGCATTTTACCTTGCACAGTTTTTAAACTTCAAGCAAATTTGAGTGGTTTGTGAGCTTAAAATGATAGGTATGGCCTTCCTTGTCTAAAACGGTAGACAAAAAATATCATCTCTATTGTTTTAAGCTCACAAAACGCTTAATTTTACTTGAAGTTTAAAAACTGTGCAGGCAAAACGCAAGGTAAAATGCATCGTGTGTGGTAGCCTTAAGATCACTTGTCATATCAGTGTCGTATCATTTCAGTGGGCGCCCAGACTTAGAGACGAAATTTTAGTCACTCCAGAGGCGTAGTAGCAGCCATTCATCAAAACGCACAGTTTTTTTTTTTAATTTATTAAAAAATTGAATGCGACGGAGATTACTATGATTTCAGGATTTTTTCTTGCGCTTCAAAAATTCACAAATTCACACTATCGGTTGGTATAAAACACAAAATTCTACTACCAGTTTTTAGCATTTTGAAAACGTACTAAAATGTAAAAAGAAAAAATCGCCATCAATGTCTTTCACAAATACTGGACAAATCATAGTGATAGTCAATTTGACAAATGACGTGGATCGTTGCGCAGAGTTTTTGAATCTTACATAAACTAACGAAATGAAAATAGTGACATGAGACGACCATGACCTTTGCGTATTTTGAAAACACCTCATTCAATGAAACTGAAACGTGCAGGTGATTGACTGATTTGAGACAGATAAATATTTTTCTTGTTCTAAAAAATGACGTTCTGAGGTAACTGAAATCTATCGATTTCATACAATTTTTTTATCTCTTTCTCTCGTCTGAATTACCTATCATCATCAAGTTTTCAGATAAAACTGGAAACTCTAACTAGTCTATTGATTTCATGAAAGTGTCTGTTCAAGTAAAGTCCATGGGAAAATAGTCACCTACTTGATTGCTCTCCTTGCGTTTTTAGAATTAGTACGGTTTGGATGTTGCTTCTTTTTAAACAGATTGCATTGGCAAATGAAGGAAAACTTCTGAGATTCATTTTATTAATACCTGCACAGTTGACAAAAAAGAAAACAGAAGCAAAAGAAAACGTACCAAAATGAAGAAAAAAAATGGCCATCAATGTCATTCATTCACAAATGCTCGACAAATCAAAGGTTAGGTTTTAAACAATTTTCCATGACGTGGGTCGTTGCACAGAGCTTTTGAATCTTACAAAAACAAACGAAATGAAAATAGTTGTGACATAAGACGACCATGACATTTGGGTATTTTTTTTTTTAATAACGGAAATAACTCATTCAATTAAACTGAAATGTGCAGATGATTGACTGACATAGACTACTTATTTCGTACTTGAAAGAGATAAATATTTTTCTTATTCTAGAAAATGACGCTCTGAGGTAACTGAAATCTGTCGATTTCATACAATTTTTTTATCTCTTTCTCTCGTCTGTATTACCCATCATCATCAAGTTTTCAGATAAAACTGGAAACTGTAACTAGTCTATTGATTTAATGCAAGTGTCTTTTCAAGTAAAGTCCATGGGAAAATAGTCACCTGCTCGATTGCTCTCCCTTTTTTGCAATGCGTTTTTAATATTAGTTCGTCTTGAATATTGATTCTTTTTAAACACATCGCATTGGCAGATGAAGGAATGCGCGAAAAAACTTTCGAGATTTATTTTATTTTTACCTGCACAGTTGGCAAAAAAAAACAAAAGCAAAGCGGTAATACCTATAAAGGGACCTTGCTAACTAGTGTGCGTTACGTGTTCGTCGTGATAAGGCGTTGTGTCGCGTAAACGACGCTTTGAACACCAAAATATTGACTTGCAGCTTTCTGTGTTAATTAAAGCGTGTTTTGTTGTTTTTCGCGTGTTGTGTTACTTCAGGCAGCTGATTTTCAGGACTGGGGTAAGTGATACAACTCGATTTACATTTTATAATTGGCGTGAGCTTCGGTAGACGTGTCTAGGTAAACGACGTTTTGCAATAATTATTTTTACCCTGCTCGTAGAACAAGCAAGCCATAGTGCTTCGTCACTTGCATGTTTTATTTAAATAGGGATTGCAGTTTTATGCGGCGAAAGAAATTTTCCGAACGGCGCGCCATCTTTGCTAATCATCAAACACTCCCGTTGTTTTTTTTTTTAATTCAAACAAAAGAACTTGATTCCTGTTGACTACATGAATTCAAAATTCGTTTATCATTTGCAAATAAAACTTCTTAAAATTCTTGTGAAAAACGGCAATCTATGAGAAGAAGAAGAAGAAGAAGCAGAAGCAGAGGGAATGATGACAAGTGAAAATCGTCTACTGAGGCCTGCATGGGGCAGCTTAGTCAAGCTCAGAGTTGCCAAACATCCGGGAAATTCCTGCTCTAGCGGGAAATTTCAAACGAAACTTATTTTTTAACACCTTTACTATGCAATGACTAGGTCTTCAGATTAGCTTCAAAATAAATCAAATGTTTTCTGTATTTGAACTAATGGCGTGAGAAAAATGTTGATCTGACACTGGTTAGGACTTTTTTCGTAAATCTTTTTCTGTTTTTATTTGCATTTAAACTACTTTAGCATTAAATATTATTTCGATGTGAAATTATATTAAGCAAAAAGCTCTACAAGACACCAAAACTTAAATTTGCTTCATTTTTCTTAAATTGCTTCAGCAAATTGAATTTACGGAGCTTTTCAGTATTTTCCGCATTCGCTACAGTTTTCACTTTATTAAAATTATTTTAACCAATGAGAAGTTAGCCACAAAACATCAAAAATTTAAACTTGTCCCCAAAGTCACCCTAAAATTAAATTAGGTACTAAATTTTTTGCAGCTAACTTCTCACAGGTTGTAATTCAAATTACAGAATTTAATTTTTCTTCAAAATTCACAATTCAATATTTTTTTGTGAATTTGTTTTAGTTTTTTTTACAGTCGATTTAACCTACTTTTAAACTTGAAAATTATTTCAGTATGACTAGCGAGAAGTTAGAGATACAAAACGCCAAAAATTTGAATTTGCCGCCAGGCCAGTCACCTTAAGCAAATTTTTCTCATCGGGTTTATTTTTTTGTGCTTCAAATTAAGAGTATTTTGCTTTCTTCAAAAAATCGCAATCTCAAAATATAATTTGTGTCAGTTTTTTACAGTTCACTTAAACTACGTTATGCAACATTATTTTGACTGTTGGGACAAAGCGACAAGACATAAAAATTTAAAAAAACATAAATTTTGTAGCCAACTTTTCATTGTTTTTTCTTTTGAAATTCAAAATTCACAATCAAATTGTAATTAATTTTTCGTTGACTTGTTTGAAATTATTTTAGAAGTTAGCTACAAAGCATTAACATTTAAATTTGCCGCCAATACACCCTTCAGCAAATTGAAAATTTTGCAAAGATTTCTCATTGGTGTTAGTTCTTTATTTGATGATCGTGTACATTGCGATTCGTTGAGGTCTCTTTTCGTCTTGTTAAAAATTGCAAAAATTATTTTTGCATGCTTAGATAAAATAAAGGTGTCCCCCACATACATAGGTGTGAATTTAAATCCGAAAACGCCGATAAAATCTATGTAGTTGTATTTTAATATTTTAAAACGGCCATAAATATAAAATATGTCGGGTCGGCGTATGCGTGCACACAATCACAGATTCTAAATTAAGATTAAATTGCGTGTAATTAATAATGGACTCGTTAAAGCCTAACAACCTAACGACATTATCAAGATTGCGTATGTCATTTATTAATGTTTGTCAAAATTAATTTCGAACACGATAAAAACCGAGTTGAATTAAACACTTCTTACTGTTATTTCCGGTGATAAAACCAAAGCAAAACCAAAGAAAAATATATGAACATCACTCAGGTGTTCAATTTGGGTTCAGATTAAGAAACTGAATCACTAAAATTTTTTGTTACATTTTTTTGTACGGTATACATATCTATCCACCAATAGATGTCACTTATCCCTTCCACAATAACTCATTATTTTTAACATTCAATTTAGTGTTTGAAAATACCAATTAATCACAACAAGAAAAAAATCTGTGAATACCTGTGAGTGCTTATTAAGAATTTGTAATCCCAAGGTATAAGTAGGACAATCTCTTTCTCTTTATATAAGGATATTTGTCGCCGGAAATATTTTTTGTCGTAACTGCAGATCAGATTATATATAAATAATATATCGAGAGAGCAGTATTAAATTTCTCACGGTTCTGAAATGCTCTATTATTGTTCGGAACGTACCGTTCAAATGATCATTTCTATAATGAGGCTGGCTGTTTGACATCAAATGGGAATTACGTTTTATTTCTGTGTTCAAATTTGTTGTCTGTAAAAGTTCAAGATCATTAACTGTTACACGAGCAATTTTTTTTATTAGGACAACTAAACTAAAATATCAAAAGTTGCAGTCCTAAAATTATTCACATTCAGTTAGTTTTAAGTGTACTAAATAGTAGGTTTGTTTAATGGGTGCGAGCGTATAATTTTGCTAATGTTTTTTGTATGAATATTTCGTGGCAGTTTTTTTTTTCCTCTGGAAGTAATCTACATATACGATCCGCTGTGTGACTACCTTAACGACACTGAAGATATCGCTGGGAAATCTGTGAATTAATTTAAACCAAATGCGAGGTCTCCGATGCTCACTGTTTTCAAATTAAGGAAGCACTCGATTACATTACTTTCGTTATCCTTCTCTAGCTTACGAAGTATCGAAACATAATACGCTGCTGCTTTGAAGGTTTAAATGAAATTAAATTTTAAATGAACTAAGAATAACGGATGCGGCCTTTAATTACGGTGACTACGATGCAGGACAATCCTGCACCATAACTAATTTATTCAGTATCAAGAAGTATTAAATTAGTACGTCTTATATATATATATATATATATATATATATATATATATATATATATATATATATAAAACCTTGTCACACATATTATTTTATTTATGTCATGTATGTCTTCACACCACACGTACAAAAAGAAAAAGAAATTCATCTTTCGCAATGCTATACCTGCACAGTTTCAATCACACATGGATGGCATTTGTAGGTTATGTAAAAGTTATGAAAGAGATTGGCTAAAAAATTTATATCTACTTTTTTTCGTAGCGGTTCATTTATATAATATGTACTTACTTAATCTACAGGTTTTAGTTGGAAATATTGAAAAGTTTAGCGCCCCCTCTTCGTGTCATTTTCAAATTTGAATGAAACATTCGGTATATTGTCCTCGAATAAAATGATTTTTATTTGTTTTTGATTTGAACATAATTTAGTTTTTCAAACGACCTCTTTAGAAGTTAGGTGCTTTATTATTTACAGAAATTTTCGTCTATAACTATTATAAGTCAAACAAAATAGCACAAAATCCTGACGTAAACCTTATTTTTTTGAATTTAATATATTAGCGTTCTATATATAACCTCGGTTATTGCTCGTATTGGTCCTGATTGATTTTCCGCGTTCGTTCCGAATCCGACTTTTAAAGATGTACGTTGTCTATACTAGACAAATATTTATCACCTGGCAATAGAACTACAGTTTTATTAAAAAGAAAAAAAAAAAAAAACCGTGCCGCAAAATTTGATCTTTTGATCTTCGTGAAAAATGGCCGGTTATTTTAAACAATTTCTACGATATTGAATTTTATCGCGGTAACGAATTTAGCGCGGGCAGAAACTATCAAATTTTTAAATATTATTTAAAAAAAAAGTAGCCGTGTGAATTATTTTTGTGAACGTTACCGTGTTCTTTTTATTTTATTTTTATGTACATGTGTATTCCACAAAGAGAAAGTGATCCTAAAAAATTGCAAATCTTGTCGAAACAAGGATACGGTAATTTAATAATTAGCTGCGATGTAGTTTCTGACAGTTATTAATAATAATAACATCTTAGAAATATGTAGTAAGTAATATTTTATTAAAAAAAAAAAGAAATTGTTTAACTTCCTTTTAAATAGAGAACAATTTTGTTTTATTTGATATGATAAGGCATCGTGCAAATAAATATCTGCCTGTAACAATTTGGTGGGTTAAAACTGCCAACGTGTCGCAAATTAATGATATAATTTAACTGCGTGGGGTGGCCATAATGTACACAAATGGCGGCCATGATGCTAGATTTGATAAGTTGGAAACTGGTCATTATACGAGGGGATTATGATCTTCCGACTGAAATAATTAGTCGGCAACCGAACTGCGAATGAGTTCATATTAACCCTTAACGTACGAGGGGCGAGTTATGTCAATAACCACACGGATATTCCGAATTAAGGCAGATTGTTGCGGGGACTCCCCATCTTAAATTACACGGTTAAAATATGTCAAAATATGAACGGGGGGTTTTCAAACTTTGTTAACGAACAGCATTTTTTTTTTAATTCGCTCGCGTTATATAATTTCAACAACAAAATGTTTCCTTAATTAAAATTATTTTGCAACTGAAATTTCCTGTTTGCAAATAGTGAGTGCCTAGGCGCAAGTTTAAAATGCAATTTAAAATTGCGGCAACTTTAAATTTAATAGTTAAAAGCGCAGATGTCTGGATGTCTGGAAAGCTGATGTGTTTTGCACATAAACATATTCTGTCACTTGTCTCGTTGTCCGGGCCGTTTAACATGACATTTGAAACGTGTTATGACGTGACTCTGCCATTCTTCAAAACATTACCGTTAACTTCGCCAGTGTTACAATGCAACGCACCATTTGTTTCGATTTAATTTTACAAAACGCGAGCTTTTTAAGGACCGATCCTGGATGACATGTGTCATTAAATTATTACCGTTAATTGAATTTAACGCGGAAATAACTTAAATGTTTAATCCACAGACGCGAACACGCTTACCGTCTGTCAATTGCCCGTAATCACTTATTAGGATTATGAATAAAATCATCTAAACCTCATTATAAGTCAATTTATTTAATTAATTTACGTAACTTAATTTGGCACGTAAAAACCAGTCGGCAAAAAAATTATTTATTTATTAAATAATTATTAGAATGAATTTTGTGATGATCACAAAAAAGTGAAGGCGTTTAATTATTTTCTATTATGTCGCCGGCATGAAATCAATTATTCTCATTGGGGGAAGAAAAAAATGCCGGAATTTATTAAATGAGTATAATAATCGCGTTATCCAAACTGAGTAATGGATAAACGAAATTTTAAATAAACACGTTGTACATGATGTAAACCATACATATTGGAACCCGCGGGCCAGATCAAGTCTGACATTGCATCCGGTTACATCCACTGCAGATGGCGCGCGTGTCACTCAAATCCATATCACGTGGATTTGATCAAATATCGAAATTAATTATTATTTTTGCGCTGCGCTAATTACCGTTCGAAGTAATAAAATTTTCGACACGCCGTAATAGTAAATCTTTTCAGATGTAATTACACATCGAGACCGGGCCCCCGGGGCACAAAGGCAGGTGATTTTTTTAAATATATTTTAATTTATTTAAATGAAAAAGGACTCGACTTATGTGTGAAATACATGCAGTTGTTTTATTCAAAAGTTCATTTCGACCTTCGCATGCATCATCAAATGTATGTATTTACATTAGTGATTTGTAAACATATAATTTACTTTATGTTTGTTTACAAAATTTAATAACGCAAGTAGGAGGAGCTCTTCATTCTATTCTATTCATTATTATCAAACGCTACAATCATCAATCGTAATAAATCATTTAGAACAAAGTCGTTCCGACCAATCAGAAAGATTTTTATTCAATTATTTCAGTATTGTGGTAAAATACCGGGTGATCAATGGAATTCATAATTAGAGGAGGCTGTGATTGGTGCTATTCTGTGTGTGTGGTTGGATACAATAAGAAATAAATAATAAGTGGACAGTTGTCATGTTTGAGGTTATGCTTGTGCTTTATGCAATCTTTATTTTATTTTCCAATCCTTTTTTTTAGAATATTAGAGGGGGTTCCACAAGACAAATCCGTTTATTGTTAATCATTAAAAATTTAATGTCTCAATTCTTAATTAAAAAAATTCAAAAAGTCTCAATTCTGACACTTAAAATTTTCAATTTCAAACTGTAAGCCTGTGTCGCCAATTTTTCGGAAAATATCACAGCCTGCTGTAATTATAAATTCGCATGGTATTAACAACTCGAACAATATTATTATTACAAAACCTAGAAAATTTTCATAGCTTTTTCTTCGTAAATTAACTCTCTTTACCGTTTACACTTACAAAGACAAAAAATTTCTTGCCTCTAAAATAAATTTTTCTGTTATAACTCAAAAACGGTTACATGTAGGACACTACATTGTATAATATTTTTTGATCGTATTGCTCCAAGTTATCACGCTATGAAATTATGAGACTCGAGTTGGGGACACCCTGTATGCGCACCCTATATTTTGAAATGTTCTTTTTTCTGCTTAATTTTAGAAAAGCTGTATATGCCTTGCGTTCTATTTTAAATAAATAACTTGTGCGTGGTGACATGTGACTTTTAACAATTTAAATAATTCATAACGGTGACATTATAAAAGTGACAAAACGGGTGTGGTGGGTGCTTCATGCACCATTAACGTGACATATAGCATATTTTAGCATCTTCGCCACCCCATCTTTGTCTGCATGACTCTCATCATCTGGTATTAAACGTTTAGTTTTGTTTTTTTTTTTTTTTTGTTAAAGGTGTGAAAAAAGAGGAAATTCAAAACGCACGCGCGATAATTTAAGAGTTATTTCGATTCTGCGAGAGAAAGAGAGAGAGAGAGAGAGACTTGGGTGAAATAAACTTAGATTAAATTCGCGTAATAGTAAATCCCCTTTTTTATGGTCCCCGTGCGCCACACATAAGCATTATTATTCCTCAAAAATGACAAAATGTGAATTGAAATGGGGTGAACAATTCTGGATTATATCTTGTTAAGTGCTCGAGGGTGAATACTAAAAAATACAGAGGAGAACAAAAAGGAAAACGTCGCGGTTCACTTTAAAGCAGCAAATTAATTGAGTAGCTATTAGGTATTTGCAATAGTACTTCGGGTTAAAACTAATCCTCTCGTTTGATTTTCTTTTTTTTTTATTTTTTTTGAAATAAAATATACCGTGGAAGTACACAAAGGCAGTTAAAAAGAATTATAAAACATCCAAACAGCTTTACTTATAAACAGAATCTATAAAAGTTGATCCGTGAATAATCAGGAGTTACACAAGATTAGTTCTCGTTCGATAAAAATACCAGAACAGATTCCTCTATTGAAATGTCAAATTCTCAGAAAGTTGACAATATAAAACGCCGAAGAGATGTATTTTTTTAGTGCCGTTAAAGAACTTCGGATTCTGCATGCTAAACGTGTGCATTCAAAGTCGGAATGCCTCCTGCTTTTTACGATAAACGAAACCGATCGCATTATTTTCGAATCCTCAGCTAACTTTTCAAAAAAATGTTTTTAGAGTGTTGGCTCTAATCGTTTTGAAATTAGAGAATTCACGCCGTCCTGTTGACGTCTGCATGAGTCGCCGTTTCGAATGCCCATAGTCTATCCGTTTGTATTACATCTGCCATAACATCTGCTTGTTTCGAGGGCTTAACAAACCTAATATTAAAGGTGAGTTTCAAAATTTCATCCATCATAAAATGCAGGACGAAAAATTAAAACCTAATATTTAATATTTCTATACATGTACATAGATATATGTATATCTTAGATCTTGTGCAATAACGTAGTTTCTTAAATCCCTTATTTTAATAAAATATACAATTATTTCCAAGATTAATAAAGAACTGAAATGTAAATGTGATGTCTGAATTTTAAAAAATGTAACTGTATTTTCTCTCTCACGCAGTGATATGTTCATATTAGTGCGTTGTAAAGAAAAAAAAAAATGTAAATATTACAATAATTTCTAAGCGTTAACAAAAGATGTAGAAGTTTTGATTGAGAAGCTGTCTTTCGTATAAAAAATGACCACAAATCAACGGTGCATTTAAATTCTTCATTTCCAATTATCCTTTTGTAAGTAACTTGGTCAATAAGAATGATGACGCAACCGAAGCAACCGAAATATGACGTATCATCATTTCCAATGGGGACATAATGACCACTGACAGTTAGTAATCGGCATCGTTTCCCGCCAGTGGTCAGTCCGTCTTCTGTGAGCGCGAATTTTCGCCTTTGGTAAATCTCGGAGGGAACAAGCGACATCTATCATTTTCGGTAATTCGAAAGATAGAAAGAAGTCTATACTGAAACCGGATTATCGGCGGCGGGCAAAAGTTAACTTAATTAAGAAAGTTAAAGAATTTATAAACTTCGACAATTAATATGTAACTCGTCATCCCCTTCTGAGGTCTTCTTAAAATAAACCCCTCTCTTCTCTCTCTCTCTCTCTTTCTAGCATCTCTGCAAACTTACGCTTTCAATTAGAAATCACGTTTATCATACGTTGATAATAACAATGGTAGACGGATGGACGGCATCCTCTGTATAAACGCGGAGATTCATAATTGATATAATAGCAACCCCTCGAGTAATGAGTCAGTTGGACAGACGTGGTTTATTCAATATGCCGTGGCCGCGTGCTTGCATCGCGAAATTGTAAAAGTTCGGGGGCAACTTTGTTTATCCACTTTGCTACTCCCTGCCTGCCTGCTATGGATTCAATAATGTATTCCTGCACAGTCCGGTTCGTCGTCCGTTGTTCGACATGTCTCTCTGTCCAACATGCGAAGTCACGTGTACACCTAAAGAAGAGGGGAATTACTCCCTGACTTTTTTTTCTGTTCCAAATCGAATTAGAACAATACGTCCATTGCAAACTTCATATCCAAATACGAAAATCAAATAAATTCATTATTATTTAAACTCCACGTGGGAATACAATGTCCAAAGTATTTGAAATCAAACTTTTATTAAAGAGTTAGCCAGGCACCAAAAAAGGGAAATAAGAAGACCAAATCTCAAAAAAATAGAGCCGAGACTATAGAAAGTGTAACTGAGAGAGGAAGAACATCAGAGACAAAATAGAAAATGGATCCAAAAGAGAAGACCAAATGTCAATAGGAATAGAGCAGAGACTCAGAAAGTTGTAACTGAAGGAGGAAGAGTGTCAGAGGAAAAGGAAGAAGATGTGGTAAACTAGGAAGAAAATGGCTTCAATTAGCACACGTAATCCAATCTAAATCCGATGCTCTCGAAGACTATAAGGATACTATATAATGAGTTCTTCATGTTTTTCTTGAAAAAATCGGTCTGAATTGATAAATAGATAACATAAGCAACCGCTTTTAATCAACGAATAAGAGCGGTTTAACTGAAGTAGGAAAAGTGCCAAAGGAAAAGTGGAAGCCTTGGAAAATGGATCGAAAGAAGACGAAAAAAGAAGACCAAATGTCAAGAGAAATAAAGCAGAGACCGAGAAAGGTGTAACTGAAGGAGGAAGAGCGTCAGAGGAAAAGAAAAAGGGATCGGAGGAAGATGCGGTAAACTAAGAAGGAAATGGCTTCAATTAGCACACGTAATCCAATCTAAATCCGATGCTCTCGAAGACTATAAGGATACTATATAACGAGTTCTTCATGTTTTTCTTGAAAAAATTAGTCTGAATGGATAAATAGATAACATAAGCAACCGCTTTTAATCAAAGAATAAGAGCGGTTTAAGTGAAGTAGGAAGAGTGCCAAAGGAAAAGTGGAAATCTTGGAAAATGGATCCAAAGAAGACGAAAAAAGAAGACCAAATGTCAATAGAAATAAAGGAGAGACCGAGAAAGGTGTAACTGAAGGAGGAAGAGTGTCAGAGGAAATCAGAGGAAAAGGAAAAGGGATCGGAAGAAGATGCGGTAAACTAAGAAGGAAATGGCTTCAATTAGCACACGTAATCCAATCTAAATCCGATGCTCTCGAAGACTATAAGGATACTATACAATGATTTGTTCATGTTTTCTTGAAAAAATCAGTCTGAATGGATAAATAGATAACATAAGCAACCGCTTTTAATCAAAGAATAAGAGCGGTTTAACTGAAGTAGGAAGAGTGCCAAAGGAAAAGTGGAAGCCTTGGAAAATGGATCGAAAGAAGAAGAAAAAAGAAGACCAACTGTCAATAGAAATAAAGGAGAGACCGAGAAAGGTGTAACTGAAGGAGGAAGAGCGTCAGAGGAAAAGAAAAAGGGATCGGAGGAAGATGCGGTAAACTAAGAAGGAAATGGCTTCAATTAGCACACCTAATCCAATCTAACTATAAGGATACTATACAATGACTTCTTCATGTTTTTCTTGAAAAAATCAGTGTGGATAGATATATAAATAAAATAAGCACACCAAATGTCAATAAAATTAGAGCAAAGACATAACAAGGTGTAAATGAAGGAGGAAGAGCGTCAGAGGAAAAGTGTAAACCTAGGAAAATGAATCGAAAGAAGATGAGGTAGACTAGGAAGGAAATAAGTTCAATAAGGACAAGTGTAATCTAATCTGAAGCCATGAAATGCCATAACGATACCAAAATGATTTCTTCATGTTCTCTAATTCGCTTTGAAAAAAATCAGTCTGGATAGGTGGATAAACAGATAAAATAAGAAGACCAAATGTCAATAAACACAGAGCAAAGACTGAAAAAGGTTTAACTGAAGGAGGAAGAGTGAAAACGTACGGAAATGGATCGAAAGAAGATGAGGTAGACCAGGACGGAAATATGTTCAATTAGGTCACGTGTAATCCTATCCTCTCGAAGGCCGTAAGGACACTAACTGTTTTTCAGAAGACAAGTGGAAACCTAGGGAAATCGAGAGAAGATGAGGTGACTTAGAAAGAAATAGGTTCACGTGTAATCCAATGCTCTGAAACGCCACAAGGACATTTGAAATACTGCTTTATATATTTTCCTTGGAAAATGCAGTGTGGATTATTGGATTCCGTATCATAGGAGTGCCAATGAAAAACAGAAGTTTTAATGTAAGTCATACCAAAGCAAAAAAAGAAGACTTGAACGGTATGCATAGCCTCAGGTTTATTAAAATAAACTGAAGAAGATGTACTGTGCGACAGAAGAGCAATGTTTAATTAAAAAAAAAAATCAATCAGATGTCCAAAATGCGGAGCAATCTTTGACCATAATTGGTGCCATCTTATCTGTGATGAAAGTCCCCTTTTTCTCATTGTAAGTACCAAGCTTCTTCGTCTTCGTCGGTGAGCCATTAAGGAAGTTGAAAAGGCGAAGAAAGTCCAAAGGCGAAGTTCAATTGGGAAAAGGTCTTAGGGATGCCAAAATGACATCTTTATGTCGCTCTTAAAATTCTGCCTTCGACTTACGAGTTGTTGAGTTAATGCAATTCTTCAGCATAATTTGGTGCAGGTATTTTGACTTTGGTGGTGAAGTTGATCACCATTTTCATGATGATGATGCAGAGTTAATGGATTTCACATGTTTTTGTAAGGCAGGATTGAGATACTCTTTTTCAGGATTTTTTAATTCTGGCTTGGATTTCTGTGCTCGTTTCTAGGATTAGCAAGCATTTTACTACTGAAACGACTTTTTTGTATTGTTCTTGAAAAATTCGGTCTTAGGCTTTGAGTTGTTGGGTTTGTGGAATTCTTGGGCATCTTTTTGTGCAGTTTCTATTTGCGATGTATTTATTTTTTGTTGGTAAAGTTTATCGCCGTTTTCATGACGTATGGCGAGCTTTTTATTGCGTTAATGAATTGTACATTTTTGTGACACAGCCTACAGGTCCCGATGGAGTGCCTTGAGGGACTCCTTTTTCAGGATTTTTGTATTATGGTCCGGATTTCTGCGCTCGCTTCTAAGATTAAAATAATCTTTAATGTAATGACTGAGATTTTTTTTGATCATGTTCCAAGATGTAATGTAAATAATGTCAAATTATTTTTTGATGATCGTAATAATTGTTATTATTGTTTTGTTTTATTGTTGTAGTGAATTGAGTGTGCGGGGTTTTGAATGGGAGGTTTTAATGAAAACGTACTCGAGGATACGAACAAATAAGTAAACGAAGGGAATCGAATGGCCAAGCAAATATCAAATGAAGTGAATATTTTTCCGGTTGAAAAACACTTTCTGAATGTAAAACTCGAGATAACCTTAATTAAAAACGATAGCCGGACAAAAAGCACGTGAATACGAGCGACCCGGTGAAACTAATTATAAGTTGGGAACTTTTGAAAAAGCGTACTCGAATTCCCGTCTGAGACCCGAATGGCTTGTGAAATACGTTCACATACGTAACAACAGGAGTACCATGTCCAGATGTATCTATATCATGGAAATCCAGTTGATTTACGAGGTTCATCGCGGTTTTATCAAATTTGCATTGAATTTGAGCGAAAACCACCGAAAGTGGAGGAACTATGCGATCCCGCATTTTTCAGTTTCACGTTACGTCAAGTGAAAATGACGTTGCGACAGCATTTTGCATGACAAAGGACTACTTGACAGGCCTGTAAATATGTACGGAATTATTCATGAAAGCGCGATATGGGGCGCTCGGCTGACAGTTGTGGTGGCGCATGGTTACACTTTCAAAGAACGCCGCATGACGCATAAATATGGATGGACCAGCACCGATAAGCGTTGTTAATGGAACAATTCCTGCGACACGTCGCAGATACAGACATACTTTCGGTATCAACGAACTTGTGCCCGAAGACCCGAACCCCACAGCAATTTCTGTAATGCAATAACTTCCAGAATTTACCAATTCCATAAGAGCTTCATAAAGTGCTTATTGCCGCGAGTATAAACATATTAGCATATATTACCTAGTGACAGGGCGGCCTTTGTTATGCGATCGAGACAGCCTAATGTCATCCCGAGGCACACATCCCATTTGCTGTCAAATTGGAGTTAGAATCGTTTTAAACCGTGCAGAAGAAATTTCTGCCAAGCTCCATGCATGAAACTACCTTACGTCACTCATTACATATTTAACACGACCTTTCACCAATATTCTCTTTTCATTTATACAAGTTTTCAAAAAGGATTGCTTATTTTATACCCTTCTTTATATCTAAGTAATTGTTTATGACAAACGGAGTTCAATGGGTGTAAACAAGCCTTCGAGCATTTCTATACGTCTTTGATGATCCTAATCACCATGACTACTGAATACAATCATTTGATCCTCCTTTTACCAGGATATTCTTCTAAATACTCCAACTCCCATCTACTTCTCTGTGGTCTAACTATCTCAGTTATACCCCCCAGATGATAACCACATGATAACAAAAAAAGGGAAAGAACCAGCAATTGCATTCAAGTTCTGTATCTTTGAAATTTCCGTGTTCTCCTGACTCACCCTGTATATTCAGGTAATTTTAATCAAAGCAAGGGTTTTTTCTTTGCAAGACAAAATCAACCAATCTTCTCACATCATCATTTACATAAACTTGCTTATTCTAAAGAGGACTTTTGTGTTATTATCGAAATTTGGTGAGGCAATCCTTTTTGAAAACGTGGTTTTCTTTAAGTAAGTGAAACAAAATGAGTAAGAGAGGGGAAAAAAGAGGTAGTAGTATATTACATGGGGAATTGAAATTTAATTTATTCAGTCGAGCGTTAAAAACGTTGTTCGCGTTGCCTTGAACAGATGAGAGTTAAATCTGTAATTGAGCTTTCCTAATACCTCATCTAATCAGTGTAATAGACATGACTGTTTTTGAATGTGTAATAATGTTAAACGGATAGGTAGCGCTGGCGTTCAATGAAAGCTCACTCTGCACAAGCTAAGTTCATCTCGGGTAGCATTACGAGTAAACACCGTATATACAATGGTGTATTGCCTTGACGAGATGCGTGATCACGACTGCTTGCAGGATATGAATCAAAGAGCAATAATAACACACTAGTATGACAAACTCACCAAGACCTTGGGGAACCTTGCCAGTATCACGTAGTAAAACAAAGGACTTACCTGCAAGAAAATATAATTATATACCTTATGCTATAGTCTTAGAACCAAGGTTAAAACTTACATTCTACTTGCCGAGATGGGCATAGATAACACATTATTCAAAATTTGACAGGAATCATGACTTATTAGTACTTGATGATAATTTATATTACACCAATATTAAAACGTGCAATTAACTACTACTGCCTGGATTTTAGTATAACTTGGATTAGGAAATTGGAAAAACTGTTATAGAATGAGCAACTATGACTGAAAGACACATGGTCTCTTCTATATTCGCTTTTAACATGAGACAAGAGACGAATCACGTGATTCTCAATCACCGTTGAACTCTCCTTATGTTTTCATCATTTCATCATCGGTTTTCCTTCGATGACTTAACATTTTCCAAGTGTACTATGCATGTACCTGAAAATTTTTCAATGCCAGTTGCATTTAACATTTCTTGCATAACTGATTGATGTGAAGCTCTAGTAAAGTTTTTACGTAACTTTTTCTTTTATGTAGGAAACTGAAGGATTAAAAAGTTGAGCGAGCCGTCGATGATCATTAGTGTAACAATGGTTAATATTGTTCTTTACAAGCCCTTTTAAATGAGTTGGGGCATTCAACAAGTGGATGTCAACGTCAACGACAAAGTGGCCAGATAAAAAACACCCTCTGCGACTATAAAAGACTCGGTTTGTTCCCCTAAAAAAAGAAGGAAATGCGCAGCTCGGAGAAGGAAATAAAGCTTTGTGCGCGAAATATGTGTGTACTACGTGTGTGTGTGTGTCCAAACGAAATTTATTATCATGGTAGGCGCCAATATATCCAATCCAATTAAACACGTACACTTGTTTCCATAATTAAAAGATAATGTATGCTCTTGTAAACACATTTTATGACATCATTATATACAAATACATGCTAATTGCGCATGCTATTATAGTATTCACCTGAAGAATGTATGTGTTCGTATTTTTTTACTCCGTCACGATATATACATTTCACGGATCACGTTGTTCTCTGAGAAGTGTAATCAGGCTAAGTGAATTGGATTTTTTTTAACAATATTTGTGTTACTTTGGTGAACGTACTGTGTATAATAATATATCATTAATGATTTTTTTCAGATTTTTCTTTAAATGTCGTAAGTAAGTAAACATTTCTGACGTAATCTTCTTCCAGAATTTAATACTAACTCCAATTTCTGAATTCTGAAAATCCCAAAATATCTTCTAATGGTGAAGAATTTTTGGATGTAACAGAAAACGTGTCGTGAAAATTAAGATGATTACGTACTGTTAAGTGGTGTTTGTCTTTAAAATTATCCGCAGTGAAGAGAAAGGATTTCGCATGTACGTAATAGATTTTCAATCTGCGTCCTCCAATGACAAAACATTGAAGTGGACCGACGATGAACGAATGGAATTCATTTGTCATTTTGTCTCTTGGTTAAATCACGATATTCTCGGCACGTCAAGTCGCCTATAATTAGTTTTGTATTATGTTCCCTCCAGGCGGTGATTCTGAATGCTTAGAAGGTAAAAAAACTCCGTGATTGCGTCACTTGTCTATATATATAATTACGTTAATTATTATTTAGTTACGTAAGGCGGTAAGAGAGTAATCTTTAATTGAGCATTATTATCATTGTGTCTTTTTCATCTTTTCTTCTTTTATTTCTTCTTAATTATTTTTTTATTCACGTTAAATTATCGTCAGGCCGCGGTGGACGCAATATCTAAAATTGATCGCTCTCACTCCTCGGAAGCAATGATACGTTCAGATTATTATCATTTTTTAATCTTTTGGAAATGACTTGAAAACAATCATTTAGTCGGCATTCACGTCCAGGGTGGAATATGATTGTGCTAGCCGGACAACAGCTGCGCCCTCCTGCGGCGACGCAACGGCACCGTCACATAATAACAACAAAGCACTGTCCCATACTACCCACTGAGATCTTTTAATTAAATACTATTTTAAACATTTTACAAACCATAAACCATCCTTTGCTCTACTATTTTTCACTATCAACCCAAATGCCAGTTACATTACTAAGGTCAAAAGTTAATTCACTATTTTACCCCTTTTTTTTGCAAATATCATTTTACAAATAGCAAAATCAAACTTCTCTCAAAGACATTTAACTGTAGCAACGAAGGAAATAAAGAACAAAAGGGATAATGGCTAAGGGGAAAACAGGAGGAAATTCAACTGAAATTAGAAGTAATTGATTTGAACCAACCCATTCAATTCATAAATCAGGCAAATCCACCCTTTCTACACTCAACGTTAAAGAATTCTCCAGTTTACTTTCGAACATGTGACCATCAATGATGGTGATCGGAAATAAGTCATAAAATGAATCGTCAGAAGAAGAAGGACCAATAATCTAAACAAAAATGGTAGAATCAACATGTTTCATCAATGATACTGATGGTTTTGTGATCGAAATGCATACCATATTCAAATAAAATCTGTACAAAATGGTTAAAATCAAAAATATTCGTTAGAAGAGTGATCAATAAATTGAAACTGACGTAAGTATTTGATTAAATTAGAATCCCTTTTGGAATTGATCTTATATAACGTTGCAATCTAAAGAAAACAGTGCGTCAGTGGTATGTTTGCTCAAGAACACAGTTATTGTACTAATTTTGTCAAATTAGTAAATAAATACCTGTTGACCAATTAAATTTGTTAACACGTCGCGCCAACGTGACACCACGTTTTCATCACATGGTTTGGAAACGAGCAAAGCCGACGTAATTTTTTTTTTCTCTCCTCTTTTTTTCAAGATGGTCGAATCGAAATGAAAGCAACTCGATAAATACATGGTAGACTCTTATCTAGAAAGTAAATTATAAACATATGTCTTATTTTGAATTGCTAGTGAATTACATTAAACAAGGTGATTGATAATGAGAAAGGAAATGGTAGTTTTAAGTGCTAAAATAACTCCACGGATAGGTAATTTGATGCAATAACGCGGCAGGTCACACGATTTGGGGCCGAGATTGAGTCCGCCTGCGGTCGTGACACTTCTCTAGACATATGCTCAACCTATCATTACACGCTGAAACCAAATTGTGGCGTATTATATCTGAGGTCGCGCTTGTACCGATTGTACTCGTATAATGTAGTCACTCTTCTACCAATTTTGGTACAACCTGGCCTTCATTTTAATAACAAAATAACATTTACTCACCAATTTCTATTTCCTTTCATATTTTATAGCTATTCAAATTTTAATTTCCAAATGATTAGATACCATGCGCACAAACGTATTTTCATACACCTTTATTACTGGTGCGCATCTAATTAACTCCGCCCTCCCTGTATCTCTGCAAGAAATTACTTCTACCGAGTTTAAATAAATAATAAACTTTTTTGTATTTCTTAATACATATAAAAGTAAGAGGAAAGAAGAAGAAGAAACGTATGGAGATATTAATGTGTATTTAAATGATTTAAAAGTACGTGTAAAACCGTGAGTTATGCGCCGGAATAAATGGGTATTTGGTGTAATATCTTCATCAATAACGTCCGTTCTTTATGCTCACGCACAAAAGACAATATTTTATATCTCTCAAAGTAACAAGTGAAACGAAGCGTGC
The DNA here is from genome assembly GCA_036172665.1 of Prosopocoilus inquinatus. Lineage (NCBI taxonomy): Eukaryota > Metazoa > Arthropoda > Insecta > Coleoptera > Lucanidae > Prosopocoilus > Prosopocoilus inquinatus. Next base: position 13,768,895 of record CM069880.1, on the reverse strand, counting down.
AAAATTTCATATATTAATATACAAAGTTGCATTGTAGACGTCGTATCCCGTATATGCGGCCTGCTTTGAACTTCCAACTCTAAATTGCACCCCTATGTAGGTGTAACTTAGGGATGTCATATTTGTTCTGTCGTTTATATGCATGATTAACTGTATTATTGTACTTCGCTGAGTGTTACAATACATAGTGCCCTCTTGAGCAATATCTTTTCCGTACACTTTGACTATCTACTTTTGTCGGTTTTGCTACAACTGTGCAAAACATGATCGGCTATACGTATTGAGTTATTATTATACTTTATTTTATTTATTTATGCACTTTACGCACGGTATTTAAACGATTTAAGGAACGAAAGATACTAAAACAAAAATTATTATACAGGGACCGGCAGAAAGTTGGACACATCTTGAAACCATTTTTACTGTTGATTTCTCAAAAAAAATTATTCATTATGAAAGTTCCTGCATCTTCCCAAACTTAAAATACACTTATCAAAATTTGAATACCCCTTGTTATATACCGAGGAAATCGAAATATTTGAAACCGACATAAGAGTAAAGTACCTTAGTAATTTTTCTGTCTTGCGTAAAGTTTAATTAATAGTAAGAGGTGTTTTCTAAGAGTGCATATACTTGGTGTTGTTGTAAAATGCACATGTGTGTGTTTGATGTAGAAGTACGTGTTTTTTTTTGTTTAATCGTTGCTGATGAAATGAAAAGTGAATAAGTTGAAACAATAGTTATCAGTGTCGGTAAAAGCGCAGATAATTGGATTTCCTTTGATCGTATTTTTCAGAATGGAAATCGTCAACAATTTACATTATATTAATGGCTACTCTGCCGCGGACATTCCTATCGTCGCAGTCTGTGATCGCGAAGCGTGAACTAATCGCTACACGAATGATTAAATTTCAACATAATTGTAACATATACCAGAGCAAAGGGAGCGTGCCCATCAAAGTTAACGCGTGGATCTTTGATTTAACGTCCTGCCATTCCTTGTCCTTTGTATCGGCCATTGCTGTAATACAATTACATAAAACAACACAGAACTCATTCGCTCGGATAATTCGCTTAATTTTTAATGAAACTGCGACGACAAGTGAATCTTAAATTACAGAAGAAATTAAAACTGAATAGGACGTGTTCCCTTTCACTGTTAATGACAGTTCCCGATATAACTTATGAACAGTCTTTGAAATGGACTTCCATTCTCCTCTCAACAATATGTGCTGATAGATGTCATTATGTCGTATCTCATTCGTAGCGGTATTGTGTGCGGTTTTGTTCTATTTATAATTAATGTCTGCATTTCACACTGATGTTGAATAATTAGATTGGTATACGACTTCTCTTACAAATGTAGGTATATTTATATATGAAACTCGCCGGCAAGAACGTTGGCAGACCGGTAGGAACTAATAGTAGCATAAAGAAACTTATTTGACACCGTCAATGGTTACATTCCTTCTGGAAGTTGCTCGCACCTGAAACTCGATGAACAGCATTTCATTGCCTTATGTTAGTCTTTCTTTCATCATCCTTTTTTATTTCTATATTTCATTTATTAACTGATTCTGATTATTCCACTACTTGCCGTTTATTACAATTTCAATCCCATCCTGTTGATGAAAAGTGTAAAGTCTACGTGATTTTATATTCTAGAGCCTCGTAATAAAATTAACGAATACATGCGAAGGCCACAGAACTAGTAGCTGTTTACAACATACCACATCGTATTTGTTTGTATTTATTTATCCCCCGGGTAAAAATCTCGATTTTCTTCGGAAAAAATTATTTCGGCGTTTGAATAAATTAGTACAACATTATTAATTCAGTTAGTACGTATGCTAACGAAGCCAGAAGTAATGAAATTACCATCCGGAGAGCCATGAAAGGAATTAAAGAACCCCGTAGAGTTGTTACAAGAACCATTTAATACAAACGTTACATGGAAATTATATTCTGTCCTTGTGCAAAATTTCCCTCCTTATTGCGGTTTAATGCGGAGCAATTTTCTCCGAACCAATTGGATAATCAAAGGAATCGCCAATATAATCGCTCGTAACGCTACACCCTGTATGTGGATGTAATTCAATATCAACGTCCATTTTTGTTTATGTGCGTATGTTTGCCGAAGCAGTTAGCGATTTTAGACCGAGAAGAAATCTAATTCGTTAACATAAGTATCGAATTATCAAATACTAAGTAAGGCTTATTTATATAGTTGACATGGATATATCTTTACATAACAATTTACTCGAAACAAATTGATATGATGTCATTTATCTTAACATTCTACATTTACTATTTAGTCAATGGTATATTTTCAGAAAAAATCTTCCCGAGAGAAGAATTGAAACCTATTCATTTATGTACCTATGCATATGTACAGGGTGACTACGCGAGGAATTGAAACGTTTATTAAAAAAAAAACTTATATAGACTATTTCACAGTTTTTACTGATGTTTACAGAAAGAAATTCTATTTCTTTTTTAATGGTGTACTGCGTATGTTATATACATATTTGGATTTTAAATTGAGTTTTAGTATTAAATCATTTTTTTTTGAATACCTGAATTTGAAGGTAGGATGAAAAATAATAACATAAGCATGTGCAAGTAGATGAAATATTTCCACATACATATTTAATATCAATTGTTAAAACAATAGAGCCCGTTGTGAAAGAGGGAAGAGAAAGCACTGGAAAAGTACACTAACAGCATCGCGGTTTTAACTTTTGTGCTCGTGTTTGCAGAAGAGGACTGTAAAAGCACGAGTAGTGCTTTGTTTGCCTGCTTTAGTTAACCTTTGTTATTAAAAACTGTTCTTTTTGTTAAACATACACGCCAGGGCAGGGTGGTTTAACGTTTTTCGCGTCTTCGTGTTCGCATTTGAAACTCCTCTCTGGAATATGTGATGTTTCGGATTTCATTTTTAATATCAAGTCGGGTTGAAAATGTAAATCCAACTTAGAAGTTAATTACGGAATGATTTTCTAGCAAGCGTTAAGTAGCCATGATGAGCACCATAATAACGCCTATACGCCTTTAACGTATTCGTGACGGTGTCTGCATGCGATAACACTTCGGGATTACACCGACGATCAGTACTGATTGCAACGGCCGTTACCAGTTCTTGTCATTCTCATTCTCATTCTTGCCTTGCTATTCTTACTCTACTATCAACTGCCTCTGCTTTCTCGAAGCGGCTAACTTGTACAGAGTGAACCAAGTGCATCGTGGAATGCACCCAGTAATCATATTTTAACAATACACAATGCTGTTTAATGCTTCAAATTGTATAAACAAGAAAATTACTAGTTTTTTTTTTGGTAATCTTCGTTGAAATGAAAGTCAGAAAAAAAATCATGCAGGTACACCCATGGACAACGGTAATGCGACGCTCAGCAAAACATACATTGTATTATCACATACTTCAACATCTTTTATATTCTACTTATATAGTAAGTACATACAACTCAACAAGAAAGTATTACACGTGATAGTGTTGACTGACATTTTTAAATCTTAGGGTTTTTTTTGTCAATCAATCTTATTTGTAAATAAACATCTTCATTGAATTAGAACGAGTTACGAGTCATTTCCTACATCATAATACGTACCTGAGACAATCGGAAGTCGTAAATATTACATTCGAATTAACATCTATGTTACTTACAGTTATACATAGGAAGTAATTATGTTAATTACCGCAATGTATTTATTTATATAAGTAATATGAAGTGTATTAAATGAAACGAGCGCCCTGGGATATTTGCGATATCGGCAGAGCTTAATTAATAAATTAATTCTATTGTAAATTAAATTGCGCGCTCGCGATTAGTCATGTGTTTCCTTTCCTTGTTGTCTTTTTCTTTTTTTTTTAATTTAATTTGTGCGTGCCCTGTATGTATATATATATTTTTTTTTTACCCGATCGGGCGTATCATCTCACATGCTGAAATTATTATAACCTAGAAAAAAATTTAAATCATACAAATAAAGTGTATAATTTAATACAATTTATTTTTTGTATCCGATATTAATGCATAGGCCCGCGTCCACGAGACGACGCCACATGCTGCGTTCTTATAGATTGATATATAGAGTCAGCGGCAAGCTTTTTAATTGGAAGACATTTTTTATCTTCAAATAATGGTAATAAAAGAGGTGACCCCTGCAGGGTGCCCGTAGGGCACAGAATGCATTGTAAAACTGTATAATGTTTACCGTTCTTAAGAAGAAATTACGATTTGGCAGATTTGGTTGGATGTATCTATTAAAGATAATAAATAACTTTAGATAACAAAATTTTTTTACGTGTACTTACATACTGTATATTAGATACGGGGTAGTTAACTTAATTATTGCTTGACTTAGCAGCCGCAGCAACTTTTTTGCAAATTTTAACTTAGATTAGATTAATTAGATGATGTGTAGTGTATCATCATTTCTTAAGAGTTAATTGCAGAGTAAGACTTGATGATGTTATAAAGTCAGATGCGTAGAAACCCGCGTGATTATTACCTAACAAACTGTTAGATAATTTCAGGAGATAACTAATAGTGAATGTTGTAAAGATAATGTGATCAGCAGTAGGGGGCACGTGCCACCCTGCGGTCCGGAACTTCTCCTCGGTGCCCCACGGCCTCCGAATCCCACAAAATTGACTCACGCCGCCGCTGTCGGGTCCCTGTATTGTGTCGCGTACCTGCTTCAATTTATATTTTAATGTGTTTTCCCCAAAACAAATGGATGTCTGCTGTCGGCGCCTTTGACTCCCAAACACCGAACCGAATTTATCATGCGTTTTGAATATAAAATGTCAATGGGAATTCACGTTCGCCTCGAGATTTATTGTTTATCGATTCTTCAAAATTCAGAAATTTCAGTTAAATGGCAGTTTCAGTTCGTTGTTTTTTTTTTCTTCTTTTCATTCGGCAGCATCATACACTGTGCAGAATTCAATTTATTTATTAAGAAAACATTAACAATATATTACAGGAATTAATTTTAATACAAGAACGAAATTAATTTAACAAAAAGAAGGCCGGGCATTGTAAATTACCTTGGGGATCCTGCATGTTGTGGTTCATGTAAAAATCACGTTGGTATCCAAGTTGTCTGCAAGATCTGCAGTATGTTATTACAGGTTGATACAGGAGGTTTGAAATATACTCCAGGTCTTCCCCATCCATCACCAGTTGCTGCACTGTCTCCAATTTGCGACGCTCCAACACGAATTCCTCCGAATTATCCGCTAGGTCCATCAGCACAGGTTTTGGTATGTTGGACGTCGCAGCATTACCACCGAAGTTACTTGACTGCGCATGTAGCTGCTCCCATAATATTTCCCTGTCTAAAATCAAAGAATTCAATTAGCTTTCGCCTCCCCATGACTAAAAACATCAAACTCAAACTTACCAAGTCTCTGAGTCAAGCTGGCTTGGTCTACTGCGTAAGCATTAGCAAACATCTCAACGAATGTATCCCTTATTTCTGCCGGTAGAGTCTTGAAAATCACCAAAACAAACCTTACAGTGCTTCTACTAAGGTTTCCAGCATCCATCGCGTGGAAATTTCAGTTGAAAGCGTAAAAAGAATCGTCGTCAGTGACAATGACAGCACAAAACAAAACTAGTTCACTCAACCGCCGCTGTAAGTCACAGAGGGCGTCGCGCGCGCTACTTTTGGCAGTTAAAATTTGAATATTTTTTTCTTTAATTACACAACTTGAATATTCCAACAATAAATTTTATTTGGTAGAACAACGTAACAAACAAATTAATCAATTAAATAAATAACATATTAAACGCAACAAATGATTGAATCAATTAAATAAATAACATATTGAACGCAATACATGATTGAATCAATTAAATAAATAACATATTGAACGCAATACATGATTGAATCAATTAAATAAATAACATATTGAATGCAACAAATCAATTAATTCATATATTCAAATAATATTCGCTGAAACACAAGTAATTGCCTTGGGCGTCCTTCATGTCGTGGCCCATGTAGAAGTCACGTGTGTACCCAAGAAGTCTGCAGGATCTGCAGTAAGTCACAACGGGTTGGTCCAGAAGGCGTAGGACAAAGTCGACGTCTTCTCCATCCACGATTAGTTGCTTGATCGTGTCCAACTTGCGTCGCTCGGTTTGAATTTCTGGGGTGTTGCCTTCCTCAAGATCTACCATGACGGGTTGTGGTGCGCTGGAGGAAGCATCACCGGCACCGCCGTGTATAGATTGAGCATAAAGATTTTCCCATAGCAATTCTCTATCTAGAACCAAAACCAAAGGCAACAAACAACACATTCTCGAAATACCAACGCGTGCCCTTACCAACTCTGTACATCAAGCTATTGATGTTCATCTCGTACGCTTTGGCGAAAGTCTGGACGAACTTGTTCCTTTCTTGGGGCGGGAGGTTCTTGAAAATCGTCAAAATGAATCTCAACACGCGTCTGCTCACGTGTTCAACTTCCATTATTGCGAAAAGTATCAAAAATCACGAGAACTTGTCCGATCGAATTAATTGAAATGTCAGTGTTTGCCGCGAAACAAAAGCTAATACGTCAAACTGACATCGCTACGCATAGATGGCGCTGTGGTCAAATCGACCGCTAATACAAAACTTTTCGAATTATTTATTTAAAATTTTAAAAAATATATATTTAATTGTGCGTATTATTATTAGAAGGTGTTGTGTCAGTGTTTACTTGGGGGCGGGCGGGGGGTGTTTTGGTGCATGTTTCGCTGTTTTCTTTTAATATAACGTTTTTTTTTAATAAGGATTTTTATACTTTGTAGTCCTAACAAATGTAATAATTGTAATTGAATAAATTTGTTGGATGAAATTTCGAAGTGGAGTTTTGAAAAAAGTTCGTTGGTTCTTGTGCGTTGGTGATTAAGTAAATAGTTAATTAAAGTAATCGATAAATCCGGTATTAACACAGAAACATAGTTAACATACATATCAGCATTAAATAGAAACCAATTAACTATAAAAACATGTTCGTAGTGTCGTATCAAGAGCACAATAGAGTGGAGGGCTATTCTCGTTTATACCATCAATAGAACCCATTCAAAAAATGTCAAAAACCGTAATTAAAAAACCGCCAACAATAAAACATCATTTCTAAGAATGTTCAATAAATATCATTACTGAGATTTTAGAGATAACATTTTTTTACACCTCTTTCAGTAATTAAAACAAGGTTGTATAACTTGTTTTTTGTCTGATTCTTTAAGCGGAGTCGACCGTTCCATCAATGGGACGTCCAACGTGCAAGAGACACTAAACGGCTTTATCGTTTGTCTGGCCTACTTTAATGAAGAAGGGTGTTCCATTATACGATATAATGGTGTTTTCGATGGCATTGCAAGTTATGGGGACAAAAAAATATACTACCTATAAATAAAAGAAAATCCAATAAAGAAGAATAACTTGTCACATTATTATGCGATACTTGACAAATGCATTCAAATACCCATCCACCTATCTTTACAAAATTACGATTTATGATGTCCAATATACTTAATTAAAAATTAAAAAAAAAAAACAACAATTAAATAAATAATTCATTTCGCCCCCATTTTTTTAAAATTTATTTTCAAATTTATTTTCAAATAAACATCTTGTTTATATTTTTTATTCATCATATCTTCTTTTTTGTGTTATGCAATCCCATAATGCGTTCTGATTAAGTTAATAACTCTCGAAAGTAATTGAAAACGAGTGTAAAAATGTAACTAATTAACGTTTCGACGTAAATAAAGCGAGACGAAAGCACGGTAATTTTCAAAGGATTCTCTTTTCCTGCTAAAATGATATAGTGTCCTCAAATTAATTTCAATTCAAACAAGTGATTAATACGTATACATAAACCTGTTCAATAGAGTCTTGACATTGAAGTCAATCTGAACATTCCACCAGGGTCATTTCGAGCGGCGCTCGTAGCTTGTCATACACCAGAAGAAGAAGAAGAAGAAAAAAAAAAACACTGTACTCTTTATATAGAAGCACAATAAAGACTTTGTACTGAATCACGTGATGTGTCACACAGCAGAAGCGTGACGTCACAAGTGCCATCGAGTGACACTAACGACGACGATTTACATAAAATTTGTATACTTAATTGCTTTATATTAAGAGTTTTGACGAAGAACAAACCTGCACCAGTTTCTATTTATTACATGCTCTTTTACATACTTAATTACACACACTCGACATTAATTTTAATTAAACAGCTTCACTAATTTGCTTTATTATCATTATGTACTCTCGAACGTATTGGAATTTTGATAACCGCGAATTAAAATATAAGTTAGTTGGTTTTTAATTAAGGTGAAAAATTCAATTACTGATTTTATTACCTACCTATGTATGTACAGGGTGTTCAATAGAAACCGCATTCATTTTAAGCTCTAATTCTAGTTCAATTTTTTTTAGTGAACACAATTTTAATATTTGAGAATCAATCATGTTAAAAACAAAATGTGTTCTATTCAAGGTGGTACCTACACAATTGAGAAAGTTGTGAAACTCAATTAATTGTTTAATATTTAATTAAGATTATTAATAATTTTAAGTGTTTAATCTGGTGTGAGGACGTGATGAGATTTGGATTATGAATAGGCAGGTAACAACGGGTACCCGACTCCTGTCCAGAGGATGAATCATTTTTAATTTTCTCAGAGACAAAGAATCGATTGATTGGAAACCCCACTGATGATCTATTGTTGTCGGTATCATTATTCTTTAGAAACTATTTGAGCTAAAGACACCTATTATTAACAATTTACGCCCTGCTCTATATAAAAGTCTTTTTTTGGTTGTTTTTGGAAGACACGACTACAATGTTTGTTGTAAGCAGAGGTACAAAGAGGAGTTTCTTTTTTGTGTGTTGTGCCCATATAATGTTTAATTTTATTCTAAAAACAGTAATCATAAATTATTCTGCCAAGCTTAACGGGTACATCAGTTAGCTCGCTCTGCAGAATTAACAGATGTTCTATGGGTTAATACATAAACATTGTAAGATTTATATGACAGTGTTGCTACTGTATAGAATTTAACAAATAAGGACTTACGTTGCATTTCAATTACGCGCCTTTAGTTCTCACTGAATATATCTAGGTATAATTTTAGTTTCAAAACTATTATGTTCTCCACAAACGCATTTGAAATTCTTTTTTGATACACAGGGTGTAACAAAAATACAGGCTGCTACTTCAGAGACGTATTCCACAGATCAAAATAAAGAAAAAAATTCATATAAACATGTATACAGGATGCTCACGGGAAGCTGCAACAGTAACTAACTCTCTTATTTGAATTTTTACAAATTAACTTAAATAGCAAAAGCTTCAGGACCTATCCTGCCCAATTCTATGGCAATATGGGAAAAACAAATGACTCTCAGGTTTTTGAAGCTAGCTATTGTAGACATTTTCCTTGAACACCCAAGATTTATTCACCAAATAATAAAAAAATAATAGACTTTCGAAGAAAATAATACATAATTAGCATGACGTTTTGAACGCGTTGCGATGGTTATTAGGTTTTATTAAAAAAGGTTAAGAACAAATGAAAATTATAAAAACCCGACAGTCATTTGTTTTTCCGATATTGCCGTAAAATTGGGCAGGAAACTTTTCCAATATAAGTTGCTTCGCAAAAATTCAAATTAGAGATAACTGTTATTGCAGCATACCTGTATACATGTTTATATGCACTTTTTCATTTATTTTCATCTGTAAAATACATCCGTGAAGTAACTGCCCTGTATTTTTGATACACCCTTTAAAATTATTTCAATACCTTGGGCCATTCTCGTGAAAATAATGTTTCGAAACAAATTCGTCGATAAAGGAAAAGTTTGCTGGGTGGCGGGGAGGGGATTGGGGGGGGGGTACAAGAAGACTTCGTGAACATTTATGTTTATGAAGAAGGCTTATAAATTTTATAATTAGTCTCTCGATGGAAGGGTATCTCTGCTTGAAATGGGTCGGAACATAAAAATTAGCACATCTCACCGATCCCTAAGGGTTCTTGCGTCCCGTAAGAAAGGGTAAACTGGATAAACACCCTCAAAAGAGGCGCTTAATATTTCTCCCTTTCATCTGTTTTTATTTGATAAATTTGTATTCAAATTATTGCAGGGGAAAAAAAAGTTACTTCCTGCGTTTTTGTCATCTATCTTCAATGTTGAGTGTTTTTATTAAGGGAAACCAAAGAGGACCTCAACATTATTTATCTTTTTGTTTTTTTTTTTTTTGAAATTGAAAACATCAAAAGCTTACTTCTAGTGTGGTTGCATTGTATTTCTTTCGTTTGGTTTTTATAATTGTTATTGTACCGGGTGATCAATGGAATTCATAAATATAGTAGGCCGTGATTGGTGCTGTTTTATACGGTGTGGTTGGATACACTGAGAACTAAATAATAAATTGACAGTTGTCATATTTGAAGTTACGCTCGTGCTTTGTATGTATACAATCTTTATTCTCTTATTTTATTTTGTATGGATGCTGATTTGTATCATTTTTTAGAATATTAGTGGTTTAGTATCAATCATTAAAGAAAATAAATAAAGTCGCATTTCTGACATTTCAAATTTTCAATTTCAAACTGCAAGCCAGTGCTGGCAACTTGATGAATGTTTATCGCATGGTATATATGTATATTTAAGAGAAAATTAAGTGTTATACATGTTGTTTGAAAGTATGAATTCATTGGCCTTTCCTCGTGTTATTATGTAATATTAAAACTCAGGTAAAATAAGAAAGAAAAAAAAATATCCTCCATCCAACAACGTAGACAGGTATTTAAAATCAAATTTATGGATGATGACTGACGCCAGCCAATACGGTCACAGAGGAATTTGCATCATATAGCACACTTGTTTTATATGCACCTCGTATGGATGGATAATCACAGTTAATTATGTGTTTTTTTTTTTAAACTCGCGTTTCTGGAAAATTACTGAATCATCTATCAACGTAAGTAAATCTTGTTTCTCTGTATTATGCGGCAAATATCGCGAGGAGGTATTTAAAATTATAAATACGCGCGCATTACAGCCTTTTTTATATTAATTTTACGCCGAGTAATAAAATAACACACACAATTAATTCCATGATCTCATATGAAAGTATTGCGTTAAATAAAAGGGTTTGATTTAGCCTTGAACCCAACATAGAAGCCGACCAAGATTTAATTTATTTTATGCACTTTTACCGTTACTTTATCATATTATATTATTAACCATCCTTGATAATTTAAAATTATTTATTTATACGTCGCTCCGGTCACATATACATATTATCGTTTTATCATGCATTACATTCAGAATTCAATTGCGCGGAATTAATTAATTAATTATTCAGGAACGTAGATTTAACAAAATTCCGAACGGTTTCTGTTTATTAAATTCTGTATTATTGTAAATGCGAAACTTTCGCATAATACCACCCTGCCCGTTGAATATTTTTAGAGCAGACAATAGAATAGATAAAAGTCAAAGCTCGACATCATATACTAAAAGTTTTCCTAAGAAAGCTCCTTAGTATAAAAATTCCCTGGGGCAACTTCATAAAGTTTATGTGAAAGAGTTGTCAGCGGCCATGTACGAAGATGATCGATAAGGCTAACTTCTGAATTGAAGATTAGAGAATCCGGAAATTTAACACGCACAACAAAACCAACTTTGTATTTACAATACAAATTCAGAAATTAAATCACCTTACATGGGACACAAAAAAACAAAAAGATTCCATTTGTGTATTTGAATTGTGCATTTTTAAAATCATTCTTTCGTAATAAACATTTTTAATAACCAGACAGATATATTAGGTAATTAGTAATGATATTTATTAGTCGCGGTGTAGATATTGAAGAAGAAGAAGAAGCAGAATAAGAAAAAGAAAAAAAAAGACGGAGAGAACATAATAAGAAACTAAACAATAATTTAAAATTATGCTGACTGAAAAATTGTAGTACGGCGCTTTATAATAGCCAGAGGCCGTTAGTCATTGCAGTGGTCATCCATTTCGTTTCTGAGACAATGGTCAGCTCGTTACTGGCCAGCATCCCAGAGAAATATTGCACCTGGTCGATACTTTCCTTTTGAAGCACGCCTGTGTTAACAGTTAGGTCACAGGCGCTATATTTTTCATATAACTTTCGGCCTTCGTTTCTTTCCTTCCTTTTATTGTTCCTAGTAGACTCGAATAATCAAACTTAATGAAACTGAATAATGACTCGAAAACTTTTTTTCACATTCGCTATTACTCATTTATTACAAATCAAATTTCTTTTAACACCCATCTACAGTAAATTTGAAACGAGCACAAATTACATTTCTTTTCCAAAAAAAAAGATAAACACACCGTACGTAACAATTTAATTTAAATTATTCTCAATAGATGACGCTAGTTTCTGTTTCTATCAGCTCATATAAATAGAATTTATTTAGAATCATAAGCTTTTTCAAAACATGGTCATGGACCAGACAAATCACATTTACATTTATGTCTGGTAAAGATTTATTTAAAAAAAAAGAACGTATAAAATATATTTAATTTAGATTACATTTAAATTATTTAGATCATAAACTAGACAGATACTTAAGTGAATATTGAAAGGATATAATAGATGTCGCCGGTTGCTATTGTTTGTGCGATTTAAAATAATTCTTGACGGAAACTTCTCTTTTGCCAAAGTAGTGAATTAGAAGAAGAAGAAGAAGAAGAAGAAGTTTAAATATGAAAAGAGGAGTTTTTAAATTTTTTCTTGCGAAATTAAAAAGTTAATCTTGAAAGAATCCAGTAGATGTCGCTAGTTGTTTGTTCCAATTAAAATCTCCCTTGACTGAATTTTCACGTTTGGTAAAAAAACATTAAAAAAAGATAAAAAAACCGTATCTAACTATTTAATTTGGATTATTGTCGATAGATGGCGCCATTGTCTATTATAATTTTTATCATTGTCTTTAGTTACAATTAATTAACTCATTCATTTAGAATCACAAGCTTTTTCAAAACATTACTGACTAGATCATGGATCAGACATGTAAATAGTATAGAAAGAATCTAATAGATGTCGCTGGTGGTTACTCACAGTTCGTGCGATTTAAAATGATCGCAAAGAAGTTTAAATTAGAAGAAAAAGAAGTTTAAATAAAAAATGCAGCTGAGTTATTAACTCGGGGGAAAATTTTAAAATTTTCTCTTGCGAATTTAAAAAGTTAATGCTGAAAGAATCCAGTAGATGTCGCTAGTTGTTTGTTCCAATTAAAATCTCCGTTGACTCAATTTTCATGTTTGTTAACAAATTGCTTAAAAAAGATAAACAAATCGTTTTTTAAACAATTTAATCTGGATTATTCTCGATAGATGGCGCCATTGTCGATTATAATTTTGTCATTGTCTTTAGTTACAATTAACTTCGAGCTGTAATAAGTTCATTCATTTGGGTTTGAAATCACAAGCTTTTCCAAAACATCACTGACTAGATCATGGATCAGACAGATATATTAGGTAAATAGTATAGAAGGAATCTAATAGATGTCGCTGGTTGTTGCTTATAGTTTGTGCGATTTAAAATGATCGCGGATGAAATCGCAAAGAAGTTTAAATTAGAAGAAAAAGAAGTTTAAATAAAAAACACAGTTGGGTTAACTCGGGGAGATTTTAATAACCTTATTTTTTTCTTGCGAAGTTAAAAAGTTAATCTTGAAAGAATCCAATAGATGTCGCTAGTTGTTTGTTCAATTTAAAATCTCCGTCGGCTGCATTTTTACGTTCGGTAAAAAAATATTTAAAAAAATATAAACAAAAAACCGTATCTGACAATTTAATTTGGATTATTGTCGATAGATGGCCCCATTGTCTATTATAATTGATGTCACTAGTTGTTTGTTCCATTTAAAATCTGCATTGGCTGACTTCTCATGTTTGGTAAAAATTTATTTATTAAAAAAAAAGCAAACCGTACTTAGATTAATCTCAACAGATGACGCTAGTATATTTTATAATTTTGTCATCGTTTAAAAAAAAAACATAGCTTAGTGTTAGTTTGGAGAGATTTTAAAACATTTTCTTGAAAAGTGAATCTAATAGATGTCGTTAGTTGTTGGAATCTTTACTTTTGCCAAATAAGTTTAAAAAAATATAGCTTAGTGTTAGTATGGAGATTTTTAAAACATTTTCTTGAAAAGTGAATCTAATAGATGTCGTTAGTTGTTGGAATCTTTACTTTTGCCAAAGAAGTTTTAAAAAAATATAGCTTAGTGTTAGTTTGGAGAGATTTTAAAACATTTTCTTGAAAAGTGAATCTAATAGATGTCGTTGGTTGTTGGAATCTTTACTTGGGCCAAATAAGTTTTAAAAAAATATAGCTTAGTGTTAGTTTGGAGAGATTTTAAAACATTTTCTTGAAAAGTGAATCTAATAGATGTCGTTGGTTGTTGAAATCTTTACTTTTGCCAAAGAAGTTTGTTTAAAAAAAATATAGCTTAGTGTTAGTTTGGAAAGATTTTAAAACATTTTCTTGAAAAGTGAATCTAATAGATGTCGTTAGTTGTTGAAATCTTTACTTTTGCCAAAGAAGTTTAAAAAAAATATAGCTTAGTGTTAGTTTGGAGAGATTTTTAAAACATTTTCTTGAAAAGTGAATCTAATAGATGTCGTTAGTTGTTGGAATCTTTACTTTTGCGAAATAAGTTTAAAAGAAAATATAGCTTAGTGTTAGTTTGGAGAGATTTTAAAACATTTTCTTGAAAAGTGAATCTAATAGATGTCGTTAGTTATGGAATCTTTACTTGGGCCAAATAAGTTTTAAAAAAATATAGCTTAGTGTTAGTTTGGAGAGATTTTAAAACATTTTCTTGAAAAGTGAATCTAATAGATGTCGTTGGTTGTTGAAATCTTTACTTTTGCCAAAGAAGTTTGTTTAAAAAAAATATAGCTTAGTGTTAGTTTGGAAAGATTTTAAAACATTTTCTTGAAAAGTGAATCTAATAGATGTCGTTAGTTGTTGAAATCTTTACTTTTGCCAGAGAAGTTTAAAAAAAAACATAGCTTAG
This sequence comes from Prosopocoilus inquinatus, assembly GCA_036172665.1. NCBI lineage: Eukaryota > Metazoa > Arthropoda > Insecta > Coleoptera > Lucanidae > Prosopocoilus > Prosopocoilus inquinatus. The sequence goes on along the minus strand of CM069880.1, from coordinate 13,753,792 downwards.
AGTTAGTGTGGGGAGATTTAAACAAAATTCTTGAAAAGTTAAGGAGTAAAAGTTGAAAGAATCCAATAGATGTCAGTAGTTGTTTGTTATATTTAAAACGATTGTTGATTGAATCTTCACGTTCGTTGAATTTGCAAGTGGGTAGTTCATTATTGAATGTGCATTTATTTAATGAAATTGTTTATGGTGTTCTTTTTCTTACTTGGTTGTGCTTGTGTGGATTTATTTAATAGTTAAGAATCTAATCTGATTGAGATAAGAAATTTAGTGAAACGTAAAATAATTTGAACCTTCTGTATTGATTGCGAAGATGATTCTGAATAATTAAAGTACGGACAAGATAATCTTTAGAAGCAATTATAAACGTAAATCTATAAGAGAGCCGCGTGACGATGTTGATATTACTCTGCCAATTAAAATTGATGTCTTAATTACAAAACCAATCAAAAGTTTTCGCAAGCGAAATTAGGCAGAAAGTTGAGCGGGAATGCGATTATTTGGCTCTTTTTGACAAATTGAATTCGCGAAGTGCGACCGTTAATTGAAGCTGTAAATGATCATGGCGCCCCCTTCTTGAAAACGAAGCCGGAACCGACGATAAATAATAATAAATAAAGCGAGGCGAGGGTTAATTGTTAAAAATTATTAAAAATACGGCTTCATTGTGCTCAAGTTAGTTGACGGTGTTAATAAAGGTTCATGATGCAAAAGCGGCGCGTTTTAGATTTTAATCACACTTTTTGTTCACCTTACTCTTTTTCTTTTTGTGCTGCTACATAAAAGTTGTTAATTATGATAAATATTCACAGCTTTTTCCTGGGAGAGCCATAGAACGGAAGTCGGTATTGTTATTCTGGGGGTTCGTTTGTATTAGTGTGTAACCCTTGCCTTTTAGCTCCACAACTTCCTGCGATCCCGTTGCCCCCTGGGATCAAGTCCTGGGAGCTTAAATCCTGCTGCCGTACCTTCTGTCCTTTGACTATTGCATCGTTAGACTTTACCTGCGGTTATATTTGCCCAGGCTAGACTTATTTCACTACTACTATCCGATATTCCACGTTCGGACTAATCAACCCTTCTTCTTCTTCTACGTACTCCCTCATACACGATCTATGATTTAGTTCACCTCCGGGCACACAATTTATAATTCACTGGGGACATCCCCCGATCTTCCAACTCGATTCATACAATTCAAATCGCCTAAATTAAATCAAACATCGGACACAACTTTGTAATTGAACAAAAACAGAATTCTATTTTTGATGGTTTGTTTTGACTACGGTCCGATGAGTTAGTTAACAAAACTGAACTCTGATTACTTCAGATACGGGTTGATTTCTTTTCGACTTCAACAACTTTGGACCTCAGTTCGAGTATATTGATGAAAGAGGTGGCGATTTCATTGGTTTACAAGGAGCAAATTGTTGTTTAATGACTCCTAAGGCTTAAAGAAAGAAAAACAGATTTGCGTTTTGATTTGGTGGATGAATCGGAAGAATCGGAAAACAGAAGAGCAATTAAAACAAAATCAAGTTTAAATTAGTGTAATTTTATGGTAACACGCGTCTAACAAAACAATTAGATCATTTAATTAAGGATCATTAAAGGTTGCGTGACGCTTTGCGTCCGTGCGTTCGTTCGTTCATTCGTTGTCGCAGGCATTATTAAAGGAAGTCGTTCTTCATAAACGAATAATTGTTGGTTTCATTTCCATATTCAGCTGCATTCGAAACTCGCAGCTAGTTTGTATGCAGTTCTATTAGACCGCCCATTAACCTCCTTGCAAGGACACGTAACGTATGCGGTGTATGGTATGTACTTATACTCCCCTTATCCTTAGGTGTATTTTGATGGCTAAATTGCCTCATCAGCAATGGGGCGGAATTGTATTTGCAATTATTATTTCTTTCGGTCTTAGAAACAATTCCACCGTTTCAGTAGGTACATCTTAAACAAAGCAAACAGGGGGTGCTTAATCCTTGAGTTTAAACATATATTTAACCTCACTCGTCCTGAAGACATGGAACGACGGGATGGGGTTGGTGTAACCAATGCTAAGGGGGGGTCTTAAGACGTTGAATAAACCGGCGATGCCTTCGCAAACACCGTAATGAGATGGCGAGACGCCGTCGATCCTACCGACGTCGACGACGCTTCACTGAATCCTGATTACGTTATGCAATTTGCGATGAGCAAACTTAACCGACCGCTCGTTATTCCTTATCCTTTCCTTACAATACCATCTATTGTTTTAATTTCTTTTACAATCAATTTTTTTTCCGAGTCAACATACGTTCCTTTGTGTCAAATGACCTTTAAAAAGGAACAAAAAGCGTTAATTTGTGAGGAAAACACCCCGACTGCATCCACGTGTTTGTTATGTAAACACGCAGCGCTTAACCTACTTAAAGAAGCTGTAAAGACATTAAATTTGATAAACACTAAATAAAATACCCGGGCCGCTTTTTCTTTTTTTTTTTTTTTACTTTTCGTTTACACAAAAGTCGGCGCGTGTGATTTCATAGAACGTCGTCGCGTAATTTATTTAAACAAAAGAAGCAAAACCGAACGTGACACTCCGCGTAAAAAGCTTTTCCCAAAATTGGTTGACAGCTATATTCTCGGAAGCACTTTTTTTTCGATTGTCACAGTGGCTGGTCACACTCTGTATCTTCACGACTGTGTTTTAAAGTCAGCATTATACGACAACTAATTTTATTTATTTAAAGCGGAAAATCTTACGGTTTTTCTTGGGGATTTCTCAAAACACCGTCGTCCACAAAACCCGAGCGTTTTAGAATTAGATTCGAATTCGCGCATTCGGATGTACTACATACATACGAGTACATATATTTTATTTTCTTGCATTAAAAATAATAATTTTAATTGAAGTTGATTCTTGTCCCATTATAATTTGTAAGTACAAATTTTTTTCGCGCATTCGGATGTACTACATACATACGAGTACATATATTTTATTTTCTGGTATTAAAAATAATAATTTTAATTGAAGTTGATTCTTGTCCGATTATAATTTGTAGGTACAAATTTCTTTTATCTCGAACCGGACAGAAATATGATGGGAACACACTCAACGTTTCGCTATGGATTTATTTGTACTTACAATAATAATTTTATTAATTAGACTAAAGCGAAAGTGCACTCGATTTTTTAATACGGTTTGAAATAAAATTTCGTATACAGGGTTTCATATAAAGAGATGCGGGCGCCTTAACAAAAAATGCTATTCTATTGAATTGTCATACAGGGTGTATCAAAAATACAAGCCGCTACTTCACGGACGTATTCTACAGATCAAAATAAAGAAAAAAGTTCATATAAACATGTATACAGGGTGTTCACGGGAAGCTGTAATAACAGTTATCTCTTATTTCTACTTCTACGAAGCAACTTATATTGGAAAAGTTTCAGGACCTGTCCTGCCCAATTCTATGGCAATATCAGAAAAGCAAATGACTGTCAGGTTTTTAAGATTCCCATTTGTTTTTAACTTTTTTAATAAAATATAAAAAATTTTACAATCGCATCGCCTTCAGAACGTCATACTAATCATGTCTCTAAAATATTTTCTTCTAAAGCCTAGCATTTTCTTTTCTTTTTTAATTATTTGGTAAATAAATCTTGATGATCAAGGAAAATGCCTGCAACAGCTAACTTTTTTATTTGAAATTTTAGGAGGTAACTCAAAATAGGAAAGTTTTGTGGACTTTTTCCCCTAGATTTTATGGCAGTGTCGAAAAAACAAATGAGTGTTTGGTTTTCGAGATTTTCAATTGTTCTTGTATTTTCTTGCGGATTATGAGCTTTTAATCGGTGCATCCCGTTCAGGGTGTCCAATTAATTCGTCTCAAAAAGAAAATTTTTCTGGTTATCGATACGGTTTCCTGCGAAAACCCTGTATACATCTTTAAATGAATTTTCTTCTACATTTAACATTTTAATTGAGATTAAATATTTAATTTTTTTAATTTCGTAATTTTAGTAATTTAACTATAACATAAAAACAGCTGATTTTTTGGATATACTTTATTTGAACTCTTCTTCATTTTGGCACTTCAGCAGACTATCTCAGAAGCAGCAGTTACTTCAATGATATATCCTACAGATTAAAGTAAAGAAAGAAAAACATGTATACCTACAAGGTGTTTGCGGGAAACCGTATTGTAGCTAGAAAAGAATTTTTTAGAGGCATATTGAATTAGATATCCTGAACGCGTTGCGATGATAGAAAGCTGTCATTCCGTTCAAAAAAACTAAAACAATTGAAGATCTCTAAAACCAAACAGTCATTTGTTTTCCTGATACTGCCATAAAATCGAGCGGAAAAGCTCTAGGAAGTTTCCTAATTTAAGTTACCCCGTGATATTTCAAATAAAAAAGCTAGCTACTGTAGACATTTTTCTTGAACACCCAATATTTATTCACCAAATAATAAAAAATACTAGGCTTTGGAAGAAAATATTTTAGAGACATAATTAATATGTTGTTTTGAACACGTTGCGATGATATAAATTATTAGGTTCTATTAAAAAAGTGAAAAACAATTGAAAATGTCAAAAAGCTGAGAGTAATTTGTTTTTCCGATATTGCCATAGAATTGGGCAGGATAGGTCCTGAATCTTTTCCCATATAAGTTACTTAGTAAAAATTCAAATAAGAGAGTTAGTTGCTGTTGTAGCTTCCCGTGAGCATCCTGTATACATGTTCATATGAAGTTTCTTCTTTGCTTTGATCTGTAGAATGCTTCCCTGAAGTAGCGGTCTGTGTTTTTGTTACACCCTGTATATTGAGGATGTAAATAATAAAATTTTGCAGCTAATTAATTTTTTGTTGGAGGGTAAGTTTGAATGAAATAAATAAAAGCATCTGTGAAAATATAAAAATAAATAGATTTAAAGGCATTCCGTTTGCATGAAGCTAATTAAAGCTCGGATTTTATATCTCGCGTTTAAGACTCCTCCAGTGTTTTCATATAGGTCTCCAGATTTTACCGGTTAATGACCTACATAAACTGGTTATCTGAACCAAGTTTTTACGTTTAGGTTCTTAGAGATTTTTGACTGCGTTAATAGAGTCACAGGAAATTGCTGCAGTTTGTGCAAACTTTTTAAAACGTAAGTGAAGACAATCGTATTTTATGAATTATTTACTCCGGTGGAAAATACACATAATAAATAACTAATAGCAGGGAGCTGATAAATGGCAGTTATTAGTTACAATATACAAGACGGATGTTAATTTAAACTTTAGTCGTTTCGCATAGTAAATATGAACGTATCTGATATAACTGTCACCATTAAGTGTCGAAGTAATTATAAGTGGATATGGCAGATGCAAAAATGTTTGATTGTAATAGAATGAAATTATACATAAGCCTTCGAATATTTATACATACATTAACGTGACAGTACAAATTATTACAGACGTTCAAGTGCTATAATTTAAGAACAGTATTATGTGTCGTTTAATTGATCATAGCTCGTAAATTTTCTTCTCGATAGTAAAATATTACCGCAACAAATCAATGATGAAATAATCCGTGCTATTAAGCAAATAATAAGACAGAAGGGAAAATTTATTCAATTCAATTGCAGATTCTACTTGCGCAACGAGATTACAGAAAGCAATTTTTTTGCACGTTTAATAAAGCAATAAGAAAAAGAATGGACTATATTTCTTGTCCCCCCCTAATGGATAAACTGCAACATGTTTTAATTTAATAAACGGTAACAGCATATCTCGCAACATTACATTTTAATTTAATTTCAAACCCGTGTGCCTACAAGACCAGGAGTATTTAATCCTTGCCCTGGCTCTGTCCTCTGTCACAAATCGGGGAGGGTGTCTCTCCCTCTAAATGTTGTAAGTGCAAATTGCCAGGGTTACATATTAATATATCACAATTTACTCGGTTTCGAACGCATTCGAATAAAATTCCTTTCGCTTCTTCCTTATTAATCTCGTGTGCATCAGAAAAAGTGAGCCTGAATAATTTAGTGGAAAGGAAATGGTTCCCTGTATTTTGCTTGACAGATGACAACACTTAACAACGCGACATCGGCGATTGGAAACTCTTGATAAATGACAGAGGCCATGGCCCTCTCTCCCTTTTATCCGTCAGATATTAAGTTACTGTCATAGATATTGATTAAGTTCTGGCTGCACTGGTCCACAATATAGTGATTACTTACCGGAAGGAATTAGAATTCGCCTCGTACGTTCGGTTTATGCATCGTTCAAACGTGCAGTTTCGCGAAAATACTTGAAAGAAATCATAAGTTATGTTTTCCGCTTATAAATATCAAGGGTCCGAATGCTGATCACGCCTTGCACATCAGTCGCTCTGTGCTATAGTCATGCATACGTGATGCCTATGATATTTTAACAGTGCGGTCAACTCGATCATTTTTCTTATTGATATTCGTGCGAAGTTTGCCATTTCCATGTATATTTTTAGCTGCATTCACTCGCTCCACATTACCATGCAGTACACTTTATTTTTAAACTATTTCAAACAACATTCGCCATCGTACGTTTCAACGAATATAACTCACTTTAGTTAAAGTCTCATCTACACGTTCGCGCGAATGTGTAATCTGTTCACTCGGCATTCGCCTCGTCGCTCGTTCGCGCGAATGTGTAATTGGTTCACTCGGCATTCGTCTCGTCGCTCATGGCGCTCGCACTGGAAGGAAACGAATCATCGCAATGGCATGAACTCGGTATTTACACATTCGCTGCTAAATTCGTATGTATTTACAGTTCGCGCTCGTGTTTCGCCTCATAATATCCACCTTGACATAGTTGGGTCAATTGGTCGTTTTGTAGTCGAATGCCGAGTGTGGCGAGTGACTAACGAAAACGCGAGCGCGAATACGTAAATGCAGTGTTAAATAAAATAACCGTAACTGACAAACAACTTAGGTCCCAGCATAATCTCTTGAGGAACACCGAATTAAATAACATATGCTTTCTTGCTTTCTTTGCTTTGCGCAGTCCACCGCCTATTTTGCCTTTCGCTGTTAATCATTCCAGGCAGTCACCAGTAAATATTCAGTAAACGGACAGTACAAATATCCATGGCCTTGGTGGGATTCGAACCCACGCTGCAACGTGACCCGACCTCCAAAGTCGGCTAGGTTTCCCGCTCGGTCCCGCTACAGCCCTGAATAACATATAGTGAACTCTTTTTGGTAGGAACCTTCATATTCAACCAGATTTGTATTGATTGGTAACGTCAATGACTGTTTTGGGTTTCCAGATCTTCTAAAGCACCCCTTTTTTCCTCTTTCTATCTTCCGGAGAAGAAATAGGTACCAGATTTGGTAAAGCTTGGAGCTTTTAGTAAAGATTTGAAGTTGTTTCTCCCTAGTTGAACCCCATGGTTCTTTCTACCCAGTTCATTAATTTTGTTTCTGATCTTTACAAATGTTTAGGCTTCTAGATTGATTTTTGTAAGAAATTCGTCATTCATTTTTGTTCTAAAAGTGATTTGCCTTTCGAAAATGATACTTTGATTAAAAGGCATAAATTTTGTTGGAAAAATTAGAAAGTTGGGCGAATGTGTAAACAGGTCATTCGCGTTGTAGAGTCGAATATGCGAATGCCACTCGCGGCGAGTGTGGCGAACTCTTTCTGGTGGATACCTTTTACAGTTCTTCATATTTAACCAGATTTGCATGGATTGGTAATGTCGATGAGCTTTCGAATCTTCCAAAGCACTCATTCTTTCCTTTTTCTGTCTTCCGGAGAAGAAATAGGTACCAGATTTGGAAAACCTGGAGCTTTTGGTAAAGATTGGAAGTTGTTTTTCCCACGGTTCTTTTTACCCAGTTCATTAATTTTGTTCCTTGTCTTTACAAATGTTTAGGCTTCTCGATTGATTTTTGTAAGAAATTCGTCATTCATTTTTTGTTCTAAAAATGATTTGCCTTTCGAAAATGATACTTTGATTAAAAGGCATAAATTTTGTTGGAAAAATTAGAAAGTTGGGCGAATGTGTAAACGGGTCATTCGCGTTGTGGAGTCGAATATGCGAATGCCACTCGCGGCGAGTGTGGCGAACTCTTTCTGGTGGGTACCTTTTACAGTTCTTCATATTTAACCAGATTTGCAAGGATTGGTAATGTCGATGGGCTTTCGGATCTTCTAAAGGACCCATTCTTTCATCTTTCAATCTTCTGGAGAAGAAATAGGTACCAGATTTGGTAAAGCCTGGAGCTTTTGGTAAAGATTGGAAGTTGTTTCTCCCTAGTTGAACCCCACGGTTCTTTCTACCCAGTTCATTAATTTTATTCCTTGTCTTTACAAATAATTAGGTTTCTCGATTGATTTTTGTAAGAAATTCGTCATTCATTTTTGTTCTAAAAATGATTTGCCTTTCGAAAATGATACTTTGATTAAAAGGCATAAATTTTGTTGGAAAAATTAGAAAGTTGGGCGAATGTGTAAACGGGTCATTCGCGTTGTGGAGTCGAATATGCGAATGCCACTCGCGGCGAGTGTGGCGAACTCTTTCTGGTGGGTACCTTTTACAGTTCTTCATATTTAACCAGATTTGCATGGATTGGTAATGTCGATGGGCTTTCGGATCTTCCAAAGCACCCATTCTTTCCTTTTTCTGTCTTCCGGAGAAGAAATAGGTACCAGATCTGGAAAACCTGGAGCTTTTGGTAAAGATTGGAAGTTGTTTTTCCCACGGTTCTTTCTACCCAGTTCATTAATTTTGTTCCTTGTCTTTACAAATGTTTAGGCTTCTCGATTGATTTTTGTAAGAAATTCGTCATTCATTTTTTGTTCTAAAAATGATTTGCCTTTCGAAAATGATACTTTGATTAAAAGACATAAATTTTGTTGAAAAAATTAGAAAGTTGGGCGAATGTGTAAACGGGTCATTCGCGTTGTGGAGTCGAATATGCGAATGCCACTCACGGCGAGTGTGGCGAACTCTTTCTGGTGGGTACCTTTTACAGTTCTTCATATTTAACCAGATTTGCATGGATTGGTAATGTCGATGGGCTTTCGGATCTTCCAAAGTACCCATTCTTTCCTTTTTCTGTCTTCCGGAGAAGAAATAGGTACCAGATTTGGAAAACCTGGAGCTTTTGGTAAAGATTGGAAGTTGTTTCTCCCACGGTTCTTTCTACCCAGTTCATTAATTTTGTTTCTTGTCTTTACAAATGTTTAGGCTTCTCGATTGATTTTTATAAGAAATTCATCATTCATTTTTGCTCTAAAAATGATTTGCCTTTCGAAAATGATACTTTGATTAAAAGGCATAAATTTTGTTGCAAAAATTAGAAAGTTGGGCGAATGTGTAAACGGGTCATTCGCGTTGTGGAGTCGAATGTGCGAATGCCACTCGCGGCGAGTGTAGCGAACTCTTTCTGGTGGGTACCTTTTACAGTTCTTCATATTTAACCAGATTTGCATGGATTGGTAATGTCGATGAGCTTTCGAATCTTCCAAAGCACTCATTCTTTCCTTTTTCTGTCTTCCGGAGAAGAAATAGGTACCAGATTTGGTAAAGCTTGGAGCTTTTGGTAAAGATTGGAAGTTGTTTCTCCCTAGTTGAACCCCATGGTTCTTTCTACCCAGTTCATTAATTTTGTTTCTGATCTTTACAAACGTTTAGGCTTCTAGATTGATTTTTGTAAGAAATTCGTCATTCTTTTTTTGTTCTAAAAATGATTTGCTTTTCGAGAATTTTGCTTTGATTAAAAAATATAAATTTCGTTGAAAGGATTTTCCAATTTTATTTTTCGATTATGTAAGTAATGCATTTTAATAATTGTGAAAGGTGGGTCTAAAATTATTGTTTTTGTAATGACGTAGTAGTGACTCAATCCATCTTAACGTCCTCGAGGGCTAGGCTGCGGCCTCCTTCAATTTCGAGTCGTGATCCTTCGGGACGGCTACCTGTTCCTGATTTATCACTCGTCTGCTCCACTTTCCGCTAAACTTATCCTCTCCTGCAAGGGATCCTTGATATTTAGCTGGATTTAGGAGATTCCCTTGGAATAAATTATTAGGAAAACCGAGACTGAAAATGGTAGACAAATCACAATAATTACGGAAAGAATGCTCGCCCCCAGCTGGAACCCCCGGGCGTTCTTTTTCGCGTTTTAAAATGCTGCGCGGTCGCCAGGTTTCGAATTACTTTATTAATATTTCACGGTTATATCTGTCTTCTTTGCATGGTCAGACAATGCCGTACGTGACCATGTAGCGTGGTGTAGTTGGGAGCGTCCAGGGACGCAGACAGGGTTTGAGGGTGTCCTAACCGCCAAGAGGGACTGAGTGATACGGTCGACTCTTCTGAATTATTTAGCACATGCCAGTATCCAGTACTTGAAATCATCGTTTATTACCCTTGCAATATTACTTGTCTTAATTTTTGATGTCGACTTTATCACAACGTCAATCAGAACTAAATCCCACACGTTATCTGATTTTGATATCTAACAACTTCTATGACAGTTAAGACAAATGACTTAAGTATCACCAATTTCTAGATTCTAATGACATTTACATAGATTGATTAGATTATCAAATATACATCCTATACATCTACGCAGGCACAGTTTCAAATTGCGTCTTCGTAAAATGCATGTTACTATACATCCGTTTTTAAAATGAATTGTATTAATAATTTCATAATTCGAGTTTAAACAAACCACTTAGGAAGCAAGGCGTTCTTAATCTGAATTTTTTTTTGTAAATGGTCGTAAGGAATCAGAAACAAAAAGAGAAGACCAAGAACAATTAAACACTATCTAATATGAAAACGGTAGATACAATAGCTCAGGTGAGTCTTTCAAGCATACGGTGCCCGTCTGTAATGCATTCCCTATTGAAAAAAAAAAAAACGAATTTACATTACACGTTCCGCTAATGGATTTTTAATTACCCGCAACTAAATTATACTAGATGTTGACTTTCTGATCACGGCACTAATTACGTCGGGTAATTAACATTGCGAACTCATGTCGATTTCAGTTACATGAAAATTGTAATTTTACAACCCGGACACCTCCTCCTCCTCCTCCACCACCTACTCCTCCACCTCTTTTAAGAACCCTTATTCAAATAAAAGCGTGTTTGCAGTAATTAATTTATCTAGTATTTAATTTTTTCTTTCCACCAATTACATGTTTCTTCTTCTTCTTCTTTATTTCGAGTTGTTTATTAATTAATGATATTTTGCGTTGTTGTGATTTGAAGAAGGGCAATAGAAAATGGACTCTCTCATACTTTGATGTGAATTTGATTTTTTTTTGGCAACGGTTTTAATGCCTGGCGTATGATTCCGAAATTAATTCGCCAATAAACATTTCAGCGAATTTGTTACCCCCGTCGTAAAACGAGCGTGCATAACGTTTTTAAATAATTAAAACAAGGATGCACGAATAGCAAATAATTTTACAGTATTAACATTTAATATGTTTATGTGTTGTTAATTCAGCCGGCATTAACTCGCGCCTTATTTATAGAGACAAATATTCATTAAGTTTGCATTTAATTATTAATAAAAAAATGTGGGACTGTTAAAACGGAGGATTTATTGCTTGTTTCATATTTGCAATGTAGAGGATTTTAATAACCTGGCACACATCAGAAACTGGCCGGATCAAATTAGTACATCAGTTTTACGTGCAATAACAATAATCATCTTACTTAAACGTTAATGATATTTAAATTTATTTCCTTTCGTTTTTAATGTTTAAAAATTGAGAGATTAAGATTTTTATTAAGTACATTTTTTTGCTAGTTTGTGTTTAAACCAAATTCAAATTCAACAAACGTAGCATTGAAACTTGCAATTAAATTCAAGCAAAAAGTTAGCAATTTTTATTATTAAATATCAGGAGATCGGAATTTGTAGTAATAAGACTGACTGTACCTACTTTTAAATGTCAATAATCTGGAATCACCCTGTATATTTTTAATGGTATCTATTAATTCTGGCAAAGTTGTATATGGGTATATAATTTTTTTTTCTGTACATGATTGCATGTTAATATTGAATTAAAAGAGTAAGAATGAATGATGGTGTTTGAAATAAAAATACAATCAAAGATCGAAATGAAAGATATCTTATGTGATAAATAAAAGCTAATGAGTAAACAAGCGATCTTTTTGCGTCGTAAAAATATTTGCGGATCCTCTAGTATAAAAATGAATTTTTCGGCGTGAAAAACAAGAAACTCTTTCATGTCAATAGTGAATAATTAAAGTTGCCAAGTCAATTCGTTTTTACGAGAGATAATGTAGAATATAAATAACTATGTTGAAAGCAATTATCCATTTTGTCAACGAGTGAATTCTAAACAGGCGTGAAATGTAAACACGTGTAAAGGTGGTTTGTATATAAATTTGTGAGCGTCGCGAGCGTAATAAAGCGTCCGGAGCCAATGTGTTTATGCGTCGCGAAGCTAACTACCTACACATGGCTTAAATAAACATCGAGACACCAAACGTACAAAAGACATAAGTAAATATCGTCATCGTAAATGTCGAAAATTTATGTCATTATAATTTTTCTACTTCCTTTTATCATACTAAATTTATACACATAAATCCTGCCTGCTATCACGTCAACACTTCTTCAGATAGTTACAAGGAAAGTAAATCTCGTATTGCGGTTAACTTCAAAAACGTATTTCGTAAGACCACACTCACAAACTATCCTAGAACCATCGAGAGCATGCGCACAATACAAAAACTTGCCACACGTTCTTGTAAAGCGCATGCTCCTGGCGGTTCTAGGACAGCCCGAACAAGTTTGATGTGGAAATAAGTTTTCAACTAACTACGATTAATATATTATTATCAAAATAGTTTCATCAAAGGAAGGTAAGTGAATACATCATCGCCTGATATCACCATGGCATTTAATTTTGAGACCACTTATTTTTTAGTACTTTGAAGCCATGTACTCTAAAGGTAATCAGAGTATATCCTCAAATAAAGACGTCTTTGGCCCCGGAGGGCTTTCTTCATTAAGAATTCCACGTTTTTAGTTGTGGAAAAGAAGTTATGACTTTAGAGTATCATTTCAAATTTCAAAGTATCATGTGCTTAGTGGAAACTAAGTTGTGGTTTCAGAGTATATATAGGTTTTTCATGTATGAACGTTCACTTGGAATTTGCAGTTTATTCTCTAAACCAATTATCAACCTGTTGGTGTCTTATACAGTTCGTTAAAGAAATCGCGCGTAGTTAATATATAGATAGCAAGTGATGATATAATTGTGTGAGATGGTTATCACAGGTGAGTGTTACGTAAGATTACCTACAAACAGTTAATTATAAATAGTTATTAAATGATATATCGAGAGTTTTGTTATCACGGCGATCGCTTGTTTATTGGATGGTGAACGTGTAGGAGCATTACAAGTTATCGAATGCTGAACTGTCATCATTGAGTTATCGACGGCAGTGCACCGCGCCCAGTCATTCTGAATTTACATTTGTTTCGGAAACGGTTTACGAGCAACCCTGGTGCCATCTATAGTCTAATCCGACCGTCTGACCACCGCTCAGGGCCACTGTTATGCAAAGGGCGCAGTGTCCAAGATGAAACCGCACCCTTGAGACCTACATACTTCGATATGTATGATATACAGCGTTACCTTCGTATCGAATTCTATTTTGTTTTATATTTATGATGAGCGACAATTTTCCTTTTTGGGTAGTAGCCCGAGTAATTTCTGACCGTTACATGACAAATATGAAACGAGTTTAGAGTTTGGATAAATTTATGAAAAAAAAAGAAGAAGTTTAAAAGCCTTTGGCCGAAGACAAGCAAAGGGGAGACATGATTTAAAGCAGTAGCTAAACCACTTTTAATCGGGTGAGCCGATAGACAAAACGAGATCTGGATGTGGTGGATGTACGTATATAAAGTTGGTGATCGTGGGAGAACCGGAGAGTACCTTGTCACTGGGTACTGTTTTGGATTACCAGGCCCCCTCCACCTCTCGTTTAACGCGCGCTCGTACGTAACGCAAAACCAATTAAAATATTCATAACGTGCACTTACCGTGAGGAACCCATCCGTGTTTACAGGTCTCGCAGTATCGCAAATGTCGTTTACCAGGGACGAAACACTCGCAACAGCAGTTAGGTACTGTACATCTAATCGCCTGAAAGGAGAAAATTAATTATTTTAATTACGGGCAGATAAAAACGCTCATCTTGCGGAGCTATGCAACGCGAATTTTAATTACGGAAACGCTGGTTAAAATAAATTGCCATTGTATACGGCGATAATAATTGAATTAAAAACTCACTTATGCATTGAGGGCCTCATTAGAAAAAGAATTAACACAGAAATAATTGATATTGTACCAACCAACCAATCAAACAACACCTACCAAATGAGAACGTCCCGACAAACACCAAACCAATCAATTAACACATACCCACTTTTCAATTTTATAAAAGAAAACGCACAGGAAAACCCTAAGACAAAAAGCAGAAATTTGGTCTGAAATCAAAAGAAAATTTTTTAAACTGCTTCAGGAATAAGAAGAGAAAATTTCATCAACTAAAAAGAAGAGTCAAACTGATTGGCAGAGCGAATCGAATATAAAAGAAGCCGAAGACAATGAAGACAAAAAGGCAAAATAAAAATCAGTTTTCAAAAGGTATCCCCCGTTTAATTTGCAATAAAAGTATTGGAAAACTAATTTTTATATAGCGGGCACAATTTCGGTGTGTAAGAAACCAATCGGTTCATGTTGCGGGATTCCCAACGGGGCCGACGAAGACAAACAAGGAGTCGATGAACCTGTAGAAATCGGCTGGGGGGTCGAAGAACCTCTAGGGGTCTTTCAGGAGGTCGGAGTTATGAATTTTTATCTAGGGCAGGTCTACCTACCTAAATAGTTTATTCAAAAGAAAGTACCTAAAAGATTTACGAATTAATTCGAATTTAACATGGTAGAAAACGGGACATTATTTTTCTTACATAGTATCCAGATTTAATTGGCAGCTCTGCGTTTCGGTTTTAATGTTTTAATAATCAAACTTCTAGAATCTTCAATAGCTCTAATAATTTCAAATTTAATATAATAATTAAAATAATTAAAATAAAATAAAGTCTTCGATAAAAGGAAAAAAAAAGAGTGAGGATCACTCAATTGGTTCTCAAAATAAAAATAAAGTAGTCAAATCGAGTAAAACAGAAACAGAAGACGATCGTCGTTGAAGTGAGGACGAAACTAACAAGAAGTCAAAACGGTATATAAAACGCAATTAAAAATTTAATCTCCAAATATTAATGAGAAAAGAAAAAAAAAATAAATAAATAGAGTCAGATACTAGAGAAAACAAAAATGGTCATCAACGACGGAATTAAAGTGAAAAATAAAAACTCAAATCGAGCGAAAAGAAAAAAAAAAAAAAAAGAAAAGACGATTGTCGTTGATGTAAAGACGAAAATAAAAATTGTGTAAAACTAATAATAAGTCAAATCGGTATATAAAACGCATTTAAAAAATTTTGTTCTCCAAATATTAATGTGAATAGACGATCTGTTAATAATAAAAAAAAATTAAATCAAGTCAAATACTAGAGGAAATTAAAATGGCGATCAAACGACGGAATTAAAGTGAAAAATAAAAGCTCAAATCGAGCGAATGAAAAAACAAAACAAAAGACAATCAATTGATAATTTAAAAAAAATATTCTTGTTAGAAAAAAAATCAAACAAAAGAAAATGCAAAGACAAAAGACGACAAAAGATGAAATCGAATAAAAGAAGAAATAAAGGTCGATCAATTCAATTGATTATGTTTGACTTAACATTAGTTAGAATAAGAGTTTCTATTTTCGTCTTCATTCACCGATCGTCTTTTGTTTCTTTGTGCCTTGTTTGACTTTATTTAATTCAATTTTTATATCAAAAATGTTGTTGCTTTCTTATTCCTGGTTTGACGGGATCGCAAATCACACCGTTTTTCAACAATGAAATATAAAATAAAGTCAAATCAAAACAAGGCAAAAGGCGATCGGTTTATAATTAAGAAACAAAAAAATAAAGCAAGATCAAATAGACTCACAGGTTGCAATTTAATTCCTTTTGGAAGAGGGGTCGATGGACATTTTTATTTTCTTGTACGGGGTCGATGCTTAAAAAAGGTTGGGAACCTCTGGTTTAGGTTATTATTACGACTGACCCCCCAGTTTCACAAAAATTATTTAATCACTGATTGATTTAACAACAGCGTGATTAAAGCATGGGATTGGTTGGGTGAAACAATTGTCTCAAATCTATTGTTAACTTCGTCCAATGACGTTCATTGACCAGAGAATTAAATGAATCGTTGATTAACAATCTTTTTTTGTTAAACCCACCGTGAGACTGTTATTAATAAGCAACAAACGTTATTTTTTTAAAGGTCACTTTTAAAGTAAATTTAAAGTTCATTGTCTGGGTTTAAAATTTTCTTTGTCATCCAGGGTATGTAAACCCAAATTAATTAATCAATTATTGCAGCTATTTTTTTTGTGAAACCCATCGTGAGACTATTATTAATAAGCAACAAATGTTATTTTTTTAAAGGTCAGTTTTAAAGTAAATTTGAATTTCATTGCCTAGGTTTAAAATTTTCTTTGTCATCTAGTGTATGTAAGCCCAAATTAATTAATTAATTATTGCAGCCTTTGGCATTATAAAAAAACAAAAAAAATTTGCAGATTTCACTTTTTCAAAGTTTGCAAAAAAAGCGTACCTTTAATATTAATTTTCTTTTAAAAGCGGAATTTTATTAATTACTCGCCTTGTTTAGGACAGAGTTTTTTTTTTTTTGGCTTTCGATTAATGTTTTCTTAATACGTTCAGCAGGAGGGATGAAAGCGATCTTCATTTTCGGTATTATTCTTCGGTAAATAAAAATGCCTTTCGGAGTATTTAAATTAATTGCCGCAAAAACGTTTTATTCGGTGGCCGGTTAAAGATGAAAGGAAAAATGAGAAAGAATTTGCAAATTGCCTCCGCCCGCGAATTCATAAATAAATTCTGTCCGCGTTAAATTCGCCTGAAATAATTACTATTAACATTTCAGAGAACTTCAATCACTGTTAGTTAATTAAAGGTGTCGTACATATTTTGATGAATATTATGACATATAAATCCTGTTGCTTTTTTTTATTTAGAAACTATTAAGTAACCGAAAACCTGATCGGGCAAAGGGGGGGCGGAGAGGAAATTGTTCTTTTTAATCGTGCTGAGATGAGGAGAGTTAGTAAAGTGTAAATTTCACCCTTAATTTTTCGTTTACTTAAGAGTAATGCGATTAGTTAGGTTTTGCGGGGGTTAAAAAAAAAAATAAAATAAGCGGCGCGCGCGGAAAAAGAGGAAAAACCCCTTTTAAAATTAGCCCGTGTTATTAAAATTAATTTTCGCAGTAAGTATAAGTAAAAATTCCCTTAAGAGAATTCGTTTCCCAGTGGCACAGGTCTCATTGTTTCATGTCAAGGAAATTGGCGTCAACCTCAATGGCTCCCCGGGGAGCCTTAAAAGGACCAATTTGAATATTTTTAACATGGATTTTAAGAAGCGTGAATTTTTATCGCCTAGTAAATATTGAACCCCTGACGTGGGGGAATAGTGATACAGTACGCTCGGAAGGATCGCGTATTTTAAGATGGCCATGTTTAAGTAGTTTCGACGACGATGAAATACCCCTGAATATTAAAATCAAGACTGAAAGAGAGAGAAAGAGACCTAAAGGGTGGAACCGGAAAATTGAAACAAAACGTTTTATACACACCAAGACAGACGACTTAATTAAAACTAAAAAATTAAAATTTTAGCCCTCGCTCCAGTTTCACAAAAATTATTTAATCCCTGATAAATTTAACAGCATGCACCATACAACACAATATAATTGGTTGTTTCAAATCTATTGTAAACTGCGTCTAATGACCTTCCTCAATCAGAGAGTTAAATTAATCGCTGATTAAAAATTTCTTTGTTTGTGAAACCCACTGTTAAAGTATTAAGTATCCCTTTTCAAGAACAAAGTAATCGATCAGATTGAACAGCGTGTACAATACAATAAAATATAATTGGTTGTTTCGAATCTATTGTAAATTTCGTCTAATGACGTTCCTTAATGAGAGAGTTAAATTAATCGCTGATTTACAATTTTTTTTTTGTGAAATCCACCGTTAGAGTATTAACTATCCCTTTTCAAGAACAAAGAAATCGATCAGATTGAACAGCGTGTACAATACAACACAATATAATTGGTTGTTTTAAATCTATTGTAAACTTCGTCCAATGACGTTCCTTAATGAGAGAGTTAAATTAATCGCTGGTTAACAATTTCTTTTTTTGTGAAACCCACTGTTAAAGTATTAAGTATCCCTTTTCAAGAACAAAGTAATCGTTCAGATCGAACAGCGTGTACAATACAATACAATATAATTGGTTGTTTCAAACCTATTATAAACTTCGTCTAATGACATTCTTCAATTAATCAGAGAGTTAAATTAATCGCTGATTAACCATTTTTTTTTTGTGAAACCCACCGCACCGTTAGAGTATTAAGTATCCCTTTTCAAGAACAAAGTAATCGATCAGATTGAACAGCGTGTACAATACAACACAATATAATTGGTTGTTTTAAATCTATTGTAAACTTCGTCCAATGACGTTCCTTAATGAGAGAGTTAAATTAATCGCTGGTTAACAATTTCTTTTTTTGTGAAACCCACTGTTAAAGTATTAAGTATCCCTTTTCAAGAATAAAGTAATCGTTCAGATCGAACAGCGTGTACAATACAATACAATATAATTGGCTGTTTCAAATCTATTATAAACTTCGTCTAATGACGTTCTTCAATTAATCAGAGAGTTAAATTAATCGCTGATTAACCATTTTTTTTTTGTGAAACCCACCGCACCGTTAGAATATTAAGTATCCCTTTTCAAGAACAAAGTAATCGATCAGATTGAACAGCGTGTATAATACCATATAATATAATTGGTTGTTTCAAATCTATTGTAAATTTCGTCTAATGACGTTCCTTAATGAGAGAGTTAAATTAATCGCTGATTTACAATTTCTTTGTTTGTGAAACCCACCGTTAGAGTATTAAGTATCCCTTTTCAAGAACAAAGAAATCGATCAGATTGAACAGCGTGTACAATACAACACAATATAATTGGTTGTTTCAAATCTATTGTAAACTTCGTCCAATGACGTTCCTTAATGAGAGAGTTAAATTAATCGCTGGTTAACAATTTCTTTTTTTGTGAAACCCACTGTTAAAGTATTAAGTATCCCTTTTCAAGAACAAAGTAATCGTTCAGATCGAACAGCGTGTACAATACAATAAAATATAATTGGTTGTTTCGAATCTATTGTAAACTTCGTCTAACGACGTTCTTCAAATTAATCAGAGAGTTAAATTAATTGCTGATTAACAATTGTTTTTTTTTTGTGAAACCCACCGCACCGTTAGAGTATTAAGTATCCCTTTTCAAGAACAAAGAAATTGATCAGATTTGTAAATAAATTATGTTATTAATGCGTGGGGGGGACGGGGAAACTCCCCGTCTGAAATTAATGAAGGCCGTTATCATTTTTGTATAAATGCAAACGCGTGTTAAATCTGGTGTAATCCGCGTTGCAGGATTATTAAACGATTTTGCAAACACGGCACGTCCATACACATGTCCGCGGAGTGTATTTACCGATTGTGAGCCTAATTGTGTTGGTATACAAATGTCAATATGATTGCTCGATTAAACATAAGAGCACGAGGAATTTATCGGACACCAGTCGGAATTCGAAATAAGCTCTAATAATAACTACCGCTTATAACATACCACAATTCGACGAGAGTTTGCAATTTTATACAGTTTCACTGTGGTTGTATTCCAATATGTTTATCAAGTATGTCTGCGTTGTTAAGGGGGTTCACACACACGTTATCATGTTTGACGATTCGATTTAATTTTAAATTAAATTTCCCGCCACGTCAAGAACAAAAAAATAACATCCCCGATTTCAATTGTCTTATTAGGGAGTTGTGGATGAATAACGTATACGCTAAATTGCCGCTACAAAAATAGTAATGCGCTTGCGCGTACTCTTGCGAGCATGCGCATTAACGTGCGATCTGCGATTAAGGTGTTATGTGATAATTTAAGTAACGTCGTATTGTTTTCGGTATGTAAGGAAGACGTAATTTATTTTGGTTTTTATTAGTCTGAATCGAATGAAGAGAAATTTAAATGGCCGGCCGGCGATATTGTAGTGTTGTCAAAGTGTGAAATCGAATAACAAAAAATAAAAATCAAAAGAAAATAAAAGAAGGAGAGACGTCGTTAAAAGCACACGCATGAGCCTCGGCTTAATTAGTTTTGGAACTGCAGGTACGCGAGTTTCTTGTTAGTAAATATACGCATATTAAGTTTTAAACGTTTATTTCACAGTGCCCCGACGTTATGGTAAAGATAATTAAAATCTCGTTAATATCGTTGTTCGATTTTTAGAAAAAAGCAAATAGTGGTAATAATTATGATAATGGTCGACGCACTTAATTTAATAACTTGTTCCAGTTGGTTGGGATCCATCGGGTCTGGCGTAAGTGAAACGAAAAGAAGACGGAAAGAAGTTATGCGTAAAACAATATAGTGTCGGAGGCGACAAGACATAAATTATTAGGAGTTGTTTTTGTTATTCTCGCACCATTTCGCGCCGCTAGCGGTGTCTGTTGCTAGCATAATACACCATAAAGTCGCGTTTTCCCGTTGTTCTGATATTGAAAGAAATATCAGGGGATTTTGTGGCTCAATTTAAGGGGAAGATTCGCAAAAATTACCGGGGCGATTGCATATCCGGTTTATTAAATATAAACTTGGGTTAAATATTTCACGAGGCTACGTCTTCTCGCTTTGAGATTTTTCTTCGTTATCATAAACTCCTGCGAGTTCGTAGTTTACTCATTACTCATTAGCGACCACCGAAATGTGATCTATCAGGGAATCACGCAATTCCCACAAACATCAAAGGCTTCGGAGCTTTTTTAATACATCACGTTGACATTGCAATTTCGGTAAAAGCTGTTCCGGAGTGCAATAATACAATGCGACATGAAAATAGCAGGAAATTACCTGGGAACCTCAGCCGGGAAAACATTTTTTTTTAAGATGGTTACTCGTTAATCAGAAAGAATGGGGCGCACCTATGGTGAATTAAGACTTAGTGCCGGTTGTCACGACATACCGGAATGATTAGAATGAATCGATAACGCCCAGCCATACGCA
The DNA here is from genome assembly GCA_036172665.1 of Prosopocoilus inquinatus. Lineage (NCBI taxonomy): Eukaryota > Metazoa > Arthropoda > Insecta > Coleoptera > Lucanidae > Prosopocoilus > Prosopocoilus inquinatus. Next base: position 13,732,482 of record CM069880.1, on the reverse strand, counting down.
CACTAATTACAATCAGGTCCTTCACAAATTCCCCATTGACACCTCCGAGGAAGCTCAACTACCACATGGATTCCGGCAGACCGCGACACCATAAAAACTGTTCGAGTTGACATCCCGACATATTTATGATGTCCTTACGGCGAACGTTAACCGGTATGCTTGATCAAAGCGCGCCGGTTATGACCACGATGGGCATCATACAACACCGCACGTCGTCCATCAACGACTTCGGCGTCCCATAAACAGCCGCTCCGCTGCACCGCACCGTGGGGTACCTGCTTATTTTATACCCCACATTCGATAGTGACATCATACCAGTCATATATCGGTTTAATCTCCTCGTATACTTACTATCGACATCTCGCGTTAGTGGCCAGCATTTTACAAGCCGTTTAATGGTCGTATCGTCTTCGAATTGCGCATTCACGATTCGCTGCTTCCAGAGATTATTACTCGGTGAAGAATGTTCACCCATTATAATTTATTAACGAGATACCGACCAACATCAATTAACAATAATGCGAAATCTTATATAACATCATCGCATACCCGACGTGACCGGTTAATTGCATTTATTTACTGAATTAAATTGTTCAGGGGATTCTTCTTCTCTTCTCCTTCTTCTTCATCGGTATACCTTTGAAATCATACCGAATTTCCTTATTGTTCATCCCATTTATACACACAAAACAATCCCTCATATACAAATCAATTTCAATCTATCAAATATATTTTTCAACATCTCAACATGTCATTCATACTCTTTGTTGCAAATCGTTTTTAATTGCAGTGAAATCCTCGAGCAGCCTATGTACATACAGCTGTTTCAGCCCTATTTGGGGCTTCTTCAACAAAAACGTAGCTCGAGATTTCCACTGCAAACCAAAAACGACTTGACCATTATATTCGCAATTGCGATCTAATAGTAATGAACAGCGACATCATACGATCGCTTTCTGACCTAACATTGCATAAAGATTGACAAACTAAAGCGGGTTTGCTACATAATAAGTCACGTCATGCAAGCCTACCATGCTTGCTGTCAAAGCATAATACGGGGCCTATTCTGTACCAAAAGCGTTAAATTTAAAGGGCTGTTAAATTTTGTTGCTACGGCAACGACCAATCATGCAACTGTATTTAGAATTTTAAAGGACCTCTAAATTTTAACAGCATGTTAATAAGTTACAGAATACGCCCCAGCGAAAGTTAAAAAAAAAATTGTTGCAAATCGTTTTTAATTGCAGTGAAACTCTCGAGCAATTGCGAATATAACGGCTTATGGTTTGCGGTGGAAATCTCGAGCTATGTCTCTGCTGAAGAAGCCTCAAATATGGCTGAAACAGCTGTACAGAGGCTGCTCGAGGGTTTCACTGAAATAAAAAACGATTTGCAACAATGTTTTTTAAAAACTTTCATTATACTTTGACCGCAAGCATGGCCGCCTTGCATGAGGTAACTTATTATGTAGCAAACCCGCTTCAGTTTGTCATTCCTTATGCAATGTTAGGTCAAAAAGCGATCGTAGGATGTCGCTGCTAATTTAACAGAAACTACTGCAAAATCTGTACAACCGTAACTGAAATCGATCCATTAGAGTTTACAATTTCGGAGTGGGTTGGATTGTGTTGGGTATTTTTCAACATCTCAATTTGTCATTCATACTCTAATTTTTTTTTAGGACAACCAGATCCTTTCTATCCACCGCGAAGAGTAGCTTCATCATTAAACCGTAACAGAAATCGATCCACCAGAGTTTATACAGTACAACCTCTTTAATCTGAACTAATAATTGCTCTGATTGATTCGGATTTTCGAAATGTTCGGATTACCGAACGAAAAACACAAATCGATAATCAAATCGAATTTCAGTGCAAACTGAACTCACAATCAATAAAGCTTTGGCTTCCTAGGAGAGCGGTAGCGTAATGTAGCGGCCGTCGTATGACCGTACATGTACAACAACAACTTTTCCTAATTTCCAAATTGATTAAGTTCTTCTATTTTAAATAATAACGAGTGTCCTTATTTGAACATTTATTTTTTTTGTGACGTCATTCATCGCCGATTTATTACCTTGTGCTACCGCTATCCTACGAATTCGAGGCTAGCGGTCAAAATTCTAATGAATAATAAACAGTATAAATAAACAGGGCGCGTGTGTGTAAAGTGTTCCATGGCTTTGTTACTCGCTGTTGAAAGGGAAGCAGTGTCAAATTGTATCCCCAACACTGAAGGGTACCTGAAGTGAGTGACGACCACCCCCAAGAAATATCTCGAGCAGGGTGCGAACCCACGAGCTTACAATTTCAAGGCCGGTTTCTTACCGCTTGGATCGTTCAGGCGTTTAATTCAAAACAGTTTTGAATTCTCTTGTAAATTATGAATTTTTTGACGTTGTGTAGTCAGAGAATCTTTTTCTAAAATCATCCACCCACACAGGATGTTGTGAAAAAAAAATCTCCTTTCATAATTTCCTTGTTTCTCGAATTTATTTTTGTTTTATTTGGATTCGTAGTTGAGAAATTGTTTTCTTTGAATTTCCTTTGTGAATTGTTGATGTACAATCAATTTTTTGACGTTGCACCAAGAATCCTTTTCTAGAAATCACCTACCCATACAGGGTGTTGTGGAAAAAGTATTCTCCTTTCATAATTTCCATGTTTCTCGAATTTCTTTTTGTTTTATCTGGATTCGTAGTTCAGGTTTACATTCAGAGATTGTTTTCATTCAATTTCCTTTGTAAATTGTTGATGTACAATCAATTTCTTGACGTTGCACCAAGAATCCTTTTCTGGAAATCACCTACCCATACAGGGTGTTGTGGAATAAGTATTCTCCTTTCATAACTTCCATGGTTCTCGAATTTATTTTTGTTTTATCTGGATTCGTAGTTCAGGTTTACATTCAGAGATTGTTTTCATTCAATTTCCTTTATGAATTGTTGATGTACAATCAATTTCTTGACGTTGCACCAAGAATCCTTTTCTAGAAATCACCTACCCATACAGGGTGTTGTTGAAACAGTATTCCCCTTTCATAATTTCCTTGTTTCTCGAATTTATTTTTGTTTTATTTGGATTCGTGGTTGAGGATTATAGTCAGAAATTGTTTTCCTTGAATTCCCTTTGTAAATTGTTGAATACATTGTACAATCAATTTTTTTGACTGGCTTAAGTTATTTTCCTAATTTTGGTCATTGAGATTTGATTAATGAGTGCGGAAAGGTATTGTTGTTTTGTGTTGTGGAATTAGTTTGTGCAATAAGATTAATAAATAACAATTTATATTGTTGAGGAATCACTGATACTGGCAGGTAGCATAGATGTTAGCCATATTGGTGCGGTGTGGTGTCGTAGCGTGGTTGAGGGAACCTGGCAATCTGAACATAATCTGCGAGATCGTTAGGTTGATGTGTATTAATGGATTAATGCAGTATTGAACTGTCAACACTCACCTCGCCCATCATCGAAGAGCGACAGCATATCGATTGCACGCCATTTTGACAGGCATTTTCAAATAACTCCACGGCACTCCGCAAGTAGTAATTACAACTTGATGTAATATACGTAAGTCTTAAGTCCTCCAGAAACAATTAGCACCGGTAGAAAGAACGAAAGAAAGAAAGAAAGAAAGAAAGAAAGAGCGCGCGCACAATGACTTCTATTAGCAAAACTAAAACGTCCAAATTGATTATGCTTGGGCTTAATAAAATTCAATTCTGAATAGTCATGCTAATAAAAAGTATACTTCACTTCTGAAAGAAAGAAAGAAAGAAAGAAAGAAAGAAAAAGAGAGAGAGAGAGGGAAAAAACGACCGAAATCATGACATTAAACGTAATGGGATGAAAGTTACCTTCCATCCGTCAAGGTATACTCATCTTAATTTATATTCTCTACGTGTTCCTTTCATATATGTTCATCTATTAACAGTAATTATTTATTTATGTGGCAGAAGAATCAAGGAAAGGACATTTCACAAAAGTAAAAAATTGTTTTTTTTTTCTCTCGTTGAGGAGGGGCGAGGGGGTTAATGATTTGTTCATAATTGATTGTTGCAGCGGTGCGTTGGGACTTCGACCCGGATCTTGCCGGCCGGAGTTTTCTGGACGATGTTTTTCGTTTCCGGAGATAAGTTCGATACTGATCAACTTTTTATTACATAACGCCTTTAAAAAAAAAAAAAAAAAACAAACAAACTCTCATGTAAACTGAAGAAGTTTTAATTGCCCCCCTTTTAATTATGTAATAATTTTGAAGAAGAAGAAGAAAAAAAAAAGAATGCATTGCAAGTGAATAATGATTTATGATTTACTATTCTGTCAAATTCTTTGAGATAAAAGTCATCAATTGTGTCTGAAATGACAAAAGGATTTTCAATGATCGCTGAACGACAGGACGGGGGCCGCGCTGGAAATGTGTTTGCGTTCGAATTGAGTAAAGTGGAATCGGAAAGTAGAATGTTTTCCCCAGGAGGGGTTGCAGGCTGTCTTTGGTCCATTTATAAACATCTTGCTTGTCGGCATGCAAATCAGACAGCTAGGCCGGATTTTGATTGATCTATTCATAAGATTGATTATACGGCGACCGCGCACAATGTCGAAATACTTCTCCATTATGTTCTTAAAGTGCATGCGTATTCCACACGTATTATATATATAATGAAAAAGCCTTCTTTTTTTTGTTATTAATTACATTAATTTACCCCAACACCCCAAATTCCACATCCCCATGAAGATATTTCACTTTAAATTTAAAAACAAAACTCGCCTACATAGAGATATTTTACCTTATTGGTTCAGTTATTTTTCGAGTTCGGTCCGTGTGCTATGCAATACTCAATCTAAAAAAAAAAATATGGATACCACACCCCCTCAAAGATATATCACGTTAACTGTATTCTTATTGGTTCAATTATTTTTCGATTTCGATTTTTTAAAGCTACGTATCAATTTAAACCTCGGGTCGTGTGTTGATTGATAAAACGATGTGGTTTATTATTGCAGTAAACTAATTTTGAATAGAAGAGTAGTTAAAAAGGTTGAAATAAATGACTGGACGAAGGTAATTAAAACGATATAAATAAGCGTTTATTAAAAGTGAAACTTGCAAAACCACTCTCATTACACGCCGGCGTGCGGTTATTTGTCATTTGGGCAAATGTCTAAATAAAGCAAGTCGACCGTAATGAAATATAAACAATGTTATTTAAAATGAAATATTGTGAATATGAGAATACGTTAACAAGCTTCACTTTAAAGAAATACACATCCTTTGTTCGAAACCGCAATTCGAACAGGCTATAAATACAGACACTCGGAATGGAATGGGTGTCCTAAACTATATTCGACACAGCAGACAGAGACGGACTTCGGGGCTCGTAATTAAAATGGTAATTATTAATTTTTGACAACGTGCAATTTGGAATTTAGTTGATTAAAAAATTAATAAAAGACTTGAATTTAGGTTAGTTTAATCTTTGCGTGGGCATTTTTATTTATTTGACATTTTTAGTTTTTTTTAGTTTTAGACTCCACCGATATACTTTTCTTTTTTTTTTTAATTATATAAAACGAGGTGATCCGTCCCTGAGTTTCAACTGTGAATAGTGAATGGAAACATGAATACATCAAAAAGCTATTAAAGCAAATTTAAAAGGAGGAAATAAACGCCGGTCGTGAAACTGAATTAAGTATCTAATAGTTCTGTGTTATAACTAGAAAATTTTTCCGCCATGATTGACAATTATTATCGCAGTTTTCTGTTGCGGTAACAAATAATTATTTACATCCACTTAAGTTTTAATTGTTCGATATCCTGTAAGTTTGCAATTTAATACGGCTTGAATTATGAAAATTATATAGTATTTCACAGTTGCAATAATTTCTGTATACTCACTGAACACGTCTCTCCGGCGAATATATATTTCGCAGTCAGAGAGACCTTATATTAAACTCGTAGCGGCTTATTTATTTATAAAGTTCATGTTGCGTCTATATACTTAACTATTAACTACTTATATAAGCAGAACAAACTTAAATTAGTTCAGTTGATCTCATAATATTAGAAGATTTAGAAAAAAATCAATTTATATAGTACACCAAGCAATAAAAGTCATGTCTTCCTTCCTAGATTACGTCAATGTCAGTTCGTCATTCGTAACGTGTTTTCTTGTTTTAACTTTCAGCCATGTTTGTATGTATGTATATATGTAAATAATATATCCAATTCCTTAAATAAATACCCAAAAACAATTTTGGCTTTAAAAGTCGAAGGACAAAAAAATAACAAACGAAATATTTTACGATTGTTATTTTTTTTTACTGGCAGTAAACAAAGATTTCTGTATTTATTTAGTATTTTTAACTCCTATTATTAAGTATAGGGTTTGTATACACGAAAGTGTGAAATGTATATAGTTTTAAGCTACCTGTAGTACAGGCCGTGTCTATTTTCACAGCACTTGCCATGTTTACATACAAATTCGAGCCGATTAAACTTAAAGACAAATACACAAACGGCTGCCTCTGCGCCTCTTTAACAACAGTTATGGTTAAGATATTTTTATACATCATTTAATGTCTCAGTTTAATGAGAACTTATTCAAGCCTGAAAATCATTCGAAGACACGCAATGACACGCTCATCTTTCGTAATTATTATAATTAGGTGTTATATTCATTATCTGCGAAGGCACCTGCTTAATGCGATATTATTTCTCATGATAAACTTCCATATCTTTCGGTAACCCCCAGTTTAACACCAACGATTTTATCTATTTAAGTCCCGATTGTACGGATACATGGAATTTATCATGTTTCACATCATGTTTATTTCTAATTAAACAGTTTTAAATTTTCTTTTCTAAATCAAAATCGCAATTGCAAAGCCTGAGATAAACATACAGCTTGAACGTCGTTGATTTTTATTTAAATAACTTGAAACTGAGCGTATGAAAAATTTTCTAACTTCGCAGACAGAATCATCTTAAAGAGTACTTTAAAAAACCTAAACGGAATTTTGCTGTAAAATAATTAGGGAAGTCAATATTCGAGCACCTTTAAATTAACATGGGATTTCCTATGTTGCGTTCCAAAACGCACGACCCTATAGAATGAAAATATACACCGTGATTCAGAAACGTCTCCCGATATTGTTGAACGTCAAAAAATAATATCATATTTTTTCCAAAACTGAATAATAATTCCTGAAAGAGGGGTAGAAAAAATTGGCAATTTCTTTTGGCAATATCTTCTGGATCCTTTAACTTATCAAACTAATATTTTAAACGCAGATCTAAGGCACCTAACTGCGCATTAACAAGATATTTGTTAGATCCTCCATGCTTTTTAAAGGGTAGTTTTGTAGGGGTTGCTTACAGTATTTTATCCCTAACTTTTTATTTTTTCGATATTTCGACAAAAATTTGCGAAGGAAATATTCTTTAGATTATTTGGCACAAGAAAAGTTCTCTTATTGCATTTCGATAAACTCAACCGTCTTGGAGTATTTGAGGTTTAAAGGTTCGTACGCACCCTAAAATTTACCAATTTCTTATTTTTCACTTCTAACCTTATTTTTTGATATTCTATTCGCCCTGAAAATATCGGGAGACATTTCTGAATCACGATGTATATAAATAAGCAGATGAATTTTAAATTGATTGACTTGTAGGGTTGGAAGATGCACACATGTGTGTCTGTTCGTCTCGTCTATTCAGGTCTGTGACAATTTGTTGTCGCGTCAAAACCTGCTGAAATAAATAAGATAACCCGGTTGTAATTAGTTCTATTATAGTTAATTTAGAATTTGAATTTGCTGTTTTTTTTTTTAAATGTAGCTGAATTTAAAATTGGTTGACTTATGTGTGCAGAGGATGCGTGGAGTGTGTTTCTGTAACTAATGGGATTTCATTTTGTGTTGGGGGGGTTGTGAAAAATACAAAGTAGCGAGACTTTAGCAAGCGCTTGATTAAAAATTATTTGTGCTGAAAATTTGCAAATAATTTTCAGGAGCGGCGGCGGCGGCTCTCGGCGTGCAAATAAAAACGAGCGAGCGATGGGTTTTTAAACCGTGAATCTAAAATTAAATGTAATTATATAGGAAGGTTGGCAGGACGAGTAACTAAAATATGACATTACCGTACATCTCAAATAACAACGTGAAAATCTTCCAATTAGGAGTTACCGGGGCAACCAAACCAGAAACCGTATTGCTCGGGCGAAATATGTATACATTCTGGAAACTTGACGTCGTGCTTTATGATCAATAATATCTTTTGTGAGGAGACTTGCATTTGAACGCGGACTAGATTTAATTAAAAATTTTCTAGACGCAATTAAAACAAACTATTTCGCAAAGCGGGTTTAATTAAGGAGCTAAGAAAATCCTGAGCTTTTAAAGGTCGCCTTTTGCCATAAAGCCGTTTCAATCCGAACCTGGCGCGATGTAAAGAACAAGTTATGAGAGGGCCACTGCATCTTTGATTTGTGGTTGGTAATGTTACGCCCTCTCAGAAAACTAGTCATGAAATTTCATGCCTGATCAACTTGGCATTGTAGAAAATAAAACCACTTAAAGGGTTATGGATATACTGTTTTCGGCACAACCAACAATTACTTTACGTAAAATGAACTGGTTAAAATACGCATCACAAATTTTTTAATTACCCCTCCCATCTCTAACACCTCACACAAATTTAATTATATTCATACTTAATTAAAAAAAAAGAACAAAATCGATTTTAATTCTACAGAGTCTTCATACATGATTGTACCCCACGTGACTTGGAATGCATTAATTTTATCCCAAGTTTCTCTCTGGTACATTGTAGATCACGTGTGTTACAGGATTAAATGAACACCCTATATTTGAATATATATGAATAAAAAAATATGAACCATAAGGATGAAGATAATTAAAACAATCATAAATTGTACTGATCAGTTTTAATGACTGCACATGCACGAGTAAGTATAGTATTAAAATAAGAACGTTAATCGAAAGGTATTCACTTTTAGCCTTATGCTAATTACACGATCTCAAAGAATTTCCTTATTTCCGCAGAGTTTATAATTTAGTATCAGCGACACGTCAATATGCATAATTAATAGGAGCGAGTGTAATCGCAGGTATTTTATCAGCGTAAATTATTTAGAAGCGGAAACATATTTAAAAGAACAAAAAAAGAAAACAGGACTAACTCGGAGACAATGTAGTTTATGCGTCAGGATTGGCTTATTTTATTACTTATTATAATAAGTATATTAAAACTTGTGATAACAAAGTAAATCAACATCAAGAGAGCGCATTTCGTTTAACGAGTTCAGGTATGTCTAACGTGCATGAAATTACACTTGCAGCGCATATTTTCAATAATGAACGTCAATATACATATCCGCTTAAAGACAAATCACCCTGCTCTAGCTTAAGTGATTTTATTTAAACAAAATCAACAAATATTCCATTCATTTATGACTCAGATTCATCAACTTTTTTTCTAAATATTTTGCCTTATGGTTAGTCGATTTGCAACTCGATTTATCTTTATAGCTGCCTTGAGATGAGATTCCATTAAAAATCAATTTTTGTCTTTTTTTTCTTCGACATTATCCATTCATGAGCTAGTTTTTGGATAAAACAATCGCTCTTTATGCGCCAAATTCATTTTGGCTTCACTTTTTCAGTACGTACAGGGTTTTTCTTTTATATTTTGCACCCTACCTAGAGTGATCCTACCCTAAAAATTATCTACACTTGTATCTAATTTATTTATTTTTTGTCGTCGTAGGTGCTCCTCATAATTTCATATTTGAGATCTCACAATAATTCCAAACAACTTTTCTCAATAATATTTCCGCGCATCTTGAGAAATAAAGGCACTTTACTCTTACGTTGATTTTAAATATTCTGAGCTCCTCGGTATATGAGAAGAGATATTGAAACCTTGACAGGTGCATCTTGAGTTTTATATTTGAGTTCTCCTGACAATTCTGAATAACTTTTCTAAATAATATTTCCGCGTAGCTTGAAAAATAAAGGTACTTTACTCTTATGTCGAATTCAAACATTTTGATTTTCTCGGTGTATGACAAGAGGCACTCAAACTTTGATGCATGCGTGTTGAGTTTGGGAAGGTGCGGAAACTTTCATAAAGAATCGAATTTTCTGAGAAATCAATAATAAAAAAGTTTACCGCATGTGTTCAATTTTCTGCCACTTACTGTATGTACAGGGTTGTTTTTAATATTTTGCATCCTATCTTAGGAGCTAGAGAAAAACTTTAAATATGAAAGTTGTAGGATTTTATGGCTTTTATCTTTCAGAGTGATCACAAGAAACAAAAGCGCAACGCAAATTGGAGAAAAAGTTACAATTTTTATTTCTTTTTAATGAAACAACCTGTATATTATTTGCTAGGATGGAAGAACATTTTTCCTTATTTCAAAAATATGACATTTGGAGAGGCCGTTCGTGGTACAATTAAGTTTAAAATACCAGTATAATGACGTTTAAAAAATCAAAATGGCCTGGAAAGATGCTTATAAATGGCTGTTTTAGTTAGCAAAAAACAATAGAAATTCGACTACTGGAAGCCCTACACGATGAATTAATAATAAAAAAGACAATAATAATATTTTAAACATTAATTTATTAATATTCTAACCTTAAATATCTCACAGACGGCTATTTCAAATATCAACACTTTACATATATTTTTGAAATCAGAAAAATATGATCTTTCATCTTAGCAAACAATATAGAGGGTGTTCTATTTAAAAAAACAAAAATTGTTTTGAAGCCTGTCAAAATATTCAAAAAAAAAATCTTTTCTACCTTGATTCGTTTCTGAAATGTATTCGAAAATCTCAAATATCTTCCTTATTTATTAAAATAGAATCACGAAATTCGATATTTTTATGCTAAATTCAATGAGTAATCTAATAAAGCCCGAAGAAATAGGTTAGGATTCACAGTTTCGCAGACACGACTGTCAACTGTCTTTTTTCTCATGGACGTTTTCTTGGGTATTCATACGACGTGATACAAAAACAAAATCTGAATACCACCACACGACACATTTATACTTTTGTTTTAAAACAAAATTTCAAGACACTACAAAAGATTTTAAAAAAAGAAGGTAGTAGGCGGATGCGTGTAAACATTCAGAACTAAAATTATTATTAAATTAATAACTCATATTTGATTATGGTACTTATTTACATATTTACATAACAAAATTACTTTTTAACAAAAATTCTTAGTAACCTAAAAGCAACAAAACCATAAATGTATTGCTGCATCACGTGCTATGAATATCTAAGGTAGCGTCCGTAAGAAAAGAGACAGTTGAGAGTCGTATCTACGAAACTGTCAAACCTAACCTATTTCTTCGAACTGCATTTAGGTTGTCCGTCGAATTTAATTAAAAAACACCGAATTTATGATTTTATCTTCAGAAATAAAGAAGATATTCGACATTTGCGAGAATGAGAATTTCCAAAACGAATAGAAATAGAAAAGATTTCTTTGCATATTTTTTTAGACCTCAAAATAGCGCAACTTTTCCGTAATTTAACCAACTTTGTATCTCTTAGTATAGTTTATGAGATGCCCCTAGTGGCCCTTTATTTAATTGTAACCCTGTATACAGGAAATATGAAACAAATAAAAAAGCTTTTTAAAAACGAGCTAAAAGCGTAATTTATTGACTTACATGACGTTTCGCAAATATAATTATTTGCTTTATCAAAAGTGAATAACGGAAGTATAAAGAATTGAGCCTACTAATTTTTTTTTGTTATACAGGGATGCGAGAAAAATCAAAAACATACGTGATTTTTCTTTTTTTTTTTTTTGTGGACGGCCATAATTTTATATTTGAGTTCTCCTGACAATTCTGAATAACTTTTCTAAATAATATTTCCGCGTAGCTTGAAAAATAAAGGTACTTTACTCTTATGTCGAATTCAAACATTTTGATTTTCTCGGTGTATGACAAGAGGCACTCAAACTTTGATGCAAGCGTGTTGAGTTTGGGAAGGTGCGGAAGCTTTCGTAAAGAATACATTTTTCTGAGAAATCGATAATAATAAAAAAAATCCCATATGTACCCAACTTTCTGTCGGTCACTGTATATTATCTATCCATTTGTTGAATAGAATTAAACCAAGGGTCTCTTGGTTGATTTTTAGAATTTAGAATCTTGTGTTTTGAATTTTTAATTTTGGTTTGTGGTACATTGTAACATTGATGTGTATTTGATAATTTTTGACTTGGGTTTTATTATGTAGGAGGACTTTTACGTTTGACTGGTTGGTTGTGTGTATGTATAGCCCATAAAAGTTGGAATTATTATATGTATTATTGACGGTCCAGAAATAAATATATTTTTTGGTGAAGGTCGATATTAATTTTAGTAATTTGACAGTGTGAACGACAGGCGGCTCTTTGACTCTTGAAAAGGCGTTAAATGCGGCAGTGACAACGTTTCATAAAGGTTTCGGCGAGTCATCTCCTTGATTAGGACAGATCTCAGTCGCCTCTGGACCTTCCCATGATGCTGCATAAATTCACTATACTTGTCTACTGCTCTGGCTTTTAGGTATATTCACTATTTTTCAGTTAATAGATTTCGTGTCTTCGCCGACTCCACGTTTTATTTGGACCGTTTATACACTGCGTTAACTTAACGGTCACTGAGATACTCTTTAATTACTGATTATTTATCTCTTTGCTGGAATTATCATCTACAACGAGGCATAAATTAATTTAGAATTTTAATTGCGTCTCATTGTGTGCATCAAGTTGACAACACACCAGGCAGGGCTATAAATCACTGCAAATGATGTTATTATAGTAATAATAATTATGTACATTGTCGTTGCAATCCTATCGCCATGTGTTTTCATTGTGAAGATAAAATCAAAAAACTACATTAATTAATTGATTGATTATGATTATGAATCGCAAATATGAAATACATAAAACGCAAACTAAATGTAGAGTTGAAACTAATTTTAGTTTATTGCTGTAGTACCAGACACAAACTGTTAAGTTTGTGTGATGTGTTGTGATGTGATGTAAAATTGAAATTGCAAAAGATCGAAGAACCTGGGCGATTTTTCTTTTTATTTCGTTAAGGAATTATAAACACAGTCGCATGGCATGCACTTTAAATGTAGGAATTATTTATTTACGTTGAATATGTTTTTTGTGGCATATGTCCAAAGTCAACCGTTAATAGCCTCGTGCCTGATACATTGTCATCAACAGCCGGCTATATCAGTTGAAATTTTGTTTAGAAATTGAACTTAAATCAAGTTACCTGATCGTTTTTAGTTTTAAATAAAATCACACAGACTATAACTCAAGTTCTGCTCCCATAAACATTTTATATATCATAAATAAATCGATCGATCACTTATAATACTTACAGTATACAAATATTTAACGTATACTATAAATTAAACTAACCAGACACCTCGGACGCACTTATTTCAATCCGCGCCGAACGCAAACATTGTAATTTGACAATAAAATACCGTGCGTATTAGTTCTTTGAAAAAAACGTCAAACGAAAATCAAGGGCCCTCCAAATATACAACAAGGCCCATAGGTACTTAATTGCACCATCTGCATTGTCAGATGCGAATTTTCAAGTCATCCTTTGACTATTGTTAAACTAACACTAAAGGACAGTTCTTTTATGTACACGCTTTGAAAATATTTCCTTTACACGTCAATCTTACTTGTTTAACTTCTTATTATTAATGTATCATTAATAACCATATTTTTTTAATATTTGAATCAATGCGTGTATGTATACATATTTTTCTTTTTTTTTGTACCTACATTTATAAATTATTTGCTTGAAAAATATACAGGATTGGTATCGATTTATTTAACAGCGCGCCTTAACTATTAATTACAAAAGAAAACTTATAAAAAAATGTTACTATTACTCATAAGGATTAATTAATTAATTAGGTACGCTAAAGATATTTTTGGCCGCCGATTATGAATAAAATAATTCAATTGAATAGCTGTAGATTGCGAATATTACAATTTACGGCTATATTTGCTGAATAGAAAATGCTTACTTTTAAGAGGTCTATCTAAATCTGCAATAAAAATTGGTACATTGCGTTTAAAAGCGTGGATAACTCACTTATGGAACACGCTGTAAACGCGCAAATAATTTCCTGATACAGAACTCGTTACACGCGATAACTTTCGTATAAGAAACTTTCTTCTATAATTAATAGTTAAGGCGCTGTTGAAGAAACCGATACCGATGACCCACCCTGTATGCGGAAAATTGGCTGCATATGGGAAAATTCTTTATTATTGATTTCTCAGAAAAATTTATTCTTTACGAAAGCTTCTGCACCTTTCCAAACTTAAGATGCACGTATCAAAGTTTGAGTATCTCATGTCATATACCGAGGAAATCAAAATATTTGAACTTGAGATTAGAGTAAAGTACGTTTATTTTCAACGCTACGCGGAAATTTTATTTGGGAAAGTTACTCAGAATTATTATGATACCTCAAATATGAAATCATGACTGTCTACGATGAAAAAAAAAAAAAAAAAAGAATTTCACGTATTTTTCAATTCAATTTTTCTCATACGTACCAACGTGTGTACCGTAGAATTTTGAATGTTTCTTCATAGTGTGACATGAACTTGCTCAGAGATTTGTATTTTGCTCAACTGTCAACTAGAGATGATGATTAATAACATTTTTATACTCTAAGAATTAAAATTTTTTGTAGCCGAATTTTTTTTCTATCGTAGACAGCTATGATTTCATATTTGAGATCTCGTAGTAGTTCCGAGTAACTTTTCCAAATAAAATTTGCGCGTACCGTTGGAAATAAAGGTACTTTACTCTTATGTCGATTTCAAATAGTTTGATTTCCTTGGTATACGCGAAGAGATTTTCAAATTTTGATACGTGAGTCTTGAGTTTGGGAAGGTGTAGGAGCTTTCGTAAAGAATAATTTTTTTTGAGAAATTAATAATAAAGAATATTCCCATATATTGCCAACTTTCTGTCGGTCACTGTATACATATAAAGTATAAACAAAGGTGTTTGTTGTTGTAGTATTCAAAAGATAAGCAACCTTTACATCGTCTTGTAAAAATATCACCTTAGGCATTTTAGCCCTAAAGTTAAACGCATTTATTGTCGCACTTGTCACTTGTAAATTGATTTAATTATTCTCGACGTAGAGTAAAGGAAATCTAATTTAATTTAAATTATTTGATGACGTACGTCAAAATATGTACGCATTATCAATTGCCAGTATTTTGATTTTAATGAATTTAATTTCAGTTTTTTTTTTTTTTAATTTTTCTTTGAATATAGTGGGATTTAGATTTTATTATTCTCGAGTATAATAAAAGTGAGCAGGAGATCGTAATTGACCGAAAGAGTGTCGCGGTTACCGTGCAGAGTCAGTCGATTTTGTAGGCAATAAAAGCGCAAATTGCAAATGAAATTCGGCCTTTAATTTCACCGAAACGAAGTCACTGCGCCTGGATATGAAAATGAAACAGAACGAGCCTTTGTCTGTCTGCTTTGCAAAACTCGACTTCTCCCTTTATTCCATGTTTCGTTTTAAGTTTCAGAAAAAAAAAAATTGTCGTTTCAAAATAGGGTATCCCCATACCTGCTCGTTAGGGAGAGGCCAAAAAAAAAAGAAGTGTTTCCGAGTTCGCAAATGTTAATGAATATTTTATCAATATTTCCCTTTTCGTATCGTATTTCGTGGTTTTTCAGTTGGCACTGTTTAATCGATTCTCTGGCGGTTGTCGTTAATTAACTTCCTTTGTGAGTTACTCGAACGCTTTCCATAAGTGTCCTTTACAAATATTCCATTAGCTGTACCACTCCGTGTCACATTATATTTTTATGGCGGCCTACAACGCTAAATAAGGCATTTAAACCCTGGCAATTTTTTTTTTTTGGCGAGGGGGTTTGCGTTTTCCATTCCGATTAAATTGGGGGCACGTGTAGCAAAAGTAATTCTTGCAAGAAGGAAATATCACATATATAATAATAATATGGTGTTTTAATGACACCTGTATTTATACGGGTTAATATAATATGGTTAGGTGGTTGCGTGCTAAAGAGGTGACATATAAGAGCTTGGCATTTCTTGAAAGGAAATTGCTGGTTGTCGCATTACTCCACACGCACGTGAGGAGTTTCTTCCGTCGCTGAGACGCCAAAAACACCGAACCCTAATGGAATTCTTGATGTTCCTTATATCGTGCCCTCTTGATCTCCAATAAATATACAAGTGATCTAACTCGAAACTGACAAAAATAATAATTGACATTTATATTTTTTTCACGAACCCCCCCAAAGAGAAAAACAAAAAGAAAGAAACCTTCATCCCCCACAGGTGTTCTCTTCTCCGACCTACGCAACACCAAGACCTAAATTCGACCGATCCAAAAAAAAAAAAACCATTACGGTTTGATAATTAATGGTGGCTGTTAATTGTCGTTTCAACGATCCCGAAGAGGTTTTAATCGAACAACTTGGTGGTCACTTGGAAGCGTTTAATTAGCTCATATTATCAGCGCTGTGTTTAATTATTGTGTTTTATTGCCGCAATTTACCGTGATATTATAGGTCACTAAGCGACCATTTTGTAAAAGAACAAACACTCCAAAAGAATTCTGCATTTTAAACCGTAATTCCATTCAAATAAAACTTTCTCAGAGGAGTTACGCATCGACCCTCCCAGATTCACTTGCAAGTTTTCCAAAATCTTTTCTTATTTCAAAATTAGTTCCCAAAATTGAAACAACGAGAACAAAATCTTTAAAATCCCTTACTTTAGAAGGTAAACCATTCAGATCTTATATCTTAATCCTCCTGGGGAGGTTTCGCCCAATGTGTACGTACCGACCCCCGTAGCTTCACTTGTGTGTCTTCCAAAATTCTTTATCACACCTTTTCTTTTCCAAAATTAGTTTCCAAAATTGAAAAATGACAATGAAATCTTTAAAATCCCTTACTTTGGAAGGTAAACCATTCAGATCTTATATCTTAATCCTCCTGGGGAGATTTCGCCCAATGTGTACGTACCGACCCCCGTAGCTTCCTTCACTTGTGTGTCTTCCAAAATTCCTTACAACACCTTTTCTTTTCCAAAATTAGTTTCCAAAATTGAAAGAACAAGAATGAAACCTTTAAAGTCACTACTTTATAAGGCAAGCCTTTCGTATCTAATCTTATTCATCCTAAGAACCTTCCTAGAGGAATTTCTTTTGCACAAAATTTACGCACCAACCCCCGTAGCTCAAGTTGACCTCCTAGATTTGTCATCATACGTTTTCTCTTCCAAATCGCTTTCCAAAATTGAAAGAAGTCTTTAAAGCCCCATTTGAGGCCCTACTTGTGAAGGTAAAACCGTTCATATGTAATCTTATTTCTTCTGAGAACCTTCCTACAGGAGTTTTCGCCCAATATTAACGCACCGACCCCCGTAGTTTTACTTGTTTGTCTTCCAAAATGTTCCTTTTCCAAATTAGTTTCCAAAACTGAAAGAACGAGAATGAAATCTTTAAAGCCCTATTTGGGCCACCACTTTAGGTGTCAAACTGTTCATATCTAATCTTATTCTTTCTAAAAACCTTCCCCACAGGAGTTTGCGTCCAATATTAACGCACCGACCCCCGTAGTTTCACTTGTGTGTCTTTCAAAAATTTTTATCACACCTTTTCTTTTCCGAAATTGGTTTCCAAAATTGAAAGAACGAGAATAAAATCTTTAAAACCTCATGGAAGGCCCTAATTTAAAAGCAAAACCACTCACATCTAATCTTATTCCTAATAAGAGCCTTCCCAGAGGAGTTTTCGCCAAATATTAACGCCAAATTTTTGTAACTCATCTTTTTTTTCCGAAATTAGTTCCCAAAATTGAAAGAACGAGAATAAAATCTTTAAAGCCCCATTTAAGGCCCTAATTTAGAAGCAATACCGTTCATATCTAATCTTATTACTAATAAGAGCCTTCCCGCAGGAGTTTTCGCCCAATATTTGCGCACCGACCCCCGTAGCTTCACTTGTTTGTCTTCCAAAATTGTTTATCACACCTTTTCCTTTCCAAATTAGTTTCCAAAACTGAAGAAACGAGATTGAAGTCTTTAAAGCCCCATTTAGAAGCAAAACCATTCATGTCTAATCTAATTCCTAATAAGAGCATTCTCAGAGGAGTTTTCGCCCAATATTTAGTTCTGTAACCTCCACATTTTTTTATCATACCTTTTCTTTTCCATATTAGTTTCCGAAATTGTCTTGGGAACTGAAAGAACGTGAATGAAGTCTTTCGAAGTCCCATTTCATATCCTACCGAGAAAATGAGAACAGTTCTAGACTAGACATCTAAATTTATTCCTCCCAAGAACCTTCCCGGAGGAGGTTTCATCCAATAATCACCCACCAATCCCCGTGTGACCTCCAGAACCCATTCTTTTCCAAATTATGAAGTCTTTTGAGGTCTCATTTCATGACCTACTGAGAAAATGGGAACCGTTTTAGAAGGTAAACTGTTTACATCTAATTTTATTCCTCTCAAGAACCTTCCCAGAGGAGGTTTCGTCCGATACTCACCCACCAACCCCCATGTTACCTCCAGAACGCATTCCATTCCAAATTATGAAGTTTTTGAGGTCTCATTTCATACCCTACCGAGAAAATGGGAACCATTTTAGAAGGTAAACCGTTTACATCCAATTTTATTCCTCCAGAGAACCTTCCCAGAGGAGGTTTTGGTCCGATACTCACCCACCAACCCCGTGTGACCTCCAGAACGCATTCTTTTCCAAATTATGAAGTCTTATGAGGTATCATTTCATACCCTACTGAGAAAATGGGAACCATTTTAGAAGGTAAACCATTTACATCTAACTTTGTTCATTCCAAGAACCTTCCCGGAGGAGGTTTCGTCCGATACTCACCCACCAACCCCGTGTGACCTCCAGAACGCATTCTTTTCCAAATTATGAAGTCTTATGAGGTCTCATTTCATACCCTACTGAGGAAACGGGAACCGTTTCAGAAGGTAAACCGTTAACATCTAATTTTATTCCTCCAGAGAACCTTCCCAGAGGAGGTTTTTCGTCCAATACCCACCCACCAACCCTCGTGTGACCTCCAAAACCCATTCCTTTCCAAATTACGTTCCAAAATAGTCTTAGAAATTGAAAGAATATCTTTTAAAGTCTGACGCCCCATTGAGAACTGAAGTTTTGTAAAAACCGAAGCCCTATTGAGAAAATGGAAATCATTTTTGAATATAAACCATTCACATCGAATTTTATTCCTTCTGAGAACCTGGATTGTTGAACGATGGGCGTGGAGAGAGGATTAAGGTTTTCGAATTTTGAAAGTTCGAAAGACCGAGCTTTGGAAGTCTTTCCTTAACATCACCCAAGCACTTCGGGAATATTTCAGAGGTGCGAAGTGCAAATCTTTTACGGCCCAAATCAACACAAGTTTTGAAAAGATGATATTAAAATATAAGACAGCACGTGACAGAAGTAGATTGGGGGAATTCCCTTAATTTCATCAATTGGACAGGTTTTTTTAATTTTAATTTGCTCTTTGCTTCTTAGCAAAATGTTTCAAAATACTTTGGTTTTTTTTTGATGTATTGCCTTGTCTTTTTTGTTTTGTTTTGTTTTATTTTACTGTTTTGACCTCGAGCTGACTAATTTCAGTGTTTGATTATACTACGATTCGCAGGTAAGTGCGAAATTCCTGAAGACAAAACTGACTTGTTCGTTTTAGGGCAAACTTTCTGTTCAATTTGCGTTTGATTTATTAGTTTAAAACTGGCCTTCTCTTTCTACCTTTCCTTTTACAAACTAACGGCGTTGTTTAATGATTCGTCCAATCGATTAATTAATTATTTAATTAATTAAATTTTTTTTTTATCGAATTCTGCTGAGTTTGAAGCATTCGCGTTATTTGTGGCCGGTATTTCATAAATGTACGTACACGTAAATACTGTTGCATTGATTTATTTACTCACTGTACAAATAGTGGGTGCCTGAAAGGTTCGTTCTCGTTCAGATCGTTCTTCGCGAGGGGGGTTTGCTGATGACGGTCTTGATGGTGATCCTGCTCCACTTGATGATGATAACATTGGTGGATCAGTGTATCTGGTTGAAGGGACTAAAGGGCGAACTGAGGAGGTACGTGTCAGCTGTGAAGGATCACTGTTGGCCATTGTTGTTAGTAAGGAGCATTCTGGTCGAAAGAACCAAGACGCCACGGAAGCCCACTAGAACAAAAAAAAATTCTTCAATCTCTTACAATATTCAAATTAGAAACATTGTAGACATATGACATGAATAAATGAACTGGAATGGAATGCAATGCTGTGCTGAAAACACCGATAATAACTTATGCCCCTTAAAAGATAATCGTAAGTTAAAGTCTTTGTTGGTCGTTCTGGTAAAAGTATGTGTGAAAAGATCAAGTGTGAGAAAGGCCAGATTATCCGTGACAGTGTTGACTGATTCCACAATAAATCACTGGTTATTCAGTTGTGATTGAGAAGTGTCTTTAACCTCTTGCCATTAGGAACACTTGACAAGCGACGTCAAAACAAAAATTGTTAGCGAGTTATCTACGACGAAGAAGAAAAATCGAACCAAAATAGAATTCGATTTGATTTATTTTTTTCTTCTTTTTTTTGGCCTCCAAGACAAAAATGTAAAATCCAAACACAGAAGTGTATCTAAATTATTTTCCTCTAATATAATAAAGATGAATGTATGGACGGGAGGGAACGGGGGGGTGGGGGGTAATTTAAATTCGAAGACAAATCTTTAATTGATGTAATCACCACAGTCTTAATTGTTTCGATTAATTTCTCTCTTGGCCAGTTTAAGTGTGCGCAGTTTTTTTCTTAATTAAATACGTGTTTCATGGTCTCTGAAACCGAACAATTTTAATGAACATTTGAAAACACGTTTCTGTGTAATTTAACATCATCATCAATCAGATATGTTATTAAATTTTAAAATACTGTCCATAAATATCGATGGCAAATAATGCGGACTTTAATTACGTGATAATTTACATTAATCTGAATTTCCCATGGCGTGTGTAATTTTGTTTGTCTGTTAGAAGGAACATTTCATATTTCAGACAAAAAAAAAGTCTGAAGTGTAATTGATAGTTTATTATTAGTAGCATAGGTGTACCTCACTTTTTTTTTTTGGGGGGGAAATTAAAAATATGCGTGTGCCTGCTGTTCTTCGAGCATGTGTTTTAGAATGTTGTATGTATTTTTATACCGTACTAATGGAACCACTCGACACATTATCAAAATTATTTTAGTGACACGTTTTCGATAGTGGGTGTAAAAATATACGTTTTCAATTACGACGTGCACGAGCGACGAACTCATACAAAAACGCCCCCTGTTTACCACATACATAATCATTTTATTAATTAACACAATACACAAAATTAATCTTATAATACCAATTACAATTGTTTAATACCTTCGAATCAAAATCAAATCAAACATGTCGTCGAACATGGTATCAAACTCTTTTATTAAAACTTTTACGAGAATAATTACCAAACATCGGGTCAAAGTATGGAAAACTCAATGTCATTCTCATAAGTTAAGTAGGCGGTATCCCGATCGCGTACTTTGCGTTTATTACCGCGTATTCATCGCATTAATAACCCGGCGCTCATGACCTGGCGGTGAGCATGCGCGTTGCATTCAGGAGACAAAGTGACCGTCAATATCCATAGAAATGTCCTAAGATTAATAATTACACATGCTTTAAATGTTTTTCTTTTTTTTTGCTGTGTAACTAACTCATTTTATTAATGAAAACAATCCACAAAATTAAATTTTATAATAGCCACCAATTCAATTCAAATTTTTGAATAAAATTCAAACATCTCGTCGAACTTTTTTCTTTTACTTTTTTACGAGAATAATTACACATGGATTTAAATGTTTAAACAATAAATACATTTTGCTGTGTGACTTTTGCATGAGTCAGAACGGTGTAAGTGGGAAAGTAGAAGTCGGGCTGGGATGCAAATAAATTACAGCATTCACCTGCAATTATATGCATTCATTAATAAAATAATTACATATCGTGGCGTACTTTAATGCATTTTATTATGCGCGTTCTAATCAAAGAAAATGCTCAGGTGATTAATTAAGCAGGATAAGATGCATGAGCGAAAATTAATTTAAAGAAAAAAATTCAAGGTCTTAAAAAAAAACATTGTCATTAAAAGGTAAGCGTTTCTCGCTTTGGGGGTGATATAAATTTATTTACTCGTTTCGTTAATCCAAATTAATTGTCGTTTTTTTTCATTGCGATGTCATTACCGCAGTCCGAGAAATTCCGGACATGATTATACATTTTTTTCTTCAAACATTGAGTGCACACGTTAAATAGTAAAAAATACATGTTTCCATTCGAATTTTTGCGGATTTCCATGTGATTTTTATTTGTAAAAAAATATGAGAGACATGTAAGACAAGATGCACGAGCGAAAATTAATTTAAAAAACTCAAGGACTTAAAAAAAATCATTGTTAGTAAACGGTAATCGTTTCTAGCTTTGGGGGTGACATAAATTTATTTATTCATTTGGTTAATCTAAATTAATTGTCATTTAAATCAGAGTTTTTTTTTCATTGCCACAGTCCGAGAAATTCCGGACATGATTATACATTTTTTTGCAAAGATTGACTACATACGTTAAACCGAAATACAGAACACGCGTTTCCAGTCGAACGTTTGCGCCGGCTTTTACGAATATCTACCACAACAAACAAAAAGAGTGAGATTGCGGCCTCTAATCAAAGGAAATTTACGAGATTTATTGCCGAGCGCAACTTTTTCTTGCGTTTACAGAACCCTAAAAACGAAATCGACTTCAAAACAGATTTGATAAGCGTCGCATGGGGAAATACTAAACAGGTTTGTGCATTTAATAAATTTTACGCCGCTAAATTCATTAATTTTAACTGCACACACACTAATTAAAAAAAAAAATTAAAAGCAAATGCAAATATTTATAGATACAGTTTAAACAAATAAGTATTTCGGTCGAATTTAACGCTACAGATTTTACAAAATTCATGTATTGTAGGACGCCCATGATTGTCAACAAGAAGAGTGAGACTGCGGTCTCTAATCAAAGGAAATTTACGAGATTTATTGCCGAGCGCAACTTTTTCTTGCGTTTACAGAACCCTAAAAACGAAATCGACTTCAAAACAGATTTGACAAGCGTCGCATGGGGAAATATTAAACATGTTTATGCATTTAATAAATTTTACGCTGCAGTGTTAACTGCACTTACACTAATTTAAAAAAATAAATAAAAAGCAAATACAAACATCTATGGATTTATAATTTTAAACAAACCAGTTGTATTTAACGCTACAGATTTTACATTTTAGGACGCCCATGACTGTCTAGAATGTCACTAGCTTCGGTTATTACCAGAGCCTATCATATTTAATTCAGTTTTCATTGGCATGACATGGCTAGAGGGGTTTTGCGGTCAATGAGTGTTGCATATCCCGTCAGTATCTAAGTGCACGGCGCTGAATCGCGTTGAGAGGGAGGCAGTTACGCGTTCTGGAGTTATTTGTGATGGGGGCCATGGTTATTACGAAGGAAAAGAATTCAGGCTACTTAGTGTTGGATGCTTTTTACGCCGAATGTACTATTTACTCTTGCTACTTTCCGCGGATCGAATTTTTATTGAGTAGGAGGGGAAAGAATGCAATGGGAGTGTTTTCACTGCGCAGAGATTATTGTGGGCGGGCCTAATATAGTCCGAGTACTAAATTTTCATATTGTTCGCATAACAAGTGGCCCGAATTCTTTTCCCTGGTTATTACACACCTTCCTACATTTTTTTCTTGAGGGTAATCATCAGGAATCAGTTTGTTCTGCTATTTTCATTATTATTATTATTATTATTATTATTATTATTATTATTATTATTATTTTGTTATTTTCATTGAGTATACTGTCCTGTTAAGCCTATATTTCACGCATTTGAGGCGTCATGCTTGGCTTATGACTAAAGACCGGACTTTTAGGATGTAAAAGGTACCTACCTAATTTAGGCAACTTAATTAAGAAACTAGATCTTTATATTCTCATGTAGGTTCTTAAAATGGGCCATTAAAATTAAATAAATAAAAATTTTAAATCAAATTGGAGGGAGGAAATTAATAAAATACTCGGTGCGTTTATTTATTTATTTATTTTTTAATCCAACACCTGTTTACCTATTATGAAGCCGAATTTGAATATATTATGAGGTGTATAAAATACTAGTGGAATTATGAACCCATAATTAAACTGTTATTCAAAATCAGCTTCATAATAAACATGTGTTGGATAAAACTATGTATTACACTCGTGCCTTAACAGCTAATAAGTCACTTGTATAATAAATAGCTATTAATGCATAGTACTTTGGATTTTCGAATCAGACCTGGTTCATCATCAGTGCAGCTTCAAATTTAATCATTCTAAATTAGTGAACACGTCTAAAGCTTCAAATATCATTTCGAATATTTAACAAAAGTTGAATATTTTTTTGGAACTCGCTAATTATAAGTTTAAAAACATATTTTTCGATTGTCAACTTTTATTGTTAAATATCTGAAATGGTATAACTAAAGACAGGATTATTGTAGGTGGCTGAATTATGAAATTACGTTTTATTTTCTCATAGTAAGTATTTAATTTAATTAAATAAAATATTAAAATTAGGGGCACCATCCAGAATTTTGTATGAAATTAAATTGCATGTACTTATGACATGGTTTTAGGGTCATTGTGTCAGTCACATTCAGGATAATGACAATTCATATTCGAAGGTGTTGACAGTAAAGAAAATCGCGTTTACAAACAAAAGTTTCTATTATTCCAAAGAAAAGGTATTATTTAGGTGAAAAAAATATATATAAATTAGGTGGAAAAAGTTGCAATAAGTGAAAAAAAATTGAAAAATAGGTGATTTAGGTGAAATAAAATTTGGTCAAATGATTCTATTTCTGATGAAACGAAAATATATGCAAGAAAATCTATCTTTAAAACCTTAGAAACTGAAGGAAGGCGTTTTACCTAAAATCCTGTCCTTACTTATGATGTATACATGAGCTACATGTTCTGGCTTAATAGATTCTGCTTTGAGCAAATGTTAAATTCAATTTTTGATAAAATATATAAATTCAAATTTGTTGGCATAATAAACTTTAGTAAATGAGGTACATCTCGAAGTAATGGTTTTGTCATATACGATTTGTATGCTTTACAGGGCAGTGCATGATACACTCTTTCTGAAAATTATATAATTATAAGTAGATTTTTTTTTGGAAATGATTGGATGGAAGTGTAAATCATTTCCTTTTTTTTAATTGCCTTTTATTTGTGTTATTGGTTGATGTAAATAAATTTTGTAATGGCAGTTTGGCTGAGTTGTATTCCCATCATGTATTTGTAAAAAATATGGGTCATATATCTGCAAGGTTTGGGTCTTTTTTTGTCGTGTGCGGAATTTATAGCCGTCGGTAATGAAATTCGGTCGATGTTTTCGGTTTTGTTTTTATTTAGTGCGAAATTTCAAGTTTGAAATTTCGTCTAGGGAAGCCGTACCATAATAAATCCGCGCCCGAAGTGAAGTTCGCTTCTAATATTTGTATTCAACACTGAATACCTAAATTTGACGACCGTGTTTTTGTATTCAACGTATAATCGCCCTCGGCTGTGTGGTCATCCGATGTTTAAGAGGCGGGGGTTTCACCTATACTATATAAACGATCGTACGTTATACATCCCGTAAGGTAACGTTGGCCGCATATAAAATGCAAAACGCGAAATCCAATCTAGCTGAGAGCAGCTATTTGTTTTTTAAGAGTCGCAAGTCGGGGATGTATTCGTCTACTTCATATATCACGAGCTACTTCTACGGTACATGCTATTTGAATTTACTTAGCACTTTATACGTTCCATCTCTTAAAAATATCAACACAAGTATACGACCTTACTTTTCTCAAAACTACATCATAAAAAAAAACTCTTACATTTCTAAATAAACCCTATAAATGAATTATATTATCCATTTTGGACTCGAAGGATGTTGATTTCTGATAAAGTTATTTCTTGCAACTTAACACTCGAATGGCTTTAGTAAATGCGCTCGTAACGGATCGGACACTTATTCTGAATCACCCTGTATACGATTTGTTTGAAAAAAAAGGAGGCAACAAGCACATTTGTGTTTTACAGCAGGGTGAAGCTGTAGGTAACGCTTATTAATGATTCTTCTAAGGTCAAAGCATGATGATTATTTTATTATTATTGTACATAGGTGTACAACCAACCGGTTACATATTGCCTTTATATAACACCGATAATTACCGTATCAAGGCGCCGATTAAATTATCCCAAGGTCAAAGTGCAAACTTGCATCGTCTCTCGTTTCATGCACCAAGGTTCAAATCAAATTTAAGAAATTTCACATATATATCTTCACACGATCAACGGAATTTATAATCAGAGCAGGTTGTGACATTTTCCGAAAAGTTGGCAACACAGGCATACACCAAAAAAAAAGTAAAGGAGACTGTGGTTTAAGAAATAATTGAAATTAATCTCCGCCCACAATAATTTTATATCCGTAGAGCTAAGCTGCCATCTTCAGTACGCTACCAACTTAAAAGCACTTAAAAACATCTAAAAACAACCTAATCATCCTAATAATTTAATAAGTTTTTACATTTTTATGATTTTATTAGGACGGTTAGGTTGTTTTTAATTGCTCTTAAGTTGCTAGCGTACTGAAGATGGCAACTTAGCTGCCGAAATACGTATCTACGGATATAAAATTATTGTGGGCGGAGATTAATTTCAATGACAGACTTACAGTTTGAAATTAAATATTTTAAATGTCGGAATTGTGACACTTATTTTCTTTTTTGAATGATTAATAATAAACGGATTTGTCTAGTGGACTCCCCCCCCCCCCCCCTTATTTTCTGCAAAAAGGGTTTAAACCACCATCCATACAAAATAAAATAGGAGTAACAAAATCAAGATTGTTTAATTAAAGCACGAGCATAACCTCAAAAATATGACAACTGTCAACTTATTATTTAATTTATCATTGTATCCAACCAAGCAACATAGAATATCACCAATCAGAGCGGTCGCTAATTATGAATTCCATTGATCACGTGGTATTTAAACAATCCTTTTAATATCCGTGTCTTTTGTTAAATGAACGTACTTCAGACTAGTCATTAGTATGATACTTCATACTACAATGTGATCAACGGCGTTTATAATTAGAGCAGGCTGTGATACTTTCAGAAAAGTTGCCAACACAGGCTTGCAGTTTTAAATTAAATATTTTAAGTATCAGAATTGTGACACTTATTTTTAATTTTTTTTTTTTAATGATTAATGGATTTGTCTTGTGGAAACCCCCCTTATTTTCTAAAAAAAAAAGGTTTAAACCACCTTCCATACAAAATAAAATAGGAGTAACAAAATCAAGATTGTTTAATTAAAGCACGAGCATAACCTCAAAAATATGACAACTGCCAACTTATTATTTAATTTATCATTGTATCCAACCAAACAACATAGAATATCACCAATCACAACCGCCGCTAATTATGGATTCCATTCATCACGTGGTATTTAAATAATCCTTTTAATATCCGTGTCTTTTGTTAAATGAACGTACTTCAGACTAGTCATTAGTATGATACTTCATACTACCATGCGATCAACGGCGTTTATAATAAGAGCAGGCTGTGATACTTTCAGAAAAGTTGCCAACACAGGCTTGCAGTTTTAAATTAAATATTTTAAGTATCAGAATTGTGACACTTATTTTTAATTTTTTTTTTTTTAATGATTAATGGATTTGTCTTGTGGAAACCCCCCTTATTTTCTAAAAAAAAAAAGGTTTAAACCACCTTCCATACAAAATAAAATAGGAGTAACAAAATCAAGATTGTTTAATTAAAGCCCGAGCATAACCTCAAAAATATGACAAGTGTCAACTTATTATTTATTTATCATTGTATTGATTGACAATAAACGGATTTGTCTAGTGTAAACCCCCTTTATTTAAACAAAATAAAAACAAAATAAAATAGGAGTGACAAAATCAAGATTGTTTAAAGCACGAGAATAACCTCAAAAATATGACAACTGTCAACTTATTATTTAATTTATCATTGTATCCAACCAAACAACATAGAATATCACCAATCACAATCACAGCCTCCTCATTAGAGGAATTCATAATTATATGAATTCCGTATTTATTTAAAACCATCCTTTTAATATCTGTGTGTTTTGTTAAATGAAGACGCAAGTTACGCATGACGCAGAGCAAACAAGAACGGTTGCAAATTACAAGTGAAACAAAAGAAAAACGTAACGTAACAAGGAAGAACACATTCTGATTTCAATTTTAGTTTTGTGCTCGAGCAAAAGACAAATAGGAATAAAAAATCGCGGATGTGTAACAAACAGAAAAAGCATGCATGCAGATATGAATGGAAAAAAAATTAATTCCTTCTTTTTTTTAAAAAAAAAATGAGTAGGTATCAAGTTGCTAATGGAAGTAGAAGTAGAGTGAGCGGTTCCTTTTTTTTTTCTTTTTATTTTCGTCGTGTCTCCGTGGTTCGTATTTTTAATAAATAAACTATATTATGAAGTTCTTTTTTTTTTTTTTTGAAAAATATTCCAAGAGATAGAGTGTTCGGTTTTAATACACTTGTGTTATGTGAAACGGTAAGCTGTCATACATGTTAATAACGCCTAGCATTTCCATTTAATTAGTGAATGCCATTGTGTGAGTTTTTAATTATCTCTTATTTAATTAAACAAGTTCTTTTTTGAGTGAAGTATACGAAGCGTAAATGCGCGTGAACTATGTTTATTCTTTTAATAGTGGTAGAAAAACTAGTTTAGAGATTTTTAAAGCCGCGGCGTTAACAATAAAAGCCAACAAACAAAAGAAGAAAAAGAATAAGTTGTAAGTGGAAGACCATTTGCAGGCGCCATCGGAGTAAAAACAATCAAATCAAACTGAAACAAATTTACTAGTGGAAGGAAGCTCGTCCACAAATAAATTTACATGGAATTAATCTGAAAAGGCAATAAATAAGGCCCGCTCGCCACCAGAAAATTCGTCAATGATCCCCACAATAAGCATTTGTCTAACGGCTCGAGATGCATATCAAAAAGGGTGCATTAACAGTCACAGCACGAGCTATGTCTAGGCGGAACTTTTTATGTACTCAGATCCTACTGATAACAACGCTTTAATGATGAAGTGACAATTTTATGTCACATAACTCCACCTTTTTCACTAAACCCATCTAAAATGCACAATTAAGCCGAGCACCGAAGCTTTTAACTAAGCCAACACCAATAGAAATTAAACAATCACGAGCCCATTTATTATCTATCATTTTAATCAATAACGTACCTACATTTTATTATCTTCTTACGATCAACTTATTAATGATTTATTTATTACATGCACGATACTAAAATTCATTCTGAGAAACCGTCCCCTTTTTCTTTCTATTGGTAACAACAAATTAATATTTTTTTTTTATGCAAAACCCATCTCTACAGGTCACAATAAGAAATGAGTACATCGTTTGCCAGTTGTTTAACGTAATTATTGATCAAATATGGCGGAGTTCCCACCCCACATTCTCTATTAACCCTTTCGCATCGAGGGGCTTCATAATAATGTACCTACCCCCATATTAGGCTCTTAACGTAACCGGCCTATTATATTTACGCTCGCAAAAATACGATAGAAAACAACATTGTCATAATGCCTTCTTTGTTGCTCCCCAGAACGCATTAAATCTGACCTCGTT
This sequence comes from Prosopocoilus inquinatus, assembly GCA_036172665.1. Lineage (NCBI taxonomy): Eukaryota > Metazoa > Arthropoda > Insecta > Coleoptera > Lucanidae > Prosopocoilus > Prosopocoilus inquinatus. The sequence continues at coordinate 13,702,522 of CM069880.1, read as the reverse complement.
TTCCCGATTTTTCTCATCAATGATGCACCTGCGTGCTCCTTAGTTTTCATAATTCGTCACTTCATTGGAACCAATCTTTTTTTTTTTAACGCTCGTTTTAATGGGTAATCCAATGCCCTCACCATTTCCAACCCCCTGTACACACCGACAGACTCACGTTCACGTGCATACGCAGGGTGCAATTAACAGGGGAAAAAAAGACGCCTACTTGCAATCTGGAACCCTTTGGATACACCCTCTTTTTATTTGGATGATCAATATGGAAGTCCAACGTTATTATACTTTGGAAAATTGAAAACTGTTGTTTACTTCTTAGGTACACGAAAATTTTTGATCGAAGTTATTTGTCTTCAAAATTCTGCACTTCATTGGAACCAATCTTTTTTTTTTTAACGCTCGTTTTAATGGGTAATCCAATGCACTCACCATTTCCAACCCCCTGTACACACCGACAGACTCACGTTCACGTGCATACGCAGGGTGCAATTAACAGGGAAAAAAAGACGCCTACTTGCATTCTGGAACCCTTTGGATACACCCCTTTTTATTTGGATGATCAATATGGATGTCCAAAATGCTTCTGACATTATTATTCTTTGGAAAATTGAAAAAAACTATTGTTTACTTCTTAGGAACACGAACATTTTTGAATGAGGTAAATTGAAGCTTTTTTTTACAAAAACAGCCTTTGTCAAAAATTTGACAAAGTTGAAAAAAAAACATCCATGAGGTGGTATTAATCTCATTACATTCCAAACATTCTAAATCTACATTCTAAATTAAAGATGCTTCAGTATTTCCGGTTGCACAAAAACAATCTTTGTCCAGAAGGTCTTAACCAAAAATTATCCTTGTCAGCGATAAGGGTTGTTTTTGCTGTAAATCTAAAAACAGTATTACTTAACGTTTGTCATTTTTACTAACTTTAATTATATACATTTATTTTTGTAAATCGTTTTGTTTTTTTTTTGCAAAAACAACCTACTTATTTTTTCACATAATTGATAAACCCTATTAAAATTCACATTACAATCCAGATATATTCATATTTTTCCTTATTATTTGAATCCTCCAAACATAAAAAATCTAGTTTTCTTCGGTTTCTCCAAAACAAAGCTTTTTGACATGGGCTGTTTTTGTAAAAAAAAAAAAACGCTTCAATTGTCTTTATTTTTCTTCATAATTCGTTACTTCATTGAAATCGACCTTTTCAACTTTTGTTTTAACGGGTAATCCAATGCCCTCACCATTTCCAACCCTTACACATCGACAGATTCACGTTCACGTGTATATACAGGGTGCCATTAACAGGGGACGAAGAACGCCTACTTGTACACTGGTTCCTTTCGATACACGATGTCCAAAACGCCTTTGTTATTATATTTTGGAAAATGTAAAACTGTTTAATGTCTGGGTATCTACTTCTTAGGGAAACAAAATTTTTAAATGAGGCAAAGCCCTTTTTTCAGATTAAATTAACTTGTTTGGAGATAGCGTTTTATTTTTGGACGGTTTATTAATACTAATAACATTCCTATATGATAAACTTTACTATGACAAATGTGCCACACATTCATTGAAATAAATAAATAAAGCCGGCAATTGATATTATTTCCACATCATTAATTATTTATCGCACATTACCCGATAATTTTAATAAATGTAAAAGCAGATGCATCTGCAACAGTCGGATTGACATCGGCTTCGCATGAAATGCGATAAACGTCCTCAAATGTCACATGTCACACGTACATGCAAGGTCAATTGAGTTGATAAGCAAGAGTGCTAGTGTTACAGAGAGATATGTACGTAGATAATCGTCTTGTATTGTTTTTCATGTATGCGCAAGATGTATTTTAAACGCGAAACCTTTTTTGTTTTTATTCTGCTGTAATAAGTAATAATAACATCTAATACATATCAATTATTTAAAGCAACAGTATCTTCTTCTTCTACCTCCTTGACGAGGAGGAACTTATGCATATTTCATAAACGAACGCTTTCGTTATTATGTAACACCTCAAGGTATGAGTTTGTTTGTTTTTCTCTGTCGCGTTTACCATTACTCGTCCTTTAATTGACTTCTAATATGAATTTACTTACCAACAAATGTATTACTTTGTAACTACGCAATTAACTCGCTTGAGAAACTGCCTACGATAATTCTTCTTACCCGGCGCAAAATTTTCATACCTAATCACACCGACAACTTCAAACCAAATTTATGCATGTATATCATTTCATGAAAAAGTATCAAAGGTAGTACTCACTCAACGAACAGCGATGTGTAAATACAATTGTATAATATGTGATACTGTGTAAAAAAGTTTGAATAATATTGCATTTTTAAATCGAACGGTCAATTTGTTTATAAAAGTATAAAACAGTAAAATATGTACGTGGAAATGTAATGTATCTCAGAAATGTATTTGCGTTCGATGCAAATCCAAGGAAATTCCTGTAGGAATTTATGAAACGGCGGTCTCTAAAGATAAGATGAGTCCGCGAACGGTATCAGAGGTCGGCGGTCGATGATGCATCGTCTTCGGTTAAGATTCTGAGACATCTTCGGTGAAGTAGCGGCAGACTGTTTAGCATAGGGTGTGTACAAGAATACATTCAAATATCTACATCTTTATAGTGGTAGGCATAAAGGTGGCCTTTGTTATTGAAGAAGTGCTACCTAAAAATAGTACATAAGTTTATTTAATGTACTGCGATCGAGTGAACGAACGTAGGCGCACTATACCTATGTATACATGCTATACATGCATATATGTATATGACTGGGTGGATTTAATCATTTCACTCATTTCCTACTACTCTTTAAAACATCCTTACAATTTATAATTGAGACGTACGATTTATTTGAAAAAAATAATCATTACGATTAAAAATCGGTTATCTATTTTTTTTAAATCTATGATTTCCATTATTTTAAAATAAATCCACATCGTGATTAAGAAATGATATTTTCAGGGCGAATAGAACATCAAAAAATAAGGTCACCTTTTCATATAATATTTTATCCAAAACTGAATAATAAGGGAGTTATAACCCCTGAAAAAGGGGCGAAGAATTTTGTTTTTTGGCAATATCTTCTGGATCCTTTAATTTATCAAACTGATATTTTAAACACAGATATAAGGCACCTAACTACGCTCTAAGAACATATTTGTCGGATCCTCCATGCTTTTTAAAGGGTAGTTTTGTAGGGGTAGCCTTCAGTATTTTATCCCTAACTTTTTATTTTTTGCATATTTCGTCAAAAAATTTTGAAAGAAATATTCTTTAGATTATTTCGCACAAAAAAGGTTCTCTTACTGCATTTCGATAAACTCAACCGTTTTGGAATAATTGAGGTTTAAATATTAATATCATAAAATTTAGGGGTAGCTTTCAGTATTTTATCCCTAACTTTTTATTTTTTACATATTTCGTCAAAAAATTGTGAAAGAAATGTTCTTTAGATTATTTCGCACGAAAAAGGTTCTCTTATGGCATTTAGATAAACTCAACCGTTTTTGAATAATTGAGTTTTAAATATTAATACCATAAAATTTCGTATTTTTTACTTTTCAAAAAAAATATATACATATAAAAAGGTGGACTTATTTTTTTATGCTCTATTCACCCTTAAACTATCGGTAGACATTTCTGAATCACGATGTATGTATATAGCTGAGTAGATTTAATCAAACTTATTTATTTTCTACCACCCTATATAATTGAGACATTTCTTTGAAAAAATTGTTACTTGCTTCTTTAATTACCTGTTTAATAACTATGATTTTCATAATTTTTAAATCCTTTTTCTGTTTCGTTCATTAAAGTGCATAGTTTTTTTTTTTATTCAAATTTAGTCGAGATGAGATTATTGTTTTCATTTCATTTTCTGCTTTCTGTTTTGGGGTGAAAACATGTTGACAAGACGCGTTCGTTTTTAATGAATTATTAAAAATGAATTATCGCGTAGAAAAATATTTGTTGAATGCATAACATATGTTCCGGTCCTATTCAAGTTTAATTTGACGTTCGTGTAATTCATTTTCGGTCAAAACACGAGGGTATATCTATAGCAGCACCAAATCAAATAACCATATCTTATAGCAGGTATAAACGGAGATGCATGGTGTTCTATATCTGGGCCCCAGATTATTTATTAACGGGCTGTACTTATTAAGAACACCACAGACGCCCGTACACACTTGCGAACACGCTCGTCTAATAAATACATACATCATGAGATGAGATGAGATTGCGGCCAGAAGAAAATTCTTCGTCGCAATTAAAATATATCATTATTAAATTAAAGTTTACACATCGCCAACAATTGAGGAGTTCTCAGGTTTAGAATTTACAAAAGAATATAAAAAAGCAAAAATATATAAAATTTGTGCGTTTAAAACCACAAACATGCCTAGGCGTCTGTTGCGTGCTTTAAATATACAATATGGCCAAGCAAGATCCAACAGCACCTGGTCATTGGACAACGAACCTAAGCTCTGTTTAGGGGGGCCATATTTTACCAGGTTGTTCTGCATTATACGTTGGGAAAATTTTATTTTATTAGCCGATCAGAAGCGTGCCAATTTTTTTCTTTTTTGTTTTTAACAACAATGCCTCCTGAAACTTGTTGATTTGAAATTATTTCGCTTGATTAATGATGCTAACCGTAATTGTATGCATACCGTGGCGTATCACGTTACTTCTTTTAACACTTATTAAAATCCGTTGTTGGACTTACGACTAGCTGTAAATTCATTAATTAAACAGCTCTTTTAAATTTACTATCAACCCATTCCGTACCATACCATACCATTCCACCCACTATTACAGACACTTAATAAACGTTTTATTTTTATTTTTTGTAAACTGCAGAGGTAGGAATTAAAACCAAAACAAAAAACAAAATGGAATTGCCAACAATAAATTAAAAACAGATTCAGATCTAAATTCTTAACGCTTTATTATTATTGGGATGTATACTATCATTTCTGAGTGAATCCAATTTGTTGAAATATCTTTGACTTCCCAAAATCTCAAATGAACTAAAACGAAAGTAAGGAAAAGAAGATAGATCATCAACTCCAAATAATCTAAGGCTTAGCCCAAGAAGGAAATTAAACGGAAAAGAAGATCATTGCCTACAAATAATCTAAGGCTTGGACCACGAATGTCATAGAAATCCATCGTGATCTGAAGTCAAATTAAGGAGAAGACCATCGACTTGAAATAAGCTAAATCTAAAACTTGAAATCCATCGTGATCTGAAGTCAAATTAAGGAGAAGAAGACCATCGACTTAAAATAATCTAAATCTAAGACTTGGACCATGAAGGAAAGTGTTTTCTATTCATCGACTGCAAATAATCTAGGGCTTGAGCTTTGCTATTTCATAGAAATCCATCATGGTCTGAAATGAAACAAAGAAAAGAAAGATCATCGACTCCAAATAATCTAAATCTAAGGCTTGGACCATGAAGGAAAAAGTTTGCTATTTCATAAAAATACATGATGAAGTGAAATTGAAATGAAACTAAGGATAAAAAGATCATCGACTTTAAATAATCTAGGGCTTGGATCATACAAGCAAATGATTGCTGTTTCTGATCTGAAATGAAATAAAGAAGATCAGCGGTTTTAAATGCTCTTGGGCTTGGTCCATGAAGGAAAATATTTGTTATTTGATGGAAATTCATCGTGATCTGAAATGTAATACAGCAAAAGAACGACTCTAAATGATATAGGGTTTGAACCACGAAGGAAAGTCTTTGCTATTTCAAAGAAATACATCATTTAGTGAAACGAAACCAAGGAAAAGAAGATCTGGGGCTTGTACCATGAAGGCAAATCTTTGCTATTTCATCATGATCTGAAATTAAATAAAGGAAAAGAAGATCAACGACTTCAAATGATGTAGGACTTTGAGTACGAAGGAAAACCTTTGGTATTTCATAGAAAAACATCATGGAGTGAAATGAAATTAAAGAAAAGAAGATCTAGGGCTTGTACCATGAAGGCAAATCTTTGCTATTTCATCATGATCTGAAATTAAATAAAGGAAAAGAATTTCGACGACTTCAAATGATGTAGGGTTTGGACCACGAAGGAAAACCTTTGCTATTTCAAATAAATACATCATGGAGTGAAATGAAAGTAAAATACATCATGGAGTGAAATGAAAGTAAAGAAAAGAAGATCTAGGGCTTGTACCATGAAGCCAAGTCTTTGCTATTTCTAAAAAATCCATCGTGATCTGAGATGAAATAAAAGAAAAGAAGATCATCGACTCTAAATGATGTAGGGCTTGTACCATGAAGGAAAATCTTTGCTATTTCATAGAAATACATCATGGAGTGAACTGAAATTAAAGAAAAGAAGATCTAGGGCTTGTACCATGAAGGCAAATCTTTGCTATTTCATAAAATCCATCATGATCTGAAATGAAATAAAGGAAAAGAAGATCACCGACGGTAAATGATAAAGGGCTTGAACCGTGAAGGAAAATCTTTGCTGTTTCATAGAAATACATCATGGAGTGAAATGAAATTAAAGAAAAGAAGGTCTAGGCTTGTACCATGAAGGCAAATCTTTGCTATTTCACAGAATTCTGTCATGATCTGAAATGAAATAAAGGAAAAGAAAAGATCATCGACTCGAAATGTTCTAGGGTTTGGACCATGAAGGAAAATGTTGATAGAAACCATCAAACAAATGGAGGTGTAGATTAGTAATCATTGAAATGAAAAGAAGATGATCGTTTTTAATGGATACGTTTGAGAATTGATGAGGTGTTTGTTGAAGATACGTTTTAGAAAAGGAGATTAAAAAGATATTTCTATACTTCCTTCCTTTTTGCAATGGTAAATAATGGAGTGGCCTGGGGGGTTGGATATTTAGTTATATGGAGTTTCTAAGAATGCATTATAAGGTATAGGAAGAAAAGGTGGTACTGCGGTGACCATGAGTAAAAAATTTGACTAATTATATTGTAATATAACATATGACCATCGTACGCAAAAGCCAGCAAACAAATGGTGAGTGAGACTTTGAAAGGAAACGCGGAGTTGTTAAACCGCAGAGGAGTTTTTAGGGAAAAGGGAAAAGGGCATAGTCCATTGTTCGGGGCCGCATCGACACATGTCCGATAACCAATTAGCATTAAAATGTTTCGTGACAGATTAGGTAAAGACGATAGTCGTGTTTTCCGACGCACCACTTTTAATGGCGTGTAAGGATCGGAACTCACGATTCTGATCTTTAAGGACCACGACGACATACGGCGTGACATGTTGACAGGCGAACGATTCCAATTTTTAAATAATTCGTGCGAGTTGACATGCAATCGCAACTGATAGATACTTAACTTTATTCGTCGACACGAATTTCAATATGTTTTGAGCCTAGTGTGAACGAACACATTAATTTTATATATATATGTACATATATAGATCGAACGTTTCATTTGTTTCTATTATTAATTTCAACTAATTATCCCTCGCCCTCCTCCTTCAAAAAAAAAAAAAAAACTATTTATTCATGACATCTTCATTGTACAGAATGCCAGGTTTTCTTTTTATTATTAAACAAAGCAAAAAACCTTTGCGCATTTATATATAACACAATTCAATTTTAATAATGTAATGACTTGCTTTTGCGAGAAAGCTCTTTTTAATGAGCGTTGCTATAAAACGGGCTGAGGTGATTTAAAACATTATTATAAACGCCATTAAAATTTGAACAGTGCCGTATTTTGATTTTTTCCAATTTAATTAAACGGCATTAACTTTAATACCTTTGTTACAATACAAACAAGAGCCAGTCTCAAAACCAAACAATCTATATTATGTACAGTCGCCGTCTCGTCTCAATTTATACCAGTGACACAAATTAAGTTCGCGACTGTACATACATATAATTGTGTGTGGTCAGTCAACATTATAACGAAATAACCCGGACAGGTCGGTTTGATTACAATGGAGTTCACGAGCTTACTCCCTTGCTGAGGAAGCCCCAAACAGGACCGAAACAGCAAATATTAATTGGATTATTTTTGATGCACATTAAAAGAAAATTGATCGTGAATCCCATCTTCATCAACTTTGCCCTCCCAGCGAATAAATCCTCTGCGCTTATTTTTATCTATCACAACAGCTTGGCAAAAAATGCACAAAAAATGATATGAGTCCGTGCCTGCATGATAATCGAATTTGTTGTTAGTACCAATCGGGTTAACAAAAAAAAAAAACTGCTCGTGCGTTTACAATTACATTATCCTTGTGCAGTTTATTTAAATAATTTCCGAGCGGTACGATTTAAAAACTCCCACACTTTTGAAATAAGTTTTTCATGTATACTGTTGTAAAAAAAATTATATCATACGGTTTTGAAACTAACTCGGAAGAAGTAACGTGGATGAGTTTTTCATTTATTCAACATTGAATGCAGGTACATATTTTCATTCATGTACACTATCGTACTGTCGTACGTTTTGTTTAAAAACTCACAGACCGGAAGTGAAAACTCTTGAGATAACCAAGTTTTTCACATATACTCTCGTAAGAATATGTTTTATATCGTATGGTTTTGAAACTATGTAAATCAGAAGAAGTGAGGTGAGTTTTTCATTTAAATATTCAAAACCTCCTGTGCGTTGAATGCAGGTATTTTCATTGATGTACACTGTTGTTAAGAAAAAAAGAAATTAGCATTTTCACACTTTTACATGACTGAAACGCGTTGTAATTCTCGTGGAAAACTGCGAATTAAAGCTCAGGCGATTTACACTTGTGCGGAAAAACGGTCGTGTGTGAACGTGCGTGTCGTGGAAATCGAGGATAATGAGTCACGGTTGCGACAAACACTGTTATTCTCATACGTAAGGTGAACATGATGGATGGATGGCATGGTGTAATACTAATCAAGTACTGGGGCATTTTCCGATAAGATAGCAACAAATATGCGAAAGAATTACTACGTCTTGGTTTACAATAAAAATTACTCGAGTATATCCGGAATGTCAAGTTACTTAATTAGAAAACTTCAAAACAATGAGCTTTCTTCGAAATATAATCAGCAAAGTAAGTCAAGCTTCAAATGGACCGCAAAAATATATTTTCGTGGTAGGGTCGGATGTTATGTTGATTTTTTTATTAGTCAGCTGAAATAAAAAGTGAATTTTCCAAAAAAGTTGTCAATTTTGGGGTACGCAGCATGCGCGATATACACTTGTTTCTTAATTCGTAGTAGTGACATCACATTCCGCAATTGCTGCACAGATACGTATAATCTAACCTTTAATAATCAACATGGCGCGATGGTTCAATTTTTTTACACGTTGTGAAGTGTGCTTCTCGTCGAAATCAAATTTGATTGGTTGTTTTTTTGAAAGCGCGCGAGTTTCAAATGAGTCTCCTCATTCTTGAAAATATAAAACAGTTCGAAATTTCTTTGTACTCGTTTTTTTTTTCTTCGTGAAAAGTATGAATTTTGTTAATGTTGAAGGCAAAAAAGGTTATAATAAAATTTTCGCGTATAAAGGCAAATATTTTAAATAAATAGCAAGCGGGGATGTTTCTTGAATTGGGGGGAACAATCTTGGGGCATGCAGCATGCGATTTGCACTTTGCTTCTTCTTAATTTGTAGGAGTGACTTGACGTCACATTCCCCAATTACGCAAGGGAATTTTCGCAAATGCACATAACCTAACTTTCAATAATCAAGATGGCGCGATGGAGTTCAAAAATGTTTTACACGTTGTGAAGTGTGCTTCTCGTCGAAATCAAATTTGATTGGTCGTTTCCTGAAAGCGCGCGAGTTTCAAATGAGCCTCCTCATTCTTGAAAATATAAAACAGTTCGAAATTTCTTTGCAATTGCCTTTTTAACTTCGTGAAAAGCATGAATTTTGTTGGCGTTGGAAGAAAAAAAGTGAAGTTATAATAAAATGCATGTAACTCTAACCTTCAATTAATCAAGATGGCGTGATGGACTTCAAAAATGTTTTACACGTTGTGAAGTGTGCTTCTCGTCAAAATCAAATTTGATTGGTTGTTTTTAGAAAACGCGCGAGTTTCAAATGAGCCCTCTCATTCTTGAAAATATAAAACAGTTCGAAATTTCTTTGTACTCGTTTCTCTAACTTCATAGAAAGTATGAATTTTGTTGGTGAATTCGCCGAAGTCATAATAAAGTTTTAGTATAGTTTAGTAATTTAATTAATAATTAATTCAATTAATCAAGATGGCGCGATGGAGTTCAAAAATGTTTTACACGTTGTGAAGTGTGCTTCTCGTCAAAATCAAATTTGATTGGTTGTTTTTAGAAAGCGCGCGAATTTCAAATGAGCCCTCTCATTCTTGAAAATATAAAACAGTTCGAAATTTCTTTGTACTCGTTTTTTTAACTTCGTGAAAAGTATGAATTTTGTTAGTGTTGAAGGCAAAAAAGGTTATAATAAAATTTTCGCGTATAAAGGCAAATATTTTAAATAAATAACGAGCTGAGATGTTTCTTGAATTGGGGGGAACAATCTTGGGGCGTGCAGCATGCGATTTGTACTTTGTTTCTTCTTAATTTGTGACGTCACATTCCCCAATTACGCAAGGGAATTTTCGCAAATGCACATAACCTAACTTTCAAATAATCAAGATGGCGCAATGGAGTTCAAAAATGTTTTACACGTTGTGAAGTGTGCTTCTCGTCGAAATCAAATTTCATTAGTCGTTTTCTGAAAGCGCGCGAGTTTCAAATGAGCCTCCTCATTCTTGAATATATAAAACAGTTCGAAACTTCTTTGCAATTGCGTTTTTAACTTCGTGAAAAGTATGAATTTTGTTGGTGTTGGATGAAGAAAATGCGAATTCGCCGAAGTCATAATAAAGTTTTAGTTTAGTTTAGTAACCTAACCTTCAATTAATCAAGATGGCGCGGCGCGATGGAGTTCAAAAATTTTTTACACGTTGTGCAGTGTACTTCTCACCGAAGTCAAATCTGATTGGTTGTTTTTGAAAGCGCGCGAAATTCAAACGAATTGTCGTATTTTTCATTATAAAACAGTTCTAAATTTCTTTGTAATTGTTTTAACTTTATGAATTTGTTAGTGTTGAGGAAGAAAAAGTGATTTCACTGAAGTTTATATGGTTTTCGCGTATAAGGACAAATACTTTAAATAAATAACGAGCCGAGATTTAGTGGTGCGTTATAATCACCAATTTCAACGGTAATAAATTAGAATTAAAGGTAAAATTAAATAGGGTCCTGCTAATAAATCATCAATATAAGTTACGCTAAAACGTGCCTGTAATATATGCAAGTGAGTGCGCCGCGGGTCGTTTAAAACATACAAGCGCCTCATCGAGCACTCATGCCCTATCAATTACACTTTTATATTATTAATAATCCGCATCGGTCTTTTCTTCTTTTTCTTTTTCTTCTTCTTCTTCTTCTTCTTCTTCGTCTTAAACACACTGCAATTTAGTCCGATGCAACGGGAAAAAATGCCGAGGACTTTAAAACGTACACACTTCATTCACTTTTTAACATTTAAATTTAGATCACACAGAAAATTTTTAGATATATTATTTAAGAACTTCGTTTAATAACGAAAAATTAAAAGTATGAAGGATGACAAAATTTGAAGCAACACCTGTCAAAAATAGGCAAACAGAAAGGATAGAATCAGAAGAGGAGCATAAGACAGAAGGCAAGAGTTAAAAAGACCAAGAAGCAAAACGTGAAACATTGTAAAACGAAGGTGCTGAGGCATTTAATACAAAACAGAAATAACAATAACAAGAAGAAAAATGAAGACTGAGAAGTAGGAAGGCAAAGAAAAACGGAAGGACGAAGAAAAACGTGAAACATTGTAAAACGAAGGTGGTAAGGCATTTAATACAAGACAGAAATAACAATAACAAGAAGAAAAATGAAGACTGAGAAGTAGAAAAGCATAGGAAAACGGAAGGACGAAGAAAAGGATAAGAAGTGAAACATTAACATGAAGAAAGGCAAGATGGTTTAAAAATAACAAGAACAACGAAAAATAAATAAAATGAATCAAGAACAGGCTCCAAGTTAGTGGTTCTCAATCAAAGGGGGCGTTTCGAAAATAAAAATAACTTTATCTAATGAAACGAAATCACTTTTCAAGTTTTAACATATTCGAAGGAGTTAATTTAATTCACTAATTGTTTAATTTGTTTAAATTTTTAACAGAAGATGAAATCCATTACTTAAAAGCGATGTAAAAGAAAACGGCACGAAAAAAAGAAAACAATTACGTGTTGTAAGAAGAAGGTCTGTGAGAAAACACACACAAAAATGAATATAAAAATTTAACCCGGTCATTACTATAATGGCCGTTTAAATAATTCATTTAAATTACACACTTTGTTAACGATTTTGTTGTCATTTAATCAAATATTGAGGCAAGTTGCGTGCAGAGGCGAGACACAAGGGACCAGCAATCATTTTTAATTTACTTTGGTCACAAAATCACAGCCAGGTTTCCTTTTTCGTTCTTAAATTTGTTTTCTTTTTTTTTTCTTCTTTAATTATCTAGGTACAGGTTCGGAATTTTGGTTTTATCTCCGTGGACTTTAAAACTATTTTATTTACAAAATCAATAAATTGCAAGCAGAAAGAAAGAAACTGTAAAGCATCTATCTCTTAGGAAGATAGGATTGATTACATTTTCGTTTTCAATCACATCAACAAACTTGGATGTTTTGACAATAATGCACTTAATCAAAAACTCGTCGGAAACTTTGATAATAATCCAAGAAGAATGGATGCTTTTAAAACTTGACAAAATTATGTTTTTCTTTTCTTTTTTTTGTATTTAAATAATTCTCTTCAGATAACCGTTTTTATTAATTCGAATTTGATTATTTTTTTTTTTTTTGATTCGAGCAAAGAATTAAGTTTTCCCCATTTTTTAACTGTGTGGATTTTAAGAACTATTTTATTCAAAAAATCAAACAAATACTGCAAGCAGAAAAAAATGCAAAAGCTTGAGATTTGTTTCAATTTTAGGATATGATATGACTGCTTACGTTTCCGTTTATTAATCAAATCAACAAACTCCGATTTTTTTTTTAATCAAAAACTCGTCGGAAATTATGATGATCCAAGAAACAATTTAAGTATCATTATACAGTACGACCTCTTTAAACCGAACTAAAAATTGTACTGGTTGATTCGGATTTGCGAAACGGTCGGATTATCGAATAAAATACAGAAAATATAAATTGCAATGCAAACTGTAAAGTATTGGCTTCCTGGGATAACAGTACCGTAATACAGCGACTGTTATATGACCGTAAATGACGTCACGTAGCGTTAAAAAATGGCGTGCCATAGCACTGAGAAAAATTTACTTTGACATAAAGCAAGCAAAACGAAACCTTTACATTTTTTCCTAATAGTTCAACTTGATTTGACTTGACATTACTAACACACTTGCAAAATGAAGATTCGCGAAAAAAGGATTCAAAACGTTTAAAAAATACTTTTACGTTTTCTTACGTGACAGTGACATTTCCAGCAAAACATAACATGCTCAATGTCATTAGGTTTTTTTTTTTTTAATGTAAGGAATGGATGTTTGGCTGCACTTGCAATTGCTTCATACTTGATGTATATTGAATTTTTTTTCTTTTTAATAAAGCAATGCAAACTATAAAGAAGTGTTCGTCTGGAGCTCTTCAAGCTCTCTTTCTTTGAACTTGCTGATCTGAACATTTAATTTTTTGTGACGCCATTCACCGCCAAGTTACGGCCGCTGCTTTGTTCTACCGCTATCCTACGAATTCGCGGCTTAGCAGTCAACACTTTAATGAACAATTAAAAGGATAAATAAACAGGGCGTTTATTAGAAAACATGAAACTCGGGGTTTTCCAGCGGGAATTACTTTGCTGTTCGGATTAAGGAGGCGACGTTCGGATTATGGCTTCGAATTACTGCTGTTCGGATTATTGGTGGTTCGGATTAGGGCTGTAGTTGGATTTAAATAATTCTCTACACAGCTAATTTATATTTTTATTGATTAAAATGCGATTCTTTTTTTTTAATTCGAACAAAATTTTGTATATGTACATTTTTTAAATTTCCTTTTAGAAATCTTATTTCGCTTCGTTGTTACAATTTTCCCCCTTATCCTGTGAAATGCATTATTTTTATACTATCCACTTTAATTTTGGTTTTTCGGAATTGTTTTCAAATCTTCTAAACAAATTTTGAAGGCCGTGAAGTTAATAAATTACTTGTTTCGTATTTTAGTTTTTTGGTTCCAAAAGAAAAAAAATAATAATATTTGTCGACCCTGTATAGTATTTTTAAGATTCAAGGGGGAACTGACGTTCAGCTCTTTCCACACACTACATTTGCATCAGTTGCTTTAGTCGCTGTAAAAGGTATTTTTTTGGAAATATTCTGGGGGTATTCTGTTCTAACGTGCCCCATTTTATAAAGGATGATCATTTTTATACCCACAGTAATTTAAACAAACCCCAATTCCTGGAACTGTATGTCATAACTAAAGCTACACAAATTTTGAGTTTTCAAAAGTTCAAAGTTTGGAAATAGTAGAGGAGGTTCTTCTTTAAAATGAAGTTCTTGGGGGTGTTACTAACTCGTGCATGCCCCATTTTATTAAGGATGATCACTTTTATACCCAGAGTGATTTAAACAAACCCCATTTCGTAGAACTGTATACGTCATATATAAGTTACACAAATTTTGAGTTTTCAAAAGTTCAAAGTTTGGAAATAGTAGAGGAGGTTCTTCTTTAAAATGAAGGTTTTTGAGGGTGTTACTAACTCGTCCGTGCCTCATTTTATAAACCATGATCATTTTTATACCCACAGTGATTTAAAGAAACCCCAATTCCTAGAACTGTATGTCATATCTAAAGCTACACAAATTTTGAGTTTTCAAATGTTCAAAGTTTGGAAATAGTAGAGGATGTTCTTCTTTAAAATGAAGTTCTTGGGGGTGTTACTAACTCGTCCGTGCCCCATTTTATAAAGGATGATCATTTTTATATCCACTGTAATTTAAACAAACTCCAATTCCTAGAAGTGTATATGTCATTTTTAAAGTTAGACAGATTTTGAGTTTGCAAATGTTCAAAGTTTGGAAATAGGAGAGGAGGTTCTTTAAAATGAGAGTATTTTGGGGGGGTGTTACTAACTCGTACATGCCCCATTTTATTAATCATACCTGCAGTAGTTTAAAACAACTGTACAGTGTGTCCACGGATTGGGTTCACAATAGGAAAAACTATGGTATTTTTGAGTTTTTGAGAAAAAGTCATTCTTTATAAAAGCTTTTGCTTGTCCTAAGCCCTCCCCTCCTCCAAAAAAAAATTCATAGAACGTGGTAAATTCTGCTTGATAACCGAGAAAACTCTTTTTTGAGTTTCGCAAAATATCGCAAAACCTTTTCGTTACGTGAACTGGTCATGAATTAAAATGTATCTTCTCATAATTTCATTTATTATAGTCTTTTTTAACGTCTAATTTGGGATTTTACGGCAGACAATTCAAAATTCCATAACATTCAAATAAATACGCTCTAAAATTAAGCATTCTCGTCTGAATATTTTTTCACGTAAGCGTAAATTCATTCACTAAACATGATTTTAGTCAAAATGTTTGGGCTTTTGGTCATGTTTTATGAAAACTGAAATACAATTTTCTATTTTCCTCAGGTATCGAAAGGAGTTCATTATTTTTGGTATTTTTGAGTTTTTGAGAAAAAGTCATTCTTTATAAAAGCTTTTGCTTGTCCTAAGCCCTCCCCTCCTCCAAAAAAAAATTCATAGAACGTGGTAAATTCTGCTTGATAACCGAGAAAACTCTTTTTTGAGTTTCGCAAAATATCGCAAAACCTTTTCGTTACGTGAACTGGTCATGAATTAAAATGTATCTTCTCATAATTTCATTTATTATAGTCTTTTTTAACGTCTCATTTGGGATTTTACGGCAGACAATTCAAAATTCCATAACATTCAAATAAATACGCTCTAAAATTAAGCATTCTCGTCTGAATATTTTTTCACGTAAGCGTAAATTCATTGACAAAACATGATTTTAGTCAAAATGTTTGGGCTTTTGGTCATGTTTTATAAAAACTGAAATACAATTTTCTATTTTCCTCAGGTATCGAAAGGAGTTCATTAGGATAGGAAGTTTTAGGATAACTTTTATAAAGAATGTGTTTAAAAATACCCAATCCGGGGACACAGTGTATAATGTCATATTTCAAGTTAGTTAGAAATTTTGAGTTTTGGAAATAGGAGAAGCGGTTCTTTTTTTAAAAAAAATTATGGACTCAATGCAGTTATGTGCTATGGCAATTGTGTACACACTTGCAAGTTTGTCCTAGATAAACCTAGCGGCGTGTAAAAGTGTATCACCCGAAACTCGACTTACGTTTAAGGGATGCCTTAACGGTTGTGATGTCCCCATAGTTAAAGGTGGTAAGAGATAACGATCCGACATGAAGTCGAAGCGTCTCGACGGCCCTGTTCTAGGGCCTTGGGTCGTGCTGCCGCTGGCGTTGGGCATCAGAAGCATTGGTTTAATTAATACACAAAACACCAAATAGAATTTACAACATGATGAATTTTAGGGCGGCGAAAAAAGTTTGGGTTCACTTTGTTTTTTTTTTTTTTTGCTTTTTTTGGTTTGGCGTCGCGCAAATTTTGGGGGCGCACAGGAGAGCACTAGCACATTTTCAGTTCGCACGCACTGTAAACTCGCATGTTTTTTTTTTTTTAATTTCGAAAACAAAAAAAACGAATGCGAATCGAATTCTAATTTCGGTTCGGCGCGGCGCGGGCCGGCACTGCTGTAAACGTTAGTTAGTCGAACTAGGATGCAGCCGGCGGTTAAGAAGTAGGCGAGATGAAGGTTATGATTTGCAAAAAGTTCGCTGTCAGTAAATAAAAGCCCGCTGAAACATTTTCTATCTATTCACATGATTGATTCATGCACTCGGATTCAGAACCCGCGCTTGCTGCACCCGCCGCAGTGGTAAGCTGCAGTACTAACCAATTGCTACCCCCTCCAATTGTTAGTGGTTCGACCGTAACCGAAGACGTACGGTAAAAAACGAAATTCTTCTGTAACATACATAATTTTCCTTATTAGATTTCTTAATTAGGTTTAACATACATTTAAAGATAAAGTGTACGCGCGAAACTCTCATCATCATCATCTTCTTCTTCTTCTTCTTCTTATTACAATACCCCCCGTCCCCCTCTCCCATAAATTATCCTTTGTAATTCAAAAAAATATATACATATACTTAGAATCACATCCACCCTATATGTAATCTATATTTCGAACGGATTAGAATGAGGATGTGGATGTGGATGACGATGAGGATGAGGATGGGGATGGGGATGGGGATGAAGATGAGGATGAGAATAAGAATAAGAATAAGAATGAGAATGGGGTAACAACAACCACTTCCTCTCCTCATTAGTAAAAGAGGTAATTAAGTTTCTTGTAAGTAATGTAGATACCTCAAGACGAATCCGGAATATCACATATCAACTTGAGGTGGTCAGTTCTTAACAAAGTTAAAGAGGGTAGGGGTAGAAACATGAGATTTTGTGGGAGGTTCGAGTTCAATTCGGACCAAAGTGGGGGATATCTTACAACCGTGAGAAGCAGCAAAATTCGTTCTTTATTTATTTCGTTCGGTTGGATGGAAAATCAGAGAGGGACTTTTAACATTCGCGGTGGTTCGTTTCATCGCGTAAACACCCAAAACTAAAAAAAAAAAAACAAAAGAAAAATCACACAAATTTTGGATCACCCCTTATACAGCGTTATTAATTTTACGAAAAAATGTTTCAAATTAAAGTTTCACTGTATCATACGCAGTACATTTTAAAATTAATCTGACGTATACAGAGTGTTTCGTGTAGCCAGGGCGTTAGGTTACGTCGTTATTTTAAATTGAAAACCCTAAACAGGGTGTCCCACTTAACGCGTTATTAATTTTACGAAAAAATTGTTTCAAATTAAAGTTTCACTCTATCACCATACGCAGCGTATTTTAAAATTAGTCTGACGTATACAGAGTGTTTCGTTTAGCCAGGGCGTTAGGTTACTTCGTTATTTTAAATTGAAAACCCTAAACAGGGTGTCCCACTTAACGCGTTATTAATTTTACGAAAAAATGTTTCAAATTAAAGTTTCACTGTATCATACGCAGTACATTTTAAAATTAATCTGACGTATACAGAGTGTTTCGTTTAGCCAGGGCGTTAGGTTACGTCGTTATTTTAAATTGAAAACCCTAAACAGTGTGCCCCACTTAACGCGTTATTAATTTTACGAAAAAATTGTTTCAAATTAAAGTTTCACTCTATCACCATACGCAGCGTATTTTAAAATTAGTCTGACGTATACAGAGTGTTTCGTTTAGCCAGGGCGTTGAGTTACTTCGCTATTTTAAATGGAACACCCTAAATATTTTTATCACGTAAACACCCAAAACTATAAACAAAATAAATCACACAAATTTTGATCACCCCTTATCCTCATTATTTTTTTATTCATCTGCATATTTTAAATGTTAAAATTTAATTTTTCTCACTCTTTTTACATTATACCATCATTTTTCGCTTCTTTTTAATTTATCAAAACGCGAATGTTGTATTATTATTAACGAATAGTTTAAACAGCGACATCCTACGATCGCTTTTTGACCTAACATTGCATTAGAATTGACAAACTGAAGACGGTTTCCTACATAATAAGTCATCCCATGCAAGGCGGCCAATGCTTGCTGTCAAAGCATAACGAAGTTTTAAAAAAAGTTGTTGCAAATCGTTTTTTTTTTTGGGGGGACTCCCGAGCGACGCTTCTGCTAAAGAAGCCCCAAATACGGCTGAAACAGCTGTACAGAGGCTGCATTCAAAACCGATTTGCAACAAAAAAAAATTATTATTATTAACGTGTTGTACCATTGATCTAAGTTAGAGCGACTGTCTTTTGTTTTGTGAGATTTGTTGTTGTCTTTATTTGTTGTTTTCTTTTTTCCTTTTTTTTTAAATAAGCGATCGATTTTTTCCTTCAACTTTCTTTCGTCCAGTCCAGTCCAGTGTTAGGCTTTCTTTTTTTTATTTTGATTGATCTTTTTGATTTGAGTTTAAGCGTTCGCCTTTTGTTTGCCTGCCATAAATAGATATTTTCAGTCTCTAAAATTTGTTTTTTTTTCTTGTTAATTTATCGCTTGCGCAAGTAATTTCTCATTTCCTTTAACAATATCGTTCGATCGCCTTTTGTTTTCTTTTTGTTTGTTTTTTTATCAATTTACGTTTGCTGATTTTTTGCTATTTTGGTCTCAATTTGCTTTTTTTTTATTTTTATCCAAATCAAGCTTAGTTTTTTTATGTATTTTAAATAATTTTTTGGTTTAAATTTAAGCGATCGCGTCTTGTTTCTGAATTTTGTTTGCTTTTGCGAAAAAAAAAACAAAAACAAAATTTTCGAAGAAAACAATTTTTGTTTTCGACTTTTAATTTGATTGGGTTTGAGATTTCTTTTTTTAATTAAAGCGATCGTCTTTTGTTTCTAAAATTAATTAATTTCTTGTTTGTTTGTCTGTTGCTTGCGCAAGGAATAGTCTGTGTTTGTTTTTTTTTATTTTTTAGATTGTTGGGGTCTTTTGTTTTCGCTATTTTATTTTATTTTTCAAATTTCTCCAATTTTTTTTTCAATTTGCCTTTGTCCATTTCAGGATAAGGTTTTTTTTCTTTGTTACGTTATTTTTATTATTGTTTTTCAAATTTTTTGTTTTCTTTCTCCGAATTTTCGAAAGAGATTCCTTCCCAAGGTATTTCCAATTGTTTCTTCGATTTTTAATTCTTTCTTTCTTTTCTTGTTTTAAAAATTGAAGCGATCGTCTTTTGTATTTGAAATATGTTTTTGTCTCTCTTTATGTGTCGCTCGCGCAAAGAATTTGCCGTGTTCCTTTTTTCATTTTACTTGAAGCACGATTCGATCGTCTTTTGTTCTTTTTTTCTTTCTTTTTTTTCTATTTACGAAACGATTGCGAATTTTAAATTATTGATTTGTGATAAACAGTTTTAAAAACAATTCAAATGATTCTCAAATAATTTTAAGAAATATTCGTTTGTCATCAATTTCGACGATTTTAAATTTAATAAAGCCAGAGTTTGATGATCGAATGGTATTTGTCTCTAACGATTCAAGAATTAACGATTCTAAGTTTAACAAATCGAGAGTTTGATCGAATATAACTTCGTTCTAACGATTCCTCGAAGTTTTAAACAATTGGTTTACGATCGGTTTTCAACGACCCGAATGATTCTAAAATTTAAACAAACAGTAGCTATGTAAACCGATTTAACGTTCTAAACTTAATCGACCAGGAGTTTGATCGAACGTAACTCGTTTCTAACGATTGTAAATCTTAAAGAATTGGTTACGATCATCGGTTTTCAACGACTCATACGATTTTTAAATTTAAACAAACACTTTGTAATCAGTTTTAACAATTCTAAATTTAATGACGCGAGAGTTTGATGATCGAATGTAACTTGCTCCTAACGATCCTGAATTTTAAAGAATTGGTTTATGGTCGGACTCAATGATTCTAAATTTAATAGAGCCGGAGTTTGATGATCGAATGGAACTTGTTTCTAACGATTGCGAACTTTCAGTTTTAACGATTCAAGATATAACAAATCGAGAGAGTTTGATCGAATGTAACTTCGTTCTAACGATTCTTCCAAGTTTTAAAGAATTGGTTTACGATCGGTTTTCAACGACCCGAATGATTCTAAAATTTAAACAAACAGTAGCTATGTAAACCGATTTAACGTTCTAAACTTAATCGACCAGGAGTTTGATCGAACGTAACTCGTTTTTAACGATTGTAAATCTTAAAGAATTGGTTACGATCATCGGTTTTCAACGAGTCACACGATTTTTAAATTTAAACAAACACTTTGTAATCAGCTTTAACAATTCTAAATTTAATGACGCGAGAGTTTGATGATCGAATGTAACTTGCTCCTAACGATCCTGAATTTTAAAGAATTGGTTTATGGTCGGTCTCAATGATTCTAAATTTAATAGAGCCGGAGTTTGATGATCGAATGGAACTTGTTTCTAACAATTGCGAACTCTCAGTTTTAACGATTCAAGATATAACAAATCGAGAGAGTTTGATCGAATGTAACTCCGTTCTAACGATTCTTCCAAGTTTTAAAGAATTGGTTTACGATCGGTTTTCAACGACCCGAATGATTCTGAAATTTAAACAAACAGTAGCTATGTAAACCGATTTAACGTTCTAAACTTAATCGACCAGGAGTTTGATCGAACGTAACTCGTTTCTAACGATTGTAAATCTTAAAGAATTGGTTACGATCATCGGTTTTCAACGAGTCACACGATTTTTAAATTTAAACAAACACTTTGTAATCAGCTTTAACAATTCTAAATTTAATGACGCGAGAGTTTGATGATCGAATGTAACTTGCTCCTAACGATCCTGAATTTTAAAAAATTGGTTTTTGGTCGGTTTCAATGATTCTGAATTTAATAGAGCCGGAGTTTGATGATCGAATGGAACTTGTTTCTAACGATTGCGAACTTTCAGTTTTAACGATTCAAGATATAACAAATCGAGAGAGTTTGATCGAATGTAACTCCGTTCTAACGATTCTTCCAAGTTTTAAAGAATTGGTTTACGATCGGTTTTCAACGACCCGAATGATTCTGAAATTTAAACAAACAGTAGCTATGTAAACCGATTTAACGTTCTAAACTTAATCGACCAGGAGTTTGATCGAACGTAACTCGTTTCTAACGATTGTAAATCTTAAAGAATTGGTTACGATCATCGGTTTTCAACGACTCATACGATTTTTAAATTTAAACAAACACTTTGTAATCAGTTTTAACAATTCTAAATTTAATGACGCGAGAGTTTGATGATCGAATGTAACTTGCTCCTAACGATCCTGAATTTTAAAGAATTGGTTTATGGTCGGACTCAATGATTCTAAATTTAATAGAGCCGGAGTTTGATGATCGAATGGAACTTGTTTCTAACGATTGCGAACTCTCAGTTTTAACGATTCTAAATATAACAAATCGAGAGAGTTTGATCGAATGTAACTTCGTTTTAATGATTCTTCCAAGTTTTAAGTAATTGATCGGGTTTCAACGACACGAATGATTTTAAAATTTTAAAAACAAATAGTTCTAAACGTTCTAAACTTAATCAAGCAGGAGTTTGATGATCGAACGAAACACTTATTTCTAACGATTGTAATTCTTAAAAAATTGGTTATGGTCATCGGTTTTCAATGACTCACGTGATTTTCGTTTTAACGATTCTAAATTATTTAATGAAGCGAAAGTTTGATGATCGAATGTAACTTTTAACGATTTTAAATTTAACAAGCCGAGAGTTTGATCGATTGTTACTTGTCTTTGGGTGTCAATGATTCTAAATCGAAACAAAAAAAATAGTTTATTGATTGTAAATTTAATAAATCGAGAGGTTGATGGAATGTGAGTTGTTGTGTGGAAGTTTTGTCTAACTTTGAGGAGATTTGTTTGGTTGAAAGTATTTATAGGTGGTATAAAATGAAAGTGAGAGTGTTTTATCATGGAAATGTAATCACGTCATATTTAGCCGCGTAACAAACCGGGAATATATATTTAGCACGCACTCTAGAGATAACAGAACAGACTGTGAAATCATGAGATCAGGCGATAAAAGCTATTTTGCCACAGTCACGCATTTTCAAAATCAACTAAACATAAATCGACTATGACTTCAGTGCCCTACATATGGGTATATTTTTAGATGCGATCGGTTAAAGGCGTCGCGGTTAATAAAGTTGCGTTCACAAATCGACATCTACCTCAGAAATTTGTTTTCTTGTTATTATCTACTAAGTTTGATTTTTTTTTTTGGTTGCTGAGATGGAAAAAGTGTTACTTACGACTTCCATAATACCAGTCGAGGTATTTTTAACATGACGGTCAACGAAAGGTAGAGTGGCAGTAACTGGCATTTCTGATGTTGTTCTTTCCCTCTGATTAGGAACCACTGGACTCCGACTGCCTCCTTCGCCTTTAATAAAAGACATTTCAAAAAGATTAGATAGCGAAAAAGAAGGCCCTCGATATTAACAGCCGGCTGAGTAATCGCTGTTAATTAATCACACACAAATTTGTTCCGACCGCAATAAATATTACACGGTAATGAGTATGATGAATGAAATGGGAAACTTTCGCGCAGGAGAGATCGGCCATTATTTATCAATCTTATTTACCTATTAAATTGCCGCAGCAAACACTTTGCGAACCCTAAACTTTAGTACAGAGGTAACAAGGGCACAGTGTTATCGTTGACCTTATTTCTCTACCTACCAGTCCACACAGGTAAACTACCTTAAACAACACAAGTTCATTTTTGGAAGGCCCAGTTTTACCTCTCAAATATTAACACCAAAACACTCAACTACATTCTCATTTCATCCACACAACTCAACACAAGGATCTTCAAGGATCAACAAGATTAAAATAATTGTACCCAAACAAAAATCCATCATCTCTAACAATTTCCTGAAAGTTTAAAGCTTAATCAAATGATTCTTTCACTTTCTAAACTAGTTTGATTAGACCGTACTGTACGTAAAACTGGGCAAAGTATTTTAAAATTCAGATCAATTGTTTGGGGAAATGAAGCGCCTTCATGTCAATTCGACTTAAAATTCTAACCGAGTGCTTTCAGAACTAATCGAATTCAAATCGAATCATTTTCTCCTTCCTAAATTCAGCGAAAAAATAAAATACTTCTTTATTAATAACTTGAGGGAAGCTCAATTCAATTCAAGAATTCAATCTTAATTCAAATTGATTTACTTTCTCGCTTGCTAAATTGATTTGAAAATTGGGCACACCGAAGCTTACGACAGACAGCATTTTACTAAATGTTGCGGGGGGAAAATTAAAATATTTCTTGAGCTTGAGACATCGCTCACGGATTTGATTTGATTTGAATTGAATTGAATTGAATTTCCAACGCAACAAATTCATGAAGGCCTGCTTCAGAACTACAAGCATAATCGAATTGGTGTTTCGCTTCTGCGAATCAAATAAAATACTTCTTGACTGACTGATAATAACTTGGGCGAAGCTCAAGTGCTTAAGTCAATTCCATTCAAGAATTCATTCTTAATTCAACTTGAATTATTTTCTCGCTTGCTAAATTGATTTGAAGATTGGGCACACCGAAGCTTACGACAGACAGCATTTTATTAAATGTTGCGGGGGAAAATTAAAATATTTCTTGAGCTTGAGACATCGCTCACGGATTTGATTTGATTTGAATTGAATTGAATTGAATTTCCAACGCAACAAATTCATGAAGGCGTGCTTCAAAACTGCATACATAATCGAATGGGTGTTTCGCTTCTGCGAATTAAATAAAATACTTCTTGACTGATTGATAATAACTTGGGCGAAGCTCAAGTGCTTAAGTCAATTGCATTCAAGAATTCGATCTTAGTTCAAGTTGAATTATTTTCTCGCTTGCTAAATTGATTTGAAGATTGGGTACACCGAAGCTTACGACAGACAGCGTTTTATTAAATGTTGCGGGGGGAAAATTACAATATTTCTTGAGTTTGAGACATGTGTCATTCAAGAATTCGATTTAGTTTTCTGAATGAAGCTCTGTTCCGGAATTATTCTTTCGATTCGTGGAAAAAAAGAATAAATTGAGCTTGAAGATTTCGATTTCACTAGTTTTTGAATGAATTGAATCGTGTTGTTTTGCTTTGTAAAAAGGGGATTGTAAAAAAAATTGATAGATACGTCACGTAGGGAGGAAGGAACAGCTGATGAGGCTTTACGTCGTTTGTTTGTTTATCTTGTCGATGACGTATACTTGGAAATTGAATAACGCAGGATAACAGAAGCGGTTGCGCTCTCTTTTTAATTGAATTGAATTGAATTATCCGTTTTTTTTTTGTTTCTCTGTGTGTATTGAGAGAAGACGGACGGATGGATGTGCGGGGGCATTGGTTGAATAAAAAAAAAATGAAACGTGTGAAAGGGCAGCGAGCTCAATATAGATGTAGCAAAATAGTTTTGTTTTCGAGATAAGGCCGGAAAACATCTGGCGATTTAGAAATTTGAAAGCGCGGTTCATTCAGTCACAACACATTATTTTTACGCGACAATCTTAGTGTTTTTCTAAAGCAACATGGTTTTATCTGAACGGTTTTGATTGATTTATAAGCGTAAACAAGTGATATTGTGAAGGGTCACTTGGAACATGGTTCTTTAAAAGGCACATTAAGGTCATAGGCCAGTGGAGATCATGTTATATTGCTTGTAACGGAGTAATTAGTTTTAAATGAATTATTTTGAGAAGTCCCGCACGTGACGTATGTGATGGAAAGAAAAAAAAATATACGGTCTTATTATTTATTTCTTAAGACTCACCATTCTTAGCTAAACTGCCAAACGATGAGAACTGCATTGTTAAGTTTGTTTCACTTCGATTGTAGTAACATAGTTGGGAGAGAGAGAAATGGGGATGTCTTAGCAGGGACGTGGTTAGAAATGTTGTGTCCGAAATAGTTGCGACCGATACAGAATCGAATGACTGTCAGTTGGGCACTGAGGGGTCAAGGGTCGCCTGGGAGCCGGGCGTGTCACAGCGTCGTGACGGCCTATGGTCCCTTCTTCTGCACGCATGCGCAACCATGGAGACAAGCGACAGTCGCTACCGCAGTGACAATTTTATAAAGCCCCGCCCTCTGCGCGTCTAAAATGCGCTCGTTCTAATTTAAACTAACAAATGAAGACTCGTATGATGCGACACATGTGCTCTTAAATTGATACGCGCTCCGAATTAAAACGCCGGAAACAAAAGAAGCCCGCCCGAAGATTTCCCGAGCGTCACGTAAAATTATCCCCGCGAAAATAAATAGAATTCTTAAAGAAATCAATATCAGGTGATACCTTTCGTAAATAATTATAAAATAAAATCCAACGGACGATGTTGTTTTGTTATAAAAAAAAGAACAAACAAACGAAACAATCGCAATTCGCAACAACAGAAGATTATTATTAGGATTCGATTCTATGTGAATGTGATATTTATGAGAATTGATGAATAAATAGCGGAGTGAAATAAATGTATGTAATGATTTGAGATGCCTGGAGTACCCCACCAGGTGGCACTTTGGAGTGGGTGAAATAGGCGTATCTGCAGGTGACATGCAGCGACCGCCCCGCGCTTGCGCTTAAATTACGGTGACATCCCTTCTACCTGGTGACATTGCGACAGGCGTACCCACCTGTTCTATTGGTCCCTATGCTATCCAATACTGTCACTTTACCACTGTTAATCTCATGTCTTTTTGTTAAAATTTACTTGGTTTTTAGCGTCTCGTTATTGTGTCTCATTTGCGAGCCGAACGGAAAATCGATATTCATTAAAAACAACACTCGTAATTCCCAGCTAGACTTCTAAATGGATTCGTCTCGATTGAGGAAAACACCGCGTTTAATCCAACTACTAATCGCGTTTTCATCGGCCAAAGAAACATTTGCGCTATGAAATCGTCACGTGTACATGATCGTCCCTTCGCAGGAGCTCGCGTGAACTAACTAAGTCTGTTTATCTCCGCATAGTGGCAGCACTAAGGGGATCGAACTTTGACCTTTCAGAGGTTCTGAAACAAAGGCACGATCGTTACAAACCCTTTTTTTCCAAACATCGTTCTCAATTTTAATCATCAATTTTCCACCTGCGAAATTATTTATTTAATTGGCAATTATAAATTTTAACTCAAAAAATATCACCTACGAAATTTAAAGATCTCAGGGTTTCCCCCCAAAACAACTGAACAGAACTTACACGATAATTAAAAAAAAGGGTAGATACAATTTTTTGTCATTCATTATTTTTTTCCACCTGCGAAATTATTTATTTAATTGATGATAATAAATTTATTTTAACTCAAGACGTATCGCATTCGAAACTTAAAGCTCTCGGGGTTTCCCCCCTCAAAACACAACTGAGCTGAACTTACACGATAATTAAGAAGGAAAGGTAGATACAATTTTTCGTCATTATTTTATTCCACCTGCGAAATTGTTTCTTTAATTGATGATTATAAATTTATTTTAATTCGAAACGTGTCGCATTCGAAATTTAAAGCTCTCGGGGTTTCCCCCCTCAAAACACAACTGAGCTGAACTTACACGATAATTAAGAAGGAAAGGTAGATACAATTTTTCGTCATTATTTTATTCCACCTGCGAAATTGTTTCTTTAATTGATGATTATAAATTTATTTTAATTCGAAACGTGTCGCATTCGAAATTTAAAGCTCTCGGGGTTTCCCCCTCCCAAAACACAACTGAGCTGAACTTACACGATAATTAAAAAAGAAAAAGAAAAGGTAGATACAATTTTTATCATTGTTTTAATCCACCTGCGAAATTATTTATTTAATTGATGATTATAAATTTATTTTAATTCGAAACGTGTCAGATTCGAAATTTAAAGCTCTCCGGGTTTCCCCCTCCCAAAACACATCTGAGCTGAACTTACAGATAATTAAAAAAAAAGGTAGATACAATTTTTTGTCATTCATTATTTTATTCCACCTGCGAAATTATTTATTTAATTGATGATTATACATTTATTTTAATTCAAAACGTGTCGCATTCGAAATTTAAAGCTCTCGGGGTTTCCCCCCTCAAAACACAACTGAGCTAAACTTACACGATAATTAAGTAGGAAAGGTAGATACAATTTTTTGTCATTATTTTATTCCACCTGCGAAATTATTTATTTAATTGATGATTATAAATTTATTTTAATTCAAAACGTGTCGCATTCGAGGGGTTTCCCCCCAAAACACAACTGAGCTGAACTTACACGATAATTAAAAAAGAAAAAGAAAAGGTAGATACAATTTTTATCATTGTTTTAATCCACCTGCGAAATTATTTATTTAATTGATGATTATAAATTTATTTTAATTCGAAACGTGTCAGATTCGAAATTTAAAGCTCTCCGGGTTTCCCCCTCCCAAAACACACCTGAGCTGAACTTACAGATAATTAAAAAAAAAGGTAGATACAATTTTTTGTCATTCATTATTTTATTCCACCTGCGAAATTATTTATTTAATTGATGATTATAAATTCATTTTAATTCGAAACGTGTCGCATTCGAAATTTAAAGCTCTCGGTGTTTCCCCCCAAAGCACAGCTGAGCTGAACGTACAGCGAAAACACGATAATTAAAAAAAAAGGTACAATTTTCTATGAAAATCAATATTCAATTGTTACTAATTTTTGATATTATTTAAAGTACAAGTCTAATCAAAATAATAATAATAAAATAATAAACACATTCATGCAAACTTCTTTTATTAAAAAAAAAGAAATTAATTCGGGCGAAAAAAAAAATAATTCCTGACTGTGTACTTATTTTAAGGCCCTGTACATATTCAACAATGAATGAAGCAATTAGGATGCATTTTCTTAATAATAATAACAATACGGTAATATTATAATATGCTATGACATTATTATTATTATTATTATTATATAATATAATTGAAAAAAAAATAAATAAATTTGTATTGTGAAAAAAAATTAATTCCCGATTATACATATATTTTAAGGCCCTGTGCACACTTTGCGTTTTAACAAAATTTCTTTTAGTAATTTTTCAATCCAGAATTATTATTAAGTTAAGAATTTGTTTAGTTCTGGAGATGTGTTTAAATATTTCTTCATGCTTTCTCTGTTTAAGAAAATTCTTCTTCTTTTTTATTTTTTGTAAACCCGATTCTTTTATCCTGTTAGTGTAAAATGAAGTCTGATCAAACTGGGTCATTGGGTCAGTCACTTCCCAAAAATGCTTTATAAACATTTATGAGAGTTTAACAAAGCATAAAAATGCTTTATAAGAATTTAATAAAGCATTTGTGGTTACTTGGGTTACGACTTACTTTGACAAACCTTAAAATCCCTTATATTTTCTGGAATTGATTTTATTTATTTGGTTGTACGAGTATCAAATAAATCTAGAATCTTATCTATAGATAATCAGGTCGATTTTGAAACTGTATTAAACTCTTTGTAACTTGTTTAAAACTTTGATTTCTCTTCTAAAACGCCTGCGATTTTTGATTTTTTTATATTATCCATTAGCGGTGTGCAATTTAAAAATTAAAAGTTGGAATTCGATAAAGGCGTAGTTGATTAATCAATCTGATCATCAGTTCTCAGAATTAGAAAAGAGTTTTGACAAAAAGCTTCACTTCAATTAATCACGTTGCGAAGTTCGATCTTAGTTTTTACTTGAAACTGCTTTTTGAAAGAAAAAAAGATAATTTCTGAATTTTCACTTCATTTTTAAAGCTCACTTCAACTGGAAGGTATTTATACATCATTTTTGAAGTGGTCATAAAATTAGTCTAGAATGAAATTAGTCTAGAATGAAACTTTTGCTTTTTAAATTTTACTTTTCGATGTTTTTCACTTCAACTAATTACGCCGCGAATCAATCAAACAATACGATTACTGTTTGGTATAGAACTAAGAAGAAATTAATTTTCTATAAAATTTTGAATCGTCACTTCATTTTCAATTTTCACTTCAACTAATTACGCTGCGAAAGTCAATCTTAAATTCACCAAGAGAGTTGATTGCTAAAAAAAAGGAAAAACAAAATCTTGGATAAAATTTTGAATTTTCACTTCATTTTCAATGTTCACTTCCACTCATTACGATGCGAAAGTCACTCTTAACCCCTACTTATACAACTGTTTGTAATAGAATTGACTGAAAAAGTAATCTTTGGTAAAATTTTGAATTTTCACTTCATTTTCAATGTTCACTTCAACTCATTACGATGCGCAGGTCACTCTCAACCCCTAGTTATACAGCTGTGTGTAATAGAATTGAATTGAAAAAAGTAATCTTTGGTAAAATTTTGAATTTTCACTTCATTTTCAATGTTCACTTCAACTCATTACGATGCGAAAGTCACTCTCAACCCCAACTTATACAACTGTCTGTAATAGAATTGACTGAAAAAGTAATCTTTGGTAAAATTTGGAATTTTCACTTTATTTTCAATGTTCACTTCAACTCATTACGATGCGCAGGTCACTCTCAATCGCTACTTATACAACTGTCTGTAATAGAATTGACTGAAAAAGTAATCTTTGGTAAAATATTGAATTTTCACTTCATTTTCAATGTTCACTTCCACTCATTACGATGCGAAAGTCACTTTCAACCCCTATTTATACAACTGTGTGTAATAGAATTGACTGAAAAAGTAATCTTTGGTAAAATATTGAATTTTCACTTCATTTTCAATGTTCACTTCCACTCATTACGATGCGAACTTCACTCTCAACCCCTACTTATACAACTGTCTGTAATAGAATTGACTGAAAAAGTAATCTTTGGTAAAATCTTGAATTTCCACTTCATTTTCAATGTTCACTTCAACTCTCACTTCAACTCATTACGATGCGCAGGTCACTCTCAACCCCTAGTTATACAACTGTGTGTAATAGAATTGACTGAAAAAGTAATCTTTGGTAAAATATTGAATTTTCACTTCATTTTCAATGTTCACTTCAACACATTACGATGCGAAAGCCACTCTTAACCCCTACTTATACAACTGTTTGGAAAAGAACTGACATGAAGAAAAGAAGAGATTAATCTTCTTTGGTAAAATTCTTAATATTCACTTCATTTTCAATTTTCACTTCAGCTGTGAGACATTTTTTGCTCGGAACATTTTTGAAGAGACCGTAAAAGCAGTCTTTAGATTAGGTTCCATGAAGCCACAGGTTCTATTCTTTTTTAAATCCAATTTAATTTTCAATTTTCACTTCAATTTATTAATCATGTGCTTTTTTACGCAAAAATTAGACTTTAGAATACTTTTTCGCAACTTATTATGTTACTTATGTTTTCAATCAAAGAAACTATAAATTTAGTGTTTTTGTTGAGTTTCACTTCATTTAAAATTTTCACTTTTTCACATCAAATCCACGCTTCGAAATTCAATCTTCTTTTTTCACTTATAGAAATGTTTTGAAAGACAAAATTAAATTAATCACTTCTTTTTTAATTTTCGCATTCTATTTTTATCTTTTGAATTAGAGATGATAAATCGAGTGTTTTCGTTGAAATTTCACTTAATTTTCGCGTTTTATTTTTTGAATCAAAGAAACTATAAATTGAGTGTTTTTGTGGAAATTTCACTTCATTTTAAATTTTCACTTTTTCACAATAAATCCACCCTGCGAAAAGCAATCTTTTTTTACTTAGAGAAATGTTTTGGAAGACAAAACAATCAACAAATTAATCACTTCATTTTCAATTTTCACTTCAACTCTAAAGATATTTTTGCTTGGAACATTTTTGAAAAAACCAATACACAGCCTCTAGATCGAATTTTGAAAGTATGTTCTATTTTTACTTGTTTTTGAAATTTAATTTAATATTTACTTTTCACTTCAATTAACGCTTAGAATTTTCTCTAGAGAAAAAAAATAGTCTTTGGGGCCAAATCCTTTTTTTTCTGTTTTATTGAATCAGATAACTATAAATTTTGTAGTTTCACTTCATTTTCAGTTTTCACTTCAACGAATTATGTGTGCCGGCATTCACTCTTAATAGATTTTCACTTCACTTTCAATTTTCATTTCAACGAATTATGCTGTTGGTACTCTAACTTTTTACTTATCGAATCTCTTGAAAGAGAAAAAGCATCAATGAACGTTCACTTCAGTTTCAATTCTCATTTCAACGAATTATGCTGTTGATGCTCTAACTTTTTACTTATCGAACTCTTTTGAAAGAAAAGAGCATCAATGAATGTTCACTTCATTTTCAATTTTCATTTCAACGAATTATGCAGTTGATAGTCTAACTTTTTACTTATCAAACTTTCTTGAAAGAAAAAAGCATCAATAAATGTTCACTTCATTTTCAATTTTCATTTCAACGAATTATGCTGTTGGTACTCTAACTTTTTACTTATCGAATCTCTTGAAAGAGAAAAAGCATCAATGAACGTTCACTTCAGTTTCAATTCTCATTTCAACGAATTATGCTGTTGATGCTCTAACTTTTTACTTATCGAACTCTTTTGAAAGAAAAGAGCATCAATGAATGTTCACTTCATTTTCAATTTTCATTTCAACGAATTATGCTGTTGATAAGTTAAGTCTACCTCTTTACTTATAGAACTCTTTTGAGAGAAAAGGAGATGAATAAAGTAGTTTTCAATAAAATTTTGAATTTTCACTTCAATTTCGATTTTCACTTCAAGTAATTACGCGGTGAAATTCTGTATTATTAGAATTATTTTGAAGGAAGATTATTATAAAATTAATTTTTGTTAAAATGTGCACTTGATTTTCGGTTTTCACTTCACTTGTCAGGTTTGAGTTTTTTTTTCTTTTTCAATGATTTGAAATCGTTGAAATAGCCTAATTAATTAATACTGGGGATTTGAGTTATATAAAACGAAAGAACTTACCAATAATCCCCATTGTTATTAAGTGATGTTTAAATTGTTTACACTTGGGTTGGGGCTTTGCATAGTTCGAATAATTCCACTGCGGATAATACAATTGGTTTTTCTTTTTCTTTTTTAAAGCCGAAACGACACCGATATCTTTGTTAGATCTTCTAATTTAAGTGTTCCCGAGTGTTAAAAGCGAATGGCAATCGAAACGGGGTTACTACTGTTTTTTTTCTAAATCCGTAATAGTATCGTTTACACTTAGTATTTTTAGGAGTGAAGAAACAAATGTTCAATGAATACGTATGGGTACACGTGTTTCTTCTATTATTATGAGTAAAATTTATAAACTTAGTAGTTTAATTCGAGTTGTTTTTAGTACTATGGGTATGTATGAATGAATGGAGCCGGTCGTTTAAATTTAGACCAAATATTACTTGGGTCAGAGGAACCGAAATAGAATTTTATATAAATGAAATAAATATCGATTGCGGGCGGCGGCGTTGGATTACAATTAATCGGCGTTACGTAAACGTAAACAACAACGGTGAATCCCCCACAAAGAAAAAAAAAACACTCACTCTCAAAAGTTCGCGCAGAATTTTTAGGTCAGTGGATCTCGATAAATACCTGTTGCGGAAGCTGATTCGATTCCGAACACCAACTTTTTTATTTTTTCGTTTAATTTTTTTATTTCTATTTATTTATTTTTTTTTTTGGTTTGTTTAATTAACGAGATTATACCGGGTGATTAAATCTCACCGTCGTCGCGTACACTTTACTTTTTTTTTTTTTTATATACAGTACGTACGAATTAGTGCGAAGTGAAGCCGCGTGCGCTCGAAACGACACGCGCGGTGACAGCCAGTGACAACCGTTCTCTTGATGTTGTTACTGCCGCAGTCGGACTACCACTGAACGCAAGGGGATTGTCGCACTGTCACAGAAGGCGTGCGTGCTTTCACTATGTCATTGCGCACCATGAAAATCCTTGCAGATTAACACAGGACATCTCAGAACTCAGTCAACCTCACCAATTTAACTCCAATCAACGAACAACACGTTCAATCAAACAAAAAAAAAAAGAATTAACGCAAATGGATTCACCTATTTTATAAAACCTAAACCCCCACGGAAGAAACTTAAACGTAAACAACATTGTAGATTAACAATGAAATTGGATTGAACCTCCTAACCACAAGAAGTTTTTTTAAAAACCAAATACGTAAAAACTATAGATGTATTTCGGCAACTATGCTGCCATCTTCAGTAAATGACTACTTAATCACTTCCCTTGTGATTAAGAAGTCATCTACTGAAGATTGCAGCATAACTTCCGAAATACATATAAGTATAGTTTTAAAAAAAAACTTTTTGTGGTCAGGAGGTTCAATCCAGCTTCATTGTACTGGAAACCACAGTCTCCAATACGTTTCAATATTGTAGATTGACCTTGACAAAAAATGCTTAATCACTTCTCTTGTGATTAAGAAGTCATCTACTGAAGATTGCAGCATAACTGCCGAAATACGCATAAGTATAGTTTTTAAAAGACTTTTTGTGGTTAGGTGTTTCAATCCAGTTTCATTGTACTGGAAACCACAGTCTCCAATACGTTTCAATATTGTACATTGACCTTGACAAAAAATGCTTAATCACTTCTCTTGTGATTAAGAAGTCATCTACTGAAGATTGCAGCATAACTGCCGAAATACGCATAAGTATAGTTTTTAAAAAAAACTTTTTGTGGTTAGGAGGTTCAATCCAGCTTCATTGTACTGGAAACCACAGTCTCCAATACGTTTCAATATTGTACATTGACCTTGACAAAAAATGCTTAATCACTTCTCTTGTGATTAAGAAGTCATCTACTAAAGATTGCAGCATAACTGCCGAAATACGCATAAGTATAGTTTTTAAAAACTTTTTGTGGTTAGGTGTTTCAATCCAGTTTCTTTGTACTGGACACCACAGTCTCCAATACGTTTCAATATTGTAGATTGACCTTGACAAAAAATGCTTAATCACTTCTCTTGTGATTAAGAAGTCATCTACTGAAGATTGCAGCATAACTGCCGAAATACGCATAAGTATAGTTTAAAAAAAAAAACTTTTTGTGGTTAGGAGGTTCAATCCAGCTTCATTGTACTGGAAACCAGAGTCTCCAATACGTTTCAATATTGTAGATTGACCTTGACAAAAAATGCTTAATCACTTCTCTTGTGATTAAGAAGTCATCTACTGAAGATTGCAGCATAAGTGCCGAAATACGCATAAGTATAGTTTTTAAAAGACTTTTTGTGGTTAGGTGTTTCAATCCAGTTTCATTGTACTGGAAACCACAGTCTCCAATACGTTTCAATATTGTACATTGACCTTGACAAAAAATGCTTAATCACTTCTCTTGTGATTAAGAAGTCATCTACTGAAGATTGCAGCATAACTGCCGAAATACGCATAAGTATAGTTTTTTAAGAAAAACTTTTTGTGGTTAGGAGGTTCAATCCAGCTTCATTGTACTGGAAACCACAGTCTCCAATACGTTTCAATAATGTAGATTGACCTTGACAAAAAATGCTTAATCACTTCTCTTGTGATTAAGAAGTCATCTACTGAAGATTGCAGCATAACTGCCGAAATACGCATAAGTATAGTTTTAAAAAAAAACTTTTTGTGGTTAGGAGGTTCAATCCAGCTTCATTGTATTGGAAATCACAGTCTCCAATACGTTTCAGTATTGTAGATTGATCTTGACAAAAAAAAAATAGAATTTCTGAAAATAGTCTGGACGGGGCTGTTCCTGGACGAGCCCTCTCTCTCTTTCTTTCCGTGAAAAAAAATGAGAGGCGTAGATGCCGCCTTTCAAAACGTATCGGAAAACCTACACGACAACAACAAGAATCCAAAAAAAGAGAAGAAAAAAAAACATGGGAAAGAAGACACCGAAACCTTCAGCTTTTTTTGATTAAAGAGGAAGCCACAAGTCACATTGATCTTCAACTCACTACACTAAAGCCCAAAGAGATTTGAATGACCCCCTCCGCCTCTTCCCAAAAAAAGCAAGCAAGCTGCTCTCTTCATGAAAGACACAAATTGTATTGGGGGATCTACAAAACGATATTGGGAATCCAAAAAAGAGAAAAAAAAACATGGGAAAGAAGACATCGGAACATCGAGCTTGATTAAAGGCGAAGCCACGAGGGAAATTGAACCCTCCCCCTCCACCAACTCACATAACACAAAAGGCCAAAGAGATTGAATGGTTTTCCCTCCCCAAGAAAAGGCAAGCAAGCTGCTCTTTTCATGAAAAAAGTCGTAGACCTACGCCTTCTAAATTGTATTGGGAAATCTACAAGACGACACTGGGAATGAAAGGAGAAGTCGTAGAATCGGGAATCCAAAAAAGGGAAAAAAAAAGCATGGGAAAGAAGGCATCGGAACATCGAACTTGATTAAAGACGAAGCCACGAGGGAAATTGAACCCGCCCCCTCCCCCAACTCACATAACACAAAAGGCCAAAGAGATTGAATGGTTTTTCCTCCCCAAGAAAAGGCAAGCAAGCTGCTCTTTTCATGAAAGAAGTCGTAGACGTCGCCTTCTAAATAGCATTGGGAGACCTACAAGACGACATTGGGAATCCAAAAAAGAAAAAGAAAGACATGGGAAAGAAGACATCGAAACATTCAACACTTCTTTTAATTAAAGAGGAAGCCTCGAGGAAAATTGATCACCAACTCACAACACAAAAGCACAAAGAGATTTGAATGACCCTCTCCCCTCTCCTCCCAGCAAGGTGTTCTCTTCATGGAAGAAGTCGTAGATGTCACCCTCACGAATTGTATTGGGTGACCTACAAAACGACATCGGGAATCCAAAAAGGATCAAAAAAAAAACATTTCTTCTTTGTTTTCCATTTAGATCTACTCCCACATCTTCTTATTTTTACTCTTATTTTAAAGTCTTTTCCTTTTTCTCTTGATCTCTTCAGTAGTCTCCTTTTCTACCCTTGTAATAAACCCATACCCATTTATTTTGTTTCGAAGCTTGTGCTTGATTTGGTTTTGCCGCCAATATCATATTCTGGCCTTCTTTTCTAGTTTTTCCTTTTAGATCTACAGCCTTTTTCCTGTTATTTTTAGTTATTTTAAAGTCTTTCGGTTTTCTTTTTCATCTCGTCATTAGTTACTTCACATTTTCCCTTTCCACGCTTGTAATGAACCCAAATCCATTTATTTTGTTTCAAAGGAGTTTTGCTTTGCCCCAACGTCCTCTTCTGGCCTTCTCGTTCTCTTTTTTTAAATTATTTTAAAGTTTTTCTCGGTCTGCTACGCCAAGTCTTCACAGATTATTTCACAATCTCTTTCTTTTCCACTTTTCTGATAGAGCGAAAGCTTTTGCTGTCTTTGAATCATGTTTAATCCTGGTTCCATTCTGTCAGTTATCCTGTGATTTCTTCTTTTTTTAATTTGGGCCTGTACTGTTCTGCTCTTTGCGTATTTCGTTAGTCCTGCTTCACCAACGCTTTGCAATCTTATTTAAAATTTTTCTTTTCCACTCTTTGATTGCCCCAAATCGTTAGTTTTAGATTTGTTCTGTGCATCATCTCGTGTCCTTTTTCGTTTAGTTAGGTTTACGCCTATTTTTCTTTGCATATTTTAACTTCCTGTTTCAATTCCTATCCAGCTTCTCTGTGGCTTGTCCGAAGCTCACGTTCTTTTCGGCCTTAAATTTCTTCAAACGTGTTTCGTCTTTTTATAATCCACGTTCAGTACTAAGCACAGTTTCTTACGAGGACTTGGTCTTTCCTAATCCTCTTTTGCAGAATAACTTGGATATTCCGTGACTGGCGTCTTTCCAACTCTTCACTTCTTTCCCCTTTTTTCCCCAAATTGTTTATTCTCATGTTCTTTGCTCGGTCTGCATTTTCCAATCTCTTTTCCCATATGGTGAGTCATTCCGTATTGCTTTAGTAGAGGACTCAAGCTACCCCTTGGTTGTTATTGAGATTTAAGGTTGGACTTCCTGTACTAGATCAATTTT
Source organism: Prosopocoilus inquinatus (assembly GCA_036172665.1). Classification (NCBI taxonomy): domain Eukaryota; kingdom Metazoa; phylum Arthropoda; class Insecta; order Coleoptera; family Lucanidae; genus Prosopocoilus; species Prosopocoilus inquinatus. The sequence continues at coordinate 13,664,874 of CM069880.1, read as the reverse complement.
GACCTTCTTCTTTCTCTTTCAAACTTCTTTCGATTGTCTTAATGTAAGTGTTCGCCCCCCATCGTGGATCAGCAAGTTTCACATTCATTCACATCATTTTGTATGCAAAGGAAACATGATTTGTCTTCATTTTTTAGTTTTGAATCGTTTCTTCCTCTTCAGCCCTCTCGTTTAAATCTTGGAATTCCGTTCGTGCGTTCAGTATTTGCTACATTTGGAGACGACCATTCCATTTCCATACTTACCTAACTAGTCTTCTCCGAGTTTTTTTTTATTGTCAACAACGAAGTCGTTTCCTTTTCTTTTAGTTTTTGCTTTCGCAGCTTTTCCCGTTTTGAATCCACCAATCGACTTTCCATATTTCTTTCTTCGTTCTTTCGTTTCGTACACAGCATTTCACGTACGCTTTTTTCTTATTCGTTTAATAATGATTATACCTATTCCACCAGTCGGGAAAGGCCTTCAAAAAAATGATCTTTGATTAAGGGCGAAACCATTAATTAAACGGAACGAAGGGACGAGGTTCAAAACGTACTGGGGGGGGTGGTGGACTCGCTTGGATTTGATTCAAAAAAGGGACGTAGGCGTCGGGAATTGATCTTGATGAGTCTTTGATCGACGTTGATCATAAAGGACGAAAACCACTAGGGAAATGGAACGAGCGAACGAGGATCAAGACGTACCGGTGGCATCGTTTGGATTTGAGCTCATGTTTGAATCACTTAGATCCAGTTTTTCAAATGGGGTTCAACTTTGAACCCTTAGCAACGATTATTTCAACAATTGTTGTCAAGGATATTAGCTTCGGCTCAAAGTTAAACCGTCAGTGTAAAACTGGGCCTTAAGGATCTTTTTCTTTTCTGTTTTTGCCTTACGAGGACTTGGTCTTTTCTAATCCTCTTTTATAGCACAACTTGGATATTCCAATGCTGGCGTTTCCACAACTCTTTGCTTCTTACCTTTCCACCCAAATCCATTTATTTTGTTTCAAGGCAGTTTTGCATTGCCCCAACATCCTTTGGACTTTTCTTCTTGTCTTTCTTTTTAATAATTTTAAAGTCTTTCTCGGTCTGCTACCCCAGGTCTTTACAGATTATTTCACTACGTCTTTTCCACTCTTCTGATAGGGTTGTCTTTTAAACGTGTTTAATTCTGGTTCCATTCTGCAATTTCTTCTTTTAGGTCTTCTTTATTTAGGTCTGTGCTGTTCTTCTCTTTGCTTATTTCGATTCGATTCTGCTTCACCAATGCTGATGGAACTGTCACGTTTTCTTGATGTTTTTAGTATTTGAGTTCTTTTTACGATTGTAAAATACTTGTTTCTTTGTAGTTAGATTGATTTTCTTTGCGTGTGGTACGTATTTTTTAGATTACCCCCCGTATGTATCCGCCTGCCAAGAAGAGCTTTAGTTTTGATGATGTAATTGATGTCGAAGAAGAAAAAAAAAAGGAAAGAAATTGTAAATGCACGTAACTTGGTTCGGTATATAAGCAGGCAACAATTTCACATTTAGATGTAATTATTTTCTGTTTGCTTTAATGCTCACACGAAGGATGCAGGCAGTAAAATTGGTAAATCTAAATTACAGAGTACAGTTCGCAAGTTAGAGACTGCGTGCAAGAGCGATTCTTTACATGATCTTTCTTAATACCTCCTATACTAATTACCGCAAATTTAAAACTGGTTTCTAATCGGCAAGTTGCGCAAAATATTCGTCGTTGTCGAGATCGTAATCTCGATCGTACCTACCTACGTACCCACGGGCAGTAGTAAACTGCAAGGTGTGAAATTCCCTGGCTACCTATTTACTTTGATGACGGCCCTGTGTGACATAATAAAATTTAAATATTTACCTAAATAATTAGGTTTTATAACTGGGGTCGCTTATATTACCGTTATTATTAAATTTACGCCTTTTTTTCTTATTTCAAATTTCTTTAGCAATCAAACATCTCATTTAACATAGCAACAAACAAGTCTACACATTTTTTTCGATACATATCAAGTTGAGATAGTTGTCATTTTGACCTCCCTCCAATCAAAGCTACGTTGGACGTTAGTACGTGATGTAGAAACGTCAATTACCGTTATTCCAATTTCAATCGCATGGACGTTTAGCGGAATTTTTACAACCTCTGTGCTTGGATGTTCGACACGATGTTCGTCGACTTGCTTGGTCATGAAATAAATTGATCTGTGTCATAAACAGGGAAAAGAAATCGGCCCACTTCTTCCGCGAATAATAATTTTTCGATGTGCGAACACGAACACTCACACTGTCTTCCTTCCCCTCCCACTTAATAATAATTAGATGCATCGAAACCATAGAAATAATGAATTCATTCAAGGTAAAAGGTGTCCAAATACTAAGTGGGTTGAATTCTTTTCCCTGGTTATAAAAATGAAAGAGAACTCTGTGTTTTCTTGAGTGTAAGACTGTCGCAGTAATCGATCACACAAAAGTCAATCTAGAAATTCCTCTCTTTTGGTAAACGGTCCTTGCCAATTGTCCGGATAGTATAATCCGACATATCTACTTAATCTGACTGACGCAGTCATTAGCAGAAAAAGAATAAGAAGAAGAGGAGAGCCCCACGTCTGGTCGGTTAATGTCACCTCCCTTCGCGTCGAAATTTTCATCTCTCGTGTTAATCTTAATTCGGAACGTCGTAAAGAATGTTGTAAGAATTGAGAAAGAATACTAAGACAATGGCACAATATGAAGTTGAACGCTGTAGTAAATGCGTGCGTACCCCGCGGCGGATCTACAATCGCTCTGTCTAATGATGCCAAGTGCGGACCGACTCCTCACCCACATAATATACTTATCCAGAACCGGACTCGATCCATATCGCCCTCTCAAGGCATCCATTGTATTACCGGATTCAAAAACGAAAACGTCAAAATTTGAATTGTTTGGTGTTTACAGCAAAAAAATGATAAATTATCACCACGTTGCATTGTATTTGCATATCACATGTTATAATAACTCTAATATACCGAAATTCATTAATTTACTAACTACCCTTCGGGGGTTTACAAGTGTTCTGCATCACTTCTCCAAAGACCGAACAAATATCGTCGATACCACGACTATAAGTCACATTCGTTGGTTATACATGGTTCCGTCGATATTGGGTGATTCAAAATAAGTGTCCGACCCGTCAACCACACAGCATACAGAAAAAGTAAACAAAAAGCCTATATGCATAGGAGAGTCTAGTATCCATAGTTTCTGAGATAAAATACCTTGAAGATTCAGATATACATTGGTTGATGGGCACTAGTGCAACTGTATTGCGTCACAATAGCAATGAATTCGCGTGGAATACAATGAAGCTGTAGCGTTTACCTTGAAATATAAACCGTAAAACGTCTTTATTTATGGCTTTCTGCGAAAAAAAAATGTATGTAACACGCAATTCATTCGAATTCATCGAACTTGTATACTATGTATACGTGAGATTTGCACTTTGGATTCAAACGAGCTTGATTTTTGAAATGCTTCTGATAAATTTATTCTTGCATGACTTTAGAGTAGTGAATATGCTCCTAGACACTTATTCTGAATCACCCTGTATACAGAAATTAAATTGGGAGTTGCTTCCTACATAATCCTAGTTTGTAACGTGAGAAAAGTAACATAACAGTAAAAGTAGGCCGATAGCAGTTGCAGCCAGTAGTACAAGCAACCAGACAAACATACCTTTTAGTTTGAGGCACATATATACACTCGATTTGGTATTTTAACTAAAACCAACCAATGAACAAATTGTCTACTGTAGTTCCATCTAGGTACATGAACTTGATCCAATTTATTTCGAAACCCATTCGATTTATTTTGGTTTTGCCCTTTATCCTCTGGACTTTTCTTTTACTTTTACATTTTTTTAATTTAGATCTGCATTCACTTGTTATTTTTCTACTTAATTCAAAGCCTTTCGTTTTTTTTTCCTTGGTCTCTTCAATAGTTCTTTTGCATTTTCCTTTTCCACCCCTCTGATAGGGCGAAGCTTTCTGTCCTCTGCCTTTCATTTCCACACCCCTTATAGAGCGAAACCTTTTGTTGTCTTTTAAGCTTGTTGCTATCCTGTGATTCTTCTCTTTTCACTTCCTTATTTAGGTCTGCACTTCTTCTTGCTCATATCCTTCATTCCGCTTCACTAACGATCTCCGCCCTTACAATCTTCTGCACTTCTTTTAGCTTCATTTCTTTAATTCTGCTTCACCAACGCTTTTCCTTTTCCATTCCATCCAGTGGTTTCTTCTTTTTTTTCTTCTTCTTTCGTGTTTGCTTATTTCCTTATTTCTCGATCTCCTCAATTCAGCTGCACCAAACCCTTCCAGATTATTTCACATTTTCCTTTTTCAGCTTTGTTTCAAACCAATTCATTTCTGCTTTTGCTTGGGTTTTCTTGTTCTTCTTTTTTCAGAAAATTCCTGATTCCCATCTAACCTTCTCCTTCACTTTCGTAATGTTTGGTTTCCTATTTCAAAATCGTGTTTCGCAATTGGGATTTCTTCTCTTTTTTTTCTTCCATTCCTAATTCCCACCTAACCGTCTTTTTTAGTTTCGTAATGTTTAGTTTCCTGTTTTAAAATCGCGTTTCGCTCTTTTTCTTTCTTCCTTATATAGTTCTTCTCTTTGCTTATTTCCTTCACGTTCTCCTGAATTCTGCTGCATCAAATCCTTACAGATTATTTCTACAATTTTCTTCTTTCAAACCAGTTCATTTTTGCCCTTGTTTGTGTTCCCTTCTTTTTTTCATTTAGATCCATACTTTTCCTGTTTTTTTTAAAGAAAATTACCCACTTTTATTTGTTTTAAAATTCCTTAAATCTGTTTCATAGTTTTTTCTTAAATTATTTTTCTCCTACTGCTGCATCAAATCCTCACATTTCACGTTTTGTTTCAAACCAGTTTATGTCAGCTTCTGTTTATTTTTTTCTTCTTCGTTTTCCATTTAGATCTACTGCCTTATCTTGTTATTTTAACTCTTATTTTAGAGTCCTTTGGTTTTTCTCTTGATCTCTTCAGTAGTTACTTAACATTTTCCTTTTCTACCCTTGTAATAAACCCATACCCATTTATTTTGTTTCGAAGCTTGTGCTTGATTTGGTTTTGCCGCCAATATCATATTCTGGCCTTCTTTTCTAATTTTTCCTTTTAGATCTACAGCCTCTTTCCTGTTATTTTTAGTTATTTTAAAGTCTTTCGGTTTTCTTCTTCATCTCGTCATTAGTTACTTCACATTCTCCCTTTCCACGCTTGTAATGAACCCAAATCTATTTATTTTGTTTCAAAGGAGTTTTGCTTTGCCCCAACGTCCCCTTCTGGCCTTCTCGTTTTCTTTTTTTAAATTATTTTAAAGTCTTTTTCGGTCTGCTACGCCAAGTCTTCACAGATTATTTCACAATCTCTTTCTTTTCCACTTTTCTGATAGAGCGAAAGCTTTTGTTGTCTTTGAAACATGTTTAATCCTGGTTCCATTCTGTCAGTAATCCTGTGATTTCTTCTTTTTTTTTAATTTGGGCCTGTACTGTTCTTCTCTTTGCTTATTTCATTAGTCCTGCTTCACCAACGCTTTGCAATCTTATTTAAAATTTTTCTTTTCCACTCGTTGATTGCCCCAAATCGTTAGTTTTAGATTTGTTCTGTGCATCATCTCGTGTCCTTTTTCGTTTAGTTAGATTTACGCCAATTTTTTTGCATATTTTAACTTCCTGTTTCTATTGGTGGGAAAACCCAAATTCCTATCCAGCTTCTCTGTGGCTTGTCCGAAGCTCACGTTCTTTTCGGCCTTAAATTTCTTCAAACGTGTTTCGTCTTTTTATAATCCACGTTCAGTACTAAGCACAGTTTCTTACGAGGACTTGGTCTTTCCTAATCCTCTTTTGCAGAATAACTTGGATATTTCGTGACTGGCATCTTTCCAACTCTTCACTTCTTTCCCCTTTTTTCCCCAAATTGTTTATTCTCATGTTCTTTGCTCGGTCTGCATTTTCCAATCTCTTTCCCCATACGGTGAGTCATTCCATATTGCTTTAAGAGAGGAGTCAAACTACCCCTTGGTTGTTATTGAGATTTAAGGTTGGACTCCCTGTACTATATCAATTTTGACCTTCTTCTTTCTCTTTAAAACTTCTTTCGATTGTCTTAATGTAAGTACTCGCCCCCCATCGTGGATTAGCAAGTTTCACATTCATTCCCATCCTTTTGTATGCAAAGGAAACATGATTTGTCTTCGTTTTTTAGTTTTGAATCGTTCCTTCCTCTTCAGCCCTCTCGTTTAAATCTTGAAATTCCATTCGTGCATTCAGTATTTGCTACATTTGGAGACGACCATTCCATTTCCATACTTACCTAACTGGTCTTCTCCGAGTTTTTTTTTTATTGTCAACAACGAAGTCGTTTCCCTTTTCTTTTAGTTTTTGCTTTCGCAGCTTTTCCCGTTTTGAATCCACCAATCGACTTTCTATATTTCTTTCTTCGTTCTTTCGTTTCGTACACAGCATTTCACGTACGCTTTTTTCTTATTCGTTTAATAATGATTATACCTATTCCACCAGTCGGGAAAGGCCTTCAAAAAATTGATCTTTGATTAAGGGCGATACCACCAAGGAAACGTGACGAAAGGACGTGGATCAAAACGTACCAGGATGTGGTGGAATTGCTTGGATTTCATTCAAAAAAGGGAAGTAGACGTCAAGGATTGATTTTGATGAGTTTTTGATCGATGTTAATCATAAAGGACGAAAACCACTAAGGAAATGGAACGAGGGAACGAGGATCAAAACGTACCGGCAAATGGTGACATCGTTTGGGATGAGCCCATGTTCGAATCACTTAAGGATCTTCTTCTTTTCCGAGTTTTTTTTTATTTTCATTTATTGCCTTATGAGGACTTGGTCTTTTCTAATCTTCTTTTGTAGCATAACTTAGTTATTCCATTATTGGCGTTTCCATAACTCTTCGCATCGCTTCGGAACGAGGAGACGAACATCAAAACATACCGGCAAGTGGTTTAGATTTGATTCAAAAAAGGGAAGTTGGCGTCGAGAATTGATCTTGATTGAGTTTTTGATCGACGTTAATCATGTTGAGGATTTGGGGGGAAATCACTCAATTAATTGATTAATTAATTAATTGCAAATCAAGTCCACTTATGAATTGGATGATGAAAATTGAATTTGGTAAAAAGGGAAATGCAGAAGAAGACATCAACGAGGCGAAAGGTTTTCCGCCATAAGTAAAGGTGCGTCTTCACGAAAAAGTGAAGGGTGTTGCAGGAATCCAAGAAGCAAAATGTCAACGTCAAAAATTTGATGTTTGATTTAGGAAGGGAAGAAATCAATTAACCAATCGAGAAAAAGGAGAAGATATCAAAGAATTGATTTTTTAGCCCATGTTGGAATCACTTCTTGATTAATCAATTGGAGATTAGGTCCAATTCCAGTGTATTGAACGGAAACTGAAACTAAAGTAGTTTGAAACTCAGGCCAACGAGGCTTTTTTCGTTTCGACTTGCCCATTTCCTTTTTTGCTCCCTCGTTTCTAAAAGAATCTTTCCTTATCCCACCAATCGTTTAAAGCATTGAAAAAATCGGAAATCTTAATGATCTTAATTAATTAATTTGAAATTAGGTCCAATCGTGTATTGAATGAAAACTGGAACTAAAGTAGTTTGAAACTCAAGTCCGAATCTGTTAAAAAGGCGTGTAGTTGAGAGATTGTTCCGTAGCATAAAAATGAAATGAGAGTACAGGTGTATCACGATTACCGTAGAAATAAGCTTGTTTAAAGTGACAAGCAGTAAAGGTGAATATTGTGAAATGTATGATGAAATATAGGAACTTGGCAGTGCGTGGAAATCCGTGTGGTTTATTTTTCGGTCGGGGTTTTGGGTCGGTTCAAAGGAACTTTTGGACTGTCTCACGTATTTTTTATTTTTTTTTTTTAATTTTTTTCCTGTCTTGTGCTTGAATGTAGCATTGCGTGATTGCTTGCAGATACGACGGTACGTTTAATTAGTAAGTCGGATTGACCGGTAGGACGGGTCACCTCATCGTCTTAGAAAATAACAGTGAAAGTTGTGGTGAGAAAGGCTTCGTGATGTTTTCTTTTACTTCTTTCATTTTTTTTATGGCGGGGGCCTTATTCGCGGCTTCAAAACGAACTTTATTGTCTGTTCTACACGCAGTTTGTCGCATGAAATATGTCTTCGTCGTTTCTTACATTGACTTCGTGCCACGCATGATAGCTAATCAATAAATACCAAGAACGCTGTACCTAATCTTTAACCTATCAACATAACTGCTGGTGGCTTAGAGAAAGTACATAGTGTTCCGTCGTGGAGTTATGAAATTATTTCAAACACAACTTGTCCTATTGATTCTTATCACGAATCATGGTGTTTATGATGTGACTCTTCAAAAAACATTCATTTCATTTTATTCACATTTCTGATTGAGTGAGGGAGATGAGATACAGAATGGGGCGAAAATAATGACACAAAATAAATTTGGAGCTGCCCTCACCAATTTATTTAGAAGAGGAGGAAGAAGAAGAAGAAGAAGAAGAAGAAGAAAAGGGTTATATCCACCAATGAAATATCGATAAGTACAAAAGAGGAAACCAAGTAATCTCTGGCAAAAATAATAATGAGAGGACATTAATCATCAAGTGAATCAATTAAAATCCAATCTGTGTTTCTTTAATCTAACGTTAATTTGTCAAGTTTCCTCTTGTAGATTTATCAATTAGATGATATCCCCTTGCTAACTACTCAACTCATTAACCCGTTTTTTCTTCTTTAACAAAAATTGCTCGAGCGTAAAGCCTCAATGTTTTTATTGGCGTTGAATTCCTTTTCTAGGCCGTTTCTCCTTTAATCTGCATTACATAAGTTCTCTCTTTTTTTTTTAAAAAAAAAAAGGAACGTGGCACAAATTAAAATTTAATTACGCGTTGCAAAGCCAAGGAATTCGTTGCTCGTGATCGACTAATTCATTCATTCGAAGTAAGTGAAGAGAGTCGATTAGAGATTTTTGCAAGAATTTAAAAACGCAACGCGCGTGATGAATGAATCTCGATAAAAATTTTGATTCATGCGAGAGAAGCCACTCGAAGAAATCAATAAATAACTCTTTGTGCAATTTTGTTAAACATTTCGCGATCTAACGTCGCGATATAAACAGAGCCATGAGAGATAATTAGGTAAACAAAGATGATATATTGCTCTAATTGTATAACTGGCCAATCATTTTTACGAAATTATCCAATCAATTTGTAGTCAATAAATTACGCGTCCGTCAACTTTAATGGGAACACTTATCGAAATATATTATTATTATTTGCCACACATTCGCGCTGATATTTCTGCTAATTATTAAATTCCAACGCGCAGTTTAATTAACCATATAATTGAATTAGAAAATTACACGAAACATCTGCCTTTGAATATTTTCAGTTGCTTATGCTAATTTTGCTTTCAAAAAAAAAAAAACATTTTTTTCCGACCTCCTTTAATTAACATCCATTAAACTAAATACAACGCAAATTTCTAATCGAAATATAATTTGGATTCCACCTGTATTCCTTCCTTATTGCTTATCATATTGCAAGTTATTCCCCTCCTTCACTCATTTTTCTTTTCACACTCACTCACATTTTTCTTCTTCTAGAATTCCTCAAATCTGATTTCACAGTTTTTTTCTAAATTATTTTTCTCCTTCTGTTCTTCTCTTTGTATATTTCCTTCACGTTCTCCTGAATTCTGCTGCATCAACTCTTTACAGATTATTCCTCCAATTTTCTTCTTTCAAACCAGTTCATTTCTGCTTTTGTTTGGGGTTTCTCTTTCTCTTCTTGTTTCTTTTTAGAACTGTACCCTTTTTTTAATTAACCCACCCACATTTTTTCTAGAATTCCCTAAATCTGATTCACAGCTTCTTTTTAATTATTTTTTTCCTTGTGCTGCATCAAATCCGCACATTTCACATTTTCTTTCAAATCAGTTTATGTCTGCTTCTGTTCGATTTTTTTCTTTTCGTTTTACATTTAGATCTACTGCCTTATCTTGTTATTTTTACTCTTATTTTAAAGTCTTTTGGTTTTTCTCGCGATCTCTTCTGTAGTTACTTCGCATTTTCCTTTTTCCTCCTTGTAATAAACCCACACCCATTTATTTTGTTTCCAAGCTTGTGTTTGATTTGGTTTTCCCCCCAATATCCTCTTCTGGCCCTTTCTTCTAGTTTTTCCTTTTAGACCTACAGCCGTTCTCCTGTTATTTTTAGTTATTTTAAAGTCTTTCGGTTTTCTTCTTCATCTCGTCATTAGTTACTTCACATTTTCCCTTTCCACGCTTGTAATGAACCCAAATCCATTTATTTTGTTTCAAAGGAGTTTTGTTTTGCCCCAACATCCTCTTCTGGCCTTCTCATTTTCTTCTTTTTAATTATTTTAAAGTCTTTCTCGGTCTGCTACGCCAAGTCTTCACAGATTATTTCACAATCTCTTTCTTTTCCACTTTTCTGATAGAGCGAAAGCTTTTGCTGTCTTTGAAACATGTTTAATCCTGGTTCCATTCTGTCAGTTATCCTGTGATTTCTTCTTTTTTTAATTTGGGCCTGTACTGTTCTGCTCTTTGCGTATTTCGTTAGTCCTGCTTCACCAACGCTTTACAATGTTATTTGAAATGTTTCTTTTCCACTCTTTGATTGCCCCAAATCGTTAGTTTTAGATTTGTTCTGTGCATCATCTCGTGCCCTTTTTCGTTTAGTTAGATTTACGCCTATTTTCTTGCATATTTTTACTTCCTGTTTCTATTGGTGGGAAAACCCAAATTCCTATCCAGCTTTTCTGTGGCTTGTCCGAAGCTCACATTCTTTTCCGCCTTAAATATCTTCAAACGTGTTTCGTCTTTTTATAATCCACGTTCAGTACTAAGCACAGTTTCTTACGAGGACTTGGTCTTTCCTAATCCTCTTTTGCAGAATAACTTGGATATTTCGTGACTGGCGGCTTTCCAACTCTTCACTTCTTTCCCATTTTTCCCCAAATTGTTTATTCTCATGTTCTTTGCTCGGTCTGCATTTTCCAATCTCTTTCCCCACATGGTGAGTCATTCCATATTGCTTTAAGAGAGGAGTCAAAGTACCCCTGGGTTGTTATTGAGATTTAAGGTTGGACTTCCTGTACTAGATCAATTTTGACATTCTTCTTTCTCTTTCAAACTTCTTTCGATTGTCTTAATGTAAGTACTCGCCCCCCATCGTGGATTAGCAAGTTTCACATTCATTCCCATTCTTTTGTATGCAAAGGAAACATGATTTGTCTTCGTTTTTTAGTTTTGAATGGTTCCTTCCTCTTCAGCCCTCTCGTTTAAATCTTGGAATTCCATTCGTGCATTCAGTATTTGCTACATTTGGAGACGACCATTCCATTTCCATACTTACCTAACTAGTCTTCCCCGAGTTTTTTTTTATTGTCAACAACGAAGTCGTTTTCCTTTTCTTTTAGTTTTTGCTTTCGCAGCTTTTCCCGTTTTGAATCCACCAATCGACTTTCCATATTTCTTTCTTCGTTCTTTCGTTTCGTACACAGCATTTCACGTACGCTTTCTTCTTATTCGTTTAATAATGATTATACCTATTCCACCAGTCGGGAAAGGCCTTCAAAAAAATGATCTTTGATTAAGGGCGAAACCACTAACGAAACGGAACAAAGGGACGTGAATCAAAACGCACCGGGAGGTGGTGGAATCGCTTGGATTTGATTCAAAAAAGGGAAGTAGACGTCGAGAATTGAATTTGATTGAGTTTTTGATCGATGTTAATCATGTTAAGGGATGGGGGGAATTCACTTTTTGCTTGAATTTGATTCAAGAAAGGGAAATAGACGTCGAGAATTGAATTTGATTGAGTTTTTGATCGGTGTTAATCATGTTGGGGGATGGGGGAATTCACTTTTCGCTTGGATTTAATTCAAAAGAGAGAAGCAGGCGTCGAGAATTGATCTCGATTGTGTTTTTAAACAATGTTAATCATCTTGGGGGATGGGGGGAATTCACTTTTCGCTTGAATTTGATTCAAAAGAGGAAAGTAGGCGTCGACAATTGATCTTGATAAGTTTTGAGTTTTGGATCGACATTAATCATGTTGGGGAATTCGCTATTCGCTTGGGATTTAATTCAAAACAAAAAAGGGAAGCAGGCGTCGAGAACTGATCTTGATAGAGTTTTTGATCGACGTTAATCATGTTGGGGAATTGGGGGGAATTCACTGACTCAATTAATTAATTAATTGCAAATCAATTCCACTTATGAATTGGATGATGAAACTTGAATTTGGTAAAAATGGAAATGCAGAAGAAGACATCAACGAGGCGAAAGGTTTTCCCCCATAAGTAAAAGTGTGTCTTCACGAAAGAAGTGAAGGGCGTTGCAAGAACTATAGTATAAAAATAAACCGTGAGTACAGTAAAATGGTTTGATGGCAAACGAAATTAATGCAACCTACACAGTTTCTATAAATGCTTCGCTTCTAAGGGCATGGGAGGCGTTGGAAGGTTCCGCCTTTCTCTGATTGGGAAATGACTGACTGCATTTCTGACAGCTCTTATTCAATTTGACAGAAACATTCGTTGGTGCGTTGCATGTTTTGTTGCAGGCTGCGAATGTTGAGTTGAGAATTTACCGTAGTTTTAATTTTCGTGTAGTGAAGACAGTTTAGATACGTCAGAATTTAATTAGGATTCCTCGTGTGTAATTAAGTTACTGTAATGGCTGACGCTAGTATTAACAAGCGGTAAATGCCCATTTTTTTTTAATTTTACACGGGTCACTCGATCATTATAGAAACTCTGTATAATGTCATCTTTAGATTTGATCAAAAATTCAACTTTCTGCTAACTGTGTTCGCATTGACTGCTTTGAGAGTGTAATGACATGACGCCTTAGGCAGTGACATTTTTGTCATTATTGTCATATCTATAGTTTAGATCGAAATAATTGGTTGGGCGGTAATAAGCTTAGATTTTAACTATGTGGTTTGATTAGGTCGTCAGGTAAGTCGTCGAACAAAGTGTCAGACATGTCAATTGGGTTTTGAGACGAGGGAGTTGTGTGTACATAATTTATTCGTGGTAAAGTTTCAGCGCATACATAAAGGTTTTTAATATTGTGAGCGAATTGTTCTCCTAAGAGTTAATTTCGAGATGCAGAATCGGGATATAAATATGTCTTGGGATGCCGCAGGGCCACCGGACGTTAGGAACGCATTCGCACAGGCCCCAGACCGTGGTGGCGGACGGTCACGACCGACCAAGCACTTAATCATAAAACAATTCACTTTAACTGCGTGTACATTGCAAATTTGCTACACCTTTAATCTTTCGAATAAGATGTATAGATAAGGCGAGGTATTCACTTTTATAATGGTCATGCATACCCACCTTTAATGTAGGTAAACAAATTTCAAATTGCATCGAACTAGCAAGCTGTTAACTACCAGTTAATTGCATTGTGCATTGCTTCGTGTCACTCTAATGAAACTTACTGTATCAGATTTTAGAAATCATTCAAGCTCTTCCTTCAGCTTGTATCTTGTTAGTTACTTACTACGTCATGTGTGTATGGTATGTTTTTAATATTGAAAACTCATGCACGCTTATCTAAAAACATTCATTCATAATTCTCTTCGCTCCCTTTCTCTTCACGTATCCCTCTCTCTCTCTTCCTCCAAGTCGCAAATAAAATTCTTTCCTCATGTGCTTGCTGCTGCAAGAAACCAAACGAACTCCGACCTCTTAGATAATTGATAATGGCGCATCGCAGACTGAAACTTGCTCATCATTAATGTCAGGTGACTATCGCATTTCGTTGATTTATTAGTTTCACTTTTTCAACCGTTAATTAGTTTTGCAATTATGCGACTAGACTGTTGTTATTTGGTCCTTGTTGTTATTATTTGAACGGTCGTTCGACGGCGCATGCTGGTTGATGAGGATGAGTTCTTCTTTCTTTTACTCAATCGATTTCTTGCAAATCCGGGAAGTCGTCAGACTCGTCAGGGCACGTGTCCGCCGAAAACAACACAAACCACAAAAACAACTCAAAGTCGAAATGGATCAGTCAAAAATTCCAAAGGAAAACAAAAAAAAAAAAATCTTATACAAATTAACAAACAAGAATAAACATTGATTTTATTTTCTATTTTTTTACTTCTCTTCTGTATGTGTTAAGCCAAATCGCAAATACATCGAAAATTTATTAAATATTGATACAGGGCGTGACCTAACTTGAGTCTTTTTGTATAGAAAGGTAAATTATAATAGGGTTTTATCAAGGGGGATGAGTGCAAAACAATTTGTATATATATATATTTGGAAAGTAGGTACAGTTGAAATTTATTATTGCGAAAAAGATATAGTATCTATTAGTATTATCTAAAACAATACATGAGGATGATTTTTTCCTTTTCTTATTAAACCTAGTTTACAAAATGTGTGTGTGTGTGTGTGTAGTTAAGTTGATGTAGTATGTTCCTTGAAGGTGTCATGTAGGACAACTGCACGCAATATTGCCATCACAACGCCATCCAGGGTCATGCACGTCCACGCCTTGTGCTCCTAATTGTGTACTTCTACTCTGCACGCTTTCGATATTGTACTCTAATAACTGGTTGCTGAAAAATATCGATGATAATATTGCTTAGTCACAACATCTAAACACTGCAAGGACAGGACTAGAATCAAACAGTTGAACGGCACCGCCGGTTTGTCACGTTTATTTTATCTTTATTGTTGTGATTGTTTCAGGAAAATACCAAAACGATCGTGACCGAGGTAATTTGTTTACACAACTCTACAATCGAACACCTCGTCCTGTTTTACACATCATTTATTCATACTTTTTAAATTTTAGAAATTATTTTTTTATTATTTGAACAAGGACATCCAATTGTATTAGATATCCTGAAACTGTAAAAAACTTCAACTGCAACATTCCCTGGAAGACACGTTAATGCGCCGTTTGAAATCAAGATTTTTCATTGGTCTGATGTAACCACGTTCGTCTGCATTCAGTTATTGATTGGCCCGCCGCCATGTTTACTAAAAAAGCGAATTCCATCTGCTCACTTTACTTCCCGGCACGTGAGAGCAAGCACGTATTTGGTTGGTCTTGAGAATCTCTGTAAAACTGTGTGTTTCAAAACTGGAATGAAGCAAGCTCTGCGTGTCTTTTGACGTGTTTCTCAAGCAGTTTCTCTAATCGAAACAGATCCGTGTCATAGTTGGGGAGACCGTGAGAATTTGTGTAAAATTGCGTGTTTCAAGACTGGAAAGAATTATGGTCTGCATGTCTTTTGAGGTGTTTCTCAAGCAAATTCCGGCTGCTCACTTTACTTCGCGGCACGACAGAGCAAGCATGTATTTCGTTGATCTTGAAAATTTGTGTAAAATTGTGTGTTTCAAGATTGGTACGAAGCAAAATCTGTGTGTCTTTTGACGTGTTTCTTAAGCAGTTTCTCTAATCGAAACTGATCCGTTTCATAATGGAGAAATCGTGAGAATCTGTGTAAAACTGCGAGTTTCAAGACTGGAAAGAATTAAGCTCTGCGTGTCTTTTGACGTGATTCTCATGTATCCTCGCCAAAGGGTTGAAAAGATTCGTGGAATCTAGTAGGGTATGTGGTACGAGCTCTAAGCGTGGGCACGAGGTTACATTTTCTTTATTTCTTTCTAATCGGAACTTATTTATAGTGGGGGATCGTGAGAATCCGTCTAAAATTGCGTGTTTGAAGACTGGAATGAAACAAGCTCTGCGCGCCTTTGGTCCGCCGCCATATTTACCAAGAAAGCGAATTCCGGCTGCTCACTTTACTTCGCGGCACGTATTTCATTGATCTTGAAAATCTGGGTAAAATTGTGTGTTTCAAGATTAGAATGAAGCAAACTCTGCGTGTCTTTTGAGGTATTTTTCAAGCAATTTCTCTAATCGGATCAGATCCGTTTCATAGTGGGAGATCATGAGAATTTTGTGTAAAACTGCGTTTTTCAAGACTGGAAAGAAATAAGCTCTGCGTGTCTTTTGAGGTGTTTCTCAAGCAGTTTCTCTAATCGGATCAGATCCGTTTCATAGTTGGAGATCATGAAAATTTTATATAAAACTGCGCGTTTCAAGACTGGAAAGAAATAAGCTCTGCGTGTCTTTTGAGGTGTTTCTCAAGCAGTTTCTCCCTTCGGAACAGATCCGATCTCACAGTGGGGGATTGTGAGAATCTATGTAAAATTGCGCGTTTCAAGACTGGAATGAAGCAAGCTCTGCATGTCGTTTGAGGTGTTTCTCAAACTTTTTCTCTAATTGGAACAGATCTGCGTAGAATTGCGTGTTTCAAGACTGGAATGAAACAAGCTCTGCGTGTTTTTGACGTGTTTTCCAAGCATCTCTGCTGCTGCTCAAAAGATTCGTGGAATCTGGAGTACGTGGTACGAGCTCTAAGCGTCGCCACGGCGTTACATTTTCTTTATTTCTTTCTGATTGGAATAGATCCGTTTCTTAGCGTGGTATACTTTCGAATATTTTGAAAACCGATACAGGTGCGAGGTGAATCACGATTTTGTACATTTTGACAAAATGTATTTGCTTCATCCAACAGACTTGATGGGCAGTTGTTTTTTTTTTCTTTGGCTGTAGGCAGATAATAGAAAATTAAATGTAGAACGAGTTTTCTTCTTTGTCTGTAATAACATCTTGTTGTATCTCTAGCAGTCTGCTGTGACAATTAAAATCAAACAGAGTATACATTGTTGTGCGTTCGTGGCTCGTCCTGTATATGCGTTGGCTTTTAATAGAAATGATTGCGTTTGGATTTTTATGAAATTGTAAAATTATATGGTAACAAGGAAGTCGTTTTATTTAAATATGTGTAATAAGCGTTGTGACTTTAAGTTTGCTGTTAAATTATGTGAGTGTGTGTGTGTGTGTGTGTGTATACGTTAAAAGTGACAGCGTCGTCCTCCTTTCTAAGTAATTTCATCCGCGAGTAGAATTTTTGTAAAATTTCTATTAAAATTTCATTTCACGTCTGCATTGACGCGGTTTTTTGCGCAGTAGTAAATGAAAATTAATTATTGTAGGAAAAAGGCGTCGCATATTGAAAGTTAATTGAAAATATTGCAGAAGAAGTGGTTAAATAATAACCGCGGTTAATTAGAAAATTATGCATGTAGATGATCCTGACGTGTTTCGGTTTCATCACATCGCAGAAATAATCTGCATACGAGTCCTTTGTTGTCGTAAATAATTCGGTAGGTTTATTGTACGATGCTGTTTTTAATTAATCTAATTAAAAGGCTCATTGTGTGTACGCGCCTACAGATAAAATCTCTCTCGGATAGAAATTCTTCAGCGTTCTAAGAGACAATTACAAATAATTGCCACTCAATTCTATCTAATGTATGCGTCAAACCAACGGCGCGAGAAAATAATTGGGACACGATGTAATTTTGAAATTTATTACAAGAATATAGTTCTATTGCTAGACCAACTATGAAGTCCGGCTGCACGGGATTTTGCTCTCTTCATGCAAGATAAATCTTTATTATGATGCTAATTTCTGTCCAATAAATCCTTACTTGACAATAAAATTACAAAATCATTTTTCAAAAAGGTCAGAATATGTTCTTACACACTCCACAGACAACCACTCTAAAAACAATATTCTTCTTTAATATTATCAAGAATAAATATTACACACGAGATTTCTCTTCTTATTTAGATATACCGGGTGTCTCAATAAGGGTGGCTACCGGCGATATGTAGCAAACCCGCCGTCTTTTTTTTTTTTTGAAAAGTGAATAGATGCATGCTAAGTTTCAAACGTCAATTACTCCAAAAGGGCTGAGTTTATCGAAATGCAATAAGAGAACCTTTTTGTGCCAAATAATCCACAGAATACATCCCTCGCAAATTTTTGACGAAATAAGCTATCACTAAAAAGTTAGGGATAAAATACTGAAAGCCACCCTTACAAAACCACCCTTTAAAAACGATCGAGGATCTGACCAACATGTTGTTAATGCGCAGTTAGGTGCCTTATACCCACGTTTAAAATATCAGTTCGATAACTTAAAGGATCCAGAAGATATTGCCAAAAAAACAGAATTTTTCACCCCTCTTTCCCGGGTTATAACTCCCTTATTATGGATTTTTGAAAGAAAAATTATATAAGAAGGTGACCGCATTTTTTGATGTTCTATTCACCCTGAAAATATCGGGCGACGTTTCTGAATCACTGTGTATGTATAGTACCGGGTGTCCCAATATGAGCGGCGAGCGGTGGTATATAGCGAACCGTAATGCCCACAGCTTCGGGAGAAAAAAAATTATGGTAAAAGTGACCAGGAGGAATTCAAAGAAAATAGTTTTAAGTGTCTGAGTTGACCGCAAGGGGGCGCAATCAATAGGCTCAACCCTAAAAACTAATTTTTCTAACGAAAATCTCAGAGTAAGGTGCAGATTTGATAGCGGCATTAGGAAGCTGAATTAATTCTGCACGACTTTGATTTTAGACTTATTTTCGTATCGCCAATAATAAGCGTGCAGGAAACAGTTGAATTATGTACTTTAAGAAAAATCGTAACTTCTGTGCTCTTTATCAGAAATTAACGAACTTCGATTCGTTTGACAGGGAATTTTAAGCTGATTTAAAATACGTATTCAAAGACACCGGCTACTTTCTTATTACAAAGTAATTAGAGGGCGCTATTTGCATATTAACTTAATTAACTTTAAACCTCAATTACTCCAGAAAGGGTTGAGTTTATCGAAATGCAATAAGAGAACCTTTTTGTGCCAAATAATCCACAGAATATTTCCTTCGCAAATTTTTGACGAAATACGCAAGTGGTAAAAAGTTAGATATAAAATACTGAAAGCCACCCTTACAAAACCAGCCTTTAAAAACGATCTAGGATCTGACCAACATGTTGTTAATGCGCAGTTAGCTGCCTTAAACCCGTGTTTAAAATATTAGTTCGATAACTTAAAGGATCCAGAAGATATTGCCAAGAAAACAGAATTTTTCACCCCTCTTTCCCGGGTTGTAACTCCCTTATTATTGATTTTTGGAAGAAAAGTTATATGAGAAGGTGACCGCATTTTTTTATGTTCTATTCACCCTGAAAATATCGGGCAACGTTTCTGAATCACGGTGTATGTATACTACCGGGTGTCCCAATATGAGCGACGAGCGGTGGTATAAAGCAAACCGTAATAGCTACAGCTTCGGGAGAAAAAAATTATGGACAAAGTGACCAAGAGAAATTCAAAGAAAATATTTTTAAGTGTCTGAGTTGACCACAAGGGGGCGCAATCAACAGGCTCAACACTAAAAACTAATTTTTCTAACAAAAATCTCAGAGTAAGGTGCAGATTTGATAGCGCCATTAGAAAGTTGAATTAATTCTGCACAATTGTGGTTTAAGACTTATTTTCGTATCGCCAATAATAAGCGTGCAGGAAACAGTTGAATTATTTACTTTAAGAAAAATCGCAACTTCTGTGCTCTTTATCGGAAATTAACGAACTTCGGTTCGTTTGACAGGGAATTTAAGCTGATTTAAAATACGTATTCAAAGACACCGGCTACTTTGTTATTACAAAGTAGTTAGAGGGCGCTATTTGCATATTAACTTTTAAACCTCAATTACTCCAGAAAGGGTTGAGTTTATCGAAATGCAATAAGAGAACCTTTTTGTGCCAAATAATCCACAGAATATTTCTTTCGCAAATTTTTGACGAAATACGCAAGTAATAAAAAGTTAGAGATAAAATACTGAAAGCCACCCTTACAAAACCACCCTTTAAAAACGATCGAGGATCTGACCAACATGTTGTTGTTGCGCAGTTAGGTGCCTTATACCCACGTTTAAAAAAATCAGTTCGATAACTTAAAGGATCCAGAAGATATTGCCAAAAAACAGAATTTTTCAGCCCTCTTTCCCGGATTATAACTCCCTTATTATTGATTTTTGAAGAAAAATTATATGAGAAGGTGACCGCATTTTTTCATGTTCTATTCACCCGGAAAATATCGGGCGACTTTTCTGAATCACGGTGTATGTATAGTACCGGGTGTCCCAATATGAGCGGCGAGCGGTGGTATATAGCGAACCGTAATGCCCACAGCTTCGGGAGAAAAAAAATTATGGTAAAAGTGACCAGGAGGAATTCAAAGAAAATAGTTTTAAGTGTCTGAGTTGACCGCAAGGGGGCGCAATCAATAGGCCCAACACTAAAAACTAATTTTTCTAACGAAAATCTCAGAGTAAGGTGTAGATTTGATAGCGGCATTAAGAAGCTGAATTAATTCTGCACGACTTTGATTTTAGACTTATTTTCGTATCGCCAATAATAAGCGTGCAGGAAACAGTTGAATTATTTACTTTAAGAAAAATCGTAACTTCCGTGCTCTTTATCAGAAATTAACGAACTTCGGCTCGTTTGACAGGGAATTTTAAGCTGATTTAAAATACGTATTCAATAACACCGGCTATTCTGTTATTACAAAGTAGTTAGAGTTAGTTTTTCCTAGTCTTCCAGAAAAATTTAAATGGAAACATGTGTTTCTTTTGAAGTGGTTACAAAACATCCAAGCAGAAGAATATTTTGGTGAAACCCCGAAACTAATACCTTTTTTGTTTTCGAGTTATTATCAAATGAGTCTATTAACTGATATAATTTCTCATGGTCACTTTGACTATAAATTTTTTTTTTCCTGAAGCTGCGTGTATTACGGTTTGCTATACTACATACAGAGTGTCTCGCAGGAAACTCCCTCCACGTACCGAGGGAGTTGAAGATCTCTTACATATGTGATAGTATCTTCATAACACCATTTTTTTTTTGTGTATCCTGTATAAAAATTTGATTGATTGGAGTTACTTCACATGCTTTTTTTTCCTTGTTGGTGGTGGAAAATGACGTTGTATTTGATTACGTAAAAGTAATTTTCGTAATTCCTACCTCACTAACGACATCGGTCCTTGCAATAGCTCATTTGAAAGTCCCGTCCAAGCATGTATTGTAACAGCGTTCCGTCTCGGTCAATGGTCACTTTCATATCCATCCTATGGACAGTGGACACAAAGATTCACGGTAATTCCTTTCACGGCTGCTTAATTTATGCAACGAAACACTGGAACGTATCGAAGTAGAAGAGCGCGAATTTTGCTGTTTTAATTAGAGCCGGCGCGCTGCGATTTCCGCTATTTTTATTTCATCAAACTTTTTTCTTTCCTGACCATCCTCGTAGATAGATAACTCTAAACTTTACGAACTCGACTAAAATAATTAAGTGGTTCTTTTTTTTTCATCATGGCAGGTAAGTATCTTCATTAAGATTTGCGATGTTAAATGATCCAAAGTAAAGTAAATTCATACACGTGCAGACAGAAAGAGAGTTTATAACGATGCAAGTATTAATTTCTTCCTTATTAAAACCAAGTTTGTTTTTTTTATATATATATATATAAAGTCGAACTATAAACTCCTAGTTTTAAGTTGCAATCCAAGTCTTCAATGCGTTAATAAATGAACGCAATGCGGTTAGATAAAATAGCTACGATTATGGTAAACCCTGTATAACATCGAGTGCTAAAATTTTTCTCAAAGGGTTTTCAAGAAGACAACATCATATTTTCATGAACCACAAATAATATTATTTTTTATATGGATTATACAATATCATATACAGGGTCCCTCAAGTTGAGTTGTCATGGATCAATAATTATTAGTAAAAAAATGAATGCGTGCGTGAAGATAGATGGCGTTGGTGTGCTTGTTAAAAACACTAAATTAATGACCGTGTAAAAGTTTGCGACTGGAAGTTAAAAAAAAAAAGAAAATGAGAGGTAGTCGACACGCAGGTGTGTTAAATATGAATCCTTGCGAGTTGAGTCCCTATAATGGGACGTACCTTGCGATAAGCAGGTGATAGTTGCATATGCTCACGCGAGAAGGAAGTGTCGAGGTACTGTGCAAGCACATGTACCCGGAAATTAAACAATTTCCCTGATTGGACGGAAGCTTTAAAGAGATTGTCACAAACGCGAACACGAAAATTGCTATTGTAAATTATATTGTGTATGTGTGTGTGTGTGTGTGTGTGTGTGGAAGAAATCACATAATTGCGCGAACGTACACAGTAATAAGCGTACCTCCCATTTCCTACAATCTTTATTTCTCCATCTTGAATTCTGTTCCGTCACATTTATAATTATTATTTTTCCCATTTTTCTTTTGCCATTTAATTAGATTAAAGGAAGCTAATTACTGTTTATGCGATTCATTTTATTATGTAAGCAATCAATACAGGTACAATTACAACTAAATTAAACGACTGCACACTTTATGATCATCCATTTTTTTTCCATTACATTTCTCTTCTTCCAAGTATCTTAAATAATGCGGAAGAGATTACATTCAGTTTTTTTTTTTTCGATCAAAAACGATTTTTATTAATATACCAACTTCCCCTACACACCCTGTAGAGTATACCTATTATTTCTCGATGATTTCATTACAAAAGAACTCTTCCTTCTTCTTCTTCTTCTTGTCCTTGTTGCTGATCTCTTCGTTCCTTCTGGTTTGCAGAAGTTCTTCAATTTTCTTTCAATCAAAAACGATTTTTTTATGAATACACCAACTTCCCCTACACACCCTGTAGAGTATACCTATTATTTCTCGAAGATTTTATTACAAAAGAACTCTTCGTTTTCTTGTCCTTGCTGCTGATCTCCTCGTTCCTTCTGGTTCCCAAAAATTCTTTCAATTTTCTTTCAATCAAAAAACTATGTTTATTAATATTTCAACTTCCCCTACACACCCTGTAGAGTATAGCTATTATTTCTTGATGATTTTATTACAAGAGAACACTTCCTTCTTCTTCTTATTCTTGTTCTCGCTGCTGGTCTCCTCGTTCCTTCCGGTTTGCAGAAATTCTTCAATTTTCTTTCAATCAGAAAACGATTTTTTATTAATACACCAACTTCCCCTACACACCCTGTAGAGTATACCTATTGTTTCTCGATGATTTCATTACAAAAGAACTCTTCCTTCTTCTTCTTCTTCTTGTCCTTGTTGCTGATCTCTTCGTTGCTTCTGATTTACAGAAATTCTTCAATTTTCTTTCAATCAGAAAACGATTTTTTATTAATACACCAACTTCCCCTACATACCCTGTAGAGTATACCTATTATTTCTCGAAGATTTTATTACACAAGAACTCTTCGTTTTCTTGCCCTTGCTGCTGATCTACTCATTCCTTCTGGTTTGCAGAAGTTCTTCAATTTTCTTTCAATCAAAAACGATTTTTATTAATATACCAACTCCCCTACACACCCTGTCGAGTATACCTATTGTTTCTAGATGATTTTATTACAAAAGAACTCTTTCTTATTCCTCTCATTCTTCTTTTTCTTCTTCTTCTCCTTGCTGCTGATCTCGTCGTTCTTTCTGATTTGCAGAAACCGACCAGATATCATTAAGTTCTTTTTTTTACGGGGAAGAACCTTTCACCATCTGACAACCATCGGAATCTCTTTGGCTGACATCCCCAAACTTCGAAGTTGGTAACCTAACCAAGGACGTTGCTTGCCATAAACTTCCAATCTCGTGATTTATTTTCGTCCTGGGTGACTTTCTGTGCCATTTCCAAAGATGGAAGTAAAAAACTTGAATGAGGAAAGTCTTAAGCTAAGGTTGAGGGTTGCATTGAGAGGGTTGGGGGTTCGTGGTGATGTTCTCATGGAGCCCTTCGCCTTTTCGCCAACTGAATATCAGAAGAATCTCTTGGTATCTTCAAGATTTTGAAACTTCCAAACTTCCTTTGTGTAATTTTGAAACATGGAAGGTAAAAGATGAAAGCTGGGGGAAGCTGGGAAAGCTTAGGGGGAGTTGGTCTGGAGCTGCTGCGCTGAGGAGGTTGAAAATCTTATTATTTTGCAGCAAAGCTTTGTTGCTTGGAGGTTGGTGGTCATTTTCTCTTTGAGATCAGAGCTGGTAATCACCAAAATCTTCGGGCTCGTTAAATTTTGAAGTTGATGGGATGTTGCCATATGAAGAGACGGAGGTTTGTGGTGATGTTCTCTTGGAGGCAAGTGCTTTTCACCATCTGGTAATTACCAGAATCCTTAGAATCGTTAAGTTTTGAAGTTGATGGGATGTTGCCATATGAAGAGACTTGAGACTTCGAACTTTGGTTTGTTTAATTTCTGAAGCTTTGTTGTTTGGGGGTTGGTGGAGGTGTTCTCTTGGAAACAAGAGCCTTTGACCATCTGGTAATCATCAGAATCCTTGGGATCCTTGAGTTTTGAAGTTGGTGGGATGTTGCCATATGAAGGAGCTTGAAACTTCCAACCTTCTTTTGCATAATTTCTAAAGATGGTGTCGTTAGTTTTAAAAAGAAGTTAAATAAATGAGGATAGGGAAAGTCTTAGACTAGAGAGCTGGATCGAGGAGGTTTTGGTCGTTGAAAATTTTATTCCTTTAAACCCAAGCTTTGTTGCTTGGGGGGTTGGTGGTGATGGTGATGTTCTCTTAGAAGCAAGAGGTTTTCACTATCTGGGAATCACCAGACTCTTTAGGATCGTTGAGTTTTGAAGTTGGTGGGATGTTGCCATATGAAGAGACTTCAAACTTCCAATCTTCTTCTGTGTAATTTTTAAAGATGGTCTTGTTAGTTTTAAATGGGAGTTAAAAACGAGGATAGGGAAAGTCTTGTTCTGGAGCTGGTGCATTGAAGAGGGGTGGAAAATCTTGTTCTTTTAAAACAAGGCTTTTTCGTGTTTGGGGGTTGGTGGTAATTGCGAGTGTTGAGTGCGTTTTCACACGCCGCCGGTTTGCGAATACATTAATTACTTGTCCCGGTCGCGACTAGCGGGTAACGGCGGGTAGTGACGGGTAAGTTGTAAGTTACGGTTGGTTAGCAAGAGTTGCGTGTGTTTAGCGTGTCATTAGCGCGCGGCGGTGATGGATAGTAGTCCCACTGCGAGTGTCGTTGTTGTTTCACGCACCAATCGCCGCCACCCTCGGCTCTTTCATCGATACGTTAGCAAAAACTAAATTACAAAAAATACTTTGTAATGCTGTTGATTTGATACATCGCCCCTTTTTCACGGTCACCTCCTTTGTAATTCTTTTCAAAACGGTCTTAATTGCAGAAAAATATGCCATCTTAAACGATGGGGTGTGTGTCATTCTAACACGTATCACACACTCAGATTACATTACACCCTTTAAACACCTCACACCATCAAATTAAGATTTCATTGCCCAAGAACATCCATTCAGGATCTATTTTCAAAGGCTGGGATTCCCCATGGTCTTCACTCTTACCTTTCCAGATTCCACATCGTCAAGTTTATGTTGCCTTAAACCAGAAGGCACAAGTCATACACTCGACAATCCTTCTTCTTAACCATCTCCATTTCCCCATCACCAATTTCCATATCTCTGTGTTTCCAAATTTTCCATTTTTAGACCAATAATGAAGTCTTCTATGAATCACTTCCATGTCTCCGTTATCTATTATTGTTATGTTCTGAATGGTCGTCCAAAGGTCTTCTCTGTTTCCTTCCTTCCTACATTCTCATTTCTACCTTAGTATCTACATCGTGCCTCAAAGGAGCAACCTCCTCCATCTCGGTTGCCATAAGAGCCATCGATGATCTTTGGGGGCAATTCCTCTTGACTTTGGAATTTTTTCTTCTGGTAAGTGTGTGAATTTGGGGAGGATTTAAACCCAGCATCTTCTTTCTGTACGTTCTCATTTCTATTTTTGGATTCTTTGTCATGCTTCGAAGGAGCAACCTCCTCCAAAAGGACGACCCTCTCGTTTTTTCATAAGAACCATCGATAATTTGGTCATCTTTGGGGGACAATTCCACTTGATTTTGGATTTTTTCTTCTGGTAAGTGTGTTTGGGGCGAATTTACGTGGGACTTAAACCCCAGCGTCGTCTTTGTTTTCTTCCTTTTGCATTCTCATTTCTATTCTTGGTTTCTGCATCGTGCTTCAAAGGAGCAACCTCTTCTAAAAGTGACGACCATCTTGGTTTCAACGAGAATTATAATTTAGTCAGTTCTGGGGGCACTTCCACTTGTCTTTGGAATTTTTCTTCTGGTAAGTGTGTGAATTTGTGGGGGATTTAAACCCAACGTCTTCTTTCTGCACTCTCATTTCAATTTTTGGGTTCTTTGTCGTGCTTCGAAGTAACAACCTCCTCCAAAAGGACGACCATCTCGTTTTTTCTTAAGAACCATCGATGATTTGGTCATCTTTGGGGGGCAATTCCACTTGATTTTGGATTTTTTCTTCTGGTAAGTGTGTTTGGGGCGAATTTACGTGGGACTTAAACCCCAGCGTCGTCTTTGTTTTCTTCCTTTTGCATTCTCATTTCTATTCTTGGTTTCTGCGTCGTGCTTCAAAGGAGCAACCTCTTCTAAAAGTGACAACCATCTTGGTTTCAACGAGAATTATCATTTAGTCAGTTCTGGGGACACTTCCACTTGGCTTTGGAATTTTTCTTCTGGTAAGTGTGTGAATCTGGGGGGGATTTAAACCCAACGCCTTCTTTCTGTACTTTCTCATTTCTATTTTTGACTTCTATGTCGTGCTTCGATGGAGCAACCTCCTCCAAAAGGACAACCATCTCGTTTTTTCATAAGAACCATCGATGATTTGGTCATCTTTGGGGGACAATTCCACTTTATTTTGGATTTTTTCTTCTGGTAAGTGTGTTTGGGGCGAATTTACGTGGGACTTAAACCCCAACGTCGTCTTTGTTTTCTTCCTTTTGCATTCTCATTTCTATTTTGGTTTCTACGTCGTGCTTCAAAGGAGCGACCTCCTTTAAAAGTGACAACCATCTTAGTCTCAACGAGAATTATCATTTAGTCAGCTTTGTGGGCACTTCCTTTTGGCTTTGGACTTTTTCTTCTGGTAATTTGGGGAGGATTTAAACCCAGCATCTTCTTTCTGTACGTTCTCATTTCTATTTTTGGGTTGTTTGTCGTGCTTCGAAGGAGCAACCTCCTCCAAAAGGACGATCATCTCGTTTTTCATAAGAACCATCGATGATGCCCTCTTTGGGGGACAAATCCACTTGCCTTTGGAATTTTTTCTTCTGGTAAGTGTGTTTGAGGCGAACCCTTCTCTAATAGAAACGACCATCTTGGTTTCAGGTAGAATCATCATTTAGTCACCTCTGGGGGCACTTCCACTTGGCTTTGGAACTTTTTCTTCTGGTAAATGTGTTTTTGGGGGAAATTGGAAAGAGGCGATTTACTTAAGCAGATGAGGAGTTAAATTTTAAAGACTTTCTTCTTCCTTTCAAATCATCTGGCTTGGCTGAAGATTTAAAAAAATATATAAAGGGGTTTCCAGACGGGCGTACAAGTTCGTATACAGCAATGTATCTGCAGTCGTTTGCTTAAGGGTGTCGTGCATGCGTGTGAACGTGTATGTACGTGCGTCTGGGAAGTCCCGACCTTTACAGTAATTTTTAATTTTGTTAAAACGAGCAGAGATATTAATTTTTTTTTTTTTTTTTTGAGTTGGACGATTTTGTATTATGAGCAGCAGGCATAAAATTATAAAATAAATTTTCCAGGGGGATGAATACGTGTATAAATTAACCAAAAAAGCCAGTGATTTGTAAAAAGCATCGGGGCTTAACATGAGCAAGCAAGCAGTAGCAGTGGCGGCGGCGGCGGCGGCGGCGGCACATGTTTAAATTTGAGTGTCCATTTGCGTAATTGAAAAATATTTGGCTTCCATTGACCTATTGAAAAGTCGAATTCTGAATGAATGGCTTCAAACACGGATTCTTTTTGACGCAAAGGGATTCACCTTCAGTCGGAATATGTTTTTCATAAAACTTAATACGTCTAGTCTGGGTTTGGGTAGAGGAGGTATCTTTATAAATAAATCGCAGCCGAACACTAATTAGAAAATGAGCGGCTGGCCGTTTCCTTCTCTCTGTTAACTAACTCCCGTTTGATGGTCAACTAGGATTACACAATTCGTGATTGTGATTTGTGGAAAATGTCACGGACTTAAGTTCACCATACAAAGTGCTGGACGACTCCCAACTTCGACCTCGATGAATTTTATTAATTGCCATCGCATTTCTAATCGTCCTCGCTTAATTATGAATCATATGGATGGTAATCGTAGTAATAAAATCCCCCATCTTTATCTGAACTGAACGCAGAGGCTATTGCAAGAAGGAGAGGGGAAAGACTCTTGCTTGTTTCTACTAGGTACTATTATAGTAAGGTGTAATACCTGCATGTTACGAGTTCACACGACCTCGGAAATCAGAATGGGAGTAAATTTAAATATTATTCTGACACTAATAATCATAACTAATGTAACAACAATATATCGATCCTTTTTTTTCACATAACTATGAGAATTTTAATACTCAAATATTTATTACGTTTTGTAATTGTAATTTTAATTGTTGTATTATGCTTAATGTTCCATCTTCTTGTTGAATTTTGAATTTTTTTGGCTGGTATACATACGATGAGAAAGAAAGTTGAAGAAAATTGAAATTCCAAGTAACGATACCTGTGATGGTATGGGTTTTTTTGCTCTAGTTTTAGACGAGATGGTTTCCTGCTTTCTAAAACAGTCTGTTTAGTATAATAAAGTTTGTGTCGTGCGGTATCAGAGTTATTTACGTAAGCCAATAATTCACGGCGTAATATCAGAAATTTAACGGTAATCATTAATCTGAAAGGGATAGTTGATGACCTATTTTTTTGTGACGAAATAAAACCTTCGGTCGGAATATGTACAGCTCTGAACTCCTACCGTCCATACTAAAAACACATTAACAAATGGTAATGGACGCCCACTGGTCCATACACAAATTATTGATGATCTCTCGCAATGGGGGATCACTTGTCATCGACTGGAGATCGGTCGTCGCCATTTAAACGGAGCGAAGCGAAGCAACTCTCTCCTCTTTTTTAATTTTAATATTTACAGGGTCGCTTTATCATTTAAACGAGATAAGATAATCGATCATGTGATAGAGTTTATGATAATTCTGTTTGTTTTAAGACTGTCAAGGAACAACGGTATAGTGGGACCGTTTTAGCGCAGGGACCTCATGCTGATCCTCTACCTTCTTCTTCTCCTTCTTCCTCTTCTTCTTCTTCTTCTTCTCATTATCAATTACCCGTATCTTAACACGCGCATAAATAACCCCAGGTATAAAAATCTCATTATAATCTCATGAAATATGAGTCTAATTGATAGAATAAAGTTATTTCTGTACCGGCGAACGAGTTTATTAATTCGGTCAGAGCAACTCCACCAAATGCATTCCTCCGCTCACACACGCCACTTCGAAGCAACAGCTCTCTCACATGTCCAGACACACTTCCAATTAATAAAATAGTATGAAATCTAAGCACGAGTGGAGCTAGACAACCAAACGGATATGAGATTTGTCATTGATAGATGATACTCACCATTCATCACGCTTGCCTCGGATCCCAAGCGGTGGCCAGCTTTTCTCAAATGGACTGGAAAATTCGATGTCGATTACGCTGTTTTGCCGTTTGATACGAACCTTTACATTCCAGCAGATACAATCCGGGATTAAAATACGAAAATAAATTTTTCCCCTCCCCCCCCCTCAACTAATTCAAAACCATAAAATCAATCCTCAAAACAAACAGCAAATCTATCCACCACCAAACGTCTTCCTGAAGACGCAGATTATAACTTAAAATCATCCAAAAACTACTTGCACTACGAGAATCTTTAAATCTTTAAATATTTGTATCCCAGAGAGGGTGAAGACTATAAAGAAATTGATACTTTAATTAGGCAATATACCTTAGAAAAAGTTTCATTGTCATCTCAGGAAAAAGACCTGCTCTTCTCTTCCTCGCTCGTCCAAAAGTAAAACCAGAAAACTTGATAGAAATGGCATCAGTGGATTCGATGGGACTCTTACTAAAAACAATAAGCTCTGAGCCACCGCCTTCTTTGGTTTTTGAATCAATCTCGCAGCTCGCAGTGCAGTTCGGGCTTTTGTTATAAAAAATTTGGGTGAATAAAAGCGTTTTCCTTCAGGAGAAAGACCTGCTGTACTCTTCCTCGCACTGCAAGAAATTCCAATTTCCTTCCAAAGTTGTGCTCCCAAACGAATGCCGAGAAACTTCGCAGAGATGGCTTTAGTGGATTCGTTGGGACTCTTTCTATTACCAATAAGCATTGAGTCAACGCCTTCCTTGGTTTTTGGATCAATCTCGCAGCTCGCAGTGCAGTTTGGGCTTTTGCTGTATAAAAAATCTGGGTGAATAAATGCGTTTTCCTTCTCCGCTCTGGAATTCTTTAATTAAATGAGCCCCGCAGCTCAGGAAGCTTCACTATCACCTCAGGAAGCTTCACTGTCACCTCAGGAAAAGACCTGCTGTATTCTTCCTCGCTCTGCAAAAATTTCCAATTTCCTTCCAAAGTTGTACTCCCAAACGAATGCCGAGAAACTTCGTAGAGATGGCTTCAGTGGATTCGCTGGGACTCTTACTATTACCAATAAGCTCTGGGCCATCGCCTTCTTTGGTTTTTGGATCAATCTCGCAGTTCGCAGTGTAGTTTAGGCTTTTGCTGTATAAAAAATCTGGGTGAATAAATGCGTTTTCCTTCTCCGCTCTGGAATTCTTTAATTAAATGAGCCCCGCAGCTCAGGAAGCTTCACTGTCACCTCAGGAAAAGACCTGCTGTACTCTTCCTCGCTCTGCAAAAATTTCCAATTTCCTTCCAGAGTTGTACTCCCAAACGAATGCCGAGAAACTTCGTAGAGATGGCTTTAGTGGATTCGCTGGGACTCTTACTATTACCAATAAGCTCTGGGCCACCGCCTTCTTTGGTGTCTGGATCAATCTCGCTGTTCGCAGTGCAGTTTGGGCTTTTGCTGTATAAAAAATCTGGGTGAATAAATGCGTTTTCCTTCTCCGCTCTGGAATTCTTTAATTAAATGAGCCCCGCAGCTCAGGAAGCTTCACTATCACCTCAGGAAGCTTCACTGTCACCTCAGGAAAAGACCTGCTGTATTCTTCCTCGCTCTGCAAAAATTTCCAATTTCCTTCCAAAGTTGTACTCCCAAACGAATGCCGAGAAACTTCGTAGAGATGGCTTCAGTGGATTCGCTGGGACTCTTACTATTACCAATAAGCTCTGGGCCACCGCCTTCTTTGGTTTTTGGATCAATCTCGCAGTTCGCAGTGGAGTTTGGGCTTTTGCTGTATAAAAAATCTGGGTGAATAAATGCGTTTTCCTTCTCCGCTCTGGAATTCTTTAATTAAATTAGTCCCGCAGCTCAGGAAGCTTCACTGTCATCACAGGAAGCTTCACTGTTACCTCAGGAAAAGACCTGCTGTACTCTTCCTCGCTCTGCAAAAATTTCCAATTTCCTTCCAAAGTTGTACTCCCGAACGAATGCCGAGAAACTTCGTAGAGATGGCTTCAGTGGATTCGCTGGGACTCTTACTATTACCAATAAGCTCTGGGCCACCGCCTTCTTTGGTTTCTGGATCAATCTCGCAGTTCGCAGTGCAGTTTGGGCTTTTGCTGTATAAAAAATCTGGGTGAATAAATGCGTTTTCCTTCTCCGCTCTGGAATTCTTTAATTAAATGAGCCCCGCAGCTCAGGAAGCTTCACTATCACCTCAGGAAGCTTCACTGTCACCTCAGGAAAAGACCTGCTGTATTCTTCCTCGCTCTGCAAAAATTTCCAATTTCCTTCCAAAGTTGTACTCCCAAACGAATGCCGAGAAACTTCGTAGAGATGGCTTCAGTGGATTCGCTGGGACTCTTACTATTACCAATAAGCTCTGGGCCACCGCCTTCTTTGGTTTTTGGATCAATCTCGCAGTTCGCAGTGGAGTTTGGGCTTTTGCTGTATAAAAAATCTGGGTGAATAAATGCGTTTTCCTTCTCCGCTCTGGAATTCTTTAATTAAATGAGCCCCGCAGCTCAGGAAGCTTCACTATCACCTCAGGAAGCTTCACTGTCACCTCAGGAAAAGACCTGCTGTATTCTTCCTCGCTCTGCAAAAATTTCCAATTTCCTTCCAGAGTTGTACTCCCAAACGAATGCCGAGAAACTTCGTAGAGATGGCTTCAGTGGATTCGCTGGGACTCTTACTATTACCAATAAGCTCTGGGCGTCCGCCTTCTTTGGTTTTTGGATCAATCTCGCAGTTCGCAGTGCAGTTTGGGCTTTTGCTGTATAAAAAATCTGGGTGAATAAATGCGTTTTTCTTCCGCCCAGGAAAAAATTCCCCTGGAGACTTCAAGAATTCCCATTTTAGCCTTCAGTGGTCACCTATCATCTTCTTATTTAAGACGATAAAATTGAATGAGGATTGGTTTATTTTATTTTTACGTCAAATACTTTTTGGTTTCAGGTTT
Source organism: Prosopocoilus inquinatus (assembly GCA_036172665.1). Classification (NCBI taxonomy): domain Eukaryota; kingdom Metazoa; phylum Arthropoda; class Insecta; order Coleoptera; family Lucanidae; genus Prosopocoilus; species Prosopocoilus inquinatus. The sequence goes on along the minus strand of CM069880.1, from coordinate 13,632,373 downwards.
GATGAATTTGGATGATCAAACCTGGCTGGAAGGCAGAAAGAAGAAAAAGAAATGGCGTAGTAGAAAGAAACTTGGCTCCTAAGTCATCATCAAATTCAGAATTGCTTGGTGAGAGGTCACAAAATTCATCTGGCGTGGTACTAACGAGTAAGTAGTTAAGTTTTTTTTTTTTCTTTTCGATTTAATGAACTCCCCTTCCATGAATGATTTGTGGCTGGACCTCCTCATTTCTGACAGAAATTTTGAAGCCCTGCATTTTCGAGCGAGAATTCTGAAGGAATATTTCGACAATGTAAATGAATTTCGTTGTAAATGAGAGAGTGTTTTGGGTATATATGAGCTAAACGCAATTTATTTAGTGACACAACGTCAATATTAGCTTTGAAAGTTGGGCTTGGGAGTTGGTTGTTCGGAGGCAGTTTTTGCAGAGTAACTAATACAAGCAAGCCCCCGACATTTGACGAGTCGTGACATCTGCGAATGGGTAACAAAGAAAATCCATTAATCATGTAACAATTACAGTTGCAGATTTATGAGTGCCGTTTAAATATAGTACCCCACATACGACTTAAATGTTAATAGTATACCCAGTGCCTTCTAATAAATGGTTCTTTTACACGGAATCTCGAGAACTGTGTAAGCGATGTAATTGGATTTTCTTTTTATGTAAACAACTATCGCTATATATAAGCATTATATCTTTGTGGTGTCACAGTATAAATCAATGGCTCTATTAACAAACATAATAAAATTGTCTCACATCCATCCATGAATACCCGAGCGTGTTAATTGCTTTCATTTTCATTTTATTATTATTTCATTATCTCATTTCGAACTTTTTTTAAGTTTCGACACCAATTATATTATTATCATAACACTCAATTTATTTAATCAACACCAACAAAGTGTAAACATTTCGCTGTGATTAATTAATTTGCTCTAAGTTTTTTTTTATTATTTTTAAATAATTGTGCGCACTTCTTGCTTATAAAACAGTTTCAGTTCAACTCTTATGCTACAACAATTAAATACGTGATAAATAAACAAATATCGATTGCTAGGTGGTGGTTCCACTAACCTACATTTAGTTACGTTAGAAGGGGAAGTATCATCATGTGTGCGTAAACATCCCCATAAAATAGGGGCCGAGGGTAGTAATAGTAAGAGTTACCCTCGTCTGGAATACGCCGGAGCACGCAGGGTAAGTGTGTTTTCAGGACAAATATTATCTACGCTTTTACTAAGCAACCAAAGAAAAAAAATTGCGTACCTAGAATTGACAATTAAATTAATAAAAATAAAAAAAAATCCCAAAACAGAACTCGGAATTAAAAAAAAATTAAAGCCCATCCTGGAGATTTTTTTTGAATGAATGAAACACCAATTAATTATTAATAATCTACTTTGAATTCTAAATGTGTTCGGTTTAAAAAAAAAAATTGCTTTTAAAATGGCACGTTTTAGTTACGGTCCGATTAGTTAGTTAGTAAAAAACAAAAAAGAAAAAGTGGACACTTATGGCGTCGGTTATGGATTAAACATCTTTCCGAGTTCGGTCCGTGACTCAGTGTTGCCAATCAAGTAGACGATCAAAAATTCGTTTTTCGGCGTGCAGTATTTCCCCCTGGAATTCCCTTAATTAATTAATTAATCGGGGAAATTATTAAAATTTTCAAATTTAAATTAAAACGAAAACTCATGATTTTTTTTTCTAAATGTAAATGTGTTCGATAATAAAAAAAAAATAACTTCGAACAGTTTTATTTTTTAAATGGCTCGTTTTGGTTACGGTCCGATTAGTTAAAAAAAAAAAAACTGGACACTTATTGCTTCGGTTATGGATTAAACATCTTTCCGAGTTCGGTCCGTGACTCAGTGTTGCCAATCAAGTCGACGATCAAAAATTCGTTTTTCAGCATGCGGTATTTCCCCCTGGAATTCCCTTAATTAATTAATTAATCGGGGAAATTATTAAAATTTTCAAATTTAAATTAAAACGAAAACTCATGATTTTTTTTCTAAATCTAAATGTGTTCGATAATAAAAAAAAATTAACTTTGAATAGTTTTATTTTTTAAATGACTCGTTTTGGTTATGGTCCGATTAGTTAAAAAAAAAAAAAACTGGACACTTATTGCTTCGGTTATGGATTAAACATCTTTCCGAGTTCGGTCCGTGATTCAGTATTGCCAATTAAGTAGACGATCAAAAATTCGTTTTTCGGCGTGAGGTATTTCCCCCTGGAATTCCCTTAATTAATTAATTAATCGGGGAAATGATTAAAATTTTGAATTTAAATTAAAACCAAAACTCATGATTTTTTTTCTAAATGTAAATGTGTTCGATAATAAAAAAAATAACTTCGAATAGTTTTATTTTTTAAATGGCTCGTTTTGGTTACGGTCCGATTAGATAAAAAAAGAAAAAACTGGACACTTATTGCTTCGGTTATGGATTAAATATCTTTCCGAGTTCGGTCCGTGATTCAGTGTTGCCAATTAAGTAGACGATCAAAAATTCGTTTTTCGGTGTGCGGTATTTCCCCCTGGAATTCCCTTAATTAATTAATCGGAGAAATTATACAAATTTTCAAATTTAAATTAAAACGAAAACTCATGATCTTTTTTAATAAAAAAAACAAATATTAATAATTACTTTGAATTCTAAATGTGTTCGATAATAAAATTAAAAAAATAACTTCGAACAGTTTTATTTTTAAAATGATCAGTAACCAGTAACCGTAACCAGTAACCAGTAACCGTAACCAGTAACCGTAACCAGTAACCAGTAACCGTAACCAGTAAGCAGTAACCAATAACCGTAAGCAGTAACCAGTAACCAGTAACCAGGAAGAGTAACAATTAAAATAACAATAAAAGTAAGAATAACAATAGTAATAATAATAATAATAAGAAAAATAAGAAAAAGAAACTGACATAAATAAATAAATATTATTGATTAGAAAGTTTGGTTAGATTTTTCAAAAATTTGTTTGAACTTTTGCTTTTCGAATATAACGCGATCGTTATTGTTTTTTTAAGTTTGTCTTGCGATCGTCATTTGTTTCCAATTTCAAATTTCGAATTCACCAAAGATTTTCTTAGGAGTTTTCGATCGTGAAATTTACGATGGTCATTTGTTTTCTTCGTTCTCAAAATAATTACCAAATCAAAATTGTTTCGCACTTCTTTCTACTTGGCGAGTAATCGCAGTCGTCATTTGTTTCGTTTGTTCCTTGTTTTCTTTTTCTAATTTCAAATCTGCAAGTCATTTTGTGTTCTTTTTCTTCTGTATAAGCGATCGTCATTTGTTTTTCTTATTTTTGTCTGGAATTTTTGTTTCTTTTTTCGTTTTTCGTTTGTTCGTTGTTTTTTTTTCTCTCTAATTTCAAATCTGCAAGTCATTTTGTGTTCTGTTTCTTCTGTATAAGCGATCGTCATTTGTTTTTATTACTTTTGTCTGGAATTTTTGTTTCTTTTTTCGTTTTTCGTTTGTTCATTGTTTTTTTTTCTCTAATTTCAAATCTGCAAGTCGTTTTGTGTTCTTTTTCTTCTGTTTAAGCGATCGTCATTTGTTTTTCTTATTTTTGTCTGGAATTTTTGCTTCTTTTCTCATTCGTTTCTCGATTGTCAAAAAAGTTTTCTGTTTTTTTTTTTCTTAACTGCTTGCAATTTTTTTGGAAATCGAATAATTCATCTTCGTTCTTGTTTTTTTTTTGTTTCTGATTGTTTACCCTTTTCCTGTCTTATTCTCGGAATGTGGCGATTATCTTTCGTCCCCTCTTTTCCTTTTCTCACGCCTTGAATGTTTATTAATTACTTTTTTTTGATTTTCTTTTTTAATTTTCGTTTAAAATTTATTTTCGTTCGAAATCCAAAAAAAAAAAAACGTATTTATGCTTGTGATTTTGAAGCTGAAATTATACGTCGTGCCAACTGTTAACGAATGCGACTGTAATCTTATGGCTGGTGTTGGCAACATTGATCGTGAGCAAAAGGACGAACCAGCGTGAACTTTGCCAGCTTTCGGCGGGTTTGACTTGACATAATCACCAACATTAAGAAATGGAAATTCCAAAATAAAAAATATTTTTGCAGGAAAATTGAAAAATTCCCTAGATTTTAAAGAAATTTTGCAATTTTTCTTGAAATTATCCCTAGACTTAGCGATTTTTTCCCTGTGTTGGCAACACCGGTCCGTGTATTGAGTAAAACTCGTTCACAGGCTTTTAAAGCTGCGCGATCTGTTCGGAGCTCCGTTCGTGTAATGACAAAACGATTTCATTTTCTTTTTATACAAATGTAATTAATTGGATTAGTTTAGACTTTCATTTATTTAATTCAGATTTAATTCAGATTTAATTCAGATTTAATCAGATTTAATTCAGGTTTAATTCAGAATTCAGCCACCCTCCTTTCTTTCAAAATAACGAAATAGAAAAGAAAAAAAAACGTAACATTAATAATTGGGGCGTTGGCGCGATAAAATTTGATTGAATCTGCCCCCGGAAAATCAGAGAGAGACAAAGACGGGGAAAGCAAAACAGCCGGCGAGGAAAAAAGCGACAAGTTTTCCGACTTATTAACCACGTACATCTGTCAACAAGAAAAAAAGTGGCCAATTCAACCATTTGTCTACCCTAGTAGGCTTATTACAGTCGACCAAGCCAGAAATCAAAGGCAATAGGACGAGGAAGGCGACGATCGCTTTCATTGGCCCACTGCTACGGTAGGATGACATATTTCATTTCGTCGCCTGCAGGAATTGTCGGACGCTAGCAGGCATTTGTTTGGTGATGTAATGATAAATGAATTCCTCAGCTTCAATGAAATTAATTCAACTTTTCTGAAGGTAAAAAAAAATTAAATAAAACAGTGAATGTAACCCACGTGACCGAGTTATACATGATAATTAGACAACCAACAATACAACGACGTACAAAGCACGTAGACCACGTGGGGTACGGAATTAAACGAAGACCTGATCTTATTATGACCGAGTTTGAATTTAAAAAATATATGAAGAAGGTAAAGTAAGGTTAACGTGAGTTTAAATGTTTCATAATCCCACGTGATCATTAGACAACCAACAATACAACGATGTACGATGCATGTAGATCACGTGGGGTACAGGATTAAATGAAGACCTGATTATATTATAAACGGCTTCGAGAGTTTAATAAATATGTAGAAGGCGAAGAAGTTAGGGTTAACATAAGTAAGTAATAAAGAGTGACTTTGTTAAGAAGAAAGAATTGATAATTGAATTCGTCCGGCTGGCGAAAAAAAAAGAACACTTCCCGGCAGTTACCATTTGCAGTTTGATTGGCCAAGTAAATAAATTTGGGCCAGATAAAGTTTGACAGTAGTTGGAATTCCCGTCACCTCTTAGCTTCTTTCTATTAATTGCCGAGTTGTGATCTGTAAGAGCGTGTGAGGGTGTAAGGAGGCAGTAAGAGGGTGGCTTGATGAACACCAAGCAATCACAGACCTATTCTAGTATCGAGAGCACTCCCGAGGAAATCAGTATTAAGCAATAACGATACCCGATGCACTATTGTTATTATCATTGTTTTACGACGCAGTTCCAATTAAAATCAAAATTAATTTAATTAAACGCATAATAAAGGAAAAAAATTAAGAAACTTTGTAAGTTTTTAAAAAAAATCGCAACGGGAAGCGTAGATAAAGCGACCATTCAGAAACGTGACGACCTTGAAAAATTAAACAAAATACCATAAAAATAATACAAAATATTATAACAACACCCAAAGTATAGTCAATATACTCAGCAGAGAAAGTTATAAATAATGAGAACAGTGGCGTAGCTAGAAGTCAAGTCGGCGGGTTTCAAAATTCTTACCAGCGCCTTTTATTATTGCAACATTTAGTATTAAAAGTAAAACTAAAAAGAAAAATCTTTAGCTGCTTACTTTCAATGCTAATAAATAAATCAGGACTGTTTAATTGCTTTTGTTATTTCAAAAAAGTGTCAAGAGCTGTCAAAATTTTAGGTTAGAAAACCTGCCGCCGAGTGGAACACGCTTAAACTATTTCTCGAACATTTCTTGAATAAATTTATTTTGAAACTGTCTTCCAAAATTCAAAGGGAACTAAACTAATTGCGGTACAGGTTAATGGATGGCGCTGTTTACGTTTGAAACTTTTTTTTAACCATTTCTGTTCAGCTTTAATTTATTCTGAATTGTCTTTCGCAAAAAAACAAAATAATGAAAAAGAAAAAATAATATTACATGGCTGCTTACTTTCAATGCTAAAAAATAAATCAGGACTGCTTAATTACTTTTGTTATTTCAAAAAAGTGACAAGAGCTGTCCAAATTTTAGGTTAGAAAACCTGCCGCTGAGCGGAACACGCTTAAACTATTTCTCGAACACTTATTGAATAAATTTATTTTGAAACTGTCTTCCAGAATCTAAAGGGAACAAAACTAATTGCGGCTACAGGTTAATGGATGGCGCTGTTTACGTTTGAAACTTTTTTTAACCATTTCTGTTCAGCTTTAATTTATTCTGAATTGTATTTTGCAAAACAGAAAAAATAATGAAAAAGAAAATATAATATTACATGGCTGCTTACTTTCAATGCTAAAAAATAAATCAGGACTGCTTAATTGCTTTTGTTATTTCAAAAAAGTGACAAGAGCTGTCAAAATTTTAGGTTAGAAAACCTGCCGCTGAGCGGAACACGCTTAAACTATTTCTCGAACACTTTCTTGAAGAAATTTGTTTTGAAACTGTCTTCCAGAATTTAAAGGGAACTAAACTAATTGCGGTACAGGTTAATGTATGGCGCTGCTTCTTTCAGAGAACACAGTTACGAGTCACGGTAACAGATAGCGCCACAAATGTTTTTCTTTTCTTAAATTCAAAGTCGTTTTAAGAACAAAATATTCTTAGGTTATTCAGTTGTTTACGTAAATGAAATAAAGAGTGCAATGTTATGACTCAGGCTAACAGATGGCGCCACATGTGCATGTAAATCATAATGTAAATGTGACGTAAATTCTTTCGCTTTAACTTTTCAAGTATAAAAGTTGCTTTCAGGGCATTTTCTTGAACGTTCCTAACGTTTTTCATTTGTTTTCGAATCTCTTTCCGGCAAATTACGAATTTACGGCACTACAGAGGGCGCTACTTTTTCCGCATTTGTGAATCTTTAGATGTCGAGATAAAAATTTTTACTTTACAATTCGAACAGGCGCCCATGGCTTCGCAATCCCAGCAACCCCTATAGCTACGCCACTGGATGAGAACCACCTATTGATTTTTCGTCGAGAAATTACGTAATTTACGAAACAAAAACCTCATGGATTATAAAAACTATACTGTCTCGTGGAAAACGGTCACTTTAGGCATGGAACACAGAAAGGAAGTGAGAAAATGCCAGTGTTGCCAATTTAGGTAATTTCTACAACTGTCAAGTATATAGAGACACGCATGCAAATGCGAGAAAATCACGGTGTGACTGACACCTAGCGGAAATTTTGTGAAGGGCCTTAAAAAATAATTGGAATGACGTCACTTGATTAACCTATAAAAAAATATTGAATTGAATTACGTTGGTCGTTTACCTCCAATTAACAAAGACATTGATGAAACGAATAGAACAAGCTATACATTGCATAACATTAATGACAGTTAGTTCTTTGTTTACCGAATTAAAAGCGCCATCTGTTGGTTGGTTGCTGATTTTCGAGGATAACCACATAATCAGTTTGAAAAACCATGGCTAACTGAATTGTTATGTCATAGACGGCCAGTCCCAAGAGCATTGAAGAATGTTTTTGTTTGAAAAAATGTAAAGCGCCCTCAAACTCAAAGCTAATGTCAAAATTACCTATTGTCATTTTGAATTTTTTGGTTATGTGAAGTGTCAATTCGTCTTGATGTTTACGTAAATGTCAAAATAAGCGTCGGTGTCGTAACCACGGTAACACGGAATTAACAAGTATGAGAGGGCGCTAGTTAACACGCTTCGTAGTTTGCTTTACTGGAACACTTTCTTAGGCGAATTGGACTGGCCGTATATGACATATCGATTCATAGTAAGACAAAATAATAACTAACAAAGACGTTGATGAAACGAATAGAACACGCTATACATTGCATAACATTAATGACAGTTAATTCTTTGTTTACCGAATTAAAAGCGCCATCTGTTGGTTGTTTGCTGATTTTCGAGGATAATTACATAATCAATTTGAAAAACCACAGCCAACTGAATTGTTATGTCATAGACGGCCAGTCTAGAGAGCATTAAAGAATGTTTTTGTTTGAAAAAATGAAAAGCGCCCACAAATGCAAAGCTGGTGTCAAAAATACTGTCATTTTGAAATGTTTGGTTATGAGAAATGTCAATTCGTTTTGACAATGTCGTCGGTATCGTAACCATAGTAACACCTAATTAGTGAGCAGTGGCGGCTCGTGATGATTTACTACGGATGGTCAATAACTGCAAGAGGGTGCATTTTTTAAATAAAACTTGTTTTCAGGACTAACTCGACATGGAACCGGAACTTGTAACTTAAATAGGACAGGGTGGGCAGAGCCGCCACTGTTAGTGAGTATGAGAGGGCGCTGGTTAACAGTTTTCATGGCTTGCTTTACTAGAACAGATTTTTAGGCCGTATATGACATATTAATTCGGCTGGCCGTGAAAAAGCACAGTTGGTTGCCTGTTTACTGGCGGAAGCTGAGTGTATTTGACAGGTGAATGTTGACAGGTTGACAGTTGAGTTGACAGTATTTTTTAAAAGAGGTTGTTTTCGTTTAACAAAGAAGACATTTGAACTGAATGAATTGTTTAATAAATTTTTTTGTTTCGCGCCCCCTGTATACGAGTTCAATTATTTGCCTCTTTGCATTTCTTGTTGTTGGTTTCTTCTTTTTTTTTTCTAATTGTCTGAAAATAAGTAATGTGTTCGTATTCAATTTGCAGAACGCAAATCGGCATGGCATAACTACAGAGTTCAATAAAATTGAAAATACTATAAACAATAGGAGATGCCACGCCAATGGCCTCCCGGTAATAAAGTTGATAGATAAAGGAATGAAGGGGTGGGGCGCGTATTCGCTCTTGCCCTGGGGTACAATAACGCGGCACGGTGATATACTCCTTCCGTCAACCATCGTAAATGTCTTATGGTCATCAACCGGCCCATTAAGTTCCGCTTCGCTGCCGCCATCGTCGACGTCCATCCAGCGATTTCAAAAAAAAAAATCTGGCATTTAACTAACTACGCTCATGGAACGAACGAGAAGCGAAAAAATCGCGCACGGCATAAAACGACCCCACCCAATATTACCTAAGAATAACTTCATTTTATATTCACTTACATATATCATTAACTTATTACATAAAGAATTAATTCAAACCAGGACATTATTTTTAGTTGCGACTATACATCATTTAATACGTCGGATGAGTCAGCACCGATCGTTGTTTTAAATTTATTAAATTTAAAGTGAGATTACTATATGTAGGGGTAGGCAAATGCAATGCAACAGGCTTTGTACGCTCTAACCTAGCTCAGCGGAGGCGTGGCGTTTTTTTTTTTGTTCATTCGTCACATAATACCATCTCGCTCGCACTTGATTCATTTTAATCTCTTAAACAAATTACTGTCGTCTCAGTGAATAAGTCGAAATTTGTTTAAACTGAGTTTTGAGTGGCTTACTACGACTTTGAGTGTACATGTAGCCCAAGTAAACTCTGTTTTTCACAAGTCAAGTTTTCAGAGTCTAACGGCCAGTTGCACCAAACACTTAAGCCGAGCTTAAATTTAAGTCTTGTTTATAATCTGATATTTGAGGTTACATAACATTAATGCAGCTCACATTCTAAGCGACCCTTAAAGTTAAGCTCGCCTTAAGGGTTTGATGCAGCTGGCCCTATAAGTCCTGCTCTGAGAAATAGGGGGAATTGACTTGATTTAACCACTGGGACGACGCATTTGCTTTCAAACTATGATCTCAGTTTTAGTCAACAACCGGTATACAGGAATATAATTTATAATTACCGACACATCAGGCAAACATGTCCTCAATTTGTTGCGATAAGTAAATATTTTGCACCGGAAATACATACGGGTGGTTTTTCAACAAATAAATAAGAAAATAGACGGACAGAGGAAGAGGATGAGGAGAAGCAAAAAAAAAAAAAAAAGTAAAGAAAAGACAGGACGGCTAACGACCAGCATGTGGCATTAGTTGGCCATCAGCAAGCGCACGGTCTATCATCTACCAATAATTGAGTATTGATCCCCACCGTGTGGATGTGCGACGAGAAAGAATGAGGGCTAAACACCCCCCCCCCCCCCATGTTATTGTATTAACGTTTGATCTGTCACAAGACGTTCCTTCGCGCCAAATAAAAATAAATTAACACTCCTCCCCCGCCGTCGCCCGCGCTGCCGTTCGCGTTCAAGAATTAATTCGATTAAAATATGTATGTGCAAATTTGAGGAAGGGGGGGGGGGGCTTGAAAAATTAATTCGAGCGCCGCATATTATTAAGCCGCTATATTTTTTTACGTCAAACGCAGTGACTGCCATAATTTCAACACGAAATTTTCATTTTCACAGCGACTGAATTTACTTTTTCTTCTCGGGGTATTAAATTTATTACCCCCTCCCCCCCAGCCATCCCACAACTTCCCCCCCCCTACACCCCGATTTTTTTTCTTTTGATAAACGTATGGAAGAATATTTTATTCAAACACAACGCTCATTTTTTATTTAATGGAACATTTTTGTTAAACCCCTTTTCAGTTGGTACCACTTATATTTTTCACTAATAGTCACATTTGATAATAATTCGAGAACGATAAAATATAATTTATCGGGTTTTCTTCGTAATATTCGACAATGTGTAAGCTTTGTAACTGCTGCAAAAGAAACACACGTTTCCTTCTAATTTTTTTTTTAAAAACTAGGAAAAACTATGTATTACTGCTGCAAAGAGCGCCCTCTAACTACTTTGTAATAACAGAATAGCCGGTGTTATTGAATACGTATTTTAAATCAGCTTAAAATTCCCTGTCAAACGAGCCGAAGTTCGTTAATTTCTGATAAAGAGCACGGAAGTTGCGATTTTTCTTAAAGTACATAATTCAACTGTTTCCTGCACCCTTATTATTGGCGATACGAAAATAAGTCTAAAATCAAAGTCGTGCAGAATTAATTCAGCTTTCTAATGGCGCTATCAAATCTGCACCTTACTCTGAGATTTTTGTTAGAAAAATTAGTTTTTAGCGTTGAGCCTATTGATTGCGCCCCCTTGCGGTCAACTTAGACACTTAAAACTATTTTCTTTGAATTCCTCCTGGTCACTTTGTCCATAATTTTTTTCTCCCGAGGCTGTAGCTATTACGGTTCGCTATATACCACCGCTCGCCGCTCATATTGGGACACCCGGTACTATACGTACACCGTGATTCAGAAACGTCGCCCGATATTTTGAAGGTGAATAGAACATGAAAAAATGCGGTCATTTTCTCATATAATTTTTCTTCCAAAAATCAATAATAAGGGAGTTATAATCCGAGAAAGGGGGGTGAAAAATTTTGTTTTTTTTGGCAATATCTTCTGGATCCTCTAAGTTATCGAACTGATTTTTTAAACGTGGGTATAAGGCGACTAACTGCGCATTAACAACATGTTGGATAGATCCTCGATCGTTTTTAAAGGGTGGTTTTGTAAGGGTGGCTTTCAGTATTTTATCCCTAACTTTCTAGTGATTGCGTATTTCGTCAAAATTTTGCCAGGGAAATATTTTGTGGATTATTTGGCACAAAAAAGTCCTCTTATTGCATTTCGATAAACTCAACCCTTTTTGGAGTAATTGAGGTTTAAAAGTTAATATGCAAATAGCGCCCTCTAACTACTTTGTAATAACAAAGTAGCCGGTGTCTTTGAATACGTATTTTAAATCAGCTTAAAATTCCCTGTCAAACGAGCCGAAGTTCGTTAATTTCTGATAAAGAGCACAGAAGTTACGATTTTTCTTAAAGTAAATAATTCAACTGTTTCCTGCACACTTATTATTGGCGATACGAAAATAAGTCTAGAACCAAAGTCGTGCAGAATTAATTCAGCTTTCTAATGGCGCTATCAAATCTGCACCTTACTCTGAGATTTTTGTTAGAAAAATTAGTTTTTAGCGTTGAGCCTATTGATTGCGCCCCCTTGCGGTCAACTTAGACACTTAAAACTATTTTCTTTGAATTCCTCCTGGTCACTTTGTCCATAATTTTTTTCTCCCGAGGCTGTAGCTATTACGGTTCGCTATATACCACCGCTCGCCGCTCATATTGGGACACCCGGTACTATACGTACACCGTGATTCAGAAACGTCGCCCGATATTTTGAAGGTGAATAGAACATGAAAAAATGCGGTCATTTTCTCATATAATTTTTCTTCCAAAAATCAATAATAAGGGAGTTATAACCCGGGAAAGGGGGGTGAAAAATTTTGTTTTTTTTGGCAATATCTTCTGGATCCTCTAAGTTATCGAACTGATTTTTTAAACGTGGGTATAAGGCGACTAACTGCGCATTAACAACATGTTGGACAGATCCTCGATCGTTTTTAAAGGGTGGCTTTCAGTATTTTATCCCTAACTTTTTAGTGATTGCGTGTTTCGTCAAAAATTTGCCAGGGAAATATTCTGTGGATTATTTGGCACAAAAAGGTTCTCTTATTGCATTTCGATAAACTCAACCCTTTCGGAGTAATTGAGGTTTAAAAGTTAATATGCAATATTACTTTTAAACCTATATAATACTTTTCAAAAAAAAAAAACTACTATAAAAAATTGTGCTTATTTTTTTTTAATATTGGGAGGCATTTCTGATTCACGCTCACAGTAAAGAATTAATAGGTAGTAGCGCGGGAGTTCGGAAGTGCACGCAACTGCGAGAAATATTTTAATGTTATTTCATGCGAAGAATTAAACACTGTTCTCTCTCGCGCGTTGATTTTTGTACCCCTCTTTCAGCTGTCGCTCTCGTAGTTGCCCTCGTGCTTCCATGCATACATCGAGGCACCGCCGAGTGCTCTTGTGGCGTCACCTAATATATCGTTCACCATGCTCACGGTGTATATGCGCATATTTTCTTCATCTCAGCTTGCACATAATCCTAGCTCTAGTAACGACTGATCGATCGATCAATGAAAGAGGGATGGGAGGCAGCTTTAAATGATGTTGAGTGTTAGTTACTCTAAGGGGGAAGGGATTCAATCAACAGATTGAAATGAGAATGAGGCTTCTTTAACTTTGAATTATTTTCTTCATCTCGGTTGACATATAAGCCCAGCTCTAGTAACGACTGATCGATCGATCAATGAATGAAGGATGGGAAATTAATTTTGGGGGCGTCTTCTTCGGGGGCATCGTCTTCTTATATTGTATAGCATTAGGCGTATGGTTTAAAGTAAATTTCCAGCAAAAATAGACTCAATATAAAAAAGTGAACTCCTTAGAAAGAAAAAATCGATTATTATTTCGCCCCCTCCCCCCGTCATTGTCAATTACTTCGACTGCATAAACGAAATATTCTCTTTCGAACGTTAAATATTGAGGGTATTGCATTAAATTAGGCGTATGGTAGAGGAGGAAAGCAAATTGTTAAAAAATAGACTCAATAAAAGAGTGAATGAATTGCCTAAAACGAAAACATTGATTATTACTGTACCCCCTGCGTTATTGTCAGTTACTTCGACTTAAATATTGATGGTATTGTATTGTATTACATTAGATTAGGCATGTGGTAGAGGAGGAAAGCAAATTGCTAAAAAATAGACTCAATAAAAGTAAACTCCCTAAAAAAAAAAATCGATTACTTCACCCCCCGTGATTGTCAATTACTTCGACCGCACGAGCGATATTTCTCGAGCATGGCCCCGTATAGAGCTGTGACATATAGATATCGTATTTAGATGCCAATAAAAAATACCGCAAACTGTTTCATAATGTATTTCAGTTGAGGTGGGCGTCCTTCGTCCTTATCGCGAGGCAAATAAAGGCGAGTGTGCACCGGGAACAGAATGTACTCTCAATCATGGCTATTTTCCCCTAGTCGCACGTTTGGCGGTTAAGAGATTCCATCATTCCGATCAGTGTAGCACTCCGGAGTGCCGTCGTAGTCACTCGTGAACGATGTCTACGATGTCGTGAATAGACAGGTAGTAAGTACAGTACAGTGTCGGATTCAAACTAATTGAAAGTAGCTCGGAAGAAAAATAAAAAAAATAAGCCACACATAATAAGCTAGATTAAGTAAAAATGATAACAACGAAAGGCCAGGCGATTTTACACGAACGAACGAACTCCGGGATGTTACAATGGTCGTTATATCGGTGGCAATTACACTGCCTTTACAAGATGAAGACAATAGATAATGGCTAAACCACTAACCCAGAGACAATTTAAATCTCCCGTGGACAACAGAGACAGGCCCAACGTCACGCCATTGCCCACTAAATCTGTTCCACAACCTTCAGTGACAGCCGAAAGAATGGTGCACTAGCATGCGACTATTATATATGTTTTTATATCCCTACAACACAGACATTTATTTTACTTCGTGTTATATTGTTGACACAACTTTTAATTAAGATAATACACTCAAAATATGATGAAACAGATTGACATGCGATTTAAATTCAACTTAAAATATCCGTACAAATACGATTAAAATAAATAGCGTTTAAGATGAGAAAGATCGATGATATGACCACAGGAGAAAAAATTAATTGGGGGGTACTTCTTTAAGGGGGAAAGGATTCAATCTACAGCTTTAAATGCACATAATCCTAGCTCTAGTAAGGACTGATCGATCGATCAATGAAAGAGGGATGGGAGGCAGCTTTAAATGATGTTGGGTGTTAGTTACTCTAAGGGGGAAGGGATTCAATCAACAGATTGAAATGAGAATGAGGCTTCTTTAACTCGAATTATAAAACGAGTAGGGAAGTAGGAAGTATAATACCTCTTGGAGACCTTTCCTTCAATCGATTTTTTTTTCTTTTGATAAATGTATGGAAACATATTTTATTCAAAGGCTATGATCATCATCAAGCATCGAAGGCCTCTCCTTCATCTTCCCCTAATAATTCCACCCAATTATTATTCATTATTGGAAATGGTAGTTTAGAAGTCGTCATTTCTGGAAATGAAAGGAGGAAATTCTTGCTCGTCTTCACCGAACGAGTATATTCATAATGAGATGGTGAAGGATGGTCTGATGAAGTCGCCACCTTTTTTTTTCCTCTCATCAAGGTTGCTGGCGTTTTGGATCGACCATCGTTAATCCAAAGGTATTGATTGGTAAGACCTTCAGTCTCTTCATCTTGAAGGGCTGTGATCATCATCAAGCACCGAAGGCCTCTCCTTCATCTTCCACTAATAATTCCACCCAATGATTATTAATTATTGGAAGTGGTAGTTTAGAAGTCGTCATTTCTGGAAATGAAAGGAGGAAATTCTTGCTCGTCTTCACCGAACGAGTATATTCATAATGAGATGGTGAAGGATGGTCTGGGGAAGTCGGCTCCTTTTTTTTTCGTCTCATCAAGGTTGCTGGCGTTTTGGATCGACCATCGTTAATCCAAAGGTATTGATTGGTAAGACCTTCAGTCTCTTCATCTTGTAGGGCTGTGATCATCATCAAGCACCGAAGGCCTCTCCTTCATCTTCCACTAATAATTCCACCCAATTATTATTAATTATTGGAAATGGTTAGTAATTTTTGGATTGCCCTCTCCCCCTTCCAGCAGTACGAGGAATTTACGTTTGGTTTTGTTGATTTAATTTCGAAGGCGCATCGCATCTCGTTAATTTTATTATTCCCGTCTGGCGTTAGACGTTAAGCCCATAATGTAAACAAGCGTCTCCGCTAATTTTTATTTCATTTCCAGAACCGGTTCTTGTCTCGTACATCTCGCGCTTCCAATGATGAACCTGATAGGGTTTGAAGATGCCATGCTGGCCACTAATAATCATCATGCAACGCGAACAGTTTCACAACCACATCAGGCTCATTCCTAAGCAATTTTAAATAACGTTATTATATATTAAGGTCGATTAAAAGAAAATTAAATAAAAGTCACAATCTGATGTATGAATTAACTACTTTTCGCATCTTTTTGGACATATGACTGTGACTTTTTTTTAAATCCATGAAATCGAGCCTTGTTTTAATAAGTGTTGGTGGTATTGACGCTGGGGTAGAGTGGATGATGGGGTATTGGGGGGAACCCCCTCGTGGTCATACGGATTTGCTAGTTAGAGTACCTGGATGTGTGAAAGAGTGAAATCTATCTCATATTTTGAGTCAGTACTTGGTTGATATTTAAAATCAATATCATACACGCCTTCTAATGTGGGTATTATACAGATGGAAAGGTTATACTCGCGACTTATATAAATAAGAAGCGATTGAGAGAGAGATTGCTAATTGTGGCCTCACCCTGCTGATTTATAACGTTTCTATAACGCACAAGACTCATGTGAAGGGAGAATGGTCATCACCTATCGCTATTAGCTCGCAGTGCTCGAGTATTACCGGGTTCCTTTGCCCGGGGATCAAATGCCGCCCCCCGTCGCTCATGTAGTCGTGACTCGCCTCCGATCGTGACATCTAACAACCGAGCACTAGAAAAATACACCTTTCAAGTGGATATCTGCAAACCGCTACGCGTATGCATATTATAACCGAAAGCCGCCAGTTTCACGTAGACACCATATCTTCTCTTTGCCACAACAAGAGAACACACCTCGGGTACGTCGAGGAAAATTCAAAGCACTTCAAAACCTTACTGCTGGCATTTTCGGCTTCCGACATTCTTCACACCGCCTTTAGCACTTCAGCAAACATTCTTTCATTATTACAAGAAAATCAAAAAAGAAACCATCCATTAACGATCAAGAATTTTAACAACCATCATACAAGAAAAAAAAGAAAAGCTGAAAAATCGATTGAAGGAAAGGTCTCCAAGAAGTATTATACTTCCTACTTCCTTACTCGTTTTATAATTCAAGTTAAAGAAGCTTCATTCTCATTTCAATCTGTTGATTGAATCCCTTCCCCCTTAGAGTAACTAACACCAAACATCATTTAAAACTGCCTCCCATCCCTCTTTCATTGATCGATCGATCAGTCCTTACTAGACCTAGGATTATGTGCAAGCTGAGACGAAGAAAATGTGCGCATATGTATACACCGTGAGCATGGTGAACGATGTATTAGGTGACGCCACAAGAGCACTCAAGATGAAGAGACTGAAGGTCTTGCCAATCAACACCTTTAGATTAACGATGGTCGATCCAAAACGCCAGCAACCTTGATGAGAGGGAAAAAAAGGAGGCGACTTCCCCAGACCATCCTTCACCATCTCATTATGAATATAATCGTTCGGTGAAGACGAGCAAGAATTTCCTCCTTTCATTTCTAGAAATGACGTCTTTTAAACTACCATTTCCAATAATTAATAATCATTGGGTTGAATTATTAGTGGAAGATGAAGGAGAGGCCTTCGATGCTTGATAATGCTCACAGCCCTTCAAGATGAAGAGACTGAAGGTCTTACTAATCAATACCTTTGGATTAACGATGGTCGATCCAAAACGCCAGCAAGCTTGATAAGAGAAAAAAAAGGAAACGTCTTCCCCAGATCATCCTTCATCATCTCATTATGAATATAATCGTTCGGTGAAGACGAGCAAGAATTTCCTCCTTTCATTTCCAGAAATGACGACTTCTAAACTACCATTTCCAATAATTAATAATAATTGGGTGGAATTATTAGTGGAAGATGAAGGAGAGGCTTTCGATGCTTGGCGATG
The DNA here is from genome assembly GCA_036172665.1 of Prosopocoilus inquinatus. Lineage (NCBI taxonomy): Eukaryota > Metazoa > Arthropoda > Insecta > Coleoptera > Lucanidae > Prosopocoilus > Prosopocoilus inquinatus. The sequence goes on along the minus strand of CM069880.1, from coordinate 13,614,506 downwards.
ATCATAGCCTTTCAAGATGAAGAGATTGAAGGTCTTACCAATCAATACCTTTGGATTAACGATGGTCGATTCAAAACGTCAGCGAGCTTGATAAGAGAAGATAAAAGGAGGCGACTTCCCCAGACCATCCTTCACCATCTCATTATGATCAGGTTCGGTGAAGACGAGCAACAATTTCCCCCTTTCATTTCCAGAAATGACGACTTCTAAACTACCATTTCCAATAATTAATAATAATTGGGTGGAATTATTAGTGGAAGATGAAGGAGAGGCCTTCAATACTTGGCGATGATCATAGCCTTTCAAGATGAAGAGGCTGAAGGTCTTACCTATCAATACCTTTGGATTAACGTTGGCCAATCCAAAACGCCAGCAAGCTTGATAAGAAGAAAAAAAGGAGGCGACTTCCCCAGACCATCCTTCACCATCTCATTATGAATATAATCGTTCGGTGAAGACGAGCAAGAATTTCCTCCTTTCAGTTCCAGAAATGACGACTTCTAAACTACCATTTCCAATAATTAATAATAATTGGGTGGAATTATTAGTGGAAGATGAAGGAGAGGCTTTCGATGCTTGGCGATGATCATAGCCTTTCAAGATGAAGAGGCTGAAGGTCTTACCTATCAATATCTTTGGATTAACGATGGTCGATCCAAAACGTCAGCGAGCTTGATATGAGAAGAAAAAAGGAGGCGACTTCCCCAGACCATCCTTCACCATCTCATTATGATCAGGTTCGGTGAAGACGAGCAACAATTTCCCCCTTTCATTTCCAGAAATGACGACTTCTAAACTACCATTTCCAATAATTAATAATAATTGGGTGGAATTATTAGTGGAAGATGAAGGAGAGGCCTTCAATACTTGGCGATGATCATAGCCTTTCAAGATGAAGAGGCTGAAGGTCTTACCTATCAATACCTTTGGATTAACGATGGCCAATCCAAAACGCCAGCGAGCTTGATAAGAAGAAAAAAAAAGGAGGCGACTTCCCCAGACCATCCTTCATCATCTCATTGTGAATAAAATCGTTCGGTGAAGACGAGCAACAATTTCCCCCTTTCATTTCCGGAAATGACGACTTCTAAACTACCGTTTCCAATAATTAATAATAATTGGGTGGAATTATTAGGGGAAGATGAAGGAGAGGCCTTCGATACTTGATGATGATCATGGCTTTTCAAAATGAAGAGACTGAAGGTCTTACCAATCAATACCTTTGAATTAACGATGGGCTCGTCGCGGTGGGCTAAAATGGAAAACGAAGGGGACCCTCTCATTATCAGCGTCGGTTGTCAATGATGATGATGAGGAAGGCCTTCTTTCGAGGTGGGTGACACGATGATGGGTGAAAGTGAAAGTCCAAACCCTGCCAATCAATTATACCTTAGGATTAACGACGATCGATCCAAAACGTCAGCGACCTTGATAAGAAAAAAAAGGAGGCGACTTCTCCAGACAATCCTTCATCATCTCACTATGAATATAATGGTGGTTCGATGAAGACCCGCAACAATTTCCTTTACGGTATGAAAAATGCGCTCACCCGAACCCTCGATAAAAGTCAGAAGCCCCAAGTTCTTCAAAGTAGGCTCGTCGCGGTGGGCCAAAATGGAAAATAAAGGAAACCCTCTCATTATCAGCGTCGGTTGTCAATGATGGTGATGAGGAAGGCCTTCTTTCGAGGTGGCTGATACGATGATGGGTGAAAGTCAAAGTCCAAGCCGTGCCAATTAACAATTTGGTTTAACAACGAACGATCCAAAGCGTCTATGGCCTTGATAAGAGGAAGTAAAAGGAGCCGACTTCCCCAGACCATCCTTCATCATCTCACTATGAATATAATGGTGGTTCGATGAAGACCAGCAACAATTTCCTTTACGGTACGAAAAATGCGCTCACCCAAAACCTCGACGAAAGTCAGAAGCTCCAGGTTTTTCAAAGTAGGCTCGTCACGGTGGGTCAAAATGAAAAATGAAGGGGGCCCTCTAATTAAAGCCCCAAGTTCTTCAAAGCAGGCTCGTCTCAGTGGGCCAAAATTGACAATGAAGAGGACCCTCTCATTTTCAGCGTCGGTTGCCAATGATGATGATGAGGAAGGCCTTCTTTCCAGGTGGCTGATACGATGATGGGTGAAAGTGAAAGTCCCTGCCTTTGGATTAACGATGACATTCGACGATCCAAGGCATCAGTGGCCTTGATTAAAGACAAGGAGCTAACTTCCTCAGTCCATTCCATCCTTCATCTTCTCATTTTAAACAAGGGGCTATCTTCCTCAGTCCATTCTATCCTTCCCCATCTCATTTTAATCAAGGAGCCAACTTCCTCAGTCCATTCTATCCTTCGCCATCTCATTATAAACAAGGAACGATTTTCCTCAGTCCATTCTATCCTTCGCCATCTCATTATAAACAAGGAGCTACTTCCTCAGTCCATTTCATTCTTCATCATCTCATTATAAACAAGGAGCTATCTTCCTCAGTCCATTCTATCCTTCGCCATCTCATTATAAACAAGGAGCTACTTCCTCAGTCCATTTCATTCTTCATCATCTCATTATAAACAAGAAGCTAACTTCCTCAATCCATTCCATGCTTCATCATTTCATTATGAATGAAGATAAGGCTCTTTTATTTAAGAAGCTGTGAAAATAGGTGACGATTTGATATTTGGCAGTTGAGGGAGTGTGATTCGGATAAGGATGAAGTCTGTGTCACCCTGTAGATACGTGATTTGTTTTTTGTTTTTAAAGAAAATGAAGGCGCAAGATAATTTTAAAATGTAAATGGCCCAGTAATTTGTGTAGTAGGGCGTTGTCAGAAAGAGCATTTAGTAAAATTTGCCGAATCACGACAGTCGTTCAGTCACGTTGTTGTTCCAACACTTTTGGTTTTTTGGGGAAGGAACGTAGGAGCAGCAGACGGACGGACGGACGGATGGACTGTCGGGGGGTGCTTGTTCGCCTGCGTTCCAGACAATTACAAGATTTAATTAAAACTGCGTTTAAACAGTGTCTAGTGGGAGCCATCTATCATCGAACGTGTCCCGCAGTCGCGGCATTCTTCCTCACTTCGTTTTGCATACCATCGCCTCGTCTCATCTGCGAGATGACGAGGACGAAGGAGATTTCCCCGTGCCGTGTAATTCTACCTTGTCGCCCTTCAGACAATATAACCTGAGATGCAGCAGCAGCAGCAACCCTTTTAACTGTCACTTGTCAACTTGGTATTCACACAGGACTCCTTCTGGTGGACTTCTCTCTAACTCAAGATTCCCCGTCACCTTATTGGATATGATGAGTACGATGGGGTTTAATCTAAATCGCCAAATTATTAATTAATATGGAATAATACTGCGGTAATAAGTAGGTAATTTTAGTGTGCTTTGTTTGTTGAAGCGCAAACAGATTTGTATTAAATAGTGTGTGTATACACAGAGATGTTATGATATATTAACAACCAACATGTTTGATAAAAGGCACAGTACATAATCAAAGTCAGATTACCCCAAGACATCGGAGTGTTTATCCAAGAAGGCAGAAGCAGTTTAGAATGTCCCCGGGCTGAGCGCCCTTTGCAGGCGAGGACAAGTCGCTTTGACGGCTTCGGGGTAATTACACAAAGTGAGTAATGTTCAGACTGCACCAATTACCCTCTGCGAAATGAAACAACCCCTCGTGACGCATTGCTTCATTTCACCTAGTACTGGAGAATACAAGTGTACCTACTCTACAGTAGCGGTGGTGACAAATTCCTTCTTTGTTATTATTACAACCACCTACCTAACAAAACTAAAACTGACAAATAGAAACAATTTATTTTGTTAGAAGTAAGATAAGATATGAGTACAAGTACTAACACAGAGGGGGGGCATAGAAACTGCACGACCAGTCTGGCTGACACACGACTAGCTAAGTTAATTAAACAACTAACTAAATGGCTTCTTAAGCAATTATCCTCAGGTATATTGTACGTCTAGTAAATTTACGAGTCATGTGAATTCAAACCATGCTATAATTGTTAACAGGAAATTCCACCACGTGTTTACCTATATACGACGGGCGAGTGATGAGGATGAGGATGAGGATGAGGATGTGGATGTGGATGAGGAGGAGAACGAGGAGGAGGTTAAGGGATGGTGGTTACTTGCGGGCGTCCTTCTCTTTCGTGATTAACAGTATTAAAACAAATGAGGGTTAGACGAGTCCTTTAGGGCTGTCGCGGTAATACCCTGTCATCAGGTCACTACTTTCAGTAATTAGGTTTTTCTTCTTTCTACACCTACACATCTCCGACGTCCCAAACCACCCCCATCCCCGCATTCCTCCTCATCACTTCCTTCGAATTTCAAATTTTCGATAGCGCTTACATATACATACATATAGAGTGACCGGCAAAAAGTTGGCTACATACGGGAAAATTTTTTATTATTGATTTCTCGGAAAAATTTATTCTTTATGAGAGCTCCTGCATCTTCTCAAACTCAAGACGCACGTGTCAAAGTTTGAATACCTCCAGTCATATACCGAGGAAATCGTACCTTTATTTTTCGCGCTACGCGGAAATTTTATTTGGAAAAGTTACTCAGATTTATCACGAGATCTCAAATATGAAATAAATCATGACTGAGTACGATGAGAAAAAAAATTTCAACGTATTTTTCAATTTTTTTCTTCGTACCAACGTGTGTGTTGCTTTAACCTTGAATGTGTAGAGCTGGACGTTTCTTCAAGTGTGACATGAACATCCTCTAAGATTTGTCTTTTGCTCAACTGTCAACTAGAAACTATGATTAATAACATTGATACCCTAAAAATTACAATTTTTTGTAGCCAAATTATTTTGTTTTCCATATTTGATAATAACTCGAGGACGATAAAACATACTCATTTCGGGTTTCCACCACAATGTTCACCAATGTGTAAAATTTGTAAACGAAGTATAATACTTCTTGGAGACCTTTCCTTCAATCGTTTTTTTTTTGTCTTGATAAATGTATGGAAGAATATTTTATTCAAACGCAACGCTCATCTTTCATTTAATGGAAAATTTTTGTTAAACCTCTTTTCAGTTGGTACCACTCATATTTTTAACTAGTAGACACATCTGGTAATAATTCAAGAACGAAAAAAGGTAATTTATCGGACTTTCACCATAATATTCGCCAATGTCAAAGCTTTGTAACTATTGCAAAAGAAACACACGTTTCCGTTTAAATTTTTTTGGAAAACTAGGAGACTTTTGCAAATAGCGCCCTCTAACTACTTTGTAATAACAGAATATGCGATGTTATTGAATACGTATTTTAAATCAGCTTAAAATTCCCTGTCAAACGAGCCGAAGTTTGTTAATTTCTGATAAAGAGCACGGAAGTTACGATTTTTCTTAAAGTAAATAATTCAACTATTTCCTGCACGCTTATTATTGGCGATACGAAAATGTGTCTAAAATCAAAGTCGTGCAGAATTAATTCAGCTTTCTAATGGCGCTATCAAATCTACACCTTACTCTGAGATTTTTGTTAGAAAAATTAATTTTTAGTGTTGAGCCTGTTGATTGCGCCCCCTTGCGGTCAACTCAGACACTTAAAAATATTTTCTTTGAATTTCTCTTGGTCACTTTGACTATAATTTTTTTTCTCCCGAAGCTGTAGCTATTACGGTTTGCTATATACCACCGCTCGCCGCTCATATTGGGACACCCGGTACTATACGTACACCGTGATTCAGAAACGTCGCCCGATATTTTCAGGGTGAATAGAACATGAAAAAATGCGGTCACCTTCTTATATAATTTTTCTTCCAAAAATCAATAATAAGGGAGTTACAACCCGGGAAAGAGGGGTGAAAAATTTTGGTTTTTTGGCAATATCTTCTGGACCCTTTAAGTTATCGAACTGATATTTTAAACGTGGATATAAGGCACCTAACTGCGCATTAACAACGTGTTGGACAGATCCTCGATCGTTTTTAAAGGGTGGTTTTGTAAGGGTGGCTTTCAGTATTTTATCCCTAACTCTTTAGTGATTGCGTATTTCGTCAAAAATTTGCCAGGGAAATATTCTGTGGATTATTTGACACGAAAAGGTTCTCTTACTGCATTTCGATAAACCCAACCCTTGTTGTAATTGAGGTTTAAAAGTTAGCACGTAATGTTAATAGATACCGTAGTTTACTTTTTAACAAAGTAGCCGTAGTCGTTCAATAGAAACTTTAAATCAGCTGAAAATTCCCTTTCAAATGAGCCGAAGTTCGTTGATTTCTGATAAAGAGTACCGAAGTTATGATATTTTTTTAAAGTAAATAATTCAACTGTTTCCTCCACCCTTATTAACGGTGATACGATAATAAGCCCAGAACGAAAGTTGTGCAGAATTAATTCAGCTTTCTAATGACGCTATCAAAGCTGCAGCTTATTCCGAGACTTTTGCTAGTAAAATTGATTTTTATCGATAGCCCTATTGATTGCGCCCCCTTGCGGCCAACTCAGACACTTAAAAATATTTTCTTTGAATTTCTTTTGGCCACTTTTACTATACGTTTTTTTATCCCGAAGCTGTAGGTATTACGGTTAGCTATATACCGCCGGTCGCCGCCCATCCCGAGACACCCGGTATAGTGTTTCCCAAAAGTAACAAAAATATTTCATAAAAATGCTCAGGCAGGTCGATTTTTATTTGTAAATCGTCATTTGAGGATGTAATTCTCAACCCCTCACCCCTCATCCCTTAAGCGATAACAACCCGAACTTTAAAAATTCAAATAGAAAAGTGTTGCTTGTGATACCTCATTTAACAGCATTTTTAATGCAACAAATAATAACGTTTTCAAAATCGGTTCATAAATAACAGAGATATTCAGAAAAATATATTGAAATAAAAAGGCGAACTTTCGAGCAGGCGATGTTAGGCTCTAGCAATAAGTGATAAAAACAATTGCAAGTTGTTAAATATCAAATAGAATTTATTGACATTACATGATGCAGTGCTTGCTACTTGTTTTAACGGTTAACGTTATTTATTTATTTATTTATTTATTTTTATCAACCGATTTCGAAAAAGTTTTGTTTATTGTATTCAGCATAAAAAATGCTGTTAAATGATTAATATCACAAGGGGTACTTTGCTATTTGAATTTTTAAAATTGGGGTTGTTATCGCTCAGGGATTGAGGGGGGGGGTTGAAAATTACATCCTCAAGTGATGGTTTAAAAATAAAAATCGACCTGCCTGAGCATTTTTACGAAACATTTTTCTTCACCATTTGATTGAATTTATCCGTTACTTCTGGGAAACACTGTATATAAACAATTAAACAATACCTACCCCCCCTTCTCTTCGCATTTGCGTTGTTAAATAGACTCGGTAAACGTGAGACAGGAAAGCAATAGGTAAGTGACAGGGTTCAGAGTGACCAATAGCCCTTCCAATTATCATTTGTCAAGTGCCCAGTTAATGAAAGTGACCCCACTCATTTACAGCCACCCTTTATCTTGTTGCAACCCTTCTAAACCTTGCAAAACTACGTTCAATTAGACGTATTCTAATTAATTATGGCGATTTATCGATCGATTCGACAAAATTTTATTTTTTTACAAAACGTAATCGATTCTATTTTTTTCTTGTCGTCCTAACCTGTCAAACAGTGTTGCCAGACGATCGAAATTTAAGTCATCAAGAATATCGTCATTTGCGTAATTGCGTCATTATTTTTGACTTTTGACGTAATTGTATCGAGGCTTCAAAAATTATGTTCAATATTTGATATAAAAAGGTTTCGGTTTCAATTTAAAGCTAAATAGAACGCATTATCTATTAGAATTTTTTTTTTTACTACACGTTTTCCGAACTGATTTATCCCTTTGAGTTTCATTTAGTTTGAATCACCCTGTATAAATCAGAAATTTCCTGCATATCTGTATGAAATGATTAATCAAATTAGAAGTCTATTCAATCAAAAATATCGTTTCTCTTCTTAAAGGGGGATATTTCTTTAAGGGGAGCGTACTTTGAGAAGAGAAACAATATTTCTGACTTGCTCTTATTCGAAGAATAACATCTGTTGTATGAGGACTGCATTCTATAGTTCACAATAACATTGTGCCTTTCCTTAGAATTTAAGTTTGCTTGTAAACAATAATAGGCGCCACTCTTCCAAAAATTGCGTGTGTGATTTTAATTAAAGTCAGACAGTGCTGCCAACACTCTGTCTACCTTTGATAAATAACCGTTTGGCTTACATTTTGTTTTTTTTTCTAAAATGCACTAGAACGCATTGTCTATTAGAATTTTTTTTATTACACATTTTCCGAACTGATTAATCCCTTTGAGTTTTATTTATTTCGAATCACCCTGTATAAATCCGAAATTTCTTGCATATCTGTATGAAATGATTAATCAAATTAGAAGCCTGTTCAATAAAAAATATCGTTTCTCTTCTTAAAGGGGGATATTTCTTTAAGGGGAGCGTACTTTGAGAAGAGAAACAATATTTCTGACTTGCTCTTATTCGAAGAATAACATCTGTTGTATGAGGACTGCATTCTATAGTTCACAATAACATTGTGCCTTTCCTTAGAATTTAAGTTTGCTTGTAAACAATAATCGGCGCCACTCTTCCAAAAATTGCGTGTGTGATTTTAATTAAAGTCAGACAGTGCTGCCAACACTCTGTCTACCTTTGATAAATAACCGTTTGGCTTACATTTTGTTTTTTTTTCTAAAATGCACTAGAACGCATTGTCTATTAGAATTTTTTTTTATTACACATTTTCCGAACTGATTAATCCCTTTGAGTTTTATTTATTTCGAATCACCCTGTATAAATCCGAAATTTCTTGCATATCTGTATGAAATGATTAATCAAATTAGAAGCCTGTTCAATCAAAAATATCGTTTCTCTTCTTAAAGGGGGATATTTCTTTAAGGGGAGCGTACTTTGAGAAGAGAAACAATATTTCTGACTTGCTCTTATTCGAAGAATAACATCTGTTGTATGAGGACCACATTCTATAGTCCACAATAACGTTGCGCCTTTCCTTAGAATTTAAGTTTGCTTGTAAACAATAATAGGCGCCACTCTTCCAAAAATTGCGTGTGTGATTTTAATTAAAGTCAGACAGTGCTGCCAACACTCTGTCTACCTTTGATAAATAACCGTTTGGCTTACATTTTGTTTTTCTTTTTTCTAAAAAGGCAACTGGCGATCCAAAATAGGCGAATTTTATTTTGTTATGAGCAGGGAAAAGAATTCGGGCCGCTTAGTGTTCGGCGCTTTTTACGCTGAATGTACTATTTACCCCTGCGTCCGATACGATGCATCGAATTGTTATTGGGTGGGAGAGGTTCGTTCGCACGTTGTGAGCGAGACTAATACAGTCTGAGTACTAAATTTTCGTGACGTTCGGCGGAACAAGTGGCCCGAATTCTTTTCCCTGGTTATCAGAGTGACAATTCTAAAGTACGGAAAAATGAAATTCGGTTGCATTTAACGTTTCACTTTAATTTTTGCTTTGCTGAGGTTCATTTTAATTTGTATTCAATTTTTCTACTTGGATTGAATTATGCTGAGCCGACGTTGAAAATTTTTTTTTTTCAGTTAACTGTTAACAGCAGTTTTTTTTTAATGTCTTTTGCGTTTTAAATGTTTTGCTACAATTAGGTTGAATTCAGTTGGGTTGGGTTGACCTTGGGATTCTTTGAGCAGCAACATTTTTTACTTTTAATTTCTGTAATACTTCTTTTCCTTAATTTTCTTTTTAGATGGATTGAATGGTGTTGGATGTTGGATCCGTCCCCTCATGCTTTGCTTACCTTGCTCCGGCCCTGGTAATCACGAGAATGGATTTTGTCTTTCGTTCGATAATCCGAACATTTCGCAACTCCGGAACAACCAGTGCGGACTGAAGGTGGGTCCTACTGTATTTTTGAAATGGAAACTTGTTAAATTAGACCACCAGGTATATTATACAATACGCCTAATTTATAACAACAAATAAATAAAAGTATCAGTTATTGATGTGTTGCAAAAATTATTTTACCTGTTTTATTTATTCGAATTAATAAATAAAATTAAAGAAATCATTTTAGCTTTGTTCCAACTGCTCGAAATTCCGTAAATTGGGCGGTCATGAGCATGCGCATTAAACAAAACGGTAGGCAGGGCATGCGCAGTAAACAAAAACACAAACGTTTTGTTTATTGCGCATGCTCATGATCGTACGCCGTACGTTTTTTCCAGCAGTTAGAACAAAGCTAAAATTGTACTTTAAGTTTTTAATTTTATTTAATGAATCGATAACAAGAATCACCAGATCTGGTGATAAATCATCACCTCTGGCAACACTGCTGTCAACTAAGTTAAGGTGGTGTTAATTTCATAATATAAATGACAGCTGGAAACGCAACCCTTTCAGTTGTTTACACATGATATAAGAAAACTCTGATCCCCCCTCCGTACAAGAATGACATCTAACGAATCGCCTGTCATTCAATCAATATAATTAGATTATCGGACGAGAGAGAGAAAGGGTTGCCACAGCAAGAATAACAATAGAACCGACACGCGTACCTCAATATATTGAATTATTATTAACAGTCTCAAGAGTAAAGGGGGCGGCGTTTATTCTTGTCATTGTTGTTATTATTATTTTATTTTTAAGTAGTTCTAAATTCGTGCTTAAATGTTTCCGATATGTTTTCAATTGGGAGGTCGCTTTAAAAAAAGCGTTCAAAGTTAATTGATTTGGGATAAGGAGGTGGGTAACTTTGATCCTGGCTCTCGTCAACTTTATAGATTGCTTTCTAGCTTTATCTGACGAGCGCACATGTCTCTGCAATCTGCACTCTTAAGCACAATTAAACGCTTCGATGCCAAACTTAAAAATAACCGACGGGAAACTTGTCAAACAAAGACGCAAAATTCAATTATTTACTAAAAAATATGCGCACGTAAATAAACATAATATATTATGTACGTTGCGTGAAACTTTACATAATACAGGGTGATTCAGAATAAGTGTCCGAGCGTATTTACTAAGGGTCATTCAAGTATGAATTTGCAAGAAATTAATTTATCCAAAAAAAACACTCTTCTTGGGATAGTTTAAATTAAGATATTAATTTATCCAAAAAACAATCTTCTTGGGACAGTTTAAATTAAAATTCATTTCTTATGTACGCATTCACAAGTTCAATGTCCGAACAAATGAATTGCGTGTTACACATTTTTCTTCCACAGAAAGCCATGAAACACAAACGTTTTAGTTTTGTTTCAAGGTAAACGATAGCGTTTCCTTCTGTTCCGCTCGCGTAACGCAATATAGCTGTACCAGTGCCCATCAATCAATTTATATGTGAATCTTGAATGCATTTTAACTTAAAAACCATGCATACTAGACGCCTTAGATGCGTAGAGATTTTTTGTTTTCTTTTTCTGTGTACTACCTGTGTTTGGACGCTTATTTTGAAACACCCTGTATAATATGTTAATATCAGGAAATCAGGAAAACATTATCTTAGCAAACAATATGTGGTAGAACACTTATTTTGAATCACCCTCTATACTCTATAATATGTTAATATCAGCAAATCAGGAAAATATGATCTTAGCAAATAATATGTGGTTGGACACTTAATTTGAATCACCCTGTATAATATGTTAATGTCAAGAAATCAGGAAAACATGATCTTAGCAAACAATATGTGGTTGGACACTTAATTTGAATCACCCTGTATAATATGTTAATGTCAGGAAATCAGGAAAACATGATCTTAGCAAACAATATGTGGTTGGACACTTAATTTGAATCACCCTGTATAATATGTTAATGTCAGGAAATCAGGAAAACATAATCTTAGCAAACAATACGTCGTCGGACACTTAATTTGAATCACCCTGTATAATATGTTAATACCAGGAAATCAGGAAAACATAATCTTAGCAAACAATACGTTGTCGGACACTTAATTTGAATCACCCTGTATAATATGTTAATACCAGGAAATCAGGAAAACATGATCTTAGCAAACAGTATGTGGTTGGACACTTATTTTGAAACACCCTCTACAATATGTAGTAACCAGGAAATCAGGAAAGTATAATCTTAGCAAACAATATATCGCATCTACTTAAATAAATCCATTTAAAAAAAACAAAAATGGTATTTTTTTTCTCCGATCCCCCCCCCCGTTCCCCGTCGTCCCAAAAACCAAAAAGAAAACAAATTTCTGAAACTGAATTGGCGGCCATGGATTCAAATAATTCCAAACATAAAATGTCATATTCCGACAAATCACACACCCTAACTCGCACGCAAGTGCAACTTTCCAAATTGCTGTAAATCGAACTTTGCCTATTGATCGGTAGATGGCGCTGCTGAATGTACCCTTAAATGCCAGAAAATCTTAAAAAATAAAACGAAAACTCGATTTAAAAATGTGGTTCCGATGTTGCCGATAGATGGCGCCGCTTACCTCTCATAGAAGAAACGTACCGTAGAGGGTATATAAGTAAGGCAAGCGCTAGGGCGGTCGGTGGGGGAGGGGGTCGGGCCACAAGTAACCATCATTCAAACCCTACACTTAAAAATTAAAAAGTTTTAGGTTGAGATTCTTTAATATATATTATGAGGGGGAGGAAGTTCCCCCGGGGAAAGTAATCCCTTTGGAAAGTGATTGCAAATTTAAAATCTCCTACTCTAAACTCACACGCAAGTGCAGCTTTACAGATTCCTGTAAATCGAAGTTTGACTACTGAACCATAGATGGCGCTGTTGATGAAATCTCCTGTTTGACACATGGTGATGAAGATTTTTTAAAAAGTCGCATTTTAATTACACTCCATTTAAACAAGAGCAAGCCTTTGCAGATTCCTGTAAGCCGAACTTTGGCTATTGAGATGTAGATGGCGCTGCGAAATTCTTGCCTTGCAAGTGAAATTTTCATTGTTTTGTTTGACGTGTGGCAATGTTTTAAAATCCACCAAAGACAGATTGCGCTGTTGTATTTTGTAATTTGAACATGTTTTAAAATGTTTGTGTCTGCGAAAGCGATTCTCAGTTGATTGATTTGATGGTTCTGAGAAGAACCGTTTTCCGAACGGAGAAAATGCGTCGTTCTTCCTTCGTCGACGTTTCGACGTGGAACATCTTCAATGCTGGTACAGTTGCTGGTTGTTTTGATGACGTTTGCGAGTATGCCGCTGGTTTTCTTCGTCCAATGCAAGAAGAAGCAGTCTGAAGAGTTACCTTCCGCAGAATCTGAAACAGAAAGCCGATTAAAAAGAGAGAGCTTTTTAATTCATTAAGGAAAGGAACGACTAACAGGAGGACAGAAAAATTCTGTCACATCCGGAAATCGAATCGTTTACGTGACGACCGCTCTTCCAACTGAGCTAACGTGACTCCGAAATTTCAAGGTTTTAAATTAGAAACATTTGGTACCGGTACCAGTGTCGGCAAATCTCATTTCATTCACCAACTGCTCCTAATTTAAAATCTTCGAACTTTGGAATCACCTTAGCTCAACTGGAAGAGCGGTCGTCATGACAACGATGTGTCGCGTGTGTTCGATTCCCGGATGTGACAGAATTTTTCTGTCCTCCTGTTAGTGGTTCCTTTCCTTAATGAATTTATTTCGCTAACTCCTTTCCTTTCATTTGAGAATTTTTAATATTTATAATAGCTTTGCTCCTTCACAGTTCTAAATCAGTTAGGAACTGTACTGCTCATGCGCTCTTGCTAAATACACAGCATTTTTAGCAAAAGCGTATGGGCAGTAAGTACACAGAGCGCATGAGCAGTAAGTACATAGAGCGCATGAGCAGCAAGTACATAGAGCGCATGAGCAGTATAATTCCGAACTAATTTAGAACTGTGAAGGAAGGAACAAAGCTATTATTCAAGGTTGATTCACAAAAGGCAAAAGAATGCGATGTAATTATTAATGCAGGAGGAGAGAACGACCCAAACGTTCTTTTTTTAACACGTCGCGCATGGTACAGTAGTGGTAATTACTTGGTAGGTGCGAAAACTCACAGTTCCCTATTGTTTGTCGTTTTCTATTTTAAACCACATAAAATTCGTTAGACTGCCGAATTCACAAAGGACTAACAGAAAACTTACGAAGGACCGGAAGCTTTTCTGTGTGGTCGAATAAATTATACAAAATACTTAGCTTTAAACAAAAAAACAAAAAGAAAAAAACAAATGCAGCTCGCAAAATAACTAAAAAGCTGAAAGAGAACTTAAATTTTCCAACACAAATAAAGTGTTCCATGGAGAGGATTTTTTATCGAAAATAAACTGAATTGTCTGTAAGAAAATCGGCATATCTACGTCAAAATACCGACGTCATACTGCCAACTGCTTAATTTGAAATTTAAATTCGGTCTAATTAAAAATAATACTCGAAAAGCTGAGAAAACTGAATGTACCTAATAATGGCATCATTTTTTTTTTTTTTTCATCACAGACAAAGCAGTAATACACAAAATTTTCAAGAAGACGCAAAGTTAAGATAACTTGCACCTCGTTTTTTAATAAAGCAACGTGACTACAAAACGCAAATTAAGCCATAAAGCACACTCACCTACTCTTACGTTACTTTGAGGTTATGTTGCACAACTACGTCGGAGAAAAACCAGTTTTCACAGAATATTCTACGTTTACCTTCAGCACCTCCCCACACAATTGTTATTAACTTATTTTTATCGAAAATAAATAAATTAAGTCCGTTTTTCCGCACGAAAACCAGCAGACCGCCGAAGCACCGACGCCATACTGCCAACCGCTAACTTCAAACTTCCTAGTGAAGCGAAGTAAATTAATTTTATTCAAAATATAAAGCACGTGATTAATTAATTAAAAATAAAATGCCAGAAATAATTAAAAAGCTGAGTAGTGATATGAGAGAGGAGTTAAATCGGAAAATGCAAACAAATTTTTCACCGCCGCAGACAGAATAGCGAAGTGCAAAATGTTCACGAAGGGAAAGTTTAAATAACTTTCACCTCGTTTTTTAATAAAGCAACGTGACTACAAAACGCAAATTAAGCCGTAAAGCACACTCACCTACTCTTACGTTAGTCGAAACAAACTTTGAGGTTATGTTGCATAACTCTGTCGGAGAAAAACCAGTTTTCACAGAATATTCTACGTTTACCTTCAGCACATCCCCACACAATTGTTATTAACTTATTTTTATCGAAAATAAATAAATTAAGTCCGTTTTGCCGCACGAAAACCAGCAGACCGCCGAAGCACCGACGCTATACTGCCAACCGCTAACTTCAAACTTCCTAGTGAAGCGAAGTAAATTAATTTTATTCAAAATATAAAGCACGTGATTAATTAATTAAAAATAAAATGCCAGAAATAATTAACAAGCTGAGTAGTGATCTGAGAGAGGAGTTAAATCGGAAAACGCAAACAAATTTTTCACCACCACAGACAGAGTAGCGAAATGCAAACTGTTCACGAAGGGAAGGTTAAAATAACTTGCACCTCGTTTTTTAATAAAGCAACGTGGCTACAAAAAGCAAATCAAAACATAAAGCACACTCACCTGCTCTTACGTTAGGCTTAGATGAAACAAAACTTTGAGGTTATGTTTTTTCTTTTAATTTCCCAGGACAAACCAGTTTTCACACGGCATTCTGCATTGATTTGAGTTTGAGCGACCAGCAACGATGATCATCATCCAATATTCATCGAAAGTAAATAAATTTTGCCGCAGAAAATCTTCCGACGTCAAAGCAACGACCGAGCCGCCATACTGCCAACCGCTCAATTTCAAACTCCCCAACTAATTGAAATAACCTAATTTGTTTATTTAAATCAAAAAACACGTTGAATTTAAGCGCGATTTACGGAACTTAAATACGATTAACTAAAGGCAAGGCGAAACTGTTTTTTTTTTTTTTAGTTTAAAGCGCGCGCCTGCGTTTCATTTTTACATGTTTTAAAATTCCGAAGTGTTCCGGAAAAACAATGAACGTCGTCGGCCATTCATAAACGCCCCAGCGACCTTGTGACCCAGTTTAATTCCTAGAAAAATAGTAAATCGGCTCGTGACGTCAGTACGGAGTTCCCTTTCGTAGTAAAATTTTTTTGGCGACGGTTTTAGCGGTTTTTCGACGGATTTAAGGCACGAAATTTTACATGCACTTTACGGATGAGGCTATGATAGAAAAAAACGCATGTAATCGGAAGGGAGGGTTTGAAAAGTGGGGTTAATTTTATTATTTTTGAAGAATATTGCAGAATTCTAGTATCATTATTTTTTTTTTATTAAATTATTTTGTTATTTAATTTTTTTTTTAAATTAAATTAATTAATTAAATAATCGCTTTGAAAGTTTGCAGTCAAAAAAAGAATGAGGTTAAGAGTTTATTATTGAGTGATGGTTAAAAAAAAAGATGGAATAAAGTGAGTTTAAGGAAATAAATTCCGAGTTAACTAAGCACGTGATTATTTGAGGAGTAATGAAGGAGAAACGAAATGAAATTGATGAGACGAGCGTAGCATTTATAATTTTGAGGAATGCAATTGAAAAATATTTTCAATAAACGAGGTAGGTACGTAATAATATTTATCCAGGAGATAATATACGAGGTAGAATAATAAAATTTAATTAAAACTAACGTATTTGAAAAACATGCAAATTCGAAATTAACATTTCTAGTTGAATTCTAGGGTCATAAATTGTTTCCTGGTTGCTCCATCGGGCCTAATTTATTTATGGGAGCGGAAGGTATTAAGTAATGTTGCAGGTGAAATAATTAAAATCGTTGACATCTTAGAGTAGGCCCCGCTGCAATAAAGAATAAGTTTACTTAACAAGAAGTTGGTGAGGATTAGTTAGGAATGGTGGATGTCCTGAGAGTCGTTAATTAGCTATATTTTATACCTCGTACCCGGCGTTCGCGCTCCTTCGTAATTGTAGTTAGGTGTAATTTGCACTCTGACGATTTATAACGATTCTGATAAATAAGTTGAACCAGCTAGGCAATGAATGCAATGTTCCCTTGTGATATCATCATCTTTAGATTCAATAATTTAAAGGCACCAACTTGATTCAGCCTAGCAACCAACACGTAACATTCAGATTCGGACCTTGGATGTAAAATAATCAATTTTAAGTTTATTATTGTTTAAGTAAATAAAATGTAACTATGTGGCATTTATTGTATTTATTTTATTCATGTAAGCATGTCAAGATCTAAAAACAGAAACGTATAGTAATATAAGCAACCGTTTTAGAGTTGGACAAGAGACAAACTTACACATGTGACTGCATTGTATAAACCATGGTCCTGAAATAGTCACCATATGCCATCTGTTCTACATCAAGAGTAGTGTCGCATTTTAGTAACAGACTCATCTGCGTAGCGTCCACTTAAACTTAGATTACAAATGTATTGACTTAATTGATTCCTATATTTATATTTAATAACCTCGATTCAAAATAGCACGTCCTTACCCTACCCATGCATCTTATTTGCTTTGCTCATGATACAAATTGACATTAACATTTTCCAACGTACAGTATAAGGTATGTACCAAAAAAAAAGCACAAAAAACAAGCAAAATATTACACATATGATTTCCCTAGTCATTCCTTCATTATGAAACTTGCACATTTTTTTTTTATTGATCTCCCTAGTTTAGTTCTTTTATAATTCCATGTTAAAGTGTGAAGGGCGTCTCTTTTTCTTTTGCTTTCGCAGAAAGTAATAGTGAAAGGTGGATAATGTGGCTGCTAGAAAGAAACTCACGTTCGTTGTCCAACCATCGAGGGGGTGTGTGCATCCCATCCCCGTAAGATATATGAAACATATATCTCGACGCAAGTAGGTAACCTCAGGAGCGACATTCGGGCTTTTATTTTTATTGCCCCATCATGTCAACGATATTACGACGTGATGTGATGTTTTCTTATTAATTAAATTAAATCACTCGTCTCTCTTGCGATGTTAAATTCGGCGTGTAATTTGTATTTAATAATTAGAAAGGAAATTTTCAAAGAGACACAAGCGTCTTTTTTAAAAAAGCTTCCCGGAAAGCGTCCGGAGATTTAGGGGATGAAAGTTGACGGAAACCGCGGGCAACAAGTCTGGCGCTGCTTTGACATTCGCCGCGGCGCATTATAAACGAAGGGGGCAGATTAAATTAGCGTTTTATATCCGGAAAAAATCCACGACGACAAACTCCGGATTCTTTCGCTCCCCCCATGGTGTTTGAACAAGAAAGTTAATCCGTACTTTGCAATATTGTTTGTTAATATTGCAAGCCGGTGAGATATTGAATTAGAAGACGCGGCGATGAAACTCCCTCTGATAAATATTTAACTACCCGCGAAGACACCACCGACAGGAAATTAAATGCGCCGCCTAAATTGAAAAAGAATTTCTTTTTTTTTTTTTTCGAGGAAGATTGGTAGAGTTGCCGTTGCGATGTGAAACAAAACAAGGTACAACGGACTGACTATAATTAATCGGTTCCCTTAAGAGCAAGCACACAAAGAGAAGCAGCCAAGAAGCCTCGGGAGATCCAGGTTCGAGAGCGGCCCAACTGGGAACAGAATAGCTCACGGTCAAACTAACAGCTGGCCACTTAATGTGACGCCCGGGACTTTCGTCGCCGTCATGTACAGACGTTACTCACCACCACAAGCCTCTAAGATCTAAACTCTACCCACTAAAAGGGACAAGGAAACTATTGTCTTTATAAAATAAACACCCTTCCTCCTAACACATATTTCATCCACACTACTTAATTAAAAATTAACTCAAACCATTCAAACAACACAAAAAGCCTCTTTAGCATCTTAAGAATTCAATTTTGTTTCATTAAGTTGGCGACAATACCACATGATAAGCAGCGACGACGACGCGTCAAATTGTGTACCAAAGGGATTACATTTTGTTTCATTAGGTTGGCGACAATGCCTCATGATATGCAGAGCGAAGCTTCAAAAAACAAAACGTAACCTCACTTATGACAGATTTCACTTTAACATAACCTCATTTTCTAGATAGAAAGGGCAGAAAAGTAAGATAGAATGAATGCGTTCATTGCAAGTAAGAGTGAGAGAATAGATTAACCGGTGTATACCGCTCAAATTATCCAGCGACACTTGTTGACGCTTCGAATTACGAAACATAACCTCAATTATGACAGATGTCACTTTAACGTAACCTCACTTTCTGTTTAGAACGACTTGTTCGAATGATTTTGATGATTTCCATGAGGCAAACAAAAAGATTAAATCTCACGTGTTATTTATTAAAGACGTAAATCAGTTCGTACTTTAACAACCAAACAGAAACTAAACTATCCGCCCTCAAAAACGATTTAAAAACGACACAATTTCCTTCGGTGTCTTAAAGGGGTTAAATTTTGTTTCATTAGGTTGGCGACAATGCCTCATGATATGCAGAGCGAAGCTTCAAAAAACAAAACGTAACCTCACTTATGACAGATTTCACTTTAACATAACCTCATTTTCTAGATAGAAAGGGCAGAAAAGTAAGATAGAATGAATGCGTTCATTGCAAGTAAGAGTGAGAGAATAGATTAACCGGTGTATACCGCTCAAATTATCCAGCGACACTTGTTGACGCTTCGAATTACGAAACATAACCTCAATTATGACAGATGTCACTTTAACGTAACCTCACTTTCTGTTTAGAACGACTTGTTCGAATGATTTTGATGATTTCCATGAGGCAAACAAAAAGATTAAATCTCACGTGTTATTTATTAAAGACGTAAATCAGTTCGTACTTTAACAACCAAACAGAAACTAAACTATCCGCCCTCAAAAACGATTTAAAAACAACACAATTTCCTTCGGTGTCTTAAAGGGGTTAAATTTTGTTTCACTAGGTTGGCGACAATGCCTCATGACATGCAGAGCGACGCTTCAAATTGCAAAACGTAACCTCACTTATGACAGGTGTCATTTTAACATAACCCCATTTTCTATTTAGAACGTTCTCCTCGATTGATTACATGACCCCATTTTCTATTTACGATTTGTTCGAATGATTTTGATGATTTCCATGAGGCAAACAAAAAGATTAAATTTCACGTGTTTTTTACTAAAGATGTAAATCAGTTCGTACTTTAACAACCAAACAGAAACTAAACTATCCGCCCTCAAAAACGATTTAAAAACGACACAATTTCCTTCGGTGTCTTAAAGGGGTTAAATTTTGTTTCATTAGGTTGGCGACAATGCCTCATGATATGCAGAGCGACGCTTCAAAAAACAAAACGTAACCTCACTTATGACAGATTTCACTTTAACATAACCTCATTTTCTAGATAGAAAGGGCAGAAAAGTAAGATAGAATGAATGCGTTCATTGCAAGTAAGAGTGAGAGAATAGATTAACCGGTGTATACTACAGCGACACTTGTTGACGCTCCGAATTACGAAACATAACCTCAATTATGACAGATGTCACTTTAACGTAACGTCACTTTCTGTTTAGAACGACTTGTTCGAATAATTTTGATGATTTCCGTGAGCCAAACACAAAGATTAAATTTCACGTGTTATTTATTAAAGATGTAAATCAGTTCGTACTTTAACAACCAAACAAAAACTAAACAATCCGCCCTCAAAAACGATTTAAAAACAACACAATTTTCTTTGGTGTCTTAAAGGGGTTAAATTTTTTTCATTAGGTTGGCGACAATGCCTCATGATATGCAGAGCGACGCTTCAAATTACAAAACATAACCTCACTTATGACAGGTGTCATTTTAACATAACCCTACTTTCTATTTAGAACGTTCTCCTCGATTGATTACATGATCCCAGTCTCCGTTTAGGATTTGTTCGAATGATTTTCATGATTTCCACGATTTAAAAACAACTCAATTTTCTTTGGTGTCTTAAAGGGGTTCAATTTTGTTTCATTAGGTTGGCGACAATACCTCGTGATACGCAGATCGACGCTTTAAATTACGAAACATAACCTCCATTATGACAGATTTCACTTTAACATAACCTCACTTTCTAGATAAAAAGAGTAGAAAAGTCAGATAGAACGAATGCGTTCATTGTAAGTAAGAGTGAGAGAATAGATTAACCCGTATATACCGCTCAAATATCGTAAACGCCTACGGTACGTAGCGACACTTGCTGACACTTCGAATTACGAAACATAACCTCAATTATGACAGATGTCACTTTAACATAATCCCACTTTCACTTTTAGAATGATTTGTTTGAATGGTTTTGATGATTTCTATGAGCCAAACGAAACGATTAAATTTCACGTGTTATTTATTAAAGATTCGTACTTTAACAACCAAACAAAAACTAAACTATCCGCCCTCAAAAACCATTTAAAAATGACACAAGTTTCTTTGGTGTCTTAAAGGGGTTCAATTTTGTTTCATTAGGTTGGTGACAACACCTAATGATATGCAGCGATGCTTCAAGTTACAAAACATAACCTCAATTATGACAGATGTCACGTCACTTTAACCTAACCTCACTTTCTATTTTGAAGGTTCTGTTCGAAGTAAAAAAAAAAAGAAAGAAGAAATTGAATTTCAGGTGTTATTTATTAAAGATGGGGTAGTGATAAATAAATTAGTTGTGTATGTCTTGAGGTGGTTGTAAGCGAGTTTACGTTTTCGTATTAATTTGAAGGTTGAAAGAGCTGTAACAGTAGATATATTCTGCTTTGTGCGAGGCAGATATTGCCGGAGAGATGGGAGTAGAGGGCGGTTTGCGGTCTTAGAGCAAATTCTGAAATTATATTGCGCGACCCTGCTAATTATTTAATAGCATATTATATCACCAGGGTTATGTCATATTTGCTCCTCCGGTATACGCGCCCGCCTCTAATGGAATATCCGAGATTAACCGTTTAAATCTCTGGCGGTGGTTATTAAGGAATCATTTATTAATTTCGAAATTATATTCGAGTAAACTGGTGCGATTTTATTTATTAGAAGTTCGTGCGAGACACAATACACCCCCGAGTCGGTTCCGGTGTCCTGTCCAGCACGTGCGCACCATGCAGAAAGCCGTCATTTCCGGCGTCCGGATACTCAACAGGGGGCGCCAACCAAGCCGCCAAATTCTTCTAGAATATCGGACGTCGATTTCTCTACGAAACAAGGGGGTAGGTACGCGGTACGCGATTACAAAGAAGTGACAATCCCAAAGGTCCCTTCATCCCCCTACTTGTGAATCACCCAATTATAAGCTGTAGCTGCATTTACATGCGAGGCATATTCATTTTTTTTTTTTTAACCATCGAAAACAACTGTTCCGGAATTTAATATCACATATATAGTCCTGGTTAGAACACAGGTAGCGATAAGACCGAGCTGGCGAACCGTGATAAGCATGCTAGAAGTGTGATAAGGAGCTGCGTTAAGCGGCCGGGTGTGTCCCTGAAGATGGATGACTGTCGCGGGAAATCCACCCACAAGACCTCTCTCTATGCGCCACACGTATCAACGGCCTGTGACAACCGTGATCTATAACATTGATTCCTACACCAAAAATTAACTTTTTTTAAAAAAAGCAGCCCCTTTCATCCTTTTTTATCCCGGCCATCCCAAACCACTAACGCAATTTTATTTCATAACACGAAACTCCAATGCCACCCCCAAAAGATAACATGAATATTTTCATATTTCATCGAAGAGGCAACCGCCGAGCAAACAGTTCATTATTGTTATGCTAATAATCACTTTAATACACACTCGCGTGTTGTTGATGGCTGCCAATTGCAATTAATTAACTCATTATGTGCGCGCAGTAAAATATTTAATTAAACAATTATATTATTATATGTCAATTCAAGGGAAATCGATCATTTTATTCTAATTAAAACCGTTGACTTTGATTTAAAAAAAAACATAAATACAGTTACTTCAGAATTGTCTATGCAAATACAGGGTCTTCATAACCGTGGTCAAGTTCCGTCTGACAGTTAGGCAGCTAACATTACAAAGGCGCATCAGGGTAAGTTATGTAGGTTATGAAAAAATTGAAAGTGAGGTTATGTTACAATTGAAAATGACGTTATGTTACTGTCGCAGCAGGTAAACGTTCTGAAATATATTCTTTTTTTTTTAGAAGTAGTAGTAAGTCTTGTGTGTGTGAAAATTATACGAAATTGTTTTTGTTTATAATAGAAAATTAATACAAAATTAAACTGCGCTAGGTATAAACATAAATCGCGAGCAAAAATAAAAAAAAACTAAAAATGAATGCGAATTTTTTATATACAGTTGTTGCCTTACAGTTAGGCAACCGACATTACAAATGTGCGTCATGGTAAGTTATGTAGGTTATGAAAAAATTGAAAGTGACAATTGAAAATGAGGTTAGGTTACTGTCGCAGCAAGTAAACGTTCAGAAATAATTTATTTTTTTTTTTAGAAGTAATGCAAATAAAAATCTGTCTTGTAGTGCGTGAAAATTATATGAAATTGTTGTTGTTTATAATAGAAAATTAATATAAAATTAAACTGCGCGAGATATAAACATAAATCGCGCGAATAATCGTGAGCAAAATAAAAAAAAACTAAAAATGAATGCGAATTTTTTATTATACATTTGTTGCCTGACAGTTAGGCTACTGACATTACAAATGCGCGTCATGGTAAGTTATGTAGGTTATGAAAAAAATGAAAGTGAGGTTATGTTACAATTGAAAACGAGGTTATGTTACTGTCGCAGCAAGTAAACGTTCAGAAATAATTTTTCTTTTTTTTAGAAGTAATGCAAAATAAAAATCTGTCTTGCAGTGCGTGAAAATTATATGAAATTGTTTTTGTTTATAATAGAAAATTTATATAAAATTAAACTGCGCGAGATATAAACATAAATCGCGCGAATAATCGTGAGCAAAATAAAAAAAGACTAAAAATGAATGCGAATTTTTTATTATACAGTTGTTGCCTGACAGTTAGGCAACTGACATTACAAATGCGCGTCATGGTAAGTTATGTTGGTTATGAAAAAATTGAAAGTGAGGTTATGTTACAATTGAAAATGAGGTTATGTTACTGTCGCAGCAAGTAAACGTTCTAAAACATTTTGTTTTTTTTTTTTTAGAAGTAGTGGTAAGTCTTGTGTGTGTGAAAATTATACGAAATTGTTTTTGTTTATAATAGAAAATTAATATATAATTAAACTGCAGGAGGTATAAACATAAATCGCGAGCAAAAATAAAAAAAAAAACTAAAAATGAATGCGAATTTTTTATATACAGTTGTTGCCTTACAGTTAGGCAACCGACATTACAAATGTGCGTCATGGTAAGTTATGTAGGTTATGAAAAAATTGAAAGTGACAATTGAAAATGAGGTTATGTTACTGTCGCAGCAAGTAAACGTTCAGAAATAATTTATTTTTTTTTTTAGAAGTAATGCAAATAAAAATCTGTCTTGTAGTGCGTGAAAATTATATGAAATTGTTGTTGTTTATAATAGAAAATTAATATAAAATTAAACTGCGCGAGATATAAACATAAATCGCGCGAATAATCGTGAGCAAAATAAAAAAAACTAAAAATGAATGCGAATCTTTTATTATACAGTTGTTGCCTGACAGTTAGGCAACTGACATTACAAATGCGCGTCATGGTAAGTTATGTAGGTTATGAAAAAATTGAAAGTGAGGTTATGTTACAATAGAAAACGAGGTTATGTTACTGTCGCAGCAAGTAAACGTTCAGAAATAATTTTTCTTTTTTTTAGAAGTAATGCAAAATAAAAATCTGTCTTGCATTGTGTGAAAATTATATGAAATTGTTTTTGTTTATAATAGAAAATTAATATAAAATTAAACTGCGCGAGATATAAACTTAAATCGCGCGAATAATCGTGAGCAAAAACAAAAACTAAAAATGAATGCGTTTCTTTTATGTTTAACAGTTGTTAGCTGACAGTTAGGCAGCTGACATTACAAATGCGCGTCATGGTAAGTTGGAGATTATGTTAAAATTGAAAGTGAGGTTATGTTAAGTAGAAAGTGAGGTTATGTCACAAGCACTCTTGTCACAAGTAAACGTTCAGAAATAATTTTTTTTTTGCAAATGCTAATAAAAATTTGTCTTATAATACGTGAAAATTATATAACTTTTTTGTTTATAAAATAAAATTAAAGCGGCGCAATATTATTATTAACTGCGCGAGGTATAAACATAAATCGTTAATAATCATGAGCAAGAAAAAAAAATTATTTTATACGTATACAGTTGTTATAAGTACGATTTTCTTTACGACTCGTCCATTACTATTATTTTATAAGCCCGGCATATCGGCCGTACTATTTTACGAATATAATGACACGGTTTATATTAACAAAAAAGAAAAAAAAAAAGTAGCGACGGTGTTTATATAAATAAAGTAGCGCAGGGCGGCATGAAAATATTTAAGAAAGAAAAAAAGAACATCAAACGATTCTCCGCTATTTGTCAGTTAATATATATGATAAATTAATAAATTAATTTCGGTATATTTTATTTTGCGCCGCTTTTGTTTCTTTTGAAAGGTTCGAAGGAAATATTGTGTTAGGAGCGATCTTTGACGTCAACCGTGTACGTATGTGTAAAATTGGATTTGTGATTATACAGGATGTTCGAGATAATTTCGGATTAACAAATAAAAAAGAAACGCTCGTCTATCTCATTTCTGCGATGAAGCTAAACTGAATGAATCGTACGGAGCGAAAGCAAAAAGTAAAAAAGTAAAACGCGATCGATGGTTTTCGTTTCCTGAGTGCCCCCTCCCCCCACACCACCCCCTAATTAATAGAATTAAGATTCGTACTTTACTCTTTGTGGGGCGATAGGTATTCGTGTCTTGTCGATCTGATAATTGCATTGTCCACAAAAATCACAGAACTTACTGCGTGTGACTCGAATAAATATTTCCTGCAGATAAAATAAAACGGCCGTTGTTATTTATTTGGCGAAATTAATTAATTAAAAAATTTTGACAATACGAGTAAATGATATTGTCACGTTTTTTTTGGGGCGTTAGTAAAAATCACGTCGTTGTTTAATTTTATCGCTGTAATTGTCGGAGTAAAATAAGAGAATCAAGTTCAGGAATAAAATTCTGGTACTCAGAACTACTTTCCGCTGTCGCGTGTGTCAGTATGTCTATCACGTAGATAGCTAGCCCCAATCGTACACGGCACGTTTGTACAGATACTACATCTTTCAGTCGCTTGACCCTTGTCCCCATCGATGGCTTTTCTGCCTTTTCAATTTCTGATAAACAGCGCGTTTATTTCAGTAATTGAAAATCCTGCTGCTAACTCACTCATCTACCAGAATCTAAAACCATTTCATATTATTTTTTTAACCCTTTGTTATTATCTAAAAGAGATTTTTAATTTCATACAAAAAAAAAACAA
The DNA here is from genome assembly GCA_036172665.1 of Prosopocoilus inquinatus. Lineage (NCBI taxonomy): Eukaryota > Metazoa > Arthropoda > Insecta > Coleoptera > Lucanidae > Prosopocoilus > Prosopocoilus inquinatus. The sequence goes on along the minus strand of CM069880.1, from coordinate 13,588,099 downwards.
ATAAAAAAAAGGATTTGTAAGAAAAACATTCATGACGTTTACGTGTTATGATAATAACAGTGACTGTAACATAACCTCACTTTCTGGTTTAGCGTAACTTCATTTTCTATTTTCACTTCACTTCACTTTCTGCTTTAGCATAACCTCACTTCCATCGCTTGGCATTTGTATTGACCACGTAAGAATTAAAGATGTAAAAGAAACCTTCTTTGTTATTTTTTTTTTTTCGTAAACGTGGAATGAGTAAATGAGACCGATTTGCAATTGGAATATGTAGGGTTGGTAACACTCAAGGTGATCAATTCTATTTCGATTGGCAACACTGTCAGTGCGACATTTTCTAATTTCAAAACAATGCATTAGAGAAACCGATAGATCGCTCTTTTAATAGAATTTTGTATTTTTATAGATTGATTCATTTTTTTTATATTTAAAGACGATCGCAACATTTTAAATCACTGATAAAATATATAAATATATATATAATAACCCTATGTTATTATCTAAAAGAGAGTTTTAATTTCATAGAAAGAAAAAAATAAATAAAAAAAGGATTTGTAAGAAAAACATTCATGATGTTTACGTGTTATGATGATAACAGTGACTGTAATATAACCTCACTTTCTGGTTTAGCATAACCTCATTTTCTATTTTCACTTCACTTCGCTTTCTGCTTTAGCATAACCTCACTTCCAGAGTTATAATATGTGATGATTAAAGAGTTATAGAAAAAAAAAGAATGGTTTGCTTTAAATTCGCACAAAACCTCAAGAAAGAAATCAATCACGAGGGGGCGAAGGAGTTTCAAAGATATAATTTTGGGCTTATTTATTTTTTTTTACAAATACAACAATATTATATTAAATAGTATTCGCTCTCGACGTTTAGATTTAAATTTGTCCGTTTTAAAAGGGCCACAGATTCAGAGACGTATCGCGCATCTCTAAGTCACCCGAGTAAGAAGAAGAAACCTGAGGCGTCATAGAGTTTAAAAATACTTTAGTATCGACAGCTGACAACGAACGGTAATCCAAACGCCAATTCTCGCGAGTGGAATAACCGCGGTTACGTTAAACTCCCTGCAAAAGGACGCCGCACGTGAACATTTTTTTTTTTTTTTGGAAAATGTATCACCCGAACGGCACTGTGTTCGTAGAATCCGGGGGAGTTGCGAATCTGCACAAAAAATTGCTGCTTCACCAACCAAAAATCAATTTTAATCTAAAGTATTTAAATTAGGCTTTGTCCTTTATTTATATTTAAAACCGTTTAATTATCATTTGAACTGGAACACTACGAACAAATTAAAAGTGAGGTTATGTTAAAGCTGAAAGTAAATTCGACACAAAGTCACTAAATCTAGTGACTAAATTACTAAGTTGGAAACACTGGCTGGCGCTGTTCAAATTTTAGGTTAAGAAAGCGCCCTGAAACTAGACGCCAAGCGGACTACGCTTGAACTGCGTCTTCGTACAGGCCAATTAGAACATAAGTCACAATTTGGTGTTTGTTACATAGTCTAAGAAATTTTGAATTTAATTTTAAGATTCTGATGAGATTCTGCTGCGTACGAATAGAATTTTAAGAATTTTTTCAGTTTCTGAGAAACAAGTCGGCCTTGACTATTTTCATCTCAGGTGAAGTACCCGCCGTTTCGTTCATGATACGGCAAAATGTTACTGGGGAAAAGTTGTTCGGAATAAGAAATTATGACCCTGTACGAAATTTCAGCTATTTCGATTAAACCGTCAATTTTTAGATCATAAATAAAATGAATCCTGTTTATTCACAAATTAAAAAAAGTAAAGGAAAAATTACAGGAACCTGTAATTGTCTAGTGTTTTTTGCTTTCAACCCTACATATCTAAATTTGGACGAAAGTTTGTTTCATTTCTTTTCAACCATATTAATAACCTTGATGTTTTTGCCGAACCCGAAGTTCTCTTGGGGAAAGAAGGTTTCATTACTTTTATTTATTTATTTATTTTTGCTTATATAAAATTGAGCTGGCAGGGGAAAAGTTTGAATCTGGTTTCGAATAGTTTGAATCTGGATTCCGTAGTCGTTGCAATAAAACACTTCAGATTTCAATTACTGATTGACTGATTGAGTTCGCCTGTAAATAACTGCAATTCAATGCAAACGAAATATAAAAATAGTTTGTTTCGAAAGGGAAACAGGATTATCGATGGGGACTGAATTTTCAAGGAGAGTGGGGATTAATCCTTTTGGAAAAGAACGACCGTCTTTGAATCTAAACGCGTTTCGACCACGTTTTTTTGTAAGCGAAGGGAAACACCTATTAACAGGGAAAGGAATTGGGCCCACTTAGTGTTGGACGTTTTTATGCAGAATGTAGTGTTAGGCAGCTTGTCCACGACAAGAATTTTCGCCGTCCCGGCAGATTTACCGGGTACATTAAATTATGAGCTGGTTTGTCCACGAACCGGCAGGGTAAATTTTCAGAACACGTGGACAAGAGTGAATATAATCGAATGTATTATTACTACTAATCCGGTAAATCTGCCGGGACGGCGGACGGCGAAAATTCTTGTCGTGGACAACCCGCCTTACTCCTTCAAGAACTTCGATGCATCTAATTGTTATTGATTGGGAGGGGAAGGGACACAGTGCAACTGTTCCGACTCCCTAAAAATTGTACTAATACACTCCGAATACTAAATTTTCGTACTGCTCGCGGAACAAGTGGGCCGATTTCTTTTCCATATTGCATATTAATCAACTTAGGCCCGATTTTTTTCACCTCGCAGAGTAAGTGTCAACTCAAATACTCGGCAGTTTAGTACACAGTTTAGCCAGTCCATCTTTAATCGATCGAGTAATAACTTGGCACTTACTCAGAGGTGAAAACACCAGGGCCTTAATCTTTGCAAAACCTGAAGTTCTCTTCAAGGGTAAGAAAGATTTTCTTATTTTTATTTATTTACACGATAGGTAGGGCAGTGACGTACAATTTGATCTGTAGCTAGGCCAGGCCAGGTCACTGGTAGTGAAAAGTGTAAAGCCGCTTTCCCACGAGGCCAGTAAACACTGATAAAAATGCTAGTAAAATTACACCATTCTTACACTGATATTAAAGTTATTTTACTATTGTTGAGTAATGATACATAGAATTCTATGCGATATTAAAAAGAAAAACAAAATCTAATTGTTATTGATGGGGAGGGGAAGGGGCACAGTGCGACTGTTTCCACTCGAAAGAAGTTGTAGTAATACACTCCGAATACAAAATTTTCGTACTGTTCGCGGAACGAGTGGGCCGATTTCTTTTCCACATTGCATATTAATCAACTTAGGCCCGATTTTTTTCACCTCGCAGAGTAAGTGTCGAGTTGGATACTCGACAGTTTAGTGCACAGTTTAGCCGGCCCATCTTTAATCGATCGAGTAATAACTTGGCACTTACTTACACACATAACAATTTTTGGGATTAATTCTAATCTGCCTATTCGTTGTTAAATATGGATAAAGTTTCACCTGTAAAGTTGTTAATCCTTATCTAATTTTGGCGTTTTTGTTCTCTTTCCCCGACTAAATTGCATCTAAAAGTGAGTGTTTACTCCAACAAGGATAAGCTTTACTCTGCTCTACTATAGTCGGGCCGCCGAAGAAACGGAGTGATCAAGCGCTGCTGTTGTGACACCGACACGGAAAGCCGTATTTACATCAAACACCAGAAATTACCACTTACCACTATTTTATTCAAATATTAAATTAAGTCTTAAGAAAGACTGATTAATAATAACGCCAATTTGTTAAAAATAGGAAAAATACGACGAACTACTGGAAATATGACCACGCTGTTACTCTGCAGAGTGACCGACACTGTAGGCTAGTGTAAATCTGTCGGTACTTAGCTCACAGAAACAGCAAACACGTGTGTATCACGCAGTTTTATTACTCCGTTTCTTCGGCGGCCCGACTATACATGTGTTTAAAGGGTAAACATCCTAACTCCGTATTTCGTAACTCGACAAAAAGATGGACGCGAGGGAACACCGGAAAAGTTTTCGCTGGCGTCCAAAAAGTGTTATATAAAAATCTGTGCAGAGGTGAAAACACTGGGCTTTAATGTTTGCAAAACCTGAAGTTCTCTTCAAGGGTAAAGAAGACTTTCTTATTTTTATTTATTTATTTATTTATTTATTTATTTATAGGATAGGTAGGGTAGTGACATGGAATTTGATCTGTAGCTAGGCCAGGCCAGGTCAGTGGTGGTGAAAAGTGTAAAGCCGCTTTCCCACGAGGCCTGTAGCTGGAGAGTCCTAGGACTGGACTCCGGTAGATGGCTTTGCTAGAGAATTTTTCTAATTGGATTGGACCATCACTGGCATCGAGTGGTGTTTACACGGAGCCAGTCGCTGGAGTTCAACTGTTGGTCTCGTGGAAACGCGCCATAAATGTGCTGCAGGAGCGTAACTGTCCCGATGGTAAATTAATAAAAAACGAAGATGAATTTCAATCAAATCGTGACATGGGTTCATGCATGTGATGTGAATGATGCGGTTGAGTTCCAGTTTGAATAAAAGCAAGGCGATTATTGAATGTAATTAGTTTGTGATAAAGTTGTTCCCATATTAAGAGCGTAAGCATAATCGCGTCATATATAATGCGCACAGATTCAATACTGATAGCAACTGTTACAACAATTATAATATTTTATCGATTAATTTTCACAAGTCACGGCAATATCGGCTGCTAACGATGGTTCGAACAACGGTTAAATTGGCTTGGCATGACTTGTGCTTTCCAGAATCTCGATGCGAAATGTGTTTATGATGACGTCTCTATTGTTTTCCAGATTACGGGGCACCGCATCGGTGACAAGTTTCTAAGCCGTGATTGATTTCCTCCGGTTCTTCAGAGGCGTCTGGGAAATTGAATCGAACCACGTTTCGTTTTTCGATGATAACCAGCTGCAGGTGCACATTTAAATTAGATGTCGCGAATACTTTATCATCAGGGTTAATAACAAACGAGATAAGGAGATATTTGAACGTGTTTAATGAAGTGCTCGACATGATGGAGTGGACACTTCGCACGTTCGGTATAAGGGATCTTATTGCTGCATGGGCCCAGCTGTGACAACTTGCGTTGACTGACGCTTGAGTGATGGTCTCATTACTCCGTGGGAAACAACAGTTGTGATAACCGATGACACCTACACACACTATACTATACAGAAAGTTCGCAGCAAATTCCTATTTTCAGATTGTAATTTTCAAAGGGAAAAATAAACCTAAACTTTATTGCAGGTGCGATATGATAGGGTAAGGGTAAACCGCAACCGGAATGAGTTTTCAAGTCCTATTTAAATCCGAATAACAAAATCTTATACTTTGACATCATTATGCGTCGATCACGTTTCATATAGTAGCCGGTGTTCGTCACGATTTTCGAATGACAACCTGCCGAAGAGAGCACGTCGTGCCTGTAATGGTGGCTTCGACGCCACCACGATGTTAATTCCACACTTACCACCGGTCATTACTGAAAGGTGGTCACGTATCTTAATGTATTTTAGCAACACAACAACCGTATTCATCCATCGATCACAATTCCATCCACAACACCGAAATAGACATTCCCAATTCACTAACAAAACAAAATCTTTTATTCATCCACATTGTCAATATGGATTCCCACAAATTCAAAACAAAAATGTCATCAAACACGTAAACTAAAGAAAGCAGACGACCGATCGAAGGAGGAAACAATCTGCCTCTCCTTTCTGCTGGCCTGGTTAAAACAGGCGGTCGAGAATCAATAGGGCGAGGTATATAATGGAATTCATCGTATCCCTTGCCCATTCATTTCCATAATCAAAATCTTACAATAATCCAGGCAATTAATTAATTAATTAAGAAAAAACCTCACCACCAAAAAAAAAAAAAACATTCAACCCCTTCTTATACAAAACGAAAACCCTGTACCACTGTAAACAAAATAAAGCATCTTATTACTGACGTACCTATTCGTTTTTGTTTTTAAAAAAAAATAAATTGTTGCAAATCGTTTTTGATTCCAGTTGAAACCTCTGTACAGTCCTGCTTGGGGCTTCGTCAGCAGAGACGTACATAGCTCGAAATTCCCACTGCAAACCAAAAACGACTTAACCAATTTATTTGCAGTTGTTTTTCTTTTTCTTTTTTTAATTACGAAAAATGAACTTTGGAACATTTAAGTAATAGGTTTGCTTGTTATGGCCACTTGCGCCAAACACTTAAGTCGACCTTAACTTTAAGCACCCCTTAGGATGTGACTTACTGAATGTTGTGTAACCTCAAATGTCACATTATAAGCAGTAATAATAGAAATTAACCTCCGCCCACAATAAGTCATATAAAACTTATTGTGGGCGGAGGTTAATTTCAATTATCTCTTAAACCACAGTCTCCTTTACTATTTTAGATTATAAGCAGTACTTAAATTTAAGCACGACTTAAGTGTTTGGTGCAACTGGCCATTAGTGCGCTAAGTATATTCATCTCGTATTAATATAGGAGATCAGAACAAGACACAGATACTTTAGTGTACACCATTACTTTTTTTTTTTTTAATTCGGAGGACTACTTTGAAATTTTGGCGCTAAAAACGAGCTTTGTCATTGGTAGCCGGCTAGATTTGGCCAATGGCAAAGCTTGTTTGACCAATGACGAAGGTCGTTTTAGCGGGAAAACTTCAAAGCACTCCTCCGAATTAAAAAAAAAAAAAAAAAAAAACAGTATAGCGCAGGATAACAAACAGACCTAATTTAATTGGCATTCAATTCAATCATAAATCCCCCGTGTTTCTTCTTGACAACACGTAGACGTTCTGGTCATCGGCATTTCCTGTTTCATCGACACTCTTTTACTTCTTAAAATTGAGGTTATGTCTTTCTTGATTTAACTATTACAACTAGAGATGGGATCGTTTGCACCGGTGGAATCACGGAATGCACCCACAATGCACCCGGTGGATTGAATGCATTGCCCAGTTGCCAACATTTACATAAGATATAAAGAAATGCTTCAAAATGACACAAAATATATTATATTTTGTACTGACTATCGCTAGACAATTATTTTGTAACGTTAATTTCAAAAACTTACTCATTTTGTTCAGATTTTAAGCTACAAAGCTTCCGGTTAAACTTAAAAGTTTAGTAAACTCAGCTATTCATCATACACTATGAAACATTAAACCTGTAAAACACCTGCAAACAATTAAATAACATCAAGAAAAGATTATTTCTTGTTCGATTTGCGCGGGAAATTTAAATTTTTCAATGCACCCGGTACGTTCATGTATGCACCCTGGTGAATGCACCCATGTGGGTGCTTTCAATGCACCGGGTTCATTCCCTGGCCCATCTCTAATTACAACTGAAATATTTTTACCGTACACTGATGGGACAAGTGTCCAGATCAATCAACGACAACGACCGCTTTCGATACTCCTTGCAACCAATAAATAAATAAAAACCCTACACCTCCGCCAAAGGAAACCGTACAAAATTCATCTCAATTCAATTATAATTCGATAAATTTAAAGCTAAGAAAAAAAAAGAAACGAATTCCAATATTGCTTATAGCATCTAACTATTACAATTCTATAATATTTTGATATTAACGACAACCTAACCTCAAATCTGCGTCAATTGTCAAACCCATAATTATTCAGCCAGTGTTCCCAATTGTGTAGGAAAAAATCACTGTTTACATCAAATTTAAATTCAATTTTCTCAACCACGACGACAGTAGATACAAATAATTTTATATTAAGAAGAGAAAAAAACAATTTGAGTATAGTTGGAATGCAGTTATTTCGAAAATGTTTTGAAAAAAAAAACGTAGGGGCAATTGCAAATTATAAACCTAACCTCGAATTTCGTAGGACTGTCAAAGTCGTGATTTGTTGTGCAGTGTTTCCAATCATGTAGAAAAAAAAATAGTTTGAGCGGTTGTTCTGTATATTAAAAAATTTCTTGATTTTCTTTTTGACAACGCGTAGACGTTAGTCATCAACATTTCCCGATTTAATCGACGCTGTCTCTTAAAATTGAGGCTTATCTCTTCTTAAAATTGAGGTTGTGTCTTTCTAAAAACAACAAACACCGTGGTCGCTCTTTATTCAAATTTGAAGAAAAACGTTCGTCATTGAATATTGCTTTTGAATCGAAAGAAAAAATATTAAACGTAACCTTAAATTATTAAAAACGAAATTTCCAAAACTTTTAAATTGGCACTCATAAAAAATTCCCGCGTGCTATTAGGCATCTATCTTTTTGACAACACGGAGATGTTGTGACAATCATTTTCTGTTTTATCGACGTTTTTCTTACCTCTTAAAATTGAGGTTATGTTCTCTTTTTAAATAATTAGTTCACCGTCGCCCTTTATTCAAAACTTGGCTTTCGAAACGAGGAAAATTATTATAAATATAGCCATAAATCATCAAGTGTCAAATTATGAGAGAAAAGAATAAGCAGCGCCGTTGCTGCCAACATTTATCAGCTTTGTTCCAACCAGTGTTGCCAACCAACTCGACTAACTAAAAATTCCTTTTCGGCGTACGGTATTTCCCTAGATTCCCTGAATTAATTAGGGCGATTTAAACAGGAGATTAAAGTTAAAAACACGATTATAATTAAACACAATAAAAAAAAATATTAACATACTTAAATACTTTAGGTTCGTTCCTTTTACCAGAATTTCATTTCTGAACTGTTCAAATTCATACGCGCAAGCGCAATGCGCGAATTCACAAAGTGTTCAGCCTCAAGTATCCAGGGTTGGCAACAAAAAAATTCCTACGTTAGAATATATTTTTAGGTTTGATAGTTTACAAACATGATTCATTAATTTATTATTTCCGCCGAACTGTCAAACGTTGTGCTGTCGCTCGTGTTTACTGCTATAACCAAAACATAACCTCCTTTTGACAGATTATAACCGGATATAGAGTAGATCATGACCGGCAATTATTCATTATTTGTCATGCCATCTTAAATTAAGTATTTCCAATTCGGTACAGTTGACATTGACCGCCCAGCAAATATAATTTCAACACTGCGCATGAGCTAGATTTAGACAGTTCAGTATTTGAAATTCTGCTAAATGGAACGAGCCTTTTATAAACAGATATTTTATATAAAAAAAAAAAACATAAAAAAGAGTTTATAACATTTTTCTGCAATTAGCTGACACATTAACAAACGATAGAAAAAATATGAAAACCTAACCTTGCACTTTGATGGCACTTTGCAGCAATCTGAAGCAACGCAACGAACCAGCGTGAACTTTGCCGCAACACAATTTGGCAGTCTGGCTTGACACAATCACCAACATTAAGAAATGTAAACTCCAAAACAAAAAACTTCTTTCGAGAAATTTCAATCAAGAAGATTTTAATCACTTTTTGCAATACCTCCTTTTTTCACTTTTATTTGGGATTATCCCCAGATGCAAGGACTTTTTCCCTCAGCTTGCTACACCGGTTCCAATTGCTCGAAACACCGATCACGAGTACGCATGCGCATTAAACAAAACGACATGCGCAGTAAACAAAACGTATATCGTTTTGTTTAGTTTACAGTTCGAATAACCGTATATTGTAGGGTCACGAGAATGCGCAGTAAACAAGATGACAGCGTGCGCAGTAAACAAGACGACAGCATGCGCAGTAAACAAGACGACAGCGTGCGCAGTAAACAAGACGACAGCGTGCGCAGTAAACAAGACGACAGCGTGCGCAGTAAACAAGACGACACCGTGCGCAGTAAACGAGACGACAGCGTGCGCAGTAAACCAAACGACAGCATGCGCGGTAAACAAAACGTGTCATTTTAGAATTACAAAGGAAAACGTAGAATGTACATATTTAATTATTTTAGTTATCGAATTGATTTTTATTTTATTTTGGAATAGATTAATTAATTTGGTAATACAAAAAGAAACGTAAAGAAAAAAAAGGAAATATTCGTGAAGAGTATCAAGGAAGCGATGTTTGGATAAGAGAGCGGCGCGCCGCATTTAATATTTTCTTTTTCTTTTTTTTTCTTTTAATTTGAAAAGAAATTTATAAATAATATTCCCGAGCGAATCGAGTTTGTTTTCTCAGTGATTCAGATTCCTGAAACCGTCGCTGTTTGTCGCCCACCGTGTATTTATTGAAACTACGTTTTGCAAGCTCTGTCAAAATAAACACCGGAATACTTTTATGTAAAAATATCAACACCGGTGAGAGTTTCGTCGGCCTTAATTATATTTATACTTCTTATACACCCTTTAAGTATTTACGAGATATTACTACATATACATAAACTAATATATACGACTTCAAAAACTAAATTTGTTTCGCGATGTAAGTTTTGATGTATTTTATTGTTTGTTTAGATTATAGGGTCTACCCGAAAAGAAACTAACGCGTATTAAAAAAAGAGAATCTTGATTTTAATTTTTTTAAAGTAAAATATGGGTGGGTGTGTTTTGTAAATTATAAAAGCAAAGTTCGGGTATCTTGGAAGAACACCCTGTATATGTATAGGCGGCGAATATAATCCATAATTTTATAACACGGTTAAGCTTCCTGTATAGCTTACAATTATATGCTGCACAACTTACAATCTTCTAAAAATAATGCCACCACTGTCACGTATCCGACTAATACCCTGTATTAAGGCACAGTTACAGTTATTAACTATATACACTGGGAAAATTATTTTGCATCTATCTATAGGTGTAGTCTACTGTTAAGTAACTATCTTGATGGAAAGTTACGTACGTTAGAATTTGAAGAAATTGCTCGTGTACTTATTAGCATGAATTTTATTCGCTTAATCGTCCAAGTTGATTGTTAACAGCTGTATATCTCTGAGAGAAACTGTTAAGACACGGTAATGTGAATAATAAAATTAGCTATAATTTGAAGAATGTTATTTATTACTCGCGCTCATAATGAGATTTAATTTAACAAAGCGAATGAATGTGAATGTGAATGAAATTCACGAGAACTAATAAAATTCGACGACCTATAATAAATAAATAAGTGGATTTAAATAATAATAAAAAAAATATCCCCCGCAATTAAGTCGTAGTTAATGAAACTGCGAGAAATTCGCTCGTTTTAAAACGGATTGATATTCGTGCGGTAGATTTTTAAAGATGATGATAAATGAGTTAGCTCAGGTGAAACTGTTTTCATACACCTGAAACAAGTTTAATTATAACGTAACAAGGAGTTAAAATAAGATAATATTAATATTGCATAAACTAATCGATTTTATGGCAAACATTGTGGTTGACAGCTACGAAGCAAACGTAAACATTTGACGCGTGTATATACAAGGGACTAAAAATATGTGTAATTTAATGGGACAGCGGCAGGCACGTGTCATCGGCAAGCATTAGCGACATTGGCTCGCGATCTTGCATAAACAAACTACCAGAGTGACGCTAGAAACACCACATGTAAACACAGCTTCTTTAAACAGCTTCTCTTGTTTATATCTACACTTTTAGTTAAGACTGTAATCCAATAAAACATCAAAACATCAAATTCTAAACGTTTCTATAACGTTTACAAACACACCACAAAAATATTCTTAATGAACGACAGTCACACTAAAATCATTTTATATCATCAAACAACACATTTTTAAATTAAATATAACAAGAAAAACAAATCTCATTCCCCTCCCCCTTCACCCCCAAAAGAAAAAAATACATTTCTTTAGCAGCAAACAATTCGAACAAATTCGATAAAACACACTCTGGGTTTGTCCATGCGCAGTTCGAAATCACTTTGAAACTGTACTGATCATGCGCATCACTGCTGCCAACTCTTGGCTAAACTGTGTACTAAACTGTCGAGTATTTGACTTGACAGTTACTCTGCGAGGTGAAAAAAATCGGGTCTAAGTTGATTAATATGCAATATGAAAAAGAAATCAGCCCACTTGTTCCGCGAGCAGTACGGAAATTTAATATTCGGAGTGTATTACTACAACTTCTTTCGAGTGGAAACAGTCGCACTGTGCCCCTTCCCCTCCCCATCAATAACAATTAGATTTTGTTTTTGTTTTTAATATCGCATAGAATTCCATGTATCATTACTCAACAATAGTAAAATAACTTTAATATCAGTGTAAGAATGATGTAATTTTACTAGCATTTTTATCAGTGTTTACTGGCCTCGTGGGAAAGCGGCTTTACACTTTTCACCACCACTGACCTGGCCTGGCCTAGCTACAGATCAAATTCTATGTCACCGGCCTACCTATCCTGTAAATAAATAAAAATAAGAAAATCTTCTTTACCCTTGAAGAGAACTTCAGGTTTTGCAAACATTAAGGCCCTAGTGTTTTCACCTCTGAGTAAGTGCCAAGTTATTACTCCATCGATTAAAGATGGGCTGGCTAAACTGTGTACTAAACTGCCGAGTATTTGAGTTGACACTTACTCTGCGAGGTGAAAAAAATCGGGCCTAAGTTGATTAATATGCAATATGGAAAAGAAACCGGCCCACTTGTTCCGCGAACAGTACGAAAATTTTGTATTCGGAGTGTATTAGTACAACTTTTATCGAGTGCGAACAGTTGCACTGTGTCCCTTCCTCTCCCAAACTATAACAATTAGATGCATCGGAGTTGTTGAAGGAGTAAGGCGGGTTGTCCACGACAAGAATTTTCGCCGTGCACCGTCCCGGCAGATTTACCGGATTAGTAGTAATAATACATTCGATTATATTCACTCTTATCCACGTGTTCTGAAAATTTACCCTGCCGGTTCGTGGACAAACCAGCTCATAATTTAATGTATTCGGTAAATCTGCCGGGACGGCGAAAATTCTTGTCGTGGACAAGCTGCCTAACAGTACATTCTGCATAAAAACGTCCAACACTAAGTGGGCCCAATTCTTTTCCCTGTTAATAGGTGTTTCCCTTCGCTTACAAAAAAACGTGGTCGAAACGCGTTTAGATTCAAAGACGGTCGTTCTTTTCCAAAAGGATTAATCCCCACTCTCCTTGAAAATTCAGTCCCCATCGATAATCCTATTTCCCTTTCGAATCAAACTATTTTTATATTTCGTTTGAATTGAATTGCAGTTATTTACAGGCGAACTCAATCAGTCAATCAGTAATTGAAATCTGAAGTGTTTTATTACAACAACTACGGAATCCAGATTCAAACTATTCGAAACCAGATTCAAACCTTTCCCTTGCCAGCTCAATTTTATATAAGCAAAAATAAATAAATAAATAAAAATAATGAAACCTTCTTTCCCCAAGAGAACTTCGGGTTCGGCAAAAACATCAAGTTGATTAATATGGTTGAAAAGAGATGAAACAAACTTTCGTCCAAATTTAGATATGTAGGGTCGAAAGCAAAAAACACTAGACAATTACAGGTTCCTGTAATTTTCCCTTTTCTTTTTTTAATTTGTGAATAAACAGGATTCATTTTATTTATGATCTAAAAATTGACGGTTTAATCGAAATAGCTGAAATTTCGTACAGGGTCGTAATTTCTTATTCCGTACAACTTTTCCCCAGTAATATTTTGCCATATCATGAACGAAACGGCGGGTACTTCACCTGAGATGAAAATAGTCAAGGCCGGCTTGTTTCTCAGAAACTGAAAAAATTCTTAAAATTCTATTCGTACGCAGCAGAATCTCATCAGAATCTTAAAATAAAATGCAAAATTTCTTAGACCATGTAACAAACACCAAATTGTGACTTATGTTCTAATTGGCCTGTACGAAGACGCAGTTCAAGCGTAGTCCGCTTGGCGTCTAGTTTCAGGGCGCTTTCTTAACCTAAAATTTGAACAGCGCCAGCCAGTGTTTCCAACTTAGTAATTTTGTCACTAGATTTAGTGACTTTGTGTCGAATTTACTTTCAGCTTCAACATAACCTCAGTTTTAATTTGTTCGTAGTGTTCCAGTTCAAATGATAATTAAACAGTTTTAAATATAAATAAAGGACAAAGCCTAATTTAAATACTTTACATTAAAATTGATTTTTGGTTGGTGAAACAGCAATCTTTTGTGCAGATTCACAACTCCCCCAGATTCTACGAACACAGTGCCGTTCGGGTGATACATTTTCCAAAAAAAAAAAAAAAATGTTAACATGCGGCGTTCTTTTGCAGGGAGTTTAACGTAACCGCGGTTATTCCACTCGCGAGAATTGGCGTTTGGATTACCGTTCGTTGTCAGCTGTCGATACTAAAGTATTTTTAAACTCTATGACGCCTCAGGTTTCTTCTTCTTACTCGGGTGACTTAGAGATGCGCGGTACGTCTCTGATTCTGTGGCCCTTTTAAAACGGACAAATTTAAATCGAAAGGTCGAGAGCGAATACTATTTAATTTAATATTGTTGTATTTGTAAAGAAAATAAATAAGCCCAAAATTACATCTTTGAAACCCCTCCGCCCCCTCGTGATCGATTTCTTTCTTGAGGTTTTGTGCGAATTTAAAGCAAATCATTCTTTTTTTTCTATAAATCTTTAATCATCACATATTATAACTCTGGAAGTGAGGTTATGCTAAAGCAGAAAGCAAAGTGAAGTGAAAATAGAAAATGAGGTTATGCAAAACCAGAAAGTGAGGTTATGTAACAGTCACTGTTATCATAACACGTAAACGTCATGAATATTTTTCTTACAAATCCTTTTTTTATTTGCTTTTTTTCTTTCTATGAAATTAAAACTCTCTTTTAGATAATAACATAGGGTTATTATATATATTATATATTTTATCAGTGATTTAAAATGTTGCGATCGTCTTTAAACATTAAAAAAATGATTAATCTATAAAAATACAAAATTCTATTAAAAGTTTTCCCTAACGCATTGTTTTGAAATTAGAAAATGCTTAGTCGCTATGGCAGTGTTGTCAATCGAAATAGAATTGATCACCTTGAGTGTTACCAACCCTACATATTCCAATTGCAAATCGGTCTCATTTACTCATTCCACGTTTACGAAAAAAAAAAATAACAAAGAAGGTTTCTTTTACATCTTTAATTCTTACGTGGTCAATACAAATGCCAAGCGATTTCACTTTCTTGTGTTGTTTTTAAAAATAAACAACACGTCAATAATAAAGAAACTGCGATTTTAGTACGGTTTCAAACCTTTTCGCTCGGATTACGTTAAGAGTTATTTTTAAAGATTTACAAAATCAGTTTCTGAGTTTACAAGATTCTTTATTTTTTTATTTTGTAATTTAGGCAGTTAGAAATGCTTTATAATAAGCGTGCAAATAAAATTAAAAAGATGATGCAGAGCGACATTGCATTTTTCTTCGCCTTGCAACAGCAAGGAATGGAGAACATAACCTCTTTAAGATCAGTTTCCTCTCAAAATTTTGAATCATGATCTTTTCCCCTTGTCCATCGACGTTCTTAATATAGACGATTTGATTGTAATGTATTGTTGCCAACACGTGAATATTATTTTTCCCTCCTCCATCGACGTTCTTAATATAGACTTCCCGCCAAAATTTTTACTTTTTTGTTTTTACTCGTACACATTAATCATAATCAAGTGTTGGTTTTTTTTCTTCTTCTTTCTTTTAATAAAATCATTGCGTTAGATATCTGAATTAACGAAAAGGTAAATTGATTTTTTTTTTTTGAGCAAACGTTTACGTTGCCGCCGCCTTTTGCCACGACATGAAGTGGGCACGTTCTATAATTAACAATTATTCCCGGTTCTTAGAAGAACTTCGAAATCAAGTTTAAACATTAACAACGGCACGAAATCTATTCTATTTATAAAATCGGCGAGTATGACACGCAAATGACAGTCGTTAACATCGAACAGACGAATACCCGGCGCGACATTAATGCATATTTATAACCGAAATAGAATCGCTTTAACGCCACCAAACATTCGGGGAAATGACACAATCCAGACATTGTGAAAAGACGTGCGTTCCAATAAATCACAGATATATCGTCTTTTGTAAATATTTAACAATAGGTTAGGTGTAAAAGCAAATGACAACTAACATTCTCGACATATTTCTGGAACGTTTATAGAACCAACTACAAAAATAATACCTAAGTCTCTGAGTCGCACGTTTCTATTTTTTTTTTTTTTTAATATAATCAAAATCGCAACGAAGAACAAAATATGTACATACAAGCCGCCTTCAAGGTGGTCCGAATCCACATAGAGCGATATTTTCTAACCTTGTCGCATGCAGAGAACAAAGAGTGACAACCACTTTCCATTCTGTCATATCTCGTCATTTTGGGAATGGGGAATGATTATTCGAAGTGATGTATTGTTACGACGGTCACGCTCCGAGAAAATTGTGGATCATCCTTTATAAAACTGGGCCGCCGTTAACACGAAAATACAGTAAATTTCTCAGAATTTTACCGTACACTGATGGGACAAGTGTCCAGATCAATCAACGACAACGACCGCTTTCGATACTCCTTGTAACCAATAAATAAATAAAAACCCTACACCTCCGCCAAAGGAAACCGTACAAAATTCATCTCAATTCACTTATAATTCGATAAATTTAAAGCTAAGAAAAAAAAAGAAACGAATTCCAATATTGCTTATAGCATCTAACTATTACAACTATATAATATTTTGATAATAACGACAACAACCTAACCTCAAATCTGCGTCAATTGTCGTAACCTTAAATTATTAAAAACGAAATTTCCAAAACTTTTAAATTGGCACTCATAAAAAATTCCCGCGTGCTATTAGGCATCTATCTTTTTGACAACACGGAGATGTTGTGACAATCATTTTCTGTTTTATCGACGTTTCTCTTTACCTCTTAAAATTGAGGTTTTTTTTTTAATAATTAGTTCACCGTCCCTCTTTATTCAAATATTGGCTTTCGAAACGAGAAAATTTATTATAAATATAGCTTTAAATCATCAAGTGTCAAATTATGAGTGAAAAGAACAAGCAGCGTCGTTGCTGCCAACATTTATTAGCTTTATTCCAACAAGTGTTGCCAACCAACTCGACTAACTAAAAATTCCTTTTCGGCGTACGGTATTTCCCTAGAATTCCCTGAATTAATTAGGGCGATTTAAACAGGAGATTAAAGTTAAAAACACGATTATAATCAAAAACAATAAAAAAAATATATTAACATACTTAAATAGTTTAGGTTCGTTCCTTTTGTCGGAATTTCATTTCTGAACTGTTCAAATGCATACGAGCAATCGCAATGCGCGAATTCACAAAGTGTTTAGCCTCAAGTGTCCAGGGTTGGCAACCAAAAAATCCTTACATTAGAGTATATTTTTAGGTTTGATAGTTTACAAACATGATTCAGTAATTTATTATTTCCGCCGAACTGTCAAACGTTGTGTTGTCACTCGTGTTTACTGCTATAACCAAAACAAAACCTACTTTTGACAGATTAAAACTGGATATACAGTAGATCGTGAAAGGCAATTATTCATTATTTGTCACGCCATCTTAAATTAAGTATTTCCAATTCGGTACAGTTGACATTGACCGCCCAGCAAATATAATTTCAACACTGCGCATGAGCTAGACTTAGACAGTTCACTATTTGAAATTCTGCTAAATGGAACGAGCCTTTTATAAACAGATATTTTATCTAAAGAAAAAAAACATAAAAAAGAGTTTATAACATTTTTCTGCAATTAACTGACAAACAAACGATAGAAAAATATGAAAACCTATCCTTGCACTTTGATGGCACTTTGCAGCAATCTGAAGCAACGCAACGAACCAGCGTGAACTTTGCCGCAACACAATTTGGCAGTCTGGCTTGACACAATCACCAACATTAAGAAATGTAAACTCCAAAACAAAAAAACTTCTTTCGAGAAATGTCAATCAAGAAGATTTTAATCACTTTTTGCAATACCTCCTTTTTTCACTTTTATTTGGGATTATCCCCAGATGCAACGACTTTTTCCCTCAGCTTGCAACTCCGGTTCCAATTGCTCGAAACACCGATCACGAGTACGCATGCGCAGTAAACAAAATGACATGCGCAGTAAACAAAACGTGATTAAAACCGGATATAGAATAGATCATGACAGGCAATTATTAATTATTTGTCACGCCAACTTAAATTAAGTATTTCCAACACGGTACAGTTGACATTGGCCATTCATAATGAAGAGACGCCATCAAATTTGAATATCATAACTCTCTCAAACAATTTGATTTGGAATGCAGAAACGGAAGCTATTTTTTGAAAAATGTAGGTGTTGGAAAACACAAAGCTAACCTCAAATAAATTTTGTGGGATTGTCAAAGTCGTCATTTGGTACGCAGTGTTTCCAACCATGTAGGAAAAAAAATTGTTTGAGCGGTTGTACTGTATATTAAAAAAAAATACTTTTCAGAAATACTTTGACTTCATCAAATTTGATTTGGTATGCAAATCGGAAGTTATTTTTTGAAAAAAATGTATGTACGCAATTAGAAAATACAAAGTTAACCTCGAATTTTGTTGGACTGTCAAAGTAGTGATTTGTTATGCAGTGTTTCCAACCATGTAGAAAAAAAAAGTGCATAGTTTGAGCGGTTGTGTTTTGTTTGTTTGTGATGTTGAAGGTATTTAATTTGAAATAATATTTATCTATCGGAGGTAGTTCGTGTTAATAAGATGTAAAAGTGAGAAAATATAACGCCAAGTCAAGGCTCGGTACAAGTCATGTGTGAAATTTTATATTGGTAGGTGTGCGCAATTTGTTTTGCGATTTTTCGTTCTGCGATGTACTGTGATGCAAGTTGCAGGTGTACACGAATTTTTATAACGATCCGTTCACCAGATCACGTTATTATTTATCAAGAATAAAGCAATTGATTTATTCACAGTGGAAGCGCACCATAATATAATGTTCACGATCAAATAGGCAAGAAGCCGTTTAATATAGAATCCTACTGTTTTATTAATGGTATCATGTCGAGATTCCACAAACAGACAAAACTTGTTACCGACAGCGCCATCTCTTCGGGTCAAGGAACTAGGGCCGCATGATACTGTATCAATCATTTGTTTCATTAGTCAAATGCTTTTTTAATGACTTTCTTCAGACCACTCTTTGTATATATGTATGATGTATACATTCTCATCGGTGAAACACCGGCGGTTGTTATTATTACATAATCTCACTTTAATTCATTCACCTTGATACCAACTTGATACCTACACATAAGTAAGTAGGTATATAATTTTTTTGCTTTTAATATTTTAATTTAATAATGAAGTTTTAGTATTATTTGAAAATATAAGAAGACCCATGGGTATCACATCACACCACAAGAGTTCCTTCCACAAGCCTAGTTAGTTCAAGAATGATGAGGGGTAGCGGTCAGATCAGTAATGGTGTTTTTGTTTAGGTCCCATAAAGCTGCTCTCAACAATAGTCTCGTTCGGAACACATCAGCGACCTGATAATGGAGGCCACTTCATCAGAGCTTTATCGAGGCTCGTTCACTATGATCTTTTATTTCATCCGGTCCGGCAATTTAAGCTGTGACCCACTGACGAGAGGTCCCCCCCACCCCCGCCCCCTTGCCCTTAAAAATTCGAATGCGAACGGGAATGACCCGCCGACCGGACGCCCTTCGTCTCCCGGTACTTCCCCGTAAGTAATTGGAACGTCTTACGTTAACTACAACGTAAATATATACTTTGTGAACGAAACACATGCTTGTGCCTCAAATGAGAAAGCAGTAATTTACACGGAGGGACGAGCTGTAATGAGATTTACTGCGGTCCACGCCAATAAGAAATAGTCCGAGTCCTTTACTGTTTTCCATCCATCTATCTATACCACAGGGTAGGCTTCACTTAAAATAATCATTTTACCTTTAGTAACTTTCCATATTTTCAAGTGTCTTTGTATTTAATAATAAATTATTAAGCACATCAGAATTGGGTACTTGTTAATAACAAAAAAAAATATATATATTGTCACGCCTCACCTTAGTGGCATATGCAAGAAGCATCATAAAAAAGAAATAAAAATAAAAACTATTAGCTTCTCCCGCGGGCAATTTGTTCCCGATAATTCGATTCTGTTCGCAACAAAAACAGAATACGTTCCTGTACCAGTCAGTCCATTTGAAAAGCGTGCGAAAGAACAACTGGGTCTTCGTGAGAGACGAATGATTGCCGGACACTAAAACTGCCCGGATACATTCACTCACGGCGATTATCAGAATTATCTTACTTATATAATAAATTTATTTATACAATTTATTTACACAAAAAAATTTTCTTTTTAGTGCGACTGCCTGTACTATGCGGTCTACCCCTGTATATACAGTGCCCAGCAGAAAGTTGGCTACATACGGGAAAATTCTTTATTATTATTGATTTCTCAGAAAAATTTATTCTTTATGAAAGCTCCTGCTCCTTCTCAAACTCAAAATGCACGTGTCAAAGTTTGAATACCTCCTGTCATATACCGAGGAAATCGTACCTTTACTTTTCGCGCTACGCGGAAATTTTATTTGGGAAAGTTACTCAGAATTATCATGAGATCTCAAATATGAAATAAATCATGACTGAGTACGATGAAAAAAAGAATTTCTCGTATTTTTCAGTTTTTTTCTTCGTACCAACGTGTGTGTTGCAAAACTTTGAATGTGTAGAGCTGGACGTTTCTTCAAGTATGACATGAACATCCTCTAAGATCTGTCTTTTGCTCAACTGTCAACTAGAAATTATGATTAATAACATTGATACCCTAAAAATTACAATTTTTTGTAGCCAAATTATTTTTTTTTCCAAATTTGATAATAACTCGAGAACGAAAAAACTACTACTCACTACGATGTTACGATGTTCATCATTTTATAGGCTTTGCAGCTGTTGCAAAAGAAACAGGCCTTTCCATTTAATTTTTTCTGGAAAACTTTGAAAAAACTATTACTCTTAGGAATAGCGCCCTCTAACTACTTTATAATAACAAAGTAGCCGGTGTTATTGAATACGTATTTTAAATCAGCTTAAAATTCCCTGTCAAACGAGCCGAAGTTCGTTAATTTCTGATAAAGCACACAGAAGTTACGATTTTTCTTAAAGTTAATAATTCAACTGTTTCCTGCACGCTTATTATTGGCGATACGAAAATAAGTCTTAAATCAAAGTCGTGCAGAATTAATTCAGCTTTCTAATGGCGCTATCAAATCTGCACCTTACTCTGAGATTTTCGTTAGAAAAATTAGTTTTTAGTGTTGAGCCTATTGATTGCGCCCCCTTGCGGTCAACTCAGACACTTAAAACTATTTTCTTTGAATTCCTCCTGACCACTTTGACTATAATTTTTTTTTCCCGAAGCTATAGCCATTACGGTTTGTTATATACCACCGCTCGCCGCTCATATTGGGACACCCGATACTATACATACACCGTGATTCAGAAACGTCGCCCGATATTTTCAGGGTGAATAGAACATGAAAAAATGCGGTCACCTTCTCATATAATTTTTCTTCCAAAAATCAATAATAAGGGAGTTATAACCCGGGAAAGAGGGGTGAAAAATTTTGGTTTTTTGGCAATATCTTCTGGACCCTTTAAGTTATCGAACTGATATTTTAAACGTGGATATAAGGCAGCTAATTGCGCATTAACAACATGTTGGACAGATCCTCGATCGTTTTTAAAGGGTGGTTTTGTAAGGGTGGCTTTCAGTATTTTATCCCTAACTCTTTAGTGATTGCGTATTTCGTCAAAAATCTGCCAGGGAAATATTCTGTGGATTATTTGGCACAAAAAGGTTCTCTTATTGCATTTCGATAAACTCAACCCTTTTTGGAGTAATTGAGGTTTAAAAGTTAATATGCAAATAGCGCCCTCTAACTACTTTGTAATAACAGAACAGCCGGTGTTATTGAATACGTATTTTAAATCAGCTTAAAATTCCCTGTCAAACGAGCCGAAGTTCGTTAATTTCTGATAAAGAGCAAAGAAGTTACGATTTTTCTTAAAGTTAATAATTCAACTGTTTCCTGCACGCTTATTATTGGCGATACGAAAATAAGTCTTAAATCAAAGTCGTGCAGAATTAATTCAGCTTTCTAATGGCGCTATCAAATCTGCACCTTACTCTGAGATTTTTGTTAGAAAAATGAGTTTTTAGTGTTGAGCCTATTGATTGCGCTCCCTTGCGGTCAACTCAGACACTTAAAACTATTTTCTTTGAATTCCTCCTGACCACTTTGACTATAATTTTTTTTTCCCGAAGCTATAGCCATTACGGTTTGTTATATACCACCGCTCGCCGCTCATATTGGGACACCCGATACTATACATACACCGTGATTCAGAAACGTCGCCCGATATTTTCAGGGTGAATAGAACATGAAAAAATGCGGTCACCTTCTCATATAATTTTTCTTCCAAAAATCAATAATAAGGGAGTTATAACCCGGGAAAGAGGGGTGAAAAATTTTGGTTTTTTGGCAATATCTTCTGGATCCTTTAAGTTATCGAACTGATATTTTAAACGTGGGTATAAGGCGACAAACTGCGCAATAACAACATGTTGGTCAGATCCTCGATCGTTTTTAAAGGGTGGTTTTGTAAGGGTGGCTTTCAGTATTCTATCCCTAACTTTTTAGTGATTGCGTATTTCGTCAAAAATTTGCGAGGGAAATATTCTGTGGATTATTTGGCACAAAAAGGTTCTCTTACTGCATTTCGATAAACTCAACCCTTGTTGTAATTGAGGTTTAAAAGTTAGCACGTAATGTTAATAGATACCGTAGTTTAACAAACAAAGTAGCCGTAGTCGTTCAATAGAAACTTTAAATCTGAAAATTCGCTGAAATTTCCCTTTCAAATGAGCCGAAGTTCGTTAATTTCTGATAAAGAGTACCGAGGTTATGATATTTTTTAAAGTAAATAATTCAACTGTTTCCTCCGCCCTTATTAACGGTAATACGATAATAAGTCTAAAACGAAAGTTGTGCAGAATTAATTAAGCTTTCTAATGACGCTATCAAAGCTGCAGCTTATTCCGAGACTTTTGCTAGTAAAATTGATTTTTATTGATAGCCCTATTGATTGCGCCTCCTTGCGGCGAACTCAGACACTTAAAAATATTTTCTTTGAAGTTCTTTTGGCCACTTTTACTATACGTTTTTTTTTATCCCGAAGCTGTAGGTATTACGGTTAGCTACATACCGCCGGTCGCCGCCCATCCCGAGACACCCGGTATATACAGCGTTTCCCAAAAGTAACGGATAAATTCCATAAAATGGTTAAGAAAAATATTTCATAAAAATGCTCAGACAGGTCAATTTTTATTTGTAAATCGTCATTTGAGGATGTAATTCTCAACCCCTCACCCCTCATCCCTTAAGCGATAACAACCCGAACTTTAAAAATTCAAATAGCAAAGTGTTGCTTGTGATACCTCGTTTAACAGCATTTTTAATGCTAAATACAACAAATAAAACGTTTTCAAAATCGATTCATGAATAACTGAGATATTCAGAAAAATATATTGAAATAAAAAGGCGAACTTTCGAGCAGGCAATGTTAGGCTCTAGCAATAAGTGATAAAAACAATTGCAAGTTGTTAAATATCAAATAGAATTTATTTGACATTACATGATGCAGTGCTTGCTACTTGTTTTAACGATTAACGTTATTTATTTATTTATTTACTTTTATTTATCAACCGATTTTGAAAAATAAAATTTCCGCCTAGCGCGAAAAAATAAACGTACTTTACTCTTTTAACGATTTCAAATATTTTGTTTTCCCTGGTATATGACAGGAGGTATTCGACTTTTGACACATGCGTCTTAAGTTTGAAAAGATGCAGAAGCTTTCATAAAGAATAATTTTTTCTGAGAAATCAATAATAATAAAGAATTTTCCCTTATGTAGCCAACTTTCTGCCGGTCGCTGTATATTATATACAACTACGTGTTTTTTTTTCTTTCTTTTTTTTTAAGTCAAACCTTGATAAATTTGAAATTATGTAAAGTTAATGGCCACCACCATATGAGGTTACATAAAATTATTAATAACATAGATTACGCGTTACGCAATTAATTTTATGGACGTGTTTAACCAGAATTATTATTAAAGAGTACCTAATCGTATTATTTATATGCATAGCACTAAAACTAGAAGAGGTGTTATTAAACGATTAGTGCATTATTTAGTTATATTAATAGTTTGTGTGGTGGTAGGCATGCATGAGACACCGAAAAGTAGTTTGCATTGTAGATGAGCCGCCGAGTTTATTATTATCAGTAGTACCAATGCAATTGCTGATGGGTGTATGATTAACGGCGCTATTAAATTAAATCCGCCTTGTAGGTGTTCTTATAGTTCATTGCGAAGAGCAAAAGCTCAGGAAATAAAAATTAATTTCAACGAGTTCCGTCCAACCCAACCAAAAAATGGCGCTTTGGTGTAAATTTAGGTGAATTTGGAATTTGGTAAAGGGCGCCAGTTAGTGTTTTGCATAAGGGCGCCAACTACCCTTGTTCCGAGGTCCTGTAGCTAGTGACAATTTTTGTCTAGTCTAGTGCTTTTTGTTTCTAGGGGGGATTTCGTGTAAGTCACAGTATTCCTGTGGGTTGGCAACACTGGATTCATAAATGTTTTTATTAGTTTTATTATTATTTTGTGTGCGCTATCTTGAAAGTATGGAGGCGTCATCATAAAACAGACAAACAAAAACAAACAATTCTGTTTAATATTTTTTTTTATGTAGGTAAGTTAAGTTAGGTTAAGTAAATGTCATTCCTTGTTAGAGGTTGGCTTCACAAAACATCCGCTAGGCGTCAGCCCCTCCGTGATTTTTTCAAATTCAAATTCTTTTTCACAGTTGCGTAAGATTATGTTTTAAGTGCCTTGTTACCTTGAATTCGAAGCTGGTTTGAAAGAAAAAAGGCTCGATTATTAAAGTTAATTACCGACGTTACTAATTGTCCGTTTGTTCATTGAACACTTGTATAATAATTCCGAGCGAGCAGAGAAAAGGAGAAAAAAAATCAATGCTCACCTATTTATCGTTTGGCGCAGATCTGCGGCGGGAATTTTAATTATTACGTTTAAGTATTACGTTACGTTCGACTATTATTTTGATGCAGAACCATCAATTAAAATCGTAACTAACGAAATTGCACGTTACACTTCAATTATCATTGATGTCAGTCTCTTACGTCGGAGATTGGTGAAAATATGAAATAATCAGCGAATTTCTATATCATTTTATTAATAATACATGCGAGGAGAATCGTGACACCGTTCAAAAGGGCACGCACTCAACCATAAACAAGTCCAGGATCTTAACAAGGAAAAAAAAAGGAACACCCGAAAACTTACGTAAACTTATTTTGAAATGCCCAAGCTACACAGACGACCTAGATTTCATTCATTCAAATAAATAAAATTAATCAGCATTATCCTCGTTAGAGTTGTTTAGTTCCACTAATCGTGGGTGGTGCAATTTGTCCAATATGAAAGTCTCAACTGAAAATGCAGAGGTTATTTATCAATCCGCATTACAATCTCTCTAATAACAACCTGCTGAGGATCTTAGTAAGATACTAATTATACGGAACTGTTTTATTTATTAGGTATTCCACAAGGTAGTCTTGTGATTCTTGAAAATCACATCAATTATAAATACTCAACATTCATTTGTTTATCATTAAATTAATTAATTTCTGGAAAGCAACTTCATCATCAAACCTGTTTGTTGCTTGCATACAACGATCTGCTTATTGTTTGTAAGACAAATGCGCATTGCGCAAGTCCGCGGGCGTGGTTTATTTAAGTGCGTGCGCGTGAGGTATGCGCACTCGTTTTCAATGCAAAGCGAAACGTGCGGTGTGCATACATTTCAAAAAGGCAAAGTCGCCTTTAGTAACACACAATTATTTTTCTTTCTTTTCTTCTGTTTATCAAACTACGTGTTGCCACCACAACAGTGTTAATACTTTAATCTCGAAGAAAACGTAAAGTGTTTTAAGAAGGCAATTAAACGACTATTAATCTATGACATGGCAATGGAAATAGACATGCCAGGATAAATGGCAGGTTAAGCAACGAATAATTTCCCTTAAAGTCACTAAAATTAATTAACGTAGAACAAATAGATTAAATAACTGCGCATTAATTCAATTAATTAATTTCTCGAAAGCAACTTCATCATCGAAACTGTTTGTTGCTTGCATGCGACGATCTGTTTGTTGCTTGTAAGTCAAATGCACAATGCGCAAGTCCGCGGGCGTGGCTTATTTAAGTGCGTGCGCGTGAGGTATGCGCACTCGTTTTCAACGCAAAGCGAAACGTGCGGTGTGCACACATTTCAAAAAGGCAAAGTCGTGTTTATGTAATACATAATTATTTTTCTTTCTTTTCTTCTGTTTATCGAACTATGTGTTGCCACCACAACAGTGTTAATACTTTAATCTCGACGAAAACGTAAGAGTCTTTTGAGAAACCAATTAAATGACTATTAATCTATGACAGGCAATGGAAATAGACATGCCAGGATAAATGGCAGGTTAAGCAACGAATAATTTCCCTTAAAGTCACTAAAATTAATTAACGTAGAACAAATAGATTAAATAACTGCGCATTAATTCAATTAATTAATTTCTCGAAAGCAACTTCATCATCGAAACTGTTTGTTGCTTGCATGCGACGATCTGTTTGTTGCTTGTAAGTCAAATGCACAATGCGCAAGTCCGCGGGCGTGGCTTATTTAAATGCGTGCGCGTGAGGTATGCGCACTCGTTTTCAACGCAAAGCGAAACGTGCGGTGTGCACACATTTCAAAAAGGCAAAGTCGCCTTTAGTAACACACAATTATTTTTCTTTCTTTTCTTCTGTTTATCGAACTACATGCTGCCACCACAACAGTGTTAATACTTTAATCTCGACGAAAACGTAAGAGTCTTTTGAGAAGGCAATTAAATGACTATTAATCTATGACATGGCAATAGAAATAGACATGCCAAGATAAAGGCTGGTTAAGCAACGAATAATTTCTCTCTTAAAGTCTCTAAAATTAATTAACACAGAACAAATAGATTAAATAACTTTCTAGGTAATTGAATATTTAAATGTGGAGAAAAAAAAAGTGCGCCGTGATAAATTGGACGGATAGAATATATGCATGTAATTAATCATCCGATCAGGAACTGAGTACTGGGCTCAACCCCGTCACTTGTTCTCTGTTTTACATGCCAATTACACAAGTATACACAATTTCCAAATCTATTTAATATTTAATTACAGTTTCGGTTTAATCCCACAAGACAAGCAGAGAGGGACTGGTCGGCTCATTTTGAAGTGTCCCCTTTTCTAAGGGGTGACATGATATTACGTTGTCGTTGGGGCGCGTGCTACCTAATCGACAGGAAAATTACAAATATTTGCTTTTTTATTTTTTTTATTCTCCATCCCCTTAGTAACTCAAGCAGTAGCAAATATTTTTAATAACACACAGACAAAAATTGTTCTTTACTTAAAATCTTTTCCTTTTGAACTAACGAACTAAGTTTACAAGAGGAGAAGTTTTATTAGGAGGGCATTGCATCATACGAAATAAGAAGTATTGAGAAGCAATTTCTTAGATGCCGCGTCCATGACAGATGCCCAGCAGGAGTAAACCGATACTCCGGACCGGAGCTGTCGCTGTCCACATTCTAACCAGGAAACATCCAATTCGCTCAACATGACGGCTCGTGATCTCATCTCGCTTATCAGAATTGCGATCTTAACACTGAATCGATTACTATTTTATGTTTCATTTCAAATCTGTTTAATTTTGCATGGAAACTCACTCGAAACTAAATGCCACACGTAAACAAATCTTCCCACATCCAGTTCCACCTTACAGAAAAGAAAACAAAAAAAAATAAGACAAGAAGTTTAAATTTCGCGCCAAAAACCACGCGCATGCGCAAGCTATTAATTACTTCTCCAAAGGCTCGTATATTCAGAAGGTAAAGATGTAAGGTTTTTATGAAAATTAATTAAGAAGCACACGACGCAGCGTTCGACCGGATGGAAACTGCAATATTACACCTAATTTCTGCACTCAATTAAGGATAATTTTTGCATAGCAAATGCAATCATAATCATCCCCCACTTACGTAACAAAAAAAAATTAAATAGCGACTTTTCGCTTTCGAGTTCTAGTCCTTCCAGTGATGAACTAAATAGCTTTCCCAAATTGGTTCATAATTGCTCAACACCTCGCTTTTTCATTTTTTCTTAGTCTCTTGCCTTAAACTATTTCATACATCAAGATCTTTAGCACTCTACCAATTTGGCCCATGTCCTATAGTCTTCCTCTTTCTTTCTTTCTCTCTTAATTCCCCAAGTCTTTACCCGTCTCTCACTAATCTTCCCCAATCATTTGCTCCCTCCGCTCTCTTCCCTTGATCTATTTCTATTTTACCATCACTCCTTTCATCCTTAGCTTTCCTCTTCCTCCTTTCTTTCTTAATTCCCCAAGTCTTTTATCGATCTCTCACTAACCTTCCGCAATCATTTGCTCCCTCTACTCTCTTCCCTTGATCTACTTCCATTTTACTATCACTCCTTTCATCCTTAGCTTTCCTCTTCCTTTCTTTCTTAATTCCCCAAGTCTTTGCCTATCTCTCACTAACCTTCCGCAATCATTTGCTCCATATGCTTTCATCCTTAGCTTTCCTCTTCCTTTCTTTCTTAATTCATCATCAAGACTTTATCCATCTCTCACTAACTTTCCCCAATCATTTGCTCCCTCCACTCTCTTTCCTTGATCTACTTGAATTTTACCATCAATCCTTTTTGATCCTTAGCTTTCCTCTTCCTTTCTTTCTTACTTTCCCAAGTCTTCACCTATCCCTCACTAACCTTCCCCAAGCATTTGCTCCCTCCATTCGCTTCCCTTGATCTATTTCCATTTTACCATCACCGCTTTCACCCTTGGCTTTCCCAATTTGGTCCACAATTGCGATGAAGAAGGTCTGAAAAAGCCTTTTCCAAATTTCCTCTGCGTTCACTGTGTCTAAAACTGATCGCCTTTTCTGCCCCCAAGGCACTTGGGCAACTTCTTCTTTTTGCAAGCTGTTTCTTCAATCGTGTTGCAGCAAATCATTTCAAGTTTCTTTCCTTAATCCATCTTCGCCCATTCTAGCTTCCATTTCAATCTTTTCATCTTCGCCTTCTCACGCCTTACAGAAATTTACCTTTTTTTTTTCTTTAGCGACCTTCCATTTTCACGCGTTTTCTTTTTGTGTCAGACTATTTTGGTCTTCCTCTTCGCTTATTCTTTACAACCTCAATTCTTCCTGCTTGCAAGTCCTCACTCCAATTATTTTCCTCCTGGTCTCTTCCCATTCATTTATTCTTCTTTTGTCAACCACTCCTCAGCTTTCCCAATGTAAGTCCGAAGTTTCTTCAATGCTTTAAAATTTCCTCTGTGTTTATTGGCCCAAAGGCACCAACCAACTTCTTCCTCTTCCTTTTGCAAGCACTCATTACCTGTTTATTGCTGCGTCTTCTTTTGGTATAGGTCTATTCTTTTTGTTCTTCCTCTTTCCTTATTCCTTCAATGCCTCTTGCAAGTCCTCTCCAACATAACTGCTTTTCTCCAATTTTCTTCCCTTAATCTATTTCCACTCCTTTCGTCCTTAACCTTCCTAATTTGCTCCATCTTTTGTAATGAAGAAGTTCCGAAATTTCCTCTGTATTCATCGTGTCAAAAACTGATCGCCTTTTCACCTCTAATGCACCAACCCAAGTTCTTCCGTTTGCAAGCTCTTTCCTCAGCCCACAGTTTCTTTCCTTAATTGATTGGAATTGATGGAATTCCTTCCAGTTTTCACTTCCATCTGTTTATCTTCGCCCTCTCACATCTTATGGAAATTTCCCTTTTTCTTTTCTAGTAACTTTCCTTCAATTTTCCTAGGTAGGTATGTTTTCTCCTAGTATAAGATTATTCTCTAGCCAAAGGCTAGACCATTGTCCAATTCATGTTCCGTCCGTTTTCTACCTTAAGGCGTTTTTGTAAACTCGCTCGGATCAAAACCAAGCAAATATGTGAGAGAGCAAACCTAGAGACTTGAGAGTGTGTGCAAGAATGAGAAAAATTTGGTAACCAGAGCGCTCTGAGTGAGTTTCCGACTGGCCATATCTTGTGTCCCTCCCCCCTCTCGCCTTCTTATATCGTTATAAATCCATGGCAGACTTCATCTGGTTCCCCAACGCAACCAGAATTAAAAGCGTTCTACTTTCGGACTCCGTTTTTTCAAAAGTCAATTCGATTTCTAATAGAGGGTGGTATTAACAGTTCAGTTTGCGCAACTTATGAATCCAACTGTACACCAGCGCCTTTTTTACTCACTTGTTACATGTCATTAACGTGTGATTGGAGGTGCGAATTGTTTTCTTTTCTGGTCATCATGAGCAATGAAAAGAGGAAGATTGGCAACCGCGAGCTTCGCTTCTTGATGACGGTGTGCTCAAGTTTGACGGACGAAGATTTTGGGGCGGTGTTCATAATGAAAGCCAGCAAGTATCTTCGCATGGAACCCTGGGCCTTAACGTGCCTGCTGAGTAAGTCGTGCTTCTTCTCTTTTTCCTTTTCTCTTTTTTAATAAGGAGGTGATTTCAGAGAAGGAAATCGACGATGAATTCGAGTTTAAAGCGGGGGCGGACATTGCCAAGCCCGGAATGTTCCCCAGGATCTTCAGCGAGATCCAAAGCTCCAGCGTCGAGGCCACCAAAGAAAGGGAGAAGCTCGAACTGGTGGCGGATATCGTAAGGTACGGAAAAGAGAACGCCGACGAGCTTGTGGAGTTGATGGACATGCCAGTGGTGAATTACTGCTGGTTTTGCAAGCAGCTTGGATACAATAAGGACCATTATTTGAACCACAATTTCAAGGGGGGGCACAACAATGAGATCATCTGTCCAGCCACTTATTTTATGCATGCAATTTAATTCATTGTAGAGAGAAACTGTGATTATGACTTCTGGTGGTTTTTTTGAATAAAAATTTACAGATTATAAGTGTTTTTTTTAATTTCCAATTTGATTGCGAGGACCAATATACTTATTGGATGTTGACGTCTTTGGAATGCGTTATTCAGAATGCCCATAGACATTTGGCCATTTTGTATTGCTTGTAATGAAATGTCGGTAAAGAAGCATTCGTTATTATTAATAACCCCAAATAGATCGCATGCGCATTAAGTACATGTGCATCCAAGGTGTGAGAGTAGCAAGATCACTATGGACGTAGAAAAACTGGACAGAGGAATCTATCGTTTCCTGGCGACGATCTTCAAGCTTTTGCCGAAAGAATCGAAGCCTGAGTTCATCCAATCAACCGCAAAGGCGTTTGACGTCAACTCTGCACAGCTTCTCTACAGACTTAGTAAGTTCATGGCGATGCAGTTTGCTCGGTTTGGGTTTGGGTAAAGCAGCCAGAAGAATCTTCTGTTTTAGGTAGAGAAATCGAAGTGGACGGAGAAGGAGTTGACGAATCCTCTTTGCCAAACTGCGTCCTCATGGATCTAAAAGACGAGACCGAAGCAGCAAAGGCCGAACGAAAAAAACTAGAAGTCTTAAGGCAACTGGTTTTGGACGGTGAAGACCCCCAATACCTCCTCCAGCTCGCAAAAGAACCTCAAATAAACTACTGCAGATCCTGCAAGCTCCTCGAGTACGAACGAGACTTCTACATGGACCACAACATGACAGACGAGATGGGGCGTTTTAAATGCTTAAGTTGTTATTACATACAATGCTTATTATAAATAATAAATTCCGTTTAATTCCATGACCTTCAAAAGAAATTGCGCCAAGTACAGCACTAGTCATAAAAAAAAATTCTAATTGACAGTTGTCACCACGACGATCATCGATTTTGATCATAGCATGAAACGCGAAAGGAAAAGTGCAAAGTGTGACCTCAGCAATCGTAACATTCGTTTCTTAATCGCGGTAATTTCAAGTATGTCAAACGGCTACGACAAAGTGGGGTTTGTAGCAAGGGCGAGCGAATGCTTGGAGATAAACCCAACCGTTTTATCAAAGCGCATTTGTAAGTGTCTCCTTTTTTTTGGGCAAATCAATTAATGGTGGTGGTTAATTATTTGCTTTGGGGGGTGGTTGGTTGGTTTTTAGACGCGGAAGCGGAAGACGAGTTTGATTTTAAGGAAGGAAAGGACGTAGCCATGCCCGGAAAAATGCCTCGCGTCTTCGGCGAGATCCAAAACAACACCCCAGAAGCAAAGGCCGAAAGGGAAAAGCTTGGTAGGGTGGCGGAAATCGTCAAGTACGGAAAAGAAAGTTACGATAATATTTTGAGCCTCTTGGATAAACCGGAAGTGAGGTACTGCCGGTATTGCAGGTTCCTTGGGTACAACAAAGACCACTACATGAACCATAACCTCAGGGGAGGACACAATAACGATTACGTGTGTCCAGCCACTTTTACAACAGATTTGAGTTACCATTAATAATTCCTCAACAAGTATTTGTATCACTTCTGTTAAGCGACGCAGTAAACTCCCCCCCCCCCCCCCCCCAATCCAATCCAGAAGAAAAAATTGCGAAAAAAATTTTATTAGTCCTCTTGTAATTGCAATTTTTCTTCTACCAATAGATAAACTTCTTCTGTATTACATTCTTTTTTATTCTTCTTCACGTTCTATAAGTTCTCGCGACAAACAAACAACAAAAATATAGAACCTTATCTTTCAAAGAAAAAAAAAAGGGAGAAACCAAAAAGAAAAAGAAAAACTGTGGTTTCTCTTTTTTTTTTGTTTTTCCCTGTTTTTTTTACTTTGAAAGAAAAGGTTCTATTTTTCTAAATCCTTACATGATCTTTCAAAGCCAGAAAGAGATAAAAGAAACCGAAGTTCTAGAAAAAGATGTTTTTTTTCTTTTCTATCTTTGTATGATGATCTTTTAAATCCCAAAAAAAGAAAAGAAGAAACCAAAGTTTTCGAACACTTTTTTTTAATCTTTATGTTATCTTTTAAAGCCAAAAAGAGAGAAGAAACCAACAGTTTTTGGGCATTTTTTTTGGGTTATCTTTGTGTGATCTTTTAAAGCCAGAAAGAAAAGAGAAACCAACATTTTTGAACCTTCTTTTTATCTTTATATGATCTTTTAAAGCCAGAAAAAAAAGAAACCAAAATTCTAGAAAAAGATGTTTTTTTTTTCTATCCTTGTATGATCTTTTAAATCTCAAAAAAGAAACAAAAGAAACCAAAGTTTTCGAACATTTTTTTTTTAATCTTTATGTTATCTTTTAAAACCAAAAAGGGAAAGAAACCAACAGTTTTTGGGCATATTTTTTTGGTTATCTTTGTGTGATCTTTTAAAGCCAGAAAGAAAAGAGAAACCAAAATTTTTGAACCTTTTTTTAATCTTCATATGATCTTTCAAAGCCAGAAAGAGATAAAAGAAACCGAAGTTATAGAAAAAGATGTTTTTCTTTTCTATCTTTGTATGATGATCTTTTAAATCCCAAAAAAAGAAAAGAAGAAACCAAAGTTTTCGAACACTTTTTTTTTATCTTTGTGTTATCTTTTAAAACCAAAAAGGGAGAAGAAACCAACAGTTTTGAACATATTTTTTTTTGTTTATCTTTGTGTGATTTTTTAAAGCCAGAAAGAAAAATTTTTGAACCTTTTTTTTATCTTCATACGATCTTTCGAAGCCAGAAGAAAAAAAAGAAACCAAAGTTTTTGATCACTTTTTATCTTCTGCAATAAAATAAAAACGAAACAGAACATTTTTTTTTCAAAAAAACAAAAAATTACGTAAGCAAATATATCTAAAATTGTTTGGGGGAAAGGGGACGATAGAAAAATTGTTGCTAACTTTGAATAAAAAGAATCCGTCACCTGCATACCCCATTTTGTTTTTTTTTTTTCCAAAAAAGGGATAGTTAAAATATTTATTAAGTCAACGATAATAAAAATAATCATGAGACTTAGTCAACTAATAAGTACAAATAAAAAAATAAGACAATTTTAGGTAAACATAATAAAATCAAAAACACGAATGTTTGCGCAATATTTCATTTGTAATAAAATAATAATGAAACAAAAACAAAAAAAATTATTAAATATTAATTTTGCGCCAAACAAATATATCTAAAACCATTCTGAGAGGGGGGGGGGGATGAGGCATACAAAATTTCTTGATGATTCTAAAAAAGAATCCATCACCTACACATCTGTTTTTTTTTTAAAAAAAAAAGGGCGAAAGCCAAAGAGAAAAAAAAAGTCAAAATATTTCGAACATTATTTTTGTTTATTTATCCATCCAACACAAAAATACAAACACATGGGTGTATACACAGCAGCAATATTATAATTTGTAATAAAATAATAATGAAATAAAGAAACAAAACAAAAAATAATAATAATCATCATCAATACTTAAGCTTAGGTTTTATTAATTGTACATTACCCAAATGTATCTAAAACTATTCGGGGCGGGCGGAGGGGGGGGGGAGATTTAATAATACTTTGAATAATTAAACATCACCTGCATTATCCATTTTGATTCCAAAAAAAAGGGCGATGCGTTCATTTCATCCATTAATTTTATTTATTATTATTATTTTTTTTATTAATCTTACAATACTAAGCAAGCAAATATATCTAAAACTAATAGGGGGGCGGGACGGGGGGAATACAAAAAATTGTTGATGATGAACTTTGATTATCCATTTTTTTTTTTTTTCAAAAAATCAGGCGGATGTATTTTACCCACCGGAGATTTTAAGAACTTGTGTGAAGGAGGATACGCCAAAACGTCGGCAATTCTAAAAAAAAACAAAACAAAAAAAAATCAACTACTTAGTTCCAAACTATTTTTTGAAAAATCTCAACAAGTTCTCTGAAAATTATTGTACAGGGTCATGCGTGACTCGAGCTATTTTTAACGTCAAAGCAACCAACACACAAAGAAAGGGGGGAAAAAAGAAAATAATAAAAAGTTCTTTGAAAACAGTTATACAGGGTCATTCATGGCTCGAGCTAATTTTAATGTCAAAGCAACCAACACATTAAAAAAAATTTTAAAAAAATCGTTTCTGTACGTCCATACCAAACAAAAATTATAAAATACTGTCATAAGCAAACCATAGGACGCGCCGCCGAAACGTCGACTAAATATAAAAAAAGAAAAAATAATTACCCGGTTCTAAAAAAAATTGCAAAACTCAGTAAATTCTCTGAAAATTATTATACAGGGTCATCCGAGACTCAAGCTAATTTTAACGTCAAAACAACCAACACACATTAAAAAAAGGGGAAAAAATTGTTTCTATACGTCAATATCAAAGAAAAATTACAAAAACTGTCATATGTAAACCATAGGACGCGCCGCCGAAACGTCAGCTAATTCTAAAAAAAAATAAAAATAATTAACTATCTAAAAAAAATTTGCAAAACTCAACAAGTTCTCTAAAAATCATTATACAGGGTCATTCATGTCTCAAGCTAATTGTAGCCTCAAAGCTACCAACACATAAAAATTCTAAAAAAAAAGAAAAGTAATTAAATAATTCTAAAAAAATTTTTTTGCAAAACTCAACAAGTTCTCTGAAAATCATTATACAGGGTCATTCATGGCTCAAGCTAATTGTAGCCCCAAAGCAACCAACACATAAAAATTCTAAAAGAAAGAAAATTAATTAAATAGTTCTAAAAATTTTTTTTTTGCAAAACTCAACAAGTTCTCTGAAAATCATTATACAGGGTCATCCAAGACTCAAGCTTATTTTAGCGTCAAAGCAACCAACACGTGTATAGAAAGGGAAAAAAAAACATTTCTCGACAGGTCAACATCAAAATTACTAAATACCGTCATACCTCGTAGGCACTGATGAGCTTGTATTTGACATATACCATCATAAACCATGTCACTGTGCGGTGCCGTATTCATACATGTCACGTACGCGACCGTCATTAGCTACATTGATGTGGTAGACCTGTCTTCCCCCTAAAAGAAAAAGAAATGGGTTTAACAAATTATATACCATCGCATTCATACCAGTCATACCATACACGCCACCATTATTATTAGCTACGTTGTTTTGGTAGACTTGTCCATCTCCTAAAAAAAATAGGTTTAAAAAATTATATACCATCGCCTTCATACCAGTCATACCAAACACGCCGCAGTTATTATTAGCTACATTGTTCTGGTAGACTTGGCGTCCCCCTAAAAAAATAGATGTAAAGAAATTATATACGATCGCCCTCATACCAGTCGTACCATACACGCCGCAATTATTATTAGCTACGTTGTTTTGGTAGACTTGTCCATCCCCTAAAAAAATTAGGTTTAAAAAATTATATACCATCGCCCTCATACCAATCATACCAAACACGCCGTAACTATTATTAGCTACGTTGCTTTGGTATACTTGGCCTCCACCTAAAAAAAATTAGATGTAAAGAAATTATATACCATGGCATTCATACCAGTCGTACCATACACGCCGCAATTATTATTAGCTACGTTGTTCTGGTAGACTTGGCCTCCCCCTAAAAAAATTTGGTGTAAAAAATTGTATACCATCGCCTTCAAACCAGTCATACCATACACGCCGCAACTATTATTAGCTACGTTGTTCTGGTAGACTTGTCCTACCCCTAAAAAAATTAGGTATAAAAAATTATATACCATCGCCTTCATACCAGTCATACCATACACGCCGTAGTTATTATTAGCTACGTTGCTTTGGTAGACTTGTCCTCCCCCTAAAAAGATTCGGTGTAAAAAATTATGTACCGTCATACCAAAACATACCATACCATCATTGTTATTAGCTACGTTAATTTGGTAGAGTTGTCCTCCCCCTAAAAAAATTGGTTTAAAAAAGTTATATATACATACCATCTTAATCATACAATTGGCATTAGCTATGTTGATTTGGTAGTAAACTTGTCCTCCCCCTAAAATAAAAAAAGTTTGGTGTACAAAAAAATTACCGAGGTATGTACCATCGCATTCATCACACCGGTCATACCATATACGGCGTGGTTATTACCAGCGACGTCGATTGGGAGGTAGAGCTGTTGTTCTCCTCCTTAAAAAAAAATCGTGTTGCTTTTCATTTCTTTTTTAAGACCAGGTGACATACCTGGGACATACGCAAATGACGTCATCGGACTTGAGTTCGCATTAACGTCATGGTAAGCCAATGGATAGTTTGCTAAAGAAAAAAAAGGGTTTAAGTTTAGCCACCAAGGTTTAATTAAATGAAGATTGGGTCATACGTACCATAGGCGTAACCTTGAGGTTGTGTTAGGTTGACGCTATACGGATAATAACATTCAAAGCCTAAATTGCCGGAATATGCAGGTGATGGTGATGCTGTGTAGTTTACACTGGGTTTATATACAGGATGGACATAAGCTGCGCCTACGAGAAGTGTTGATAAAATAAAGACCACGCCTATTTTGGTATGGTTAATGGTTAACGACCGGTACATTTAATTAAACCTTTTCAGTAAAGCTTTCATACCCATGTTATAATTTGCAGGTGGGTTAGTAAAAAGACTATTGCCGAGCGTACTCTCGCGAGGAATTTGTATGTGGGCTAAAAAAAAAGGGAATACCAATTAGAAATTTGGGTAATTGGACCGTTCGGTGGTTTTTGGGGCAATGTTGCCAAAAACATTTTGCCCATACCTGTCTTGCGAGTATGGGAATTTGCTTGGAAATTTCTGGCTGAATACCACGGGGGAATCTGTTGGTACCCTGGAAAACCAAACCAATATGTACATATTTCAAATTATGTAGTTTTTAAGAGCCTAAGCTTTTCAGGTGTGCCATTTTAAAGAATATATTTTGTATTACTTAAAAAGGCCAAAAAAAGTTTCAGAGTTTTGCCCTCAAGGTGTGCCAAAAAAATGTCCAAAAGTGTTTTGCTCAAGGTGTTTCATCCATTTGAAGGTATAAAAAAGTCAAAAAAAAATTTCGCCCCAAGTTGTGCCAAAAACATTCAAAAGTGTTTTGCTCAAGGTATGTCACACATTTAAAGATACAAATAGGTCGAAAATGGTTCAAAACTTTTGCCTCAAGGTATGCCAGAAAAAGTCGAGAAGTTTTCTTGCTCGAGGTGTGCACACTCATTTGAAGGTGGGCCGAAAAAGGTTCAGAGTTTTGCCCTCAAGGTGTGCCAAAAAAATGTCCAAAAGTGTTTTGCTCAAGGTGTTTCATCCATTTGAAGGTATAAAAAAGTCAAAAAAAAATTTCGCCCCAAGTTGTGCCAAAAACATTCAAAAGTGTTTTGCTCAAGGTATGTCACCCATTTGAAGGTACAAATAGGCCGAAAATGGTTCAAAACTTTTGCCCCAAGGTGTGCCAAAAAAAGTCGAGAAGTTTTCTTGTTCAAGGTGTGTACACACCCATTTGAAGGTGGACCGAAAAAGGCTGAAAAAGGTTCAGAAGTTTTGCTCTCAAGGTGTGCCAGAAAAAAAGTAGAAAAGTTATGTGCTCAAGCTGTGTACACACCCATTTAAAAAGGTACATAAAGGCCGAGAATGGTTCAAAAGTTTTGCCCCCAAGGTGTGCCAAAAAAATCCAAAACTTTCTTGCTCAAGGTGTGTCACCGATTTGAAGAAACAATAAGGTCAAAAAACCTTTTTGCTCCAAGGTATGCCCAAAAAGAATCCAAAAGTTTTTTGCTCAAGGTATGCCACCCATTTGAAGGAACACACGGAAATGTCAAAAGACCCAAAAGTTCTGCCCAACAAAAAAAGGCCACCCTACCCAGTAAATCGTACATACCTTCTCCATTGTGACCTGTAGATGAGTTTTCTGTAGAAGGATTACTTTGGTTATTCGATGGCTGTTGCACCAGCTCTGATTCTAGAAAAAATAACTGTGTTATTTTAATTTGCCCCTACCTGACTCCGATGGTTTAGGGGCAACGTTTCCAAATATTTTGGTAACGTTGCAATGATGTTAATCAGTTCCTTTATGCATACCTATGTTGTAAGAAGTATTAGGGTTTGCTTGGTAATTGCTAGACGAATACCGCGGAGGGCTTTGTTGGTATTCTGGAAAAGTAAACCAATTTTGATGGTATTACCACAGGAAATATCAGAATTAGAAATGCCAAGTGGAGGTGTGCCGTTTGAATTTCTGCGCCATTTGAAAGGTCAAACGTTCCTACCCCTTACACATACCTGCAGTATTGTAAGCTAAAGGTGGGTTTGCAGCGCTGTAAGTTGAAGGTCGCTTCGCACCATTGTAAGTTGTAGGTGTGTTTGCAACGCCGTAAGCTGAAGGGGGGTTTGCGGAATTGTAAGTTGCTGCACCGTAACTTGAAGCTAGGTTCGCACCATTGTAAGTCGTAGGTGTGTTTGCAACGCCGTAAGCTGAAGGGGGGTTTGCGGAATTGTAAGTTGCTGCACCGTAACTTGAAGCTAGGTTTGCAGCATTGTAATTTGCTGCACCGTAACTTGAAGCTAGGTTCGCACCATTGTAAGTCGTAGGTGTGTTTGCAACGCCGTAAGCTGAAGGGGGATTTGCGGAATTGTAAGTTGCTGCACCATAACTTGAAGCTAGGTTTGCAGCATTGTAATTTGCTGCACCGTAACTTGAAGCTAGGTTTGCAGCATTGTAATTTGCTGCACCGTAACTTGAAGTTAGGTTCGCACCATTGTAAGTCGTAGATGTGTTTGCAACGCCGTAAGCTGAAGGGGGGTTTGCGGATTTGTAAGTTGCTGCACCGTAACTTGAAGCTAGGTTTGCAGCATTGTAATTTGCCGCACCGTAACTTGAAGGTAGATTCGCACCATTGTAAGTCGTAGGTGCGTTTGCAACGCCGTAAGCTGAAGGGGGGTTTGCAGCATTGTAAGTTCCTGCACCGTAACTTGAAGCTAGGTTCGCACCATTGTAAGTCGTAGGTGTGTTTGCAACGCCGTAAGCTGAAGGGGGGTTTGCAGCATTGTAAGTTGCTGCACCGTAACTTGAAGCTAGGTTT
Organism: Prosopocoilus inquinatus; assembly: GCA_036172665.1. NCBI lineage: Eukaryota > Metazoa > Arthropoda > Insecta > Coleoptera > Lucanidae > Prosopocoilus > Prosopocoilus inquinatus. The sequence continues at coordinate 13,548,110 of CM069880.1, read as the reverse complement.
GCAGCATTGTAATTTGCTGCACCGTAACTTGAAGCTAGGTTTGCAGCATTGTAATTTGCTGCACCGTAACTTGAAGCTAGGTTCGCACCATTGTAAGTCATAGGTGTGTTTGCAACGCCGTAAGCTGAAGGGGGGTTTGCGGAATTGTAAGTTGCTGCACCGTAACTTGAAGCTAGGTTCGCACCATTGTAAGTTGCAGGTGGGTTTGAAACACTGTAAAATGAAGGTGGGTTTCCAGAACTAAAATCATATTGGTCATTTCTAGTTAAATTCCTTGCTGGCGGTACCAGCTCATATTCTGAAAAAGAAAAAATTAATAAAACGGGCTATTACTAGTAGCCCGCAAAACAGGGGTACCTGCAGCATTGTAAGTTGCAGGTGGGTTTGCAACACTGTAAGATAAATGGGGGTTATAAGTTGAAGGGAGGTTCGCAGCATTGTAAGTTGTTGCAAGTGGGTTTGGAACACTGTAATATGGAGCACCATAAGTTGAAGGTAGGTTCGCAGTATTGTACGTTGTTGCCGGTGGGGTGGCAATAAGGCTGTAAGGTGAAGGTTGGTTTGCGGCATTCAAATCGCACTGCTTAGCTAAATTCGGTTTATATTCTAAAAAAATAAATAAATAATAATAATAATAAAATGGTGTGTTTCAATTAGCCTTTAAGTAGCAAAACGAACAAACCTGCAGCATTGTAAGCTGAAGGTAAATTTGCAACACTGTAATTTGAAGGTGGGGGGTTAGCAGCATTAAAATCATACTGATTATTTCTAGCTAACTTCTGCTTATATTCTGAAAAAAAAAAGATAATAAAATGGGCTATTTCTCAACTAGTCTTTAATTTTCAAAACGTGCAAACCTGCAACTTTGTAATCTGAACGTAAATTTGCAACACTGTAAGAAGAAGGTGGGTTTGCAGCATTCAAATCATACCGTTCATATCCTGAAATAAAAATAAAAAAATAAAATGCGCCGTTTCGATTAGCAAAACATGCAAACCTCCTGCAGTATTGTAAGCTGAAGGTAAATTTGCAACACTGTAAGATGAAGGCGACTTTGCCACACTGTAAACTGTAGTTGGGTTTGCAACACTGTAAGATGATGTTAGGTTTGCTGCAGCAGCATTAAAGTCATTATCATTTGTAGCTAAATTCGGTGGCTGCTGACGTTCTGAAAATTTCGAATGATTATTTTAATTAACGCCCCCTCCTCCCCCCCTTCCCCCCGCAGCATACCCGCAGCACTGGAAGTCGCGACATGAAGATCACTCTGGGGTTGTTGGAGGTCCTGTACACATTCTAAAAAAAAAATTATTTAAAAAAATGGGGTTGTCGGGGGGGGGGGGGTAAACGTGTGCACACCTGAATCAGCTGGTACGTCGGGGGCGGTTTCACAAACTTCATCACTTCGAGTCACATTCCTCGGAGTAACCTGTTGCTCGTCTAAAAAGAAAAAAAAATTTTAAAAATGTAAAATGAAAGTCAAAAATTTAATTATTAGTTAAATGAGGGCCTTTTAACCTTGAACTTTAACTAATGGTGGCCAGTCATCCTTGATTGATTTTCCTGTAGCAGGCACAAAATTCAAAATCGTTGGAACAGAAAGGGTGGGTTCACCTGTCTTGTCATTGGAGGACGCTTCTGATTTGGCCTTGGGTTTTGATTTCTTTTCCTTCCAATCAAAGAGCACTCCGCCTCCCCTGCGTTGGCGAAAATTATCGCGAGCGAAACGCTTTTTATTTTTTCTGTTGGCATAATCTAAAATATTTCGTGCAAGTTTAAAAAAAAAACGGGGTTCCCGATAGGGTCAATATCAACCCTTTGGGGGTCGATGAACGCCTGGAGAGGGTCGACGGACGCTTGGAAGGGGGTTCGACGAAACTTTAGAGGGAGCGTAGTTTTGAATTCTTGTCTAATGGAAGTCTGTCTGTTCAAGTTTATCAAAAAAAGTAGAAGATTTACGAAGAATATTAAAAAAAAAAAAATGAATGAAAAATCAAATCAAATCATTCGTCATATTAAAAATTGGATTAAATAAAGTTAAATCAGGAATTTAAAAAAAAAACAAAAAATGATCGGCGAAAAAAAAATAAATTAAACTGAAATCGAATAAACGAAGAAAAAAAAACAAAAGTCGATCAACTGATGATTAAAAAAAATAAAAATCATATCAAGTAAAATCAAACAAAACAATAAACGAAAACAAATGACGATAAATTGAGAGTTCAGAAAAAAAAACCGAACAAATGAAACCGAATTAAAGAAAAAAGCAAAGATTGATCAATGGGTTGTATTAAAAATATTGAATTAAAATTAAATCGGGGTAAAAAAAAACGGAAAGCGATCGGTGATGAAGATAAATTAAACTCAAATCGAATAAATGAAAAAGAATACCAAAAGACGATCAATTGACAATTAAAAAAATAAAAATCACGTCAAATAAAATCAAACGAAAGAAAAAACAAAAACAAAAGATGATAAATTGATGGTTAAGAAACAAAAAACAGATCAAATTAAATCGAATAACAGAAAAAAACAAAAACCGATCAATTAATTAAATTTTAAATTTAGATTAAAAATTGAATTAAATAAAGTTAAATGAGGAATTAAAAAAGTGATAAAAATAAGGAGAAAATAAATTAAACTCAAATCGAATAAATGGAAAAAAGACAAAAGACGATCAGCTGGCAATTAAAAAATCAAAATAATTTAAAATAAAATCAAACAAAAGAAACAAAAATAAATCGAATAAAAGAAAAAAAAACAAAAATCGATCAATTGACTATATTAAAAATCGAATTAAATAAAGTTAAATCTGGAATTAAAAAAGCGACAAAAATAAGGCGAAAATAAATTAAACTCAAATCGAATAAATGAAAAAAAAAAACAAAAGACGATCAACTGGCAATTAAAAAATAAAAATCATTCCAAATAAAATCAAACAAAAGAAAAAACCTAAAAAAAAACAATCAATTGACTGTATTAAAAATCGAATTAAATAAAGTTAAATAAGGAATTAAAAAAAGTGAGAAAAATAAAGCGAAAGTAAATTAAACTGAAATCGAATAAATTGAAAAGAAAAACAAAAGACGATCAACTGACAATTAAAAAATCAAAATCATTCCAAATAAAATCAAACAAAAGAAAAAACATGATAAATCGATAGTTAAGAAACAAAAACAAATCAAATAAAATCGAATAAAAGAAAAAAGCAAAGATCGATCAATCAGTTATTAAAAATTGAATTAAAAAGTTAAGCAAGATGTAAGAGAAAAACAAAAGAAAAATAATCAGTGATGAGAATATGACGAAAATAAAAATTGAATTGAAAGTTTGAACAAAAGAAAAACATAACTAATAATTCAAATATAAAATAAAGTAAAATTGAATCAGTTTGTAATAAAAAAATAGAAATAAAAACAAATAAAATCACAATTTGACAAAATTTAAATTTAACAAAAACAAATATGAATGGGTTTTTTTATTTGCTTGAAAAAGTTTGGGGAACCCCTGTCTTAAATAATCATCAATCTTCCCTCTCACAGTATCTATTAAAACCACGGTGAACAATGTAATAGGTGGCGCCACAAGAACACTCGGGCGATGTGTGCACGAAAGCGCGAGATCAATTGCGAGAGCGACAGCTGAAAGAAGGGTTCGAATATCAATGCGCGAGAGAGAAAGCATGCGATAACATTAAAAAATTTCTCACAGTTACGTGCACGTTCCGAGCGCCCGCGCTGCTACCTATTGATTCTTTACTGTGGTTGCTTATTTTTTTAAGTGTTGGGATTTGAAATTAATTAATTAATTACTGTACACCAAACCTGATTGGACTGTTGGTATGGGGGACCAGTGCGAAATGGGAAAGTCACTGACGTTTTTAACTGCGTCAGGCGAGTCGTTCGTGTTAGCAGATCCTAAAAATCCCCCTAGGGGTAAGTAGTAAATTTGATTGGCTGAAAATTTTATTTTTATGTGGTACCTGACTGACTTGTTCCAGTTTTGGATTTTCGTGGTACGGGTATCCAGTGGGAAATGGGAAAATTATGCGCACTCTTAGAAGTATCTATTGGTGGAATTTTTTAAAAGGCAATTATTTTTTTCTTTTTTGAAGTGTGAGAGGTGTACCTGATTTTTCCCTTTGGAATTTCGGGGGGTAATGGTTACGTGCAAACGTATCTTTTTTAATTGCCCCATTTTCTTGCCCCCTCGAATCCAAGGACTGGTCCTCACCACAATTAGATGTCTTGCTTAATGGCCTTCCGAGGACTTTTATATTTCCTTGCTGGTTTCCTTCATTTTCAACGCCTAAAGAAAAAAAGACCATGTCGTAGGTACCCCCCCAAAACAAATTGGTGGGATTACGAACCTGATCTAGCTCTACACTGCTCGCAATTGGGATCAAATTTTGCCCCACGTAGGTACAAAGGTTGCCTCAAATTTGGATCTAAAAAATTGTCTCGTGTAGAGAAAAGGTTTTTTTTTTGGAAATAATCATGTCCTCGAAACTCTGTCGTATTATGCAAGAAAATCATTTGTTCTTTCTGTAATAATGAAGGATTCGAGCGCTAAATAGAAAAAGGTTGTCAGTCCAGTCCAGTTAACAGATGAGGGGGGGATCGTCAAATTGGAAAATAAAATCCATTCAGTTGGAGGAGACGCAAGTCAAAAAATTTCGCAGCTACATACCTCGACCACTTTCATCTGAAGCAATTAATTCCGAAGCATCAGGTCCCCATATTTCAATGATCAAAGAAGTTGGAAGGGCCTGAAGCATGTCGAGGATGGCATCTTCCGGACTTTCGTAGTGTTCACTTAAGGTTCGTATCGAAACTTGCTTATATTTAGAAATCACATCTGGTTCAAAGAGAAAAAAGAAATTATGAACTAGAGGTTTTAAATTCAAAGTAAAAAAAGGGGAAGTACCGAAGGCCCACTTTAAAAAAGCGCTTTGTTTAATCCCATCACCCGTCGGATTTTGGGTTGGCCGACTTGCACCTTTTCCACCCGCATTTGGTTTCTTTCCCTCGTGCGTCTTCAAGGGTTCCTTCTGAATGCCATCTGGGGACTTGCTTTCCACTTCTGGGTTAAAGCGGACTCGTCGACTGTTCGACGACTTCGAGCTTGAATCCTGTGATTTGGGCTGGGGTAATTTCAAGATCAAGGGCTCCATCTTCAAAATGCCGCGTCCTCCACTTTGGGTATCACTGACCAAATCTGATTCGCGCTCGTCTAGAAAATCATCTGCTTTAACGCTGGTACCTGTTGACCCAAATTGGTCAGTAACGAACCTGGATCCAGGCCTCCGCAGTTATCGACGTCATCACCGTCGTATATGATGCGTGGATAGGTACGTCGCAATTCCTTCTTTAACAACTTGTCTAAAAAAGGAATGCCATCGCAGTAGGATTTGGGCAAGAAATCAAGCTATGTACATTTGGGGATCTATCCAAACCAAACAACTCTTGGTAAGAAGAAGCAGAGGTAAGAACAGAAAGATTTTGGTTAAAGCTACACATCGGCAAGAAGTCAAGCTATGTACATTTGGGCATCGATCCAAACCAAACAACTTTTGGTAAGAAGAAGCAGAGGTAAGAACAGAAAGATTTTGGTTAAAGCTACACATCGGCAAGAAGTCAAGCTATGTACATTTGGGCATCAATCCAAACCAAACAACTTTTGGTAAGAAGAAGCAGAGGTAAGAACAGAAAGATTTTGGTTAAAGCTACACATCAGCAAGAAGTCAAGCTATGTACATTTGGGCATCGATCCAAACCAAACAACTTTTGGTAAGAAGAAGCAGAGGTAAGAACAGAAAGCTTTTAGTTAAAGCAACACTTGTCTAATCGGCAAGAAATCAAGCTACGTACAGTTGAGGTTCTATCCAAACCAAACAGCTTTTGGTAAAAAGAAGCAGAGATAAGAACAGAAAGTCTTTGGTTAAAGCAACACGTGCCTAATCTAATGACACTAAATGACACATTCAACTAAGACCAGACAGAAAGCATTCCACAAATTCCTACCACTTATCAATGTCAAAATTATTTAGGCGATGGATCTTTATATTCATTTAATCGATTAGAGAAAGAACGCGCATGGAAAATAAAACAAAAGCGACAGCTCTAAACTAACATTCCTGGTTCAAAACGCTTTGGTAATCCCGCAAGTGTGTACTCGGCTTAACACACGCCATTCGTGTTTTCAAAAAACACTTAGGTAAGCCTGCAAGTGTGTGGCGGGCTTAACGCACGCCATTTTTATCTCCAAGGTCGTGCTTGTTTCATCAGGAATCGTCGGAGGGTTTAATGGCCTACGAAAGGAAACACACAGTTTTCCGTTGCGATTGCAAAGCGCACGCGTAGATTTGCTTCAGGCATCAACAATTTAATCACCGCGTCGTCGTACAACGTAACTGTACAAGTGCGCATGCGCAGAAACGAATCAAGCTGTACGTGGACTGGAACGCCAAGGAATACCAACGATTTTAAATAAATTAGACGAATCACACGTGCATGCTGGGGGGATAGGGGGTCGAGGATACAGAATGTTCTACATTACGGGTTGAAAAGAGAACCTACCTAGCTTACTTTTCAAAATGGTCGCGTCGGTACGATACTTTTGGGCAATGTCGCTGACGTAAGCACATCTGCCGCACTCGGTATTGATGAGTCGAAACACCTCCATCACCGTATCAATTGGAACAACCTCATTGTTTTCCTCTTCAGAACTGACCACCATCTGCTTCTCAACCTCAGCACTCTCCTTTTCACCATTATTCTCTTCGGCACTCATCTTCTCCACATGCAAATCTTCTCAAACTCCGGCGAAAAGTGAAGCTCCCCTACCACCTCCACCCACTTATATTGGGCACTCACCACTCACCCCCACTGTCACACGAAAAAAACGCGGGAAAACCAACTTTTTTGATACCCCCCTCGCGCAAAAAAAAAAAAAACGTTGCGGCGCAAATGGGGAAAGGGGGGGAGGGGGATTTTTAATCCAAAGTACATCAGCGACGGTTAAAACAAACGCAAATTTCATTAATTAAAAAAAAGAAAATGGGATTTGGATAACCGCCCTCCACTTACCCCCGCAACCACGCCCGAAGAAAAAGGGGGAATCCTAGAATATAAATCGACTAGATCGATCAAGTCAAAGGAATTCAGAAGTGTGCAGTAGTATTAAGTGATATGAACGCGATTGTAATTGCGATTGCGTGCACCACGCGTTTAAACAGATGTTAGGTTATGTTGGCTTCAAGTCGTCGATCTGAAACCACCACCTGCGTTTCTCTGCTATTTTGCATGAAAACGGAGTGCACTCGTTTTAAAACGTTCCTTCTCAAACAGGGTTGCCAAGGTTTTGCAGCTTATTGCCAATAAACTATTTTGGTTTCTAATTAGTGATGTAAAAATTATATTGTAATCTCATTTTTTTTATTGTCATTAGCTTTTAAAATTTCAAAATTGACATTCTGCATTTCAACTTTCATGCTCCTTGTACGAGGGGGACATAACCTAACATTTAAGAAGGTTAAGGTTAAGGCAACGAGATTAAACAAAATATTACAGTTTTATAAATTGGTATCTTGTACATTGTATTGAAAAATTCTTGACAAACTCATTGCATGCTTTCCCACAGACATTTTTTTATTTTGTTTTGTTAGGTTATGTTTATTAATGGTTTGTTGACTTGCAGCTGGACTAAGCTCAGTTTATACACTTTTTTAAGAACAAATAAATTAAATAATTACGTACAATAAGCACAACTAAAATAATTTTATTGAAGCTCTTCATCTGAAGTTTTAGTGATAAGTAGAAGTTTATACATAACAGCTGTCTGTGAAGCGAGTATTTTCAGTTTGTTTGGCGTAACTCCAACCTACGCATTTTTATAGTCTAATAGACACCGTTTCAAATTTCGCGCCGGCTTTAGGACCGCCCACTTTCCTAATCTATTCAAATCATGCGCAAACACTTTCTGCGCGGCAAATTTAAAATAGGTTTCATGAAATTTCCGAATGCTACGAAATATTTCAGTGAAATGAGATTTATTTGAAACGTTTCGGCTTTACAACACTATTCCTAATTAATTAATTCGTTGTAAATATGAGCTTGCTTTCTTTTTTGTAATTTTATGTTTTTAAATTAGTAACGCAGGATCTTGTGTGGTGTAATCTGAAAATGTTCGAGGATGTTAGAGGTTAAATATGAATTGGAAAGTCTTTGCGTTCCCTGGTCAATAAAAATAATTAGTAAACGAAGCATAGTCTCAAAGCAAACATGCGAAACGGTCCTTTGAACTTAGAATTAATCTAAATTTCCCCTCGTGCGACCCCCATACACGTAGGACACGTCTTGCAAACGAAAAATCTGCCACGGGAACAGGCCGACGAGGAATTTTAAAAGGCAGAGGAAATTAATGGCAGCACGCGTACCAACGTTAACAAACAAGTCCGTCTCTCATTCTCATTCTCATTAATGAAAACGTTTATTTATTTTATTTTATTTCCATTTTCTTTTTTTTCTTTTTTTTTCGCAGCAAATACCATACCGCAATTAATGGAGCATAAACTTCGGCGCAATTATAATAACGGTTGCATCATAGATGTCGCAGCAGGCAGCTTTAAACTGTAGCTTCTAATTACTTGAGGCATAGATCTTCCGGATTATAAATTCGTGCGCTTCCGCATCTGCGACAGGCACGAGAACATTCTTAATTTTTTGTCATTAAAAGCTCGTCGTTGCAAGCAAGAAGGGCGGGGGAGGGGGGTGTAATTTATTTGTCAAATTAATTTAAAAATTAACCGCGAGGGTCGTCGCATCGTTTAAATTAAGAAATTAAATCAGCTTGTACTACATCCCCACCCCATCCCACGCCACTCGTGCAATTAAACTTAATCGTTTTTATTTTGTTTTTATTTTTTGACAAGCAACATGGAATGGGGTGGGGGGTACGAGTTGAATCGACTTTGTAAAGTAATAAAGCAATTTAAGAGTGATTAATTTATGGAATAACAAAGTACACAGGTCCCTTGCCTTATAATAATTTATGCGCATCAAAATTTTTATTATTAAAGTAGATACGAAGTCCTGCCAACTTCGAGAAACCAAACTTTTCAATTTAATAATCGAGATTAATATAATCCTAATTTGCATTTAAATTTGCGGCTACAACGTGGTCGTTGACTAATTTAGTATCTTAAAAAGCCCCTTTTTCAAAAGTACAGCGTGTTCCGCCGCCGAAGATTAGAAAACGTTCTTCTTAAGATGTCCGACATAAGGGCCTTATTCGCCAGGTTGGCTGGCCCATTAAGGCGGGAGCACCTATTTATCTTTTTATGTGCAATTACTGGATTCATAAATGACTAATTAGTTTCAGCACAACTGTGTTGCACAGAAAAACTTTCCAACCCCTTAAAAACGATTTATGTCGAGGCTTTGAATGCAAATTTGCATCCCCCCACCCCCACCCCACCCCGTGCCACTTACCTTTTACATTACAGATACCTACCATACCATAATACATTATATAAATGTCGCAATAAAATAATATATAAATCAAGATCCACAGATACGAAAAGTGTCCGTCGTCTTGCCAGTTGACAATTGGCAGCACGGTCGATATTAATATATTATACAAATCGAGTGGGGCCCTATCTGATCCTTACATCGTAACCAACCACTGGTAGTCAGTGAACGATGGTCAACTTTATCGGTCATCTCCCGACACTGTGACAATTTAAAATACAAATCTTTCCGATTGTATCAGCGCACATATCAAGCCCCGGCATTTTATTTTATACTTACTTTAAAAAAAAAAAAAAAAACAAAAGAAAGAAAAAAAGAAAACTCCCAGCTCATGTTATTATTTATTCACACACGAACAGCTGCACACGAGGATTAAAAAAAAAATCTTCGCGCGCCGACTTCATTTTTTTTACGCTCTTTCTTCTGTTAAAATCATTTTATTCATACTTTAAATTAAACGCAGATAGGCTTAACTGATGAATCATTTGCAAAAAAAAAAAAAAATAGTGCTAATAAAGTTTCACATTATTGACAGTCGAAAACAAAAAAACAATAGTAAACGATTATTACAGTTTCCTGTAATTTATTTTCTTCTCCAAAATCGTACTGTTTAAACACGACTTCACAGCTGATAAAAATTACAGGAAGCTGTAATTATCAATTAATTATCAATCGCTTTCGATCGTATTTACAAGAAACCTAATTAATTTTAATAATATTTTCTGTGTATAACAACATTTACCTAAAAAATTAAAAAATCTGTACAGAATAAAATTGATGCGTGGCTAAAGGTGCACCCATTTATTATTTTAATAACGTTTTCCATTGGCTGCGCTAGTGTGCACTGAGTGCATTTCCATCTCCGTTCAGCATTATGTAATAAAACGACATGGAGATATCCTGAGTGCACACCGGCGCAGCCAATAGAAAGCGCTGTTACTCTATTTGTTTGGTAAGTGAAGTAAAAAAGAAATTTTTCGATTGCGAAATTAAGCTTGTTGCATTAAAATAAATCAGTTTTGGACGTAGTTCAATGTCATACCGTGTCTATCAAAAAGTGTGCTACAAACGATTTTTTTATTATTGATTTTTAATTCTTTATCATTGATTTCTATAAAAATTTATTGAAGCAGAACGCTTCAGCGTCCCTTAAAATCAAATTCGGAATCGTCAGACGAAATTTACCTTGAACGGTATACAGGTTGGACACCGAGAAATGAACAGCGCTTAAGAGTAAAGTGCCCTTATTTCACGAGATACGGGAAAATTTCATGGGAATAAGTTCTTCGGAATTACAAGTTATATCTAGATATGAAATTATAGCCTCCTATCCCGAAAATAAAAAAAATCACAACTTATTGTGAACCACACTTTATACATTAGGAAATACTGATGGTGTTAAATAAAGTGCCCGCTACAGGGACGGATTTAAGCATGGTTTTGGGCTGCAGGTTCAATCAAAGCAAGGGTAAAAAATAGAAATCTAAATTATTTCATCAACGATCAATTCCTATTTTTTTGGACGTGTCCCAATTTCAAAGTTGGCGTAACCCTACCCGAAGCATCTCAAGCCTGATTATGGCTAAACACGCGAATCTTGAAATGTACCTCGGCCACGACATTCCAAACTTGAAACGCACCTCAGCTACGGCATATACACCACACTAATAGAGCTATCCGTCAATATTTTCAGAGAAATGACGTAGAAATGGCCGTAAGCAAGGCAACGGCGAAAGGCAACGTTGCTTTCCGAATTGTAATTAATTATGCGACAATTTCGCAAATATCTTACAAACTAATCAACAAAACATATCCGTTTGCAAATAGTTGATATAGTAGAAAATGCTCTTAATTGTGTTGCCAACTCAAACTGTTTTGATCACCCGGTAGATTAAACTCGTAGCATGTTCCACTCCCTGCATTACTGGGCGTTCGCTAAAAGTATTTCCATCTCGGTACAGTTTCATGTAATACAACGAGGTAGAGATATTCGAAGTTGGTAATCTTACCCCAAACGTCCCGAACCTGATTATGTCCGAACACGCGCATCTTGAAATGTACCTTGGCCACGGCCCATGTAAATATTAAAACGTACCTCAGCCACAGCATAAGCGCCGTAGTAAAGGCGTTATCTGTTACTATTTTCAGAGAAATAAAGTGATGTCCGTAATTGACCAGTTCATAAGATTAAAACATTTTTTTAATTATGATTCAAGAAGTTTCAATTTTCTTTTTGGATACGTCCCGATTTTCAAAGACAACGTCTCGATTTACGAAACTTAGAAGTTGGTAATCCTACTCGAAACATCCCGAACCTAATTATGTCCAAACACGCGCATCTTGAAATGTACCTTGGCCACGGCCCATGCAAATCTTGAAACGTACCTCAGCCACAGCATACGCGCCATACTAAAAGCGTTATCTGTTACTATTTTCAGAGAAGTAAAGTGATGCCCGTAGGTGACCAGCTCATAAGATTAAAAGATTTTCTTTAATTATGATTTAAGAAGTTTCAATTTCTTTTTTGGATATGTCCCGATTTTCAAAGACAACGTCCCGATTTACGAAACTTAGAAATTGGTAATCCTACTCGAAACATCCCGAACTTGATTATGTCCAAACACGCGCTCTTTAAATGTACCTCGGTCACGGCATGTGAATCTTGAAACGTACCTCAGCCATTCAGAACCTTATTATGTCCGAATACGCGCTCTTGAAATGTACCTCGGTCACGGCATGCGAATCTTGAAACGTACCTCAGCCACAGCATAATCGCCATATTAATGGCGTTATCTGTTGCTACTTTCAGATAAGTGAAATTGTGTGTGTTTTGTTAGCGACCAGTGATCACGATCATGTACCGTAATAATCATGATTAAATTTAAGAAAAAATGTTTATATACAGGGTTAGTCAAAATAGACTTAAGGATTTGTGATGGGAATAATTCACGATGGTGAATTTAGTTAAGGCAATAATGAGCAGAATGTTTGAGTTTACCGAAGGAGGGTAATGTACCTAAGTTGGCGTTTTGCAAATTACGTTACACACATGATGATAATCGGTGTAAAACGCCAGGGGGACGTTCACATAACGCTGAGAGCGAAACGCTTTAACGATTTATACATTAGGAAACGTACGATTATCCCCGGAGCGTAGAAATTAACCCAACTAAGAAATTTCTTTCATCAAACAACAATCACAGATAGGAATCGAAATTCCACGGGCATCAGTTAGGATTCAGCTCGGCCTGTACCTACGTATGATTATTATAATCATTACTAAAACAAAAAACTTTGTATCATTGTTGCACGATTTACCGCCGGTCATATTCAACATACGCCGTACTGCTTTCAGTTCAGTCGTGACAGTTTAAAAACCATCATAGATTTATGTAACAGATCAAAAACAGTTATGCACATACATGCATTGGCGTAACTGGAAACGTATCTATGTACTTCAAACTAAAACGCACGAAAGAAGAAAAATACGCGAATGCCATTATTTAAACAAGTATATACGAGGGAACTAATTTAAATAACTTGCAAAAATTAGTAAGATGGCTGGGATAAAGCAGGATATAAAATATAAAATGCACGAAAGTAGAAAAATACTCGAATATCATGTGTATTAGACAAAACTAATTTAAATAACTTGCAAAAATGGATAAGATGACCGGGATAAAACAGGATATAAAATATAAAATGCACGAAAGAAGAAAAATATTCGAACGGCATTATTTAAACAAGTGTATACGATTAAATTAATTTAAATAACTTGCAAAACTGAGAAGGATGACCGGGATAAAACGAGATAAAAAAAATTGTATTGTCTTTTTTTTAATATTCGGTGGTGAGTGAGTAAAGAAATGAAGCAAAGAGCAAAGAAATAAACGCTTTTGTTTAACAGTAGTTTATCGCATCGGTATTTGCAATTTTCTTTTCCATTTAAATACCAAGTTATGCACACGCTCGCCATTATGTTAACTATGTAGACATGATAATCACCGGAGGCAATAAGTTGGGATGGTACTGAACTGAATACTGTATGATAACTTGCAGATAACAGTATAGTAATAATGTTAGTGTTTTTATTGCGAACACTGTGAAGCATTTCCTGGTAGTGTCACCCCGAAGTCATTTAAACTTGTCATAGATTATTGAACAATACAATTCTCTCAATAAATGAATTTAAAAAAAAAAACCTGTTGTGCCTATTTTTCTTTTTTTTTAATTTATATACAAAAAAATTAATCGAAACCCGTTCTATTTGTGTGCGCGACATCTCGAAGTAAAAGTCGTAAATTACAATTTATCGGCGTTTAATTATTTCCATTAACTTTGATGTTAAAAACCTGCTAAAGTTATTAAACAAAACATAACCTATAAACGGAATGACATGTTTTTATCGTAAATTTCAGATATATATTTTTTTCCGCCTGCGTTTCACGTCCATCCATCCCAACCAGTTTCTTGCTAGGCAAGTAAAAAAAAAATAGAATAAGTTCGTTACATGCCATTAATAATAAAAGATCAGTAAATAAATTAGCTTTTTTTTTGAATACGCGGACCGAGGTCGAAAGGAAATAAATAAATCCACAATTAAACCAATGCGTGTTATTATCCACACGTGTAGCCACCAATAATACAAAGTGTTACAATAAAACATGTCTAGGTCTATTATTGTTTACAAAATCGAACAGTGTTGCCAACTTAGGGCAAAAGTCGTTAAATCTAGGGATCATTTCAAACAAAAGTGAAAAAGGAGAAATTGCAAAAACTCATTAAAATCCAGGGAATACTTCAACTTCTTGGAAACAAAAGATAATCGCTACATTTCGCGAAGATAAAACAAAAGAATAATTAATTTTGATAACAATTAAAAACAAACGAAAAACGTTTCTGGGCAGTCAAGAAACCCACTACAAATCAAAAAATTCCTGACTACAGTAAGAAAGAAAGAAAAAACCGCACATAAACAAATGACGATCATACACGTAGAATTTAAAATTAAAAAAAAAAAAAATTAATTTGAACGAATTGTGGATTTTAAATTAAAAAAATAAATAAATAAAGAACGGGAAACTTCAAGACGAAAATCTCATGAAAATTTCTGAAGTACGCAGAAGAAAAAAAAACAAATTATTCGCGAAGGAAGAAATGCAAAAAAATGTTTGGGTTTTCATTAATTTCAGAACGAAAAAACAAATGACGATCACAAACATCGCCATGGGAAACGACAAAAAATGAAGGCACTAAAAAAAAATCGGAAAGTGAAGATCAAATCAAAAAACAAAAGACGATCGCAGAGAAAAACAAATGACGGCAAATCATTCGCGGAGGAAGAAATTCGCAAGAAATGTTTGGGTTTGCATTAATTTCAGAACGAAAAAGGAAAAGGAGAAAACAAATGACGATCGTAAACATTGAAATGGAAGATCACTAAGAAATGAAACGAACTAATTTCAGGAGGTAAACAAAAAAAAAGACAAAAGAAAAACAAATTATTAATTCAAAACGACGTCTTCTTTCGAATAATAACCGCAACAGCACCAAAAAAAAAATCAAAAAGTGACAGAAATATTTGAAGATGAAAACAAAAGACGATCGCAGGAAAAAAAACAAATGACGATCGTAAATATCGGCATGGAAAACCACAAAAAAAATACAAAGAAAGCAAACGAAGGAGATAAACAAAAGAAAACAAAAAAAAAACAAATAATTAATTCGAAGGGACGTCTTCTTTCGAACAATAACGGCAATAGCACAAAAAAAAATCAAAAAGTGACAGAAATATTTGAACATCGAAACAAAAGACGAACGCAGAGAAAACAAATGACGGCAAATCACTCGCGGAGGAAGAAAGTCGCAAGAAATGTTTGGGTTTTCATTAATTTCAGAACGACAAAAGAGAAAAAAACAAATGACGATCGTAAATATCGACATGGAAAACCACAAAGAAATACGAAGAAAAGAAACGAAATAATTTCAACAAAAAAAACAAATTAATAATTCAAAACGACGTTTTTTTTTCGAAAACGGCAACAGCACCAAAAAAAATCAAAAAGTGACAGAAATATTTGAAGATGGAAACAAAAGAAAAACAAAAAAATAATTCAAAACGACGTCTTCTTTCGAACAATAACGGCAACAGCACAAAAAAAATCAGAAAGTGACAGAAATATTTGAAGATAGAAACAAAAGACGATCGCAGGAAAAAAAACAAATGACGACAAATCATTCGCGGAGGAAGAAATTTGCAAAAAATGTTTGGGTTTTCATTAATTTTAGAACGAAAAAGAAAAAAAAAACAATAACGGCAACAGCACAAAAAAAATCAGAAAGTGACAGAAATATTTGAAGATAGAAACAAAAGACGATCGCAGGAAAAAAAACAAATGACGACAAATCATTCGCGGAGGAAGAAATTTGCAAAAAATGTTTGGGTTTTCATTAATTTTAGAACGAAAAAGAAAAAAAAACAATAACGGCAACAATACAAAAACACAAAAATCAGAAAGTGACAGAAATATTTGAAGAAGGAAACAAAAGACGATCGCAGGAAAAAAAACAAATGACGACAAATCCTTCGCGGAGGAAGAAATTTGCAAAAAATGTTTGGGTTTTCATTAATTTTAGAACGAAAAAGAAAAAAAAAACAATAACGGCAACAATACAAAAACACAAAAATCAGAAAGTGACAGAAATATTTGAAGATGGAAACAAAAGACAACCGCAAGAAGAAATTCAAAAAGGGACGGAATTGTTTAAGAACGAATTTAAAATTTAAAAACAATAATTCATAAACAAGTGATGATCGCGTTACATCAAAAACAAAACAAAACCGTAAACAATTTGTTTGAAAAATATAACCGAAGCGCTTTTTTCTATTCAATAATAACTTGTTATTTCAGTTTCTTTTTTCTTATTTTTCTGCTTATTATAAGCGCCATCTTGGGATAATAGAATTTGTAACGTCAAAATCGATTGTTTTTTTCTGAAAAAAGAAATTTGATGGCAATACAGTATCTAATTGCTGTAAAATGCAAGGTTAGGTTGTTTTAATATATTTATTTCGTTTGTTTTAATGGTTAATTGCGGAAAATTTTTATAAATTTGCCTGCTATGCTAATAAATAATTTTTATTGTTTTTTTTGTGTTTCTTTTTTTAACTTTAATCTCCTATTTAAATTTGCCAGATTAATTTATGGAAATACTCTATGGCAACACTGAAATCGAAACAAAACCGAATTAATTCAAAGCATTTAAAAACGTCGACCACACAAAAAAAAACAAAAAAAAATAAATAAATAAAAGAAGAACTATGCATTACCGGCGAACATTTTTCGATCGTGATTTACAATCAGATTTGAAAGCGGTCCCTTGCTGTGCGCAAGTACTCGCCGGAGTGTCAACTGTCACTATGTCAGTTCATTTCAAATTTTACGTGAGTTGTTTCTACACCATCAAAGTTGAGACTTTCTCTTTAAATAACTATATTAATGTTCAAAAAAAAAAGAAACGAGTCGAGAAGTTGGGCGCAAAAGGGACGCCCCAAACTAGGATGGACGCTTTCACAAATTATAGCGGGTGATCAAAATTGTTTGTCTTTTGTTTTTTTTTTGTTAACGCGGCAGATTTCAAAAGGAATAACTTCAGCAGCACTAAAACTCGTACTACATACATATCCTCAATAAAATGTGCAATTTACATCTTCTAAAAGCAATAGAATTTATTTATTTTTTATCGTGTACCGTTTTCAGGTATGCGTTGAGGCCGTTATGCGACAAGCTCCCCGGCGATAAGTGAACGTATGAACTCTGATATAATTTACGACGGATTTCAGCGTGTCCCCAGAACTTAAATTCTATTTAATGCGATGTAAACGCGGCTTTACCGATATTTGCACTTATGTAACATTCGCTTTAACGTGTACAAGCTCAGCGCACAGGCGAATAACTCCGACGGCAACTTTCATTGCAATCGTTAAAACGACCGAAATTTTTTTTTACTACAAGACGACTTTTATCTACAATACAATCTTACGCGAAGGTAATCACAAAATACGCCGCTCTTAAAATAAACGTTCTTTTTTTTCTCAGTTCGTTTTAACGCCAAGAGATGGCGCTACAAACAATTTCAAACTGAGGTTAAGCTCAACGACTTCATTAAATAAGTAAGGTTAAGGTCAACGAACTCATTAAATAAGTAAGGTTAAAGTAAATGACCTCATTAAATAAGTAGGGTTAAGGTCAACGACCTCATTAAATAAGTAAGGTTAAGGTCAACGATATATTAAATAAGTAAGGTTAAGGTCAACGACCTCATTAAATAAGTAGGGTTAAAGTCAACGACCTCATTAAATAAGTAAGGTTAAGGTCAACGACCTCATTAAATAAGTAAGGTTAAGGTCAACGACCTCATTTAATAAGAAAGGTTAAGGTCACGGCTAGCAGAACTGAAATGTCATATACGGCCAATCCAATTCGCCTAAAAACATGTTCCAGTAAAGCAAGCCATGGAGTGTGTCAACTAGCGTCCTCTAACGGTCATTGATTAACTATTGCCATGGCTACAACACCGACGCTTATTTTAACCACGGCCAGCTGAATTAATATATCATATACGTCAGTCCAATTCACCTAAAAGTGTGTTCCAATAAAACAAGCCACGGAACTAGCGCCCTCTCATACTCATAATTAGGTGTTAGGATGGTTACGACACCGTCGCTTATTTTGACAACTTAAATATCAAGACGAATTGAGATTTCTCCTAACCAAAAATTTCAAAATGACAAGTGTAATTTTGACACTAGTTTTGAACTTGAGGAAGCCATTTTTTCAATTTAAGAAACTTAGAAGTTGATAACCCTAATCGAAGTATCTCAAGCCTAATTGTGTCTAAACATGCGAATCTTGAAATGTACATCGGCCACGACATTAGAATCTTGAAACGCACCTCGGCTACAGCATATTCACCTTATTAATGGAGCTCTCCGTCAATATTTTCAGAGAAGTGACGTAGTAGGCAACCAGTGAAAGGCAAGGTTGCTTTTCGAATTGTAATTAATCATGCAGTAATTTGGCGGTCGTTTTGGGGCAATAAAAAAAATTAAATTTATTGTTCGAATACTCACTACTTACTTATAGAGTCTATGAGTACAGTCCACAATCGGCACTTACAGTATTCAGTTTTAGTTCAATTACAAAATTTAAAAAAAAACATTTTTTTGGAAACGTCCCGATTTTTCAAAGACAATGTCTTGATTTACAAAACTTACGAGTTCGTAATCGCATCCGAAACATCCGCAGCCCGATTATTACCGAACACGCGCATCTTGAAATGTACCTTGGCCACGGCCCATGCAAATCTTGAAACGTACCTCAGCCACAGCATAAACGCCATACTAAAGGCGTTATCTGTTACTATTTTCAGAGAAGTAAAGTGATGTCCGTAGGTGACCAGTTCAGTTAACGGTTAATTGTACCATCTAGACAGATATACACAAAAAAAAAACTAGTGTTAATTGGATAGGGCCCCTGACAGTGTTAGTCCAGGACCTTCAAAGTTAACAATCCGCCCAGACACATTAAACGTAGATTAAAGTAAGACTAAGGTTACGGTCAAGCGATCATATTAAAAAAAAGTAAGGTTAAGGTTAAGTGACCTTATTCAAGAAGACAACGTGTTTATATTATCAAAAAAAAAAAAAACTAAATTTCCATTTATGATTGGCTGTTCTTAAAAAAAATGCATCGTAATTTCAGAACGAAGCAAGGTTGGTAAAACTGATATTTTACCTCGTTCCCATTTAATATGTAGTTTGAAATTTCCTCATCCGGTTTAGCCATGGCTGTATTGCTTTTCTGCAATTCGGCCAAAGAAACTAGCAAGAAGAAGAAGAAGAAGAAGAAGAAATTTCCTCCCCGCAATAGTTACTCGTGACGTCACACAAAACTTCTATCCGTCACAGTGAAGTAAATAGAGTGAGTTGTAATCCGTTTCCTAAAGCTTAATCTAATTCACTCAAAATGGAATCCTATTGATCAAATAACGCCAAATTCTAGTTAATATGCCCAATGGAATTTATCACGTGACGTGACGTAACGAGATACGCACCCTCTGTCCCCGCCGCTTATCAAAGCAACCTTCTAATACACAGTCCAGCTCTACCAACCTTAGAACGAAGATGTGACAGCGTCATCTATTAGATAGTTGTTTAAGTATATAAGTGAAATACAAGATTAAATGAAGACCCTATATGGTGAATGTTTTTTTTTTTTGCTTTAGGCGTTTAACGTAGATTATATTCGCATTTACACACGAGATAAAAAAAAATATATTAAAGATTAATTTAAGAACATTTACGTAAGCGTTCGTAAATAACGAATTCTAATCCATTAAATAAATGTACGTAGCAAAGTTTATTTTCCACACACACACACACACACAAACACAAGATCCTATTCATTAAAATATTCGGACAGTCCAAAATGTTAATAACGTTTAATTAACGTAATTAATTATCGTGTGACATTAAAGAAGCATTACATAATCGATAAGTAATTATAGTTCTTGCGGTTGGCGTCTTGTAATTTACCGAAGAATTTGTCATTTGTATGACCCACTTGATCGAATTTAATCCTGAATTATTTTCATATATACGAAACCCGTTCTCGTTGGCCTCCGTCTTTCTTTATTTGCTTCTTTCTTTCTTTATGTCGCGAGACTTGAGAGAGACTTCCTCTTGACCTGCACGTGAGACAGGACTTATAAATTTTAAATCAAACTCAAAAATGACTTCGTAAGATGTTGCGATAAAAAAGAATCAAACAAAGAAAAAACAAATGTTGCCTGTCGCCCTCGAGTATTATACGGTACATTGTGTAATATAATAAGAATAAATCTATAGCCACAGGTGACATGAGATATACCGAGTCCTCCTACGACAATCTAACATAAACCTAACAATTGACCGCTATTTAAAACAACAAACAAGAGAGTTTGAGTTTGCTTCGTGAACTTCGTTTTAATTATTTTGTTTCTTTTAGGTTATGTATTTAAATTGACATCTATCTGTGTTATTTGTTTGTGTCATTCTGAGAAATCGCCTTAAGCTGATGTGATCAGGAATCAACCAATTTGTATCTATTAATTTTTTTTTTTTGGAACGTAGTTTTGAGTTATTACCTGTAATTACGAAGGAGCGACAGTCATCCTGAAAATGTTTTCTTTTTTTCCTTTGGGTAAATCGCATAATGCGACGACTAAAATTAGAATTTGCCATTTTAATCAACGACGACGAAACTATAAATTACAAAAACGGATAGTAATGATCCATCGATGCTTACGCGAAACTACTTTTTGTTTGTTATCGGTGAAATCAAAAGAAAATAATTAATTAGAATACTATCCGTTACAAGCATAAAAATTTATGCTAATTATGCAGATAAATACTCATAAATCTTTGCGTTTTTATCGATCTCAAGGTAAATGTAACACAATAGAATAAATTCTTATATACTTATTAAAAAGTAGGTACCTACATTATTAACAGTGCACGCGTGTTATTATTTATAATATAATAGAACGGCGCAGTCATATATTTAGATGTTATTCGATAATTAAAAAAAAAACATTAACGTTCAAAAAATCATAATGTCAAACCATCATGTTACTTCTTGACTTGACAAAATCGTGTACACTACGCTAGAAAAAAAAAAAAAAGGGAATGACAGAGACAAGTGACAGGTTTCCGTAGATGCGCATAATAACCTAAAGCGGTTCTCATCCTTGGCTTGTCAAAAAGTGACTGTTGCAAAATGCGGACCCAATGACAGCGTGATATAAATAAACAAATGCCATTACATCATACCAACGACGACTAATTGGTCCTGCTTACATATTATTAATAAATAAATAAATAAATATCACAACGCACAACGAGAAAGGAATCGGAATTTTATCATTTATTATTTATTATTACTAAATAAAATCACGTCGTAATTTCAACTTTTTTTCTTATATGATATTACATGTAATTACAAGCGTGTATTACAACAACAATAAAATAATGAGTCAAACATTACTCATTTAATAAATATTCTTGCATTAAAAAAGAAAAAAAATTGCGAATAAGAAATTTTCCTGATGTAAACCAAACTTTTGATTGACGTGACGTTTGCTAATTAAATAATTTTCATATATCAGGCAAGCCTCACAATCAGATGTGTCATTTTTCAGTCAGTAAGGTTAGAATTATAATTATTATCCAAATCAATTAACTGTCCAAGTGTACAAGTAAATTGATTAAAATTTTAAATCGAATTAAATTTACCTTGCTCTTGCAATGTCAAAACGAGAGTGTTGCCACCTCAAGAACTGATGTAAACGAAGGTTTTGATTGTCGTTTGAAAATGTAATTTCCTCAAATGTCAAACGTGTCATTTTTCAATAAGGTTAGAATTATAAATTATTATCAAAATCAATTAACTATCGATTGAGTTCGATTCAAATCACATTATGCTGTTGAATCATCGAATTATGCAAAATGACAGTGTTGCCAACTCGATAACTTATGTAAACCAGCCTTTTGATTGATTGACATGACGTTTAATTGCCAAGTGTCGGACCTCAATTCAAATTCAGTCATTTTTCAATAGGGTTATGCAAATCAATTAACTGTCCAAGTGTACAAGTAAATTGATTAATACTGTAAATTGAATTAAATTTACTTTGCTCTTGCAAAGTCAAAATGAGAGTGTTGCCAACTCAAGAAGTGATGTAAACGAAGGTTTTGATTGTCGTTCGAAAATGTAATTTCCTCAAATGCCAAACGTGTCATTTTTCAATAAGGTTAGAATTATAATTTATTATCCAAATCAATTAACTATCGATTGAGTTCGATTGAAATTATATTATGCTGTTGAATCATCGAATTATGCAAAATGACAGTGTTGGCAACTCGAGTTAAATAAAATCCCCAGTCCGTGTTTAATGATAGGTACTATGATGCTCAACATAAATGATTTGACCATTTGACAATTTCGTAGCCCTTATACTGAATGGTTTGCTTGCAGGAGTATCATTTAAATTGAGCATCGTAGTACATAAGATGATCACTATGATCAGGAAGTGAGTTAGTTGCAAAACAAAATTCTCCAGACGGCATTTATACAAAGACATAAAATAAAGAGAGGAAAAAAAAAGAATAACGTTCCCGGATTTAGAATAAAATAACACGCGTCTGTTTTACATATAAATAAATAAATAAATAATTGAAAATCTAATCTAAAACGGTCACGTTTTTCTAGCAGTGTGAATCTTTTGTGCTTGAAGACGAAATCTACCGAGAGAGTGACATTAGACAAATTAGAGCCATTAAAGTCCGCTTATCTGGGGGGGGAAATCTATTATACAAGTGCGTTCGTGTTTTTTAGGTCAATGGTAATCCCACAATTTTCGAACTGGTGCGCACGTTTCTAACGCTATCGCAAGAATCAGTGACGCAGAAAAATGAAGAATAAATAAATGTCTTTATACAGCGAGATCCAAAAATAAATAAATAAAAATCTATTACACCGATGATGACCAAACACACACGTGGTAAGTAAGTAAGTAAGTTGGAAATTAAGCAACTGTCAACTGTCATCACCATCGAAGGTATAACCTAAAAACACAAAACTTTTATTTTAAATATCCAAGAATGAAGAATAAATGTTGAATTGCTCTGTTTATACAGCGAGATCAAACCAAAAAATAAATGTACCCCCGATGATAACCGGAGGCACACGTGGAAGTCGTTAATTAAAAAACTGTCAACTGTCATCACCATCGAAGGTATAACGCATAACCTAAAAACACGAAACTATTTTTTTTTCTTTTCAAATGTCCAGAAATGAGCTGGCTATGAGAATGACTCCTTGCTGTACGTCGCTTCAGCACAGATCGACGAATGACTCACAGATAATTTCCAGAAGAATAATTAATAATGCTTATTAGTATATTTTAATTCACGGAACGCCGCTGCCATACATTTTATTTAAATAGTAAACATTATATGCAAATTACCGAGGCGATTAAAGCGGCAGAGAACAGATTTACAGTGAAAATGATATCACGTTTATATGCAGAAATTGTTGCGTTCGTAATCGCCGGCGTTTCTCAAGTGCATAGGTAATTAAATTTCGAGAAACTCATGCGCGCACTTCGTCACGTGAGAAAGAGAGAGAGAGAGAGAGCTAAGAAGTTTCCAATGGCGTAATCAGATCGGCTTATTGGAAAGAAGTCGAAGCAAAATTAATAAAATTATAGTAAAATCGGATAGAGCAATTAATTTCAGGGATATTTAAAAAAAAACAAGAAAATGAAGGGTATAGTACCTTCAGAAACACTTGAGACCACGTGACTAGCACCCATAAGAAAATAAACATACGGAAATCAACAAGTATATCGAAGATCTGAGAGTGACAGAAGTCAGAAACCAAAAGCAAAAAGTCAAACAAGAAAACGGTGAATGTGTGGTGCCTTCAGAAATGGTTGAGAACAACGTGACTGGCACACAGGCAAACAATCTTATTGGAAAGCAATAAGTAGATCAAAGATTTGATTGAGAGTGACAGAAGTCAAGGATTGAAGGCAAAAAGAAAAGATTGGTGAGAAAATATACCAGGTGTCTCAATGTGAGTGGCAACCGGCGATATAAAACAAACCGTAATACCTACAGTACGTTCCGAACATCCGCGCTATTACCTATTGATTCTTTACTGTGAGCATGAATCAGGAATGCTTCCCCATATAAAAAAAAATGTCAACTTTTTATAGCATATTTTTTTTTGAAAAGTAAAAAGAAATGACATGGTATTAATATTGCATATTTACGTTTAAACGTCAATTACTCCGAAAGGGTTGAGTTTATCGAAATGCAATAAGAGAACCTTTTTGTGCCAAATAATCCACAAAATATTTCCCTGGCAAGTTTTTGACGAAATACGCAATCACTAGAAAGTTAGAGATAAAATACTGAAAGCCACCCTTACAAAACCACCCTTTAAAAACGATCGAGGATCTAACCAACATGTTGTTATTGCGCAGTTAACTGCCTTATACCCACATTTAAAATATCAGTTCGATAACTTGAAGGGTCCAGAAGATATTGCCAAAAAACCAAAATTTTTCACCCCTCTTTCCCGGGTTATAACTCCTTTATTATTGACTTTTGGAAGAAAAATTATATAAGAAGGTGACCGCATTTTTTGATGTTCTATTCGCCCTGAAAATATCGGGCGACGTTTCTGAATCACGGTGTATGTATAGTACCGGGTGTCCCAATATGAGCGGCGAGCGGTGGTATATAGCGAACCGTAATAGCTACAGCTTCGGGAGAAAAAAAATTATAGTCAAAGTGACCAGGAGGAATTCAAAGAAAATAGTTTTAAGTGTCTGAGTTGACCGCAAGGGGGCGCAATCAATAGGCTCAACACTAAAAACCAATTTTTCTAACAAAAATCTCAGAGGAAGGTGTAGATTTGATAGCGCCATTAGAAAGCTGAGTTAATTCTGCACAACTTTGATTTTAGACATATTTTCGTATCGCCAATAATAAGCGTGCAGGAAACAGTTGAATTATTTACTTTAAGAAAAATCGTAACTTCTGTGCTCTTTATCAGATATTAACGAACTTCGGGTCGTTTGAAAGGGAATTTTAAGCTGATTTAAAATTTCTAATACTTTGTATTATCATAATTAATTAATAGAGTCATTTGATAATAATTCGAAAACGAAAAAGTTATCAATTTCGGATTTTTACCCAAAATCTTCTCCTGATTGGACGCTTTGTAACCGCTGTAAACGAAATACACCTTCGCATTTAAAGTTTTTTTGGAAAACTGAGAAATACCATTACTTTTTCAAATAGCGCCCTCTAACTACTAACTAATAACAAAGCAGCCCGAGTTATTGAATACAAATTTTAAATC
The DNA here is from genome assembly GCA_036172665.1 of Prosopocoilus inquinatus. Taxonomy (NCBI): domain Eukaryota; kingdom Metazoa; phylum Arthropoda; class Insecta; order Coleoptera; family Lucanidae; genus Prosopocoilus; species Prosopocoilus inquinatus. The sequence goes on along the minus strand of CM069880.1, from coordinate 13,522,606 downwards.
AGCTTAAAATTCCCTGTCAAACGAGCCGAAGTTCGTTAATTTCTGATAAAGAGCACAGAAGTTATACTTTTTAAAGTAAATAATTCAACTGTTTTCTCCGCCCTTATTATTGGTGATACGATAATAAGTCTGAAATCAAAATTGTGCAGAATTAACTCAGCTTTCTAACGGCGTCATCAAAACTACACCTTATTCAAAGACTTTCGTTAGTAAAATTACAAATATACACAAATAAGGTATTAGGGTTTGCTATATTATTTCGCCGATAGTCGCCCGTATTGAGACACCCGGTAGAATTAATTATCTTTAGGGATAGTAAACAGAAAAAATACAAAATGAAACCAGAAAAGTCAAGCAAGAAAATAGGAGTAGGAACGTATAGTACCTTCAGAAGTGGTTGAGAACCACGTGACTAGCACATACAAGCAATAAAACTTACTTATTGGAAACCGATTGGTAGATCGAAGATTTTTGAAAGTAAAATGAAAGGATTCATAAGAAAATATAGAAAAATGACATGTTGAACCCCAGATTGATGAAAGTGGAGATGACAGGATGAGTTATTAGAAGATTTGAGAGTGATAGGATTTGAAAGGGTGTATGAAGCTAATTATATGATATTTCTTTTTGTTGGTACATCTTGATTTGTGGGTATTAACGAGATATATACAACGTAGATAGAAGTTTGTTATGAAAGCAAATATTACGAAATTTTCCATCCATGGCATGGAACCACTGCGTAACACGAATTATGTACGTTATACGTTTGGTATGTCAGATTAGTACCTTTTCGTAGTCCAAAATTATATAGCACCGTGAAATTCGTGACTTCATAAATTGATTATTAATGAAGTAGCTAATGACAATGCCCTCCTTGATCAGTATGTGTTATTATTGGGCTTGGGCTGTGAATTTAGCATGGAATGTGAGGTTTTGAAAAAAAGCAGTGGAAGCGATTGTTGCATTGAGTATAGCCTCTGGTTAATAGGAAAGATTATGCGGACATATGTGCTGTATATGTCCGTAACGTACAGGCCAAGTACTGTCATCTCACACTTTCACCAGTTCACACGCTACTTGCTCGAGTCCGATCGCCCATACCCATAACCAGTACGCGTTAAAACAAATTTCTAATTACGTTAAAGGCAAGGATATTATCTGCAACACGAGTTTTCCACCATCTATTTATGTATACGTGACCTTGCGTTCAGGATATTGGTCCAAACAGAAAAGAAAAAAAAATGACAGTTCAAAATTATCTCTGCTCAAGTACCATCCGTAACACAAAACACAGAACATAATTATAAACGAAAACAAAAATTTAAATATTTCTTTTACACACTTCATTCCCCATACAATAATTACCAGTCACTCTTAATAGGGGTAATAAATGTTAAATGAAATGTGTACGAAGTTAATTTACAGAAAATCCACCGCCGACGTTATGTTTTGCATATAATTAAATGTGGATTATAATTAAAAAAACGCTCACGTTAATCAGATTCTGCAGCTTCGCTTAATAGTAATCGCTCGAAAATTATTGTAAATTACCCGTATTTTCCGAGCAGTACGCGAAAAAAAAACTTGTAAATACAATTAAATTAAAACGGGAACAACCGCCGTGGACTGCAACTATGTAAGTTGGTTTATTAACTAACCTATAGCATTTTTTTTGAATATATATTTTTGCGCTAAAAATAAAACACAAGCGTACTTCATCGACAAAACATAAAGAAAAAAATTGACTGGAAGAAAGAAAACATCATTTCATACAATAGAAAAAAGTCAACGTGTAGAACGCCTCGGAGTTTGCGCACAAATATACCTACGCGCCATCTACTTTCTTTAATAAATCAATTGATTGTGTAAAAGACTATTCCATACGCGTACCTACTAGTTACTTTGTAAAAACACAAATAGGAAAAGTTAGCTATTGGAGCGGCTTCCCATGAACATCCTGTATGCAGGTTTACATGAACTTTTTTACTTAAAAAAGTCTCTCCTACATACTGGTAAAATTTATTCCGCCCATTATGACTCACCCTGTATACAAAACATCGATCAAATAGAAAACGATAAGCTGCTGGCGACAATGGCACCCAGTGTTGCCAACTTGGTGGATTTTACACCAGATCTAGTGCATTTAACAAGAACTTGGTGATAAAACTAGAGCTTTTGGTGTTTGGTGTAAATTCTGGCGCGTTTATATGACAACTGCTGCAAATTCTATTGATTATCAGAAAAAGTTCTACAATGTCTTTAGTTTCTTCTTATCTTTCCGTTAGTTTACACAACTTACAACATTTCTTTACTCGCAAGGGGAAGGTATAAGGAACATTTTTTAAAGACTGACGAACTTTGAGTTTACCGCCGCCTTAAATTGTGATTATTACGTTGGCAACACCCGGTTCTGGCACTAGCCTTTAACTTTTTTTCAAAATTCAATCAACATATTCCGTTCTCCGTAAACATTTAAAACAGTGAAATTACACTATAAAGTACGGCGTCAAATTCAAACTGTTTTCTGTCATTCAAAGTCACAATTTGCTTCTGGAAAGACAAGCAGGCGGAATTCTGGTAAAGTAATTGGTGTAAGACGGTTACCAATAGTTGGCAACACTGCTGGCACAGCTTATTTATCTCCTTCCTGTGTTCTTACATGAGGTTAAAACAAGGTTGAGATACTCTGAAAGCGCTTCTGAGCAATCACTCGAAAATGCTATTAATTTGTTAAGTAAGTGCACTATTTAAAAAAAAAAACAACCTCAATTGTCAGAAGACGTCGATAAAACAGAACACGATAAGCCGTTGGCGACACTGGCGCCGCTTATGATTGTATTTTATAGATTAATTGACTGCGCAAGTTTGTTAAGTACACCATTTTTTCTTTTTATATCAAATGAAAAAGCATTTCTTTTTGCGCTAAAAATAAAACACAAACGAAAAAGTTGGCTGGGAGAAACCATACTTCTACTTCCTAGGAAAAAAAACACCGTTTCTCCACTTGGATTCTCTTTCTTTTTGGTATTTTTTTTCTTTTTTTTTAGTCGTATTGACTAAACCCAAATTTTCTTAATTTCGAGTAAATACCAACCAAACTCGAGCCAAATTGGCTAAAGACTTCATATACATGTCACCTTCTTTCTGCAATGAATGTTAAATTTGTTATTTAAGGAAAAAGAAAAAGAAAAACATAACCTCAATTGTCAGAGGACGTCGGTAAAGCAGAAAACGATAAGCTGTTCGTCGATTATTATTGTATATAAAGCAGAATTTCTTTGTGCAATGAGTGTTAAATTTGTTATTTAAGAAAAAAAAAGAAAGACATAACCTCAATTATCAGAAGACGTCGGTAAAGCAGAAAACGATAAGCTGTTTGTCGATTATTATTGTATATAAAGCAGAATTTCTTCCTGCAATGAGTGTTAAATTTGTTATTTAAGGAAAAAAAAAAGAAAAACATAACCTCAATTGTTAGAAGACGTCGGTAAAGCAGAAAACGATAAGCTGTTTGTCGATTATTATTGTATATAGAGCAGAATTTCTTTCTGCAATGAGTGTTAAATTTGTTATTTAAGGAAAAAAAAGAAAAACATAACCTCAATTGTCAGCAGAAGACGTCGGTAAAGCAGAAAACGATAAGCTGTTTAAGCGATTATTATTGTATGTAGAGCAGAATTGCTTTCTGCAATGAGTGTTAAATTTGTTATTTAAGGAAAAGAAATGAAAAACATAACCTTAATTGTCAGAAGACGTCGGTAAAGCAGAAAACGAAAAGCTGTTCGTCGATTATTATTGTATATAGAGCAGAATTTCTTTCTGCAATGAGTGTTAAATTCGTTATTTAAGGAAAAAAAAGAAAAATATAACCTCAATTGTCAGCAGAAGACGTCGGTAAAGCAGAAAACGATAAGCTGTTCGTCGATTATTATTGTATATAGAGCATAATTTCTTTCTGCAATGAGTGTTAAATTCGTTATTTAAGGAAAAGGAAAGAAAAACATAACCTCAATTGTCAGAAGATGTCAGTAAAGCAGAAAACGATAAGCTGTTCGTCAATTGTTATTGTATATGGAGCAGAATTTCTTTCTGCAATGAGTGTTAAATTCGTTATTTAAGGAAAAAAAAAAGAAAAATATAACCTCAATTGTCAGCAGAAGACGTCGGTAAAGCAGAAAACGATAAGCTGTTCGTCGATTATTATTGTATATAGAGCAGAATTTCTTTCTGCAATGAGTGTTAAATTTGTTATTTAAGGAAAAAAAAGAAAAACATAACCTCAATTGTCAGAAGATGTCGGTAAAGCAGAAAACGATAAGCTGTTCGTCGATTATTATTGTATATAGAGCAGAATTTGATAGAGTTTATGTATAGGGTGTTTAAAAAAAACGGTAAATTGAGATGGATGGTTTAGAAGAGAGTTGTTTGAGTGTAAGTGTGTTTTGAAATCATGCATACTGGATGGTGTTCTAGTGTCGTGATGACCCAGATCGGATCCTGCAAAGTACCTGGGCGGGCCGCCGTGAAGCAAAGAGCCGGCAAAAATTAATACACCGCTAATTTATTATCGCACTAAAGCAGATTTCGCAACCAGCTGATTGCCGTTAAAAATAATACCCGAGATGCGGACGATCGTGTGAACTGGAAATATTGTGAAAGGACGGGCGACTGGTGACGGGCGTGGGTGATACGAATAAATGACCGTCGTAACTGCACTTCTGGGATTGCGGTCGTGTTAACAATAGCGTTAGATCTTTGATATGATAAATCTTATTTTTGACACGTTTGCAACTTCATTATGCCGCACCATTGTTCCGGATTAATTCCACGCGAGGACTCAGATTTGTTTTAATTAAGAAGAACGAAGAACGACCTTCTTCTTTCTTCCATACGTCAATTCAACCTATTCAGAGTTACTAATTACCTACAGGAAAAATAACCAAAATTAAGTTTATTAACACAATAATATTGTTTAATAATAATAAATTTGTTTTGCCTCCAAGTCAAAATTAAACATGTTCGTCATAGAAGCATGTGCTTTCTAAATGCTTTATGAAAAGATGAATTCCAATCTCGACCTGATTACCGAAATGCGAAGCAACCAGCACATGAAGAACTGTAACTCCGCGTCAATGTATTTGTACATACGTACGATTATTACGGTACACGTCATTAGTTTTAATGCGAAAAGGAAAGATGAGGTTATAAAAAATTGTGACGGAGAACGAGATGGATAATTCGTTTGAGCGTTAACAGGCGAACTGTCATTTGTCAAAATGCAAATTAAATCCGCCGCGTAAACGGTTTTAAATTTCATTCGAATTCTTTTCCTCCTCCTTGACATTACCGCACATAACACGACAACATAAAAAAAACCTCATTTTCACAATCAGGCAATTTTTAAAAACAAAAAAAAAAATAATAATTAACCGCCCGCGCGTCGCCTCGTTTCGAACGAAAATCGAACGCGCCTTGGTTTTCACTTTCGAACAAAGAAAGAACGACTCGCTCGGTATTATTAACCAACCACGGAAATTCAATCAATACGAACTTACGGATTTACATAGGAACAGAGGGGGTTAACTTTTATTATTTTTTGAATTCTGCGACAAAACAAACCATTTGAAACAAAATCGAAGAGAGAGAAAAATAGGGCAGAAGAAAGGGTTGCCAAATTTCTTGAAGGCAATGTCGCCAACTTGTTGATAAAAAGTAACCAAAAAGCGCGGCATTTTTTTTTCTAAAGTTAAATTAGTTAAATCAATTAAGAATTTGAATTTTATATTCTTTTATGGGGGTGCATAAAAAACGTCTTCGCACAAATTTGACAGTTCCCTCAGTTTGCGACTTCGAAAATAATATTGGGATATCGAGGATCAAAACAAATGAAAACAAAACCAAAATGAAATCTGCCAAAAAAATCAGAAATGAAGGAGAAGGCAACAAAGTAGAAGGCATGAAGTAAGCAAAAAACAAAAGAAGATCGACGACAGCAAGCTAAGCGAAAAACAACAATTTCCCAGGCAAATCAAAAAAAATCGCAGAAAATAAAAGCAAACTGTAGAAAAATCAATAATATGATGAAAAGAAACAGAAAGGAAAAGAAACGAACGACGAAATACACAAGATAGTAATTGAGATGGACACAAAACAAATGAAAAACAAAAGTCAGTAAAATGCAAAAAAAAGTCAATTCGATAAGAAAAGCAAAAGAGAAATACATAGGGCGGCAAAGAATTTGATTGGAAATTTTAGTTGGGCAGCTAGAATTTTATTTAATATAAATTAATAAAGGTTTCAGAGGTTTTCTTTTCTTTCTTTTTACTTTTTTAATGAAAAATTTGTTTAATACAATACTCAGAATTTACCATAAATTGAGATGCACACAAAACAAATGAAAAACAAAAAAAAGTCAATAAAATGCAAAAAGAAGTCAATTCGATAAGAAAAGCAAAAGAGAAACAAATAGCACGAGTAACGAGAACATAAAGAAAAGAAAAAAAACACAAAAGATGACGAGTAAGGGCCGCTTGACACGGGCCTAAGATAAACAAAAAAAAAACAGATTCAATTGTTTCCAGTCGAAAAAAGGAACTAAAAGAAAACAAAAGACAACAGTAAAAAAGTGTCAATCGACCAAATATGAAAACTATGACAAAAAAAATGAAAATCGACGAAAGTTCTGCTATGCATTTAGTAAGAGCGCATGCGCAGTGTGCAAACCTTACATATACAGTGTCTGCTGAAGCTGTCCACGAATGCAAAACTTTTTTATTACTAGTTTTATCGAAAAAAGTTACTTTTTATGAAAAGAAGAAATAATACTGAACTGTTGAAACTTGACGTGGCATGTACAGGGTGATCGGAAATTGAAATAAACGAATTTCACGCTGGACCAAAGCACTCTTAATTTTCATTTTAGAGCAAAATGCAATAACTAAATGTTGCTTGGAATTGAAAAATTAATCCGAGTTTAAAGTTTCGGCCTCGTATTTAATATTTCTCCGATGTTGGTATGCCATTACGTAAACGCAATGTCACAGAAACGTGTTTGTTTCAGTTCGAAACCGTACTGCTCATGCGCGCTCTTGCTAATAGTGCTGAACGCATGCGCAGTGTGCAAACCTGACATGTACAGTGTCTGCTGAAGCTGCCGCCGAATGGGAAACTTTTTTATTACTAGTTTTAACGAAAAAAGTTACTCTTTATAAAAAATTCTGCTTATCGAAGAAATAATACTGCACCATTCAAACTTGACGTTGCAGGTACAGGGTGATCGGAAATTGAAATAAACGAATTTGTCGCTGGACCAAAGCACTCTTAATTTTCATTTTAGAGCAAAATGCAATAACTAAATGTTGCTTGGAATTAAAAAATTAATCCGAGTTTAAAGTTTCGGCCTCGTATTTAATATTTTTCCTATGTTGATATGCCATTACGTAAACGCAATGTCACAGAAACGTGTTTGTTTCAGTTCGAAACCGTACCGCTCATGCGCGCTCTTGCTAATAGTGCTGAACGCATGCACAGTGTCCAAACCTGACATGTACAGTGTCTGCTGAAGCTGTCGCCGAACGGGAAACTTTTTTATTACTAGTTTTATCGAAAAAAGTTACTCTTTATAAAAAATTCTGCTTGTTGAAAAAATAACACTGGCCTATTCAAAGTCGACGTAGCATATACAGGGTGATTGGAAATCGAAAAAATCGAATTTGACGCTAGACCAAAGCACCCTTAATTTTCATTTTAGAGCAAAATGCGATAACTATATATTGCTAGGAATTAAAAAATATATTCGAGTTTAAAGTTTCGGCCTCGTCTTTAATACTCTGCCTATGTAGGTATGCCATTACGCAAACTGAAATATCGCAGAAATGTGGTATAAATTATGACATGACATTAAAATTCAAACTTATTAAAGAGAGTGAGCGAGCATTATTAATAAATTTAAGGAAATGAGTAATACGCCGATGTAATTACCAGTTTAATTTGCTTGTTCCTGCGACCATGCTGTCCTATCGTAAAATATGTGTTCCGTGTGAATGACATTTTTTATACCAGTCGTCATTTTTTTTAAAGAAAATGATACGCTAACAGGATTGATTTTATTTATTTTTGTCGCTGGTCGGTCGGTTGGTCGGTCTACTTTTATATTAATGTTTCCTGTACATTAACATACTTAATGTATGCGGCGAGGAAGTCGTCGTGTATTTGGGTAAAATCAGGATGAGGCGGGGGGGTGTACTGTTTTAAGAGAAGATTTTGCCCACACGTCTTCGTGTGTGACAAAGCTAAGAGTGAGCTTCATCGTCGTCGTCGTCGTCGTCGTCGTCGTAATCTAGAGAAAGCATCACATAAATTTATTTACCCAGATTTGGAAGGCTAATAATAATTTACTGGTATGAATATATTCTTGTAAGGGGCGTTGTATAATGACTAGGCAGGCCATCGTGTCCACCCACTATGGCATTATAGTAGTCACAGGTTCAATTCTTAGACGACGGCAACTTGTTACCTGTTACTCTTACACAACTCATATAATCTTTAATAATACCTTAGTTCAATTTACAAACTCATCGTATCAAAAACACGTACGCTCCTAGCTATAACTTCGTTATTAAAGAAAAATACTAACTGCAGGTCGTATAAGTAGTTTTACGTGACCTTTTCCTCAGCACAAATATTTTTGAAAGTGCCACATACCACACGTCGTTTTTAACAACCTTATTCACAAGTTTAACAATGCAGTTTCATTATTCCAATCAATAAATAAATGATATACATGGCTTTTTCTGTTTTTAAATTAATTTGCGTCCAAAACTTATTTAGCACCCCCTGTAACTACGTATACATTTATTTTTTTTTTGATTAAAGTTAAAAAATCCCCAAGGCAAACTAATCCAAGAATAGTTCTTTTAAGATAGCAAAGGCGCTGAAACAGTGGTAAATGATGTACATAAAGAAAGATCTCAAAGGCACACAATTATAAATTCCAAGCCCCTGGCCTCACCGTGTACAAAGTCAACGCTATGCACCAACTTTTAATTAAAACAAACTCGGTACTCTTGCATACAGATCAAAGTGTTCGGGAGTGCTATTTATAAAAAATTGAAGAGACAACGTACTGCATTTTCACTTCTTTCATCTTCATCTCATCTCATCCCATCCCATCCCATCCCATCCCAACCTCTTAGATCCCGTTTCGTTTATATTAATATTTAAGACAGTCGTTAAAAAAGGAATTTTATTTGTGTGTATGTGTGTGGGTGTAATTTTGTTTCTGTTAATTTCATACATACTTAAAATGTTATCAAAAAAGAAGTTCTAGGTGTAGTTTTGATGTATGGGGTGATGATGAGGACGTTCGTTATTGTTGGTCGTGGTGGTGGTGGAGGACGAGGATAAAAGAACCAGTTGTGAATCTCTCTGTATAACATACTATGTACAATAAGGCTTAAAGAACAAACTAATTAATTAAAGGTGATAATATTTGCATTTGTCGACATTCTTCGCTACAGTATGCGAAGGCGAAAAAGTTATTTAAGAATATCTGGTGATTTTTAGATGGAGACGAAGCGAGGCGAGCATATCTCTTTGTAAAATATATTCCTAAAATGTCACTGACATATTAATATAAAACTGAAGAGCAGAAGCGCTGCATACTTTGCTGGCATAGTTTAATTTGCAAGTCAGTAGCTACGCGCCGACAAAGAGAGCCAAGAGATATTCTTCGGCAATTAATTAAACTTACTCTCCACGAGTTTACTCCACGCCATATCCTACGACAAAACAGAATATTACACGAAAATTTCAACACACAAAATAATTGTTTTAGAAAAAGAAAAAACTTTTCCCCCCAAGCACACACCAAATATAAACTTTCAACAACCACATTTCTAATATTCAAAATCAAAATCCCCCAAAAAAAAAACAATTAATTTATATACTCATACAGACACCCTGTAAGTATCGAAAAGACGGAATTAGGAAAAGAACAAACACAATGAAGAAATTAGGAGCTTGGTCACATCATGACAAACATCCTGTATTTAGAAATGTTTAGACCGTTGACAAACAAAATGAAAAATTTCAAACCCTTCAAGCAAAATCGAACAGAAAGTTCGTTAATTGTAGGTGGAGAGTATAATACAAATTTGCAAGATTACAGAAAATAACCCAGAAGAATGAAACCACGGTTGCCAACCTAGTGATTTTGTCACTAGATCTGGTGATTTTCTATTGACATTTCATTCAATTCAACACTTTGTCAATGGTTTAGTGATTTTTGCATTTAATCATAACTAATATGGTGACTTTCTATTAAAATTGCATCATCCAAATTCAAATTTTGAACACGGTTTAGCGATTTTTTGTATTTAATCGTAACTAGTTTGGTGACTTTGTATTGAAATTTAGTTCGGGTTTCAATTTGGTGCATGGTTTAGTGATTTCTCGCTTTCAATCATAACTAAACTGGTAACTTTCCATTATAGAGTTCAAATGTAGACATTTTCTTGCATTTAGTCGTAACTAATTTGGTGACTTTCCTTTGAAATTTCTTTCAAATTTAAATTTTGTGAACGGTTTAGCGATTTTTTGCATTTAATCGTAACTATCTTGGTAACTTTCTATTGAAATTTAGTTCGAGTTTCAATTTGGTGCATGATTTAGTGATTTTTCGCATTTAATCGTAACTAATTTAGTGACTTTCTATAGAAATTTCATTCAAATTCATATTTTGGGCATGGTTTAGTGATTTCTTTGTACTTAATCATAATTAATTTGGTGATTTTCTATTGAGATTTCATTTGAGTTCAAATTTAGTGATTTTTTTGCATTTAGTCGTAACTAATTTGGTGACTTTCCATTGAAATTTCATTCAAATTCAAATTTTGAACACGGTTTAGCGATTTTCTGTATTTAATCGTAACTATCTCGGTGACTTTCTATTGAAATTTAGTTCCAGTTTCAATTTGGTGCATGATTTAGTGATTTTTCACATTTAATCGTAACTAATCTGGTGACTTTCTATAGAAATTTCGTTCAAATTCAAATTTGGTGTAACTAATTTGGTTACTTTAATAAGTTTCGTATTATAAAATAATTAGCGACGTTCAACGAACTTAAAAAGAACTGCTGCATCTTGTAGAACTGTCAAATTAAGCCCAGTGTTGCCAATCTAGTAGTGATTTTGGATCTCCAGGTTTTCCTTGTAGGCAATGTCACCAACTTGTTGATAAAATGTAGCCAAAAGACGCCATTTTTTTCTGAGGTCAAAGACAAAAAGAAAACAAAAGATCGCCGGTTTGGGATACCAAGCGCTACCCCTTATACAGTGTCTACTGAAGCTGTCGCCGAATGGGAAACTTTTTTATTACTAGTTTTATCGAAAAAAGTTACTCTTAATAAAAAGTTCTGCTTATCGAAGAAATAATACTGCACCATTCAAACATGACGTAGCATGTACAGGGTGATCAGAAATTGAAATAAACGAATTTGACGCTCGCCAAGAGCACTCTTAATTTTCATTTTAGAGCAAAATGCAATGACTAAATGTTGCTTGGAATTAAAAAATTAATCCGAGTTTAAAGTTTCGGCCTCGTATTTAATATTTCTCCTATGTTGGTATGCCATTACGTAAACGCAATGTCACAGAAACGTGTTTGCTTCAATTCGAAACCGTACTGCTCATGCGCGCTCTAGCTAATAGTGCTGAACGCATGCGCAGTGTGCAAGCCTGATAGGTACAGTGTCTGCTGAAGCCGCCGCCGAATGGGAAACTTTTTCATTACTAGTTTTAACGAGAAAAATTACTCTTTATAAGAAATTCTGCTTATCGAAGAAATAATACTGCACCATTCAAACTTGACGTAGCATGTACAGGGTGATCGGAAATTGAAAAAATCGAATTTGTCGCTGGACCAAAGCGCTCTTAATTTTCATTTTAGAGCAAAACGCAATAACTAAATGTTGCTTGTAATTAAAAAATATCTCCGAGTTTAAAGTTTCGGCCTCGTATTTAATACTCTGCCTAACTAGGTATGCTATTACGTAAACTGCAATGTCACACAAACGTCTTTGTTTCAGTTCGAAATCATACTGCTCATGCTCGCTCTTGCTAATGGTGCTGAACGCATGCGTAGTGTGCAAACCTGACATGTACAGTGTCTGCTGAAGCTGCCGCCCAATGGTAAACTTTTTTATTACTAGCTTCATCGAAAAAAGTTACTCTTTATGAAAAGTTCTGTTTGTCGAAGAAATAATACTGCACTGTTCAAACCTGACGTGGCGTGTACAGGGTGATCGGAAATTGAAAAAAACGAATTTGACGCTGGACCAAAGCACTCTTAATTTTCATTTTAGAGCAAAATGCAATAACTAAATGTTACTTGGAATTAAAAAAATATATCCCAGTTTAAAGTTATCGCCCCCTATTTACATGCGACTGTCGTTGACAATCCTAATGCAAAGTGGAATTAAAAAAAAATGGCACGTCACGACAAGCTGTTACGTGCACCTTGTATTTAGAAATGTTTTTTTTTTTTTTTTAATTTTGGAAGTTGTTTTGTTGCTTTTGTAAGTTTTTCATGGAATAAAATGACTGTGGGTATCTTTGGGTGGGAACTTGAAAGAGAAAAAAAAAGATGAAGTGGAGATTGTAGCTGAGAACTTTCAAAGAGTTAAACTGAAGTTCCAAGTAAAAACATGCAAAGGTTGTCGTTTTAAAGTTTGTTTATGAACGCAAATATTGAATTTATGAAATACCTCCTCATAGGTCTCGGTCGTTAAGGGGGAATTTTGTTGCATAGCACTGCCGTTATCAACTTTTCGTATTTAGCCATAAAAGTCGCGTTAATAGACCCACAAATAACTAGCGCTAATTTAATTTCGCCAATAAAATCAACGGTGGTTTTAATAAAATTGTTAATAGCTCGCTCCTTGGCTCTCTCTCTGGGTTGCTGAGGTTGACCATCGCGCAAACGAAGGAAAAAAAAATCACTAAACGCAAGTGGTAATTTTCTTAACGATACCTTACATAGCGTATAATAAGTATTTATAACTTCGCATGTAACTCACTTTATGTTTTGAAGTTTTAATTAAACCCAATAAATAATAAGTTACGGGATAGATATTCATTGCACGCCATCAAAAATTTACCTATTCATGTGTGTCATCAAGGGAAGAAAAAAAATCCTCTAAATTACTAAACTCTATATAATTTTTAATCAAAACTAGATAGGATCTTTAGGTTTGTTTTGGTTCTCGAAAGGACAGTCCAAGATCGGTCTAGAACCATGGGGAACATGCGCACAACAGAACAAAGCGTTGCATTTTTTGTTATGCGCATGCTTTTGATGGTCCTGACAAACAGGAGCATGCGTACAACAACGTGAACGTTGCATTTTTCTGTTACGCGCATGCTCTTGTTGGTCCCGATAATTAGGACCATGCGCACAACATGAAACACGTTGTATTTTTTGTTATGCGCATGCTCTTGATGGTCCTGGTGATTAGGACCATGCGCACAACAACAACGCGCATACTTTTAATAGTACCGACGATCAGGAGCATACGTACAACAAAAAAAAAAACTTTTTTAGAAAAATTTTGTGCAAATCGTTTTTGATTGCAGTAAGATGTCGCTATTTTATATGTTCAAAAAAAAAAACGTTGCACTTTTTTGTTACGCGCATGCTCTTGATGGCTCTGATGATTAGGACCATGCGCACAACATGAAACACGTTGTATTTTTTGTTATACGCATGCTCTTGCCGGTCTTGATGATTATAACCACGTGCACAACAAACAGGGCGTTGCATTTCTTGTTATGCGCATGCTCTCGATGGTCCTGATGATTAGAACCATGCGCACAACATGAAACACGTCGTATTTTTTGTTATACGCATGCTCTTGATGGTCTTGATGATTATGACCACGCGCACAACAAACAGGGCGTTGCATTTTTTGTTATGCGCATGCTTCCGATGGTCCTGATGATTAGGACCATGCGCACAACATGAAACACGTTGTATTTTTTGTTATACGCATGCTCTTGATGGTCTTGATGATTATGACCATGCGCACAACAAACAAGGCGTTGCATTTTTTGTTATGCGCATGCTCTTGGTGGTCTTGACGATCAGGAGCATTCGCATCATAAAAAACACTGTTGTGTACATGCTCTTGATAGTTCCGGGACTGTTCGTGCGTGTGCGTAGGGGGCGGGAGGGTTGTAAATGTAAATGAAAACGAAAAGGGAGTAAATAAAATTAATGAATCCGTAAATATCTGCAATAAGTTGTCGTTTAACATGTGTCGACTGTTAGTGGATAAGGGAACATGACTCTTGGAATCATAAACACTGGCTTAATGATCTTCTTAACGGCTGTTTTGGAGTGGTCAAGATTTGAAGGCACTGGCCATCCTCTTGCCGCCGACGTTATAAATAAGAGGCCATCTCAGATTGCGATTCTCGCCCGTGCCTAGCCCAAGACTGGTTACACAATAAGTAAAACTCACATAATGTCGCACAGAGTAGGTTGGCAGTTACATGCTATCTAAAGGTGAGTGTCCATATCCATTTGTCAGCCTTTTACATCTCGGTCGCGAGAGTCGCATTATACCACGGCCAATAAATCTACCTTAGACATTGTATTTCCTGTTAATCCTCATCTCTTCACCATAAACAAATATATTTTTCATACCTTTACTACCTTAATTTATCACACAAACAGAGAACACTTTCACATTTATTATATTTAGATGTGTGTAACCTGAATTATTATGTTACTTATCAGTGTTGGGGGTGCGAAAATTTCGCTACGCCCCACTCCAATCTGAGCGGCGTTGACGGTGGTGTATTGCGTATACGGCAGTTTACGCTAGTTCAATGTCAGTCGAATGGAGGTGTAGGTTCTTATTAAAGCTCTAGATTGTTTGTTTTTTTTAACGTTATTTCAATATGTTCAGTGAGGAAGGATAAGAAAAGGATAAGCAAGAAGTAGCAGTAGCTCATCAGGGCAAAATGAAAAATTCTGAAACTCATTTAGTTTGTGGTGTTGTTAAATTGATTAAGCATCGCAAAGATGGATAGAGTACGTCGTTTCTCCAGCATGAACAAGAAGAAATGTGCAGAACAGCCGATCAATTTATAATTACCGACGTTTACTTACTCATAGTTAAAGAATTTGATTATTAAAATGTCAATAAAATAAATTACTGAGTTAATGATCAAAACGAACCGAACGTACCGAGGAAAAACAACAAAATGTGAATGTCGACCAATAAAACCAGACGTATGAGATATATAAACATAATGAGAAGGTTTATTAAGTTAAACGACGATTAGCCATAGGTGGTCTTTGCAAAATGATGCGTTTTTACTCTTTTGAATGTTATTTAATACGCGGTAGTATTTTCGTTCGTTGTAAATTATACTCCTGGCTCTTTACGTTAAACATTCCAGATTTAACAGTTTTTTTCTTTCTTTTTTTTTGATAAACAAGCTCATTTTTGCGAGTGAATTTAAAACTTGGGTCTTGTAGGTTGATGACTGAGACTGTCAATGTTCATGAAGGACTGATACGGACGCTGTATACCTGTAGAATGTAGTCACCTTTCACCTACATTCGAAGCAGTTAAGTCGCCATCACATCTCGATGTATATAAAACAGTGGCGGTACTCTTTCTTTAAAACCAGCACGAAATATAATAGAAAATCCGAACGACCCTTATTTTACAAACCATCAACATCATTCGAGATGCGAATTCATTATAAGAATCTGTCAAATCAAACGAAAATCAAACCATAACAAGCTTTTACTAAAATCTAATGCTGGTGTTGGTTTTTTTTTTTTTTTTTAATTTGGCGTCGAAGGTGGACGGCGACGTGTTAATTCTGAACGCACCACTTTTTTTAAACAACTGAAAACTGCCATCTGTTTTGAGTTTTAAAACTGTTTCCTTTTCGAATAAAATAGCGCAGAATTTTCGTGGTGGACTCGTCGAAATTGTTTTGAAAAATTCCCCCGATTTATTATTAATAAACATCGAACTAAAAAGCAAGGTTAGGTATGCGGTCAATTAAGTTCAAATGTCAAATAGTTGTCAACTGTCATTTCGACGATGGTTCACAATTATTTAACTTTTGCAGCCATACTTAAAAAAAAAAAATCTTCAAACCGCGAAAATAAATGTCTGCAATATCCGAAATCTCGGTAATTAATTACACAGGACAAATTGTTGTCGGAATTAATAAAATCACAGAAAAATCATTAAGATAACGTTTCGAAAAATTGATGGCTTGTTTCTATTTTAAAAAAAAGAAAAAGAAAAAAAAAGAACACGGATTCTATTTTATTCGAAACATCTTAATTATTCGGCCCGGGGATCGTTGACACTGCCGAATAAAAATGTCATCCCAGAAACGAGTTTCCTTCTACTAGGCGAATAAAAAATGCTCGCGCTTTTTAATTTAATCGATTTTATAAAATATGTATAGTTGCGGTTCGCATTCCAACGAAGCGGCCGCACGTCGTCATAGAGCCGCTACAAAAAAAATGGCTTTGCCTGTTTAACTACAAACGTACAAAACTATTTTTTTTTATCGACACGCTTAAGTCGAAAATTTCCAAATTAAATAATTAAAAACCAAAACTCAAAAATTAAATTTGAGTCCAACCAAAGCAAGGAAAATTAAATTTAAAACTGGGAAAGCGAAAGTTACAAAATCGAAAAACGAAGCAAAAAAAATTAACACATTCAAAAAGAAATTAATACTCAAAACTCAAACCCAAAACCTCAAAACTTAAATTAAAAAATTAAAACTCAAAATCAAAGTTAACTAACGCTCGAGGAAAATTAAAATCGAACTGTAAAGTAAGTAAAACTTAAAAAATTCTGAAATGAATTTGAGTTCAACCCAAGCAAGATAAATTAAATTTAAAAATTAAAACTCAAAGTCAACTCGACTTGAGCCTAACTCCAATCCGGGGTAAAAGTAAGTAATAAGTAAGTAATAAGTAAAACTCAAGATAAATTTGAGTTCAACCCAAGCGAGGTAAATTAAATTTAAAAATTAAAACAGCACAACTTAAAAAATGTTGATCGGAGTTAATCCCAAGCAAAAAAAAATTAACTGTTTAAAAAAATTGAGTTGAGTCGAGATTAGGTGGAATTCTAAAAGTAGTGCTCTTCCGCTGATGAGACCTCAATTAAGGCCGAAATCGCTACAGAGACAATGCTCGAATACCCTATTGTAATTAAGCCGATTTATCCCAAATTTTTAATGGAATTTATTTTTTTATTATTCGTTTAAATGTGAAATACATTTCGTTTTTCAACAAAAAAAATTACGGTGGTCCAAAAAACAAAAAAAACAGTTGATTTTTGTTGAAGTTGAACGACTTCTTAGTACCAATAATAACGAACTTCCCGGATCACCCTGTACATTTGCAAAAAAAAGTTAAAATACACAAATGGATTATTTAAAAAAAAAAAAGAAGTATTTTGAGTCTGAAAAATTTTGTCGAAATCATAAAAGAACAAGCTTTCGATCATTATTCAATTACAAACAGGGTGATTCAAAATAAGTGTCCGACCCTTTAACCACCTTAGTCATCCTTAGAAGGCCATCTAGCTTTTTTTTAATTCTATAGTCTATTGAGTATGATTTTGTTATATTTTTGTTGCCCCGTGACGAAACAACCACCATTATTATTAATGTGTACATACTGGGTGATTCAAAATAAGTGTCCGGCCCGTCAACTACAGGTAGTACACGAAAAAACAAAACAAAAAGGCTCTATGCATAGAGGGTCTAGTATGCATAGTTTCTAAGATAAGAAGCATTGAAGTTTCAGATATAAATTGGTTGATGGGAACCCTCGCTGAATAGAAGGAAACACTAGCATTTACCTTCAAACAAAACAACTTTTTTCATTTACCTTCAAACAAAACTTTTTTGTTTATGACTTTCTGCGAAAAAAAAATGGATAACACGCAATTGATTATTTCGGACATCGAACATGTACATGCATGCATACGAAATGAATCATAGTTTCCATTTTGGACTCAAAGGAGGTTGATTTTTGGAATGTCTCTGATAAATCTATTTCTTGCAAATGCGTACTTGAATGACTCTAGAGTAAATATGCTCCTAACGGATCGGAGACTTATTCTGAATCACCTTGTATAGTTTTTTAGAAAGAAATAATTTTTCAAACAAAATAATTGAATTTTTTAACAAAGTATTTGAACTTTTCAACCAAATAATTGATTTCTTAACAAAGTATCTGAATTTTTCAACAAAATAATTGAATTTCTCAATAAAATAATTGAATTTCTCAACAAAATAGGAATTTTTCAACAAAATAATTGATTTTTTTAACAAAGTATTTGAATTTTTCAACAAAATAATTGAATTTTTGAACAAAATAATTGAATGGAATCACAAAACGTATTGGTTAGCTCGGTTTCTCCACTTGTTCAGTTCGAGTACACCCTGTATGTACATTTATTTAAAATAATAATAACAATAATGAAATGCAAAGAGAAATTAAAGGTTTGAACAAAGGTACTAAATCAGCACAGTTCGTGTTCGGGTAGTGATTTTTTCTATCTATCCTTGTCGCACAATAAACTCATTTAGGGACAAAAAAAACACAGTCGAAAAATTTGTTATTCGAAGTGACGTCTGTCAATTAACCGTGGCTGTCTGTTTAATGAGCGATGACATAACCTAATACATTTCTGATTAAACAGTCGCAATCGGTCGTGAAGTGGTACCAACGTAGTAAACAGAATTCCCTAAAACCATGTTGCTTTCTTCATTGTTGCTCTTGCGACGTTTGCATTTGTTATCTTTGTTACACAATAAATTTATATGGCGTTATCTGAATAAATTAATTAAGTAGATGAAAATAAATTAAAAGTTTTCGAAATGTAGGTAGGTAGGTACGTGAATGTTAAATTTGTTTGGGGTTGTTACTATTCTGCAAGAAGATTTCGCCCATAATTGGCCATTTTTCATAATTATTATTCAAACATTTATTTTTTTTTTTTAGAGGGGGAAGAGTCGAATTAAAACATCTTTGTATGGAAAAGAGAATTTACGAATTATAATTAGCTTGATGGAAATATAATGACCCGCCGCATTATGTACCGCTAAGTGGATTTATTTATTTTTGCTTTATTAGTGGAGGGATAAATGAACAATTTAGTGTATTCATAATTTATAATAAAGTACCGGGGGTTAAATCTGTAAATAATGCTGTAATTATTTAAGGTGAGGTATAAAAGTATTTAAAAGAGAAAATGAAACTAGTAACAAATCTCACACAACAATTTAACGCTGATAGTACGATACAAAAAGCTAATGTCACAATTCACATAGTTAATCACAGTTTAGTAACAAGTTTAGTCGTGACTTCGTTTAATGATAGCCTAGCCGAAGTCAACAGTTGACCAGTTCGATATTGAGTCGGTCGCACCTGCCTCTAACCATGGCATATACGCCTTTCAAGTACCACATATCTGATTATTTCATATTTATCGATAACCGTGGCTAGCAAACAAACCTGAATACATCATTTTAACAGCACAGTTTTAACTTTTACATGCCTCTAAAATCGAACCTGCCAGACATTCATTTGCCTATTTAGTTACAAAAGTAAACCGAGTCGTTTCAAAACCAAATTACTATATCGTATAATATTTCGATGCCCACTCATTTTTTCTTTTCTAATCACACCATATATCCTGATCTGATCCAGTACGTACTTCACCTTCAAGTGGTGCCAACGATTAAAACGAACAAGGTATATTAGTATGGGCTACTACATATTCTGAGGTCGCGTGAAAGAATGTTAACACAGTATTTTTTCATGAGTGCACCTCTCTAGACGGTATTCGTAAACGCGATCACTTTTTCATTGGTAATTTCGACTTGTAATTTGAGTGCAGCTAATTAAAGGACAAAACACGAGGCTCAAATTGTCTCTCACGGTTTATAACCTGAAGCCAACTTACTCTATCTTATATATTAATACATCACAAAGCCTCAATTCATATTTTAACATACTCTTTGACACTCTCTACTATTGCAAAAAAAAAAACAAGGTGTACCAAACTGCACACGTTCACCATTCTACATCTGCAAGCAAATTAAATTGAATTTAAACCAAATTCGACTGTCACAGATGCACAGGTGACATTTGAGGAGTCACACGGGAAGAAAACCCCAAAAAAAATAAATCCAACCTGTATATTTGCAGTTTATTTCATTCAAATCCACGTCGCTTTTTAACCGATGAATTTACGAACGCGTTTCTTTCTCCAACTAACTCCATCTGATAGATTAATACATCGCAAAGCTTCAATTCATATTTTGACACACCCTTTGACACTCTCTACTATTGCAAAAAAAAAAAACAAGATGTACCAAACTGCACACGTTCACCATGCTACATCTGCAAGCAAATTAAATTGAATTTAAACCAAATTCGACTGTCATAGATGCACAGGTGACATTTGAGGAGTCACACGGCAAGAAAATCCCAAAAAAAATAAATCCAACCTGTATATTTGCAGTTTATTTCATTAAAATCCACGTCGCTTTATAACCGATGAATTTACGAACGCGTTTCATTCTCCAACTAACTCCATCTGATAGATTAATACATCGCAAAGCTTCAATTCATATTTTGACACACTCTTTGACACTCTCTACTATTGCAAAAAAAAAAAAAACAAGGTGTACCAAACTGCACACGTTCACCATGCTACATCTGCAAGCAAATTAAATTGAATTTAAACCAAATTCGACTGTCACAGATGCACAGGTGACATTTGAGGAGTCACACGGCAAGAAAACCCCAAAAAAAATAAATCCAACCTGTATATTTGCAGTTTATTTCATTCAAATCCACGTCGCTTTTTAACCGATAAATTTACGAACGCGTTTCATTCTCCAACTAACTCCATCTGATAGATTAATACATCGCAAAGCTTCAATTCATATTTTGACACACTCTTTGACACTCTCTACTATTGCAAAAAAAAAACAAGGTGTACCAAACTGCACACGTTCACCATGCTACATCTGCAAGCAAATTAAATTGAATTTAAACCAAATTCGACTGTCACAGATGCACAGGTGACATTTGAGGAGTCACACGGCAAGAAAACCCCAAAAAAAATAAATCCAACCTGTATATTTGCAGTTTATTTCATTCAAATCCACGTCGCTTTTTAACCGATAAATTTACGAACGCGTTTCATTCTCCAACTAACTCCATCTGATAGATTAATACATCGCAAAGCTTCAATTCATATTTTGACACACTCTTTGACACTCTCTACTACTGCAAAAAAAAAACAAGGTGTACCAAACTGCACACGTTCACCATGCTACATCTGCAAGCAAATTAAATTGAATTTAAACCAAATTCGACTGTCACAGATGCACAGGTGACATTTGAGGAGTCATACGGCAAGAAACCCCCAAAAAAATTAATCCAACCTGTATATTTGCAGTTTATTTCATTCAAATCCACGTCGCTTTTTAACCGATAAATTTACGAACGCGTTTCTTTCTCCAACTAACTCCATCTGATAGATTAATACATCGCAAAGCTTCAATTCATATTTTGACACACTCTTTGACACTCTCTACTATTGCAAAAAAAAACAAGGTGTACCAAACTGCACACGTTCACCATGCTACATCTGCAAGCAAATTAAATTGAATTTAAACCAAATTCGACTGTCACAGACACACAGGTGACATTTGAGGAGTCATACGGCAAGAAACCCCCAAAAAAATTAATCCAACCTGTATATTTGCAGTTTATTTCATTCAAATCCACGTCGCTTTTTAACCGATAAATTTACGAACGCGTTTCTTTCTCCAACTAACTCCATCTGATAGATTAATACATCGCAAAGCTTCAATTCATATTTTGACACACTCTTTGACACTCTCTACTATTGCAAAAAAAAAACAAGGTGTACCAAACTGCACACGTTCACCATGCTACATCTGCAAGCAAATTAAATTGAATTTAAACCAAATTCGACTGTCACAGACACACAGGTGACATTTGAGGAGTCATACGGCAAGAAACCCCCAAAAAAATTAATCCAACCTGTATATTTGCAGTTTATTTCATTCAAATCCACGTCGCTTTTTAACCGATGAATTTACGAACGCGTTTCTTTCTCCAACTAACTCCATCTGATAGATTAATACATCACAAAGCTTCAATTTATGTTTTAACACACTCTTTGACACTCTCTACTATTGCAAAAAAAAAACAAGGTGTACCAAACTGCACACGTTCACCATGCTACATCTGCAAGCAAATTAAATTGAATTTAAACCAAATTCGACTGTCACAGATGCACAGGTGACATTTGAGGAGTCATACGGCAAGAAACCCCCAAAAAAATTAATCCAACCTGTATATTTGCAGTTTATTTCATTCAAATCCACGTCGCTTTTTAACCGATAAATTTACGAACGCGTTTCTTTCTCCAACTAACTCCATCTGATAGATTAATACATCGCAAAGCTTCAATTCATATTTTGACACACTCTTTGACACTCTCTACTATTGCAAAAAAAAACAAGGTGTACCAAACTGCACACGTTCACCATGCTACATCTGCAAGCAAATTAAATTGAATTTAAACCAAATTCGACTGTCACAGACACACAGGTGACATTTGAGGAGTCATACGGCAAGAAACCCCCAAAAAAATTAATCCAACCTGTATATTTGCAGTTTATTTCATTCAAATCCACGTCGCTTTTTAACCGATAAATTTACGAACGCGTTTCTTTCTCCAACTAACTCCATCTGATAGATTAATACATCG
This sequence comes from Prosopocoilus inquinatus, assembly GCA_036172665.1. NCBI lineage: Eukaryota > Metazoa > Arthropoda > Insecta > Coleoptera > Lucanidae > Prosopocoilus > Prosopocoilus inquinatus. The sequence continues at coordinate 13,499,728 of CM069880.1, read as the reverse complement.
CAAAGCTTCAATTCATATTTTGACACACTCTTTGACACTCTCTACTATTGCAAAAAAAAAACAAGGTGTACCAAACTGCACACGTTCACCATGCTACATCTGCAAGCAAATTAAATTGAATTTAAACCAAATTCGACTGTCACAGACACACAGGTGACATTTGAGGAGTCATACGGCAAGAAACCCCCAAAAAAATTAATCCAACCTGTATATTTGCAGTTTATTTCATTCAAATCCACGTCGCTTTTTAACCGATGAATTTACGAACGCGTTTCTTTCTCCAACTAACTCCATCTGATAGATTAATACATCGCAAAGCTTCAATTCATATTTTGACACACTCTTTGACACTCTCTACTACTGCAAAAAAAAAACAAGGTGTACCAAACTGCACACGTTCACCAAACTACATCTGCAAATTAAACTGAATTTAAACCAAATTCGACAGGCGACATTTGATGAGTCATATGGCAAGAAAGCATTAATCCAACCTGTATATTTGCAATTTATTTCATTCAAATCCACGTCGTTTTTCAATCGATGAATTTACGAACGCGTTTCTTTTTTCAACTAATACTAATAATAAGATTAATACATGACAAAGCTTCAATTCATATTTTAACACACTCTCTGACACTCTCTACTATTGCAAAAAAAAGGATAAATCTACAGGGTGCCCCAAGCTGCACACATTCACCTTGCTACATCTGCAAGCAAATTAAATTCAATTTAAACCAAATTCGACAAGTGACATTTGATGAGTCATGTGGCGAGAAAACCCCAAAAAAATTAATCCAACCTGTATATTTACAGTTTATTTGATTCAAATCCACGTCGTTTTTTAACCCAAGAATTCACGAACGCCTTTCCCTTCTTTTGTATGCGAAGAATTCATTAAGTATATGTTGTTAACCGCCGGTATTATCAACTTTTTAAACGGGGCTTTAATTTAAGTCGTGTTTAGAATTGGACATTCCATGAAACTCCAACAAAACGTCAGTCACATTTAAACTGAGGTTAAGCGTCAATTAGAATGTTAAATGTTGTTAAACAACACACGTTTAATGAATTCATAAACAACACACATTTGATAAATTCTTCGCATACTAAAAAAAAAGAAAGAAACGCGTTCGTAAATTCATCGGTTGAAAGATCGATGGAATCGCGTTCGCAAACTCGCCGAAAACGAAATCACGACTTGAAAGCCTCGTTTAAAATGTTGAAACCGCCGGTATTATCAATGTTTTAAACGGAGCTTTAGTTAAAGTCGTGCTTAGAATTTGACATTCCAAGGAAATTCAACGAAACTTCAGTCACATCTAAGTGAGGTTAAGTCAATTAATTAGAACGTTACTGTCTACTGTTGGAGTTAAATAAAATATCACATTCTAAACACGACCGAAAAAAGCAGCTACTGTCATTGGTTTTCGTTTTTCGTCGTGATTACTTTCCCTATTGGCGTGGGAGGCATTAGCAAAATCTCCAAAAACGATGTTCAAGTGTTTTGAAGTTTTCTTGGGCAATTTGGGCGTTTCTTATTATGAACTCAATTCGTAGTTTCTGAACGCGTTCTTTTTTTTTAAGGTTAATTTGTCTTCGCATTTTTTAACAATTTACGTGAAACGTGGAGTTACATAAAATATCACATTCTTTAAACACGACTTGACTTTAAAATGTTTGATAATACCGACTGTTTTGGACAAGGATAAATAATAAAATATTTTCTTGGGCAATGTTAAGACGCATGCGCATTTCTTATTATGAACTCAATCCGTAGTTTCTGTACGCGTTCTTTTTTTTAAGGTTAATTTGTCTTGACATTTTTTAACAATTTACGTGAAACGTGGAGTTACATAAAATATCACATTCTTTAAACACGACTTGACTTTAAAATGTTGATAATACCGACCGTTTTGGACAAGGATAAATAATAAAATATTTTCAAGTTTTCTTGGGCAATGTTAAGACGCATGCGCGTTTCTTATTATTAACTCAATCCGCAGTTTCTGTACGCGTTCTTTTTTTTAAGGTTAATTTGTCTTCACATTTTTTTAACAATTTACGTCAAACGTGCCCCCTCCTTAATCGTTAATCTTTAATTTCCCTAAATGTTGCCAACGTTTTGCGTTCAAAATTATTTTTACGATTTGGAAAAAATCCCCGAAAGACCTTCGCAAGACTTCGTCTGCAAAATGCAACAAACAAAATAGTAAAAATAGATTTTAATAAATGATCCTAATCTAATATTTTTTGAATGGAAATAAATTTTATAAGTAAGGAAGGTAAATTTAACAATGAAATGAATACGTAAATACGTAGTAAGATTTGCCCTGGTTTTCCTTGTTGTGTGAAGCTTAAAGCAACAAATTTTCATGAAATGGCAGGATAATCCAATCACATAAGCGATTTATTAAGGAGAATATTGGAAGGAATTCTCGGGCGAGACAGGTTCCCTTCTATTTAGTTATATTTATTAGGGCAACCTTTTCTATCTTTCTGTAGCAATTTTGTTAATTGGCATTAAAGCAGCGTTTTAGGTGAATGGAAATCGAGGGCTTGCTTCTTTTATAATATTTAATTTAATTTATTTATTTCAAGCATTCGGTTGGAGGTAATTATGCAATTTTAAAAAAGGGCCCCAAAAATTAAGGTAATTTTACGTTCGGGGCAATTAAATTGACAAAATGATTAATGACTTTAAAAACTCGACCGCAAACGCATGTGATAATAATTCAAACAATGTATAGCCCCCCGTCCTTAATAATAGGATCAAAGCGTTCCCTTTTTATTTTTCTTCTAATTATTGTTATTATCTGGTGATCATTGCAGTGGCCGAAATTTTCTATAATTTCACAGAGATTATTGTGTTACTTAAACGTTTTCGTCTTTGTTATTATATGCTATTAAAAACATTAACACTACAGGACAAATCTTACACAAAATATAATTCAAGATTTCTGGAATGAAATTAAAAAGACCACCTCTTGTTAACTAACAGACTCGTTTCTTATTTCGTATTCAAATTACAGTGCGTGATTCTTTTTTAATCGCCTCTTCTCCTCCCAACCCAATTCGCTTCAACGCAGGTATCCAATTTTGGCCCCAAATTTTAGTAAAACGCGAATCAAAGCGAAATCCTAAATTTACAAGTGAACTGTCAACAAAAGGCAACGGAAATTAAAAGACCGCAAACTCGAGGTTACATTTTCTGGCTTTGTCAACTTCCGGCCTTGCATTTATGAAGACGAAGGGGTCTGTGGAATCTGGGGTTGACCGCTCTAGATGTTTTCGGTTGACAACGATTTTAACTCGACCACATTCTCCTATTTTGAATATTCCAAATAGCACACTCACAAAGTTATACAGGGCGATACAAAACTACATTTGCAACAAAAATAATAAAATATTTCAAGTTTTCTTAAGCAATGTTAAGACGCATGCACGTTTCTCATTATTAACTCAATCCGCAGTTTCTGAACGCGTTCTATTTTTAAAGTTAATTTGTCTTCACATTTTTTAACAATTTACGTGAAACGTGGAGTTACATAAAATATCACATTCTTTAAACACGACTTGACTTTGAAATGTTGATAATACCGACCGTTTTGGACAAGGATAAATAATAAAATATTTTCAAGTTTTCTTGGGCAATGTTAAGACGCTTGCGCGTTTCTTATTATTAACTCAATCCGCAGTTTCTGTACGCGTTCTTTTTTTTTAAGGTTAATTTGTCTTCACATTTTTTAACAATTTACGTGAAACGTGGAGTTACATAAAATATCACATTCTTTAAACACGACTTGACTTTAAAATGTTGATAATACCAACTGTTTTGGACAAGGATAAATAATAGAATATTTTCTTGGGCAATGTTAAGACGCATGCGCATTTCGTATTATGAACTCAATCCGTAGTTTCTGAACGCGTTCTATTTTTAAAGTTAATTTGTCTTCACATTTTTTAACAATTTACGTCAAACGTGGTGTTACATAAAATATCACATTCTAAACACGACTTGACTTTAAAATGTTGATAGTACCGACCGTTTTAGACAAGGATAAATAATAAAATATTTTCAAGTTTTCTTGAGCAATGTTAAGACGCATGCGCATTTCTCATTATAAACTCAATCCGCAGTTTCTGAACGCGTTCTTTTTTTTAAGGTTAATTTGTCTTCACACTTTTTAACAATTTACGTCAAACGTGGAGTTACATAAAACATCACATTCTAAACACGACTTGACTTTAAAATGTTGATAGTACCGACCGTTTTAGACAAGGATAAATAATAAAATATTTTCAAGTTTTCTTGAGCAATGTTAAGACGCATGCGCGTTTCTCATTATTAACTCAATCCGCAGTTTCTGAACGCGTTCTTTTTTTAAGGCTAATTTAACTTCACAATTTTTAACAATTTACGTCAAACGTGGAGTTACATAAAATGACTTGACTTTAAAATGTTGATATTACCGACGGTTTTGGACGAGGATAAATAATAAAATAATAATTATTAATAAGGAGGAGCTTTTGCAAAAAGGTAATACCTATGTACGAAGTTATTTTCATAAATATTCAGTTCATACATTTCATTAAATATGTTCATGCTAAATAAATTTAATTTTATGCCTACGTACACGTGACAGACGTGGCTTCCTTATCGCTCTCGTTGCCTAGCCCATAGGCTTGTTTTGGTTCTTGAAAGAACAGTCCTAGAACCGTCCCAGAACTGTCAGGAGTCTGCGCACGACAAAAAAGACTTCGGTTTTCCTGTTATGCGCATGCTCCTGTCGGTTCTAGGACTGTTCGTATGAGAACCAAAACAAACCTTATATTTTCTATTTCTCTTATTTGACTGACATTAAATCTATCTACACTCTGTTCGCAAATCGTTGGTACTAATAAAATTTACGATATTTAAGTTTATTATTGAGATGAGCCCAGTGGCGGCTCGTCGAGGTGGGCAAGGTGTCTCGATATCTAAATCGGCAAGTTCCGGTTACAAGTCATAAAACAAACATTCTTTCCTTATTGCAGTTGTCGCCAGGGTGGCCAGAAATTAACGACGAAGTACGGCACATGAAACAAAAGATCCCAACTGAGACAAAAAATAAAACTAGTAGAAAATAAAAGACAAGCGAGGATAAACAAAATGTGAAAAATTAAATTGATAAGAATAAACAAAAGCATAAAATGAATTAAAAAAAGAGCCGAAGTATCACGATACCAACATTTTAGAAATTTTATTGATTTTTACTTTAAAAACGTCGTACTCTTTTTTTTAATTACAAATATAGCAGAGAGGAACAAAAGAAATTTCAAGCAAAGAACAAAGACAACCGAAGAACAAGATAGACAAAAAAAAAGAAACTAAAAGTTGTCGAATTGTAATTTTAAAAATCGGAACAAATTAAAAAAGCAAACAAACAAATGAAGCCTACAAAAAAAATAGAAATGGATTAAACACAAAAGAAAACAAAAGAAGATCGACAACATCGATGAACGACGAAATGCAGTACGTAAAACAAAAGATCACAACTGAGGAGAAAAATAATTAAAAACAAACACAAAATGTGAAAAATTAAATTGATAAAAATAAACAACAAAAAAGAAGTATGTATAAGGGACAAAATGAATTTTTAAAAAAGCAGAAGTACCACGATATTAAAAAGAAAACAAAAGAACATCGACAACATCGATGAACGACGAAATGCAGTACGTAAAACAAAAAATCACAACTGAGAAGAAAAATAATTAAAAACAACAAAATGTGAAAAATTAAATTGATAAAAATAAACAACAAAAAAGAAGTATGTATAAGGGACAAAATGAGTTTTTAAAAAAGCAGAAGTACCACGACATTCAAAAGAAAACAAAAGAAGATCGACAACATCGATGAACGACGAAATGCAGTACGTAAAACAAAAGTTCACAACTGAGAAGAAAAATAATTAAAAACAACAAAATGTGAAAAATTAAATTGATAAAAATAAACAACAAAAAAGAAGTGTATATAAAGGACAAAATGAATTTTTAAAAAAGCAGAAGTACCACGATATTAAAATGAAAATTGGCGAAATTTTTGTAAATAAAACAAACTCGTAGGAAACAGAAGGGTGCTGTAAGAATGAGCCAATAAAGTGCGAAAACCGACATTTACTTTTAACAAGAAGTAAATTGTGAAAGAAAAACATTAAAAAACAAAACCCAAAAACAAATAAATGACGAAACGGCGATCCCCCGGCCGAAAACCGGCAGGGAACAAACGGAATGAATTAAACGAACGGCGAATAAAAAATAAAATTCTTTCAAACGAAAAAACAAAATATGAAACGAACAAAAGTACAAAAGAAATCACATTGTATATTTGTTTTTTTTTTTGCATCGAGTTTGCAGTGTTAAATTTTTGGATTATATTAGATGTAAATTTTATTGAGGTGAAGGCAACAACAAAAGTGGCATAAATTAGTCATCCACACCAAATAAGTCTAAAATGTAGCCCAAATGGCGTGATTTCGGCCAATCTGGTTGTTGCCTACGCATAGTAAATCATCACGAGCCGCCACTGGATGTGGGCTCATCCAGTGCATTCATCTAAGTTGTACGCTTTATGGCGCTGTTAAAATCGATTATTATTTCGGTGGGTGACTGGTTTTGACAGTTGCAAATCAATCAGAAATGCTGTACGAACGTTGCCTACCTATACCTGTTAACAATTTATGAACAGACTATAGTTGTAAAGTGATTTAATTTTTGAGATAATGCAGGCTAGAAGATTTGATCAAAAAAAAAGGAGATGACGAGCGCGTTAATTCTGATTTATGCCGCAGAACATATAAAAGCAGTAGGTAGAAAAAAAAATAGGAAGAATATAATAAAGTCATGAGTCTCAATTTGCGAAGTGTAAAGCATTGTATAGTGTATTATGTAGATATACGACATAACTTAAAAGGCCCCCGCGGTTTTATAACGCAGATAATGTAATAATGACATGGCTCGGTCCCTGGCATACCGTATTAAATAGGGAGGTGCGCACTAACAACTTTAAAAAGTTTTTTTTATGGTTTATGTGATTTTAAGGCCATGATTTTACATTAACTTCGCGACGCTACACTAAATTAAATAAACAAGTTCGTCGCCTTCTTTTTTTTTTCTTTCGATTCATCAATGCATAAAAAAATTTCTACTCACATTGTCGACGGCTTCTACCAACATCATCGGCGGCTTCTCCTCCTCCATGGGCATCATCACAAATCACAAATTTTATATTGTTTTTCAAACGGTAATTAAACGAATTAAATCACTGCACCCCGCATTCCGAACTAAATTTATTTCACAACTGAATAATGACGCCATCCCCACCTTAAGAATCTTTTATCACCAGGTATTCGTTTGTTTTTTGTTTTATCGTAGAAGGTCAAGTTAGCACCTTTTTTTGCATATACGTGCACACAGAAATAAACGAAAACGTTCAGAAATAATACGTTTCACAACATTTTTGCTAAAACATCTCAAATCAGTTTATAATTAATTCTGTCTGATGGTTATTAAATTGCATTAAAAGAATAAAATAATTTTATCTTATACAGGGGTCCTGTAAAGAAACTAAAACATTAAAACTTCATTTAAATATCAATTAGATCTTGACTGATCCTACGTAAAATTTAAATTCAAACTATTGAATATGTACTTAGAATGTATCAACAGAGTAAAAAAATGAAGAAGAAGAAGAGTAGGGGTTTATATTATTAACAATTTTGTTTGTTTTACGACAAAATCCATCACAGCGGCACTCACGGTTGTCGCATTTATTTAAGTTATTGAAAAAAATGTACTCAAAAAGCGCCAATTTTTCCAAAGCCACATTATAGAACTGAAAATAGTAGGCAGTTACAGTTTCCTGTAATTTTTCGGCACTCACGGCTGTCACATTTAAGTTATTGATAAAAATGTACTCAAAAAGCGCCATTTTTTCCAAAGCCGACATAATACGTTATAGACCAGAAAATAGTAGACAGTTACAGTTTCCTGTAATTTTTCGGCATTTACGGCTGTCACATTTAAGTTATTGATAAAAATGTACTCAAAAAGCGCCATTTTTTCCAAAGCCCACATAATACGTTATAGACCAGAAAATAGTAGACAGTTACAGTTTTCTATAATTTTTCGGCACTGACGGCTGTCACATTTAAGTTATTGATAAAAATGTACTCAAAAAGCGCCAATTTTTCTAAAGCCCATTTAACACGTCATAGAACAGAAATAATAAACAGTTACTGTTTCCTGTAATTTTTCAGCACTGACGGCTGTCACATTTAAGTTATTGATAAAAATGTACTCAAAAAGCGCCAATTTTTCCAAAGCCCACATAATACGTTATAGACCAGAAAATAGTAGACAGTTACAGTTTCCTGTATTTTTTCTTTCTGCGAAATGGTACTGTTTAAATACGGCTTGACAGATTTTAGAGCTTAGTTTTGAGCTCGCCAAGTCAAATCCGAAACTAACCTTTTCGAGAAAGAAAAATTACAGGAAACTGTAATTGTTACTATTTTTTATTTTATTTATTATCACTATTTTTTATTTTACTTATTATTATTTTTTATTTTACTTATTATTATTTTTTATTATTATTTATTTATTTTATAGATTTTATTTTAATCACATGTTTTAAAATCTGCTCTACATCAAGAACGTCGTTTTCTTAATTGCAAAAAATCTCAAGCAGAAAAACACGAAGAATAAGAACAAAAACAAAAAAAAATCGCTGATTTGGGATATTGAAAATCAGAACAAATAAAAAAAAACAAATGAAATGAAAGCAAGCGAAATGAAAGCGACCGCAACAAAATACAAGGTGTAGAGTGAACAAAAAAAAAACAAAAGAACATCACGATACAATTTTCCAGACGAAGCGAGAAATTTGTAAAAATCAAAGCAAACTGAAAAAATCAATAACTCAGATGGAAAACAAACGAATAACGAACAAATACAAATGAATAACGAACAAAAACAAATGAATAACGATCAAAAACAAATAAATAACGAACAAAATCAAATGAATAACGAACAAAAACAAATTAATAAGGAACAAAAACAAATGAATAACGAACAGAAAATTAAAACTACAAAAGGCGTCAAAAAAGTGCGAAAAATCAATTCGATAAGAAAAGCAAAAGAGAAACATGCGTAAAGAAGAAGCGAAAAAAACCAAAAGAAGTTTGACGACTAAGATGGACAAAAAAAACAAATGAATCTCGATGCGAGAAATAAAAGAAAACTAGGTAGTGGAAAACAAAAGACAATAAGCACAGAAGAAGAAAACAAAATAAGGCCGAGGATTAAGATAAAGAAAAAGATAAGTAAAAATAAAACTGGTGGAAAACATAAAATAAAACAGAAGAACCACGATAGTACAAGAACGAAAAAAAAAAGAAAACCGACAAATGTTTTAAAAACAAACTCGTAGAAAACAAAAGAGAACTGTCAAAACGAGTCGATAGAATGCGAAAACCAATTCGATTAAACAGAAGAAAAAAAACAAGAATGGACGAACGAAAAAATAATCTTCTGCAAGTTAAGAAATTGGTAGGAAACAAAAAAAAAACAACAAAACAAAACAAACGAACCGTGAATAAAACAAAATAAGATCGACGATAGACAAAAAGACAAATGAATCTCCAGGCGAAAAATTAGTAGTAGAAAACAAAAGAAGGCAAGAACAGAAAAAATAAACAAAATAAGGCAACCCTGACGGCACTTGATAACAGAAACTCGAAAACTTTGTCGATCAAGTTTAAATAAAAAAGAAAATTCTTGCGCAATTGCCAGGGTTGCCAGGTCTCGAGAATTTTCTGAACCTTAGTAAAAACAAAAACAAAAGAAAATATTTTACTACAAATTCATTTCAATGGTACTTCATAACCTTGAAAACTATCAACCGAGATTAAATTTAAAAAGAATCACAAGCACGCATGCTTACGCAATTGTTAAGGTTGCCAGGTCTCGAGGATTTTCTGAATCTCAAAAAAAAAAAAACAGTAAAAAATATTTTATGACAAAATTCATGTCAATAGTACTCCATAACCTTGAAAACTTATCAACTGAGATTAAGTAAAAAAAATCTCAAGCACGTATGCTTACGGAATTGCCAGGGTTGCCAGATCTTTTGTGAATCTAAGTAAAAAGAAAACGATAAAAAATATTTTACGACAAAATTCATTTCAACAGCAAAAATATAACCTTGAAAACTGTATCGACTGAGATTTAAAAGAAGAAAGGAATTTCTAATGTCATAAAATATTTATGTGCATATACGACAAAGAAAAAAAAATGAAGCAATGTTGCATTTTTTTAAATAATATTGGGGTGCGTTCAGAAGTTAATTTAAAACAAAACGTGTTACAGGCATCGTTTATTCGTAGAATGTGAATCAAAACACGTTTATTATTTAAACTATCACTTTTGTACATTAATATAGATAATTGAATTAACTTTCAAAGGAACCTGATTAAATTTAAATTATTTATTAGTAAAAGGAGAAGTGGTTATACAATTACGGGGCGGAAGAGAAAGAAAAGGTCCTGTATTAAGGGATTCGCCGGATCCCTCTGATACCCTTTAGGATTAGGTGCTGCAAGATTGTTGGTGTCACATCGATGGGAGAGAGAGTTAGGTAGTTTCGATGTAGAATTTTAAATATAGTAGGCGGCAGCACGAGAAAAAATAATAATAAATAAAACAAGCGAGACAATAAATTACCACCTAGCCGGAAGCTCGCGGAAAGAAGAATAAATAAAAGCAGTTCAAATGGAAATCTGCATGAGAAAGAATTACGGAAAGGCGCGTGAATAATAAATAATCTGAACGTGATTAAAAAGTATACTAGTAGTGACATCTAGCAGAAAGCGGCTACGTTATAAGTCCTATCGTCGACTTCAGATCCCAGAGGAAATTATAAAATACATTGCTATTTCCTCTTCACTCGCACTATTCTGCATAGACTCCAAATAAAATTACAATATACTTTATGTGTGTTTATTTCAAATTTAATTTTCATATTTTAATCGCATTTACATACACAACACAACCTCGCAAAATACTAAATCAAATCTTGACTCTTCGAGAAGAGAACAAAAAAAAACAAAAGAAAACTTAAGTCACACATACGTTAATTATAATAATAATAATCAAGTAAATTACTCAAACAACAATAACAAAATGACTTCCTTCATTTATTCGAATTCGAAATGCAAAAGAACTGTAATTTATGTAGATGTACCCCGCACAAAAAAAAAATCTATAGGCTCCAAGTGCCGGAACGTTACACTTGGTGATATCCTGCGACATCTTAATATATGGATCTCCGTGAGCTCATTAGTTCAAGTGTTGGCCGTCAAAGCGACACCGCTTCCGGCTAAAAGACAACGACCGCTGTCGTGAGCTGCCGTCGCTGCCTCTTCTTCATTCTACATGTGCGACCGAGCGACATTTCTGAACGTCCCGTTTATAATCGAATTTCCTATCTTAATTACTATTTGATTTGAGACCCAAAACAAAAAACGAAATTGTTTGATTGCAAAACAAAAAATGTATGTACCTGGAATACACCGAGTGTTTAAAGTCCAAGTCCCTTCACCATCACGTCAAGGTGTCGATTCACGAAGTGGCAGGAGGGGCGGGGGGGGGGGGGGGGGAGATGAGGTGATGCATAAATGATTAATTAATTAAATTTACTCGCACTTTATAATTATTCAATACTCTTTAAAGTATAGGTAGTAGAAAGAAAAAACAAAAACGGATACGTTCGCGAAATTAATTAATTTGCAAAAATAAATAACGCCGGCGAGATGGCGTTGTTGAACTAGTTGCTGCGGATAAGATCGCTATAGTTGGGAGTAGATGCAATTTAAACTGATATCATCTTTGAATTTTCATAATCATTACTCCGTTTTCTGTCCCACACTCTCGTTCTTGTGACTTGTTGCTTCATGAATATTCATATTCGCAAAGTCCTCCTCTGCGACTGTCTGTGGTGGATCCGATCGAAATTATTTTTCGTTCTTATGCATGACACCAACCCAACCATGAAAAGGTTTTTATTTATTTTATAGTAAAACAAATTGTTTTTTTTTTTTTAATAATTAATAATAGTCGTCAGAAGTTGGCAACTACAAAAATCTTCTCAAGCAATAATCATGTATGTATACATACTTACTTCTTTCAAACTTCTATATAACAAACGTCCATCGATGAGAAGTTAGCTACAAAATTTGATAGTGTCATGGTTAGATTAGAAACACAAAGACATAAATGATGTCATCGATCATCGATTTAAAAAAGTATGCGAATTGTTTTTTTTTTTTTCTCTTGGTTTAATAAAATTGTAATGTCATGTCATTCAGTTTGAATGTAGGTAATGTTAATAGGCATCATCTAGATCTAGAAGAAGAGATGAAGAATTCTTAAAGAAACGCAGTTCGTCAGGCGTTCTTTCCACGTCTTAATCTATGTAAAACCGCAGAGAAACATGGCTAATCCATTTACGCTGAGGGCGAGGCACTATCGCATTTTTACGCTAATTAAGAGGGTGCTCTAATTGAAATATATGCCAATGATACGTGGCTTCTTTACGAGTTCCATTAACGCGTCGCATTATCAGCGCGGCGTTATTCGTTTTTTTTTTTTTTTCGAAACAAGCGAGCCAAGTTTTTTGACAGCGTTACAGTTTCTGGAGGGACAGGTGTGAAAAACGCAATAAAATATAATCAATCATCATTTATAAAGCCGCACTCGAACCCTTCCCAAATTATACCTTCCTTGCAACATTCTGGCCTATTCGATCGCAATTACTATTGTTTCATGTTATAAATCATTTATGGTCCCTTCAATTAAATCATTTTAGTTAGTTAACTATACAATTTTGTTTATTATACACCACTGCTTTTATTTTATAACACCCATCGTTGTTCTAAAGTAAGAACATAAGCAATAAATATATTTGACAGAAAGCTGTACTCACCTGTAGGTAATAGTGATGGATTTTCAAACACGCACGCACATTATTTATTTAAACATTAGTTAGAACACGTATGAGATAATTGCGCAATCAAAATTATTAAAGCCGCGACACAAAATCTAACCCCATTAAGTCGAAACACGCGTGTCTTGAAATGTACCCCGGCCACGGCAAGCGAATCTTAAAAAGGTACCTCAGCCACAACATAAGCGCCATACTAAGATCATTCTCAGTTTCTATTTTCTGAGAAGTGAAATGACATCTGTGAGCGGCGAACGTTGCCAAAATTATTTGAGCTGCAGCACTAAATCTAGCCGGAAAGTTCCCGAGCCTAATTAAAACGTACCTCAGCCACAGCACAATCGCCATTCTAATGGCTTTATCTGTTTGTATCTATTTTTAGCAGCGCCGGCTCGTGCATAACATATTTGGATAGGCGGCAGACATACTCCCAGAGCGCTTGCTCTGTCTAACACATAGGAACAGAGAACAAACAATACACCTACCTACCCAAATATATTACGCAGAACCGTCGCTGATTTTTGGAGAAGTCAAATGATGTCTGTAAGCGACTAGTGAACAACAACGTTGCCAAAATTATTAAAGCTACAGCGCTAAATCTAACCCGAAACATCCCGTTGCCAAAGTTATTAAAGCTACAGCGCTAAATCTAACCCGAAACATCCCGTTGCCAAAATTATTAAAGCTACAGCGCTAAATCTAACCCGAATCATCCCGAGCCTGATTAGGTCTAAACACGCGTATCTTGAAATGTACCTCGATCACGGCATAAGCGAATCTTGAAACGTACCTCAGCCACAACACAAGCGTTAAGCCAATAGCGTTATTTGTTACTATTTTGAGAGAAGTGAAGTGATGCCTGTAAGCGACATTGGCTCTGATTATAAGCGATTTTTCGCGACGTACCTACTTTTAATTTACTTTTCAAAGGTAACTCATACCAATGCGTTTTCGCAACAAATACGTATGTTAAGGGAATGTCTTGAAACGTTAAACTCATGATGTTGTTATTAGATACCATAACTTACCTACCTTTTGAGCTGTGTATGTGAGATAAAAGTGTCATAACCACACTATTTCACCAGTTTGCAAGCCGCGGGTAATCGTTAGTTACAAGAGCTTTATATTTAAACACGCGTATCTTGAAATATACCGCAACATGTGAATCTTGAAACGTACCTCAGCGGCAGCATAAGAGCTATATTAACGGCGTCATCTGTTATTGTTTTGAAAGAAGTGAAGTGATGTTCGTAAGCGATCAGTGATCAATTTGACAGTTTGGAGCAACAAACAAATTAAATTTATTTATTGTTCGAAGACCTCTACGAGTACCGTCTACAGTTGGCGTTTACAGTATTCAATTTTAAGCGATTGATTGGTGAGTACTAACCTAATTTTTTTAATAAAGTTTTAAAAAGTCCCCTCGCTCCGATTTTCCAAAGGCAACATCCCGATTTAACGTCGTCCCTTAATCTAGAGAGAGTAAAAACGTGCTCGTAGTGATACCGAACATATTTACAGTCGAAAGAGAAAATGCTAAACAAAAAACAGTTTCCTGTAATTTCTTTTTTCTGAAAATGGTAGTGATTAAAAACAAATTCGCAGAGTTTACCAAAGCGTTAAGCTTGTTGAATATGAAAGCTTTCAATTTTCTTTCAATGTGGTATGTGAAATCGTTTTTAATCACTGTCATTTTGACTAATAATAATTACAGGAAACTGTTTTTTTTTGTCTGCTTTCGACAGTAGAAGGGGCCCTGAAAATTAAATTGTGCCTAGGGCCTAGGGCCTTTCAAGTGCGCTAAATCTAGGCGCCAGTGTTAAAAGAAAATAGAATTTGAATTTGATGTATTTAAAAAAAAGAAGATTAAATCAATTTTTTTATTTGTTGTCATAATTAATTAATAGATGCAAATTATAAAATAAAACCAAAGCTAATAATACTCGTGGTCATGTAGATAGAGATGTGTTTATGTACGACGCTGTTCGGAATATGGAATTTCATCTGGACGATGATGATGGTAAGAAGGGGGAATCCCGTATGCATATCTGCGATCGCCTTCGGAATAAATCCGTCTTTCCGGATTCTTCTTAATCTCCCTGACGTTAATGTCCGTCGAAACTTTTAAAGAATAAGGGCTTTTGCCCCGTTCAATTTCATCGTACCTGGATTTAGAGGGTGAATACGGCTTCCTGTATCGGTAGGGGTCAGCACCGCCGACGGCGAGCGGGGCCGAGCTAAGAAATCGGCTATCGTAGCGGTCGCGATAATTGTACTGATCGTTTAAATCCCCGTTAGGAGGAGTTCGAACAACTTCTGGCAGCGTGGCGTAATATATGATCCGCCTTTGCTTGTTATATACAGGGCGTTCCGTTGCTGGGAACTTACCGGCGTTGTCAATTTCGTAACGCGGCCGATCACGCGGATAATAATAATTAGGGCGGTAAGGAGGAGGCGGGGGAGGAAGAGGAGGATAACTCTCATAATGCCGAGGGGGGCGCTGATAATAATTCCTATCGAAATCACGCGGGTAATTATTATATTCCTTGATTAACTCCCCCCGATCGAGCGTTTTATAAACGGGGGTGGGCGAAGACTCCGATCTTCTTTGAGTAACAAAATGCACCCTCGGAGCCCGTATGGAATCCGAATTCGAAATCACGCTATCTTCGTAGGATTCCCCCTTCGAATTTAAAACGGGGTAAGGTTGTTTAACCCACTGTTCTTTGGTGGCCCCCCTCGGTTCCCTCGAAGAATCAAACTCGCCGCCATTGCTGGGGGTTAACAGTGTCTTCCCCCGACGTTTCAACCTCATGTCATCATCAGAATCATTTAGGTCACGCTTGAATCTAATAAAATCATCGATAATCAGGTTGGTGTTTTCAACCCCCGTTTTGTTTAGGGTTTCCGTCGCATTCTCCAACTCGAGCACGGCTAGTTCTAGGGGTTTCCCCAAGTGCTTCTCGATGTCCCTTTCGATTTCAATGGCGACTTGCAAATTCTTTGAGTCTTCAGCGGAGGGGGCACTTCTTTTAATCCGTTCGCTTCCCCCTAGGAGTGAGTTTTCCCTGCGATTTAAAAACGAGGGGAAATTCGAGTAGAACCCCTCGGTTTTGTCCACCATTTTGTAGTCCTCTTGGAAAGCGCGGATTTCCCTGAAGAACTGGTTTTCCGGGGCACCCCCTGCGTCCAAAGAGTCGACCATTGTGTATTCCTCGTCGTCTTCGAAGACATTCCGGTTGAATTCCTCATCGAAGGTGTTTAGGCCGTAAATTTGGGGGAATACGACGATTAGGACGACCAAAAAAATCTGCATATCTGTGGGGAGGGGAAAAAATAAATTCTTTTACAATTTTTTTTTTAAATAAATCTCGTAAACGTCGAGGTCGGACTACATACAACTATGGATGCATTGACCCATGGGGTAATTGTCATTCCGGATATCATCAATGAAAGAACCGGATGAACTAACTGCCATTGTTTATCTAATTTTATAACTAAATAATATACGTGTGATTTTTCTTTTTTAATTAAAAAAGGCATTTTGGATTGGATTAAAGAAAAAATCAAATAAAGAAAGCAATTTACTATCCGTTATAAATTATAAAATAGATAATAATTTGGTAATTAAAATGAGGTGGGGTGTTATTAAATTAAAAAAAATATATAAAACGACACTTACTGGTGGTGTTTGGAGGAGCGAGGACTTTTTTTGACGAGCCAAAAACGTAAACTAACTGCACGCATTGACGATGTCACAAAATTGATGGAAACTGGAGGGGTATGCAGAATTTACCTTCGGCAGGTGGATGACCATACTGTGACGAACTGGCTCGGAACAATCCATTCATATCATTGTTTGCCAGGCACGTAAAACAATAATGCCGATAAATTTCTAAAATCATTTCGCAGTTCAAGGTATGGGAAAAAGGTTCGTTTCAGTCGATGGGTGTCCTCAATAACAGCAAAATGCAAAAAAAAAACAAACAAAAATGAATTTACTAATAATAATAATATTTACTTTGCGTTTGTTCATTTCGAAGTCCGTAATATACAGCGGCCGACAGAAAGTTGCGTCACACAGGGGGAAACTTTTTTATTATTGAGTTCTCAAAAAAAATTATTCTTTATGAAACCTCGTACATCACCCCAAACGCAATACACGAGTATCAAAGTTTGAATACCCATGGTCGTACACCGAGGAAATCAAAATATTTGAAATCGACGTAAGAGTAAACCACCTGTATTTTTCAAGATACGCAATAACATTATTTGAAAAAATTATTCAGCAATATTATGGGATTTCAAATATGAAATCGTGGCCGCCTGCGATCAAAACAAATTCTTGAACACGGAAACGCATTGGATTTATTTTTTTCATCTCAGACACCCACGCTTTTATATTTGGGATGTCGGGACAATCCCGAATAACTTTTCCAAACAATATTTCCGCGTATTTCAAAAAATAAAGGCACTTTACTCTTATGCCGGTTTCAAATATTTCGATTTCCTCAGTATATAACGCGAGGTATTTAAATTTGAATGCACGCAACTTGAGTTTGGGAAGATGCGGCAGCTTTCATAAAGAATAAATTTTTCTGAGAAATCACTAATAAAACGATTTCCCGTAAGTGTCCGACTTTCTGCTAATACCTGTATATTAATGATAATAATAAAGATGGGCAGAATTTTTAAACTAAAAAATTCGTCGTGTGCATTTAAAATAAAAATAAATAAATAAATTGTTCATTGCATCAGTTGTGATAAGGACGGCGCTGAAAGTGTTGAGGCATGCTACGGAAATAACTTGGAAACGACGTGGATTCATCCTAAATGTTTTGCAAACAGACTCATCAACGCATATTAGATTACTACTGAAATTCACTCTGTTATCTTTACTGTGAACAGTCTGGACTGGAAAATATCTCGATATTGTCGAGAATTATCACGTATTTCCTGAGCCTATATCACTTTGCCAGCGGTCCTCAAACGATCCTTCGCAGTCTACCAACACGAAAAGGAATCATTTACAATTTCATTATTCAAATTTAAGTATTGGATTATCACGTTCAGAAATAATTATTTCTGAACGTTTGGACTTTAACTTTAACTTTAGGTTAGACTTGAAGCAGATCAATCAAAGACGTGCTTTAAAAACCCCGGCGATTTTTATTTGGCGTTTTGAAGTCGCCTGCTGCTTCATTGCTTTGATGTGAAGATTTTTGAACGTACGGCGTAGATTAATCGCACGCCACAAACACACAGCCTCGATATAATAACATGCGGCCAAATAAAATTCGGATTAGAGAGGGCGGCGTTGCTCGTCGCGTAGAAATGCCCCCGCCCCTGTCATTATTTCTGAACGTTTGCACTTTGGGTGGTTTCTTTTTAAGGTTAGGTCAATCAAAGACGTGCTTAAAAACCCCGGCGATTACTAAATCAGATTCTTTTTGGCGTTTTGATGTCGCCTGCTGTTTTATTGCTTTGATTTAAAGCCCTAAAGATTATGATTTTGCTCAAATAGAAAATATTTCTTCACAAAACCAAAAGGCAGCTTATTTTTTATAGCATGCGTCCGAATAATATTCCGGAAATTCCAATTAGAGATTAGGTCACTCGCTTTTGGTGCATTTTTAGAGCCTCCATTTTTATTTTATTTTCTTTATTTAAAACAAACACAGGGTAAGAACATCATGATATTAAATAATGAAATGTTAAAGAATTTTTTATTGTTTAATATTTGTTGGTGTAAATTTTAAAAAGAAGTAGAAGCGTTGGATGATTAGCTTAGAATGGAAGGAAGAAAGAAACGGTTCGCAAATGATAATTAAGTAATAAACGAGCGGAAATAAAAAATATTTGCAAGCGCAGGAATTGAAAAAGCTCTATGTTGGATTATCACGTTCAGAAATAATTATTTCTGAACGTTTGGAGTTTGCGCGGATTTTTTCTTTTAGGTTAGACTTGAAGCAGATCAATCAAAGACGTGCTTTAAAAACCCCGGCGATTTTTATTTGGCATTTTGAAGTCGCCTGCTGCTTCATTGCTTTGATGTGAAGATTTTTGAACGGACGGCGTAGATTAATCGCACGCCACAAACACACAGCCTCGATATAATAACATGCGGCCAAATAAAATTCGGATTAGAGAGGGCGGCGTTGCTCGTCGCGTAGAAATGCCCCCGCCCCTGTCATTATTTCTGAACGTTTGCACTTTGGGTGGTTTCTTTTTAAGGTTAGGTCAATCAAAGACGTGCTTAAAAACCCCGGCAATTACTAAATCTGATTCTTTTTGGCGTTTTGATGTCGCCTGCTGTTTTATTGCTTTGATTTAAAGTCCTAAAGATTATGATTTTATTCAAATAGAAAACATTTCTTCACAAAATCAAAAGACAGCTTATTTTTTATAGCATGCGTCCGAATAATATTCTGGAAATTCCGATTAGAGATCAGGCCATTCGCTTTTTGTGCATTTTTAGAGCCTCCATTTTTATTTTATTTTCTTTATTTAAAACAAACACAGGGTAAGAACATCATGATATTAAATAATGAAATGTTAAAGCATTTTTTATTGTTTAATATTTGTTGGTGTAAATTTTAAAAAGAAGTAGAAGCGTTGGATGATTAGTTTAGAATGGAAGGAAGAAAGAAACGGTTCGCAAATGATAATTAAGTAATAAACGAGCGGAAATAAAAAATATTTGCAAGCGCAGGAATTGAAAAAGCTTTATTTTGGATGATCACGTTCAGAAATAATTATTTCTGAACGTTTGGAGTTTGCGCGGATTTTTTCTTTTAGGTTAGACTTGAAGCAGATCAATCAAAGACGTGCTTTAAAAACCCCGGCGATTTTTATTTGGCGTTTTGAAGTCGCCTGCTGCTTCATTGCTTTGATGTGAAGATTTTTGAACGTACGGCGTAGATTAATCGCACGCCACAAACTCACAGCCTCGATATAATAACATGCTTCCAAATAAAATTCGGATTAGAGAGGGCGGCGTTGCTCATCGCATAGAAACGCCCCCGCCTCTGTCATTATTTCTGAACGTTTGCACTTTGCGTGGTTTTTTTTTAAGGTTAGGTCAATCAAAGACGTGCGTAAAAACTCCGGCGATTACTAAATCAGATTCTTTTTGGCGTTTTGATGTCGCCTGCTGTTTTATTGCTTTGATTTGAAGCCCTAAAGATTATGATTTTATTCAAATCATTTCTTCACAGAACCAAAAGACAGCTTATTTTTTATAACGTGTGCCCAAATAATATTCCGGAAATTACGATTAGAGATTAGGCCACTCGCTTTTGGTGCATTTTTAGAGCCTACATTTTTATTTTATTCTCTTTATTTAAAACAAACACAGGGTAAGAACATCATGATATTAAATAATGAAATGTTAAAGAATTTTTTATTGTTTAATATTTGTTGGTGTAAATTTTAAAAAGAAGTAGAAGCGTTGGATGATAAGTTTAGAACGGAAGGAAGAAAGAAATGGTTCGCAAATGGTAATTAAGTAATAAACGAGCGGAAATAAAAAATATTTGCAAGCGCAGGAATTGAAAAAGCTTTATGTTGGATTATCACGTTCAGAAATAATTATTTCTGAACGTTTGGAGTTTGCGCGGATTTTTTTCTTTTAGGTTAGACTTGAAGCAGATCAATCAAAGACGTGCTTTAAAAACCCCGGCGATTTTTATTTGGCGTTTTGAAGTCGCCTGCTGCTTCATTGCTTTGATGTGAAGATTTTTGAACGTATGGCGTAGATTAAACGCACGCCACAAACTCACAGCCTCGATATAATAACATGCGGCCAAATAAAATTCGGATTAGAGAGGGCGGCGTTGCTCGTCGCATAGAAATGCCCCCGCCCCTGTCATTATTTCTGAACGTTTACGCTTTGCGTGGTTCTTTTTAAGGTTAGGTCAATCAAAGACGTGCATAAAAACCCCGGCGATTACTAAATCAGATTCTTTTTGGCGTTTTGATGTCGCCTGCTGTTTTATTGCTTTGATTTAAAGCCCTAAAGATTATGATTTTGCTCAAATAGAAAATATTTCTTCACAAAACCAAAAGATAGCTTATTTTTTATAGCATGCGTCCGAATAATATTCCGGAAATTCCAATTAGAGATTAGGTCACTCGCTTTTGGTGCATTTTTGGAGCCTCCATTTTTATTTTATTCTCTTTATTTAAAACAAACACAGGGTAAGAACATCATGATATTAAATAATGAAATGTTAAAGCATTTTTTATTGTTTAATATTTGTTGGTGTAAATTTTAAAAAGAAGTAGAAGCGTTGGATGATTAGCTTAGAATGGAAGGAAGAAAGAAACGGTTCGCAAATGATAATTAAGTAATAAACGAGCGGAAATAAAAAATATTTGCAAGCGCAGGAATTGAAAAAGCTCTATGTTGGATTATCACGTTCAGAAATAATTATTTCTGAACGTTTGGAGTTTGCGCGGATTTTTTCTTTTAGGTTAGACTTGAAGCAGATCAATCAAAGACGTGCTTTAAAAACCCCGGCGATTTTTATTTGGCGTTTTGAAGTCGCCTGCTGCTTCATTGCTTTGATGTGAAGATTTTTGAACGTATGGCGTAGATTAAACGCACGTCACAAAATCACAGCCTCGTTATAATAACATGCGGCCAAATAAAATTCGGATTAGAGAGGACGGCGTTGCTCGTCGCATAGAAATGCCCCCGCCCCTGTCATTATTTCTGAACGTTTACGCTTTGCGTGGTTTTTTTTTTAAGGTTAGGTCAATCAAAGACGTGCGTAAAAACCCCGGCGATTACTAAATCTGATTCTTTTTGGCGTTTTGATGTTGCCTGCTGTTTTATTGCATTGATTTAAAGCCCTAAAGATTATGATTTTGCTCAAATAGAAAATATTTCTTTACAAAACCAAAAGATAGCCTATTTTTTATAGCATGCGTCCGAATAATATTCCGGAAATTCCGATTAGAGATCAGGCCACTGGCTTTTGGTGCATTTTTAGAGCCTACATTTTTATTTTATTCTCTTTATTTAAAACAAACACAGGGTAAAAACATCATGATATTAAATAATGAAATGTTAAAGCATTTTTTATTGTTTAATATTTGTTGGTGTAAATTTTAAAAAGAAGTAGAAGCGTTGGATGATAAGTTTAGAAAGGAAGGAAGAAAGAAACGGTTCGCAAATGATAATTAAGTAATAAACGAGCGGAAATAAAAAATATTTGCAAGCGCTGGAATTGAAAAAGCTTTTCCTAATGTAACGAGCCAATGCATCTCGAGGGATGAAACAGTATATGTATAATTACGTTTGTGCTAGGCTATGGTTGACACCAACTAACAATAATAATAATTTAGTCGAAACTAACAATTCCCCTGTGCATCTGACACGCGCATGACTGTTAATATCGTATAAAGACACATTATCTTAAAACGATGTGCCAGACGATGACAAAATATTTAAGTTGCACGATGTTCATCAAAATTGAAATCGCGGCGGCCGTGCAAAAAAAAAACTGAGTGCCAGAGTGAAGTGAAGTATAAAGTGAGGTGAGTGAGTCACTTTTTTCTCAGCCAAACACGAACACTAATTACGAATATAATATTAGCATGCCCCCTGGGACGCTTTTTCATACCCACCAAGGCATGATGCAAGAAAACTGTCTCATCCCAAAAGAACCTAATCACATGGAGCTCTGCTTTAACGATCAAACCGGCTTAAGTGAATACCTGAAGTTCCCTGAAGCGGAATCTCCAACGAAATTCGCAAATTTGGATGCGACAGACGAATTCATTACGCTTTTCGACAAAATCAACAAAGATTTCGACGAAAATCTTGAGGATGGAAACGGAAGCCACGGCCCAAACGAAAACTTCAATTTCAACCTGACTTACCTGGAGAATGATTTGAATATTATTTTGGAGGGAGACTTCAACGCCTCTGACAATTCAATCAATGAAATACAAGAAAATTACGAAGTCCAAAAGAGTCTCTCTGTGTTAGGCGTCGATTTAGATTTGTACTGCAACACCGACAACTTGGATTTCGAATTTCTAGAAGAAGACTTCAACAACATCCTCAACGACACTTCCTCGTACACAACCGCAGAAAACGGCGAGCTGAAAGAGCTGACGGAATTCTTAAAATGCGAGTCACTCATCGATGGATGCAACAACAACAACAACCCAGAAGTAGACCTATCAGATAAAATCTTACAATCAGCTGATGCGTTGCAAATCATGCACATGTTCCCTCATATCCACGATGAAAAAAACAGAAGAAGGCGCTCGCTGCTTTACGAGAACAGCTACAAACCAAAAAACAAATGCAAAGAAGAGGCTAATAAAGCGTTCACCATGAGGAGCTACAACCGAAAACCAGATCCCCTCCTCAACCACGATTACACCCACAAGAAATCCGAAGAAGAAAAGTTTTTTCCCTGCCCCGTCGCCAGCTGCGAAAAGGTCTACGCCAAATCCTCGCACTTAAAAGCGCACTTGAGGAGACACTCAGGGGAAAAACCCTTCGCGTGCAACTGGCAGAACTGCAGTTGGAAGTTCTCGCGCTCCGACGAGCTCGCCAGGCATAAAAGATCGCATTCCGGAATCAAACCATACAAGTGCGACTTATGCGAAAAGGCTTTCGCCAGATCGGATCATCTTGCCAAGCACATTAAAGTCCATCGGAAGAAAATGGCGCAATACGGAAATTATTACATCAAGAAGAGAGTGAGGATGAGTGCGTCGTCATAGCCCCAAAAAAAAAAAAGAATACGTCCAATATGTTTGTTAAACAATTAATTTGATTTTCCAAAAATCAAATTTAAAAACAAAAATGTAATAATCATCGTAATTGTCCGGTGAGGATCCGGCTTCATGAATTTATTCAATCTTGAAAAGTGTCGCCACCTATCGTAAACCCGGTGAACTTCATAAACTGTAGCGATAAGAAAGCGCGCCAAATTTGAATTAATTTGCTCATTCGTTATTAATTACATCGCGTTTTATTTCATTTTAGTTACAGCCGTATGCGAAACAATTTGACTTTTAAATACATAATCGTTAAAAATGAATGAGTCGCATTTAAATAAATGAATTCTTCACAAAAATTCGCATTTTAATTAAATGAATTCTTGACCAAAAAAAAAAAAAAAAAATAGCCAATGAATTTATTTATATTGTAATTGTAATAAATGAATAATAACAAATATATTGTTGCAAGAATGTTATTATTTATACTCATAAAGACTCTTTTAAAGAGAATGAATTCGATTTTATAAGTGTATACGTTTTATTTAAAATGAATTGTAAATGTAAGAACTCAAATTGCTTTCTTCAATCGCGTAGAGTTGATTTTTTTTTTTTTAATTAAAGGAAACAACCTGTACCTAAAGTATACTTTATTGAAGGTAATAAAAAATATTACACTTTGATGATACAAGGCAGTGAGCAATTTTGTTGTTTATTTACACAGTGCGATGAAGCACCAGTACGTCTTTTTATTTAGAAATTTCTAGTTCTTAAGGCACTGCAATTACAATAAATAAGTTGATTTTCCCTCTTCCTATATAAGAAAAAAATAATAATAAACGAACGCAAAAAATCACATTTGATAAAATTTACAGAAACAATACCCTAGGATTAATACTCTGTAAAAGGATTACTATTATTATCTACATAATCGCATAAATGTGTGTAATACTTTGCATAAACAATATATAAAAAAAAATTAACTAAACTCTAAATTTTTTTTTACTCACGAGAGATCAACGTTCATATAACACTGCCACTATGCTAAAAAGATATGGCTGCCAATACAAATCACAAAAATGCTTAATGGAATGGAATGTTCTTTTTTTTATACAAATTAACTGCCACTAGTCTATGAGCTTAAATCATTAAATCAAAAAAAAAAAAATAACGTTAACAATAAAAATAACTCGCACTCTTATTAACAACTAATGTTGCAAATCGATTTATTAATATTTAAGACGGTGCACTCAATTTAAATTAAATGAACGAAATTCAATTTTGATCGGTGGAACTTAATTTAACTGAACTTAGGCTTGAATTCAGAAAAAAACAACCAATTCGAGTTAATAAAAAATTTGACTCTCAACAACAAGAATAATAATTTCTATAATAATAATAATAATAATAATAATAATAATACACCATATATTATTATCATTATTATTAAAGCTAAAGCTTCGATAAGAAGTTCAGTTAAAATAATTTATGGTCATTTGTACTAACTGTTTAATTACGTGTGCTTATTTATATTCGAAAACTAATTTGTACCATAATAACAACTTTAATTTACAACATTAGTAAAATCTTCGTCGTGGAATGTTTATTACAAGTAATGTAAATGTCAATTATTTCTTCTTTTTTTTACATTGCTTCTACCATGTATAAAAATGTCTTACGCACTCACGTAAAAAAATACATTACAAAAATTGTAACTATATTAATAAATAATAAGAAAATAGTCGTAGATATGAAAAATAAACCTAAATTGAATGCTAATACAACGTAAAGTCATGTAAGATGTTGATTCTTTTTATGATAACTCAGTCTAGGCTCAATATTTACATTATTGTTGCATGTCCTATATCATCTTCTTTGGTTACACGAGAAGAATTATTATTATTAAGTACAAACATTTTACTTCAGCACCAGGATTCCTCACCACCGTCGTGGCTGTCTTCGTCACTTGGGTCTTCACCGTACATATCTGCCAGTTTACGGAAGCGGGGCCCAAAACTTGACAGGTAATTGAACTTTAAGTCACCGTCATCAGTGCCTAAAATACACTCGATTAATTTGAGTACGATACGAATAGATTGAGGACTTACAAGATGCTAAGGAAGATAAAGAACCGGTGCTATTGCCATCTCCTTCATACGCATAGTAACGCACATCATCAAATGGATAGCTGTTAGGGTCACGGTCGCATGTATCTTTTTTGGTATCGAGGAAGCCACTTATATCAGGCACCTCCGCTCCTTCTTTGTACAAATTTTCTTTAATCACCGGCTCTTCTTCATGCATCCTTGGGAACACAGACATGTCATATCCGGTATCGACTTCACCACCGCCCTCATCCTCATAACTAATAATTGTTTCACGTATGTCATCCGTGTCCTTCTCATTCCAATTATTTTCCTTCCTTCTATGCACGACGACGGCCAATAACAAAACTGCAAAAAAAAACATTAACGTTAGTACTCATCATACTTTACCGAACAATTAATAAGACCTACTAAGTAAAATGGCAACGCAAACTAATATGGCAACCAAGAAGTTGGAATCTATTCCGAAGGTAATGGCCTGTTTTATGCCGTAATTGCAGTTCAAAAGCGCATTCTTTTGCTCCCCTGGTTCTCCTAGGTTGTACAAGACTCCGTTGTAAGTCAAATTCCTAACGCAGCCATGAAATCCCTGACTGGTCGGGGTGAACTCCCACTTCAACATCGTCGCAATCTCTTTTAAATCATCCCTCGTGCCCCCAATTTGCAGGGGGCCGTTCACATTCAGCAGCGAATTAGGGCCTTTCGGGTGACTCAAACTCTGGCATTGACTTCGGTGGCAATCATCTACAGAGAGCTGGACTTCCTACAATCAAAAAAAGAGAAATTGCTTTCATTTCGTCAGTTTTTTTTTAATTAAAAAAAATACTACCTTAGGTGACATTATAATACTAATAGAGTGACTAGCGCCATCTGTCAGTTTTTTAGTGAGCAGGGGAACTTCAGTAGTTCCAGAACCGTAATTGAGCAACAATACCGGAAAACCATTGCGTAATTCCAATGACATAAAATCTACAATTGCGTTTATTAATTTTTAATTATGAATGAAAGCGTAGTAGGGGGTTTCCCCCCCAATCCTCACCGTAAACAAGAGGCATTGGCCGTATCGACAGAGGTCCAATATAAAAAATTAACCCGTTTTCATTCTGCGGGGCGATTTCTAATTTAATCTCGGAATTATTACAGGCCTGGAAGGGAGGGTACATAGCCCAACCATCTCCGTTGAAACCAATCGAAGAAGACTCGCATGAAGGTGCATCCGGGCCATAGTTGCAAATGCAAGTTGGAATGCCCGTCTGGTTGTTGTAGTTTATACACTGGGCAGAATCCGGAATGCAATTGCAAATGGCTTCGACGACTGCCTGGACTCCGACGAATGAAGTTCTGTTTGTAAAAACTATCGCTGGTTGGTCCCTGATGTTGAGTTTGTTTGCGCATGAGTTTTCTGGACCGCACACATCTTCTTTAAGGCACTCGCTGATACTAACCATAACGAACTCAACCCCCAGCAACTTTTCAAGCTATAGCAAAACGATATGCCATGTTGCAACGAAGACAAAAATTAAAATAAGCACAATACCTGTTCCATGTGTAAACTAGTTTGCGAATTAAGTCTTTCCGGTGCGTAGTAAGGCGAGCCATGCGCAGAAAATCTAACATCGATGACCGAGCTATTACTAGGAGGAATGAGGACCGTAAATATATCGACGTTAGCGATCGAGGTGTTTAATATTTGCGAAAGCTGTCTTTGCAGCACTTCCTTGCGGCTGTATTCACCGAGTCTTGCCACAAATTCCTCCGTTGTGGCGCCCTGCAGTCTCACAGAGCCTGATTTTCGGACGGCTTCCTCCGATATCTCTCTTACAGTTACAAAAACTTCAGCTTCCACAGTGTTATTTACAATCAGGGGCGGTGCATTTTCGATTACCACAAAATTCAAGGTGAAATTGCCTTCGGGGGTTCCCCTATTCATCGTGAGCATACCGTCGTTCCTATCGAGCCTAAAATGGCGGTGTTCGTTGAACTTCCACATAAATACCTTGTCTTGTAAATCCCAGTCATCCGGGTCATCGACGAATACTCGGCCAATAGGGACGTTCGCAGCCTGATCCTGTAAAAAATTCATCAAAACAAATCTGACGGTTATTTTCATTAAAACATTCCCTGCTTTTTAATCAAAATACTCATTTCCTAATTTTTACATACTTGAACATTTTTTCCTAATTAAAATTGTTGCGTTATGTTTAAAAATTATAAGCAATCAACTTTAATAACATGCCTGTTTGTTTAAAAAAATAAAATGAATCAGAAATTAAAAAAAAAACAAGAAGTCGTTGTATAGGCAACCAAAGTAGCACAACCGCTTTCACGGTTGCCTATATTGAAAACCCTAATAATTTTTTTCTTAAGTCAAAATTCACAATTAACTTAAGATTACGCGTTCTCCCAATTTTTTTTTAATATTCAAATTTCCCAATTTTTTTCTAATTTTAGAAAACACAAATTTCCAGTTTCTCAATTAACTTCACTAACTTTTGCATTAAAACAAGCACAAATTCCCTGAATTTTCCCTGTAAATGCGAGCATTTCTTAAATCCCTGATTTTTCCCGGTTTTCCCTATTAATTAATTATTACCTTGTAGTTGTAGACGAATATTTCGCTTGAGCCATCTTTAGCTGCGTTATCATTTTCATCACCGATGATTACACGTAATATGCTAATTCCTTCTTGGGTGGGGGTTCCACTGTCACGGACTGCGATTGGTAGGTCGTAGAATTTCCTTTCCTCCCTGTCGAAGGTTACTAAAGCTGAAAGAATGTCCCCGGTGATGCGGAACATGGTTGTGATATTCGAATGGACATCGGCTGCAAACGAATAAGAAAACGGGGGGCCATTCTCAGGGCTGTCGTAGTCCTCGGCTGTAAGCTGCACTATATCACCGGGGTCTTTGTTTTCCATCCAGACAACTTCACCCTAAAATTTTGCAATTTTTAAGAAAACTCAACACAGTTTGATTTTTTTTTTTTTTAACAACTCACATTTGTTAATCTCGGTGCATTATCGTTTATATCATCCAAATGAATGTAGATTTCTGCAACGCTATGCAAAGCATTCGCGCTGTTGTTATCATCGTAGGCCTGTATAAAAGCTTGATACACCGGAGAACCGTTTGGTTTATCCCTGTCTAAGGGCTTGATTAATTTAACACAACCGCTTAAATGGTCCACGGTTAAAATTTCTGAATAACGTCGGTCAACTTGGTATTCAATTTTCTGCGGGGCTGATCTGTCTCTGATGTCCGGGTCGAACGCAGTTAAAGTTATGATGCAATCATCCGGGATTGTCTCTTCCATTATCCGAATGTCCTTGTCGTAGTCCTCAAACACTGGTATCTCATCGTTCACATTCTCAATGCTAATTAAAACCAAAGCCTCATCAGTGTAAACCCCATCAGAAGCCTCCACGGTTAAATTGTAACTTTCAATCTTCTCATAGTCCAATTTGTTGTTTACTCTGAGTCTTCCCGTTGTCGGTTCAATCCTAAACGCATTCCCCACATTACCGCTTTTAATTCGGTACTCAATTCGAGACGCAGTATCTCGATCTAAGGCACGCACTTCCATGAAATTCAGGCCTATATCCGCATCTTCCGAAATGTTATCAGCCCTGTAAGTACTGTTTTGGAATTCCGGTTTATTATCATTGCGGTCCTCAACTGTAATTCGAAACTGCTGCACAACCGAGTTGGGCTCATCTCTAGCCAACAATGCACTCGGGGAATTATCGTAAGCCCTAATTTGCACATCATACACGGCCACTGCTTCTCGATCGAGCACCCTTTTCGTTGTAACTTTCCCCGTGTCTTTATCTATTTCAAATAAATCCTGGTGAGAGAGTAATTCGTAACTAACGATGTTATTCGCAGACGTCCCATCCCTATCAATAGCTCTGACCTGCAATCAACACACATAAAATAAACTTACTAGTACTATTTTATTATTATTGTTGTTATTAATGACCTGCATAACTTCTGCTGGGGGGTCTTCATTCTCCAAGACGCTCCCGGAAACAATTTCAATGAACGAAGGTATTTCATCGTTAACATCTTCAATTTCGATATCGATTTGCGTGGTTGCAGCAAGCGAGTCTTTGTTTTTAATTCGAATCGTCAGTTGAAACTCGGGGTCTCGCTCATAATCCATCTGCCGGCCCAAACTAATTTTTGCCTGCGCCCCCGTACTCGCTGCAGTCAACTTGAAATGCGACTCCTTATTTGTCTGCCTGGTTTTCCCGATGATCAACTCGAATTGTAGGTCCTTCAGGTCTATGTTTGACCTAAAAACAAATCGAATTTCCTCTTGAATTTTTTTAAACAGCGTGTACTTACTCGGCTGTGATGTTAACCAAAGCGGCATCGAAGTCGTTGAAGTTTTCCTTAATCCGGATGGGTTCTTTTGGAAGGTTTATGAACGTCGGAAGCTTCTTGTCTGAGCCGACTACGTTTATTTTTACATCGGCCACGTTTTCCTTTCGTTGTGTTTCATCGATGGGGTTATCGTTAACAACCACTTGCGAAGTAAATACAGTGCCTTTTTTCTGCAGCAAACACGTAATTTAGTTTTTAGTCCTCCCCTGTTGTAAGCGAGAGCGTACTTACATTTACTAAAGACTGCTTCAAATAAATAACACCCGTTTTATTGTCGATTCTAAAATAGTTTTCGAAGTCGCTTGCCCCATTATTACGCAGGGTATAAGTCAATCTTGCATTGTCACCGTCGTCTATGTCATAAGCGAAAACCCTCATGACTTCTCTGTCGAGTGTTAAACTTTCCGAAACACTCTCTTCATTTTTCTACAAACAAATGATTTTTACACACGAAAAAGAAGAAAAGTTGCTGATACTAACCAATTTATCAAAGTTAGGGGAGTTATCGTTAATATCTAAAACTGTTATTCGCAGGGTGCAAATGTCAGCCAAAACAGGCCAACCGTTGTCGACTGCTTTCACAGTTAAAAACAGTTCTTTCTGACGCGTGGGCTCATCTCTGTCGAAGACAACATTGGTCGTAATCTCCCCAGTAACGTTGTTAATGTTGAACTGACTTCGCCCCCCTTCCCTCTGTATGATCGCATAAGTAACAGTCCCTCCGTCTTCCGGTGGATCTGCATCTGTAGCTTGCACCTACGATAACGATCAATTAACTTCCAAGACTCTGGTGACGACTCTTTTTTTAAAATTACTTTCGTCACGTGTAGACCACGATCTTGTTCCTCCTCGATGGAATAATTCGCACAGTTTATGAACATGGGCTTGTGGTTGTTCCCTCTCGTTCGATTGTTGCTTACACCTCTCTGTAAGATCCTTAATTCCGAAGACTTAAAATGAATCGTCGTGGAAGGATCTGCAGTGTAAGCACCTGAAAGACGTTTTTACTTTTATAGTTGTTTAATAAATAAATAATAAGCAAAATAAAAAAACTTGTTGCGCGTAATCTTGGCATTTTAAAAATTTGAGCTTCCCCTGGTGGTCATTTCGCAAACTTAGAAAACAAAGTAGTACACAGCGCTGCCAAATTATTTTTGAAACATGTAGCCAACTGCAAAACTCATCGGTGGATAAAATCGCCCATTCGAATGATCTCTGTTAATTGAATTGGTGTTTTTATTAAGAGAGACATTTATTTACAGGGTTCCCATTCATTTTATTTTCATTAATAAAACATTCCAGGACGTCTCCAGATTTTTTTTATACGAGTGACTGCGATTACGCAGCTTCTTTCAGAAATTTTCTATTGTTTCTCCCGTTTTTTCCTTAAAAAAAAATAAAATAGTAATTCAATTAATTAAATCTCCTTGGAGAAAGTTATTTAAATTACCTTTAATTAAATTTAATCATAAACAATTAATTCTCTAGGAAAGACTATTCAAACGAGAAATCTTAGTATAGGCAAACTAATGAACTCAAATGCTTCGCACGGTTGCCTATACTAAAGGCGCTAAATTAAATTTTCTGGCCAAGAAACTTATGAAACTTCAAGATTAATTATTGAATGAGATTGTACAACCCGCTCAGCTTTAATTAAATGTTTAAACAATTTTCCAACAACTCTCCTAGACTTCAGAAAGGAAATAATAACCGTATGAAAACTACTAATTTATATTTGTTTTTTTCACCTGTATTAATGGAAAAAAGTTGAATTGAATCACCTTTAGATATTTAAAACAATTAGTATTAATAGCGTGTGTATTTTTGTTGAAAAATAATATATCAGACATCTTAAAAAAAACAAGAAGTATTAGTGTAGGCAACCCAATATACATCGTCGTTTGTGAGTAGCCTATACTGAAGAACTAAGTATATTTCTTTAAATTAAAATGAAATGTAATAGAAGTAATTAATAAATCAAATAAATAATAAATATTAAACCAAATGAGTGAGAACCCTGTTTTATCAATAAATACATTAAAAGTATTGCACCCATGGCTAAATAAATTAAACAAGTCTTCAAGTTAGACCAAGTATTTCATTTAAATATCCAACTTGAATGAGATGGCTTAAAAAACATCATTATCTAAATCTTGAGTTCACGTATCAGATAAAATACGTTATAATTAAACTCGAAACAGCGAAATGAAAGTACATTTACTATAAAATCAGATCAGTTCAAATGCAAATTACCCGTTAATAAATATCGGTTGAAGGTGAAAACCCGATGAATAAATAATTACCTACACGCAACTATCGGTAAGGTAAAACCGTTGAGTTATTTATTATTAATTTTTTTATATATATCTACATATTTATTTATTTAGAAAAAAAAGAATAAAGGCAAACATCCCGTGCTTGCTTGGATCTAACAAACGTCAATGTACACTCTACCTACACAAAAATGATAATAAACAAAAACCTTAGTGTACGAGCGAGATCGATGCGTCACGCGGTGATTATTTCATCAAAGCTTGGCATTACTCGGATACAAATTCGAATAAAAATGTACATTCGGATGAGTCACGCATTGTTGATGCGATGAATATTGCACGTTTATAAAACTGTAATAACTTCCTTGTTAGTTTTAATGCATGATTTGAAAAAATGACGTGGGTTGGAGGAATTTATAAACTTACAACCTATTTATGATTTATTCAATAATACTTAGTCTTGATTAACATTTCTTCTAATACGGTATTTTGCTGAGTCTTTAATAGAAATTTTAAATTTGAAAAAAATGCCTTGGAGGAGAGGAGATGGCGAAAAATTTTATTTGGAGAGGATTTTAATTAATGAAAATAATGGTAATTAAATTGATTTTCTGTGGTTTATAATTTTTTATGAGTGAGACTTTATATTAAAGCAAAAAGACCAGCACAGAAGATAACATTTCATAGAATAAATAAATATATGTATAAATAAACACTAGAAGCATGTACCGGTCGTTGTTGTAAAATGAGAACATAAGCAGAAAGCTTTCGTTGAATGTCTACCTATGACTTCAGTCTGATTCAACAAGCGGTATATTATGTTTATCGACTTAGCAACACTGGTTGATATCAAAATTATAATAGCTAATAAAACAGTTTTTTTAAACATACAATCTTCGTTTTAGAAAACGTGCCACATCAGTGATTTGATAAATAATAAAAGTAGAATTAATTGGTCGCCCATATGTCGCTGTTATTTTAACTGCAGCGATAAGAGTTATAATAATAGTTTATTTACTGGATTTACATAACAAAGATTCACTTGACAACTTACTCTGAATGTTCAGACAAAAGGAAATAAATAAGTTTCTTCGTATTAAACTAAACGCGAAAACAAATTAAAAATTAGGGGACACCCTATACAAAAAAAAAATTGTAGATTTCCCTTATTTAATTCATATGTTTAATTAAAGACTTTAATTGGAAATACTAAAAGCTATTATTACTTTAATAGTGACGAACAGAAACGACAAAGAAACAATGATTTAAATACAAGAAGTGAATTTGTTTGTTTAATTAGTAATCCGTACAAATCACAATTTTTTTTTCTTTGAACAAAAGTCATCCATTTTCACAGGAATCCTCTCGAGCTAATCTTGCTTGTTATCGGTATTTCTACTGCATTATCTATAATCTCGACTGTTTCATTTTTCTTTCGCAAAACACCTATACAATTAAATCAATTAAAACCAGTTCTTTGAGACTTGCGTGTGGCTGCCTGCCTTCCTTCGTTCAAGGAAAAAAATACAACGAATCACTCACATACTGATGAAACTACCATGTTAAATAAGAAAAAATAAAAGAATTTTCTTAACAAATTCAATTTGCAATTGATATAAGAAAAAAAAAACATCAAGGAAAGTTGATCTGAAATAAAAAAAAACAATACAGTAAAACCACGTTGAATTTAGTAAGTAAGCCATGGAAACATTTGATGTTTGATGCAGAAGACTTAAGTCGTCTCTAAAGTTGAAATTTATTTTTGTTAGGTTATGTTAAACAAAGATGAAATGACAGTTGACAACTGACAACGTGAACGCATATGTTTTTCCAGTGATGACAGCTTGACGGCCCCGTCAAGACAAACTTAAGGGGACGCGGGGGTTACAAATTTACAAGCAATGAAAAAAAAATGTAAACACTGTTGAGTTTTATACTATTACGTAAGTACATGAATAATAAATTAAGGAAAAAGAATTCGTCAGTCAATGAAAATCGCGATTAATCTCGAAAACGCGATTATCTCGGTCATCTGGCAATACTGTCTTTCGGAGAAAAAGAATCTTTCTGAAAACCTCTCTATTTTTTTTGGCAACACTGCTCTTTTAGGTTATGTCGCCTGCGAAAAAGATTTTCTTCTTTAAAGCCTATCTATTTTTTGCCAACACTGTTACAACAGTTCAAACTCTTTTAGGTTACATCGACTGCGTAATTATCGCGTGCATTTCTATAACCTACAATACTTTTTAGAAAAAATATCGTTGTTTTTTTGACGGTATTTTGGTTTGTTTGTTCTTTTTTCTCAGTACAATGAAATGCGTGAAATGGACAATAGCAAAATAAAAAGTAAATAAAATTTGTAAACAAAAGACGGGCTTGAAAATCCCTAAACCCTATCAATCTATTTTTTGCCAACATTGCTACAACAGTTCCAACTCTTTTAGGTTATGTCTATTACGTAATTTGTCGCGGTGGATTTCTATAACCTACAATTCTTTTTTTATTTTGGAAAAATCCGGTGGTTTATTGACGGTATTTTAGTTGTTTCTGTTTTCTTTTCTCTTCAGAACAATGAAAAAAAAGCGTAAAACGGATGTGATAGAATAAAAAGTAAAAAAAATGTAAACGAAAGACTCTTGGCTTGAAAATCATTAAACTTGGTTTTTGTTTTATACTAAAAATCGGTTTTATACTGAAAATCGGTAAGTACAAGATGGATTCCATAAGAAAAACCTAAATGACTCACACATAACGAAGGATTAGAATAGTAGGTATTAAAAAAAATCCGTCGATCAATGAAAATCGCGATTAATCTCAAAAATCCCCCAAAAACTCGATTATCTCGGTCATCTGGCAATACTGTCTTTCGGATTAGGCAATTTCTTAAGTCGCCTGCCAAAAAGATCATCTCTATTTTTTGGCAACACTGCTAAAACAGTTCAAACTCTTTTAGGTTATGTCAATTACATAATTTGTCGCGCGGATTTATATAACCTATAATTATTTTTTTATTTTGGAAAAAAAACAGAGGTTTATTGACGGTATTTTAGTTGCTTCTGTTTTCTTTTCTCTTCAGAACAATGAAAAAAAAAGCGTAAAATGGATGTGATAGAATAAAAAGTTTAAAAAAATGTAAACAAAAGACTTGAAAATCCTCAAACTTGGTTTTAGTTTTATACTAAAAATTGGTAAGTACAAGATGGATTCCGTAAGAAAAACCTAAATGACTCACACATAACGAAGAATTGTCTTGGGCAAGTGAATTTAAAACCAGCCAATAAAAACGAGTGTCACAAACGAATCTGAATGTTCCAGGTGAGGGGGTTTTAGAACTGACACATCGAATTTAGGACACGATGTATACGATATACGTATGTATATTATTCTAAATAATTACAATGATTAATAATGGTGGAAAGTGGATTTAAATTCCTAAATTCCATTGTTTAAATAAGCTGAACGTTAATCCGGTCCTATTTAGAATTTTTTTTCCCCCTTTTAAACTAGTATAACTGGATTTAAATTTATCCCCGTGAATTAAAGCGCTGTTTGAATAGTATGTGAAACATTTCTTACAAGTACCTACCGAGCATAAGTGCTGCGGTTGCAGCAAATGAGATATTTTAGTGACACATTGTTTAGGAATGAGTAAGAACTTTTCTGAGAAACTTCGGCATTTGGGCGGCGCAACCCAAGTATATTACAGATTAGATAAATTCTATGTACCTACTACATACATTATATACCTGAGTAACACAATCTGTGAACATTAGCGATAAACGAAACGAACGTTTTCACAGTTAGAAAAACGGCAACAGGTAAATATGCATGCAACAGTTGGCAAAATAAACTCTAGGGTAGATACGGCGTGTAGGTAAACACGACAACAAAACTCACTGTGTCTTTTTTCAACTGTACCACATTTACCTATCTGTATTTTATATTATAGAAAAAAAAAATACTCACTACTATTTTCCATATCTATCGTAGTATCCGTTGAACTTAACGACCCGGTTGTTAAAAAAACCAACATAATTATGGCCACCAGGTAATAAATGTTCTGTATCTTCATGTTTTCTTTGTTTTGTTTAAAAAGAAAACTCCCAACAACAAAAAAAAAGCTAAATATTGTAAAACACTAAGTATCGTTTGGTAACATCACATTAAATGGACGAACACATTTATTATTGTTAGGCACAGTCTACATCGTTGAACACAATCAAATCCATTTCCACGCGATGCCCGGAACTTTTCATTGAAAACTTCATGTATAACGGCTCGCTATTTAATTAAACAAACTTCTATGTAAACTAAAAATGAACTCAACACGCCGAACTCAAACTCAATAAAATAACACTTTTACCAAACACTCGAGCACAAAGACTGAGTGAGGGGAGGAGCGTGTAGCTGTAATGTCATAAAATTATAGGTATAAGGCGTGGTAGGTAACTGGACGCGTTCAGAAATTTCTATTGGTATTTCCGTTTTCAAATCATTTACTAACTTCATTCTATTCAAATTCAAAACATTAAATGCACGTGACAATACAAGTTATTTATAACAATACGAGAAAATATAACACCACAATTCTCATATATTATATTTTACGCTTTACTTTTAAAACACGATATAGTAGAAAACTGCAACGCTAAAACCAAAAATACGAAAGAAATTATTCCGAATTATACTTTATAAATAATAACATAAATGAAACGCTGTCTTACTGAAAATGATTTGCAGAATTGAATTATGTACATATTTGCAAGGCACACACTTCGTAAATTTAAACTTGACAACAGCTTATTACGGTAACTAATAAATAAAAAGTTGTTAGCTCTCACCGACCAATGTGTTCTGTTCACGAATTAAAAGACGGCAGCCACTGTCTCGCTGTGACTGTGAAAAATACAACTGGCAACAGTGTTCTACTTAGAAATTTGATAACAACAATAAAAGTGCAATGACTAAAAGACTATTCAAGAGAAATCTTACTGTTTTAATAATTATGGTTTCAAGTAATTTGACAGGGAAGTTCAAATGCCTTGCCAACTAAAGGCGGGTTTCCACATGACATGCGGCATTCGAAATCCCACACGTGATTGTTCGATTTAAAATTTCCGAATGTTACAACGTTCAGAAATTTTAAATTAACCAATCACGAAGAGGATTTCGAATGCCGCATCTTGAGGTTGTGTGCCGGATATGTAGGAACCCACCAATAGAATTTTGTTTTTTCTTTATATATATACAGGGTATTTACGTTTTATACCAACATAATGCAACTTGGTAGTGGTCTTTTGATTCATGAACAGGTGATTTCAAATAATTAAAGTTGTGGTTTCTATCTGAACCAGAGAGATATTTGGGATTAATGATGTTTAAATTTAGAAAAATAAAACAGACCACTAAATAATATGTATTACTAAGTTTTTTGTTACATTTTATAATTAAAATTAAACACTAACGTGTGTAATGTGGAAGCGACTGATAGAATCAAGCATGGTTTATTCAGTACTGTACTTGGATGAGCGACTGAATGTGAAAAGATGTCACATTGCAGCGCAGTAATCCACCACCCTGTATCAAAAAAGTATATAGATTATATATTATGTACAAAGTGAAATAAGTTATAATTTACAGAGGACGACGAAGTGTCTAGCTTGAGAATTTTATTCCATCGAATTTTATAAGAAAATACATAAATACATTTTAAAAAAATACATAAATACAATAATTAATATCCTCTCATTATGGATGGCTGTGAATGATAAATTATTACTATCTGGAAATTTACATCCATTCGTAATGAGGAGAGAAAGCATAAAATTGAAAATATATTAAACAGTATTAAACAATTACAGGAATTACATCCAAAAAAAAACATTTACTCTACATGCCCGGTTACTTCATCACAGAGAGCTGCTAGCGCAGCGCATTCATTTGTCTTTTGTTCCAAAGCATTAACTAAAGAAGCGTTTTTAATTTCCAGCCTTTTTATAATAGCCGTCAACTTGTTAAATTCCGCTTGTGATTTTTCTCGCACCAAATTGAGGTCCTTATTAGATCTGAAAGAAAACTGTAAGATTTCAAAAATACAACGCAACCACGTACTTATCAATCTGGGCCCTCGCATGTGCTCTTAACGACTCGTACTTTTCTTCGTTCTTTTTTATTGTATCGTTGGATAAAACTAGACCTTGCTGCATCGACTCTTCATTATTTTTGTAGCCTTCTATAATTATCTTGCTTCTCTCATACTTCCTATTAACACAGTTTTTTTTTTAAATTATTTCATACATTGAAAAGAATTAAAGGTGTGGGCCTACTATGTAGGTCCTAGATTCAGGTGCATTTTTAGATGATGAGTCATCACTACGCCCAACTAAGAAAGATGACTGACTCATCGCATAAAAATGCAGGTAAATCCAAACTCTAGTAATAAGTAAAGGCACATATATATTATTATTATTATTCAATATGCAACTTAAAAACTTACTGATGAACGTCGGAGAAGGCCAATTCTAAAGTTGCTAGATGTCCTTGCAAGGTTTCTTGTTCCCGTTTGAGTTTATCTATTTCAGATAAGTGCTGATCAGTCGTCTTTTCGTACACTTCCATTGATTGCCTTGAATTAATTAAAACCAAACAAAGTTAATTTGATTAACAGTTCCGACTAAAACCGGGACTTACTTGAGGTTTTCTTCGCTTGTCGTAAGCTTGTTTATTTGATCGAGCATTTTCTTCTCTTGCAGTTTCAATTTCTCTATGGTGTCTCTCGACCTTTTGACTTCATCATCTTTAACATCCTCTTTCTTCTCATCAACTTTCTCTTTCAATAGTTTAATTTCCTGCTTATACTGAACTTCTCGCCTCTGAAACTCGGCTTCTGTCTTTATGATGATTTCTTCCTTCTGCCTCAGTTGTAACTCCAAGGTAGCCCGAACCTGCTGGCATTGATTTAGTTGAAGTTTCAAGTCAGACAGCTCTTGTTCCTGCAGGGTTATTGTTTCAGACATATCTTTGAAGCTTCTCCCAGTGAATTCTGTCGTAGTTTCGGGGATGGAGTTTAATAAAATATTCAAAATATAATCGGCGACTTGCACAGGTGAATCTTCAGTGTCTATAAAACCCAAATCAGTATCTGTACAATCAAATTCGGAACAATCTAAATCTCCACCGTCCGAAGATTTCGGTTCGATTGCAGTGGTGTAGTGAAGGATTTCAGTTGCGGTAAGACTTGTATCGAATTCAGTTGCAGTGAAGACTGAATCATCTGCGATACAGTTTTCAGGGTCTACACAGTTTGAATCGACGACATCATTTTCCCTTTTATTATTACATATGGGGCTAAAACAAATAAACGTGAAGAAAAAGAAAAACTCAATGCACAATGAAAGATGACAGTTATCAAAAAAAATAACGTATATTTTCCATGCAATTTAAAGTTACTGTGTCGTGTAAATTTCTAAGATCAATTAACTAAAACATGTGTGACACTTAACCTAGAATTATAAATTAATTAGATTATGTTCATACCTTGCGTAAAGTGGATCGAATGCTCTGAATAAAGACTTCCTTCGGAGCAGATCTAAAAAAGAATTAATTTATAAATCTGTTAACGAAAATAATAAAACATTAGGCCAATGACAGTGGCAAGAGGAGTTGATTATTAACATTGACTTCTGTGTTAGATTCAAACAAATCGATTTTGGATGTGCACCACGTTATAAGGGGGCCGTATTTTGCTTATTTCTGGATTTATCACACATAAGGTGCCGATTTTTATTCACGTATCCCCAAGTCTTACCTCACGATGGCACAAGAATTGATGTAAACTTATGCAGGGACACAGAAAAAGTTTAGATCTTATGAACGTAGCGCAAAAGGAAGAAAACAGCTTGAAGCCGAAAATCCATTTTACGTAAGAACTATTTTCGAATGTGACACTAAACGAGAATGACATAAAGCTGTGGGAAATTTAAACTTCTATAAAAACTTTCTTAATCAATTCAGAGATATTAAATTACACGGTTATCGATTTCAATGATTATTTTTATCACTTACATAATAATTACTATAATCTAAGCATTAATCTTCTTTGGGTATTTATTATTAAATCGAAAATACCAAGCTCATTAATTAATTTTAATACTTTGCATGAAATGTAATTCAATTCGTAGGTGTAACAAAAAAATATTAAGTAGGAGAGTATACCGGTCGTTGTTATAGACTGAGAACATAGGTAATCCCGCTCGTACTTCATAAATCTCCATTTTTAGTGCTATCCATCCCCACTGAATCCCTATGATATCAAATTCATTCAACAACCGGTATATATTTAATATTTAAATAACTTACCATTATTTGAAGTGTCAAAATCAATATTCTCTTTATCCTCATATTTCATTGGACTATCACGTTTAGAGTCCTACAACAAAATCATTATTATATCACTATCTTTTTCAAATTGTTTAAGTCAAAATCCGAATAGTAGTGCTTTTTATAAAGAAAGTACAGGCGCTTCAAATTTACTAGCAATGTAAACACCCTGTATATATGTATATATATATAAAAAAAAACAACATGAATTCTTTATAACTCACCATTATCGGAGAAGCTTTGGTATCTTCAATTTCACGCAAAGGACCTCTTTCCATATTTAAGACTGCATAAAAAAAATAAAAAATAATGTCGCTAAAGAAAGTGAAACTTTTGGTTTCAAGTGGACGTCGTGTTGTGGTGGAATTTAAAATTGCGTGCATACATTTTTAGAGCTCTCTCAGACGAACTACACTGGACAAAAATAAAATTTATCGTATCCCAGCCGAGGCTGCAAATCACGTGTTAATAAACAAAAGCGGCCGACGCTTTCCAAACAGAAAAATGTTTATTTCAGTCCGGACTATTCAAAGAACGGGTAAACACCAATGAGTTGCAGAAGAATTCACGAACGAATTCCGTTCTAAAACCCGTTACACCTATTTTATTAACACAGAATATTAATTAAGATTCAAACTTTAATATGAATACTATTTGATTTTATGCCGTACTTTGTGTATATGACTGACAAAATCAAAATACTAATAATAAATCATCTCCAAGGTGCTTTATAAATCCCAAAACTTTTATATTCAAACTTTGTTTATGACTGTTTACATAAAAATCGAAAAGAAATGACAATTGAGGGTGCAATAAACATTTTGACACATCACACTCTGTACATACATATATAAAATATTAGAGTTTATCAAAAAGAAAAAAATACTTCTGTTAAAAGTGAGGTTATGTTTTATACAAAATCAATTCATTCGTTTTAATCGAGAAGCAATTTGTATCGGCATCGCTTATATTAAAAGGCTTAATGAAACAAAGGCGTAAATTCTTCTTGAATCGATTAAAATCGATCCAAATCAGTAAATCGAATGCACCCATACTGATATCACGTGATTTAAAATTTGTACGTAACGTCAGTTATACCCTCACGTTTATTTGAACGCACGTTATATTCTGAACGGTAAGATGTTTTTGCGAAAGCACTAAACAGTACAGTAGATTTTAAAATAAAAATTAATAAAACACATTGTCGTAGTATTATGGAAAACTACCAGTTTAAGTTTACCATAACATGAAAAAACAAATGCCATCGGGCATCAGTCACCATAACCAAAATTTATTTTTTAACACAAAATACTCTAAATTAAACAGTTAAAGGAAAATGAGACTCTGAGTTTTTTTAAATAAATATTTAACACATTTTAAATAAACGCCTGTTATATTCGTGTGCCCAAAGAAAATGCATATTTTTTTTTAATCGGATGATTGGCTCCTGTCACTATCACTCGCAGCTAAACAATTTATCCAGAATATTACTCTGGATGGCCTTTAAATATGTCAAAGGTTAGAAATTATAATTAGCTCACAAACAGCCCGAGCCAAAAAATCGAAAGAAAAAAATTGACGAAAGCACGTGTGACTGTAAATTATTGCAATCTCAACGGCGATACGTAAATAATGCTGGCTGCAGGAAGATTACACGGTTAAACATAACAGGGGAGTATCATTTTTTAATAACCGGGGTTTATTAAAATAATAAAAGAACTTACCTTTTTGGCACAGATAAAAAAACGCTGCTCTTTCCAACCAAAATGTAACGAACTAAATTTAAACCAGAAGAAACTGAAGAGTGGGGATGGGGTCGTAACTGCTAGCGCCATCTAGCGAAGCCCCTTTTCATATTGAAAATTTTATCTATTGAGAGGAGAAATAAACGATTTATATTTTTAATGCAAATTAATATTCTGTATTGTTTTATACGTAATAAAACATTCTTTTTAAAACAAATCCAACT
The DNA here is from genome assembly GCA_036172665.1 of Prosopocoilus inquinatus. Classification (NCBI taxonomy): domain Eukaryota; kingdom Metazoa; phylum Arthropoda; class Insecta; order Coleoptera; family Lucanidae; genus Prosopocoilus; species Prosopocoilus inquinatus. The sequence goes on along the minus strand of CM069880.1, from coordinate 13,456,838 downwards.
TTTCAATAACAATTTAATTTTGTAAAAACAATTTAGAAATTATTTTTGACAGTTGTCAGTCCCTCATCTCATCGTCTTTAGTTGGCAGTCATTTTATTTGTTTATATTTTTGATTGTGCATGTTTTTAATAAGCATGGTTTTATTTTTAGAAGAGAAATTTGGTTGAATAGCTCTTGAAGGAGCTGCGCTAACCCCCCGTGGACGATGGAGGAAACCAATAAGAAAAAGAAATTCAAAGAAGTTAATACTGGGTATGTTAAATTTCTTTTATAAATTCATCAATAATTATTATTGTTACTTGCACGCAATGGTTACACGTTGCAGATAAATTGTATGGTTTAATTTGTTTCAATCGAAATATGAAGTGTGTTATTGATTTTAGGTTAGGACCCCCTCTTTAAGAGCGTGGAACCTCTGCAAGAGCTCAAGATCAGATTTATTTGTTTATGACTCACAAAGAAAAGGAATAGAAGAAATCATCATCAAAAAAATCAAATTATGTATGTATATATTATATTTTAATTAAAATTGCAAAAGATTTATTCGTGCTTCCAAAATCTAAAAATATATTATTCACCGACAGGCTACTGTTTGTAAAAGTATTTCACAGTGTGAAACCTTCTGAATTTCCCATCCTTTGCCATTCTAAATAATGCAATTAATTTTTTTTTTGTTGATAATATTAAAAAGCCATTAAATGTAATTTAGTTTCCGAGACGTGGAAATAATAAAGACGTGTGACTTCATCGATTTTATTTCATAAATAAAAATGCTCCATGCGAATAATGAAATTAAAAACTAACGTAACATCATGCATTGCAAAATATTTTATTCACTTGAGAGATATAATGATGTAATATACATTTTGCACATTACATATACAATGTGTTACCTACTGATAAGATATGGCTATTGTATATGTAATATATGTAAGAGCTACAGGCTACAAGAAAATATACTTTACTACAAACTACGAAATTCACAGTTTCATGATAATAAATGAATTATAAAAATATAATAATAACATATTGTAGATTAGTACAAAGAATTTTGCTACCAACTACTTTATATGATGATATCAAATGATTAGGATAGTGGCTTTCGAGTTGTATTTGGCAGAAATAGGCATAACAAACCGCCCCCTATCAAGAGGGCGGCTACAATAAACGTTGGAGCTGGGCAGTACATGTCTAGTAACGTTGCAATTACTATATTGCCTATGATACCACCAAGACGAGCTGCAACCATAGAAAGAGCTATACCAGTAGCCCTGCAAACAATAAAATTATTAATACACATTAATTAACTTGATTATAAAAAAAAGTACCTGAGATTTGTTGGAAATATTTCTGTGATGAGGCAGTCTAAGGCTGCATTACCACAAGATATGACACCACTAAACACAGCTGAGACTATTAAGTTGTGAGTTTGATTATATACGAAAAACATGGACGCTGCACATAAACCAGATGAGAAAGTACTGAAAACTAAAAATAAAAAAACAGATTAATTTTACATTTCATTTCATTTCAAGTTTGATCTTTAACTTTAGCTCAGTCAGATTTCAATATTGTTGTTATGTTTACAAGCTAGAGCGTTTGATTTTAACTAATTGGACTTAGAGATAGGTACACAGACTTGTATACAAACATTAATTCTAAGATCTAACACTTAAATAAAATATGTTATTTACCTAAGAAGAACTTCCTTCCAAGTTTATCCATGAAAAGAACTGCAATGATGTTGGCAGGTATTGCAGATGCAAGAGAAATAAGCGATTCCATAAAAACAGAGCTTTCGATTTGTTTAGGACACATCGTGTGATTAAGATTATTATTTATATTATGAACTACGTAATCGGTAACTTGGCACACTGATGCACTCTCGCCAGGTTTGTATCGGGAGAATTCATCAAATCTATTGAAGAGTTCTGGGAACCACATCATGAGCCCGTAATAGCCAATGTGGAAGGTAAAATTGATGGTGATGGAAATGAGAGTGAATTTGAGAATTGGATTGACGAAAAGTTGTTTGCTGTTGTCCATGATACTGACGAACATTTTTTTGCATTTGTTTTTCTTAGCCGCAGGATTGGCTACGACTTCCCTGTTTTGCATTTCGTCGATGACCAAGTGTTTGATGGGATACATGCTTTTGTCATTGCCGGTGTTGATTTGGTAAATCTTTCGAAATATGTCGATGGCTCTTTCGGTTTTTCCCCGCGACAACAAATATTTCGGACTTTCTGGTAGGAAGAAAAGTAATACAGCAACAAGAAACGATGGTAGAGAACACAGGAGAAGAAAGATACGCCAGGAATTGTAAGAGAATTTTTCAGAAACAAAGCCGATGTTGGATGGTATAATTAACCAAGCAAGACCGGCGACGAAGAGATTTCCGAGTGTCCAAAATGCTGCCATGAATGAAAGCATTGAACCTCTTTTCGATTTAGGCTGAAATTCAGCGAAGTAGGACCAGATTACTGGTCCGCTGCCCCCTAATCTGTAAAAGAAGATGTTTGTTAATTTTGTGAAGGGTTGTGTTGTTTTAGGAATACTTACGCCGCCCCGTTTAAAAATCTGAACAACATGAATATCTCATATGACTGGCTGAAACTTGAAGCCACGATACATACAGCATTCATGAAGCTTATTACAATCAGCACCTTCTTACGGCCAAGCGCGTCGGCCACTGACCCCCAAGCGTAAGCCCCTGCCATCATCCCGATGAAGATGATGGAGTTGAGCCATCCCTTGGTTTGCGTGGTCAAATCCAAATCGCACTCGGCTGACGGGAGGATGAAGGACATCGAGATGACGTCCATCTCCTCCGAGGTGCTGACCAAACCGCATATTGCTAACAGCAAGTAGTGGAATTTGCCATATCCGGTGCTTTCGATGGCACCCTCGAAGTCGGCCTTGTCGCTTACAGCTTTTTCAGGGTCTCCAGACAGTCTTATCACCTCTTTAAACGAGGAAAAGTGTTCTAGATCCTTTGATCCGTTTAGAACGCGCGCGTTCTTTACATCACTATTATGACTCTTTTTTGAAGAAGGATCACTTTCTACCATTCTACGGTGTATGAAAAAGTGTAGTAACTTTGGCGCCAAGAGAAAAACAACGGTGCGGTTTTGGGGCGGGACTTGGGGGGGCAGCGAACGGTGTCGGTAACAAGAAGCTCTGTAATAAAAATTCATGAATTAAAAAAAAAGAGGTATTATACGACTAACAATAAATAGTAGACGCAGAACTTGTACATAATTGCCTCTACGTCACCTTTTATTTGCATACGCTGCAACATTCAAAACAACTCGGCGAAGTAATATAATATTTAAATAAAAAAAAAAAAAAAAAAACCAAATTAGTATATCGAGGTCATTAATGATGTTTTTAGTTGAGCGTTAGTTACATAATTTTTAATTCATATTTTTTGCGTTGTGCTCATATAAATCACTTGATTGTGTACGAAGAAGTTGAGATTTAACCTCGGCTTGGTAAAACTTGTCGCAATTAGCATATCATTTATTATTCTAATTAAAAATTTAAATTAGCTCTTATTTACTAATTTACTTTAAAGCTGACGCATCCGGTAGTTCCCTTCGAAATGGATTTTTCGAAATTCAATTCCACGCACAACTTCTTCAAACAACAGAACTTCTAGGTCTTGCACACACGTACCGTAATGTCCAATTAATGAAACGCGTGTTTACGTTAAAATAGAATTGCCAAGCCAAGCTTTTAACTAACTAAATTTCACTTAACACATTTTCCTACATTCACCAGTGCTAAAATTTGCAATTATACCTACTCTGGTGTTTATCCACATCATCTCGTTATGTATTAAATATAACAAGGATGAAGTTTACACCAGGGTCAGACTCAATGAAAACCAACCAAATTGATCATGATCATGAAGCACAACTAAATACGGAAAAAAGACCTTTTATTTTAAATACCTAGGTGGACTTTATTATTTTTTTTTTAAGTCATATAAAATGGTAGGCTATTCGCAGAACTGATTGATAATACACTAAAAATAATTTATTGCCGAGTATGTTTATTATGCAAATGAGAAAATAAGATTGTAAATATTAATTAACAACAAAGCTTTTTCGCACTGTTTCGCAAAAGGTACGAAATTGCCATGCGTATATGAATAACATCCATCTGCATGTGCTCGTACATATAGTATAATATTGAAATGAATAATTAACAAATACGCTGGTAATAAATTTTAACGTCCTTACGACGGCCAAACAAACAGATTAATTAATTCATCAGTCACTTTTCTGTTTCTGCGCATCATCTGTACACACAAGTGTTCTAAAACATTAACAATCAAAAGCTCTGTTAATTTAATCGATTCATCAACTCTTCTAACATTAGCATAAATTAATTCAATGAAAACAACTAACGGCTGTTTAGTTATTCCGTCGAAAACAAACTATAATAGAATTAACATTATTAAAAAAACAAAATAATAATAATTTAATAATAGTAATGACTTAGGTATCAAAAATGTACTAATAGCAAAATAGCGAGTACACACACACAAGAATAAATAGAATTAGAACGAATGCAATTACGATCATAATTGTTGCAATTAAATTAGCAATAATGTGCATGTTTAATCAATCTTAATAATTCAGAAATTAAAAGCAAACAAGCAATACGTATCGATGGGAGCGTCTGCGAGTTATATACATACAACAATATTACAAATGAATTTATTTATTTTTTTAATTGTTTCTATTTCTGCGTGTAATGTGTAATATAAAACCGGTAAAACGTTTTTAAGTCACGTCCGTTTTCGTTTCAATCATTTCCTTTAAGGCAAGTGGGTCAAGTGCAAGTCAAAGCAAAATTTAACGATTTAAGAAATATTTTATCACGTCATTTTTTTTTGCTTGCTCGGTGAAGTCCCCACCTTGGTTTGGGTTCCGAAAGGCAGGCGATCAGTTATACACGTTTGCAATTAGTTAATTAACTGCTCTGTAAAATTCTCATGGGATGGGATATTTACTAGAAGAGATAATTCGTTAGTAGGTCAGGGAACGATAATTGCTGATTTGAAATCCCTAAGTTTCAATAAACCTTGTATATAATAAAGATCAATGTTACTTTTATTTTACCGTATATGTTATTTGATGTTCAATGGTAACGATCTGTGTACCATTTTGTTTACAACAATTCAAGATCAACTGATTGAATTATTATAAACACTAATTATGTAGTATAAAAATTAAATTAAAACCATACGTAATATATTGTAACTAAAATGATAAGTAAATAAAAACAAAATAGAGAGATTAACCATGTAGGTATATATACATATGTATACTCTTGATGCTGATGATGATATTATGATAGTAATAATGTTCCTTTATTATATTACCTTGAAAGTAAATTAAATTTAATTAGACGTTAAGTCGATACGTATTTCCTATGCTTATTAATGAAATTAATTGTGGGAATTTTTTGCGCCGTTGGAAAGAATATGTGATTTGTTCGAAGTGTTCCAAAACTAAAAAAAAAATTTGGAATCTGCGACATCCGAAAGCGACCTGTGATATTTATATTAATGGTCTAATCAAATTTTCGGTTCCCCCCCTATACCCCATTTTGGACTTCATTCCTGCTTGTTTCCTTTAAAAAAATCCGAGGCCTTAGCACTTTAAATTAACATACGAGTCACATTTTGTGGAAATGTTAATACCAGCCGGAGGCTATTTTGATTTGTCTTTGACTATAAATAAGTGCAATGCCAATGAACTTGGAATGCCATAATTCTACTGCATAGCCATGTTATTTGGGACGTCCGCCATTTACGTACGTCGACGTCCGTCAAAAACGAAATCGCTAATTACAACTACATGATCCATGACGTCAGGTACAAATGTTTAACGAAAAATTCTGATGGCTGCAAAGAAATAAAATTACGTCCGGAGGCTTCGCATGTAAATGTGAATAATAAGTATAAATAAAACTTGGTAAACGATTAAATGAAACGCATACACACAACACGTATATAAGGTTGGTACAACTCATTTGGCATAGTATGTATATAAAAAAAAAATCAAGAGCTCAATAATGCGCGCGAAGTTTTATTCTGTACATCCAAAAAAAAAAGAAAAAACAGAAATTCCCTTGAAGTCGAACATGGAATACATAAATATAATCTCACTTTGGGGAAAGGTCATAACCATAATGCATTTATTTATAACAAAAAGTAAACGAATACCGCGCGGACGACCTTTTTGATCACACCATACATGCACCGAGCAGCAAATTTTAACAAGTAAAGGGAATTCAAGTTGTATAAAAATAATCCAATCCTCAACGACTTCGATTATAATTTATTGAAAAAAAACACGAAAAGGTTGAACACAAACATCCTTGATGAGTAAAGTTCACGTGAAAGTCTATAACACAGACGTTCAGACAATTTTAATTTACCTATCAATAATAAATCATCTCTTAAAAATTTAAACTACATATAATTAACTCATATGTACAGATAGTACTCTTAAAAATGATTTACTATCTCATACTTACTTACTTCTTCTAATTAGGTGATCAACAATCAAAATCGAAAAGCGTGATTTGTTAATTTAAAATATTTAAAGCCAATAAACGCCGGACGTTAATGTTAATTAATCAACAATTTAATTTTTAAACACTTCATACACGTATAGAAAGTTATGAATGAAAAGGCAAAATGAAATCAGACAGCAAATATTTATACAGTTAAGTACAAGTCAATATTTTTTTTTGATTGTGTACAAAAAACGGTTCCATGTGGACCCCCTCGTTCCAAAAAAAAGCAAATAATATGCTGTATTTTGTGTTGTTGTCGACCTTTACATTTACTCTTAAGCATTTTGTCATGGTACGTTTTAATAAGATTCCAGCAGCACGCCACTGACGTGACAACGTCGAAATACTTAATTCCGTTCTGTGATAATTTTTCTATTAACTAAATCTATAGTACGTTTTAATTTAACCACCACTACATCAGAATGGCGCCGTTAATATTATAATTGACTGTTGAAAATATGCGGTTTTTTTTTTTTTTTTGGCTGAATTCATTATGCATTTGGCCCCGGGGGGCTTCTGACTACATACTTGAAACTGTACATTCTACGGATAAATTAATTAATTACGGACAGACCAATTAATTCGCCAAGTAACAGTGTTTTGCAGTGTACGAATGACCGGTTTAAGAGAAGAGTAAATACAGACGCGATGAAATTATTATTACGGTTTACGTTTAGAGGTCACTGTTACAAATTTGAGTAACCTCAGTTGCATAGATTTATGCAAAAATATTATACATCATTGCCTGCAATGACATGGCTTGTCTTTGGACATCATTTACCACCTCCTTGTCTTTAGCTTTTTTTATTTCACTGAACAGATTTACATAATTAAAAGTGATTTTTAAAAAGTGCTTTTGATACTGAAGGAATTTGGGGAAGAATAATTCCAGCACGTATTGTAAAAAAAATTGAGCAACGTAATTTCAGTATTTTGATTGCATTTTTGAATTCCTGAGTAAATTCTAGCCTGAATTGATGTGTCGCACCATGGGTCTATCTTGATTGGTTGTCGAGTTGCGCCATCAAAAACAAATGAAAAAAGTCGGAAACTGCTTGCGCTAGACCTATGGTGCGACCCATCATTTCAGGCTAGAATTTACTCGGGAATTCAAAAATGCCATCAATACAAAGCTTTCCTTTAAAAACGTAACTGCATTCGACGCTTTAGTTTTAAATAACGAGTCACCCTGTATTTAGCGTCATTAAAAGTAAATTTGAAAAAAAAATTTAGAGTAAGAAGGTGACGTATTTATGAATTGCGCATTTTGATACTGAAGGAATTTGGAGGGAAGGATAATTCAAGTTCGTATTGTAAAAAAATGAGCAACGCAGCATGCATTTTTGTGTTTCTGAGTAAATTCTAGCCTGAAATGATGGGTCGCACCATGGGTCTATCTTGATTAGTTGTCGAGTTGTGCAATCAAAAACAAATGAAAAAAGTCGGAAACCGCTTGGGCTAGACCTATGGTGCGACCTATCATTTCAGACTAGAATTTACTCGGGAATTCAAAAATACCATCAATACAAAGCTTTCCTTTGAAAACGTAACTGCATTCGACACTTTAGTTTCAAATAACGAGTCACCCTGTATTTATCGTCGGTAAAAATAAATTTGAAAAATTTCTTTGGAGCAAAAGGGTGACGTAATAATGAACTGCATTTTGATACTGAAGGAATTTAAGGGGGGGGGGAGAATAATTCAAGTTCGTATTGTAAAAAAATGAGCAACGCAGCATGCATTTTTGTGTTCCTGAGTAAATTCTAGCCTGAAATGATGGGTCACACCATGGGTCTATCTTGATTGGTTGTCGAGTTGTGCAATCAAAAACAAATGAAAAAAGTCGGAAACCGCTTGCGCTAGACCTATGGTGCGACCCATCATTTCAGGCTAGAATTTACTAAGGAATTGAGAAATGCATTTTTTTTATTAAACACATTTCATTTGTGATCCCTGAAAAACAAATTAAAAAAAAATCAGTGTAACTTCCAAACAAAAGCAAATTGGACCTGTGTTTCTCGGATATTTTTTTCATGGAATTACCTCTGGTTTCATTTGTTGAAGTTTGTGGGGAGGCTAACGAGTCACCCTGTATTTAGCATCATTACAAGTAAATTTGAAACATTTTTTTTAGAATAAGAAGGTGACGTATTTGTGAATTGCGCATTTTGATACCGAAGGAATTTGGGGGGAAGAATAATTCAAGTTCGTATTGTACAAAAAATGAGCAACGCAGCTTGCATTTTTGTGTTCCTGAGTAAATTCTAGCCTGAAACGATGGGTCGCACCATGGGTCCATCTTGATTGGTTGTCGAGTTTTGCAATCAAAAATAAATGAAAAAAGTCGGAAACCGCTTGAGCTAGACCTATGGTGCGACCCATCATTTCAGGCTAGAATTTACTCGGGATTTTAAAAATGCCATTTTTTTATTAAACACATTTCATTTGTGATCACTGAAAAACAAATTAAAGAAAAAAATCATTGTAACTTCTAAACAAAAGCAAATCGGACCTATGTTGTTGGGATATTTTCTTCTTAAAATTACCTCTGCTTTCATTTGTTGAAGTTTGTGGGGAGGCTAGCGAGTCACCCTGTATTTAGCGTCGGTAATAATAAATTCGAAAATTTTTTTTAGAGCAAAATGGTGATGTATTTATGAATTGCGTTGTTTAAAATTTGGTTTTGATAAAAAAAGCGACGAATAGCTTTCTGAAATCTCAAATACAAATTAAAAAACAAAACGCAAATTAAAGTATTATTATTGTTTTAGTATTGCTGTAAGTAAATCATAAGTTGCGACGAGGTCTATAATCTGACAATGAGATGCAATAATTATTTATTTTTGCATTGTTTTAAAAAGAAATTAGTTAGGAAATGATTGTTTTAAGGTTGACCACTGACGTCTTCCTGTCATATAATTTGCATTCGGTTGACATTTCGCGTTTTAAATTTAAAAACAAAGTAGAAAATGGTGTTTTAGCATTTGCGTTGAAATTGAATTGGAATTTCAAGTTCGGATTCTGGAAATTTCTTACGGTCTAGTAGTGTTTGATTACACCACGTGAATATCTAATCCGTGAAACCTGTTTCAAATATTTAACAATAACAGAGCAAACACCGGCACCCGAAAATTAAAAGGCGTGATAAAAAAAAACGGATTGTAAAACTTGTTATTTCATTTCGTTTGATGACAGAATGTTTCGGAATAAAACTTTTACTCGTGCCTTTGTTGATATTAACCTGGTTGTCATAAGTACTTATAACTATGTTAAAATATCGTTGTGAAAGAAGTGTTAACAATTTAAGTTTGCAAGCCAGGTTTCACTAAATTTAATACACAATACAAGGACTTTTATAGATTATACTGCCAATTCTATATGGCATACATTTGATTATTTTTTTTTTGCAACACGCAATAATTTTTTAAGTAAATAACACACAAAAAATTAAAAAAAAAAAAACGTGAGGTTCTATTTTTAAATTAAGAAAAAAAAATGATTTCCTATTGTTGTATGTATGTACGAGTATGTTGTATATAACATACATGGTTGGATGATGCTGAAGAATATTTCTGCATGAACTTTAAAATTTAAATCATGAATCTCACCACCTTATACTAATCAATAAGTTACTTTCTCAAATAAAAATGGCACTGATTTATGTGTGCATTAAAAATTGGAATTAAAAAAAAAATGAGTATAATGTACTTACATCACAGAAGTCCAAAGAAAAACACTTAAAGAAACTGTAACTTAAAATCAGCTAACAGTTTTATCGAATGTGCTTTTTCCAAAACTGCCCTCGAAGATTTTGAACATTTTCTTCAGCACGGCGGGTTTATAGATTTTTTCGTCTTCGAAATGTTTAAACAAACTGATTAATCGTGCATGGATGCAAGGAGAGTGATTTTTTTCGTGTTGGTATTTTAAAGCACCTTGATCTCTGCACCTTCCGCAGTAAACTAAAATTCAAGCGCCAAGATACTAGCAGTTTTGAATTTGTTTATCCGAATACGTCATATTTACCGATAATGTGTTATGGGGATATGGTGAAGTGTTACTACTGGTACCATACGTGAACAAGTCCTGTTTTCTGTAATTGAAGGTAAACACACAGACACTCATGTAACCTCTGTCTTACTATTACATTAATAAAATTCATTTATTCTTGCGATCACTCTACGTCTTCCATTCAATTCACTTTTACCACCAAGTATCTAACACAACTATATTTTATTGAAATTTTTCAACATCAAAGCTCAAAAGTAATTTTACAGACACACACATCATAAAAAAAATTATATTTCAATTTGTATGCAAATATACAGATTGGGAACTCACTTGTGCAACATAACGCTCGAGACAAAGAGGAGTAGTAAGCATGATAAAGACCAACACTGCTACAGTGTTTGTTTTAAACTGTCAATAATCAATCTCCCCTTACTCATCACCAGGGGGCAAACAAAGATGTCCCAAAGTCATCTTCAATAGGCCTCTGAATTTAGCCAAGATATGATTTTTTTTTAATTTCGTGGACGTGGCCCTCTGAGGATGACTTCATCTCTTGATATACCGACTGTTTCAGTGAATCTTGTGAAACAGGCAGGTATGTATGGTCAAGTTGAAATGAAACAGACGGTATATTATATTCAGGGAAAAGAATTCAGGCCACTTAATGTTGAACGCGTTTTACGCCGAATGTATTATTTACTTCTGCCACCTTTCTGCGGCCTCCTATGCAATGCATCGAATTATTATTAAGGGGGAGGGGAGGAGTACAGTGCGAGCGTGGGTGAGACTAACACAGTCCGAGTACTAAATCCTCGTACCGTTCGCGAAACAAGTGGCCCGAATTCTTTTCCCTGATTATATATACTATACAGCCACAGGGATTTTCACGATGAGTGACCTATTAGAATCTATTGGAAACTTCGTCTTACAGCTCCCTGAAAATTTGTACGCCGACGAACTATTCAAGTAATATAAAATCAGACATGGCCTACTGCCAGTTCCACCGGAAATCGGTGCTAACTCTTTTATTTTAAATAGTATTATTACATTTTTGGATCCTCCTTTCATTTCTTTCTACATCTTTTATATTCATATGCCATAAGTTCAAAACGCATTCCTTTAACGATATTCAATTTTTTTTTTAATTTGGCAGTTACATTGATCACAACACATTAGTGAATTTGAAAAATGTCTCTATAGTAAATGATGACGTATTTATGAATTGCGTTGTGCTTCTGAAGGGATTTGGGGAAGAAGAATAAGTTAAATTCGCATTGTAAAAAAACTGAGTGATGCAATTTCAGTATTCTTGATGCATTTTTGTGTTCCTGAGTAAATTCTAGCCTGAATTGATGTGTCGCACCATCGGTCTATCTTGATTGGTTGTCGAGTTGCGCCATCAAAAACAAATGAAAAAAGTCGGAAACCGCTTGCGCTAGACCTACGGTGCGACCCATCATTTCAGGCTAGAATTTACTCGGGAATTCAAAAATGTCATTAATACAAAGCTTTCCTTTAAAAACGCAACTGCATTCGACGCTTTAGTTTTAAATAACGAGTCACCCTGTATTTAGCGTCGGTAAAAATAAATTAGAAAAATTTCTTTACAGCAAAAAGGTGACGTATTTATGAAATGCATTTTGATACTGAAGGAATTTGGGGGGAAGAATAATTCAAGTTCGTTTTGAAAAGAAATGAGCAACGCAGCATGCATTTTTGGGTTCCTGAGTAAATTCTAGCCTGAATTGATGGGTCGCACCATGGGTCTATCTTGATTGGTTGTCGAGTTGCGCCATCGAAAACAAATGAAAAAAGTCGGAAACCGCTTGCGCTAGACCCATGGTGCGACCCATCATTTCAGGCTAGAATTTACTCGGGAATTCAAAAAATGCCATTATATACAAATTCTACCTTAAAAGAAAATGTAGCAGCACTTGACGCGTTTTTGAATTCTCCTTTCACATTTTGAACGACCTGTAAAGCATAACTTCCAATATAATCTAATTGATCACTTACCATGAATCTCCCTGTATACAGGGTGATTCGGAATAAGTGTCCGACTCGTTAGGAGCGTAGGCAAGGTCGAAATTGCAAGAAATGAATCTATCAGAGGCATTTCAATAATCAACCTCCTTTGAATCCAAGATGGAAATTTTGATTTATTTCTTACGTATACATACGCAAGTCCGAAATTCGAATGAATGAATTGCGTATTACACATTTTTTTGCGTATTACACATTATTTATTTATTTATTTTTACACATTTACGTAGAAAGGCATAAATGAAAAGTTTTACAGTTTTATTTCAAGATAAACGCTAGTATTTCATTCTATTCCACGCGAGTTATTTGTTCTTGTGACGCAATACAGTTGCACCAATGTATATCTGAATCTTCAATGCATTTTATCTCAGAAATTACGGATATTAGACCCCTCTACGCATCTTTTTGTTTTGTTTTTCTGTGTACTACCTGTACTTGACGGGCCGGACACTTATTTTGAATCACCCACTATGTATACGTAATAATAATGGTGGTTGTTTCGCCTTGTGGCAACAAAAATATATCAAAGTCATACTCAATAAGCCATAGAATTAAAAAAAGCTAGATGTATAAGGCATGGCCTTGACTTTATCTGTTAATATACCGACTGTTTCGTTTGAAATGAAACATTATAGATGGTGGTTGTTTGAATAAGTGTATGTAATTGAAAGCACTCATCATCATCGTAAATGGTAACTTTGTTTCTTCTAAATTTAATAATAATGCGCAAAATAGGTATGCATAAGAAGCAAGTTTTCTTTACAATGAAATATCAACCAGTAATTTACTGTTTTGCATTAAAGACAGATAAAGATGTTTTAATTATTCAGTAGTTGTTCATCCACACACATGCCACAGAAGAAACAGGTCTGTGGTATGTTGTGTGATTGGATTGTCGCTCGTGGCAAATCTATGAATGCCATCGTATCTGTTGAGTATCGCGAACATTTCTGCAAAACGCGATATTTAGAATATTTTCAAAATAATCAATCTGACATGTAGCAATAAGAAATTAAAAAAAAAAAAAAAAAAACAAGCAGCGAGAAAGTTACACGGGATTCAAAAAATAGGAAGGTGAAAGTATGTAAAACTCACAACCCTGAAGTAACAACGATTTCTATAAAATAAACAATAATATTAGAACGTATAATAACTCAACAACCCAAAATTAAAATGCACTTTTCGTTAAAGCAAACAAATCAAATACAACAGGTTGTTTAATTAGTTAATTAATTGCACATTTTTCGGATGGTTTAAATTATTCATGATTATGGCGCCATCTTTCCGTTAGAGCTATTTTTATTTTACAGCCGCCGAAAATCAAGCGTAGAAATGCTGATGACATTTATAAATCTTAAAATGCAAGAATCTCCCGATGCTGAATAATAAATGACCAAATAAGAAAAGCATTTACTTCCAAACAACAAGAGAGAGAGAAGAAAAAAAACAGGCAAACATCATTGGGAAATTCACGAACGCATCACTTAATTAACACTTTGAAATTCTAGAAATTTTCAAAAATTCAAAACCTTGAGAAAATACAACACGATGATAAAACACAGGAGAGATTAATTTTAAAGTTTGTGATTGAAGTGTATAAAAGAAAGACAATCTCATGGTATCGAATCGAATACATATAAATTTGTAAACAGTTCTGAAACTTTTATTTATTTATTTATTTATTTAGTTTTTTAAGGACGTCAAAACTCGTTTCCTAGGTCACGCATTTTCCTTGTGTATTGTTAGTTAGTTTACAACAAGCGCAGATTTATTCTTATTCGCAATCGCCAATCGAATAACTGGACATTCCATTTTCTTCGCTCACTTTTTAATTAATGAAACTAGTAAGAGTAGTAACAATTATCGTTAACGGTTATTGTGAATAAGTACGATCGTGATTCCGATCACTATCGTGCCCTGCTGTTTTTATTTATTTATTAATAAATAAGCGTTCTTTTGTTTCTTCACATGATCTCAAGGTTTTTGCCTATAAAAACCTGAATATCGTATTCGCCGGCTATTATCTCATTTCAAGCACCACATTTGTTTATTATTGATTTTAAATTAATTCACATCCGCCTTTTTATTTCTACTAATATAATCGCTTTAAGTGCGTATTTACTTCATTAATTGAAAGAAAATCCCGACAGTTTAATTTCTTAGTCACCAAATAAAAACGTACTAAATATACAAATTAAAGATACCCATTCACGTCACGATTTTCCAAACGATTTAAGTACTTAAGTGACTTTAATTGTCAATCCACGTACTTTTTTCATCCAATCAAAGATCAAAAAGCTTTCATGAGAGTATCACACATTAGTTTTATTCATTTTAGAAATATTTGGTTTGCCACAGGGTTTATCAGTGTCAAACGTGATCTGTACTGATCCAACAGAACGTAATCCGATGTGTTAAGTCAACTTCAGTCAAAACCAACAAAGCAATAGCTATTTTAAAACGAATAATAACGAGGCACGTTCCTGTCAGGGATAATTTCTAAAATAAATCATTAAAGTGACACGATGACTTAATGTGTATTGTGACAAAAAGCGTCAACTAGAATGAATTGGTACTTTTTTTTTTGAAATTTAGAAATAAACTTGTTTACATTTTAAGTCAGTACAAATGTGAACGTGTGTGGGCTCCTTTAAATAACAAACGAGTATAACGAAGTAAATTTTACGTGTGATTTTAAAAAAAAATAATTAAAAACTCGCTAATAATCTTCGAAAAGAAAAAAGTCCATTTGGAATTACCGATGAATTTTATTGTGGCAATAAAAGAATCTCTAGAAAGGCCAGCAGAGTATTATTTCTAAACCGCAGTTTACTTAAGTAATTACACTTTTTTGTTATTTGTACGCCCTCAATTTACTGGGAAGTTATCTTCTACGTAAAAGAGTGATGATAGATAATATGGCCTTGTCTGTAAAGACGAAAATTAAATTAGGATGGTGAATGACCTTAAAGGACTCGGAATGGATTTGGGATGATTCAAAATGACCGCCGAGATTTTTTTTTTTGTTTTTAAACAGTTTGCTAAATAGAAATTTTGCGATGTCTCATAGAGCTTAAAGCGATAATTTCCTCACGGATTATAAAATTCGCACTTAAAACAATTAGCATACGTAAGTCATAAATTATACACAACTCTAATTGATGTTCTTTTCTGAGATGATTTACTTGAAGGATTCTAACCGAAAAAACTTTCCAAACGTTTTTAATTTAAACAATTCAAACCACCGCAAAAATTAAATGCTTACTTATTACGACGACGTCATAGTCATAACAATAATTATAATTACAGTCAAGGAGGTGACCTAAAATATTATTCGGTAACTTGGTACGACCTTTCGAGATTAGTCGCAATAAATAAATAAACGAACGAAAACCATACAATAAACGTGAGGAAATGTGTTATTTTTTTATTATAAATAATTTTTTAAACTTTACATTTACCTTGACGGCAGAGAGTGGCCAGTCACGAGTTAAATGGTATTCCCAAATTACCAGAAATACACTCCATGAGAACGAAATCCTATAGTCGAATCGATAAACTATCAATAGTAATTATACAGCTCTGAGATTTTATTTTTAATAGGGACAATAAATTGCGTAACCTCATTTACAAAACGGATATGAAAAAGAAAAAAAAAGTAAAAAGTAAAACTACCAAAAAGCACGATAACCACCCCGCCTCCGCAATTTATAACGTTAAAATAATTCATTCATTAATTCATCATACGTTAAAAATACATAGTTTCTTTAAAATCGATGAGTTCTTATTATTATTATTAAATTAACCAAATCGTAACAAAACGGATATGAAAAAGAAAAAAGTAAAACTACCAAAAAGCACGACAAACACCCCGCCTCCCCAACTTATCACGTTAAAATAATTCAATAATGAATTCATGTTAAATTCAAAATACATAGTTCCTTTAAAATCGATGAGTTCTTATTATTATTATTATTATTATTAAATTAACCAAATCGCAACCAAACGGATATGAAAAAGAAAAAAAGTAAAATATAAAACTAGCAAAAAGCACGACAACCACCCCGCCCCCCAATTTATCACGTTAAAATAATTCCCGAATGAAATCATCATAACTTATGAGTATATAATTCCTTTAAAATCGATGAGTAACTAAACTCTTCTTATTATTATTATTATTATTAAGTTAACGAAATCGCTTTTAAAGTAGTCAACATTTGCCACTCTAAATATTATTACTTGGAAACGGACTTCGAGTTCCTATGAATAAGTTGTTTGTATACGTTCCACGCAAGGTACTAATTCCGATTTATTAGAATACTTAGCAATTAACAGATGGTGTAATAATCCAAATTTAGTGCCTTACATGTATCACGCACTTTCCTAACCTCACTGTCGTTTTGACGTCGCTTAAAATAAAAAAAAAGAACGCAGCTACAGGAAACTAAAAAAAAAATCATGATTTGGGAAACAAAAGTAATTAAAAGTAAAACAAAAAACAAAAAAAACTGTATCAGTTGGCTGCATTTGTGCGTCAGTTTGTAGGTTATGTGATTGTTGAAACTAAAAAAAATCATGATTTGGGAAACAAAATTAATTCAAAATAAAACAAAAAACAAAACAAACTGTATCAGTTGGCTGCATTTGTGTGTCAGTTTGTAGGTTATGTGATTGTTTAAAATGACATAGAAATTCAAATTTTTGAACGTAACCCCAAGTGTAGGTACGCCAATTTCTTATTAAATTGCTAACTGACACAGTTTCTCTTGTTCACTTTGCGATAAAAATACTAATCATGGAAACTTCCGCGTAAATGTAAATATTGTTCATGGGAAAAATACCAAGTTTCTATTTAAAGAACAACAAAGTATTTTAAAACCCCTTTTTCTTCTGCGTACTGCGTACTTAAAGAGTAGTGCCACCCTCGGAAGCATCAGTTGGTAGTAAACTTCCACCAGGGGATTTTTTCTGCGTAATATAAAAGAAGAACGTCATTGTCAAAAAATTAGTTTATAGGTTATGTGATTGTTTATTTCATTTATTTACAAGAATGTCGATGATAAGTACCTACTCCTGAATGAACAATTTCACGTAATGCCAACTGTGATCTGAAACAGTGACTTCCACGTATGCAAATATTGTTCATAGGAAAAATACTGAAATAAATTGCTGTTTGAAGAAGAACAAAGTGCAGTGCAAGTTGGTAGTAAACTAAGAAGAAGAAAAATTAATCCGTTTACATAAAGCTGAATAAGATTAGAAAATGACGACAAACAATTGCAATTTAAATAAAACAAAACTTCTTGATTAGGATTTAGGAAAAACCCCAAGTTTTCTATGCAGTAACGAATTTGTTTTTAACAAATAGATGACTCGCTTTGAATAAATTATAAAGCGATAGGCAAAATTGAAAAACAACACACCAGGAGCGTTTGATCAACTGTTGTGTTAATCAAATGAAGCGAGTACATCACCTTTTTATTTCGTGTTTATTTCATTATTTATTGTTACGAAATATTTAAGTCAACATACAATTATAACCTTTGAAGGCGCCTTATTTTATTGTAAATAAACCTCTAACTAAAATTTTAAAGTTTTTTTTTGAACAAACAGTTAAAAATCGTTACGAAAAGAAAACCTTGACGGCTGGCAATATTTTTTACGACCGAGGATAATTTGAATTTGGCGCGCAAGATTTTAGTATATTTCACGTTTTAAATTTGGCTACATGAACAAGAAGTATTGATTATCCAGTGAGTATTGCCAATCTAATAATAATTTTTAGACTTACCAATTACATAAATTAAAAATGAACGACTGTTGAATATTTGTATTTTGCTCTCTCTGCATTGATAAATTTGTTTTCTTAGCTTTATCAACTCCAGCACTTTCAAGTGCCCTTAAAAATACCTTTTGTGTTCATATTATGGACATGTTCTTTATTTCAACGGAAATTTGTGATTGAAAACATTAGATACAATGACGTCATCTACTGATGAATACAACAGATTAACCATAAAAGAACTATAAATCTTTCTAACCTCAAAAAAGTAGATATTTTATTTGCATTTTTAAAATCATTGATCATCTGATCCAACTCTTGCGTTGCACTAAGCGCGGTACACATACTAATATAATTTCGGATTAATTTTAGATTTGTTCTGCACTTTCTAGACTTTTATCTTTTTCTTTACACTCCTAGTTACTTATATGCATACATATCATTTTTACAGGAGCGCTTGGTGCAATGCAAATGTTGAAAAGCGTTGAGAAAACGAATATGACTTTTATTTCCGTTTAAAAAAGTGAGGTTAGGTTTGAGATTTCAACTTTCAAACAGTTCCATCATTTAAAACGAATGGTTGAGGCAAAAAGTCTTGAAAAGTCCAGAAAAAATCAATAAACTTTTACTTACGTTTGAAAAAGTGAGGTTAGGTTTGAGATTTTAATTTTCAAACAGAAACGAATGATTGATTTTGGTTAAAACCAATTAGAATAAAAGAACGACTGTTGATGGAACTGATGCCATCAATCGGGCTTATTGATGAAATAAAGAACGCACCCAATGCTAGGTGCTTTCTTTCGCTGAAAAGTTTGAATCGTGTTTCGAATAGTTTGGACCTGAATTTCGTAGTTGTTGCTACAAAACACCTGACTTGAATTTTTGATTGACAGTTCAGTTGTAATTAACCATAATTCAATCCAATCAAGTTTTAAAAATAGAGAGATTCAAAGAAAAGAATGTCTGTTTTTGAATCAAAACACGTTCGGATCACGATTTTGTGAGCGTCAACCTTATTTGTTTCTAATCCCCCGGTATTTCAGCCTACGTACATAATTTTGCTGGACAAGATTCCGTTATTTAAACTTATTTTAACAACTTTAAAAAGTGAATCAAAGGTTATTGCTTTATTTAAATTATAAAAACAATAGCGCGGAAGGTTTGCGGTTATTTGGTTTGCCAGCGGTCAAGCAACATGCAAAAAGAAGAAAGCAATTGAGGTTAGATTTATCCAATCGCTCCGATAGTTTCGATGTTTATTAAAAATTGGAAACGATGATGATAATAATATTAACGATTTAAATGCGTTACTTGTGTGTTGATTTAGAATTCCAGGGCGACGCTTCGCGCTCAAAAATGGCGGACCTTGCCAGACATTTTTAATTTTTAATTGATTATTTCATTTTTTAAGTTAGGATGTGAAGTGACAATTTGGAAAATGATTGGTGGGCTCGTGGTGGTCAATCAAATAAATCAAATCCGTTTATAAACGGAATAATTCGCTGCTTTTAGTTAATGTTGATAAAAATAAAGGGCTCTAATTTACCGACTCCGTGGCACCACCTAGCGGTATTAAATAATTACCTTTACGTGACATACAAATATAATAATTAATGAAGAAATATATGTTATTCAAGGTTCTTTTTAATTTTGTCAGTGGTTCTTTTAATTAAAATGTAGAAATTAATTGAAATTGATTTAAGAATATTGTAGAGTACAGGTACGGAGCATTCAGATAAAGCTTACTTTTAGCATGGGGTAACACTGGTCAGAAAGGGTGCTCACACACATAAAGTGTTTTAGATGTTACGAATTATATTTGCCAAGTTAACTCTTTTAGTCAGTTTTATTTGTGAACTTTGTGTAAATAAAAAGTAAAAGGCAAGGCAATGAATAAATTATTTATTTTAATTTTTTGTCAAGAACTTGTATTGATGTGTGATGATGCGATGAGTAATAATTGTGTGTTATTTGGGAAAAAAAAACATTTAATATTTACGAATTCGTCAAAATCGAATGTGTATTGACGTCACGTTCGGAGAATTTTAATTTATCCGCGAATTGCCGCCATTGTGTTCCTATTAAAAAAAAAAGGTTGAAAACAAACACGAAGAGAAAATAACGCAAATTAGAGAAACTTTACCAAATAAGATTTATTCCTTTATGTTAATTATCACGCAGATGCAAAACAGTTAATCAATTTACACGTTCGGAGAAATACAACGGCAAGAAGTATAAGTGGTATGTGAAGATGAGGACATACAAATCACGTGCTTTTTGTACTAGATCATGCACAAAACGAGACTACTCTATTTAACCATACGCGTGTTATAATTAAACAAACTGAGACACGTTTTTAGTAAATACAAAAATAAATTCTTGTATGTTCAAAGCAACCACACACGCACACACATCCACTATGTTATTTGATTTTGATAAGGAAAAGCAAAATTATAACTTTTATTTATAATATATTTACTGACTACTATATTTATCTTTATTTTATTGTTTGAACAACAATTACATCACGTGTTTTATGCATATGTATGTACATATGCATACACGTATGTATGAGAATGAAATATTAATTTCTTTTGTTTTTTTCTTAATTGCAGCTCGAGTTTTATAAAACATTGTCGCGTTGGCCTGTTGTCCCATCATATCTGGACCACATCTGGATTTAACTGGTAAAGCAATTTAAAATTTAATCATCTCAATTAATCCAAGATCGCGTCCCAATAAATACACACGTTTGTTGCAAGCGTTCTTCAATTGCGACGCCGCTTTTGTTGTTTAATTCGTAAAAAATTAGAGCAATTAAAACTGCGTTCAATAAATTGACTCGTCATCGTCAACCGGGGCAAGCCGGCTTAATCCTTTTTTCAGCTTGATCCAGTTAAAGCCGCCCCACACACAAAAAAAAAGAAAGAATCAAAAATTTTTAATTAGCTACGAGATTAGACCGATATAGAACGCACTGCATTTATTTTTAATTTTAATTTTTTAATGCTAAGATAAGTATAAGTGATACTGATTTGTTTACTATTATTATTTATTTAGATTAATCGTTTACGTTGTGGTATTTCTGCAAAAACCGAATTAATTGCGTACTTCACAGTGCTTAGTTTTCCAAGTAAACCACGTGCATGCAGATAAATAATTTCTCGAGAACCCAGCAGAATAATACATGCAAATAGACCGCAGACTGAGGAATTTAAATTTCAAATTTGAACAGTAATAATTTCAAGCGCAAAGGTTGCCTTCCTTAACTCAAGTCAATATTTGAACGTCAACGTTCAATCGAATGCCGTTCAACGACAGGGGCGGCGCTACAAGTCAACGCACTCATGAAAACAACAACACAAAAAGAAACACAATCGATTTTTCAAGTTTTTTAATTTATTTTATTTTTGCGTGACGCCCGTGTGAAATTTCAAACGCACGCCGCCACTGCTCGCAATCTCTTTTGTGTTCATTTTTTTTTTTTTTTGAGTCGCTGATTTTATGATTTTAAAAAAAGTGACATTAATTAATGCAAAAAAAAGAAAAACATTGTGATTTCGAGCTCTTTGTTTTGGAAGCTCTTATTATTATTATTATTATTATTATTATTATTACTTTTTTTTTTTTTATTTAAATAATCATGCCTGAGGTTACTAAATGCAATCGAATCGAATCGGCGAATCGAAAAAATATATCAAATTAATTATTCTAAACCACATGAATTTATTTAAACTAAACAGGAAGAAACTATTTTTTTTTTTTTATAATTGGAAATTAAAACTGAACGCTTTTTTTCTTTAAATAATAGTTTACTTATTTTGAATGCAACGTGTGGAATTTTTTTTTTTTTTTACTAAAATTGTTGCGCAGTTAACACATGAAATTTATCTCAGCCCAGAAGAAACCAAATATCCATGTTATCTGCGTTAAACTGGTTTAATCCATAACATTATTTTTAATTTGCTCGTAAAAGTATTGACGTTTTTGAGAATTTCAGTATTAAATTATTAAAAAGGTACCTAATAAAAACTATGTATACATAGGTAGTCACTTTTAAAAGTGATGCTGTGATGATTGATATACAGGTGAGGTACAAAGTACGGTTGTGTAAAAAAAAATAAATAAAAAATTGTAACTTACCTAGAGTAGTCAGAAGAAGTGATGCTTTTGGAATGAGGCTGTGGGGCTGCAAGCAACCTCCACAGATATAAGACACAACGCACATCGCACCAGACTTATATACCCGTATAAACAACTACTTGTCATCTTGCGCTGATTAAAAAGTAAATAACTCAACATGTAGTCTTAATTTATAACATCTAATTATTCATTTGATACAAGGCGCTATCATTCCTCCTTATTGTCCTGGCCTGGTATAACGCAGTATCTGCCTGTTTCATAACGTTTTAAACCAAGAATTACACACCAAAAAAACAATAAATAAATAAATATAAAATCATCTCTCTCGCTTTTTCTTGCTACGATAAATATTTCTGTGACGTCACCCTGCGACAACAATTAAATTTCACAAGATTACGCTCTGTGACTAGTCCCCCTAAATTACTAATTCTTTTAATTGTTATTACGATGAAATTTACGTCAGTCCTGACCACTTCCAGATAACAAAACGCTCGCCATAAATATTCATTTCCCTAACAACACCTTGGTCTTCTGATGATCTGAGGTGAAAACAGATCAGATACATTTTTTGCAAACCCCAAAGAACAAAATTTAAATTACCTCAATTCAATTAGGCTTTGAACTTCTTCAACATTCACTTGCTACGCACACACCATTCTGAAGATAATCAAAATTCAGTAATTGACGCCCCCCGTGTTTTTAACAATCAGAAAATAGTTTATAGTTTACATCTGGTCTTCATTTAATACTGTAACCCACGTGACCCATGACGTACCAAGCCAAGTACTTAAGAGTTGAGTTTACGACATCACCTGTTATACTCTTGGTCACGTGGGATACAAATTTAAAAAAAAAACGTTACATTGTGCATTGACAACTTCCTCCTTAGTGTATAGTGAAACGTCTGTCTAAAAACATTTATTTAAATATTTGAATTCGAAGAAGCCCTTTTGACTTTTCAATACATTTTTTTCCTTTTGTATTTCAATCTATGCATAATATACAAATTTAAAACGCGATTTTGTTTAACTTCAGCGAACATATCGTGAATATTTCATATTTCCTGAACTAAAGTTGCTTGGCATTCTACTTTTTTTTTCTTCTACTTTTGTTCTTAATAATAACACTACGTGAATTAGTAAACTTAATCAGAAACATTAAAAAAAAATTTAATGGTTATGATTCAGTTCAGTAATTCACGTAGTGTTGTTATTAAGAATAACGTTTAATTTTTATAAAAGTATTCGTTTTTGATTGCGGTGGATCCCTCGAGCATCCTCTGCACAGCTGCTTCGGCCCTTCGTTAGCGGAATCGTAGCTCGAGATTTCCACCGCAAGCCAAAACGACTTGTCCGAGGCGAAAAAGCTTTCCTTTAATCTTTACGTGGAAATAAAGTAAAAACGCATCGCTCGAATTATTTATTTTCCTCTGGGATTAATTAATAACATCTTGGGGGTGAATACAGTGGGGCCTTCCCTGTCCGAAGCGCTAATTCATTTTCTCACAGTCGGCTATATTCTGAACTTCTTTCTGGAAAGAAAATCACAATCAAAGGTACGATTGAAACGATGAGTGCATAATCGTGTTCAGTCCAAATTTGTTTTTGTTGAGAAAATAACAAATAACTTTCTCTAGATTTTTAATTTAAGTAATTATTGGCCTCGGGGGGCTTCAGGTATCTTTATCTGAAAGAATTTTAAGCCAATAATTCACTTAAAATAAAAATCTAGAAAGATATTTGTTGTTTTCTCAACGCAGTAAATTTGGACTGCACACGATTATGCACTCGTCGATTCAATTGTTTTTACAAAACCTAACAAGTTCGGCGAAAATCGTTCAAAAAAGTTAATTATTAAAAGCTCAAGACAATTTTTAGATTCTATTTGCGCTCTATTATTCAGAGGAATTAAAATTATAAACGTATAAATTAAAATTATAAATGTATAAATTAAAATTATGAACGTATAAGTTAAAATTAAAAAAGTAATAATCAAAAATACATTATGAAAAGTTAAAGACAATTTTTAGATTTAATTACTATTCTATTATTCAGAGAAATTAAAATTGTAAACGTATAAATTAAAATTATAAACGTATAAATAAAAATTATAAATAATTTCCTTAAATTGTTTTTGAATTAAAAAGTGAATGCAGTTTTGTTTTGAAATTGAAAATATCATGCAACGATGTGCATTGATTACAATAATAAACAAAATTTTCAGATTTATATATAGACCATAGTTTTGAAAATCACCCATTAGAATGAGGATGTTAATAAAAAGAAATATTTTGTTTATTTTGACGTCAACTCAACCCATAGAATTTTGCAATAAAATTAACGCACATTTTAGCGATTTTAGGAACGAGCGAAGCTTACCTGTATGAGTTTGTAAATGGTAAGAACGACGTCCATGGATGTTTTGCAGTCGTTTTTGAAAGAGTTCATGGTATGAGGGCCCCTTTTGCCCCAATTCGGAGAGAAGTTCAATTGGGCTGAGCAAAGCGCCACCAAAAATAGAACGGATAACATCACCATGGTGTTGTACATGAGGGCCAAATAAAATTCTAAAAACACAGAAGCCCCAAGACGTGCACAAACTGAATGGCTTTAACAAGAATCTCGTCCACCCTTTTATATCTATCCCAGATTCGCTGAAAGTAATTGGCAACCCTCGCCCGCCCCTGCAAATCGAATTAATTGAACGAGCCCTTCTGTAAATATTGCAACAATATTACCTTCTTTCCAATATTAAATTTAAGATATATAAAAAATATATATATTTTCTCTCTGTTGACATAATGTATATCCACAGGGCCTCAATCTTTAATAATTTTCATTAATAAAAACCGAATGTCATTCATCATATTATCATTGCCTCGTCTATTAAAAACACATTATGCAAGTTTGTAATCAAATTTACTACAGTAATTGTAACTCGTTATTATTTCGATAACAAAAAATGTGTAGGAATTTCTTTTTAATATCCAAACTAAAATGCATAATTTTCTTTTTAAACAAAAGAAAAAAATTATTTCAT
This sequence comes from Prosopocoilus inquinatus, assembly GCA_036172665.1. Taxonomy (NCBI): domain Eukaryota; kingdom Metazoa; phylum Arthropoda; class Insecta; order Coleoptera; family Lucanidae; genus Prosopocoilus; species Prosopocoilus inquinatus. The sequence continues at coordinate 13,431,223 of CM069880.1, read as the reverse complement.
ACATGCAAACAAAACTAAAATAAAATTATTATTAGTCATAATAAAATCTGTCCTGTTTGTTTTGCCGATATTAAACTGATTTATCTGTTTTGTTACGTATTTACAGAAGTCTGAGCAAACACAATAATGAACAAAACGCTCAGGGTGCATGATCCATATTTGGCTTCGCATCGTTCCAAGTTTTCTTCATTGTATATTGATTTTCGGAAGCTCCCACTTTCCTGGCAGCTTTTCAGACAAGACAATTTATTGTTGCCGTAAAGTGTTTGGCAATTAACGACCGTTTTGTGTGCAGGTACTCGACTGAATCAACTCCAAGATTCAATTTACGCGCGTTTTTTTTTCTTCCTCTTCTTAATTTAAAAGTTGGCGTCATTGTGATCGATTGACATTTCGCAAGGGGAAAATTACAACAACACCGTTTCAGATTTCATCATCTTTATGTAATTTATACACGTATGGAAATATGTTAATCATAAACAGAAATAATAAATCTGTTGTAAAAATAAGAACTCCTGCATTCATTAATTTATTTAAAACAAGTTTGTTTACTCCCGTGATGACTCATGCCTTGGCCATGATGAATGAACGTAGGTACGTACGAATATTTGAATTGAAAATTATTTCACGATAAACCACAAAATCACACAACAACAAATCAAAAAAGAAGCTTAATTTTAAATTTATTACTTTTGCTTTTGGCAATCAAAGGATTCGCGAAAACCGACAACCAACAGATGGCGCTTTTAATACTAAGAGAAAAAAAAAAACAGCGACCTATCATATCATCAGTTATTCAACACAACATAACCTGTTCGCTTGATCCATCAATGTTTCTGGTGGTTTTATTAAATTGTGTGCGCGTTATGGAAGCTTCTCAAGCAAACAATTCAATTTAATGCGTTTTATAGGTTAATCAAATTGATTACAGGGCCCTTCATAATTCTTCCGCCAGGTGCGAATCTACGATTAAAAATAGCAGCTGAACGCATCCACAAACTTCAAATAAAATTTGCAAACTGTGCTTTAATAATTTCGATTTTGAGATTTAATTTATTAAATTTGACGTGTCTGAGGATTTATTTCGTTGCCTGATTCAATAAAAGAATAGATCGGCTACGTTCAGCAACGCAGGGCGCTTCGTAACAAACATGTAATCGACAATTTAAGAAAAAATAATTGAATTTCATTAAAGGCGAACCGCCTGGATGTTAGAATTAGCAGAGTTAGAACGTTTTGGGCTTTGCTGCACGAGGACCAAACATTATATTGTTAGGGACTTTGTTGACACATAAATAATAATAAGTAAAAAATGTATTTGAGAAAGTCTGCAACCGTCAGATGACGTTGTTAACAAAGAAAACAAGGAGTTGTAATTGATGTTATTTAATAATCTCTTCTATTGGACCCTTGATGGTTTTGTTACTTTTACTTTATTACAAACGTGCATAATATTTGTCTAAAATCGTCAATTTCATATATTTTATAGGTTAATCAAACGTCATGTTTTTCTTATTCTAGCGCCCTTCGCAAAATTTCCGTTAGGTGTCAGTCACTTCGTGATTTTCTCAAATGTTTACAAAGTTTGTTTTTCCTGCACTATCGTTAAAGAATTCCATTGCTTTTTTTAAATAAAATATCAATGTTTTTTTTTAATTTTTATTCCTCTTACCCCATCGTTTACAGTTTATATAAAGCACTTCATACACCGAGAATGATTTCAAAAATATTTACAGTTTTCTTTGACACGTGCGTTTGAGATCATGCAATTTATTTTTTATACATCAGATCTCAATTACATTCTTCTCTTAGCCTGAATTTTTTTTACTGTTACCGAACATGGTGTATAATTAATTGATCGATGGTGTAAATGAAACAGTTCGCTTTTAACTTGTACAATAAAAATATAAATATTATGTACTTAATAAGAAACACTGAGAGCACAACAATAATTATTATTACACCGAAGTCATTCCTGAGTAGAAGTATTGCCTAAAAAATTATTAAGAAGTTACTTATTATCAAAAATTATTAAAGCAGAATATTCTGCATTTTATTTACATTAAGAAAAGAAACTTGGTTGAAACGATAACAATTAAATCTTTTATCAAAAGTTTTCGATAAGAACTAAAGTTAGTCTCAATTGCTTACTAATATTATTATAATTGATTGATTGGCTAATCGTAAATGAAACAGTTCCAATTTAACTTGTACAATAAAAATATATATATCTATACTTAATAAGAAACACTGAGAGCACAACGATAATTATTACACTGAAGTCATTCCTGAGTAGAAGTATTGTCTGAAAAAAATATCGAAAATTTACTTATTATCAAAAATTATTAAAGCAGAATATTCTGCATTCTATTTACAATTTAAAAAAGTTAACCAGTTCTGGTTTAAACAACAACAGATTTCATTAAATTTTTATCAAAAGTTTTCCATAAGAACTAAAATTACAATTACATTCAATCTTCTCTTAGCCTGAATCTCTTACTTATATTATTAAACGTGGTGTCTGGTGTATCATTAATTGGACGATGATGTAAATGAAACAGTTTCATTTTAACTTGATTGTACAAAATATAATATATTTACTCAATAAGAAACACTGAGAGCACAACAATAATTATTATTACACTGAAGGCATTCCTGAGTAAAAGTATTGCTCAAAAAATTATTGATAATTCACTTATTTTTTTTTCTTTTACAAATTATTAGTGCAAAGTATTCTGCATTTATTTGTAAAATGACGACAATTACATTTTGAATTTAACCTCAACCTTTTACTAATATTATTAAAGGCGGTGTATTAATTGTAATTAATTGATCGATGGTGTAAATGAAACAGTTTCATTTTAAATTGATTGTACAATAAAAATATAAATATATATATATATAATAAGAAACACTGAGAGCACAACAATAATTATTATACACCGAAGTCAAGAGTTATTGTACAAAAAAGATTGAAAATTTATTTATTTTAAAAGATTATTAAGGCAGAATATTCTAGTACATTCTATTTACATTTTTAAAAAATTTCTCAGTCCTGGTTTGAAACGTTTTTTTTTTTATTAAATCTTTATCAAAAATGTTCCATAAGAACTGAAGTTGCGATTACATCCTTCACATAACCTCAACTTTTTCTTTTTTTACTAATATTAAGCATGGTGTCTAATTAATCGATTAGGGTTGTAAATAAAACAGTTCCCTTTCAACTTGTACAATAAAAATATAAATATGTATGTATACTTAATAAGAAACACTGAGAGCACAACAATAATTATTACACCAATGTCAGTCCTGAGTTAGAAGTATTGCCTAAAAAATGATTGAGAATTTATTTATTATCAAGCAATTATTAAAGCAGAATATTCTGCAATCTATTTACATTTTTAAAAAAATTGACCAGTTCTGGTTTAGACAACGAGAAGTTTTATTAAATCTTTATCAAAATCTTTACATAAGAAATAAAATTTCACAAAAAAAAAATATAAACCTACACTGCAAATAATCAAATGAAATTATAAGACTACAGGATTCCCTTCACAAAAGGAATACAAAAAAAAAAAAAACAAAAAACAAAAATTGATATGTAAGTATATTTTGATAACAATGTTCAAAAGTGAATCTGCAAAAATTATAGGGGAAAGCAAATACAATACAAGCTTTGTAAATGTGAAAAGCAATGTAAGAGAAGTGATATATTTTCTTTTCTTTTCTTTTTTTCTAAAACTAACGAATTTCAAAGCTACTTGATAAGTTGGAAGCATTTGTTCCTTAAAATCTATGAATGTAAGTGTGCCATCAAAGTGCGTTTAATTATTATGAGCTAGATAAAATTGCTATCAATACATATTAAAGCTGAATTGATTATATAAATATCATAATCAGTTAACTAGAAGCTAAGGCTTATTGTAATAAATGTAATAAGTATAATATATAAATATTCAAAAATTGTTATCCTAAGGCTACTGATTACCGAATATAGAGAAAAACGACTATAAAATTTAAAAACGGTTTGAGGAATTCGGTTGTATTTCCATTGTCTTACAAACCCAACCTGCTATATCAACATCTTTCGATTCTGCATCTCGAATCCATTCATGATTCTAAAACAGACTTCCGTTATACTCATTTGCAACCATTAAACCGGCGTGCTCTTACGATAAGAGTTTTTAAATCAGCCCTTTCTTCTGGATTTTTTTTAAGGCATCGATCGACAAAGTCTTTAAACTCATCACTGAAAATCCCTGACGGAAGCTTCGGTGGTGGTTCATTAACGATGTAATCAAGAAGTTCAAAAATTGCCATGGGGCGTGGACCGTTTGTATGCCCTGGAGAATCACCTTCAGGTCGAGGTCCAAAAATTGAAGCCAAAGTCTTTGCATCCGGAGGTGGTATTGGATACATTCCTATTGCCATTTCTACTAACGACAATCCTAGAGACCAAATATCACTTTGAACTGAATAATGTGTTCCTTGCAACCTTTCTGGCTATAAAATTACAAAAATAATCATCATTCATTAAATGATGTCAGCTGTAACGGATGAGTAAGTAAGAAAATCTTACCGACATATAACTTCTAGTACCGACAAAAGAATTAGCCATGGAATCAATGAGCTGTCCGGAAACACCGAAATCACAAATTTTAATTTCACCATTGCTATTAACCAAAATGTTGCTAGGCTTAACGTCTCTATGCATGATGGCATGTTTATCACGTAAGTAACTTAATCCTTTTAAAACAGCTAACGTAATCTTCCCTAATATGTTTTCTGGTATTCTGGAAGCCTTTTTCAATATTAAATCTAATGAACCAGCATCCATGTACTCCATGCATATGCTGATTTCCCCATCGCTATAAAATGCACCATAAAAGCCAACTATATGTGCAAAGTTGCATTCATGCAGTACTTTGAGCTCTCGTATTATTTGTTTCTTAATAGCAGGTTTAACTTCTAAATGAATTAGTTTCCTAGCCATAATAAGTCCACTTGATTTGTGCCTGACTTTCATCACGACGCCTCCATTTCCTGAGCCCAGTTCTCCGAGTTTCTCGAAATCATCATCTCCAAGATCTCCGCTGATCTTTTCTTTCTGACACAAGAATACTTCAATGCGTCTCCTCTGCGTATCATCCATGTCCAGTTCTTCCAGACGGGCTGTCAAATTATCAATGCTACTACCCTTTACCAAGTTGCTTGGACTAAAAAAAAAAGAACACCCGCTAGAAAGAAATTCCGAGTCAAGCTGAAAAACTTACGGGACAGATGTTTCAGTAAAAGAAGCACTTGTTGGTGTAACTGTAGGCGTCTGATCTATTGATCCCGGCGGTAGAGTTAAATTTAACTTATTTTTCGACATTTTACCAGTATTGCATAAAATCACAACCAATAGATAACAACTACACAACCGTTAAGCATATCACTAATTTTCATAAAACGTATATCATTAATAATTTAACACTTTTAAAAAATGATCGATTAAAAATAATCTAAAACACAGTTTCATTATTTACCATTACTACACACAAATTTCGTTGTATATTTTGATTGACTTCACACTTCACGCTCAACAAACTTACAACGTTGCCAGACCAACAAAACAAGAGCAAAAATCCCATTTGAAAAAAACTAAAATAGTTCAGTACTTTAAAATGCTATTTATCTAAAAGAAAATACGCCTTACTGACAAACAATCATAGCTTTTAAAAATAAATTACAATCTGCAACAATTCTAATTCGAGAAAATAACGAAGTGGCTGACGCCTAGCGGAAGTTTTATGAAGGGCTCCATAATAGTCGGTTAACCTATAAAACACAATAAGTTGAATAGTTTATGACGTGTAAACGCTTCTACTCATATAAATAAAACTGATCGAATAGAACGGGTTATATTGAAAAATATGAAGAAAAGTTCTTTGTTTTCCATAACAGCGCCATCTGTTAGTTGCCGACTTTCTCGAACACATACGTCACATAATTTGGATCTCGATTCCGTAGTTGCTGGTTAAATCACTTCAGATTTGAATTACTGATTGACAATTCACCTGCAAATAATTACAGTTCAATCCAAATCTTAAAAATAGAGTGATTCAAAGGGGAAAAGGATTTCCGATCGGGATTGAAACTTTAGGGGAGTTAGGATTAATTCGTTTGCAAAAGAGTCTGTCTTCGAATCTAAAAGCGTAATGTTACATTTGGAACACGATTTTGTGAGCGAAAGAACGAATTAAGAAATAAAAATGCAAGAACGCAGCTATTTTTCTTACGAACGGCCGCCATTTTGAAGTTAGTATGTCACGGGACAGAATGACATACAAATTGTTACTAGTGGGCGAAATTAAAAGCGATTATTAAAATAAAAAAAGGATCTCTGCATTTTAATTTGGAAATACCTAATTTTACTGAGTATAGCAGCATCAGTATGTATGGTTATGTTTTACGTCGACAGAATTTTGAAGTTGGCAACATTGCATGTCACTTTGACTTGATTGGTTTATATTGATAACCTAAACGAACAAATCCATGTGTATTTCATTCATAATTTTTTAAATTATTTATTCTGCATAAAAAGATGGATTCGTGCAGTAACAGCGACAAAGAGAGTTTAACAAAATCGCAGCAAGAAAGAATCAAACGCAATAAAGAACGTGCGATTATATTAAAAAGGAGCAAGTTAATTGCGCATCCTTACGCCAAGGGGTACATTTTTTTAAATAAATAAATAAGTAAGTCAGTGTATCAATTTAATTTTATAGAGAAGCTATTTCGATTGATACTTCCGTAATTAAAATTGGTGCTGTTAAATATAAAGATACTGGAGGAGGTTTTTTATTAGAAGAGGAATCAGAAGATAAAAAGGAGCTTGTAAGAGTGTTGCAAGAGATTTCTTCCAACCAAAATATCATCATTAATAAATTTTAGGAGCCCCCAGTTGAAGTGCAGCCCCCAATCATCGAACCAGACCGACCAGCATGTGAAAACTGCAATAAACTGTTTGCTTCGTCTTGGTTGTTCGATACATTCGATCATAAAGTCTGCGATGATTGCAAGTTAGTATAAAAATAAATAGTTTTTAATTTTGGATTAAGTTTGAAGCTTGCAGAGATCCGGATGTGCACAAGTTAATAACGAAAACGGCGGCAATGAGTGAATATTTATTGAAGAACTGCGATTTTGACAAGCGCGATCCCCCCTTAAAATTCATAACGCGTAAAAATCCCCACAATAACAGGTGGGGCGATATGAAGTTGTACCTGCAAATACAAGTTGAGAAACGGGCTTTGGAAGTTTGGGGGAGCGAAGAGAAAATTGAGGAGGAACTTCAGAATCGTGAGGAGAAACGCATCGTTACTAAAGCCAAGAAATATCAGAAGCAAATGAAGGATTTAAGAATGAACATGCGCAGCAGCTTGTATGATAGAACATCAGCGGCGTCACATGTACATGAGTTTGGGCCTGAAACATATAATGAAGATGAAGATAATTATACACACCAATGTACCACTTGTAATTATGAAGAAACTTTTGAGAAAATGTAATTGATTTTATGAATTTGATTAAAAATTTTGTATTGTTTCTAATAAAGTTGTATGCATTTCATTTTAACAGTAACTGTTTTTTTTTTTCCTTTGCCTCATAGGTATTTGAATACCTGTATTATTTGAAAGAAGTAGCGCCTAAATTTCTGCAACCAAGATAACATGAATAAAATTTTATATGAACTTTGGCAAATTTTATAAAATTTTAGAAAAGGTTCAATGTTGGTGGCCAATATTGATGTGCTTTCTTGTCTCGGAAAATGGAAGTATTTTTAGGAATTTTTTATATAGTGCGATCGGTGTGGTGTGGTGCAGTGTTCCGTGCAAAATGGCCGCTATCAAAACAAACTGCTAGGCGAATCGCAAACTCTAACTGCTAGTTGTTTTCTTAGAATACGAAATGTGCTGTATTTATTTCCGGTAAAATGAAGTGTCATAAAACGACATAGTCATTACAATTAATTAGTCCGGTGCGTCTTTCCTGCATTTTGGTAAATTCAACGATACCGGGCGCCATGTTCAATAGCCAAGCCCATTATTTTTTACATGTGTTCATTTTTTTGTTTATATTTGAATCATTTGTTCAGAGCAATCCAATCGGTTTGTATACAGCTATCTAAATCCGAGCAAACAGTGTTTTTCATTTGTTTTATTTTATTTTTTTTAGAAGGAATTGACAACTATGATCTGTTAACTGCAATTGAAGTATTGGAACCACAAACAAATCATAATTTCTTGATTTATGGAAGCAATGTTACGGTTTTATGCAAAACTAAACTACTTTTGAGCTCTATGTGGTGGACTTTTAAGGAAAATAATGTAACCCGAAAAGATGGGTAAGTATTTAATTTACTACATCTTTAATTAATACAATTTTAGATGTCTAGGTAGGACACATGAAAAAGTACATGATTAAATTATGATTTAAACTTAAACTGTAATTTCATACCTATCACATTATGTTTATTATTCGCATTTTAATTCATAACAGATTTTGATCCAATTAAGAATTATTAGATATTTGAAGTGCTAGCCTATACTAACAAGAAACAGTTTCCTTCTGTTTTCTCTTAGCGCAGAGCGACTAGATGTTTGACAGTCCATGGTTTGACCAAAATTTGACAGTTCGTGATTAAAATGTAATGTAAGCGATAAAAATTTCTAAATACTTTATTTTAACACATTTTAAAATGTTATTTGAATGTAATTTTCATCATTTACGCCAGGTTATTACATAAATTTTTGCTTTAGAAAAAAGTTCATATCAAATTAAGACGTCAGAATAATTCAGATGTTGTTTACTGTAATAAATTGAGTTTTAAATTTAAGATTTAACATTTCAATCAACCGAAAAATGTCTTGAATTAAATATTAATACTGAACTCTTTCGCTAACTCCTGTCGTTTTTAGTTTGTAGGTTATGTTTGTTTAAAATGTAAATTGTAATTAATATTTCCTTATTAGATATATAGTAGAAAGAGAAGGTGAAAATATAAACAAAGATTCGGCAGAGAAGCAGGAAATTTCAATTCTACACATAATAAACGTGAATCTAAGCCATGTTGGAACATATAAGTGCCATGTTACGAATAAAACAGAGCTCGACTTTGCTCAAATAACATTTAATGTAACGTTACCTGTTGAAATCGTGGAAGTCTCTAAGCTAGTTAAGACCAAATTAGATAAAGACGTACAACTTTACTGCCTTATAATAGGATACCCTCTGATGGGTGCTAATTGGTACAAAGATAACGAACTTCTTGCTGCTAAACAATACAAGATTCATGCCGTGAATCAAACATGCGTTAACTTCACTCTTCACATCAACCAGATTTCAAAGAAGGATAATGGAACGTATGTGTGCAAAGGGAAGACGTTTGATAGTGTAGGTGAAGAAAGCGTCGAGGTATTAGTTCTTGACAAACCCCAAATTACCATTGACGTCGCTAAAGCAATCGGAACATCGAAAATTTATTTGAATTGGACCACTAACGACGGAAACGAACCGGATAGCTTACACTACAGCTTGCAGTACATGGAAATATATGATACTAACTGGGTTTATTTGCACAAACCGATTAATGGCAGTTCTAGAACTTACGTGCTGCGCGAGAAGACGCTTAAAAATGGCACAAACTATACAATTCGCATGCAAGCAATTAACTCGGAAGGCGAAAGCCAGTTCTCTGTAAGCCCCCCGGTACAGACACTACTAGAAGATCCTGAATTCATTCCGGATGTCAAAGTCACTGGGGTTACGGTCAATTCCATAACAATCTCATGGACGGACCCACCTCAAGAACTCACAGACTACGTACATTACTACCAGTTGCAGTCCATGAATGGCACAGCGGCGACTTCGGAAACAATAAGCCACGCATCATCCAAAAATTTATACATGTTTTCAAACTTAAGAGCTGCAACCACATACAATTTCCAAGTGGCAGCGTGCTCCGAGTACAGCCAGGAATGTGGCCCGTGGTCTGCGAAAGTAAACGGCACCACAATGGATGGTATTTCCGGTCCTGTAGTAGACGCTTCGGTTGAGTGTCGTTTCGAAAACATCAGTCACATCAGCTTTGTATTCGTAAGTTGGAAGCCACCTTTAAAACCACATGGAAAAGTGACTTCGTACAACGTTAATTTAGAAGGCAACGCATCTTTTATTAACGATCAAGGTATTTTAGAGCATACGACTTGGGGGCCTAAAGTAAATAGTATTAGCGAAAACAGTTTGACCACTCGCTTTTATAATGTGTCTGCCAACACGAATTACACAGTGCGAATATCTGCGATTACACGATCTAAAAAATACGGTGACAAAGTCGAGTTGTATTGCATGATGCCTGCTACTGTACCAGACAAGCAGAAGCTGTCTCGTTTTGCTTGGGGCAAAATGGAGGAGCAAGGTCGTTGGGTCTTCAAGTTAATCATGCCGAGAGTCTCTGAGAGAAACGGCCCCATATGTTGCTACCGAATTTATTTGGTTCGAATGGAAGCGCAGCAAACACTTGCAGAATTACCAACGCCTGAAGAATTGGAGATTGTGACTTATCAACAAGCGCACAGGACACCAAAGGGGGGTGCATACATAGCCGAAATGTTTACTAGGTACGTATGCAATTTCTTCATGCAAGTCTTGTTTATTAAGTTGTAAAATGCATAGTTCCACGTTTCATCCTGAAGTGTTTTTGGGAGACGACAAAGTTTATAATTTATCGAGTTCGTTATGTGATAACTGCATTGGGCTTCGGCCTTATTCGAATTACAAAGACCATGACCATTACTTAAATAAAAGTGCAGCGACGAATCGAGTCAGGCGTCAGTATCCACTTTCAGAACCGTTTCCACCTTACGACGGAACCCTCGATATTAGCAGCAATTATACAGGCTTTGTAGAAATCATAGGTAAGCAGTTTTATGTTAAAGAAAAATTGGTAGTGAATTATTTTTCTTTTTTTAGTTAAAGGTCATGATGATAACCATGTATTAGCCGCATACAGTAATTATTTAGTGATGATGAATCCAGGGCCGGAAGTTGTGGCAGCACCCGTTACCGGTTCCATCGGAATAGTTGTTCAAATACTCTGTGGATTAGTCGTTGTAACTCTGCTGTTGCTCACCGCATTGTGTTTATTGCATCAGTACACAAAGCAAGCGCATGCACAGGCGGTGGAAATGATTACGTTCCGGACTTCACTGAGGTATGGCTTTGTATCTTTCGTAACTGTGATCTGCGATAATGTGAATAGGCTTTTATGCAGGGATCTTCGTGGCAGGCAACGCCTTGTATCGCTCAATCCACCGGATATGTGCCCCATAACCCGAACTGATTTGGTGTCTGCGTACATCGAGCGTCACAGGGACTCTGATTACGGGTTTCAACAGGAATTCGAATTATTACCAGATCGATTCAACGACCGCACGACTAGACATTCTGATACTCGAGAAAATGTGTACAAAAATAGATATCCGGATATTAAAGCGTACGACCAAACAAGAGTAAAGATCGCACAAGTAGATGGAATTGCCGGGTCAGATTACATTAATGCCAACTATGTCCTGGGTTATAAGGAACGCAAAAAATTCATATGTGCTCAAGGCCCGATGGATACTACTGTGGAAGACTTCTGGAGATTGATTTGGGAGCAGCATTTAGAAATGATTTTAATGCTGACTAATCTCGAGGAATACAGCAAGACGAAATGTGCCAAGTACTGGCCTGATAAAACCGAAGGTGATAAGGTGTACGGTGAAATTACTGTCATCCATGACCAAGAAAAACGTTACTCCGATTATATTGTCAGAGACCTGAAGATTTGTAGGAAAGGGACGAAAGAAACCGAAGAGCGGAGAATCACCCAATTCCATTACTTGGTGTGGAAAGATTTTATGGCCCCCGAACATCCGCATGGCATCATTAAGTTCATCAAAAGAATCAACGAGGCGTATTCAATTGAAAAAGGATCAATCCTAGTGCACTGCAGTGCTGGTGTGGGGCGCACCGGCACACTCGTTGCTCTCGATTGTCTACTCCAACAACTAAAAGAGGAGGGCCAAGCTGCAATCTTCAACACCATTTGTGATTTACGCCATCAAAGAAACTTCCTCGTTCAATCACTGGTAGGTAACTAATTAATACAATTTTAACTAATTTAAGGTCAACGTACAGGTTATATCTCTAATACGCACGCGCGGTATTGACTTGCGAGAATTCAAATACACATGACATCCAGCACGGAAGTAAATGATGTTAAATATTTTCATTCCTTAAAAATTTTATACGTTTTATATTATCTGTTGACAAGTGTCGTGATGTTTTTATACAAATGCAAAGAAAAACTATTGTCAATTGGGAAATAACATAAAATAAATAAATTTGTACTTACAACTACTAATTGTCAATTGGAAAATAACATTGCCGATAGAGGGCGTTAAACTTATGAACAATGGCGGCGCAGACGAAATCAACGAGTGATTTTGTTGCAAAACTTTTGCATTTTGAATCGGAGCAAGCAACTCGACATTTTTCATTGGAAACTACTTTTTATAATAATTTACACGCACGATTCAAATACAACTTGTTTCATGATAAGGTGAGTTCGCATTTACGTTCTTATCGTTGGGAGCGTTTGTTTTATTCACTCTTACATACAGTGGAACGCAGTCGCTCTCCCTCGCACTTTCGAACAGAGAGTAAATTGAATACTTTAGTTACCAATGTCATGAAAATTCCCTATATAGTAAAAATGTTGTAGCCCATCGGAAAATTAAACATTATAACATTTTTACTGTACATTGGATTAATTTAATTGTTTTTTTTTATTTTTAGAAACAATACATTTTTATTTATCGTGCGCTGATGGAAGTGGCACAGTACGGAGACACTGAAATACCGGCTTCCGAATTAAAGTCAACGATCGAAAGATTGAAACACTGCGAAAAAGAGAAAGTGAAATCCCGAATGGAAGAAGACTTCGAAGTACGTGCCGATGATTTTATTAATCGTCTCAAACGTAATCATCTTGTGTTGTTGTAGAACATAAAGAACGCGTTGGAAGATCGCAAGTCTTGCTCGGTGGCCAGTGGTGAAGAAAACCGGGAGAAAAACAGATGTGACTCTGTCATTCCCTACGACCGAAACAGAGTTATACTCACGCCTTTGTCAGGCAAGGAGCACTCAACGTACATAAACGCTTCGTTTATTGAAGGTTATGATAACTCGGAGTCTTTTATTATTACTCAGGATCCGACGGAGTCTACGATTGCTGATTTTTGGAGAATGATTTCGGAGCAAGGTGTAAGCGTGATTGTAATGTTGAGTGAATTGGGGGATGGTAAATGTCCACGGTATTGGCCTGAAAATGAGAGCGTGTTCGAGCACATTACGGTTAGATACGTGCAAGCCGAAAGTTGCCCGTATTATACAAGACGACAGGTTTATGTTAGAAACAGAGAGGGTGAGGATTTCAGCGTAACCCACTTGCAGTATCACGGATGGCCCACCGTAGATGGGGAGGTAAATAAAAGAATGTGGGGGGATTAGGGGGTGAAAGTAATGGAAGCTTGTTTTGTAGGTTCCTGAAGTGACGAGGGGTTTAATCGAGTTGGTTGATTTTGCTCAAAGTGCTGTTTCCCAGCACGGATCCCCAACACCAATGGTTGTTCATTGCAGTCTTGGATCTGATCGAAGCTCCATGTTTGTAGGACTTAGTATACTAGTAAATCAGTTGCAATTGGAGCACCGCGTTGATGTATTTACTATAACACGGAAACTAAGATCTCAACGACAAGCCATGATCAGCACTTACGTAAGTTATTTACTGTTGTAATTGCATTCTTATTTTATGTTATTTGTTATTTTGTAGGGTCAATATGAATTTCTTCATCGTGCTATACTTAACTACGCAGAGCTGCATGGACTGTGCGAGACATAATTTTTTTATTATTTAGACGAGTGAGTTCTCACATTCCAGGATAATAAATAAACTTACACTTGCAACTGTGCTGCACACACGTACGGTATTTTTTCAGGCAGAACTGAACTACTTTCTTTTTGCATGTATATAATAAAAGTTGACGAGATTATGAAATTCTGATCGCAGTTTCCAAAACTAAACCGCATTGCTTCTGTGTGGGGGGCATCATATTTTTTTTTCTTTCTTCCTTTTCTTAAACAAAAATGTGATTATCACTGGGAGAAAAAAAATAATAATATAAGTTCGCGTTAAATTACCAAACCAAAGATTTTATTTAGTTGATTCATAATTTCAATCGATTAGTGAGAAAACTACGTGCTTAAGGATTTGTTGTGGTTATCATAAATAATAAAATGGTGGCGTAAACAAAATTAACTAATTAATAATTGTTCATTAAGTCCAATCATAACACGCTGCTCACATTATGTAGATAATCATATTAATGTCAGTTATTTTACTGAATGTATTTAAAGAATTAAAACCTGAACGGAACAGTTGTCAGTTTTGTTTTTTTTTTAAAAAAAAAAAAACTTGCAAGAGCTTTCCAGTGATTATATTTTAATCCCAAAGAAAATGATTTTATTCACTTGCATCAAGGAGTATTACAATTATTTTTTGATTAACGAAATGTATTAATTACCATTCACAGCATAAATAAGGGCTGTTTCGTTTTATGACAACTACATAAAAGTAGGCCGTCTTGAAGTAATGTATTTGTATTAAAAAAAAAAATTGTATTGCGTGTATTGTTATTTACTTACAAGTATTTTAAGTGATTTAAGATATTGAAACTACCTCTTTCATTTAATTTATGCAATAGTGATTTCAAAATAAAACGTGAAAGATCTGATGAACTAACGAACTTATTAGTTTGTATATTGACATCACAAGCACAAACAATACGCGTTAAGAATAGTTAGTATTGTTTCTTCTACAATTGGAAATAAGTAGAACCGCGCCATACACAATGAATAATAATTCTAAGCAGTAAATTATTTTTTATGTTCGTTGTGATCTTAGTGTCATGTTCTCATCATCATAAGTGTAATTTGTATTGTAATAAATTAATATTAAGGTAAATAAGATTTATACTACGTCGTATGCTCGCCAAAAAAAAAAAAAATCCCTACTATTTATTCATTCCGTTTCGACTCTCTCTCTCGGTTTCGTTTCATCCCGAATAATTTTGCTACTGCTCTACATCAGTGTGTTTGTGAATAACGAAGTAATTATTAAATCTTATGATACTTAGTTTTAAACAATCTGCCAAATAAAACATTTTTTAATCTCGAAACGTTCGTATTAATAAAACTATGCTCATAACATTCAGTAATTAATGTATTATAACATTATGTTTCATAATTAATAGTAAGCATTAACTTGCTTATAAAATTAATATTATAACGTAACGTATATATCATGCTTTATTAAATAATGCTTTTATTAAGATGTTTGTAAAGGTACTTTTTATACCGTGTATTTGTCAGTTAGTTCATTTATGTAAGCGTATATTTATACATGGCTTTGTTCGTGAAGGAATTAGATATGAAGTATTTTCTTTTCTTTCTTTTTTTACGTCGTGCGATTTGTAGTTTTCTTAATAAATAGTCTTTCTTCGAGAACAAACTGTATGTAAATGTACATCGTCGTTGATCCATGCGAATAAAGCCATTGTTAATTACGTGGCATCGATCGGCCCTCCTAAGATTAGTCAAAAGAAGAAAAGAAAAAAAATTGATTTTATTTGCATGGACCACTGGCTTTTTATTGTTTAAAAAAAAATCTCTGTGTACATATGTCATAGAAAATGAAACGTATCTAGGATATGAAATTAAGACTGTATATGCATTTATGTGACATGTAACTCAAAAAAAAAAATATTTATTTTCTGTATATTTTTATTTTGAAAATTTTTTATTTTATATTACCTATACAATATTTTTTTTACAAAATAAAAATCTGAATTTGTTTAATTTGTTTGTATGTAAAAGTTCACAGCACCAACTATATATTAATAATAATAATAAATTACTAGAGGATATGGATTTTTTTACGACTTTACTACTACGTTTTTCTGTTTAGGCTGTGGCTGCCTTACCTTCTTTTTGCATTGTATCAATGCGCATTTGTATTTTTTATTTGCATACTTATCGATGTCGGACAGGCGTTTGCCGAAGGAAGCCGGGGCCACTCTCCTTATTAATCTAAAAAATAAAACAACCAACCACTTATTACACTTGTAACTTTCGCTATGTTTTCTTTTTTTTTTTAACACTCACTTAACAAACCTGTTGTTGTGTACGTTAAATGCCTTGGCAGTTTTTCCAAGTTCACAAGCGAACCTGTCTGCGCAATCTTGACCTTCGATGGCTTGAAATATTACTTTCAAAACGTTGGTCATTTCAGGAGAAGTCTCCTGCGAACCTCTCGACTTGAGCACTCCAATCTTTGGGAGCACCAACACGGACATCACGAACATAAGAGCCATGCCTATAAATCCGGATATTGCCATGAAAAGGGGCTCCAACGCTTTCGAATTCTTGTGGTCCTCGACCTTCTGCTTGGTTGTCGTAATGTGGACATTATGCTAAAATAAACGAGTCAAATGACAAACTGACACCGAAAACAAATTTAATAATACCTCGTGTTTGTGAGTGTGATGTTGATGTATTTTAGGTTTGGTCGTAGTGACTTCGTGGTGAAAGGTTTCAACTGGATAAACCTGTTGAAATAGTTTATTTTAAATGTTTATAGTCTTTCTTGTTTGAAAAAAAATGTATGTTTTGGTGTAATAGTAAATAGTGGAATGCTTCAATAGTCAAAATCTATTAAATGTAGTAAAAGTACAGAGTGATCACGAGGGAGGTACTGTTTCAGTTGATACAATCAAAATTCTCAACCAGTGAGAATTCTAATACAAAAAAAAAAAAAAACTGGTAAGAACCAATAAAAATAAAACATTCGGTGGTTTATGTCATTCAAACAGTTGGAAACCGCATAGTTCGGTTTGTTAAGTATTTTCTGTACATAATACTGCGACACCTAAAACCTATACATAAATTGTATTTGTGGTAAGTTTGAAATGCTATAATGGTGGTATTAATCAAGCTTTCTGTAAAAAAAAATATATACAAATGCTTGTAATTTGTGTTAAAAGAAATTATGTTGGTAATACGTTAAGGTTTACTATTATCGGTCTATAATTTCGTGTCTGACAGATTGAGGTTATGTCAAAAGTAAAGCGCTCGTCGTCTTCTAGCTTTTCACATTTTCATCTATTGCCTTCTGGATTGCACATTTTTTTACGAACACAATGGTGGTATTAACATAGCCTTTTGTAAAAAAATGTACATATACGAAAAGCCTTGTAATTTGTATTGAAAGAAATTGTGTTGGCAATGCGTTGAGATTTACTATTATCGATCTATAATTTCGTGTCTGACAGATTGAGGTTAAGTTAAAAGTAAATCACTCGTCGTCTTCCAGCTTTTCACATTTCCATCTCATTATTGCCTTCTGGTTTGCACATTTTTTACGAACACAGTGAAAAAAATCGAAAAATCATTACAAGAAAAAGACATCGATGGTGACTAATAAAATGGATGAAACATCGATGGATTCGGATACATGGAACGGACTTACGTAAGTTTTATTGATATTATCGTTGTTTTGTATCGCACTAAAACTATTTTTAATTACTTAATTATTTAATATATAATAGAATAACCTCATAGTTTTTCTTATTCGAGAAAATCTGCAACCAACAGATGGCGCTTATAATATGGAAAACAAAAAGCTGTCATTCATGTTTTTCAAAATAACTTGTTCTATTCGATCTTTCGATGGTTTTATTACTATTACAATTTTTTTTTAGGTTAACCGAATATCATTGCAATGTTTTCCTTATTACACGGCCAGCTAAATTGATATGTCATATGCCCTTCATAAAATTTCCGCTAGGTGTCGGCTATTTCATGGTTGATTTTCTCGAATGAATAGTGATCATGATCAAGGAATAGAAAGAGATAATTAAATTGACGTTAAGCTTTGAGGTTAGGTTAATTACGTTACGGCTGTTATTTCGTTTTGAGACGTGCTAATTTTTTTATTTGGTTTGATGGGGTCACAGAAGCAAATGAAAACAGTACAATGTCTGCCAGAAAAGAAGGCATAAATTTCATTTTTATTTTAATTTTGAATCGGGGGATTTTAATTTAATTTTGCAATCTTCGCAATGACTTAAAGGGGAAAATACTGAACGCAAAAAACAGTTACTACGGTCCTTCCGAAAACATTGCAGCTTGTGCCACCCTATATATCCGATAATTAAAAAAAAATCAAACTTCAGTGAGAAAAATTTGCTTGCGAAAAATGTTATATCAGTCTGAGGGACCCTGTACATTTAACCAGTCAAAAGTACATTTTGCGTTTACGAATATTTTGAAATACTTTCATGATTCCTTCCGGTTGCTACCACCAAGTTTCCAATTTTTGGCATAAATACTTCATTTTTATTTCAATTTTGAATCGGGGGATTTTAATTTAATTTTGCAATCTTCGCAGTGACTTTAAGAGGAAAATACTGAACGCAAAAAGAGTTATTAAGGTCGTCCAGAAAACATTTCAGCTTGTGGGACCCTGTATATCCGATAATTTAAGAAAAATCAAACTTCAATGAGAAAAATCTGACTTAAAGAGGGAAATACTGAACGCAAAAACAGTTATTAAGGTCCTCCCGCAAACATTTCAGCTTGTGGGACCCTGTATATGCGATAATTTAAGAAAAATCAAACTTCAATGAGAAAAATCTGACTTAAAGAGGGAAATACTGAACGCAAAAACAGTTATTAAGGTCCTCCCGCAAACATTTCAGCTTGTGGGACCCTGTATATGCGATAATTTAAGAAAAATCAAACTTCAATGAGAAAAATCTGACTTAAAGAGGGAAATACTGAACGCAAAAACAGTTATTAAGGTCCTCCCGCAAACATTTCAGCTTGTGGGACCCTGTATATGCGATAATTTAAGAAAAATCAAACTTCAATGAGAAAAATCTGACTTAAAGAGGGAAATACTGAACGCAAAAACAGTTATTAAGGTCCTCTCGCAAACATTTCAGCTTGTGGGACCCTGTATATGCGATAATTTAAGAAAAATCAAACTTCAATGAGAAAAATCTGACTTAAAGAGAGAAATACTGAACGCAAACACAGTTATTAAGGTCCTCCCGCAAACATTTCAGCTTGTGGGACCCTGTATATCCGATAATTTAAAAAAAATCAAACTTCAGCGAGAAAAATCCGACTTAAAGTGACTTAAAGAGTGAAATACTGAACGCAAAAACAGTTAATAATGTCCCCCCGCAAACATTTCAGCTTGTGAGACCCTGTATATCCGATAATTTAAAAAAAATCAAACTTCAGCGAGAAAAATCCGACTTAAAGTGACTTAAAGAGGGAAATACTGAACGCAAAAACAGTTAATAAGGTCCCCCCGCAAACATTTCAGCTTGTGGGACCCTGTATATCCGATAATTTAAGAAAAATCAAACTTCAGTGAGAAAAATCTGCTTGCGAAAAATGTGACAACTTGAGAGACCCTGTATATTCAATAATCAAATAATTCAAATAATTTCAAAACGAAAATTTAAAGAAAATAACGATTTTTGAGTGTTTTCATAGGAAAATGTTAATGTGATATATTTTTTTAAAAGTTTGTGCGTTTTTTGTGTTTGAATTCTTTTTTTCTTTTGACGACTGCAACTTACATCATGAGGTTCTTCCTTATGTCCATCCAAGAAGCTCTTGAGAGGGTAATAATAGTAATAGTAACCAGATGTATCAGTGCTGTCTTGGTCAATTTCGTGTTCCTCTTCGTGGTGTACAGGATGGGAGTCAGGAATTTCATAAACAACAGCCGGCATGTGTGCCCCTGAATCTGCATCCAACAAAACTGAATCTCCTTTTTTTATTGCTGCTTGATAAAGTCTTGCAAGATCGTATTTAGTTAGAGCTAACGGTGGAATCTTCGTTTTATGTGGTTGTCTTGAGATGGACTGTGGATTGTCGAGTTTCCTTCGATTTTGGTAGACGGAATTCATGTTCTTTAAATCTTGAATGGCACTCTCGAGGTATTTAGTAGCACTTTCTTGAGAGTAAACATTCGCAATTAATACGAAACTGATTAAAAAGTACATGGTGTAAGTATTCCAGAAGTTACCATCACTGTAGTTACATTCAGACTAAAGAATACTCCTTTGTCACAGTTACATGAAAATAAATAATATACATTTACCAAACCATTAAAGCATAAACACGCAATTTATTCGATGTACGACATAAGTTTTCAAACTCAAGTTCAAGTATAGTTTATTATTTGATGGTGGTGCAGACAAGCGGGTCGTAATGCCCCAGTGACCAACATTTATTTATATAACTAGTTTATACCACAAAGCAATACACAACACGCACAACACTGATGGTTCATAAATTTTCATGTGCAAATATCATTAACCACAAGCACTTGAACTTTCTTAAAATAAAAAAAAAAATTAAAATAATTATAGCACAGACGCAAAATAGAATTATTTTCGAATTAGCACTCGTAAAACTCAAGAAGAAACACAAGGAGCGCTCGCTCCTCTTGTTTAAATAAAAATCGCAAGAAAAATCTAAATAACAGCCTCCAGTTAACATTGACCGAGATTCTTTTAATCGCAAAAGTAAGCGCGAATCAAAATTCAATTCTTTTAGCCCCACACGTTCTCATTCCTACCCATTGGACTACTTTTGTTTGCGTTTTAAAAAAAAAGAGCCAAAATCACCTTCATTAATTTAATAACGTACGTACAAAACAGACAAAAAGATTACAGGCTGTTAAAAAAAAATAAATATGTCCAATTATAGTTAACTACTACATCATTTGCCTAAACAGTTTTAAATGTGAAAGGTAAGTCTACCATAACAGGTTGACGTATATATATGCATACATAATGTAAACGTTATTATTAATAAAAAAATAAATAATAAAGGTTCATAAATCTAAATCATTTTTAACACAAAGAATTTTGTTATTTCCATGCAGGCAATTTTTTTTTAATTCAAAATCACAAAAACCTCGTGTTGGTTTTATACAGGGTGCATGTGAATCAATTTCTTTTGTGACGTTTCGCAGTACATTGACAGTTCCCCCAGGATTTAAAAAGTTGTTAATACCGTAACTATTTTTTTTAATTATTAAAAAAATTCTAAGTTAGCGATCTAATCTGAATGCGCTTACTTAAAATTATTTTATCTTTGTGCCTACACACTTCTAAATAATCAGTACTGCTCATGCGCTCTTGCTAAAAATGCTGTGTATTTAGCAATTAAGAGCGCATGAGCAGTACAGTTCCCAACTGATTTAGAATAGATTAGGAAAGTGGGCGGTCCTAAAGCTGGCGCGAAATTTGAAACGGAGTCTGTAAAAACGCATGAGTTACGCCAAACAAACTGAAAATACTCGCTTCACAGAGGGCTGTTGTGTAAACTTTTGTTTACCACCAAAACTTCAATCAAAGGATAAAAAGCTTCAATCAAATTATTTTACTTGTGCTTATTGTACGTAATTAGTTAATTTATTTGTTATAAAAAAAAATGTATAAAATGCTTGTCTGAACTTAGTTCAGCTGCAGGTCAACGAACCATTAATAAACATAACCTAACACAACAAAATAAAAAAAATATCTCTGGGAAAGCATGCAATGAGTTTTTCAACAATTTTCCAATACAAGATAGCAACTTATAAAACTGTAATAACTAGTTTAATCTCGTTGTCTTAATATTCTTAAATGTTAGGTTATGTTCAGGTCAACTCCGGCGTTACAGCGGGAGTAATTTACGACATACGTCTGATTTATTAGACAATTAGATAGTAAACGACTCAGCTCCGCCTTCTGTGACGTTTACTTTCCTAGTTTGTTAATAAATAAAAGGGGGAAATTCGTGTATCGTATATTCGTATATTTCCCCCTTTTATTTATTAAATCAATTCCACACTCTAATTCTAAGATTTTCGTCAGAGAATGATTTAGAATTGTGTAGGAACAAAGCTTTTATTTTGCAAAGATAACAGACACCCGGCAACATCGAGTTATATCCCTGGAGGACGTGCATTATTGAAAACCGGTCCGGTCACGGCCCTTTTGTATGGCAAAACGAACGGATGAGTGTGGAGTCTCGCGCACTTCAGGTGCTTTCTTTCGCTTAAAAGTTTGAATCGTGTTTCGATTAGTTTGGACCTGAATTTCGTAGTTGTTGCAACAAAACACCCGACTTGAATTTTTGATTGACAGTTCATTTGTAAATAACCATAATTCAATCCAAACAAATTTTAAAAATAGAGAGATTCAAAGAAAAGAATGTCTGTTTTTGAATCAAAACACGTTTGGATCACGATTTTGTGAGCGAAAGAAAGCATCTTTTGTCACACACATCCTTGTTTTTGCCATACAAGAGAGGGGAACGCGCGTCTGAAAATGGGCTCGTTTTCTGCTCGCTCTTTACTCCTCCAGTACTTAACCTCCATGTTCAGCAACGTCATTCAAAAAAAGCCACGCTGAAGAATGCCGTTATAAAAAGAAAAAGAAAACAGGCGGTTAAATGTAAGTATCTACAAATGAAAAAAAACTTGTTTGACTTGTTAAACATGTTTAATCCTGAAATTAAAATAAGCACAAAGGAATAAATTTCGCAACGCAAAACTAAATACTTACAGGAAATATCTATAAGCGAAGGTGAAATGAGGACATGTGATATTTATTAGGAATAATCATTATTATAAATACAAAGGCTGCGTGAATATTAAATTCATTGATCGGTTAAGAATTAATTGTTTTAGCGGCGTCCAAGCGGAATGTCGGTTTTAACAAAACGCTTGCAACTCATTTCATTATATGAACCAACTCGAGCGGCCAATATTTTCTTGTTAAAGTTAAACAAATTTGCTGTACTTTGTTATATCCTTAAAATGTAACATAGAAAAACGATGGAGTTTTCTAAAAAGCGCTCGCGAGGAATTTTGCACCGCGCTGCAATTACTTGAACGCAGCCATTTTTTTATAATTTAAGGGCGGTAAATTTAAAACTTGACAATTGAAATTTAAAGTCCGCCGCATACTCGGAGATTATTGTATTCTAAATTTATTGCGGCGCGTTTATTAATAATTAATATTGTTCGACGCTTAAGGTTATAATCGTTTTCTTATTGGATTCCTGTATTATTTTATAGTAAAGAATGCAAATTCAAAGGCGAAGGCGAAGGCGACGCCCTGTTGATAACAGCGGTATCTATCGCTGCAGCTACGTCTAATGACTCATAAGAAGTAACAAGGCGGAACAGTTTCATAATTTGTAGTGTTATTTGTTGTTTTGTGTGAGGTGGCAGTTATTTTCAGCCAAAGTATAGAGATTTATCCGCAATTTATTTAACACACGAGTTTAAAACGATGGCCGATCATTTCGGTTTAAAGTGGGATCCGAAAAACTTGGAAATTAGGACGATGTCCGTCGAGAAAACACTGGAACCTCTGGTTCTTCAAGTCACTACCCTTGTGAATACAAAGGGACCAAGCAAAAAGAAAAAAGGGAAATCTAAACGTGCCAATGCATTGGTGAGCACCGTCGAGAAAGCCACTGAGAATTTCATCCAGAAAGGTGAACAGATAGCGTATGAAAATAAGGACATCACTCAAGAGATGTTGTCTGCTGTCGATGAAGTCAGAAAAACAGGTACACGACAGTTATTTTGATATTTGATTCTCGCTTCTTCACACAGTAATCCCAATCATTCTTTTTGTGCTAATAGGAAACGCTATGAGTATAGCAGCACGTGAATTTTCTGAGGACCCCTGTTCTTCCTTGAAAAGGGGGAACATGGTTCGTGCGGCTCGTAATTTACTTTCAGCAGTTACACGTCTGCTGATTCTCGCTGATATGGTGGACGTACACCTGCTTCTTAAGTCACTGCGAGTCGTCGAAGACGACTTAGAAAAACTTAAAAACGCATCCAGCCAAGGCGAACTCCTAGAAAATATAAAGGCTTTCGGTCACAATGCCAACGAGTTAATGAATCAGGCAGCTAAACGGCAGCAAGAGTTAAAAGACCCTCAATTACGGGATGATTTAGCTGCAGCTCGCGCCGTATTAAAGAAGCATTCCACGATGTTACTAACAGCTTCCAAGGTGTATGTGCGTCACCCAGAATTAGCGGCAGCTAAAGCTAATAGGGATTATGTGTTGAAACAAGTCTGCGAAGCCGTTAATACTATAAGTGACGTTGCTCAAGGAAGAACTCCTCAACCGACACAAAACCCTTACGATGGACCTGGAGAACTCGCTGCTGCCCTCGACGACTTCGATGTACGTCACAAACTTTCAATAATTTCATCTAATAAGATGATTTTAGGAACACATGGAGATGGAACCGCTTGCTTACAACGAGGTTCACACTAGACCATCTCTGGAGGAACGCTTGGAGAGTATCATCAGCGGTGCTGCTCTAATGGCCGATTCAAGCTGCACACGCGATGAACGTCGTGAACGCATCGTCGCTGAATGCAACGCTGTTCGTCAGGCTCTACAAGATTTACTCTCTGAGTATATGGCGAATGTAAGTATGAAGTTGCACGTTTTTTTTTTAATTAAATGGAGATATGACTTGATTGGTGAACAAATTACACCTGTGATTCATTCTTTATTAACATGAAGGAGCATTTTGTTCACTGTTAATCCTAATTATTAGCAAACAAACAACCTGCTTCTTCATTTAATATAATAATAGTAAAGAAAAAGTGTTTTATTTAATTCAATTTGATATTATTGAAGTCATATTTCTATCTAAAAAAACCAAATGAAACCTTGAAAAAATATTTTTTGTTTATCGTTTGTTTTACATTTAGCAGTTGCAAGTATTACGGGGAGGGACTCGGGTAAATATAAAGTGATTTTGTGTGTGAATTTATGTGCACTCTTCTGCTACAGTCCATTTCAGTGCGCTAAGTTGAGCTGAAGTGGGCTATCCAAATAACGCAGCTATCACTATTAGCACCTTCAGATTTTTTTGGTAGAACTCTTTTAACTTTTGACATGTGCTTAAGATGTTTGCATTTATTTGCAGCACGCTCTTTCCACTTGGTAATTAAAGCTTTGATTACAGATGGGTAACAAGGAGCAAAGCGATGGACTTGGAAGGGCCATAGATCAGATGGGGCGTAAAACTAAAGATCTTCGTCGTCAACTGCGCAAAGCAGTTGTGGATCATGTCTCCGATAGGTAAATCAAATCTGCTTCGCAAATATTTCATTATTTTAATGTGAATTCGAGGTAATATTCTTAACCAATGACACAAAGATGTATTTTTTAAATACAAAATATAAAAACAGACTACTTGCAAAAGAGATTTTTGAATTTTATGCCGTCTAAGATTTAATTAATTAATTTAATCATCTAAAATGAATAATATTTTTAGTTTCCTCGACACAAATGTCCCATTGCTAGTGTTAATTAAAGCAGCTCAAAATGGAAACGAGAAGGAGGTTGAAGATTACGCAGTGGTTTTCACTGAGCATTCCAATAAGCTCGTGGAAGTGGCAAATTTAGTTTGCAGCATGTCGAATAATGAGGATGGTGTAAAGATGGTTCGATATGCGGCAGCTCAAATCGATAATTTATGTCCTGAAGTGATTAACGCAGCTAGAATCTTAGCGGCTCGTCCACGAAGTAAAGTGGCTCAAGAAAACATGGAGGCTTTTAAGCAGTCGTGGGAGAACCAGGTTCGAGTTTTGACTGAGGCTGTCGATGATATCACGACTATCGATGATTTCCTGGCCGTATCTGAGAATCACATACTGGAGGATGTTAATAAGTGTGTGCTGGCGTTGCAAGAAGGCGATGCTGATACGTTGGATCGCACCGCAGGGGGGATTCGAGGACGTTCTGCCCGAGTGTGCAATGTAGTGACAGCCGAAATGGATAATTACGAGCCCTGCATATACACAAAGCGAGTTTTGGAAGCGGTGAAAGTATTAAACGAGCAAGTGATGCCAAAATTCGGACAGCGGGTTGCTGTGGCAGTCTCGGCTCTCTCCAGTAACCCCGCTGAAGACGTCGATGAGAACGATTTCATTGATGCATCTAGGTTAGTGTATGATGGGGTTCGTGAAATACGTAGGGCTGTTCTTATGAATAGGGTAAGTGTGCATCTAATCGTTCCATTTTTTTTTTTTTGTATAATTCGTTGTAATTTAATTGTTTAGGCCGATGAAGATTTAGATCCGGAAGACGTGGAGCTCGATGAGAATTACACGTTGGAAACACGCAGCAAATGTAAAGCAGATTATTAATAGAGTGTGAATAGGTTTCTTTTATTTTTATTTTTGTTTTTGTAGCAAGCGTACACACTGGAGAACATGGTGTTGATGAATACCCGGATATTAGTGGGATTACGACAGCACGTGTACGTATTATTGGATTGTGCCCTTGGTTTTTGAGACGTGAATTGAAATATCTTTTTAGGAGGCAATGGGTAAAATGCCTGAGGAAGACAAGCAGAAGATTCTGCAACAAGTGGAGTTCTTCAGGAGTGAGAAGCTTAAATTCGATCGCGAGGTTGCTAAGTGGGATGATACTGGTAACGATATAATTGTTCTTGCCAAGCATATGTGTATGATCATGATGGAAATGACTGATTTTACTAGGTAGCTAATTTTTTTTTTTTTTTTTAATTAACCGAGCATGCAATTTATTTTATGCTTTTGTTAACTGTAGGGGACGTGGTCCTTTGAAGACGACAATGGATGTGATTAACGCTGCCAAAAAGATTTCCGAAGCCGGAACTAAATTAGATAAACTTACCAGGCAAATTGCTGAGCAATGCCCTGAGAGCTCAACGAAAAAAGACTTACTAGCATATTTGCAACGCATTCAACTCTATTGCCACCAGATGAATATTACATCGAAAGTCAAAGCGGATGTTCAAAATATAAGTGGCGAATTGATTGTGTCTGGAGTATGTTTCTTTAACTCGGTTATAACAGAGTGGGTGCATTGTAATTTATTTTTTGTTAATTTTTTTTTAGTTGGATAGTGCTACGTCTCTAATTCAAGCAGCCAAAAATTTAATGAACGCTGTGGTATTAACAGTGAAGTCATCGTATGTTGCATCTACGAAATACCCTCGTCACGGAACAGTTGCCGTATGTATTTAATTTAATAATAATAATTTCGATACTTGATTTTTTGAATATTTTAACTTGCTGTTGCTAATTTTGGATTGTAGTATGTAAGTACGTCTTTGCTATTTGCTTCGTGATTGTTTGTCGTTTCGTAACTCGTCGCTTTGTTTGTAGTCTCCGATTGTAGTCTGGAAAATGAAAGCGCCGGAAAAGAAGCCTCTCGTGCGACCTGAGAAACCGGAAGAAGTACGTGCCAAAGTTCGCAAAGGTGCACAGAAAAAAGTGCAAAACCCGATTCATGCTCTTTCCGAATTCCAAAGTCCCACAGAGTCCGTCTAATAATAAAAAAAAATAAAAAAAAACAAAAGGAAAACATTCTTTATTTACGTATAAATTTACTCTTGTGATGCTTATTCATTCATTCATTCATTCAATCATATTCTATTCTAATTCTTGAATGTGAAAGCAACACACGTTTTCATTGGTTTTTATGAATATTACCGAGTATTTATAGATTTTATTTTTTAAAACAACATATCTTTCCTATATTCAGTATTCTATTCAATGGGACTAATGCACGTGAGTAAATAAATCAGTTGCACTAAATGTATTATTATTATTATTATTTCTCTCTGCTGTATTCGCATTGTTAGGTTTCAGCTACATTTTGTGACTTTTATAATGTATACATATTTAATAAATTATATTTAAGTACACCACTTTGAACGTCACTTCTTTCCTTATAGTGTGTCTTTCAAAAAGTGTGCTACAAGTGGATTTTTTTTCCTAATCATCGGTTTTTATGAAGATTTGTTGACGCAGGACGCTTCTGCATACCTTAAAACCAAATTGGCAAATGTTAAATGGAATTTATTTTGAACGATATACAGTGTGGACAGCGAGAAATGAAAACCGCTTAAGAGTAAAGTGCCCTTATTTTACAAGATGGAGGAAAAAGTCATAAGAATAAGTTGTTCGGAATTAAAAATTATAGCCAGATATGAAATTAAAACCTCCTATATCAAAATTGAAAAAAAAAAAAATATATTTTATTTTGAACCACTACGTCAGGTGTCCACGCTGTATACTCTGCAAGATAAATTTAATCTGACATTTCCCCGTTTGATTTTATGGAATGCAAAAACGTTCTGCCTCAATATTTTTTTTTAATAAAGTCGATAATTAAAAAAAAAATCACTTTTTTGAAAGACACTCTAGATTTAACAAATTGTAAATGATCTCTGTAAACGACTCTATCCACTTTATTATTAATTTTTAGGCGCGGAATAAATTATATACATAGGCAAACTTATTTTTTTGATGTAAAATATCCAAAAAGTCGTTTTGGATCACCCCCCTGTATAATGTATAATTTTAAATAAATTTTAAATTTCGATAGCAGATGTCATATTTTAACCTTTTTGCGATATTTTACGCGTACGGGGTCAAATTTTCGAGATTTTCCAACAATCATTTCGTGAAAATTCAAAGAAAAAAAAGAAAGCAGCGGCTTTCCATAAACACCCTGTATTCACGTTTTTATTTTGACCTTGTAGAATACACCTCTGGGGTAACGGCTTATTTTTTTTTTTGTTTCACCCTGTACCCCTGAACTTTTTAAGTGCTTTTAAGTTGGTAGCATACTGAAGATGGCTGTACTGAAGCTCCCGAAATACGTATCTACGGATATAAAATTATTGTGGGCGGAGATTAATATTTTCAATCACCCTGTATAGCGACGTTTTTTTTTTTAGTCAAATTTATTGAAGCTTCGATTACTTTTCTGTTTACTCCTTTCGTACTTCCGTCTCGCTTCTACTTGTATCAAAAATGAGAGACAAAAACACGAAATGAGTAAACCTAGTGTGAATCGAGTTGAATAAACAAACGCAGCTTGAGTTAATTAATATCATTGGTGATGATAATGGTGGGGCGGGGGATTAATTAATTAATTTAATTAATTAATTAAACGATGATGTCATTACATGTATGTTTAGGTGGGATGTGTACCTAAATCAATTAAAGCAAAGCACCTCGGAGTGCTTCTCCCTTGATAACGAGGAAAAAAGAAATGAAAATGCTTTACAAAAATAATAAATAATATAGCTCGACAACGTATTTATTTATTTTACTTAGAAATTTGACTTGAAACAATGAATTGCTTATGCAATGACAATATATTAATGGAAACACTTTATTGATATGTATACATAATAGATAACCAGCCTTTCCAGTAAAATATACCACAATGGAAATAACTTTGAATAAAATATTATGTGCGTGTATATAAGTACGTGCACAGTACACACGGACCTATATAAGTAGAAAAAATAAAACGCGCTTATGCATTTGTTTTTTTTTTTTCTTTTTCTATGTATAAACGCGTTTATTTCGCATGCTGGGCACAAAGATCTCCGCTACAAGTCGAAAAAATATATTTGTATATATAATATATGTTATCTCGTTAACTTAGATTATATTAGTGAGTGTCCTAGTGATTGTGTGTTAACATATAAAACGTGTTCGTGTATTACAGAGTGTTCGCTTTACGAAATGCGACGAGTGGACGCTTTTAATTATTGTAGGTTAAGTATATAAGTGTCAGGTCGTTTTAACTGATCGTAAATATATACAGGAAAGATCACAACAACGTTGGATGACCAATTGGAACGGACGCGCGCGAGGCCCTATATACGCGATGCTTCCGATTGACAATCGGTTCCGTGTTTTTGCAGATTGCAGCGGCGCCACTCGCCGACCCGCGGAATTTCATTTTCACTCAAATGTCGCAGTAATTATACAGGGAGTTCGCAGTTAATCGAACAGTATAAAGTGATTGATCACATATATATAATACCTATTATGTAGAATTTATGGCAAATATGCCGACGTTTTTTAAAAAAAAAAACAACATCAAGAGTGTAATACAAAAATTACTAACACGGTGCGCTTGCGCTTGCGCGCGCACGTGATCGTTGATTCCGTTCTTTCATCTTCATCATCTTTTATCTAATGTAAATGTAAGTCGTGATTAAACCTAATGATATGTAATGTGTTGACCGAAGATGCTTCGGTGCTTGATATGTAATAATTCATAAGTCTGGTTGATTTGGCCGTTTTCGAAGTGACGAACCGCGGAGACAGGCGCGGTTCGTCGTTTTAGGCCGAGAACGATGGGACAGGGACGGATTTAGCGGACTCTGCTGCCAGGAAACACACACACACACACGAAAATCTAATAAGGGAGGTAGGAATAGAAGGCTTTGCTAAGGGGTGCGTGGATTTGAGGGTGGGCAAAGTAATCAGCAGCAGGGTCGAAGATTATTCAGTCCAGGAAACCTGTGTTCACAAGTTTCTCGAGAAAGAATTTTACGTCACCCAATTCGGAATCCTTGATGCCCAAAGACTTCAGCATTCCTAAATCACCGTTTTCCACCGCCATGAAGACGGAACGCAGATGTTCCAAATCGGATCGCATCAAGTGAAGCGCTGCACCAAAATCTTCAATTGTTTGAGACTCTGAAATTTTTTAAACGTCGCTTGATTGATTCGTTTTTTTTTTTTTTTTTTAATCACCTGATAATGCAATTGCTACTTTATCTACACCCCCCAGGGGTTTGAGGGCATCACGGGCTTTGCTTCCGAATAATTTCTCTAAGTAATTTGGGCCGTGACTTGCGATGAGGGACTTCAAGAAGCTACCTGTCTCTTCTACTGGTGGCCTCTTCGCAGCCGTGCACAAGCGAGTGTCTTCGTCGTAACCATCTGGACAATCCGGAGCTCCGTCACACAAATACTGAATGGATATGCAATTACCATCTCCAGGACATTTGAATGGTTCATAGGGATGGCATGCATCTCCTAGAATCACCAAATGGAATCGCTCGATATAAAACCGCACCCTTAATTAATTCATTTATATGTATGTGTGTGTGTTGTTTTGGAAAACACATAGATAAGAGTGGTGGATGGTGATTGATACTTACCATTGCGTTTGGAGCTTAGATGTCCGTATAATCTGCTAAGGTCGATGGCCATTACAGCATGCGGGATGGCCGCACACACGGCCACCACCACCGTAACCAGCAGTAGCGGGTGCGGCGCCATCGCCACGCGAACCATGGCTGGTATACGACAGAACTCGGGACGGAGACAACTCGCAACAGGCACTCCGTCGGTCTCGATTACGTTATAAATTGGTGTCTCTATCTGCGTCACGACGTCGCGCCAATCCGCAACGTCCACTCTTGCGCATACACCCACCGGCTCTTCATTTAATCAATATCCCACGGATATCGTGGGATTCGCGGAACCCTTCTCCATTCAATAGGATTCCCCATACAAAAAAAAAAAAACCTATAGTCAGACTTGTTCAAACCTCATTAATTATTACAAACCTAGGCGCGCATCCCCACACACACACACACACACACACAGACACACGCACGTACATAAAAAGCTCTATGACGAAGCTTTCGTTCCAAATCAAACAAAGCGAAGGCGAGAATGGGGGGAAACACGTGTATTGATTTGGTACGCATACCTTGTTGAAAATAACAGAAAAAGAATTTTCAATTATTCAACTTCCTACTCTTCCTGGATTTTTATTTTAAGATTAAGAAAAAAATCGATAGACATACGACTTAAAACTGAAATAAAAAGTGTTTTGCGCGGGGCAACGAATACACAAAGAACGAGCTCCCAGGATTCAAACAATCCTGTTGCCCACATGAAATGATTTTAAGCATTAAATTCACTCAACTAGCAATAATTAATATAATTCCTTTCTAAAAACCCTTCGTAGGGTACTTGCCGTTCATTTCTGATCACATGGTATTACGCGTATCATTTTCTTTTCTTCTTTTGTTTTGAAAAATAGGTTATGTCATGTCATGTTACCTTATTAAACAAATACTAAATTCTCAGAGTACGGATTTTGTTTAAACCATCTTCGGATTATACAAAGTATTGCTCGGATATTTTTCTTAGTTTTAATAATTGCACGGGTCGTTCAAATTTTCTATTGGACTGTTTTTTTTCTTTCTGAGAAATTTGTGAATGAATTCCTTCCCGAGCATTTAAGTTCCGGATTTTTTTTTGAATCGCAAGATAAATTAATTTTACGTGAGCGTTTCACGCCATGCATTTTTACACCCTTTTATTCGAAAAAATGACGGAGGAGTGGCTGACATCTAGCGGAAGTTGTGTGAAATATATAATATTTCAGTATTCTATCAAGGAGACCGTTTTTTTGTTAGAGCTGGACGCAATGTTCCCCGCATTTCGGAATGCTTACAAAAACATGTCTAATTTGGTACATCCTGTATTTATCTACAACATTTTTTCTGTTGGTTTCATAAACGAAAACACAAAACGTTCCTGAAGTAGGCGTTTGGGGTTTAGTTTTGAATAACTTAAAAATTTTAAAAAGTGTAATACATTTGTTTAAATGAATTTGCAAAAGGTGGAATATATCAAAACATACAAATGAAGTTCGTATTGAAAGTTTTGAAAAATTCAATTGTGTTTCCCTTGAAAAAGAAATTGAATAAGAAAATTATGAAATTTTTTTCTCGAAAACGGCACAAGCTAGAAACTTGTGGTTTGCACCATTCGATTCGTCTACTCAAGCTCTATAAGGGTGATTTTTTCCACGGCAATCTATTTTTCGATCGAAATTTTGAAAATTTTTTTCTCGAAAACGACACGGGCTAGAGACTTACGGTTTGCACCACTCGATTCGTCTGCTCAAGCTCTAACAGGGTGATTATTTTCGCGGCAATCTATTTTTCGTAGAAATCCCCAAATTTTCATGGACTACTATAACCTTGGTACTTTTTCGGCGAAAAAATATTTTTTTCTCCTAAAATCACGAAAAAATTCACCAACGTAGAGCTCGACGAGGCGCATTCAAAACCGGGCTCCGTTCCTCTGTAGCTCGCCCCCTTTCCGAGATATCGGCCCCGAAAGGGCCATCGAAGAAAAACATTTTTTTCTCACTGAAAAACCGGGAAAGTAAAAATCCGCTAGCGCCAATCGAATAACCGTTATTTATCGAGTGATAAAGCATGGTTTCAATGCATAGAATAGTTAAAATAACAATAAAAGCAATAAATGTAATTAATTTACACATATATTACTAGTGCTGCCATCTTCGAGCAACCAGTGGCACGTACAGGCAATCCACGAAAACAGGTTTCTGTAATAATACAGGAATCTGTAATATTACACCTCTAATAATCCGTAAATCGCGCTATGCGCTCGAAGATGGCAGCACCAGTAATTTTTAAATAAATTAATTACATTTATTGCTTTTATTGTTATCTTAACAGTCTTATGAATTATAGCCGTTCCGTATCGCTTCATAGATATTGTTTATTCGATTGGCGCCAGCGGAGTTTTACTTTTCTAGTTTATTATTGAAGAAAAAATATTTTTCTGCTGCTGCATTTCAGGGACCGATATCTCGGAAAGGGGATGAGCTACAGATTAACGGAGCCCGGTTTTGAATCCTCCTCGTCGCGCTCTACGGAGGTGATTTTTTTTGTGATTTTAGGAAAAGGGGAAATACTTTATTTTCGTCAAGGAAACAGTAAGACGATAAGTAATTAAAATTTGAGGATTTCTACGAAAAAGTAGATTGTGACGAAAAAGTCGCTCTTATACAGCTTGAGCAGGCCAATCGAATGGTGCAAGGTCCAAGTCTCTAGCTCGCGTCGTTTTCGAGAAAATGAAATTTGAAAAGAAATTGAATAAGAAAATTTAGAATTTTTTTTCTCGAAAACGGCGCGAGTTAGAGACTTGCGGTTTGCACCATTCGATTCATCTGCTCAAGCTCTAACAGGGTGATTTTTTTCAGGGCAATCTATTTTTCGATCAAAATTTTGAAAATTTATTTTCTCGAAAACGGCACTAGCTAGAGACTTGCGGCTTGCACCATTCGATTGGCTTGCTCAGGCTCTATGAGGGTGATTTCTTTCGCCTCAATCTATTTTTCGTAGAAATCCTCAAGTTTTCATGGACTATAGCCTTACTACTTTTTGGCCCAAAAAATATCTTTCTCTCGTAAAATCGCGAAAAAATTCACCCACTTAGAGCTCGACGAGGCGCATTCAAAACCGGGCTCCGTTCCTCTGTAGCTCACCCCCTTTGCGAGATATCGGCCCCGAAAGGTCCGTTGCAAAATAATAATTTTTTCTCGGTAAAAAACTAGAAAAGTAAAAATCCGCTAGCGCCAATCGAATAACCGTTGTTTATTGTGTGATAAAGTATGGTTTTAATGCACAGAACAGTTAAAATAACAATAATAGCAATAAATGTAATTAAACCACATCATGTTATTGGTGCTGCCTTCTTCGAGCCAACAGTGGCACCTGCAGGCAATCAACGAGAACAGGTTTCTGTAATTATACAGGAATCTGTAATCCTATCCCCCAATAATCCGTAAATCGCGACATACGCTCAAAGATGGCAGCACCAGTAATATTTAAATAAATTAATTACATTTATTGCTTTTATTGTTATCTTAACAGTTTTATGGAATAAGATCATTCCGTGTCGCTTCATAAATACTGTTTCTTTGATTGGCGCCAACGGACCTTTACTTTTCTACTTCTTTACTGAAGAAAAATTAATTTTCTGCTACAGCATTTCAGGGGCCGATATCTCGGAAAAGGAGTGAGCTACAGAGGAACGGAGCCCGGTTTTAGATACTCCTTGTCGAGCTCAACGTATGTGATTTCTTTGTGATTTTAGGAAGAAAGGAAATATTTTATTCTCGTCAAGGAAACAGTAAGACGATATAGAATTAAAATTTGAGGATTTCTACGAAAAGTAGATTTTGACGAAAAAGTCGCTCTCGTACAGCTTGAGCAGGCCAATCGAGTGGTGCAAACCGCAAGTCTCTAGCTCGCGCCGTTCCCGAGAAAATAAAATTTGAAAAGAAATTTAATAAGAAAATTTAGAAATTTTTTTCTCGAAAACGACACGAGTTAGAAACTTGCGGTTTGCATCATTCGATTCTTCTGTTCAAGCTCTAACAGGGCGATTTTTTCTGTGGCAATCTATTTTTCGACCGAAATTTTGAAAATATTTTCCTCGAAAACTGAACGGGCTAGAGACTTGCGGTTTGCACCATTCGATTCGTCTGCTCAAGCTCTAACAGGGTGATTTTTTTCGCGGCAATCTATTTTTCGTAGAAATCCTCAAATTTTCATGGACTATAGCCTTACTACTTTTTGGCCCAAAAAATATTTTTCTCTCGTAAAATCGCCAAAAAATTCACCAACATAGAGCTCGACGAGGCGCATTCAAAACCGGGCTCCGTTACTCTGTAGCTCACCCCCTTTCCGAGATATCGGCCCCGAAAAGGCCGTCGCAGAAAAACATTTTTTTCTCAGTGAAAAACCGAAAATGTAAAAATCCGCTAGCGCCAATCGAATAATCGTTATTTTTTGAGTGATAGGGCATGGTTATAATGAATGAAGCAGCTAAAATAACAATAAACGCAATAAATGTAATTAATTCAATCTATATTACTAGTGCTGCCATCTTCGAGCGCATAGCGTCACTTGCGGGTCACCGGCGGTGAAGAATTACAGATTCCTGCATAATTACAGAGACCTGTTTTCATACATAACGCGTAGGTTCCAGCGGCTGCTCGAAAGATGGCAGCACTAGTAATATAGGAATGAATTAATTACATTTATTGCTTTTATTGTTATTTTAGCTGTTTCATTAATTAAAGCCATGCCCTATCACTCGATAAATAACGGTTATTCGATTGGCGCTAGCGGATTTTCACTTTTCCGGTTCCTCACTGAGAAAAGAATGTTTTTCTGCGACCGCCCTTTCGGGGCCGATATCTCGGAAAGGGGGCGAGCTACAGAGGAACGGAGCCCGGTTTTGAATGCGCATCGTCGAGCCCTACGTAGGTGAATTTTTTCGCGATTTTAGGCGAAAGAAATATTTTTTGGGTCAAAAAGTAGTAAGGCTATAGTCCATGAAAATTTGAGGATATTTACGAAAAATAGATTACGGCGAAAAAAGTCATACTCATAGAGCTTGAGCAGACGAATCGAACGGAGCAAACCGCAAGTCTCTAGCTCGCGCCGTTTAGGAGAAAATAAAATTTGAATAAAGTGCAAAAAAATTCAATAAGAAAATTTATATAATTTAAAAGTTAGGAAAAATTGGCGGGAATTTTTCTGCTCCTGATATCCGTCATTCGACACCTCCTCGCGTTTATGTGATCCTGGTAGCAAGATTCAAAAATTACAGTAAATTTGCTTCAGAATTTCTTTTTTAATTGGTTTCTAAAATTGGCGGGAATTCTTCAGCGTCGGTTACCCTCTGTTCGACACCTCCTCGCGTTTATGTGATCCTGGTAGCAAGATTGAAAAATCACAGCAAAACTTGTTTCAATTTTCCGGTACAGCAAATATTTCTTCAAAATTTGTATCTTGCTACCAGGATCACATAAACGCGAGGAGGTGTCAAATATGTTACATCAGGCGCAGAAAAATTCCTGCCAATTATTCCTAAATTCTAAATTATCTAAATTTTCTCATTGATTTTTTTTGCACTTTTTTCAAATTTTATTTTCTCGGAAACGGCGCGAGCTAGAGACTTGCGGTTTGCACCATTCGATTCGTCTGCTAAAGCTCTATGAGGGTGATTTTTTTCGCGCCCATCTATTTTTCGCAGAAACCCTCAAATTTTCATGGACTATAGCCTTACTACTTTTTGGCCCAAAAAATATTTCTTTCTCCTAAAATCACGAAAAAATTCACCAACGTAGAGCTCGACGAGGCGCATTCAAAACCGAGCTCCGTTCCTCCGTAGCTCACCCCCTTTCCGAAATATCGGCCCCGAAAGGGCCGTCGCAGAAAAACACTTTTTTCTCAGTGAGGAACCGGAAATGTGAAAATCCGCTAGCGCCAAGCGAATAACCGTTATTTATCGTGTGATAAAGTATGGTTTTAATGCACAGAACAGTTAAAATAACAATAAAAGCAATAAATGTAATTAAACCATATCATACTACTGGTGCTGCCATCCTCGAGCCAACAGTGGCACCTACAGGCAATCAATGAGAACAGGTTTCTGTAATTATACAGGAATCTGTAATCTTACCCCCCAATAATCCGTAAATCGCGACATACGCTCGAAGATGGCAGCACCAGTAATATTTAAATAAATTAATTATATTTATTGCCTTTATTGTTATCTTAACTGTTTTATGGAATAAAATCGTTACGTGTCGCTTTATAAATAATGTTTCTTCGATTGGCGCCAGCGGACCTTTACTTTTCTAGTTCTTTACTGAAGAAAAATTAAATTTCTGCTACAGTATTTCAGGGGCCGATATCTCGGAAAGGGAGTGAGCTACAGAGGAACGGATCCCGCTTTTGGATACTCCTTGTCGAGCTCTACGTATGTGATTTTTTTCGTGATTTTAGGAAGAAAGGAAATATTTTATTCTCGTCAAGGAAACATTAAGACGAAAAAGAATTAAAATTTGAGGATTTCTACGAAAAGTAGATTGTGACGAAAAAGTCGCTCTCAGACAGCTTGAGCAGGCCAATCGAGTGGTGCAAACCGCAAGTCTCTAGTTCGCGTCGTTTTCGAGAAAATGAAATTTGAAAAGGAATTGAATAAGAAAATTTAGAAATTTTTTTCAATCTATCTTTCGTAGAAATCCTCAAATTTTCATGGACTATAACCTTACTACTTTTTGGCCCAGAAAATATTTTATATTATTTTATTCGGAGATATTAATTATTTAAGCTCATCCCGGCGCATCCAATTTTTCTCAGAAAAATCGCGATTACTTAACGACGGAAAGAGGTAGAGCGATGCGGTTTTCACAGCTACATGCAGTACGCCGAGGGCTATATAGCAGTGAAAACCGCACCTTCCTAACTGTAACCATTTCGGAGATATTAATTATTTAAGCTCATCCCGGCGCATCCAATTTTTCTCAGAAAAATCGCGATTACTTAGCGACGGAAAGAGATAGAGCGATGCGGTTTTCACAGCTACATGCAGTACGCCGAGGGCTATATAGCAGTGAAAACCGCACCTTCCTAACTCTAACAGTTTCGGAGATACTAAATTATTTAAGCTCATCCCGGCGCATCTCATTTTTCTCAGAAAGATCGCGATTACTTAGCGACGGAAAGAGATAGAGCGATGCGGTTTTCAAAGTTGCATGCAGTACGCCGAGGGCTATATAGCAGTGAAAACCGCACCTTCCTAACTCTAACCGTTTCGGAGATACTAAATTATTTAAGCTCATCCCGGCGCATCCAATTTTTCTCAGAAAAATCGCGATTACTTAACGACGGAAAGAGATAGAGCGATGCGGTTTTCACAGCTACATGCAGTACGCCGAGGGCTATATAGCAGTGAAAACCGCACCTTCCTAACTCTAACCATTTCGGAGATATTAATTATTTAAGCTCATCCCGGCGCATCCAATTTTTCTCAGAAAAATCGCGATTACTTAGCGACGGAAAGAGATAGAGCGATGTGGTTTTCAAAGTTGCATGCAGTACGCCGAGGGCTATATAGCAGTGAAAACCGCACCTTCCTAACTCTAACCGTTTCGGAGATACTAAATTATTTAAGCTCATCCCGGCGCATCTAATTTTTCTCAGAAAGATCGCGATTACTTAGCGACGGAAAGAGATAGAGCGATGCGGTTTTCAAAGTTGCATGCAGTACGCCGAGGGCTATATAGCAGTGAAAACCGCACCTTCCTAACTCTAACCATTTCGGAGATATTAATTATTTAAGCTCATCCCGGCGCATCTAATTTTTCTCAGAAAGATCGCGATTACTTAGCGACGGAAAGAGATAGAGCGATGCGGTTTTCAAAGTTGCATGCAGTACGCCGAGGGCTATATAGCAGTGAAAACCGCACCTTCCTAACTCTAACCATTTCGGAGATATTAATTATTTAAGCTCATCCCGGCGCATCCAATTTTTCTCAGAAAAATCGCGATTACTTAGCGACGGAAAGAGATAGAGCGATGCGGTTTTCAAAGTTGCATGCAGTACGCCGAGGGCTATATAGCAGTGAAAACCGCACCTTCCTAACTCTAACCGTTTCGGAGGTACTAAATTATTTAAGCTCATCCCGGCGCATCCAATTTTTCTCAGAAAAATCGCGATTACTCAGCGACGGAAAGAGATAGAGCGATGCGGTTTTCAAAGTTGCATGCAGTACGCCGAGGGCTATATAGCAGTGAAAACCGCACCTTCCTAACTCTAACCATTTTGGAGATATTAATTATTTAAGCTCATCCCGGCGCATCCAATTTTTCTCAGAAAAATCGCGATTACTTAGCGACGGAAAGAGATAGAGCGATGCGGTTTTCAAAGTTGCATGCAGT
Organism: Prosopocoilus inquinatus; assembly: GCA_036172665.1. Taxonomy (NCBI): domain Eukaryota; kingdom Metazoa; phylum Arthropoda; class Insecta; order Coleoptera; family Lucanidae; genus Prosopocoilus; species Prosopocoilus inquinatus. The sequence continues at coordinate 13,391,583 of CM069880.1, read as the reverse complement.
ACGCCGAGGGCTATATAGCAGTGAAAACCGCACCTTCCTAACTCTAACAATTTCGGAGATATTAATTATTTAAGCTCATCCCGGCGCATCTAATTTTTCTCAGAAAAATCGCTATTACTTAGCGACGGAAAGAGATAGAGCGATGTGGTTTTCAAAGTTGCATGCAGTACGCCGAGGGCTATATAGCAGTGAAAACCGCACCTTCCTAACTCTAACCGTTTCGGAGATACTAAATTATTTAAGCTCATCCCGGCGCATCTAATTTTTCTCAGAAAGATCGCGATTACTTAGCGACGGAAAGAGATAGAGCGATGCGGTTTTCAAAGTTGCATGCAGTACGCCGAGGGCTATATAGCAGTGAAAACCGCACCTTCCTAACTCTAACCGTTTCGGAGGTACTAAATTATTTAAGCTCATCCCGGCGCATCCAATTTTTCTCAGAAAAATCGCGATTACTCAGCGACGGAAAGAGATAGAGCGATGCGGTTTTCAAAGTTGCATGCAGTACGCCGAGGGCTATATAGCAGTGAAAACCGCACCTTCCTAACTCTAACCGTTTCGGAGGTACTAAATTATTTAAGCTCATCCCGGCGCATCCAATTTTTCTCAGAAAAGTCGCGATTACTCAGCGACGGAAAGAGATAGAGCGATGCGGTTTTCACTGTCGGATGACCCATTGAGAATCCCATTATTCTGCGAAGGAAACATTGAATTGCTGCACAAACTCAAGTTTTTAGAAAGTTTTTAACTTCCTCCCCTCTCCACTTATGAATTATTCCGGAACGAGGCCTGCGAACAGGATAGGACGAAATTCCTGGTCGCCGCACAGGATATTTTCCAAACGCGCAAGCAAGGAGTTAAGCACCAAATATACTGGAAAGTAGCAAAAGTTTGAGTCAGTGGAGGAAAAAAGGCTTGAGGGCAAATACCTCGAAAGATAAACACACAAATGAGAAGCCCAAACAAATCGCTGTTATTGGCGCCGTAATTACGGATAAGAACACGTAACAGCAGTTTCTGGAAATATGGAAACATTGGTGGCTCACCCTTCACGCACATTCAGGACTTCTTATTCCTTGAGGTTCATCTATTAAATCCTCCCAGGATACCTCGAATAAAATTATGCAAATTAAATTGTGCCAAATAAAAGTTTTATTGAACAGAACCTGTAAATGCTGACTCAATGTGTTTCCAAATCCAAAATCGCACTTGTAGGCTTCGACAGTTTCCCCAAATTTTTTCACCTACTCATCTTTTTAATACACAAAACTAAACTTGGGCACCCCCGTCTTACTTATTCTAAGAGACTGACCACTGACTGTTTATGATATACTATAAAGTTCAACAAGTCTCAAGAAAGTACGCCGGCTTTCTATCAGGAAAAATATCGATTAATTTGTTGAACGTAATGCCCTGATTTATAAATATTTTAATGGCACTTATGTCAAAAAAAGCTGGGACTTTTTAATCGAACAACAAAAGAATTTGCTTTATGCCCAAAAGTTTCTTCCAAAAATTGGTGTAATTGATATTGAAGAATATTTGATTTATTTAGATGGTTTAAACAGAAAATTCAAAATTTGAATGCCCCATTCGCCGTGGCCCCCCGCCCCCCCATTCATTTTTCATTCAATTCCTTAAATAATCCATACAAAAGAAATATTTCTGGCGATTACAATTTTTTTTTGACAGATTCCTTTAAACATAAATTAATAAAAACAGTTCTGTACCTGTTCGCTTTTCGTTCGCTTTATAGTTCAGCGTTCGCCTGCTAGATGGCCGAATGAATTCTACGCGGTGAAAAATTTCAACGCTTGAAATAAACGTCCTTTTTTTTTGAAGTGAACGCGGAGAAAAACATAACGTTTTATTGGCTCATAACAGCTTCAAAAACAAGAGACTTATAATACATAATACACATGTGCTAAGTAAACATATTTACTTAATTTTGATTTACGCAAATTCATAATTGTTTTCGCCCAATTAATTATTTTTATCGGAACTTTTCGCTGTTGTCGTTTGAATATGTATGTGTATTCGAATTTTTCGCGATGGATATTTACAACGCAAAACACCTCGATTGAGCAACGAAACGTATTGTTTGGACAGTGACGTTAATAGGAAAATTTCAGTACTGCATAACAAAAATAGTTATTCAAACTCATCATTTATATTTTTTTTTATGTCGAGAAAGTAAAGAGGAAAATGCTCCTCCAAATTCATTTGCATCATTTAAATGCAATATTTTTTTTTAATTAAATATAAAACACAGTGGCGTAGCTATAGGAGTTGCAGGAATTGCAAAGCAACCTTGCGCTAAAGTCTTTTCGAAGCCTAAAAATTACTTTTACAAACAAACAAATGTGCAAGTGATTCTTAAATTGACATTTTTTTAACTTAGCTAACAAGCTTTTCAAAGAATTTTTGCAAACAATCGAAGCAAAAGCGAGATATATATGTATAAGAAAAGGTAAAAAGGTAAATGGAATTTTATTTTGGTTATAAAATTTATGAGTATAATTTAAATTTTAATTGGAATGATGTTTTTTTGTTAAATGCAGTTAACTTTAATCTGTAAACGGTAAATAGAATAATTTCTGTAAATGCTGTTAATTCAACTTTGAATTAATATGCACTTATTATATTATTGCGGGCGTTTCATAACAGCAAATTTGTTTTAATATTCATGGGCTTTTTTGCAAAATAATTTAGTCGTTCGTTTGGAATTAATTATGCAAGCGTCGGTCTTTGTTTGAATAAATGTTTCGAATGTCTCGGTTAGAAATTTAACGGTGACTCGGTATTTTTCGGTGGTCAGTTTTGAGAAACAAAGTCGATAACCGTTTGGCATTGAACAGGGTCGAACAAAATTTATTAGTCGGACAGCTCGTTACCTCTATTTGATGTGGTTTTGCTTTGTTTAATGCTGGAACTTTTTCTAAACAGAAACAAGGTTATATAAAAACGAATTAGTAATTAATTTAATAAATAATAGCTCCAACGTAGAACGTACGGTCGAACAGCATTAACTAATTGTTAATGTACAATTTTATTACAAAATTATAATTGGTATCTTAAGGTCAATACACTTCTTTTTATTTTATGATATGATCACATTTTGATGATGTAACAACAACACTTTTGAAAACTGTTGTCGATTTTGTAACGCATACAATTCCTTTAAATTATTAATAATCATCGAGCTGTTTAGTTTACTCAGATTCATTTGCATTTTCCCAAGTTTTTTTTTTTTTTTTGTGTGTATCGCAAATGATGTAATACCAATTTACTTCTACGTAAATGAAATAATTACACGGTAAGCGATATTAATAACAAAGATCAGGACGAGAGAAACTATTTCACGTAAAATTTTCTTCTGTACAACCGGTACAGGATTTAAATATTTTTGTAATTACGTAATGGAGTCAGCCTCTCCAATGTTATGTTATGTATCCCAATATTAACACACGCGTTAATAAACTATTGTGCAACTACCACGAAGAGGTGATTAAACCTTTTACAACGATTTTATCTTTGATTTCAGAATCTGCGAACATATATGTGTACAACAAAAAAAAAAAAAACAGGGGGCAAAAAACTATTGTAAAGCCTCGTTTTCACGGTGAAAGGTTCTATGATAGTTGCTCTCATGAAACTAAGGCCAAATTCAGATACACGATATAAGTATTTTTGAGTCGAGAGTTTCGTTTCCACAATGAGAGTCTATCATAGTTACTATCAACGTATAAATTACTTGAAAATCGCAATAGTTACTCTCACGAGAGATAGATTAGATAAGGTTAAGTAGAATTAAGAGTCCTTATTTCAAAAACAATTTTATTACTGAAATATCTTTCGTACTCTTGAATGAAAAAGTAAGATACATAAAAGGAAGGAAATTAATAAATAAATTAACGAGTAAGGTTGTTCCTTTGTAATTGGAAGCAATCTCGTCGATAAGAGCGTGACTATCACAAAAGAAATATTGTAGCTGCTGATGTAACTTTTGTTGATTACGTAAGTTACGGAATAAGAAGTAGAAAATATAAGGACGTTGTATTATTTAATATGCGATCACGAGGTGCAAAATACGTTTCGCGTGGAATGGACGGCTGTGGAAATTGTGAACCCAAGCCACGTGCGTCAGCCTATCCACGTGATAAATCGCGTCTATAACCCTCCCTTATACGCCGTCATTTCAATTTCTTTTGTGCAAACAACTAACACAAAGAAGCCAAACAATTATTTTCACTTGTATAGTATGTAACTTTCAGGAAGGCCAATTTTATCTTTATCTGAGATTTTCCCAAGGTTTTCCCACAAGGAAATCAAAAAAAAAAAACATGCATGGTGTATACAAAATAATAGTTTTGAGTAAGTTATAAAGTTGTTTTCGTGTAGAAGTAAATGTAATATTTAAAGGCGCAATGCCCTGAAAGTCTAAAAACCGCGAAGGTCGTAAGCAAAAGATTTCCTAAGTGTTAAATAACGTGTTCTATATCGACTGTATTATAATATTAGAACGAGACTTGTGTATGTCGCAAGACTACGTAACACGTTATAGCACTGTTGCATTAATTTGTTATTGCAAAATTTATTTGTTCTTAAAATTAACCAAGAATCGACGCTTAAACACTTTCGCGATGGTACTACGCTGGTATGACGTTATTGTTGCATCGACCAGCTCAACTATTATCGTTGTTGACGAAGGTTAAGGTAGGTACGTAGAGTTCCGCCACAAAAACCTTCAGTTGTTTTCTACTAAGGACGTTTACTCATACCCGTTCATTATCAACCACATTATGACTCCCATATGTCATAAAATACCACCGGTAATCATTTTAACAACAAAGAAAAAATCGCACGGCGACTTTTTCGATTTAACGCAGATACAAACGAACAACTGGTTTGGCAATTTATAGTTTCCTTCGAAACGTTGTTGCAAGAACAAATTACCAGAACACATTCTAATTTTCAAGTTACTGCAGACATCCATCGTTCCACCATCAATTACACTCGTACCTCACTGGCTGACGGAACAAATATGTACGTTTCATTTTTCACACACTTACCGATTATTAAAAAAAAAAAAAAATAATCCCCAATAACGAAATTATCTCCGGAATTTCGCTTAGCTATGTAAAATTTTTCCCCAAACAAAATTGCGTTGGCTTCCAATCGATAGATCATAACATGGTTACCTTCAGGCAATACATACTTACTTACACTTTTAAAATGTGACTTTTTTAATATTGCCTTCGATTTTTAAATAGACAACCCAAATATGTATATATATATCTTCAACTAAGTAAATCGTCGAGGAAATCCTAATTTACGATCTCCCGCCATTCATCTCCATGATTTCATGAAACCAATTTGCGTCGCCTGCAAAATTGGAAACTTAAACGTGAGCAGGAAAATTGAAATGGAAACTCAAACTTCTCATTTGGATCATCCTTTCAAGCTTCACTAATTCTCAATCAAACGTAACGGTATTTTTGAAGTGTCTAACCATTTTACCGCGAAATTTAAATCACATTTGATTTGTAGATTAAAATGAGCAAGTTAACCATCATATTTTAGAGCTCTGAAACACCCGATATACAAATTTTATTTCGTTTCTTTGATTTATTTTATTTTTTCTATGTAATTCTCCTTCTACTTACTACAAAGAGGTAGTTTTTGAGTTTATAATGTACGTATTCCCAGTGTGTAGATTATACAGAGTGCTGCATTGGTGAATGCAAGCTATCAATCGATAGTGAAACGTTGAATGTCTTTCCATATATAATTCTGTCCGGTTTAAGACTAAAAACTTTTTAATAAATAAAAGAGGGGAATTTGTATAGTCTACACAGACGTGTAGAAGTAAAAGGACCATACGAATTCCCCCTTTTATTTATTAAATAAATTCTACACTCTAATGGATTTCCGTCAGAGAATAAAACCTTTTTATTTACAATTTTCATCGGACAAGAGTCAATTTCATTTTTGCAAGCATGTTAATTTAAAGGTGATAGCTTCCCTAATTATTTTACAGCAAAATTCCATTTAGGTTTCTTAAAGTACTCTTCAAGGTGAATCTGTCTGTGCAGTTTGAGAATTTTTTAGTCGCTGAGTTTCAAGATATTTAGAAAAGATTCAGTAACTAAATTCAATTTACAACAAACTATCAGACTGATCAATTAATATTAAAATAAATCAATATATTTATTATTAATCATCTGTCCAGTTTCCACAAGGCCTTGCTGGTAGTTTGGTATAAATTGAATTTAGTTATTGAATCTGTTTAAAACATCTTAAAACTGAGCAAACAAAAAAACTTTTAAACTGCACAGACAGATTCATCTTAAAAATAAATTTGGCAAGTCAATATTCGAGTAGGTTTAAATTTCTATTGCGTTCATCAATGCAGCACCCTGTATAGGCAAGTATAAAAGTTCATACTTTGAGTTACGTGTAACTGTAAAACACGTGCAAATAATAAGAAATTTTCTGTGACAATAATATTACTGGAGGTACAATGTGTGTTCATAAAATTTGGGGCATTTTGAAACAGTCACGCTAATTATACACGTATTTATATATAAAATTAGGCAGTGTTAAAATAAAAAAAATAAATAAATATGAAAATGAAACACTGACGTAACAGATACCGTTAAGTTTTGAGTAGTTAGTTCCTTTGACCTGTGCTTAACACAGATTGGGCATTGTAAAAATGTTAGGAGTATGTTATAATAATTGGTCAACATATTCAGCTTTCTGTTACAGTTGGTAATAATGATTATTGTTCGGTAGGCCGTGCATGATATTTCAATGCAACCTAAATAGGCGATTAATTCAAATAATTATTTTAAACGGACTAGAAACGCACAGTGCGTTGTTATGTAAGAATTTTAATGTGCCGCCTCGTGAAATGCACAAAGAAACACGTGTTGTTTCAAAATAGCTGGTGAATTAATTTCCAATTTGTACAAGAAACCTAGTTCATAGCCAAATCTCATGCACATCTCATTACCTTGCGAAATTCATGATAATCTTCGAAATAAGGACAATGATAATAAGCGATTGATGAAATTTCAGCGGTGAAATTTTCGAGTCCGCATCTGTGCACATCTGTTCAAAACAATAAATTTAAAAGATCGAGTACTTTAATAATACACTGACTGCATTTTCCATCATGGTCAGGCGTGGACACTGCTGCAGTTCCTTATTGCTATGCGTAATTTAGCCTTGTAATCGAGGTCCAACAGTTTACAATTCTCTAAGTAATATTGTAATTATCATGTCTGGTATATATCTCATATATTACGTAGGCGAACAAAAAAATACACCAAATTTTTTTCGGCCCAATTAATCCATTCACCAAAAACCAAACCAAATTCTATTCGGACATAACAAAACGTACCTACAGTACAAAAGTCAATGTTAAAATATAACACTTGAATATTTCAAAACCAGAAAATAAAACAAAAATTTAATATACCGTACAAGGTTCTGCATATGAGAAAACCAGCTCCTAATTTCTAAGATTAATTCCACTGCGAATTTATTACGACATACCAAACTCTTACTTAAAAAAAAAAAAACAATACTCTTTCCACTATATTGACAACTCCTTTAATTAATTACGTTTGGAGGATCAGACGTACGTATTCCCTATTTCTCCAAAGGTCACAATGGCGTTGCAGTATATTTGCCTCCAGTGACGGATCCAAAGCCGGGATAAATCACAAAATAAACTGTTTTGTTTTCATTGTTAGTTAATCAGGTCAATAATTTAGTATGTCCATTCTAGAATTGAATATTTTTGGTGATTTGGAAACTAAGCTAGTTGTTGTTCTTCACCATTAGAAGAGATTATCAGGCATAAAGGAAAGGGAAATAAGATTTTGGATGTACTACTGCGACGATCTTCACCATTAGAAGAAACACCGTGAAGATCATCAGGCAAAGATTATGGATGTACTGCGACGCTCAACTTAAATGATACTCCTGCATGCGAACCACATCCTTAAGAACATTCAGCGTAAGGGCTACGAAACTGTCAAATGGTATCATTTATGGTGAGCATCGTTGCACAAACGCACAGAGGGTATACAGGATGTAGAAAAAGTTTCCATCTGCGTTCATCATGTTTGCAATTTTTGGATGAACTTGGTGCTTTGGTACCAATTTCCTGTTTTTTCTTCTTTCAGTAATTCTTCTTTCAATAAACAAATCAAAGAATGTTTGCAATTTATGGATGAACTTAAATAACTGGATGCCTCGGTGTCATTTTCCTGTTTTTCTCCTTTCTTAACTCATAGTTTTCTAGGTGTAGATAATCAAATTTTGTAGTCAATTCAAAGAAGAGCGATAAAAATAAAAAAAAAAAAACATGATTTTTAATTTCTTTTAAGGAAAATCTTATTTGTCTGACTTGAAGAAAACCCGCATCTACATATTTCACCTATGTCCTTGACTTGAAGGTTTGCCTTCTCCCAAAACTCCTTTCTGTGTCCATCAATTTATCTAAATTTTAACTTTTTGTCTATCCTCTCGTATATATTTTTTTATTTTGCAGATAATTTAGAACTAGTATTCTGAATTGATCAGAGAACACAATTAAAGTAATTATTTTCCAGGCAAAATTTTTTTGCATAACGATCCTGGTCCAAATGTTTGCTTTATCCGAGTCAAGAATCGATTCCAATTTGCCTTTCTGCGCCCACATACGTACGCTCGAATTAGAAAGAAAAGCAATGATCCAATGTGATTATTGCAATCAACTGAGGAAATTAATTCTGGAAAGATAAGCTAATTTTCAAAGGACAACCTCGGCTACTCTCACTGGTTTAAACGGCGTTTAACTCGGTTAGAATCAATTCTTTTCGAATAATTAAGCGTCCTTAAAGAATAGAACAAACAAGCAATATAATTCAAAGGACAAGTACCAATTTTTTTTTTAGTTTTAAAATCGCTCACGTTTTGCTTGTATACGAGTTGTTATATCAGTTGATTGGGTTTTTTTAAGATTGATTGTTGCTGATAGGGCGCGAAACGTCGATTAATAAGTTTTCAATGAATTTGTTACATAATTTTTTTTTTTTTTTGCTACTTGCTTTGATAATAATTATAATATTGTTATTGTCGTAAGTATCTGATAGTGATATGTTTATGAATATTTAAATAATGAAAACGTTTCTAAAACATGTGGTAATATGAAATTATACTTAAAATTCCACATGGTGATTTAATATACGGGCATTATAATAAATAAAAGAATTTAAGGTGATGCTTTTATTCTAATCTGCTTATTTTGAGAGGAAGTGAAGTAACACGTATGTTGTTTGAATTTGTTAAATTTCGTCGGAGCGTTGTAATAATATAATTTAGAGGCCAGTGGTTACGCAATACATCGGTAATATAACGTGTGTTCTAAACATGTGAACAGGCGCCATCAAACGTGACTAAGGAGTAAAATACCTTAGCCGTTTCTTTGACAGCCACGTGATTGCAAATTCTACGCTTTTTACAATCGATTTTTAAATAGTACAATTAAACAAATTAAATTACAAGTTGAATGCTAATTTATTATAATTGCGCCTGCGTTTAACATGTTTATATAATAATAACGAACTTTACACACAATCCTACACACGAAGCGGTAAATTCTCTCTTATACTTATGCCTAATGAGACACGAACTTAGGAAAATTTCGAAAAGGGTGAATTTTACGTCACCATGACGCTCACCTCGAATTCCTTACGCATTCGCTCGGTTTATTTCTGACAAATAAAACTGACCAGCTTAAAAAAATATGCGTAACATATTATGTATGTAGCATACATAGGGAGACAGACGTACGTGCGTTTCGTTAGTATTTTCGTCATTGCACACGTCAGTCATACCTTGAGAAGTTTTTTTTAATGCTGCAGATTCTATTTTTTACCCATACAAAAAAATCTCATTGTTTTAAAGTCTTTATCAAACGCATCTAAGATAAGATTTTTTTATTTTAAGCCCATCAGGAATATTTCCCATCTTATTCATCGTGTTTAAAAATCATTCCCATCTAGTTTATAAAATTTGTAACAACAAACCTCATATACATACACATACACAATGAATGCATGCTTCAATAAATAAATCACAAACAGTAATACTGATGTGATGATATAATAATAAGGAAATATAGTTATAAGTCAACGAGCATGAACAGTTTAACACGTGAAGATGAAGGAAGCTGTGATTAAGGTTTAAATATGCATGATACGCCAGTGGAACTTCGAGGTTATCTGTATATATTTTCAAAGTTGGAGGATAACAACAATAAGTGCATTTCCTATACATGTCAACTCATACATACATACGATTCCTGTTACTTTTTTTCTGCGCCCTTGCAAAAATTGTTTCGTTTCAAATTCGAATTTTGCAAAAATAGAACTCTTTAATTACGCCACATCCGCGTATGTATGTACTTTATAATGCAATTAAAGAAAATATTTCCTCAGAGAAATTAGTTTGTCGATTCCTCTGCCCACGGGTGATTAACTTAGCTCGGCAAACAATATTTTAAGCTTCGGCCCAGATATAATGCAAGATCAGTTGCGAAATTTCAAAGGCCAACGTTCAAGCATTCATACTTCAAATTCTTTAGCTTTTTCGAGATTTTTAATTAAGAAAAAAAATGGAAAACGAATAAGTTTTGCAGCTGCATACCTCAAATCGGGAACCTTATTTCCGTTATTAATATTTTTCTTCTCTTAAAAATGTAAAAAAATAGAATTTTTTTAGAATCATGCTTAAGTACAACGATGCTCAACTTAAACGATATCATTTGACAATTTCGTAGCCCTTGCGCTTAAGATGTGGTTCGTATGCAGGAGTGTCATTTAAGTTGAGCATGGTAGTACATGCCTATTTGTTAAACTACGATGCTCAACTTGAATGATACTCCTGCAAGCAACCACACCCTTGAAAACATTCAACATAAAGGCTACGAAACTGTCAAATGGTATTATTTATGGTGAGCGTCGTTGTATATTCTGATCATTATAACAAGTAGGCGGTCAAGTAGTTTTTGTTCCGTACCTATTCGCTTGCCCGCCTACTATTTCTTACGATCAGAAGTTATTAGGTCACAATTTAAAACCTTACTGCAAGTAAGCGATAAGTCCAAAATGCTAATTTTAGGTAAACTAAAAGAACAATTTTAATAATTTACTCTTGGAGAAAAGTGAACAACTGAGATATGTCCTAACAGTCAATTTAGGCAACACATTATACAAAAATTTGCAAAACGATTAAGCAGTGTTGATTATAGTCAGACACGTCAAAGTATCCAAATTCAGTTACAGATACTTACCTTAAATTGTAACTGCGTAACGCAAGGATCTTTTTTTAAAGTAACTAGATCCAGATACAGATACTATATAAATATACCTAGATACTCTTTAGATACATACATGCATGCATATTGCGTAAAGCAATTTTTAGCGAGCCGGGACAAATACATCAATCTGACGAGTTATTTTTGTTTTTGAATATGACATTTTTGTTAAGCGTTAGCTATTTAAAAAACAAAAGTGTAAGTGTATCATTCGGTCATATTCGGATTTTGAATATCTAAGATAGCGTCCATAAGGAAAAAAAAATACAATGGTATCTGTGAAACTGTAAATCCTAACCTATTTCTTCGGACTGTACTAGATTGCCCATCGAATTTAATATGAAAATACCGAATTTTATGATTTTATTTTAAGAAATAAAAAATATATTCGAAATTTTCGAAAATGAGAATTTTCAGGTTTTTGACTGAACATACATATTTCTGAAACGAATGCATATAGAAAAGATTTTTTTGCGTGATTTTTTTAGACGCCAAAATGGCGCAACTTTTTTTTAATTTAGCCGTCTTTGTACCTCTTATAATTATAGCGAGCCTTTAGAAATAAAGAAAATATTCGAGATTTTCGAAAATGAGAATTTTCAGTTTTTTGAATAGAGATATTTCAGAATGAAATAAATGCATAATTTGCATAATTTTAAAAACCCCAAAATGGCGCATTTTATTTGTAATTTAACCATCTTTATACCTCTTATAGTTATGGTGACCCTTTAAAAAAAAGAAAGATATTCAAGGTTTTCGAAAATGAGAATTTTCAGGTTTTTGAATGAAGATATTTCAGAAGCGAATGTAAGTAGAAAACACTTTTACATAATTTTACACACACCAAAATGGCGTAACTGTCTTGTAATTCAACCGTTTTTGTATCTCTTATAGTTTACGAGATCCCCGTTGTGACTCTTTAATTAGTTGTAACCCTGTATATTATATCAAAATATATACGATGAAAATAAATATAAAAATAATTTTTCTTTAAAAAAAATGTATCTGTGTATCTTAGATGCTGAGAGACAAACAAAAATGTAGCTGTACACAGTTACAGATACCAAGTATTTCAATGTAACTACCTACGTAGACACACTGAAAATATCTAGATACTGTTGTAACTAGATCAGTTACAACAGTGATTGTAGTTTAAAAACCGGTGATTTCTCAATTTGAAGACAATTGGACTTATCCCTTTCTTACAGCAAGGTCTTCAATTTAACTTTTTGTTAAGGAGACATTACTTTTAATCGTGATTGTGCATCCATTCGTTCAATGGTTATGCATAAATAAAAATTTAATTGAAAATTGAATTTGTACACTGCACTTTATGATGCAGTTCTGACGTATTAAATTATTAAGTATAATTTAGACAAAAATAGCAGAAAATATTTCTAGAACCTTGGACTCATGTTAAAATAAAAATAAAGTGCGTTGTTAGATTGATAGAAAACGGCGAATAACAAATAGTTTTTCAACTTCAAACGCTTTTTAACGCTTTTTAAAGAAAGTAATAGTTTCTTCTGATCTTATGATTTCTCAATTATGAAAACAAACGTAAGTTTCATCTACCAATTCTATTTTTGTTCTATGTTTTATTTTTTTATTTATAATAAAAAAGTTTCAAATTCAAACACTTATTAAAGAATGTAATAATTTCTTCTGAACTTATGATTTCTCGATTATAATAACAAAGGTAAGTTGCATCTACTAATTATATTTTTGTTCTATATTTGTATTGTATTGTGTATTGATAGAAAAAAGCAAATAACAAAATTTTTTCTACTTCAAACGCTTATTGAAAAAAAAGCAATAGTTTCTTCTGAACTTATGATTTCTCGACTATAATAACAATGGTAAGTTGCATCTATCAATTCTCTTCTTGTTCTATATTTTTGTTTGTATTGTCTATTGATAGAAAAAAGTTTCATCTACCAATTCTATTTTTGTTCTATATTTTATTTTTTATTTATAATAAAAAAATTTCAAATTCAAACACTTATTAAAGAATGTAATAATTTCTTCTGAATTTATGATTTCTCGATTATAATAACAAAGGTAAGTTGCATCTACCAATTATATTTTTGTTCTATATTTGTTTTGTATTGTGTATTGATAGAAAAAAGCAAATAACAAAATGTTTTCTACTTCAAACGCTTATTGAAAAAAAAGCAATAGTTTCTTCTGAACTTATGATTTCTTGACTATAATAACAATGGTAAGTTGCATCTACCAATTATATTTTTGTTCTATATTTGTTTTGTATTGTGTATTGATAGAAAAAAGCAAATAACAAATTTTTTTCTACTTCAAACGCTTATTGAAAAAAAAGCAATAGTTTTTTCTGAACTTATGATTTCTCGACTATAATAACAATGGTAAATTGCATCTATCAATTCTCTTCTTATTCTATATTTTTGTTTGTATTGTCTATTGATAGAAAAAAGTTTCATCTACCAATTCTATTTTTGTTCTATATTTTATTTTTTATTTATAATAAAAAAATTTCAAATTCGAACACTTATTAAAGAATGTAATAATTTCTTCTGAATTTATGATTTCTCGATTATAATAACAAAGGTAAGTTGCATCTACCAATTATATTTTTGTTCTATATTTGTTTTGTATTGTGTATTGATAGAAAAAAGCGATTAACAAAATTTTTTCAACTTCAAACGCTTATTAAAGAAAGTAATAGTTTCTTGTGAACTAATGAACTAATTTTTCGATTATGCATAATAACAAAGGATAAGTTGCATCTACCAATTCTATATTTGTTCTAAAATTTTTTGTATTGTGAAATTTACAAGAATAACTTAAGTAATTTGTTTTTTTTTTTGTGAGTCATCGAAAATTTTCAGTATGATTCAAATTTTCACGTACGATCTATTACAAAAGTTTGTTACAAAATAAATAATTCAAACCTAAGCAATGTGTTGTAACAAACGTGCTTTGACCTCGGTGTGTTTTTTAATTGATGGAAACTGACAGACTCCTGTTAATTTTGCTCGTGTTGCACTATTACATCAACAAACGTTGTGAAATTCCCCGCGCAAAATTCTACTCGCGCGTATACAGAGGAAACTTACAGCAACTGCTTGGGTTGGAAGTTTGTAATTTGAGGTGTTAACAGCGAACTAAATGTACCGCAATTATAAACCCACATGAGAAAGAATGCATAAAACGATTTACAGTTAGAGAAGGACAGAAAAAGCTTTGCGAACAGTTAATATGCTTATTATTCATTTCTTTAATGATTGTACAATTTTTATTTAATATAATGCATTCTTTCTCTCTGGAGGTATGCGTTTCTAATTTGCACATTATTTATTTATTATATTAAAGAAATTTAAATTTACGAATCACTTTCTTGTAATTGTAACATCCTGTAAAATAAGACCTGATGACAATTTATTAATTATGTGTTTTTGTGTGATGATACCCAAGGAAATCAAAATGATTGCCTTATTGTTAGTGACGAATGATTTTCAACGGAAATTGCGAGCAAAGTATTTTGCAAACGTGATGACATAAATATTCAATCTTTGTTAATCCTTATCGCATAAAAAAAATTATTCAAGACTTACTCAAACTGTAATTGTAACGATGATTCATATCGAGTCTATTGTGTAACGTTCTATAAGAATGATAACCGGTTAGAAACGAATCGATAACGCAATTCCACAAAAATCAATTATCGTAATTCTACAAAAATCAATTATCGCGTAATGTTTTAATAACAACTTCTTTGTTCTTCGTCGTGAGTCGTGATTCATGTGGTGTAACATAATGTTACTGCTGATGTATCGGACGACGACTAATATTATTAGTATAACCTTATTTTAACGAGATAGTGAAAATATCTACAGCTGTACTTATATAGTGCAATATGCACGTGGTGTTAATGAGGAAATTCATTTCA
Organism: Prosopocoilus inquinatus; assembly: GCA_036172665.1. Lineage (NCBI taxonomy): Eukaryota > Metazoa > Arthropoda > Insecta > Coleoptera > Lucanidae > Prosopocoilus > Prosopocoilus inquinatus. The sequence goes on along the minus strand of CM069880.1, from coordinate 13,376,284 downwards.
GTCACGTACACATTGTCAGTTTTGATGATTAATCCACAGTCCACAAATTTTGAAACCGCAGCAGACAAGAGATTTTCTTTCTTTTACTTGAAATTATTTATTAAATCCTTGTATTTTTCCCTTTCCCATAAATCAAGTTTGCAATTTATTTTATTTTTGTTGTAATAAAGCAAATAAAACACCAGTTGTAAATTTAGGTTATCAAATCACATAAATACTGTTTGAGTGTACGACCTACTTTATATATTATTAACAACGCATTTACATATTTTTATTGACGCATGTTTTTAGCGTATTTTTTGCTTGCAATGATTATGTAAAACGGCGTTAGCGATAAAAAAAGTGCTGTTTCTGTAGAATTTGTCGGTTCGTTTCTCCACGTCAAGAAAACGTCGTGCATGACCCGCAGTTTTCTAGGCTAATGGGACAATTCGCTAAATGACGAGAGATTTCACTTCGCCTGAGGTCTCGACTGTCTAATATTTGTAATAACTCCCAAGCAACATTCGATGAAAAACGTTTAACACAACGGTAAGGTCTTGGTCATGTTCTTGACCGCCGTTTTGGGATGTTAAACACATTACATCCGCATACGCATAACCTTGCCCCATAAAAATTTAAATGGCGTTTACATTGTCGAACTCTTACTCGCGTTGACATCGATCCGTGATGAAATTGGGTTATCTCGTATGCTTACTTAGATTATGTAACCCACTTAGATACTTTTGTAGATCTGGTTCAGGTCCAACTTATGTTCGCCTTGTGTACACATTTAACTTATCATCTGAAATGAGCAAAATAATCAACTTCGAATTCCTTCACACGCTTCGAAAAAAGATATCTCGCTCGGCTAAAACCATCACGAAAGAGAGAGTGTATTTTTATGGCGAAGAAATCTTAACCTACATAGAAATAACGTAATCAACCAAACAAGTTCAAATTTACTGACTTTTTACTACTTTTACCCGGATTTAACCAAATTTATTTGGTACACTCATTCTCACCAGAAGAAATTTTTCTTGAATTTTCAGTTTTAACAACTCCCTGTATGTCTTGATCTGTAGTTTCGACATGCCATTTCCACCCCTTATAATTAAGACCAAGATCACAATCCACACAAACTCCTACACACAAGAATACATATATCGAATTACCAAATTATCAAATTAATGCGTAAATTTGAATTCTGTATTCAGAAAGTGGTATGCCACAAAGCCATACCTAACTTATTACTTGGCTTTGCTTTTGTGATGAGGTAACCATACCTTTGCAGAATTTCAAGAGCAGATCGCGCAACTATTGATCAATTTTAATTGAGTTATCCCATGAGAGATGCAGTTCTTAATAGATAAAATAGCGACATCTTACCATCGCTTTTTGACCTGACATTGCAGTAGGATAGACAAATTGAAGCGGGATTTGCTCCTAATAAGTCCCCCATGCAAGGCGGCCATGCTTGCTGTCAAAGCATAATGAAAGTTTTTAGAAAAATTTTGTGCAAATCGTTCTGTTCATTGCAGTGAAAACCTCGAACAGCCTCTGTACAGCTGTTTCAGCCCTGCTTGGGGCTTCTTCAGCAGAAACGTAGCTCGACATTCCCACTGCAGACCAAAAACGACTTGTCCAATTTATTCGCAATTGCGATGTAAGAGTGATGAACAGATAAAATAGCGACATCTTACGATCGCTTTTTGACCTGACATTGAAGAAGCCCCAAGCAGGGCTGAAATAGCTGTACAGAGGCTGCAATCTAAAATCTTCTGTTATATTTCCACCTTTCGAAGAAGAAGAAGAAAGATAGAAGAAGGAAAAACTTCAGGTGATTTTGAAAATTGATTGCACTATGATTGTTTCAATTTGGTTTCCCCTTACTTCTTAAGCTGTTTTTCCTACTTGGAAGATTGGGTATTTGGGGATTGCTGCTATTGGTTATCATCGATCACGTGACTAATGATAACTAATAAGTTTCGCCAAGTGAACGACGAAAGCCAATCCATAAATAGCCAATTCTCCAAATCTCCAAAGCAGGAAAAGCAGTTTAACTTGTTCAGGTTCAAGACCTCCATGCAAAATGATTCGAAAACCTAGTTCTAAAAGTACGAGTTGGATTTATAACTAGAGTTCTCTAAAATTAACTTTGAGCGGCCATTCCTGTTTGATGTACCCTCGTATATATTAATTTTGCCTTCATTTTCTTCATACAGTGTATACATACGTTTCTTATTTGTACTTAAAGATTATTATTTTTTGTAATGTCTGTTTATTGTTTCGATAGTGTTTTTATGAATCTTTCTTGAATTTTCTGTATAATTACAGGAGGATTCAATTTGGTACTTAAATATTTATGTATAAGAAAGGATAGAGAAAGAAAGTTGCTCGGCCCAGGAAAAAAAATGACCTAAATAAAAATATTACTTCCCTGAGATTTTCTTAAATCAATAAAATGTTTCCTCTTTCATTTTTTTTATAATGAAATTCGAACCGTTTCCCCTTTTTAATGAACTCGTAGGTGGAAGTTTTCATTATTTCTTTCTTTCATATCGAAATAACTTTTTGCTTTGAAGTCCAAAGTGAAACCACCTAGGTAAAACTTTTTTTTCTAAAGAGTTCAACCTACGCTTTCTTTCGTTTTCATTAACAAAAAAAAGGAGAAAAACGCTTGGGCTATTGTTTAAAAAAAAACGTGTAACTCACGGAGTCTATTAAAAATAACTTAAAAAAGAATCGTTTTAGAACGTCGACGAAATTTATTCTTTGAAATCCACGGCCGTGACTTTTGCCCGTAACTTTCATAACATTATACAATAGAATCTACCTCACAGTTTGTCGGCCTGAATGAATAAAATTTCTAATTGCGGCGTGCAACTTTCAATTCGCTGAAAAAAAGAGCTTCTTCAATGGCGGCCGGCGATAAACGAGCGTGAAGAAGTTTAAATATTTTTCAAGTTGAAAGGGTTTCGGTTTGAACAACAATTATAGGCTCTTAATATAATAAACAGTTCAATTATTACGAACGCATTAATGAGTGGCGATAAAATCTCAAATAGAGACGAGTATAGTTAGTTTGCCCACCAACGTACAACATACAGTTAGAAAGAAAGTTTGATCCACTTTCATTTTTTACCAATCGATCTCTATGTTCACCTCGTATAATGCAAGTCTTTAGAAAATTTAGAACAACGTTGTTAGTACTTTATTTACTTAATAAAAATAATACTGTACTTTTCGATTTGAAAATACAACCGGAAGTGGTTTAAGTTTCAGGAAAATCCGTAAAACTGATTTATTTTCATAATATAAATTCATCAATTTTGAATAATTAGGATCATGCCTGAAAATAATATCAAAAGCAATTTATCTTCGTTAACATTTACATGATGTTTTTTGAAGTTTCCACGTGGAAGTGATCTATTTTCGACACAAAGACTTTCCTGAAAATACTTCGCAACTACTCCGAAACATTTATGTTTGCGAACGAGAGAATTTGAGACTTATTAATAAAACTTAATCACATTTTCCGTGGCTGATCCTATACATATATTTTTGGCACGCGTTTGAAGCATGATCATGGATGACATAACTGTGTCTTTTTTGATTTTCGGTTGATGCAGGGCAGCGTTCATTGAACAGGATGCATACGTAAACCGAATGCGGCGTTAATAAATTATAAAACAAAATAGCTATTTTAGAGTGCTGTTTAATTTCTCCGCAATCGGGGCCAAAGAAAGAACCGCGACGAGGACGGAGCTATCCCAAAAGAAATGGTAAGAGAAAGACAGTGGGGAGAAATGGTGTCAGTTATTGCGGTCGCACTTTCTCGAGTACTTCTTCCTCCCGTACCCGTCTCTAACACATCCACACGAGCTAGAACGGGAAACCGCGATCGAGCCATAATACTTTAGCCAATGCTAAAATAATGTTGTAAATTTGGTTTACAATGTGCTTGTTAACAAAATTTGGGTCACAAAACAGAATTGTATTAACTCGATTTATTTATAGTTTCATAACTTCTCTTGCTTAACTTTGCTTGCTTTAACATTTATTTATTTTTTTTTTAATATTAAAATCGCACATTCGATTTACATTCTTTTAAATAAATTAAAGCTAAACTGTTTCTTGACACAAATCAAGTCAAGTCAAAATCATCATGTCATATACTACTCAATGACATTTACAAAAACAACAGTCATCAATTTTATCCTTTTTAATTCTATGGTTTATTTAATTCACTTTGAGTGAAAGATTTTTATTAACATACCTACCATAGACAAGGAAGGAAATTGACTGCCGACTCTTGCATATAAAAGTGGTGTCTAGTTTTTACGCCACCTGTATTTGCCTGACATAAGTACATTAATAATAATGCAGAACCCTATTAAAGGAAAAGGCCGGGAAATTTAAATAAATCCCCACACACCCATAAAAATTTTTATTTATAAGTACATGTGAATTATTCGGTGAAAGAACAATAAGTGACTACTTTGTATTTACGTAATCACTTACTATCCCTTCACTGAATAATTCACGTGTACTATATATGGAAGTTTGATCAAATCAATGAAATAAAAGAGATATATAAATTACGATACGATTTATTAACGTGTAGCTAAATACAAAAAGTAATAATAAGAAATTAAAAAATGGTACAAAACTATTTATTTAATAAAAATAGTCTTAAGAGTAACAATTCAAAATATATTAAGATTAATCTCAATCTAAACTTGGTTCAAAAACTAAATTGACGGAAATATTGTTCTAATGTGTGAACTCCCTCCTGGCCTCGAATACAACAAATAAAGTGATCCTGTTAGAGGTTGTGTAGATTTTAGTGTACCTAGTATTTACTGATCATGCATTAACATTTATTGTGAAGGAAATTCATAGAAAGTGGAAAGAAACTATGTTCGCTTTTGTCAAGGAACTATGTCAACTATTGAATTATTATTATTCGACTGCTGACTGATTGTGGTTTACATGTGGTAGCCATAATTTCAGATGAAGGTTCAGCTAATCAAGCTGCTGTTATTAGATTAATTTCCGAAACCAGCCTTTATTTCGCATAACAAATTTTTTTTATCACTATCAGGTGCAGTTGCGAAACTAATTCCTGTTGAATAATTTATTCCCCGATAAGTTGATGGGAACACTTCAACAAATGCCTCATAGATTATTATTTTGTCTCCTTCTAAATCAGCACCGCACCATATTTCAGAGAAATAACTAAATCAACTAAATTCTGCTGTGTACTGTCACTTACATATTCAATAACTAAGCTGTCTACTCCAAACAATTACCATGTCATGAAGATAAACTTTCTGGTGTGGTTCTTGTGTTAGTGACAAATGCTCAAGAGATGATTGCACTGTGCAATGCATCTATAATAATTGACTTAAATATTTACACTTCTAATAAAGCAAGTACACGGACCTCCTTGTTTCTCTCAGGTGTAACAGGTTATTGTTGATGTGGTGACTGCCAGAAACAATTTTCCAGTGTTGGGGGCTCCTTGAATCCTACATAAAATTTCCACATTTAATTTTCTTGCTTTGTATACGTAAACTATTATTCTTACCTGGTAAATATAATACAGGAAATGCATATTTCTAACTCATTTTCTTTCGACGCAATGATAATTAATTATACTAAAGTAAGTATTTTATAACAGTAATTGTTAATAGATTATTGTTATCAGTTAAAAAATAATGTCCACATGTGAAATATTTAATCAAGCATACACAATCCACTAATTCAACAAATGCCCAAAGATAAAATTAGCAGTTTCTTTCTTTATCACTCAGAATTCGTCAGCATAATTTTGAAAGATGAATGAAAGCAAAACTGAACCAAAGATGACAAAGAAATCCACTATGGCGAAAAGACGGACATGATTGGTGGATATGGTATTCACATGATATTTTCTACCAATTCTACCAACTTTAGGTGTACAATCCCGAGTCTTGGGTCTGCCAACATCAAAAATTCACAAGTTTAGCTGCCATCTGTACTTGCCAGATGGAAGTAAAACTTAGTACCACCTTGTCATATAAAAGACCTACCCCCCCTGATACCTACAGCTAGATTATGGAGTAGTCAAAGTATCAAAGATGTCATATTCGGGGCTTTTTGCAAAGGCACACTGTAAGACCTGAAAATATTTTGACATTCACAAAAGCAAGAGTCAAAAAGTTTGTTAATTCGCTTTGAATGAAAGTCCTTTTGACTGTAACGCTGTAACGCTGTTAAGGGTAGTTGGGTTATGAGGTATAATGGTCATCAAAGTAAGAACGTTTGGATTTTTTTGGAGAGAGTCAAAGGAAACTTCTGCTTTGGACTTTTAATCACGTTTATAATTGCAACAATAAAAAAAGAATGTTATTGCTATCTCAGTTGAAGAACGAAACAATGCCAATGTTAAAAGTTTATTCCCACTATCACGACTTTTTTTTTGTAGTGCAGTGAAGTTTCTCTTTTGCTTATAACTAGTGTAACAAGGTTACGGGAAATAATTAATGCAATATTATTAAACTTTCCCCGAGTAATCTCGTTTCAGTTACTTTTATTTCGTTGGCGGTTATGTAGTGTCACGTCAGATTCCGGCGATCTCAAAACTCTCTACTTTGTAAGTCGATCCCTTTCGAATGTACCGATAAGTTTGCATTTCTATTTAGCCTACTTACAAAGTACGTTAAAAAAAAAAAAGATTTTGCGTAAACAATTCGTTCGTTGTCGTATTAGAGATGTGACGTGGGCTTTTGTTTATCTCAGGCAAATCAAGCGTGTGCGCGTCCTGGTTTAAACAAAGGAATCCCCAAAATACGCAATCACACTTGAAGATAAATTTTGAGATAAAGAGAAATTAATATTGAATGAGTGGATGGTTTAAGAGTCGCTTTCTAGATCTTAGATTTTCGTTGGATATAAATTAAATTTGTAAATTTCACCAAAAATGTTGCCAATTATTGGTGCATATCTAACAATTAGCGGCGTAAACTAAAACAATTAACAAAATATCTTGAGGTTTACTGAATTCATTATTGAGGCGATACTAATTGGGTAGTTTGACGCAGCAAAAAATTCCGAGTAAAATTATTTGTTTTTTTTTTTCGAGGGTGGGGGAGAGGGTTTGAGGAAAGAACAAATAGAAAATCGATTGATATGGTAATTAGTTGTAATGATTATAAAATACAGAGAAGAAAAATGGCATAATATGCGCTTGTTATGCGAGTATCTTAGGTCAGTATTGAGTTTCTCCATCGGTGGCATTGAACGTGGCCTGCTAAGAGAAATGCCTTCTCTTTGTCGCCGTCTCTCTCTCTTAGTCTTTCTAGTGTGACTGTGACCTACTTCTCTATCCAGGTCGCTCTATTGGCTGCCTGTTCTGTTTGTCCCAGAAAACATTACACCAATTCGCTAATTTTAATAATACGTAATTATTACTTTAGAATTTGGTTAATTATGTTTGGAGAAATTTCTCGAATTAGAACAACCGTAATCATTTCGTAAGACCGCATTTTTCCTTGCCAAATACTTCAAAAGGGAACACTTCCGACAACCGCAGGGTCACGTCCTTTAAAAACGCTGCTCCCAAAAAGATTATATCCACGACTAATTCCTACATTATTTAATATTCCTCAATGTCATTTTATTTAAACCAATCAAGAAATAAAATACATTTTGCTATTTGAATGTTTGCCGAAGATGAAACTTTCACTCGAACAATACAAAAAAAAAGATACCTAATCAGAAAGGAAAAAGTAGTTTGGGCAAGGTCAAAGAAAGAAGTGATCATCTCCTTCGAATTAAAGTAGTTCTTAAAACATGGAAATTTGTGTACACAAAAAATCTACTTTCAGGCAAAATAGAAAGTGTGGGACGGGATAAAAAAAATGCCTAGGCAAACATGGATTTTGTATGAAGAAGAGTTTAAAAAGTAAATAAATTAGAAATTAGTACAAATTGAACATAAATCTCTTGCAGTATTTATTGAAGCATAAATATGAAGAGAAGTAATTTCATGCTAATTAAATGCAGAAAGCCTACCTACGCAATTGAAATGGCCGTTAATATTACAACTATTACATTATGATGTTGTATTGTAGGACACCTCTCTCTATAATATCGAGTTAAAAGAGAAAACTGAGTGGAAAGAAAAAAGGGGCAAAGATAAATATATTAGAAAGCTCCGTGTGTTATGCATACAATAGAAATTACCGCAAAACTTGTAACATTTTAATTTTCTTTTCTATCACATAAGTGTGTTACCAACAATAGTTTAATTAACGCAATTAACTAATCGAATGGGTTTATCCTAGCTCCATTTGTTGCAAAAGCCACAAAGAAATAGATATTTCACTCGCTCCTCATTAATTCTTTCTCTTAATTGGTAACATTCTTTTTATCTCGGAAAGAAAAGTCTACTTTTCATAACTCTTTAATTAATTAATTAATTAATTAATTAATTAATAGGTACGTTTTCAGCGCAAGCCTATGTTTATAGCAAACATAAGGGGGTCTATTTTAATCATTATTTATCCATACAATTTTTTTTTAGTGCTATGAAAATAATAAAAAATAAAATAGACGGGCCAGTGATAAATTTACAACGCAAAAACTGTGATGATAACAAAATATTTGCGTCTTAAGCAAATTGCAAATTTGTTATCATCAAGACTATTAAGTAACTGCGAACTTACGTCAGACTCTTATCGATCTATTTGTTAGGAATCAAATTGAAACACGAAAAAAACTTGGGGGGGAAAAGACATACGCTACATAATCATTTTTGATTCGATTATAATTTGCTGCGCTACGAATTTTACGAAATCAATTCTCTTTATCGCTGGAGGACTGCAAACGCAACTAAATTTTGACTTTTTCGCAATTCAAAATTTCAAGAAATAATTAACTAAAATGCAAGCGATGGTGATATTCGCGCGCAACTCCTGAAAGTTATTTTTGAAATTACATGGTGCAACGCTGTTTTTCCATGTTGCTCTCTATAAATAAATAGCACGTCGAAGTAAATGTCTTTGTTTGGGTTTGACGCCCCTTTCTTATTACTATATTAAAACGTCTGTTGTCTCATCAGACCCGACGAAATCAAAAGTAACGATGAGTTTCAAAACTCAAAAGATTTTTCGCACTCATCCAGGAAGAACAATGCACCTAAATTTTGGTCCATGGAATGTAATAGATAAAGCAATTTTTTTTGTAACAATCAATAAAAGAATTAGACGTTATCAAGCCAATTAACTCATCAATTTGTAATATGATTTTTTGCGTTTTGTTTAATCAAGAAATCGTAATCACAAACAAAAACAATAAGATATTATAATTCAGGCATTTTTAAACGATTTGCCTGTAAACTTGCCGCTACATGATTTAATACTAACAGTATTCTTGATTTATCAATTATCAATGTTGCAAACGCGTTAATAATTCTTGCTTGTTTTTGTTTTGAAATAGCATCTTTACAAGGAACTATGTACGTACAATAATCAAAACACTGATGCGCATTTGTGTTTAAAACTTCCCGGAATCAGACGATATGAAATAGCTTATGCTTTTCTGTTTTCATTTTGTTGTGAAATAGCTTGCGCTAAAATACTTAGCAATAAATCTTTCCTCGGGTCACAGGAAGAAAGTGGTTGCAACAAACTGTCAACTTGGTTTTAAAGACAGTCTTTAAAAAACAGGGCAATAAAAGCCCTCCGACACTATTTTTTGTTTTGGATGTACACCAAAAATAAGGAAATATGATCTCGATGATACGCTCACAATTAATTTATGCAATTCCTGATTTATTTATAATTTTGAATCCTGCAACATTTTTAATCTTTAAATTTTATTAAGAAAAATTGCCTTGTTTATACCTAAATAATAATTAAAACTACACGCAATTTTTGCCTGTTATGTCAGCCATAAAGATGAAGCTTTTGTTTTTAGAAAGAAACGTTTTTCTGGCCCAAAAAAGAATTCATCCTTCGGACCATACTGAAGAAGATTTTTATTAATATGAAGGTTTTGACTTTGCTTAAAGCATCTCTTGTGTAGCCATTTCGGCCCTAATTGGGGGTCTTCATCAGAAAAACGTTGCTTATGAACTTGAAAAGGTAAATGCATTTTCACGAAGACAATTTTCCAACTGTCAGAAGGGTCGTTAGTTAAAACCGGGATCAAGCAATGCTTTTTCTTTCAAAGCAAGATTATTTAAATAGTTTCTGAAGATGTTTCAGGAAGAAAACTTTGTTTTTGGCCCAAAAAATGATTTGAATTGTAATTCGTCCTTCGGACCAAACTGAAAACGTTTTTTTTCGGAATTTATAATAATAGGAAGGTGTTGCTAAAGTTTTTAACTTTGATTATAGCATCGTCTGTGTAGCCATTTCGGCCCTAATTGGGGGTCTTCATCAGAAAAATGTTGCTTAGGAACTTGAAAAGATAAATGCACTTTCACGAAGACAATTTTCCAACTGTCAAAAGGATCGTTAGTTAAAACCGGGATCAAGCAATGCTTTTTCTTTCAAAGCAAGATTATTTAAATAGTTTCCGAAGATGTTTCAGGAAGAAAACTTTGTTTTTGGCCCAAAAAATGATTTGAATTGTAATTCGTCCTTCGGACCAAACTGAAAACGTTTTTTTTCGGAATTTATAATGATAGGAAGGTGTTGCTAAAGTTTTTAACTTTGATTATAGCATCGTCTGTGTAGCCATTTCGGCCCTAATTGGGGGTCTTCATCAGAAAAACGTTGCTTATGAACTTGAAAAGGTAAATGCATTTTCACGAAGACAATTTTCCAACTGTCAGAAGGGTCGTTAGTTAAAACCGGGATCAAGCAATGCTTTTTCTTTCAAAGCAAGATTATTTAAATAGTTTCTGAAGATGTTTCAGGAAGAAAACTTTGTTTTTGGCCCAAAAAATGATTTGAATTGTAATTCGTCCTTCGGACCAAACTGAAAACGTTTTTTTTCGGAATTTATAATAATAGGAAGGTGTTGCTAAAGTTTTTAACTTTGATTATAGCATCGTCTGTGTAGCCATTTCGGCCCTAATTGGGGGTCTTCATCAGAAAAATATTGCTTAGGAACTTGAAAAGATAAATGCACTTTCACGAAGACAATTTTCCAACTGTCAAAAGGATCGTTAGTTAAACCGGGATCAAGCAATGCTTTTTCTCTCAAAGCAAGATTATTTAAATAGTTTCTGAAGATGTTTCAGGAAGAAAACTTTGTTTTTGGCCCAATAATTGATTTGAGTCGTAATTCGTCCTTCGGACCATACTGAAAACGTTTTTTTCGGAATTTATAATAGGAAGGTGTTGCTAAAGTTTTTGATTTTGATTATAGCATCGTCTGTGTAGCCATTTCGGCCCTAATTGGGGTCTTCATCAGAAAAACGTTGCTTATGAACTTGAAAAGATAAATGCACTTTCACGAAGACAATTTTCCAACTGTCAGAAGGGTCGTTAGTTAAAACCGGGATCAAGCAATGCTTTTTCTTTCAAAGCAAGATTATTTAAATAGTTTCTGAAGATGTTTCAGGAAGAAAACTTTGTTTTTGGCCCAAAAAATGATTTGAATTGTAATTCGTCCTTCGGACCAAACTGAAAACGTTTTTTTTCGGAATTTATAATAATAGGAAGGTGTTGCTAAAGTTTTTAACTTTGATTATAGCATCGTCTGTGTAGCCATTTCGGCCCTAATTGGGGGTCTTCATCAGAAAAATGTTGCTTAGGAACTTGAAAAGATAAATGCACTTTCACGAAGACAATTTTCCAACTGTCAAAAGGATCGTTAGTTAAAACCGGGATCAAGCAATGCTTTTTCTTTCAAAGCAAGATTATTTAAATAGTTTCTGAAGATGTTTCAGGAAGAAAACTTTGTTTTTGGCCCAAAAAATGATTTGAATTGTAATTCGTCCTTCGGACCATACTGAAAACGTTTTTTTCGGAATTTATAATAGGAAGGTGTTGCTAAAGTTTTTGATTTTGATTATAGCATCGTTTGTGTAGCCATTTCGGCCCTAATTGGGGTCTTCATCAGAAAAACGTTGCTTATGAACTTGAAAAGATAAATGCACTTTCACGAAGACAATTTTCCAACTGTCAAAAGGATCGTTAGTTAAACCGGGATCAAGCAATGCTTTTTCTTTCAAAGTAAGATTATTTAAATAGTTTCTGAAGATGTTTCAGGAAGAAAACTTTGTTTTTGGCACAATAAATGATTTTAGTTTTAATTCGTCCTTCGGACCATACTGAAGACGTTTTGTTTCAGGATCTATAATAATACGAAGGTGTTGCTAAAGTTTTTGACTTTGCTTAAAGGATCTTCTGTGTACCCATTTCGGCCCTAATTGGGCGGTTTCAACAGAAAAACGTTGCTTATGAACACATGCACTTTCATGAAGACAATTTTCCAACTGTCAAAAGGGTCGTTAGTTAAACCGGAATCAAACAATGCTTTTTCGTTCAAAGCAAGGTTATTTCAATAGTTTCTGATGATTTTCTCGGAAGAAAACTTTGTTTTTGGCCCAATAGATGACGAGTTTTTCAGACCAAACTAAGGAAGTTTTGTTTCAGGATTTATATTATTAGGAAGGTATTGCTTAAAGTTTTTGAGTTTGACTATAGCATCTTCTGTGTAGCCATTTCGGCCCTAATTAGGGATCTTTATCAGAAAAACGTTGCTTCTGAACATGAAGAGGCACATGCACTTTCATGAAGACAATTTTCCAACTGTCAAAAGGGTCATTAGTTAAAACTCTTTTGGGATTCTTTCAAAGCAAGATTTTTTAAATATTTCCTGAAAATGTTTGCTGTATTTTCAAGAGTTAGGGATGTTATAACGTTAATGCGTTTGCTAAAAAGATATTGATGATGTGTAAAGGCAGGTAAACTTCTAGACTGGTTGCGTTCGTTGTAAGGTATTGAGGATTTTTTTTAGATTTTTCGTGAACGAAAAAGAATGATGCTGACGCCATTGAACGTTACATAAATTACCCATGCCCAAGTTTGAATCATTATTCGAGAATGTATGTAATCACGCAGTGGATTGCATTGTTGTGTGCATACACGTCATAGGTCTTTGTTGTTCAAGGAAAATAAACTTTTTCTTTTTAGCGAGGCTATAAGGAATGCGCCTGCAAAATATTTTCCGAAATGCGTTCATGTGGCTTCAGGTTCCAGCGCTGCGAGCAATAGGCTGAAGAATCTGAAAAAATAGCGGTGATGTTTAAAGATTGTTTTCAATGGTATTCTAAATATAAGACTGTGGGTTGTTATAAAACGGTTCTATGTTCAATGATGTTAAGGGATACGTCTCGATATGTGGGAGCAAGTGCACAGAATGCATGTGCAAGTCATTTTGAACGCATGCGCTGATGGGTGCAGCGCAGTTGTCTGTTGGAAGCAGCAATAACAGGGTCAATGCCTGATTGACAAATACTTATTTCGTCAAGGTCGGGAATGACGTCAGACAGACTGCACTTATATCTTTATTCCGCTCTTCGTCCGTGCAATGATTCTCGTCTCGTTTTAGAAATAATAACCTACGCAAACACTTTCTTTAATATCAGAACAAAACTTTTCAGCCACATGTTCCTTATCAGCATATAATGTGCTGGGTAATACGTAATTAAAACGATTCCATTAAAATATTCTTGCATTTCACATTTGACACCGCTGGCCTTTTCATGATTACATAATCATGAACTGTATTAAGTCATTTCCTACGTTGCTTATCCTTAATCCTTACCCTCCAAAGACCCTACAAATTTACCTGCAAGTACAATTGTCACTTATTCCCGCAAAGAAATGTGAAAAGCTCAATCAACTGGAATTACTTGCTAAAGACATCATCAGCCATTTAACAAATTCACTTTTCCAATTACTGATTACTGAATTTTGATGAACATGTGCGGTTTTAAAACAGTACGTTAAAGTACTTGCAACAACTGATTTTTTAATTTAAATTACTTAACTGAATTGTATTCAATTTATTCATCTCCTACCTTGCTTATCCTTACCCTCCAAAGACCCAACAACTCAGATTAATTAACCTGCAAATACAGTTTTCACATTATTTTCCCACACAGTATCAAAAGCTCAGGTGCAGTTACTTGCTGAAGTCTTCAGCCATTTACCAAATTCACTACTTTAACGACTGATTCTGATTACTAAACTTGGATGAATGTGTGTAGTTTTCAAACAGTATTTACAACAACGGAATTTTTGATTTAAATTATTCAGTAGGGAAAATGTTGAACTTGTGTCTTCAGCTTTCGATTGAATCTGGCTCTGGAAATAGAAGTAAATCTTCAGATTGAAATTAACCGTCCACCAGTTTTTAAGATAAAAATTATGTACAGTTTTCTTTAACTCTTGAAATCAGTAAATCAGATTTTCAGCAAACAATGTCTTATCCTCAAAAACTAAGGAAATGAGCTTGCGTCTTCAGTTATCGATGAAATGGTCAATGTTTCAGTACTGACTACGACAGTTGCAGTAAATTTTTAGATTGAAATTAACCATCCACCAGTTGTTAAGCTAAAAATTATGTATAGTTTTATGTAACTCTTGAAATCAGCGCATCAGATTTTCAGCAAGCGATGTCTTACCCTCAAAACATAATGAAATGAGCTTGCGCCTTCAGTTACAGATGAAACGGTCAATCTTTCAATACTGTCTTGACAACTATAGCAAATCTTCAGATTGAAATTAACCACCAGTTAAGCTAAAAATTATCTACAGTTTTCTTTAACTCTTAAATCAGAGAATCAGATTTTCAACAAGCGATGTCTTATCCTCAAAACATAACGAAATGAGCTTGCGCCTTCAGTTATCGATGGTCAGTCTTTCAGTACTGACTCTGACAATTGTAGTAAATCTTCAGATTGAAATTAACCATCCACCAGTTGTTAAGCTAAAAATTATGTAGTTTTTTTTTAACTCCTGAAATCAGATTTTTAGCAAGCGATGTCTTACCCTCAAAACATAACGAAATGAGCTTGCGCCTTCAGTCATCGATGGAATGGTCAGTCTCTGACAATTGTAATAAATTTTCACACAGAAATGAACCATCCACCAGTTATTAAGCTAAATATTATCTACAGTTTTCTTTAACTCTTGAAATCAGTCAATCAGATTTTCAGCAAGCGTTGTCTTACCCTGAAAATATAACGAAATGAGCTTGCGCCTTCAGTCATCGATGGAATGGTCAGTCTCTGACAATTGTATTAAATCTTCACACAGAAATTAACCATAAGCTAAACTAGTAAATCTTCAAATTGAAATTAACCATCCACCAGTTCTTAAGCTAAAAATTATCTACAGTTTTCTTTAACTCTTAAAATCAGGGAACCAGGTTTTCAGCAAGCGATGTCACCCTGCAATCATAACGAAATGAGCTTGCGCCTTCAGTCATCGATGGAACGGTCAGTCTCTGACAATTGTATTAAATCTTCACACAGAAATTAACCATACACCAGTTATTAAGCTCAAAATAGCAGCGAATCAGATTTTCAGCAAGCGATGTCTTACCCCCAAAACATAACAAAATGAGCTATCGCCTTCAGTTACCGATAGAATGGTCAATCTTTCAGTACCGACTCCGACAATTGTAATAAATCTTCAAGTTGAAATGAACCATCTACCATTGTTAAGCTAAAAATTATGAAGTTAGTAAATCGGGTTTTCAAAACCTCAAAAATAATCAAATGGATCATGCATTTAACTGCTGAAGCCCCACTTACTGAATGATAGTTATACGTATTTGTGCTTTCAGTAGTTGACTTACTTGCTGAAGGCTTCAGCAAAGTTAACTATGGAATCTTGTCTTCAGGTACGGACTGACGACTCGATGAACCTTTATGCCGAAGGCATGTGCCATTGAAACCAAACGAAGCAAATCAGACTCCCAATTTACTACCGTGGACTAAAGAATGATTCACTTACAAAGTTAGTAAATCTAGTGATTTTCTTTGTTATACTTAAAGTTAAACTGAATTGTGGTTATACTTATAGCTTAATAACGTCTACAGATTCAGCAAGCTGATTCTTCCTTTGTTTCAAAAGAAGAAAATATACTCCTATTATTTTTTTGGGGAAAGTTGGTATTGTTTGTACAATTGCTGCAAACACTTTAGTCTTTATTTACATTTTGCTGAACGCGATGTAGTATACTCAGTTACAATTTCCCTTGTAAAGTGAGTCAAATTTAAGTTACTTTTTTGCTGTAGTTGGTGGAAAGGTAGAGACATTTCTGTATTTTCTTGTTTGTAAGTATAAATACATATTTGCTACGATGTTTGAAGTGATACAATTGTTTGTTTGAGAAAGTGGTGGAAATCAATAGATCTTCAGTTTTATTTTGTTTTGGAAAAAGGAATTATTTTTTGAACGGATTTTATCAGGTCGTATAAAGGTAAGACGCAAATATTGATACTTATAGTGGTAAACACATAACTTAAACATAAAAAAATATGACGAGTTTAGACAGGAAAATGATTAAATAAATCTCCATATAATCACTTGATATCAGTACGTTAAGTAGTGTGATGCAACGCGTTATAACGTCCGTAAGCTTATTACAATAAACATATTATTTCTGAGTAATAGGCACAAAGAGGCTTTGTAAAAATTATCATCATTGTTACTCGTGAATATTATCAATTAATAGATTGTATTACCACAGAGAACAAACGCGAAAACATAATCGTATTTCGTTGACTGATAAATTCATTGTTTTTAAATGCGCACGTATGCGGTTGTTCTGCCTTTGCCAAAATTAAATCCGCGTAAAATCCTAAAGATTAATTCAAAACTATTTTTACGCACACACAATGAAAGTCTCTGTTAAATAATAATCGTCGAAAAACGTAATCAATGAGAATTGCGTAAAAATTTTCCGCTCGATTTTCCACTTAATACACTTAAAAATCCAAACAAAACTCACGGGTCATTGAGTAAGTAAGTGAAAGGGCGATTTTTAAAATTATAAAATAACGTGCATAACGTTTTAAAATCGATAAACAAAGCGAGTAACGTTTAGTTGCGTTTGATTGGGTTGTTTTGAAATGCAAGTCACCTTGAACGTTATTTTGGGCGCGTTGCAATTATTTGAAATCCGTCTTCTGAATCAGTCTGATTTTATCCAAACAATGACCCGTGCTAATTTATTCCACAAAATGAAAAGGAAGTTTTCGAAAGGAATCTAGTTTATAATTCGCAGACGGGTAAACAATTTTTTTTGTCATTCCAGAAATTATTACACCGGGTCTCTTGATTATTTTTTAAGAACTCTCAGTCGCAAAATATTTACAATTTGCGCTTCACTCTGCAATTACTGAAGAAAAGACCAAAATACCAAACAAAATATACATCATTTTATTATTACAAATTAAAATTTCTTTCACTTTATTGCAGCTTCACTAAGTATATACATACTTAAATATCAACTTTCATTCTTTGACTAAACAAGTGATTTCTTTACAAACATAAAAAACAAAACAACAAGAAAGTTCAAGGAAGACATGTTTTTAATTTTGATCAATAAATTTTATAAATATCAAAAGCAGGGCAAGAAAAAGACTCTTTTTTATTTACAAATTAATTTGATTCTTTCTGATTGCTTCACGAACGCCATTCTCGGAATTCAGTTTAAGGAGAGGTTTTTAACACCAAAGTTCCAGGAACACATTTCTTAATTTTAAGAATTCAAAGTTGAATTCGATTCTGATTGACTTCAGCAACAAGACTATATCATCAAACCCCCAACGTTTTCAAATGTTCATCATCACCATTGTAAAGAACAAAGATGATTTTGTTTCGTTTCGAGCATTGTCTTTAACCCTAAAAGGTCTTGCCTTTATACAAAAACTTTCAAAAAATTGGGCTTAAGCTAATAAAGTCCTTTGAATTCCATAGTTTTCAAATCCCAACAGATTTAGTAGGACATGTTCAAATCATTCAAAGTTGGATTCAATTTGATCTTACCTGATTAAGTAGGTCATTATGAATGATTTCATTGGAATAATTAAGTATGAAAAAGTAAACAAATTGCAAAAAGTTTTTTTTATTGTTTTGACATTACCAAATCATGCCAAATTTTTTGATAAATCTTCGAAATTCTGGAGAAAAGGTAAAAATAATTTTCTTACAATCTTTTTTTTAATAGTAATATTACTTGACCAACATTAACATCCTCTGGATTAAGCATTTTCTTGTCTGTTGAAAAAATTATCATAAAATTTGTAATTACAATTGGTTGGAGTGGTTGTAGAATCAATTTCAATGTCGTCGTTCCGTTCCATTCAGGATAAATAATAATAAATTCACTGTTTATCCAGAAGAATCTATCAGCGTACAATGAGATGTCGATTCTGTAACCTATCCCAACAATTACAATTTCAAATTCTGCGTTACATTTGCTTAGCCATTCATCTGCAGAAATGATTTATTGGTTTTGAAATCTTAAAGAATTTTAATTCAAACGTGTGTAAACGTAAGCAAACTTTTCTAAATTAGATAATTAGCATGAATCCAAAAAACATTGATTTTGAAAAGAAAAATTTTGGTGAAAGAATCTTTCTTCTTCAGAAAATTGGGCAATTGAGTTTATAGATTTTCAGAAGGGGTAAAAGGGCAAGTTTTTTAAATAGTAACAAGTACTAATGAACAACCACCAACCCACCGAACTTGTCTCTTGATCTAAACTTACTTGATAATCCAGGTTCAAAGCCCTCAAGAAAAAGGATCAGTACAATTAGACTTTTAATAACGAGGCAAATAGCGTGCACAAGTCTTCTAGCAAGTACTGCTAATCCATGTCCAAATGAAGTAGGATGAATATGTAAGTCAAGATCTTTTTGAAGGCGTATGGGGTTGAAGATTTTGGCAAGGCAAAAACATACGACCGAAAAAAATTGTATGAAATTGGAGACCAGTGGAAATACTTTCGATAAGTTCATAAGGGTGATTGAACGACTCTGAACAAACTTCCAGGAGAAGGCAGTAGCTGCCTGAAATAAAGGGGGAGTGAAAGGAAGTCGTGCAGACTTATGTGTATCTTGCTGTGCGAATCAGTCTAACGCAACAATCCATGAAAAGATGGGGAAGTTCGGCAACGAACTTGTCTCTTAACCTAAACATACTTGATAATCCAGGTCCAAAGCCCTAAAGAAAAAGGATGAGCACACAGGGTTATTAGACTATTAATAACGAGGCAAATAACGTGCACAAGTCTTCTAGCAAGTACTGCTAATCCATGTCCAAAAATGAAGTAGGATGAATATGTAAGTCAAGATCTTTTTGAAGGCCTATGGGGTTGAAGATTTTGGCAAGGCAAAAACATACGACCAAAAAAAATTGTATGAAATTGGAGACCAGTGGAAATACTATCGATAATTTCATAAGGGTGATTGAACGACTCGGAACAAACTTCCAGGAGAAGGCAGTAGCTGCCTGAAATAAAAGGGGATTGAAAGGAAGTCGTGCAGACTTATGTGTATCTTGCTGGCGAATCAGTCTAACGCAACAATCCATGAAAAGATGGGGAAGTTCGGCAACGAACTTGTCTCTTAACCTAAACATACTTGATAATCCAGGTCCAAAGCCCTAAAGAAAAAGGATGAGCACACAGGGTTATTAGACTATTAAAAACGAGGCAAATAACGTGCACAAGTCTTCTAGCAAGTATTGCTAATAATCCATGTCCAAAAATGAAGTAGGATGAATATGTAAGTCAAGATCTTTTTGAAGGCCTATGGGGTTGAAGATTTTGGCAAGGTAAAAACATACGACCAAAAAAAATTGTATGAAAATGTCGACCATTGGAAATACTATCGATAAGTTCATAAGGGTGATTGAACGACTCTGAACAAACTTCCAGGAGAAGGCAGTAGCTGGCCAAAATAAAGGGGGAGTGAAAGTAAGTCGTGCAGATTTACTTGTATTTTGCTGACGAAATAGTCTGACGCATCAATTCATGAAAATATTGGGAAGTTCAGCATTGAACTTGTCTGTTGGCCTAAACTTACTTGATAATCCAGGCCTAAAGCCTAAAGAAAAAAGATGAGCACACAGACCTATTATAGTATTAATAATAAGACAAATGACATGTACAAGTCGTAACCCAGGTCCAAAGAAGGATGAATATGTAAGTCAAGATCTTTTTAAACGCCTGTGGGTTGGGTATTTTGGAAAGGCAAAAACATACGACCAAAAAGAATTGTATGAAAATGTCGACCATTGGAAATACAGTTAAGTTCCAGGAAGGGTGATTGAACGATTTTAAACAAACTTCCAGGAGAAGGCAATAGCTTGCCCAAAATAAAAGGAAGGGCGAAAGAGAGTCGTGCAGACTTGTGTGTATTTTGCTGACGTTTACAAAAAAGAAGATGTACAATTTTGTAAAATTATGGTGGAATGATTTGAACGGTAATTGTGAATTTAGACTTTAATAGATCAACTAACCAAAAAATTGTATAACTAATGAGACTGTAAATTCCATATTATTATGTAATTTATGCCTAGTTAAATTTATGTATATGTCTGCAAACAAAAAGTTTAAATAATTGTTCCTGATTGGTTGCAACGATAAACATGGGTATAATAAGCATAATTAGTATGTGTACGGGGTGGAACGTTGGAGTGGAGTTTTATTATGTGCGTGCAAAAATGGGTGCATTATTTTGATTAGGTAATGGTGATGGTATGGCACTGTGATGGCCAGACGACCGATGGTAGCACAAGTCGGTGCAGCCAGTTAACCTTGGCTGGCTCGCACTCCGAAAGACAGCCGGAGGGGCGCAGGGTTCTTCGCCGGGTGCAACGGGCCGATTGCCGCTAAGTTGCATGGTCAACGAGGGGCCTTGCTCTGGCCCTGAATCCGTTTGTGTGAATATACCATTTCATAAGTTATTCGCCTTTGTTGAATAACCTTACCTAAGTGTAAACAACTGCATTTATCAGTGTGTACTTTTATTTGCTTTCTTTTATCTTTAAACATGCTTTTTAAATGTAACGCTGATTAATGATACTGTTTTTATAAATAGGTACAACGAACAAAGGAAACACTCTTTCACGTCTTACTTCTTCATATTTTCATTTCGCACGCACGCATCCACCTCCAAACAAACACATATAAAAATCTACAATCAAAACAACTTTCAATTAAGTATAAAAAGAAAATGTTTTATGGTTGTTCACTTTGCTATTAATCAATTTTGATTTACCCTATCAAGCTGAAGAAATAGCGCGCAATCACAAATAACTAAATTCCCCAAGCTTCATCATAAAAAAGAGCATCTTCATTGTCATTTTTTATAAGTTGTTACATGATTGTATCTTCTTTAGTTTTCTGTATTTATCCTTCATGTCCTTCCATCACTTCCTTTCCCATCTTTTATATACCATCCTCTCTTATAAGTTGCCATTTGATATCATAGCTTTACATGTCTTCCTAACCCATCTTTTCCTAGGTCTCCCCGTAGGTCTGGACAGAGAAGTAAAAGAAAGTAAAAGAAGTGACCTTATTCTCATCAATAACATCCATGTATGTACGTAGGTAATCCACCCCTGATCATTCTTTAATAGAAATAATACCTCTGATACATACAATATCAGCGAAGCTAAGGGCGATTGTGTGGTTGAGTTTTATTTTTAAAGCTAACGATACTCCCTCACGTCTAGAATCCTGAATGAAAAGATTCCTTCCACGTCTTTGCGGTCAAATACTATGGAAACGGCCAAAGCTTGTTATGACGGCTCCCTGGAAGAATCACCTACACAAAGATCATTTCAAAAATAAGCTTCGAATTCCTTTATTTTTGATTTGCTGGACAAGTTTAGATTAAGGTAAAGACAACTTGAAACTAGAGCCCCCGTAAGCGGGGGCGCGACGCCGTCGGCAGTATCAGGGGATGCCTAATCGATAAGTTTTTCTTAAGACAAGTAAACATCTAAGAAACAAGAGGAATAAAGGAATAAAGAGGATTCTAAGTTGCGATATACATATTTCCATATATCAAATGATATTTGTAAGTTCCAGTGGACCACTAATTTGTAAAACATGTCTAAAAGTAACTAGACTAATATCTTCTTAGTCATAAAATTGGGCGCCAAAAGTAGTATTTGAGTATATGTAGATAAGTTAGTTAAATCGAGCCCTGGAGTTTATGGTTAAGCCACGCCTACACTTTTCAGAGATGCCCTGTATATAAAAATTTAATTACAGAGTTTGCAAATAATATAAAAACCATGAATGTTCAATTTCTTTGATGGTTTTTATTTATTTTCATATACTAATATAATAAATCATTTTTATTTTGTTGTTTCATGTGCGATGCTATCTCAATAAAATCTTGTATTTACGGGGCGTTTGGTTTAAACTCACACGCGGCTACCACATCGATATCACCCTGTTTAAAACGCGTAAAAAATACTTTTGTCCTGAATACGTCTTCTTCTTTTATTATTTCCAAGCCGCAGAAATTGGTTTTTTTTTTGCTCAAAGAATTTTATAAGTGTGTGTCGGCGAAATGTTTATCAGTCGGTGATTTTGTTGTTGTCGTCTGTTTAACATGCACTATTATAGAAAAATAGCATGTGTGGTGTCGCATGATGTCCAGGTTCGGACTTGGCATCGGTCGAAATTTTTTTTTTGTTTTTTGAAGTTGCAACGTCGAAATTTACAAAATAAAGTTGTAAATATTGATGTGTAAGGACAGATTTTTGCGAACGCAGGTGCAAGTTGCAAATAAAGAAACTGGTCGTTTTAGAAGGCCAAATACCCGAATTTGGGGTCACAGACATTAGATGGTGCAGACGAGTGCATATGTGCAAAACCTAGGGCCAATGTACTATTCAAGGCAGTCAGTCGGCCAGTCGGGATATGGAGTCATCCTCTCGACCCCGCGATCCGCGAATTTTATTGGACAAACATCTTTACAATAGACTAGGCAACGCACTAAGTCGAAAAACAACAATGTTATACGCCACTGCTTTCAGGCCCAAATCAATTTCTTTTTTCTAAAAAAAAAACAACACACAAATTAATTTGAAGAAAAAACTCTTAAAACATTGTTTACATTAAAACAAAGAATTCCAAAATATCAAAAACTAAATCCTTTTCCTCCTCCCCCCTCCAAAAGATGTGGATTAGGGATTAGCAAATAGAAATCTGAAAATTGAACTTCAAAATGAAAAGGGCCATTTCTAAACACAAGAAATTTAGAGGATATTATCAAGGTCATTTGAAACTTCATTTAATTCCATTGAACGAAAACCTATCTTTATTATTGTATTTTGTTCTTACACCTCACACTCAACTTTCGTATAAATCGTTTTACTAATCTTTTTTTAATGAAAGAGTTCCAAAATATCAAAAATTAATTTGAGTATTTCTTCTCCCCCCTCCCCCTCCTTCCCAAAAAAAGTCAGTATACCTGTGCATATATCAAAGAAGGGACTAGGCGAATGAAAATTTGAAAATTGAAAACTGAATTTGAAAATGGAGAAGGCGATTTCGTAAATATCAGAAGAGAAGAGGCCTACAATTGGATGCCTAAAATTTTTTATTGATGTAAATATACCGGGTGGACCATTTAAATCAATAATTCGGAGTATTGTTTGATGAAGAGACATTTGAAATAAAATTTAATTTACTTTAAGAGGGAACACAAATTATATTATTTATTTACATTGATTGCATTTAGAAGATGTTTCTAAGGTCATTTGATAGTCAATCTAATTAAAAAAGAAAAACTCATGTGTACTATTGGATTTTTTA
Source organism: Prosopocoilus inquinatus (assembly GCA_036172665.1). Lineage (NCBI taxonomy): Eukaryota > Metazoa > Arthropoda > Insecta > Coleoptera > Lucanidae > Prosopocoilus > Prosopocoilus inquinatus. Next base: position 13,352,500 of record CM069880.1, on the reverse strand, counting down.
AAAAAACACAACTCTCGCATAAGTCAAAGGATTATTTAAAGTGTTTCCTCTTCATATGCTCGTTTTTTGAGATATTATGAATCGTCCAGTCCACCCAGTATGTGGCCATTTCCAAAATATTAGAAGGGAAAAAGTTAAATAATTGAAGGCGACTCTTGTCCGAAGCTATCAAGCGATAGTGAAACGTTGAGTGTTCCTTCTAATTTAAATTTAAATTTAAAAATTGTTACTGGTGTAAATATGTATACCGGGTAGATCACATAAATTGGTAATTTGGAATATCTAGTTTGTTTGATGAAAAAAGTATATGAAATAAAATTTGATTGGCTTTAAGTGGGGGCGCAGGTTATATTATCTTCTTGGCATTTAGAGGGCGTTTACAAGGTCATTTTAAAGTCAATCTATATTTTTAAGAAAACCCTCATTGTATTTTATTATGATACTTCTTTAGAATCTACAACTCTTGAACAAAGTCAATGATGAATTTAAAGTGTTTCTACTTCAGATGCTTGTTTTTTGAGATATTCTGAATGGTCCATCTAATACAAGGTCATTTCCAAAATATTAGTAGGGAAAGGCTAAATTTAGAATGCGTAAAAATGGATACTCATAAAAATATACTGGGTGGACTACTTAAATTGGTAATTCAGAATGTCTCAAAAAGGAATCGTTTGGTGAAGAAACATTCGAAACAAAACTTGATTGGTTTTAAGGAGTGACGCAGGCTATATTATTTACTTTGTATTTAGCGGACGTTTTCAAGGTCATCTTAAAGTCAATCTATTTTTTTAAGGAAACCCTTCTGTGTTATTGTACTTTATTCTTGCACTTCCTTAAAATACACAACTCTTGCACAAATAAATGATAAATTTAAGGAATAGTTTAATTAGAGGTAATTCGGAATATCTCAAAAAGGAATCGTTTGGTGAAGAGATATTTGAAACAAAATTTGATTGGCTTTAAGGAGAGACGCAGGCTATATTATTTACTTTGCATTTAGCGGACGTTTTCAAGGTCATTTTAACGTCAATCTAATTTTTTAAGAAAATACTTCTCTGTATTATTGTATTTTATTATTGTACTTCTTTAGAAAACACAACTCTTACACAAATCAATGATGAATTTAAAGTTTTCCTTCTTCAGATGCTTGTTCTCTGAGATATTCTGCGTGGTCCATCTAATATAAGGTCATTTCCAAAATAATAACAGGGAAAAGCTAAATTTGGAATGCGTAAAAATGGATACTGATATAAATATACTGGGTGGATCACTTAAATTGGTAATTCGGAATATCTCAAAAAGGATTCGTTTGGTGAAGGCTTTAAGTAGGGGCGCAGGTTATATTATTTACTTTGCATTTAAGGGGGCGTTTTAAAGATCATTTGCAAGTCAATTTAAGTTTTTTGCCGAAAATCCATATTTTATTCTTATACCTAGTTCAAAACAGACAACTTTCGTATGAATCATTTTGCAAGAGATTATTGAAAGCGTCCCTTTTCAAATGCTTGTTTTTTGGGATGACCTGAGATTGACTTTTGTTATACATTTTCCTTCATCAAAGTGTAAGCCTTGAATATTTTGCGTGCAACAAAAAAAAAAAAACAAGGCAAACAAAAAACAATTTTTTTTTTGATAAAACTGAACCTTAAAAAAATTGAATAACATTTAATAAGAATTTTGGTTTATGAAACTTCTGTTTGTTTATTATAACAGGATGAAAGAGACGAGTGTTAATTAGTTGAAACTGCCTTCGATAGAAAAATATTTTGATAAGAGAACGATTTTGTGTTCACACAAAAATATGTTTAACAGAATATCGCGGCGTGTAAACAAGTTATTTGATGTACATACGTATGTAGGTACATAGCAAATACCCCGCCACCGTTGTATAACGTCGTCTGGTGAAATTAATAATTGAAAAACAAGCAAGGTATATATTCTGTATAAATTATATAAATGTGAATAGACGTTATTTATAAGCACAATACAAAAAAATATTCCTTCTTATCAGTGTTTATTATTTAAACATGATTTATTTTTGTATTTTATCATTCATATTCACAGTTGCAAAGACAAGAAGACATACCAGTGTAAGGCAATGGTGATTTTCCAATCATAAAACCACAAAGTCTGAACGATTATACTAGTTTTTTTTTTTTTTTTTTTGAAAAAATAATGCTTTTAGAATTCCATTGGAACATCTTTGGGGGGAGCTTGATGCTTGATGTAATGAAATGATGAAGGGTCTAAAGATGTATGGATTGCTGGTAAACAACGTGGATGGAGTTGTTGAGGATATTTCATACGTCTGGAATATTTTTTTAGTAGTATGTAATTGCTATTTTTTCCGATATATGTGATGAGAACGCCAGACGCTACGTAGTGCATACATTTCGAAGTAGCGACCTTCAGAAAGTGCATCGCTCGGGCCCAGGGTCTCTTACTCTATCTCTGCCCCGGCTCTACATATACCTATGCACAATAACCGACAATTATTTACGATAATTTTATTCTTTTTGAGCACTCATTTCCCAAAAAAGGCCTCCAATTATTATTAAGTTTATCGCATAACAATAAGATAAAAAGCGCGATATCGGAACAAAGAATATTAAATTGAAAAAATAAATAAACAAATAAATACCTAGAAATATCGACTGACTGCGTTCGCGACGTGAAAGATTATTAATCTCAGATTAATGTCATTAAATATTACGAAATATCTGACAATATGTCAACAAATGTATCTATCTAATAAAAATAATGTGATAAAATTACTGTTCCTGTTTTCGCTAGATTATTATTTCCTGTATAAAAAAAAAATATTCTACGTTATTAATTGCGTACTTGTGATACAAGCAACAATTTTAAAACTCACATATGTACCATTTATACAGCGCGATTCAAAACTATTGGGGAACCCCAGAAATTCTTGCCAATTGGCAAACTTGAATTACTCATTCAAGTTTGAGTAACATCTGATAAACTATCTATGCAATACCACAACGTCGAAGGTTAACCATTGTTACTTTATCACATTTTTAAATCATAAAAACCATTAAAAATAAAGTATTTTGCGACGAAATTATTCGACAACCAAAGGTGAATGCATAGCAGACATAAAATCGATTTTTAATGATGAGACCATGTTGACACCATAAAATTTGCATTTTATGATCAGAATGATTAAAGATAGACACACCAGAACAAAAATAAAATCAAAAGAAAACGTATTTAAAACCAAACAGAAACAAAACATGTACATAGAAGCAAATACAAAAAAAAAACAGATTGGAAATTGAAAAGTTCGAACGAAAAAAGAAACAGAATCAAGATCGAAACCCGAAAACAATTGAATTTGTTGCAATACGTTTTCACAAAACACCACCAATCAGGATCATGATGATGGTGTGTAATGTGAAGAAGTCAGTTTAAAAACAATAGCCCCAGGACTCGTCGTCAGTTGAATGTGAAGCGGGCCTAACTCTCTTAATAGAAAGATAAAAGCTTAGTGAATGGTTGATACAAACTAACTACAAGTAGCACCTCTTTAATCCGAATTAATAACTGCACGGGTTGATCCGGATTTTCGAGATGTTCAGATTACCGATCAAATATCTATTTTCCTAATTATTCACGACTTTCGACTTTCTCACAATAAAAAAATATTTATTTTCAAATAAAAAATTAAAGAATCTCAATGGTTAATACAGACTAATTAAGTACAGTAGAACCTCTTTATCCTTGCACTGGTTGATCCGGATTTTCGAAATGTTCGGGGTAGCGAACAAAACTCAGAAAATATCCATTTTCCTAATTATCCACGAATTTCAACTTTCCCACAATAAAAAATTCTTTATTTTTAAATCAAAAACTCTAAACTCCTAACCCTTTTGTGCCCTGGGGGCGGGGGAGCGGATAACTGAGATATCCCAAACGTATGGATTTGTAAATATTTTTTTAAATTATGAATTGCAAATGTTAAATAAATGTAATTTTTATAAATTTTTTAATTCTGACAAAATTGTTTTAACCCGCCTCTAAACCGTCTTGTGCCTTAAAGATACCCCAAATGAATGGATTTGTGAATATTTTCTTAAATTATGAATCGGAAATTATAATTTGTCTTCTATGCTATATTTTTTATTGATAGGCGGTAAATCCGAAGTTACAAAATAAACTGGTTTTCCTATGAATCATTTATTTGTGTTCCTTTTTTTTCATTTTATTAAAACAGCAAATAGTTAGCAACGTTTGGGGTCAACTTTGAAACTTTCTTAGTTTTAAAATGAAATATACCAATCTGTAAAATTCGCCTATCAATAAAAAATAGAGCACAGTTTTTTAAAAAACTTTGATAAATATGATTTTTATAAAATTATTTAATTCTTTATATTTTAAATTATAGAAAATTTTATCACCATTGGGGTGGGGTAACTTAATTATTCCGCTTATCCGCTTTTGTAATTGAAGCGATCTGTATCTGAAACGTTTACACCTACAAAAACGTCTTAGCTTGAAAATAACTTTCTATCGATCCATCGCTTTATCAATACGTCACTTTATTGATCCACCACATCATCGGATCAACAACCTTTCAGTCCATCGCATCAAAGTTCATCGTTTAATCAATACATCCATAGCATAATCGATAAAACGTTTCATCGATCCGTCGCTTTATCTATCCATCGTATCATCCATCATTTGCTTGATTCTTAACTTCATTGATCCATTGCTTTATCTTTCCATTGCATCGTCCATCATTTGCTTGAGCCATCTATCGCCTTATTGACCCATCGCTTCATCGATAGTTTTTTTGGATTTATACGTCGCTTCATCGATCCATCATTCAATTTATCCAATGAGTTATCGCTCCATTCATCGATTTATCGATCCCTCGTATCATTGATCCATCGCTTTATCGATCTCCCGCTTCATTAATACATCAATTTATTGTTTCATTAGTCTATTATCTATCACTTCATCGATTCATTGCCTCAACGATTTATTGCATCGTTCCATTGATCCATAGCTTCATCATTCCATCGCTTCATCGATGCATCGTTCATCAATTTATGCTTTATCTATCCATTGTATCGTCCATCAATCGTTTGATCTATTTATTGCCTCATAGCTTCGTTTTCTGGATTTATACGTTGCATCAATCACTTAATTTATCCATTGGTTTATGGCATTAATCCATCGATCCATTGTTTCATTAATCCATTTTCTCTCACTTCATCTCCTCATCGATTCATCGCATCATCTATCTATCATTCCATAGCTTCATCATTCCATTGCTTCATCGATGCATCGTTTCATCAATTTATGCTTATCTATTATCTATCCATTGCATCGGCCATCAATGGCTTGATTCATCTATCGCCTCATTGACCCATCGCTTCATTTTCTGGATTTATACGTTGCTTCATCGATTCATCGCTTAATTTATCCATTAATTTGTGGTTCCATTTCATTGTTCCAACGCTTTGTCGATCTGTCGCTGCATTAATCCATCGATCCATTGTTTCATTAAGCCATTTTCTATCACTTCATCCCCTCATCGATTCATCGCATAATCGATCTATCATTCCATAGCTTCATCGATGCATCGTTTCAACAATTTATGCTTTATCTATCCATTGCATCGTCCATCAATCGTTTGATCCATCTATCGCCTCATTGAACCATCGCTTCGTTTTCTGGATTTATACGTTGCTTCATCGATTCATCACTTAATTTATAGATTGAATTGTGGCTCCATTTCATTGTTCTAAAGATTAGTCGATCTGTCGCTGCATTAATCCATCGATCCATTATTTCATTAATCCATTTTCTATTACTTCATCCCCTCATCGATTCATCGCATAATCCATCTATCATACCATAGCTTCAACATTCCATTGCTTCATCGATGCATCGTTTCATAAATTTATTCTTTATCTTTTCATTGCATTGTCCATCAATCGCTTGATCCATCTATCGCCTCATTGACCCATCGTTTCGCTTTTTTGAATTTATACGTCGCTTCATCGATCCATCGCATAATTTATCCGTTGATTTATGGCTCCATTCATCGATTTATCGATCCATCGTATCATTGATCCATCGCTTCATCAATCTGTCGCTTTATTAATCCATCGATCCACTGTTTCATTAATCCATTATCTAAGTCTTCATCGATTCATCTCCTCATCATTCATTGCATCCTCGCATCATCGATCTATCGTTTCATCGATACATTTTTCATCAATTTATGTACAAATTCACGCATTATAAAGTGACCTATTTCATTGTTTAATTCAGTTATCCCGCTTGGCGTTTCTTAATATTTTTCAGAGTTTGGGTTAATAAGCTGAATTTTACATTTATCGATAAAGTAACGTGTTTCGTTTTAGAAGTAATTTCTGCTTTAATTTGCTTTGCAAACTGAACTCAATAACAGTCAACGTTGTAATTAACGATAAAAAGCAAACAGAACGTATCTTAGAAAACATGAAACGAAGGGATTTTCCCGTTTACGTAGCGGGAATTACTGCGTTTTTCGAAGTCATTGTTCGGATTATGGCTTCGAATTTCGAATTACTTCTATTCAGATGAGGACATGTTCGGATTAAATAGGTCATACTGAATATTGCAAAAAAAATTTTTTTTCTTGTTTTCATTCCTCTGCCTAATTTTAGTTTCAGTTTTAGGTTTAGATTATTTTCTACTGTTGTTTTTTGCTCTGTAGTTGTTTTTTTTTTTATAACTGTTGGACAAATTCATTTTATTATTATTATTATTATTATATTAAAAATAATAACTTAATATTTAATAATTATATAGTTTTAAGTGAAATTGTTCTTATTTAAAAGTTACCATACAAAACGTAGGTGTGATTTAGATTCAGTGTTTTTTCTACCGGGTGTCCCGTGACGTAACGTCACCGCTTAACCCACCTGATTATCAATACAAACCCAGTAAAAACTCTATTAAATTTTCGTTCTAATGCAAACCATTGTAGAAATACAGGGTGTTAAATGTTCAAGTTTTTATTTTTTTAATTTTAAATTTCACCTATTCATTCATCTAATAATCAATTCAAATTAAAAAAAAAACAAAAACTAATAAAGCAAACCGTTTTTCAAGAATACGACTTGTTTCGTAATTTTCGTTTTTGAAAATACACTAACTAACACTGCTGATAGATATTTAAATTTTTTGAATAATTACTAAAAATACGTCGTATTCTTGAAAAACTGTTTGTTTTATTAGTTTTTTTTTTTTTTAATTTAATTTTTTTAATTTAATTTGAATTGATTATTAGGTGAACGTAGAAATTATTAGGTGAACTTTAAAATTACAAAAAATAAAAAATTAAATATTAAACAGTCAGTATTTCTGAAACGGTTTACTTTAGAACAAAAGTTTATTAGAGTTTTTTACTCAGTTTGAATTAATTATTACGTGGGTGAAGTGGTGACATTACGTCACGGGTCACCCGGTATAATAATAATAATAATTTTTATCGGCCACATATATACATAGTGTAAAGGAGATGTCAGATAAAATTCAGTATAAAATTTTGTAATTCTAAAAGTAATGTCTCATCTGAAGAAGTTTAAATAATAGCCCCTGGACTGATTGTCAATTGAATGTGAAACGAACCTAATTCTCGCAATAGAAAAAGAAAAGCTTTGTCAGTGTTTGGTATAAATTAAGAATGCCAAAAAACAGTGGGTATTTAACATTAGTTTTAAGCCAAAATGTTTTTATTTAACAGTTACTTACTATACAAAACGTAAGTGTGAATCGGGTTCAATGCTTTTTCAATAAAATTCTGAAGTTGTAAATTGATGCGAATATGTTTTCGCAAAGCACCAGACAGGATGCTGATGTGTCGGTGTCTCATCTGAAGATATCAGTTTAAATAATAGCCGCCCCCCTCCAGGATTAATCGTCAGATGAATATGAAACGGACCCAACTCTCTCGATGGCTTAAGGATTGCAAAAAACATGTTTTTTTAAGATCAGTTTTAAATATAAATGTTCTTATTTAATAGTTACTATGCATACAAAAAGTGGGTGTCATTCAGTGTTACTCAAACATGTTTCATTTTTTACTTTCAAAATAGTACTCCTGATAACTTAACTCTAAGAATGAATAACAAAATAGTTACAAAAAAATCCAAATACAATATAAAACAACAATAAAATTGTAATTAGCATTTTATTCACCTTTCTACAAACGATGTTTACTATGTATGTATATGTAATTTTTTTGTTTATAATTTATTCTTTTTTTTGTTTAGTTTAACATATTGGAGGCGCACCTGTGTATTACGTTTGTTTTTTTCAAACGTAAGTAAGAGGGGGAGGGGATTATTTATTAAGTGGTTTGCTTTTTTTTTATTTATGTATTTGCGTAAATGTTTAGGTGTTTAGCGATTTGTTACACAATGAAAATTAGAAATAACGCAGTCTAGAAATTGTTATCTATTATCAGTATTAAACAAAATGAGTCATTTAGACGAATCGAAACGATCCGTGCTCCCCAATTGAGCCCCATTGCAAGTTATACTGCAGGACGATGCACTTGTTTTCGCAGGATTTAAAAGCAACAGACGGCCAGAAAAAATGAACTAAAAATAAATTTTATTTCTCAGAGTGTCGACCCGGTGCGCAATATTCTTGCACTTACGCGTTACAAAAAGAATTATTTACGCTAATTGTTTTTCTTAAAACCTGATAAATTTTATCAAGCGATTGGAGACGCTGCTACATAACATAACAAACAAACAAACAAAAAAATCATTCAATAAAGAAGTTATGTCCCTTGTGATTATATTTATTAATAATTTATTTATTATGTATTGTTGAATGACCTGGCCAAATCTTTTTTTTTTTTGTGATTGTGAAATCCTTTTGCACTATGTTTACGTTATTATGTCAACAAAATCCTGCGTAGAGATAAGACGCAGACAAAAAAGAAACACGCTAAGTACGAGGTAAACCTTAAAGGATATTGTAAGTATGTGTATAATATTTGCACATAATATCACGACCTATCCAGTAACCTTGAAACAGAGGTCAGAAATACTTTTCGCATAATTCTTTGTTGTTCAATTACTTAATTTGAAAAGTTGATATTCGAAGTCACCTCGAATTAAAGGGCGCAGTGGGCGGGGCGTAAAGCTCAAACAAATCTGTTTTCTTTAAAAAAAAAATAAATGAAATGAAATGCAGTTTATTATTTTGTAACGTGTCATTGTTCTCTGTAAAAATATGATGCAATTTTTACGAGAATATATTTTTTTTTAGTTATTTGTTTTGTTGACGCGTCCGTGCAAGTTATTTTTCGCGCCTGAAAAACATGTTTCACAATCTGTTTTTTTCTCTCTTTATCCTGTATGCAACAGTATTTAAATGAAGTAGAAAATGATCCGTCGCTGGTCAAAGTGAATATTAGCTGTAACTGTCTGGCCTTGTGAGCGAGGTTTCGTCGTATGGGGACAATAACCATCGACCGCCCCTGAGAGCTCGTCGACTTCGCGCAAAAAATTTCCATGTCGTCCACCCCCTACCGTAACAGGACGTAATTTTTACCAGCCGAAAGTCACCGACCCTTACAATAACACTTAGCACACAAGTATTTATGTAAAAATCACGACCGATTATTTATATCGTTTTGTTTTGTTTTGATGACTTTGTTGTTGTGAACGTCTTCTTTATTTGTCTTATTTTTGGCTTCGCACGAAATAATACCTTAACAATAAAACACTATTTTAACTTCAGATGCAAACAAAAGAAAACGTAACAGAAAAACAACAAAAAATATTATACATATATTTGCCAAATTTGAACAAAAACAGTGACGTGACAAAATTGTTTTTCCTTTATTTTTCATCAAATACGTAAGTAAATACGCAGTACATCCACAGCTACATTTTCACTTGCATGTATTTGACAAATTTAGAAGTTAAAACCAAAACGCATTTTACTAAATTGAACAAAAAGAATCACTGGTATGCAGGTTGAGTCAGTCAACTCGGTTGTATGTAGGGTTATGCAAAAATGTTGATATATCGATAATACGCGGGCTGCTGGAAAATTTTCTGGAATCTAGTAGGTCTAGAATTGTTAGCGTTTATCAACTGTCATATTTGAGAAATTTGACGTTTTTCGCCTATAATTCTATTGACAGTTCCTATCCAAGTGAACTAGTTTTGTTTGTACAGCATTTGAGAAAAAGTAATTTTGTGTAAACATGGCAATCTCGCGTGAAAATTTTCGTGCCATGATTTTTTACGATTTCAAATGTGGTCTAACGCCGAAACAATGCCTCGATCGGCTTCATTTGGCTTTTGTAGATGAAGCACCATCAAGGAGCAGTGTTTATAATTAGTTTGCCGAATTCCAGCGTGGACGTACCTCTCTCAGTGACGAATTTCGTGAAGGTCGTCCATCAACATCTGTTGTTGCTACTAATGTAGATGCTGTGCTTGAAACGCTTGAGCGAGATCGACATGTGACATACCGTGAGATTCAAGGATCCTTACTCATTGACATGAAACCAATACACCAGATTTTGCATGATCATTTGAACGTACGAAGGCTTTGCAGTCGCAGACAATTTAACAGAAGCGCAAAAGCAGGGTCGTGTCAAATGGTACGAAGAAATGCTCAAGAAATTCAATGAGGTCGTTCAAATTTAGTTTATAACATCGTTACTGCTGATGAATCGTGGATCTATTCGTACGAGCCAGAAAGTTAACAACAATCTACCGTTTAGGTATTTCAAAACGAACCAAAATCAACAAAAGTTGTCCGTACACGCAGTGCTGCGAAGCAAATGATTGCTTGTTTCTTTGGTTTAACTGGACATGTAGCAACTGTAGCTTTAGAGGATCGAAAAACCGTGAATGCTGATTGGTATACTACAATTTGTTTGCCGGAAGTCGTCGATCAAATAAGAAGAAACAATCGAACTCGACGAATTATTCTCCCGTCATGACAACGCCAGCTCTCACTCAGCCCGTCAAACAGTTGACCTTTTGTCCAACAAAAATGTTGAATTAATGACTCATTGTCCATATTCACCTGATTTATCACCTAATTATTTCTTTTTGTTTCCAAATATCAAAAACTAAGTGCGTGGTGAGCGATTTTCGTCGGCTGAAGCAGCGGTTGAAACATTCCGGACACTGGTTTCTGAGGTACCATCTTTAGAGTGGAAAACGTGCTTTAGAAATTGATTCGAGCGTATGCAAAAGTGTATTGACGTCAAAGGCGAATACTTCGAAAAACAATGATACCATTTACCAAATTTCATATGCGTTTTTCATACCGTTTCCAGAAACTTTTCCAGCAGCCCACGTATAATACATCAATACACATACAGTGTGTCCACGGATCGACTTGACAAGAGGTTTTTTCATACCGTTTCCAGATTCTTCTCCAGCAGCCCACGTATCGATGTATTCGAAATACTGAAATATCGATGTATTAGATATATTGATATATCGATGTATTCAATATGGATATCGATGTATTCGATATATCAGTATATGATGTATTCGATATATTAATATACTCGATGTATCAATATATCGATGTTTTCGATATATCACTATACAGGCTGTTCATGTGAAGCCTCTACAACAGCTAACTTTCTTATTTGTATTTTTACGAAGTGACTTAAATTAGAAAAGTTTTAGGATCTTTTCTCCTTGATTTTATGGTACTTTTGAAAAAACAAATGGCAATCAGCTTTTCGAGATTTTCAACTGTTTTTAGCTTTTTTAAATGGAATGTTAGGTTTTTTATCATCACATGGCGTTCAAGATGTCAAATTAATTATATCTTTAAAATATCATCTCCCAAAGCTTACTATTTTATAAACGAAATCTTGGTGTTCACGAAAAATAACTACGACAATCAACTTCTTTTATTTGAAATTTCACGAAGTAGCTTAAATTAGAAAAGTTTCAGGACCTTCTCTGCTAGATTTTATGATACCTCCGGAGAAACACATGACTATTAGGTTTTCGAGATTTTCAGTTGTTTTCAACTTTTTTAAATAGAACATTAGATGGCTTCGCGTTCAGGTTGTCAAATTAAGTAAGTCTCTAAAATATTATCTCTCAGAACAAAATATTTCATGAATAATTCAGTCCTGGTTTTCGCGGCAAGAAGTGTATGGTTACGATAGTATTTTTATTCACGAATACAATATGGTACGTCTTGAAACGGGAGAATAAAGGAAGTATGTTCAAACAGTCAGCCCTGTGTGAACTGCCTCGATTAAAAATTTCTTTAAATTTAGTTCGAATATTGAAAGCGTGATATATTGAAATGTCTAATACCATTATTTATCAAATAATATATAAGATATTAGATTGAAGAGGGGAATATTTTAGAAAAGTACTTAATTTGACATTCTGCATGCGATACGGTAATAAACTTTAATTAAATTCCGTTTAAAAAAGTTGAAAACAATTGAAAATCTCGAAAATCTGATTGTCATTTGTTTCTCCGAAGATACCATAAAATCGAGAAGAGAAGGTCCTGAAACTTTTCTAATTTAAGCTACTTCGTAAAACTTCAAATAAAAAACTTATTTATTGTAGCTATTTTCCGTAAACACCCAAGATTTTGTTACATAATCATTTATAAAATAGTAGGCTTTGGGAGATGATATTTTAGAGACATAATTAGCTTGACATCCTGAACGCGATGCGATGATAAAAAAACCTAACATTCTATTTAAAAAAGCTTAAAACCATTGAAAATCTCGAAAAGCTGATTGTCATTTGGTTTCTCGAAAGTAGCATAAAATCGAAAAGGAAAGGTCCTAAAACTTTCCTAATTTAAGATACTTCATAAAAATACAAATAAGAAAGTTAGCCTTTGTAGGGGCTTCCTATGAACAACCTGTATAAATATATTTGATATATCGATGTATTCCATTCGATACATCGATGTATTCCATTCGATATATCGATGTATTCCGTTCAAAATATCTATGTATTCTATTCGATATATCGATAATGGTATAGATTGCAAGGAAAAAGTAACTCTCGACGTACGTTTCGGTAACAAATGTGTATTCGGTCTTGTGCTTCATTTGTTGTTGTTTATCTCCAAGTTGGTATCTTACACTATGGTTGCCATACGTCCGGATTTCTCCGGACATGTCCGGGTATTACGGCAGTTCGGGGACGTCCGGACGGGTTTTGATAACTGGTCCGGATTTTAGCAAGGTCCCAAACCCAAAAAGTGATCCGCAAGACCGAGAATCTACCAAGGCAATTAAAATTTACAACACCGTTTAAGATAGGAAGGCCGATCAACAGCTGAATAAAAAGTTAGGGCTCCAATTAAAAAAAAATAAAATAACATTGATGTCATAGTGGAGAAAGAAATACTGATCAAGAGATTTTTATTAAAAAAAATTAGTTTCTAAAATTAAAAATGTACCTGTTTCAGGATTTTGTAAAAGAAAAACTCCTGGTGTATAAAAATAAATAAATTTTTTGTTACAAGTGAAATATTGTCGCTGATTTTGTCCGTATTTTTAAGTAGCCTTGTACTGGTTTTTAAATTTTACAGATGGCAATCCTAGATACATTGTCCTGATGAGGTCTAATAGACCGAAACGTACGCCGACAGTTACTTTTCCTTGCCAGTTATGCCATCCAATTTTATTTTCAACATTGCTATATCGATATATAAATTGTTATATAAATGTATTCAAGGAATTTAGATATAATCGATATTATTGATAAACTAATGAACACTAAACAAATAAAAATATTTGCTTACGCATAGTGCTTTAATAATTTACGCGTTTTTAGCACGTGTGTTGACCGAGCATACCTACCTAAAACGAAATTATCAAGTTAAACCGTAAGTTCTTGAGTACAGCGGGGCGAAAACAAGAAAATGTGTTATTATTTAACAATAAATATATTTCAAAAGAACTTACAAACTACTTACACGTAATGGTGTGATGTTTCCCAAACTATACAGTAAAACTGAACTCTAAAAAGAAATTCTTAACAACTAGAAAAGAAACTATTTTGAAGGCCAACAGCAATGAACAGTAAACAAATTAAAATATTTGCACAGTGCTTGAATAATTTCGCTTAATTTACGTGATTTTAACACGTGTATTGGACGAGCATATCCACCTAAAAACGAAATTCTCAAGTTAAACCGTAAGCTCTTGAGTACAGCGGGGCGAAAACAAGAAAATGTGCTATTATTTAACAATAAATATATTTCAAAAGAACTTACAAACTACTTACACGTAATGGTGTGATGTTTTCCACACTATACAGTAAAACTGAACTCTAAAAAAAATTCTTAACAACTAGAAAAGAAACTATTTTGAAGGCCAACAGCAATGAACAGTAAACAAATTAAAATATTTGCTTACGCACAGTGCTTGAATAATTTCGCTTAATTTACGTGATTTTAACACGTGTATTGGACGAGCATATCCACCTAAAAACGAAATTCTCACGTTAAACCGTAAGTTCTTGAGCACAGCGGGTTCTTTTAAAAATTAAATATTTTTAAAAGAACTTACAAACTACATACTTACACATAAAGGTGTGATGTTTCCCAAACTTAACACTAAAACTTAATTCTAAATGGAACTTCTTAACAACTTCTTACTAACTTGTTCCAGAACTTTTTTTTAAATGTTTTGCTGTCTTTTTTTAAAACCTCCGTACCCTTCTTGACTTCATTATTGCAAGCCAAATAAACAACGTTTCAATTTGTTACAGTTACCTAAATGCAAAATGATCTATTTCAATTACCAACAATAATTCTCCGTTTATTATCTTTCTCTTCTTATTAATTCTCTTCATATATCTCTTTCTTTGTTTTCTATTATTTACTCCGACTCTTCGCTTTTCTTTCATCCTTCACATTCTTTACCCCTTCTTATTTCTTCTCTCTCTTCAGTTATTTTATATTTTATTCTTTTTTGTCTTCCTTGCTCCCTATGCCATTTTTTTCCTAAGAATAAATTTTCTCTATTTATTTTTCTTTCTTTCTTTCTTATTTTTTTTCTGTCAATGTTTCTTTAGTTTTTAGTTTTAGGTACGCCAGATAGAACAGTATGATCCTTACGAACTCATTGATGGCATATCTTTTCGTTTGACTCGTAATATGTTTATTTGTTTTCCAATATTCTCCAATGTCAAATCACTAAACGTATTATTACTCTGTGGCAGTTTCATTTTGCAATTGTTTCAGGAACACTATTATTGTTTAATTTTCAAAACATTAATTCTTGAAAATATTCCACTTGCAATAACGTATCAACAAAAAAGACAAAAAAAAATCACTGATATGCAGGTAGAGTCAGACAACTGGGTTGTATGCAGTTTGAAGCTGCGATGTACCATGTAAAAGGTATGGGGCACATACATAATTTTTGCTGAAACAAAATGTGAGACATTTCTAAATGTCAAATCAGACAGAAATCGATTAATGATAAATTTTTGAAAATAAAGAAAATTGTTAGTTTATTCATTCCTTGCAATAAAAATGAAATAAAGAAACAAATTTAGGGAAAACTCGACAACGGATTAAGAAAACCAAAACTTTTAATTATCCTCTCGACTGCCTACCTACTAAAACAAATTCATAATAGCAATCGCTAACAGCAGCAGTTTAAATTTCCAACATTAGAGTTAAAGTGTGCATGAAAAAAAAACAAAGTTTTCAATAAAACAAACTAAACAGAAGAGGTATGTAGGTAAGTACATACAAGTGAGTGTGTTCTCTTTAAATGGATCTATCTGTATAATTGTTTTTTTTTCTCGATAAATAAGAATTCAACAAACACATCGAAAATAACTTTGAAACTGCTAGATAGCAGACACTCCACGAGAGAGAAACGTTTTCATGCGGTCTTGTTAGCTTCCAGGTGCAAAAATGGACGTTAGGTATTTAAATTAAATACGAAACGTGTCATTACAAATGCACGAAGAATTTTCCGCCGTACTTTCAGCAAATTATATTTAATAAGCATTAAATTTGCTTTCATTAAGGACGGAGCTTTGAAAACGCAAGGGCTTTATTATTATTGTTTTGCAATAAAGTCAAAATTATTTATAATTTTATCTAGCATTGAATTAAAAAAAAAAATCATTTTTTTTTGTTCAATGCTAACTATTCATAGTTAATTTCACTTGTATACAGAGTGTCAACGCGAGCATTTAACTTTTTTATTTTTACATTTAGAAAAAATGTTCAATACAAAATTTATGCAGACTAATCCACAGTTTTCATTGATTTTCTTTTTATGAAATACTCGGTATATTAAACGTATATGCACGTAAAATTAATATTTTTCCTCGAGATTTTCATATTTAATTAATTTAATAAATTCCATATTTTGGATTAAAAAAAATTATATCTGTGAACATCAACAAACTCTTTGTATTAGGCTGTACATGTTTTGTATTAATTATTTTTTTCTAAACTGGTAAATATCGTGTTGTACATGTATGTCTCTTGATTTAAACAGCTTTTTGAATTCTGAAGAACAATGAAATGTCAATTATTTATTATGGAATGATTACCTTTACAGAATTCATAAATATATTATTATAATACCCCGTTACAAAGTAAATAGGAGAAATTGATCCATCCCTCTCGTAATGTGGTGGAGTATTCATTGAACGTTAAGTTTGAACAATAATATATGAGTGTATGGTGACGTGGTATACACGTGTATTGTTTTCTTCGTCCTTTGATTTGTAATTTTGATTTTCGAATTCTTTTCGAATGCCACGTAGTGAACGTGATTGATCCGAAAACTAGTGAATACGTGATGAAACATTTAAATTGCAAATGTGTTTACGAGATGAGTCCGTCCCTGCATACAGTCCTGCGTGCGTCATATCGAAGCAAAACTGACCTTGCACGCAGACAATGCATTTATTTTGCGGACTTTTTCGGTCATTCATCACATCACATCACACTCACAAGTGCATCGTCTTTTTATCAGCGCTGATATGTTAACCTTGTCGGTGTTTACACTACTGAGTCAATATTGTCATATTTGCTTCTATCTCGGATATGTTATTTATGTATTTCAGTTATTATTTCATTATACATATTAATTTATTTGGCTTTGAGTAATTAACAATCTGTTTTACCAATTTGTTTTGGTGGGAATGTTCAAAAAAGTGTTTTCAGTTTCGATACTGGGCGAGGAAATTTTTAAAAAACGAAAACAGAATGAAAAAGAAGAAACCATAGTTTTTAGACGATTTTTTATAGACGTTTTGCTTTTGCTCAAGGTATTAGTTAATTACGTTGGAAGAGTGGTTTCAAGTATACTCTCTCTTGATGTTAACCCTATTTAGTAGAGTATCTAAGTCGTCGATTTCATTTTTATCTGAGAATGCAACGCGGGCCGAAAGTTGCTGTTAAATCGAGGACACAAACATATTATGTGTGCTGATAATCTCACGTAACTACGTATTACTCGTACGGCCACATTTCCTTTTGGTGTCCCTTTCTCCGCTTTCTTCGGTTTGCCACTACTTCGCGGCTCAACTTGCAACTAGGTCACTATCGCACACTTTTACATCCCACCAGAGTGTAGCTTGCACTTGCAGTATTCTGTGTACCCTACACCGGGCCAGACTCTGCGTACGACAAGACGTGTGTGTTATATGTGTTGTGATTTGGTGTATCCTGCTGCCTCACCATTGCGTCACTACAAGGTATGGCGAGGCCTCCTGGCCCGCTCCACATACCACCTATGCACCCCGATAACGGATTATTATTTTCCACACCACCAGGTAAACATCTTTCCAAATACATACCTTTTATTTTGCACTAACAAATAACATCATGCAAGACCATGAATTGTTAAATTTAAAAAGAAAAAAAAAGTTACCACCCCCATTTTTTTTGACCACCCCCTATATATACAAACAAACCCAATTATTTTGCAAACCTTAATCATTAACGCATTGGAATTTCCCATCGAAACTATCAGTCGGGTCTTATCTTGTAACATATTAGATAACAGCAACACGACTCTTCTTTAATCCTCCTCACATATTTAACATTGCAAGATATCCCCCCCATATCTACAAAGAGATAAGTTGTTTTAATCAAAAGAGACTTCTTGCCTGGTCTTTTTGTTTCAAAACAATTTTGAGCTACGAAACTTTCTTAGATGAAAGCAAAACTTGATTTGATTTGAGAGCTTAAAAATGATTGGCAGGGAAAGTTCTCATTGGAAAATTAAAAAAAAAGGTACGGAGGTATGGGGGGAAAGACAATTTGTTTTTCTTTTTCTTTGCAAATGCATGTGTAAGACAAAGGTATAATCTCCTTAGGAATGCATATTAGCGCAGACTGGCTTGCGTTATTTTTAAATATGCTCGCCAATTTTCAGAGAAAGAGTCGGTCTTAGGTTGGGTCGCGGAGGAGTAAAGGGATATCGGGGTTAACGGCAAAAATACACATGCACATTGCATGCGGATTTTATTTTTAAAATAATTTCTTAACATATGCAGAGACGCAACGGCTTTATTTTTTCTTTCTATTTTCGCAACCTCGATTTTTACTCGTTTAGAAAAAAACAGCACAGAAGAGTATCATGCATCTCATCTATAAAAAGAGGTAGACCACATTTAAATAGTCGGCAAAACAAATTGCAATGCACTTAAAGAAATTATTATTATCATCCCCATGTTTTTTCGTACTTGGGGCACTTTGTTTTATTAAACAGAATCAATTTGGATTATGAATCCATGCAAGAAAAAGACGCCTAGGGATACTTCTGTAGTTTCTACCAGACGGTAACAATACTTTCATCTTTGTCCTACTAATTAAACAGAAAATAACACTCTCTCTACAAGAATTTAAATTATGTACAACCAAGCACAATTGTGGATAGCGCTGTGGTTCTGATGATTCTATCAACATCAAGCGCGTCAACTTTAAACCCGCCTGTTATCTAGGTATCTATTGGATGGATGTTCAAGTGTGATCGGCCATTAACACTTCTACATACATAGAAAAACTTTCTCGTTAATACAGCAGGTAAAACAGGACTCCAAACAAACTTGAGTAAAAAAAATAAATAAAAAATTAAATAGAAAGTTTTTCATAATTAAAATCCTCTCCTCCTCTTGCTCGCTTGACATTTATCGAATAGAAAAAGACAATTTGAGTGGGCAATAAAAAAATTAAAGAGTATTTCTGTTAAAAATGACGGAAAAATGACGTTAGTAGGTCACCCTACATTTAATTGATTTTATAATACCGTCACGTACGTTAATTGTTTTGCAAAAACAATTTGTAGGTCACCACATGTTCCATTGTCGTAAAAAAAAATGGAATTGATTCGAAAAATAATTTTCCGGAAGCGACCGGACGGTGCGTCCGGGGGGTTTTTCGAATCCTTGCGCAACCATGATTTTTGGTAGTCAATTACGTCGTTTTAAGTCGCCACGGCGACTTATGAATTGTCAATGATACATTATGTAAATTGAGAACAGCTATCTATGATGTAATATGTTTCAAAAATATTCAACACTACTTCAGTTAGCAGTATCAAGGAATAACGGTACAGTGTCCTAGATTTGTATGCTCCAATGATATTATTCAATGAAAATTATTGAATTCTTGCGTACAAGTACAAACCTCCCAGCAACGAATAATATGTTTTTTTAACATGAAACTCTCTTTGTTATTGTTTATTGTTAAGCGGTATGTTTTTAAATTATATACGGAGCGAGGATGCTGATTAAAAAGACGTTTTAAAAATATATTATTATTTATTGCAATTATTTATATAATCTCGGCGGATAAGAATGAGATTAACTCTATTGTTTGTTCATCAAGGTGATACACATTCTCCAACGTTATTCATTTTTAAGTACGCACATACTTTGTTATTACATTGAGGAAAAAAACAAAACCCAATTTATTTTATGTTGCAAAAAAAATAATAATTCCAAAAGCCATATGACACGATGATATGAATTTTTGTAAAAAATTTGCAAAAATTTGTTATGAAGTGACGGTGACAGGTTACCATAGTGACACTTTTCTGTCAGTTTTTCGCAAATTTAATCAGCGTGTCATGCAGGCCTAACAAACACAAAGTGTGTAACACACAAATTAATCACTGTCGAAAATTGTAGACAATCAAAACTAAGCGTTTTGAATTCTAAATTAACGAGTTTCATGTTAAAAAAAATAAAAATTTACCTGAAAACAGACTTTTGAACGTTGGACCTTATCAACACAGACTGTGATAACATCACATCTACAAAAGTAGGTAGTTGTGGCAAAAAAAATTAATTGAAAGTCTAAAATAGATTCGCTAAAAATTGTGAATGCCAAGTTCAAATTAACTTTCGAGAACTATTTCTTTTTTTTTTTGTTTTAAACATAATTCACCGTCCTACTTAGATAACGTCGGCAATCTAAATGATAATCATTCATTGTTCGACAGAAACGTAATTTCCGATATTTACCTTATTTAGTGACTGCGTAATAGGATTTTTTCGCAGTTTTATGGCAGTATCGCAATACAATAAGGTCGACAACATACACAACGTCTGTATAAACGAAGGTCTTATAATCTAGGAAGTTGCTACACCTAAGAAAAAATATAGCACACAAATACAGGCAATTAAAAAAAGTACATTTAAATAAAGACGTAATAGCAAAGTTTCCGTTGGTTTTCTATTTTCTGCTATGCAGTATCAAAGTCTAGCGATTAGAGTAATAAAAAATTCCAGTTGCATAACGTAGCTAGAAAACGATTATCAATCGAAACACATTTTAATTTCAGAACAATACAGACAGCGTTAGATAAGTTTTATCATCTGAAATTTCTTTTTAATGCAGGAAACAACAACACTGTCATTGCGAAGTACTGTTTCATTATTACATTTTATGCAAGAAACAATTATTAATTCCTGCAATAATCAGTAAATTTGCGCACAACGTTCTTATGAAATTGATTCACCGTGTGAAGTCAACATGTTTCATAATATTGCATAATTGGCTATGGGCACAAATTAGTGCTAAACAGATTACGTTTTATCAAAAGTATGAATCACGTGGTATTTTTTCTCTTTTGTGAGAATTTCAGACTTCGATCACGTTTAAGCACGTAGTAATTGATTGACCTCATAACATTACACCGGCAAGGTTAAATATATGACCTCTTACTGCCATTTCCGGTGGCATACCTTACCTAATAAAGTGTTTTGTAAGGCCTTAATGTTCGAAAAATATCATTTTTTAATACATTTAAAATGACCTAGGGTAACGTAGTAAGTACGACATTCATATTCTAACGTAATGAAGATGTAAATTACATTCAATTACATGTGCATGCTATTTGTCACTGTATTTTTTCTTCTACTTACTCATTATTTACATATATTTTGGTGTAGTATTGGATATTTTGACGTACATACGTTACAAGTCACGTACACAAATAAATCTCTGATCTAGGAACTCATGACTCGTTATG
Source organism: Prosopocoilus inquinatus (assembly GCA_036172665.1). Taxonomy (NCBI): domain Eukaryota; kingdom Metazoa; phylum Arthropoda; class Insecta; order Coleoptera; family Lucanidae; genus Prosopocoilus; species Prosopocoilus inquinatus. The sequence goes on along the minus strand of CM069880.1, from coordinate 13,330,980 downwards.
ATTAAAACAAATTCTTAACATTCATAATGTTTATTAAAAAAAAAGAAATGTTGGGATATCAAGGTGTGTATAGATAGATACAGAAGTAACGCAGAAGTAGAATTATCATGAAATATCCCAGATTATTCACTGGTAACTATTTTAAATAAACGTTGGAATTTTGCTTTTGCAAGTTTGAATCATGAATCAAAAAGAAAATGATACTTGTACTTTTCCACAAACAATATGTAATATTTGTTTTTTAAAGTAATTACAAAATTGCAGTCTGAATTTAGGATCATCAGCTTTTATTTTTTTGTTTGAAAATGTTTTTTTTTTGTATTCATGGTCAGGGTTTATACCCAATTAAAATGATAGTAGATAATTTGTAATTTAAAATAATGAGTAAGTGTGATGAAATATGTAATTAACAAACGGTAATGTGTGAAATGTCCGTATTAAATAATAAATTTAAAAATAACTTCGTAATTAGTGATAGTAAAGGCTACTTTCTTCAGTCTGCTTTCTCTATTGAAAACGCAAAAACATCTCCTACCAATAGAAAAGTAGGTCTTTATAACATAGTTTTATCCAACAAAGTGAGCGGCAATGTTAAACCTACGGAGTAAATGTTGAATTTTTTAAGCAAAAATAAAAGTCCAGTTCGTTCACCTTTGAAATCAAATTAACATGTTTTCTTCGCCAACAATCAGCAATTATACGCTTAGTATCAGGAACCCTGAACTTTTACACAAATAAATATGTTTATTATCAAATAATAACCGGAATCCTAACCTAACTCAACCTAATCGCATCTCTGTGTATCTCGTTCTCAATGTATTTTTGTCTTAAAAACGATTGTCTATACAACATCATGACATTGACCATGCATAAACGGACGTGTTTGTTTTTTATGCGATAAATTCGCTAACTAAAAGCAATGCAGTGGTCAGTACCCTGCCAGATACGAGAATGAACTCTACAGTTCGATCAATAAGTCTGACATTCATTTCAGACGTGTTTATCATCTTATTTTAAATTCATATTAAACGACGTTTCCTGTTTTTCAAAAAAAAAAAAACTTCAAGCACTTCTTTCTTCTGCGTATTTCCTTTTGACTTTGCTCCTCACGAAAAAATTGATCTACTACATTTCTAAAGAATCTTTTGCTTCACAGACGCGTGCGAGTCATGGAATGTTTTAATAACTCTCAAACTTATATGACTTCATCGTATCTAATTGAAAACGGCTTCTTTCAGAACACGAATCGAATTCATTTCTCCTAGTTACAATTAAAATTAAGGTACAGTCGTGCGCAACTTAAATGCACCTCCTGCACTCAAACCTCACGTGCGCAATTTAAATGCACCTCCTGCATTCAAACATCACTCTTAGGATCCTATGCTATAGGGCTGACAGAAATGTCAAATTGTAGCACTTAATTGCGCACGACTGTACCTACAAGTATTATTTTATTAATATTTGTTAATTAATTAAGTTCCAGATTTTAATTTTACAAAAGCGTTGCGTCGCCCTTTTCTGATTTAAAAAATAAAAATAAATAGATCGTCTATCCTTCGATTTGTCCTTACATTTCAAATAAATAAACTTACTGACTATTAAGTGAAAACATCACGAGATAAAATATGCTAATCAATGCCATATACTGTATGGTGTTTGGTTTGGTTTGTCTAAAATAGCCACTTTACATAATTATTCCGGGAATTATTGATATGAGCAGATAGATCTATCTTGGTTTCTCAGAAAGTGCTTGTGTATTTAAATTTCGTGCAGCAAGCTGCATAAGAACGGCGTCGAGGAAGCCGCATATCAAAATTTTGTATCCGGTTATTAATTTTAATTGGAAGATTAAAAATGTGCACTCGTTTTAACATATATGAAAAAAATACACGCCTATGTATTTTAAATATAAGTAAGTGGCAACGTTGGAAAGAAATTTGAGGATGCAAACTTTTCCTCCAAAAGAAACATCCAAGCATCTCTCCTTCTAAATTAAGGAAGTAAAATAATACATAAAGGCCGTTTTAGCTTAACAATTCCTTATACAAGATTTGGTTTAATTTTTAAAATAAATATTTGTAACAGGAAATTGCTAGACTGTAGTTATAGTTTCAAGATAGAATATGTTCTATTTTTTCAGATAGTCAGAAAGACAGTTATCATAAATTGAATCAAATCTTGGATTTTTGTTGTTACAAAAACATTAATTCTTCCATTTGGCCTATTTATCCTTTATAATTACTATTGCTTCGTGCTATATAACTTTCCACGATACATTTTATTGGCCAAACAACATTTGGAACTGTATTTAATATTCATTTGGCATTATTTATTCATTGTTCAGTAAAAAGCTTCTCTACATCTGTATAATATAAATCGATGGGTGATTGTGTCATCATAGAATTAATTAATGTGACTCCTCAGTCTGCACTTTATTAAACGATAAGCTGAAATGAATTCGTCGATGAAATGAAAAAAAAAGTGGGAAGTACGTCACTGATTGCGTCATTCACGTATCACGTTTTGCATCGCATAAGTTTATCAGTTGCATTGTTCTTTACTTCTGTCTTTTTTCTTTAATTTTGTTATCGAAATAATTATACAAAATTCCCTCTTTCAGATTACACAATGAGATTTTCAGGAATTTCTCTTTCTTTGTTTTGCAAAAATAAAACGAATTTCGATTTTCAATGTTAATTAAGTGTCAAAATTATAATTTAGTTCATCTTAGTTAATCGTCTCTTACGTTTTTTTTTTTTTTTAGATCACTTTCCCTTCTTTTTAATTGTGGCCCGCGGTAATTAACGGAAGATTAATAATCGAAATAGAAAGGGATGGGCTGTGCTGGTTCTCGTTTTTAATTTGTTTTTTTTTTTCTTCTATGGAACCGTTTCATAATTATTGTTTGTTGCCACTCTCATTTTTATTTATTTGTTTATTTTGGTCTATTTTTGTTTTATTTTGAAAATTAAATCAATTTTTTTCTGTTGTAAAATATAAATGAAGTGACTCTTTACGATAGAACCACATACTTATCGTTTCTTAACAAAATGTGATGTCATGGGTAAGGGTTTAAGGGTAGCTTGATGGGGGCCAAAATAAAATGTTAAACTCACTACATTTTTAAACTTGAATTAATTATTTACCTACTGGTTTTGTGAAATTATATAGACCGTCTAGAAAGTATCCCGAATCTGGAAATTTTTGTAAATTTTATCCAATATATGGCTTTCCCAGCAGCTGAGGAGCGTAGTACTTTTTGTCAAAATACTTTTTCCAAAGAATCAAATAAAAAATAAACAAGGAGATTTGAGCAAGTATGGCAAATTTAAGAAAAGAAATTCAGGATTTTTTCAATAGAGAGGTTCATAATTAAAGAAGAATGGCTGATAAAAATGTTTCGATCAAGAAACGTAAGAAAAAATAAAATAATAATGTCATTTTGTGTACAGAAGAAGTACCAGTTGCAGTGACTTGATTTCAAGTTTCCCGAACATTCAATATAATTTATAGGATTAAATGTAAATTACATAATCAAGTAACTGAAACGGTCTTCTTTCTCTATTTGAATTGTTTCATTCATAAATTCACAAACTGGAAGTTGCACAATTGTTTGCTTTTTCCGGATACTTTCCAGACGGACTACAATTTGCTGGGCAATTTTGGATAAGAATACAAGGGACTCATTAGGCAAGCCTAAAAATGAAACTTTCTGAAGAATCTTTTAACAGCTAGCCCTCATTTAATCTTTTTAAAAGTTCTTGGTATATGCTAAAAATGGAATATTCCTGGTCGAACTATTTAATCAACCCTAATTCTACGTGACGTGGTACTTTAAGGTTTCTACTACCAACAGTTTGAATTTAAGTGGTTTGACGACCATCGTTTAACATCATAATGCTGTTAAACGGCACCGACTATCCCAAAGCCAGAGAAAACAACAGTATTTGATAAAACCACTTTGTAGTCCAAGTAATAGAGTAATAGCTTTCAGATCTCCGCACATTTGCCAAAGATAACGTTCGTGTTGAGCCAAATTTAAAATAGTTGACATACTTTCTTTCTTTCATATTTGTGGAATGAGCCGAAAGAACATAGGGTTTTCCATTGTCATTATGCATCAAAATTGCTTTTAAATTAAACTGGTGATGGGACGAATCTATAAGTTCCCATTTCTTCCATTTTGTGTGATTATGTTTAAAACCCAATTCTTGGGTTAGTGCATATTCTAGTATATCCACATAAAAAGAAAAATAGCCTACATTGTAATAGTTATTTGTCTGTCAACTATAGAAATTCGTCCATCTTTGCAATCTTGGCTCTTGAGAGTTGTGCTTGTTCTTCGATCAGTTGGACATCACAAACTAAGTCATTGAGATATGTTTGGGTAATGATTCATTCCGTCTTTTGAGGAACCTCTGAGTGTACATACGTTGAGTCAATCAAGTCTGTCAAATCGTTATGATCCCAGTCTACTAGAACTTCCTCAAACTGGTTATTACATTACATTGAACCCCTCAATTAATTACATCTCTTTATTGATCATCATAAAATTTTCAGGGAGGAAATAGAATGGTCTTATAGTGACTTTATTAAAATATTTTTTGGAAGTAAATAGTATTACACTAATTAAAGGGGAAATACTGCAATTTATAAATTACACTACCTTATCGAGCCTGTATAACATTTTGGAAAGGGGAATAGAATGGTTTCACAGTGACTATCAAAGAGTTTTACGAGAGGGAACTTTGAATTAATAATTACACTACTTGGGGGGGGGGGGGGGCAAGTACTACAAAGTTACAAATTATATTAATTAAGGTCGATGATTTATTTCATTGGATCTCATATTAATTACACTGCTTTACTAACCATAAAATTACACTAAATTATAAAAAAAATATATTATTATATAAATTATACTAAATTATAATAATTGATCGGGGGGGGGGGGGGGGGAGACAGAGAGAAGCTAATAGTGATGCAATTGATTGACATTGAGATACGTTTGGGTAATGTTTCATTCTGTCTTTTGAGGAATCTCTGAGTGTACAAACGTTGAGTCAATCAAATCTGTCAAATCGTTATGATCCCAGTCTACTAGAACTTCGTCATACTGGGTATAATATTACATTGAACCCCTCAATGAATTACATCACTTTATTGATCATCATAAAATTTTCGGGGAGGAAATAGAATGGTCTAATAGTGACTTTATTAAAATACTTTTGGAAGAAAATAGTATTACACTAATTAAGGGGGAAATACTGCAATTTATAAATTACACTACCTTATTGAGCCTGTATAACATTTTGGAAAGGGGAATAGAATGGTTTCACAGTGACTATCAAAGAGTTATACGAGAGGAAACTGTGAATTAACAATTACACTACTTGGAGGGGGGGGGCAAGTACTACAAAGTTACAAATTATATTAATTAAGGTCGATGATTTATTTCATTGGATCTCCAATTAATTACACTACTTTACTAACCATACCGTTTTGAAAGAGGAAATAGAATGGTCTCAGAGTGACTCTAATGTTGGTATGTGTGAGAGGAAATAGTGCGAGTTTATGCACTAATTCGGGGGTAAATACTGTAACTTCTAAATTATAATAATTGATTGGCAATCAAATATTTTTGGGGAAGAACAATAGTGATTCACTGTTTAAGAGGAAATTTGGGGGGGGACAGAGAGAAGCTAATAGTGATGCAATTGATTGAGATTGAGATACGTTTGGGTAATGTTTCATTCTGTCTTTTGAGGAATCTCTGAGTGTACAAACGTTGAGTCAATCAAATCTGTCAAATCGTTATGATCCCAGTCTACTAGAACTTCGTCATACTGGGTATAATATTACATTGAACCCCTCAATGAATTACATCACTTTATTGATCATCATAAAATTTTCGGGGAGGAAATAGAATGGTCTAATAGTGACTTTATTAAAATACTTTTGGAAGAAAATAGTATTACACTAATTAAGGGGGAAATACTGCAATTTATAAATTACACTACCTTATTGAGCCTGTATAACATTTTGGAAAGGGGAATAGAATGGTTTCACAGTGACTATCAAAGAGTTATACGAGAGGAAACTGTGAATTAACAATTACACTACTTGGAGGGGGGGGGCAAGTACTACAAAGTTACAAATTATATTAATTAAGGTCGATGATTTATTTCATTGGATCTCCAATTAATTACACTACTTTACTAACCATACCGTTTTGAAAGAGGAAATAGAATGGTCTCAGAGTGACTCTAATGTTGGTATGTGTGAGAGGAAATAGTGCGAGTTTATGCACTAATTCGGGGGTTAATACTGCAACTTCTAAATTATAATAATTGATCAGCAATCAAATAATTTTGGGGAAGAACAATAGTGATTCACTGTTTAAGAGGAAATTTGGGGGGGGAAACAGAGAGAAACTAATAGTGACGCAATTGATTGGCCATGAAATTGTATTTGGGGGCGGTGGGGGAGTTGAACTGAATAGTTCTTATGAAATTTTAATTGGTTTCTTCCAAAGAAAAGTGATGTGGACAGACGCAGATACAAAAGCCATGGCGTCAATTGAGCAGTAAAGAAAAGGTATTATTTATTTGACGCGTATTTGGTTTTACGCGTCAAATTGTGGGGAAAATGTGATGGTTATTGACGAATCACGATCAATGTTGTAACAGGACTTATTGTTACGTAATATCACAAATTCCTTGAAGCACATGCGGGCCTAAATATTGAGAAGACACACGACACGGCACGAGTCCTTACGTAACATACGAAGGTGACCTGTCACTGCTCTGATTGGTGACTCACTGAGGGTGTTGTCCTCGTGTCCCCCACTGGCGGGCTCCCCCACCCCCGTCGCGACTCGCGGCTCGATCTACACGCGGATCGTGATCGTGGTTCAGTCGTTGTTAATCAAAAGCGTAAGCAGAACGTTAGAGTTGTTGTGCTGCCCAAAAGCTCATTGTTTTGTGATTGTTTACAATTGCTTCGTACCACAGCATACCCGTGCAATTCGAAAACAAAGTCATACCAATAAAGGACTTAGTTGGTAAGTGTGTAATACGAATAATTCCAATATTCCGCTCGTTTTGGTCGCGTGGTCACAAAGTGACAGATACGCTCTAATAATAAACAACCAAATTGGCGCTTCATTACAGTTATTTATTCCTTACTTTTAAATACGAATTAACTCCCGAAAGGAAAACAAAAATAAAAAAAGAAGAACATCCGCAATTTAAGTTCGCCAGAAATGTTTTCACCATCCTCATTATTCCGGGAATTCAAAAGTTGCGGTAAATTAAGTAAGCCGCGCGCAAAATTACCTAATATTAACTTATATCTCGTTGTTTGTTTGTTAGGTCTGTTTAGAGGAATTTCTTTGTCTTGATCGTTATAAAAATAGACGAACGAAAAACAAAATGTTTTTTTGATAATGACTTATCTCGGCTTTTTCATTGTTACAATCGCGCAGATTTTTTTTTTCTCGCGTTGTTTGTTAACGTAATAACTCGGACATGATTCACAAAGTGACTAACTTAACCAAATCATTTTGATGATTTTTCGATGCATCAGTAGGTGAATTTGCCTCGAGATATTTCTAACTCTGGGTCTCGAGTAGATATCATCGAACCGGACGATGATGATATTCTTGCTTATCACGGTCAGGTGTTGTTTTTGTACTTAAATTCTTTGTTTATGTTCACGAAATATTCCATATAGAGTCGCGCGCGCAATGTTATTTATTTATTTATTTATTTACTACTTATTTATTAGTTCGTAGGTAATTGCGAAGAAACCGAGAAACGCGAACAAAGCTCTTTGGCAATAACTTTTAATTCCAGTGGATTTTGCAATGGAATTATGTAAGAGTAGATAAATATGTTGCTTGCTGCTGCTGCTGCAGCATTGTAGGGCACACTTGAACTACAGCTCCACTAGCCTACTTCAAGACTCGTTCTCGTTTACCGCATTGAATAAAGTATCTATCACTCAGAGTTTTGGCATTTTACTTTAACCACAATGCAGACTGACGACTTGTATATATTAGCTATTACAAAATTTCATATGAATCACTCGTTTTACACACGGGAAATTCCGGCTGCGTTTTCTTTTCCACTGCAACAATCAATTACACAGTTTCGCGAATAACAAACATCTTTGTTTACGTCCGTTATATTCCGCTTAATATCATCGTTACGACGAAAATTTCAATTCGCATTTGCATTTACGCTCATATATTTATAGACTTTTTACACCTACACCCACGTTTAACTAATTTGCATTATTTACAGGCGTACGCGTAAAAAATCGCGTTAACAATAAGAAGTTGCATGGGAAGATGAATGAGCGATACTTACAATATACATACATAGATAATTTCTTCATCGATATTTTTAAATTATACCGACCGCGTTTATGAATAATAATAATAATAATAATAATAATAATATTGAAGATAAGGTTTAGATGATGTAATTTGAAATTTTTGTTTTTGTTGAAGTGAGCATAAAGTTACTCATACGTATGTGAGTAGGTATGTAAACAGGAGATAGAAATTTCAGCGTAACCTTTTCGTTTCTCTATTTACTCATTCTTGCGGAACAGAATTATATGTATTGCGTAATGCGGCGAAGTAGTACGACCAACGTGTTGCTTGCTTGTTGCCTTATCATGCCCAACAAATAGAGCATTGTGTAGGTGTTACCACCGGTGCATGTTCATTTATATATTTCTATTATTGGTTTCAAAATCGATAGGCTGTAATCGCGGAGCGCCGGCCGATTTCTTCATTCGGCCCGCCGTGAAGAAAATCGGTCGTTAAATATAGTACATGGTCGTCCCATTTTACGACGACGGTATATAGATTTTTATCTAATAGTGCACGTATAAGTTTATTTATACGCCGAGCATTACGAATGGATCTTCTTAATAACGCCGTAGCGGTTATAATTAGCGAATTTCGTAAGACTTTGTTTTGGAGTAGATAGACGACGCATCTACTAATCCTTACGTCATATTATGTGCTTTAATAATTTTCGTCTTCTAACGAACTCGTGTTTTTATTTACAGAACGAGAACGTTAAGTAGTTCTCGCGATTTTCAGTGACGATGTAGGACAGCCCCCGATTCCGCGCAATATCGCACTTAGTTGCGCAGCTACTATATTTACTTGACACTACCGAAAACAATGCCAAAATTAATATCTAGTTCGTTCTAGGAAATGTCCGGCGTTATTTCATTTAATTCCGGAACGTTCCGTGTGTCATTGCATTCTTAGGAATCTGCGTTGCGGGGAACTTCGGGAGCGCCACCGAAAATTAAAAAACTTATTCCGGGAAATATTATCGTCACCGGTGGTGGAATCTTGGGAAATAGAGGCGGTGGGTTCGAGGGATGACGGAGGTGGAGGTGATCATTTCAATTAAGCGCGCGTTACCTGAATCTTAAGAATCGACTTGTTAGTGGAGGGGGTGACGTCGTGGCGGAGTGGGAAGAAGAAGTTTCGTAAGGTACGCGTGGGTTTGAGGGATGACGGGGGTGGAAAAGACAACTATTATTTCAATTAACGCCTTACCTAAATCTTAGGAATGGGTTGGGAGGGGATGACGTTGGTGGATTTGAAGAGTGGGAAATAAAATAAATCATAATGTGTGCGCATGGGCTTGGGCTTAGGCTTGGGGGATGACACAGTAGATGTGGAAGAACAATTCTTTAACACGCGTGGTAACGACGGGTTGAAAACGTGTATTCAACGCAAGCACGTGAAAGTGATCACGTTGCTGTGCCTGCTCCATTCACCGGCGTCGCAACTCACGTTTGTTACCGATACAGTGTGAGGAAGGATCGTTCTGAAATGTTACGGCTACTTCTGTCACATGCACGTACGTGGTAAATAGTAGATAAGTTGTATGTGGAAAAGAACCGAAGAACTGAATCACATCCGCCCTCGAATTCTTGGCGCCAATCTGTGCATCATCTTCACACAGGGGCTTTGTCGTTGACCTCTTCAAGGATGTTGCGGTTAACATTTTATGTTTATTAAACGGCGCGCCCGAACGTGTTCGCGTTTGTTTCTCGGTGAACTCTCATCTCTCTCGATTTGTAATGAACCTAATTATAGAGACGTTATACCGAGGGCAGTTTTCAAGAACGCTGCTGCTATGCGGGTCGCTCGAGCCTTAACATAAGATGCAGGTGAATCAGGACGGCCTTGGTTGCACTTGTGGCAAAAACCAGTCCGCATTTTTGCTACTTTTATTTTTTTCGGTTCTTGCTCGTGTGTTCATAATAATAACACGTACTCCGGATGGACTATCGAATGTGATTACTAACGATGACTACTTCTTCTTTGTTTCAGATGTTCTAAAGCAACGTATAATGGTTGCCGAATTAGTGGGGCGCGGTCAGAGTGGATCCCCAGTAAATGGTGAACTACCGCACTTAAATTCCAGTATGCCATCAAGTCACGGACGCGAAGGGTTGCTCTCCAGCCCCTCCCCAAATCCAGACTCTTTTCAACCCACTTACGCCATGTCGCCACATCTAAAACCAAAAGAGATACTTCCTCAGAGGAAGCAGCGAGAATTCACCCCCGATAACAAAAAGGACGACAGTTATTGGGATCGCAGGCGTCGAAATAACGAAGCGGCGAAGCGCTCGCGGGAAAAACGGAGATTTAACGATATGGTCTTGGAACAACGCGTCGTGGAACTTACCAAAGAAAATGCAATTCTCAAGGCACAGTTAGAAACCATTAAGGAAGAATTTGGGATCTGCGGGGAGAAATTCGTTTGCGCCGAGAAAGTCTTGGCCAGTTTACCCAACAAAGATCAAGTACTCACTTTTACTAAACGTCAAAAACTCACACACCCTGCACAGTTTTTCAGTTCCCCCAGTCCCATACCTACTTCTGTGATTCATCAACCCGTTGTTTTAAGTTCTCCTTCTCCACAGCCCATCCCACACCAACAGAACGTTTTACATCCTACGGCGTCTCACCACGAACCTCCCTACCGGGAACCCGCCGAATATCACCACCACCAATACCCTTTCCAACCTTACCACTCACCCATACACTACGACACAAGTAACAACGCGCTTAATCTCTCCCGATCTCGATCCAGAGGAAGACAATCACCTTATGAGGTGTCGAGCAATTCGGGCGACGAAAGTGCCCCTTTAGCTCTGACCACGACAGAGTCCAACAACAGCTTGCCCTTAAAATTGCGCCACAAAGTCCATCTTGGGGATAAGGATGCCGCTAGTGCTTTACTATCTCTTCAAAACATCAAACAAGAACCTGGACCGCGATCGAGTCCTCCTTGGGACGCCGAGGGTTCCAGCGACGAAAGAGATTCGGGGATCTCCTTGGGGGCTGAGTGGACGGCCAGTGCTGCAGCTGCCACCCTACAATCTTTACAAAAACAATCGCAGCTCGCCATGCAAGAGCACGCCACTCCGGAAGCCAAGGAACGTTTAAGTTCCGAACTTGAACGCATCTCATCAGAAGTAGCTTACCTTAAATCTATGATACGTAAGGAACCAAAAGAATCAATACCCAGTCAGCATCAATAGCGCTACCGCAACTTTGTGATTTCGTCACTGTCGGTAAAGGACATATCAAAATTCCGCTCTTCATACCGACGTTGATTTTTATTACTGGAGCTATTTATTGTGCTAGTTTTTAGGTATTTATTGAGTGTCGCGGACCGTCCCCGCTCCTCGGATTCGGAAAACGTTCTTACTTGCACGATTACTTGCTGTAATAGACCGCTTTCATATTTGTCACTGATATTTGCCGATATATTCCTAGTTGTTTCTCTTATTGTTAACTGTAACTTTTTAATAACTGTATTATTTTTGGCTCGCTTAATGTTCTTAACTGCGATTCACCCGATCATCATCACTAGTTTCACTATATCATGTTATAATAGAAATTAACGTACCTATTTATTTTTAGCTGGAAATGTGTGATTTTTTGTAACTATTTATCCTAAGATATTCGTTTATTTATGTATAAAATGTATGTATTTTTTGTTACTTGCCGGATTGAACATGAAATGTCGATCTTGGCGTATATTATGTTATCTCATATTGTATATTATTAAAGTAAGTAAGACTTTGCTGGACTTTTACCTCGAGTTACAAACTGTCTTTATTGTTAGCCCTACTCCTCTTTTTAACGATCGACAGAATTTCGCGGCTTACCCTTCAATTCCGAAACGGTGGAAATCCTTCTTTTTTTTAATCAAAGGCGTACAAGAAAGACAACTTGTTCAGAAAAACACTTTTATTTTATAGACAGAGACACAAAAACGACCAAACTATATTTATTTTTGAAGTAACTAAAATCTGTATTACATACGTCCAGCATGATAGTGGTATGATAATAAAGAAAATATTCGTATATTTTCATATTACCATTAAATGTATCCTAACTATTAAATATGTATTGAATAAATATTTGCATCGTTTTTCATTAATGCACATCTTTATTCACCGTTCCTCTTAAATAAATCCACGCCAATTCACTTTCATCGACAAAAAATACGAGGACAACGACGAGACTTCGTCCTCGTGGAATCCGATGGTTGAAACAACACCGAAAAATTCTGACGATTGTTTAAAAAAAAAAAATAGATTTCGAATTCAATCAACTCGCAAGAGTTAGCTGCACCAACAGTTCTAATCCATTGGGCAGTAATTTCTAACTTTCTTAAATCAAAAATTTCATAAACCAAAAATTTGAGCTGTCTATTTCAAGCTACACGACGTTTAATATTTTGAATAGTTTAAATAGCGACATCCTATGTTCACTGTTTGACCTAATATTACAATAAAGGATTTGCAACAATTGTTTTTTTAATTTCTTGGTATACATATTATACCGGTCGTTGAATCAAATTGAGATCAAGGAAATTCTATGAGAATAAAATAGGGTTCTCACTGAATCACGACCGACGTGTACAACGATGCTCACCATAAATGATACCATTTAACAGTTTCGTAGCTTTTATGCTGAATGTTCTTAAGGGTGTGATTCGCATGCAGAAGTGTCATTTAAGTTGAGCGTCGTAGTACATATATATATATATATATGCTCATCCGCAAGTAAAATTTACATTGCACCTTAAGATCTTTTGCTACAAAGTTCACTGGAATGTTAAGTTGCAGTATGAAGGTAATGTCCTCAAAGCTCTTCATTTTACATAAACTACCTACGATTTGGATTTTTTTGTCAACCGTGATACCTAGCCTTGCTCTTACCCACAAAATCGCGATTAACATAATTTTTCTGTCATAAAACATTGTGCACAGCGAACATATTTTTTGGCCTTGCATTTTTCCGTCTGCCAAATACGTATGAAGGATTTTTAAATACTAACACCATTCATTTTGATTGCATGTAACGATTGAAAAAATTGAATTTGAATCCGATTCGTTTTTTTGAAAATTTCTTAAATCACTCATTCCAAAAAAGAAGTGTTATTTTATTTTTGTTTAAGGAAGTCGATCATCTGAAAGCTAAAGGAACAGACAAGTACAGTTGGGCAAATACCTTTTTAAGTTGAAATATGATCGAGATGAGTAAAGCGTGAAAATCATTTTACGTGCAATGCTAAAATCGACAGCATGAACAAGCGGTTATTAACCTGATTCACATTGTGTGGCCCACGCATTTTCGGGTTATTTTATTATTCCGCGGACTTTTAAATTCATCATCATCCGACGAGGATCGCTACAGTTACATAACTTGGGACAATTTCTGATACCGCAGCGATTTTAATTACTTTCTGTAAACAGATGATAATTGTTGATCTTGGAAATCCCATATTTGTAACTTAACGTAAATATGTTATGTAACTGTGTACTTCCAAAAATTATTCCGAACAGTAATAAAAATGTTTATTTGACGCGTAATTTCATTGAAAAACAGTGCGCTGTAAAAGTAGTTTTTTTTTGGATGACGATCGAAGTAATTCAAATACGTTTTAGTTTTGCCTTGTTGTAAATATTTTGGCTTTTATACTCGTGCCTGAAATATTTAAAACTGTAACAATAGTCTTATCAGAATTTGCTCAAACGTTTTTCGTATTGTATACTGAGCCAACTGCGACGGCCTTTGCTATTTACTTGTCGTCTGTAGATTATAGAACAAGTTCTTTTTACAAGTAGATATTTAACTGTGGCGTAGATCTGCACGGTTGTTCAGAAATCATCATCGATAAGGGTGTGAAAATCATTCAAGAATAGAACGAGTTCGTTTTAACGTTCGTTAACTATGATGTAGATTCGTGATTATGAAATGCAAAATCTGGCACAGCCATTTGGAAATTATGATGACTGATGAGGATAAGGCTCTAAAAATATAACAGTGATAATTGAACCTAAAATTTGGCTCATTAAAATGACTGAGAAAGCAAGAAATAGAACGAGTAGATCGTAGGTTCAATTGATATAATGATTATTAAATTTAAAATTTGGCACAGGCATTTAGGAATCGTCAACATACCTCACACTATGATGACATGATGAGGAAGAGAATGCTGAAATGAGTTGGGAATTTATGATTAAGCTTGAATTGTAGGTGTTGCTCTAATTTTTTTTTTTTGAGCTGGGAATTTGGACTAAAATGGAAACAGGTCAGAAACGGTTATAACTTACGAAAACATATTATTCTGGTCGTAGTGAGTGACGTGGCCGAAATGATTTTGGCCATAAATATTTTGCTCGTTTCGAAATTTCAATCGTAATACTTACAGTAGTGTATTTACAGTTCATCGAATTTTAATACTTATATCTTGTCGGTTGATATAATAGTAGTGACCGTTTATCGCGCAAGTACAAAATGAAAACGTGTTATTGTAACTGAAATTATTTAATATGTTATTTTTATACGCGATATTCTGGAACATGTTGGCTAATTGTTTTTGTTTTGGCAAAATGTTTGGCATCGTAAATACCAATGACGCGAGAGTTTACTTGATACGAACATAGAGAAACTATTGTGCAATGTTAAGTAGGGTCATGGTCTGACGAAATATCCGATGAATAAAGTCCAGGTTTCTCTCAGATCATAAAACTCAAATGTATTTTGTCATGTAAACCAACTTCTAAATATAAAACGAGTCTGCTCGCTTATTGATAACTTTAATTAAAACTCGTTCTTAAAGTGACATATCTCCTAACGTGTTTATTTAATTTTTTTTTTTTTTTTTTTCAAAACACGCAGTGACCTTTGCTCTCCCTCAATGGTATTAGTATTTTTCGCAAAATTTCCCCGCACGAAACTAAACGCAAATTTTCCGATTCATGTCAACATCGCATTATTTTTATTTTGTCGTTTTAAAATTATCTCAGCATCATCTACATCGATATGTGTAAACAACGCAAGTTTATACTGCGCAAATAATTTTTATGCTACCAAGAAATTTATATTTCGTCTTAATTACATTATGCAAGATTTCCACATTTTTTTAAATCTGTACACATCGGATATACATTAAATAATCCTTGAACATATTTTCAGATATACTGCATTCATTAATAAAGTTTACTAATCGTATTATTGTATATTCATATACATATTTTATATAATCAGTTTGGCTGATTAATTTCAAATTCTTACCAGCTGTTTGTTTAATATTGATTATTCCAAGCTGATGAGTGTATGAACTCACTCGAATTGACATTCTTTTCATATCCCACCCTACATAAACTAAAACTTTTTGGACCTCTCTTTAAAACATCAATTATTAGAGTTTCTTCCATAATTTCCGATGTATATTTATGTCAGGTCAAAAAGCGATCGTAAGATGTCGCTATTTTATCTGTTTATATTTACAATATTTTTCAAAAAGTGTGCTACAAATGGGATCTTTTTCATTATCGATTTTTATAAAAATTCATTGAGGCAGAACGCTTCTGCACCCCTTAAAATCGAATAGAAAAATGTCAGATGAAATTTATCTTGAACGGTATACAGCGTGGACGCCGAGAAATGAAGATCGCTTAAGAGTAAAGTGCTCTTATTTCACAAGATACAGAAAAATATAATAAGAATAAATTGTTCAGAATTAAAATTTATAGCCAGATATAAGATTATAGCTTCCTATCTCAAAAATGAAAAAAATACAATTTATTGTGAACTACTCTGTATATACTCTTCATTAGGAAATATTGGTAGGGTTAAAGGTCCCTAACATAATATGAATAGGAAAATCTGAAATTCGTTCTTATTTCTCAATTATTTCATTTATTTCTGAGTGATTATTTCAATGCGCACCGAAACTTTGTGCTGTTTTGCACCATACTACCAATTTTTTCAAAATAATCACTCGTAACTAAATATGTAAAGCTGTAATTTCATATCTTGCAATAACTTTTAATTCTGAACGACTAATTCTTATGATATTTTTCTGTATCTTGTTAAAGAAAAGCAGTTTACTCTTAAGCGGTTTTATTTTCTAAGCGTTCACGCTGTATATCGTTTAAGATAAATTTCATCTCAGATTCCCCAACTTGATCTTAAGAGATGCAGAAGCGTTCTGTTTCAATAAATTTATATAAGAATCGATAATAAAAAATAGTTCCATTTGTAGCACACTTTTTGAAAGACACTGTATGTATAAATTAATAAATTGTATGCAAAGGTTAATTACATTCTTACAGTATGCTTCACTTTACATGAAAAAGACTCATAAACTTGTTTATTAATTAGTATAAAACTTTTCCTTTTCAACGAGTTAACGCAAAAATTTAGGAAAATCAAAACATACAGCAACATTTCGTATTTGGAGTATATTAGTGATTAGCAATAACTTTTCTAAACTCTACGACTTTACTTGAAACATTAGTTTTTATTTTAATCACAGTCGGCCAGATTTAGACTTCAAAAAGAATTCATTTTTTACAAAAAAGATTAATCTTAATGGCCTCTATCACTGGTAAAAGTTTTATACCAATTGCGTTATTATTGAACGAGTTATTTAGTGTCTTGTAAAGTGAAACACACTGTATTTAGAAGTTTTCAAACATTGGCCGGAAGGGTTTTAGGACAATTCGCCGTTGTCGATTTGCCATCGCCAATTCACCGTCACCGATTCGCCGTAGGTACAATTTATTATTATAAATTAAATTAAATTATCAATTAAAAAAATTGGGGGTTCCATTAAAACAAATTATGATTATGTGCTAAGAGCACCAATTTGTTCGTAATTTTGAGTCTTACGATGGTCGTACTGTAATTAAGAACTTATTTTGGTTTGCAATGGAAAAATAATACCACAGCTCATTTTAATTTACTTGAAACGTACTGAAATTATAGTTTTTTTTTTTTAATTTAATTCGTAGGGTATAACTTGGATATCTAAAATAGCCAGAAAGCTCATCAAACTAAATAAAGTAGTAACATGCGACGGCGAATTGGGCGGACGGTAAATTGGGTCGACAGCGAATTGATTCTATGACGAATTGGTTCTGCGACGAATTGGCGACGGTGGATCGGCGATGGCGAGTCGGCGACGGCGAATCGTTCCATTTCCTGGCCGAAACAAGCAAGGAATTATTGTTAAGATGAAAACATAATAACGTTCTACAATATACCAACACATTAATTAAGATTGAAAGCGATTAAGTTTTGACTTTTTGCTAAATAAAAGATCGAGTGCACAATACATCCGGGCATTTCTCTTGAAAATAAATAACTAGATAAATATCAAAACCTTTAATATATATTTTATTTTATGAAAGTAGAGTATTCATGTCATATTCGATCATAAAAAGAGGATTATATCGTGGAGCATTTGTTTAATGGATTAAATGATATTTCATATTACGTTTATTAAGGGATTTTAGGATTAAACATGCATCAATGCATTTTTGAGCTTTAAAATATTACAAATCGTCCTTTGTGTGAAAGCATTATTTTATTATACCCTTTGTACTGAATAAAACTCTTGTTACATGAAATGAAAATAGAGGCAATTTACAGAACAAATGCCACGTAGTAAAGATTAATTAATTAAATAATAATAAAATAATGCGCTTAACAGAAAAAAATTCCATCGTTAAAAATAAGCAACCGGAAGTGACAGAATGCCAATGGTTTTAAACTAATCCAACGTGTATTTTTCTACAGGATTTATTGCTATTTCAAATCGTCCTAAATAGAAGTAACATCTGTTTGGTAATCAAATCACGGAACTTAAAAAAAAAAAAACTAATATCATTGGAATGGTAAAGTAGTTTTAACATAAAAATGATCTAGATGTGGTTGTTGCATAAATAAATTTCCTAACTGTATTATATCAACTTTTGAAGAATAGTTGACTGAATTCGCATTATGATCAGTCAACAAAAAGCTGTACACTTTATTAAATAAATGTGACACGGATATTGCACAATTTACCTACATTTTAGAGGGGATTTATTGTTAAAAGCTCTAACTACATACTATTAAGTGTAACTTGGTGTGAAACGTGCGCAAAACATGTATGGGAAGTATTCATTTACCATCGCTTTACTTTCCTTCTTCTATCTCGTAAGTACCTTCCACAGGAAGATTATTTTGATTTTATGTTTTTTTTTTTTAGTGCGGATCATCGATATTTAAAAATAAGCACCAATCGCAGGAATGTCCGCAACCTTAGTGAGTAACAAATATTTTTGTTTTTAAAGCCGTTCCTTTCTGTCTGCCCGTTATGACTATGCAGAAAATTTAACGATTATCTGATCTGCAAATCTCAGTTCAGCTTTCAAACTCTTAACCTGACAAGTATAGAATCTTTAGCATGCGAAATTTATAATCGACCATTCAAGTTGTGTACAGAATTCATATTTTTAATTCACGATCAATAACCCTTTAAATCTCGTTTTTCAGTTCGCAATTGGTGAATCTTTTCTCGGTGATGTGTAACAACATCGCGAACCAAACGAACACGACGCTCAGAGACGCTTGTACAGGGTGTTTCCAATCAGCGTCTAACGTTAACGACCAACCATCCATTTCAGCTATAACAGCATGCGCCTCCACATATTTAACAAACACCAATTACTCGACGTGTTTTAATTTGGTCCCTCAGGTTTACTTTCACATTTTCAAAATAGCTTCAGCTTTTTTTAAAATATGATTAATTTTAGACGACGACGACCACAGCAGAACCTGGAATCGATCCGCGAGGGGATAGACGTACCAGAAGTACCACGAATGAATGTGTAACCGGATATTGTGGATTTGTCCGATGTATAAGAAGTGTGAACGCAAATATACTGGTAACTCAAAACAAAACAAGGCGCGGAAAAGTTCATTTTGATTACACCTTCATTTTAGATAGCCATGTGTTTTGCAGAATCCAGTCAGATAAACACCGCAACATACCCAGATCAACAAGTAACGCTGTATAAGAACATAACTTCTTGCATCCTGGCACGCTCGCGTTGTTCTTCCATGAATCCAATCACTGGACAGAACCAAAATGGAAGGTATTATTCCACGAAGAGCGTGAATAAATTCGGGAAAGTAACGACGACGTCTACTGCGTATTACTACTCTCTGCAAATCACTTCCTCCGGGGAATTACGGATTATAGGTTTGCCAGACAGTATAAGCGTTCAAAAAGAATTCTGCTCGACGGAGAATAACTTATACGAATCAAACTGGATGGATTTAACTTGTTAATTACATCCTGTTTTATAAATAAATATTCCATGCGTTTTGTTTTATAATAAATAATTTATGTATTTTTTAGTTTTTAGTCTATTCTATTGACACTCATTCATTATTTAACAAAACCTAATTATTTTTAAACAGATTCAGTTTTTTTTTTTTTTTTTCAAATAACGACGGACACAGTGATCCACTTCGGCAAAGATATTCCAGAAAAACCAATGAATACGTAAACGGATATTGCGGATTTGTCGAAGGGTGCTGCATTTTGAAACGTAACATACGGAATCTCATGTTAATTTAAAGGTGCTCCTCGAATATTGACTTCCCTAATTATTTTACAGCAAAATTCCTTTTAGGTTTCTTAAAGTACTCTTCAAGATGAATCTGTTTGTGAAGTTTGAGAAATTTTCATACGCTGTGTTTTAAGATATTTAAAAAAAAAGGTTCTGTATTAAATTAAGTTTATACCAAACTATCAGCAAAGTCTTGATCAATGATAGTGAAAACTGAACAGATAATTAATAAATCTAGTTCGTTTTTGAAAAACATTGATAGAAAAAGCTTTTTCAGTAATGTATTTTAACTTTTACTGACCAAGGCCGTACTAATAGTTTGGTATAAATTGAATTTCGTTACTGATCTTTTTTAAATACCTTGAAACTGAGCAAATGAAAAATTCTCAAACTTCACAGACAGATTCATTTTGAAGAGCACTTTAAAAACCCTAAGTGGAATTTTGCTGCAAAATAATTAGGCAAGCCAATTTTCGAGCACCTTTAAATTAACATGGGATTTCCTATGTTGCGTTTCAAAACGCAACACCCTGTATAAGAAGTATTAACGCAAATATGCTGGTAGTTAGTTAGTTAGTAGTCCTCGTGTTAAAAACTAGTAAATCCAAGTATCTTTGTATCATTTTAGAGAGCCAAACCCAGAGCAACCCAATTGCTGCTGGACATAACTAAGTTGAAAGGTATTATTCGACTAGGGTTGTTATTAAATTTTCATCTCGAGTCACTTCCTAAGGTTAATTAAGGATTATGATATGTTTGCAAGATATTAAATAAGGATTCTGAAAAGTTGGAGATACATAAGTTTCCTCGAAACAAAAATAAATCCTTTAATTGTGACTTACATACGTCATCACTCCTGTGGAATAACCTGCAAGTGATCTTTTGCAGACTTATACGATTAGCTTCTTGTGGGTGATCACCCCACATTTATTTTTTTTAACCGCTTGTTATGTAATCTCATTTGACGTACTGCTTTCTCCAACCACTTATTTTGTTCTCCTGCGTGGTTTTCAAATGTCTTCTCTGACGTCTTTCCATCTTACGCTTGATCTGTTCCCAGTCAGTTCTGAATGCGTATTGGCATAGCCCTATTTATTATTATTCTATATGCCTTTATGAAGCATTATTTCTTATATTAGCAAAATCCATCCTGCAATAAAACTTTTAAAGGGACATTTTTAATTATTGTGTTAAGGTATTATATGCGGTGAGGTGAGGTGAGAACCGAGAGCCGAGAACTTATCAACCGCTCCCTGTATACTTGTATTTCTCTGCTGCCATCAGTAGTTAATATAATAAAAAAATGCCTCATCTATAATAAAATAAATTTTTCATTCTTCTGCATCTTGCTCTTTCCTTTAATTTTTAATCTTTAGTTTTTCGATTTTTTTTATGCACGAACCCTTTTTTTCATTTTCTATAAAAATAAAAAAACTAAGTCATATCACTCTGTGTTTTCGGGTCAATATTGATATTTTTGAGAAACCTTGTATAGAACAAATTTCTTTGTTCTTATCTATTCATTATTTTTTGTTGATTCTTCGCTGTCCTCTCCCGTTTTTCAAATCCTACGCGTTTGTTTAATGTTCTCATTTTAATAAATTCTATCGTCCATCATACTGTTTGAACCTTATTACCGTTCTCTTCTGTAATTCTGACTTCTTCTCGGTCTCATCCTGTCCTTTTTTATTTAAATAAAACTCACGAGAACATGAATACTTTGTTTTTCGTCTCTTTACATTAATTTTTAAAAGATTTTCTAAAATAAACGTTAAAAGGAGAATACGATTTACATTACAAAGTTGTCGTTAAAAACTGTTTTCAATTTTACAAAATTATTGTTTAAAAACTTTATCTTTTTCTTTAAAAAACGACAACACTGCTTTCCAATTCTTAATATTTAAGAGAGCTATACACCGATATACAGGGTGATTCAAAATAAGTTCCCGACCCTTCAACCACAGACAGTACACGAAAAAAACAAAACGAAACGTCTCTATTCAAAAAGGGTCTAGTAGGCATAGTTTTTAAGATAAAATGCATTGAAGATTCAGATATAAATTGGTTAGTGGGCACAGATACAGCTGTATTACATCACAGGAGCAATGAACCCTCGCGGAGTGAAAGTAAACTTTAGCGTTTACCTTGAAACAAAACTTTGTTTGTGGCTTTCTGCGGAAAAAAAATGTATAACACGCAATTCATTCTTTCGGACGTCGAACTTGTGCATACACGCGTACGAAATGAATCATAATTTCCATTTTGGACTCAAAGGAGGTCGATTTTTGGAATGTCTCTGATAAATTTATTTATTGCAAATTCGTACTTGAGTGACCCTAGTAAATACGATCCTAACGGGTCGAACACTTATTCTGAATCACCCTGTATGTACTACTATGTATAGTATAAGTTGTACATACCAATTGTTTCGTCGAATCTTGAGAAAACATGGAGTCATCGCTATATTATAATTTTTCTTAATTTGGTAACGATTCTTTGTGAAATCGCTTTGTCCCCTTCATCGTTACGTCACTTGGTTTACTCAGTAAATAAAATGTACAATTGACTTTTATTGCTTTTCTTACTATTATTTGGGGAAAAGGTTTCTTTCTAATTAAAAAAAAAAAAATCGACTTTTCTTAATATTTTGATGAATAGTTTAAACAGCGACATCCTACGATCGCTTTTTGACCTAACATTGCATTAGGATTGACAAATTGAAGCCAGTTTGCTACATAATAAGTCATCCCACGCAAGGTGGCCATACTTACTGTTAAAGCATAATAAAAGTTTTTTGTTGCTGTACAGCGGCTGCTCGAGGAATTTATTACAAACAAAAATGATCTGCGAGAAAATTTGTTAATATTTTGATTTGTCAACCGTTTGCCGTTTGTTTCCTTGTCCCCCCTTTTTTAGAACAACTAAAGAGTACAGTCGCTATAGGACCGTCAAAACCTTTATTGTTTTGGGACTTTGGGAACAGAAAGGAAAAAAATCGAAAAATGATCACGTTTAGTTAATTTCATAAAGTGAAATTTCAATTTTTTTAGACTTGATGAAATTCTTTGTGAAATTGATCATCCATTGTTTCCTTCCTTTTTGAAATCTTCTTTCATCGGCCTTTTTGTTATGATTAACAGATAATAATGTGAATATGAATAACAAAAGGCACTTAAAAAAAGTCCTATTAGATACCTAATACAGCGATTCTCTTAGGCGCTTTCAAAGAGCTGCCCCCTTCTCGATTGTTTCGGGGAAACGAGAATTCATTCACTGAGAAGCGCGCGCCAAATAAATACTTAATAAAAATAACTGTCGCAATTGTAACGTTTGGCATGGTGGGGGTACACTTCCCCATTAGTGAGCATCTCTGATCTAATAGAATAAGTGCGACGTCTGTGGCGCCCCTCAGGTAACTACACCCTTGTACAATTACATTCTCGTACCCCTGATCGCTACGCCCCTGGTACGGTTTGGAATATTTATGCAAATGTTGCCTTTAACTCAGTTTATGCCTCATCCTTGAACGTGCCTGCCTTATTTTGTTCTTTTTAGTTTTTCCTTAACTGAGATTTTTATTTCTTAAATCATAATAAATAAATTGTGCGTACTTAGTTATGTCCATGGAAGATGTTAGGTTGTTAGAAACTGTTTTTTTTAAACACCGATAAATTTGGAAACTTCCTTTAATTATTTTGCACTTTTACTTAAGCATTAAGCTCGTATAATATATTTTTAGAAATATTCGTTTCAAAACTTTTTAAAATAAATTATTAATTTAAATATTGTCTACTAATGTGCCCTCTATGAAGGGATTGATAAAACGATAATCGTAAAAGGTTTGGTTTCCTGCTAATTAGTTCAATATTTGGCCGCTGTGCCACATAACCCTTCACATCGGAGTGTCAACGTTGACAGCTGTTATTTGGTGTTGTTATTTATTTAAAAAAAGTATATATATATTGTTAAGTGTTAAGAAAATGAGTGGCGAGTCCAGCAGAAGAATAAATAATCCCTTATTTAACCCA
Organism: Prosopocoilus inquinatus; assembly: GCA_036172665.1. NCBI lineage: Eukaryota > Metazoa > Arthropoda > Insecta > Coleoptera > Lucanidae > Prosopocoilus > Prosopocoilus inquinatus. Next base: position 13,306,975 of record CM069880.1, on the reverse strand, counting down.
AACGTGACAGGCGGTACTTACGAAGATTTTTCCCAAAACGCGGTCCTGTTCCCTGCACAAGTGCCAACACCTCCAAGTCACAGTGCTTCAACAGGTGAACTTTTATTTATAAGTATTGCAGATTAAATTAATAAGAGGAACATAAATTGGCTTTGCACAAATCTGTAGGAGAGGGGGGCCAAGTAAAATTGGGGATTTGGAAACATCATTGTCATTTATGTAATGCAGCTTATAAGTACTAGAAATCATTGAAAGTAAGATGCATTTAATAAATGTCACCCTATTTTTTCCAAATTTAAAAATAAAGGCCCTTATATTCAATTTCCAAATAAGTTTTGATGCACATAGTTAATTACTACATGCGTACCAATTGTGTTTGACTTTAATTTATTGAAGTAACATAGAACTGTGACTGTTTTCTATTTACTGTTGCGCACGAGGAGCATTATTCATTTACACACTTACAATACTACATTCTGTAGCAACCTACTTAATTATTATTTAATCAAGTGTAAATTGCTAAAGTAAGAGCTTGCAATTAATTCTTTGAAAAGAAATACATAACAGAAAAACCTGTAAATCTAAATTTATTTAATTTTATCTATCAGCTAGTTTCCAGTAACTCGCTAAATATAAAATAAAAATGTTAAACAGTAATAGGAATGTAAAAGGAAGATCAAAAAATTAAATCCTATGAAGGGTCGTTTATAATTAAGGTCTTCTTGAGATTCCATGAGGACTTCTGTAAGTTGGAAGGTCAATAGAAATGCTTCTTCTTGTTCTGTACCTACATATCAAGACGATGGCTACTATCAGGGCTATAAATAACAGAATGCCCAGGACAATCGCCGCAATAATTGCGGGGCTTAAAACTGCATCTAGAAAATTTCTTTGTGTAAACTAAAAACGCAGTTATGCAAGTTTCTTACTGTTGTAAGCATCTGCAACGAGTACTCTTCGGTTATTATTCAAGTCCAAAGCAGTCAATTGTATCTGTGATTGACAGCATGAGCCGCTGTAGTACCCCGTTACTTGTTCTTTGGTTCCACTTGTGTACCCGTTGGGGAAAGACAAACCTCTAGGATTTGAGGTGAATTGCATTAAACCTGTTTTAAACAAAGAGGTTTGATTTTTATATTGGGATTTGATTTTCCTATTATAGACTTGATTTTTATATTATGACATACCTGTTTCGCTGTCTTGTGCTGTTGCTTCAATAGTCCAGGTGGCATCTTGGCAATTCCCAACGAGAACATCCAGGCAATCACTACTGAAACGGTACCACACATGTGGATTTTCGTTATCTACTTGCCTTTCATTATTCACGTAAAGGAAGGTAGTTTTGTCAGTTCTTTCATTGCCACGAGCTGAGAATGTTATAACATCACGATACCCAGATCCTCCTTGGAGCGGTGCAAAAATATTCACTGTCACTATGACAGTCTGACGTGGATTTATGCGAGCACTAAAAGACTTGCAAAATGCTTAAGACGTCTTGGAAAATTCGCTCGGAACTTAACCAGTGTGGAAATGTGAGAGTGAAGAACTCTGTTTCAATGTATGTAAGAGTGAGATAAACAGAGTAACCAGAACGCTCCGAGCGAATTAACGAAATCGTCTTTAAACTTACCCTCGTGGCGTCATCCCTTGTAAGAGCCACCTTTCATCTCTGCAAATAAAATCGACTGTAATCATTTGATCAATGTTGTTAGTGACTTCAAAGTAGACGTTGGAGTGTTTGTTTGGGGGGACGAAGAGTTCAGAACCTGCCCCAACTTCGATTGTTATTGTTTGCAGCCTGATGTTGATTCTTTCGGATTCGTAACGTGTCAGTCGCACAAATTCGTTCCCTAGGAAGTGTATTTATAGACGGATCCAAAAATAAGCCGTTGTCATGCTTACCTAAACCATCTTTACCCCGGACTTTCACAAAGCAAACATCTTCCGGGATGTTACCCCCGTCGACGTCGATTGTTTTTGTCGTGATGGTTTCCGCAAGATCGCTTCTCGAATAAGAACTTGCTTTTATTGTAAAGGGCACTTCGTATTTTAATTCTTCACCAAGGCGGTTTACGAACTCGACTTTTTCTATTGCAGTGAAGGGGCCTTCGATGTTAAGGCGTAAAATTTTTTCGGGATTTGCTGTGAATAAAATAAAATAAAAATTCGAAATGCAACGAACGATATACTTAAGTAAATTTTTTTGATGAATATTATGTGCATCGATTAGTTTTGGCGAGTCTAATTGCATCCGATCAATAAATAAAAATCTTGAAGGTTACTTTCACCAATTTATATTACCACGAAACGAGTATTTTGCGTGCCAACTAACTTTCTCATTTTTTTCTTTCCTTTTTTTATGTTTTCACGAACTTTCCATCTTGAATTTTATTTGCTCTTTTAATTTAATGCAGGGGCATTTTTTTTTTTTTTGAGGGGGCGATTGCGAGAGATGTTTTTGGGGTTTTCGAAATTTTGGTTACATAAACCACACACGGTGTTTGTAAATATGCAACTAAGGGTCACTTCTTTTTTTAATTATTTCAAATGTTTTAACGTCACAGCTCTTGTTAATGACGCAACTCAAGATCAAAGTCTCATCTGAAAGTTTATACTTACTCTCCAGATATAACAACTTCTAATTCAGTTTGCTTTGAAACTTCCCTATAAGTCGGTGGTCTTGATTCATATTGGCTGGTACAGTTTTATAAGGCTTGCGTAAGTTTGTTTAAAAATAACATATTCTTTATCTTTATTAACTACTTAATATCTAATCGGAATTTACTAAAGCCAAGCTTAAGCGACATTGAAGAATTCTTTTTGCATTCTATAATTATTCAATTTTACATACATATGTACGTACCTTCATTGTGCGTTTGATTTTTATCAATAATTTGCGCGTTTATACTTAGGTCGTTTTGAACGAGGATAGTCACGTTGTATTCATGCGCAATGCTGACGGAATCGACGTCGAGACGCCAAGTACCAACTATAGGCGTCCGTGTATACGCAGTGTCAAGGCGCATTTCATAATTTCCACCTACTCTCTCACTACTCGAACCCAAAGAAAAATTCTTCACGTCATTCCCATCTAACAAATCGATCGCATAACCTGCTAACTTTGGCAATAAACATTGAGCCTAACGTTAATTATTTTTAACAAACCTTGAGGCGTAATTAACTTCACAGCATCAACCACAGACGTTACAGTGACACATATTTCCGAAATTTTCGAATCCACAGGGACCATAAAGTGTTGGCTACCACGAAGACCTGTCCGATACACGATGATGGACTGTAAAATTCACCCTGTATGTATTATTTTCAAATCGCAATGCATATTTTACCTTTCGTTTTTTATAATTAACCCCATCATATCTACTGGGGCTCTCAGTATTCCCCAAAAAGAATCCTCCCCTAGTCACCCTCGCAACATCCTTCAACAAAACTTCCTCCTTCCCCACAGTTGGGTATAATCCTTGCCACACGATGAATAGCTAAAACAATCTCTTTAATTTCAAAAATTCGTTTGCATTTTCTTTATAGTACCTTGATCCTTTTATCTGAGAGCTCTTTCAAAGCTAAGTGGGCCAGATCCTCATCCTGAACGTTTCTGTCGGTAAAAAGTAGAATTGCCCCCCCAACGGGCAACAACCTCGCTGCTCTTAAAATCCCAAAAAACGCAGCTCCCCCTTTGGTGTCTTCTTCCCCGATTAAATTCGTTGCTTTTGCATATTCGAACTTCAAAAGGTTTAAAAACGCCGCTTCATCTTGCTTTGATTTAGCCAATACATCAGATACACCTTAAAAAAAAAAAGGACAAAATTATCACTTGTTTTAGACAGCCCTGAGCCCCCCTCCCCCCCAATTTTGCAAATATTGATTTCTGATTATTGAAGAAACATGCAAAAAATCGTTTTCTGCCCCCAAATCATTTTTATTTTGGTTTAATTTTGCGAGAGATCAAAATTCCTTGTTTTCATGTTTATAGAGATTCTAATTTGAAAAAATTTGGTTTATCTTGCACGTTCATTTCGTCAGTATACCGATATTTTGGACAGCTCTGAGTAAATTATAGCTGCCCCCAATTTTTACAGACTGCTTTTTTAATCACTTATTATTTAACCGGTGCAGTTGTTTATCGCGAAATGCACGCGATTTTATAATTAATTTGATTTAGTTGTTTACGTTTATTGAGAAATCCTCGAGAGATAAACACTTACTTAATTACAAAGTAAATTGGCTTTGCTTCTTTACGCTGAATTTAATTTTAGAAATTATTTAATAAAAACGTCATTGGGTTAGTAAAAATTATTGTTATCTTACGGATCCTCGAGCTTACAATTTTGTTTCCTAATAGTGTTCTTGGAAAAGTTGAAAAACCAAGAAAATTTTTATTAAACAAAAAAAAATCAAACGATTTTTTTTTTTTTTTTTTTGATGAATTGAAAATGTTTTCATCTTCTCATAATTTACATAGTTTCATTTTATTATTGATATAAAACTTTGTTTAACATTTCCATTTCCACCACTTTACTGCATTTGTTTCCTTAATTTTCAAAACAAGTTTGTATCAATTTTAAATTAGGTACTTTCCCGCAAGTAGATTTTTATAATTTTAATTTCTCTTTCTTTTAAAATATTTTAGCAACTAAAACTTACCTGAATTGTTAAATTTCATAAGCCAGAAGTCATTATTTAAAGCGAGCTCTAATAAAATGTTCATGTAAATCCCCCCATTTTTGTAGACATTTTCTCTATCGTCGAACAAAATAACACAGGGTTGTCCGGATACCACCCGTAAAGCCGCGCTTATATTTTTAACAACTTGCACCCCCTGCTGAGTGACGTTATATTTTTGGTAATTTTTTTCGCTTTCGTTTACGTAATAATCGTTTAAAATCCTGCCGGTCTTTTCGTAATTGCTCGTCCTTCTTCTGTAGAAGACCTGTGGGATTGCGTTTAGGTCTTCGATTTCGTTACCCCCAACATCGTTCGAGCACAAAATTCCCAAGACATTCACCACAATAATTAATAAGAATTTGGACATTTTTACCAAAGCTGAAAGTGAACTGATCTAAAAGACAAATAGCAAGATTGTTGTGTACTCGTGATGACAAATTGTGGGCCCGAACGGATATTGTTTAACATGTTATCATTTAAATGGAAAACCAAATAACTCTCTCCAATTTGCTTGCTTTACACCTGTTAAAGTCCACGTGTTATTGCTTGCTTATTCCAATTTTCTGGATTTTCAAACGTGAATCATAAAAACTGATTAGAACATAAAATGTTAATCATTCGGTTTTGTTGACCTGTTGACCTAAAAAGCGATTTCGATAAACAGGGTGTGGACAATCTACATACAACAATTCCCTCCTGACTGTAATTTACAGAAAATTATAGCTCATCAGCATGATGCTATTACCTACAAAGTGAGTAGGGCAAAAACTTTTAAACTAATGCAAATGAGCAAGTACACACTTGCGAAGCTACCACTTATGTGATTGATGACATTGCATATAAAATAAGTAAGACATGATGTTTCTCATTTCATTTGTAGTAATGTAGTTGAATCTATCGTTATGGATTGGTTAAGCCTTGATGTTACCGTTGAAGTTGCCAGACAAATTTCGTTGTTATATACAACTCAAGGTGAATACACCGGTGATTACTTGCAGGTGGTAAAGCTGAATCACTTAATGTATTAATTACACAACAATTAAAGACGTCATCCAGATACATTCGTAATTTCCTTTTCATCCAGATTTATTCATGGCTTCAAAATGATTCACCCTTTTAATTCTAATTGCAGCTTCAGAATCGACTTTACAAACAGTCGTAGATACGAACTTCAACGTGCAACACCAACAGGAAACAGTTCATTACCAAGCAGAGCCCTTGAGTAATCAAAATTTAAGCTACCACCCTCAAGAATTCGTGGATAATCAAAACGTACTTCCAACCTTCGAATCGTTCAACATAAACCCACCCACATGGGACACGCAGAATTCTAATCTAAATCATCAAACAGATTTGACCCCCCAAAATTACCAGGAAAGCTCATCGCAGCTTTCTTCAATTATCTCCTCATTTTCAAATATTTGGAAACGAAACCCCAACTCGAATTCGCCTCAACCTATACAAGAACAACAGCAGGTTTCATCTGGAATTGCAACGTATTTTGAACCGAATCTAAATGCCCCTCCTGTCCCGTTATTTTCCCCGGGGGATGTTAATTTAAATTCTGGAACTACCCCGCCTACACAAGCACAAGCAGGTCTGTAGCTTTTAAACTTGGCATTAAGAAATATTTAGGTTTATTTCTTTTTATTTCAGGTAATAAAAATACGTACCGACGGGCAGGCTCTAAAAAGCCAACTTACGCTCAAATCCCTGGTTTATCATCCAGTGTTCCTCCTCCATTATCCTCCAGTGTTCCACAACAAATTAACCACCACCCTACACAACATCATCATCATCAACATCAACAACAACCTACACCTTCTTTTGCAAGCCCAAATTATTTTAAACCCGAGCTCAGTGGATATTCCTCACCTCCAAATGCTTCTACGACCGATCTTACTACGAAAGTAACAACAACTTCCTCCACTTTCTCTGCAGAACTCTTCAAGGAACCTCCACAACCTATTAATTTCTCTGCCACACCCTTGTTTCCCACTCCCCCAGTTACTTCCCAAAACTCCGTGCAGCAATCTTCTTTTCAACATTCTTTAACGTCCCCATTTTTGGAGCCTATCGTCAGTTCTTCTCCGTTTTTAGAACCCATCGTAACCTCTTCTCCTTTTTTGGAGCCCATCGAAACCTCGCCTTTTTTAATACCAGACACGACTCTAGCAGACTTGAACGCTTCAAGTGGATTGCTAACAACATATTCCACAGGCCCTATTATGGCAACTATGCCCGCGAGTGATGTCCCAAATTTGCCCGGCTCTAATAATCCCCCATATTCTCCTTATGAGCAAACTGATGGAGTTCCACAAGTTAATCAAAAGGTAAAAACTTTTTCTCCTATATTTATTTGTAAAGTTGTCCAATTTTTAATTTTTTAGGTCACTAGTACTATATATCGGCCGGTGTATCATCATTGGTTTTTCAAAAAGGAAGTTGAAAACCGTGTCCTTTGGAAACCTTTCTCCATGATCGATTCCCTGGCACTTGAAAATGCTTTTACATCTCGTAAGTTGAAGTCACTCCTAGGATAAACAAGTGTAATGATCCAATTATTTATTTATTTCAGCTGATTTATCGCCGGAAACTGTGGTAGCGACAGACGGGGGTCGTTTTGACGTTAATATTTTGCGCAGGGAAAGGAACTCAGTCTATTGGAAAAGCGATCCAAATGAAGTAAGACGTTGCTCATGGTTCCACAAAGGCCATACAGATGGAAAATACGTCCCATACGATGAAAATATCGCTGCGAAGCTGGAGGAAGAATACAAGGCGGCTTTCGAAATGAACCAATGGCACAAAAAGGTTGAGTTACCCAATGGAGAGAGTGTGATGTTGCACGGCCCTGACGTCTTAGCTTTATTTCCCCCAACACAGTCGCCTGATGCTTGGGGGAATGCTCCAGTAAGTTTGTACATACAGGAGAGTACCTTATAATTTTTATCATAATTATTAATTAGCAAAGTCAAGCGCGTCCGAGACTTGTAAAACGTGGCATGGATGAGTTTGACATCGATGAAGGTGAATCTTCAATCGTCGATCATCTTTTATTCATGGTTCATGGGATCGGTCCAGTTTGCGATTTAAAATTTCGGTCTGTCGAAGAAGTAGGTATGTTATAATACCCAAAGTAGAATCACTTGGGTCCTAAATTACATCCTTCTAATTTGGTTGTAGTTGATGAGTTCAGAAGCATTTCTCTGCAGTTAATACAATCTCACTACCGCTCTTCTTGTGAGCAGGGAAAAGCAACTAGAATCGAAGTCTTGCCTGTCAGTTGGCATGACCATTTGCATTCAGACGACACTGGAATTGACAACACCTTGAAAAGTATTACGTTAGAAAGCATTCCAAAATTACGGGACTTCACAAACAACACCCTGCTGGACATTTTGTTCTATACCAGTCCGGTTTATAGTCAGACGATCATTTCGGCTGTGGGAAATGAATTGAATAGAATTTTAGAGTTGTTCAAAGAGAGGAATCCTAATTTTAAAGGCGAAATTTCTTTGGCCGGGCATAGTTTAGGGTCTTTGATACTTTTTGATATTCTATGTCACCAACATCCTGAACCGGAAAAAGAAGAAATTGCTGATTCTACGGGTAAGTTATTTTGAAATCATAAGTATTTTGAGTCATCGACCTTTTCGATTATAGAAGATGTTGTGGCGCCATTACAAAAGCCCAGACGCGCACCGAAACTTAAACAAATCAGCAGGAGGATTAGTTATATGATGAGCACTGTGGGAACAGGCCAGCCACAACTCACTTATCCCCACTTGGGTTTCCAGCCAGTAAATTTCTTTGCACTAGGCTCACCTATTGGTAACCATTTCATGCCTGAAACCCACTATCAAAATTAACAATAATTTGTTAATAGGAATGTTTGTTGCTGTACGAGGACTAGACACACTAGGGGAACAATTTTCTTTACCGACCTGCCCTGGATTTTTCAATATCTTTCATCCGTATGACCCAGTGGCATACCGAATCGAATCTCTGATTAACCCGCAGCTTTCTGTGTTAAAACCCGTGTTAATACCACATCACAAGGGGCGAAAAAGGATGCACCTGGGTAATTACTTTATACTTTTCTACTTGATTAATCTGATGGTATGTTTTTTTTTTAGAATTAAAAGAAACGATGGCTAGGGTTGGAACGGATTTAAAGCAAAAAGTCGTCGCTACTATGAAAAGCACGTGGAATTCGCTGTTTCAGGTAGGCTTATTCAACAATAACAGACCTCAAGACACCTCAAGCTTGGAAGCTGAAATGAATAAAGTGTTAGAACAAGAACTCGCTAAAGAACAAAATGATGTTGTTAAAGACACTGAAGAACCAGTCGAAGTGGAACCTACAGATTTATGCCTTGGGTCTCTTAATAAAGGGCGACGGGTGGATTACGTATTACAAGAAGCACCGTTTGAGTTCTTTAACGAATACATCTTTGCTCTTACAAGTCATGTTTGTTACTGGTGAGTGTGATTTGAAATGTGTGCTGAATTGTTGGAAGTGCAAGTTTTTGATTTGCAGGGAATCCGAGGACACTATTTTGTTAATTTTGAAAGAAATTTATGACTCGTTGGAAATCACGACCGACAATCAAATTCCTCAACAGACTATGACTATTGAAAGACCTCCACCGTCACCTAAATCTTCTCGTACCCCGTCAAATCAACAGGCTTTACTTGGCATGGACCCGACCGCACCTATAGCCAGAAATACTAACTTGGGACCACCACCTATGTCTGGTTTTGTAAGAAAAACCTAGTTCCATTGCTTTACTATGATGAATTTCCAGTCAACTACCTGTATATAATCACACTAAAGAAATCACCGCGGCTAGTTTTTTTGTTTATGTTAATAATTTATAACTGGCTGTGATGTTCATGTGTATATATTTCTGTTCTGGAGGCTCTCTTGGAAAATGAAGTGCCAAGTTGACCATTTCATTCAGTTTTAACAGTGATTAGACGGGAGTAGACAGAGAGATTAAAGTAATAATTTATTTTTAATTACATTGTTTTTTGTATAAAAAGTTGTTTCTTAATAAACTGTTTTTTTTTTCTTACAATTTCTTTTCCTATTAAAAAGCAATTCAATTCAAACCTGTTTTAAAATAAACCTTGATTTTTCTCCTTTATTGATAAAAAAGCCAAATCATGTTTAATTTCCGAGTAAAAAGTAAAATATGAATCAACAAAAATAATTTTTTTTATGCAAATAAGGTCTTGCTATTATTTTTGACTCGTAGATGTCGCTGCTTTGTAACTAATTCTTTTTCACTAAATATAAAAAAAATAATTTTGAAAGCAATAATTCATACATGCTTACACAATCTACAATTAATGAATAATCAATCAATTAATATTTCTAATTAAAGCATTGAGTAAAATATCTCAGTCAGCGATCACAATGGTTCACAATTGTGATTTTTTTCCACAGTTGGTACCTACTGTTTACCTTCTGCATGTGAGGTTATATTTGTCACTTTTTTAGGTTAAGTCGTAATAAAAGGAAATAAAACAGTAATTGAAATGAAACATTTCCATATAACGTTTTGCAATTGGAAGAGACACTAAAACTAAAATGTTGCATATTATTAAAATAAATAAATAGGTTCGAAAGAAAATGAACAGATCCGTTCTAAGAAAATTGCTGATTAAAAAGCGTTGCCCCCCTGCTCATTATTTATGTACTTGGTCGCCTCTGGCAAACGCGTTTAACACCAGACCAATCCCCAGAAGTAGTTTTAACTTTGATAAAAGCGTGGTAAGATTTGAATACAACTGTATTCATGATGTATCTTAAGATTTTATATTTCAGGGCCTTTTCAATGTACCTGAGTTGCAGTCTTACGAAGGGTTTGAAGTACTCAAAGAAAAATGTATCATCCAAACAGATCATCTTATCAAGGAAGCGGTTAGCGATACAAGAACCCGTAAGATGGTCGAGGTGTTCGATGAGTTATCAGACTCGCTTTGCAAAGTTGCTGACTTAGCGGAATTCATTAGGCTAGCACATCCTGTGCCAGTGTTTTCACGAGCTGCCGAGTCAGCCTGTGGGGCCACTAGTGGAATCGTAGAAAAGTATTAAACCATCATACATGTAAATATTATGAATGCACAGTCATTTCAGGTTGAACACCGACACTAAGTTATACAATGCTCTTAGACAAGTGGTGAAAAACGGTGATAAAATTTCAACAGACGAAGTTGATAATCATGTAGCCGCACTATTTTTATTTGATTTTGAACAGTGTGGAATTCATTTACCTGAAAGCAATCGGCACAAAGTCGTCGCTTTAAATGATTTGATTTTACAACTCGGACAACAATTCGTTGGATCTGCCTCGAATGCGAGAGTAATCAAGAAAAATTCGGTACCTGAATTCATCAAGAACGTGTGCGTCAATTTTTTTTTATTATAAATTCAAATGAAATGTTAAATTTGTTTATTTGCAGCTTCCCCATCGAAGGTGACAATGTTATAGTACAAAGCCTAAACGCAGACTCTTCGAATCCAATAGTCCGGGAACTATCATACCGTGTGTTCTTGCACCCGGATTTTCAACAAGAATATTTGCTCACAGAACTTTTGAAGGCACGGTATGACCTTGCAGTTACTTGCGGCTTCCCTACTTACGCTCACAGAGCATTAAACGGCAGCATGTTGGAATCACCTGCTTCAGTCATGGAATTCCTGGACATCCTATCAAGAGATATAAAAAGTAGAGCAGAGGAAGATTTTAAAGTGATGAATTTAATAAAGAAGTCTGAATACCCAACATCAGCACCGTTGTCAGCCTGGGACATACCATATTACACTCATAAAGTAAAAAAAGAACAATTTAAAGTTGCCAGCTCTGAATACTCTCCGTATTTTTCACTAGGGGCATGCATGGAAGGCTTAAATATACTTTTAAATCACCTGTATGGAATAACGTTAGAAAACACGGTGACTGCCCCAGGGGAAACCTGGGTGGACGATATTTATAAACTAGCAGTAAAACATGAAACTGAAGGTTTACTGGGGTACATTTATTGTGATTTTTATGAGCGAAGTGGCAAGCCAAACCAGGATTGTCACTTTACAATTCGTGGAGGCAAAGTTTTATCCGATGGGAGTTATCAACAACCAATCGTTGTAGTAATGTTAAACTTGCAGTTACCGAGATGGTCTAGTCCTTCACTGTTATCACCAGGAATGGTTGATAATTTATTTCATGAAATGGGGCATGCCATGCACTCTATGTTGGCTAGAACTTCATATCAGCATGTTACTGGCACTAGGTGCAGTACGGATTTCGCTGAAGTACCTTCAGTTTTAATGGAGTACTTCGCATCAGACCCTAGGGTGCTAAAAAAGTTTGCCAGGCATTTTCAGACTAAGGAAATGATTCCGGATGAGATGCTCCAAAGACTGTGTGCATCAAAGAATTTGTTTATGGCAAGCGAAATGCAACTCCAAATATTTTACTCGATTTTAGATCAGTTGTATCACGGACCTCATCCCTTAACAGGAACAACCACCGAAGTACTAGCAGAAGCTCAAAATAAATATTACAATTTAGAGTACGTACCTAATACAGCTTGGCAATTACGCTTCAGCCATCTATTCGGGTACGGAGCAAAATATTATTCGTATTTAGTATCGAAAGCTTTGGCATCGTGGATTTGGCAAACGTACTTTGAGAAAGACCCGTTCTGTCGAACACAAGGTGAACGTTACCGGAGAGAATGTCTAGCTCATGGTGGTGGCAAACCCCCCTGGCAGTTAGTTGCTGATTTTTTGCAGAGAAAACCCACCCCAAGTCGTTTAGCTGAATCTTTAGTACACGAGATTGATACTAAACTCGAGAAATTAGACTGCCTTAAAGATATTTACAGAAAAATTAAGTAGTAAAATCAATCCTTAGTTTTTTATATTCCTCAGTAAAAAAACAGAACTTTTTCAAATAAACTGTTCACCTGCATTTTGTTGTTGTAGGTAATGTTTCTAGGTGAAGCATTTATTATTAAATTTGACTTATTTATGTTGACAGTATCTGAAGTTGTTTGGTTCAAATCGAAACCTTTTATTATTACAAAAGAATTTTGCAATAAAATAATTTTATTGTAATCAGTAAAGCTCACAAAAAAAAATGAATTAATTATATGTACAGCTATTACTTATGGTATGTGCTATATGTACATGCAAAAAATTCAACTAGGTATTTTACAATATCAAGCGAAAAGCACTTGTATAAGGGCAATCTTTAAAAACATGTAGCACATACTGTAAGATAGACATTTAAATATAGTTTAAAATCTGCATGAATTACAATATGACCCTCATGAACCAATAAATCGATGGACAATTCACGCAGCATAAGTTTCTTTTTAAGAATTAGATTTTATTTACAATTACTAGTTACAGTCAAATGTAACATCCGCTCATGTTTATGATTTATGTTAAAAAGACTAGATGTACGGCAATTGAAAACTGGTCTTGTCAACAAAACTGTCAAAATTTACTTGTGAATAACAAATCTATTGAGGGAAGGTTGCTTATGCCACATAGTTATATTGATTGGGATTATCTTTGTCTCGTTCCATGTAATCGCGATCGATAAGAGATTCGATTCTCTTTTTTAAATCGGCAGGCTGGAACAAAAATCTGCATCAGATTTTAAATAATACAAACGCGATTAATTACCTTAACTGGAAATTTAAGCTGCACGTACAATTCGCTAATCAGTAAATTGTGACTCAAAGTCTTACGCATTTTCATAATTCTTACAATTGCTGCATCTATTTGGTATTGACGATCTTGATAAACTCGTTCTTCAGTCGCTTTTTGTTCTTCAGTCTAAAATAAAAATTATTCACCAAATTATACTTGGTATTTAAAACAAAACAAAAACTCACCGTTTCCTTCATTTGAATTTGGTTAATTTTAATGCGAAATAGTTTATTAGTAAAATCATTATTAAATCTAAATTTATCCAAGTCATCGATATCTCTCCCTTTAGGATATTTATTTAAGACTCTAGCTCTTCCGCAAGCCAATGATTGTAAGGTACGTCTCAATTCACCGTCTTCGATGTTAGTAGCAGCCTTTATATATTCAAACCCAAGTTCGTTAGCAGTATTAAACAATAACAGCACGAGTGATTGGAATAACGAAACAACAAGTTCTTTTAACCCTAATTTGAAGCTAGCTCGTAATACGCAGTGCCCCAACGTAGGCTGCCACTGCAGTTTTCTTCCACTGTGCTTGCTAAGATAAAATTTATTAAAAACATCTTGAAACTGTAACATTTGTTCGGGGATGGTGACATCCATCGGTATATATGTCGGCCAGTAGCCCATAGTTAAAATATTGACGGTCATATCTAATGGCACAAGATCTCGATTTATATTCGAAATGTGCTGTTTAAAGGCAACGTTGATATCTTTACTTAACTCCATATCTTTAAACATTCCCTCCAATTTCAAAGTGAAACCTCCACCGCATTCTTGTTTTAATTTACTCAACATGCTCTTTTCCGCATCTACACTAGCCGACTTTCCCACTAACAATCTTTTCGCTAAATCTTTCTTGTAGAATGCTTCAAACACATCCTTTCCATGTATAAAACGAAAGAGAACCATTATTTTATCTAAAAGTTTTTCCAATTCTTCTTCTGTAGCTTCCTTGTTACCAGCTCTCAATTTTGAGTCCACAAACTTTGCTAAACAATAAAAATAATATGATTAGCCTATCTTAATTTTTTAATATTACATTACAACATTTAATTTATCTTAAATAGCCATTCAATCTCGTGTTTTGAATTGTTCAAGTCACTCGAGAATTTTTATTATAGTTTTATGTTACTGGAGTCAATTCACAAGGAATTTTTAATGGAATCAGGTTCATAACAGTTAATCACTTTTATGGTGTCATTCAAGACGGGATATTTGGTTTCAAATTTATGAAGGCTACTATTACAACTGGAAAACAAAAGTATTTAAAGCACTTACAAGAATTGTATGGATTATTTAGATAAAAAAGCTTTTGTAGAAATTTCAAATAAAAAAAATTATATAGATTCTTACCAATGAGTTCTGCCGGTTTATTAGCTCTCTGATTGATGAAAAATTCAAATGCTTCTTTTAGAGAATTACTAAACTTCTCGTTCTTATTAAAACAAGTGGCAACTATGTTATCCATAATATCTTTAAAGTCGAGCAGTTCCTGAACCATCGTCTTATCTTTCTCAGGATCTATAACAATGGTGCGACCTCGCTTTTTGATATAGGCATTGAAAGCAACACATAATTCGGCATGTCCGTTTTTAACTCGACCGAACAAAACGTACAACAATGATAAATCATGAAGGCGGTTGCCTTCTAATAATCCGTCGAGTCCCTTCTGGAGGATGTTATTGATGTGTTCGCTGAGCAATTGCTTTTCTACATTATGTATCAGTTGGTATCTAGTGCTGCAATCCAAGTAATGCAGCACACGCTCGTTTTCTTCATTGATACGTTTGTCGACGTGAGCCAAATATTCAGGTACCTCCAGTTCTTGCATTAAGCGTTGGCCTTCAGCTGCATACAAGCGTTCGGTAGCGATGAGGAATTTAGATTCAAACGCTTTATCATAAATTTGTAAGTCGGTGAGCATTCGCAATAATGATTTTAACAAGGTACGATCCACTGCATCTCCTTGCCTTTCCTTCTCTATAAGCATTAAAAGTCCCTCGACGACACGTGTTTGCACCAGGGTGTATTGTAAAATGTACAATCTAAATAACTCAAGACCCATATCCCAAATTGAAAGTATGTGCGGATTTTGAAGTACGTATGTTCGGTCTAAATAAAGGAAGATGCTTCGAATCATAATCATTTGACGACAGTGATATTGCCATGTTTCGTTCATCTTTTTGAGAAATAGAAATCGATCCATCGATTCAGCTAGGAATTGTTCGATGTTATGACGAACATGACCTTCCGTTAGGCATCTTAAATTACTATAAAGAGAATGTGCCATCTTATGATTGCACATGTTTTCCACGGCCTGATATAATTCTTCCAGAGAATACTTATTGGGTTTGGACTTTTGAATGGCCAGCACGGCACTTTTCAGCTTTTCCCATGTCTGTTCAGTATAATCATCGGGTAATTTGGGTTCGCCTTAAAAAAACGATTATAAAAACTTGTTAAACATGAAGCGTAACAACTTACTTTTAAGGTTCTTTATGACAATCTTTTTCGTTGCTGTTGGTTTAATATTCAGAATGTTGAGATTACGGTTCAAGCCGTTCGAGGAAATGGCAGAAAAATTCGCCCTTTTATTTCTCTCCGAGGAATTGTCGCTCATGTTTTCATCAATTTCACGTTCTGCTTCTCGTTTTCTCCTCACGCTAATGGTAGAGTGGTCACTGGGGCCCCTTAATGTTATGGGACAATTGTCCTGCACGTTTCTACCGTGTCTTGACATAGAACATTACACACGCCAAAAATTAAATAAATTCGAAGAAATACGTAAAATAAATACAGCAATTCCTTATTAAAATTGTTCGAAACACTAGATGCAAAGCTGTCATATAATAATAATAAATAATAATTTCGTAAATGTTGGACACAGTGCGCAGGTACTACCTGTACCAAAAACATTTCAAGTTCGACCGCCAGTTTTAAAAATATTTCGTTTAATTAAGTGTATAAGACTCTTTAAGAACAAAAATAAAACAACGGAAAGATAATGACGATTGCAAATCACCCAATGATTACCTTTCTTTGTGGTCATAATATTAAATATTTGGTACTTGGAGTCGACTGATGCTCAAACATCACTTTCAGATTATTAATTAATCGTTTTTACCAAATAAACACTTTATATGGCTGTCAGTAGCAAAAAGAAGTAATTACGTAAAACGTCAAGAATAAATATCCTAGTTAGCATGCGTCCTACTGATTTACACCTTAATTATAGGTTTCTAGACTTTAATAAAAGTTATTAAGATGTTGGAACAAAAGGTACGCTCAGTGGCGTTGCTAGGGAATGGTATTTTTGCTCAGAAAACCAAGCATTCAATGCCACTTATACTCGTCTCATAACATTACGAGATTAATCGAATTAAAATGAAATGAAATGAAACAGTAAACAAAACAATACATTGAATTGAGAATCGCAAAAATAAAGCATAAATAAAAACAGATTTTTTAAGTCTATGATGTCGAAATGACGCTCTCGAAACTCGTGAAAATACACAAAATTACGTTATCAAAAACTGTTCTATTATGAATTATACAATACTTAACGTAAACATTAACGGCATAGTAGCTATTTTTTTACAATAAAACATTTATTATATCTAATACAACATTAATTACCTGATCATTTTTAAACGACTGTTTGACGTTGACATCTTGCACTGTAACTGAACAACTGAACCACTTAAATCAGTGCTGCCACATCTCTAACGTGCGATGTCTTTAAACATTTGTAGTCGTCTACCACTGTTTCTTTCAACTAATTTTCTCCTCGCTATAGCTTTTCTATATTAATTATTACTTATTTTAAATGCACTAATATAAAACGCTAATGACTTTTACTATCTCCACTTTTTACTACTAGATGTCACTTGTTCATCACGCGACACTCAAGTTTATATTCTACAAATGCCTTGTTAATAAAATCATTTATTTACGTTAATTATTGCTAAACCTATTGATTTATTAATGATTTGCTATTTGTAATTTATGAATTTATGGAAGTAGAAAATTTTAGGTTGGTGACGCTGAAGAGAAATTCAATATGGTTGACTTTGACGTCATTTATGTAATGTTGATATTTATCATATGATTGCCAAATTGTTTGTGATCAGCGATTATTTGCTTATTATTTAAAGATGGATCCATCTCACGAAGTCTGCAAAAATTTAATAAAATGGTTCCAGACTTTGAAAGCTGATAGGGCAAGATCAGTAACAGAAATAAGCGATGGTGTTGCTATTGTGCATGTGTTGGTCCAAATATCTCCAGAACACTTCGAGAAACTCAAACCTAAAATTAAAGTTGATGTTGGATCTCATTGGATGATAAAAGAAAGCAACCTAAAAAAAATCAACGAGTGCATCTTGGAGTATTACCAAGATGTGCTTAATGCACAAATTTTGGATATTGGGAGGCCCGATGTTACGAAACTTGCCAAAACTAGTGATCTCATACAGCTTGGAAAGCTACTGCGACTAATTCTAGGTAATATTGTAATAAAACTGTTTTGTTTTCATTTTTGAAATAGTGCAACATCACTGTTTGAACTTGGGCTTTCATTGGATCTTTGTATATAAAACACAGTGTAAACTAAATATTTTGTTTCAGGATGTGCGGTAAATTGTGAGCGACAGCAAGAATACATAACACAAATAATGTCCCTGGAGGAGTCAGTACAACAGTGCATCATGTTGGCTATACAACAATTGGAAGAAGTAACAGGCGGGCAAGGTCGTTCAGGTATCAGCCTGTTAGGTTTGGATACCGATTCGAAGGTTTTGAGACTAGTCGGCGAATTAGATGCTGCCAATGAAGCCAAAGAAATGTTGGCCCAACAATGCCACAACTTAGAAAACCAAGTGCAGTCGCTTCAAGAAGAGAAACAGGTGTTGTTCTCAGAAAATCAAGTGCTTGCAACTCAGTTGAATGAGAAGCAAATGCTTGATACAACACGCAGCCCCGATAAACGTAGACAGGTTGAGTTATTAAAAGAAGAGTTATTCAAAGTCGAGACCATAAGAGATGACTACCGAGCAAAAATTCTTGATCAGGAGAAACAAATTTCTGGATTGCAGGAAAAAGTGGCCGAGCTACAACTTGCAGCAGAAGCAGCGAATCGTTTAAAAGACGAGGTCGATGCTCTAAGAGAAACTGCCGATAAAGTGCAGGCTTTAGAAGTTGCAATCACTTCATACAAGAAAAAGCTCGAAGATTACACAGATACCAAAAAGCAACTAAAAATCCTGGAAAATAAAAATGTGGAATATTTGCAGTTAAATTTAAAATATGAAGAAGAACTTAAAAAACACAGCGTTTGGAAAAGCCAAATGGAACTATACAAAAACCAAGTAGCAGAGCTGCAACAGAAACTAGATGAACAGATGCAGAAAAGTGACAAAGCAGTTTTTATGAGCAAAAATTTAGAATCAAAGTACGAGGCTGCTCTAGCAGAAAAGGATCGAATTGCTAAAGAACGTGATTCACTTCGAGAAGAAAACGAAGAGCTTAAATTAGGACAACCGAAAGGAGAACGTGGTGCAGCTATGGCTCAGGAGTTAATCCCGACAGAGATGAAGGAACGCTTGCGTTTTCTGGAAAAAGAAAACGCAACTTTGAGAGCAAACAATCAAGATGCAGTCGCCAAACAAGCCATGTTGGATGATGCTTTGAATCGGGTTAAGAAGCTGACAGAAACTAACAGAAATTACAACCAGAGAAATTTGGAACTCGAAGCCCAACTGGAAGATCAACAGAAACCACGTGAACAGACCACCACTGTGAGCTTGAAGGAATATGAACAGAAAATATCTACGCTTCAAGAAGCATTGTCTGCAAAAGAAAGTGAACTGCAAAATGTGCAAGCCAAATATTCGAGGAATCTAGAGAAGGCTAGGGAAGTCGCTATGAATTTAGATTTGCGAAGTAACGGCAGCATCGAATCAATTCGTTCAAACAACATGAAAGAATTGGAAGAGAAATTAATTACTAGCGCTTTTTACAGATTGAGCTCAACTTGTCATCGTGAAGCAGTCGATGAAAGATTAGCACTTCTAAGTGCTGGGCAAGGTCAGTCGTTTCTATCAAGACAAAGGCAGCCTACACCGAGAAAGCAAGTTATACCATTTAAATCAAAGTAAACATAAAAGTATTTTACATTATTATTAGATTTATTATGCATTTATTGTTTTAATCAGCATTGAATTCTTTCAATATCCAATATTGTGTTATTGTAATTATACTATTTAAATGTCAGTGTTAACTTCCTCTCTTTGTTTATGTAAGTATTATATGTTTTATTTAGTTTTTGATGCAGGTAAATTTTATTAAAAAGTATTATTGTGATAAAATATGATGTAGCAAACGTGTGCATGGTATATGATAATCATCTTTTTAGAATATCCCACGTTTGTTTAATGTGTAATAGAAAAATAAATGTATTACTGTGATGTAATAGTTGCAATCTATTTATGTGAAAATATAAAATTTGTTTTTAAATAGACAAATATATATATGATCAATCTTTGTATTGTGAATACATAAATATAAATGTTATGATCTAGTTTGCAGTGTTTTGATAATAGTGATTTTTTTATTTATATATAATAAGAAGCAATTTAGGAATTTTATATAGAAGACAAGCTATTTAGAAAGTTTTATTTTATAATAAAAGCAAGTACATTTATCCTATTCCAAATATGACACAAACTTGAGCAAAAAATTACTATTAATAATAGGTATCTTAAAAAATGAACCATTCCAATAATTCTATCTCCCAATCAACCATACCAAAAAAAAGAAAGGCTTCAAAATATAATATGAAACTTGATTATAAAACGAATGGAATGATCGCCTTTCTTCTGGGATAATCTTTAAACTCCTTTTTGTAAGCTTTGTGCTTGCCTATTGCCCATACAGTCATTTGATACATGCCAGCAAGTGTGAAAAGGAATGCTGTAACAGAAATAAAACATTTTGCTCTTGATTTGCAAGCTTTGTGAACTTCATCTTACCTGGAATGCAATTTGTAATAATAGAAAACCCTAACCAAGCTCCGAATTCGTAAGTATAATTAGGGCAGGACACGTAATTGAATAATTGCGTTAAAAAATTTCCATTTGGTTGTGGAATTTTACGCACTGTAGAGCCAGGAGGGCGTAAATCACGAAGGAGAAGGTGAATACTCAAATTACCCAATTCACAAACCTATCGACAAATTAAAACTCGACTCGTTTTCTTTAATGTATACCCATGTTTGATACATACGGTGAAAATTGCTGTTCCAATTATGACCTGCACCAAGCTAGGCGATGTAAACAGCGGGTGATTAACATGCAATGCTACGTACGCAGCAAAACCCCAATAGTATCCACAGTTTTTAAATAAATTCCTGATCGGCATCGTTCCATGTGAGAAGCGATGGACAAACACCGTTTCGTACAAGCGTTTAACATAGTGAAATGTCCAACAGCCTAATGCAATGCTAGAAGAAATAATTACACACAATATTTTTGTAATAGTTATGTAAAGGCTCTTATAAATTAATATTTTACAAACAAACGTGTTTTAAATTTATTTAAGAAAGTGTCACTTACTACGCAGTTGTAGTGAATGGATAAGCATCACCTCCTTTATCACCATAAATAATATGAGGTCTTAAAGCAAACAAACCATATAAAACTGGAGGTCCAAGATACTCTAATATAAAAACTGTCCTCCAAGATATTTGTGGCCCTAAATCCTTTATGTATATATTTGAAGAATCTTGTAAACCTAAGTCGATTAAAGTTAAACTGTTCTTCAAATCTTTTCCTTTGAGATCAGTACGAGCAGACTGACGATCTACATACAACTTGGGCTTTTGCTTCGCCACTTCTTTTTTAACATCACCAATCGTAGCAGCTTGTGGCACTTGTATTTTACACAGAAGTGCATTTGTGGTTGAATAAACATTAATCTGTGCGTATAAATAAAATTGTTAGGAAATTGAGAAAAAAAATTTAAAAAATTGGGGACTAACCTCCATTATGACTTGCTCTTTCACACGTGCTTCAATTATTCAACTAACTTGCGTATGTTGCGGATATTTACCTCGGGTCGACGTTTATTTAAATAACGTATGCCATTAAAATTCCATTATCGATAATTACAGCAGCAGACAATTAAGGACCTTGATTGGAATTTGGAAAGTCAAAGCAAGCTGAAGTGAAAGCGCGCCATCTTTTGAATTTTATTGGAACTGGAATCAGACTGAAACTTGTTTTCTCGTGGAATCCTCAACGCAGTGGCGTAACATTTATTTTTACAGAAAAATTAATTTCTTTTTAATATTTATTAAAAATCAAGTTCCTATGTTAAAAATGTCGGTAATTATTTACATACAAAAGCAAGTTAACGTATGAAGATGAAATTTTGCACATAGCACCACTATATAATATATTGTCTGGTAACACTATTTTTATTTCGGGCTCGCTGTTACTTTAGCAGAAAAAAATATTTAAAAACACATTTATATGGCCATGATTGTTTTATAATATTTGACGCGTATAGCCGGTGATATAACCAATGATTAGAAAAGGATAGAAAACTCGTCGTGTCTGTAATTATTAGTTAGAGAAGGACAACACAGCGATTTTAATTACCTATTTTTTTAATTACAAACGGGGTGTTTGTCCCAAATTAATTATAAGTGCATTTGTGCATTTGCATTTGCATTTGCATTACAGTTAATTGTAGAACATGTCCTCCAAAATTTCGTCCCCAAATTTAATGTAAGTAGAAAGGCCATCGATGTTCCGTGAAAATTATATACAAATAAATTGGTTTGTTGTTCATAAATAAATTACAACATTGGATAAATTAAAATTTAGATATAATTTAGATTGATATTTGAAAAAGAAACTGGTGAATATAAGAAGGTGAAAACGCATACGTTAAATTAATTTTAAAGAAAGAAAATGGACAGTTTATCAATGAATTTCTGCAAATAAATTCGATTCTCTTCACAAGATCTATGATATAATAAGATTTGCCAAGTTGGGAAGTTAAACCAGAAAAATTAAATTACAACATAATTAATGCGCTTACTTTTTCTAGTCCTCGTAGATTATAATAGTGACAGAAGGTTAGTTCGCGTTTATGTTTGGATTTCTCCCTGATTAAAAGTGTGAGGGAGAGTGACTGCGTTTCACTGCATGTAAAAGTGAATAAAAGAATCGCTCCGAGTAAACCGAGAGTAAACGCCAACTTAAACATAGCTGCTTTCTTTAGCTTAAAAGTTTAAATCGTGATTTGTTCCAACAAAACACTTCAAATTTGAATTATTGATTAACAGTGCACCTGTAATTAACTGTAGTTTAAATCAAACGAATCTTAAAGATAGAAAAATTCAAAAAGAAAAGGATCCCATTGCCAATCAGGATTGAAATTTTACAAAGAGTGTTTGCAAAGAAAAGTCTATATAATAAAAATAATGCGACCAATTTAAAATATTATTTGTAATAAAAAGCTAGTGTTTAATATCTTTACTTTTGTGCCGATGAATGAATGAACTGGGATGTACAATTGTCTGCATCTAAAGTGTTGATCGAGATAAATAAATAAATTAATCAACGGTTTGACACTTCTGTGAGCCCTGTAACACAATGTTTTCTGCAGAAGATGCGTTTTAGGTGAGGACGACTGTACCTACTTGCAGGACGATCGGCGTTGAGCCGAGCTGTACATGTTATTTCTGAGCGGGATTTTTGTAGGGATTGTCTAAAGAGGTTTGCACTGTAGTATATAAATAAATAATATATTATTTTTTTATTTACAATTATAAACCAGAATTTGATAAATTCTTTAGTAAAAGGAAAAGTAATGAGTAAAATGTTTCAATCTTTTATTAAAAAGTTCAATTGACAAATACAATTTATAAAAAAAAAACTAGCTTATAATATTGCGAATAATTATCAACATTGAGAGTAGCTACTCTATATATGTATACATCCATACTTACACGCGCACACACATAAAGAATCAGACGAAAAAGTACGTATTATGTATACATAAATACTTACATATACATAAATATATATACATGAATACGTACGGTCGAACAATGATGCAGATGACATGGTTATAAGAGTAACTTAGAAGTAACAGAGAGCTATTTCTTCCAGCTAATACTAGTTTAATTCGAAGAACTTAACGACTAATGCATACTCAAATATACAAGTGATATCCATAAATCAGTACCATTGAAAATAAAATGAGTCTGCTAAAAACTGTACCTCAATAGTTTTGAATTGAGCAGCCATTTTTAGAAAACGACATTATAAGTAACATTCATAAAGCGTAAGTCAGGTACGTTTTTTAATATCCTTTTTTTTTTGTAAAATGACGTATTTATTCCAGGAGGTGGCATGTGCGAATACTTAGGGACGCGTATGCCTCTCATCTGTAGAATTTCGTGCCGGCAAAGACTCGGAGGAACCACCATCCGAAGAAGTGGCCGTTTTGGCATCACACGCGATGCTATGGCTTGTGTCTTATATACACACACAATACTCATAATGTAACAAATATTTGAAGCTATGTACAGTTGAGTCTGCTGCAGTGATACAGGCA
This sequence comes from Prosopocoilus inquinatus, assembly GCA_036172665.1. NCBI lineage: Eukaryota > Metazoa > Arthropoda > Insecta > Coleoptera > Lucanidae > Prosopocoilus > Prosopocoilus inquinatus. The sequence continues at coordinate 13,282,930 of CM069880.1, read as the reverse complement.
TAACGAGTGCACCTATGAGATCATCATTCACATGTCACCATCACTTACTACATTCAATGCTATTGATCACAATATATTTTTCAAATAAAACGGTGATCGAACAAATAACTAACAATAACTTATGATCGAAATTAATTAAATCAACACTTTTTTTCATATAAACAATAATAAAATTCTCAACATTTCGTTTTGTCTTAAAAAAAAATAATATGATTTAATAAAACAATCACAACAAGCAGAATCGGGAGTACGTGCGTTTTTTTTCCTTTTAAGTATAAGTTGAGCCGATCAGTGGTCCGATAGTTCCACGAACGTGATGTCGAATAGGTCCTCGTCCACCGTTTTCAATTCTAACAGGAACAGATCTTCGTTGCAATAGTATGCCACCATGTCATCGTCAATCTTGGCCATAATGCTGTAAAACACATCTCCATTAGCTATGGCCGTGCGTGGAACCATCGTGGATAATGTTAGTCAAGTTAAGTTTCCCTCGCACTACCACTACAGACTCAAAATCTAACTTACCCTTTTTTGTTTTTGCGATACAAGTTATTTATGCTCGAAGCAGAAATTTTGTACTTATTCTCAATCTGCAAAATAAGGAAAACAGAATTAATTTTCCGATTGCAAAGGTAATGAATTTCTGTCTTTCTTCATTTAGCATAGATTTAGAAGAAGTACTGAGCTTTTGAGTAAAGTGCGCGCAAATGGTGGTAGCGAGGTGATTTTATTTCGTCGTCGAAGAGGTGTTCGTACGTTTAATGATCGTGTTAATCGACATGCTAAGTTTAGTTATTGTTATTGACCGAATGAAATGTAAAAGCCCAGTACATCCAGGTCCATGCATGTTAAGCAGGAAGCGAAGCCAGGATGTGCGATTTCAGATCTTTATTACTTACAGCATTTAGGAGTCCCGCCGTCGTCGGAGGTACAACATGTAGAGGAGTATAAACTTCTTCGGATTCTTGTCGGACGTACAACATGACTCTCTCGTTCAAAGGGGGTGGTCCACCTCCTCCCATTCCCACCGTCGCCGCACCAATTATTTTTGCCCGCTTCAACGGAGGCGAGAAAACCCCATTATCTGCACTCAAGCTACTCTCCAAAATATTATCCTTTTTATCAGCATCTGGCGGAAAATGATTGTGAAATTTTAAAGTCGGCGTTGTAGGTGGTTTCGCAGCCGGATGTAGCAAAAACGGCGATCCGGACTTTACGTGTTCCACAGGTCCATTCAAAGATCCATCCGTATCATGTCCGTAAAATCCTTGCAGTTCCATCGGAGTCAGCTAACGAAATACAACCAGTCTTTTTCAAAAAAACCAAACAAAAAAGAATCAGTTTACTATATACTAACCTTATCGATATCTTCCGCTGGCGAAAACAACACTGGAGGTTTGGTCAAGTCAGTCATCGAATAAAACTCGGATCTTTCACACATGGGGTGGTAGAGTTCATCCAGTTTCTTGCGTCCGGTTGCCGTCATCTTACGTTTTGCCGCGCGTCTTTCTTCATCGCGCGTTTTGCGCTCCGCACCCTAAAAACCCAATCATTTCCTTGACGGTTCTCTCAAAACACACATTTCCAAAACAATACCTTATCACAGAACACCTTTATTTGGCAGTAACCGCGATGATATACGTTTGCATCACGTGGGTCTTCGTATGTGTCGATTTGTAAATGTAAGGGAAGTCCCTATAAAAATAAACACATTTTCTTTCTCTAATTTCATTGAACCAACTTTAACTTACTATTACTAGTTCAGGTAATAAAAATGTGCTGCAATTAAACAGAAACTATAAAAAAAATTTAATTTTACTCCCTACTCTACATACTACTGCCGTTCAAAAAAAAAAAGTTAAGTTTTTAAAACAGCTGATCATTAACTTTAGGAAAAGATAATAGTTTAATAAAGCGAAACGAAACGAAATAGAATAGTACTATGCTACAAAAAAATAAAATTACAAAAAGAATTAAAATGGAACGAACATCATTTGCAATCCTAAAAGATAACTTGCTACAAAAAAATAAAATTACAAAAAGAATTAAAATGGAACGAACATCATTTGCAATCCTAAAAGATAACTACCTATGTAGTATATCCAAACTACCATCCTGATAGAAGGATAAATAACTGTCAGAAAATGTATGTAAGAATACTGTAATACGAAATATAGTAATTTCTTGATACTGTAGCCCCCCAAAGAAAGATAACTGTTATAAGAAAATGGTATAGGTTACTGTAAACTGAAAAAAAAAAAACGATAATCATTCTATGAATCAGAAAAAGAGAACTCCTTGGAAAAGTTAGCTGTTTTATGATGAAACAGATTAATATTGCAATCTTGAAAAATCAGGTGATTGTTTTACGAAGTAAAAGAGGGCTGTAAGGTAGAAAAAAAAAGGAAAACTGCTTCGAGGGTGTAATCCTGAAATAAGGTCGACTACTTGGATAATTCTTACGTTACGAAAAAAAGGGATAGCAATAAGATACTGTAATATAGAGATGGAATAGAACAGTATTGTCCTGAAAGAAGATCGGAAAATTGTACATATTGTTCTCTAAATAGAATAAATAAATTATAGAAATGGAAGAATAGAGGAAAGATGTTTCAGTTTTGTAGTTGTTATTATAGAAATGAAAATGGCCTAAAAGAATTTAACTTATTATCCAAAAGAAATTTCCAAAAATTTTGAAAAACATGGAATGGCTCCAGATATTTTTGATAGCTGGGGGCTGTCTAATCCCGTGTTGATATATTTCTTTTAATAGAACTTTTTCATTGTTGATTGGGGAAATTATACAAAAACAAAATTGGCCACCTACCTTTACACCTTTTTGGCTACTAAAGTCAGTACTTAAACATTGAACGGCAATATTAATCTGAAATAATTAAGATCTGTAAATTAGGAAGTTTTGTTGCACAACTCTACCTTAGCGGCGCTTTCTAACGGATTCCAGTAGACAGCTATGGCGTTGTGAGCAATTTCTTCGATACATCCAACAAGGCCGACACTATTTTTTGTATCTGCAAAGCGAAAGTCGACACTTGCACATATTTCATCCAGGATCATTTTCCCAATTGTAAATACTTACTTTTTATCGACATGTAAAATATGTTGCGTGAAATACAAAGAATAATTTTCTTAATTTTGAATGCATTAGGAAGAAACATGATTATAATATCTGATTACCCATTAACTCTGCCCAGCATTGTACATACATCCAAACAATAGCTACGTCATAATATATATATTTTTTTTATATAAAATTAACTTTATAGAATTTGTTGGTACGTGTGTAAGTGTAAGTGTAAGAAGTACATAGTACAATATACATAAGATGAAGATGAAATCATTCGTTAGTTACATACATCGTGAACGTATAGACCTTTGAGTTTCAGGGTCGGTAATAATAATAAATTTGTTCAGTAATCGCGTACGAGACAGTGTAATATCTAAATTACATTTTTGCGATATAATTTACGATTTGAAATTTACAAAAACGAATGGCATAATAAACAACCCCCACACAAGTGAAGCACAAAATAGTATCGAAGTCGGCCTACGGTTAACCCACGCAAAACCGAAAGGCTAAATAAAACTCGAGGAGATAGCGCACATGCGGTGTGCGAAATGCGTCAAACATAATTAAAACTAAAATAAGAACGTGTAAGGTCGTAATAATTATGAGATCGCACTTATACATGGCAACCGATTCGATTCTCAAAAGGAATTTCTTTTTAATACTGACCTGCGTCTAGAATTCGTTGTTTGACTGAGTGTTGCCTTCCGTGCCAAAATTGCCAGGCTTTGATCTCGTCCTCCGGACTTTTCTCTTCTCTAAACATCAACATGACAATGCTCTGTAAACCAAAGAGATTTTTGTTAACCGAACGGATGGCAACAAATAATTGTCCATCCATAATTCTTCGAACCCCAATAACGACAGAAATTATTTCAAATTATCCTGCACTTTTACGGCCGTTATTATTCCTTATTAACTTAGTTGCATAAATGCATATAATAATCGTTTGTGCAAATGATATAATTTAACTCAAAGCATACATGTATGTTTAATTAAAACGGCCTTGGAAATTAATTATTTTCTCTGACGTTTTTTTTTAAGGACGAAATGTTTGCATTCGTCGAACGACAAGAATTTTTAGTGCTAAGTTTTCTTCACTTTTGACTCTACGTTATAAACGGCGCAGAATTGATACAAATTAGTAAATTTATTATAATTACGTGAAATTAAATTAAAATGCAACAAAATTAACCAGTTTGTGTCATGCAATCCAGTGGCTTCCTTCGAAATAAAAACGCAAGAAATACAAATATATAAAAATAAATAAGAAAATTTAATTTATATTCGAATTCTTTCATTATTTTACAACTCAAAGATATCTGTGCAACCAATTCGACTAATCATTTAAAACAAACAATTCGCGGTAATATAAAATCGTTTGGCTTTTCAATATAAAACAATGACAAAATTTATAAATATAAGAAAATTTTCTTGTAGTTGTAAAGTAACATTTCAGACAGCACGTTTTCAACATTCAGTAGACAGATTGAATTGGTAAACTTAATCAACTATGATACTTGTTGCCATTATTTCAAAAACTGTTTGTTTTTTTATTTTCCACGATTGTAAAATTATATTGATTAGCTGAATACTGAAAATTATTTGGTGCTTGACACTAAAGGGTATAAAATTTATACTGAAAATTAAAAGAAACTTTGCTTCGTTTTAAAAAGTCAGATACGTTTGAGCAAAAGTAAAAAAAAAATTGTTCTGCGTAAAGGCTGATTTTTTTTTTTTTTTTTTTTGGTGAAACCAGTAACGGTTTAAACGTGGCAAATTAAATGGTTGAGAGATTTCTTTAGTGTCTGAATAGTTTCGACAGGTGCGATGATGACAATGGGGTATAGATCGAAACATTTCAAAGTATGATTCACGTGACGCGGCCTGAATAACGAAAGAGCGCACCTTAATTTTTGATTTATTTTCTTCGTAATGGTCAGTTTGTTTTTTCTGGAGCTGATTTGCATAAAGCTTGGCCAAAACGAGTTTTCGCCCTAGTATAAGGGTCTTGGGACGGGCGAAGATGACATCGGGGTCGCTATATTATGTCCATACCCTTTCAGAACGCAATTTTATACTTTGAAAGCTGTGTGGGAAAAACGATTTTTTTTTTTGGGCGATATCCGTTGTCCAGAATTATCATCCTGTACACTTGGGACGCTTATTGGTTTGGGAACGAGTGGTGGTTGAAATTCGTTTGAAAATCAATGTTGGGTTTACTGATGGGCTGTGAAGAAGTAAGTTCATACAAGTATGTATGAATATGTGACATTGTAACCAACGACGCACACGTATGATTCGCTCATTAACCACTGATGGAACGATTTAACCGTAATTATACCAATTAATGCGAGCAGATCTCTAATAATTATCAATAATAGCAATACGCATTATTAAAATACGGAATCCTTGCTATTTTATCATATTTCATTAATATTTATGAGACTTTCTATTAATATACCTGACTGTAACTTAGTGACGTGGATAAATCAGCAGAATTTATTAAATGCGTGTACATTCCGTACAAAAAAATACCAATAATTTCGTTTCTTCTGAATACAGATGGACGATGTATATATAGAACAGGTTCGATAAAATATGTATCGAAAAAGTCAGAGAATAAGTCTTACCTTGACAGTCTGAGATTTTAATTGTTTATCGGGATCTTGGATGTATTCTAGCGTGATACCATAGAATTGACCCTTATTTATGTACGTGATACGGTCGTCTTCGCGTCTTTGTGATGTCGAGATCGGAGTTTCTAAGAAGTACTTAAAACCAACCGGCGAAAATCTGAAAAATAATTGGTGTTTTAAGGACTAACGATGCCGGAGAAGAGTTATTTGATCGAATTTAATCGACGGGTTTAGTGTCCCTCGAGCTCGAACAGTTTTCAGGACGTGGTTCATAAAACGACGAACAAATAAAATAAAATGTAACACGTTTTATAACGCGAATTGTTTCGCTTTAAGCGGGTCAAGTGAGCAAGTAAAGTGTGTATAACACAGATGTTTCAAGTGGTATCAAATGGTACTGGATCGGGTTTGTCCAGTCTACATTACGCTTTTTACCATAATTCACACCGGGTTACACTACATTCGACCTCTAACCGTTGTTTGACCGGATGTAATAAATTTGGACAGCTACTGCAAGTGCCATTATACCAGGAATTCAAGTTCTCACGTGTATAACTTGTCGAACATGTGGTATTAAATGTAACACGAACACTAGAAATATGTACTTACATTTTTGGAATTTGTATTTTGTCGGCGTCGTTTTGACGACCGAAGTCGTGCCACGGTCGACTTCTGTTGTTGGTTTGGGAACCAGGAGATTGCGATGTCGCATTACTACGTTGACTTATAGATAGCGGGTCTAAAAGTCCGGAATTACTCTGACAAAGTTCTGTATAGTCGAACGACTGCAACAATAAAACATCTACATGCTAAATTTCCGCGCACCCTTTGCGGCACGTCGCTCCTACTTTGAAATGTTAAAAATTTAATCAGATATAAGTAAGTATAAATTAAGCAATCGCCACTTCAAGTTGGCTCGATGGAAGAAGGTGAGCACGTGGATTTTGGAAGAAACCGTAGGTGTGGTAAGTACGGGAATTTGAAGATCGCCCAATTATTCTACTAGGGTTGTCGAAATTGAGGGAAATCGTATCGTTCACCACCTAAGTAAATTTTTGATTGAAAATCGTCGGTTATATCTGATTTATTTCGACATTTCGTCGGGGGGTAAAGTGCGATGTGATTCAACGTCCTTTCTTGGTCGTGTCATAATCATAACAAAGAGTGATGTGTCTTCTAGTTAATTGGTCTCACCTGTTGCATCGTGTTCTGATCGCGGGGTGTTATAGCATCAGCACCTATGCCACTATCCGGGCTGGGAAGATCAACAGTGAGACCGGCAGCGGTAGCAGCGGCGATAACCCCCTTGTTGTGGTAGGCGCTAGATTGGCGCACGTATCTTTCGACGAAGCTGGCGGTAGAGCCGCCACCACCGGTCGCCTCATCGCTATAAGAGAGTTGGCCTTGCCGTAACTGGCCTGAATATGCAGGTTCGGGGGTGCCGGCTCCGGAGGTTACGGTGGTGAAATATTCCCGATAATAGGGGTCGGCTACGGAGAACGTGGCCGTAGAACTTCCAGGCCTTACCGTGGTAGCCGAGTAGCCGCTCCCTATGCCGCTCTGCGTGTACTGCGTCACATGATCGCCGTAAGGGATGGGGGATGGAGTTCCGCTACCACTGTGGGGGTTACTCATGGAGGCGAAAATCTGCGTGCTGTACATCGCCGGTTTGAGGCCATCCGAGGAAACAAATTCAATGGGCCCAGCGTTGGAACCGTCGGCCAAAAGACTGCTGTGAGTTGACGTTGGTGTGCCGTTTACCGACCGTGAACCGTGTTGAGGAGAGTTTAGACCCCTGTAATTTTCATCCTTGATCGAGTTGACGTCCACCACCAACTCCCCCGGCTGACCGCCACCGGAAGACACCAACACGACCTAAAACCACGAAGGTTAATCCCGAAATCAAGCGAGTTCCGGAATGACCCAAAGAAAATTTTCCTTCCGGAACAGAACCAACGCGAAAAAACTAAGTCAAGCACTACACCTAATTTTGTTCTAACCTTGTGTCGTGGTTGTTTGCTCACTATTATCGGACCATCGAGTCCGGGTGAGCTGGTGTCCAGCTTACGGTGGTGGCTCAGATCCTCCGGTTCCCGTTTGACGATCTGCAAATTCTGAGTACCAGAAGCCCCGGGCTGTGCGTATCCGACGTATTGGTTTATAAATAAACCTTGTATGTCTTGTGAACTAAGCTGGCTACTAAGAGGAGGTGTCAGCTCTAGGCCCGCCCCGGTAACCAGTCCATTGGTCCCCTTCAGTTGAGACGTAAGGATGCCGCCAGCCTGGGAACTTGTCCTGCAACAAACACATTACATCATATGTGGAGGGGTCCGACGTGCGTTGATAATGCGTATATATTTATTTGTGGTACTATGTACAAACATGCGAATCTCTAATCGATCGACTATCTTAGGAAATATTATTTTGGAATAGTTCCTCGGCAGGACTGCCTGGGTATTCTCTGACATTAAAGCAAGCCACGTGACTATGTTCGTGTAGCTGGCGCGTGGTCGCGGCATTGTGAAGGTTAGCCGGTATCGGATTAGCTGTTCACTAGTCTATGCCAGATTCTGTGACTAGATAATAATATTGGTTTAATTTATCTCGGCTTGTGTAACCAAGGAGGCCACTTACTACTATTAACTATCATTTCATTCATGGATTCGAAGGCGAATAAATTCAGTTTCAAGTACAACGCGCGCATTTTTTTCCGTTCTATGCAAAACCATTGTCATCACTCATGCTGCTATTGTATCTCCCAGCCTTTGTATATTTTCTACACCAATTTACTACTATTGTGTCAGACTTCGAAGGTGCGCGCATCTTCGTCCGCAAAAGAAAGGACCCCGAACCTACTAACCCTTTCTTCTACAACGGATGTGAAATACGACACTTTTTATCGCATCTCATTGTCGAATTATATTTATTTACATTTTAATACAGTATTTTATGTCTACCATCCTATTTTCATATCGAATACATTTACGCACTCTACATGCCACATAAAACATCCAATAATCAAACTGTAGTAGTAACAAGCTAACATTCCGCGTAATCTATACTGCAATCTAATCTTAGAGCCACATGACACGTGATGATAAATTTTCTAAATTGCCACAAGAAATATCATCGTGTCTTATGGGCCTTATACAGATCATCTAAAAAAAACTTTTACTACTTTTTTTCATATTAGTTTAATACTAATAATGATATCAAAAATTTTAACATCGACAAATCAGTGCTTACAAAACGAATAGGTATAAAATAATCTGTATGCTCGTTTTTAATTCGAATTCTAAAAGAACTCGTCTGAATTAATCGTATACCTAATATTTTCAGATCTGAAGACAAATTCATATTTTTCTGAGCCAACCAAAATTCACGCCCCCTTTTTTTTTTATTAAAACACGTCCATTTTCGTGTAGGAAACAATTTAATGCGTTAATTATGTTATAAATTAGAAAGCAGCCCGAAAGTTTTACAACTCTCCGAACGACACTTAAATAGGTATCATTATTAAACAAACACTAAAGTCGACGACGAATTCCGGCGAAGACATCGGTATAATTTTGAGGGTAAAAAAACATTTGCGTTCAATTAAATAGGAGGATAATTTTCTGTTTATTATAAAGTTTATGCTGAAAGAGGTTTCGCACTTAACTCGTCATTGAAATTTCCGTGGGTACGCATCTGGTAACGTGCGTTTTTTTTGCGAAATAAAATATAATTGTGCGTTTAATTCGCAAACCAACGTCTGCATGGGATTCAACCTGATACTATGGGTATCGAGTTACACGTAGATACCGAGCGAGATAAACATTTTAATAAGTAGGATTAAAATTACATATGTACCGTATTGTGATCCTAAGCCGCGCATTCAGAATGAATTCGAAATTGGGGTTCCGCAGTCTACGGGTATAAATAAACAAGGATTTATTTTCATTACAGTCTCTTGAATAATTTCGATTGTCCGTGATAACGTACGTTATTTTGGTAGCGACTCATGCAAAAGCAGGTATAAATACCTACTATATACGCATCAACGTTCGTTTCAGTTAATATTTTTGTCTGTTTGTTTTTTTTTTTTTTTCAAATAGAATGGTTTCACAAGATTTTCTGTCACAGTATGAAAGACATGTTTAGCGAAAGCGAAATCGCCGTGTTGCTGCTGCAATGAAACTCAAATTTATTAGGAAAAAAGTCGCAGAATGAAATAAATATAATGTCCGGCAAAATAACTGCGTTTACTCGGACGCATTTTGAGAAAGGTTCGCTTTCACAAGTGCAGCTTTCATGTTTTCTTTTTTAATTGATGTTTACCGGCGTTGTAAAGTCAATGAAAATCGCCAATTTAATAAAACCTGAAGCTTTCTTGACGTTGACGTTTCAATTTTTTTTTCATTAGCAAGTCCTCGCAGAGACGTTTGAATTTAGTAATCAGTACCTATTAACAGAATATATTATTTTTTATATTTACCGCTTTTCTGTTTCCCATGTTTTTTTTTTATAATTTAAAAACAACCCCAGCAATACGGCAAAGTGCAGTATAGTTTAATATACAGGGTGCCGCATTCTGAAACGCAACATAGGAAATCCCGTATTAATTTAAATATGGCTTCCCTAATTACTTTATAGCAAAATTCCATTTAGGTTTCTAAAGTATTCTTCAAGATCAATCTCCTTGTGAAGTTTGCGATGACTTTAAGATATTTAAAAAAGATTCTGTAAATAAATTCAATTTATACCAAACTATCAGAACAGCCTTGATCAATGATAGTGAAAACTGAAGAGATAATTAATAAATCTGGTTCGTTTTTGAAAAAAGATTGATAGAAAAAGCTTTTCCAGTAATTTATTTTAATATGTACTGATCAAAGCCGTGCTGATAATTTAGTAGAATTTGAATTTCGTTACTGATCTTTTTTTAAATATCTTGAAAGTGAGCGAATGAAAAATTTTCAAACTTCACAGACGGATTCAGCTTGAAGAGCACTTTAGAAAACCTAAATGGAATTTTGCTGTAAAATAATTACGCACATTTAAATTAACATGGTATATCCTATGTTGCGTTTCAAAACGCAGTACCCTGTATGTATGTGTTTTCAACCATATTTTGCTAATTTTTCCAAGTTAAGACAACTCGAACACATAAACAGAGAAAGACAACAATAAAATTCAAAAGTAAATTCTTTTATAATTAGGTCTAAATTCTGTTTAGTTAATAAATCAAGACAAACGGGTTTTGCGTCAATGCAGCAAATAATTTCCGGAAAGTGAAAAAAATAGTAATAATTCAAAAAGTAGGTACAGAACTTACTATGACAATCAGTCCTCTACGCATGTAGATTTTTGGAAAGTGTTTAAAATCACATTTTCAATAATTCAAAACACATATTAAAGTACCAGGAGTCGCCAAAGCGTTTTCTTATGTTGTGATAATACACTTATACAGTGTGAGAGGAGGTTTGTGTTTGAAATATTTTGACGTATTATCAATTATTTTCGTCGGAACGGCCACACGACTTCTACACAATTTCTTGTGGACAATGCAAGAAGCCATTCTTAATCACAATAATCTAGGAAAAAACCAGAAGAGATCAAATTCAGTTAGAACGTATATTTAATTTTTTTATTAAACTTTTTAATATGGAAGTTATGTTATAAGTACCCGTATATAACTTTACTGAGTCCTTTTAAATAACCTGAAATAAAATTCACCTTCAAAGCCAAGAATTCAATAAATAAATGAAGTATGAATGCGAACAGTGCAAAATAAAGAAATGAAACAATAAAATGATACGTGAAAGTAGTAAGGTTGTTATTTAAATGAAATGACTTGTGTCGTATATAAGCTTGATTCTTTTGATGCTAAATGTAATAAAATATTGTGAAAGGTCATGTGAGGCTGGATGTAATTTTTTTTGTATGCAAAATAAATTCCAATTCAAAAGCAGCTTTAATAATATACAGTACGTTGGGACGAGGGGTACAAACGAAGAGAGTGACAGAGGCGCTATTCCAAATATTCTTTCCTGTAATCCTATTGTGCGTTGTAATATATAGTGCAATGATGCAGACTACTGCTAGCTATAAATTTCGTTAAGACATTTTTTATATCGAACAGACTCTGACATAAGCGTTTTGCATTTGCGGCATTTTAATCGCGATGGTACGCAATCGCAGTGTGCGCTTTACTTTTTTAAAATCTTTGCGTTTCTCGTTCGCAATAAATTGGATACTTACGGCCAAATATCTGCTAATTTATCCTTAGAATCGGCTGTCAAAGGAGGAAGCTTGTAGTATTCGTAGATGAGGCCCATAGTTGCGGTTTGATCTTCTGCACCACCCCCGATATTAAGCATGGCTGTGGTGGCGGCGGTCAAGGGATGTTCGTAGTATGCACGCCAAGTTTGTTGGTCGTCTGGAGGGGCGGCCCCCTCGGGCAGCTCGGCCATAACCCGATGACCTGGCACCGAGACTTCGCCGCTCCCCGCAGCCGTTTGTGCGTTTCCGCTAGTTTCTAAATTTTCCTTCCGTTTTCTGCAACAAATAACACGACAATAAGCCTTCTTGCTCGGCTTACTTTAACGACACTAGAAACTCACGCCAGTTTTTCCTCTACAAAAAACGAGGCTCGTTTTCAACACTACCGTTAAAATTCACAACGGTCAGTTCATGCAGGCCAATACCGAATTAAACCTGGTGTAAGCTTTCACCGTATTGACAGCCAAAAAGAATGCATTCCTTTTCCGATAAACCAAACTACGAAGTGCACAACATTTCAGTCTACCCACCAGACTTTCTTGACTCATCAAAAAGACAAATCATTAAAAACACACAGAATTCACATTCAATTTTATTCAAATAGAACACTTTTTGAAGCTTCACCTCACAAGTTCAAACCATCACTCAATGGCAATCCGGAAAAAATCAAATTAAAAAAAAATGATTTGATAACATGATAGATTTAATGATATGAATGAATTAGGTTACTAATTATGCCGTTATGTCAACAGACAATATGAAATATTAATTGGATTAGTAAAGAACAGCTACCAATCATTCTGTAATACCGGTTTTCCAATCAAATTAAGGTTATAGATCAAACAGCGCTGATAATTAAAAATTGAAATGTATGAAGTGCGAACAGGATAGACAGCATTGGGAAGCACCACGCCTCCGCAAGATGTTAGAGTTAGAAAGCACAAAAACCATCTCTTTTGAGTGTTGTACCGCTTTCTGTTTGTTTGTTTGTATTATATACGTTCTCACTTTACAGCAATGACCTGTATGAAACACTTTGAAAACTTCACTTCCCTCTTATTATAGACATTGCGTTTAATATTTTTTTTTCTATTATTTCACGCATATACTTACAAGGTACGTACATTCAAAAAGTTTTCTGTGAATTAATTTTTTTTCCATGAATATCTCCTGTTCAAACTGAATTTGTTGTTGTATGAACTTCAATAAATAATAAATGCATTAAAGTTTCAGATAATTCCATTCTATCCATCTAAATTTTTAGTTTAGTTTATGTGATTATGTGAATATGTTACTTGTAAAATTAATTAATGAGATGTATTAAGTTGTCATTTATGTACGTGGAAAAAGTAAATGGGGGGGTATATTATGTGTATTTTTTTTTTGTAATAAAATTTTGCCCGAGTCTATAAAATATCCGTGTAAAATACAATAGATAACGTATGGAATACGTCGCCGGAATAAATAAGTCATTAATTTATACATGCATATAATATGCCTAGGGAACAGCAAAAGAACTTGTGTACATAAATTAATAGCATTTTAAAAATAACGTATGGCCGGTAATCAATTATAAAGTACAAAATGTGACGTGAAACTCTTATGTAGATTGTGTGTTTAACGTTACTTGGAACGAAAGGTAGCTAACCCGAGACGTTGATGGATGAATCTCATCATTAATTGTGAATTGCCTATCTGGTACTTTTTATACCCCGACCCTTTATGATGATTTGGATTGAACGTAACGCACCACTTTTGGTGTTGGAGGTAACGCAAGTAGGTACGTACGTAACATTCGAAGCCAAAACCTGAAGTGAAATTCGATATTTCAAAAAAAGAATAAAGAAACAACAAAATTATGCAACTACACAATTAATTGTAACGATTGCCGCTCGATGGCCATCGAATCCTGATAGACTTCGCGAAAGTTGGTCCATGCTAACCGTTGACCAGATACTCTGTCTGTCGTAATATCCGGCCACACCTTCAATCTAACATATCAAGATAAACAAAGAAAGCAGATGTCACTCAGCACTGATATAAATAGATTTAATCTATATATGTGTATTAAATATTTTCTCTACGTTTTATCGGTTCACGTCAACTTTCAAATCGTATTTATTACTCGTCATTCAGTGACACTTTCCACTATATAACAAACGTTCGATTCTTGAATCCATAAACTTTGGCTTAACTAGAAAGGCTCAAAGAGTATTTTCTTCAAGTATCACTCACGAGTAGAACACAAAAACGCGTTTAGCACTAATCCCCCATCTTAATCGAGTTTTAGGCTCACGTTACACTTAGCCCTTTGCACTTCGTTTCTTTCTACCTTGTACATACATATTAAGTTTCATGTCAGAAAAAATTTCGATTTGAACATTTTGTAACATGACCGGATACTTATAAGTCTTCTTTCGGAATACATTTTACGCTCTCGCTTTTCCTCCTTTTCGATTCGTTGAAATTTAAAATAATATTCAAGAGTTACTTTGTATAGTATAGGAAATTCCATCATGAAAATCCCCGATTTTATTTTCTTTCTCACTAGTTCAAATAAAACTAACTTGAAAAGGTTACGCGTCCAATCGACCGTTAATATCTCCATCGTATGAAAACTGTCTTTATCATCAAAAACCAACAAACTCTACACTAATAATAATTAAGGAATCGTTAGCTCCGTGGCTTTTCCCACGGATTTTTTGGAATTGCCTGCGATAAGCCCGAGAAGGTTACGCTGTTAAGGAATTTATTTTATGAATAAAATCACGTGCGTCAAACTAATTTTACGAGTGCCATTTTTGTTTAAATTTAATTAACATGAACTAATTTATACAAAAATGTATACTAACTAAATCTTAAGCAAACGTTTCGGAAGAAATTATTTACAGCAGCAATTAAAAAATTTGAAATAGTGTTTGGATGATACCTCAAATAAATATAATAATTTACTCGTGATGAGATTTAATTATAGGATTGGTTAAAAAAGTAATTGTGTAACAGTAATTCTTTTGTGTCTTCTTTAATTATACGTTCGTGTTATCAAAAAAAATGTTAAGCCCTGTTTTCACGGTGAGAGTTTCTGTGATAGTGGCTCTCGTGAGAGTAAGACTCGCATCCCTTTTGAGTCGAACGTTACGTTTGCACTATGGAGAGTTTCTGTGATAGTTACTATCGTAAAAGTAACTACTGCTGTTATGAAAGCAACTATCATCGTGTAAATTACTTAGAAATCGCTTATACACCTTCATGACGCTACTTTCGTATTATCTCGTCTGAGTAGATAGCGCCCGCAGTTTCGTCTAAAAACATGCGTTTTCACGATGATAGTTTCTGTGAGAGTTGTTGTCATGAGAGCATCTCACCTCACGAGAGGTGACACAAACTCGCACTGTGAAAACGAGGCTGAAATCTATCTCGGAATTCGACCCTTACCCTCAACTATCACAGAAACTCCCGCCGTAAAAATGAGGCTTTAAGGTATTTATTGATGTGATGTGGGAAGTAGAAATTTCTGAATTATTTTTTTTTAAAGTCTTGGAATTCGTGCAAGTAGGTTGAAGCGTTTAATAAATGATTGAGGGAGTGTAGCAAGAAAAAAATTGTTTTCATTATAGTTATTAATGTTTATACCGTGTGTAATTACGTGGAGTTGAAGAAATTTTAAAACCTGTATGTAAAAAAAAAAGATTGCTCGCTTTCTTGACGCGTTGGGTCGTTTTCTGCCGACACGAATTAAGCGTTTCACCTACTGAAAATTTGTCAATTATATAAATGTTGCAAGGTCGGCCTTGCAATTTTAGAAAGTAACAAAAGCTTTATGAGAAAATGCCCGAATTTATTAGGGCCGAATGCGACGTGTAAGCAACAAGCACCAGTGGTAATGGTAATGAGACAGACCGAAAGAATACTTTTACTTGAAACTCGTTGTTTAACCTCGCCACCAATTTCTCTGTGTGATAATAATGATTTATGGAATTTATTCGGAAAGCTCCGTGCTAAAATGCAAGCGTTAAAAATTTGGGGTTACTTTTGAATTAATAAATTTTTTTTCGGGAACCTTTTGACACTCTTGTGTGTGGCATTTCAGGTAGATCTGATTATTATGCAGTACACCATCAAGGTGGGTGCCTCTAAACGGCCATACATCATGGGAATTTTATAAAATTGTTTGATAAATGTGTATATTTTCGTCACGGATTTAAAATTTGCTTTTTACAGCGTTTATATTACCGTTAAACTTGACGTTTTGATGCTTTTAATATATCTACAACGTATCACCAACTGCATACAGATAAGTATACGTATAAATATATGTATTTTAGTGAGACCCGTGTAGAAAGTCTATACGTGGAAATTTACCTAAGCAGTCGACGTAATATTTTTTTTTTCTTTTTAATTTATCGATGATGCTAATTGTATTTTATGGCCCCGAGATGAAAATTTTACTACAAATAAAATTAGCGCTTAATTAAAATGATTACGCTTTGTTGTCAGTTATTACTCACTAATTCGGACATGGGAATTTATTATTAAACATTACGCCAGCGAACGGTTTTAATAGAAATAAATATATTTCCTTTTCATTAATGGACTAACTCAAATATGTATGTATGTACAACATCGACGACTTGATGTTTTGACGACATAAATTTTAATATATTCATTCTAAACGTCTTGAAACGGATGTTATAATATTGGTCTCCTTAATATATTTATCTCTATGGTGACCGGATGCTGGATGATGGTAAAATCTCGATTATCACCTACGGAATAAACCTGTAATTAATGCCTTCAAATGCCTGATGTAAACTAGTTTTGTAAGACCAACGATCAACCGACCATATTAGACGATTTGCTACATTTTTCAAGCCGTTACGTATAAATCATATATTACGCGAGATTACCAACAAACCGATTATGGCTTATTAAATAAACCCGAGCAAAACAATTTCTTTTTATTTTTGCTCTTGCGCGCCAACAAACGTGCTTAATGAGATTACTTAGCAATTAACTTCGAAATATTAACGGAACTTTAAAAATCTGACTTTATTAATGTTATCAAAAGATCACTGCTGATATAAGCACACGTGCAATTATGTATTACTTAGTTGCCAAGATCTTTTTAAATCATTTCCATGTAATTAACAATTCTCGACTTTTAATTAACAATATTCTCAATGGTATCATCATTATTATCTTATATGTATCTCGATCGTTCAACGAATCTCAAGATCTACTGTCATTTGCATGTCAGAAACTTAATTGAATCCTGTGCAGAGCACACATGTTTCTAAAAATTGTAAAAAATTGTAAAAAGAAACAAATTAGAACATCAACAGCATTTTCTGGGAACACCACATGAAAAACAATTACAGAAATTACATAAAACACTAACTTTATTAATTTTCCTCTTCACCATTACAAGGAAACAAAACAGCAGAAATGAATACTGCCTCTGGAAAATGCACAATGAAGGTGATCATAAAAATGAGATGGGAACAGTTTTTGGCGCGGAAACATCAAATTTAAACAAATGAGATTCAACAAGCAGAATTATTTTTGTTCGAAAATAATTTGACTCGTGATGGGTTGCTTGTTTTATTAGGTTTCATTTTAAGGAAATGCGAAAAATAAGTTTTTATTAATCTGCAACAAAATCGATGGTACCCAAACTTTTCCTGGCGACCACTGCAAAATGTACTGCAGGATTTTTGATGATTCTCTGTCCAGAAAAAATTAAATCTACAATTTAGTGCGAAAAAAATGAGAAGAAAAATTAAATATCCGAAGAATTGTTATTTTAAACGAAAAATTAGTTCATCGGATATTTAATTTTTTCATCGTTTTGATTTCTTAAAGAAAAAATCCATTCATCGAATTTTAATTCAATAGGAAGATGTAATAAATGAAATTTTGTTTTTGGATAAAAATGAGTTTGGTTGGAAATGTAAGGAATAAGGAAAATTGGTTGCGTCCTTTGACTTTTTGAAGGAAAATATTTTATAAGTGATCCTATTGTAAGGAATAATATATTTATTGACTAATAAGGCTGTCTAACCTTCTTGGTCTTTGTGGAAAAAGATAACTTGGATGTATTTTATTAATTCCTTCCAGACATAGAGGTATTCTCTTGTCAAGAGTAGTCAGTGTAAGTGTTCAGTGATGCTAAGAGAGAGATGACACCGGGTATCATAGCAACCGTGCTCTCGACAAAGGGTTGTTTTTTTTTCCTCCCGATTGCATGTTAGTGTGTGTGCGCATTTAAAGGTGTGCACGCATGAAACCTTTGTGTTTGTGCAGAGCAGGTAACAGGATGAAACTGTATGTGGCTTCGTACGGATGCGTGCTCCCATCAACACTCCAATATATCAATCATCTTGCTTATACATATCAATATCCGATGACTTCATTCTGTCATTGCCTGCAACGGGTGCGATGAATTTTCGATTATCTCCCGCATAAATTACCTGCAACTATAACGTTCTCGTTGAGAATGGGAATGGGAATGGGAATATTTTAACAGATGAAAAAAAGACATACAAGAAATGCAGACTGTAAGTTATTTCCTTATTTTTCATGCTTGCTCTGGCATTGATTCTGTTTGGCTTATTAAAATGTCAAGTTCGTTCATATATTTTACGAAACGAAAACCTTCAAGGTAGATTAAATAATAATTGTTATATATATCAACAGGTACTACTCCATCCAAAAAAAAACTGACTCATTTTAATTGGACGCTTAAACAAAAAAAAAAACACCATTTGTTAAATTTGTTTTTTGAATTTTATCTAAACTCGTACATTTTGAAATTAAGACAAAAATTAGAAGAAGAAAAAAACAATTCTAATACTTGTACAATAATTAAGAAAAAAATAATCAAATTAAACGTGCCTGTTATGAAATGTAAAACAAAACTAAGTAAATAAGATAATATTTTTATTCCACGAAATTTAAATAATCTGAACTATTTGAATATTATTGGCTTCAAAATTTTCTGAACTAAAGAAAAAATTCGATGTTAAATCAGCCTATTATCAACGAAAAAAAAAACAACAATTAATTAATTAATTAGATAGTCTTACGACCGTTCACTATTTACTTGTTAATTTGTTTTCTGTCGTTCGCAATTAAGGATTTTTTTGTCTTTAAAGCACGAGAGGTAAAATGTAACTACTGTGTAACCAGTTTTAACAGAGCAATAAATAATTAATTAAACAAAACAAATTAAACTCTCTTCATTAATTACAACAGCATTTAAAAATATAAGTAATTGATGATTGTTTAAATAACAATGGATAACATTGTCACATTATACATCATGTTGATAAATACTTTTATCTAATATGATTTTCTGTGATAATGTAAGTTTTGATTCATCTAATCATTAAAAGATGTTCTTTTTTTTTGGGGGGGGGTATACTGAGATGTACAAGACAGAAGCTGCAATCGTTTTAATCTTCTTGCATTTTGAGCAGCTGAAGGGGGTAAAATATCTATTTGATTTATCTTGTAACAGGGGCATCAACTGTTCACAGGTTTTAGGTATGCACATAGACAATTTCAGATCTCAAATCCTTTTAAATTCAAATAGCGTCTCTTAAAGAATCAGCTGCTGGTACTTATCATATGAATAATAAATAGTACAAATAGAAAGACAAAGAGAATTTTAGTGTGTTTACGTAAAATATTATCGAAGGTTTCCCGAATTTTTGGTTGTGATTTATACTTGGAAATTTCGAGGAGGTTGTCAATAAATCAAACCCTATTCAATAGATCGATATTAAGTGTGAAATACACCTATGGAGTGAGTTATCAGTTCAGCCGGTGGAATTGGTTTTCACAACAGAAATAGGCGTGAGTAAAAAAGGTCTAAGGGGATCACCATGTCGGGTAAAATACATAATGTTATTTATTGAGCATTTGCATACAAAAATTACTTCTATTTCACTCGTTGCAAGATATATGAGGGAACAATTTTCATGTATGTACATGTGGTGCCCTTTTGAAGAAAGGTCTTAACGAATATTACTGGATTTAAATTCAAGAAATAAGTTACAAACAAGTGAGCGAGACAGAAAAGGCCAAATTTATAATCTGTTTTAGATTCGGCTGCTTAATATCATAGGATATGTAAATTTATTGGCATAACTGCTTATAAGAAGGTCGCAATAGCCAACGTAATAAATTAAGAGCATTAAATTATTTCTGCCAGCGGGCAAAACTAATTTAATATATTTTTTTGAGTTCCAATTTTAAAAAATTGCTTTTATTGTAGCGTGTCTCAAAATTAGTTTTAAGCTATTAATTTTCGATGCAGATGATGAATGATCTCGTAAAAACAAAACCAGGTAAGACATAAAACGAATACCCAACCGAAATCAGAACTTCGTCCTCTAGTCGTCCTCCGAGCTGCGATATTTTTGTCGAATTCTGGAATCCGGCGAAATGTCAAGAAACACCATAAATTACGCTATGTTTTTATATATGCGCCGAATTTACAAATCAGAAACGGAAAATTGCTCCGAACTACGGCAATTATTTTTTATCAGTTAATAATTACACACCTCACCTTTGATAAATATAAAATATTAGTCTACATATAAATTCAAGGTCGATACTTTAAATGTTACTCAAACGCTCTGTACGTAAACACGGTAAAACTTCCATGTTGACGAAATTTTATTGCAAAAATAAATCACTCACACCACGTTATCACATCAACATTTACATTAATTTCAAGGATTTTATAGGAAACTTAATTTCATAGAAAAAAGTCCAAGTAGAAAATATTCTCGGAATATTTTTTTAAAATTCTTATTGAGACTGAAACCTACTCTTTTGGAAATACAAAATCCTTGAAAGGAAACTAAATATAGAGACAAAAAATGAAATGAGTTTCACTGTTTATAAAATCCCTTAGATTGAAGTATCTCTGAAAAGGGTCTAGCAGTATATAGTGCAAATCCTAACTCAAAAAATGAAAAAAATCTTGGAACACTGGAAAATCGACATTTCGCTATGCAGTGACACATTTGGGAATACTGAGTGTTTTTTTTAGTCACGGCACTTTAGTGTATGTACATCAATGCATAATATATAACAAACCAAACAAGTTCAACAAGGCAGTTTGCAAGGCAAAAAGGAACGTCGATGTTACAAACGTTATAAAATCAACAGATAAAATAGCAACATCTTACTATCGCTTTTTGACCTGACATTGCAGTAGGATAGACAAATTGAAGCGGGATTTGCTCCTAATAAGTCCCCCATGCAAGGCGGCCATGCTTGCTGTCAAAGCATAATGAAAATTTTTAGAAAAATTTTGTGCAAATCGTTTTTGTTTGCAGTGGAAATGTCGAGCTACGTCTCTGCTGAAGAAGCCCCAAGCAGGGCTGAAACAGCTGTCCAGAGGCTGCTCGAGGTTTTCACTGCAATCAAAAACGATTTGCGCAACATTTTTCTGTTATAAAATCAGTTATTACAAATTTGTTTGATAAATTTTCGATGGACGAAACAACTATTATGTACGTTAATTACCCAAAAAAAAAAAAAAAAAATAAATAAATATAAAAAGAGCTGAAGATCAAAAGGTCATTTGATATGAAAAGAAACTGTATGATTTATATACCTGCAGACCAAGTCGCAAAATATCCGACACTTTAGTTGGGATAAACAATTTAATAAAGTGATTGATCACACTGAATTTTTTATTTGTGCAGAAATTCTTGTTGCCAAGATACTTTTTAAATTCGAAAAGTATTGCGATAATAGTGTCGTTTTAAGTGCATGTGTTCGTCACTTGACTGCTCGTTAAAATCATTCACAATCAAGTAATTTTAGCGTTTTAATTTCGTTCGTTGGTAAGGATTGGAGTTTTTTTAACGAAAAACTTTTGAATTCACTTAAAAAAAAAGCTAAAAGGATTTATACCCACAGCTTTAGGTGAGACAAAACAATATAATGAAGCAAATCTGAAAGAATTTATACGAACGTAATTTTTCTTTTGTAAGGCTCATATGACACGGTGATATTTCTTCTTGTATCAAATTTGTGAAAAACTGACAGAGAAGTGTCGAATTAATCAATAAACAATCACTTTGGTAACCTGTTTCTGTCACATTGTAATGAATTTTTGTAGTTTTTTTTTTTTGCAAAAATTACCATTGTATCATATGGAGAATCTAAAAGGGCTGAAATGAGTAAATGAAATTATTTAAATCAAGTAAATTTTAGGTTATTAATCTTCATGTTAATAAAATAGAAACGATTCTATTTGTATAGTGCACCGAACACAATATACTATACAAACGAAAATAATTCGAGTTGGTAGGACGACAATAACTATATTTTCATTCGACTAACTTGCAAAGGCACAATGTAAAATCCTGCTAATGATGTAAG
Source organism: Prosopocoilus inquinatus (assembly GCA_036172665.1). NCBI lineage: Eukaryota > Metazoa > Arthropoda > Insecta > Coleoptera > Lucanidae > Prosopocoilus > Prosopocoilus inquinatus. The sequence goes on along the minus strand of CM069880.1, from coordinate 13,260,538 downwards.
GCCGAGCGGTGTAATTAAAATTATAAGCTATTCTTCGGAACTGCGTGAGACAATCCGTTCTCAGGTAGAGCCAGCGTGGCCAGTGCGGGACATAAGGGCAGAATGGACTACAGGAATTACAAAAACGCTGGCCCTTGTCCTCGATGTCCCCTAGCTAAACATAAAACTAAGTCGCGTCTACTAGGGATGTACAAAACATTTTTCTGACCGCGGAGATACCTTTTTAGAGGTCAATTTGAAATTATTTAAAAATTTTTGGTTTTTTTATTTAATTTAATTTATGTACAGTCTTTCACTCATAATACACTAAACTTATTAAGTATTTATAAAATTGTAAAGTTCCTACTTAAAGTAGATACCTACTTATATAAATGAAAAAGTATGTTGGTATACTGAGGCACATAGGTTTTAATGAGGTATGTTTCAATAATCATAACAGTTTATAATTATTTATTCAGAGACGAATTAAATGAGTTGGCCTTGTTATTTAAAATGTTGTCTGTCTGTGGTTGTTCTTAAATGAAAACTACACGTGTTAATAATTTTTACTTTTTAAATAAATGAATTGAGTTAGGTACATCCAACATACAAACGTATAATTTAACGGATTTGTTTTTGTGTGTGTGAGAAATGAGAATGTGAGTTCGTTAAATAATAATATCTTGGACATCCCTAGAGACTACTAAAAGTTTTTTTTATTATGGCCACAGGTCATCGGGCCGACCGGGCAGTCGGGACCAACCCTTTCTTTGAAAGTTGTCGGTATAGTCGCGATAACGGACTGTCACACGTTGTAGAGTACCTTTTTGAATTTCGAAACATAAACTAAAAGTGACCTGAGTGACCCTTCGTTTGATATTCTCGTATCCTTCTCCTCATATACCCCATCAGAAATGTTGGAATTTATTTATTCTTCGCTGATGGTGATGAGCAGTTTTGAAAGTACCTAACGATAAGCTTTTTGTAATCGGCAATAAATTTGCGGCGGAAAATCTTAATTTTAATGAAGTAAGTGTAAATAAACAACGTCGTAATTATGAATAAGTTGTCAGGCGTAAAAGGAATTTCATGTAAATGTGTCCTATAAGCGCATTCGCTGCATTAGTGATTAAAAGTGCTGGGCAAAAGGTAGAATTAAATTGAGACACGCAGCGGGCCGATATTTTTAGTTTTTAAGTCATCATTTCGAGTGAAACAGATGCACACGTGACTTATCGATAATGCTGCAGGTATATACCATCCCAATCCAAATCGAAAGGGTGAATTACCTATATGCATATGGATAAGTATCCAATTAGTGTACCGGCGACCACCATCAATGCACTGATCACTGAATCAATAACACTGTCTGTAGCAATACACTGTCCAACTACACTACATGTTAACAAATAATAACAAGAACTGACCTCACGAGGTACATACGACGAGGTCTGTAGTCAGACTGAACTGGCCAGGTGAGTCGCCGGACCGCCCATTAGGCTCCACAGGTAGCCACAATTTCAGGCACCACCACAGGTCACAGCATTGTCCACTGCGCATGCTTGCGCCCCTGGATATTTGCAAATTTCATTGCCAAAATGCTTGATTCCAAAAAAATTCAAAAAGCGACACCAAAACAATTCAGACGTACCATAAAGACTACGTGACTCCCATGTAAATCCCTCAATCACACTCCTCTGAAATTACAACCCATCTAATCTGATACAACCAACGATTGCAAATAAGAATAGTTTCATCCAATTATGCGCGCGAGAAAAAGACGACGAGCGACGTTGCGATTATCGCAACGCATCTTCTATCCGCTCGACAATTTTCATAATTTTTTCGCCCGACGTGCCGACTATAAAGCTCGCTTAAAGCTCAGCTTTACGGCGCATTCTTTCTACGAAACGCGATTTAATGTGTGCACACATACGTAACACGAATTTGCAATTGAATGGGAGCTACTCCTGAATTGAAGGGGTCACTGCGAATACATCAAACACCTTCAGCTCACGTATTATTCCATGATACCTAAATAAATATAAACTATTTGCATTTTACATTCATCACCATTTTCACACCACCACAATATTCATCAATACATTCAACATCTTTTATATACGGATCGAAAAAATACAACGAATGCTTATTAAAGTGTATGAAAATAGAACGAAATTATAATACAAAAGTGAAATTATAAAGATGAAATAAAATACTTTTTGTATATTTTAATTTACCTACCGGTTTCAGTTTTATATGAATAATCCTCATCGAAATAGTTAATAAAAATCGTAATACCATCGATACATATCATAGATATTTCTTCTCTTTAAGTGTTACCTAATGATCGAATCATTCTTCCTTATAGTTATACACCCATTCAAAATTCTGCTAGTACGTTAGATGCCTAATGAAAACCACAATCAGGAAAAGGAAGAAGATACAGCAAGAAACGCATTCTCCAAATACAAATGAGTTGGATTTGACTGATTGTGAAGGAAGAAAGCATCTGGTATTATCTATTATACTAGCCTGACACTTTATGAAGTCGTACTTTACAATACAATTTAAACGAGAAACTGCGACTACATAAAATGCAGGCTAGTATACCATCACTCACGCAGCGCGAACCTACTTGCCAGACTCGTACTGTATATTATTTCTTAAACATCTACGTCAGAGCAAAACCACCTCCAAATTTCACAAAAATATTCCTAAAACAATTAAACGAAACAAAAAGAAAATTCACAATCAAAAGAAAGGATTCTAGAAAACAAATATTGTATCATGACCAGATATCCGACCAAAGTATGGAACTGAATGTCAGGTTAAGTAGGCGGCGTCCCGATCGCGTACTTTGCATTTATTATTTATTATTTTATTTATTATTATTATACATCATATTAATAGCTTGGCGCTCATGAACTGGCGGTGAGCGTGCACGTTGCATTCAGCAGACGAAGTGACCGTGAATATTCCTACAAATGTCCTAAGTTTGATCATGACAATACGGTAACTATTTTTTGGAATTAAAAAATCTTTCAGCAACAGTTAAATTCAAATAATTTTGGATGTTTATTTAAAATGGAACGAAAAAATGAACTACAAAAGCAGAAGTACGATTAAAAATTCCAAATTCCAATTTATTTACTTTAAACAATTTTTAAATCGACTTGAGTAACAGATTAAAAAGTTGATGTACAAGTCAGAAAAAGTTGCATCATAAAATAAGTAAAAAAAAATTTGAAATTTGTCACTTCGTTTACGTGATTTACGTGAATCATTGGCGGTCTGAAACGGTGTATGAGTCATATTAAACACTGGAAGATCAAGAACGATCAAAAGTTGCGAAGAACGTTTATATTATTAAAGAAGAGAACTCACAAACCAGCTAGTTTTAGCAGTAGAAGTCAACTGTTAAAGCTAGTTTGGTGGTGGTGGTGATGTATAAGAGATTTGTTCCATCAGCAGATTCTAACACTAGTCCAAAACCGTCATCAAAGCTGTACACTTGATGGAGCTCTTAAAATCGGTTATTTTAGTGGGTTACCGATTTTGACAGTATTGAACTAGTCAGAAATGAATGATGGAACTGCTTTTGGTTATATAGTTGTCAAAATCAAGTGGAACAGAAGTTCCATGTAATTCCCCAAATAATTAAAAATGCTTTATAAAGATTTATAAGAATTTAACACAGCATTTGTGGTTACTTAGGTCACGCATCAGGCAAATAAAAGAATACTTTAAGTGAGCAGTAAAAGTGGTCCGTGTGTTTAAATCTTAAACTCTGATGCAACACGGCCTTTATTATGAACCTGACAAGGTTTTTCAAATGTAAAAACGAAAACTAAGCAATGACTACCTAATAAAGATTTTTTTTTCTTGAAAACGCAGGAGAAAAACAAAAAAAAATGTATCAAATGAAAACTACGGAAAGAAGAGACCAATCAGTTTTAGCTGTAGAAGTAGATTTGTTAAAACTAGTTTGGTGGTGGTGGATAAGAGATTTGTTCCATCAACAGTTTCCGACGCTAGTCCAAAACCGTCATCAAGGCTGTACACTTGATGGAGCTCTTAAAATTGGTTATTATTTTAGTGGGTTACCGATTCTGATAGTATTGAACTAGTCAGAAATGAATGATGGAACTGCTTTTGATTATACAGTTGTCAAAATCAAGTGGAACAAAAGTTCCATGTAATTCCCCAAATAATTACAAATGCTTTATAAAGATTTATAAGAATTTAACACAGCATTTGTGGTTACTTAGGTCACGTATCAGGCAAATAAAAGAATACTTTAAGTGACCAATAAAAGTGGTCCATGTGTTTAAATCTTAAACTCTGATGCAACACGGCCTTTATTATGAACCTGACAAGGTTTTTCAAATGTAAAAACGAAAACTAAACAATGACTACCCAATAAAGAATTTTTTTTTCTTGAAAACGCAGGAGAAAAACAAAACAAAAAATGTATCAAATGAAAACTACGGAAAGAAAGAGACCAATCAGTTTTAGCTGTAGAAGTAGATTTGTTAAAGCTAGTTTGGTGGTGGTGGATAAGAGATTTGTTCCATCAACAGTTTCCGACACTAGTCCAAAACCGTCATCAAGGCTGTACACTTGATGGAGCTCTTAAAATTGGTTATTATTTTAGTGGGTTACCGATTCTGATAGTATTGAACTAGTCAGAAATGAATGATGGAACTGCTTTTGATTATACAGTTGTCAAAATCAAGTGGAACAAAAGTTCCATGTAACTCCGTAAATAATTAAAAATGCTTTATGAAGATTTATAAGAATTTAATAAAGCATTTGTGGTTACTTAGGTCACGCGTCAGGCAAATAAAAAAATACTTTAAGTGACCAATAAAAGTGGTCCGTGTGTTTAAGTCTGTTTAAGACTCTGCCTTTATTATGCAATTGACAAGACTTTACAAATGTAAAAACGAAAATTAAACAATGACTACCCAAAAAAATATTTTTTTCTTGAAAAGCAGGTGAAAAACAAAACAAGAAATGCATCAATAGAAAACTACAGACAAAAAAAATATAGAAAATTGAACGAAACGCGAATAAAAAAAAAGTAAGCCTAAAGTTGATTTTTTTTTTCTAGAAAGGTTACATTGAAACGTCACACACTGGGGAACATACAACATAATACAAGATCTACTTCACGGAAAAGACTATAAAGTGTTACTTGACTCGCTTGACGATTGTTGTTCTCCCAGTGTGACGAGGTTGAGGGTGTTGTGTAGTATATTAAATTACTATCCAGACGACAATAAATCATCTTGCTATTTAACTAAATATAAAACGCAGCGAATAAAAAAATTAAAATCTTAAATTTACTTCGCCTGCGACACAAAAGTTTTCTTTTTCGCTCTACAGCTAACAAAGTCAACAAAATAAAGAAAACATAAAGAGCGATGTACAGACAAATTAACAACAAGGTCAATGATGCAGACAAGACATCGGCCTCATCATATCCATCTACCTTCAAAAGATTTCAAAAAAAAAGTGAAATGATGATTTAAATAAATCGGAAGAAAAGTAGAGACAATTTAGAAAGAAAAAGAAAAAACAACAAGCGATTGAAAGACAAACGTTAAAGAACGTTAAACAACTCAAAACCCAGATACTCATAAAATGAGTGGATTCTGTGTAAAGCATTGCATAAACTGTGAGGCTAAAACAAGATTGGACAACAAGATCAATGACGCAGACATGATATCCGTCGAGCCTAAAAAGATTTCAATTAAATTTAAATAGACAGTTATTACAAAATATGATTTGAAAAGGTGTAAGGAATAGATAAAAATGGATTTAGTTAGGGGAGGTTTACACGGACATTTGTAAATGATTAATTAAATTAGGAAGGGATGAAGAAGTATGTAAAAGAATTTAGAAAAATATTAAGCGTCGACTATTTGTATATTTAATTTTTCCAACTTTACTTTTTAGGAGAATGTAAAGTCCTCATTATCTGATACCTTCTGGACGTTATCTAATTTGAAGTTAACGATGCAATTTTCTTGTTACTTTAAATATTAATGGAATTTTACTCGGGGAATTTTATAACATTGTTAAAGTATTTAACTTTTTAATAATAATTCAAAAGCGTTTGAGAAGGATTAACCTTCTTTAAGAAAAGGCGCATCTTCCAATAATTGATAAACTGAAATTATGTTTTTAATATGTTTTAGGTTGCAGTAGGAGTACAGAAAAAAGTACAGAGACAAATAAAAATAAGTCGGTCGCAGCCGCTAAGGGGATCAGCGGAGCTGAAGACGCCCCCTCAACAAGATGAACAAGTTTGGAAGGAGCACGTGTAATTAAAAACAGTTTAGCTTGTGGCTAATGATTTTTGCTAATTTTTTAAAGAAACTTTGTAATAGTTTGGTGAGTAACAAAAATCATTACCGTGAGGATTACTTTAAATATCGTATTTTTAGGATTTTGAAAAGTTTGAATAATTTTAAAACAAAAAACTAATATAACAAAAATTTACTTAAATAGAGAGTTTTAATTAAATGCACCAGAAGTAGGGAAAAAAAAAAGCAAGACAGCCTATGCCAGCGATAAGGCAATTTTTTTATGAAACTCATCAGAATCATTAAAAAATTAATAGTAACATTCTTTTTCTTTTGGTTTTCTCTTTTTGTCAAAAATGTTGTCGAATTTGCGATTTTCTGATTTTTGAAAATGTCAATTCGTATGCCAAATAGGAAAGTCATTTGGCAAATTTGGAAACATAGAAAGAAAACAAAGACTGTAATATAAAAAAAAATATAAAAAATTCATTAATTTGTTGTTTCCATGAGAACAGCAGACAGTGTTTTTTTTTCTGTGATGTTTACCCAACGGGGTCCTAAGTCATGGACTTGTCAGGACACAAAAAATCATAGTGGTAAGAGAAATTTTTATTTAATTTGTTTCTAAATTAAACTAGAGATTTTAAATTTGGGGGTTATTATCACCAAACTTAGAACATTTGTATGGATATTCACGGTCACTTCATCTCCTGAATGCAATGCGCACGCTTGTTGCCAGTTCATGAGTGCCGGGCTCTTAAGGCGAGGCGCAAACCAGAGCGGAAACGAGCGCTGTGGCGGTCGCGGTGTTGGATTTGTATGTTCTTCTTATGGACGTACCACTACCGCGGCGAGTTTCCGCTCTGGTTTGCGCCTCGCTTAAAGCGATGTGCAAACCAGAGCGGAAACGTCGCGGTGGCGATTTTGTATGTTCTTCTTATAGCCGTACCGCCGCTTAAAGCGTCGTGCAAACCAGAGCGGAAACGGCGCGGTGGCGGTACGGTCGTAAGAGGACCATACAAATTCGCCACCGCGACCGCCGCCGCACGAGTTTCCGCTCTGATTTGCGCCTCGCTTTATGCGATGAACATGCGGTAACAAACGCAAAGCACGCGATCGGGATACCGCACACTTAACGTCTACCTAACGTGCCGCTTATCAGAATGACATTGAGTTCCATACTTTCATCCGATATTTGATTATCACATAAAAGAGTTGAGACAATTGCATTTCAGATCCTAGAAGGAACTTTAATTTATTTTAGCTTCTTCTGAGTTTTTTGAAATACTATGTGTTTTATTGTATAAAATCTTGGAAAAGTTTTTGAAATCGACTTCTTAGAGGTTTTTATACCGGGTCCGTCTTTCAAAGTAGGCAAACAACCTATGTAAATCGGAGTATATTGGTTTTAAATTGAATTTTTATCAATCGAAGTGAATTGTACGGATTAGATTACAATATTTGATTGGTTGATCGTCGTGATTGACGTTGGCAATCACTTTAGGTCTGTTTGTTGTCCTGCACTAGTGCACAGTAAAGTATATGTGTCTTGTTCTAACCTCATACATCAAAACGAGATGAAGATACTTTGAGTGTGCACTTGTGCAGGATAACAACAGACCTATTACACGATTAGGCAGTTTCGTGAACTTGTGCCTAACTTGCAGTGGCGCGCCCTGTACAGGTAACTCAAATCTCACTTTTACTAAGACTTTATACTACAAGGTCCACAGAAATGTGCCTTGTGCCTAACTTGCAGTGGTGCGCCCTGTACAGGTAACTCAAATCTCACTCTTATTAAGACTTTATACTACAAGGTCCACAGAAATGTGCCTTGTGCCTAACTTGCAGTGGTGTACCCTGTACAGGTAACTCAAATCTCACTCTTATTAAGACTTTATACTACAAGGTCCACAGAAATGTGGAAAAATTGAAAATTTGTAGCACTTTAGATGTGTATAACGACTATACATATTTAACAGTATTTTTTGAGTGAGTAGCAAGAGTATATGGAAGCGTTGGATATGTAAATTGAAAATGAATGGATATATTGAGTTTTATAAAAAGAAAGAATTTGGTAGACGTTACTCTACCAGTAAAAGAACCGTGCGGTTACAAAAATTATTTAAAAAGATAAAAGAAGTGAAGTTGATGTTTATTTTTATCTCGAAAATACATTCAGCCGAGTTAACTGCCTATCCTGACAATCATAAACGTGAATTTATATTCCTCCTTGCGACATTTTTTTTTATGTGCGACATCTCGTATCATGGTCCGATGTATAGGCTCTTATTGCGTCGATTCCAAGATGTGCACGGTGAAAACGAGGAGACGGACTCTGTTACATCGCGATCTCTAAAGGAGGTCTTTGACTTTGTCGGTGTAGAAGCAGCTACATCAACAGCAGCATCAGCATCAGCATCAGCATCATCCCAACAGTATTGTTGTAACGAAGAAATTTTGGATTGTTACGCCCTTGCGAAAGTTCGAAGATACCGCAAAACGAGTTAACGGTCGGCGCCTATTTGAAATATGCATACAAATATGTTGCGTAATAAATAAAAGAACAATGAAAGTTATAACGCGAGAGATAATTTATAGCGGAAATAACTATACGCGCAATGAAACAAATAAATTTTCAATTTATGCGAGTTCTCCACGAGGGTAAAAGCAATTTATAAAATCTCCGATTCTGATTATTTAAGAGGCAACACACGCACAAACAAAAATAAGAACAACTTATACAATTAATGATTTTCGGCTGCTTACAACATACGCCCTTTGATATTTCAAGAATAACGTTCCAATTTAAAGTAAATTATTTGTTCTTTTTTTTAAGTCCGTGATACTTATAAAACTTCGTCTGTACCTTTCTAAAATTTGCGGCTTTAAACTCTCACTACTTGCTCACTTTAAAAATAAAATTACACACGAGCGAATTTGATTTGCCCCAACGCAATGTAATTGCTTTTCTTACAAGCTTTTCTCAATTTCAATCTTAGGCCCGTATGGCACTGTAATACATTTCTTGTATATCAGATTTGCGAGAAACTTGAACCTGTCTCTGTCACTCTCCCACTTTGTAAAAAATTATCGTCGTGTCATACGGCTCTTAAAATCGAAATTCAAACAAAAACTTACTAAACAATGGCCACGTATCAAATATCCGTTCCACAGTTGCAGAAAACTGCTGAAAAAATCAAACAAACAATTATACAATCGGCTGAGAAATCATATTTTTTTGTTACTTACCTGTTTGGTAATTAAATACAGAAATTTATCGAAATTTTATAAAACTTTGTCGCCTGATTGATCGTTGAAATCTCCACTTTAATTATAAAAAAATAATTACTAAACGAGAAGCAATCGCATCAAATCAGATTCATTATTTTTTTTTTGTCTTTAAAAGTTGCTTGTTTCTTCGTTATTACTATTGTTTTTGTTGTTTACCTTCTGCTTTGCCATTAAATAGAGCAATTTCTTGAGATTTTATTGACTTTGTCGTCTGATTGATCGTTGAAATCTCCACTTTAACTATAAAAATAATTACTAAATAATAATCAGTCGCATTGATTCGTTAATCACTAAATAAGAATCGATTCGTTCTGCTCCGCATAAAATCAAATTTATTATTTTTATTTTGTTTCTTGTCTTTAAAAGTTGCTTGCCTCTTCGTTATTATTATTGTTTTTGTTATTTACTTCCTGCTTTGCCATTAAATAGAGCAATTTCTTAGCATGTTATTGACTTTGCCGTCTGATCGAAGATTGAAATCTCCACTTTAACTGTAAAAATAATTACTAAATGAGAATCAATTTTATTGATAGAGTTACGGTGGGTTTCACACAGTAACGAATAGTTAATCAGCGATTAAATTAATTATCCGATTAAGGAACGTCATTGGACGAAGTTAACAATAGATTTGAAACAACCAATTACATTGTTCCACCCAACAAATCACTGGTTTTAATCACGCTGTTAAATTAATCACCGATTAAATAATTTTTGTGAAACTGGGGGTTAGAGGATCAAATATTCTCTTATATTGTTTTACATAAGCTTTAAATTATATTATTTTTATGCATATTTGGTTTTGATCATGCATTTTCCGAAACGGTCTAATCGAATTGGATCAATTTAAATAAAATAAATAAGAACTGAATGCGATCAGTTAGTTTTCTTTTAATCCTGAAAATAATCAGATAAAATAATCAATCACAATTACAGCAAATGCGATAATTGAATTCGATAATCAGTAAAGACAAAAGCAATTTTTCAATGGAAACAAAAGTATCAAAAACGTATCTCGTGTTGGCATTGGAAACACAAGTACGTGTTATCGTAAGACCTGTCAAAATTTAAAACTTAGGTTATGCGGAGGAATTGAACTGAGGTTATTTATTTTAAAACATTCTTTTAGGAACGACGATATTACTTTCAAAATATTTTTTTTTTAGGATTGTCCGGCTTCTACCAAAGAGTATCAAATTCAGTTTGCAGATGTTTCAAATACAAGTCTATATTTTGAGGTTAATCGAATGTATAATATCAATTTTTGATATAAGTATAAACAGTTGATTTTGCAAACTACGACGTACGTTTTTTTTTTCAAGTTTAACCTGAGATATTTTTGTTGTTGCAAGACCCCTAAATATAATCGTAAAAGTTTTTGTTTTTTTTTGAAATTGATCGTCCATCCTGATTTATTGTCGATATATTTTTCGAAACGGTCTCTTTGAATTGGTTAAAGAAATGTGGATTTTTTTTTGGTAACAATTAATTTCAGATGAAAAATAAGTTGGTAAATTTGCAAAACGAAGACTAGGACGCCGTTAATTGATCGTCGAACGGTTTTCGCGAAACTTGGTCGTTTAATTTCGATGCGTTTTTGTGCAAGTTCATACAAAAGTCATTAACGGCGCCGCGCAAATATTTTATAATAAGCGGTGAAATAATTGCGTCGACTGGAAGAGAGAGAGGGAAAGAAAGAAATCCCACCGGAAAACCAATAAAACGCAAAAAGTAATTTTATCTGTATACGAGCGCAATTAATTAGTGTGTGTTCAGTAAAAAAATTGAATGTTAATTTACAGCGTTTGAAACGTGACGATAACTATGTAATCGTTCACACGCACGCATTTACTATTTATCAAAACAATTATAGGATTTAATGGCGTCTTCGTAATGGCAAAAATTCATTGGGTTTTATTTTGCAAACCTAATCACATTCTGCTGTACACATTTTTTGCGCGTTTTACCGCATAATAATCACCAGCGACGAATCCCCATTAACAAAGACTGAAAAAAATTATAAACAAGGAAAGTAATAGTCGACGCGACGTAAAGCGCGGTGTAAACACATTACGAATTGGGACACGCTGTATATCACGAGAACGTATAATTATCGCAAATGCAGTTATACCGCAAGAAAAAAAAAATTCTCCGATATGCACTCGCGTATTTATATAATTAATTACATAACTATACAATACAAAATAAATTAAGTATATCAAAGTAGCAACTTACATTTCGCAACGGCGTATTTAAAAGTTGAACTTTAAAAATGGGCGTACCGATAATATAAATCTTTGATATAACGATAACTTGAAAGTTGAATAAATTTATTATAGAAGTGCCACTGTAAAGCGGGAATTATTTTTTTTTTTGTCGCACAATATTTATAAAGACATTCATTTCGCCATTTGTAATAATCAATTAACAAATTCGGATACATATTTTTTTCTACACGCATTCCTTCCAATCACGTACCTACATATAAACGATTTAAGAGCGAAATATTCAAAATTTCCTGTGGAAAATATCTTGTACAAATTATAAAACGTCGCGTCGTCATTTGATTTATTAACACATTTGAACTTGTCTTAGTTATTTAAAACTTGTATATGCATATACTTACGAAAGATTTGATTAAGTTAGTTACTTTGTTAACGTGATAAAATCGTAAATTTCGTAACTTAACTGAGTCGTTTGATTTGCTACAAGTTAAATTAAATTTTGCACTAAACGATGTACTGTAACAGAAACTATTTATAAACTGAATCATTCAAATTTCTAGTTCATTCTTCAAACGCTTTTTATTGCAAAATCAAAAAAAAAAAATATAGAATATGGTGGTTCAAAGTTTCACAACAGAACGATTTAAATTTACTAAAAAACATTGTATTTTCATTTTATTTTAAGTATATTTGGAAAATTTTTCGTTTTGCATCAGCCTGTTATACACGGTGTGATTCAGAAATATCCCCCGATAATTTCAGGATGAATAGAACATCCAAAAATAAGTTCATCTTTTTATAAACTTTTTTTCGAAAAGTGAAAAATAAGAAGTTTTAAAGTTAATTTTTGGGTATTAACATTACGTAATACGTACATACATACACTGGTTAAGTATATCGAAATGCAGTAAGAGAACCTTTTTTGTGCCAAATAATTTAAATACTTCCTTCACAAATTTTTGACGAAATGTGTAAAAAATAAAAAGTTATGCCTAAAATACTGAAAGCTACCTTTACGAAACTACCCTTTAAAAAGGATGGAGGATCTGACAAATATGTTCTTAATACGCAGTTAGGCACCTTATATCTCTGTTTAAAATATTATTTTGTTAAGTTAAGGATCCAGAAGATAATGCCAAAAAAAACAATATTTTTCACCCCTCTTTCACTCTATTATTCATTTTTGGAAAAAAATATATATATAAAAAGTCACTTTATTTTTTAATGTTCTATCCACCTTGAAAATATTGGAAGACATTCCTGAATCACGCTGTATATTATGCCATCCTTTACTTTTTGCTGTAGTCGTTTAATAAATAATTCGCGCTCAAAATGATGTTTAAATCGGCCAAACCAATCTGCATTACGTTTGTTACTGTTAATTGATGTTTAAATAATTGCTTGATAACACATTGTAATTGAAATTAAATTTAATCGTCAATTATTTAAACAATTCAGATTAATTACGCGAGAAAGTTACTTTAGAGTTAATCGTTTTGTTGAGTGAACGTAAAATTAGGAATCTGCAGGCGTGTGCTAACGCAAATAATTATCAAAAAAAGCCAGTGATCGTTGTAATTAGCATTTTTTTTTATTTTCTTTTTTTTTTTTAATTTTCTTTCAAATCAAAATAAAAGCTGTATTTACTTAAACATATTTGTTCTTCTATGATTTATTTTCTTTGGTAATTAAGTGTTTTAGGTTTTGTTGTTGAATCTCAAGTGCGTAGCTTGATCTATCGTTGATATTTCCTGATTAATTACGCATTTTAAATTAGGTAGTTTGTAGGAGATAGAAGAAATTGGTCCGTTAATTGTAAGTTGATTGTTTTTCTTTATTAAATAAATTAATATAAAACATTTAATCGCAGACAATTTCAAATGACAGTCAAAAACCGTGGGAGAGGAATTTTATATTCGACACTACATGTATTGCCCGGTACGGCGTAGGTTCATTATAGCGCTATGGTGTAAGTGGACCAGGTAAAGCGTGGACCGAAATTCGTTGTTTTTCGAATGCCAATGCGTTCCTCCGCAAGCTTTCTCAGGCAGATTCCATCTGTAGATGGGTATATATTTAATTAAACATCGAAGGCCCAGCTATTAAAACGTATCAGTGATTAGGGTGACCGGATATATTTTTGTTTATTTTTAACGCCGAGCGCTCGGACCTTTTAAGTTTAAAAAAATATGGGATGTTAGCGTCATCGACTACAATTATTACATTAGGCGCTCGATACCACGAACCAACATCGTTTATGTAAATGCCCGCCAGATCTATAACAATAAATAAACGAATCAGAAGAAATATATCGGACTTGATAACAAGAGTCTTCAAAAATTTTTACCCAGCTACAAAAACTTTACCTAAATACTCATTTAGATTAAAAGTTTCATTTAAATATCAAAGATTTTCAATTAATATTAAAAACAGAATTTTACTTTCAACAAATACACTTTGGATCATTTTCTTTTCGGTATAAGGAATCCATGTAAAATTTGATTCTGTATTTCATAATATGAAAGTATACAAGGCGTTCCATTTACTTAAATCACCACATTGTGACTACCCTGTGAATTTTTCAGGGATAACTAAGATACGATTTGAAAGGCCGAAGATTATTCTTTCAAACGACAAGCGCTTGAATCTTGAAATTTGAAAGTGTTGTAAATCCATTATTTTAAATGAAAGGTCATCGAAATCATTTTTTAAAAATAAATTTGAAGATATCTCAAAATCCGTTACGTTTAAGTGTAGGAAAGCCTTAACAAATTTCACTTAGAATAATGTGTAGAATGTAGAAAACATTATTTTGAATGAAAGGTTATCGAAATCATTTTTTAAAATAAATTTGAACATATCTCAAAATCCGTTACACTTAAGTGTAGGTCAGCCTCAACAAATTTTACTTAGAATAATATGTAGAATCGGAACTTGCAATGAAAAGTGTAGTATTGTACTCAAAATAACAAAGTTAATGGCAACCTCCGGCGTAACCGGAAGTGATATAAAAGTGAAAATATTTTAGCTTGAAAGATCACTTCCTCTTAGGATAGTATATTAATTTTCAGAATGTTTGTATGTTCTCTTCCCCGAGAAAAAATCATATGCCACTAACTTGGGATACCCTGTATAAGTTTCTAGATTGCAATAAATAACCAAGGAGGTTTTTAACCGTTGAGAATTAAACTATTATCAAAAATATCGAGCTAGCGGTTAATAAAAGACCTTTTTATTATTGTGCTGAGCTTTCTGCAACCTTTATTGCCTTCGTCAGAGCAAAAACTACAAAAGGAAGTTACAACGATTGAATTGCATTCAAATAAAATAACTTACGTATTTTTTAGTTAAAAAATTGATAACAGTTTCTAGATTGACATTCTTAATTTCTTAGTTGATATTCTGATAGTAGTAACTGCACTAGTTTCCTAGATACAGGTGCCCCAAACTGTTTTAGTAGGCTGAAATTTGTTAGTAATTTTTAACTAGGTACGTTTAATAGAATGCGCACACATCCTAGACGTGATAAAAGCACAAATCAGTGAAAGTTTCCGTGTATTGTTACACTATTTTTTGTGTAAACAAAGTATCCAGCGTTGTAACGTGTTAATTTATAGTTTACAACGACCATCACATATTAGTTTTGCTACTCTATACAAAATTTTAACGCGCTTTATTATCCCATCAGAATTTAAAAATATGAATGTATTTATTTAGAACAGATAAAACAGCGACATCTTACGATCGCTTTTTGACCTGACATTGGATTGTATTTATTTAGCTGTAATTCACACTAAAAAGAGATGTTTTAAACTCATAATAAAATTCAAGTGTAAAGTTGATTTATTGTAAAAAAGTAATTTATAAGTATAAATAATTTAATTAGTATGAAACATAAATATACAAATAAATTAAAAATTGAGTACGTTGACGAATGTTTTTTTTTTCTTTCTTAATTTAATTAATTATAATACATAGAATTAATAGTAACATCACATAATATGTTTAATTATAAACTCGTAAACAAAATCATTATATTTAATTTATGCAGTATGCATTTTTACATTCGTATGTAAATAATAAGGCTTGTTTTCTTGTTGTTTTTGCCGTAGCGTTAGACTTGAATAAATTTTAAGCATACATACGCGTGTCTTGTTGAGTTTAGTCGGATAATTGAGCGCGGAATAAATTTTTAAATATTTAATCGCACTTTATATGCATGAAGGTGATGGTTCTTCATTTTGTCTCTGCCGTCATTATAGGCATCTAAAGTTTCTGTTTTAAATTTATGGTAATTTGTAAAGAAATTTGTTTCATAGTTTATAACCAGGTGGCAGTAATAAAATGATGAAAGCTTTTATCTGTATTAACACATCAATTCAATTCAGATTTAGCCTACGCTTTCCACCGTCCGTTTTTAATGAAGTCAAATCCAATTAGCAAAATAATGATTATGAAACGGATATAATATAATATAGTATAAATGTAGATATAATATTACGGACTGTTTAAAAATGTGTTTATGGTTTTTCAGTTCATTTCTATAACAGTGATTTATATTCGTGTGCCCATTTTTAAAGTTCAAGTCTTAAGTGAGTAGTTACGCAACGAATATTTGGTTTGCTATACATAATTTATTTTGCAAGCATTATATGTTAATCAGGTAATTATGAAAATCGTTTTCAATACGTTCGCAATTATCGCCGCAATTTTAAGCACCGGGCGCGTCAAAATTCAATCGATTACATCTTAAGAAGAAAAACGAACAGGTAAAACTCGAAACACAAAAGCAAAGACGACACGAGGGTGACGGACTGAATAAATTTGATGAAAGTTAACGGAGTGTTATATAACAAATGGATTCGGCTAATTTAATAATATACACCTAAAGTTTACAGAGCGAAACCTGTTTTTATTACGGTCAAAGTTGTGTGTATTTTTGGAACACCTTAAACGGCCCGTTAATTAATAATTTCGGCGCGATTTTTCTTAAGAAATCTGGGCGTAACTTCAAAAGAAATTATAGCTTAAAACTACTCATTTTCCCTTATTTAACCCAATTCCATTCACAGTACATTTTAAGTAGTAGAACAACAAACAACATAATACGAATAAAATAAAACACAAAATAAAGTTTGATTAATCTTTATTATTCTTTCAGTTAAATTGTGTCATACAAACTTAACTTTCAAAGTTGTAAGAGTATAAATCGAATGTACGCAGCAAAGACTTAAAAACATACCAATTAAATTTATTTACTCGTAATTTAATATAAATACCGCTTATTAAAATGAAGCAAGAAACGTATATGTAATTTTTTTCGAAATTTATTAATCAAACACGCCAGCCGATGTGTAATTACCTGGGGTCAAGATTTTATTATTGTTTATGATAGGTGAGACTTATCAAGGCTGGACGTGGGTAAGAAATTATGGTAATACTCATTTTGGCTACACGTAAACCCATAAGCAAGTCGAGGTGTAGCTCTTGTGTACGTACATACAACGAACGGAAAGCACCAGCACTGCCATGAAAATAAACATATTTGCAATTACCTCAAGGTCATGCGAATATAAATTCCATATATTTTACTCTTATCTGTTAGATTAAGTTATTACGATAATTGACTATCTATTTACGTAAAAGTTTCTCCTCAAATCCAACTCACAAACACTCCACATCCAGGAACGACACAATTTCATATTGGAAATTCCATTACTAAATTAATTCCAGTAGTTTCAATTATTTTAAAACATCTGCATCATTACATTATAATTAAATTTCCTATTAAAATATTCCTTGCAAAAATGATTTGGATTTAATATGTATATTTTTGTCTACATTGTACATTGTATTTATTTATTCATGCATTTTATTTATACTTTTTGAAGTCTTCATAATATGTGCTTCTACTCTTAAGTAAATCATAATCACAATTTTATTATTTTTACTTATTCTCTAGGTTGCTTTCGTTTTATTTAAATCTAAAAGACCTTTTTATTTTTGACAGTTTGAAGTAGTAAGAGATCTTTTTCAAAATTATTTTGACAATCACACGACTTAGTATGTATTTCGTTAAAGAAACAAAAAAAATTTGACTTCTTTTTAATCAAAGTTTTTTTTTTCTTCAAGATTCTGTGCTGTCAATCAATAATTAATTTATATACCGTTAAAAATTAAAATAGAACAATTATAGAATTGTGGTAATAATTATGAAAGTAACTGTTTGTTATTTTTTTTTTTGGAATTTATATAAAGTGACAAATTAAAATAGATCAATTATTATAGAATGTGGTTTCAATGTTAATTGATTTCGTAAACTTTTATAAAATGAAATAATAATTTGGCTAACTAAAAAAAAAAAAAACGACCGACATTCATATTTATAACACCAGTTATACTCCAGTGTTTATAATTGGAATGTTGCTGCATATTACGTTTATTATAGACCATTACCCGTTCAACATTGCAATAATGAATGGAAGGTTAGCAGTTACTTCACGAGGTAACCTTTAGAAGGTTACTATTTGTTGTTACACTTTTCTAAGGTGGCAATGACTTTAACGCACTTTTTTCAGGCTACCCTAAAAAAACATAAACAAATCGAAACGTGGAAAAGCACGCCTGAAAACGATGCTTACTTTCACTGTTGTTGACATTAAATAATCATAATATGGTAGAGTTACACAAGCTTGCCCTGGATTTATTTTTTATTTATTTATTTATTTATTTATTTATTTATTGTGCTTCCTGTAATTACTTCAGTTTTATGTCATTAGAAAGCTTAATATTAAATATAAAAAAAAACTAATAATAAACAACAAGCGATTGCGCTTTAAAATAGTTTTGTTTGTTTTTTTTCTTCTTTGTTTAAAAGGGGGCGCACGTACGACCAAAATTAGTCACGTAAAAACACCCGAATTTTCGCTGAAACCGACCGAGCTATGTCAGAGTTTGTTTTCTCTAATAATTAATTGTGCAAGCATTTACCTGAACCTGAACCTGAGACTCAGGTAAACGCGGTTTCGTTGTGTGCAAAAACAACTTTCCAAGTTTACTGATAATATTGATGCTGGTAAAACTGTTTTCGTTTTCTTTTACTGAAGAAGACCTGAACAGTAAACTTGGAAGTTGGGGGTATACTATACATACAAGAAAAATGTTATTAAAGTTTATTATACTTACTATGAGTAATAGCTTTTGTCCTAGCGGTTCTCATACATACCTGAAAAAGAAACGTTATGTTAATGACATATTTTAACGATACCAATAAAAATCTACCTATTCACCGTCATTAATCATTTCTGACTTTTAACGTTGACGCATTTTTTTTTTTGCTTTCTTTCGAGGGATCAAAATTGATTCGTTAGTTTTTAATTCCCTATTACAACTTAAAACATGAAAACATGAAACGTTAAACATTATCATTTCATTGTAATAGTAATAGAACAATTAGAGAATTGGTAAAAATAAGTATGTGTTGTACCCTATTTAAAATCTAAAGCCTCGTACGCACTGAGAGGTTTGTCTGTAGCCTTATATGTTGTTATCTACACTGTCTAAATAATGTACCAAGACAAAGTTTCTTGTCATTATCTAGAGACCACTCGTACTGACTTATAAAGATTTTGTGTGGATCTAAACAGATTTTAGATAATCTATATATACAAAGTCTGTAGGATTTAGAATTAGTTGATATGAGCTTCAAGTCGTTTTGGTGTTTTTCTTGTAATGAGTGTCATAGAATATACATACTTAGAAAATATGCCGTTACTTTAAATTAATACTATAGTGAAAAAATTAAAGATTTGATGTTTCGGTTTCTCCCAGAATTCGTCGTTTTTGCTTACGTAAGTGCGACCAAATGAGCAAGTAATTTATGTGATGGCAGTCTATCACATATTTCTTATACGTATAAAATCCGAACTGAAAGTTACATGCATATTAGATGACGTCTATACTTTTAATCAAGCACATTAATGTGCCTGATTATACAGTTACATAAGCAGGTAGGAATGTATTTTGGGAAACTGTTAGAATAAAAAATACGATCATCAAACAGCTATATATTTATGACCAAAACGAGGACGGCGTAGAAAAAATTAATGAAAAGAAAAAAAAACGTATCTATGCATTTTGATGAATTGCTCGTGGGTACTTGCGGATTTTCATCAGTGTTTAGGTGTTGACCTAGTTTGTCGTGACAAATTAGAAACACAAATCTAAATGTCAACGTCCCTCCTCGGCCGTTATTATTTTTCTATTTATGTGTCGGCGAGCGAGTTTCGGGCAAAACAAAGGTCGCCCACGTCTCATCGTCAATCAAAACTGGTCTACGAAATGCACGCAAAAGAGGGAAAAAAATGAGAAATTCCGTTTGTAATATTCGTTTATGAATGAAAGCGGCTGAAAGAAGTAACACCACGTACTACATCATAATACTAGATGACAAATTATCATATGATGGCTCGTACAAAACCTGATTGATGAGCATTGTAGTTTGTAACTAGTTCCGAAACTAGTACAGAAACCTGTTATAATAAAATAAGCACTAGAAAAAGCAGGTTGAGGTAGGTTTTGATAATGCAATTTGAAGAGAGGCGATTTGTAAGACCTATCAGGTGGCGGGCGCCAGCGTCCCGTGCAGGAATACCAACTCTACGACCGCGTGCTCACGCCTACATCCCACTTATTCGTCACGCGCCACTAATGTTCGCAAGGTCTTTTAGAATGGTAAACAATTACATTTACAAACAACCAAATAATTAACGACCTCATAAAATAAATATTAACGGAATTTTTTTCAATTCAAACTGGTTTTCTAATGCATTTTTCGATTGCATCCGCACCTAATCATCTTCATCACATTCCCATTAAACACATCCGAACTTCACAAAACCACTAGAATTTAAATGAACAACCTTTTACGAATGGACTTCCTTTAAAAATATTTTTCCCTCAGATAAATTTCCTTATCACACATGGCAAACACACCAACACTTCGAAGAATGTATTTTACTTACGTTCTCAATTAATCTTCTTGGTTCTAAATTGTTTGCTTTTTAAATTAGAAATTTCAAATTTTACATTCCACAAGAATATACTAAATTTTTCTGCTCCAGATGATGGCATAAGTCGAAACTGGTTGGGTAAACCAAATAGAGAATGTTCGCTAGAACGAAAACAGTGAAAAAATCCACTCCAACTCGAGAAATCAAGAAATACCAACCCAATTTAAATATTCTGTCCTGGCTACTTTGGCTTTCTTTCTACAGGATGTCTGAGGAAGATATTCCTAACTTTAAGAAGTAGTAGAGGGCCTGTAATTAAGCAACTCTTAATAATAAAGTTGTGGCTGAAAATGGCCCCACGTCAGGTTAAAACGAAATAAAGGAAATGAAAACTAGAAATAATCGAAATGCAAAAAATAACTGTTTTATTTATTTCCAGCAACTACAAAATTTTGATTAATTTCAATTAACGTTCAAAATTATGGCCTCCATTTTGAATACATAAGTTATGAGGACGTATAATTGAATGGCGAATTCTTCTAAATAGCTGGGGACGTTTGCGAATGGTATCAAATGCAAGAATAATCCTAGCCACTAATTCCGTGAATTAAGTACAGACGTGCACGATCGAGTGCATGGTCACGGATTTATGTTACTTCTCTTTTATAAGCGCTTATTAACTCCCATATCATCACACCACGCAACAAACCTAAAATCAACAAAACTAGTAGAAAAGGTTATTTGAAGATCACTCTAAAGTGAATTTAAGGATAACGTAGAGCAGAACAGAACGAGTAAAGCATGCAAATCAAAAGCATACGAAACAAAACAAAAGATAAAAAATGGTTGGCAGTTAACCATTTTTGGTCCTTCGTTTTGTTTTTCGATAAAATTCAAAATTTTAGAGTTTAAACCCATGTATACACGTACACATGAAAATGTTTGGGATTCATTGTTATCTTACCAATCGGTGTTAAGTATGGATAAAGTTTTACGTGAAAAATTGTTAATCCTTATCTAATTAGGCGTTATTGTTGCCTTTTCCCGACTAAATTGCATCTAAAAGTGAGTATTTACTCCTGTACTCCTGATAGGATGAACTCTGCTCCTACTTTCAAAACGTAAACACCAAAACTCCACAAACGGATGGATGCGAGGAAACACCGAAAAATTGTGTCATGGCGTCCAAAAGTGTTAGAATTAACTCCAGATTTTTATTTTTAACTGTGAAGATGAAGCGTTTATTAATCCCCACATCATCACATCATGCACCAAGTCTAAAATCAACAAAACTGCAGAAAAGGTTTTTTGAAGATCACTTGAAACAGAATTTAAGGACGTAGAGGAGAACAGAACGAGTAAAGGATATAAACCGAAAGCATGCAAAACAAAACGAAAGTCCAAAAGTGGTTAGTCATCAGCCAACCACTTTTGGTCCTTCGTTTCGTTTTTCAATAAAATTCAGAATGAAGAGTTTAACCTCCATAAGACAAAACTATCAAAAAGCAGTCCAAAATCAAGAAAAATGTAGAAGAGATTTCAAATCTAAAGGTGATAATTTACAAATAGTAAGTTCTCAGATTCTCACAAGATCTGAGAGATTACGTGTGTTGGATTGGATCTCTTTCGTTCTATAATTTTAGACCTTTATTTTTGTAATCTTTGTTCGTTTTCAAAGGTTGTACAAAATAGAAAAGAAATCGAAACTGACTTGGTATATATAGTTACTACCAATTCGAAACGATCCAAGTCTGAATGTAAAGGCTGGGAAATTCTTCTTCAATTAGCAAACGTAAAATGTAGTTAATCGCGGGGTCCGCCTTAGATTTGTTTATGAAACAACGTTATTAATGTTAGTGTAATTGCATAGACATAATACATAAGTGCTTATATAATTTAACCGCGGCCGTGCCGGGTATTTATACAAACTACTTTCACGGCTGCTATACATCGATTCTGGAGAGAGTGAGCAACATAAAGGTGCGTGCGTACAGTGTTGCCTGAATTACTTGTGCGTTTCTATAACATTTTTTTTTTAATAAAACGCACCTTTCTTCAGATGTAGTTCAAGTAAGAACTACAGCTTTGATAACAGTATCTAATAATAATGTATTTTAGTAATTTAAACAATGAGTTCAACTGGTGTTTTGCATATATTAATAATAAATGTGTAAAATAGTTTAAATAATTTAAAAAAAAAAACGAGAAAGAATAATAGTGATTAATAAACTTGATGAGCTCAAATGAGCGTATACATATACTTTACGGGTTACGCGCTTGATCTAACGTCGATATCTCCTTTTGAAACTTCATGTATAAAAAAAGGATGTTCGATTGTTTTAATATTGGTAGACGTGTTCCTTGAATATTAAAAAAAATGAATGTGCCTTAAATAATTATAATAATTGAAATGATTAAGTGTGTTTTTATAAAAGGAGAAAATTCGATTAACGTAGGTATAAAGTGAGATTAAAAAAGAATCTCTTCTCGGAGAGGTAGAAAATAACAGCAGCAGGAGCAGTTAATGGACTCGAGCTTAAAGTTATAAACGTACGTCGCTGCTAAGATGTGAAAACATTGAATTGCCTCCAGTCACGAACTTCAAAAAATATCCATTCCATTTTTGGTATGTCTGCCCTTGAGCAATCGTGAAGAATCTATAAATACATCGAGTGCTTTCTATGTTAAAATAAATACATATGCGGCAGCCTCATGAGCGGACGGCCGCGTAAAATGTCAGTACGTGATTATTTCAGGGGAAAAAATCGCCGTAATTATAATTTTTATCTCTGCGCCGCTCGGAATGTATTTAAAGCAAATATTATTCGTCGACTTGCCATCGAAGTACTGGTTACAACGACCGACAAACTACTGCTTCTGCTGCTGTTGCTGCTGCAACAGCAGCCTCAGTTCAGGACGTAACTCTTCAACTTAAAACAGAATCATCAAAACAACCACATTCAAACAAACACGAAGATAATTTTTCAAATCTTACTCATCAACTAAAAAACAATAGTGAAATTTCATCAACAAATTACGTCATTAACATTTACATCTAATCAAAAACGATCAAATTCATTGCATACATTCCCTGCGTACACAAATGTGTAACTTTGTTCACTTTATTATTATTAATATACCACTTGATTTCGCAACTTCCGACGGCAGTGAAATTTCAATTAAATTACCAATTTAAATCAGTTAATTTAAATCCCTTCTGTTATAAAAATCATTCTAATATTTCATTAAAACTTTTTAATATACGATTATTAATCAATTGTCAACAGTTTTAACAACAAACGAATTTCACTTCAGCTTTCAATGATTAGGTGCTTTAGAATTATTTTAAAATTAATTCAAAATCATCCAAAACACAATTCTTCCTGATCGATTAATTAATTAAATATAGTTTGAGCTTTTAGGCAAACAGAAACTTTGACTGCTGATTAACAAATGATAGGATAGGTATTAAATTGTTCTTATTCAAGTAATGGAGCTTCAAAACAAACGTATTTGTTTTCCTTTTCTTTTTGATAGTTGAACATTAAATTTGATCGTAAATTCTCAGTCAATTAATTCTATTTTGAACTGTCTCTCTGAATTTTTTAAGTAAAATTTATATTAACTTTGTTTGGCATCACGTCTTAATTTTCCTCGTCGTATAATTTATTATATTTATCTATCAGCCAATTTTCTTAGTTTAATTTAAGTTTAGTGTCCCAAAGAGAGGTATCTATGAGCGGCGAGGGTGGTTTGGATAAAATAGAATCATCGTTGCTTAAAATTAAACATCGCAGAGGTAGAGACAGAAAGCCCGCGCTAGTTCCGAACGTGACTTTGTTTCTTCGACAAAACGTCTTAATTTTCCTCGACGTCGTGAAATGTTCACAATTCAAAATTTCGTCTCTATCAGCCAATTTTCTCAGTTTAAATTAAATATAGTGTCCTCAAGAGAGGTGATGGGGGTGCTTTGGATAAAATAGAATCATCGTTGCTTAAAATATAACATTTAACGAAGCCTACTACTATGTTTTAATTATTTAAAGGTTTTGACTTTTATTTAAACTATTATAATACGGAAGAGCGATTCCCCAAATTGAGAGTCAGGAGATAAGGAATGAACCTATTTCGACAATTTTAAAAATGTACGTAGACGCCTTTCGAGCAATCCCATCCGCGGAAACCGAAGTAATTAATTTTATTAGTTAATATTTTTAAATATTATGATTTAGACTTATTTTAAAATCAATTCAAAATCATTCAAAAAACTGATTGATTAATTAAATAAATACATCATGAGTATGAGTACAGCTCAGATGACTTCGAGCTTTTAAGCAACCATAAACTTTGGCTACTGATTAACAAATGATAGGATAGATATTAATCGTTCTTATTCAAGTAATGGAGCTTTAAGTCAAACGTATTTGTTTTTTTTTTCTTTTTGATAGTTGTATATTAAATTTGATTATAAACTCTGAGTCAACTAATTTTATTTTGTATTGTCAACTTTCTTGACATTTCCTCTATGAATTTCAATTAATTGAATTGTATTTCTTAATAAAACGTTATTAGTAGTTAAATAAACTAATTAATTTTTGAGCATTATTAGTTTTGCAAATTTTATGATTTAGAATTATTTTACAATCAATTCAAAATCATCAAAAAAACTGATTGATTAATTAATTAAATACAACATAAGTATAGTTCAGATGACTTCGAGCTTTTAGGCAAACCTAAACTTTGACTATTGAATTGATAGAATAGATATTAAATCGTTCTTACTGAAGTAATGGAGCTTTAAGACAAACGTATTTGTTTTCCTTTTCTTTTTGATAGTTGAACATTAAATTTGATCACAAACTCTCAGTCAATTAATTTTATTTTGAACTGTCAACTTTTTTGACATTTTCTCTCTGAATTTTTTAAGTAAAAGTTATATTAACTAATTAATTTTTGAACATGATTTAGACTTATTTTAAAATCAATTCAAAATCATCCACAAAAAAGTGATTGATTAATTAAATACAACATGAGTACAGCTCAGAAGACTTCGAGCTTTTAGGCAAACCTAAACTTTGACTGCTGATTAACAAATGATAGAATAGATATTAAATCGTTCTTATTCAAGTAATGGAGCTTTACGTCAAACGTATTTGTTCTTCCTTCTTTGTGATAGTTGAACATTAAATTTGACTATAAACTCCGAGTCAACTAATTTTATTTTGTATTATCAACTTTCTTGACATCTTGACAATTTCAATTAATTAATTGACTTTGACTAATTTTTTGAAGGAAATGCTGTTATTTAAATCAACTAATTAATTTTTTAACATTATTAACTTTACAAATTTTAAAAACGATTATCATTAATTGATACTTTCTGAGCTCAGAACTGCGAAATGATTTAAAAATTGCTTGAGTGACTTCTAAATAAGTTCAGTCAAGTTTTTAATTGATTCTTTTTGATCTAAAGCTTTACGTCGAACGTAAACAGTAATTTTTCCTTTTTTGAATCAACGAATTATATTTTGTTAGAACAAATTCGTAAACGTAATTCAATTGACACACAATCAATTACTGTCAATGGTTAAAATTCGTTTCCTGTTTTAATTTTTGATTTTTAGAGAGTGCTTCGCAAAATCCAGCTTGTCCTTCGGGTCTGTTTCGAATAAACTTGGCACCCCTGTTATAACTGCACCCTTATATTCAAATATCAGGGGGGGGGGGGGGGTAACAAAACGCGCGTCGTTCTTTACCAGCAGTGCTTGAAAATAGATGTGGCGTTTAGTGCAGTATAATCAACTGTAAAAATTTGGTGAGTCCTCATTTTTTTGTGTGCTTAACGCAAGGCGGATATTTTTGGTCCTTCAAATCGGACAATTCGTTTTTTGTTATTCGTTGATTAACAAAGACTATCAAAGTTTCTCGTTCCATTAGTTAATCGACCTTAATAGTTTTTGAATTATTATTGCTCGTTTCTTAAATATTTAAAGCGCCAGCTAAATACAAACCTTGTCTTCATGTCTCTTCAAAGAATTTCTTTCAACTCATTAAAATTGGGATGATAACAAATCCGATTGCTCTGCTTTATACTTATATTTTATACAAGAATTATTATTTTTTAAATACGTAATTAAATTAAATAATTAAATTACATCTGCAAATTTTATATAATATTTAAGTAACAGTCCTCTCTCATTTCTTTTAATTTTAACTGCGTAGTACTGTTAATGTTCACCAGTATAAAAACATTTGTAGATTTCGACTCTAGGTCAAGACACATTGATCGGCGTACTGAAGATGTGAACGCCAGATCAAGATACATTCTATTTAATTGATTGATTGCCAAGAAGTTTCGTGTACAAGGCACTTTGTGAACTGGCGGAAGTTAGTCTCATTTAAGACGTCTTTTAAATATACAATTCAATAATTCGGTCTTTTAATTGCGCCAGACAGGATTCACATAATTTGATAGCCTGGTATTTTATTTACTTATTTAAATTTCACATGTTTGGTTCTAAATTCATTCTTAAATTGCCAATTGCTTCATTCGTTCACCGTTCACTATTTTACCATATTGTAAAAATTAAAATAATCGGATAGATAATAATTCCTGAACCAGTGAAGTCGACATCAAAATAAATAAAAAGAAAAGAACAGAAGGAGACGAGAGGATTTTGAGTTAAGGAGGTGAAGGAAAAGAGCTTAATTTTGGAATGGAATTTGCGAATTTTTATTAATCTAGGAAGAAAACAATAGAAAAATTTTGTGCAAATCGCTTTTGATTGCAGCGAGAACCTCGAGCAGCCTCTGGACAGCTGTTTCAGCCCTGCTTGGGGCTTCTTCAGCAGAGACGTAGCTCGACATTCCCGCTGCAAACAAAAACGACTTGCCCAATTTATTCGCATTTGCGATGTAAAATTAAAACTTATTAGGAGCAAATCCCGCTTCAATTTGTCTACCCTACTGCAATGTCAGGTCAAAAAGCGATAGTAAGATGTCGCTATTTTATCTGAAGAAAACAATGTTTGGAAAGGTTTTGGAAAGGTGTGTGGGGGGGGGGGGGGAGAGAAAGATATCTGGGATAATAAGAACAAGAAAAATTACCAATGAAAGAAATCCATTCTTCGGGAAACTCAGAGTAAACGTGGCCAAAAAGCGAAAGTTAAAGATAATAGGCTAATGGGATAGAGAAAAAACGAAACACCGAGGAGGACTGATTGGTCAAATTGCTGACCTATTGGATAAGATGGGGCAGACTGCTGTAGTTTCACTCGTTAAATCAAAAAGAAAAAGAAATTTATCTTCTGGCACGTGCACAAGAACGACATGGAAAGAAAATACAATAATTTGGAAGGCACAGATATTCTTAACCTCAAAAAATCAGAAATGAATTCATCTTCATATCCCATGTGACATACAAATAAATAGATTAAGCGCAAAAGCTGGCGAATTAAAAGAAAATGTCATGTGTTCCGTTAATATTTTGGAGAGTCTTGAAAGTGACTGGGGATCAGGCTATATTATCAAATTATAACACGTGACATATAAACAAGCACCTACAAAACAAAATTATGTTGGCTACACGACTTGCTAAAGCTGACGAATAAATAAAATGTTATACAATACTTTGAGAGAGCCTTGAAATTGCTTAATTTTGATAAGGAGAAAGAAGCCAGCCAGCTTATAAAACTAAATGAGAGTCCTTTATAATAAGGGTATTGACATGATGTGACAATTTGGAACATCCATGACGAAATAAACAGTTGACCAGACGAGGAGACTAAATCCCTTCACAAAAAAAGCAATTTTTCTTTTGACTGGTCAACTGTTTCTTTCAACAAGAATCTTCCAAACTGTCACATCAACTCTGTGCTCTTATTATAGAAGAACTGGATTAAATTAGAGTCCTTTATAATAAGGGTATTGACATGATGTGACAATTTGGGACATTCATGACGAAATAAACAGTTGACCAGACGAGGAGACTAAATCCCTTCATAAAAAGAGCAATTCTTCTTTTGACTGGTCCACTGTTTCTTTCAACAAGAATCTTCCAAACTGTCACATCAACTCTGTGCTCTTGTTATAGAAGAATTGGATTAAATTAGAGTCCTTTATAATAAGGGTATTGACAAGATGTGACAATTTGGGACATTCATGACGAAATAAACAGTTGACCAGACGAGGAGACTAAATCCCTTCATAAAAAGAGCAATTTTTCTTTTGACTGGTCAACTGTTTCTTTCAACAAGAATCTTCCAAACTGTACATCAACTCTGTGCTCTTATTATAGAAGAATTGGATTAAATTAGAGTCCTTTATAATAAGGGTATTGACATGATGTGACAATTTGGGACATTCATGACGAAATAAACAGTTGACCAGACGAGGAGACTAAATTCCTTCATAAAAAGAGCAATTCTTCTTTTGACTGGTCAACTGTTTCTTTCAACAAGAATCTTCCAAACTATCACATCAACTCTGTGCTCTTATTATAGAAGAATTGGATTAAATTAGAGTCCTTTATAATAAGGGTATTGATATGATGTGACAATTTGGGACATTTATGACGAAATAAACAGTTGACCAGACGAGGAGACTAAATCCCTTCACAAAAAAAGCAATTTTTCTTTTGACTGGTCAACTGTTTCTTTCAACAAGAATCTTCCAAACTGTCACATCAACTCTGTGCTCTTATTATAGAAGAACTGGATTAAATTAGAGTCCTTTATAATAAGGGTATTGACATGATGTGACAATTTGGGACATTCATGACGAAATAAACAGTTGACCAGACGAGGAGACTAAATCCCTTCATAAAAAGAGCAATTCTTCTTTTGACTGGTCCACTGTTTCTTTCAACCAGAATCTTCCAAACTGTCGTATCATGTTTATGTTCTTATTATAAGGGCTATACATTAAAAAAAAATTGACTAACTGTCACTTTTGGGAATAGGATGGTAAAAAAGGTCAATGCTGATAATCACGTGATACACAAAGGGATACCGGGCAATCAATGGAATTCATAATTAGAGGAGGCTATGATTGGCGCTATTTTATGCTGTTTGGTTGGGCACAATGACAAATAAATAATAAGTTGACGGTTGTCAGATTTGAGGTTATGCTTGTGCTTTATACAGTCCTTATTTTGTTATTTTATTTTGTTTGAATGCTGAATATTAAGGAGGGTTCCACAAGAAAAATACTTTTATTTTCAATCATTTAAAATAATAAATGTCACAATTCTAACACTTAAAATTTTTTATTTCAATTTGTAAGCCTGTGTTGCCAATTTTTTGGGAAATATCAGAGCCTGCTCTAATTATAAATTCCGTTGAGCGCATGGTACTATCAAAGTTGTTGTTGTTGGTATTTTTTTAAATATTTGATAAGAGATAACAAATTTTGAGAAACAATGAAATGGAGTCAAATTCTTAAGCCAAAAACAAAGTTCTAACCTCTAATGTACTGTCAAACTTGTGAATTGTGCTTCAATGTTACCAACTGTTTTGGTATTACATTGAAAGAGGAAGTCCGTTTTTCTGCTTTATCGAGTAAACCTGAAGTTGTATCTCCTTTTATAAATAGCACTTATTTTTTCTCTCTTTCGTTGTTTATTTCTGGCGCATTTTTTTTTCTAAACCACGTTTAGTTCGGGGCAGTATCATTTGTTTAAAATAGGTATATGTTTAAGGCTTTTGTTTTTCAGAAAAAATTATAATAATTGAAAATTCCTTTGGCTGTAGAACTAGCTATTCATTACATTGTATGTCTGTTGGTATACCTGTGAACTAAATAACTAGTATAATAACCATTAGTATAGGTATTTTTCTTTTCCTCGGTCGGCCTATATGGCATGATAAGTGACATAGCATTGTCTATATAAGAACAAA
The DNA here is from genome assembly GCA_036172665.1 of Prosopocoilus inquinatus. Lineage (NCBI taxonomy): Eukaryota > Metazoa > Arthropoda > Insecta > Coleoptera > Lucanidae > Prosopocoilus > Prosopocoilus inquinatus. The sequence goes on along the minus strand of CM069880.1, from coordinate 13,229,822 downwards.
ATTGTTAGCCTCTGCAAAAACAAACGCAACGAAGCTATAGAATTTTATATGCATCAAGTTTATGTGTACGTGTGGTAAAAAAAATTAAAAAACAAAAACAATTCAAATTTCTTGCCGATGCCTTGCCGCGTTTCTCGTCGATGCAAAATAAATTTAATTTGACAATTTTACGGCCCCAAGCGAAATTTGTGAAAAGTGCGCGCACTAATTGTCGATGGGTGAAATAAATAAAACTTTGACGGCCAATAGAAATGAAGATAAATTTTGGATGACCCGGATCGTGGCCGGATGCTTGCCCACGCATTTCTTGGTGTCTGAAAGTCAGAAGCTCATGCGCGTCCACGTTCAGGTGTTTATCTCTTTGATGTCTGCCATCTCTGAACTCGGTTAATTCATTAATATTATTTTACTTTAACTCACCTTGAACTCGCCTGTAAACCCAACGTTCGTTTATTATGAGGGACATTTTTAATTTTCAAAAGAGAATGCTGATTGAATTACCATTACCATTCGCTTAAAACATTTTAGATGTCACTGGTTTTTTATCATTATTACAACAATTAATAATAATAATAAATTAATTGCTCTGGTGCTCACATTTAAATTTACAAACAACATCGACAAATTCGAAGACTAATTACCTACTTACAAAACAGAATTTGTTTCACGCGTTTTTAATTTGCAAGGGGGGGGGCATTTAATTACGGCCGCTAATTAATATGGTGATGCGCAAAAACCCGCGAATTTGCCGGAAAACATAAGTTTTTCTTTTATTTCATCATCAAAACAACTTTCAACTCAATAAACAAATGCTAATTGAATATTTTTTAAACTCGATATTTTAAATGCGAGTGTAAACACGACACTGAAATTTTATGTGTTTGTGGAAATAACTGCAAAATAAATTTCTACACTCGTAAACGCTAAACTGTTTACGTAGGATTGATTAATTTTTTGGCATTTTAAAAAAGGCAGGGAACAAAAAACAACATAAAAACGAACAAAATCATTTTTAAAACAGTAAACACAGAAATTATTACTTGTATTTGTATTTACCGTAAACTAAAGGCGGTTTAAATACAAGAAAAACAAAAAGAAAACAAATAAATAATTTAATGAATTACAGATATAGTAAAACCTTGATAATCCGGATTCTTCAGTAACTTGGACAAGGGCTTTTGAATTATTGTGCACAGTGTGGTCCTATATTTATTCACAATTTGGAAATCGGTAGCAGTTTCATTGACAATCAGTGGATAAAGAAGGAAACAGGTACCCAAAAGGCCTCACTCACATTTTTTTTTAATTTGCTTGTATTTCTTAAACAATTTAAAAATCTAACCGAAGGAGCATGCGTATTAATTATAAAGATTATAAAAGCACATCGTAATTTCGTCAAAATGAGATCGTCTCACGCGCCGCATACCCCCACACTTTGTTATTGTGCTGTCTTTATCTCCACCTTAAATACATTTTCTCTTTTGCCTTTGCAAACCGGTTTCCAAATTATTACATACTTGCATTTCTTCTCATAAAACATAATAATTCTTTGTATATTATTTTATTGAAATTTCTTATCACACAGCATTTTTTAAAAATATAACTGAATTCTGAATGTTTTGAAAATATTAACAAACAAAGCAGTCAAACAGTTTGTAATTTAAAAAAAGTTTAAATAGCCATTCAGTCAACGTTGTTATTACTATTAGTATGAATCATAAAAAAGTACAATACACGGCCAAACACATACGTATGCACACGTACATGGAAACCAACAAATAGTAACATGTAATTACAACAAGAAAATTACACATTTATCCGTCATGGCCAAGTGATTTCCTTTTGTAACCTTCCCGAGCGTATTTTTGACTAAATTACCAATTGTTCAACAATTTCTCAGAGTCTCAGGTGCCATCCGTAATAAAAATAGAAGTTCTGTAAGATTAGGTATTTCAAATTGTCTTTTATGTTTCTTTTTCTTTTTCTTTTTCTCAACAGGAAATCTTTATTATGACCTGCCAGTCAAAACAAGAGCTGTCTATTACTTTTCTTCCACTTTCAGAAAAAAAATTGTGAAGAAATAAATGACATACTTCTGTACAACTATGAAGCAAGAATCTTTTGTTTTATCAACTTTTACTGACCATTTTCTCTTCTAAACTAACAGATACTGACGAAATTAATTTTTAAAAAAAGCAAATAGTTTAGTTAACCGATCTAACCAAGAAATGAAGTGAATACAAGGTTTTAGAGTCAGTCGCCAAATGTAATGGACTGGGATAATGCTTCCATCAGTTTCAGAAGTTGAAGGTGTTTCCGGTCTGACCAAATTCAACAACAGTTTTTTTCTTTTTTAAAACACCCGGATCTCGCAAAAAGTTTTCTCTTTGCTAAATGCCGTTATCAAACGATTTTCCTTTTGTTTTCCGAAGCCAATCAAAAACCAAAGTGAACCAATTGGAACAGACTGTTCAGAAGCTCCTTTAGTTTTAGAAATAGAAGGTCTTTCCTGCCTCTTCCCATAGTTATTTTATTTCTTTTTGAAGGCAAGTGAATTATTCCAAGTTTAAAGATAAAAGTGTTTCCTTCTTTAAAACACTTCATTCAAAAAGTTTTCTCTTTTCTAAATGCCGTTACCAAACGATTTTCCTTTTGTTTTCTGAAGACAATCAAAAACCAAAGTGAACCAATTGGAACAGACTGTTCAGAAGCTTCTTTAGTTTTAAAAGTAGAAGGTCTTTCCTGCCTCTTCCCATTGTTAATTTTTTTCTTTTTTAAAGCAAGTGAATTATTCAAAAATTAAAGATAAAAAGTGTTTCCTTCTTTAAAACACTTCGTTCAAAAAGTTTTCTCTTTTCTAAATGCCGTTACCAAACGATTTTCCTTTTGTTTTCTGAAGCCAATCAAAAAGCAAAGTGAACCAATTGGAACAGACTGTTCAGAAGCTTCTTTAGTTTTAAAAGTAGAAGATCTTTCCTGCCTCTTCCCATTGTTAATCTTTTTCTTTTTGAAAGCAAGTTAATTATTCAAAATTTAAAGATAAAAGTGTTTCCTTCTTTAAAACACTTCGTTCAAAAAGTTTTCTCTTTTCTAAATGCCGTTACTAAACGATTTTCCTTTTGAAGTTTGTTCTTGTCCGATGAAAATAGTAAGTACAAAGTTTTTTTAATCTCAAACCGGACAGAAAAATGAAGGGAAACACACTCAACGTTTCGCTATAGATTTATAGCTTCGTCAGGACGAAGCTATAAATCTATAGCGAAACGTTGAGTGTGTTTCCCTTCATTTTTCTGTCCGGTTTGAGATTAAAAAAACTTTGTACTTACGATTTTCCTTTTGTTTTCTGAAGCCAATCAAAAAGCAAAGTGAACCAATTGGAACAGACTGTTCAGAAGCTTCTTTAGTTTTAAAAGTAGAAGATCTTTCCTGCCTCTTCCCATTGTTAATCTTTTTCTTTTTGAAAGCAAGTTAATTATTCAAAATTTAAAGATAAAAGTGTTTCCTTCTTTAAAACACTTCGTTCAAAAAGTTTTCTCTTTTCTAAATGCCGTTACCAAACGATTTTCCTTTTGTTTTCTGAAGCCAATCAAAAACCAAAGTGAACCAATTGGAACAGACTGTTCAGAAGCTTCTTTAGTTTTAAAAGTAGAAGATCTTTCCTGCCTCTTCCCATTGTTAATCTTTTTCTTTTTGAAAGCAAGTTAATTATTCAAAATTTAAAGATAAAAGTGTTTCCTTCTTTAAAACACTTCGTTCAAAAAGTTTTCTCTTTTCTAAATGCCGTTACCAAACGATTTTCCTTTTGTTTTCTGAAGCCAATCAAAAACCAAAGTGAACCAATTGGAACAGACTGTTCAGAAGCTTCTTTAGTTTTAAAAGTAGAAGATCTTTCCTGCCTCTTCCCATTGTTAATCTTTTTCTTTTTGAAAGCAAGTTAATTATTCAAAATTTAAAGATAAAAGTGTTTCCTTCTTTAAAACACTTCGTTCAAAAAGTTTTCTCTTTTCTAAATGCCGTTACCAAATGCTTTTCCTTTCTTTTCTGAAGCCAATCAAAAACCAATTGGAACAGACTGTTCACAAGCTTCTTTAGTTTTACAAGTAGAAGGTCTTTCCTGCCTCTTCCCATTGTTAACTTTTTTCTTTTTGAAAGCAAGGGATTTTTTCAAAGTTTAAAGATCATTACCAAAAAGTAGTTCATCGGAAATCAATTAGAAACTGAATATCTGAATTGGTATGGTTCACAAATTCTGGCATCTTCTTCTCCATCTGGCTTAGAAATTTTTCGTCTCTCCTCATTGTCAATCGAAGAAACTTCTTCTGTTTGATGGTTGTTTCGAAAAATTACTTTTTTTCTAAAGATGATGAGAAGAGAAGTCATTTTAGAACTTGTTCAAAATTTCAAGGGAACACCAAACGTGAATATTCACAGAATTTGACGTTTTCATTGGGCTTAGAAGTTCCAAGAATCTTTTTGTCTCTCGTCATTGGCTTTTACTTTTTTGGAGCAATGGAATCATGTTTGAAAGTCGTTTCCGTTCAAAAACTGAATTGGTATGAATTGCTTACAAAGTTGAACAACTTATTCATCTATGTCTCCTGATGATCCTGTCAATTGAAGTTTTCTTTTCTTTAAAACTTGTAGTAATTTAGCTAAGATTACTGTGGGGCTCTCTAGCATCCTCTCGTCCCCAATTAGTTGGGGCCCCATCAGCAAAAGATTAGCTCGAAAAACTCCATCGTAATCCAAACGACTTGCCCGATTTAGGCGAGGAGTAAACCCGAGCGGAAACCCGTGCGGAGGCGAATTTATATGTTCTTCTTAAGGCCGTATCGCCACCGCCTCCGCCACAGCGCCGTTTCCGCTCTGGTTTGCACATCGCTTTACGAACGGTAAGCGCGTCTAAAGCTATAATCTGCTATTACAGACTTACTGTTCGTAAATCGAGCCAGTCGTTTGGATTGCGGTGGAGTTTCTTGAGCTATCCTTCTGCTGATGAGGCCCCAATTAGGGCCGAAATAGCTATTCAGAGGATGCCCCACTACAATCTTAACTGACTTGCTACAATATTTAAAATTGCGATGACACGCATAGCCGCTTTATGCATTACAGCATATGAGGCAGTAATATAGCTGTTATACAGTATAAGTATAAGGCCAAACCCCTGTAACTGTAATCTTTTTTTTTCTTATTCAAAGCACTTGATCACTCAACACTTCTTCTGTTTAAAGGTTATTTTCAAAAGTTAGTTTTTACTTGAGCTTGATTAAAATTAAGTGTAAGATTAGTTTAAAACTTGAAGAAATGAATACCGTCCGGCCTAATGTGACCGGCTCGGGTAAGAATACCGCCGCACATTTCCATTCGACTGAAATCGGAATAGCGGTAATTAACGGTGAACGCAACGCGCCAGCTTCAACGCAGCGTAGATTGGAAGGAGGTAGGAGGTAGCGGAATTTTTACATTGTTGAAACGGATTGTTCACAACTTTTTCATCAGTATTAGAAATTCAAGCCCATTTGGAACCCTGCTCATTTTTAATCCTATAATCTAAACGTATTTGGATGTGTTAAACATGTTCTATAAATACAAAAATATTAAAATACATTTTTGTCGGAGGGCTATTCTAAGTCTAAATATTCTAGATATGTACGGTAGCGGACAATAAAATCCGGACACGTCACTTTTTAATAATAAGTTTGTAATTTTATTAAGTATTAATTAAGAATTTGAAATTTCGTATTCTTTTACGCAATATAACCCGCTCAAAACGACTTATTGTCTTAAAATAATTATGATGTATCACATTGGTCGGATTTCATTGTCCGCTACCGTACAATCTAACAACGTTGCGCTCTATATTGCTAGGATATTGAGATATACAGGGTGTGAAAACTTATGGAAAGCCACTGTTGTTCTCAAAATGAATGATCTTCGGTAACTATTAGTAATTGAAATGAAGCAAGTATAAGTATGAAAAAAGTTAAACATAGTTAATTGTAAGTATATACTGGTGAACAGAGTGTACGTGTGACATCAGTGGTATTTTTATTTTTGTCAAAAAACTTTGGTTCTTCGATGTTTTTATATACACATAAAACGTACGGGGTTATATATCTTCACAGTCAGTTAATTAGTTAGAAGACCTTGAAATATCACACTTAGTTGTTATTTTTTGTATTGACGCAGTAGGATGTTTTTCGGTATATGTAGTAGTAACACATCTAGGAGTGTTCTTTGGTAGGATAGTAACGGACCATGGAAATAAACTGTGCCATTTTTATTTACAAATAATGAGGAGGTAGGTAATTTTACATGCATGTTGTACAAACGAGATACTCTTGTGGTTGTTTTACAAAATTATAATAATAACATACCAGGCTATTACAAAAATTATCCAGCATGTTACTGAAACGAATTTTGTCATTAATAAAAATTAGACGTAAATAATTAACGGATTAGCCACGGCAGTTTCGACATAGGTAGCAGTTTTTAAATGTCAAAATGTGTGCTGGCAAAAATTTAACGAAGACTGTCGAAAATAATTATAATAAATTGGGTGTTAATTCGCAGTTGTAAGTTTTTTTTTTGTCGGTTTTCGTCACGATGAACCAAGAATATTTTCAGTCGAATGCCCGGACAAATAATCTACCGCTCGTATCCTTCCTAAGTTTAACGTCGATATTACTCCTGTTGACTCTCGACTCACCTTGGTACGGCCCAGTCGAATAACAGCGTTGCCTACGCTATCACTTCGCCACGGCAACATTGTACTTTTATAAAGCAAGGTGTTTTGAATATTAGTGTTTAGGAATGCGCCCGACTCGCACGATATTAATTAGTTCTACTGGATAGCTTTAAATATATTTACGACTCTGTTTATTAACAATCACATTATGGTCTGTTTACAAACTGAAATGCAATACGACCTAATTGTTATGTGCGTTCATAATTGATTGTGATCAACTTTAACGACCTCAGAGTCTCATTATTTTTAAAGATCATAATTAAAAATTTGGTCTAAACCATAGCTTCTCAAAGTTTCTTTGAATTACTACCCCCTCTGATGGGATTTAATTTTTGTCCATTACCGTTTCGGGCTTTCAATGTCCCAGGTGTACAAAGCTCATGGGGGGCGATGATATCCACTTTGGAGAGCTTTTAGTTTCTTGGTTGATAATCAAAACTGAGGTATAGAAGCTTTAATTAATTGGAGGGCACTTACCTTATTCCAACTACAGGAACCCCAGTCATATCTTCGACAAGTTCTGAAAGCACCAAAACGGTGGTGGCAGGCACTTGGGTTTGCGGATACTGCAGCAAACTTTGTCCACTGCCTTGGAGCACTACGGAAACGGTGCCTTGGGGATTCCGGGTTCCGTCACCGGTTCCTCCGACGGCACTGACCATCGCGCCCGAATTTCCGTCGATCAAAACGTCCGCGACTTGTTGTCCATTAATGTTACTGATGGTAATTCCTCCGGAATTATCGGCGGAGTATATTTCCACTCCTTTTTGGTCTGAGGTCGTCGTGTAAATAACCGTCTTGTTTCCGTCTTCGTAAATAAGATCTAGAGGAGCGTCGTTTTTCCCGGACACTCTGTGGGTGTATATTTCGTCGTCTTTTTCGTACGTTACTTCCGTCTTAACCTGAGTATACATCGGTGGACTGCCCATGGCACGTTTTTCGTCCATCTCCTTCTTCAGCTCCATGACGTTAACCGGCGTCATCGTAGCTAACATGGCGGGAGGACTCGGTGCGTCTCTATGGGGCGAACGATTCGCAGGAGACGCTTGCGGTGGAGGTGGAGACATCATACTTCCGTCGGTTTCCATGTGAGGAGAGGAATTTTTTAACATGTCTTCGATATTGCGGCGAGTCATTACGACGGGATGAACAGTCTTATATCACAGTTTTTACGTCTTGTGGTTACAGTTCACGATTATTGCACTTGGCTTACTTATATTTAAAGTTCAATATATGGCACTTTTATGGCTAGTTACTAAAACTTCGGAATGGCAGTTGCTCGAGATATGAAGATATGACTAACCTGAAACAATAATTACACCCACGTTCTTATAACACATCAATCATCAATTAACTTTAAATAAAAGAAATTAATTAAACGCCTACTCTATTCATTCTTAACTTATCCTGCTTAGGATACCGAAAGCATTAAAAAAAAAAAAACTACACAAGCTCAACTTGGGAAGTTTTCTCTTATCTCCAAAATTCCAATGTATACATAAACAAACATGACTTAAGGCCAGTTGCACCAAACCCTTAACCCAGGTTAACTTTAAGGGTCGTTTAGAATGTGAGTTGCATTAATGTTATGTAACCTCAAATATCACATTATAAACAAGACTTAAATTTAAGCTCGGCTTAAGTGTTTGGTGCAACTGGCCATTAAGAGGAATTAAACATCTATTTTGTTTCACCCTGCTTAGAATCTCGAAACTTTCAGAGAATATTACACAAGCATTGAACCACGATCAAGTTAAAGCTAAATAATAATTAAATACACGATCTTATAACATATTTCCAATGAATTAAAAAGAAATGTACTAACTCATCCTGCTTAGAATGTTAAAAGCTTTATTAGAGAAGATGACGCAAGCTTTAGCCGATATCAAGTCTCCAAATTGCTACTCCTAACGATGTTTCACACGATGAAAAAACGAAACGTCTGCAAAAATAACATAGCTTCAGCCCGGAAAGCAAACGTAGACAATGGTCGAGGATGTGTAGTGTTTAGAAATTCGAACGGGAAATACCTCATGAAGTTCAAAAGCGCAGTGTATAAAGGTATGAACTTAGGAAAAACTTGAGAATGACGTTTTTTGGCCTAACATTGCATTTTGCTGGAGAAGCCCCAACTAGGGCTGAAACCGTTGCACGAGGATGTTTGAGGGATCCACTGCAATCAAAAACTATTTGCAACAAAATTTGCAAAATGCTGCCTTTGTTAACAGGTTGGAAGTTTAAAACCTAACGGGAAGGTAATTTTACTGCTTTTGCTAAGTTGAGTTTTAAGAGGATTTAGAATAATGTAAAGTTAACCACATGAACAAATTGATTTTTCTCCAGAAGTTAAAAAACTTCCAAATTATTTTAACTTTAGTGTTTAAAACCAATTAAAGAGTGCAACTTCTAAGTAATGGTCTAAGTGCCAATTTTATTTTAAGAAAGAGAACCTGAAACCTTTATAACAGGGAAAGTTACTAAAGCAAATTGCATATAAATTTTAATTAAATAGAAAGACACAAACAAATCACACTTTAATATTGCTAATGCAGATCTAAAATCTAAAAACATAATTTAACGGAAGAAAAAACAATTTTACACAAAATTGACACTTATATCATTTAGAAGTTACACTCTTCAATTAAATTTTTATTTTTATTCTGCGTAAGTATTTTTTGTTTACCACATTTAACAAAATAGTCAAAAATCTGCATATTTCATGGGCATAAAATACGTCACGAATGTACAGTCATACTTTTTAGTAATGTCTCTTCTACACATTTTAAACTGCGGCCTGAATCCTTCTGACCATTATAATAGGTAGACAGATAAGCAAATCAGCAGGTAGGTAAACAAATACAATAAAAATACAATTCAAGGCGTTTTCTTACCTGTTAAATAGCGACTTCAATTTTTATTGGAGAGATATTACTTTTAATTATGACTGTACTACAGATCTTTGGCATTTGCATGATGTTTACGAATTTTTTTTTCTTTTCAAAACACTATTATCAATTTTGTTAAATTTGCATTTTGTTTTACTTATACGCAATTAGAAAAAAGAATAATGATTCCTGGTTTTAAAGATTGTGACGCATAGTTGTTTCCATCCAAGTCGGGTAGCGCAGGTATTCCCGACTCTATACGAAGGAAGGTAATCCCGTACCCGCATACAACGCTTTAGAAAAAAAAAAGATATGCAGAGAAAACCTTGAGAACATTAATCTTCTTTGTATTGGTAATGAGTTTCAATAATACATGCGTGATACTGAAATAATTTACTCTTGTCTTAAAGGATATCAAACTTTAAAACTAAAATTAAACGCAGAACAAACATTTTAGAATTCAATTATGATATTTAAGCATCGATATGAATCTTTTACAGCGTTTTCGATTCACTTGCACTGTTTGCCCTCGAAATACCTTCATCTCGTATTATCACATGAGGTTAAAACAAGATGCAAATACTCCGAGTGCAACCAGTGCAAGTGAATCGATAACGCCATTAAAAAATCAATAATACTTGCGTGATACTGAAATATTCTATCATTTTCTGACGGAAATCAATCTTTAAAACAAAAACTATACGTGGAACTTAGATATTAATTAGTTTTCAAGCATGATTTTTAAGCATCGATATGAATCTTTTAAATTTTGAATAATACATACGTGATACTGAAATATTCTACCTTTTTTCTAAAGGTAATGAAATTTTAAAATGAAAATTAAACGTAGAACAAAGCATTCAAATGTGATCTTAAGCATCGATGTGAATCTTTTAAATTTTGAATAATACCTGCGTGATACTGAAATATTCTGCCGGTTTCTAAAAGTAATCAAACTTTAAAACTAAAATTAAACGTGGAATAAAGATATTAATTAGTATTCACATATGATTTTTAAGCATCTTTTGTGAATCTTTTAAATTATGTGTGATACTGAAATATTTTAAGATTCATTGCTTTTTCTGAAGGAAATGAATCTTTAAAACAAAAATTAAACGTGAAACAAAGATATTACTATTCAAATATGATCTTTAAGCGTCGATGCGAAGTGAATATTTTAAAGCGTCAGTAGTATCTGCGTGACACTGAAATAATCTACCCTTTTTTGAAGGAAATGGATCTTTAAAACAAAAATAAAACGTGGAACAAAGGTAGTATCATTGAAATATGACCTTTAAGCATCGCTGTGAATCTTTTACAGCGTTTTCGATTCACTTGCACTGCTTGAACTCGGAATATCTTCATTCCGTATTACCACATGAGGTTAAAACAAGACGCAAGTATTCCGAGTGCGACCAGTGCAAGTGAATCGGAAACGCCATTAAAGAATCAATAATACTTGGGTGATACTGAAATATTCTATCAATTTCTGACTTAGATATTAATTAGTTTTTAAGCATGATTTTTAAGCATCGATATGAATCTTTTAAATTTTGAATAATACATACGTGATACTGAAATATTCTACCTTTTTTCTAAAGGTAATGAAATTTTAAAATGAAAATTAAACGTAGAACAAAGCATTCAAATGTGATCTTTAAGCATCGATGTGAATTTTTTAAATTTTGAATAATACCTGCGTGATACTGAAATATTCTGCCGTTTTCTAAAGGTAAACAAACTTTAAAACTAAAATTAAACGTGAAACTTAGATATTAATTAGTTTTCAAGCATCGATGTGAATCTTTTAAAGCAGACCTTAGCATGGTAGGGGAATATGACGGGGTATATTCCCTTTCTTTGCGATTTTAGTTGCGCGCTTATCTCAGCAACCAATCACACTGGGACCTTTTTTGTAACTTCTATGTGATCGCACTTGTTTGTTAATGGATTCATTGTTACCGTCGATGGGTGGGGGATACTACAAGCTGGCTCTTCTCGTATTTTATGCCCAGGTTTGTTTTAAAGTATCAAAAGTACATGCGTGATACTGAAATATTCTACCCTTTTCTGAAGCATGCGATCGATGCGATGTGGATATTTTAAAGTGTCAGTAGTACTGAAATAATCTACCCTTTTTTGAAGGAAATGGATCTTTGAAACAAAAATAAAACGTGGAACAAAGGTATTAGTATTGAAATATGATATTTAAGCATCGATGTGAATCTTTTAAAGTATTGGCGTGTAAAAGTAGTTACGAATTAGTGGCGAAACTGCGTAATGGTATGGTAAAGTAGTTATGGGTGCGTTTACAACTTTCATTTTGGTAATTTCTGCTGAGGTCTAATGTCATTCGTGTTAAATAGCATAGAAATGGGGAAAATAAAGATGATTATAATCGGTCGTTTGAAATTACCCACGTGAAGCAAAAGTCTTCGGTAATGTGTTTACTGTACGGCGGAGTTAACTGTGGGCGTTGAACAAACATCAAAACACTTTCGTATCTTTCCGTTCTAAGTTTAATGGTCCCGGAGTTACGTCAGCTAGCAAGCTGAAAAGAAAAAGATCCCGAGAGGTGAAAAAGTCGTAAAAGAAAGCATGGCGAGCGGTTAATTAGTGTGCGTACGTAAATTCCCCGTGGTATTATCAGATCGATAGGTTAACGTTTTTCTAATGGGGCCGCATACCGATCGCGTGAAAGACGATTTTGGGTTCTGAGAAAATTTTTTCGTCCCGGTGGTAAGTATCGAGACGGTTATTACCACGGACAACAATCGGTAGCGGCAACAAACTGGAACTTCCACGTGCCGGAGCGAGACAGGTTAGACGGCCATATGGGAGTCGGTTCCTGCGAATCTTCAGCTCCGTTGGCTTATTCGAGGGGGTGGTTCGACCGGTTTCCTTTAACTGTATTTACTCGGGGTAACGTACAGTAGATAATTCGTAGTACTTTTCGAACGGTGAAAGTTTGCGTGCTAGACGACAGAATGTTTTTAGTCGATTATGCGAGCGCGTTATGTGATTGAAATTCATGTGGTATCGCATAGCCAGGATTGGTGGAAGCGACCGATTGGTCATCGAAGATGTCCATAATTAATTTATACATGATGGGCGTGGATGTGTGATGTTGGACTTGTGATGGCCGTGAAATATCGATCTGGTGTTAGAGATGCGGCGCCTAAAGTGCAGAAAGCGCTTACAGGCTATGGGGCCGGGTAATTGCGAATGCAGCCAGGTAAACTAGTTGGGGCGTACCGAGTCGAAGTCGCCATTCAAGATCAAGTGTGAGTAATAGTTGATGAACAGGTCCGCCGGCTCGAGTCCCCGGATAACAGGTACTATTGTAATCATTCAATATCGAGCAGAACTACGTTTTAGTGAGCACGCTGGCGTGCGCTAGCGAACAGTGTGTGGTGCGAGGAGTACGTGGTTAATCCCTTTGGTGCAAACGGACTGTATATAAGAGACCAGAAACGTACGCATATATTACCTAAATCCTTAGATTGTTTCGTTCGGTCCAAAGTTCACGTGTAAGGAAGCTGACACTGCACTACGACGACGACACACTTCCAAACAGATCTCATGGTTAACGCGATTCGGCAACATACATTCTTCTGTGTTGGGAAAAAATATGTGTTTAATCGCATACTAGCGTCTACAGGTGTTTCGAACTAATACTCTACTGACTGTTGGCTAGTTGCGGCGACTCCGAGCCGATCACAGGTATGAGGCTGAGCGAACGATGCCGAAGACTATTCGACCGACATTATACAACTTTCGTCCTCGTTACGCTGCTTTCAAGGTCCTGGAACCGCGTAACGTTTGTCTTTTATAACTCCACCTGCCATTCACCATTTTCGATCTCCAAGCCCCGCGAAACGACCACTACGAATCGGTACCTGCCGTCTTCCTTCAACACACACCATCTAGCTTTACTTACGGCGCAGAACGTATAATGTCGTACCTTCATTTCGCAGATGTATGAACCGTGAGGGCAGCAGAAGTTCGGATTCATGGCCGATTAGAGGTAGCTTTCCGTTCAATGGGGATCTCGAGATAGCTACGAACAGCTCTAAGATGTCACAGTTTCGAGAGAGATGAGAATAGTCTCACCTGCAAGACTTGTCCGTCCGACCGGTCCGTACTTCGGTATCCTATGGCAACAACGGAGGAAGAAAATAAAACGTAATAAAGTAAACGGTGGAGATAAAAAAGAATAACGTAAAATGGGAAAAATAAGAAGTAAAAGTATAGTCCCAGACAGGCCCCAAGCGATTTCAGCATTCTCAGATACTGCTATGTTAATGCAAGGCATTGAGCCAGAAGTTTAGCTGCCGGATACTGCGACACCGCATTCGTACCATAAAAACGCAACTATTAACATTCGCTCGTATGTACGAAATACGCACCAATACGCGGAGACTTCGACGCAACATCAAACCACATTCTTCTAAACAATTCTTATCTACCACTACAAACAAAATCAAACACTACTTTTATACATTTCCCAAAATCCTCCACATTTTTTTTAAATATAACATCAAACCCATACAAACCCATATCAAAATTCAATTAAATTTACTACACCCTGTATACACAATTATTTAATTAATTTTATTACTAAATTAGTAAGCTTAAGTTTTCTGCCAAAATTTAATTAATCTTTCTCTACAACTATTTAAAATAAATACCTTTCCGTTGCATGAACAACCCTTAATCTACTTTATTTCTAACAAAATATGACGTTATCAAAACATTCAAATCATTTCAAAATTAAATCAATGAAAAGTTGTTTTTTTTTCTTTTTTTGGTTAATTATCTTTATTTAATTCAATTTTTACCCATAAGAGAAAAACACATTCAAATTAATTCTGGAGATTTCAACGTTAGATCAAGCGATATACTTAAAGCATTCAACCAACGAAAAAAAGAAATAAATAAAAATTCTGCGCCAAGACAAATTGAAACGAAAGGTGTTGTATGACTTATTTATTTACGTTTTTTTTTTCTTCTTGTTAAACGTGAACGTTAATGTAAATATTGGTGGTATTAAGCTCGCACAGAGTTTCCGTTATTTCAAACAAAACCGAATCTATTTCGAAATAGGCTTTCTATGTATACGTGTGGCCAATGAGTCACAAAATTTTTGTGAAGTGCAACTTAATGCCTGAATCACGCTAACATAAAAGATGCACACAGGTAAAAGAAGGTCCTCGGATTAAAAAGTGAGCAGCCATCGTCTTGTGCAGGTAATTTGGATCGAACCGGTCAATTCTTGTAATTACAATGGATTCGATTTTTTAATAAAAAACCTGCTTCTACTGCTACTAAGAGTTTAAAGTGTAGATTAAATAGTAGCAATTAATTGAATTACCAAGAAAATAAGATCTGTTTATTTAAAAAAGTACATTTTTAGTTGTCTCACAATTTATGTGAATTTCTTATTATTATTTTTAAATTGCGACAAATTAACTTTGCTCCATGTGAAAAATTTAAATACAATAAAACCTCCTTAATCCGAACTTATTCAAAATATTCGGATTATCGAACAAAAGACAGAAAATATAAATTTCAAAGCAAACTGAACTCACAATCGATAAAGCTTTGGCTTCGTAGGACAGCGATACCGTAATGTATCGGCCGTCATATGACCATGAATGACGTCATGCAGCGTTGAGCAATGACGTCACGTAGCATTGAAAAAATGATGTATATTGACGTAAATTAACCAAAAAGGAAACCAATGATCTGTATTTTTTTTTTACAAATTCCATAATAGTCCAACTTGATTTGATATGATTAACATATTTGGAAAATAAAGATTTACAAAAAAAATGATTCCTGTTGATGTTTAAAAAATACGCTTTCTTACCTGACAGTGACATTTCTGGCGAAACCATGTGCCAAACATGTGCTTAATGTGATTAGATTTTTTGTGTAAGGATTTGGCTGCACATTTTTGGAATCCCGTGCAGTTGCTTACTTGGTGACTCGATGTTGATGACACCGATTTTTTTTTTAATAAAGCAGCTCAAACTACGAAAAATGTGTTCGTCTGGAGCTCTTCGAGCTTGGACGCATCTCTCTCTCTCTCTCCCTAATTTCCAAATTGATTAAATTCCTCTATTTTAAATGATTGCAAGGGTTCCTTCGAATTTTCTTGTTTGAACATTTATTTTTTTGTGACGTCATTTACCGCCAGTTTACGGCCGCTACTTTGTGCTACCACTATCTTACGAATCCGAGGCAATCGGTCAAAATTCTAATGAACAAAAACAGTATAAATAAACGGGACACATCTTAGAAAACTTGAAGCTAAGGGATTTGCAGCAGGAATCATTTCGCTGTTCGGATTATGGCTTCGAATTTCCGCTGTTCGGATTACTGGAGGTTCGGATTAGAGCACGTTCGAATTATAGAGGTTCTACTATACTGGGTGTTTCAAAATAAATGTCCTACCCGTCAACCGCAGATAGTACACAGAAGAAGAAAACAAAAAGTCTGTATTCAATTCTTATCTAAATTTTTAATGCATTTTATCTCAAAAACTATATTGTATTAAACCTAGGGGATTTAATACAATATAGTATTAAACCCCCTAGGTTTAATACAATATAGTTTTTGAGATAAAACGCACTAAAAATTTAGATAAGAATTGGTTGACGGGCTCTAGTACAGCTGTATTGCATCACAATAGCAGTGAACTCGCGTGAAGTAACGCGAAACACTAGCGTTTACCTTGAAATGAAACTGTAAAACATTTTCATTTGTTTTCTGCGAAAAAAAATGTATAATACGCAATTCATTCTTTCGAATTTCGGACTTGTGTATGCAAACGTAAGAAATGAATCATAATTTCCATTTTGTATTGATTTTTGAAATTTCTCTGAGAGATTTATTTCTTGCAATTTCATACTTGCATGGTCTTAGTGAATGTGCTCCTAGCGGGTCGAACACTTATTCTGAATGACCCTGTATAAGAATACAGGGAAAGGAGTGTTACCTTACAAGTAGAAATATCATAAGGACTCAACGAAGATGCATCAAAAAAACAAAAGTAAAGTATAAGATTTAGCAAAAAATCGAGAAGTTAGTAAAAAACGAGGATCTAATTGAAACAGCAGACAATAAAAATTGTGGAGTAATGTAACTTCGATCAGAGCAAGGAGTGAAACTGAAGAATATAAATTGATGAAGGCTTTTGAATTTTTGGAAAGGGATAAATTTATGGTTAAAAATACATTTCAATTTACTATGGTAAAGACAGCTGTAATGAGAAAAATCTATGTATGTAATTAATTACTTCTTGGCAAATTTAGTGTTTGGAAGAAGAAGAAGAAGGCCAGAAATTGATAGGGTTTATTGCTAAAGCTAAAATAGTTAAACCAACTTAAAAGAGCAAGAGAAAAATAGTCACCTAACAAAAATTGGATCGTTAGAGAAAGTATTTTAAATTAAACCATAAATTATAGAAAATAAATGTGAAAAGTGCAAAAAATTTTAAAAAATTCAACAAAAGAAGACCGATTGGGAAGAAGAACTTAATTATAAAATACAAGAGGATTATGGAAACCAAGAAAAGAAAGAAGGATGCTTAAAGAAGGAAAACAAAAGGCATGGATAGAATTCGGAGAAAAGAGGAAAATGCAGGCAAGTAGAAATTATCTTTTGTGATTGTACGAAAAGCACAGCAAAACAAAGTAACTACCTTAAACAGTATTAATGTGGGGAGATAAACAAAGGAGTAAGACAAGACTATACTCTAAATTCACTCTTTTCATCTCTAATTTTGAGCGAAGCAATTAAAGAAGAGAACAAACATGGAATGAATTGGATTTTAGAAAGACAGAAGGAATAAGAGATTGAATGAATGTTAATCGTGGCTTAGGATAAAGAAACGATAAACGAGAATATAAAAAAGGAATATGAAAATAAATTCCAAAGGGTCTCGTCGCGTCGTTAAGAACAAAACATACAATAATTAAAGAGCATTAAAGAGGAATGCATAGTAGCAGGGAGAAGATTAAAAAAAAAACACGAACAGATGAAATATGGACTAGAAAAAGTATAACACCAGTTCTAACCTTGACTTACACCAACAAGAGTAGAACGGTTCTAAAATTAAGTAATTAAATGTTTTTTTTTACTGAAAGTTGGATCTTTTATTTTAGTATTTGAACTTGAAGTTGTTTGTTCTGTAGGTACATGCTTGAATGTTTTCTTTTTATAGAAAAATTAGGATTGCAGTGGATTGAGCATACTTTAGTACAACTATTTCGGTCTTATTTGGGATCTGTTCAGCAAAGAACTGGCTCAAGAGCTCCAACTGCAATCGAACTGACCTCTCCGGGTTATCTCGAAATCCAGTGAAAATGTTGAGAACAATTTAGGTCGCAAGATGACGTGCTTAAATTGTTGTTAATATTTTTTTTTTATAAAATTTTGTTACAAATCGTTTTTGACTGCAAGCATGGCCGCCTTGCATGGGATGGCTAAATATGTAGCAAATTGGCTTCAGTTTGTCTATCCTAATGCAATGTTAGGCCAAAAAGCAGTGGCGTAGCTAAAATTCATGTGCAAAATATACATTGGGGGCCCTCACTAAAGCATCCAATATGATCATAGAATATTGATTGTTGATTGAACTGCAAATCAATCATTTAAATAACGTGTCTTCAATTAAGTTCCTAATTGAAGCGTGCCATAATGTCAATGTTTTTTTTTCCCCAAAGGATTGTAGCATTTCCAGCTGCCGAATTATTTAATTTAAACAAACGTCAAATTCTGACACCTTGTATTATCATTAGAACACATTTTTTTTATTATTGAATGTTATTTTCGAATTGGAAGATTAACCTGCTTTTCCTGCTTTGGATATATGGAGACCTGGCGTCATTGGCGATTAGGTAGGAGGTACGAAGCATATTTGATCGACGCAAATTGTTAAAAAATGTGAAGAAAAATACAGAAATAGTTGACTGAGGTAATGACAAACGCGCATGAAGAAAAGTTGAAAACATTTGAACATGCTTTTTGGAGATTCAGCCAATGTCTCCATGCCACTCACGCCAGTAAGGGAAGTGATCACGTGATCGACGAAAACCAACGACAAACACCCAATTCTTCAAATTTCCAAAGCAGGAAAAACAGCTTTAAATTAGACACTGACAGTTATGAAAAGGGAGTTATTATCGGCATAACTGGTAAGGAAAGTAACTGTCTACGTACGTTTCGGTCTTATTAGACCTCATCAGGACAGTATAAGCAAGTGTAAGGTGTTGACACTAGGAGATGAATCTTCAACGACGCAACTGACCAGGAGACCGAATGCACGTTTGTTGCAACAACTGAAGAAGACCAACATTTCGAGGGCAACATCCCAGTAAACAGCGAAGCAAACAAGGTCAACCTGAGTCGCTTGAGAAAAAGCTGACAATTGTATGAAACTGTCCTCTTCTATTACGTGTCAACAATTGTATAAAAAAAAATTACAGCGTAATTTAATTAGGAATTCATTTGAAGCCACGGTAAAATCAATGTAGATTGAAAAGAATGACGTTTCTTGGTTGATTACGCTTAATTCGGGGACTAATTTAATTTTACTTATTTTAAAGCGCATAAGTTGATGAAAATGAAACATTATTTCTTGGAAATGGATAATTCGCGGGGCACCAAACACTTGAGGGCCCCATTGCATGGCACCTAACTACCCTATGATAGCTACGCCACTGTCAAAAAGCGATCGTAGGATGTCGTTGTTTAAACTATTCATGTTCTTCACAGTTTTTGCTTTAACTCACTGTAGGTTGGGGTTCAAAGTTAGTTCGTGTGAAGCACGAGAATTATTAATTGGAGACGACTCTCTTGCCTGGTTATTAAATTGAGTAATATTTGCAAAATTACAAAATTTTTTCTATGGTTTAGCGTCCGTGATTTAAAAGGTAAATCTTATAACCTGTTTATAGATTTTTTGAAAATAAACTTTTCGACTTTGACCACAAATTAATTAATTATTAGGAAAATGTACTCGTATTATTTATTCAAAAAATTTAAAGTATAATAAAACTCCTTCCTAAAAACATCTACAGTTACGTTGTAGAATTCCACAATAAACAGTAATAATATATCACTTCTAAGAAATATTTAAAGTAGTTTTCGTCTACCCACACAAATCCTGTGCATCGTAAGTGCTGATGTAAGCCCACTACCTAAGACTAAGTGTTGTTTGAAATTACTTACAATCTTCTACTCTGCATGTGAAACTGCCCCGAAGAAGAAGTGGATTTTTAAGTGAAATAAAAAGAAGGAATGCAACCGCGTCCTTCCGTCGGTCGGCTGCGTTCAAATTAATTAAACAATTCCCGGTAATTAAAACTGTTACATTTGTAACAATGAGTCGGTGTTATAAACAACACGAATGTATAAACATAGTTTTAACAGATTATTTGCATAAAACACATAAAAAAACTGTCCTTGAATGGCCTTCACATTTAAAAACTCACGTTGAGATCTTATCGTCATGGAACTGGTATGTTTTAAAAGTATACTTCATTTATTTATTTATTTATTTATTAACTGAAGTAGTTGGTTTTTCATGCGCGGAATTGTTTTATTATTTTATTTCTTTTTAATAATTTGGAGTAATTTTATGTAATACGTGAATTGAAGAGAAAAACGTTCATCGTGACTTTGTATAAAATTGTCTGACAACTTTTTATAAATTCTTTTGCAGCAGTTTGGTCCTCATTGGACTGAATTGTGCGTCTGTATTTGCGCGATTGGAATTCTGCTGTACTTACTTACAAGGACACATTCAATTTCACCCGTCTGGACTAAGAAAATTGGTTCAACACCGCTTTTAATACTTATTTAAGAAAAAAGTTCGAAGGTAAAACTTTTAAATAAACAAAAAATATACAAGGGTCAAAGTTCATTTGCCGTCATATATTTACTCTTTCACTTAACTGGCACGTTCGAAATTAAACTAAAATATAAACGCTTGTGTTTACCAACTACGCAATTAGCAACGTTTTCAAGTAAGTGCGTTTACAGACGTCATACAAAGACAAAGTCATGCATGGAAGCTATGTTTTACGATCTTCAAATACATACGTTGAGTTTATAGTATAAATAAACTAAATTATTACGAATAGAATTCGATATTAATTAGAATAGAACGCGGAGAGCGGGAGATTTTAACGCGCGGTTAAGACACGTCGTTCTTTTCGAGCTCAACCCATCAATAATTATTACGTAAACAGCAATTATAAAAATTAAATTCGTATGCGACATACATCGCCGACCACGTAAAACCATTAGCGTAACCAACACAACAACAACAAACGTAAAATCCAGAAAAGTGATATTGCAACGACGTGCTACGAAACAAACAATTTACGAGCGCATTCAAACAAAAGACAGAAAACGAATAGGAATATAACGAACAAATAGGTATAAAGCCCTTCACTTTTACAAGTGTAGGTAGGCCCTGAAAAAATTACAATAATAAGAAAGAAACTTCAGATACTTCAGATGCGCAAATATTAAATTAAAAGTTATACGCATATAAAAGTTGCAATCCAGTTAAAAGAAACTATTAATTGAATGCTCGTATTAAATAAAAAAAAAGAAATGTAATACAATGCTACTCGACTTGCTTTAATTGATGCCAATTAATCTGTTATAGCTTCCTAACGAATACTTTTTGCGCTCTCATGCATGTTAAAGCCTAAGGCAAAGTCGCCTCGTCCCTTTCACCTATGCCCCCCCGAAGACTATTCACTTCGACTTTTGAAGAAACACCACGTTTACTTCTGGTCCTCGAATAATTTATTCAGTCGCCATTTTTTTTTTCCTTCAACTTATCTTACTTCATTGATTATAAAGAAAAACCGCCGTTTGTTGTTCAGTCATACAATAAAAGTTCAAGGTAAGTACAATGACACTCGATACACGATTCGAATAAACGCTTTAAAATAAATATTTGTAAATTACCAGCTCCTTGTGCGTGTTTTTTTTTTTTTATTTTGATTAATTTGTTACAATAAACAACTTTTAAATTGTCCTTCAGAGCGCATTAATTGCTGTTTCGTTTCGTTTTGCAATAATCTTGAACATAAGAATTTGTGACTTTTTTAAATACCATAGTGCTAAAGTTATTTACAATTGGGAAATCTTATGTTATTAGATTGGTTTTGTAGAAAAAAGTACTTTCTATCAAATCTACAGGATGTTAACAAACATATATCTAATAATTATACCACGTGTAGACGGCGTCAAAAGATAACCATTTAACCTTATTTATCTATATACAAAAGTTTTTTCCTTCTGAGGTATAAGCACCTAAAGAGGTAACTTGACAACCCCAGTTTATTAAATAGGTATATCTCGAACGTCTATACGTGGTATAATTCTGGCCATCAAATTCGATAACACCGTGTATAAGAATTTGTTAGTATTGATTAAATAAAATTTAATACAAGGAAAAGCGCTAACAAAATAATTGAAATCATCCGCTCTAGTCATTGAATATTATGAATCCGACTTATTTGATATCTAATAATAAATATTTGCAAGTGAGCAACAATTTAATTCTAATTTATATCAAATTAACTTAGCCGTTACTTCGGAGTTGTAATAGGTAGCTCAATGGCTAGAGCGATATGGCATTGAATCCAAACGATTGGGGTTCGAGTCCCTACTAACCATTTCGTTTCTTAATCTCTATTTTGTATTAGTTGTGGCGGTCAAATCTAACAATTTAATTCTAATTTATATAAGATTACAACAGCCGTAATTTAGGAGTTGTAAGACCTAGCTCAATGGCTAGAGCGGTATGGCATGAATCCAAACGATAAGGGTCCGAATCCCTACTAACTGCTTCGTTTCTTAATGTCTCTTTTGTATTAGTTTTGGCGGCGCGTATAAATCCCCAGATTTATTGCCAACTGAATCAGTTTACTTTGATCACTTTTTCTTTCTGTGGTGTTTGCCCAACGGGGTCCTAAGTCATAGACTTGTCAGGACCTCAGGAGCGGGGTGTATTTTTGTGTGTGTAAAGTGTTCCATGGCTTTGTTACTTCCAAACCTTCTCGCCGTAGAAGGGGAAGCAGTGTCGAATTATATCCCCAACACTGAAGGGTACCTGAAGAGAGTGACGCCCACTCCCGAGAAATATCTCGAGCGGGGTGCGAACCCACGACTTTACGATTGCAAGGCCGATCCCTTACCACTGGACCGTTCAGGCGTTCATTAACTTAAAGCACTTATTTAAAAATGAGAAAAAAAATATTAATCAGATATGAAATATTCATTAATTAAATTTTTAGGAATGGTTTTTATTTCTAGAAAATGTTCGACCTCTTTTCAATTACCTAAGTACTTATCTGTTTCTCGTTTTTTGCTTTTACCTTACACACTCTTTTCGTAGATGGAAGAACTTTCCAGAATTTCTGATAAATTTCTTTCAAATTTATGTATTTTATACTTGAATTGGTTTTCGGTTTGCATCGGCATCACTCGGATTTCTTCTACTACCGACGTTTCGTTCTTCATTGCAGAAGAACTTCCTCAGGGCTGCTGCCGATGCTGGTCTTGCTGCTGCTTCTCGTTAGTCGTCGAGAATATTATTTATGTAGTTTAGTTTAATTTTATTTGAGAATAAAAAGCTTAATGCTCTTTTTAACATAGAATCTCTTTGTTACATCATTCTAAGGCGCATAGTTTTTTAGATATAAGCTGAACTTCTGATTTTTTGTATGGAACACCCTATATATTTTCATATTTTTGAAAAGAGTATAAAATTACCTTTCTAGAAATATAAATACTCAGTATATTAATAAAACCGTTTGCGAGATATAGAGTTTCTAATAGCTTACTTTAATATTGTAAAAATTATTAAAAATTCTATATCCCTCAAACTTTTTGATTTATATACCAAGTAGTTTACATTTCTGGGAAGGTAATTTAAAACCTGCGTTAATTTATTCAACTCTGTTCACTCCGTTTACTCTTTTCACACCTTTCTCTCACTTCTGATACAAATAAAAGTGAATAATGTAGTGTATAGCAATTTTAAAGTGTATAGTGTCTATAAAGAGCGGTTCACAATAAATTGTATTTCTTTTGTTTTTGAGAGAGAAAGCTATAATTTCATATCTAGCTATAACTTTTAATTCTGGACGACTTATTCTTATGACCTTCTTCTGTATCTTGTGAAATAAGGGCACTTTACTCTTAAGCCGTATTCATTTCTTGGTGTCCACGCTGTATACCATTCAAGATAAATTTCACCTAACGTTTGCCAATTTTATTTTAGGGGATTCAGAAATGTTTTGACTCAATAAATTTACATAAAAATCGATATTAAAAAAATCTCCATTTGTAGCACACTTTTTGAAAAACACTGTATATTTTTTTAATGATGGGTAGGTATAATTTTCTTCACAAAAATAGTAAATGTCTTTTATATAAATGTACAACCGGTAATTATATAAATCATAATATAATTATAAAAATTATAATAAAAATTGAGGATTAATTTGACATGGTAGTTTTTCTATTAATCAATGACAAAATACATTTAAATTTTTAAATTTAACTTGCATTTTTATAGCTATGATGTAGAATTAATTAAGAATACTCAAGTTATATTCATTAAAGTAAAATTATTATAAATTGTAAAATTAATTAATCAATTTAGCAGCGACATCTATCAACGTTGCCATTCATTTTTAACATGTATATCTCATTCTCATCATGGGTTATAGATGTCGCCGGTATGAATTGTTTATTAATATTTATTTTATTGAAATAAACAAATTAGGTGACGTCATTTAACAATTTTGTAGCACTAAAACCATTGTGCGTCAAATTTCGTCCCTGTAAGTCATTGATTTGATTAGCTGCTGTCATAGTTGATGATGAACCTTACGACATAACCTAAATAAAAACACATTTTGAAATTCAAGCGAAAAGAATGAAACGATCGGAAAATTGTGGCAATTCAGAAATTTTATATAATTAAGAACTAATTATTACATTGGTATATAGATTGCGCTAGTGGCGTTAAAAATTTGCTTTCAAACTGTGTTTGTTTTGATTTGGGTAGTTGTGTGGGGGGCAAACGTGCTTGCAAACTGCCTTTAGTACCCAAACAAATTTATTGAAGACGTTTACTATGTTGTAATGATGGGGGACAGAGGGTTTATAAGAACTCTCGTGTGGAACGTCATTGTCCTTTTGAGTGTAACACTCGGTGTTGCAGTTCAATCTCGAAATGATCCAGGAGACCCCCGAAGCAATGGTGATCTTGCCCTCTGGATAGATGAGAAGCAAGTCAAACTATTCAGTGGTAGGTACACTGACAGTCCGTTTAATACTAATTTAAATTTAACGGCTTGCTTTTTAATCAATTAGGAATGTCAATGCAGATATATGCGATTTCCAACGGTAATGTCCTATCGTATATTTTGGACCCGAACTTCGAAATGTATCTGCCAGTTATACCTGCCGAGGTTAAATACGTAAATTTCACCTGGAAAGCTGGAATGAAAAGGTACTACTACAACTTCGACAGACTTCAGTCTTTTGACGAGTCAGTTCTGAAGCCCCCTGTTATATCTATTAAGACTAAGGGGCGTGTGCCAAAGCGCCCTAAGGAATTCAGCATTTTCTTGCCTTGCTCGGGGAACAGTTCAGGAGTTGCTACTTTCGAAATTGGATTGTTAATCGAGACCAGAAAGGGCAAACCTTTGGATGGTATGCCTTTGCGCCTCAAGTTACGAAAGGAGTGCTCACAGAAAAGTCCTGATCCTGAGTGCGATAAAAAGTGTGCCAATGAAGGGCGATGCAATCATGAAAAAATATGTCAGTGTCCTGAAGGTTACATGGGGCCTTACTGTCGTACAGCTCTGTGTTATCCCCAGTGTATAAATGGGGGGAATTGTACTTCCCCGGGGATATGTAGTTGTCCCCCTGGTTTTCAAGGGCGTCATTGTGAAGGTGGAATATGCGGGCAGAAGTGTTTGAATGGAGGAAAATGCATACAGAAAGATACATGTGAATGTTCAAAAGGGTTTTATGGACTTCACTGCGAATACTGTATGTAGCTATGTCAATTATAGGAAATGTATCATTTTTGACATTCTTTTTTTTTTAGCGAAATGTATAGTGCCTTGTTTGAACGGAGGTAAATGTCGAGGAATAAACAAGTGCCGTTGCCCTCAAGGTTTCAAAGGTGATCATTGTGAAATCGGAATAGCGAAATCCTACAGGAGCACGTGCAAGTTGTCCTGTAAACATGGTATGTGCATAGATAATTCTTGTGCATGTGATCCAGGTTGGCACGGTAGACTGTGCAATCACAGAAAATTAAAAGAGATTTAATTTCAATGCATATAATATGTTGTTTTATAACAAATAATTTTATATGTTACATTCACTCGTGTGATATTTTTTATACATGTGCTGAAATTTATTTTATACTGTAATAAATGTTACGTGCATTTAATAAATTTTGTTTTACAGAACAAATTTATTAATTTCATTATCTCGAAAAAATATGTGCAGACGAATTCATAAATTAATTTGCGTCAGTTACGGATGATGTAATGTCTGTCATCATTATCACTGACCCGAATGAACCAGAGATAAAATTTCCTGTTTATGTTAAAGCATTTCTTTTAATAAAACACTTTTTATACCGAAAAAATTATTTATTAATATTCAATTTCACTTTCATTACAAATGTTGCATTTTTCTTTACACCAGGTGTACAAATATTACCTTATTAAAGATACACTGTAGATTTCTTATAGATTAATACAAAAAGAGTTTCAAAGTTATTCATAAAATATGAAAAAAAAAAAATACAATTTCCTATGTATATTAAAAGCATTTCTCTAAAACATCACATTTCTTACACTTAGAAGTTTTATTTAAACCATTAGGATTTACAAAAATTATAAATAAAACTATATTGAAAATATTCAATGGCGATTTCGTAAATAGTTAAACCAAAAAAAAAATTAACAGTATACACAAAAAGTTTTCAGCCTCATCTTAAAGTCTCGGACAAATAGAAATACATACTATTTTCACGAAGAATTATTCGACAATCAAGGAAAGAAATGCTATTTTAATACATTTCTAATTACAGAAGAACTATGTACTTGTTAACATTGCTTAAAAACTATTTATTACAAACAATGTTACACTTCTATTTAAACTACGTTTGATACAATTTTAGGTGAAAAATTTGGCCGCGCGATGTCGCAACCCAAACTGTTTAAAAAATTATAAATCAATGTATTTTTTTTTTATTAGCAAAACTGAATATGGAGTATCCATAAAATTAACATCTTTAATTTTTTGAATATTTCAAAACTAGAGGCAGTGTCGAACGATTTTTTTAAACAGTTTAATTAAACAATTATATAAAGACTTCTTTCAAATCCAATCATGGTTACATAGTTTTCATAATGGTACAAGCAAAATAAAGTTTCGTTACATTTTCAATTACAACTATTATACATATACAGTGCCATTCATAATGGGAAAACGCCAAAAAAAAATTACTGAGTATTTAGTGTTTTATTTTCTACTATGGAAATTACGTTTATTTATCAAAAACGTAATGAAACGAAGTCGTGTTTTCAAAATGATGTATCTGCTTTCTGAATTTTTCATTTAAATATAAGAAAGGTATTTCATAAGAAAAATGAGAAGAGAATATGGTTTTCCAATTTTCCAGCTTAATTTTAAATGATGCGTTTGCGTTTGTTTTGAAGCAAAAAACCAGCTCAAATATTTCTTTTTTGAAAAATCAATAACGAAGAGTTATGAATGGCATTGTATGCAGCGACGAAACAAAAACGTATTTTCTTCTTTCTTCGAACAGCGACTCTTCTTCCATTTTAGAACATACCCTACAGTACAAGTGCTTTAAACAAAATTACAAAACAAGTTTTTGTACGCACTACTTACCATCAAACGACCCTTGCGAAGACTTGTTTTATAAGTTGTAGTAATACAGTTCGATAAGGAGAGTGAGGAATGATTTGGACTAGCCTAGAATTAAAAAAAATAAATAAATACTGTTCATGATTAGCAAAGTATCTTACTTTAGTATGTTGTTCATTTCTCTCTTCATCCATCGCTATCACGATGATTTTATGTGTCATGCAAGCTTACTGTAAATTAAGAGCTGCAAAATTTACAAGTAATTAAGCAACGAGCGCATGAATGACATGAAGTAACTCCGTACTAGTAATATAAAAACGACAATTCCATTATCCAGCGGAAAAATAGTGGGCGAATTTATTTCTAGAATTCATACTCATACTCTGTTACTACTACAGACCTACCGACCAGTGCAACTCTATTATCACTACACACCTACCGACCAGTGTACTGAAATTTGAGGCAGCCAAGCCAACTATATTTGCCTCAAAACATCAGTGCGAAAAGGAAAACGATTGATGATGATATTATATTGGCCGAAATCTTATACTGACTGAGACAAGAAGAAGAAATATCATTTACGTCAAAAAGGAAATTATATTGGCTGGTTCATTTCAAAAAAACTTCCTGTTCGTCTAAAGAATGTCAGCAGATGTATTTGGTGATATTTGGCGGAACAATAGTAGGCGAATTTGTTACGGAATTCATACTCAATGAAATGATACATCCGCTCGGGCATACCTCCAAAGTTCTGCTACCACTTCAGACCCACCGACCCACGCACTGAAATTTGGACCAGCCAAGCCAAATATAATTGCCCCAATTATCAGTGCAAAAAGGGAAACAATTGATGATAATACATTCGCCGATGTGTTACACTGATTGAGACAATTAGAAGAAAATGAAACATCATATACGTTAGGAAGGTAATTATATTGGCTGGTACTTTCAAGAAACAGTTCTTCTTCGTCTGGCGAATGTCAGCAGATGTATTTGGTGATATTTGGCAGAACAATAATAGGCGAATTTGCTTCCGGAATTCATACTCAATGAAATGTTATATCTGCTCGGCATGCTTCTAACGCTCTGCTACCACTTCAAACCTACCGACCCATACACTGAAGTTTGGAACACCCAAGCCAAATATAACTGCCCCAATTATCAGTGCAAAAAGGGAAACAATTGATGATAATACATTCGCCGATGTGTTACACTGATTGAGACAATTAGAAGAAAATGAAACATCGTATACGTTAGGAAGGTAATTATATTGGCTGATACTTTCAAGAAACAGTTCTTCGTCGTCTGGCGATTTGGTGATAGTTGGCGGAAAAATAGTAGGCGAATTTGTTTCCGGAATTCAAACTCAATGAAATGATACATCCGTTCGGGCATGCGTCTCACACTCTGCTACCACTTCAGACCTACCGACCCATACACTAAAGTTTGGGGCAGCCAAGCCAAATATAATTGCCCCAAAATATCAGTGCAAAAAGGGAAACAATTGATGAAAATACATTCGCCGATGTGTTACACTGATTGAGACAATTACTTCAGACCTACCGACCCATACACTGAAGTTTGGGGCAGCCAAGCCAAATATAATTGCCCCAAAATATCAATGCAAAAAGGGAAACAATTGATGAAAATACATTCGTCGATGTGTTACACTGATTGAGACAATTAGAAGAAAATGAAACATCATATACGTTAGGAAGGTAATTATATTGGCTGGTACTTTCAAGAAACAGTTCTTCGTCGTCTGGCGATTTGGTGATAGTTGGCGGAAAAATATTAGGCGAATTTGCTTCCGGAATTCAAACTCAATGAAATGATACATCCGTTCGGGCATGCGTCTCACACTCTGCTACCACTTCAGACCTATCGACCCATACACTGAAGTTTGGGGCAGCCAAGCCAAATATAATTGCCCCAATTATCAGTGCAAAAAGGGAAACAATTGATGATAATACATTCGCCGATGTGTTACACTGATTGAGACAGTTAGAAGAAAATGAAACATCATGTATGTTAGGAAGGTAATTGTATTGGCTGGTACTTTCAAGAAACAGTTCTTCGTCGTCTGGCGATTTGGTGATATTTGGCGGAACAATAGTAGGCGAATTTGTTACGGAATTCATACTCAATGAAATGATACATCCGCTCGGGCATACGTCCAAAGTTCTGCTACCACTTCAGACCCACCGACCCACGCACTGAAATTTGGACCAGCCAAGCCAAATATAATTGCCCCAATTATCAGTGCAAAAAGGGAAACAATTGATGATAATACATTCGCCGATGTGTTACACTGATTGAGACAATTAGAAGAAAATGAAACATCATATATGTTAGGAAGGTAATTATATTGGCTGGTTCTTTCAAGAAACAGTTCTTCTTCGTCTGGCGAATGTCAGCAGATGTATTTGGTGATATTTGGCAGAACAATAATAGGCGAATTTGCTTCCGGAATTCATACTCAATGAAATGTTATATCTGCTCGGCATGCTTCTAACGCTCTGCTACCACTTCAAACCTACCGACCCATACACTGAAGTTTGGGACAGCCAAGCCAAATATAACTGCCCCAATTATCAGTGCAAAAAGGGAAACAATTGATGATAATACATTCGCCGATGTGTTACACTGATTGAGACAATTAGAAGAAAATGAAACATCATATATGTTAGGAAGGTAATTGTATTGGCCTGGTACTTTCAAGAAACAGTTCTTCGTCGTCTGGCGATTTGGTGATAGTTGGCGGAAAAATAGTAGGCGAATTTGCTTCCGGAATTCAAACTCAATGAAATGATACATCCGTTCGGGCATGTGTCTCACACTCTGCTACCACTTCAGACCTACCGACCCATACACTGAAGTTTGGGGCAGCCAAGCCAAATATAATTGCCCCAAAATATCAGTGCAAAAAGGGAAACAATTGATGAAAATACATTCGCCGATGTGTTACACTGATTGAGACAATTACTTCAGACCTACCGACCCATACACTGAAGTTTGGGGCAGCCAAGCCACATATAATTGCCCCAATTATCAGTGCAAAAAGGGAAACAATTGATGATAATACATTCGCCGATGTGTTACACTGATTGAGACAATTAGAAGAAAATGAAACATCATATATGTTAGGAAGGTAATTATATTGGCTGGTTCTTTCAAGAAACAGTTCTTCTTCGTCTGGCGAATGTCAGCAGATGTATTTGGTGATATTTGGCAGAACAATAATAGGCGAATTTGCTTCCGGAATTCATACTCAATGAAATGTTATATCTGCTCGGCATGCTTCTAACGCTCTGCTACCACTTCAAACCTACCGACCCATACACTGAAGTTTGGGACAGCCAAGCCAAATATAACTGCCCCAATTATCAGTGCAAAAAGGGAAACAATTGATGATAATACATTCGCCGATGTGTTACACTGATTGAGACAATTAGAAGAAAATGAAACATCATATACGTTAGGAAGGTAATTATATTGGCTGGTACTTTCAAGAAACAGTTCTTCGTTGTCTGGCGATTTGGTGATAGTTGGCGGAAAAATAGTAGGCGAATTTGTTTCCGGAATTCAAACTCAATGAAATGATACATCCGTTCGGGCATGCGTCTCACACTCTGCTACCACTTCAGACCTACCGACCCATACACTGAAGTTTGGGGCAGCCAAGCCAAATATAATTGCCCCAATTATCAGTGCAAAAAGGGAAACAATTGATGATAATACATTCGCCGATGTGTTACACTGATTGAGACAATTAGAAGAAAATGAAACATCATATATGTTAGGAAGATAATTGTATTGGCTGGTACTTTCAAGAAACAGTTCTTCGTCGTCTGGCGATTTGGTGATAGTTGGCGGAAAAATAGTAGGCGAATTTGCTTCCGGAATTCAAACTCAATGAAATGATACATCCGTTCGGGCATGCGCCTCACACTCTGCTACCACTTCAGACCTACCGACCCATACACTAAAGTTTGGGGCAGCCAAGCCAAATATAATTGCCCCAAAATATCAGTGCGAAAAGGCAAACAATTGATGATAATGCTTTCGCCGATGTGTTACACTGATTGAGACAATTAGAAGAAAATGAAATATCATTTACGTCAGGAAGGAAATTATATTGGCTGATCTATTCAAAAAAAACAATTCTTCTTTGACTAGCAGTTTCAATTAGTAACGTGGTTTCAGAATTGATATTCGTTGAAATGATGCATATAATGGACGTCAGTCTAATTCTCTGCAAAATGTTTGGAAGGGAAATCAAAATTGTAAGAAGACGTATCAGAAAAATTCTAAAGCATTGGACAGCACAGGTTAAATATCGGAATCTTGGACACAATACAAGTCGACATATTATTTAAGAACGTGCAGAACCAAGATGTCCAAGCTGATTAAGACTGCTTTTGTGTATAGATTTTTTCTAGAGGATAGAATTAGAATATAAAACCATCTATGTAACCCTCCTCCTTTATTCGGGCTTAGTACGTCACTGAGCTGCTAAATTTACCCAACAACTAACCGTAAGCGAAGTTACTTACTATCTGTTGGTGCAATCAACCGAACCACCTACAAAAAACATAAAAATTATTAGTTATTAAGAATAGAAATAAAAACTTTTAGCAATATACAGGATGATTCAGAATAACTGTCCGACCCGTTAGGAGTGTATTTACTAGGGTCGAATATAGTACGAATTTATCAGAGACATTCCAAAAATCAACCTCCTTTGACTCCAAAATGGAAATTATGATTCATGTCGTGTACATGCATACACAAGTTCGATGCCGGAAAGAATAAATTGCGTGTTATACATTTTTTGCGCAGAAAGCCACAAACAAAAAAGTTTTAAAGTTTTATTTCAAGGTAAACGCTAGTATTTCCTTCTACTCTGCAAGGGTTCATTGCCCTTGTGACGCAAATCAGCTGTACCAGTCCCCATCAACCAATTTACATCCGAATCTTTAATGCTTTTTATCTTGAAAACTATGCATACTAGACCCTTCTTGCATAGAGATTTTTTATTTTATTGTTTCGTGTACTATCTGTGATTAACGGATCAGACACTTATTTTGTATCACCCTGTATTTACACCATTTTACATCTTATTGAAAGCATGCAAATTAAGCTACTTAATTACGATCTTTAACCGAAAAATGATTACTAAACTAAAAAAAGTCTCAATTTGTCATTAATTATAAAACAATTCGATTTTAAACTGTTTTGAATAATGAAAACGATCAATTTAAAAATTATTATTTGGTGCAAGGTTAATCAACAAACAAGTCTTAGTATTGTTTTGTTTTCCTGAAGTATTAAATATATGGAGAAATAAAAACTATGACTTAGAAATTTTTACTTAATTTTTAATTAATCTAAACACTCCTTTGTTGAAATTCTTAATAAGAACTGTCGTAATTAACAATTTTTTAATGGCTCCAATTTCAAAATATCTTGCAAATGTTGAGTTATCCATTTCCAAATTGTCGCTTATTTATAAGAAAATACAAAACAAGACTTTAAGAATTAAAAAATTTAAAATATAGAAAACGACAAGGAAGAAAATCACAATCAACTCTAATGAATTAATCTCTGGTTCAGTTCTTCTCATAAGATTATTAATGCCATACACTGCAAAGTAGGGAGACTTCGGATTAAGTAAGAAAGTAAGTAAGTACTTAATTTATTTTTGACGAAGACATTATTTTTAATTTTAATAAAATTATCAAAGAGAATAATGTATCCAGTTACTTTAAAATTAATAACCTTTTAATTTTAAAATATCACAATCAAATCAACATGTCCTACAATGCATGCAGTTACAAGAAAACTCTACACTCTACTTACCATGTTCTTCTTCTTCTTCTTCTTCTTTTTCTTGGCTTTCCCCATCAGTAGGATTGGGTCTATAACATTTTCCGGCTTTTAACTTGATGGACCCTGTCTGTCATTGGTATTTTCATAACGGTCATCGCTGTAAAGTAAGAAATATAAGCCGGAATGTTGGAGTTTAAAGAGTTTGGATGTTTCTCCGAATAAAGAAAAATTCCAACCAATTCACGTTCGAGAAGACGAATATTTTTAGAACATTTCGACGAATGTATAGCGCATAGTATTTGTATTTGATGAAAAAAAATGGAAGTCATTAGGAATGGGAAGTTCCTGAAGAAATCATTAGTAGAAACAATCTCAAAGAATTTTACACTAAAGAATTAATAGAAGTTTTAAAACACCTTGGAAAATAACAACTGTCAACATTTTTTCTTGACTAAAAATTAATCATATTTCTTTTTGTTTTAATAAACTTGCCAGAACCAGAAATGAATTGATTATACATATAGTGAGGTTGCTGTAAAATGGGGTTATTGTAAACGAGCTAATTTCTAAGCCAGTTTCTTCTACCATATTAAAGAGCTTTTAGGGTTGATATAAATATAGGATAGGTCCTCCTGTTTTGTCGTCCCAGAAAATATACTTTCTCTCACAATAAGAAAAAGCACTTTATATTTACCTCAACGTCAAGGGATAATTGTAAATGAAATAGAAAATTATAAACAGCTAATATTTTGTCAAGTTAAAAAAATAACATCATGTTTTTAAAATTCTGATTAAGTATTGCATTATTAATTACTATCAAATAAGTACAGGCTTAGTACTATTTTCAAAAGTTTCATAATATATCTAAAATTAGCCCAATTGTCATAATTAACAATTTTTAAAAGATTGCAATTTCAAAATATCTTGAAAAATTTAATCTGTAAACTTACAAATTATTACTTCATTTCAAGGAATATAGAAAACGATGGTAGAAGAAATTGTGGAAGAAAGGGAGTTGATTTGGTTAGGCCGTGTCCAAGGCACGAACATCGAAACATTAGTGAAAAGAAGTGTACAATGACAGGCCACAGGGTAACAAAGAAAAAGAATGGCCTGGGAAGTGATTGCGGAATTGCAAGAAGTGAGCGAGTAAAAGAAACATAGCATGGACAGAAGTCAAGAGATTAACACGGGATAGAACAAAATGGAAAAGGCTTTGCGAACAAGTATCAGAATCAACACATCAGTTTTATACTGCGAGACTTCGGATTAGGTAAGTACTTCATTCCAATTTAATTTTTTCATTTTAATAAAATGATCGCAAATCAACCATATACATACATATAAATATATATGCATACTGGGTGATTCAAAATAAGTGTCCGATCCGTCAATCACAGGTAGTGTACATAAAAAAGAACACAAAACGTTTATATGCATAGGGGGTCTAATATCCATAGTTTCTGAGATAAAACGCATTGAAGGTTCAGATGTAAATTGGTTGATGGACACTAGGACAGCTGTATTGCGTCACAAGAGCAATGAACTCGAGTGGAATAGCACGAAACACTAGCGTTTACCTTGAAATGAAACTGTAAAACGTTTTTTATTTATGGCTTTCTGCGGAAAAAAATGTATAACAAGCAATTCATTCGTTCCAATTTCGGACGTATACGTAAGAAATGAATCATGATTTCTATTTTGGATTCAAAGGAGGTTGATTTTTTAAATACCTCTTTAATTTCGCACTGGCATGACCTTAGTGAATACGCTCCTAACGGGTCGGACACTTATTCAAAATCACCTTGTATACAGGGTGTCCACCGTGCGCCGCAGTCTTCCCTACCGTCTAAAGTATACAAGATAGAAAAGAAATTCAAATGAGCTGATGTGTAACTCAGTCAGCTCTATTTTTTTTTTTTAATTATTTTGTATTTATTTTACACCCTGTACACATAATAACTAATAGATTGAATCTGTTGTGAAATTTCTGTAGATGAGATATTGTATTGACTATCTACAAAAATTCGCGATGAAATGTAAATAAATAATCAAACTATAAGAGCTCAAAGTAGAGCAATTTTTTATACACTATCATCAATATCTTAAAAACTTTTAAATAAAACTTCCGAAATTTTTGGTTATTACCTACTCGTTATGCGTACTTTCGAAATATATAAAAATATACTGTGTGTTCCATTTAAAAAAATATAACTTTGGTACGGCTATCATTTACTGAATACCCTATATAGCCAAAAATAATTTTAGAAAATAGAGCTGACTGAGTTACACCTCAGCTCGTTTGAATTTGTTTTCTGTCTTGTATACTTTAGACGGTAGAGAAGACCGCGGTGCTCGGTGGACAGCCTGTACTTTATTTTTTAAATGGTAGGTACCATTCAAGTATGACATGTTGTCAACGGTACCATCGGCTCAAAATTATTGCAGTATAAACGGTATAATATGTTTTTCCATAGTTAATCGTGTTTCTGTAACTTTGTGTTGTGCATTTAATCAGTGGACGTTGTGTTTAATCAGTGGTCGTGAATGTAAACTTATAAAACCAACTAGATAAATAAATAAATGGTTGCTTTTGCAAAATGTATTTTATATCAGTCTTACACTTGTGATTTTATGGGTTTTGATTATTAGGAGGAACCCGAAGAAATTGACGGCGAAGTTAAAGCAAAACTACCAACAATTACATACCGAGGACCGCGTGAGTGGCTCCAAATTCTTCCAGGACAGATTTATGGGAATGGTTTGAAAATGTGCTTAACACAGACGAAGAGCGACAGAAAAACTGTTTTTTTTTTTTGCAAAGATAGTCAGCGCTTATTAGAATTGCCAGTGGATATCCGTAATTTGTAGCCGAGTTTGGCGAAGTATTTGATGAACCAACAAATGAAACGTCCAAAACAATTAGTCAACAGTTTTTCTGCAGTTTGAGAGTTTCGAAAAAAAAGAGATGAATGGTGAGTCGTCAGAATTAGAGGTGAGCAAAAAGAGTATAAAAAACCAGTGACAGATACTGTGCGTGTTTCTGGTGTGGCAAAATGCGATATTTCAAAAGAGACTGCACTTTTAAAGATTCAAAATGTAATCGAAAACAGACTGTACATTTGGCAATGTAATTTAACACTCGATAGCGAAAAGGACGAGTGCCGAGTGTAGAGAAGTTTTTGATGAATCAACAGAAGGGACTTCCAAAACAATTAATCAACAGTTGTTCTGCGACTTTGAGAGTTTGGATAATACTGAGACGAATGGTGAGTCATCAGAAGTGGAGAAGGTGAGGGAGAGGAGTATAGAAAAGTGGTAGGACACGTGTTTCTGATGTGGCAATCTGCGATATTTCAAAGAAGACTGCACATTTACAAATTGAAAATGTATTAAAAAGCATTGTATATTTGACAATGTAATGTGACACTCAAAAGCGAAAAAAAAACCAATGATATAAGACAAGCAGTTAGTGAATACGTTAAAGAGAAAATGGTAAAATCAAATTGAGAATTAGTGAAGACTTTGGCTTTTGCTCGACTACTGATGGAGAGTTAAGAAAGGTTCCTAGCTAATGATGTGACTTTTCTAGGGCGTTTTGTGAATGTCTAGGTATACCAACCTGTCCATCGAAAGTGTCGATGTGTCTGCATTAGAAAATTTACGATAGTTACATACGGTGAATTACTATGACATAGTTAGCTACGATTTGCTACGTTACCCAATTTAACATTGAAGGAGTTATTATGAAAAGCCATGCAATGATCGTGATCTAAGCGTCAGAACGACGTGTCCGTTGAATTAAAGAAATTGCCCATCCGGTCTTTGGAACATGACATGACATGCAAAGAAAATTTGTGCCTTTGGAAATGTCGATGGTTTGTCTACGCTTCCTCAACCGGTTACGATAATTATTCAAGAAGCTACGAAGCCAGATGACATACTCAAAAGGGTACTAAAATTTAGCAAGAAGACTCATGGTCAATCATTCGAAATTTTTTACAGAGGATGGGCAGGCCCATCACTCTAACCCTCATCCTTTATCCGGGCTTGGGACCGGCAACAGTTGATAACTGAGCTACTCAATTCACCTAGCAATCAACCGCAGGCGGAGTTAAAAATTTCTGTTTGATTCACCACAATCAAAACAGTGCTTATAAGAAATGATACGTCGAGCATCTGCAATATTTAATACTTTAAACATTTTAATACCATTTTGTTCTGAAATTTTTAATTCAAATAAAGTAGAAGTTTTAATTGTAATAAAATTAATAAAATAAAACAGCGACATCCTACGATCACTTTTTGACCTGACATTGCAGTAGAATACACAAATTGAAGCGGATTTGCTACCTAATAAGTCCCCCATGCAAGGTGGCCATAATTGCTGTCAAAGCATAATGAAAGCTTTAAAAATCTTGTTGCCAATCATTCTTGATTGCAGTGAACACTTCGAGCAGCCTCTGTACAGCTGTTTCAACTTCCAAAAAACGTAATTTCAGAATGATTCAGTTCAGTTCTGTCAGAAAAAAAAAAGATAATGTTAATTTTCCAGTATTTTAATTAATTTTAAGAGATCAACTCTAGTATGTGATTCTGCTTGTTTTGATGCAAAAACCAACTCCAGTATTTTTTTGTTCAAAAATTGATAAAAACTTTGTGAATGGCATTGCATATTTCTGCACAGAAAAGTCAATGTTTCTTCTTTCTTCGAGCAGCGCTTCTTCTACCTTAGGATGTACCCTGAAGATAAAGATAATAAATAATTAGTTAATGTTAACATCAACAAAACTCACATTTTACATTTTATTGAAAACATGCACATCAAGCCAATTACGTTAGATAGAAAGATCCCGTTGCCCGAAAATGATTAAAGTGTAAAAGAATGCTTATAAAACATTTAGACAAAAATCACCTCTTAGCTTTCAATATCAAAATATTATATAATAAATCGAAATTCTAAATTTTAAAATTGTTATTCGATTTGAGCAGCATTTGACGGATTTTAGTTTCTGCTTTGTTTTATTTAAATAAAATTGTTTTAAAAAGTTTTAAATCTGAAATAAATATAAATTCATTACTCATTTCTAATTTTATTCAGGCATAATATTTATTTCGAGTTCTTTTATTTTTATTGAAGTTAACGTAACTCTGATGGCGCGGCAGTGGCGTTACTAAAGCCTTTTGATAGCATGAATCTTAAGCACATTTTGTATTACTTTTTGGGTTTATTGTAATAAAGAAATTTGGCATTGATGTATATATATAATGAAATGTAATGTGTAGGGAAAAATTGTATAGATTATATCAACTCAGATATAAATAAATATACCTAAATTAATGTTATGTCAAGCATTGTTAGAATTACCAACTTTTAAGATACATGTTACTTGCTATTTTTATTTAAATCTAAACTTGTTTGTTTAAAACTGACAATATTTTCTGTTTTAATAAAATTATGTCGCAATAACAGTTTATGCATTTTCTAATTTTTCAGAACCGAATATGATTGGACAAAGTTTTCTTAAACAGTTTTATACACAGAACATTGAACAACCTCCTTCAGATTTGTATTATTCCTACCAAGTTTTCATAATCGCAAGAGTAAAAACAAATTTTGTTTCATTTTCACCGACATTTTTGTATACAGTACCATTCATAATAGTGACTCAAAATTCTAAAAACGGAAATTTGTTGGTTAAACTTCATTTTGTTTAAATGCATTCAATTTAGGCGAAAAATAATAATAAACTTTTCAAATATGTATAATGTTTAATTCGTAAAATTTGATTATCCGACTTTCCAACTAAATCTCGCATATCGCCTACGAAAACACAACATAAGCAAAGACTTCGCACGCATTAAGAAATTGGATCAGAATATTTTTGCAACAACACAGCATTATTGCACAGTCATTGTTTTCATTTCAAAAGTGTAACGGGACCTACTTAAGTGAGAAAACGTCGACAAATTTTTGTGAATGTGTGCAATATAATGGAAACACAATTTGTATAAATAAGCCGAGTGGAATCTCAGAAATCAATTGCCACGAATATCGCTGCCACTTCGTTGGACATTAACCAAGGCATCACTGCAACCCCAAGACGTTCAGCCCTGAACCACTGAAATTCCATAACGACTGTGACGCGTATCCATTCAATAGATTCAACTGCAATCATAGGCAACACGTCCACTCCGAGAAGGCCACCCTCTCTGCGACGAGGACCAACATAAACCCCCAGATCGGCAACTCCCGAACTGCGAATTGGTGACTAAATTAATTCCGAACAATAAAGAGGTATATTTTTCTATCAGATTGTTTCAAGCTCTATCTAGACCCCTAAAATCCATGACGCTCCAAAACGCGAAAGCGTAACAAGTAGAAGCAGCGACCACAACGTGAATGCTGAAGGATTCTGCGTGACATGGCGGAGGCTTTTACGTGACAATATCTTATTTCGATGTAAAAACTTTCACTAATATTTTTTCCCAAAAATCAGTAATATAAGGTTTTTACTATTAATGTTACAAACTTTATGAATGGCACTGTATATTTCCGCGCGGAGAAAACAGGCCAGTATATATTTCTGTTTTCTTTGTTCTGTTCAGAACATACCAGCGGCGGCTGGACAGGTGCGGCAGGTTTCTTTATGTATGAAAAACTAAATTGACAAATACGAAGTGAGTTCTTGATATAAGCCCTTTCTAGTTGCAAACATTTAAGTGTAGGACCGAAGTGACCGTACTATACTTTCAACCCACCAACCGCCACTGGAAGATACACAACACTGCATGCAACAAAATTATAGGAAAACTTTTGTACTCACTAGTTACCAACTTCTTCTTAGTTTTTCTGGGTAGGAATTGGGTTGTCCTCGTTTTCTCCGGAAAGGAACTTCCAAAACAGTTTTTCAGCAGCTCTTGATCGACGCTAAGATTCTGTAGGTAGCAGAAGTTTGAGAATTTCGAAAAGTACAGATACTGTACCTATTTTTGCTGTGGTAATACACGACATTTCAAGGAGGTTGCATTCTTAAAGATGCAAAATGGAATGGTAAACAGACTGTATATTTGATGAGGTAATGTAACGGTCAGGAGGCGAAAAAAAAACATTTGAGATAAGTGCAGTCAATGAATAGTCAGAAGTGGGGAAGGTGAGCAAGAAGTGTAGGAAAAAAACAGTGACAGATACTGTACCTATTTCTGCTGTGGTAATACGCGACATTTCAAAGAAGAACACACCTTTAAAGATGCAAAATGGAATGGTAAACAGACTATCCATTTGGTGGTGTAGTGAAATGGTGAGGAGGCGAAAAAACGAACCATGTGAGATAAGTGCAGTCAATGAATATGATGACCTCTGTGTGGTAAAAAATGGTGGTGGCTACAGTTCTGCAAGATTACAACGACAATGATATAAAGATCTTAAACATGGTAAAAGCTGCTGAAGCGCACAAAAAAGGCAAGCCAAAGTCGTGTTTGTAAATCGAATCTTTGCTTTTGAGATGCTATTAAAGTATTTTAAGTCGAGCTGAATATGATTTTCGATTTGACAGTAAAAGATATCCTACTAGAGTCGTCTATGAATAATCTGTTGAAACTATTTGAATGTGATGCAAACACCAATGCAAGAAATCGATGCAGTAGTTCTATCTGGGCAAAATGAATATTTCTTGACTTTGAGAAATCTTAATGTCTACTAATTAGGAGTGAAAAATGCTCCTAGCCGATGAAGTAACATTTTATGGCATATTGCAAATCGCAGAGGCACACGAATTTGTCAATCGAAAATGTCGATATGGCTGCACTAGAAAATGTACCTTAGTTACGCTTATTCTTGGGCACGGTAAATTACTGTGGCTTAGTTATTCCTCGATTAGCTAAGTTGAAAAAAAATGCTAATCTGTTCAGAAGTTTTTGGCACATTTTGATGCAAAGAAAAAAGTGTGCCTTCGGAAATGTTGACGGTACTTAAAAAGATATCAAAAGTTAGCAACAAGACTGGCAAATCACTCAAATTTTTTTACAGAGGATGGGGTGCAAACCCATCACACTAACCCTCATCCTTTATCCGGGCTTGGGACCGGCAACAGTTGATAACTGAGCTACTCAATTCACCCAGCAACCAACCGCAGGCGGAGTTAAAAAATTCTGTTTGATTCACCACTATCAAAACAGTGTTTATAAGAAATGATACGTCGAGCACCTGCAACATTTAATACTTTAAACATTTTAACAGCTTTTAGTTTTGAAATTTTTAATTTAAATAAAATTGAAGTTTTAATTGTAATAAAACGGTTAAAATAAATGTTTTTCGGTCAATAGAAACAGGGTAACTATTATTCTGCAGGTTACGTTTATTTATCAAAAGCGTAATGAAAGAGAGACGTGTTTTCGAGACGAAATTTCTATTTTTTGTGAAAGAAAGTATTATATTTTTGGCAGTATTTTTTCAACACAAATCCGAAAATCAAGCGAAATTAGAATTTCAGCTGTTTACAACAAGGTAAACTTCTAAAAAACGTAATTTCAGAAACTTTCAGTTTAGTTCTATAAGAAAAAAAGAAGATATTAATTTTCCAGTATTCTAATTAATTTTAAGAGATCAACTAGATATATGTGATTCTGCTTGTTTCGATGCACAAACTAATCCCAATATTTTTTGTTCAAAATTGATAATTGATAAGAAGTTTATGAACAGCCATATATATTTCTGCACAGGAAAACAGAAATATAAATGTTTCTTCTTTCTTGGAGCAGCGCTTCTTCTACCTTAGAACATACCCTGAAGATAAAGAGAATAGATAATTAGTTAATGTTAACATCAATAAAACTTACATTTTACATTTAATTGAAAACATGCACATCAAGCCAATTACGTTAGGAAGATCCCGTCACACGAGAATGATTAAAGTGTAAAAGAATATATTTTGCTTATAAACACAAATCACCTCTGAGCTTTCAATTTTAAAATACATTGAAAATTAAAAATTTTCAATTTAAAAATTCTCATTTGTTTTGAGCAATATTTAACGAGTTTTATTTTATGGTTTGTTTCATTTAAATGAAATTTAATAATCTAATTTAAAGTTTCAAATATAAAACAAATATAAATTATCATTTCTAATTTTTTCAAGCATAGTATTTATTCCAAGTTCATGAGCGTTTCTTTCTTTTACTTTTATTTCCTTGAAGTTGACGTAACTCTGATGGTGCGGCAGTAGCGTTACTGAAGTGTTTTGATGGCATGAATCTAAACTTAACTATATTTTGTATTACTTTTTCGGTATATGGTAACAAAGAAAATTGGCAATGATGTATATAATGAAATGTAATGTGTAAAATCAGAAATAAACAAATATAAATGAATGCTATGTCACGCATTGTCAGAATTAATAACTTTTAAGACACATGTTATTTGCTTTTTTAGGGACATTTGTTTATTTAAAACTGACGAGAGAATTTGTCATCTTAATAAAAATAATTACCAAATATCATCATATTCAGAATTAGCAGTTTTTAATACGAAACGAATTAAAAGTAATCAAAGCAATATTTTCTATTTTAATAAAATTATCGCGCAATAACAGTTTATGCATTTTCTAACATTTCAGAACCGAATATGATTGGACAAACTTTTCTTAAACAGTTTTATACACAGTTATATTGAACAACCTCCTTCAGATTTGTATTATTCCTATCAAGTTTTCATAATCGCAAGAGTAAAAACAAATTTTGTTTCATTTTCACCGACATTTTTGTATACAGTACCATTCATAATAGTGACTCAAAATTCTAAAAACAGAAATTCATTTTGTTTAACTGCATTAAATTTAGGAGAAAAATAATAATAGGCTCTCCAAATATGTTTAATGTTTAATTGTTTTCATTTCAAAAGTATAACGGTGCCTACTTAAGCGAGAAAACGTCGATAATTTTTTGTGTATGTATGCAATATAATGTAAACACAATTGGTATAAATAAGCCGAGCCGAATCTCCGAAATCAATTGCCAGGAATATCGCTGCCTCCTCCTTGGACGTCAACCAAGGTATCTTTGCAATCCCAAGACCTTTAGCCCTAAACCACTGAAAATCCTTAAGGATTGTGACGTGTATCCACTCAACAGATCCAACCGCAAGCATAGGCAACACGTCCTCTCCGAGAGGGCCACCCTATCTGCGACGAGGACCAACAGAAACTCCGAATTGGTGACTAAATTAATTCCGTGCAATACAGAAGTATATTTTTGCATCAGATTATTTCAAACTCTAGTTGCCCTGAAACACTGAAGATCCACAACAACGCCAACGAGTATCCCATGTAACGGATCCACCCGCAGCCACGGGCAACACGTCCGCCCAAGAAAAACCCCCGAACTGACAAATCCCGAATTAGTGACTAAATTAATTCCGCGCAATAAGGATCATTTTTCCCCCAAAATCAGTAATAAAGGTTTTTTACTATAAATATTACAAACTTTATGAATGGCACTGTATATTTCCGCGCGGAGAAAACAGGCCAGTATACATTTCTGTTTTCTTTGTTCTGTTCAGAACATACCAGCGGCGGCTGGCCAGTTGCGGCAGGTTTCTTTTTGTGTATATGGAAAACTAAATTGACAAATATGAAGTGATTTCTTAATAGAAGCATTTAAACATTAACATTTACGTGTAGGACCGAAGTGGCCATACTATACATTCAACTCACCAACCGCCACTGGAACATACACAACACCACATGCAACAAAGTTATAGGAAATTTTTTTGTACTCACTAGTTACCTGCTTCTTCTTAGCTTTTCTCAGTAGAAATTGGGTTGTCCCCGTTTTCCTCGGAGAGGAACTTCTAGAACAGTTTTTCAGCACCTCTTGATCGACGCTAAGCTGCCGTAGGTAGCAGAACATTGAGAATTTCGAAAACACAGAGACGATCTCACTCGCCAGAAGTGGAGAAGGTAAACTAGAAGTGCAGGAAAAAAGCAGTGGCAGATACTGTACGTATTTTTGCTGTGGCAACACACGACATTTCATAGAGGATTGCACCTTTAAGGATGCAAAATACGATGGTAAACAAACTGTACATTTGGTGATTTAATGAAACAGTCAGGAGGCGAGAAAAACGGACCATGTGAGATAAGTACAGCTAGTGAATATGTTATGTTGGACTGGGCGGTAAAAGATGATGAGGTCAAGTTGAGAATTGTGTGCCTTTCTGGTAAATATATGTAT
Organism: Prosopocoilus inquinatus; assembly: GCA_036172665.1. NCBI lineage: Eukaryota > Metazoa > Arthropoda > Insecta > Coleoptera > Lucanidae > Prosopocoilus > Prosopocoilus inquinatus. The sequence continues at coordinate 13,185,167 of CM069880.1, read as the reverse complement.
ATTGTTGCGTGGCAGCCCAAATATGCACGAGAAGGTTACGGTTCTGTATGATTACAACGACGAGGACATAAAGGTCTTGAGCAGGGTAAAAGCTGCTGAAGCGCAGAAAAAAAGGTGTTTGTAAATCGAATCTTTGCTCTCGAGATGCTGTTAAAGTTTTGTAAGTCGAGCTGAATATGATTTTTTATTTGACAATAAAAGGTATCCTGCTCGAGTCGAGTCGGCTATGAATGATTCGTTGCATGTCATGCAAGAAATGGAAGCAGTATACGTATCTGGACAAAATGGATTTTTCTCCACTTCGAAAAATCTTACTACCTACTAGTCAGGAGTTAAGAAGGCTCCTAGCCGATGAAGTGACATTTTTATGGCATATTGTAAATCGCCGAGGTACACAAATTTATCCATCGAAAATGTCGATATGGCTGCACCAGAAAATGTACGTTAGTTACGCTTATTCTTGGGCACGGTAAATTACTGTGGCTTAGTTATTCCACGATTAGCTAGGTTGAAAAAAAATGCTAATCTGGTCAGAAGTTTCTGGCACATTATGATATAAAGAAAAGGGGGGCCTTCGGAAATGTCGATGGTTTGTTTAGGCTGCCTCAACCGATTACCAAGACAAGAATGGACGAAATGGCAATTATTCCAGAAGCTAAGGTTATAAGGTCAGATGCGATACTTAAAAAGTTCCCAAAATATAGTAACAAGGCTGGCAAATCGTTCAAAATTTTTTACAGAGGATGGGGTGTAAACTCATCGCTCTAACCCTCTCTCCTTTATCCGGGCTTGGGACCGGCAACAGTTGATAACTGAGCTACTCAATTCACCCAGCAACCAACCGCAGGCGGAGTTAAAAATTTCTGTTTGATTCACCACGATCAAAACAGTGTTTATAAAAAATGATACGTCCAGCATCTGCAAAATGTAATACTTTAAACGTTTAACAGCTTTCATTTTTTAACTTTTTAATTCAAATAAAATTGAAGTTTTCATTGTAATAAAATTGTTAGAAATAAATGATATGCGGTCAATAAAAACAGGGTTGACTTTTAAATTTGTGATGGTAAGTATCAATAATATCCGGGTCATTTCAGTTAAAATTAAATGTCCAAGAAAATAGAGTAAATGATTAAAAGAAATATGATAGCGCGAACAAATATCAAAGAATTATCAGGGAAGAGGGTAAAATAGAAAAGACATTCCAAGCAAAAATTGGAATCCACACTTAATTACTTCATATCAATTTTACCAAAAGATGTTTTCATTTCAATAACGTCAAAAAGAATGATTAACTTTTATCATTCTTGTTTTAACTTGAAAAAAAAAAATAATAAAAAACAATGGTTAACTATTTGAATTTTTTTTTATTTAAACTTTTTAAACGTTAACATTTTTCATCCAATCATCTCCTCAAGTCTTCATAACGGTCCAAGTAAAAACAGATTTTGTTTCATATTTTTAGTTAGATTTATTATTTATGGTGCCATTCATTAGATGTGAAAATTTAATTTCTAAAAAGCAAAAGTACGTATCTGATGTATTGTAATGAACGTTACTGAATGTTTGCTGTTTTATCTTTTATTCTCCAGGTTACGTTTATTTATCAAAAACGTAAAAGAAAGAAAGACGTGTTTTCGAGACGAAATTTCTATTTTTTGTGAAAGAAAGCATTATATTTTCGGCAGTACTTTTTTCAACACGAATCTCGGAAAATCAAGCGAAATTAGAATTTCAGGTGTTTACGACAAGGTAAACTTCCAAAGAAGGTAATTTCAGAATTTTTCAATTCAGTTCTATAAGAAAACAAGAAGGTAATATTAATTTTCGAGTATTCTAATTAATTTTAAGAGATCAACTAGGTATATGTGATTTTGCTTGTTTTGATGCAAAAACCAATCCCATTATTTTTTTTTGTTCAAAATTGTTAATAAGAAGTTTAAGAATGGCATTGTATATTTCTGCACAGGAAAACTGAAATATAAATGTTTCTTCTTTCTTCGAGCAGCATTTCTTCTCCCTTAGAGCACACCCTGAAGATAAAGAGAGTAATGATTAGTTAATGTTAACATCAACAAAAGTCACATTTTACATTTTATTGAAAACATGCACATCAAGCCAATTATGTTAGGAAGATCCTGTCATCTGAAAATGATTAAAGTGTAAAAGAATATATTCTGCTTATAAAACATTATTTAAACAGAAATCACCTCTAAACTTTGAATTTTAAAATATAATTACATAACAAATTTAAATTCTAAATTTTAAAATTATTTGATTTGAGCAGCATTTGACGGCTTTTAGTTTCGGCTTTATTTTATTAAATAAAATTGCAGTTTTAAATCTGAAATAAATATAAATTCATTACTTATTTCTAATTTTGTTCAGGTATAATATTTACATATTTCGAGTTCATGTTCTTTCTTTTATATTTATTTCCTTGAAGTTAACGTAACTCTGATGGCGCGGCAGTGGCGTTACTAAAGTGTTTCGATTGCATGAATCTAAACTCAACCATGTTTTGTATTACTTTTTGGGTTTACTGTAACCAGAAAAATTAGCACTGTTGTGTATAATGAAATGTAATGTGTACGGAAAAATTATATAGATTATAACAAATCAGAAATAAAAACAAATACCTAAATGAATGTTTTGTCAAGCATTATCAAAATTAACAACTTTTAAGATACAGGTTATTTGCTATTTTTATTTAAATCTAAACTTGTTTATTTAAAACTGACAAGAGAACTTGCCATCTTAATAAAAATCATCATTTTTAGAATTAGCAATTTAATACAAAATGAATTAAAAGTAACGGAAACAATATTTTCCGCTTTAATAAAATTATGGCGCAATAACATTTTATGTATTTTCTAATATTTCAGAACCGAATTTGATTGAACAGTTTTATATACAGCTATATTGAACAACCTCCTCCAGATTTCCATAATTCCTATCAAGTTTTCATAATCGCGAGAGTAAAATCAAATTTTGTTTCATTTTCACCGAAATTTCTGTATACAGTACCATTCATAATAGTGACTGAAAATTCCAAAAACCGAAATTTGTTGGTTAAACTTCATTTTGTTTAAATGCATTAAATTCAGGAAAAAAATAATAATAAACTTTCCAAATATGTATAACGTTTAATTCGTAAAATTTTGATTATCCGACATTCCAACTAAATTTCGCATATCGCCTACGAAAACACAAAATAAGGAAATACTTCAGACGCAATAAGAAATGGGATCAGAGTATTTTTCCAAGAACACTGCATTATTGCAGTCATTGTTTTCATTTCAAAAGTATAACGGGACCTACTTAAGCGAGAAAACGTCGACAAATTTTTGTGTAAGTGTGCAATATAGTGTAAATACTACCGGTATAAATAACCCGAGCCGAATCTCTAAAATCAGTTGCTGCCATGGCATATCTGCGTTCAGCCCTGAACTACTGAAGATCCATAACGACTGTGACGCGTATCCACTCAACAGATCCAACCGCAAGCAAACGCAACACGTCCGCTCCGAGAAGGCCATCCTATCTGCGACGAGGGTAAACATAAACCCCCAGACCGGCAACCACCGAACTGCGATTTGGTGACTAAATTCATTCCGATCAATAAAGAAGTATATTTTTGTATCAGATTGTTTCAAACTATACTTGTCCTGAAACACTGAAGATCCACAATAACGCCGAGGAGTATCCACTATAACCCACAACCATAGGCAACACATTCGTCTAAAAGAAACCCCCGAACTGGCAAACCCCTAATCCCGAATTAGTGACAAAATTAATTCCGAGCAATGGAAAGGTATATTTTTCAATTCAGATTGTTTCAAGCTCTATCTACGACCTTAAAATCCCGGACGCTCCAAAACCCGAACGTGTGTTATGTTAGATATTTAGGGGAATAAAACAATTTACAAAACATCGGAAATAATTATATAAATATAAATATAAATATTTAAAAATTATGTGTAATCGCATACTGCTTACAAAAACACAAAGTTAGCAAAGACTTCGAGGGATTAAGAAATAGGGTCAGAGAATTTTGTCAAAATGCAGTATTATTACACAGTTATTTTCATTTCAAAATTATAACGAAAGCGAGTTAAGCGACCATACATCCACAAATTTTTATGCATGTGTGCAATACGATGTAAACACAATTGGTGTAAATAACCCGAATCGAATCTCCGAAATCAATTGTCACGAATGTCGCTGCCGCGTCGTTGGACATTAACCAAAGCATCTCTGCAATCTCCAAGACGTTCAGCCTTGAACCATTGAAAATCCATAAAGACTGTGACGCGTATCTACTCAACAGATCCATCCGGAAGCATAGGCAACACGTCCGCTCCGAGAAGGCCACCCTACCTGAGACGAGGGCCAACAGAAACCCCCTCATCGCAACCCCCGAACGAATTGGTGACTAAATGAAATCCGAGCAATAAAGAAGTATATTTTTCTATCAGATTGTTTAAAGCTCTACCTACGCCCCTAAAATCCCTGATGCTCCAAAACACGAAAGCGTAACAAGTAGAAGCCGCGAGCACAACGTGAATGCTGAAGGTTTCCGCGTGACATGGCGGAGGCTTTTACGTGACAATCTCTTATTGCGACGTAAAAATTTTCACTAATATTTTTTTCCCAAAAATCAGTAATAAAAGGTTTTACTATTAATTTTACAAACTTTATGAATGGCACTGTATATTTCCGCGCGGAGAAAACAGGCCAGTATATATTTCTGTTTTCTTTGTTCTGTTCAGAACATACCAGCGGCGGCTGGACAGGTGCGGTTTTTATATGTATATGGAAAACTAAATTGACAAATATGAAGTGATTTCTTAATATATATGCCTTCTAGTTGCAAACATTTAAGTGTAGGACCGAAGTGGCCATGTTATATTTTCAACCCACCAACCGCCACTGGAACATACACAACACCACATGCAACAAAATTATAGGAAATTTTTTTGTACTCACTAGTTACCACCTTCTTCTTAGCTTTTCTCAGTAGAAATTGGGTTGTCCCCGTTTTCCTCGGAGAGGAACTTCTAGAACAGTTTTTCAGCACCTCTTGATCGACGCTAAGCTTCCGCAGGTAGCAGAACATTGAGAATTGCAAAAAGACAGAGACGATCTAGATTTGTCAGATGTGGGGAAGGTGAGCAAGAAGTGCAGGAAAAAAGCAGTGACAGATACTCTACATATTTACTGTGGCAATACATGACATTTCAAAGAGGATTGCACCTTTAAGGATGCAAATTCAATAGTCAATCAACTGTACATTTAGTGATGTAATGAAATAATCAAGAGGCCAGAAAACGAACCATGTGAGATAAGTACAGTCAATGAATATGCTGGACTGGGCGGTAAAAATGGTGAGGTCAAGTTGACAACTGTGTGCCTTTCTGGTAAATATACATTGTTACGTGGCAGCACAAATATGCATGAGAAGGTTACGATTCATGGTATGGTACATAAAGGCCTTAAGCATGGTAAAAGCTGTTGAAGCGCACAGGGAAAGGCAAGATATAATTGTGTTTCTAAATCGAATTTTTGCTCTCGTGATGCTGTTAAAGTATTTTAAGTCGACCTTAGTATGATTTATGATTTAACAATAAAAGACATCCTCCTCGAGTCGTCTATGAATGATTTGTTGGAACATTTTGCATCTGATGCAGATCAATGCAAGGAATCGAAACAGTAGTCGTATCTGTGCAAAATCTTGCAATATTTCTTGACTTCGAAAAATCTTACTACCTACTAATTAGGAGTTAAGAAAGCTCCTAGCCGATGATGTGACATTTTTATGGCATATTGTTAACCGCAGAGATACACGAATTTATCCATCGAAAATGTCGATATGGTTGCATCAGAAAATGTGCGCTTGTTACGCTTATTCTTGGGCATGGTAAATTACTGTGGCTTAGTTATTCCTCGATTAGTTACGTTGACAATTAATTCTATTGAACGAGTTAATGCACGCAGTGATCTTGATTTAAGCGTTAGAACGAAGTGTTCGTTCAATTGAAACAAATGCTTATCTGGTCAGAAGTTTTGGAATATTATGATGCAAAGAAAAAAGTGTGCCTTCGGGAATGTTGATGGGCAGTTCGAAGATAAGAAAGGACGAAATGGGAATTATTCCAAAAGCTAAGGCTACAAGGTCAGGTATAGTAGTTGAAAAGATACTAAAAGTTAGCAACAAGCCTGCCAAATCATTCAAAATTTTTTACAGAGGATGGGGTGCAAACCCATCGCTCTAACCCTCTCTCCTTTATCCGGGCTTGGGACCGGCAACAGTGATCACTGAGCTACTCAATTCACCCAGCAACCAACCGCAGGCGGAGTTAAAAATTTCTGTTTGATTCACCACAATCAAAACAGTGTTTATAGGAAATGATACGTCGAGCATCTGCAATATTTAATTTAAATAAAATTAAAGGTTTAATTGTAGTAAAATTGTTAGAAATAAATTATATGCGGCAAATAAAAACAGGGTATAATTTCATAATTTGTAAAAGAGCTAATTTCTAAGTTAAATTTGTGATCGTAAGAATCAATTATATCGGGGCAATTTCAGTTTGCATTTAAATATTAAAAAAAATAGAATAAATTATTATAAGAAATATAATAGCACGGACAAATGTCAAAAAATTAGCATGGGAGAGGGTAAAATAGAAAAGGCATTCCGAGCAAGATTAGGGATCCACATATAACTGCTTCATATCAATTTTATCAAAAAATGTTTTCATTCCAATAACTTTAAAAAGAATAATCAACTTTCATGAGATCAACTCTAGTATGTGATTCTGCTTGTTTTGATTGAAAAACCAACTCCAGTATTTTTTTGTTCAAAAATTGATAAAAAGTTTGTGAATGGCATTGCATATTTTTGCACAGAAAAGTCAATGTTTCTTCTTTCTTCGAGCAGCGCTTCTTCTACCTTAGGATGTACCCTGAAGATAAAGATAATAAATAATTAGTTAATGTTAACATCAACAAAACTCACATTTTACATTTTATTGAAAATATGCACATCAAGCCAATTACGTTAGATAGAAAGATCCCGTTGCCCGAAAATGATTAAAGTGTAAAAGAATGCTTATAAAACATTTAGACAAAAATCACCTCAGCTTTCAATACCAAAATATTATATAATAAATCGAAATTCTAAATTTTAAAATTGTTATTCGATTTGAGCAGTATTTGACGGATTTTAGTTTCTGCTTTGTTTTATTTAAATAAAATTGTTTTAAAAAGTTTTAAATCTGAAATAAATATAAATTCATTACTCATTTCTAATTTTATTCAGGCATAATATTTATTTCGAGTTCTTTTATTTTTATTGAAGTTAACGTAACTCTGATGGCGCGGCAGTGGCGTTACTAAAGTGTTTTGATAGTATGAATCTTAACTATATTTTGTATTACTTTTTGGATTTATTGTTACAAAGAAATTTGGCACTGATGTATACATATAACGTGTCACAGAAATGAGAACATTAATTTTAACTGACAATAAAACTCGTCAAGAGTAACATGTTTTTTAAATGCATATTTTCTGTGAACGTTCTAGTTAAAATCGAGTTAAAATTATTTAAAAATTTGCTAAAAATATGACTGTCCTTCACTGGAGATAATTATAATTAAAAAAAAAATGGCGATTTGGAAAAAATGATATAGAGAGAAATTGTATAATTTGACGAGTTCTGTTACTGGTTGAAATTAATGTACTTATTTCTGTGACACCCAGTATATAGTATAAATATAATGTGTACGCAAAAACTGTATAGATTATATCAAATCAAATCAGAAATAAATAAATATACCGAAATGAACGTTATGTCAATCATTGTCATAATTAACATCTTTTAAGATACATGTTATTTGCTATTTTTATTTAAATCTGAACATTTGTTTATATAAAACTGACAAGAGAACTTGCCATCTTAATAAAAATAATTACCAAATATCATCACCTTTAGAATTAGCAGTTTTTAATACAAAATGAATTAAAAGTAATCAAAACAATATTTTTTGTTTTAATAAAATTATCTCGCAATAACAGTTTATGTATTTTCTAATATTTCAGAACCAAATATGATTGGACAAACTTTTCTTAAACAGTTTTATACACAGTTATATTGAACAATCCCTTTCAGATTTGTATTATTCCTGCCAAGTTTTCATAATCGCAAAAGTAAAAACAAATTTTGTTTCATTTTCACCGACATTTCTGTATACAGTACCATTCATAATAGTGACTCAAAATTCTAAAAACGGAAATTTGTTGGTTAAATTTCATTTTGTTTAAATGCATTCAATTTAGGAGAAAAATAATAATAAACTTTTCAAAAATGTATAATGTTTAATTCGTGAAATTTTGATTATCCGACATTCCAACTAAATCTTGCATATCGCCTATAAAAACACAAAATAAGCAAAAACTTCGCACCCATTAAGAAATTGGATCAGAATATTTTTGCAACAACACAGCATTATTGCACAGTCATTGTTTTCATTTCGGAAGTATAACGGGACATACTTAAGCGAGAAAACGTTGACAAATATTTGTGTATGTGTGCAATATAAGTAAATAGAATTGGTATAAATAACCCCAGTCGAATCTCAATTGCCACGAATATCGCTGCCGCTTCGTTGGATATTAACTAAGGCATCTCTGCAACCCCAAGACGTCCAGCCCTGAACCACTGAAAATCTATAACGACTGTGACGCGTATCCACTCAACAGATCCAACCCCAAGCATAGGCAACACATCCGCTCCCAGAAGGCCACCCTCTCTGCGACGAGGACCAACATAAACCCCCAGATCGGCAACTCCCGAACTGCGAATTGGTGACTAAATTAATTCCGAACAATAAAGAAGTATATTTTTGTATCAGATTGTTTCAAACTCTACTTGTCCTGAAACACTGAAAATCCACAACAACGCCGACAAGTATCCATTGTAACGGATCTACCCGCAACCATAGGCAACACGTTCGTCCAAAAGAAACCCCCGAACTGGCAAATGCCGAATCCCAAATTAGTGACTAAATTAATTCCGAGCAATAAAGAGGTATATTTTTCTATCAGATTGTTTCAAGCTCTATCTACACCCCTAATGTTTTTTTCCCAAAAATTAGTAATAGGTTTTTACTATAAATGTTACAAACTTTATGAATGGCACTGTATATTTCCGCGCGGAGAAAACAGGCCAGTATATATTTCTGTTTTCTTTGTTCTGTTCAGAACATACCAGCGGCGGCTGGACAGGTGCGGCAGGTTTCTTTTATGTGCGAAAAACAAAATTGACAAATATGAAGTGATTTTTTAATATAAGTTCTTTCTAGTTGCAAACATTTAAGTGTAGGACCGAAGTGGTCATACTATACTTTCAACCCACCAACCGCCACTGGAACATACACAACACCGCATGCAACAAAATTATAGGAAAACTTTTTGTACTCACTAGTTACCACCTTCTTCTTAGCTTTTCTCTGTAGAAATTGGGTTGTCCTCGTTTTCCCCGGAAAGGAATTTCCAAAACAGTTCTTCAGCAGCTCTTGATCGACGCTAAGCTTCCGTAGGTAGCAGAACATTGAGAATTTCGAGAAGACAGAGGCGATCTTGACTCATCAGATGTGGGGAAGGTGAGCAAGAAGTGCAGGAAAAAAACAGTGACAGATACTGTACGTATTTTTGCTGTGGTAATAGACGATATTTCATAGAAGATTCCACCTTTAATGATGCAAAATGCGATTTTATTCCACCAAATTTCTCATCAAGTTTATCGTCGAATTCAAATTTCATGTCCTTTATTGTACTGTCAAACTGATTTCGTAGGCCTTCAATTTTCTCCTCGCATTCGGTTTTAAAATCTTCGATCCTTTCGTCGACTTGCATCTTCATGTTTTCTATATTCAGATCTGTTTTTAAATTGTAAGTTTCCATTTTCATATCCAAACATTCCATTTTTTTTCTCACTTCTTGCGTTTGCTCTTTTATATTTTCTTTCACTTCCTGCATTTCTAATTTCATTTTTCGTTACCTTTTTCCATTTTTTCTTTCACTTAATGCATTTCTAATTTCATTTTTCGTTACCTTTTTCCATTTTTTCTTTCACTTAATGCATTTCTAATTTCATATTTTCTTTCACCTCCTGCATTTCTAATTTCATATTTTCTTTCACTTCTTTCAGTAGAGCTGCCGCGTCTTCTATTTCAAATTCAAATGTTTCCGGGGACCTTCATCTACAAGAGCCTGTTTCAGTCGTTCTTTAAGACGCTTTTCTTTCCCGAATTTTTGAGGCCTCTTTCTTCTAATTCCTCACGCAGCTCTTGAAATAATTTGCACCTGATGCAGATCAATGCAAGAAATCGAAGCAATCGTCGTATCTGGGCAAAATAGATATTTCTTGACTTGAACGACTTATTGCATGCAATTACAATGTTCTTAATCTAAGCGACAGAATGACGTGTTCGTTGAATTGAAAAAATGTTAATAAGTTTTTGGCACATTATGATGCAAAGAAAAAAGTGTGCCTTCGGAAATGTCGATGGTTTATCTAGGCTTCCTCAACCGGTTACAAAGATAAGAATAGACGAAATGGCAATTATTCCACAAGCTAAGGCTGCAAAGTCAGATGCGGTACTTGAAAAGATACCAAAAGTTAGCAACAAGCCTGGCAAACCATTCAAAATTTTTTACAGAGGATGGGGTGTAAACCCATCGCTCTAACCCTCTCTCCTTTATCCGGGCTTGGGACCGGCAACAGTGATCACTGAGCTACTCAATTCACTCAGCAACCAACCGCAGGCGGAGTTAAAAATTTCTGTTTGATTCACCACAATCAAAACAGTGTTTATAGGAAATGATACGTCAAACATCTGCAATATTTAATACTTTAAACATTTTAACAGCCCTTAGTTTTTAAATATTTAATTTAAATAAGATTAATAAAACTGTTAAAAATAAATGATACGCGGTCAATAAAAACAGGGTAATAGTAAAAGAGCTAATTTCTAAGTATAGGGGCTGACTTTTAAATTTGTTATCGTAAGAATTAATAATATCCGGACAATTTCAGTTTGCAATTAAATATCTAAGAGAATAGAGTAAATGATTAGAAGAAATATGATAACATGGAGAAATATCAAAGAATTAGCAGGGGTGAACGTAAAATAGAAAAGACATCCCAAGCAACAATCGGGATCCACACATAACTACTTCATATCGATTTTATCAAAAAATGTTTATTTCAATAACGTCAAAAAGAATGATCAACTTTTATACTTCCTGTTTTAACTTGAAAAAAATTGATAATTATCTGTTTGAAATTTGAAACTTTTGAACGTTAACATTTTAAATCCAATCATCTCCTCGAGTCTCCATAACGATCCAAATCAAAACAGATTATATTTTCGGCAGTACTTTTTTCAACGCAGATCCGAAAATCAAGCGAAATTACAATTTCAGCTGTTTATGACAAGGTATACTTCCAAAAAAAAACGTAATTTCAGAATTTTTCAGTTCAGTTCTATAAGGAGACACAGAAGATAACATTAATTTTCCAGTATTCTAATTAATTTTAAGAGATCAACTAGATATATGTGATTCTGCTTGTTTTAATGCAAACACCAATTCCAATATTTTTTGTTCAAAATTGATAATAAGCTGTTTATGAATAGCATTGTATATTTCTGTAGAGGAAAACAGAAATATAAATGTTTTTTCTTTCTTGGAGCAGCGCTTCTTCTACCTTAGAACGTACCTTGAAGATAAAGATAATAAATAATTAGTTAATGTTAACATCAACAAAACTCACATTTTACATTTTATTGAAACAATAAACATGCACATCAAGCCAATTACGTTAGGAAGATCCCGTCACCCGAGAATGATTAAAGTGTAAAAGAATATATTTTGCTTATAAAATATTTAAACCGAAATTATCTCTGTGCTTTCAGTTTTAAAATATTACATAATAATACTTTGAAAATTCTTATTTGATTTGTGTAATATTTGACGGCTTTTACTTTATGGTTTGTTCAAGTATTTATTTCAAGTTTCCATCTTTTATTTTTATTTCCTTGAAGTTGACGTAACTCCGATGGCGCGGCACTAGCATTACTGAAGTGTTTTGATGGTATGAATCTAAACTTTTTTTTATATTTTGTATTACGTTTTGGGTATATGGTAACAAAGAAAATTGACACTGATGTATATAATGAAATGTAATGTGTACGGAAAAATTGTATAAATTATATAAAATCAGAAATAAATAAATATAAATGAATGTTACCTCACGCATTGTCAGAATTAACAACTTTTAAGATACATGTTATTTGTTATTTTAGGGACATTTGAAAACTGACAAGAGAATTTGTCATCTTAATAAAAATCTTCTTGAAAAATTTTGTGCAAATCGTTTTTGGGCAATGTCAGGTCAAAAAGCGATCGTAAGATGTCTCTATTTTATCTGTTCATTAATAAAAATCATTACCAAATATCCTCAGCTTCAGAATTAGCAGTTTTTAATAAAAAATGAATTAAAAGTAATCAAAACAATATTTTCTGTTTTAATAAAATTATCGCGCAATACCAGTTTATGCATTTTCTAACATTTCAGAACCGAATATGATTGGACAAACTTTTCTTAAACAGTTTTATACACAGTTATATTGAACAATCCCTTTCAGATTTGTATTATTCCTACCAAGCTTTCATAATCGCAAGAGTAAAAACAAATTTTGTTTCATTTTCACCGACATTTTTGTATACAGTACCATTCATAATAGTGACTCAAAATTCTAAAAACGGAAATTTCTTGGTTAAACTTCATTTTGTTTAAATGCATTAAATTTAGGAGAAGAATAATAATAAGCTTTCCAGATATGTTTAATGTTTAATTGTTTTCATTTCAAAAGTATAATGGTACCTACTTAAGCGACAAAACATCGACAATTTTTTGTGTGAGTATACAATATAATGTAAACACAATTGGTATAAATAAGCTGAGTCGAATCTCCGAAATCAATTACCACGAATATCGCTGCCTCTTCGTTGGACATTAACCAAGGTATCTCTGCAACCCCAACACGTTCAGCCCTGAACCACCGATAATCCATAAGGATTGTGACGTGTATCCACTCAACAGATACAACCGCAAGCATAAGCAACACGTCCGCTCAGAGAGGGCCACCTTATCTGCGACGAGGACCAACAGAAACTCCGAATTGGTGACTAAATTAATTCCGATTAATGCTGAAATATATATTTGTATCAGATTATTTCAAACTCTACTTGCCCTGAAACACTGAAGATCCACAAGAACGCCGACGAGTATCCAATGTAACGAATCCACCCACAGCCATAGGCAACACATCCGCTCAAAAGAAGCCCCCGAACTGGCAAAACCCGAATTAGTGACTAAATTAATTCCGAGCAATAAAGATCATTTTTTTCCAAACAATCAGTAATAAAAGGTTTTTTACTATAAATGTTACAAACTTTATGAATGGCACTGTATATTTCCGCGCGGAGAAAACAGGCCAGTATACATTTCTGTTTTCTTTGTTCTGTTCAGAACATACCAGCGGCGGCTGGCCAGTTGCGGCAGGTTTCTTTTTGTGTATATGGAAAACTAAATTGACAAATATGAAGTGATTTCTTAATAGAAGCATTTAAACATTAACATTTACGTGTAGGACCGAAGTTGCCATACTATACATTCAACTCACCAACCGCCACTGGAACATACACAACACCACATGCAACAAAGTTATAGGAAATTTTTTTTGTACTCACTAGTTACCTGCTTCTTCTTAGCTTTTCTCAGTAGAAATTGGGTTGTTCCCGTTTTCCTCGGAGAGGAACTTCTAGAACAGTTTTTCAGCATCTCTTGATCGACGCTAAGGTGCCGTAGGTAGCAGAACATTGAGAATTTCGAAAACACAGAGACGATCTCACTCGCCAGAAGTGGAGAAGGTGTGCTAGAAGTGCAGGAAAAAAGCAGTGGCAGATACTGTACGTATTTTGCTGTGGCAACACACTACATTTCATAGAGAATTGCACCTTTAAGGATGCAAAATACGATGGTAAACAAACTGTACATTTGGTGATTTAATGAAACAGTCAGGAGGCGAAAAAAACGAACCATGTGAGATAAGTACAGTCAGTGAATATGTTGGACTGGGCGGTAAAAGATGATGAGGTCAAGTCGATAATTGTGTGCCTTTCTGGTAAATACATGTATATTGTTGCGTGGCAGCCCAAATATGCATGAGAAGGTACGGTTCTGTGGTTCTGTAAGATTACAATGACGACGACATAAAGGTCTTGAGCAGGGTAAAAGCTGCTGAAGCACACAAGAAAATGCAAGATATAATCATGTTTCTAAATCGAATCTTTGCTCTCGAGATGCTGTTAAAAGTATTGTAAGTGGAGCTGAATATGATTTGATGACTTGACAATAAAAGATATCCTGTTCGAGTCTATGAATGATTCGTTAAAATAATTTGCATGTCATGCAAGAATCGAACCAGTAGTCATATCTGGGAAAAATGGTTATTTCTCCACTTTGAGAAATCTTACTACCTACTAGTCAGGAGTTAAGAAGGCTCCTCGCCGATGTTGTGACATTTTTATGGCATTTTGTTAATCGCCGTGGTACACGAATTTGTCCATCGAAAATGTTGCTGCACCAGAAAGTGTACGTTAGTTACGCTTACTCTTGGGCATGGTAAATTACTGTGGCTTAAATATTCGTCGATTAGCTAGGTTGACAATTCCTTTGAACGAGTTATTATATACAATGATCTTGATCTAAGCGTCAGAATGGCGTGTTCGTTGAATTGAAAAAAATGCGAATCTGGTCAAAAGTTTTTGGCACATTATGATACAAAGAAAAAAGTGTGCCTTCGGAAATTTCGATGGTTTGTTTAGGCTTCCTCAACCGGTTATGAAGCTAAGAATGGACGAAATGGCAATTATGCCACAAGCTAAGGCTACAAAGTCAGATGCGATACTTAAAAAGATACCGAAATTTAGCAACAAGGCTGGCAAATCATTCAAAATTTTTTACAGAGGATGGGGTGCAAACCCATCACTCTAACCCTCATCCTTTATCCGGGCTTGGGACCGGCAACAGTTGATAACTGAGCTACTCAATTCACCCAGCAACCATCCGCAGGCGGAGTTAAAAATTTCTGTTTGATTCACCACGATCAAAACAGTGTTTATAAAAAATGATACGTCCAGCATCTGCGAAACTTAATACTAAACGTTTAACAGCTTTCATTTTCTAACTTTTTAATTTAAATAAAATTGAAGTTTTAATTGTAATAAAATTGTTAAAAATAAATGATATGCAGTCAATAAAACAGGGTAACTGTAAACGAACTAATTTCTAAGTATACGGGTTGACTTTTAAATTTGTGATGGTAAAAATTAATAATATCCGGGCAATTTCTGTTAAAGTTAAATATCTAAGAAAATAGAGTACATGTTTAAAAGAAATATAATAGCGTGAACAAATATCAAAGAATTAGCAGGGGCAGCGCCCGCTCCAAGGGCGGAAATCCCAAACACCTGTCCGGGGCATTTTAGCTGTGCTTTCGTTTATTTATCAAAAGCGTAATGAAAGAAAGACGTGTTTGCAGAACGAAATTTATATTTTTTGTGCAAGAAAGCACTATATTTTTGGCAATACTTTTTTCAACACAGATCCGAAAATCAAGCGATATTAGAATTTCGGCTGTTTATGACAAGGTATACTTCCAAAAAAAAAAACGTAATTTCAGAATTTTTCAGTTCAGTTCTATAAGAAGATAGGGAAGATAAAGTTAACTTTTCCAGTATTCCAATTAATTTTCAACTAGGTATATGTGATTCTGCTTGTTTTGATGCGAAAAACGAATTCCAATATTTTTTGTTCAAAATTGATAACCAGAAGTGTATGAATGGCATTGCATACTTCTGCAGAGGAAAACAGAAATATAAATGTTTCTTCTTTCTTCGAGCAGCGCTTCTTCTACCTTAGAACATACCCTGAAGATAAAGAGAATAAATAATTAGTTAATGTTAACATCAACAAAACTCACATTTTACATTTTATTGAGAACATGCACATCAAGCCAATAACGTTAGAAAGATCCCGTCACCCGAAAATGATTAAAGTGTAAATAAATATATTTTGCTTATAAAAAAATTTAAACAAAAATCACCTCCGAGCTTTCAATTTTAAAATATTTTGAAAATTAAACATTTTTCATTTAAAAATTGTTATTTGATCTGAGCAACATTTGACGACTTTTACTTTATGGTTTGTTTCATTTAAATAAAATTGAAGTTTTAAATATAAAATAAATATAAATTGATTATGATTTCTAATTTTGTTGACGCATAGTATTTATGCCAAGTTTCTTTCTTTTATTTTTATTTCCTTGAAGTTAACGTAACTCTGATCACGCGGCAGTGGCGTTACTGAAGTATTTTGATGGCATGATCTAAACTTAACCATACTTTTTGGGTATATGGTAACAATAATTTGGCACTGATGTATAAGTAATGTGTACGTAAAAATTGGACGGATCATATAAAATCAGAAATAAATAAATATAAATGAATGTTATGTCACGCATTGTCAGAATTAACGACTTTTAAGAGTTATTTACCTATTTTAGGAACATTAGTTTATTTAAAACCGACTGTCATCTTAATAAAAGTAATTACTAAATATCGTCATCTTCAGAATTAGCAGTTTTTAATACAAAGTGAATTAAAAGTTATCAAGGCAATTTTTCTGTTTTAATAAAATTATCGCGCAATAACAGTTTATGCATTTTCTAACATTTCAGAATCGAATATGATTGGACAAACTTTTCTTAAACAGTTTTATACACAGTTATATTGAACAATCCCTTTCAGATTTGTATTATTCCTACCAAGCTTTCATAATCGCAAGAGTAAAAACAAATTTTGTTTCATTTTCACCGACATTTTTGTATACAGTACCATTCATAATAGTGACTGAAATTTCAAAAAACGGGAAGTTGTTGGTTAAATTTAGGAGAAAAATAATAATAAACTCTCTAAATATGTATAATGTTTAATTGGTAGAATTTTGATTATCCCATATGCCAACTAAATTTCGCATACCGCGTACGAAAACACAAAATCAGCAAAGACTTCTCACGCATTAAGAAATGGGGTCAGAGTATTTCTGCAACAACACGGCATCATTGCACGGTAATTATTTTCAGAGAATATGAAACAAATAAAAAAAACTTTTTAAAACGAGCTAAAAGGGTAATTTATTAACTTACTTGACGTTTCGCAAATAAAATTATTTGCTTTGAAAAAATAATTTTACTTGCGAAACGTCAAGTAAGTTAATAAATTACCCTTTTAGCTCGTTTTAAAAAGTTTTTTTTTTTAGAAAAATTTTGTGCAAATCGTTTTTGATTGCAGTGAGAACCTCGAGCAGCCTCTGGACAGCTGTTTCAGCCCTGCTTGGGGCTTCTTCAGCAGAAACGTAGCTCGACATTCCCACTGCAGACCAAAAACGACTTGCCCAATTTATTCGCAAATGCGATGTAAGAATGATGAACATATAAAATAGCGACATCTTACTATCGCTTTTTGACCTAACATTGCAGTAGGATAGACAAATTGAAGCGGGATTTGCTCCTAATGAGTCCCCCATGCATGTTTTTTTTTTTTTTTTAATTTGTTTCATATTCTCTGCAATTCTCACGAGCAAGAACTACCCAAAAAATGTAATTATTTTCATATCAAAACTATAACGGGACCTATTTAAGCGAGAAAACGTCGACAAATTTTTGTGTTTGTGTGCAATATGATGTAAACATAATTGGTACAAATAACCCGAGTCGAATTTCCGAAATCAATTTCCACGAATATCGCTGCCCATTCCTTGGACATTAACCGAGGACCAATAGAAACCCACGAACTCCGAATTGGTGACAATAAAGAACTATATTTTTGGATCAGATCGTTTCAAACTCTACGTGCCCTGAAGCACTGAAGATTCACAATAACGCCGACGAGTATCCACTGTAACGGATCCACTTGCAACCATAGGCAACACGTTCGCACAAAAGAGACCCCCGAACTGGCAAACTCCGAATCCCGAATTAGTGACTAAATTAATTCCGAGCAATAAAGAGGTATATTTTTCTATCAGATTGTTTCAAGCTATATCTACGTTCCTAAAATCCTTGTCACTGCAAAACACAAAAGTGTAATAAGTAGAAGCCGGGATCACAAAGTGAATGCTGAAGGTTCCTGCGTGACATGGCGGAGGCTTTTACGTGACAATATCTTATTTCGATGTAAAAACTTTTACTAATCTTTTTCTCCCAAAAATCAGTAATATAAGGTTTTTACTATAAATGTTACAAACTTTATGAATGGCACTGTATATTTCCGCGCGAAGAAAACAGGCCAGTATACATTTCTGTTTTCTTTGTTCTGTTCAGAACGTACCAGCGGCGGCTGGCCAGGTGCGGCAGGTTTCTTTATGTATATGAAAAACTAAATTGACAAATATGAAGTGATTTCTTAATATAGGGGCAAGTGGTGTAAAAATGAGATACGCAAAATTCGGGTGAAAAATGAGACATTCAAATAAAATTGGTAAAATAATATAATCCGATACTGCCGATAGCTTTCTTATTATAAATACTTTATTATTTAAATATTAGCTTGCAGTTAATAACTGTTTCTATCCAAGACAGAATCATTATACTTATCTATGTGTTAATTTGTTGTTGGTATATTTCTATTAAATAAAGTCTTACCTACTTTTTACCCTTAAAATCCCATTATTGGTCTACAGGACGCCCATGACTGTTAGGCCCGGTTTCTCAATCAAAGTTTAATTTAATTAACAACTTTAATCTTCAGTTTTTTTTTTTTCATAGGAACAGATGGAAGCTAACTGAAAATTAACGTTAAACTGTTACTGTGCAACCGGCCCTTAATACATGCGTTTTATGATTGTCTCATATTTAACCTGCCATGTCTCATTTTTAGACTTTTTCGGGGTTAAATATGAGACATAGTTTTTATTTTAAAGGTATTTTTTGAATGTTTTTAAGTTGTCAATAGTTTTATGATCTCTTACAAGAATTTCATCAATTCCGTTGAAGGACTCTAACACATTAAAAAATTGTAAGTTCTAAAAAGTGTCTCATTTTTACACCACTTGACCCTAAGTCCTTTCTAGTTGCAAACATTTAAGTGTAGGACCGAAGTGGCGATACTATACTTTCAACCCACCAACCGCCACTGGAACATACACAACACCACATGCAACAAAATTATAGGAAAACTTTTTGTACTCACTAGTTACCACATTCTTCTTAGCTTTTCTCAGTAGAAATTGGGTTGTCCTCGTTTTCCCCGGAAAGGACCTTCCAAGACGTTTTTGCAACAGCTCTTGACCGACGCTAAGCTTCTGTAGGTAGCAGAACATTGAGAATTTCGAAAAGACAGAGACGATCTTGACTCGTCAGAAGTGGGGAAGGTGAGCAATAAGTGTAGGAAAAACGCAGTGACAGATACTACACGTATTTCTGATGTGGCAATATCCGACATTTCAAAGAAGATACACCTTTAAGGATGCAAAATGGAAAGGTAAACAGGCTGTACATTTGGTGATTTAATGAAAAGTCAGGAGGCGAAAAAGACGAACCATGTGAGATAAGTACAGTCAATGAGTACGTTGGAATGGGCGGTAAAAGATTTTGAGGTCAAATTGAGAATTGTGTGCCTTTCTGGTAAATATATATTGTTGCTTGGCAGCCCAAATATGCATGAGAAGGTTACGGTTCTGTAAGATTACAACGACGATGACATAAAGACCTTAAGCATGGCAAAAATTGTCGAAGCGCACAGGAAAAGGCAAAATATAATCGTGTTTCTAAATCGAATCTTTGCTCTCGAGATGTTTGTAAGTCGAGCTAAATATGATTTATGATTTGACAATAAAAGATATCCTGCTCGAGTCGTCTAGGAATGATTTGTTGAAACAATTTGCACGTGATGCAGATTAATGCAAGAAATCGAAGCAGTAGTCGTATCTGGGCAAAATGGATATTTCTTGACTTCGAAAGACCTTACTTCCTACTAATTAGGAGTTAAGGAGGCTCCTAGCCGATGATGTGACATTTTTACGGCATATTGTTAATCGCCGAGGTACACGAATTTGTCCATCTAAAACGTCGATATGGTTGCACGTGTACGTGCAATGTACGTTAGTTACGCACTGTACGTTAGTTACGCACTGTACGTTAGTTACGCTTATTGTTGGGCATGGTAAATTACGGTGGCTTAGTTATTCCTCGATTAACTAGGTGGACAATTCCATTGAATGTATAATTGCATGCAATGATCTTGATCTAAGCGTCAGAACGACGTGTTTGTTGTATTGAAAAAAATGCTAATCTGGTCAGAAATTTTTGACACATTATCATGCAAAGAAAAAAGTGTGCCTTCGGAAATGTCGATGGTTTGTCTAGGCTTCCTCAACCGAAGATAAGAATGGACGAAATGGCAGTTATTCCAGGATCTAAAGCTACAAAGTCAGGTGCGGTACTTAAGAAGATACCAAAATTTAGTTACAAGAGTGGCAAATCATTCAAAAATTTTTACAGAGGATGGGGTGCAGGCCCATCACTCTAACCCTCCTCCTTTATCCGGGCTTGGGACCGGCAACAGTTGATAACTGAGCTACTCAATTCACCCAGAAACCAACCGCAGGCGGAGTTAAAAATTTTCGTTTGACTCACCACAATCAAAACAGTATTTTTTGTTTAAATTAAATAAAAAGTGAATGATGTATCGAGCACGTAAATTTGATCACTTTTTTCCTTTAACATCTTTCAGTTTTTGCTTTGTTTTATATAAGTTTTATTATTAAATAAAATTAAAATTTGAGAAGACCTGGTATTAACATCGTTCAAAGCCCATTGTCGATAGAACATGTCCCGAGGGGCAGATAAATTTAAGAGGAGATAAAAAGACTACATTCACAGACGGTTGGTACTTGTTATGCGCTACTGTGCTTTAAAATAATATAAAAATTAATGTTTCTATAATATAAACTTTTTTAAGAGCAAATAATAAAATGTTCAAGTGCTACTTTTGCGTTCTTAACGTTAGCAATTGCTTCTCCACTTGCAACGAATCAAACGCATGGGAACCACTATTGGTTAGAGTGAAAATCTTCCATTGGTATACGAACGTGGACCAAGTCATTCAAAGAGGCGCCAAGAAATTTTAAAATGTCTTGAAAACACGAGCTTGTGTCTTGTCTTTCCAAATTATCAAAAGCACGTTTACTATTTTGTCATCTTTCTTATAATGAATAAAGACGTGAACATCTTTTTCTACAAACTTGATATTTCAACGTAGATCAAAGAATCAGGCGATATTGTCTTTTGCTATTTTACGCACTTTTAACAATATGAAAGTTATCTATTAACAATATTGCAGATTTACTTTAATAATATTAAAAGAATACATGAGTGTGGAAAAATCGTAAATAAAAAAAAACTAAAAAAAAAGATTTTATTGACGGTAAAACATAAAAAAGGACAAATGATACAATTTTCTGAGTACATTAAAGCATTTCATTTTAATATATTTTTAACAATAGAAAAAAATAACTCAAACTTAAACATTTGTGTTTATTACAGTGCCACCAATAATAAACTTAGAGAAAAATTGCAATCAAATCATTTGGTTAAGGTAAAGTGGGGAGGTTTTGGGATAATTAAACTAAACAAAATAATCAATAAAACTAAACAAAAAATTAATAACGTTAAATAAAAAATCAATAAAACTAAACAAAAATCGACAAAAACTAAACAAAGAAATCAATAAAATTAAACAAAAAGTAGTAATAAAATTAACAAAAAGTAGTAATAAAATTAGACAAGAAGTAGTAATAAAACTAAACAAAAATAGTAATAAAACTAAACAAAAAATCAATATTTTTTTCATGTAAAAAATAAATAGAAATTCAGTTGGTCGCCAAAAGAAATGCTATTTTAATAAACCTTACAAAAAATTATTTATTAGCATCACTCAAATTCACATTTCGTGTTTCGTACAAATTGCTTTACATTATAAAGCATGCAAATCAAGCCAATTACATTACGAAGATCTCGTCATCCGAAAATAACTAAATAAAAAGAAGAAAGTCTCAATATTTTGTAGAACATTTAAAAAAATACCTCAGTTTTCAATTTTAAAATAGAAGTAAGTAATCAAAACAACTGTTTTTTTTCCATTCGAGAAATTACAGAAGACGGACCTTAGGATGAATCACAAAAAATTATTGAAAGACCATAGGATGAATCATAAAAAGTTATTAAACAAAAGGGTACGATGCCACACCACAACGAATAAAAGAGGAAGACAGAAAGTTCATGGAATGACGCAGCGAATAAAAGAAATACAGCACAGATAGAAGTCAAGGGATTGTCAGCAAGGATGAACTAAAGTGAAAAAATCTCTGTGACGACATCTCAGAATTTTCATACAACTTAAATGGAATTGGTTTATTAAAATGAAACCATTTCGGAAAAGAAAGTTGTTCACGAAATTGTTGACTTGCGAGCTAGTTGTATTGAAAGACAGAAAATTCCTTTTAGATCATCGAAAACCAGCTTTTTGTTATATTTGGGGTAACAGTATCAAAGGTCACGAAATTAAAAGTCTCTCTGACGACATAACACTTGGCAGTTTGGAATTGGGGGCTCAGAAACTTTGGGTGTAATGGGAAGTGGAACTGCGAAAAAAAAAAGGAAGTGTGGACTTGCTAGGCAGACACAAAACCTCTTAGATCATGGAAATGGTTCTTAAGACTGTTTTCCCATTTATATGGTGTAAGAGACTCAGAGGCCAGAAAACTTTGGGTTTAATGGAAAGTGGAACTGAGAAAAAAGAGGGTGGTGTGGATCTGCTAGATAGTCAACAAACTCCTCTTAGGTCACGGAAATCATTTTTAAGGCTTTTATCCATTTATATAGTGCAACATAATTAGAGATTAGAAATGAAAAGTCTCCCTGATGACAGCTCAAAATTGGGGCGTCAGAAACGTTGTGTTTACTGTAAAGTGGAACTGAGAAAAAAGAGAGAGGTGTGGACTTGGTAAACAGTTACAAGATTTCTTAGATCATGGAAATGGTTTTAAGACTACTCTCCCATTTATTTGGTGTAACAGAATCAGAGACTAGAAAATTAAAAGTATCTGAAAAGACATGACACTTTGGCAGTTTAGAATTGGGGCTATAGAAACTTTGGGTTTAATGGAAAGTGGAGCTGAGAAAAAAGAGGGTGATGTGGATCTTCTAGATAGTCACGAAACACCTCTTAGGTCACGGAAATCATTTTTAAGACTTTTTTCCATTTATATAGTGCAACATAATTAGAGATTAGAAAATGAGAAGTCTCCCTGACGAAAGTTTAAAATTGGGGCCTCAGAAACGTTACGTTTTACTGTAAAGTGGAGCTGAGAAAAAGAGGGAGGTGTGGATTTGCTAGACAGTCACAAAACCTGTTAGCTCGCGAAAATGGTTTTTAAGACTACTCTCCCATTTATTTGGTGTAACAGAATCAGAGACTAGAAAATGAAAAGTCTCTAAAAAGACATGACACTTTGGCAGTTAGAATTGGAGCCATAGAAGCTTTGGGTTTAAAGGGAAGTGGAACTGAGAAGAAAAGAGGGTGATCTGGACCTTCTAGATAGTCACGAAACACCTCTTAGGTCACGGAAATCATTTTTAAGACTTTTTTCCGTTTATATAGTGCAACATAATTAGAGATTAGAAAATGAGAAGTCTCCCTGACGAAAGTTTAAAATTGGGGCCTCAGAAACGTTACGTTTTACTGTAAAGTGGAGCTGAGAAAAAGAGGGAGGTGTGGATTTGCTAGACAGTCACAAAACCTGTTAGCTCACGAAAATGGTTTTTAAGACTACTCTCCCATTTATTTGGTGTAACAGAATCAGAGACTAGAAAATGAAAAGTCTCTGAAAAGACATGACACTTTGGCAGTTTAGAATTGGAGCCATAGAAGCTTTGGGTTTAAAGGGAAGTGGAACTGAGAAGAAAAGAGGGTGATGTGGACCTTCTAGATAGTCACGAAACACCTCTTAGGTCACGGAAATCATTTTTAAGATTTTTTTCCATTTATATAGTGCAACATAATTAGAGATTAGAAAATGAGAAGTCTCCCTGACGAAAGTTTAAAATTGGGGCCTCAGAAACGTTACGTTTTACTGTAAAGTGGAGCTGAGAAAAAGAGGGAGGTGTGGATTTGCTAGACAATCACAAAACCTGTTAGCTCACGAAAATGGTTTTTAAGACTACTCTCTCATTTATTTGGTGTAACAGAATCAGAGACTAGAAAATGAAAAGTCTCTGAAAAGACATGACACTTTGGCGGTTTAGAATTGGAGCCATAGAAGCTTTGGGTTTAAAAGGAAGTGGAACTGAGAAGAAAACAGGGTGATGTGGACCTTCTAGATAGTCACGAAACACCTCTTAGGTCACGGAAATCATTTTTAAGACTTTTTTCCATTTATATAGTGCAACATAATTAGAGATTAGAAAATGAGAAGTCTCCCTGACGAAAGTTTAAAATTGGGGCCTCAGAAACGTTACGTTTTACTGTAAAGTGGGGCTGAGAAAAAGAGGGAGGTGTGGATTTGCTAGACAGTCACAAAACCTGTTAGCTCACGAAAATGGTTTTTAAGACTACTCTCCCATTTATTTGGTGTAACAGAATCAGAGACTAGAAAATGAAAAGTCTCTGAAAAGACATGACACTTTGGCAGTTTAGAATTGGAGCCATAGAAGCTTTGGGTTTAAAGGGAAGTGGAACTGAGAAGAAAACAGGGTGATGTGGACCTTCTAGATAGTCACGAAACACCTCTTAGGTCACGGAAATCATTTTTAAGACTTTTTTCCATTTATATAGTGCAACATAATTAGAGATTAGAAAATGAGAAGTCTCCCTGACGAAAGTTTAAAATTGGGGCCTCAGAAACGTTACGTTTTACTGTAAAGTGGGGCTGAGAAAAAGAGGGAGGTGTGGATTTGCTAGACAGTCACAAAACCTGTTAGCTCACGAAAATGGTTTTTAAGACTACTCTCCCATTTATTTGGTGTAACAGAATCAGAGACTAGAAAATGAAAAGTCTCTGAAAAGACATGACACTTTGGCAGTTTAGAATTGGAGCCATAGAAGCTTTGGGTTTAAAGGGAAGTGGAACTGAGAAGAAAAGAGGGTGATATGGACCTTCTAGATAGTCACGAAACACCTCTTAGGTCACGGAAATCATTTTTAAGATTTTTTTCCATTTATATAGTGCAACATAATTAGAGATTAGAAAATGAGAAGTCTCCCTGACGAAAGTTTAAAATTGGGGCCTCAGAAACGTTACGTTTTACTGTAAAGTGGAGCTGAGAAAAAGAGGGAGGTGTGGATTTGCTAGACAGTCACAGAACCTGTTAGCTCACGAAAATGGTTTTTAAGACTACTCTCCCATTTATTTGGTGTAACAGAATCAGAGACTAGAAAATGAAAAGTCTCTGAAAAGACATGACACTTTGGCAGTTTAGAATTGGAGCCATAGAAGCTTTGGGTTTAAAGGGAAGTGGAACTAAGAAGAAAAGAGGGTGGTGTGGGCAAATCATCCACCCGTCAAGTTGACGATTATCAAAAATCGAAAGGATTTTATCGGTATAAATAAAGTTACCAAAAATCGAGCTTCTAAAAAATTTACGTAGCCGAGTCTTCATAATGGTACAATAAAATAAAATTTTGTTTCACTTTTATTTACATGTATTATATACAATGCCATTCTCAACATGTTTCTTAGAATTTTCTTAAGAAGTTTCATTCTACAGTTTACATGCATTTATTAAAAATGTAATGAAAAAACAAAGATTGACCCTCTACAAGTAGATTGAATATTGTATGTTCACCTCCGGTATTTATTTGACGTATACAGAGTGTTCTAGACTTGATGGTAATCCACAGATATCTCAGTTAATAATGAAGACGGCAGAAAACTAAACGAGCATTATTTGGTCAACTTTTCAAACTTGTTTCAATACTCCAACCTGAAGTTAGCCATCTGAGGTCGTTTTCGTAGTACAACCGAAAAACGAGAAAAAAAAATGGTCAGTTTTTCAAATACAAATAACTTTTTTGTTTTTAACGTTATCAAAAAATGACAAAGACTTTCTTTCATAGGTTTCTTAACGTAGATCATGATTTTCTAATCAGGAAATCTAGAAACTTCATACTGGCCGAGATACAGATCAAATATACAGTTTTTTTAATGTCATAGTTGGTTGTATCAGTATTAAAAAGAGCATTGTTTTATTTTTTCAAAAATATATATTGTCTATTGGTATCATTTATAAAGACAGCCGAGTTGTTTATTGCCTTTATACGAAATTACCCCCCCCCCCTCCCCTATTGTATAACTCGTAACGAAAATCGTTAAGTAGCATATTTTGACCCACCGGTACTTTCTATGGCTGATTGGTCTAAATGTGACACGTAATGATTTTCGTTATTTAACGATACCGTCACCAGTTTCAAAATAGAGGGGGGGGGGGGTTAGTAGGGCCATGATTTCGTATAAAACAACAAAAAATGCACCACGTTTTAAGTGAGTGTCAAAAATTGAACGTCTTGCATTTCTTAATTGTTATATTTGAATCATAGCCCAGTAATTTTCACATGAAGGTAATAAATAGGTTAAATTATTCCTTTTTTAAATAATACCAACCACAGCAGGAGCAAAAATGATTGTTACGTGTAAAATTGCAGCTTAGTTAACTTAAGAGCGTTTTCTGCTGATGTGCACTTTATGCACTGCGTGCGCACTCAAGAGTATCTCCAACTCATTCTATTAAATGAGGTTAGAAGAAGATGGAGATATTTTGAGTGTGCACTCAGTGCAAAAGTGCACGTCAGTAAAAAAAAAAACGCTATTAACTGAAACTAAATTGCAACAATTTAACACATATCAGTCATTTAGCGCGCACTGTTTGTATATATTTTGAAAAGCTAAAAAGTGCTCTTTTTAACAGCGGCACAGATAACTGCGGCTTGCTCCCATTTACTAAAAAAAAAATATATATATATTCGGTTTGTAACAGGTTACCATACCTAAAGTTTTTAGATTTATCACGACCTACGTTGAAAAACTTATTTAAAAGAATGCTTTCGACTCTTTTGGTAACTTTAAAAACAAAGGTTGTTTGGATTTGCAAATTTGGCCATTTTTTTTTTCGACTGTACCACGAGGAGCTAACTTTTGGTTGGACCAATAAAACAAGAGTTGACCCAAAAATGTTTGTTTAGTTTTCGTCTGTTCTTCATTATTAACTGCGATATCTATAGAATACCATGCAATTTGGGGCACCCTGTACATCCATTATAATATGATTGCTAAGTACAAAGCAAAATTACTGTTTTTTTTTGCTTTCAATGATTAATTAAGATTGTATTCTTGCACTGGAAATTGCTATAATTGTCTCAATGCATTCATTCCAAAGGAAGTGACTTTTTGAATCTCGATTACAGAAGAATCGGAGTTAAATCAACGAAATGTGATTGTTTAGATACAAAACTAGCTCGAAAGTGATTTTTGTACATGTTTTAAATGACATTGTATATTTGAAAATATATTTTCCTCTTCTTTCTTCTCGCATTGTTTCTTCTCTTCTACCATTTTAGCACATACCCTACATTACATGCATTTTAAACATAAATACACTGAAACATTTAATTTGACTACTCACCATCGGTGAGTGCAATAAACTGTGCCATCCATCCGGAACCACCATTGTGAACGCTGGTCTTGTAAGTTACGGTGATACGATTTGATGAATACAGAACAGGTGGATTATCCTGGAGATAAAAATAAAAATAAGACATTGGTTCGGTTTGATTGACATTTGATCTTACGTTAGTGCAATAGCGATGTTCATTGCCTTGCCCCTCTTCGTATGTTGTTACAATAACATAGTCCGTCTTGCAAGGTGACAGCAAATTGAAAGCTGCAGAAGTAAAAAAAATTATTAGAAATATTTAAGTGCTAGAGACATGAAAACTTACTTCTAAATTTAATTGCCGAGTTAAAATTGGAAGGAACGTAAATCTCCCAGACGCATTTGCTGTCATTTCTGAAATTATTCGGGTACATAGGGCTAGTAAATACACCCTTGTAGTTATATATTGTGCCACCACATCCACGCCCTTCACTCGTGCTGGTGAATGTTATATCGTAATTGATGTAGGCGGAGTCAGCATTCACCAAACGAAACAGCAATTTATTCTGCGTTGTAAACACAGGATTGGGTACATCGTACCCACAAAAAGTACCCAGTGATGGAGACTTGGTGGTGTTTCCATCAAACATCTGTAATTTAAATTAATAGTTTGGTTTTTTTTTTTTTCAGGGCTGGGGTGTTACCTCTAATTTTGCATTTATTGCACACATATCACTGCCAGATGATGGAATATAAAAGGAACTGAAGTATAAGGATATTGTTGTGTTTTCAGGAGTTACTATGCTTATTGTACAATTATCCGGGTATGGATAGCTAGCAGTTAGTAATCTTCCTTGCACGGTGGTATAATTCCGAGTGCAACCTTTAGAAAGAAAAAAAATCAATTAATTAATTAATTAATCAATTAAATAAATTGAATATAAGTACCTATAAGTTCATATTGTAGTTTGAAACCTTGTCCGTGATTGCCAGATCCGCTGTAGAATGTCACTATGACTTCGCTTTGTTGAGAGTAGTATTCGAATTCCTTGGCTGCTGAACCGCAGTATTGATGAACTCCAATTTGTTGAACGCTGTACTGCATTCGTTTTAAGATAGAAAAGAGTAAAATTGAATCGAATAAAATTTATTTACTTACCTCATATACCTCCGTCAGTCCTTGCACTGCATATATCGCATTTGAACCCAGGCTATCCGAAAAACCCATCGTGTTTGATTTATCTCCTATATCGACCCTGTCACTCTCGCAAGTTTTCGACGATCTTTCATAACCCAAGTCAAATTTAATAAACCTTAAAAACACGAATCCATAGTATTCTCCTTTTATACTCCAACTGCACTTTGTGTTCGCAGGATATTGATGCGGATAGTTTGGTGATGTTAAATATTGAGCAGTAGCCGTCGCATTCAGCACGTATTCTCCACAAATTGCTAAAAACATCTAAAATGCGGCTATTTCTTACAGGTTTTGACGATTGGAGCTCACTTGGAATTGCCAAAATTTGAAGCCTGAAGTTCTTATCGCCGTCAGTAAATCCGTTGGTTGTCCACCGTACCCAAGCTCGAGGACTGGACGTCGTGTACGTCGTAGATGGATCATCATCACATATTTCGCTCATTATTTGCGAAAACGGGCCACCACCATCCCTTATCTGATGTGATCAAAAGGGATTAAAAAGTGACTGGGGGATTTCCCCTCGCTTGGAACTCGAAGGTAACCACCTACCTCAAATTTGCTGCATTTGCAAGTTGTTAAGTTGTGAATTTTTGTTGTATTCGTCCTGCATGTAATTTTCTCCAGGAATGTTAATTTTAGAACAAATCCATCCACACTCTGTATCTGCCAGTGACAGTCTACGAACGACAAGCCTTTCGGCCCCTTTAAAATATAAGTGCTCTCATTACCCAAGCTTATATTCCCTCCGCAGCCCACACTTGGCCCTGCAACTTTCAAGGTAGCATTGGAAATTTCAATTTAATTGATTTATTACCGTAAGTAAAGTAGATCATTGCTTTAAACGATGACGGAGTTACTTGGGGGTAGCTTCCATACTGTAAGGCCATTTTATTTCCTTGTGATCTTATTATAGGCAGGTTATTAGTTAAGTTTCCGCAAAGTAACACCAACCTATTTTCTTGTGTAGCATTGAAACCTTCGTACAGTCCAACTTGATTTGAAGAACAGTAAGTATCGTATGAGAGAGTGAAAAATTCAAACCTAGAAAGTGACGAAGCTATCAAGCAATAGTGAAACGTAGAGTGTTCATTGCGTTTTAATGTTTAAAAACTATTTTCTCATATAGACAAGGTTTGACTTCACTTGTACTATTTAAAGTATAAATAATTTACGTTGTTTGAATTACCTTACAACTGCAATTTGATTTTGAGGGGCTGTGATATTCCATTGGCACGTAATGTATTCATGCACGTACATTCTCCTCTGCATCAACACCGGAGCTACCAAAACTGTAGGTTTGGTAATATTTTCACCACAATCTAAAATGAAATCAATTGTAATACAGAAAACAAAAAGGGGAAATCCTACCGTAGATTTGATAGGAAAATTTAAATCCTGATTGAGTTTTAAACGAATCAGTTCGAAGGGTCAAGAAAATCGATTGGAAGATTATCAGCGGATTAGGCAATTTGTTTCCGCAATAAGTCTTCGCTGACATCGGATATTGAAAGAAGTCCGAATTAATAGTCAGATTATCATATCGGCATGCAATACCTATAAAAAAAATATATTATTTGCATAAAAAACACTTCAACTTCAACCATAGCTCAACCCTACTTTGTTCCAAATTAAAGTCCAGAAACACAATGTGTATATTTCTATCATGAGCTGAGATGTTATAAACACAATTCAGATTGTTTCCGTATGTCACGGGGTAACCAGGGCTGGTAATGTATTTAATCTTTTCTTCCGCAACTAAATTACCACCACAATCTAAACGCCACCTTGCCTAAAATAAAATACAGAACTTGCTGTCAAGTTTTCTTTAATTCTCCTACGTACTTTAAATCCACTTCCTGAAGTGATCTCATTACTTCTAAACATAATTTTTATTTTGTTGGAGGTCGAGTTGAAAGAGCCCGGTCTCTCTCGCCCACACAATTTTTGCACGGAAACCCATTCATTATCTACATAATCCCATATCTTAAAACCAGCAATTGTATTAAAAGCAAATAAAATAAGAAGAGGTGCGTGCGTACCTGCACGAAATCATTTTTACATCCGGTACTCATCTCTAAATGAAATCGATTCATAAATTCCAAGTTGATGTGGTAGCCGGTCTCTGCGTGCAGCTCCCAAACACACTCCGCATTGTTGGGGTAATCACTTGGATACGAAGGGGTTTGAATTAATTGTGTGAAGTCGTGCAGTATACCCCCACACCCTGCATTTTTAACTTAATCTTTATCCTAGGTGGTGTGAAATAAATTTGATTAGTTTACCTGAAGTGATGGATTCGAATGTCAGATTAAATCCTTTGTCGCCAATAGAATTGACACTTTGGTATTCGATCCATAAAGCGTTGGATTGGGAGAGTAGGTTTTGAGGGGGCGACCTGGCACAGTAGGTTCCGATCTTCGGGTCACTCTGCAATATCCCGTTGCGTATGACAATGTAGTTTGAATCGCAGTCATCCCCCAAATCCATAAATGTAAAATCCACTTTAATATTTTGATCTTCGGGGGGATTTATCACCCAGACACATTCAAAGCGTGCCCCCGGTGTTATTCCTCTTGGGCTACTGATGTAACCGGATGAGTCTGTGATAATTCCTCCGCAGGGGTATGTTTCGTATGAAGCTGAGAAATTTAACGGGCTTTGCTCTCTGCTTTTGGCAACCTAAAAAACACACATATTAGAATAATATACAGTGTGTGTTAGATTCTTGTTTACTGTGATTTCTGTGGCTAAGTATGGAGTCCGAACTGTTGTGAAATTCGTCCATATATTTGTTAACACCGTGTCTTTACCTGAAATTGCTCAAACGGATTAATTTAATTGAATTATTTTTTTTAATGTTGCTGCTTACTTCCTGCAGTTATATTAATTTGCTTCACTGAGGTGACGGTTGCGTTTATATTTATGCTGAGTGTTTGATTTGCAGGGGGGTTTCTGCTTCGTATCCAAATGCAACTGAAGACTGGATGTCCGGTTGGTGCTGTAATCACCCCACTGTTTTGGTTAAAATCTCCCTCGCACACTGCCAAAATGGTTGTTGTTAATAAATTCCGAACGTTGCTTTGTTTGGTTTGGCTTACGTGATGATTCGTTGGAGCTGTAGAAAAGTATGAACAATCCACTACGGGGGACCTCATTTTTGAAGGTAATTTTCATTCTGTTTCCGGTGGAATTTATTAATCTGACTGTGTCACCATCGTGAAGTGTAAGAATGAGTTGCTCGCCGTCATAAAATGAGAGTTCTTGTTTGCTAGGAGGTAACCCCGAGAGGAAGTGAAGCTGCACCAACTTGATTTTAATTCGCCTGTCTTGAGGAACTGTGATAGTCCATAGGCAGAAGTTGCTGCTGATGACTCCGTAGAAATAACTTGGGGAGAAAATATAACCGACTTCGTGTACTAGTCGTTCACCACATTGTCCAAGGCTTGAGGTGAAATTAAAGGAAAAGCTCGTTGCCTGTCGATTTTCAGTTTTGTAATTAATTACTGCGTAATGGTATGGCATGTATAAATAGGAAGGCATTTGCGAACAATAATAATCGAAGCTGTTTACACGTACGTAATTGGTTGTACAGTTGTATTGCCCAAATTTTAATGATGTGAAAATTAATGTGAGAACGTGTCCTGTAAGCCCTACAATTCGCCATGAGCAATCAGCAGATTTTTTAACAGACGGTTTTATATAGTCAACGCTCTTGAATTCACCGTTTGCACCATATATTATCCCTCCGCAGTCTGCTAATGAAACATTAGCACTAAATCCATTCCTAGGATTCTGAACATCAGTAAAATATCTAACAAACATTACATTGGTGTACAGTACTTGTGTACTCGGGGGATTCCCACCACACCATCTGCCTTTAAGTGGAGAGCCTGCTGTGGCTCCTTCTCTAACCTCGACGTACTCAGACAAACAGTTACTGCTATCAATCAAATCAAACTGCTCATTAAAATCTATACTCACAGATTCACCCTGCGGGGCAGTTATGACCCAAGTGCATTCGCTGTGCGGTGTTGGAATGCTGGGGTAGTTCGGTGAAGATATAGTTGTTGTATTCAAGTCTTTGGACAACGAAATTTTGTATCTGCAATCCGTAGTTACCTCTTTGTATTCCAAAAGAGTGAAAGGAAGAATTATTTTACTTTCCAAAACAAGCAAAATATACAGATGGAAACCCGTAGTCCTCAAACCATCTCCTGGCAAGTCATCCAGACAGTATTTCCCCTTTCCTAACAGCGGTGAATCTGCATACTGGCCATTTCGAAGTAAAACATAGTTATGACAGATGGATTGTGGATTGCTCTTCCAACTCGAATGTCGAAATTTGATTTCGATCATCCGCCCCGGACTTGCTGTAATATTCCATTGGCAAGAAAATGACTTGTTTTTATAGTACACTGATTCGCTAAGCCTAATGACTCCAAAGGCATTTTTAATATCTCCACCGCATTTCGAGTACACAACTGCAGAAAACCCCGTCTGATTTACACCGTAACCGGTGGTAAATTCTACCTTAATCGATTTCGATGCTTCTAATTCATAAAAGGTGTCATTTGGTAAACAAAAACTTCTAATCAAATCCCAGTCGTTCAGCTCATCATTTCGATTGAATACTTTGACTGCATCGTAACAAGATGTGCCGTAGTTATACAAGTCCATTTCGGTGAATAACACAGAGAGGTGTTGGTTTTCAATCGTGATGAATTGCCAAGTGCAGTTTAAACTGTATGTATATCCGTAAGGGTATCCAGGGGATGTGAACGTGTAGTTAGGAGTCGAAGTCATATCGATTATTTCAGAACTGCCACACCCAGCTGTAAGAAAATAATTTTAAGTAAACGGGTGAGGAGGGAATGCATTACATACCTTGTTGCACAGGGGTTACTGTTGGTGCTGCAATTTCAATTTGTTCCCAGCTCAGCGAAAACTTTACTTTTAAATATTCGCTGTCGCAGCAAGTCACATATACAACATTTGATACTGTCTCGTATACTTTTAGAGAGTACTTGTTGCATATATTGCTTAATTCAGGCGCAGTTTCATCGTAACCATCATAAATCTAACGAAATAGTAGTCTAATTTTGTTTCGGTCGAGCGAAGCTACAAAATGCTTACCTTCAATGGACTCATCAGTGCAATGCATTCTACATTTCCGTATGAAAAATCCAAATCGTTAAATTTTAGTAATATTTTGTGTTTGAAATCTACGATTATCCTCCAGGAATACTTTGTTTCCGTTACAAAGAAATAAGGATACAACGGAGATTGTATTTGGCCGGAAGGGCCCACCAACTCAGTTTTGCTACCTGAAATAATTTTCAACCGCATTAAAAAAGGGGTGAAGGGGAACAAACTTGTGGTGTGGCTTAACTTTTCTTTACAAAACAAAGGTGACGTCTTTTCATTTAGTGTAAAAAATTTAATTTACTTACTTAAGCTGTATTCAGCCATGAAACCTCGTGCTGTATTAACACCGGAATTCATCTCGAGTTTGCTACTTTTAAACATCACCCACAGAGGGCCGATGTGCGTGAGATTAGTTGGGGCGTTTGAGCCACAAAAATTCCCCAGCAATTTCCCTGCGTAATCTCTCTCTCGAAACTCCAAAAAGTCTTCGTTACAGTGTTCGGATTGGACTAAATCGAACACAGAAAATGTCACAGTAATGCTATTACCTAAAAAAAAAATTATTCACATAAAGTTGATTAATCTAATTAATTCTCTCACTTGCAGCGATGATCCACTCGCACTCTGTGTTGGTTGGATAGTCCCCGGGATAACCAGGCGAGGCAAAATACCCCTTTTCGTTCTGAAGTGTCCCCCCACAACCTGCTCGCAAATGGAAATAAATGACTGACTGGAGAAGGTAAATTACAAATACGTACCTGAACCAAACGTGGTGTAACTAGCTCTAAAACCATTGTAGGCCGTAATGTGCAGTGCTGAACCTGAACTGGTGATCGTAGGTGGAATTTTATCACAGTAAGCTCCAATCAACGGAGCTGAACGACTCAACCCATTATACACTGATATTTGCAAGTCGTTCTGGCAGCTCATACTCTCAAATGCTGTGAATGTCACAGAAGCATGCTGGTCTAGAAGGTAATATAATCGAACTGATCAATCACTCTCACTTAATCACAACTTACCAGGTCTTTCAGCGGTGATCGTCCACTGGCATAAGCTATCGCTCTTTTTACTGTTGATTAAGCCACTCACTTTGTTTAAAGTAGCTCCACAGCGCTGGAAGATTTTTTAATTTTTAATTAACCCTCCCCCTCATTTTACAAAACAATTACCGTGTTAAATCTCGCTATGAAACCTTTGGAAGCCCCGGACTGTCCAGTTCGCATTTCCACGAGCAAATAATTGTACGTAGACTGGATCGTCTTGTACTGGCCGCTATTGTCATTGCATATTTTAGTTAATTCTGAAGAAGTACTCGATGGTCCATCGTAAACCTAAAAGAATTACAATTAAACGGGGTTCCCACTCACTGGGAATAGTCAGAGAATTCAGAAATGGTTCAACAACGTCAGGGAATTTGCTTATTTTAATGCAAAAGTCAGTGAAATTAATTAAAGAACTTAATTATTTAAAAAAAGACTTAATCTGAATGAATCGTGAAAAAGTTTGTTACGTTTTCAACAAAAAAAAATATATATTCTTGGAATCTTCAATATAGGCAACCATGCAAACGACTATGTTAATTGGTTTGCCTACACTAAGACTTCTTATTTTCTGAAAAATTTATGATTTATTATTTTCGAAACGAGCAAGCACGTTATTGAAATTAATTACTTATAAGTTTTAAAGGTAATTCAAGGATTCCCCCAGTAATTCACGTGATAATAAAAAAATTAAATTGCTGTTTTTTGTACATCGATTCTTTCTGCTATGAAATCAGGCAAAAAAAAAAATTGGTTCGAGACGTAAAAATTAGGAAACTTGCATGATCGCAGTCAGTAGTGAAATTGTTTTGATGAAAAATCAGGGAATGTTTCAATGAAAATAAAGTGAGAACAATCATTAACTACTGAAACAGTTGATTTTCATTGAGTAGACTAAACATTAGTTGCAAGACACCCAAGCAACACGCTTTGGTTTAATTTTCATGTATTCAACCATATTTTGGTTTTGGTTGGACATTTTTACAATTATTAAACGGTTACGGTCAACGTACATGTTTTAAACCGTCTAATAAACGTATACGTTATACCACTTTGATACAGAAATATCGTATTTAGTATATGGAACACGTTTTTTCAACATCTATCTCGCGGACATTTTATCCTTTATTAAACGTATATGTGTGTTGCTTGGGCAGTTTCGATTGCAGTGGACCTTCTGAGCATCCCCTGTAAAGCTGTTTCGGCAACAGTAAGGAAGTAGTAGCTCAAGAATTCCAGCTGCGACCAAACTGACCTGTCCAGGTTGACTGTATGGTTCAATTGATTTAAATTGTAATACAATTTTTAAATAACAAAAAAAAAAAAGTTTGAGTGGCTAGTTACCTTGATGTAATATTCAGCACAATTACTAATTAAATCCACGTCGATGAAGTTTAATTCGATGGTATAACTTTCTTCGACTTCGATGAGCCAATCACAGTTATCCCCGGGGTTAAAATTTTGGGGGTAATTTGGTGAGTGGAATGATCCGTTCCTTGCTCTTAGTAATCCACCGCAAGCTGAATAAACAAAATTAATTTATATAATACTACAGACAGCGATATGCCCAAGCAAAGCACTTACCGGTTGGTGTAAATGAATAATTTGCTTTAAAACCGCGCCCTTCAAAAGAGTCATCGCTTTGAAACGTTACCAACATTGAGTTTCCGCTACTTGTAAGCAATGTAGAATTTTCCGTATGGCACATCGTACTTAAAACTGGGTAGGTTTTATCAGGGCCGTTGTAGATCTAACGGTGCATGCAATTATGTTTATCCAACATGAATGAATGAGGCATTAAACTATTTATTTACCTTGATAAAATCAGTGAAGCACTCGTTTGAAGACACATCAATATCTAACTCTTGGAATTCAATGATCACTCGAGATCCATAATCCGCTTGAATTAGCCATTGGCATTCGGTGGAAGCCGGGTAGGGATTTGGATAGTTCGGTGATTTAATTTCACCCTTCGGATGTGTGAGTTTCTCAAGGCAACCTGCAGGCAAGCTTCAATTTGTTTAAACAATTAATTCCATTAATGGATCAGACATCTTACCTACGACTACCCAATCCAATCGAAAAACTAAATTTTTAGAGTATTCTACAGTATTAAAGTGTATTTGGACTTCGTTTGATTTGATGCTTAAAAACTCGGGGTTCTCGATGCAGTATTTTTCATCTTGCAAGTCTTTACTTGATGGGTCGATGTATTTAATCTAAAATAATAAAATTTGAATTGGATCAATGGTTATTAACATTTCACAGTGGCTTACCTCGACACAGGACTTTCGTGATGTGTAATTTAATTTAGGGCTAAATCTTAAATTGAAGTCTATGAAAGTTATGTTGATTGTGTTTCCCTTCGGGGCTAGGATATTCCAAGTGCAGTCGACGCCAAACTCGTAACTGTTAGGAAAGTTTGGGCTTTCTATTACACCGTAAGGCCTTGTGAAGTTGACGTTGCACACTGAAATTAATATAATTAATTTAAGTCAACCCTCCTCGTAATGTGAATAAATAAAATAATTAATTACCTTGGGTGTAAATTAAAAGAAAACCCCTGCCAGTGACGGTGTTATTTGTCACAAATTTCACCAGGGCATTTTCACTCGTGGAATTTATGGTTGTGAAACGGTATTTAGAACAGAATTTTCCTAGCAATGGGGAATTAAAGAAAGGCCCGTCGAAAATCTGAAATGTAAAAGTGCATTTCAACTGGTTTGGTGAGTTGGTAGTCTTGTATTACCTCGATGTAATTATCCAGGCATGTTGAAGATTGAACATCTAAATCAATAAATTCGAAGCGTAATATAGAGCCGGCATTGACTGTGACTTTCCAGTAGCATTCCGTTAGTTGCGGGGGTTCCCCTGGATAATTTGGGGAAGCTATCATACCTTCAGGGGAAGTTAAGAGGCCACCACATCCTTGAAATTAAATTGAGTAAAAACGACGCAAATAAAACTCAGTGAATTTACCTGTCGCTGCAGATTCCCAACTTAGAGTAATCCCATTGCCCTTCCTCACCCTCGTTCGAGTCCTCAAATACAAAGTGTTGGCATGTGATGTTATCGAAGGGGGTTTTATGTTATTACAATATTTTCCTACGAGGGGGGACTCAAACGACGCACCATTTCGTATCTCCAGGTACTCATTACACCAAGTATCATTTTGAAGAGTGTTGTTCTTCACCGTGAGCATGATTTGCATGCCCGGGGCGACTTTAATCTTCCATGCACACGTTATGTAATCGAAAGTAGAAGAGTGCTCGGGCGTTTTTATAATTCCAGAGCTCGTGAAGTAATCCCCGCCACAAACTATTTATTATTTATTATTAATAAATAACAAGCTCAAAAAAATTGTGACTTACCAGTTGGAGCGTAAACAAATTCAAACGTAGCCAAAAAACTATCGGCACTTCCAGTTTGGTTTTGTTTTTCGTAAATTATCTTCAGTCTATCACTCGAACTAATCACAGTAGGGGGTGCTCTCGATGACTTGCAGTATGTACCAATCAAGTTATCCCTTTGTTCTTCTACGTTGTAAACTGTGACTCGACTGTACGAGCAATTCTTAAAAATATTAAAATCACTCCACGCTAACATAATCACGTGGTTTTTAGGGGCTAGTATAAACCAGGTGCAATTCAGAACGTCGGAAGACAATCTCGAAAACGGAGGGGGTTGTATTTGCTCTGTTTTGGGAGAAGTCAAGATACCTCCACAACCTGAATTCAAGCAGTAATAACTAAGTAACTTTTCTTAGGCTAGGCTAAATTAACTTACGTGTGTCCGTTGTTGTGTAATTCAAATAGTACTTTGCAGCGAAGTCACTCGATTGCTTCACTGTGATTCGGAGGTAATTAAATTTAGAAATGATTTGCAACGGGTAGGTTTGGCTGGTGTATCGACCCATGTATTCTCGCTTGTCATAACCACCCTCGCTTATCTAAAACAAAATCAAAATTCAATCTTGCTGATTAAACAGACAACCCCCATAAAATCTTACTTCCAAATAATTTTTTGTATTATTCGAGTCCATGGTTAAATCGATTATGTTTAGGGTCACCGTGGTTCCTTGCGGTTGAATAATTTCGTATGTACAGGTGAACTCGGCTAAAATTAGCTGCGGGTAATTCACCGATTTTATTATTCCGTTGCCTGTTGTGAGCTTCTCTCTGCAAACTTTAAACTTGTTTAGTATTGCAATCAGTTGGTTAATAATTAATTAACTGTAGTGATAGATACCATTGGAGTATTGCAGGGTGAAACCTTTCGAGCTTCCTCCGCTTTTGTAAAAAATGAAAATCTCATTGCTAAGTGAAATGTAAGGGGCTGGAATCACCGTGCCACAGTATGTCCCTATTAGTGGGGAGTTTACCGATGAGCCTTCATAAATCTAAAACATAACCGGAGGTAATTAAATTTGTATTTGTCATTCGAATGGTTTACTAATCATTCGAGTGATTTACTAATAATGATTTGGAAGGTTTACTAACATCGAGGTAAGCGAGGCTGCAATCTGGAGTGCCCACAATATCAAAGGTGGGGAACTCGATTTTTATCTTTGCATCATTCTGGAGCTTAATTTTGTATTCACATGTTGCATACGGTGGTAAATTATTTGGGGGAGAAATACTTCCACTATTTTGAGAGTAAGTTCCACCGCAACCAGGTATGCCTAAAATCCATGGCATTAAAAATAGAAGAGTTGATCATTTCTTTTGCCTGCTTACCTGAGATGAGGGAGTATACCACTTGAAATCCAGGGTAAGACCCTGTCCGATCCGAATGAAAATGGACTATCACGTTCGAGGTTTCAGATTGTAACGGCTCAGGGTTGCTGGTATTGCAATATTTTGCAAACGGCTTATTTTTTATACTGTCAGAATAGAACTGAAATTTAAAAAAAAAAGAAAAACAATTAGTATATACAGGATGTTACGCATGCTCCAATTTACCTCCAAGTAATCTTTGTTGCAATCACTGTTGTTGCCGATGACCAAAGAATAAAAATGAAATACGATTCGTTTATCCAAAGTGGCTTGGATCGTCCAGTAGCAATCGCTGCAAAAATTAAAAAAAAATAAATTACTGAAATATTTTGTAATACATAATAAAAAAGACTTACATATTAGCTGGATAATTGGAGGGAGAACCCGGTGATTTGATTGTACCATGCGATGTTGCATTTATTGTTCCACCACAACCTAAAAATTTATAAATTTTTGTAAACAATCAATTTTGTTTAGTGACTCTCCTACTTGGTACTATGCTAGTCCAATTTAGTTTAAATCTACTTATATATGCGGTGTAATTCAACCGCAACCAGAGTTGCACTTCATTAGTCGGGCTTGTGATGTTCACCAAAGTGTTTCCACACATACTTCTTATCACTTGTGAAACCGAATCAAGAATCTGCATTTTTTTTTTAAATTTAATAATTAATAGTAGGATATTATTTAATTTAAGTAATTACCGTTAAAGAACTGGCTTGGCATTGATCAGAATCTTCAAAGTTAAATTCTGTAAACACCAGCTTCAAAAGTTTCCCCGGTTTGGTTTTTATCCTCCAAATGCAGTTGTTGTAGTTTGCATATCTCCCAACCGGATACTCGAATGTACCTTCGATTCCTTCCATTGTGTCTCCGCAAACTAACTTTTCATATTCGCAGTTGTACCCGAAATACCTATCGGGGCATTTGCACTGGTATGATATGTCCATGAGTAAAGTGCAACTTCCATTATTCAAACATGGATTGGGTTTGCAGGGGTCCTTCATGACATCGCAGTTTCTTCCTGTGAATCTTGTTCCGCATTCACAAAAGTAATCATTGTTGTAAGTATTTACAGAACAGTTTCCATGTACGCAGGGATTTGTTTGGCAAGGGTCTTTGTATTCAGTTCGAATGCAACCGGCTGACCCAAACCCACTACCAGTATACCCTCTCGGGCACAGGCACTCAACGTATGAAGAACTGATTTCTGAAATGTCATGATGGTCGAAGTTGAAGAAGAGCCCTGGGAGAAATTATTGATTGCTTACGTGAGTTATCCCTGCACTGAGCTAAGGGGTGGCAACCGCCGTTATTGACGGCGCAGACTCCACCCTGGTAGCTGCAGATCAGGCCGTCCCCCAGATATCCGGGAGGGCACCGCCCACAGGACCTGGAACCCTAAAATACCTTTAGTTAAAGAAGTTGAATTTCCAAAAAAAAAAATGTATATGATTACCTGGGTGTTTATACATTGAACCGTGGGGCTCATACTGCACCCCCCATTGAATAAGACACATTCATCGATGTCTGTGCAATAATATCCATTACCCGTGTAACCTGAAATGATCAATAATAAAAAAAATGAAGAAGAGAAAATAAATAATACCTGGAGGGCAATTTCCACAATAAAAAGAACCTGGGACGTTAATGCACGGCACTAGGGGATTTGTAGAGCATGGTAGTTTCTTAGAACTACATTCATCGACATCCGTGGAACATGCAGGGTTTTTACCATCAGTAGTCCAACCCTAAAGTCACAAAATTAATCAAAAAAAAATTCTTTGAATTATTTAAAATTTGGAAGTATTACCTCATCACATAAGCACTTGTATCCGTATGTGTTTGCTGTGGATATACAAGTTCCATGATCACATAGTTCCCTTCCGGCTGTATTACAATCAACTGTACGCCTTGTACAGTGGATACCCACCCATCCAGGTTTGCAAACACATCTAAGCTCAACCAAGGTAAGAACACGAATGAATCAATAAAATATTCCATCACTTACTCATATCCCCCCCTTTTGTTAATACAAGTTGCCCCGTTCTGGCATCCCAGGTCTGTCCCAGCGAATCTTGCGCACTCGTCGACGTCGATATTGCAAGTTGAGCCCTGGGAGGATGCTATATTTAAAGACCCCAGCTGAAATTATTGATTTTGTATTTTCCCTACCTCCCACTGTCCCGGGCAGAGGCATAGGTAGGCGTTGAACAGGTCCCGGCAGGTTCCCCCATTCAAACATGGATTTGTCTGGCACTCATCGTAACTCAATAAGGTCATCACTTTCCTCACGTTGTTCTGCACGAAAATCAATCTTCTGCTCAGGATGTAGATCATCTTCCTCTGAAATCCCATTCAAATACCAGGACAAATGTCAAAATGGACCGACCCCACCCAACTTACATTCGTGGCAATCAAGGAGACATTTTGGGTGTTTCCCTCGATGGTATTGATCCTCTTCAGAATCCCTTCGATTTCTGCGTCATCCCTAGATGAAGCGGAGCTGCCTGTGAGGAGATGCACCGACTTCGCTGTAGTCTTCACCTGCATAATTAAAACAGATAATTAGTACATTATTAATTAATCAAAAAAAAAAATTAATTCTTACGAGATTGAATATCTGGAAGACGTCTTCTCCATTCAGTTGCAAACCTCCGGAGCCTGTTGTTTCCAGTGAGATGTTCTTGTCTCGAGGTGCAGTCAGTATCAAATGGCCACGCCTAACTTTAATAGTGGGTCTGAAATCCAAAAAAAAACAAATTTAAAAAGTCTAAACTGGGGCGTTTCGCTGCCCTCGCACGTTCTTAGCATGCAATATACGTTTGCAAGGGCGCAAAAGGTAAAAAAAACCAATCCTGCTTCTTGGGGCACCGCCCTGCTGCTCTCGTTGTCGGACCCTGGACCTGGACGGACTGTTCTCGATGAATCTTCAATAATTTTGGGCTCGACGTGGGGTTGAAGTCTTTTCCTGGTGGCACCCTTCTGTTTTTGCTGTTGGTCCTCTGGAATTCTTCATCGCTTCCGGGCTTGATGTGCAGCTGAAGTCTCTTCCTTGGCGGTGCCCCTCTTCTCTCGACGTCGGCCCTGGATGAACTGCTCTAAAACATCAATAACTCCGAACTTAAAACCTCTGCTCATGCGCCCCCTGGTGGCACAATTGGAAGCTTGAGCTCGAAAATATCTTTCCCGGGAATGTGCGAGGCGAGGTATAGCGTGGGTCGTAATATAAGAACAAAGAGCAACACGTTGTTCAAAATTCTAAAGCAAAGGAACGCTGCACGTCGGGTTGCCTATGTTTCAGCTTGAATTCGAAATTTTAAAACGATAAAAAAATGTTACCTTTCATTTTGAAAACCGCACCTTAATTACGCGAACGTAGATTTGTATTCGCAACAAATAATTATATCAGGGGGATATACTCACTGTTCTCCATACGCCTCGTGCAAATATCGATTGAATAGCAAAAAAAAGAAAATAATTGCGTATTTAATCATTGCGAACAATGCAGTTCATTTTAACTTAACCACAATTCCATTGGAACTAAATATTTCAGGACGCAACAGATTCTATTATATAAAATTTCATTATATCTGCAAGGGGCGTATGAACTATCGCGTTTCAAACGAATTTCGTAAAGACGCACTTTTAATTGCAAACCCTCGTAAATGCACGACAAATTTATTGCCAGTGTTTGGGGCAAAACTGCGCAGTTTCGTTTAAGAGCGTTCAAATTTATCGATTTTCGAAATTTGATTTAAAAAAATACTTTTTCAATTGTAAAACGCGATTACGGAATAATTTGATACATCCGCCCATCCGCGATAAAGCGAAACTTTATATTCTTTAAATTTGTGGGGCACATATTACTTAATAGTCAGTTTTACACGAACAGCACACGCGTGAAAATGTGTTTAAACTTTTAAGATGATCAAATACGTTTCTGTACTATTCATTTCAATCTTCTTTATATGCACAGTGGAAAATTACTATCAACAGTAAACCACCTGTAGATTAATCCAATCAAGAAAATTAAAACGCAATTTTATGTTTCAGACCTGTAATTCAAGTCAGAGATGGACATATGATACTTACGGCTGCCAGAGATAAGAACATCTCGATAATCACATCGGGGGGAGGAGGAGTGCATCTCAATGGAGAAGATTTGCTGCACATCAGTAAATTGGTGAATATTTAACATTAAACGCCCCAAATGATTTAATGCAACCCCCTTTTTTTGGCACAGGCGAAAGATGCGAAGCAAACCCTAGAGCAATACCGAAATAATTACGGATTCACAAGTAATCCGTATGATATTCCGAAACCATTCGGTGCAGAGCTCTTCACTAAACGACTGGAAGTTGTTGAAGCAAGCATTTACAATCTAACAACATCAACACCAACCGTATGTTAAAATTCAAACCGGGGGATGCATCCCTTATTTATTTATTTATTTTTGTCCAGCGGTTTACAATAGCTAGGATAAATAGGCGATTGAATATGATGCAGAGGAAACTTAGGACTTTAAATCTGCTGCTTAATGTGAATGAATGTGAGAGCAATCCGTGTTTAAACGGTGGAACGTGTCAGGATTTATACAACTCTTTTATATGTCAATGTCCAGATCAGTGGGAGGTCAGGCATTTATAACAGCTTTATAGAAAAGATGTGCGCTTTATGTAAGCCACGTGTATTATGTTTTAGGGCCCCAAATGTAATATAGATGTAGATGAGTGCCAAAGATTCTCCGGGACTGATCTCGGATGCCAAAATGGGGCCATGTGTGTGAATAAACAGGGTGG
This sequence comes from Prosopocoilus inquinatus, assembly GCA_036172665.1. NCBI lineage: Eukaryota > Metazoa > Arthropoda > Insecta > Coleoptera > Lucanidae > Prosopocoilus > Prosopocoilus inquinatus. The sequence goes on along the minus strand of CM069880.1, from coordinate 13,140,365 downwards.
TTACGAGTAAATATTGTTTTCATGTATTACTCACCTTTTACAGACTTATGTGAGTTACATAATTTTTTAGTTGCAAGTGTGCAAGCGGTTGGTTCGGCCTTCATTGCACGAAGCGAACCGTCGATTGTAATTCAGGGGGTCTAGAACTGTGCGGACATGGAATCTGCATAACACAAACGAGTTCCACTGGTTACAGTTGCATATGTGATCAGGTATCTGCATTAAAAAAAAAAATAACTTCGGTGATTTTTAATTTTTTGCAAATATTCCAGGGGTGGACCACCAATGGACAAAATCCAGCTTGTAACACAGATGTTAATGAGTGCACCGATCAGAAACCACCCTGCTCGGTTAACCCAGTCACTGAATGCATTAATACACCCGGGTCATTTCGTTGTGGAAACTGCCCACCCGGTTATTCAGGCAACGGTTATTACTGCGTAGACATAGATGAATGCTCAATGTTTAATGGAGGATGTAGCATGAATCCTTACGTGCAATGCACAAATACCATGGTAGGTAATTCTTATTTGTTAAATTTTAAATTTATGATTTTTATCATTTAGGGATCTAGGACCTGCGGTATGTGCCCTCCGGGCTACCTGGGGAATGGATTAATTTGCAGTTATCAAGGAGGAGTCTGCTCTGTTAACAACGGTGGATGTCACCCGCAAGCTCAGTGTCGAGATAACCCGAGTAATCACTTACGCAGTCTCACCCAATGCAATTTTAAGTACGTTCAATTTTGATTGCAGGAATAAGCACTTCGTTTGTTGAGTGTATATGCCCCATGGGGTATTATGGAAATGGAATTGGCCCCTCCGGGTGTCTGACAGGTCACACAGGAGACCCTTGCGTGCCAAATCCCTGCGTGCATGGCACTTGCGTTGTAAATAATGCGACAGGAAGTTACTCCTGCAATTGCAGGAGACGATACACTGGTAGAAACTGTGACATTAGAAAAAATGCATGCGATTCAAGCCCTTGTTTAAACGGAGGGACCTGCACACTTCTATCTTTCTCGTACATCTGTACATGCACGGATGCTTACACCGGCTTTAATTGTCAAGATGAGAAACAAGGTAGGTACAGATCAGTTAGTCGACAAATAAAGCATTAAATAAGAATGTTGTAGCTTGTGGAGGAAAATTAAAAGGCAACAGGGGTGCACTTCAGTACCCATCTACCGGAAGCAGCAATTACAATCGCCAGATCAGTTGCGCCTGGCTGATAGAAACAGAAGCAACGAAAGTACTAAATGTAACGTTCACCAAATTTGACTTGGATGGCACAAAAGAGTGTCAATTTGATTGGTTGCAAGTAAGCGTAAGCCAATTGTTTTTTTATGCTTTGCCCCATAATGTTTATTGCAGATTCACGATGGTAAAAACAGCGCTTCCCATATGATTGGTCGATTTTGTGGTTCAACCCTGCCAAATGGGGGTAACATCACAACGAGCAGCAATATGCTTTATTTATGGTTTCGCTCGGGGCGGATTTTGAATAGGGCAGGCTTCGCACTCAACTGGACTACTATAGAGCCTGGTACACTTTTTTTTTTTAATATACAACTTCATACAAAAAATGCAACTGACGAAGAAAATAGAGGTGAAAGATAATATAATGAACCATTTTATACTTAGCAGCATGGGCGTATCCAGGTATGGGCAAGCCCGGGCATTTACCCGGTGTTGATAGTCTAACCAAAAAAAAAAAGTACCTAGTGTATTAATTATTAGTAGTATTCATAATTTTATTATTTAAAAGTGAATGCAATATGAAACGGACAAAAAGCGTTTTCTATATAATATATTACCTCTGAGATACAGGGTGTTTCGCAACTTCATACAAAAAACATAACTGAAGAAAGATATAACATAATAAACCACTTTATACGTAGCAGAACATTAACAAATTTGGAAGACATGGTCAGTGTGTTTAAAAGCAAATTTTAGAAAGTGGTAATGTCACTGGATGTTTTTTTTAAATGATGTACCACTCAAGCTACCATGCCATTCAAAGTTTTGAACTTACATACAGAATCCTTTATAATAAGAGCATGATGTGTCCGGGTTTAGAAAATAGTCTGGCTGCGCCCACGCTTAGCAGAACATTAATAAATTTCGATGAACATGTTTAAAAGCAAATTGTAGAATCTGATAATGTCACTGGATGTTGTAGAATTAGAATTTCTTTAAAATGATATGCTATTCAAGCCACTATGCCATTTAATATTTTGAATTTCATATACAGGCTGTTCTTTTACTTTGTGCAAATAAAAGAACCTCAGTTTAAGTACGCGAAATGCTACGTTCTGCGGGTATTTTTTGGTGGCTACCGTATCATAGCCAAAAAATTTCGGATAGACCACTTGTTTGGAACTGTTGAAATGTGCGAGAAAGATAGGAAGGTCAACTTCGCTTTTCTCTCGGTATGAACACGCCCACCGATACCGCACTCGATGTTCAACGCAGAGTTTCGTAATAACAATCACTGATTCCGTTTATTAATTATTTTATTTAAAATTTTAGTTCACTGAGCAAAGTAATATGTTTTACGATATTAACTATCGACGAATAAATTCGAAAGTTTATGCACCAATTAGGCAAGCGTGTTAAAAATGTTCTTCCTTCACCCTTTTACGTAAATAAACTTTTGCTGCAATCTCGCTGCTAATAATGAAAGTATTACTACTTACGGTCCTTGGAAACAAAGTAAATGTAAAATTTTTATAAGTCTTTTAAAAATAATATGGAATGAGAAATTACAATTTGTTTGTATCTCGCTTTTAATTTGTTCGGCAACTACGAACCGCAGCTTCTTGAATTGCATTCGATTTTAATTTAATACTTAAACTTGTAATTACTTGCAGTGAAGTTAATTTAAATTGTAAACACTCTGATGAACCAGCTGATCGCAGTGGCGAGAGTTACGTGGTTCGTCCTCGAGTTCCGATAAGGCACTGACCCTGACCGATTTCGGCTTCGGATAGTAATTCAAGAGCCACTTTTAGCTATGCCAGCAGTTCTCAAACGGTTTAGTGAAAATTTCCCACTACATTTTTCTCGAAAACTATTACATTTATATTAAGAACATATGAGTTCAATCGGTGCCATACATGGTGATGTATTGCAGGTTTAAATATTTGCACACAGTAAAAGAACAGCCTGTATAGTCCTTTATAATAAGAGTATGATGAGTCAGTTTGGAAGATTCAAGCCGGAAGAAACAGTTGACCAGTCAAGTTGACTAAATCACTTTCTAAAGAGAGCAATTTACTTGACTGGTCAACTGTTTTTTTCCGCCTTGAATAATCTTTCAAGCTGGCGCATCAAATCTATACTCTTAGTATAAAGGACTCTAGTTCGTCGTATCTACGTACAACGCCATCTTGTGAAGTTTTAACCTAATTTTATCTCTGCACTTATTAATTTTTATTTGCTTGAGATTGATTTGGTTTTTGTTCGAATTTCCTATCTTATTTAGTTTCAAAGTTTGTATGGGGGAGAAACGACTTTAGACAAAAGCATGTTTGCCTTATTAGCACAAAAATAAATGAAGACTGTTAAAAGAAGACAGACAGTTGGATGTAGAATTAATTTTCCCTAAAAATATGCCACTCAAGTCGTCCTGCCGTTTCAAATTTTGAAACTCATTGCGAGCACAGCACCATCTAGCGGATGTTCTAAAGCAATTACATCTCAGGAATTAGTACTTTTTAAGTGCCTTGATTTTATTTTTGTCTGTACTTTGTTGTATCTTATTTGGTTCCAAATTAACAGGGGGAAGGGACTTTAGACTAAGACTGTATAAGAAGAAAATCAAACAATCAGTATTGCACAATATTAAGTTTTGCAGTTGTGCTATACTGACTTGTTTTATTATGTACACATATTTTTCTTATATAGTGTTATTCTAAAGTCCTTTCTCCTTGTGTTAATTTGAAACCAAATAAGATACAGGGTACAGACAACCACAAAATCAAGGCTCCTAAAAAGTACTCATTCTTGAAATTTAATTACTTTAGAGCATCCGCTAGATGGCACTGTGCGCACCACGAGCTTCAACCTTTTAAATGGCAATATGATTCGTGCCACATTTTAAAAGAATTTCAATTCTACATCCAGTCATTTGTCATTTTTTAAAAGCCTTCTTTTATTTTTGAGCGAATTAGGGAACATTAATAAATTTTGGTGAACATGTTTAGAAGCAAACTGTAGAAACTGAAAACTGATAATGTCATTAGATGTTGTAGAATTAGAAATTTTTTAAAATGATATGCCACTCAAGCTACCATGCCATTTAAAATTTAGCACCAAGTCTAAAGTAGAATTATAAGTTAAAACGTTTACTAGGTGGACTCATCCTAAAATATATACAGGGTGTCCCAGAGCTCCATAAAAGTTCCATAACTTTCTTGCTATTCCAGGTATCGATTCAAATTTTTTTTCTGTATAATAGCAGCGCTTCCATTGCACATTTTAAAATTATTTTCGTTTATACACAGGGTGTCCAAGCATTATAAAAATATTAAACTTACGTTTTTTTTTAATTGAAACACCCCATTTTGACTTCATTTTTGGATTCTACAATAAATTTTGCGTTAAATTTATTGTAGAATCCAAAAATGAAGTCAAAATGAGGTGTTTCAATTTAAGAAAACGTAACTTTAATATTTTTATAATGCTTGGACATCCTATATATAAACGAAAATAATTTTAAAATGTGCAATGGAAGCGCTGCTATTATACAAAAAAAAATCTGAATCGATACCTGGAATAGCAAAAAAGTTATGGAACTTTTACGGAGCTCTGGGACATCCTGTATATGTTTATATGTAAGTACATATAATATATAGATATTTAGACATATATACTTTAGGATGATTAGATTGTTGTTAGTTTTTACATTTTTATGATTTTATTAGGATGATTAGGTTGTTTCTAGATCTTTTTAAGTGCTTTTAAGTTAGTAGCGTATTGAAGATGGCAGCTTAATTGCCGAAATGCGTATCTACGGATATAAAATTATTGTGGGCGGAGATTAATTTCAATTATTTCTTAAACCACAGTCTTCTTTACTATTTTAGTTTACGTGGCCCTAGCTGGGTTCGGATATTCAGTTCGGTGCACACTATTTACTCCTTTCTCACTTTTTATCACTTTTAATTGTACGAAAAGAGAGATAAAAGTGCGAAAGGAGTAAATAGTGTGCACGGAACATGCATATCCGAACCTCATATCGCTAAAATGTATCAATGTTTTGCTACCTTTGTAAAAAATTATTTTTGATCTCTATTGTTATCAGTTGTAAGAAGTTGCAAAACGCCCTGTATCATCGTTTTTAACCCGGTACTATTTCAGTTTGCGGCGAAACTATAAATGCATCGCAGCATGGCATAATCAAATCGCCAGGATCTCCAGGGAATTACCCACCTAACAGGTTTGGTACTCGACAAAATACACATGTTAATTATTATAAACTGTTTTAATTTTAGGGATTGCTATTGGAAGCTGAAGGTAACAGAAGAAAATCGACTTGAATTCCACTTCTTTTCTTTGGTGATTGGGAACAACAGCAACTGCACCAACGACTACCTAGAAGTAAGAAATACATTTTGAATGAATATTGAGCGGGGGCATACCTCTGACACCAATTAAGTTTTAATTTGATTTGTCATATTCAGGGATAAGAAATCGGCCCACTTGTTTCGCGAGCAGTACGAAAATTTAGTATTCGCACCGTAATAGTCCCCGCCTGTAGTAACTTCTTCTGTAACCCTCCCCTTCCCACTCAATAGAAATTTAAATGCATCGTAGTGGCGGAAGGAGTAAGTAAGTAGTACATTCGGTGTAAAAAGGTCCAACACTAAGTGGGTCGAATTCTTATCCCTGGTCATATCCAAAAATTGGGGAATAATACTTCCCAATTTTCTCTCGATAATATATTTACTTGACGGTGAATTAACTTTTAGTTTATTTCATCAAACGGCGAGGTGTTTGCACGCTATTGTAACTCAAGCAACCCCTCTCCGCTGGTTTCCCCCAATGGAGATGTGACCGTTCATTTTCACTCCGACGCAACGAATTCTTACTCGGGCTTTCAAATTTCTTACACACGCTCCAAAAGCAAGTATAAAAATTCCTCTCCCCCCCATTTGTTTCTCACGGTTGAATTTTGCAGGTCTTCCCGGTTGCTCTACTGTCAGCACGCAAGAAAGTGGCTCGATTACCCCCCTGAGTTTACAGGCGCACTATTTCGTGAGGACCGACGAATGCGAGTCCAAAATATTATTACCCCAGGGTACTCGAATTCACATGCAGTTTTCAGATTTTAGTGTCGGAGACTCACCCCCGACTTGTAGACTTCAATACGTAGCCGTAAGTCTCAGTTACTCTTTAATTAAGTAAGGCGTAAGCGAGCATTTTTTTTTTAAACAGTTGTATGATGGCCCAACCAAAGACTCTCCGCTGATAGGAAAATATTGCGGTGTGAGGAAACCCCCTCCTTATTTTAGCATGGGGAATCAAGTGTTGATAATCTACACCCCCTTTATGATACACTTTACTTTGTTATATCGAGGAGGTAAACACTTCTTTATTTATTATTATTATTATTATTATATTGCAATTCTGTTTTATGATATATAAAGTATTTAAATTAACTACTCACTTGAAAATATTCACATATTGAACGAAACCGGCCGTGGATAGAGAACAAAAAAAGAATAAAATTGCTTCCACTTCTTTATTTCGTTTTTTTTTTTTTGTTCATTTACTTGTGTGTTATAATTTAGTGTGTTCGGGGCAATATATTGAAAGCAGTGGGATAATCGAATCTAAAAACTACCCCGAAATGCAGCAGGGTAATCGAATATGCATATACGAAATAATTCAGCCGATGGGGACAACAATAACTCTTAGTATAAACGACATATCAATCGAGGCAGATTGCTCAGGCAATGTTTACTTAGAGGTGCGTTTATTTTAGCCTTTTATTATATAATAAGCAGGGCACGGAATTATATATTTTGTTCGATTAAATATAAACGAGGCGGCAAACGTGTGACGTGTGAATGTACACGCTCTCGTTTCCGCCTCGTTCGAAATAAACCGAACAAAATACAAAATTCCGTCCTGTAATAAAAAGCAACTTGCTTTCTCATTGAGTGTAGGTCAGAGACGGCGACAATGAAAATTCGCCTTTAATTGGACGCTACTGCAACACCACAACGACAATAATCTCAACCTTCAATTATTTATGGTTAAAAATCTTCACTGGGACTCAGAAGCGAAGCTATTCTTTGAATTATACCACGACTGACTTGGGTAAACTCAATTTTAAATTCACGCAGGTTCTTTTTTAATTAAAAAAAAAAATTCTTAGGTTGTGGAGGAATTACAAAGTCCGATATAGGCTCGATTAAATCACCGAACTATCCGAATCCCTATCCGGCTCATGCCGATTGCACTTGGCTTATAGTGGCCCCCTCGAATAAAGTCGTGCAACTCGCCTGGATGTTTTTTGATGTCGAGCAAAGCTACGAGTGCCACTACGATTATGTGGCAGTCTACGACAACAACACAGACCCAAACATGGGGGGCACGATAGGGAAATTCTGTGGCTATACAACCCCCCCAGTCTTGCTAAGCACCTCCAATATTGTAACAATCAAATTCAAATCCGACTCGACGAAACACAAGAACGGCTTCCTGATGACCTACATTTTTATCTCCGAAGAAAATGGTTCGTTAATATTACTGCAATCACTGCGCGCAATCATTAAACTCAATTTTAGTATGCGGTGGTAAATACTTCACAAGCTCCGGAATTTTAAAATCTCCACGCTTTCCAAACTCTTATCCCCCCAACAGCGATTGCGTTTGGATTATTAAAGTGAAACCCGGCAGTCAAATTATGTTGAACGTGACTGACTTCGAGCTTGAGACTTATTCGGGTTGCAGATATGACTTTCTTGAAATACGGTGAGCCACAACAAGTTATTTATAAGAAAATAATTTTTAAACTTTGAACGGACGGTATTAAAATTGGAAAGTGCATTCAACGTTTCACTATCGATTGATAGATTCATCAGGATTCATAGCAAAATGTCTCCAATTTGAATACTAAAACAAAAATTATTTTGTTACAATTTTCATCGACTTAAATTATTTATATGTACTTATACTTTAATAATTGTTTTTAGCAATGGTGGTACGGCCTCTTCTCCTTTGATTGGAAAATTCTGCGGGACAACTATCAACAAATTAATACCATCGCATGCGAATCAGTTGTACATCCGATTTAAGTCTGACATGACGAAGCACATGAGGGGGTTCAAAATTATTTGGCAGTCCGCAGCGACAGGCTGCGGGGGTAATTTACAATCACCTACAGGCTCGATCATTTCACCGCACTACCCGGAACCTTACAGCAGAAACACCGAGTGTTACTGGAAGATTTCGGTGAACCCCGGCTCGCTGGTGCAAATTGTTTTTGCCGACATTGAACTAGAGCCCCATGTTACTTGCCTATTGGATTATGTCGAAGTAAATTTTAATACAACAGTGTTCACCTAGGCCCTCTAATTTTTTGTTTTTAGATTTTTGATGGGGCTGATTTGTTTTCGAAATCTCTGGGGAAGTTTTGCTCAAGCTCACATCCCCCGTACATAAGATCAACCAGCCATAATGTCTTGGTTAAATTTAGGTCGGACGTTAGTTTCCAGGGACGTGGTTTTCAATTGCAATATTCTCTAGGTTTGTATTTGTATAAGGCTGCCTTCACACTCATAAAACCAAAAACAATTTTTTTTTTTAACTAATGTTCGTAGTAAAGTTCTTGCTCATTGATTACTGTACGGAGAAGAAACGACTTTAGATAAGCAGTTTCCTGTAATTAACTCAAAAATGGATGAAGGCTTTTAAAAACTGACAAATAGCTGGATGTAGAATTGAAATTCTTTTCAAATATGGCACGAATCATCTTGCCATTTAAGAGATTGAAGCTCGTGGTGCACACAGTGCCATCTAGCGGATGCTCTAAAGTAATTAAATTTAAAGAATGAGTACTTTTTAGGAGCCTTGATTTTGTGGTTGTCTGTACCCTGTATCTTATTTGGTTTCAAATTAACACAAGGAGAAGGGACTTTAGAATGACACTGTATAAGAAAAATATATGTACATAATAAAACAAGTCAGTATAGCACAACTGCAAATCTTAATATTGTGCAATACTGATTGTTTGATTTTCTTCTTATACAGTCTTAGTCTAAAGTCCCTTCCCCCTGTTAATTTGAAACCAAATAAGATACAACAAGGTACAGACGAAAACAAAATCAAGGCACATAAAAAGTACTAATTCCTGAGATGTAATTACTTTAGAACATCCGGTAGATGGCGCTGTGCTCGCAATGAGTTTCAAAATTTGAAACGGCAGGACGACTTGAGTGGCATATTTTTAGGGAAAATTAATTCTACATCCAACTGTCTGTCTTTTTTTAACAGTCTTCATTTATTTTTGTGCTAATAAGGCAAACATGCTTTTGTCTAAAGTCGTTTCTCCCCCATACAAACTTTGAAACTAAATAAGATAGGAAATTCGAACAAAAACCAAATCAATCTCAAGAAGCAAATAAAAATTAATAAGTGCAGAGATAAAATTAGGTTAAAACTTCACAAGATGGCGTTGTACGTAGATACGACGAACTAGAGTCGTTTATACTAAGAGTATAGATTTGATGCGCCAGCTTGGAAGATTCAAGGCGGAAAAAAACAGTTGACCAGTCAAGTAAATTGCTCTCTTTAGAAAGTAATTTAGTTACCTTGACTGGTCAACTGTTTCTTCCGCCTTGAATCTTCCAAACTGACTCATCATACTCTTATTATAAAGGACTATACAGGCTGTTCTTTTACTGTGTGCAAATATTTAAACCTGCAATACATCACCATGTATGGCACCGATTGAACTCATATGTTCTTAATATAAATGTAATAGTTTTCGAGAAAAATGTAGTGGCAAATTTTCACTAAACCGTTTGAGAACTGCTGGCATAGCTAAAAGTGGCTCTTGAATTACTACCTGAAGCCGAAATCGGTCAGGGTCAGTGCCTTATCGGAACTCGAGGACGAACCACGTAACTCTCGCCGCTGCGATCAGTTGGTCCGTCAGAGTGTTTACAATTTAAATTAACTTCACTACAAGTAATTACAAGTTTAAGTATTAAATTAAAATCGAATGCAATTCAAGAAGCTGCGGTTCGTAGTTGCCGAACAAATTAAAAGCGAGATACAAACAAATTGTAATTTCTCATTCCGTATTATTTTTAAAAGATTTATAAAAATTTTACATTTACTTTGTTTCCAAGGACCGTAAGTAGTAATACTTTCATTGTTAGCAGCGAGATTGCAGCAAAAGTTTATTTACGTAAAAGGGTGAAGGAAGAACATTTTTAACACGCTTGCCTAATTGGTGCATAAACTTTCGGATTTATTCGTCGATAGTTGATATCGTAAAACATATTACTTTGCTCAGTGAACTAAAATTTTAAATAAAATAATTAATAAACGGAATCAGTGATTGTTATTACGAAACTCTGCGTTGAACATCGAGTGCGGTATCGGTGGGCGTGTTCATACCGAGAGAAAAGCGAAGTTGACCTTCCTATCTTTCTCGCACATTTCAACAGTTCCAAACAAGTGGTCTATCCGAATTTTTTTGGCTATGATACGGTAGCCACCAAAAAATACCCGCAGAACGTAGCATTTCGCGTACTTAAACTGAGGTTCTTTTATTTGCACAAAGTAAAAGAACAGCCTGTATATTAAATTCAAAATATTAAATGTCATAGTGGCTTGAATAGCATATCATTTTAAAGAAATTCTAATTCTACAACATCCAGTGACATTATCAGATTCTACAATTTGCTTTTAAACATGTTCATCGAAATTTATTAATGTTCTGCTAAGCGTGGGCGCAGCCAGACTTTTTTCTAATCCCGGACACATCATGCTCTTATTATAATGAATTCTGTATGAAGTTCAAAATTTTGAATGGCATGGTAGCTTGAGTGGAATATCATTAAAAAAAAGCATCCAATGACATTATCAGTTTTCGGTTTCTACAATTTGCTTTAAATAGCGTGGCCGCCTTGCAAAGAACGGCTAAACAGATCTTTGCGTGCCGCAAACTTATATTAATCTCCACTAGGGGCGCTTTCCTTCTTACTATCTACTATTAGTTGTTCAAGAATAATATGATTCGATTTTAATGAATAATGAATGAATAAGTTAATTCATTTGAAAAAAAATTAATGTCATGAAGAAAACGGAACTAAAAATGTGAACTAGTTTGAAGAACATCTACAGAAAAACACTTTTATATAAAAAAATATGTCAAGTTAATTCTTAACGAATTCTGTTATAAACAAAGGGGTATAGTGCGAAGATCTTAACATTAGAGATTGTTACAGAAAATGGAATCTCATCTCGTGTCGCATTCAAAAGAATGCGATATACATCATGATTGAAAATTGTCTCCCGATATTTTCAGGGTGAATATAACATCAAAAAATTAGGTAGCTTTTGTGTATGTATAAACTTTCCAAAAGTGAATAATATGGGAGTTATAAGCTCTAAACGTGTGAAAAATGTTGGTTTTTGGCAATATCTTCTGTATCCTTTAAGTTATAAAATTATTATTTTGCCTAACTGCACATTAACAGTAGGTACATTTTGTCAGATCTTTTCTCTTTCTTAAGGGGTAGTTTGAGTAGGCAACTTTCAGTATTTTATCCCTGACTTTTTATTTTCTACATATTTTATCAAGAATGTGCGAGGAAAATGTTTTTTAGATTACCTATTTACTACTTAGTACAAGAGAGGTTTTTTTGTTGTGATAAACGAACCCGTTCTTGAGTAATAAAATGAAAGTTTAAAAGTTAATGTACCTACTTATTTTTTGATGATCCTGAAAATAGCGAAGGACGAAACCGAAATTAAATAGTTCGAGAAGATCTTGTTGAATTAATTTTTATATTATCAAAATCTCGAAAGATGAGCCCTGTTTATTACTTATAATTTTGGTAATTAATGACGTAGGGCTCATATTTTTTAATTTTGATATTTTAATACTTATATATAATACTATATTTAATATTTTTAACTGTTGCCTTAGGGTTTATATTTTTTTTTCATTCATAATACCAGGTAAGTGTTTAAGGCCCGATTTCATATCGAACTGTAGGAGATTTAAAAAAAAAGTCACAGTCACATGTTCAGGAAGGTGCGAAAACATAATTATTTATACATCAGAATGTTACTTTTATTTTAAATTCTCCTTTAGTTCCATTATGAAATCGGGCCTTACATACAGGTTGTCCCAGAGCTCCGTAAAAGTTCCACAACTTTCGTGCTATTCCAGGTATCGACTCAATTTTTTTTTTTTTTTGTATAATAGAAGCGCTTCCATTGCACATTTTAAAATTATTTAGTTTGTATACAGGGTGTCAATCATACTTTTTGATGTGAGTTAATTTTTTCTTGAAAATTTCCGTTCCATTCAAAAATTCGTAACTTCTAAACCACTAAAGATAACGCAACCAATTTTTTTTTTCAGTCAATGCCAAGGCTGTGGCCAATCATTCGAGATCAAACCAAGTGGTGAAGGGATGTTCCAAGGCTTACTACAATTTTTTGAAGATGAATAATTATATATAGTAAAAACTCCATTTTTTCAAATAGAACACCCTGTATATTTTTACACCATTCCATAGCGTTTTTAACAAGCTTTTCAATGATACACAGTTTTATATATATACAGGGTCCAGTTTTGTTATTCGACAAGTTATTGAGAAAATAGTAATTTTAAGATGTAAATATTTAATAAACAACTGAAAGTTTCTAGTAGCTTGGTACCAAAATGAAAAGCGATTAAAATTTTCAACCAACGTCGCACCAGTTGCGGATATACTGTGTCAAAAATTGCGAATTTCATTGGTTTAATATTTTATGCGCTGTGCATGATTATCTGCGATCAATCAGTAGGACTGCGGCTTTAATTTCAAATGTATCTTCTCAGTTCGCGTGAATTAGAAGTTCTCTTAATGATTCATGAAAATTCTAACTTGAGTACTTGGGAGAAACTGATATACAGGTCAGTTTCTTTTGGGATTTCCCGAGTACTGAAGTTAAAATTTGAAAGTGACATACAAATCAGTTTCTCTTGAGATTTACTGAGTACTCAAGTTAGAATTTTCATGAATCATCAATAGAACTTCTAATTCACGCGTTGGTTGAAAATTTTAATCGCTTTTCATTTTGGTACCAAACTACTAGAAACTTTCAGTTGTTTATTAAATATTTACATCTTAAAATTACTATTTTCTCAATAACTTGTCGAATAACAAAACTGGACCCTGTATATATATAAAACTGTGTATCATTGAAAAGCTTATTAAAAACGCTATGGAATGGTGTAAAAATATACAGGGTGTTCTATTTGAAAAAATGGAGTTCTTACTATATATAATTATTCATCTTCAAAAAATTGTAGTAAGCCTTGGAACATCCCTTCACCACTTGGTTTGATCTCGAATGATTGGCCACAGATTTGGCATTGACTGAAAAAAAAATTGGTTGCGTTATCTTTAGTGGTTTAGAAGTTACGAATTTTTGAATGGAACCTTGCATCCGGGAATTTTCAAGAAAAAAATTGACTCACATCAAAAGTATGATCGATACGTAAAAATGACTCAAATAAATTTAACGCAGAATTTAGTGTAGAATCCAAAAATGAGGTCAAAGTGGGATGTTTCAATTTAAAAAAAACGTAACTTTATTATTTTTATAATACTTGGACAGCCTGTATACAAACTAAAATAATTTTAAAATGTGCAATGGAAGCACAAAAAAATTATATAATAAATATAATAAAAATTATAATATTATACAAAAAAAAAATTGAGTCGATACCTGGAATAGCAAGAAAGTTATGGAACTTTTACGGAGCTCTCGGAGACCCTGTATGTAAAAGTTTGATTAAAAAAATTGTAAACAGTAATGTTGCAAAAATAATACGATTTATAAAATTAAAACAAATATAAGACAATTGACCATAACGTTCATTTTTCTTTTTTTGTGGAAGTTAATTCTGAAATCGACAGTATTTCATTTTTGTTTTTCGGCGTCATAGGAAGAAAATCGTCATGTTTTTGTTTTTTTTTGTTTCACCAACAGATATCATTTGTTTATATTATTTTATTATTTAATGGCAAATTAGTTTGGTGACTTAATGCCGTATTTAACTTCCTGCTGTTTTAACTAATTCCAATACACTAAGCGAACTGGAGTTAATTAATTTTTGAAACATATGAAAAGTATCTAGTACTCTTGATAAACGCCTAGTTTTAAAATTATGGTGGAGAGGAATATTTGTTTCTTTCAAGAATTGTCGTGAAGAATCCCAAACAAGAACCTAGCGGAGATCCCGGCACGCGAAGCTATATTTAGCCGCTCCTGCCTTGCATGGGGTAGCTTATTATGTAGCAAACCCGCTTCAATTTGTTATCCTACTGCAATGTCAGGTCAAAAAGCGATCGTAAGATGTCGTTTTATCTATTCACCACTATTACATCGCATTTGCGAAGAAATTAGTCAAGTCGTGTTTGGTTTGCAGTGAAAATGTCTCTGCTGAAGAAGCCCCAAATAGGGCTGAAACCGCTGTACAGAAGCCGCTCGAGGTTTTCACTGCAATCAAAAACGATTTGCAACAAATTGTTTTAAATAAATACGTTGACCATATCTTCAAAATTTATTAATGTTCTGCTATGTATAAAGTGGTTTATTATATTATATCTTTCATCAGTTACATTTTTTGTATGAACCTGCGAAACACCCTGTATATCAGAGGTAAAATATTATGTAGAAAACGCTTTTTGTCTGTTTCATAATACAGTAAAACCTTTTGTTATATCTACCGAAATGTATTATTACACCGCAGCTAACAATTTTATTAAAATTATTAAAAAAAAAAACGTTTTTGCTTCATGAGTGTGGGGGCAGCCTAAGTAGGTATACATTTTTAGTTAGCCACTCACTTTTAATCTATTGTTGCTCTGTTAATTTAGTGTGCCACAATATTTTGAAAGGGTATTCTGGTGTGATTGAGAGCCCCAACTTCCCCAATGAGTACCCACACGATCAAGACTGCACGTGGATTATTGCCGTGCCCCTCGGAAATAACGTAAACATCACTTTTTCACATTTCGAACTGGAGAGCTCCCTGTATTACTCGTATGTAAATTGCAGCTACGATTACGTCGAGGTAAAAAATGAATTTGCATTAAATTAAATTTAATTGAATTTAATCTGAATTGCACACGCAGATTAAATATTATGAGGAATACTCGGAAGAAATGATTGTGTATGGAAAATACTGTGGCAGTGAAATACCGGGACCTATAAGTATCAAATCTAATCACACGGAGATTCACTTTTTCACTGATAATCTCCTAATGGGGAACGGATTTAGACTGGAATGGTATATTGATGGTAATGACCATTTTATTCTTGTGGGTGTTACAAACACTGGGGCTCTATTTTTTTTTTAAGGTTGCATCGAGTTATTGACTCATCCGAAGGGCAATATAAAAACACCGAATTACCCGCACGGTTACCCCAAATCCACACACTGCGAGTGGCTGATTCAAGTCGATTATGGCTCAAGCGTTGAGATTACTTTCAATGCTATAGATCTAGAATTTTCTTCTGATTGTCACTATGATTACATCGAGGTGAATAACTCCTCACTTACCAATCCAATCCAACACAACCCAATTCATTAAAGAAAAAAATGAAAGTCTAATTTGAAATTATTTATGCATAGATTTATAATGGGAGAGACACAACGTTTCCGTTGTTAAACAGAATCTGCCACTCTGAGAAGCCCATCGTCATTACAAGCAGTGGTAACTTCATGTTTGTGACTTTCGAAAGCGACTTCTCCTACCACGGGAAGGGCTTCTTGGCAAGCTACGTGACCGTACCCACAAGTGAATAACAATGAAGTTTGTAAAACTAAAATTTAAAAAAGCAAAACGTTTTAGAATGTGGTGGACGATTAGTTGCATCGTCTGGGACCTTCACCTCCCCCAATTACCCGAAGAATTTTGACAACGGGGACAACTGCGATTGGCTGATCGAAGTTGAGGAAAATCACATCATCGAATTGAATTTTACAGATGTTGATATTCCGAGGCAGTGCACGAGTTATTATATTAAAGTATGAAACACATTAAAAGCTAAGTTGGTTGAAAGAAAATAAAAATTTTAGGTTTACGACGGCCCTTCTGCTTCTCACCCGGTATTAGTAACGCTATGCAGGGATCAACTACTAAACTCTACCTTGTTTTCTTCAAATAACACTTTATTTATTGAGATGAGGATGGCCAAGTATATAACATCGAAAGGATTCAATGCAACATACCAAACAGTAAGTAAGAAGCACTTCTTAAATTCTTTCGATAATCAATAATTTTTTTTATTTTATCCTGCAAAGGTTTGTGGGGCAATACTAACACAAGACAGTGGTTTAATCAAATTCATGGAGAACATGGAGCTGTACCATTGCACTTGGACGATAATAGCAACTAGGCCAGGCAAGTCAAACGTTTGATAAATAAATAATTTTTTAATGTGGAACTTCCAGATGAGCACGTGTCGTTAACAATGACGTACATAGATAACACTTATTGTTTGGCATCTGAGAATACTGTGGCTATTTACAACGGCTTCAATGATTCAGCCCCGCTCATAGGAAATTACTGCGAGCACATTCCACCAACGATCACCAGTGAAGGATCGATGTTGCATATAAATTCTTCGATAATATTTACTGCGGCGTACTCAACTTTCGGCTCAGGTATTTCCATGCACCATTATATTAGTTAGATGCTAAAAAAGATTTGGTTGTAGCTTGCGGTGGAACCCTGGAAGATGAAACGGGCCACTTCGCCTCCCCTAATTACCCCAACAACTACCCCATGAACATAGAATGCGAATGGATTTTGAACGTATCTTTAAGTATAACTCTAACTTCCTTTCGCACTTCAACACATAAAAAAAATTATTAATTTTAGCTAATAGTATAACCTTGTCTTTCGGGTCTTTTGGTTTGGTTGAATCTGAGCACTGCAACGATGACTTCCTGGAAATACGAGATAGTAATAACCACGGGAAACTTTTGGGGGTGTATTGCGGTTCGAATACCCCCACGGCCATCACACACGTCGGCAGTTTGTGGATTTTATTTAAAAGCATGCGTGCTGTCTCGAATGATACGATACCCACAGCGAAAGGCTTTTTAGCCGAGTATGCTTTAAGTTAGTTTTAAGTTCAGAGAATGTTTTTTTGGCTCTTCTACTGTTGAATCATTTTAGATGATGAAACTATCTTATCTGGACCATCTGGGAAAATTTTTTCACCGTTGTATCCCAAGTATTACAAGAAAGAAGGAACCTACACCTGGAGGATCAGCGTGAAATTCGGATTTAAAATATTGTTAAAGATAATCGACCTGTACATGGATTATGGGGGCAATGAAGAATACTGTTATTACTCGTACTTATCGGTGATTTATTATTTTCAAGCGTTATATTATTTAAGTGACATACATTTCCCCCTAGTTTTATGATGGCTATGATAGGAGTGCCCCGGAGTTAGGAACGATCTGTGGCACGTCAGTGCCAAACCCGTATAAAACAACATCGAATGTAATGTACATTATGGCTGTGCATGAAAGTTCAAGACGTGGCTCACGATTTTTATTAGAATGGTTGCAGGTAGAAAATGTTTTGCCAACGATACCCAAGCGAACAGGTGCAGAACCCTGAAACAAATTAAAAACGTACTTTCAATAATTTTGTTTTAGTTGCGGGCTGCGGTAGTCAAGACCCCATCGATATACACTACGTAAAGAATTACACGCTTTCCTCCCCTGGCTATCCGTACGGGTACGCCCCCCATTTGACTTGCGAATGGATATTCACAACGATCCCAGAAAATCATCTGTTCCTCAACTTCCTGCAGGTCAACCTGGAAAACCTATTCGGCTCTTGCTTTATGGACTCGGTGAAAGTGTACAGTGGTGAGGTAAACGGTGACTGGAAATTAGTTTCAACAGCTTGCATGCCGAATGACACCTACCAGCCATCGATTAAAACGACGAATTTAATGAAAGTCGTCTTCAGAAGTGACGGTTTTGCAAATCAAACGGGGTTCTCTGCGAGGGTGCACCAAATTTGTGGGGGGACCATCAAAAAGAGCAGCGGGGTCATCATTGTTAACGCAACGGCTTACGGAAATGCGAATTCTTTAGAATGCCAATGGAATATTACGGTTGGGTCTGGCAAGACCATCGAAGTTAAATTCCTGTATTTCGATCTTAAGAACGATCAGTACCACAACTGTGACAATTACGTTCTCCTGAAGAACGGACACTACGCAGACTCGCCTTTATTAGGTAAAGGAAAGTTCTGCGAGAATGTCCCCGAAGTACTCAACACGACTGGCAATCACCTTTACATTAAATTCTCTTCGCTAACCAGAATTAACAAATTCACCCTATCCTACAAAGAGGCATTTATACACTGTGGGGGGAGAATCTCGCTCACCCGTGAACAAAATGCAACTATTATATCATCCCCGAACTACCCCAACATACCAACACCCTACACAGAATGCATTTGGATCATCAATGCACCGCCTGGGGAGTCGCTTCGGATAGACTTCATCGAACGCTTTGATTTAACAAAGAAAAAAAACTGCAGCTTGGAATATGTGGAATTAAGGAACGGGGGAACCACGGCTTCTCCTTTAATAGGCCGGTACTGCGGTGATAGCCCCAGCTCGCAGCAAACCAAAGACAACATGTTGCTCGTTAAATTTTTCACAGACGTGCATGACCCTAAAAATGGCTTCAAAAGTGTAGTCTCAATTTCAACGTGTGGTGGCGTCATACGAGATAGGACCGGTGAAATTCGCTCTCCCTATTACAGCAATAAAAACGCCTACCCCAGAAACGCAGACTGCACCTGGCAAATAATAGGCCCTCGTGACCATTATTTATCACTAAGTTTCAAAACGTTGCAATTAGTGGATGATAGAGATAGCACCTGCGATGAAAACTATATTGAAATAACCGAGAAGACTGTGTTTAACACTACGGACTTGGGCAAATTTTGCTATGGCATACCTGATGTTATAAAGACTTCAAACAACGAAGTTACTATCAAATTTAAAACCAACAACTGGAACACGTACCGTCCAGGTTTTTTATTGAAATTCAACACGAGTCAAGATGAATGCGGGGGAAGTTTAGACACAGACGCCGGCTTTATAGAATCTCCGGGTTATCCGTTTATGAGCCACATGCACAGGACATGCGAGTGGACCATTACTGTTTCGAAGGGCAGTCGAATAAAAATCGAAATCCTCGACTTCGATTTGGATGATCGAATCGAATTTTACGACCAGGGCCTTGCGTTTTTCAACGGCGATTTAAAGTCGCTCATAGTTTCCATGAAGGCAGGCGACGATCTTCGAATTGTAAACTCCAGTGACAACATCATGTCAGTGTATTTTTGGTCATCCCTGTATTCAACGCACAGAGGCTTTAAACTCAAATACACTTCAAATGAACCTACCAGTAAGTAGTCTGCAAACGTCTTGCTTCATTTTCGTAGTGTTATGATGTGCAAGAAAAAAGAAAACACATTTTAGAACGAGCTAAAAATATAATTTATATATGTATCTATTTTATTTTGATGTTTTGCTGCACAGAGAAAAATCAATAGTAAAAAGTAACACAAATTGTAGTCAGAATGCAGACAGAAACAAATTGTAGCAAATATTAGCACAATTGTAGTAAATAGTCCGACAATTGTGCGAAAATTTGCTACAATTTGTTTCTGTCTTCATTCCGACTACAATTTGTGTTACTTTTTACTATTGATTTTTCTCTGTGTGAACAGATTGTTTGTTTTTCGTTCTTTTTTTTCAAGTGTTCAAAGTTTTTTTTTAATCTTAAACCGGATAGAATTATGATGGGAAAAAACTCAACGTTTCGCTATTGATTAATAGCTTCGTCAACGAAACGTTGAGTGTTTTTCCCATCATTAAGATTAGAAAACTTTTTACTTACGATTTTTATTGGACAAGAATCAACTTAATTTTTTCTTTTTCATATTCTTTCTTTAAACATTTGCAGTATGCCTGGGGGATTTAAATCAAAACAGTGGCATGATTCTTTCGCCTTATACGGTCAGTTCATATTACTGTGCATGGACCAGACATGATAAGCCCCCTGCAAATAAAACTTTGGCTTTGAAGATCGAAGCCATGTTTAGCTCGAGTTCCCCGGATGGAGGGAATTGTAAATACGCAAGTCATTTTCTTACGATATCAGAAGGGGGTGAGTTTCAACGGGAAATTTGATTTTATGCAACTGCAATTAATAATTTTTCTAGATGATAAAAATATGATACAAGAAATCTGCACTACAATCACCAAGCCGATGATGATCCGCACTCCTTATTTAATTACGAAATTAACTGTACGTATTATGAATGAATTTTTTTTAAACAGCAACCAACAAATGGCGCTTTTAATAAGGAAAACAAAAGAGCTATCATTAGTGTTATTCATAGTTTAACCTGGTCTATTTGATCCAGCATTGTTTTTGTTAGTTTTATTAAGTACAAAGTTTTTTTTTTAATCTTGAACCGGACAGAAATATGATGAGAACACACTCAACGTTTCGCTATAGATTTATAGCTTCGTCAGCGGGAGTGAAAAAGAGTAAATAAACAAGTTGTCAAGAGAAACAAGTCGTCAAGAGAAACGAAAAGGTAATTTTAAAATAATCTTACCTTTTCGTTTCTCTTGACGACTTGTTTCTCTTGACAAGTTATTTATTTACTTTTTTTCACTCCTGACGAAGCTATAAATCTAAAGCGAAACGTTGAGTGTGTTTCCATCATATTTCTGTCCGGTTCAAGATTAAAAAAAACTTTGTACTTACAATTTTCATCGAACAAGAACCAACTTCAGTTAGTTTTATTATTGTGGTGTACTTTAAGCTAGAAGCTAAAAGTATGGAAGCGTCGTTGCATACAAACAATTCAATTTATTTATTTATTTTTATATATATAGCATAGATTGCCATTCCAATGTTTTCCTTATTATAGGACCTTTCATACAAAACTTCGTGTGGTGTCGAATATCTCGAATTATAATTCCAGGGAATACAAACGAAATTCCACGGGAAGTTTAACTTTACCATATCTTACAACACGTTTGCTTGTGGGGGGATAGTAACAACCCCCGAAGGGATGATAAGCAGTCCAAATTTTCCAAACAAACCGTTGGGATCATTGGATTGCGTTTGGGTAATAAAACTACCGGAAGAGCAGGCAGTTAAAGTAGATTTTGTCTCCATGGATTTAGGTGATGACTGTGAGAAAAGCTTTGTCATAATTCACAACGGCCTGCTGAAAACCAACCCGAAAATTGGAACGTACTGTCGAACGAACAAGCCTCCAACTATACGTTCACAGTCGAACGGCTTGTGGATTGAGTATCACAGTGACGTCAACACTAATGGGAAAGGTTTTCAATTAAAGTACGAGCCCATTATATCAGGTTAGTCTCGACAAAAGAAAATCCCCCGTAGAAAAAGACCTCCCCAGAAAGCACTTCAAAATAATTTTGCAGGTTGTGGAGGTATTTACTACAGCTCCCGTATAATACAAACACCATTTTACCCAAACAACTACCCCAATAACATAGAGTGTGAATGGGATATAATCGCCCCCAATGGATACCACATTGGTTTAGAATTCATCGATCGATTTCAGCTAGAAGGAAGTGACAACTGCCAAAATGACTTCTTACAGGTCATTTGAACTAAACCCACCACACAACTGCACTATAATACTCAACAACTTTATTTGCAGATTTGGGATAAAGCCTACAACGGTTGGCAGTCTTTAGGTAAATTATGCGACCGTAACAACCCCCCATATGTAAACTCGACAACAAATAAAATACGGGTTTTATTTCGAAGCAACAACCAAACTACGGGTACAGGTTTTAAGGTAGGGGTAGCATCTGCCTCACATCACTTACCATATATTTTAAGCGTGTCTTTGATTATTGAAGGCTAAATGGCATTTAAATTGCGGGGGTAATTTTACTGCGGATGGAAAGACGAGGTACATTACAAGCCCCGGCTACCCCAACGGCTATTCAAATTTCATGAAATGCGTCTATAACATTACAGCCCCGCACAAGTATATTAACATCGTGTTTGAAGATTTTTCCTTGGAAAAAGGTAGTCGTTATGAAATTGTCTGCGAGTCACATCTCACATTTTTTATTTGTAGGACAGGCTGATTGTCTTTATGATAATGTAACGATTCTATCGAAAGCTCTGCTATTTTACCCCGTTAACAGACATTTGTATTGCGGTACTTCTCTACCCCCACCGATAACTATGTACTCCTCCGCAATAATCACCTTTAAAACCGACAGCTTTTTAACAAGGAGAGGATTTAAACTATCCTATCAAGTTGATGGTAAATCCTTAATTTTATATTATTAATTTAATTAATTGATTGATTAAATGAATTTAATTCAGCTTGCGGTGGAGAAATCACGGAGCCAACGGACATATCATCTCCTTCCCAACAAGCACGTGGGGGGCCGAGACTTTACGGACAGACTTCGTGCATCTGGAATATCACAGCGCCCCCTGATAAAGTCGTTATAGTAAGGTAGGTCCTAATTAAAAACTACGTAACTTGCAACTTAAAAATTCAATTCACCAAACCTTAGGTTCGAGTCATTCCACCTCATGCATAATTTTAAGTGCATTCAAAACAGCGTTGAAATATACAACGGTTTGAACATGACCAACCCTAATAGGCTAGCAGTTCTCTGTGGAAACCTAACATCTCATCTGCCCATCATAAAATCCAACATTAGCACGATGACCATAAGATACAAAGGTTTTTCCATGGGGGTCTCTTATCAGTTCAAAGCTAAAGTTTACTTTACGTATGGTAAGTAGTATCTGCAACTCAGCTATCCTATTCGAGGACCTATTATTTAATAATTTTTATTTAGGGCCTGCGGTGGGTTGTGGTGGTGTCATACCTTTAATAAACACGACCACGTACGTGTTAAATGGCCCAAAGGGACTGTCATATGCAGATTGCCACTGGCAAATTATGGCAGGTGATGGATACGCAATGTCTCTGAGTGTCCTTCAGAAGGATTCATGCGATAGAAACTTCACAGAAATTCATAATATTCGAAACTGCAGCTGCAGCTTACTCGAGGTGGGTATATTTAAAGTTATCGTTTCGTTCGGCAATAGATTTGTTCCAACAGCAGTTTCTGTAGTAATTCGGAACCGTCAAACCAAAAAACCGGTTGCCCAGCGAAGTAATGACCAATTTTAACAGCACTATCAAGTGTATAACTTTGATGGATGTGCGCATAGCGATGCATATTTTAAACAAAGTATCGATACTTTGTACCAAATGGTGCTTTTTTAATAGTATCGATACCATACGATACTTGGCAGAAAAGTATCGATATTTTGAAACATCGTAACAGTATCAAATAAATTATATACATTATTAATTTAAGAAGGAAAAAAAATAATTAAAAAATGTTATGTTTAGACGACGACTATGCACGCCACAAATTAATAAAGCCAAATTTGGCTACGTCCATAATTACGAAGAGAAGGGCTTGGGCGAATCAAAACCAACACGAACTAAACAAAAGCCAATGTGTATAAGATTATATCAATAACAACAGTGGCATCAAATCTGAATTTAATTTATATTTCCGTCGAAATAACAAGTAGACAGAAAAACGTAAATCACAGCAACAAGATGACACAAAAAAGAAACTAAGGCGTCGCAGAGTTTTACGATCAATCTCGCCGATTAGAATAATCATTCGATTTAATTCCCACCAAATATGGTGAAATGTAGCTGCGGACGCTTGCCAAAAATTGTGCAACTAAAATGCAAACTCCGGGTCGATTAAAGTTTAATTTAAGCCAATTATAATGGCGAAGCTTCAACATCCTTTTGAGATTTGCAAAAAACAGTCTGCGACGTGCACCACAAAATTAGATCGAGGCGTTGGACGGAATTTTATATTATTATGTCCGATCCTTCCACTTGCTAATAAAGTTCCCGATAACGTTATTTGGCGAATAAGTTGAATTTAATGAATGGTTGTCACGGTAATTCGTCGAATTATTCGTCAAATAAATTTATTAGGAGATTGGAAAGATTGGTCCTAAAAATACTATCATTCTGCGACAGAAATGATGTTAAATAACTAATAAAAGCAATCGACAAACTACGCCCCTCGTCGCGTCGTTCACACCATAACTATGTTTCTTTCCGAGGAAAATTTTTGCGATTTAATATATACAGGATGACTTTTGAAAGCGGTTCTCCAAACCGTAACAAGTTGAATAATTGAAGGAAGAAGTCGAGATTATTTTTTTATGGTAGGTTTGAGCTATTGTCATTAATTTGGCGACAGCGATACTTTCCGATTCCCAAATTAAAGTATCGGTACTTCAAATGTATCGAAACGAAGGAGTCGATGTTCGATAACCAAAAAAAATCGAACCAAAGTATCGAAGCATCGCATGCATTCTTAGGTGCGCATGACACTGACGGTCTCGAACTAGTCAGAAATTGTTGTTGGAATAAACTGTAGCTGAAATATAGCTAAGCAACTATTAACTAATGCAGTTTACTTTACACAATTTAAATGTACAACAGAATATGAAACATAACAAAACTGGCTCCCCAACAAACAATTTGAGCTGAGTAAACGTTTATACAGCTATATACAGCTGTATAAATGTTTATTCAGCTGTAAACAGGGGCTCTCTATTACTATGAGTTAGTTTTTCTTTGGGAAATAGTAAAAAATAAGAAAATACCACCCCTTATCTGCACTTTACTATTCAAGCAGGTAGCGTGCTTTAAATGAATTAAAGACAATTTTGAATAATAAATTTTTGCTGCCACCAGGTAATTTTTATGAAATTACCGAACCTGTTTACCTGATTAATTAATAACTCTTTTTAACTCTGTCGAAGGCTTTCAAGGGCTCTTGACTCAGAAACTGTACAAATAAATAAAATCCCTCATGTGCTACAATGGATTTATTGAGCACTGACTTAAATTGATACAAACGAAGAAAACAAGTACAAAAAAAAATATAAATAAAGGAAGTAAAATTTGGTTTAAAGGAATTTTGAAAAGAAAATGTTACATGACATATAAAATAACAAATACAATACCTTATCAGAGGCGAAACGCAGTAACAGAGGCTTTTGGGATGCTTAAGGGTTCCTCGATTGAATTCTGGACACCAAGGCTGGTGTTCTCCGCGTGTACCAACACACACACTTACTCATATTTCCCTGAAGGGGTTTCTAGGAGGTTAAACTGCTATGATAAAAACAACTGCATGATTGAACGGGTAGGAGGATGACATTTTGGAGCCTTGCGATGGATCCTCCCGGTGGATACTGCTTTAATTTTTCACTCACTCCTGCCGCGGAGCCTGGATGCTTATCTTAAGAATGTCTACCTCTTTAGCTTATCTTACAGGCGTTACAAAGGTTGCCTAAATCAGGGGGCAACTTTAACAAGCTTTCAATAATAATTTGGCACGGCGGGGAAGGAGGGAATATAATCGCATGGTTTCTGCGAGTAATGCGATCTTAATTATTATTGTTATGACTACAGTGTTTCCTGTGCAAATCATTATTGGCTGAGAAAATTTAGTTTAAAATAAAACAGATTAAATTCCACTCGCAGTAATCAAATTAAATTAAAACTTAGAATAAAATATAAGAACGACTTTTCCGGGCGTTTAATTCAATTTATTTGCTGGGTCCTTATAAATTTTGAGTTTTTATTTTTATATTTATGGCTCAGTAGTTCAAAAAGGTTGCCGCCGACCCCTGTTCTAGACGATGTTACTGTAAAAATTAAAAATAAGAAAGAGATAGATGGATGCAGATTATTTATAATCCCGTTCTTATTAAAATTATTTTAAGAATAGCTCCTGTAACTCTGCAGGAACCTGTAATTATCAATAACTTATAAATAGCATTATTCGCTAAAAGATGGCAGCACCATCAAATATTAAAAGATTAATTAATTTATTACTATTATTTTGACTGATTTATTATAAATTTAAACTCCACCACATCGCTCCATAAATATAGATTATTCGATTAGCGAGAGCGAATTATTATCTTTTCAGTTTTTATAAAAATTTGAAATGAATTTATTCATAAGTTGAATTATATTTTTTGTACCATTTTTAGGAAGGTGGAATAATTTTTCTTAAAAGAAAAGTTAGCTGTTTTATGCCGTTAATGTTTTAATTTATAATTTGTAGACAAATTTGTACAATTACGATTTAAATCATGGACAACGAAGAGCAGCTTCGTGTTAGAATTTGTTGTTATAATTTTAATTGTATATCTTTATAAACTCTGCCATGAAAAAAACGAAACCGACCAATTTAGTCAAGAAAAGTGACATATTTCAAACTTAAGTTCAGAATAGGAAACGGAGGGTGTATTTTCATTCTGGAATGTTTCTCTTGGTTCACTTGCACTCAGGATTATTGCGTGATGTTAAAATAAGTTACAAACACAGTAAGTGCAATTAGTGCAAGCGAATCGAAACGCTATAAACCATTGCGCATTTTGATATAATATCATTCTTGAAAACATTAATATCTCAAGAACGGTAAGACATAGAAAGTTGCGGTCTTCACCAGCAGCGTCATCTCATCAAAGGGAATTAACAGCGCAAAAGGCAGGTCAATATCTCCAGACGTTTTTCACTTATTAATTTTTTTGTTTGAGGATTTCATATTCGTCTTGTTTTGATTTTTCTTTAATTTTTCACCAATCAAATTCATATTTGCAGAAATCACTTTCTTAAGTGAGACAGAACTTACAGTTTTAATATGTGAAACTTATTTGATTACACGCTGTATAGGCTGACTACTTTTTCGGATGAAAAATGTTTTTTTCTCCTAAAATCGCGAAAAAATTCACCCGTGTAGAGCTCGACGAGGCGTATACAAAACCGGGCTCCGTTCCTCTGTAGCTCACCCCCTTTCCGAGGTATCGACCCCTTAAATGCCGTCCCAGAGAGACAGTATTTTCTCAGTGGTAAACCAGAAAAGGAAAAAAACCGCTAGCTCGAATCGAATAATCGTTATTTATAGAGCGAAAAGGCAAGGTTTTGATTTATAAAACAATAAATTAATAATAAATCAAATTAATTATTTTATTTATATATTGGTAGTGCTGCCATCTTTGAGCAACTAATGCGATTTATAGTTTATTCATAGTAATAACTTCTTGTAAAATTACAGATTCCTGTAGAATTACAGGAACTTGTTTCCGTGAATAAATGGTTAACAGATTCCACTACTCCCTTAACGACGGCGGCACTACCTATTCATATATGTATTTATGAATACAGTCAAAGCTCCCTAACTCGAACTCCTATAACTCGAAGTTGCTTGCTGTCCCCTGCAGTTGCCTAGCGTTTCGCATTGATTTTTCGCTCTTCATCTCGAATTTCTATAACTCTAAGAATTCTATAACTCGAAAATTTCTATATCTCGAAATAAATTTGACGAAGAAAGGACTAACAAAGCTCAATAACTCGAATTTTTACGACAAATCCCCACCTTTTCATGTTTCCAGCGACGCTGCTTCTGGTAATCCCCTTCTTCGGATCTGAGACAATAATGCTACGCTCTTCAGTTTAGTGTTTTCATTAATTTAGTCGTATTGTCTTTACATACGTATAAATTTCCATCAACTTAAAAGTCTTACAGTCCAACAAAAGCTTGAAATTAAAAAAAAAAAGTCGAAAGTGGTGTCAAAAAGGAAAATATTGCTGAGGAATACAAAATACCAGCAAGTACATTATCCACGTTTATTATATTAAATTTTAATGTGTGTATATTATTGATGTTAAAACATGGTTTTCACCATTCACTTACTCTCAGATTGTACAGGGAGATTCAGGCAACCCATTCATTAAAAGTTTACGGACTTCTCCTTTGATCATTATCGCTAACTTATAACCGCAATATATGAAATAGAAATTCAAAGAGAAAGTCCGTAAACTTTTAATGAATGGGTTGCCTGAATCTCCCTGTATACTTATTGAAAAAATTTTCAAAAGCAGACTATTACGATACATTAAATTGCAACAAGAATAAAAAATACATCGTATAAGAAATAATTAATTTATATGTACCTGGTTTATTCTAGATTTTTGCTTAGTGACAAAGCAAAGCGACTAGGTTTTTCGTGTTTAAACATCGTATTTAAATTTGTTTCAGTAGATCCGAGACGGCGGGGGCCTTTACTCGGAATTAATAAGCGAAATATGTGACGACAGGCCATCCGTGACTTACACCACTTCAGGTTCTTTGGCATGGGTGCGATGGGCAATGAATGGACTTAACACAGGAAAAGGATTTAAATTGCAGATAACAACCTTTAAAAGTAATTACACTTAAGTTTAGTTTAAGGCTTTTAATTAATTATCACAAATAATTAGTACACGCAAAAAAACACTAAGTGGATATTAGCAGAAAAGATTTCTGACACAATCAAGATTCATTTGAATCTTTTAGTAACAGCCATTGAGTTTTTGGGGGTCCTAATAGCTAACAGTATGGTAGTGAGTGCACTTGGCAAGTTACCAACAGATTCAAGTTCAAATCTTGATTGTATCGGCACTTTTACATCAATTTGAACTTTAGTAGGTCCTTCTGTCTAATTTAATTTTCAGTTGGTTATAAATTGTTAATCGAGTTACATAACTGAATTGGTTATAGCTGTGTGTGGACAGAGGGATGTGTTTGTAACTAACGCAACGCAATATTTGACTTCCCCCAATTATCCGAACCCTTACCCAGACAATGTTAAATGTACTTGGAGGCTTAAAACGTCGAGTATGCGAGAGAAAATTTTCCTCAAGTTTTCCAAGTTTGACTTGGGGCTTGTGGACGAGTCTGCACCTAACTGCGGGGGCGATCGAGTTGAAATTACGGACAATTTTGTAAGTATTTAAACCCTTATTTTAATTTAATTTTCAATTATTTCTTAAACCACAGTCTCCTTTACTATTTTAGTTAATTTAATTTAATAAACGCCTTTTCAGAATACGAAAATAATAGAAGAAGGCCTGGGCTCGGGGACTATTTATTCCATGGGGAAATCAATTCCGATTTATGGGGTACAGGTCAGTAGGCGATGTTCTTAAAACCTCTACATAATATTTTTATTTGTAGGGTAGTAGAGCACCCATAGGGACTCATCAGTATTGCGGGAAGAAAGCGACAGAGTTTGATTATTTTTCAGGTCGAAATAACGTCATTGTTTCATTCTATAGCGGTTCTGGTAATCATGGTAAAGGATTCGAATTAGAATACAAAATTATAGGTAACACGTTTATTTATCGTTGTTGTACTACAAAAAATATAATTGGCTTGTTAAAGGTTGTGACAGAAATTATACTTCATCGCAAGGACGACTTTTAAACGAACGAATCACAGGGGAATGTATTATAAGCATCATCACACCCGAAGAGACAACGATATCATTGTATTTCCTTTCATTTTATATGTCGGATATAAGCAGTACTTGCCAAAATACACACTTCGAGGTATTTTATTTACATCGCTACATTAATTTAAATATTAAAAGAAAGCAATATGCTTGTTAGGTTTTTGATGGTGATTCATTTTCTTCTCCAAATCTGGCTAAAATATGTGGGTATCGCATTCCAAATCCAGTTTTCTCAACAAAAAACAAAATGCTTATCCGAGTCAATAACAAAAATACCGGCTTTGCCTTTTATGATGCTATATTCGTAAGCACAGCGGAAGGTAGATTTAGAAAAACTCTTGAGGGCAGTTCAGAAATAGCCGTTTGTTTGCAGGGCGTGGATGTGGAGGTGAAATCTACAACTACAAAGGCAGATTTACCAGTCCGTTATATCCAAATAATTACAGAAATCTTTCGGAATGCGTTTGGAATATTAGAATCCCTGCAGGTTTGCAGTCGGCTATTAAATTCACTGGCAAGTGGACTTAAATATAAATAGAAAAGCGAACCAAAATAAATAATACAATAAATTTTTAGTCTTCGACATGACAGGGCCTTGCGAAACAGACTACGTTACTGTAACGACTTACGCAGACAACAGTCCAAACGATCATACATTCTGCAAAGACGTGAGTACATCAAACTGCAAAGCATGTTAAATTCACTTTAAACATTTCAGGAGAATCCAAGCATTCTACATTCATCCAACAGAATAAAAGTAACATACAAAACCAGTTTTAACAACGGTGGGTCAGGCTGGGTTGCTCAATTCACTGCACTTACAGACGGTATAATCCACACACACACATACAAATAAAGAATAAAACTAAACCAGCTTCTTTTACAGATTACATTTTAAAATGGTGAAACGTTCACTTTTAGTTAATATTAATTTAACAAAAAAATACTGATTGTCAATTAATTGTGTATAAAAATGTTTTTATAATAAATTATCAAAAAAAAAAGAATTGTTCCCACTTTATTTTTATTGAAATATTTCAGTGTTGCCTGACTTTTAATTACATTACGTTATTGATTGCGATTATCCGAATTTCCTAATTTTTAAATCATGTTTTTTCTTCTAAATTTATAACAGAAATAATTAGTAATTTATTTATGGTCATGTATATTGTAGAATTACTTTAAAAAAAAATATAAGCAATTCAATTTAATAAGATTTTTCAAAAAAAACAAGAAGTCATAGTATAGGCAGCTCAATAAACACAGTCGCCTGTATGGTTGCCTATATTAAGATATTTCTCTTTTTGTTAAAAACGTGATAATTTTTTCTAATTTCACTTTGATCTTAGATTAAACGATTCTACCAACTTCTTTAATATTTAAAACAATTTTCCATTGTTTTTCTAATTTTAGAGAATAAATTTGCATTCAATGTCCAGTTTTTAATTAATTTCGCCGACTTTTACATTAAAAATTCAAATTCTCTAACGTTGTGCAACTTTTTTTAATTCCCTGACCTTTTTCCAGGTTAGTAAGAACCTTGTCTTAGGTATTTCCTGTACTGAGAAATAAATTTGTATGTTTCATTAAAAATTTTATTCCTCACTTCCGATTCTATCAAATTAATATAAATATTACACACTATCATTTATACTTAAAACTCCGGTGATTGCCCCTCTATGAACAGCGACACTTGAATTCGAATGCAAATCTAACGAATATAACATACGTAATGACATAATTATGTTTATTATGATTTCTAAAAATTAATTTCATATAAACCTTTCTTAAAACTAAAGAAAAATATATTGTCTAAAAAAATATAGCAGTTATTAAAAAAAAACTGTTTTCGTTCGAGGTCAAAAAGCATATAAAGTTTGAAAAATGTTAAGAAAATAACTATTGGCCGACTCTATGAAGAAATATATACAATAATATTAACGCCATAAATAATGTAAATAAAAATATTTTTGTATAGTTAAACTACATCGGAAATTAGAAAATATATATATATATAAATAAAAGTATTAGATTTGTTTTTTTGTAGAGAAATGATATAACGAAAAAAATATTTTCTTTAACAACAGCAGCCATATGTACATGAATCAATAAAAGTAATATCTTTCTTATATATATCAAATTACAGTCTAAACTCTTTTGGCCACTCTAATAGTCGTCCTCCATGTAAATTCAATTCATCCAAAATCGATTTGATTTTGAACTATTAAACAGAGGGATACTTAAATTAATTTAAATTAAATTAAACCACATCAACTGGTTGTAGAATGAAGAAACATTTATGTAAAACATGGTAGACTGTTGTTAAAGAAAGCTTTTTTTCTGATCGTAAAAACTAAAGCATGATAGTATAAACAAAAGAAAAAAAATTAAGCCATGATAGTATTATAAATTCTTAAAGACTACGTTTAAAAACAATAAGGCAAACAACTTATTGTAATCAATTAATAGAAAAATATGATAGCATACTTAATGAAATGTTGCATCTAATTCACTAACACGATAATTGAACCAATAGGTCTGTTCGTTTGTCACACGTTTGTGTACACTTGGACTATTTGTGTCTTGTTCTAACCTCATACATTAACACGAGATGAAAATATTTTGAGTGCAAACTAGTGCAGCAAACGTGTGACAAAAGAACAGACCTAATAATACTTAATTATATGTTTATAAAAATAACGCAAAGACATCAGTCTGACTAATATAAAAGTTATACATTAAATATGATGGTGAGGGGGTGCAGGTGATGCGACTGCAGCAGCCTGTGGTGACGGTGGAGTTGGTGTAGTACTAGGACCCGTGTCAGATGATGGTACAGTGTGAGGTATTACTGTTTGCTGCTGCGCCCACTGACCTTGCTCAGCTTGTAACCGCTGATGTGCCTGCTGTCTCGCTCTAAATTCAGCAGCCTTCAACTGCTCTAAATGAAACTGTTGTCTCTCTGTAATCAACTGCTGCCTTTGATACTCTAAACCTTCCCTTTCTCTTTCCATCGTAGTTTCGAGCTCTTCAAAGTGTCTCAATTTAATCTCAAGCTTCTTCATTTGGGTTTCCACTAATAAAGCAACGAGAGATTTTATCTTGCGTTCCTCAACGGCTGCCAAGTGTTTCGCTTTTACAGCAGCAGCCGCCAAGGCTGCCGCTGCTGCACTCTGCATTTCACTATCACGTATTACTTTCTCAGCTTTAATATCAGATGTATCCATTTTCTCATCCTTGTCAGATTCTACGGGTTCGGCCTTCATTACAGACTTATCAGCAAGCTTATCTTCGCTCGATTCCAATCCGTTTTTCTTCGAGTCCCCAGAGTCAAATGCTTTGTCTTCCTCTTTTACATCGACTTCCTTTTTTATTTTATCGTCTTCTTCTTTCTCTGGTACAGTGCCTGCGATGCCGCTGAGTGCTAAACCAGCAGCCGGATCGAACTTGCCATCTGTTGATGATGCCTCTACGTTCTTCAAATGTGCATCCATTATAGCAGCCGGGACTTCGTCTTTTATGCTAGCAAATTCGTTCATGGCTGATTTTGCAGCAGCTGCAGCTACCCTCGGGTCGACTATAGATGCTAAAAACGCAACCGTCGACATGATGGGATTTCCTGCTTTGCTGAAAGGTATTGGCTGATAAGCTAAAGGCCCCAGTGCACCACCAGCCTCGGGGTCTTCAAGGTATGGATCTTCTATAGGCAAACGTAGGAAATGCAAAATGCATTCGTCTTGCGTTCGAGAACCCACATGCTCGCATACTTTATTCCAGTCATCCTTATACATTTCTAAACCTTCCAATAAAAGAAGCGTTTCCTGTTCCGTCCAGTCTCTTGCTAAAGACGCTGCGCTCTTATTTCTTAACGCAGCAGGTTTCTTTGAATACTGATCCAATTTTAAACCAAATCCGGATATTTGGTCGGTCAAATCAGATTTCTTAGCCTCTTGTGCACGGTCTAAATCCAACAAGGTCTTGGCTGCGCTCGGTTGGGATGTTTTAGGTGGATTAACAGGTTGTAAACCCGATGGTGTATCACACAAAATATGGAAATGAGATGTAGGAGGCGGTCCTATAGGTGTGGGGCGAGAGTCCGTATCGACTTGATAATTAATAAGGCCCCACTGCTCTAAAAACGCGTGCACTCGCATAATAGCACAAACATCCCCTGCTAAATTCCGACGGCATGCAGTGCTCGTTATGTATTCAGTTGGATTTAATCTGTATGTGTCAACCATGAAGTTTCTATAAGCCAAATAGATTTCGGGCGTCTTAGATTTGTTACGGCCGTTAAAAAATTCAGGCAAAGCCCGTTTTTCTATTTCGTGTATTGAATTGTAATCAAACCAAGCCGAGTATGACGGTACGATTATATGATGCGTTTGTTCTGTTACATTATCTTCTTGGCCATCATCTTGCGTGTTACTATCACTATTTTTGCCAGTTTGAGAGTCTTCACCGCGCTCTTCTACTTCATCCAAATCCGTAAGTGAACCGCCTTTCAACGGCTGTAACTCGTGGTCTTTTTTACCAGGTTGCCCTGGTAGCGAAGGATTAACTTCCGTGATGTTAGGCTCTGCAGCTGGCTCTTCCATATCTTTCGTAAGATCTTCAGATTCGGCGTCCTCCGGTCTTGTTTTCTTTCCAATCGCTGGGCTTCTTCCACTTTTCCGTTTTCCTGCCTTAAGAGGAGGTGAAGGTGATCGCTTTCTCTTTTGCTTTTTCCTAAAAACGGTATAATTAACAATAAATAAATAATATTTTTATAACGTGAACGTACTTATTTCTGTCCAAGTCTCCCGAAGGATTCATCAAATCTTCCACAGACATTCTCATTCTGTGCACTTTCTTCCGTCCAATTTCATCGACTTCATAGTCTTCTTCAGTCATCCACTCATTGTATTGATCTGAATCCAAAAGCCACGTTGAAGATACTCTCCAAGGTCCACTATGCGGAGGAGTCATATCTAGAGGAAGTCCTTCAAGAGCACCTTCAACGTTAACATATGTATCATAAGAATCTGGAAAATAATACCAATGCATCATGATCATTTTATCCCTACGGAGGCCCGGTCTTGCATATTCTTCTTCTAAAGGATCACAGTGTGGATACAAAATATGCGTGGCGGCTTCTTCTGCATCCACAACTTGTCCGTTTCTTTTACGTATGATTTCTTTTAACTTCACCGCAAGACTCTTATCTACTTCCGGTTTTACATAAATTATTGGCAATGTATACAGTTTGCTTTGGACCAAGCATTTCTCCATTGATTGAAACATTTCAATTAATCTGTCTAGACGTGCGGGATTCTAAAAATCGATAAAAGTCGATTTAATATTGTAATTGGAAGAAATTTAAGAAGAAATGCAAAGTTTCATTATACGTGTAAACACACAGAAATAAGTGGCGTATTAGTTTATGAATTATTACTTAATTGACAGTTCTTTATTTATATGAAAACTGTCAAATTAAAATTACATGCGAAACAAATGAATGTTTAGATGGCATTTGATTTTAATTCAACATTTTCATCTTTACGGCGATGTTGACTGTGCATTTGACAATTTACAAAATGCACAGCATTTTTATTAACTTTACGAGTTGTTCATTACTTATTTAGTCATTAAAATGAATGGAACTTTTTAACTTACTTTTCCTGGTTGTAAATCGAATTTCCTCCATCCCTGTTCACTTTTGTACCGGTAGGCAACTGCCATAATTTGGCAGACTGCGCCACCCGACTTAAAATCCATGAAATACTTCACGGGTATTCTGGTCATCGGAGGTTTCTGAATATTCTTTCCCAAGTTGTCTTCTTGAAATTGAAGCAACTGAATAATTAGAGACGACAAACTCTTGTTTGTGGGTGGATCTGATTGTATGTACTGAAATTCAGTATGTTAAATAATGCGTGTGGACAATTTGAAGAGAAGCATCGTTAGTTTCCATTCAACACGGGCCCATGTTTTAGTATAACTAAAACAGGCCAACAAATCCAAGTGGTTCACAGAGCAGTGAAACTTAATTTTCAAAATTTGCATGTTATGTTAAAATGCACTGAAAACTTGGTTAAATTTAGCGTCACGTCTCACCTTTCTTGCAGTCTTCTGCAACCATTGTTTCACTATTTCCAACGCACATAGCGTTTCTGGAGATTCGAAGTATTTCACGTTAGGACTTCCATCCTTTTTAGGCCCAAAAGCTATCATTTTTATCTAATTCATTAGAAATAGTAAATGGCAATAAATTCAAGCTTCTTTCTAGCATTCACAAGCGGCCGGCAGCTTATTTCATTGGATAGAATTATCTTTGAATCATCTGTCACACGAAACATTCTATTAAAGTAGAGGTCACCACCTTATGCAATTCTGCCAATTCTACAAGTTAACCACAGAACTTAAATTAGATTAGTCACCACAGTGAATATACAATATCGATCTTGTCTTCTTTAGCAGCGAATTCTCGTTTTTTATTTGCTAAAGATTCTCCTCGTTACCCTTGAAAACTAAAACTTCGTTTGAAATTCCCCGCGTGTCAATTAAATTCCTAATTGACCACATGCAGCGCTCATCTAGTAATTGAAATTTGCATCCGATAGAACATAATAGAATTAAGAAATAGAATAAATATACATTCTATTCTAATTTTTGCATAATGCGTAAGGTGCATATTTAAATTTCTTAATCAATTATTTAATTCCCGTATGACTTAAATTATTTGCATGAAATAAAATCATGGGCGTAGTAAATAGTTAAATTGTTTTTCGAATGTTGGTAGCGGCAGTTTTTGATAAACAAATCCACGCTATTCGCGTTTAAATAATTTTTGAATCATTTATCTACAGAATATATATATTATTATAAATAATGGGTATTCCAAAGGCGTATTTAACTAGAAGAGTAACATTTTCAGCTTGTCACCGTTTACACAGGTAAGACATAACCTGTATTTAAAAAAAAAGCAACTCCCTATATTTATTAAAAATTATTTCAGCAACATGTTAAACGATGATGAAAATCGCACTATCTATGGCAAATGCAACAACATAAATGGGCATGGTCATAACTATACAGGTAAAAATCCATATTTAAGTGTGTGGGCGTTCTAAAAAATTTTTAATTTGTAGTCGAAGTTACTTTATGTGGGCCTGTAGACCCAATAACGGGCATGGTAGAAAATCTTACGACTCTAAAAAAGTATATGGAAGCAGCAGTCATGGATGAAATGGACCATAAAAATTTGGATAAGGATGTCGCATTCTTCCGTGAACGCCCCAGTACTACAGAAAACGTAGTCCTGTATATATGGAGTAAGATCCGATCGTTAATGGCAAAGCCTGAATTACTTTATGAAGTTAAAGTACATGAAACTGAAAATAACATCGTCACTTATCGTGGTGAATAACAGATCTCCAAGCTTAAGTGTGTCAATCCTGAATCTCATTGCCAAAAAGTTTATATGAGAGGCGATGTAATACATGTGAAATAATTCCATAATTGTTTTGTTATCTTGTGTTAAGTACATCTTTTTTAAGTGTATACCTGTGAAAGTAATAAAGTAATTTATAAACTAGGTTCTGCAAAATGAAATAAAGTCAAGTCTGAGCAAGTCGTTTATTAAATGCAAGTTAAAAGCAGTATTCATAAGAAAGGTATCACAACATCATCACATCAGTATATTTCCTATGTATACATAACTATAAACGTATATACATTTTTGGCTTGACAGTATACAAAATATAAATATATTGTTACATACCTAATATCTAC
This sequence comes from Prosopocoilus inquinatus, assembly GCA_036172665.1. NCBI lineage: Eukaryota > Metazoa > Arthropoda > Insecta > Coleoptera > Lucanidae > Prosopocoilus > Prosopocoilus inquinatus. The sequence continues at coordinate 13,102,871 of CM069880.1, read as the reverse complement.
GGTTAGCCATTTTCTTAAAAACCTAAATATTAATAGACAACTTTTTTGTATATGTATGAATGTCATGCGTACAATTAGTAAACTTTCACACGCACCTGTTATTATGATTTGCTTAAAGTTTCTTCAAGTATGAAGAGGTAGATTTACAAGCAAGTCGCGAAATGAATTTTTTTCTTACAAATTAAATCAGTCGGCAGGTTTACCTTATATTACTAGTAGAATTAAAATTGTTACGAGATTCTTATTTTGATATAAATACAACTAATTTTAACCACTTTTATTACTCGATTTAGACTTATCTCTTTCTTATTGATATGTAATGGTACAAAAGGAATCTAATACAATCTACCCCCCCTAATATAAAAACATAAATAGATTATTATAGTGTAATCGATTCAGTAAGTGCATTGACTGATTTTGTTGTATCTACAACATTACATTAAATTTCATCACTAAAATCAACGTGGTATGTCTTTATTAAAACATAAGGTATACCGAATTCAAAATCATTTCTGGGCCAATAACGTAAAATCGCCTTTTTTTCCGGCCTTTCCTCCCGAACTGAAAAATATGCGAACAGCACGCAAGCTGTATAGGAAGCAATGAATATAAATATATGCCACAACCCGTGTAGATAGGGAAATTTTATCGCGGACCAGGCATCACATAGAAGTCTGTCATTAATCCAACAGAACACAGCAACCAGCCATATACTTATACAGCGAACTCCTAATCTTTGAATCCGATCATTCTTTTCCCTGATGCAAAACAATAAAATAAAATACAGAAATAATTCACACAGCCTGTAACAAACCTCCTCACTTCGTGTATCAATAACATTGCAGCTGGAATCCCCAAAGTCATTAATGCAAATGCATTAATTGCAGGATGAATAACTGCCAGTGCGGTTCCTACTAATCCTAATACAATTGCTGCGACTGTAAATCTCTTTCTGAAATTTTCACAATCTAGCCATTACCCCCTATTGTACTTAGCAAAAAATTACCTGTCATTGTGGATGAAATTCGGGAAAAATCTCCTGGGGAAAAACATTGAAAACGCTGCAAAAAACACCCATAGTATGGCCAGTTCATCCAGTAACTGACCAACGAGGCTTAACGTCGCATGGAAATATGCAGATGATAAACCCACGATGATCAACAAAACCCATATCAGATGTATCCCTGGATTGACGATTTTGCCATATCCACGGAATAAATGAATCAACAGTGGAGGCAACACGAAAAACAGAACGTTGCTAAACTACAAGAAATAAAAATTAATTTAAAAAAAATTTTGAAGGCAACCTTTTCTCTTGTCGAGTTCCAGATGAGATGCTGATGAAAAATAGCAGCCCTGAAGAATTTTATAAGAGTGCCGAAATGTTTTTTAATTCATAAAGTATTAAATAAAATAAATTAAAGTGTAATATTGACATGCAAACAAAAATAAGTTATTTTTTTTACCGTATTGACGAATTCTGCTATAACTGGTGAAAAAATATAATTTTCTTCACACCAATCTATTGGAGAGCTTCCTGGTTGTAGATTCGCCCACATATTGTCAATCTAAATGATAAAAAAAAAATAATTAAGTGTTAGAAATGAAAGTCTTATCTTTCTTATTGCGCAAAATATCGCAAACGTTTTAACATCTAAGTCGTTATCGAATGTTTATGATCAATACAACAACAATTTACTTGAATAAATTAATGTGGATAGATACCTGAAGACGCATGCAAATGTAAATTGTACGCACTAAATATATAAATAGTACTTACTCTGACGCCCTAATAATGAATAATCATACATTTTATTCAGCTTACGTATTTGAAGACATTGCCAAACAAATTTTTTAATAACAAAGAGCACTATAAACAAAGAATCTGACGTTTCATGTGACAAGGCCAAATACCAGTGCTACCAACTGCGCACACAAGCGCTGAACACTTGGCGAAAGCTTCTTCAGGGATTAAAATAACATTTTTATTTCATTAATAAATTACTTATTATTTGCTTTAATAATATCAGTAAATAAAATATTAAATTTGGTAAGCTTTGTATTTTAGCATTACCTATTTTACGCGTGCGCGAAAATTGAAGAAATTTGGGCCGCGTTAAGTAAACGGTAAAATTGTACAAAATCGTTAAGTCAGCGATCCGACTGAACCCTTTGACCAATCACCAATTAAGAAAAGTGATCTCGTGATTTGGTCTGACCACTTAGACCGTTCAGCAGCCTTGAATATTTGAGTGTGGATGTTGCTCAGTTTTATTCTAGACGGACAGTTTTTAATTCCCCAAATTGTTTTATATGTGATTTATGTCCATTGATGCCTTCACAAAACAGACAGAAACATTAAACTTTTCGTAAAGATTATAAATTATTCAGAAATTTGCATCTATTACTCTAATAGGCGTATTCTTACGTCAGTATTCATAGACAAGTCTTAAGCTCAACTTGAAATTTAAGTCTGAGTTCGCACGTGTGTAAATTTGCCGACGAAACTTCCCGAAACAGCATGTCTCAACCCGATTCAGTATTATCTTAACTAGATATACTATAGTTTGGAAAACTAGCCGAGATTAACCGACAAGTTGTTTATGAAATAAAATCGGAGTGTAAGTTATACTTTGAACTTAAGTGACACTTAATGTAAGTGTTTAAATTTAAAAATAGCACTTGTAATGACATAAATGTTTACTCAGTTCCGTTACATAAATCTAATCTGTTTTCAATAGCTTTGTGTCTATATAGTTCTAAATCAGTTCGGATCTGTACTGCTCATGCGCTCTTGCTAAAACCGCTGTGTATTTAGCAAGAGCGCATGAGCAGTACAGTTCCGAACTGATTTAGAACTGTGGAGGAACAAAACTAAGAGTTGTTGAGTACTTACTTTACTTTTACTCATTGAAGTTAAGAATATGGAGGAACTATGCAACTGATAACCGGTTCGATGACAGACCTTTATTGCAACAAAACGAACGGACTGTGATGTGGAGTATCGCGCACCTTGTCACGTACTACAAGGCTCAACTTAAATGATATTCCTGCATACGAACCACACCCTTAAGAACATTCACCTATGGACTACGAAACTGTCAAATAGTATGATTTGCGGTGAGCATCGTGCATCGTTGTACTACGACGCTCAACTTAAATGATACTCCTGCATGCGAACAACACCCTTAAGAACATTCAGCGTAAGGGCTGTCAAATGGTATCATTTAAGTTGAGCATCGTTGTACATACATGTTGTGATCTCTGATCCTCTTTATTTTTGCCATACAAGAGAAAGGAGTTCACGTCTGAAAATCGGCTCGTTTTTTGCTCACTTGTTACTTCTCCAGTTTCCTCTGAATAAACAATGTACAGTACACCCTCTTTAATCCGAACTAATAATTGCACTGGTTGATTCGGATTTTCGAAATGTTCAGATTATCGAACAAAAGACAAAATATAAATTTCAATGCAAACTGAATTCATAATCAATAAAACTTTGCCTTCCTAGGATAGTGGTACCGTAATGTATCAACCGTCATATGACCGCGAATGACGTCATGGAGCGTTGCGAAATAGCGTCACGTAGCATTGAAATAGTGACGTACATTGACGTAAAGTAGTCAAAAAGAAAACCAATGATCTGCATTTTTTTTACATGTTCCATAATAGTCCAGCTTGATTTGACATGATTAACATATTTGGAAAATGACTCGCCAAAAAAAAAGATTCCAAATGTTTTAAAAAGTATGTTTTCTTACGTGACGGTGACATTTCTAGCAAACCACTTGTGTTTAATGCCATTAGATTTTTTGTGTAAGGAATGGATATTTGGTTCGGAATTTTTGAAATCCCGTGCAGTCGCTTCCTTGGTGTACACCGAGATTTTTTTAATAAAGTAATTCAAACTACAAAAAAAAATGTATTCGTCTGGAGCTCTTCAAGCTTGGATACATCTTTCTCTCTCTCTCTGTCTCTCTCCGTAATTTCCAAATTGATTAAGCTTTTTTATTTTAAATAATTACAAGACTTCCTTCGAATTTTCTTATTTGAACATTTAATGTTTTTGTGACGCCATTCACCGACAATTTACGGCCGTTACTTTGTGCTACCGCTATCCTACGAATCCGAGACTATCGGTCAAAATTCTAATGAACAATAAACAGTATATTTAAAGGGGGAGGGGAGGGTTGTTCTAATTATGGCTTCGAATCTCCGCTGTTCGGATTACAGGAGGTTCGGTTTGAGGCATGTTCGGATTATAGAGGTCGTGCTGTATACAGGGTGATTCAGAATTAGTGTCCGACCCGTTGGGGGCGTGTTCACTAAGGTCATGCCAGTGCGAAAGTGCGAGAAATAAATCTATCAGAGGCATTTCAAAAGTCAACCTCCTTTGAATCCAAAATGGAAATTATGATTAATTTCTTACGTATACATACACAAGCGCAAAATTCAAATGAATGAATTGCGTATTATATAGTTTTTTCCGCAGAAAGCCATAAATAAAAACGTTTCACAGTTCCATTTCAAAGCAAACGCTAGTGTTTCGTTTTATTCCACGCGAGTTTATTGGCCTTGTGACGGAATACAGCTGTACTAGTGCCCATCAACCAATTTATATCGGAATCTTCTATGCATTTTGTCTCCAAAACTATGGATGTTAGACCCCCTATGCATATAACTTTTTGTTTTCTTCTTCTGTGTACTATCTGTGGTTGACGGGTCGGATACTTATTTTGAACCACCCTGTATACAAAGAAATGCCACGCTAAATTGATTTAAAAATATTTGTTCCATTGATTACATGTGAATTATTATAACAATTTTTTTTTTTTGTATTTTAGTGATCAATCATTTTTACTTTATTAATGTGGATAAACTCAAAACCTAACATTTTAAAAACAAATAATTATTTTTAGAACAAATTAAAACAAAGAAAAACGGCCACTACAGACAAGGAAAAGTAATCTGCAAATACAGAAAATCATTAAAGTTTTTTGTTATTGCGTGAACGTTATACAGCGGCGGCTCGTGCATACATCTTCTAATTTTATTGTGTCACTCGGTATATTCAAGTTATGTAAATTATTCAATTTAATTTTGTATAAATAAATTAATTAAATTATAAAATGTCAACGAATTGGAGGGCCTTGGACACATGTCTCAAATCACAATGAAAAATTCAAAATATTTTCAAATCAATGTCGATGTTTTCCCAAACATGTCTTTGTTGTCTGAATGTTTACAAAATAAATTACGCGTTGTGAAACGTCGTGTTTGCAAAACACTCTGTGCAAAGTTTCAGTTCGTTGATTTGATAACAACGCGTGTTACAAGAGTCCTTATCGGTTTTAACACTCATTCTAATGATTAAATCGATTAAAAAGAATATTCTGTTGCCAACAAGACCACCAACTTAAGGAAGGAATTATACCTTGTTACTCGTAAATTATATTTTTCCGCTTTGCTCGGCTGGTGATTATGGAATTTACCATTGAGTGCTTACTTCACAATTTTTCCATGAGCGATTCATTTTCAAATGTTAATATTTAAATAAGTGTCCCCTTAAAGCTGCGTTTATTTAATCATTATTTAATCGTAATTTACATAAGTATTTAAGACCCGTATGATATGATAGTTTTGAATACAATTTATTAAATTTATTTATTTATTTATATCATTGTAAAGCTTAATCAAAGACGTATTAAATTCAGTCATAAAATATAGGGTGTTCCATTTAAACTAACCGAGTAAAATAAATATCGGAGTTATGAATCACCCTGTGTAAAGTAACAGGTATATGTTCGAGATGGAAATTGTTTTCTGTTCCATAGAGGTTATGTAACGTTACTGTAAAATTTAAATGCCGAATTTTAATAAACATCTAATCTTTAAAACATCAAATATTAGCATTTCTTTTACATTGAAATGTCAATATCTCAAAAACTGTTAGGTTTAGGTACATAACATCCTTATAATAAATTTATCTACTCTTAAAGACAAATCGAAATAAACCATAATATACGGTACATTCCATTAAAAAAAAACACAACTTCGGTCTGGCACAGCCACACGGAACAGCCTGTATCATTATAACTAATTTTAAATCATGCATCTAGATCACAGGTAAGTAATAGCGAAAACAGATTTTCAAAATCTGCATTAATATAGGCGCTATCCACCGAATACGCACTATTGGCCTACCCTGTATACAGTGGCCGGCAGAAAGTTGGCTACATATAGGAAAGTTCTTTATTATTGATTTCTCAGAAAAATGTATTCTTTATAAAAGCTCCTGCAGATTTCCAAACGTAAGATGCATGTGTCAAAGTTTGAATCCCTCCTGTCATATACAGAGGAAATAAAAATGTTTGAAATCAATGTAAGGGTAAAGTACCTTTATTTTCCAGGCTATGCGGAAATTTTATTTGGAAAAGTTACTCAGAATTACTATGATATTTGATCTCAAATATGAAATCATGGCTGTCTACGATGAAAAAAAAATTACACGTATTTTTCAATTTTTTTCTTACCAACGTGTCTGTCGCAGAACTTTGAATGTGTAGAGCTGGACCTTTCTTCAAGTGTGACATGAACATACTCTAAAATTTGTCTTTTGCTCAATTGTCAACTAGAAATTATGATTAATAACATTGATACCCTAAAAATTACAATCTTTTTGTAGCCAAATTATTTTTTTCCATCGTAGATAGCCATGATTTCATATTTGACATTTCATAATAATTTTGAGTAACTTTTCCGAATAAAATTTCCCCGTAGCGTGAAAAATGAAGGTAGTTTACTCTTATGTCGATTTCAAATATTTTGATTTCCCCGGTATATGACAGAAGGTATTCAAACTTTGAGTTGAGTTTGGGAAGATGCAGGAGCTTTCATAAAGAATAAATTTTTCTGAGAAATCAATAATAAAGAATTTTCCCAAATGTAGCCAACTTTCTGCCGGTCACTGTATAAGGCCTGTTTGACACCACGCAGAGTACAAAGTGACAGAGAACTATCGGTTCAACAAGAATATTCACTATGGTAACCTCTCCCACTTTGTACGAGATTTGATAACAAATTAGTGGTTAGTATTAGTAGTGACAGTGTCACACAGGCCTAAATCAATTCATGAATAGAATCAAGCAGCATCATTTTAAATGATAATGTAAGATAGGTTTAACATGGTGTCAAATCTTGCGTGGTGTCAGTGTCACACAGGCCTTAATGCATAAATGCCATAAATTGAATTAAGCAAATATTAGGCAATTTGCAAACGGTTAAGTAATTTTAGTTGTCTATTCAATTTTTTCTTTAGAACAAATTATTAACTAACTAATAATTGGTTATCTTAATTTTTAAGAATTTTCTTTAAAAAAATATCTCTAGAAGGTAACGCCTGTTTTTTTTTCTTTTCTAAATTTATTATTATTAAGAGAATAACCTTGAAAAAAAAACTATTTTATTCAAACTTTAAAGAACAAAAATAATAAAAAGACTTCTGAAATACTTGAATATAATTTTTGGAGCTGTTTTGAAATTGTCTCCCGGAAATTAAATTAATTAATCGTGGCTTCAGATTAATAGATGGCGCTACTTACGTTTAATTTAACAGATAAAATAGCGACATCTTACGATCGCTTTTTGACCTGACATTGCAGAAGAAGCAGCCCCAAGCAGGGCTGAAACAGCTGTACAGAGGCTGCTCGAGGTTTTCACTGCAATCAAAAACGATTTGCACAAAATTTTTCTATTTAATTTAAGTATAAAATTTAATTTTTCGAAGTTGTTCCCTAATGTTTTTTTTTTTAGTTGTTTTGAAAGCAAAGGCAGTACAAACGTCCTTTATTCAAAATCGACCTCTATAGCGTAGTTTCCTTACCGCTTTCTAGTAATATTGAAATTGTTTTCCGGCAATAATACGCTCCAAAAATTAATCCTCTGTTTTAATTAAAAAACGACTCAGTAAGTTTATTTTTTTTTTACTTCGTATTCCGTATTTCAAAATAGACATTTATCAGAAATCTTTGAAGTTTTTACTTTTCTGAGCTCTTGGAGATCAAAAAAGTATGACACTCTCGATAATACAAATTTAACTTTTTACTTTAGACTATGAACAGGCGGCGGGTTGCTTTGCAAATCCCTGCAACCCCTGTAGCTACACCACTGGTGATAGTGTTTGTCTTGTCTTGTCTGCTTAGCTTTGCGCAGTCCCCGCTCATTTTGCCTTTTGGTTTTAACCATTCCAGGAATTTTTTACTAAGTAGAAACTGAGCTAGGTTAATCTACGGTCAAAACAAACATCCATGGCCCTGGCGGGATTCGAACCCACGCTTGCAGCATGACACGACCTCCACAGTCGGCGAGGCTAACTCCTGAGCTACATTACAATCCAGGTGATAGTGCTGAACTGAATTTATTTGCGTAAGGGGTGAGCCCCCTCACCTCGCGCAGCCGCTTTTAATTTCTAAATGCAAGGTATTAAAACCACCCCTTACAACACGTGACATCATTATTTATTTACTGGAAAATATTTACCCTCGGACGCAACCCGTCCAGTGGCGTCGTTACTGAATTCTTGTAGTTACTTACACGTTTTTATCCAGTTTCACACACTCGCATTTTTTTGCCGATTCGTTTCTTTATGTTCTAATTCAATCACATGCAAGGACGAAGAAAATTTTCCTTTCACAAGAAACCTTCAATTTCCAAATGGATTGGCACTTAGCCTCAATCAAACTAATTTTCCGATAAATATTTGCTTTGAAACGCTCAGCTTTCAGTTTTTATTTTTAGCTGCACGACAGTCTCTTCTATGAGGGGTTGAAACTCGAAACACCTGCATTTAATCCTTTAATGGATTCGCCGGGCAATAAATAATACTTGTCTTTCAGCTTTCATCTTCTGGTAAACATTTACTTTTCGTACTTAACTCCAGGGGCGTCGTGTCTTAAGTTTTTGTTTAATTAACAAAGTTTAATAAAAAAAAATTAAGGATTTCTCTTGGAAATAGTTCTAAACGTAGTTTCTAATTGGTTGCTTTAGTCCTTTTAGATGTCGGGGGTAATTTTAATAAGCGTATATGTACAGTTAGGTAATAAAGAGATGTCTCTCCCATTAAATGTAAATTGTGTTTAGAACACTATAGGTGCTTTCTTTCGCTTAAAAGTTTGAACCGTGTTTCGAATAGTTTGAACTTGAATTTCGTAGTTGTTGCAACAAAACACCTGACTTGAATTTTTGATTGACGGTTCATTTGTAAATAACCATAATTCAATCCAAACAAGTTTTAAAAATGGAGAGATTCAAAATTGTCTGTTTTTGAATCAAAACACGTTTGGGTCACGATTTTGTAAACGAAAGAAAACACAATTGAAGTTTGTTCTTGTCCGATGAAAATAGTAAGTACAAAGTTTTTTTAATCTCAAACTCCTGACGAAGCTATAAATCTATAGCGAAACGTTGAGTGTGTTTCCCTTCATTTTTCTGTCCGGTTTGAGATTAAAAAAACTTTGAAAGAAAACACCTTATATTGAGTAAGCAGAGCTAAGCGGAGCGATTGAGCTAACCGCGATCGATTGACAGTTCTGTAACCCTTATTACCAGCGTCAATAAGGGTGTAGTTAGCTTATAGCGGTCTCGAATAGGATGATCCCGACTGTACCTTCCCTTGCTGGCTTGGCAAAGTGGTTAGCGATACTATCACATTTTATGCACCATTTTGAAAGTTAATATCATAACAGTCTTCGATTTTAAAACTAAGGGATGTTTGTGAAAATGCATTTGGATGTTCTGTGTAAATACCTCAAAGGTTGCACTGAAGATGACAGGTTGGTTGGTGTTTGCTTCTGAATTTGGGCATGGTTTAAAAAAAATCAGTGATAATGTACTTGGAAGTTACTTCACAAGAAGTTGAAAAAAAAAGAATAAGGTGATTAGGCCAAATGTTGAACTATAATCGTGGTTGCGACATGGTCGCACCTTTGCACTTAACATAAAAATAGATAAAAAGTTTGGTTGCCAATTAAATAATGTTGTTTAAAAATAATTTAAAAAAAAAGGGCGAACGATGGCCCCGCTCGCATCTGAATCGCCCGATAAAAATTTTTTGGAAAATGCCTAATTTAATTATTGTTAGATAAGGAGTGAAACAGAAGCATTAAGTCTAACTGTATGTTTGAACTTTGTCCAACCGTCTGTCTGTTAGGTATAAATACAAATTGTAGCAAAGTCTCAGCTCATTTCGCCCTAAAAACGTGTCGACGGCGGCCGTTCAATATTTCCCACCGTTCATCCACGGCGCATGGTCACCGGTGCTGCTCTTCGCAGAAAGTGGAAGAACCATTATTTGATTGTACCGGCGCCATCGGTTTATTGAATTCACCCCGGAGGACGTAAGTAAATTTCTTAAATTGCTTGGTTTTTTTCACCCTAGGGAGTAGACTTGCCTCACTTCTTTTCAAAAAGAATGGTTTCTTTTCCTCCACTTCAATCCGGGCCCATCAGAATAATTATATAATCAACAAAAAAAAAGAAATTAACTTTCAAAATAAACATTGCAAATCAAGGGCGATAGCTCATGTTTTATGGATTTAAACAAATTTTCCGCGTTGTCATGAAAAGAAACTCATTGTTTGAATCACCAAAGAAACAAAGCACAATAAACAAACAAAACACGACACTTCTTTATAATTTTACACGCACTTTTATACAAACTTTGTTTTGGAAATGTATATCTACCTTTTAGGAATACCACATAAGCTTGTTCTCTAAAAATGCACGAAACAATTTTTTTTTAAATAATAATTAATATAGGTATAAATCCAAAAAATTTTAGGTAAACCCATACCCAATTTTGTAAATAATTTGAAATGTTTAGGCAGCGATTTATTTTATTTTTAATATCTGCCACACAAGCTTGTTTTCTAAAAATGCACGAAATTACTTTTTTTTTTAAATAATAATTAATATAGGTATAAATCCAAATTTTTTTAGGTATACCCATACCCAATTTTGTAAGTAATTTGAAACTTGTTTTCTAAAAATGCACGAAACAATTTTTTTTAATGTAATAATTAATATAGGTACAAATCCAAAATTTTTTAGGTAAACCCAAACCCAATTTTGTAAATAATTTGAAATGTTTAGGCAGCGATTGATTTTATTTATAATTAATTTATTTTTATTGTTACTTAATCGAACAAAGAAAGAAAATTAATTAATGAACTAACTTAGCACCCTGCAGGAAACTTGTGTACAAAGTTTGGAAAAAACGAAACGAGTTTTTATGTTTTCCTTCGCCTGCTACATCCGCTTATTTGTATTTATCTCGTTGATTACGAAAGCAGTTCCTTTGATTTCTGCAAATTTAATATTTACGAGCAGTTATAAAAGCGAAATGAAAAATTCCATTTTCGTTTTGTTTTCGTGAAAATTACGCCTGGCTGAAGGGGTTTCGTTCCGAAAAAGCTCTTTTATTGTGTTTCCCATTAAAATTGCAGACGTAACAGATGAAGTGGATGATGGTTTTATTACGGAAATAAAAATTTGCATTCGTGCGAAAAAATGTGTTGCACGAACTTTTAGTTTTCGTGAAAATTGCACCTCTGAGCTTGCGGGCGATTCCGGAAATGTTATTTTCGTTAATTGCATTTCTTGAGTTTTTCCCAAAAAATAATGACGCATCGAACAAAGTACGTTATTTAGCTACGCATTTGTCTTCACTTTTAATGGGTTTTTCTGAAAACTGTGTTTTGGGAGCTTTCGAAAAAATTATTTTTTTTTACATGCAGAAAAATGTTTTGTACAAACCTTCTTTTCTTGACAACCTCAAGCTCGGGGGCTTCGAAATTAGTGCAAAAATTAATGTCAAGTTAAAGATACTTTCTTTAATTGAGTTTCACGAGTTTCCTCCTATTAAATTGTGACGTTTTAAAGAAAAAACAAATTAGTTTGAAGTTTAATTGGTGTGAAAACTGCATTTTTTGAGTTTCTTTACAAAAATAATGACACACGTCGAAGTTATTTAACTTGGCATCTGTCTTCGCTTTTAATTGGTTTTTCTGAAAACTGTGTTTTGGGAGCTTTCGAAAAAAATATTTTCTTTACATGCGGAAAAATGTTTTGCAGGAACCTTCTTCTCTAAATGGACATCTCCTTCTTTTAGTTGTCTTGGAAAATGCCTTTTGAAAACTTCTAGCTCGGGGGCCTTCGAAATTAATGCAAAAGTTAATGTCACGTTAAAGTTACTTTCTCTAATTGAGTTTCACGAAAAGACGATTAAGTTTGAATTTTCATTGGTGTGAAAACTGAATTTTTTGAGTTTTTCAGAAAAATAATGACACACATCGAAGTTATTTAACTTTGCATCTGTCTTCGCTTTTAATTGGTTTTTCTGAAACTTGTATTTTGGGAGCTTTCGAAAAAAATATTTTCTTTACTTGCGGAAAAATGTTTTGCACGAACCTTCTTCTCTAAATGGACATCTCCTTCTTTTAGTTGTCTTGGAAAATGCCTTTTGAAAACTTCTAGCTCGGGGGCCTTCGAAATTAATGCAAAAGTTAATGTCACGTTAAAGTTACTTTCTTTAATTGAGTTTCACGAAAAGACGATTAAGTTTGATTTTTCATTGGTGTGAAAACTGCATTTTTTGAGTTTTTCACAAAAATAATGACACACATCGAAGTTATTTAACTTTGCATCTGTCTTCGCTTTTAATTGGTTTTTCTGAAACTTGTATTTTGGGAGCTTTCGAAAAAAATATTTTCTTTACTTGCGGGAAAATGTTTTGCACGGACCTTCTTCTCTAAATGGACGTCTCCTTCTTTTAGTTGTCTTGGAAAATGCCTTTTGAAAACTTCTAGCTTGGGGGCCTTCGAAATTAATGCAAAAGTTAATGTCACGTTAAAGTTACTTTCTTTAATTGAGTTTCACGAAAAGACGATTAAGTTTGAATTTTCATTGGTGTGAAAACTGAATTTTTTGAGTTTTTTTACAAAAATAATGACACACGTCGAAGTTATTTAACTTTGCATCTGTCTTCGCTTTTAATTGGTTTTTCTGAAACTTGTATTTTGGGAGCTTTCGAAAAAAATATTTTCTTTACTTGCGGAAAAATGTTTTGCACGAACCTTCTTCTCTAAATGGACATCTCCTTCTTTTAGTTGTCTTGGAAAATGCTTTTTGAAAACTTCTAGCTCGGGGGCCTTCGAAATTAATGCAAAAGTTAATGTCACGTTAAAGTTACTTTCTTTAATTGAGTTTCACGAAAAGACGATTAAGTTTGAATTTTCATTGGTGTGAAAACTGAATTTTTTGAGTTTTTTTACAAAAATAATGACACACGTCGAAGTTATTTAACTTTGCATCTGTCTTCGCTTTTAATTGGTTTTTCTGAAACTTGTATTTTGGGAGCTTTCGAAAAAAATATTTTCTTTACTTGCGGAAAAATGTTTTGCACGAACCTTCTTCTCTAAATGGACATCTCCTTCTTTTAGTTGTCTTGGAAAATGCCTTTTGAAAACTTCTAGCTTGGGGGTCTTCGAAATTAATGCAAAAATTAATGTCACGTTAAAGTTACTTTCTTTAATTGAGTTTCACGAAAAGACGATTAAGTTTGATTTTTCATTGGTGTGAAAACTGAATTTTTTGAGTTTTTCACAAAAATAATGACACACATCGAAGTTATTTAACTTTGCATCTGTCTTCGCTTTTAATTGGTTTTTCTGAAAACTGTGTTTTGGGAGCTTTCGAAAAAAATATTTTCTTTACTTGCGGGAAAATGTTTTGCACGGACCTTCTTCTCTAAATGGACGTCTCCTTCTTTTAGTTGTCTTGGAAAATGCCTTTTGAAAACTTCTAGCTTGGGGGCCTTCGAAATTAATGCAAAAATTAATGTCACGTTAAAGTTACTTTCTTTAATTGAGTTTCACGAAAAGACGATTAAGTTTGAATTTTCATTGGTGTGAAAACTGAATTTTTTGAGTTTTCCACAAAAATAATGACACACATCGAAGTTATTTAACTTTGCATCTGTCTTCGCTTTTAATTGGTTTTTCTGAAAACTGTGTTTTGGGAGCTTTCGAAAAAAATATTTTCTTTACTTGCGGGAAAATGTTTTGCACGGACCTTCTTCTCTAAATGGACATCTCCTTCTTTTAGTTGTCTTGGAAAATGTCTTTTGAAAACTTCTAGCTCGGGGGACTTCGAAATTAATGCAAAAGTTAATGTCACGTTAAAGTTACTTTCTTTAATTGAGTTTCACGAAAAGACGATTAAGTTTGAATTTTCATTGGTGTGAAAACTGAATTTTTTGAGTTTTTTTACAAAAATAATGACACACGTCGAAGTTATTTAACTTTGCATCTGTCTTCGCTTTTAATTGGTTTTTCTGAAACTTGTATTTTGGGAGCTTTCGAAAAAAATATTTTCTTTACTTGCGGAAAAATGTTTTGCAAGAACCTTCTTCTCTAAATGGACATCTCCTTCTTTTAGTTGTCTTGGAAAATGCCTTTTGAAAACTTCTAGCTTGGGGGCCTTCGAAATTAATGCAAAAGTTAATGTCATGTTACAGTTACTTTCTTTAATTGAGTTTCACGAAAAGACGATTAAGTTTGAATTTTTATTGGTGTGAAAACTGAATTTTTTGAGTTTTCCACAAAAATAATGACACACATCGAAGTTATTTAACTTTGCATCTGTCTTCGCTTTTAATTGGTTTTTCTGAGAACTGTGTTTTGGGAGCTTTCGAAAAAAATATTTTCTTTACGTGCGGAAAAATGTTTTGCAGGAACCTTCTTCTCTAAATGGACATCTCCTTCTTTTAGTTGTCTTGGAGAATGCCTTTTGAAAACTTCTAGCTCGGGGGCCTTCGAAATTAATGCAAAAGTTAATGTCACGTTAAAGTTACTTTCTTTAATTGAGTTTCACGAAAAGATGATTAAGTTTGAATTTTCATTGGTGTGAAAACTGAATTTTTTGAGTTTTTCACAAAAATAATGACACATTGAAGTTATTTAACTTCGCATCTGTCTTCACTTTCAATTTGTTTTTCTGAAAACTGCGCTTTGGGAGCTTTCGGAAAAACTATTTTCTTTAATTGAGTTTGTACTCGCAGGAAAATGTTTTGCAAGAACTACTTTTTCCAAATGGACGTCACCATCTTTTAGTTTTCGTGGAAAATGCGTTTTGAAAACTTCAAGCTTAGGGGCCTTCGAAATTAATGCAAAAATTAATTTCACTTTCTTTAATTGAGCTTTATGAGTTTCCTACAATTCACTTGTGATGCATTAGAGAAAAAAAGAATTTAAATTTTCATTCGTGTGAAAATTAGTTTCTGAAGACTCTAATAAGTACGTGTAAAGCTGGTCGGAAAAGTTGCAGCTATTTTCTGCATTTGCGTCTTGAGTTTCTCATAAAGAATTAATGACGAATCGATCCCCTAAGTTTCCTGTTAATTATCTAACGAAGTTCGTCCCACGTGAGGGTAATTTCCCCATAGTCGATCAATTCATCACACTGCGGCTTTCCGAGTAAAATGGTGATTTCATTCATTCCTCGTGAGATCAATACGTGGCGTGAGTTTTAAGAATGGCGCGACTTTGCGCCATTGCCGCCGAAAATTCGCATTGGGGTTGCACTCTGTGGGGTTGACGCATTCTGCATTCGCGCGTTCACTTCTTGGGATCAATCCTGGCGGTGGTAATCAGCAAATTTTTTTATCAGGTGCTTACTAATTATTGGCAAATAAACAGTATAATTAGAAACAGTTTGGACGTTGTTGCGTATGTGGTAAGCATATTTTTAATTTTAAATAAAATGTACCTAACACGAGAAAGTAAATATTATTTGCGTGTGATATTCTCATCAATTTATTTTATTGTTATGGTTATTTATGGCCAAAAACATTTAGTACTGTTTAGCACTGCATTAGAGAAAAAGTTAATACCAAAAGCAAATCCTCCCTGCGAACATTATGAAAACGTTCGGGGGCTTTGTTTGTTTATTTATTTATATATTTGATGATTCCAACTCAGATGTCCTACATTATGCAACGGAATTTATAAAACGTCTCATACGAACTTTGCCCTGTTATATTTGATTCATAATTAAACGTTAGCGTCATCTTTGATTCAAATTGCATTTGCTGTTTCGATTGTGGACGTCAGTTTTGCAGAAATTAATTGACCCAAAGAATTCTTTTAGTCACTTATCAAGATTCAGCTTCACAGAGAATATGATTAAAATACGGATTTAGGTGCATCTTTTAGTTGGACGTTACGAAATATTGAGTCGTCAAAAATGCCCTGTTATATTTGATTCATAATTAAACGTTAGCGTCAACTTGATTCAAATTAAATTTTCTGTTCGATTGTGGACGTCAGTTTTGCCGAAATTAATTGATCCAAAGAATTCTTTTATACACTTATCAAAATTCAGCTTCGCTTAGAATATGTCTGAAACATGGATTTAAGTGCATTTTTTAGTCGGGCGTTATGGAGTAGTGAGTCGTCAAAAATCCACCTAAATCCGTGCTTTAATTATGAGTGGATAGTATTATAAAATCTGAAATGTCACTATCTGCTTAAATTTAAGCTAAGTTAAAATGTTTCGGCCTCATTTGCATCGCTCTAGATTACTTTTAACCGGCGATTATTTTCCATAAAATCAATCAATCTAACAATCGAGTTAACTGGAGCTTAAATTTTAATTGAAAGTGGTGCAAATGGCCCTTACTGTGCACTAGTGTACATAGCAGTACATATTTTTTCGCAAGCTAAAATATCTGTATGTAGACTTATGCCTATCAATGAAGCAAAGTGTGCACTAGTGTATACCAGTGTAGGATAGATAACAAACACAGTGACTTAAAAAAAATAAAATTTAAACTCAAAGGCAAATTGTTTTTTGGTTAATTTAAAAGTATCGCAAATTTTCGTTTTTTGTTCCTTTTTAATTCGATTTTTTTTTACCCATAACGATCGATTCTTTCCCATTCAAGGTATACCAACCTTACCGGAAAAACGTACGCGTGTGGGCAGCATAAATATTTTAACGTTACGCGTGTCAGGTAAAGCTTTCATATTTTCTTCTTTATGTAGAGATCAGAGTCAAGGTTACCTAACTCAACGCCCAGTTCCATTCACTCAAGGTTTAAGGTTTCTCTTTCTCTTCGACTATTTATAAACTTGAAGATAGTAAGTAAAATCTATACCTTAAGTCACATCAGGCCACTTTAAATTTAATCAAATCCTTTGTTTGCAAATGAACTTGCAAATTACGAAAAGCAATCGCCTGACACACCCCCCGGTTTTAAGGTCAATTTTTTTTTTTTTTTTTGGATGAGAGATAAGACGTTTTAGGTCAGATTATCTTAATCGTTTGCAAGTGGTTCATCAAGTTCATCGAGACTTCGACGATTAATAAATTACTAATTTATAATATGAAGTAAATGATTCATAAAGACCCATTCGAAAGCCCTTTTGAAAATAAATTCAAATTTATAGTTGTTTAGAATCTGAAAATAAATTCTGCAAGACGTTTGGATTTAATTTATTGTATAACTTCGTGATTGTGTGGAGGAGTTGGTTTGTTTTATACTAAATCACTAAGGGCACACTAAGGGCGTAAGCTCGCCAGCCTCCTTGTCACAGATCAATACCATCTGCACGTGCAACATTGCCGCCAACGTTACAGATTATTTCATTTTACCACTAAATATAACGACGTATCCTGTTTTTATTCTCGCTTAATTCATCATTTATTTACATAATCGATTGTTTGTTACAAGTAAAATACAACTTCGGTTTTAAATTGTTGCAAATACCAGCGCTGTTGATATTATTCTTTTTACGTTCGATTTCAGAAATAACCATGAAAGTCAAAGTCTGAAAACAGCATTAGTTTTGTAATCAATACTTATTGAGTATGCATGAGTGTAATTAATTACATATTTGCGAGTCGTTGCGGGATTTTTTTATTTCGTGTTTATAAATTCCTGAGTTATAGTGACAACGAGTTTTTTAATCTTGTTAAATTAATTTGAAAATAAGATATTTATTAATTTGATACTACATAACTGATTTATCCTAGTACTTATTAAAAATAGAACTTCGCATTTTGAAAATTGTTTAAACTGGTTCCAAGCAGGTTTTAATATTTAAAAATAAATTTGGGGTTATGCCCAAAAGCCTCTTGGCACTTCTGCGTTATCAAAAGTGTATTTCGAGGAACTTTGCAATTGCGTCTACGTTCTATTACGTCTGTTGTTATTACCTCATGCCCATGAAATTCCCATTCATTTTTCTCTACGCAAATACATACTAGATCAGGTGT
Organism: Prosopocoilus inquinatus; assembly: GCA_036172665.1. Taxonomy (NCBI): domain Eukaryota; kingdom Metazoa; phylum Arthropoda; class Insecta; order Coleoptera; family Lucanidae; genus Prosopocoilus; species Prosopocoilus inquinatus. The sequence continues at coordinate 13,084,538 of CM069880.1, read as the reverse complement.
TTCTATTATTAAATTCTGCTTGCTTCGTTGATTTGCTACTTTTCTTTCTATTTTTGTTGCAAGTCAGATTGCGGACAGTCGAATGACACACCCCCGATATTAAAGGTCAAGTCGTAATCACCGTCAACAATTTAAAAATAAATTGTCGCGAACTGATCTTTTTTAAAGCAAAATTAAAATTCGAACCTGATGAATGAAAGTTCAATCATTAATAATCTTATCGATCAACAATATTGACTTCGCCCAATAAAAAAAGTATTCCGAAATTAAAACTAAAAAGACAGTTGCAACTGCAAAAACATTTATTTATTATTCAACAGCATTTAAAAATAGTTTAAAATCGAGACAGTGACAAATCTTGCTAAATTTCTGTAACAATTATTTATTATTTCATAGCTTTTATAAACAATTTAAAATTGAGACACTGACGAAAGATAATAAAAACATCGATCGACATATTCGAGAAAAATACATCAACGTACTTCGTTGTTAATTAAAAACATTTAAATATCACTTGAGGAACTTGAGTGTTGAAAGGGTGGGGAATCGACTTCCATGCTTTCAACTTCAGGTAGATCTATACGAGGATCCGTATCAGTATGGATTTCAAATTGGTCCATACTTACTTGTATTTCATTTGTACTATCCATTGGTTCATCGTAAAATTCCATCTGATCCGATTCTGGAATAGGCTCTACTTGCATCTCGTCAGGACTGGATTCCATTCGATATATATCAGGGCTGGCTTGCATTTGACGTGGATCCAAAGTAGGCTGAAGCACAGAGACATCAGGTTGTATTTCTGTTATCTCCGGACAGACCTGCATTTCATATGACGTTTCTGATGGGATTTCGAATATAGCCGGCGAGACAGAAGATTGAGGCAACAGTTGACTTAAAGATTCAAGGTGACGTCTTACTGCGACATCCACTGGATTTTCAGGGCGCAAATATGTCATCACCGAATAAATCATTGATGCCATTTGTTGGAGTAGTGGTTTCTTTGGCGGAGATGGAGTTGCAGTTTCCACAGATTCAGGCTCGAGAATGGGTTCATTTCTTAATGTGACTTTCGGGGGTATAAAGCTTCCGAATGTTCTGATACCCCTAAATAGATTTGAAGTAACATCGCACGTTATTGGTACAAGAGTTGGCCTACTAGATTGTGGTTTCCTTTCTATTGCGAAAATGCTAGTTTTTAAGATTTCGGATTCTAGACTTGCAATTGGAAGAACATTCAATGAAGGAGCCGTAATCGTAGTTGGTGGTACAGACAATTGGGTGCAAATTTCTATGGTATTATGTGCTGTTGTATTACCTTCAAATCGGCATAGGTATTCATCTGTATTGAAATCCAGATGAACGTGATGAGGACTTGCTGTGGGTAAAGCTTTTGGGCATACTTCATGAGTGCTGTCTTTTATGAAGCGAACGTTAACACCAGCTAACCCTTCTAACTCGTTGGTTTCCGGGTTATAATAACACGAAGCTCCCTTAGGTAATTCTAGGAAGACGGAACCTTCTCTCAGCGACTTTAACACTAAATAAAAATTGGGTTTTTTTATGCTTAAACTTGAAGAACTTGATTCAGATTCCGAGCCAAATCTCAAGGCCAGTTCTTCCTCCGAAAGAGATCTGGGCACTGCTGGTACCAGCGAGGCAGTTTGTATTGACGTTTTAGATGCTGGTACAGCTGATGTTGGAATGTGCACAAAAGATCTTGCCTCAGCATCATGAGGGCAAGGTGAATTTTGTAAGTATTTTGTGGGGGTATTTTTGAACATACACGCTCGTATTCCGTAAGGAAATTGTATGTGAGTGTGAACATCTGATTTTATTCTAAATACCTTTTCTGAATTCGGATCGCCACGCTCTTTCCCCACAATGTACATATCAACTCCTGAGTGTACGGTAATCTTGGGATAACAATCATATTCTTCATTTAAAGAATTTTTGGGTATACCTAATAAGACATCAAAGTTTCCAGGAATCATGCGAAAATAAGAGAACGTTTGTCCTGGCTCGGGAGTAATATTTTCATAGGCGGATATCAACATTTCAAAAAAATCTAATGGGTACAACAAATCTGATGGTTGTGCTACAAAATCCGATTCTATTTTAGCAAAAGGAGGTGACTTAACAAAAAGGTACTCTGGTGATCTGGAATAGCTCGGATGGAATCCTGCCATCACGTCATCTATTGATTTAATGTGGACGTGCGATATATTTGGATTAACTTGAGGCGTGAGGTCACTTCTGGAAAATTGTTCTTCCTTATCAGTTTGCTTACACATATATACTTCACCTGGGAGGTGGACGTGCGAGTGAAGTAGGTTTCTAATTTCCTCTCGATCCAAGCCTTTTTTCTCAATAATATAAACATCAATTTGACTGATTGACAAAAAGAATTCTTTGCAGTTATAATACTGGAATGCAATTCCGCGAGGTACACCGATCACTATTTGTTCAGAATCCGTTAGATTTAGATGATGGAAGTTGTATTCATTCAGGGATATTGCATCTGGAAAGGAACGAGATATTTTATATACTTTAGTTTCTTCCAATCCGCGTCTTTTTGTGGGCGTTGGGCCTAGCAGAGTACCAGTTTGTGTGATAACAGCTTTGTAGGTTTCTTCTGTTTCCTCAACAAAGAAAGATTGACTAGTAGACGGTTGGGGGTACGTTTCTTCTGTTTCCTTAACAAGGAAAGATTGACTAGTAGACGGTTGGGGGCCAGCAGGTATACTTTCCACCACGTCCGGACGATCTGGTCCTGGTTTCATTTCCCGTGAATATAGGGGCCTTGAACCTCCTTCAACTGACGTTGAAGGATACGAAGGATAAGTTTCATCGCCCAGGTTTCTTTGTTCTTGTGGCTCCTCCGGATAATAAGGTAATGCTTCGGATACTTGTGATCCACTGTCTTCAAAAACATCATCATCAGGAATACTGCTGCTCTGTGAAGTCACATCTTCCTCGAATTCAGAATCAGAATCAGATTCAGATGATTCTCGTGGAGGAGGATCTAATTCTGACGCTGCAAATAAAAAGCAAGTCAACTCCATGGGAATGGAAACTTACCCTACAGACTTACAAATTACTGAGTATTGTTAATAATTAATTGGAAAATTTTAAAGAGTTCTTATTAAATCATTTTTGGAAATGATTGAATTCTTAGCTTCCGGTTGGAACCGCGTGTCTCGGATTTCTTCTATGCTCGGATTTGTGCTACTTCTACAGCAGCAGCACCACCACCATCAGCGGTAGCATTGAGGAAGTTCTTATGCAACGAAGAACGAAACGACTACAGTAGAAGAAATCCGAGACACACGGGTCCAACCGGAAACCAAGAGTTGCTATCTTTGGAAATATTAAGATTTATAATAAATGGAAAGTGGGCAGCTTAAATATAAAATTTCGTTAAAATATTGCAAGCGCTTTAAATTAGTATAAAGATATACTGTTTAAAAAAAAATTGCACCCATTTTATCTGCCTGTAATTTTATCGTCTCTGAAATATTTAAGTAAATAAAAATGCAACAATAGTTTAAATAGTCTAGAAAATATAAATGGTCACGTAAATTTAATCTAGATACTAACAAGAAACTTATTCTTTCGACTACGTAATTAATAAGTACAAAGTTTTTTAATCTCAAACCGGACAGAAAAATGAAGGGAAACACACTCAACGTTTCGCTATAGATTTATAGCTATAAATCTATAGCGAAACGTTGAGTGTGTTTCCCTTCATTTTTCTGTCCGGTTTGAGATTAAAAAAACTTTGTACTTACTATTTTCATCGGACAAGAACAAACTTCAATTACGTAATTAATGATTAAATATTAAAATTCGTTTGTTATAAAATAAATTACGAATTAGTAGATGCGTATTTTGAACAAAACAAAATTAATCAAAATTTGTTTGAAAATAATTTAAAAACAATTGAAATTGTTGACATAAATTTTCATAAATCAAAGGATTTTAATTAATTAAACTTGAAGAAAGTAGCTAGTTGTATAATTAAATAATTAAGAAAAAAAAAACGTAAACGACTTTCAAAATTATTGAAGAAAAATAAAATATCCAGCCTTAGAATATTCAAATGATTTATATACAGTGTGTCTTCGGATGGAGTTAACTATCTTACTCATTTCGCATTTAAGGAAGAAAAGTTAGTTTTCATAAAAATTTTGCTACTTTTAGCAAATCCTCAGCCACTACGATAATTTCAAAGTAACATACAGGGTGGTTAGAAAACGAGATAATGTGAAATTTGATTAAAAGTAAAGCACTTTTTATTTGAAAGAAAAGTGATAGTATTACTGGATAAAGATGTTTATATTGCTCAAATATCTAATCTGAACGTTGTATCTTAAAGTTGATTTTTTTTTGTCTTTGACAACATTATTCAAACATTGACTGACAAATTCTTGATATTTGCGTTAAATCTCAGTTGCATTTGATACCTCAGATAATTGCAATAATCACTTTCATACCTGTTATTAATTATAATGAAGACAGATAAAAACAACTTTAAGATACATCGTTCAGATTAGATATGTAAGCTTCAATTGACATTATAATACTTTCACTTTTCTTTCCAATAAAAGGTACTTTACTCTTAATCAAATTTCACGATTTCTCGTTTTCTAACCACCCTGTATGTTATTTCGAAATTTTGGTAGTGCCAAGGACTCGTTAGAAGACGCGAAACTTTTTATGAAGAGTGATTGTTCTTCTTAAAATGCGAAATAAGGAAGATTACAAGTATAGTTAGGTCCATCCGGGGACACACTGTATAATATGAAAAAATGTTGGTGATTATTTAAAGTAAGGATTTTTAATTTATATAATAATAACGAAATTAAAAAAGTAAAAATATAAATCACTTCCAATTAAGAAAAAAATTCATTTAAAAATGAATGCAATAGAAAACGTAACAGTAATAACAACAATCTCAGTATTGCATGTTCTTCAAGTAACGTTGTACTTTATTTAATAAAAAAAAAAATTAAAGTTTCAAGACATGTTAAGTTTCAAAGTTGTGAAAAAAAGTAAGTTCTTAGATAATTTTGAATGAAAGAAGTTTTAAACATGTTATCTTGCTTTAAAATTATAAATATATTAGAAAAAAAAAATAGCATGGAATTTATTTGAACAAATAAAATATTGTAAATGCCAAGGAGCCACAACTTTAGATTTTCCGTTTTAGACAATATTTTGAATTTAGTTTGTGCAAATTTTGTAAGTAATCTGAGCAGTTCAAAATTTGGAAAAAAAGTTTTGATCTTGCACTTACATTTTAGTCGTTCCTCTTTTTTATTGTGAAGTTCAAATATCACATTCAACAATGTTCTCAGGGGCTTGAATAAATTATTATGAGGGAAATAGAAAAAAAAATCTTACGTTCAGGATCCTCTACGCGCAATCTTTTCTTCCGTAGATATCTAATTTGCTTTACGCCGTACTTAGGTCTTTTAGACATTTTTAATTATAGGCGTATTGTTCCCTAAAATAAAAAAAAAATACATAGTTAGTGTTGTCAATAAAAATGTTATTAAAGTAATTTAATATAAAATAAAATATATTTACTCACACAGATGTGTAATTAAATGGATCCTTGCAATCGGCCAAGAAGGTTTTCAACGAAGTGTAGATTTTACTCGTCAAATGAAAAATGTTTTTCTCGTTTTCATTATCAATGGTTTGGTAGTTTTTGCCAAGCCAAGCCGAACAGGTTTGCCCAAAGTATATTTGTTTGTATTTAACATTGATGCTGATGATAATAATCACCACTGCGAATTTTGTTAAATTTAAATGAAATACTGGAAATTTTATATACAGGATGTTTAATTTGGTTATGTAAAAATAGTTGTACATAGGTACATAATTAATTCTTGATAGTCATCAGTTAATCTGAAATCTTGAAATGAAGGATCCCATTGTATAATCGACTGGTGTGAGTAATATATTCGATAACATTTTTAATAGTGTCTCAGATAAAAATGACCTGTTTTAGATTTGAAGATTATGCATTTCAAGTCGGTGTTGAATGTTGAATATAAATAAATTTAGAGCAGGTGTGTAGGCAGGTTTGTCCCTTCGCCTTATCTAAAAGAATCCTTCTGGAAAAAAAACGTGAAATTCATTTTTTACTTTTTAACGTTAATCAAACTAAACCGATAAAATCGTTTATCTTTGTAATCAACAATGTCCGTATTCACTTTTATTAATAATAATTTTAGTAAGCGTGCAACCTCAGATAATTCCGGGCACGAAGTTTAATTACCGGAGAGATAATCGGAGAGTTAAAATCGCGGGGGGGTTTTATTTAATTAAACTTTGTTACTCAAGAACCATAAACAAAAGGTTTGAAAAGCTTGGATTTTATGAATAAGTGTGGGGGAGCTTTGTGCTGTGCTTTTGTGTGTTTTACACGAAAATTAAATTAATTTAGGATGTAGTCTTTTTTTTTTAAGAATAGCTTAAACAGCTTCTGCTGATGAAGCCTCAAATAGGTCTGAAACAGCTGTACAGAGGCTGCTCGAGGAATCTACTGTAATCAAAAATGATTCGCAACAATTTTTTTTTAAATTTAAACTTATGAAAGGTTTAATCCTTTTGTAGCTTGAATTTGTCTCATGTCGTTTATACATATTTTATGTTGTTTTCAGTTTATTTCTCAAATTGATAAAATATGTATACTCGATTTTTTTTCTTTTGTCTAGACTTGCATTACCCTTTCGTACTTTGTGATCTCTCATCTACTAGTTTATACCAGTACGTCCTTAAAAATGGAGTACCAAGTTCACATTACTATTTCAACTGATAATGTTTCCCTTGAGAAACTCATTGCGCAGAATAAATGTGCTCATTCCATGATATGGTACATAATTTAAAATGCAAAACGACATATTTTGTTTACCAAATTGATTTTGCCCGAACTGATTGTGATTATTTAGTTATTGATTATCTTTGGTGTAGAGTGTGGACGCACCGAATCGCAATGAGGTAATTTGTGGTTTAATTTTATTAAGAGTTACAATTATTACAATTTGTGTTTGTAGTTATATTTCATAATTTCAGAACAATTTTCCATCATTTGTTTGCTCTATTGCAAAAATGTGGAAAAATTTCCTGTTGTTGATTTCTAGCCCAGACGAGTCCCACAATCAGCCTGGTGAAGAAACTTGTTTATTATCAAAGAAATATTATTATAAATTAATTGTTCATTAAACGAGCATTGAGGAAGCTTCTGTTTTAACATTACACTTTCTATCACTGAACGATAAAAGAGTCAAGGTTTACTCTGTTGCTTTTTTTATTTATTTCACCTTTAACCACGAAAGGTTTGTTTACATAATTAAAATGTGGGATGATTCAGATATAATTTATTTTGCTTGGGAATTACACAACGTATAAATTAACTGTATATACGGAGTTGAGAAACGCTTTTTAGTTTATTTTCCTTTCATGATGGTCTTAGATAATTTTACTAAATCTTTAATTTCTTACATGGGTCTTTACTATTGGATAATTTACCCAAATATAATCCATTATATTTTTACAGAATAGTATGAACAAGAGTTCTTCCAAAGTTTTGCGAACAAGTAACGCTTTGCAGCGGCTGCAGGCCGGACGCAAGCATCAAACCCTACGTTGTTCCAAGTACATCTTTAACGACGAGTTTAGAGAAAGAAATTAACTCTAACCCTCCGAGCTTTCATCCCTTACACTTGAGCATATCGTCGCATAAAAAGTTAATCGTAAGCAATTTTTTTTTAATTTTGGAGATTTTGTTTTGAGATCTCTTTTCGCAGATATCATTCCCATTCCTATTTTTTTTTATCTCATACGGAATTGTGAAGGAGGATCATGTCTGCTTTTGACAGTATTTCCATTTACGGCAAACTTCTTACGGCAGGAACATCAGCGTGCATTGCAGATGCAATCACGTTTCCGTTGGATACGGCGAAAGTCCGTTTGCAAGTAATCAAAAGATTATCTTTTTTTTGTTAAACCCTGACAACTGATGGTGTCACTTTTTAGATTCAAGGAGAAGCTTCTGGGATAATACAAAATGGCACCGTCGCAATCATACGCACCCAAGCCCAAACCTCCCAACTTGGACTTTTTGGGATGATCAGCAAAATGGTGCGCCACGAAGGAGCAAGGTACTGATTTTTTAATTAAATAAATTCGTTGGATTTTAACGAGCAAAAGTAAATTGCGTTCTGGAGATGAATAAATAATTTAAAAAATTGCATTCGCCCAAGGGAATCAAACTACGTATACGTAACTTTGTGAGTGCAATTCCAACTCCAAACCCAGTTTTTCAAGCTGAGCCGATATCAACATTCCACTGGCATGAAATTAATCTAAAACCAAAACAGAGAAGACTTCTCTTAAATGATCTCATTTCCATCTGGTTTTCTCATTAAAGCTTCAAAGAAATTGATGAGTTTTATTAGTAGTAGAAAATAATTTCTCTCCCTCGAATAATATTTTACTTCAGTCCGGTCTTTAGATTTCAGTTCTGAACTTTAAATTTCAAACCGTAGACAAGGCGAATCAACATGTTAGGAGTTCGCAAAACTAGAAGCACCATCCCTTCTTCTTCTATCATCAATCATCTATGGTGTTAATGATTTTTCTTTTTCTAGGCAGCTCTGATCTTTAATTTCAAACTGCAAAAAAACAAATCGTCATTAATTAGAAACCTTTCTTTTCCTTCATTTAAAGAATTCGGGTTTTCTATTTTTTTATAATTGAAGATGTGGAATTGGTTCAGTTCAAAATTGAATTTGAATGCAAATTTTTAAATTTTGAGCAAAACGTAAGCTATGGCATGTTTTGCTACTCCAGTAGCGGGGTTAGTTTGGGGGGTAAGGAAAGCAGTGTGTGATCAAATTTCATTGCAGGAGTCTGTACAGTGGCCTGTCAGCCGGTCTGCAGCGTCAGATGTGTTTCGCCTCAGTGCGAATTGGCCTCTACGACAACTTCAAGGCATTCTACCAACAACTAATAGACGGTACGCTTACTGGCAGTTTGCCCTGCTAGTAATCGATCGTTGGCTTGATACCTCATTCAGTGTTCAATTCAAAGTCTGATCAAGATAATGTTGTGGATGAAGCAACTCTTGAAAATTTGACTTGGCTCGCGCACATTTTCAAGAACGAACCTTCACAACTTTATTTGAATGTGACTGTACATACTGTGAAAATTGTCCTTTTTCACTTACTTCATTTGTCTTATGTTTGCGTTTGTTTTTATTTGAATGTTTAACAAAAACATAGTGAATCGTCGTTAATCTATTTTCCATGTACCTGTTTCTGTTGAACACACAAAACACGCACGTCACACAACCATTTATTTCAAAACAAGCATTGGAACTTCTTGTTTTGTCTCCTTTAACTTTCCTCGTTTACCGGAAGCTTTATGTTAGTCGTTACAAAACAAGTCCAAAATTGTTGGGTTTTCATTTTAATCGTTGAGAGTGCTTCTGAATTTATTAGACATACACTAATACCTCATCACATTAAAACAAAGTGTGACTAATTTTCATTTCGCTGGAAACGTTGAGGGCTATGTGATTAACCGATGTGGTTTTTTCACAGGTAATAGTCGTACTGGCAGCCTGAATATTGGGGCAAGGGTCGCAGCAGGGTTGACCACTGGGGGGTTAGCAGTTCTAATCGCTCAACCAACTGACGTCGTTAAAGTTCGTTTTCAAGCTGCCATCAGTGGAAAATCTGCTGTGAGGTACTCGTCTACGATACAAGCTTATAAGGCCATTGCAACTCAAGAGGGGGCTCGTGGATTATGGAAAGGTAAAATTTCTATTATTACTTATACACTCAAATCTCTTTCCAATTTTGGAATGTCAAGCATTTCCCAATTTGATGGTCGGTTTTTCAATTGTGGATGAAAAACCAAAAACATGTCTTCATCTTCTCAGGCAGGAAGTAAACTGGAGGGTGGAAATCCTTAAGGCTTGGCTGAATTCTAATAGGCCTGGGGTATCAGGAATATTCCACCCAACCCGATACCCATTTAAAGGAATAAGGAAGGATTATTGTTATTCTTTGTTTCAGGAACTTTTCCCAATGTCAGCAGGAACGCTATTGTTAACGTATCCGAGATCGTCTGCTATGATCTGATTAAAGATACATTCTTGTATTACCACCTCATGAAAGATGGAATTGTCTTGCATTTTACCTCGGCTGTCATTGCAGGTAAGTAATTCTTTTGGCAAAGGTAAACAAAGCCAAACGAACGCATTTTGTCCTTTTCAGGATTTTGTGCAACTGTGGTGGCTTCTCCGGTAGACGTCGTCAAAACCAGATACATGAATTCAAGCAAAGGACAATATAAGGGGGCTGTGGACTGCGCCGTGCGAATGTTCATGCAAGAAGGCGGGAAGGCGTTTTATAAAGGGTAAGTTCAAGTTTTACTTTCCACTAAATTCTAAAGCACCCCTTCACATTGTCGTTTCGGTATTTGCACGATTTAAAAACAACTATTCACAAATTTATTTGTTCGATTCAGTTAGCTTTCAGTTATCTGCAGGGAAAAGAATTCAGGCCACTTAGTGTTGGACGCTTTTTACGTCGAATGTACTATGCGAAGCATCGAATTGTTATTGAGTGGAAGGGAAAGGAGTACGACGCGAGCGTTCGCACGTTATGGGCGAGGCTGATACATCCCGAGTACTAAATTTTCGTACCGTTCACGGAACAAGTGGCCTGAATTCTTTTCCTTGGTTATCTGTTATCTGTTCAGTTTTGCTTTATATATAGTAACATAGAAACATTTAAAAAGAGCTTTGCAAACAAGTCCCACCAAAAAAAGGACTTGTTTTATCAGGTGATGGGGATTGATTTGAAGTCCTTACTTCATTTAGGGAAATTGTTATAAATCATTGAAAATAATTGATTTTTATAGATCGTATTAACGATGATTTCTTTTCTTGGGTTAGCCAAGGTTCGAAGGCCTTATTTTTGCGTAGCTAAAGCTTTCTGGTATCGTAGATAAGAGATGGTGTGGTTGAGTTTGAATGGAGTCAAAATTTGAGTGCTTGCTTTGAAATTGGTTAGATTAGTTGAAGTGAAACTAATGCATAAAATTATTTTTCAGTTTTATTCCGTCGTTCTGTCGTTTGGTGAGTTGGAATATAATGATGTGGGTTACCTATGAGCAAATGAAACTGCTGGTCGGTAAATCATTCGGCAAGGTGAACGAACAATAAATTCTAATTTGACAAAAAGAAAGTCAAGTAGGAAAACGTCTTTTAATGTTAAAAGTATTATAATTTTCTAGATTAATTTTTATATTTATATTTATATTATATTTGTTAATGATAATGTTAAGTAAATTTGTAGCTAAATGCTTTCACAAGAAAAGACACAAACGTATTTAAAATAGTTTTACCTTTATTTTTATAGTTGTATTATACTTAAATTTTATATTACAGGGTATAAACGTTATTAAAAAAAATATAGAAACGAAAGTTTCGTTTTGTTTTATTTGGATTAAGTTACACATAAGAACTTATAATGAATATGAATATACAAACAAACCGGTAGGCTCCTTTTTTTTTGTTAAAGCTAAACCAGTTTAAGACTAAGCAAAAAATAATAATAATAATAATCTAAAGGCATCGTGTACGTGAACAATAAATAAAATTAAGTCTTTTACTGAAGCGAAATATCACTTGGAAATATGTGTACTTAAGTCGTTCGTGATCGTTATGTTTGTCTTTTTTGAGAATTTTCTGCCAGATTTGCTAGAGAAGTTATAATACTGATTCCAATATCACGCAACATTTTTATAGTCATTTTCTGTAACGTGAAATTAAATAGGACACCTATTAACATTAACAAAAACATTTTGCTAACCTTCTTGTTTTCTCCAGAACAATAAGAACATTCGAGTGTGTAGGAACATTTTATATCGAATTCCCTCCACATAACGACTCTACACGTAGACTCACGTTTTTTTTCGATGTTGTACCGACAAAAGTTTGATTTCATATTTTCGTTAGCACTTAACAGCTTGGGTATAATCTGAAACAAGAATGATTATTCTAAATTTAGCCCCGGACATGTCACTGCTTAATAACAACAAAGAAAAAAGTCGTTAAATTTTTAACGTACAGATATTAGCAACGTAATAAAAAATAAATTACATAATAGGAAGTGTCTGATGATTCAGCCCCGACTTTATCATTGTCATTCCAACTCTGTTTTGGGTTACATCCATAAAAGAAAAAGAATTTCTTCCGGCTGTGTCCATGAATGTCTATAAAAGTGAGGATGTTGTTCTTCAGTTCTTGTTTTGCATATTGCACCAGTTTCTAAAACAATTCGATTCTGAAAAGATTCGGTTAAGTTTCGCCGGAAAATCTTACCTTGGCGTAATAAATTTCCGGATGAAGTGTAGGGTGAGGTTTCTTCCAACATCTATTTAGATCAGTTCCTGTGATACCACAACGAGTACTGAAATTACCATTCAGTAATTAATTGAGGCTACATTTCAAACGAAAGTATTTTATTGGTTGGAAAATAAAAACGTTTAGGGTATGGAACGTGTAATGGATGGAGTTCATTTCTGGTTATTGACTGCATTTTAATACAAGACCTGTCCATCGAACCATACTAAATAATTTAACGGCAAGTATTGCATTATTAAAAATAATTACATGACAGTTTGTAAGGCCTTTAATGATCGTAAGTACAAAGGAAATTCTTTGTTTGGAGTCCGTTTATAATCCCAGTTCAAGAAGAACAAAAACCGTTCGTAATTTATTGAGACGGCCTTATTTTTATACCGGCACGAATTATTACTGCTAGATCTTGGCTGCTGCTTCGGCTGAAAACGACAGATTTAAAAAGAAAAATAACTCCGGCGACGACCGTTTTTTGCAGACGACGCACGCTTTAAATTTCTGCATAATTATCCGGCGATTAATTGCAAGAACATTTCGTCTCGTAAAATCGATATTCTAACCTTTATTTTTTTTCTTTGTTTCGCATCGTTCTTCCTATGACTCTATCATACTAATGAAAGCGTTTGTATTAAATATTAGTATTCCACGATGTATTACAACTTCCTTCCTTTGGAGACGGAAAAAACGGTTAGAAAATATACATTTTTATACTAAAAATTAACATAAGGTGCAATTTGTGATTCATCTACGGCGCTGGTTTATTTGCGGTCATTTTATTTCTTTTACGTACCTTGAATAACTTATTACCCCATTGTCTCTTCTCTAAAACACAAGATCCAATCATTCAGAAAGCATTCAATTACTTATTTAACAACTTTATATATGTAACTCATTTCTTTCTTTTTAATTTTTTTTAAATTTTTGTTCATCATCATTATACTGTTCGCTACATTAATTAATAAATCAATCATAGAACTGCATTCCTGGGCAATGAATTAGGACCACCAATTTATTTAAAATAATACTTTTACATTTCAATCGGATTAATAAAACTAAACCAAAATTAAAAAAAAAAAAAAACATGTGAGTGAATTTAGTAAGATAGCCTTTGGATATCGTTTTTTGATTTGGGGGTTAAATCTAATAATACAATTCTCATGTAGGTATCTATAAAGTTAAATTCGTTTGGTCATTGTAAAATGCGTATTTTTTTTAAGTTTGAACTTTCATTTTGCTTTTTCAAAAACCGAAAGACAACAAAAATGAATTACAAAAACGAATAATGTTTAATTGGTTTTAACAAAAAAAAAACTTTTTTCTTTTGTTTTTTTATATGCCAAGATATTTTTCCAAGAAAAACGAAATTTTGATTTTGTATGAATTTTAGTATTTTGTATTCCTTTCGAATTTAGTACATTAAAATCGATTTCCGATTTCGATTTTCATTAATTACAGAACCACATTTAATCATTTTTATGGCCTAGCGACAAATTGGATACACATGTCACTAAAAACCAAGTATATATTACTTTGCTTTCAACTTAACTCAACTTAATACGTCGTCTCGTAATTTAAACATCATAAAAGTTAAATTACATTTCCTGGAAATCATTTTAAATTTGAAAAATGCCAAGGCATCTGGCCGTATATCGTCTCAATAACATCCACTGGAAGCTTTCTAAACACTAAAAATTATCCAATCCAAACTTTTCACTTTAGGCATATTCCCATTACCTCTGACTGACAACGAGCGACCTTCATATCTAAACTTATGGTAACCTGCCTAACTGGAACGTGCACTCGCACTTTTTGGGCTTTTAGGCTCGTCTACGTACATAAATTTACTCACGGGAAAGCATCTTTTGTTTTCATTAAAATTAAATAAATACACTTCGCTACAACTTCACTTAAACTTATTTATTTCGTCCTATAAAACTAAAACTGTATTCCGAACTAATTGCAGTAGAAAACTTTCCTTTACAATTATTGTTTGTTCGATAATCCAAATATTTTAAAAATCCGAATCAACCAGTGCAATTATTAGATCGGATTAAATAAATCCTACTGTACAGACTGTCCCATTTTCGATGGTATTCTACAGGTATCTTCGTAAATAATGGAAATATAAAAAACTTAAGCACGCAGTATTGGGTCAACTTTTTATGTCAATTTCAACGGTTAAATCAAAAATTTGCTGTTTCTTATTGTTTTCGTGATGAAGGAAAAATTTACCAAATTTTACTTTTGTCTTTTTTTATATGCTAGATATTTTTCGAATTTCCTCAAGAGAAACGAAATTTTGATTTTGAATGAATTATTAAAATCACCTTTCGAATTTTAGTACATGAAATTCGATTTTCGATTCCGATTTTCGATCTATTTTAGAAAATTCAAAACAAAATTTATTAAATGAAATAGAATGTCTCGAAATTTCCTAAAAGTTGCAAACTTGTATTGTATGGTACAGGTGTCCTATTTTCCATGGTATTCTATGGGTATCTCCGTTAATAATAGAAATATAAAAGAAGTAATCACGCAATAATGGATCAACTTTTTATGCCAATTCCAATGGTTAAATCAAAAATTTACTGTTTTCATGATAGAGTCGAAAAACGAAAAATTACCAAATCTTCAAATGCAAAAAACATTTTTAATTTAAAAGACATGATAATAATACTTTTTATTCGGGTTTTAACATTGATCATGGTTTCTTAATTAAATCACATAGTCGAGATACGAACCCAAACTTTGTTTTTTAAATGGAAATCATAGTTGGCTTTGCCATCATTAAAAAGAGTAGTTTTCAGGCTTTTGAAAAATATATAATATGTTGGTATTATTTTTAAAAATGGCCCAGCTTTTGTCTCTTACTTTTATGCTAGACAGTTTTCGAATTTTCCCAAGAAAAACGAAATTTTGATTTTGAATGAATTATTAAAATCTCCTTTCGAATTTGGTACATTAAATTCGATTTCCGATTCCGATTTTCGATCCATTTTAGAAAATTCAAAACAAAATTTATTAAATTAAATAAAATGTCTTAAAATTTCCTGAGAGTTGCAAACTTGTATTGTACAGGGTATCCCATTTTCGATGGTATTCTATGGGTATCTCCGTTAATAATGGAAACATAAAAAACTTAAGCACGCAGTATTCGGTCAACTTTTTAAGCCAATTTCAATGATTAAATCAAAAATTTGCTGTCTCTTACTGTTTTCGTGATAGAGTCGAAAAACGAAAAATTCACTAAACCTTCACATGCAAATAACTTTTTTATTTTTAAAGATATTAAAAAATGATAATTACACTTTTCATTCGACTTCTAACGCAGATCTCGGTTTCTTAATTAAATCACATGAGAAGTTCATAGTAGTCGAGATACGAACCCAAACTTTGTTTTTTAAATGGAAGTCATAGTTGGCTTTGACATCATTAAAAAAGAGTATTTCTTCAAGCTTTCGAAAAATATATATGTTCGTATTATTTTTGAAAATAGCCGAGCTGTAAGCAAATTAATCTATTTGTTACTTTTATGCGAAATATAGTAGTCCTTGATTCAGTTTTTCAATTTTCTGTGATGTATTTTTTAATGATGCCAACAAACCAACAAAAGTCATCCTAACATGGCCTACTCTGAGTCTAAAAAGATCATGAACGCATATTATGTAATAATCTATGCTAGTGATGCGTGTATGTTTATATTTTTCATCATTTTCATATTTCTCCGTTTTGAAATTTACAAAATACTTGATTATAATTTTTAACTATTTACAGTCGTATTCGTGAATGTATGTGACTGTTGACATTTAAAACGTCATACACTTTTCTATTGTTTTACATGAATCAAGGCCTACTATATTTCGCATAAAAATAACTAATAGATTAATTTGCTTACAGCTGGGCCATCTTCAAAAATAATACCAAGATATTATAGATTTTTCAAAAGCTTGACAAAATACTCTTTTTAATGATGTCAAAGCCAACTATGACTTCCATTTAAAAAAGAAAGTTTGGGTTTGTATCTCGACTATGATGAACTTCTCATGTGATTTAATTAAGAAACCATGATCTATGTTAAAACCCGAATAAAAAATGTAATTATCATGTTTTAATATCTTTTAAATTAAAAATGTTATTTGCATTTGAAGATTTGGTGAATTTTTTTTGTTTTTCGACTCTATTATGAAAACAGTAAGAAACAGTAAATTTTTGATTTAACCGTTGGAATTGGCATAAAAAGTTGACGCAATATTGCGTGCTTAGTTCTTTTATATTTCCATTATTAACGGAGATACCAATAGAATACCATCGAAAATGGGACAGCCTGTACAATACAATACAAGTTTGCAACTCTCAGGAAATTTCGAGACATTTTATTTAATTTAATAAATTTTGTTTTGAATTTTCTGAAATGGATCGAAAATCGGAATCGGAAATCGAATTTAATGTACTAAAATGATTTTAATAATTCATTCAAAATCAAAATTTCGGTTTTCTTGGGGAAATTCGAAAATAATATATTAAAAAAGACAAAAGTAAAATTTGGTAAATTTTTCCTTTATCACGAAAACAATAAGAAACAGCAAATTTTTGATTTAACCGTTGAAATTGACATAAAAAGTTGACCCAATACTGCGTGCTTAAGTTTTTTATATTTCTATTGTTTACGGAGATACCTATAGAATACCATCGAAAATGGGAACAGCCTGTACAGTAGGATTTATTTAATCTGAACTAATAATTGCACTAGTTGATTAGGATTTTTAAAATAATTGGATTATCGAACAAACTATAATTATAAAGGAAAGTTTTCTACTGCAATTAGTTCGGAATTCAGTTTTAGTTTTATAGGACGAAATAAATAAGTTTAAGTGAAGTTGTAGCGAAGTGTATTTATTTAATTTTAATGAAAACAAAAGATGCTTTCCCGTGAGTAAATTTATGTACGTAGACGAGCCTAAAAGCCCAAGAAGTGCGTGTGCACGTTCCAGTTAGGCAGGTTACCATAAGTTTATATATGAAGGTCGCTCGTTGTCAGTCAGAAGAGGTAATGGGAATACGCCTAAAGTGAAAAGTTTGGATTGGATGATTTTTAGTGTTTAGAAACCTTCGAGTGGATGTTATTGAGACGATATACGGCCAGATGCCTTGGCATTTTTCAAATTTAAAATGATTTCCAAGAAATGTAATTTAGCTTTTATGATGTTTAAAGTACGAGACGACGTATTAAGTTGAGTTAAGTTGAAAGCGAAGTAATATATTCTTGGTTTTTAATGACATGTATATCCAATTTGTCGCTAGGCCATAAAAATTATTTAATGTGGTTCTGTAATTAATGATGGGATGGGATTTGGTTTAAAAATGGCACCGCACAGTGTTGCATTTTCAAGTAACCGTGCAAATTTACAGACTTTTTATAATACCTCGTCGCGTCACGACTGTAAGCCGCCTATTATAGGTAAATAAACATGCTACCTGCATTGTTCGACGACTACAGTCTATAAAAAATACACCTGCTTACATCTCAAATATCTGGCCGCGGGGTTACAAACGTGTTACTTTACTTTGTAAATAATGGCACTAAATACAGCATTCCTGTTTTGAGTTCTATCTTTCCATTTTAATGCGCGTTCTCTAAAATATCTTCCATCTCCGAGAACGACTTTAAATAAAATTAAATCTCGATTTACGCGAATTTTTGAAAACGCTCTCCGTACTTATCGAATTAATCTGCTAAACGCATCATAAGGTGTAGAAGACGAAGAAGGAGGAGGAGGAACGATGCACCTATTTCATTCGCGCCTTAAAAAAATTGACCCGTTTCCCTTGAAGTAAATGCAGTTGCAAATCGACTCGAAAATATCTTTGCGTTTTTGGCTCGATTTGCTTGCTGCTGGTTTAAACATCGACTTAAACCAAAACAAGTCTCACATATTTTTCAAGCATCTAACAAAAAAATTCATTTCAATTAAAATTTAATTAATCCACATGTCTTTTTATTACAATTACAATAATAACGCATTTCTTTTATTCTTCTTGTCATTTTATTTCTAGGCAATTATTCAAAATAACAAACATCGCAATAGCTTTTGTAGCATTTGTATTTACAACGAACATATATTTTTTTTTAATTTAACGAGCGATGTTACATCGTTTCACATACACATGTTGTACTTTTATGTACATACAACAAACGTGCATATGCATATTATGTTTAAAATAAAACTAGTTTGGAAAACGATGTGTGGGATGTCTTTCTATTAGTCTGTTCAGTATTTTGGATTTGGGTTATGCCCAAGACAAGACAGTCAAGAGAAAATGTTATTTTAAACGTGTAAACAAACGCTGTTCATGGACATAGAAGAGGAGGAGCACTTTTAGATCAAGTTCGTTGTAACTCGCTACTAATTACATAGTTCATTAATAATGGGTGGATGGACTTTAACACCGAACACTAGATTTAGCGTAATTGCCAGTTGTTAAATAAAATTTATACTTCGGGACTTAACAGAGACGCGCAAATGATGATGGATGCAGGCGCGTTATCTAATTGCGAAATCCACTCGTTATTTTGCGTTTTGAATTTTTAATTCGCTGTTTAACTAAGGCGTAGATATTATCTGCGAAAATTATTAACACGGCGTACTTGGATCACGCCTTTTCTGTTTTATTCTTCAACTCGCATTCATTTTTTGAATGTGTGCAGAATTCCATGGAATCAAATTTGTTCTTGTCAAGAGATATCATCTTTCAAAAATCCTATTCAAGCAGACTTTTGCCCAATTTATTATCTGAAGGACAATATAGAATCTAGTTTACAAAGACTAAAGTCTTTCACATTCAAATATTTAGTTCTGAATGACAATGATGATGAAGACCTTGAGAAATCTGACATTTGCTTTTTCAATATTAATACAATAACAAGTATGCAAGATCTTGAAACTCTTTTTAATTTAACCAAACTTTACGAAAGTTCAACGAAGGAAGGAAAAATAGGTAATGTAATACTCCTCGGGTACACCCTGTATACTGCATACTAACGGTGGATTTCACAAAAGACTTGTTAATCAGCGATTAATTTAATTCTCTGATTAAGGACGAAGTTAAAAATAGATTTGAAACAACCAATTATATTGTTTCACCCAACCAATCACGCTGTTAAATTAAATAATTTTTGTGAAACTGGGGGTAAGATTTCAACGTAAAATATTACTACTGGGAGTAACTTTTGCTTGTTAATTAATTTCACTTTAAACTCTTGTAACATTTTAGTTATTGCATTTTTACCAAAAATTTATTAAGAAAAAAATCTTTAATTTGATCTCCCCTAGCTACCCTTCTCCTACCTACCTCCTCCGTAGGTTATGAGACACCCAGTATACGTATACCGTTGTTACATAGAAATATGTATACGAAAGTAAAATAAAGATGTGAAAAATTCTTTTCAGGTAATGATTTTTATTTTTAGATGTTTTTGGATTGTGCTAGTTCAAAGTTCTGAAATGTGGTTGATCTTTTTTGTAGTTGAAGCTGATGTGCTTGGAATTTGATATCGCATCAAACAAAAACCTGAAACGTTTCAGTGCTTCGTGCAACTGAAAACTGTAAAAATAAAATTCGCGATCGGAATTTAAATTAAAAGTTTTTAGTCTCGCCCGACGCCGATGGAAGAGAGAAAAAAAAATATGAAAGACACGAAACAGATTAAAAATAAAATCAATGAACTTTGCTTGCATAACAATGACAAGATCACGGCCACCGCAACATTGTTCGGCATTGTAATAGAAAGTCCGGCGTCTAACTAGAAACGTTTGCTCATTTTCCAGCTGAACGTTTATTAAAAAATAACCAACCGGCCAATGAACTGATAATCTATTGCTTTTAGTATTTCTCACTCCTAACGAATAACTAACGGCGTTTTTTGGCGATTATTTCATTCCAATTAGTATCGATTCAAAAAATATTTTACAGTTTAGGCTCATTAATGAACCGGAAAAGACGAACGAATATGCAAAATGTGGCAATTAAGGTTTTAGTGAGGATGAGGTCAGAAACTCATAAAATTCAATAAAGTTCATAGCACTTCTAGATTTTCGCTTTTTTTTAGCAATATTTACAAAAATTATTTAATAACCATCAACACAAACAAGTTGCTTAGTTTGAATACCAAAAAATTTTACTGTGGATAAGGTCAGAAACTTTTAAATTAAATAAAGTTCAAAGCACTTTTATACCGGGTGTCCTGGGAAGTACAGAACGAGTTATCATCAAAAGTTTAAAAGTTGATAGTCTTTTATAAACAGGGGTTATCTATACCTTATTTTTTAATTCGGAGGAGTACTGTGAAATTGTGGCGCTAAAAACGAGCTTTGTCATTGGTAGCTGGCCGGAATTGACCAATGACGAAGCTCGTTTGACCAATGACAAAGCTCGTTTTTAGCGCCAAAATTTCAAAGTACTCCTCCGAATTAAAAAATAAGGTATAGCTTTTTATATTTCCCCTATATCGTTACAGTGAAAAATGAAATGAAGATGAATGGCCAAATTTAAATTCAAATAATTATCAATGAGATTAGTGACAGATAAAAAAGTAAATTCTTGTGAAAAAATTTTCAACGCAGGAGAAGCCTCAAGTCACCATAAAATTTTGTAGGTAAAGTTTCCAAAACCGTTTATTATACAATCATCACATCAGATTGGGTTGACCAGGTCACATGTTTCGGAAAAAAATCCATTTTCAAAACTATGAGTAGTTAAGTCGAATCCGCAAACGCCGCCATTTCCAAACTTAAATTATTTAATATTTAATTAATATTTATCGTAGAAACCATTGATAAAAGACTAAACGTTTATATAAAGTTTTTGACTTAAAATAACTCATTCGATACCCTCATGAAATTTGACCTTTTCTACATAGAGACCTTGTACATTCGATTTTTTGCAATCAATATAAAACAAAAACAGTGGCGTAATTTGAATATCGCAGAACTGTCCTCCTGTTTATAATACAAAAAGTAAATCCTCGTCTTAAAATTAAATAATGACTAATTTAAAAATTCCATTTTTAAAACTATAAGTAGTTAAGTTGAATCCGCAAACGCCGCCATTTCCAAACCTAAATTATTTAATATTTTATTAGTATTTATCACAGAAACCATTGATAAAAGACTAAACGTTTATAGAAAGTTTTTGACTTAAAATAACTCATTCTATACCCCCATGAAATATTGACCTTTACTACATAGAGACCCTGTACATTCGATTTTTTGCAATCAATATAAAACTAAAACAGTGGCGTAACTTGAATATCGCAGAACTGTCCTACTGTTTATAATACAAAAAGTAAATCCTCGTCTTAAAATTAAATAATGACTAATTTAAAAATTCCATTTATAAAACTATAAGTAGTTAAGTTGAATCCGCAAACGCCGCCATTTCCAAACCTAAATTATTTAATATTTAATTAATATTTATCGCAGAAACCATTGATAAAAGACTAAACGTTTATATAAAGTTTTTGACTTAAAATAACTCATTCGATACCCTCATGAAATTTGACCTTTTCTACATAGAGACCTTGTACATTCGATTTTTTGCAATCAATATAAAACAGTGGCGTAACTTGAATATCGCAGAACTGTTCTCCTCTTTATAACATAAATAGTAAATCTTCGTCTTAAAATTAAACAATGACTAAACGTAGAATAAAAAAAGCAACACAGGTAAAATACGTGGAATGATGAATGATTTTTTTGTTTTAACAAGAAGATGTATTGTTTTTTTTTTCTTGGGGGGGGGGGAGGGATGTAATTATGAGCAAGAGGATTATTTGTTATAACCGTGAACGAATGTAAATTTTTCGATTCCTTTGTGTATGCTAATTTTATGTGCGTTTTACCTTCGTTTAGGAACAGTACGAATATAAATTGAATTTATTTTATAGGCAATAAAATGGCGGCTTGTCTGTGCGGTCAGTTGTAAATCATTTCAGCGAACTTGTACTCTCGAAAACGAGAACAACAATTAGATTGGAGGCTAATACATTTAAATAAAATAAAATAAAATAAAATAGCAGCCGTCTGCATAGAGTATACGAAGTGTGTTTTTCTACTTCTTTTGCTTCGGCCCACAAAAAGTTATATTATTCGGGTCGATTTAAAAGTGAAATTTCGCCTTGGGCCATGATTATTTCTAAGCGCGTTGTTATGCTTGTTTAAAGGTAATCCAACCAAGACAAGTACCTGAATTGGGATACATTCTTGACTCGAATCTTCTTGGAATTTCAATTTTTTTTCATCTTTTTTTATTAACTCACAGTTCAATATCATTAATCGCTGTCGGAGACATCTCAGAACTTTCTTGCTTTTATTGTTTAAAAAAAAAAAAAGATTTACGAATTTTTCTTCTTAGTAGCAAATTAAAAAAAAAGAAGATTTCTTAAAATTGAAAAATACCTACGAAAATCTTTGTTTTAGTTTTATATTTACCATAGGACGAAAAGGAGAATTATAATAATAAACATAGTTATTTAAAGAGTATGTGGTAATTTTTAAATTTAGAAATCATTGTTTATCTCCTGAAAATAAAATGTAATTGGAACATGACGAAAATGCACCTTTTGGTGTTATGAGATGATAAAAGCCAGAATAATCAAATCTCTTCACCATAATGTTAGAAGGTGCATGCTTAATCATAAAATGTTAACTGCAATGATGATTTAAAAATTGAAGGGGGTTTTGAAATTCTACTTATGTTAGTTCTTATCTGTAATGATGTAGGCCTGTTTTTACCGTAAATACTAGAACATATAAAATAGCGACATCTTACTATCGCTTTTTGACCTAACATTGCAGTAGGATAGACAAACTGAAGCGGGATTTGCTCCTAATGAGTCCCCCATGCAAGGCGGCCATGCTTGCTGCAATGTTAGGTCAAAAAGCGATAGTAAGATGTCGCTATTTTATATGTTCATCATTCTTACATCGCATTTGCGAATAAATTGGGCAAGTCGTTTTTGGTCTGCAGTGGGAATGTCGAGCTACGTTTCTGCTGAAGAAGCCCCAAGCAGGGCTGAAACAGCTGTCCAGAGGCTGCTCGAGGTTCTCACTGCAATCAAAAACGATTTGCACAAAATTTTTCGTAAATACTAGATAAAACACCAGCGTCTTTTAATAGATGACCGTGATTTTCAAACTCGTAAATACAACCCACGTTTAAGACGCATACATATACTCTACATAAACCTATGTAGAAGAACGCAAGGGACAACAATGTTGGGGGATAATTAAAATGCAGCAAATTAACCGAGAAAAAGGAAAGGCGTCTAAATTTATGGGGCACACCATCCACATAATTTAGAAGAAAGTGTTCTTTTTGTGTGCGCACAGTTTTAGTTTTAAGAAGAGTGTGTAATTTTATACTTGGGATTTGCTACGCAATGAATAAATCATGCCCGTTTGAAAAATGCGGTATAAAAACCGTATACCAACGGCGTTTACACGAAAAAATAAAATAAAATAAATAAAGTAAAGAAAGCGCACGGGAGATAAGGTTGAATGTTTCCAAGAACTGGTACAAAAGAAATAATGTTTTTATTTTGATTTAACGTATATTTTATGCATTCTTTTCGCTCTTGTACTAACTATATTCTTATATTTTAATACCCGGTGCACATGTAGTATATAAATAGATCCAAACAAAACAATAAAATGAGGAGCCGGTTTAAAATTATATACTATACATACGATTCCACATGAACGTCTGCTGTACTGAATGTTCCACATTATTAATTTTATACATACGTTACAGATACTCTTTAAAATGTATTAATAAATTTACATATTTTATTGCTATTTTTTATTGCTGATGGCGTGTTATTATACGCCGGCGCTAAAACAGCTAATTACATTTTATTTAATATAGTTTCTTTTGTTTATGTTAAACTCTACCTTGCAGGCTAATAAATTCGATACAAATCTACGTTGTTCAAGTACGTTTCACTCTTTTTTTTCTTTTCTTTTACATGAATTCATTTACACAAACAATATTTTCATACAAAGGAATCTTGTACATGTATATATTTTCTTTGATAATTAAAAAATATGACTACATACCTCAAAATCTTTATAAATAAAATCCTAACTACAACAAAAATATCTGGGACAATAATACAGGGTGAGTCAGGAGGAATGAACTAAACTGCAGGAGTGTATTCAATCCGTCAATATAAGAGAAAAAATCCAAAAGTTGTAATCCGATTTTCATTTGTTTCCGAGTTGTAACCTTTTAACAAAATACCTTACATAATATCTTTTTATTAATTGAAGTATTCAGATCAAAAGATTCCCTAGTACACAAAAGCAGTTTTCAAATTTGGACATTAATTAATTTTTACGTGAATTACAAGAGTTACGATGTTTGAACATACTGTCTAGTTTTTTAGGTGATGCCACCTAACATCTGAAATAAAAATTCAATGAAAATTCAGAGATTGCGACTAGACTTTTGAATGTGCCGTTTAATTTTTATAGCAAATTTTCAAAGTCGGACCTGAAGGCAGTGCCTGGTTCGTTTATGCACATTAGACGTTGTTCTCCTTGAGTTCTTCTCTTCTTTCTTTTACGGAAGCAGCAGTATTGAACATTCGTCGATTTAATGCTTGTCGAGTGCCCATTTTTATTTTATATTCAAATGTTCCTTATATATTTTGATTTCGTTGTTCTGCATTACTTAAATACACACTCGAAAGATTGCACTACTGTGAAATGATCAAATTTCGTAAAAAACTGCATTTGTACATTAGCAGGGCCATAGCTAGGGGGCGCCAAGGGAGGCTGAGCCTGACCTGGAAAATTTTAAGCCTGCCCTACCATGGCCCAACCTGACATGAAAATATTTTAAAAATTCGTAGGAATAAAAACTTATGGAGCCTGCCCTTCACTATAATAAGCCTCCCCTGAATATTTAGTCTCGCTACGGCCCTGTGTACAAGCGAATCTGAATACGTCAATTGAGAAAAAATTATTATGTAAGGTTAAAATGTAATAACTCAAAAACAAATGAAAATCGGATTACAACTTTTGGTTTTTTTTTCTCCTATATTGACGGGTAGAATATACTCCTGCAGTTTAGTTCATTCCGATTCACCCTGTATAAATAAAGAGCAAAATTAATGGGAAAATATAGTAATTTTTATCTGAAAAATTTTCCCAATTGGATCTCTTTAAACTATCAAGTTGACTTTAGCTTCATTGTTGTTATTATTAATAATATTTACAATTGAAGTTGATTCTTGTCCGATGAAAAATGTAAGTTAAAAGTTTTTTTTTTTTCTTAAACTTGAACCGGACAGAATTATGATTGGAAATACACTCAACGTTTCGCTACAGATTAATAGCTTCGTCAGGACTCAAAAATAAATAAACAAGTTGTCAAGAGAAACAAAAAGGTAACATGATATTAAACTAAAACACGAGTTGTCCGGAATAAAGGTAAAAGTAACAAGAATTAAATTAAAACTATTTTTTTTTTTAAATAAATATAAATTAACAAATCTATATCCTATTTAATATGTAATGAATCCAGAAAACTACAAAGTATGTCATTTACATTTTCAGAATCAGTACGTTTATTAATAGATTTTGAAGACATTTTAATTTTATCCATTTCTATGAAACGCCTTTTAAAAATATTAAATTCACAATACAAAATGTCAGTATTATCATAATCAAGATTGTGATTATTTACTAATTTGAATGATTTTGATTATCTTTTTGGATATGATATTTATGTTGGTTTAAACGTTTTTTTTTTTTTTAATTTTGGCTTGTTTCACGTATGTTTATATTTGTAGACGATGATTTCTATTTTATTTACTGTATTTCATTGTATAAATTTATTGATTAAATTTGTTTTGATTAACAGATTAAACAATTGAAAATGTCAAGGACACAAAATAAAAGTAAACGCAAAAGGCGTTGTTGCTTTTTATTAAAGTACACAGTGAAAGTAATTTTAAAAATTCACACATGCTGGAGTAAGTAACAAGCAAGACATATAATTCATAAATAAAATAAAAGAACAAGTTGTCAGGAAGGCAAAACACAAAATAAAAGTAAGCGCAAAAGCTTTGTTTGTTTGTTTTTAATGTAGTGAAAGTAATTTTAAAAATTCAAGCCCGAGCATGCGCAATAAGCTACGCGAGTACAAGCCAAAAAATAAAACGTCAAATTTTCAGGAGGCAAAATACAAAATAAAAATAAACGCAAAAAGCGTAATTAAAAAAAAAAATCAAACCTGACCGTAAGTAACAAGGGGCGTGAGCGCAAGACAAAGAATTGCTTTCAATCAAAAAAATAAAAATAAAATGTTTTGTTAGATTTTCAGGAGGCGAAATACAAGATAAAAGTAAAAGCAAAAAGCGTTGTTTGTTTTTAAAACAGTGAAAGTAATTTAAAAAATTCGAACGTGCTAGCATAAGTAACGAGTAGAGTGAGGAAAAGACATTAACAAAAAGAAAAAAAAAAATTAAAAGGAAAAGTTGTTTTCTGAAATTTTCAGGTGAGGAGATACGAAAGAAAAGTAAAAGCAAAAAAGCGTTGTGAAGTAGGTAAGTAATTTAAAAAATTCGAACGTGCCAGCGTAAATAACAAGCGGGAGTGAGTATAAGACATGGTATTAATAAAAAAATAAAAAATAAAAGAAAGAAGTCTTACGTTTTGTTAAATTTTCAGAAGACGAATTGAATTTGAAAACGGTATCCATTGTTCGTGGGTAAAAATAATTCTGTAATTTCTTACAGGTACGAGAAAAAAAAAACGTGGCTTCACAGGAGAAGAACATTAGAATCTTCTTCAAAAATGACGACGAGGGCTTGGGGGGTGTATCCGGTAATCTCTGCACAAAACCAACGCGCGACTCTACACGGCCTTAGTTCGCGATTAAACTTTGGACACCACAGACAAGAATGAGAATCAAGATGAACGCATTCGGTGTTGTATCAAGTATTATATTATTTGTTTTCGTTAACACATCCAATAGTAAGTATTTAAATCATTTAAGAATTATTTTGTATAATGTGTTCTTGTTTGACTTTACTTGATAATACTCTCTGACCTATTGATAAAATTAGAAGCAATACACAAACATCTACTTAAATCATATATACTTAAATTTTTCTGAGGCAAGCGAATTTTTGTGATTTTTTTTAAAAAAGAAATCCTCGTCAAGTACATACCTTATTTATTTTGCTCCGTAACAAACGTCAAAACGTTTTCTTCTTAATTTAATTTTTAAAACCTTAAACGCACCTGATTTATTTGCTTGTCCGGCAATGATAATTATCCGGTTTCTCTTTCGGCTTTGGAAAAAGACGAGTTTCGTTTTTTGTTGCCTCACGCTTCGTGGATAAAGACTTTAATGAGAATTTACAAATACGTGCCAGACGAGGTACGCCAATATTATTATTAAATATTTGCGAGCGTTCCACAAATTTTTTGCGCAAGCAAACGATTTTTCTGATTTTGTGAATCATTATCGTCCTTGAAATAACTAAGTACATACTTAAGAAGCGGATTGGCTTTTAAGTTTAAGTCGAGATGAACGTTTCATAACAGCCAAGGCTATTGACCTTAAATTATCACCTTTTGTGTTACTATCGCTTAATAAATCTGGCAGATAAGGATAGAGGAGGTATGAAGTACTAGGTGTCGTTATTTTTTTAATCGCCGAAATTAATTTTTAATTCAAGAAAAAAAAAAACGAATGACTCAACGCGAATCGTACCTCATACTTAACTAAAGCGGAAATTCGAGTATAGTAATATTATGTATTCACAACACGTTCAAAACTCTTAAGAATACTTATTATGTTCCTTCCTTCTTCGAATTAAATATGATTGGTCTACGACGCTTCGCGCTTGGTTAAACATTCGCGGTGGATGTTACAGAATTTAAATTCGTCTGACCAAAGCAACATTAACGTATAATTAACGGTTTTTTTTTTTGTTAATTAAGTTTTGCCTTTCTTGGGAATCTCACGAGCCTGTTTCTTTCACAGCTCAAAGGATAACAACGATACAATTAGATGGGGTCCAGTACTTCGTGAGCCGCATGAATCCGTACTCCCCCGAACTAAACTTTTTCCTCTCGTACCAATATTGTAGATCGTTAGGTTTGCAATTAGCTTCGTTCGAAACCAGAGAAAAAGCCGACTCTATCACTCAATACTTAACGAACGCAGGTAACCCAATTATTATTTCTTGTGGTCGGCAAGTAGTTATGTTGAAATTTTCTGCAAGGTTACAATAAATATGATTTTTGGACATCTGGAAATAAATTGGGAACGGATATGTATTTGTGGATGAGCACAGGTCTTCCATTCAACGCCACTTTTAACTACATGAAGAAGCCTTTGAACGATGAATCGTCCGATATCCCTAGTGGTAGCACAAGCCCTCAAAGGACAGCCAGAGAAAGGTTGGTTCTGCGAAAAGGGTTAGCAAATTCTAATTTTTGGAATTCCAGTGGCGATAGTGGCTCATCAAATGGTTGCGTGACATTAAAAGCGCCGACCTTCGAATGGGACACTGATGATTGCACGGCGGTGAAGGACTTCATTTGTGAACAAACCCGTTGCTACTACTACAACTATGGTTCAATTCCTGTGTCCTCTGCGCAGGGGTAAGAAGGTGAGCCCGCACAGCGCCACACCTCGGGTTCTAATTGCATCAGCGTTTCACTGTAATTACTCATTATTTCACTGTTAACCAAATCGATCATTTTTATTTTAGAATTATAACCCAGGTGGAAGGTAGCATGGTGGATGGGCTAAGGCTATAACTTAGCTGAACGTTACTAATTTTCAAATCAATTTTTTTTTTATTCGCCCATTTTATTTTAGCCTGTTGTTACTTTCTTGCATTACACGATTCTAAAATCTTATATACATTTTTTTGTGGGCTTTTGCTTTTCTTTCTGTGCTATTAATGCGCTTCCATGAAGATCACCTCATTGTGATCCTCATGTGATTTTGTTTAGAAAGTAACAACCTTTTACCAAAAAGATAATAATTATTTTCTCCATGAAAAGACCAAAACGTCAATTTTGTTAAACTTTTGCTTTTTCGTGAAAACACTCTCAATTTCCCTTCTATTCTATAAATCATATAACATCGTTAAATAAAAAAAGAAAAAAAACTGAAATTTTTTCACCAATCAGTCCTGGATGGGATTGGATTAGATTGGTCAAAAAAGGCCATTTAACGATGTCGTTATGGGTTACAGAATAAGGTCGTTTTTAATTCTGCTCAAAAAATTTCCTTTTCTTTTTTCTTTCTAAACGGCAATTGTATGAAACGTTAAAATTTTTAAATTAATTGAAGAATAATAATTTTCATTGTAATAAATTGCAAATGTCCAACAAATTTTTGAATTCTCATTCCTGCACAACAAAGCGTAAAAGAACCTTTCCAAGAAGTACCAGACATTAATTCGCTGTAAAAAATGAAATCTTGATTTCGCTCCGTCATTTGGTTGATTTGAGTTACATGAATTTAAAGTTTAATTAAGAACTAATTCACGTGAAAGGATAAATTCTTTTTTTTTTTTTTTTTTGAAAAATAATTGAATTTTGCGAAAACAAAAAAAACGGATGAAAATCTGAAGAAGTTATTATTTAGATGTATTTACTCAGGTTCCAATCATGTGTAATTTATTATTAAAATCAGAACCATTCTGTTTTGCCATAAATAAATCTCATTATGATAATATTTAAATCGTTAAATACATAAGCAAGAAGATTTATGAAGTACCAGTTAAATCTAGCAATAATTCAAAAATTCTTTTAAGCTTGTCTTTGGAATCATAATTTTAATAAGTAAGGTAGTGATCGTTAAATGTTCGCGTGTTTATTACGAGTAGTAAACGTAGAAGGAATAAATTAATGTCTGGGCAAAGTTGTTTAAAAAAATGTAGTCCAATCCGGCAAGGTTGTAAAAAGAGTAGGTATAGATATTTGTAATGCATTTTTCATAGGCGGTTTTCTTTGCAGTAAACCAGTTTATTCAACAACTATAAGACCGTACACGTCATCCCCGGCATCAGAACAACATAACAAATTCGTTCCTGTGGGCATTAACGACCTTCTAAGTAAATATCGCAGAACCACTTCGACTCCAGAAAAATCCGTAGATGACGTGGACGTTCGTACTCGAGTCCTGCCGGCCGAAAAGAACGACGTCGACATAGAACAATCCACGAATGGTCCTTATGATTCAAATTTCCACTCAAACGTCGAACTGCAGGACGACCCGGTCGCAATCGTAAATCATCACGAACGTGATGACGATGATTATGTATCCACGATTGAACCCGATACCGTCACAGTACTTGCTCGTTCCTTTAATCCGTCCTCTAAGTAATTATTATTTTTATTCTTATTTATGTACTTTTTATCGTAAGTATTTGTAGTACTTCATTTTAACTCAATCATTCCATGTAAGATAAATGATAATAACTATGTGCCTTGTATTTCTAGCAATAGTCATATATAATTTTATACGCAAACGTTTTTTTTTAATATTTTTTTTTTAATCAAGTCCAGTTTAATATAGGTGAAAAATTGTAAAAGCGATTTTTGCGATTAAATATATTTTATTGAAGTCAAACACCTTTTTAATCATCCTCAAGAATCTGAGACCTTCGAGCATTCAAATTTATCAATTAAATTTTTCAATTTATTATCATTACAACTGAACGCACTGGTGAACTTCTGTTTCACAAAAAAAAAGAAGCTATTTTTATTTTCATTACAAAACACTTGAATCGATGACAAACGTGGATCTGTTAAAATCCTGACGCGCTGCTTTATTTTTAATATTTTATTTATATAAGTGAGTTTCATTTTTGTTTCAAAACTGCACGTTAAATTAAAGCCATTAGCCCAAGCAAGTTATCTTGCGTGTAAAACTAATTACCTGAACAAGTTCTAAACAATCGTTAACTCACTGGTGGCGAATTAAACATTACGGAGTGGGGGGGGGGTGGCAGAAATTCTGACCACTTTACCCCCTGGAAATTCAGAGATTAACTTAACTGCACCTGTTAATTATACCTCTGAATATAATATTGGAAATAGGATTTTGTAATTATTCTAAAAGCGTTCCTGCTATTTATGTTAAATCGTAAAGTTGTATGTACGGTGGATGTTCAAAAAAAAAAAAAAGTTTCGCTACTTACTTGCCGCAAATAACGCCCTCCGGATTTAGCATCGGGATTATTTTAAAAATGTAGTGTTCCCTAGCACATGCGGCTCTTTCGTCTTGTTCATCAAGGAGGAATTGCAATATCCCATCCATAATCCAAGACGAATTGCTTTCGCACGGATGAACACGCGCTGTTATAAAAACTAGCGAGCGTTTCTGGAACAAATCGCTGATATATAAAATTTTCCATTAGCAAAACGTTTTACAAATTACCTCGTACGGTATACGCAACGACTTTGACCTCTTCAGCGATGACGTTATTGTTATTAGGGGAACTTCGTTGGAGTTTACCGTCGTGCAGAGTTTATCAACGCGACTATAGATTTCATCAAGGTTTCTATTGGTAAACGAAAATATGTCCACCTCAAAAAAAGAAACCATCAGGAATGTTGCCCAGAAAAGTTCAAAACTTACCATCAGTCTTGAATATGTATAAGGATAATGATATGCCAAATAACAATAATCGTTACTGTAACGAAAACTAATACTGAACGATAAAGTACGAAACTGTTTCGTTTTTTCATCATTCGTATATTCATTTCCATAATAAACGATCTTTTCTCCTGCTTTATTCCAACCTTAAATGAAGTAGCTATAAGTAGGTAACACACCCTTTGAACACTGTGATCAAAGATCATCACCATTCGATAATTTACCTGTGCCATTAAGTATATAATCAGTGGTTGAAAACAATACCGGTTGCATACCATAATTAAACTGGCTGTTAACTTTCTGAAAATTAATAATATTAAATTCGTAGGTTTCTCCTGCCAGCATGTCAGAAACTTGAAAATAAAACCACTGCAATCCGCTGTGCAAATTTATATCAGGGGTTAGAAACAAATTGTACTCGACATCGCCGACCTGGAAAAGGCAAAGTTAAACAACAAGAACAACAACGATACTTCCCAAACCAATTTACTCGCTCGACTGTTCGCAGATTTCCGCATTCAAATCTGGATTCGAAACGTAAGGAAGGCGTAACTGGATTTATTCTGTTCGCCCTTGCACTTGATTTACAGAGAGCACCGTTTTCAAAGTCTTGTTTAAAAGTATCAGGGCTGCAATATTTAAAGGATATCTCGTTGTCTATTTTGGTTAAAGTAAATAACTTACTTCGGCACGTCTATTTTTTCCTTGTCAGGCTCAATTAATTGGTAAATTATTTTACGAGGGTACTTACTTTCTTCTAATCCCTTCGCGTATCTCGCTTTTGTACTCATGGTTTCACTAAAACTCCAAATTATAATTACATTTTGATTACAAACTAGAATGAAACTCACATGGAAAAATAGTTGGTTACTGGGTTTATTACATCTTCAGTATTTTCACCATTTGCTCCAACAGCATCGGGGAAAGCCAAAGTATTAAACATTTCATGCCTATTAACTCTAAATGCAATTAATTTTTGCAGCAGTGATGATGATGATACATCATTGGCACCTTGATAAATCTTTAGTTTACAATCATCTTCGTCGTTTGGTACCGTGGAGAATTCTTGGAAATATGGCTTCATACTGTCGAATTCGATGAGTTTCTAGGCATGAAATTTGGGTTATACTTACAAAGCTACGTCTTCTTTGCTCTTTTTTAAATTTGGAATGTCTTCTGCTAAAGTTAAGTCTTCTTCTTCATCATCGTCTGCATCCTCATCGTCCAACCCAAACTCTTCGCAGTCTTCCTCGGATACGGACGAGCTATCCAAACGCCTATGTTGTTGACTGTTGTTGTTTTCATCATCGCAGTCGCTCTCTTCATTCTCGTTGTCACTGTCATCAGTTTGATCCTCTATTTCTTCCGCTGCGTTTTCAACTTCCTATCTAATTAATTCAAATCAAGTGCCTCTTATACTTACAGTTTCGTTGGATGTCTTGTCGCAAATCCAATGTGAAGGGTACAATTGGCAAAACTGTTTTATTCACGCCCCTATTTAATATGGTGAAGCCCTTGGTTATCATCAGTCGTAAACGCAGTTCGTCTAGCCTCTCATTTTTTGATAAAAAATCGAAAAGCATGTTCCAAAAATTCGACTTGCTAATAATTTGAACCCCGGGGGCTAAAAATCTCGAAATCAGCGAATCCTGAATACCTATCATCAACAAATTACAGCTTACGGTGCCTTGTAATCTTATATAAAATCGCCATGAGATATTTTCTGTGTAACGTTTTATCACATTGAGCTTGCAACAACATGTTTAAAATAAAACTGAACACTTTCTCGCACTTGCTCATTTCTTGAGTAGCCTCAACTGCAAATGCGTCATTTAAAAACAAAATAAGATTATTCTAAAAATTTGGGTTAGTACGAACCATTCTTCGACATTAATTTTAGTATGGTAATGATTGTAACAGTTTTGGCTTTTACCGGCGTCAAAGATGTGAGGGAGTTAAAAAATCTTTCGCACGTTAGAAGATCACAGTATTTTCCTAAAATGAAGAAAACTTAAACTGTCGCGTACTTGATAAGAACTGACTTACGATTTCGGCATAGTACTTTAATTAGGGGTAAGAAACTTTGAAACATGTCTTTTTGGTTCTTGTACTTGTCTAGTATTTCACCGATGAATTGCACGGTGGACGGGTTTACCAGGGCAGTTTGCGAGTTACCTGACGAATTTGATAAATTGAAATAAATTGACTGGGCGTGTGAAATTTAACTAACTTACCTTTTCTCAAGTACAGGCAGTTTATAACTTTGACTAATTTGAATTGCATGTCGTAAAGTGCGTTGGAATACTCCTCGCCGAAATATAAATACATTATCTGAACACATTCG
Organism: Prosopocoilus inquinatus; assembly: GCA_036172665.1. Classification (NCBI taxonomy): domain Eukaryota; kingdom Metazoa; phylum Arthropoda; class Insecta; order Coleoptera; family Lucanidae; genus Prosopocoilus; species Prosopocoilus inquinatus. The sequence continues at coordinate 13,050,054 of CM069880.1, read as the reverse complement.
ACGACTTGCTTAAAGTTTACGGGATTCCAAAATACTTTCCTGATTATCTTTCTTTCGGTTTCTTGGACGAAACTGTTCTTTACGACCAAGCGAAGCAAAATTTCGATCACACAGGTTGTTAGCTTTATTTGTTTTGAACACTAAAATTTAAAAATGTTTTAAGAAAAAATTCTCCACCATTTGTTTCATTTGGCCTAAAATAATTGCATTTAATTAAGAAACTATTTGATACGGTTCCCAGTCGTCTCAGGAATGTAATTAGCACATAATCAATGTAATAATCACGTTCGAATTCTTGTCGTAGTGAAAACAGACAGACAGCTCATTGGAGATGTAAGTTTTGGCTCTGTTATTTTGACATTTGCTATTTTCTTACGTGTACAAGATTATTTATTTATTCGTCGGTCGGTCGACGGTTCCCAATGTAAAGCACCGGAAATTTATACTCCAAATTAATTTGTGGATGGCCGCCAATGCATGTTAATATTTTACCCATGTGCAACTACACAATGAAAATTTTGGCAAGCGAATTACACTTCAGGGAATTTTGCTTAGATGTGTAACGAATACAACATTTATATTTTAGCACATAATAAATATTTTGCTTATAAAGTTACAGTTACATTTAGTACACTACTTCTACCATCTTAATTTTAAAGGAATTTTGTTTGTCTATATTTCTATTGTACATTAAACAATAATTTCTCATGACTGAATTATCACGAAAAGTGTAGAAACGTTTTTCTTAAACCTGCAAACTTCTGTGACTCCTCTTCTAGTAAGCCACATCAAATCTTCCACGATTTTTGTAATATTTGGTATAGACGGATCTGAGAGCTCTCAAAGTTTTCGTAACGTTCAAATTGGACGTACCGTTTTGGGCATGTTTCTTTAAGAAAAACAAAGTTTCGAAAAATATCAAGAAAATGAATTTTTAAAAGTAAGAGCAAAGACTGAGTTGATATCCTTCTTTAATTGGAAGGAGATCAGAAGTAAATAACACTAAACTGTCTAACCTATCCACATCGAATGGGAAATAGCAGAACGGAAGGATGAAAGAGAAGGTTGAAGGATAGAGAAAAAAAGAACGATCATTAAGAAAGGTTTCAAGGAGCTAGGTAACAGAAACTAGAGAATTAAAAGAGTCGTTAGAAAACGTGATAAAGACAGAAACAGAGTTAGTCTTCTTGGATAACCAAGAGGGTATAGTCTTCTAATAAAAGTTAGGCTCAATGAGGATATGGCTTCTAAACCATGGAGGAGGAAGAGAAGGAAGAATTACATTTTTGGATATTAATGGTATTAAAGGGTTTTAATGAAATCTCTTCCATCTGTTATTCCAGGAGAATTTTCACGAAGGAATTCTTTTGGTCTGAAAAACTAAATAAAATGAGTTTGTTTATGGAATAATTGTTGCCACATAACTTATGGTTGGACTGAAGAATAGGAAAGACTTTTCCTTTTTGGTCAACTTTGTATACCTTGAGGAAAAAAAAACAGGTCTTAATCAAATCCCTTCTCTCTGTTATCTAGGGAAACTTTCCATGAAGCAATTCTTTTGGTTTGCAAAACTAAAGAATAGTATGTTTAGATATGATAATTGTTGTTGTTACATGACTTACAGTTGGATTGAAAACTAAGAAAGAATTTACTTCTTACTTTGGATACCTTGAAGAAAAGAAGGGTCTTAGTTAAATCCCTTCTATTTGATATTCAGGAGATTTTTCTTGAAGCAGTTCTTTTGGTTTGTAAAACGAAAGAAGTTAGTTAGATAATAATTGTTGTTGTCTCTAAGGAGAAAACAAAGAGGAAGAGTTCGGTGCTCTGTTGACACATAGAGAGAAGCAAAATTAGTTTGGTCCAAATTCATTCATAATCATTTTATTTTCCCAATAAATTTGAGCAGATGTTGCATAGAGTGCCAAGAAGAATAATAGCATGTTCGAGTAAAATTAAAAATAGCTAGTGGAGAGTTCTATTTTTCTTTCTTTTGAAGATGGTTGACAATGACGAAATGTTGCTGGAAATACTGTCGATTTGTGAGATCGCATGCCAAAATTTACTGCAGCCAGGCACACGAATTTTAATATAAAGCATTTTGTAGCTATAAACGACTAAAGACAGCTGCTGCTGTTGCTTCTGCGATGCTCTCTCTGTTCTGTTATTAACACGTGGAAATATTGGAACCGGTCCAGTTTTCAGACGGTGGTTGTGTTTGTTTATACGTACGTCATATGCAGAGGTAGTCATGACCGATTGATTACCGAAGCTATATTTAATTCAGCTTGTCACTTAGTACCTTGGTTTGATTACATGTTCAAGGGCGTCTGTTTCGATATTATAGCTCGAGTATTTTGCCTGCACGTTTTGAAAGCCACGTCATGAAATCGTAACTTTCAGGCGAGCAATTCGTTCCATAAATTCTATGTCATTTTCGTACTTTGCACTGCATAATTCTCTCACGCAAACATTTTCCGATGCATTCATTCCCCAACTACATTTCACGTTGCGGTTTTTGTCAGCCAATAAATTCTACAATTGAATCGGATAACACTACTCACCCTTATTATTTCTACTAATAGTGTTGGCAGTACAGGATGATTGCAGATATATTTTATTGCAAAATACGCTGATAATGCTGAAATAAAAAGATAACAACATTACGACACAAAGTTAGGTACAGGAAATTAAGTATTACAATAAAATTATTATTCAAACATTTTTGAAATCCTTAACACTAGCATGGATAAAAAATTATAGATTTTATTGAGTTTATATTAATTAAAAGAAAAGAACAATATTATTTTTTTAAAGCACACAATAAACATTATGACACAAGGTTAGTTAGATACTCGAAATTAAGGATTTCATTAAAATTATTACTCAATTCAATTTATTTGAAAAATTCTGAAATCTTAAAGGAACTCGCTTCCATAATTATTTTACAGCAAAATTCTACTGAGGTTTTTTAAAGTCCTCTTCATTATGAATCTGTCTGTGAAGTTTGAGAATTTTTCATTCGCTCAGTTTCAAGATATTTAAAAAAGATCAGTAACGAAATTTATACCAAATTATCAGCACGGCCTTGATTAGTACAGGTTAAAATAAATTACTGGAAAAGCTTTTTGTATTAATCTTTTTCAGAAACGAACTAGATTTATTAATTATCTGTCGAGTTTTCACTAACATTGATCAAGGCTGTGCTGATAGTTTGGTATAAATCGAGTATAGTTACAGAATTTTTTTTAAACATCTTAAAACTCAGCGTATGAAAAATTCTCAAACTTCACAGACAGATTCATCTTGAAGAGTACTTCAAGAAACCTAAATGGAATTTTGCTGAAAAATAATTAGGGAAGCCGATATTCGAGCATCTTTAAATTAACATGGGAGATCCTATGTTGCGTTTCAAAACACAGCACCCTGTATAATAAATTTAATAAATAATTTTTTAGCGGAAGCTTTTAAAGAAGCGGTATTTATCAATTTTCCATGAAATATTTAACATTTCAAACATCCTCGCGTAATATGATTATGTTATTTACTTAAACAATTTGCGTTACGCAAAATATCGAATTACTGTTTTGTTTTCGTTCCCGAAATAATTTTCTAAAATATGAAACGTCGATGAAAACCACGTTGAATTAAATTTTTAATGATTAAACCCAAAAATAAACTTAAAGGACACACTGATAATAGAAAAATAACAAGGAGTGTGACGCACGCTTTAGGAAATTTCTGGAAAATTATTAATAATTAAAATTCCCGAATCTATTTTCATCAAGTCTAAAGGACACTTTACCCTGCCCAATTCCTTGAACCTTCCTTTGAAGTATTTAAATTAATTTAATTAAGTTATAAGTATCACAAAAATAAATTGAATCAAAACGTATTCTATACAATCTAAAAGAAATCGGTAGCTTAAAAATTTCATGTTCCAAGTTTTTTTTTTTTTTTTTGTAAAATACAAAATCTTGTAGGTATAAGATGATATAAGATCTAAAAATATAAATAGGTTTTTAATTTGAAACGAAAATAATTTAAATTAAAATGTAAGATGGTCGTGCTGTGAAATTAATTGGGCTCATTTGAAATAATTTTCATAAATGAAAAACGTCATATAAATTTTTTTAACGTCATTACGTTTTGAAATTTATGACGGTTAATTTGAAATGTGCCTGTGGCCGGTTGGTAGACCGCAATCACCACTCAGAATGTGAATATTATTCCAACCAGCCCTAGGCAAGCAACCCGAGCAAAAAATAATAATATCATTTTCGAAACTCTCCGCGTTTTTTTTTTCTTTTTGTTTAGAAAACAATTATTAAGGTTTTAACACTTACGTTTTGCGTTCTGTTGTCGACTGGACGTTAGGCGTACGATTTTGTAAACGTATTTCAAATTTTCTTCTTCTTTCTTGGAGTTGTACGATTCCAGATTTTTTGCGATGATGAATAATTTATTGCAGTCTGATGCGATGCATTTCTCGTCTGCAAAATAAAATTTCTTTGTGTCTCAAGTAAGCACCAAGACATATTTCAAGAGCACGCTTGGATATTCAAACATTTACCGCAATTTTTATGATCAAATTATTGATCTAACTTCTGTGGAAACTATGTTCAAGTATTTTATACCATTTACTTTTGCGTGTGTATTTTTTTTTTGTTTATGGGTATCTATAATATACAATTTTTTTTTTGGTCGAGTTTTCATGACAGAAGGTTTCTATTCTGTACTTACAAATTTTAGAGAGTAAACAATAACAATAAAAGGAAAAAGAAAAGACCACTAATGCTACATATGTAGGTACGAATTGCAATGCCAATAAATAATATCCTGAAATGTTCGTAAACTGAATAATTGGAAGTGACTGTAAGATTTACTGTTTTAGTTTTGAAGACTTTTTCACTTCATTAATTGAAGAGTGGGATTTAAGCCCACTCGCTTTGTTTTGAGTCCTGAGAACTACCAACGTAGCCAATGAACACAAAAACATTTTATTTATAAATCTAAGGCAGAACTAACACGTTAAATAATAATAACAGCAGCCGACTGGTCATTTTGTTGTTCGGTTATGTCTGCGTGATTAAGTTACATGTGACAAACTTAACTGCCGCAGTAAAATTTATTAATAATTCGACGAGGTCTTTGTTTTATTCGTTTCGTGTTGTAAAATAAAGTTTTAAGGCGTTCCCCGGCAAAATTGCAACAATAACTCAAAAATACGTGTTTAGATAGTAATATACTGCCAAGGAATTTAGCTGCTTCGCTGAAAAGTAAAGTTAATGTTGTTGATATGTTTCCAACAGTTCGTATCATTTATTCTAACTCGCGAGTTGCATATACATAATTGAATTGCATAAATTTATTCCGTGTGCCAGGGCAATGAGTCTGGAACAGAAAAAGAACGCGTAAAACAACGTAATGCCAACTTTTGTAATATTTTAACAAAAGTTTCCCCGAACGTACCGCAGGCAGATTCGTGAATAACATTAATAACTGTTGTGATTTATGCCTCAAAGTGACAGCTTTATGGCAAATCAATTTTTAAGTTGATAAGACTTTTTTTCACCCTCGTTTTTACAAAGTAATATACTTGACAATGTCATTTTCTTAATGTCACCAAGCGCCAAATTGATTTATGTAATTACTTTTCAACACGAAACGTTTTACTCCATTTAATAATTAATTAAGTCACGAATAAATCACAATTTCATATTTCTAAAAGCACCTCTTTGCTTTATAAAGAACATTATCCTTCCTATCTTCAATATAAAGTGATAAATTAAAACTAGCATTCCTAGAAAGGTACACCTTTCATACATTGCCCATTTACACAATTCAAAAAGAAAACGTCACGATTCTTATTTTTCATCCTCTCACTTCCAGAAACCAATTTATTTATTGAATCTTCTTCACATCTGTTTTATGTTCTCTCCACATAAATTAAGTTGAATTTTTAAAGGTTGATACCCATTTCAGTTTGGTAACTTGAAACAATGAGAAGAAACCCTTCATCAATTCACCGAGTTCTTTTCGCCAGTGTTCGTGGCAACATCATCTCCTCACTGGAAAAATGAGGAGACCAAAAGTATTTTGCACCGGGCTTGTTGAATCATCTCCTGATTGTAGTTCTAAAAATTTAACCCATCAAAACATCTTCTCTTCCACAAAACAACAATTGGAAAAAATGAAACCAAATGCTCGAGCCTTCTCCATTGCATTGAGCTTACTGAATCATCTTCAGATTGTAGTCGTTTCAATACAGGAAAAACTTGTTGTCTCATCAAACCTCTTCTCTTCCACAAAGCAAGAATTTGGAAAAAATGAGACCAAATGCTCAGGCTTTCTTCATTGTATTGAGTATACTGAATCATCTTCTGATTGTAGTTGTTCCGATACAGCAAAAATTTGACTCATCAAACCATCTTCTCTTCCACAAAACAAGAATTTGGAAAAAATGAGTCCAAAAGCTCAAGTCTTCTTCATTGCATTGAGTTTAGTAAATCATCTTCTGATTGCGGTTGATTCGTACAGCAAAATTCGACTCATCGAAGCATCTTCTCTTCCACAAAGCAAGAGTTTGGGAAAAATAAGACCAAATGCTCAGGCCTTCTTCATTGTATTGAGTGTACTGAATCATTTTCCGATTGTGGTCGTTTCGTACAGCAAAATTAGACTCATCAAAGCATCTTCTCTTCAATATCGCAAGAATTGGAAGTAATGAGACCAGAAGCTCAAGTTTTCTTCATTGCATTGAGCTTACTAAATCATCTTCTGATTGTGGTCGTTTTGGACAGCAAAAATTAGACTCATCATAGCATCTTCTCTTCCACAAAGCAAGAATTGGGAAAAATCAGACCAGAAGCTAAAGTCTTCTTCATTGCATTGGGTTTATTAAATGATCTTCTGACTGTGGTCGTTTCGTACAGCAAAAATTCGACTCATCAAAGCATCTTCTTTTCCACAAAGCAAAAATTGGAAAAAATTGAAAAAAGCTCAAGTCTTCATCATTTTATTGGGCTTAGCGAATCATCTTCTGGTTGTAGTCTTTTCCGCACAGCAAAAATTCGACTCTTCAAACCATTTTCTTTTCCGCAAAGCAAGAATTAGAAAAACTGAGACCAAAAGTTCAAGCCTTCTTCATTTTATTGGGCTTAGCGAATCATCTTCTGGTTGTAGTCTTTTCCGCACAGCAAAAATTCGACTCATCAAACCATTTTCTTTTCCGCAAAGCAAGAATTAGAAAAACTGAGACCAAAAGTTCAAGCCTTCTTCATTTTATTGGGCTTAGCGAATCATCTTCTGGTTGTAGTCTTTTCCGCACAGCAAAAATTTTTCACGTTGTAGTATTAGAAAAAAAGTCTGGGATATCATCTTTTTACAGTTGTGACCGTTCCTATACTGTAAGAATTTGAGGAAAAAAGTTAGAATAGAGCAAAAACTTTTATTAAAATTCTTACCTTCATCTAAATTGCTGTCTTTTGAAAACCTTCACCTAACCATATCGTTATTTTGGTTTAATCAGATACTCTTAAAACAAACAACTTGTGATTAGCAATAGTACCAAATAGATCAGAAACTTTACCTTATGTTGATTTCTTTTCGTTAAGAAGGGCACTTGGATATATATTTTTTTATTAAAATTGTTTATACTTAGATGACCGGGTATACGTTCAAGATAATCGATTGTGAAGACGCAAATATTTGAAATGGTTGTTTTAGAGTAAAAGTAAATGTTAGTATATATTAATCGAAGAAATATTTGATTAACGTAGTAACGCTTCGAAAATTACGCGATTGTATTGTATTGAAATTTCGTTCTAATTTTAGCCCGTTGTTTCGCACGATTATTAAAGAATTTAGCGGAAAATAAATTGTCGCTGTATATAAGAGCCAAGTGCTCGCTCTGCTTCATTTTTTAACACATCATTAATTATAGCTAGCAATTTACGTAATTTTTTTTTCTTGGATAGTAAGCAAAGCATTAATATTGAAAAAAAGTGCTTTTGCTATGCAATCGTAAAGGTTGTAAACAAAAGAGTATTGCATTGTTGTTAAAAAAAATTTAATTTTGATTTATGTACTTGCGTTGAAAAGTATTTTTATGATATGCCATTAATTTATTTAAAAAAAGCATTTTAGTAGTAATTAATGGATGGATAAAAAAAGAAAATTTTTATTTACTTTTTTATTTATTATTTTTTTAATAATCATATAAGTTTTTGTAAAAGAATAAAAACGAGATGAATTAGAACGAAAAATGTTAAAGATTGTTTCAATCTACTTAATTTTTTTTTTAAAGAAAAATTGAGTAATAAATTATACTGTGATTTTTCATTCTACATATACTCTTGTTTTGGATAAATTAATTTTTCGATTTTTCTGTACATTTTGGACACTGTTAACAGAAAATAAACTTTCTTGAATTAGCAAAAAAAAAGAAAAAATTGATTCTTGGAAACAAAAAGATTCTAATTTTTTATTTCCATTAATCAGAATCTGATTTTTTTTGCTTTTTTACTTTTTTACTAACTCGAAGTTTATTGTGAAGTTGCTTTTCTGTTTCGGCTTTTAATAATTCTAGCACGTATGTATCAATTCATAAATTTTGTACTGAATTCGTGTTTATGTTTTGTTTTTTAGTTTCAGAACAAAAAACATTCAAATAAAATAAAAAATAATTAAACCTATAATCTTCAAAACTACTTTACTCAGTTTTTTTTTTTTCAATTCGACTTGAAATTACATGGACATGACGTTTAAAGCAGTGACTTTTGCGCTTCAATTTTGTAGCTAAAATTAAATGATTTAATTTTAAATTTTGAAACATTTTGCAAAACTTTGCGGCCGATTTCAATCTTTTGGCAACGTGACTTCCTAAATAATCTAACAAAATTAACCGTTCTAGAATTTTTTTTTAAATAGACACTCCTAATTTATTCTCATTAAAAAATATATACAGTATGTATTATAAAAAAATATTAGAAATTAGTTAAATAAGTATCCAAGCATATTATAATAATTGAATGAAATTCGTATAACTTGCTTCACCTAAATTTACGTGTTTTAGTTGGAGTTCAAAACTAGGCTAAATTAACTAATTATAGAAGGATTAAGTTAAAACAGTTTCGGTTTAATTGTTCGTTTTATGTTGCAAAGGTGTGAGCTGTGGAACTGTTTGTTTACTTTGTGCAGCAAACGTGCTACGCGGGTGAAACAAATATGCATTATTATTATTATTATTTTTTTAATGAAACATTAGCGATTAGATATGATGTTATCTGCCTTGTAGCTTGTTACATGCAATTTTAAATTATTACGTGAACGTATGAGCCGGTGCGTTATTGATTCGGGAGCGTGAATTTAAAATAGTAGTCATGCAAACAGATGTGATACATTACATTCGTCTGAAAACATGTGTGCCATTATTAGATGAGTTTTGTGTTCTGTATATTAGAGAGACAACGCTACACTTCGGAAGCACTAAAACTTATGACTTAAATCGCACTTGAAATTGGCGGACAGAATCCAACTCGTGCGCACTGACATATTAATGTTGCGTTAATATTCTGCCATCTGTTGATTGGAACTAATATTTTCAAACTTCCAGGACTATTTATAATTACGTAACTATCCTTGATCCTTTCCTAATATTTATAGCCAATTTAACAAATCGTAATTTATCATGAAAATTTTAGATCTAAAAAATTAGAGCTATTTCATTGTGTACTGTTATTAACACAGTAATAATTAATTTCTATATTTAGGCTTTGTCTTAAACGATTATAGCGTGATTATGCAGTGGTGTAAGCTGCATGCAAATTGTTAACATGTTTAACATGAACCACGACACCTAATAGTTAGTTTCTCATTCTAAAAGAATTCTTTTTTCTATACATATTTTTCTTATTATTATTATCCTTTAATACAATGAATTTTTTTCTCTTCCCCAACTTACAATTAAATTAAAGGATTCAGGATAACAAGGGCGTTAAATAAATACATACAAAGAATTAACTTACGAATCATTCTAATAAGTTTGTTTTTTTGATTTAGCGCGTATATTTATCCTTAGCAATCCAAGGACATCGTAAGGATGCTTAACTTGAGATAAAAGAAGCTTCGAGTATTTCATAGCTTAAACAAAATATTTTTTTTCCTCGCTTTCATACACATTTACAAACCCGTGTACTTAAAGATAACAACAGGGGACGCCCAGGAAGTTTAAAAAATAACAAACGAAATAAAATAGAATTCTTTATTATTGCACAGAAAAAAATATTTGTCTTTAGTATCCTGTAATTAAATTAGAACGTTTGGTTTAATTAAACAGTAAGATTAAGTTCAAACAAGCGTGTTGACATGGAAGGATTTGGAAAGCTCGCAGGACATCCGTTCATTTTTTTTTTATAATTAATGTTTATCGATTTACCATTAAATAATAATATTTTATTATCATTTCTGTCCTATGTTAGTTCAGAAAATTTGATTTAAGGGAGGGAGGGAAAAAATTAACTCATGTACTGTAATTAGATTTTAAAAAATGCTTTGAAGAGTACAGGGTGTCCAAAGAATATGGTATTTATGTCTTTACCTTTCATCCTTTGTAATTGCTTAGAGAAAACGTTGCGTTGTTGACTTTTAATTACTCTACTGGTTTTTGTTAAACTAAAAACATAAGTGGTTGGCAAAATGTTATTCTGGAACGCCTGTTCTGTTCTGGTGTTGGGTGTATAAATATAATTTACTTGAGCTAGGTGGAGAGAGAGTTTCCCGGAATAAATTACATCTGCCGGGATCGTTTAGCGATTTGGTGGCGTGCCAATTAAAATTTACTTTCATCCAAAGGTAACTCATGCAAGAAATGAGTAATAAAAAAAATCGTTTGCAAAAGTGCAAGTGCGATTGGATGTTAGGTCTACCTTAAGCTTTGGTATTGTCGTACGCAACACAACAGAAGCCTTTTCGATTAGGATTGTGATGGTAATCGATACTTCTGTATGTCAACGACCGCTAAATGATCCATATATTTATGATTGCAGTCGCATGTATTTTCTTTAGTGTTATCCTTAAAAGGGAATACGTGATTTAGTAACGGCAATAATCAGGATTGCGTGCAGCAACTTTGATGATATTGATAAACAATTCCTTCCGTCTCTATCTACCTGGCGATTGTAGCTACACCAAATAGGTTTCAAAACTATTTATTTTTCATTAATATAACAACAGATACATAGGTACATCGTATGATAAGAAGTCATAACGTGAAAGTCCATTAAATAGATAGTTAAAAAGAATAATTAATTGCGCCCTATCCCATACCTATACATACAAAGAATATAAAATACATAAAAACAAACGAGGAATGTTGTGTTCACAGTAGATAACTTAGATGTTTTGTTCAAATAAATATTTAACTACTTCGCCGACGTTGCCATCGAAGCGCTTGAGGAGGGCAACTAAATTTAGTTCGTCCGAAAAACCCATGTCGAGCAACTGCTTTAATCCTTCAGCAATTCTAGCGCCTGCAATGAATTGAAAGAGTAAGAAAAAAAAATTAGATTAATTAGAACTTCTTACTTTCTCGATCCGTCGGCGTTGGTGCAGTCGGCCTTGGAGATTCCGAAGATTGATTGTTAATTATAGTCCAACCAGGTTCTCGTCTTGAATTAAAATCAGTCGAGTGACTAGGGGATTTTGTGAGGTCTATTTCCCTTTCGACTTCCATTGGAATGTTGCGAGTTTCTTGCTGCCCTGAAGTTGCTTGCGATGAAGTAGCAGCAGCTGCAGTTGGGGCATTAGAAGATTCGGGCATTTGCTGATTCTGTTGTTGCTGCTGCTGCTGTTGTTGTTGTTGTGTTTGGGCCTGGACGGCGCCTTCTGCTAAAAAAATCAAACATCAAAAACATTGTTCACAACGCAGAAAACAGTCGAGACTCACCAAAGAATCCGTTGATTGCATTTCGGATCAAATCCATAAAATTTTGTTGTTGAGGATTTGCACCTGCACTGTAATTGTTGTTGTTATTATTATTATTATTGCTATTGCTGTCTGGATTATTTGCATTGCCCGGATCAGCAGATGCTGTATTAACCGTGTTGTTCAAAGCATCCAAAATTGGATAACTAAAATTTTGGAATTTCATACATGTAATTATGCTTTTTTTTTTTTAAGAAAAGGGTAACTTACATGAGCGGAGTGATATGTTCCAAATTAATGTCTTGCATGGGACAATTATTTGGTCTTTGCTCTTGTTGTTGGGTGCTGCTTTCAGCTGCGTCGTTCTGCTGGGAAGTCTGAGGTTGCTCTTGTTGGCCAAACTCTGCCTGGCATCTTCTTCTACCGTCCCACATCCTATCATACTTCCCCCTGTACTTATTCGCACGGCAAGCCTCCTTATAAGCCATGTGGTTCACCTTCCTAATGGACTTATTAATCTGGTCCATGATTTTCCTGGTGCAGCGTGCAAAAGGAAATTCCATGCGCGATGTTCGCAGCATCATGTGCTCGGAATGGTGCCCCTCGAATTCGCAGTTTGCACAAAGATCATAATCTGGACATTGCATACACTTGTATCGGTATCCTGTAATGGGGGTTTCACATACGTCGCAGATTACGCGGCCCTTGAACCCATGGACTAGATTTAAAGCAAGAGATTAGATCCCATTTAGTCCCAATTTAATATCACTTACATTGTCCATCACTTGCTTGGAAATTATCCTGGTTTGTTTTGCGTTCCAGGACCGTAACGTAAAGGACTTTGAGTGAGCCACTCATTTCGGTAAATGCAGTTATTAGATCTTCGTCGGAATCGATGGTGATTTCATCACCATCAGAGTCTAGATTGGATCAAAAAAAAATAATTGTAATGAAAAATGAATATGTACTTTCTATTTCTAAATTATGTACAGTCATCCGCAACTAAAATTCACTTCATGCAAGCAACCTTCACCCTTAACACCTTGTGCAACAACGCTCATCTAAATGTCAAATTTAGTTGTGCACGACTGTACACATTTCAAAGCATTGACTTTCATATTTTTATGTTTGTTCTAAAATTCGGTTCTTTTATAATTTTTCATTTTTTTTATGAAAGGTGAAATTTGGATTTCCCAAGCCAACTCGCAAAATCCTTTCAAGAAGGATTTTGGTAAAAATAATAATTCCATAGTTAAGTGTAAAATAAAATTTATGGTTTGACTCAGAAACAACTTTAAATAGTTTTAGAATGATGCTCTTGTAAACAAGTTAAAACATGTCAGAGTTGTGACATGTCGACCCTGAAACAATACGTATGTATACGTTAAAAATGATTTGAACAATTTTGCTGTAAATAAAACGCGTGAGAACTCATTTCTGGAAAGTTCTGATGTTGTACTTACCCTTCCAAGTAATTCTGAAATTGACATCTCTAAGCTTGGGAAAAACCATTTGCAGTTTTTCCTTCATGAAAAGAAAGTTGGTGACAACAGACGCATCATCGACGACGAACCGCCGGGCCTCTGAAGTATTTTCTTCCCTCAAGAAGACTTTGAAGTTCACGGAATTGTTAGCCATTTTCACAACTGAAATTAATCATCATAAAATGATAATAGGATTTATTTTTGTGCGCTGCCTGTTTCAGATAAAGCTTATCTGTGACGGGGTATTATACGAAATTAAATTTTGTATTTTGGAAAACTGTTTATTCCCCGGGTGCGTCATCGTCATCTAAAGAATGACTTGGTTGAAAATCTTCAAACACCAGAAGACCATCTTCCTTAAACCAGCATGAATACTTGGTTGCCGATAAGTTAAGTAACTTGCGCAACAACAACTTAAGTGAAAGCAAGACGCAATAACAAAAGATTTTGTTGAAATTTATGTTTATAATTGCGAATGAATAAGGAAATCAAGTAATTTCAAACAAAAATCAATAAATTTACTTACATTTAGTAAAGCACTGCACTTCTAACTCGGTAACAAACACACAAATAATAGTATATGATAAGCAGCGATGTTCTTATATACAAACAAAAAAGTTGCATATAATGCCCGCAGTCTTGCAAACCAAAATAAACCTACGTGAAAGCCACGTATTACACGAGGAACAAACTACGTTTTAGTTGGTAGCTCCGATTATAATTATCGACTAATATTAATGACTCACAATGGAGGTATAGATAAAGTGAATGCGCTGATTCACAACTTAGAGTTCTAGTGTGTTCGAGAGTGTGCTTTTCACCGTATTGCGTCATCACATGCTACTTTTCCCTAATTAATAATTAACTGGATTATTAAAAAAAAAAATAGTTACGACCGGTATTCATCAAAACAAATTTATATTTAGATAACGCTCAATGTAATTAATTTTTTAACTCGGGCTCGTTCGAAATGATTTGTTCGAGCACGACCCGTATTTCATGATGAGTCATTTAATTATTAAAAAAAAAAAATCTCGTCGCGTTTTAATATGCATTAAGGAATTTAATTTCGAATAATCAAGCGTCTTTTTTATCCCCGTTGTAATTTCGCTATATTAAATTAGCATTTTTTTTATAACGTGAGGGGGGCCCAGAATGAGAGTGACATAAATTACGGTGAATATATAAACCGCAACAATGCACTCGTAAAAATAACAATGGACCGTAAAACATGAATTAATGGAACAAGAGCCATAAACTTTGACTTCCGTGCTATACATGCAACTCACAATCTTAGAATATTACCAGTTATTATAATAAGTCGGTGGTAATTTTTATAAAATTTTGGTAACTGCTGGAAAAGCATTTTAAAAGTGCCATTTTGTGTTGACAGGAAAAGAAAATGCTGAAATGATTTCAATAAATCAATAAAATGGCGATGAGATTGCGCTATTGTAAGCGTGATACTAACATAATCGATTAGGTTGCCGACTAAAAAGAATTATTCCACTTAAAAAAAAAATAAAATTGTACAATTTCACGGCAATTAACGAAAATTACGAATACGAAATCTTGTTCTTCTCATTATAAAAAATGAAAACATCTTATGTGTTTAATTTTTCACATTCATACTTACTTTTGTAATCCTCTTCATTCATCATTCCGTCATCAACCTTCTTCCTTGCTATTTTGTCAACTTAAACGTTTCTATTCCTTCTAGGTAACCAAACCTCTTTTATTGATTCAAAGCTTCTTCATCTCGTCCTTTTAATATTAAAAAATAAAAAATAAAAATAAAATTCCTCTACACTGCATGTTTCATATTCATACTTGCTTATGCAAGCCCATTCATCATTTCTTCTTGTAGCTTCCAGACATTCCGCATTATAAATCCTTTTCCTCGTTCTTTTTTGCCAAGTTAAATATCTTCATTCTTTCTGGTACAGAAACTTTCGATTTTGATTCAAATCTTCTTAAAAGTGCGTGAGTTTTGTTCTATCAGTATAAAAAATAAATAATTTCATTTACGTTTACTTTCGTGATCTTCTTCATTCTTCCTTCTTTTGGTTTGGGTTGTTTTAGATTGGTTCAAATGACTTTATTCTTTCTGCTACATACAAAAAAACTTCCCATCTAGCAAAGTGACGTCGGAATTACGTCATTTGTCCCGAAAGTAACGTCATTATGACGAGTCATACGACACGTATTAATAATGTGGTAAATGTGACGTCATTAACACGTCAATAGAGAGTGATAAAGTGTTACTATGTTTATTTTTGAAAATTATTAGTTTAAAAACATTTTTGGGACTAAACAAAAAGTGTAAATAAATGCTTTGAATAGTTTTGAAGCCAATTAACACCAAAATTAATATTAGATTTATTAAATTAAGGGAAATAATAACATGTGTGTAGTTGCGAATATAAACACAAGATGGCGCAATTTTAGCACTTGGTGACAAATGCAGCATGTATAAGCCTTACCGAAAATTTTGGAACGAACAATGAGCGATTAACACGTCACTATCTTGTTTATTTACGTCATAATTGACGTCAAAGGTACGTTATCTACATGTAGTGATGTAAAAATTTCATGAAACATATTTTTTTGAAATATTTCATGAAAAATTTCAGGAAATGTTTGACCTTCAATGAAGTAGATTGTAATCTCATTTTTTTATTGTCATTAATTTTTAAAATTTCAAAATTGACGTTCTGCATTTCAACTTTTATGCTCCATGTACGGTGAGAGCAAAAATGTGAACGAGAACAAATTTATTTTATGAGAACAAATGTGTTTTAGTGCATGCAAGAGTGAGAAATAAAAATTGAATAGTAGAGATAGTAGAGTGAGATTCATCAACTCTTCGAATCCAAAAAAAGGTAAATTTCCACCTACGTCGTCACATATCGTCAAATATTTCCGCCTATTTTTAATATATAGAAATCGGAATCACATATTTTGACGTCATCAATATGAGTTTGAGATTGCGTAAAAAAGTATTTTTAATACATTTTTATTACGTAACCCTTTCCGGAATAATTCGGGAAGGGCGAGAGGCATCTGCCAACTCCATCAAACCAAGTTTCAAATTTGATTTTTTTGTAGAAGAAAGTTGTATGTTGTCATTAAAAATCGTATTATCAAGCATGATTAGAAATAGCGAGATAATTAAATAGTTACGTTTTTTTTTCAATTTATTTATTGTTTTGTTTTTTTTTTCAAACGTAATGTGATCTTTTTTACTGATTAGAATACTTCTCAGCAGTTTTGAATGATTAATCAATTTAGACTTTTCGCTTATTTTCTAATTTTACTGAAATTATTTCTTTTCTTTTTCATTTTCTTTTCTGTTTATCGTAAAATCGAACGTCATTTGTTTTTCTTTCTCTTCTTTTCTCGTTGGAGTTATCCATTTTTTTTTTAATTTCCATTCCGATTACATTTTTCCAAAAGACGAAAAAGTTCTTTTTTTCTTTTTATTTTATTTGTCATATATTTTGGAACAGAATGAAAACTTTCTGCACTCTGCAAACCGTGGCAATCATCTTTTGTTTTTGTTTACCTTTGTGTTTTGATTGTGATTTTCTTTCTTTGTGTGCCCTTTTTTTTTGTAAATTTCGAATTACTCTTATGTCAAAAAGCGAGCGTATGATGTCGCTGTTTTAGCTTTTGGGAATTTTTATTTTACTTTTTCTCGACTCCTAAAAAACCTTCATGTTTTTTTTTTATTATTTTGTTTAACGTTTTTCATAAATTAAATAATTATAATTTCTTAAGAAGTTTAATTTATTCCCGTTTTTGATTGTGTTTCTCGATTATCAAAAAGCTTTTCGCTTTTTTTCTTGTTTCTCGTTGCTTAACTTTTTCTTTTCTTGTATCTTCCCTGTTTCGATTGTATATATATATTTCCTTTTCTTCTGACAATTTCATTTTGGAGTTTGCTATTACCATCTTGAGAATATGTAAATCGGCACTTTTTGGGTTTCAAAGCGCATGACTAAACGGAAATGGAAGATGAATTTCATCTTCGTTCTCAAAATCCAAAATCCACCCCAAGCATCCACACGATGCTGAAGAAGAAATTAGTACTGACTACTAAAATAGTCATACGGTTGGCAACGTTGATGACGTTGATGACGTCAAAATATATGATTCCGATCTCTAGTAATAAATCACATGATCACACTATGAAAAAACTAAGAAAATCGTATATATTTTTTTTACATTTCCCAATTTTTTTAATTCAGCTGTAAATGTGTGTATTCGGCAGCTTATGTTTACCATCCAAATTCAAATCATGCACAGACACTTTCTGCGCGGCAAATTTAAAATAAGTTTCATGAAATTTCTGAATGCTACGAAATATTTCAATGAACTGAAATTTTTATTAAATATTTCAGTTGAAATGTTTCGGCTTTACAACACTACCTATATGACGTGATATGGCTTGACTTATAAAGTAATTAAGACGTCGCTCAGACATCTTTTGGATGTTAGAATGACAACGATGACGGCATTGTAATGCCTTTTTCATGTGACTCTGCTAGCTGGGATCTCTTCTTGAGAGTTGCTTCGAAATCGTATCGAAGTAACTCTCAAAAAGAGTTTTGTACCAGATAAAATGAAGTCGTTTGAACCAATCTTACCTAACCCAAACCAAAAAAAATAAATTCAAATCTTCTTCATAGTGCACGAGTTTAGTTCTGTCAGTATTAAAAAATTAAATTTCTTCAGTCACATTTACGCTTACTTTCGTGACCTCTTTCATTCTTCCTTATTTTGGTTTCCGAATAGCGTTTCTGGTCAGAGTTTTTCATTCCTTCTGGAACCAAATTTGCTAGATTGATTGCTTTGTTATTTAATTTACTACACGTTTGCCTCTTACGCTATTCTTCCTTTTCCAGTAGTCGAGTTCCGTTGTACATCGTCTTATTTCTATAGAATTTTTTTAAGCCATTTAAGATGTGACTTTCTGATTCTATTTATTTTCCTCGTCTTTTATGATCAAGTTTTACGATCGCTTTTGCTGTAGTCTTCGCGTTTTATATAAATTTTCGTAAGGCTTTCCAAGTTCTTAACGTTGGACATGTATAGAGGTCTTCTTTCTTCTTTTGCCAATTGGACTCACGTTAGCGTTACCAATTTCCTTAAGGGTTGTCTTATCTGGATGTGTGTATTCATTATCGAGACTTTTACATGCTTTCCTTTTCTTTCTTTTGGATCAGGTACCATACTTACAACTTAAAGTTGCCAGTTTTCGTATTTTTGGACCTTCCACATTTCTGCTTCGCTGTTGTTGAATAATTTGATTTTCGTAGTTTGAATTCCTGGATTCATAAGAATGATGAATGCATTCTAATTTTTTCCAATTTTTTTCCTTAACACTTTGTTTCCTTGTGGTGGAGTAAATACTCGTGACCTTTCCTTCGTTTTGTCTGTTTCTTTTTACCAAAAAGGTAGGAATGTTTTTAATGATATGTAAATGCATATTATTTTTCTTTTCATTGCGAAAGGAAAACATAGAAGGACAATTGTAAATAAGGAAATCACAAATTACGTCTCGTTAACTTTGAAGAGTCGCGCAGGACGTGATAAATAAAAAGTAAACATCCTGTAGAACTTTGTATTAATTTATTTAAACGGGTCGTCCACTTAATGTTCGCTAATCTGAGGCGTTCTGCACGAAGTCATCTGAAACCGACATGCGAACATTAGGTGAACTATTTCATCCTACATAAATGATGCACGGGGAATCTCGCGTTAAACTGCTAAAAAGAGAAAATGAAGCGCTTTCACTTAAACTTCAGGAAACTAAATTTTCTGGACGTAAGTGCTGAGTTGTTACTCTGCTGAAATTTTAAAAGTTTCATTTTGATCCTCTATTTGCTACACAATTCACACATTCGCTGTAATAATTCAGATTAACATGAAAATCGTGTTGTAAAACTCAAGTCCAGTTAGTGAAATTTATTCTGGTATATGTATACAAAGTACAAAATGGTGAGGTTGTCTTGCTGCAAATTTTTAAAATAACAAAAAGGATTCACTCTACCTTATCACATCCAATTTGACCTAATTTTGCCCTGATCAATGTACAAATAAAGATTGAGGATATAAATCTTAAA
The DNA here is from genome assembly GCA_036172665.1 of Prosopocoilus inquinatus. Taxonomy (NCBI): domain Eukaryota; kingdom Metazoa; phylum Arthropoda; class Insecta; order Coleoptera; family Lucanidae; genus Prosopocoilus; species Prosopocoilus inquinatus. The sequence continues at coordinate 13,030,519 of CM069880.1, read as the reverse complement.
GTACATTAATCCAGCTCAAGATTTTGTTTGAAAAGAATTGGCAAACTGAATTAAGTAAGTAATTAAATATGCAGCACGTTTTAACTGGATTAATTTAAAAATTGTCAAATGTAATCATATTTTACCTTCAATTATGCAGATTTTATTTATAGAATAAATGGGAATTGAATATGAACATTTAGGAACTGAAAGCACTTAAACTTTGCAAGCATATTTTAATCGAACGAAAATAGAATCCTCTAGAATTTCGAATAAATGCATTCATTGTGTGCACCGAATAGAATAGCTATTTATAAATTACGTACGTACGTTTTAGCTTAAAACGGCGATCAAACTAATGCCCTGATTAGGTAGTTGAGAAATTGCAGAAGTTTTAATCGGTTGCAGTTTGCGGTTTGCGTCGAGATATTTCGTTTACTTAAATCTGTGAGCTTTCATACAGAAGACGAAAGAACTAAATAAAGCAACGGTGTAATAGGAAAAAAATATATTTTATGGCATTTTATTTTCATATAAATTAAAATTGCTAAAACACAATGCTAGTTACAAATACTGATTCCATTTTATGTCTAGGTATGTATCTATGTTATCGTCTAACATTTGTAACTCCCATAGCTAAGAAATCTCTAACTATGAAATCTTAACATTAAGCTCATTAAGTATATATATATATAATATTTATATATATATACAACAAATATTTGTTTTGTAAATAACGCTAAACATATAAGTAATATATACACATATAAATACATTCATTTATATAATCAGTTCGTTAGCAAGTTTATAAATTATTTAGTATGGAAAACAGAAAAGTTTCTTCTTTGAGATATGTTTACCAGAAAGATGTTATTTTTTTTTTTGCTGTTTTGATATGTGGAGGTAACAGAAGCAAAACATGAAGATTAAGAGGTTTAAGAGTTTACAAGTAACATTTCTTATTAATAAAGTAGTTAAGCTACTCTTTTTTTACTTAAACACATCTATGCGTTAAGCTATTCTGTTTTTGAAGTTTTCGTTACATTTTGTTACAAATTTCTTTTAAACTACATAAATATTAACAAGCTTCCTCTCAAACTTCGATTATTTATAAGTAATTGTAAGTCCTGTTTCTATTCTATTAAAAAATAATAATGGGAAAATCACTTTGGCAGTTGAAATTTCGTTCAGAAAGAAAAATATTCCGTCAGTCTTAAATCTTTTTTTGAATTCGATTGATTGGATATCTAAATATGGATTAAGAGAATGCTTGAATAACTTGTTTTTTCTTTTTTTTTTAGTAAACACAGAAATTATTTAAGCTACAGTCAGTACAATAGAATTACTGTATTATAACACGGGCATTTAAAATACCGCTTTAATAAATTTTTATAAAAGATTTTAGCACTTTGATAACATTTTTTTTCCTTAAGAAGTACGTTTTTAGAGACTGCATCGAGAAATAAAAGAGTAGAAAATATTTACAATGTTTTTTTTTTTTTTTAACTAAGCTAAACGTATTTAATCAAATGGAAAAGTAGTACACAATCAGTCTCAGTTTTATTTTTTTTTTATATTTTTCTAAAAATTTGTCTAAATTTCGTTATCGTGGCAAAATTTTATTACATTCGAATCACTATGTTTTAACATGTTGAGGGGTTTAACATTTACGATAATATGTTGTACACATCCTTCAAATCCTTTGTAGTAGGACGATGGTAATCCAGGAGGTAACGACGGCATGCCACCTGAAAATAAAACACTTGCATTTCATTTTGATAATTATTCTTAAGTACGTACCTATCCACAGTTTTGAGTTGGTGCTCAAAGAAATTGCACCTTTCTCAGAAATTCCTTTAGTAGGTGGTTCATTATCTACCGATATAAACGATATTCTCTTTCTTCTTTTAACATGTATCGTATGCCATTCTCCATCATCGACCCTTGTCCTTGACCTAATATATAAGTTTAAAATAGTTTATCGTACGGAAACGACAAAGTAAAATACTTTTGATTTACCTTACAGCCCAAAATGCCTTTTGTTTTCCTAAGTTATAACTAACTTCCGGGTGTCCATCGACTATAGCCAAGGAAAAATATTCTTCTTTAAGACTTCGGTTTCTGCTCCTCCAAAGTAGAAGCCCATCTGGTACAAACGTTTTAATTTTGAACTCATATTTATTTCCGCGTTCGCCTTTTCGTCTGCAAACAATAAAATCACCATCATCAAAATTCTCGATCCCCAAAAAAATCACTGCATCGTTAGTATTCCTACCGCATTAAATCATAAAAATTAGAATCGTAGTACTGATCATCGTAATCGAAATACATGTCAACATCGCCCTCTTCCTCTGCTAATTCGTGTTCATCCTCATCATCATCATCTATTACATAGTTAGTATCTTCAGAATCTTTAGTTAAATTGTCGCTGGTTAGTGGAAAAATATTAGTAAGAGTTAGTAGTTAGTAGTTATTTACGAGAATTTATTTACCTTCTGTAGCCCCTGTTTTTGTATTGCAGGAAGGTGTTGCCCGTGAACTTAATCGAGGTTATTTCATTTTTTTCTGGAAATATATGAGTTTTTATGTAATGGAATTTTTTTTGCGCAGAACGAATTGAATAATATTAGTTCTTGATTACGAAAAATTCTTAATTTGTTACAGTTTTGATGACGATTCTCTTTTTTACTTTACTTCCGGGAGTAGTCAACTAATTTAAACAAAAAGTTGTTCCAATTTACAACATTAACAAAAAATATTAATTCGCTTGAAATTATGTCTCACACAAAGAAAACAGCAAAGTATTTGGGGGGGGGGGGAATTCGGATGTAAGTAAAGACACCAGGATAATAAATTACTTACCAACTTCGCAATGATCTCCTTCAAAATTAGAATGACACCGACACATATACTCATTCAAGTTTGGTATACACAAACCCTTATTCTGACAAGGATTTTTTGAAAGAGGGCAAGGATCTCCATCATAAATTCCTACTTGGAAACCACATCCGCTGTTGTTGACGGGAGCAAAGCTGCATTCTACTGGTTTACCTGAAATAGGAAGCGGCTGCCCGTTTAAAAGAATTCTTTGAATAGCACCTTTAAATCCTTTGGAAACACCCGCTAGTCGGTGAACTTCCTGCCAGGATCTGAAAAACAGTATTTATCATTCGCGGGAAACTCCTGAAATAGTGCATGTTTAGTACAGTACTGATCCCACGTAAAACGAAAGTTCCAAGTTAAGTTCGGTTAAAGACGGCCCAGAGAATCCTTGAATAGCTGTGGAGTTGTCTAATTGTAAATGGCCTTCTCGGCCGTTTCGGGACACTCTGGCCCAGTGCCATTTTCCCAGTCGTATAGTTTCCTTGGAACTAAAAATAGTTTTCGTTTTTAAAATACTATTACTTTTGCTCCTGTGCAACGTACGTGATATTTGCGATGCCGCTACCTAAATTAAATCGAAACTGTACGTGTCCGTGAATGAGAGCCAAAGATATGAAGTCTCCTCTTCCATTTTTCAGTTGTCCATTATATAAAATTAGGCCGTTATATACTTTGCTCATAAAAACGACTTCGATTGAAAACGTTTTTCCGACACCTTCCAATCGTGGAAATTCGATGTAACTTGAACCATTGAATTCGGGCGTTGATATATCTACTTCGACGTCCACTGAACGTAAGTAAATGGGTCATAAAAAATAACTTATTCTCGTTTGTTATCGTAAAAAATTTACCTAACTCGCAATTGGTGCCTTTATGACCTGGTAGACATCTGCAGATATATTTACCGTTTCCGATGGGGTCGCAGGTGGAACCTGCTTTACAGGGATTGGAGACACAAGCATCTATAATATTTTCGCAGAAATCTCCGGTGTATTCAGAGCGGCATTCGCAGCGATACAGCTCGGAATCTATAGGCTTGCATACTCCACCATTTTGACAGGGGACGCTGGAACAAGGATTTTCGCCGCATTCATGAACTCCATCTACTTTTATCACCCATTCATCCCCATGTTCGTGCAGTTCGACCGTTTTCCTACCGATTTTTAATTTCCTAATGCATCCTTGAAGACCACGATCGATCCCGATGTTTTCGTAAACCCTACGTTAACAAACATAATTACTCCTAGGACGAGTTTAAAAAAAACGGACCCACCTAGAATGGTTAGAGGGGATGAATCCGATGAAAGCATCGTCGACCAAATCAAGCGCTCGAAGCGATCCAGTAGATTGGCCGGCAACATCTTCTCCTTCGTCGAGTTTAAGCATTCCGTCTCTGTGATATCTTTTAATTACAACTCGGTGGAACTTCTTAAGTTGAACTTTATCTAACGAAGTTATGACTACAGGCCCATTTCCCAAATTATATCGGAACTCAACCAATCCATTAACAATCGCGAGGGACACGAAATCACCCATGCCGTCAGTTTTCTGTTGATTGTATAAGATAATGCCGTCATTTGAATACGTTTTGAATTCGACTTCGATGCTGAGCTTGTGATACGCTTTTAAAGGTTTCAGTCTAACGTAAGAACGGCCATCAAAGGCGGGTATTTCGTATTCCTTGTGAATTATTTCAGTTTCACAATATAAGCCCGTTTGATTCGTATTACAAAGGCAAGTGAATGTTGCAGAAGGCAGATCTACGCAAGTACTCCCGTGTCCGCAAGGAGAAGAGCTGCAAGCTCGGTACTCATCGGTTGGAGTTGCGTCAACTATAAGGAGGGTAGTTAGATCAACCCGCGTACCTCACAAACGTATCTTACCTATACATTCTTGGCGATCTGGCGATTCAATGTAATTTGGCAGACATGTGCAAGCCCCTCGCACACAACTGCTGTACATTATAAAGCAATCGGAGTTATCTGAACAAAGATCCCCAAGTAGGGCGGTCACACGAACAGTAGCAGGTGTTGGTCTGTATGCGGCCGCATAATTCCCTCCTGCGTTACATTAAAAAGGGTTTGTTGTGATTGGGGTAAAAACGTAGATATGTTTACATGTTAGTGTGATGTGTATGTACGAGTAAGTGTATTTTATAATACGTCAGTCTCACCGCGAGTATTGTAAATGTTATCGGATCCTGCGGCGGACAGGTTATTTTCGGCAGATGCATTGTTATCGACGTCTGGGTCGGCGGGGTACGGTGCGCCCTGAGGTGGTCGTAAAAGAGATCCACTTCTCTCGTAATAGTAACGAGGATCGGGGGCCAGATGTCGGGTAGATTTTGAAAGTGGAGAATTGGAATCGTCTGGTTGCGTAAATTGCAGCGGAGTATACCGTCGCACAGGCCAGTCTGTGCCCGGAAACATATCTTCTGCAATATCATTCAAATCTTGTAGAAGAAATAAATTCCCCAGTTTATATATTTATTACAATCTCATCGTACAATACAAATACATAATACAACTTATTATACACACTAATGATAAATGTAAGGAGTTTCCCTCAACAAACCTTTGCACATTCCGAACGCCTGTACTACAACGTCTTTTTGATGACGACAGGCAACTGAACGTAGTTGGCAAGCTGAAGAATAAGTTTGACCGTCGCTTCCACAAACAATCTGTAATCCAAGCTCAATTAAAACGTGTAACATTAACTTTTTAATCCGAATGAGCTACCTGGGGATCGTTTTCTTCCGGACAGTCCGTGTGACAGTCACAAACAGCGAGGCCTCCCTTTTCTATGCAATTAGCTCCGAAATGACAAGTCAATTCCTTGCAAGTCGTCGGCGGAGGAGTAGATAAATCAGCTAGCACACTCAAAATTAACAAAAAAATAAATCAAATTTCGCAAAATATAATTACCGGGAACACATCCGTTCGGACCTAAAATCTTATCATGGCTTGTGCATATCGTGCATTTCTGGCCTTGAATTCCTGGTTTACACACGCATCTCCCGGTCATTTGTTCGCAATCATCCCTCACAGATCCGAACGAAGAACAACCACACGCTATAAAATTAAAATACTCGCATGGAAGCAGGGGTGCATATTATACATGTGACGTACGAATGCAACCGTGATGGCCGGAAGAGATTTTCGGCAACCCCCAATAACCTGGCTCGCATCGATCGCATTTTTCACCTCCAACCCCTGGCCTGCAACGACACTGTTGCGTTTCCGGATCGCAAGTATCCGAGTAAGATCCAAGTTTGTTACAGCCGCAAAGAGAAGGACAGCCGGCGTGATCCGGACCTTGAGCGGGGGTTTTACCGTCGGGGCAGCAACCGTAGAAGCTATCTTCGCAACTTTTTTGTTGAAATAAACTTTGATCTGGTTAGGAAACAAATTGTTACGCCAGAAGTGAAACGCCATTTCTTTCTCATTACCTTTATGGCAACATCTAGCGAAACGCGTGGTTTGATGACAATAACTTCCCGAAGGACAATCTTGTCTTGACGGTCCGTTTCCGCAATCTAATTCTCTTCCCGTAGCGGGATCTATCAGCGGTTTTTCGCCATTGCACGGTTTAACTTCCATACCTAAACGATATCGTATGAGTGGTTGTAACTCGTAAAAACGAAGGGAGAGTTAATGTTGAGGAATTAGTGAGGGGCAGAATCAAACCTTGACAGAGATCGAGGGGTCTTAAACGCAGTTCTTCTTGCCTTTGGCATGCTTCCATCTTCATGGCGCAAAGCGAAGGATACATTCTTAAATCGGACGCACAGACCGGTTTAGAGGAGCTAAGAAGTGCAGCACTGGCACAATCGAATTGGCAAGTGCATCGAGGGAAATTATCTGGACCTAATTCGCAAGTAGCTTCAAAATCGCAATGTATATCTCTGCAAGCTTCCCGCTCGCCTGTGCTTAAATCTGATCCCGTCAAACCAGTAGACCGGTCGGTCGCTGATGTATCCGTGTCCGCGCCCGTTCCTGCACTACTGAGTGCCGTGGATGGGGATAGAGTTGCTGGAGAGGATGTTAGATTGTAGTTAATGACGTTAGTTAGTAACTTATAAGGGTTATATTAGGTAACAAAATAGGAGCATGACAATTTAATTACTTACTAAGAGCTCCTACCACGGGAAATCTCTCACGACAATCACCGTAAAACACGACACTCAACGGAGGAGCATCTGTCGGTTGAAGACATGCCGCTTTTTGTAATTCGCATTCATTAGGATACGTCATCATATTTGAAGAACAGACCGGCTCATCACCGATACCCTCGCAATTAGTGGGACAAACGCATTCTCCTGCCTCGCAGCGCCCTCCGTACTCGCATTTCTTATCCTTGCAAAGATCTGTAAGCACTGTGTGAAGCTCGGAGCGGATTTTGCAACTGAAGTAACTTACCGCAGTCTCCTTTGTATGCAACTAAAACATACTGCTTGGTTTTGCAGGAGGCAATGCGAAGCTCACATTCATTGGCGTAGGTCACGCCGTCCGTCCCGCAAACGGGTCCGTTCGTGAGCTATAGAAACAAATGCGTTTAACTATCATCTGTGCGCTAACCGGATACATTTGCACAAGAGTCGAATATAAATACAGAATTTCAATAAATCCGGACGTGCTTGAAATACGCATCGCCCTTTTAGAATAAAACCCTTCGGCGTTAGAGAGCCTCATGTCCATTCCTAATGCATCATTTATAAAACGAGATTTAAGCAGAGGTGTTTAACCGATCGATTTCGAAACTATCTCTTGGTTATCGATGCAACGATAAGTCACCGCAGATCTTCACACTGAGCTGAGTCAAGGTAATCAATAATGTAAGCTTAGTAGATTCTCATCTAATCCAAAGCCTGCGACCGACGTTAATGCCATCTCATTGACCGAACGGTCACATCCAAGTATCGCGAGATAAATAGACCCGTTAGAGTCCCGAATATATAAAAAGTTAATTAGATCTACCTTATCATCTTTACACGTTTGCGGACACACGCATCGACCCTCGGTCGCCCCATCACTTTCACATGTCGAGTAGAAGTCACATTTCTTATTTTCGCATCCATCTGAAGATTTAGAGATTATTACGGGCTATAAAAGAAAACAAACGACGACTTACTGCAAGGCCCATCGTAGAGGACTCTGATTTCTCGTCGATGTTTGCAAGCCTCTAGTCGTAGTTTACATTCGTTACCGTAAGAAATTCCATCAGAGCCGCATACCGGCTCAAACTCGGCGGGACAGACGGGACATTCACAATGTGCAACTCCCGATCGTTCGACACAGGTGGCCCCGAAATGACATTCATGGTCGCTGCAGGGTCCCATTTCGCCGCAGACTCCGGTATATGCTACTTCGATTGTGGCACGGGCAATGCAAGCAGACCTTTTCAATTCGCATTCTGAGGGATATGTACGACCGTCTTTCGAACATACGGGACGCATTATAGGCTCACATGCCGGTGGACATTCACATCTTGCTATTCCATATTTATTTATTGCACATTCTTCGCCCAACGTACAACGAACGCTCAGACATGGATTTACACCTGTATTAAATTCACACGTTCCATTCAATATCAAAACATCAATCAACCGGGACAAAAATATTTCGCAGTAATAACATTATTATAAAACTCAACCATCATCAAGTTCTGTTACAACCCAAAAGGATTTGAGATGTTTTAGTGTGATACAGCTCGAAACCTTTTTGTCCTACCTTGTAAATACAACGTGCAAGATACAAGAACATATTTTGTTATCCAAATGAATCCATCAAATAATTGATTTTAAATAATGGGTTTCTCGCGATTTATTTTATAAAGTACAATTTTCCATTCCTTCACGTATTATTCTTTAATAGTAACTAGGATCATCAGATGAGGTGCACAAAGGAAATTTTGATTTGTATCTAAATGGAAGTTTCTACTTTTGTACGGCGCACGGAAAGAAAAGCTGTGTCGCACAATCGAATTGAAATATAACCAGGACAAATCGCCGAAGTTTGCAGGATGCAAGTTGGAAATCCTTCATAACTTACCGTCTCATTTTCAAAACTGTTTGATTTATGTATGCAGGCAGTCTGGTTGGCGTATTTCTTTTGATATGCTAAATGTAATTTGATAATCAAACGCTCTTGTTGTCTGAATTGTATTCAAGAATAGCACCGGAATATAAAAATTTTGATTTGCGTATAGGGTACTACTACATTTGTAGTGTGGTATTGCACTGATTGACCTCGATGTTGGATCTAATTGCCTAACACTCGACGTTAACATGCTATTATACATCTATCAATTGGTTCAATGTGGCATTGAAGACCCGTTATGTAAACGTTATGAGCATGACAGCTTTCCCTTAGAGTAGCTGATTTCGAAAGCTTAATCTATAGTAGTCGAAAAACGAGGATAACCTGAGCTACATTTTCCCCTGTAGATAATGTTGAGGGTTTTGCGTGCCCTGCAGGCTTCCTGGCGTAGTGAGCATTCGTTGGAGTAGGTTTTACCGTCGGATCCACAAACGGGTGTAAATTCCAAAGGGCACGTGTCTCCACATCTGCATACCGGGTTGCGGTGTTCGTCGAGCTGGCAGACTTCCGGTTCTGCACACTCCACGCCAGCACACGGATCTGCAATCATTTTATTTAAAGCGATGAATTTTTCCCCGAAATTAAACGGTGAATCGCTTTATCGGAAAAGTTACGAAGAAAGTGCTGAGCGTGTAATAAATCAAATTAGGGAGCGTGAGATATTTTACGGTCCAGCGGGTATAATTAGCAACATGCATAGGAAGTTTATGTAGTTATTTAATTTGACTTAATATATCGCATTAATCTAGATTCTAGGATACGGACGGTCTCGGGCGCGAGTAGCTGAGCAATATTATCTAGACACAGATTTGGGGAATTTAATTATATATAATTAGAGTATGCGGGATGGCCCGCTTCGTAGCCGAGCGAACATTATTTGATCGTTGATGTGCATTTGGTGCCGCGAAAGTTAAAATGAAAAAGTTGAAAAAAATTTTGGATCATCTTAAGTTTCTATCAAAAAGTTTAGAGCGAGTTTATATACTCGAGAAAGCCGGAGACGGGAGAACGCGAGAAAAAGCGAGCGAGAGCTCGATTCAATATCATTTAACTTGGCTAAGTGGATCGGTAATTCATCTCAAGTATATAACTTTTACCATCGCCTAAAAACAGTCGTCGATTTATAAGAAATAAACAAAAATCTTTAAGAGAATATCCGGCCAGGAAAACAAAACTGCGAATCTGGAAGTAGGAAATGTAATTACTGCTCCTCTGAGCGTCCTACGGAAGAAGGAGGAGGAGAAGAAGAAGAAGAAGAAGAAGAAGGGGAGCGCGTCGTCTTGCTTCTGGAGTTTCGATAAATGATGCTGATAAAAAAAACAAACCAAATGTTAAATTAAATTAAAATGAAACAAGTTTTAATCGCGATTGAATGCGAGAGCGTAAAAAATAAGAAATACCTACCGCATTTACCGGAGAATTTAATCGTGATGTTGGAGTTGGTATTACAAGCTGCCTTCCGGAGTTCGCATTGGTCCTTATAGTCCACCCCATCGGAGCCGCACACGGGCCGCGATGCAGAGTGGTCTCCGTAGTTGGGGCACTTCTCGGGGCATTGGCAGCTAGCGTTGCGGCCATCAGGGGTCGCCACACACCGAGCTCCAAAACCACACTGCTTGTCACGACAAGGGTTACTCTGCTCTGTACATCAAAGAAAACCATTAGGAGTGACTCACGCTCTCTATATCACATAGTAAGACAGATTTCATGACGCATTATATCACTTTATAATGTATTCCAACCCACCGTTGGAAGCGACAAATTTACTATTCAATTCCTTTCCTGAAATTGTCAAATCAATAACATAAATCTGCCGTGTTCACTAAGTGACAAAATATCGCCGACCTACTTACCTTTCGGGAATACGTAACAGCTAAGCGAGACTTGGATTCCGATTCCAATAATAATGCACAAAATCAGCGGTTTACATTTACATAGATAGTTAACGAGTGCCATCGATAGAATCAATTGGTATCACAGATTATGCCTGAGATCTATTACTATTCATCATTTTCAAGGCCAATTTAAGGAAAAAGAACTGATTTGTGCTTTCGACAAAATTGAATGAATTAAGAAGGAAGAGTTTCGGAAAAGATCGACGGTAAATCAGGGAATTCAGTTAGGAACTTGATAGTTCTCTAGCAAGTTGAAACCAAAATAAATACAACGTCGCGTGACTGCGCATAATTTAAGTTCTGGTCGCTGGAAAAATACAAAGTTGACATTGATTAACGCAAAAATTAAAGTATGTCAAACGAATATGCTCGAATGGAATAAGTCCCGATCCTTAAGAAGGAAAGCACAGGACATAGCACGTTTTCCGGAAACGAAACGAAGTTTCACGATATATGACGAGGTTCTGCGAACGCGCGAACGGCACAGGGGTTAAAACGCCACTGAAGAGACCACTCTACTCTCCGTAGCGGGGCTACCTGCACCGCAGGTAGCGTGACTGCACTGAGCAGAGCAAGCGCCATATTGATTTTAAGTTCAGGAAAGCTCCGTAAGAGTTAACGGCTTTGGAGTCGCGGTGCATGTGACCATTCTCCAGTTATTTTCAGTGTCCTGATAAATTGAAGTAATTTGCCGCAAGCTCCTGCGACCAAACTGTACCACATCTCCAGGTCAGAACGGATTATTTCCTCCGACGAATTATGCGGATATTTCCCAAATCGAGTCGCGGGAAGATCACCGGACCTCGGACTTCCTAATTTTAATCTCGTCATTCCGCTCAATGAACATTTCAAATATTTAAGATTCATACAAAGCGAAGGGCATAATTAGCCGGGATACGGGTGAAATTAGCCCTATCCCAGTTGCTGAATGTTCTAATTATCATCCCTTTTAACTTTTTAATCTAAAATTAAGACGAGCCGCGCTTACAGTCTATTTGAAAAGCTCACACGCTGCTAAAGAAAAGCTTCCGCTAATCAACATAAAACTTCTTCGCCGGTTTCCTTTTTTCTACCATGACCGAGAACCGCTAGGATAACAATAAACGGCGTAATCAAAACAATGAAGCTTGTTTTTCTTTTTGGAGAAAATTATACGTGCAAGCCTGCGAAAGTTTCCGAATCTGCAATTTAAATCGTTTTTAGGGGCATGTGCATTAAAACGAACAATGGAAACACTTTTAAGGCAATCAATAATAGACAAACAACACTTGATTTATCAAAACGCCGCCGCGTGCATTTTGCATTTTGCTCGCTATAAAGGAGTTTATTAACTTTTTGCTTTGAACTGCTGCAAGACTTTGCCCCCTTTTGATTTCCGCTAATAAGCTCTATCATACATATTTCATTTAAATGTTTCTTTTCACGTTCAAATTTCACTGTGAAAATATTTGGAAAACAGGAACAATCAATACACATCATGAAAATTAATAAGTTCCGTGCATATTTCAATATAGAACGTTATAAGAAAGGAAATGTATTATGTATAAGGTAGTGACGTGAAATGCGCGCGTGGAAGAAAAAAAAATCGTTTTGTGAAATTTTGTATAAAAGAAGTAACATTCAATAATAGATAAACTTAGTTTGAATTGTAAAGGACGCATATCTCCTGACACACAAAAAGTTAAAGCGTTACCCCTGTCGACTTTAAGTCACTACCTCTACGCGTGCCGCAAACTTTTTTCATTCTGCTTCTGTATTATACAGTGTTACGTTTTTCCGGTTTGACGTTAATATGCATTTGTTTCTGTTTCCGATAACATATTACTCGGTTCCGAATTTGAACTCTGACACTGATCGATGCACCATTAAGAAATGAATACATTTCTGATGTCATCAGTAATTGCAACCGCAGACCGTGTGTTTGGAATACATTTTTCAAAGCACGCCGGAAAATCAAAGAATATTTGAAAGTAAAACTCCCGTGCATGCAAGGGAAATATCCGTATCCATTGCCGTCGAGCCGCATGATGTGTTTTTCTACGTCGACGTTTGCATTTAAATGAACATCTTTTCGAAACATCTTTCAAATTTACTGCTTCATATTTTACTTATGTATTTCTTTTGGCCAACAACTTACTTTCAAATTATTACATAAACGTTACATTGATTTAAACATTCTATTCCGTTATTATTTTATTATTCTTAAAAAAAGAAGCTTCTCATTCTGAAATGACATTCATTAGATACACTTGTATGTAATGCAAAAAAAATGTTTCCAGAGTTGCTCGCCTAAATGACAGTTATTTTGCAAAGAGATATTAATGAGACGTTGGAAGTCGAACCCAATCACATGATTCCTATTGGTGGTGTTGAAATAATTTCAAGTCTATAGCAGAAGCTCAAGTAGATTGTAAATTGATTACCTGTTGTCTAAAGTTGTAATAATATTTCGAACTTGCTTTTATATTAAAGCGTTTGATTTTGTTTTGACATTTTTAATAGTGTTGTTAAGAGATTTCAACTGGAAGTTAGAAGACTAACCCGTCAAAAATATGCCTTTTTAGTTTGTAGTTTGATCTTAATTATTTTTATTTCTGTGTAATCTGAACGGTACTAAAGAAAATATTTGCTTTAGGTTGTTTGCAAATGTTGGTATGCAATAATTTGAAAAAAAAAAATCTCTGCGAATATTAAGCAAGTTCGCATTCGCGTTCACATTCGCGTTCGCATTCGCATTCGCATTCGCATACGTATTTCCCCGCTGAAGTTAATTTACTATATCGGTATTGGGTGAGCAAATTCAGCTGCTGCTGTTCTCACTTTATGTTTAAAAATTCAACGTTTGGCAATCGGTTTTCGGGGCACGCAGAAATATTTAAAGTGAAATGCTCGGACGACATATATACGTTTCGCTTCGAACACGACGGTATATGTATATCACGAATTAAGGATCAATCTTTTTTTCAACGAAAAGGTAATAAAAGATCAAATCGAGGAGGAGGAGAGAGAGCGGGCAAAATCGATACGACACAAAATGTGGATCGGTGCAGTAATATTTTTTAGGTTTTGTGGATTGCGGTTTTCCAACGTATCATCGTGATTAGTTGAATTTACGGGGTAATGAGGTCTGGTTTGAAAATATTCCGGAACATACACACACACACATACACTGACACAATCCGCGGAAACTATTTATATTTACGTAATCTTGCTGGTCTTTCAGAATTTACAATTGGTCGTTGGTTTTATGTAATATTTGTCTCGTAGAACAGATTTGCTCTCCAAACTGTGAAGCGTTTTGCATTGATATTTTAATACCCTATATGGTCGTGACGTTCTCGTTCTCCTTCTCGTCCTCGTTCTTATTCTCATTCATTTAAAATGCATGCAGGAAAACGTTTTCCCAGACAGATCTCGTCGCGATATAAATCGCGTCCGGGAAAGTTTCATTTTTTTTTCTGAAAAACGTTGTTAAGCAAATAAATTTAGGTGGAACTGTATATTTTATCGAAAACATTTTTTCTTTTATGGTTCTTCCGTTTGGTTTTACTTTGTAAAATATATGGGGCGTACGTATTTGCGACTTCTCTCGATACGACAAGGAACTGAAGCGATTGCTAGTCGAGTCACGCCGGTATGCGTCAGTCCTGCTGCCCAGCAGTGCCTTAAAATACAAAGCTAAGCCGTAGCCAGACTATATTTCTTATTTATTTTACTACCCTGATGGGAATTTCTTCTTGCCGACCTTTCATTTACTTTTCAGTAATAATTTTAAGTCTTTAGGAAAAAAAAATTGATCGGTTTCGAAACGAATTCGTTCTGCATAATTAAACCAAAACAACAGTTCCCTTACTGCTTAATTAAAATAAAGCGGGAAGTTAATTCCGTTATATATAGATGGAGATATTACGTGTCTACTTCTAAAGTGCGGAGATTCAGAAGATGTAAGGGTTAATAATTAGTTACTTAGTAATTAATTAGCGATATTACGCAGCTGATTCAGCAAACAGAGACGGAGATATACTTCCGGTTACGTTTTGCAATTAAGACGAACATTAATATAACAAATAGGTGTTATTACCGCACATTACCAGTTACGTAACGACAATTTGTTATGGCTGCAAACAAAAATAAAACTGCCAATTTCTAAAATAATTATTATATAACCAGTAAGTGATATGCGTGTATTTAAATTTTATAACGCGAGGGGTTTATCAAAAAAAAAAAGGGCGTAAAAGCACGTAATTTAATTCATGAACGTACGCGTACAAGAAACCAAAATTAACAACATGCACACAATTTCCCTGCGTTATTTATTATTCGCTGGGTTCACAAAGTTTCAAAAGAATGCGGTTGCCCTATATTAAAAAAAAAAAAAATACCGAAGCACTACATTTTTCGTGCTTTACAATCTAAGCTAACGCCATATTTCCTTAAAATTTTATTAAAACGACAAAACAGCGCATCACATCTAAGAAATGACAAATAACTCTGACTTCCTTCCCATGGATGTTTATTAAAAGTAAAAGACAGGAAACTCACGGGTCTTTAAATATTTAGCCCCTCACAAATTCGTCGTTTCAATTACGCAGAAACAAAAATTTATTTGAAATGACAGAGTTTTTAGTTGGTTCAAGTCCTACCCCAGTGAAACAGCATTAACACCTCTGTTAATTTTGAAATTAATTAATTTGCTTTAATCTGAAAGCCAAGTTGAAACATAACAAAATGTTGTTATTACATTTCCCTATATAACATGTTTTAGTAATATTAAATTTTATAAACGGAATTTTCATCTACGTGCGAACTCACATTTACAAAATGGAGTCCTCCAAGTGGAATGATTCAATGAATTCGTAAAATGTATTTATAAAATCAGAGTTTACATTTATTATTATTACGTTATATTAATATTAATAAGTTTAATAAGGATTTTTTTTTATAATTATATAAAGATATATTATACCAGTTGTTGAAACAAACTGAGATCATGGAAACTGGATAAGAACAAATAGCGTAGACAATTCAAGAGTGAAATTTATGAAGGGTGTTACGTTACGAATAGGAAAACGCCACGCCCCTAAAAAGGACTAGCGGCCTTTTGCGTATCTATACCACTTTCTATCTGTTGTATTGCCTATGTTCTCATTTTAAAAAAGTGACTGTTGCACTGATAAAAATCTGGAGTTAATTCTAACACTTTTTGGACGCGAGGGAACACTTTTTAGGTGTTCCCTCGCGTCCATCCGTAAAAAGACAGAGTTATGATATTTACCATGTAAAAGTAGGAGTAGAGTTTATCCTTGTTGGAGTAAACCCTCACTTTTAGACACAATTTGGTCGGGAAAACACAATAACAACGCCAAATTAGAAAAGGATTAATAATTTTTCAGGCAAAAATTTTTCCGCATTTAACACCGGTTAGGTTAGGCAGATTACAATTAATCCCACAAATTTTTATGTGTGTATAGGATAATATGGGAAAGGGGATTTCCACATAAGCAACAATTTAGATATTTACCTTAATTTTTGATTTAAGCTTGTATAAGTATCACTTGAATAATATAAACGTAACATCAAAGTGTTTTTTTGTTTGTAAAAAGTAAAAACCATGCCGTGCAGTAAAAATTAGGTCGAGATTACCGTGAGACATGGACTGGACAGATCTGATTATTTTAAAATGTAGGAACAATTAAATCGAATTTCCGAACGCTATCGGCTGGATCTAACGGACGTCGTTAGGGGAAAGACAAATATAGAACGAATTAAAGTATTTTTATCAATCACGTTCCATGTGTTATTGATTCCCTTTGGTAAATCCAATTAGTGGAAGGTATTAGAAGAGTACGTGCCGCTCTAGAAATTGTTTGTTGAAATAATTGCGAAATCCTATTACAATTACTTTTGGGGCTGCTTCGAAATATATGCGATTAATCATTATGACAAGTCCAAGTTCAAAGCTCGCTTAGAATTTTTTAAGTTTATGGACACGATGCGATGTGTGTCGGAGACGTATTTAATATTGTACAGGACTTGAGGATAATTTAGTATTGTTTTCGGAAAATGTAAAAAGAATATTATTCGAATCAGAAAACGTGTTTGATATTTTAGTACCGTCGGCATGAATATATTCCGGTATCGACCGAATACATTATAAATGCATGATATAAACATAACAGAGAATATTCGGTACCTTAACGTACTATTATATATTAATGTAAATTTAAATCTGTGTATTCACCGCTCGCCATATACATATCTATCTGTGCATGTACTTATATGTAAGTGTGTAAGGGAATTTATAAGTAAGACGTCTTCATCCGCGGAGATATTTTAAAGGCCGAGAAAAATGAACGCCAAGACATTTTTATGTAAGGTGACACCATATAAGTGATATGTATGGGTATGTTGACGTCATCGGCCAGAACATGCTAGATAAAGTGTTTTCAGATACTTTAGAATACGAATCAATACTCCCTGTTTGTTTTCCGTTTCGACTTCTCAACACCTGTTTACGTATTTTTATATTTTAAAAGAAAGGACGAGAACATGAGTCGCTGCATTTTACAAAAGTTACAAGCACGAGCGACGGTTTTCAGCGGAGAGCTTTTTCTGGTACTGCATTATTTCAGCGCTGCGCGGGCATAAATACAAATCTATAAATAAATAATAGAGGAACTGTCCTCGGCTACGCTCGAATTACACCCAAACATATCGCATGGAAATTTGGAAGTTGCACGTAAGTAGTAACTAGTCGTTATGTAAAATGGAAGTCACGTAGTGCAAGTCGTCTGCAATTGATGTAAAAATCGAAACGCTACTTTGTAAATAAAGTAAAACGGAACGGAAAAAGAACACTTTTTAAAAGTGAAAAATCAGAAGGGTAGACTTGAACGTCAAATTTGAATACATTTGCATATCAAGAAAACTACATTTGTTCACTTGAAAAGTTGATATTTTATGCAGCAGTAAAAATCACACAGCATTAATTTTAAAACGTAACGAAGTAACGTATTGAAATTTGTTGTAACTGTTAAAGTCATGTAGTAGATAATCGTTAACAATAGTATGCTGAAACTTGGATCTTTACTGCTGACAACATAGTACGAACAGCGATAGTTACGCTAATAAGTTCATTGTATGATGTAAATTTGCCACATGCTAATTAAACTAAAGACCATTTAGTCATAGTTATGGTGATGAATGTGTCTCATGGCAGAGCAAAGTGTAACGCGCGTTTCCCTGAAAGTTGTGCATAAAAAAAGAGCATATAATTTACGGTTAGTGCTTGACCCGAGTGTTTAATATTTACGACTTTTTTGTTGTATTATGAGCAGATTGGTGATATCTAAAGCTATAATCCTGAATGTATATGTAAGGTTATAACGGGATAATATTTTTATGTGATCATCCTGGCCAGTAACTATCCCTTTAAGGATCTTGAAGTCGAGAAATCTTGTCTGTTTTGTCTCGAGGGAAATGAGAAGCCCACATATTTTGGCCTTATCTCGTAGAAATGTGTTGAAACTCGTGGGATAGACGCCGGAAGAGTTTTTCATCATATAATTGGACAAGATTTCATCTATATCATATCACACTTACGATAACACGTTTATAATATAACTCGCCTCATAACATCGCATAAAATTTCCTAATTAATTTAAAACAGTGTTTTCCTCGCCGTAAATAATAAATATCCCGCTTCAAACACATCAAATTTGTAAACAAACATAATCCGCTTTGCTGGTTTGTTTACAGCGTCACATGCATCAAATGTCACAAGTCAAAAACACTACAGTTTAAAGTTAATTATTTTCAAAGGCGCTAATTTGCATTGTAATTGAGTGTTTAATTTATTCACTTATACTAACAATAACAAGTTTTTGAAAATGAGTTTAACGCCGCAGCTGTTTGAAATAAAACCTAAGAATAAATTACGGGCAAAAATATTAAAAATAAATTTGCGTGCCGGAAAGTGTAACGCAAATTTTAAAATAATTTGTATGTGAGTGGGTGGCATAAAGACCTATAAGGAAGCGGGAAGGTTCGCCCCGAAAACATTTGGGTCAACCTTAATCAAACAAAGTTTGAAAGTAAAAATATAACCCCTTACTTCCAGGAGTAAGTTATTCATTTATGCATTAAATATGAAAATCTAATTTATACCTATTGGAAACGAATAGTTGGTTTAATAAGACATTCGGATAATAATCTTAAAGGCTTTCTGCCGAGTGTGACTGCAAGGAAAATATAAAAGAAAATCTGGCCGTAAAAGCGCAAGCACATAAAGACTGAATGTGGGTTGAAAGTGGTTCGAGTTCGTTCAGGTGCATTGTATTAGCGAGGTCCTTGGACACAAAAGGTACTCAGTCGAGCAAATAAATTAATAGCGAAACGATTGAACGTAAGAATTGGGGTAAAACGTGAGTTTATTCCGCATAAAATACAAGCGGGCTTGTATAAAATTCGGAAATACTTTCAGGAAAACAGTAACCAAAGCGAAAGGCGCAATCATTTTCAGAAAGTGTGAGCCTACTCAATAACGACGCTTGAACGCTTCCAACCTTGCTTCCCGTGATTGACTGCACCAACATTGCCATCTTCGATTCTGCTCGAATACAGAAGCACTTCCAATCCAAAACTTCATATAACGAACGTCATGAAAATAAAACGGAAAACATGTTTTCTCATTCGCAATACCACCCTAACTCACATTCACAAATTCCACCTACATAATACAATCAGAAGAAAAAAAAAGAATCTATTCATTTTCAATTCAATTCAAAATAAATTACAGTCTTTTTTTTTAGTCTTCACATTCACATCGTTAATATTCGTTTATGCGGAGGGGAGACAAAGAGGGAGCAGTGTAATGTGAGAACACGATCTGTACGCAGTAGATTTGTCCTGATCAGTACTGGTAGAACATAATTTTAATCAGTCTTTTTTTTTATTATATTTATATATAAAATTTGTTCTTACCACATTCTCCAGCGTATTTAACTCTGGTATTCTGTCGAGCTCTGCAAGAGGAAACCCGAAGCTGACATTGGTTAGAATAAGTTTTGCCATCGGTACCGCAGACAGGATCGGAGAAAGTTCTGCAATGTGTGGGGCACTGGCAGAAAGGCCTCCCATCGGCACCAATAACGCATTGGGCGCCCCAATTACAAAAGGTCTTTTCACACGGCTCTGTTAATAAAAGAAAAAAACACATTGTTAGTGCGATTAGTAGTTAGTTGAACTTGAAATCATACCGGCATGCAATTTACAGCGAGCTTGAAGTTCATTTAATATGTTCATCGAAGCATACAGGGGCATAAGTTTATGTTGAAATTCCCCAAGCATATGAGCAAAGTCGGTAAAACTACTTAGTTAATGTTGATTAAATTTATTGGGGGCAACTTTATTATTATATATAGCTTCGTGAGTTACTAATTTACGAAAATTAATCTCTTTAACTCAGCACTTATTTTCTGCAATAATTACAAGTACGGGATGGTTTTGGTTATGGAAGGTATAGGCGAGAATTCTGTTCTGTTCTACTTCCAAGTCCGAAAATAACCAGAATTGATACGTTTGTGGTGTTAGTAAATTCATCTGGTCCACTGCATCTATATTTCATATTCGTATTCATCGCTGCGTGCAGGGGCAACATGATGGTTGTTGTCAGTTTCGCCCGGTTCCCTCGTTTACGGCACCGAGCTTAGCGAATAAATTACTATGATAAATGACATTATAATTTATTTTTTTGTCGCATTTTTAGTGGTTATTATGTCGCCGTTTTATCGATTGCCGCCCGCCCGAAAACTGAAAGCCGCCAAATCCGTATTCGCGCACTCCGAAATGTGTGTTACAAAACGCTGATGGGAGGACGTCATTATTCAACTGGGACCAAAATGAAGTGTTCTGCAACATGAAATGTCCCATCGGATCCGCATGCTACTATCTGTTTTAGTTCGTTTAATCGATTTTACCAAATAACCTGAAAATAATACTCTTCTCTAAAACAAATCCTTCCTTTTACAAAAAAAAATCTCAACTTTTCGTTCAATTAGGCCATGTATGTACAGGATGGTTCAAAATAAGTGTCCGACGCGTTAACTACAGATAGTACACAAAAATAAAGAGTCTAGTATGCATAGTTTTTAAGATAAAAAGCATTGAAGATTCAGATATAAATTGGTTGATGGATACTATTGCGTCACAAGAGCATTGAACCCTCGCGGAGTAGAAGGAAATACTAGCGTTTACCTTGAAATAAAACTTTGAAACGTTTTTGTTTGTGGCTTTCTGCGAAAGAAAAATGTATAACACGCAATTCATTCTTTCGGACATCGAATTTGTGTATGCACGCATACAAAATTAATCACAATTTCCATTTTGGACTCAAAGGAGGTTGATTTTTGGAATGTCTCTGATAAATTTATTTCTTGCAAATTCGTACTTGAATGACCTTAGTAAATACGCTCCTAACGGATTGAACACTTATTCTGAATCACCTTGTATATAGTGTGTCCACGGATCCACTTGACCAGAGGAAAAACTTTTTTAATATCAACTTTAAGCAAAACAGTTATTCTTTACGAAAAGTTCTGCTTCTCAAGAAACTTCAGAAACCTTGTTTAAATTTTAATTTTGAATTACAGTCTGCCAAAAAAAAAAACAAACAAAATATGGAATTGTATGTTACAGAAACGTTGTCATTATCGATTTTAGGCAAAATATTCTTTAAAAATTTCCACTGTAAAAGCAATTTCAAAAATCACAAATACTTTTGTCTTTTCTTTTGACTAAAGGGTGTTTAAGATATTCGAATATCTGAATTTAGAAAAAGATTATTATTGATTTGCATTTTGTGTAAGAACATTCATCTTCTCTGAAAACTTGAGAAACTATACTCAATTTTAAATTTTGAAATACAGTGCCTCAAAATTACATGTGTATTTTTGAAGGGTTTTTCTACTATCTAATTTACCGCTAAGTATATATTTTCTTTGGCCGCTTTACATCCAATACTGATCTGGTTTCAGAAGCAATCGGAATCGTTCACGTGACATTGTATTTCATGAAAAAGATCAATCGCACATTTTTAGGAGACATTACCAATTCCATAACGTTTTATCAAATAAATGCGTTTTTCCTTAGTCTACATTCTTGCTAAATATCATGCTAAATGTTAAAACTTATCTGATAAAAATGTCACTTGTTTGCTCTCTAAATTTTATTATAAAATTGCCCAATGAAACGGTTTCTCGAAAACTGTTACATAATAAATACGTTACTTTGATTTCTGCAACATAAAATTTAGAAATTTGGGTTTTTTAGGCAGACTGTAGTTCAACATTGAAATTTAAGCATTGTTTTTGGAGTTTCTTGAGAAGCAGAACGTTTTGTATTTGATATTAAAAAAGCATTTCCTCTTGTCAAGTCGATCCGTGGACACACTGTATGTGTATTGATGTATTATACGTGGGCTGCTGGAAAAGTTTCTGGAAACGGTATGAAAAACGCATATGAAATTTGGTAAACGGTATTATTGTTTTTCGAAGTATTCGTCTTTGACGTCAATACACTTTTGCATACGCTCGAACCAATTTCTAAAGCACATTTTCCACTCTAAAGATTGTACCTCACAAACCAGTGTCCGGAATGTTTCAACCGCTGCTTCAGAAGACGAAAATCGCTCACCACGCATTTTATTTTTGATATTTGGGAACAAAAAGAAATCATTAGGCGATAAATCAGGTGAATATGGACAATGAGTCATTAATTCAACATTTTTGTTGGACAAAAAATCAACTGTTTGACGGGCTGAGTGAGAGCTGGCGTTGTTATGATGGAGAATAATTCGTCGATTTCGATTGTTTCTTCTTATTTGATCGATGACTTCCGGCAAACAGATTGTAACATACCAATCAGCATTCACGGTTTTTCGAACCTCTAAAGCCACGGTTGCTATATGTCCAGTTAAATCAAAGAAAAAAGCAATCATTTGCTTCGCAGCACTGCGTGAACGGACAACTTTTGTTGGTTTTGGTTCATTTTGAAATACCCAAACGGTAGATTGTTGTTTACTTTCTGGCTCGTACGAATGGATCCACGTTTCGTCGCCAGTAACAATTTTATAAACTAAATTTGAACGACCTCCATTGAATTTCTTGAGCATTTCTTCGCACCATTTGACACGACCCTGCTTTTGCGCTTCTGTTAAATTGTATGCGACTGCAAAGCCTTCGTACGTTCAAATGATCATGCAAAATCTGGTGTATTGCTTTCATGTCAATGCGTAAGGATGCTTGAATCTCACGGTATGTCACATGTCGATCTCGCTCAAGCATTTCACGCACAGCATCTACATTAGTGGCAACAACAGATGTTGATGGACGACCTTCACGAAATTCGTCACTGAGAGAGGTACGTCCACGCTGGAATTCGGCAAACCAATTATAAACACTGCTCTCTGATGGTGCTTCATCTCCAAGAGCCAAATGAAGCCGATCGAGGCATTGTTTCGGCTTTAGATCATATTTGAAACCGTAAAAAATCATGACACGAAAATTTTCACGCGAGATTTCCATATTTACACAAAATTACTTTTTCTCAAATGCTTTGTACAGCAAAACTAGTTCACTTGGATAGGAACTGTCAATAGAATTATAGGCGAAAAACGTCGAATTTTTCAAATATGACAGTTGATAAACGCTAACAATTCTAGACCTAGTAGATTCCAGAAAATTTTCCAGCAGCCCACGTATTATTTGAAAGAATAACAAGACATAAACACTTTTTAAAAACGATAATATCAAATTCCTTTAATCAGTTCTAAATCAAATCATTCTTGATCTGTCATTTTGTTTTCAATAGTAAGACAAAGTTTTCTGTATAAAAAGTGCTTAATCCACATTAAGCACTTCTTTATTTAATTTATAAATAAATTAAAATCATTTTACCAACAATAAAAAAATTTAATTTCGCTTTTTATTTGTTGTTATTTTAATTAATAACTTGTTGGTAGTAGGTTAGTTTTCTTTTCTTCGTGTTGGTTTCTTTTTTTATAACGTTTCCGTTTATCTTTAGGCGTTTAAAATTTATCTGAGCATCATTTTGGGGGAGTGTTCGGTTTTATTTATTTTTATTGCGTAGCTACAAATATAAAAGTATCAAGGGGATGGTAATAGTTTTGAACATATTGTTTTCAGCACACATCGGTATGGTAGATAACGCGAGGAAATGAATGAAACTTAAATAGTGTTTTGTCACACGATCTGAAAATTTTTTACGTTACGTTACGCACGTTTTAGTTTAACGGAACGTAAGCGGCAGCAGCAGCAATTTGTCGATTGATTACAACTGGAAACGTTTAAATTATGGAAATGGACGTATCCCGGCGTAGGTGTGCTTTTTTATTTCGGTTGTAATGTTAGGTATTTTTTAGTGTTGGGAGTTCCGGTTGTAAAACGAGTCGTCGCAACAAAAGCTTCTTTCCCCTCCGATATTTGATCGAAACCGCTTTAAAAGTAAATATAGTGTGCGTCTTCTATTTGAGAGCACGTATAAGCTTCCCAGAAACAATATTATGGGTGAAGCTTTTACACTGATAGAGTTGTAAATCAAATGTCTAACAGAGGACGTAAAATCAGGGAAATACCTTCCGATCACGAAATTTGTAAATTATAACCGTTCCATTTCGGTTGTTAGCTGGTATGTTCTCCTTTAATAATCGATTTTAAAATAAAGTTCCACCATGTGCTTTTCACCTTGAATAAACTAAAGCCCACGCAATTATATGTTACTACATTTACAACTGGAATTGGAAGTCAGTATAATTTACTCGAAAAGTTCAAAACATACAATATTTTTTCTTTTATAGTTGTTCTGAAAACGCAGTAATTATTGTATAATCCGGAGATGCCTGAAAGCGTAATTTCAGTATTCATGGAAGCTGATAGAGACATTCATTTGCTACATCCCAGAAATTCAAACGATTGCATAGCATTACTCTCAATTGATCCGTATGGTATTTGATGGCCGGTTAATATCCAAAAGGCAAGCATTAGAGTTAATTCGGGTGAAAATAAAATATCACAAACATCTGTTTAAAATCATAATTTAACGCAATAAATGCTTCACCTGAGAAAAGCAGACTTTTATGCGATTAAAAAGGCTGCGGGCAACAAAGCAACAAGATGAAGGGGAATAAAGGCTTGATAAACAGCGTTATTAACCAAAAGGCATCGGGAGAACAGGGTAGAAACATAAAACTACCCCTTGATCCGAAGTTACGTCACTGAATCGGTCCAATTACTGAAGGACTAATTAGACTGGACTTCCACCTACAAACATGTAATCCACCTCAATCACGGTAATACGTCAGAACCTGTTTCGCTTACTTGGGCACACTTCCGATAAAGTTCCATACTTACGTAATTAAAAAAAAAATCAGGGACGGGACGCCATTTTATTTCTGTTCCATTAAAACTTTCGTCTTTCAAGTTAAATCAAAACCAAAAATGACTAATTGCAGTCAGATATTAATAAATTGAATTAATTAATTTCCCAGTTTACGAATATAAAATGCATTCTAAATTAAATTAATTTTGAAATTCACGTGCGTGCGTAAAAATGGCAAATTAACGAGTTTACATTTTAATATTCTGAGAATAGATTAATTACGGGAGTATAAGTTTCGTGCAATTAGGAAATAACGACTTCGACGAACTAACCGCGTTCGCTTCTGCAAAATGTAATTAGTTTGAGAATATGTGCTAATTAAAATTAATACGAATGTGTATCAGTATTTAGAGTACGGATAAATATAAATACGTATAATATCGGCTAACGTGTGTTTTCAGATGTAAATTTAAACTGGAATTAGGTAAACTCTCCAGTCTAGCCTGGTTTGTACTGAATAGCATGTACCAAGATCCGCGTGAAACTAGTAGCTCTAAGTAGTACCCTTATCAACGTCGAAACGTATTTAAACTAAGGA
Source organism: Prosopocoilus inquinatus (assembly GCA_036172665.1). Taxonomy (NCBI): domain Eukaryota; kingdom Metazoa; phylum Arthropoda; class Insecta; order Coleoptera; family Lucanidae; genus Prosopocoilus; species Prosopocoilus inquinatus. The sequence continues at coordinate 13,004,669 of CM069880.1, read as the reverse complement.
TATAAGGACTATTTTGAAGCAACTTTGCTACGTAATTTCTGACAACTAGGTAATTCAATTACGCAAATATTAGAAACTATGTCTATCTATAAGGGGGAAGAGGGGGAAAAAAGCTCGGCGTGATTAAAACAACCCCCGAAGACGCGTCAGGTTTTGCAGCGTTCGAGGAACTTTCGGAGTTTCAATAAGATAATTAAAGAAAGAAACATTGTCTTAGCTACTTAGGATAATAGAATGTTTAACTTCATGAATAACAGATGTTGTCGGCGAAATAACTCGATAAACATCATTCTACTTTGTCTAGAATTACTAATTTATCGTAACACAATATGTACTAAAGCGAAGCGCTCAAATAAGAATATCGTTCCTATTATAAATGTTAATCCAACTTCTGTGTTACAATTATCTACTCACATTTCAGCAAATTACCGTCGGTAAATACCTACCATCTTATTTTCTTTATTATTTAGATTATGTGTATTAGGTATCTTCAAGTAGATACAACACGATGGATGCCGATCTAAGGTTTAGATGTGACTCTATTGAGAGAAGGAAACCAGGGTTTGTATAATTTATTTATTTAATGTTGAGTAAATATTTAAAGTTATAAAAGCCGTTCGTAGAAGAGATAATCCGAAATAATGATTTTAGTAGAGCATTTGAAGTAAAATTTAGTGCAAAATAAATTCAGTCAATTTTATTACACCCATCTCGGGCGTGGAGGAAGCAGAGTTTTTACGTCGCAAGAAGTAATGCATTATGTCGCATCACATTCAGAAGTAGAGATCTACGAATGGATGTGAACGCTACACTATTCCCTGGCAAATTATAAAGATTTATAGACATGTAACTTAGACAAGGCGTAGAACGGGAGCGAATCCACCTCTCTCCCGGCGACATAAATTACTCCAAATTTAGTGGAATGTGACACGTGTGCACCTCCGACGGCCCCTTCTACCTCATTAAGTTGTTTATTAAACTCCACGAATGGACGACTTGAGCCAAACTCACTTTTCCCGGGCTTTTTGCGCAAATGACGTCGGAAAAATATTCAACAATCGATAACACACACAGATTCATGCTCACGAATACAAATTTATAACAAGCTTGTCGACGTTAAATTTTATTCCAATTTTAAGTTATTGATGGAGGAGCCGGTTCACATTTCTTATTATATTTCTTTGATCTACAAAAACGACGCTAATAGTTAAAGATATCAAACAGAATTGTGTTTATTTACTATTCACCAAACGAATTTTATAGTATTTTTAAAACCTCTCAAGCCCTCTCAAGAAGAGTGTCAATGTATAGCGAAACACGATTTTAAATCTCGTCCATACAATATACATAGATATATAATCCAAACCCTACGATACCCGAGGGTGTCAGGTGAATAAGTACTTATATCTTAAAGTCGTATTTCTTGTTTTCTTCGCCCCATACCTCACTTCTCTATACTCATCTCTAGCAAATGTTCGTTTCATGTTGACCAAACCATCCAAATACCTCTCTGTATTCTTTTCATAATTGGATGTACTTTAAATTCTACTCTAATACCCATACTTCTCAATTTTTTGCTCATCTTACACTTCAGTCTTTGTTTTCCCCTCTATTTGGTTTCGATTGCAATATTTTCTTCATCCGAAGACAACAGGTAATCTTTCCAGCACACAATCTCTAAATCATCATCAATTTTACTTTCTCCAACTTAATCTATTGCCTATTTACTTGACCATCGCCTATTTTTAAATTTTTGGGCATCGGTAAAATAGCTTCGATTGACACGATAGCCATTCTCCATTTTTATACTACAATTAGGAATTAGATAATTTTCACTGAACGAGAAACTGTTAATGTCAGGTCGCAAACCGATCGTAGGATGTCGCTGTTTTATCTGTTCGTTAATAATAAACAAACCATATAAATAAGCAATTATTCAACTAAATTATTTTGGAAAAATTTTGTGCAAATCGTTTTTGATTGCAGTGAGAACCTCGAGCAGCCTCTGGACAGCTGTTTCAGCCCTGCTTGGGGCTTCTTCAGCAGAAACGTAGCTCGACATTCCCACTGCAGACCAAAAACGACTTGCCCAATTTATTCATTAGGAGCAAATCCCGCTTCAATTTGTCTATCCTACTGCAATGTTAGGTCAAAAAGCGATAGTAAGATGTCGCTATTTTATATGTAAATTATTTTGTGTATCAAGCAACGTAATTATTTATCTAATTTATTATAAGTATTTTCTATATTACTAGGTTTGCTTCTATCAAATCGTAAAATAGTTCAAATTCTTGTGTATTATTACTAAATTCTGTAGCAAGCAAACTGACGTATTAATCTAAAACGATTATATCACGAAAGGAAAGCGAATGATCTTTCAAAATTTTGGACGTTGATAAAGAGCTCGCGACGATAGAAAAACCCCAACCCTCCCGGCAGTTACTTATTCGCATGTGTTTGTGACAATGATTTCTATTTTCCCTTGTTAGTTACGCAACACCTTAGAGAGAACGACAAACAATCGTAATTCATGCTGAGACGACATAAATTACGACCGAATTAACGCCATCTTAAAACTGAACACAAAAATATATTCCTAGAAGACGCCGAGCTTTTCTTAGACGTAATTTATTTATTTATTTATTTCGTACTTCCAAGTGACGTTGGTTTATTAAAAGTTTTAGAGAAAGGACTCGAAAATATTTTACTAAAAGAGGAAGCTTTCATTATTTATGTGTTTAAACTATACAGGGTTACCCGAGGTTAATGGTTCAGTCAGTGGTGGGGGGAAGGAAATTTTCTTCCAGCAACATTGATAGGGGAAGGATCTAACAATAGTAGACTTTGTTTCGGTCGGTGAAAAATAACTATTAGTTGCTGGGTGACGGTTTAGATAAGCATACAAGTTATATTCGGTCAATAAAATCAAAGAAGAACAAATATAGAACGTATATTTTCTTTCCCAAGCTCTTTGAATGGGACCATGTTACAGTTGCGATCAAGCTAATCGAAACGAACTGACAGTTCTATAATCCTTTCTGCCAACGTAAAGGGGCAATTAGCTTAAAGTGGTCTCGATTTGGATGATCGAGACTGTACATACATATAAAATTTGATAATGTTTAAAATATTCATTTAATTGAATAATTACAAAATTTGATGTTCGAGTGTATTTAGAAATATTGAAGCGTGAAGAAACAAAGTGATAAAAGGAAGTGGAGGCGGCGCAGACATAAACCAGATTAAATATTTGAAATTAATCTTAGTGTAAAATTTTATTAAGAAATAAGAAGAAGGGATAAGGGTGAGTGGCAAGACTCGCAGGGCGGTTGAAAAAAGAAAAGGACGCGTTTCGATTTAATGTGGATAAATGAAATCGATGAGATTTTAATTATCCAGGTTGCGGGGTTGGAGCGTAAATCGAAAGATTGCTCGGATGTTTCAGAAATATTTAAAAGAAAATGACGGCAACACGGAATGGGCTATCAGGGATTGGTTGAAAGAGATATAAAGGTAGCGGGTAAAATAATTTCGGGCTGCGAGGAAAGACTTGTAAGCGCTGACTAATGAACTGAGGTACCTAATGCTAGAAAAATCAATTGAACGTGTTTCACTCGGTTTTCCTCTCGTACTGTTATATCAAACAATTCAATGCGATTTAATTAGAGGGGCCATTATAATATGCGTACATGAGAGCGATTTGTTTGGGATTATGACACGCCAATCATGCGATAGAGTTCAGTTAATGACAGGTAGATTGCACTTGTGTATACGATTGACACGAGAGAGTTTATTCTTCGGGGAATGCCCGGTCGTAACGGGAAATCCTTTATAACCTTTGTCTGTTTTGGAATTGTAGAAATTAGTTCTTTTTGCTCTCATGCACGCATAAAATCGAAATTTTATGACATGTGAGCGAGGGAGTGGGACCCTTACAAGTCACGAGTACTCTCCATCTGACTGAGTCGACAGCTTGACGCTCTTCTTCTGTTTCAGCCAAACTTGTTGAGAATTTAAATAGCAAAGAAATTCCTCCTTATATACCCAGACACATATATATATATATATATATATGAAAAGGACTGGTGGATAAGGTAGAGGGCAGAATCGGACCAACCTACGTGACGTTCTAAGGGCATCTGCTGCATGTAGCGGCAAGCATTGCAAGTGATTTCGTCTGATCCTGCTGGCGAGTTCACTAAGCCTCGGTACGTGAGGACAATGTTCAACCACGTCAGCAGCGCCGCCCTAGTGCTGTCGACAGAATCTAACACCCCGGAACTTCACCGGAATTCTAAATAAATTAGTCGGTAGACCTTTTAAATTTTCTTCAGTTCTATTAAACCTGCATTTACAACCTGAACTGCATTTATCTCTTACCTTATCTCATATCAAATTAAATTCTCAGCGGCCAGCGCTACGTTATTATACAGGGACGCTTCCAGCGTCGGTCAGATTAAAAGAACATGCTTTATATATCAACGGCCAATTAAATGCCAGCGACTCTTTCAACCGTGCGCCTTCATTTCGAGACCAACTGTGACTGTTGTAAACATTCACGCGCCCCATTGCATCTAAAACGCTCTAATCCACTCCCGAGACCCGTTTTAATAGAAATCGTTGTAATTACGTCTTGATTAAGTTTGCATTGTCGAACGTCCTGCGTGAATTCACTCAACAGAAACAGTCACGTTACACAAAATTTGTTACCAGAAAGTTCTAATTTATATCATTATTATAGTTTTCTATAATTCTCAAAGTCATTAAGTATTTTAAACAAAAAAAAAATGCACTCACTAGAGGATTGCGGATTTCATCTCAAGATGTTATTCAAATGAACATTTGTTGATATCGAATTTCGAATCGTTTATTTCATTTGTATGTTAGTTTTACTAATGTGGTTGGTTCTGACTATAGTCCGGCTACCTACAAAACTGGGTTCTTATTGGTCCAGTGACAGATCGATTTCTTTTCGACCTCCGTCCATGTATTGAGCAAAATTGATTCACTGAGTTTTAAAATTATGTAGCTTCAGATTTCAATACGAGTTATGATTTGTATACGTTTACAATGCACGAGTTTTTTAATTGAAGACTTCAACATTACACAGGGTGCTGCATTTTGAAACGCAACGTAGGAAATTCCATGTTAATTTAAAGGTGTTCGAATATTGGTTTCGCTAATTATTTTCCAACAAAATTCCATTCGGGTTTTTTAAAGTACTCTTCAAAATGAATCTGTCTGTCAAGTTTAAGAATTTTTCATACGCTGAGTTTTAAGATTAAGAGTTTAAAAAAAAATGATTCTGTAACTAAATTCAATTTATACCAAAGTATCAGGACAACCTTGATCGATGATAGTGATGAAAACTGGACAGATTATTAACAAGTCTATCCGTTTTTGAAAAAGTTTGATAGAAAAAGCTTTTTCGGTAATTTATTTTAACATTTACTGATCAAGGCCGTGCTGATGGTTTCGTATAAATTGATCTTTTTTAAGTATCTTGAAATTGAGCGAATGAAAAATTCTCAAACTTCACAGACAGATTCATTATGAAGAGCACTTTAAAAAATCTAAATAGAATTTTGCTGTGAAATAATCAATATTCGAGTACGTTTAAATTAACATGGGATTTCCTACGTTGCGTTTCAAAACGCCACACCCTGTATAGTAACTACCTACCTGTTTAGTTTAATGAGAGATTGAACGAGTATTGTGTTGAAAAACGCATTTGAAATTTGAAAATCCATACAACTAATTATCTAGGAGGAGTATCCCCGGGGTTGCTTTGAGATAGGGTGAATTATTAAAAGAATTTTAAGGTGTAGAGGAGAGAAAAAAAGTCCAGAATTTCAATATTCTCCTTTTTGCTAAAACTTAGCTCATTTTATTCGACGTTCAGCTGTCTGTCAAAATTGATGGCTTCTCAAAATTAACAGTGCTAACTTAACGGATCGATGTGTGTGAAATTACATTTACAAAGAGGTAAGAGCCGGGTTATTGCCGTAGCTGAAGTAATAAGGTAAGGAAGGAAGCGGTCTGGTGTTATGTAAAAGTGAAACAACGTATCGGGTCTTTCTTTGCGTCATGCCATTCAATTAACAAATTAACCCTCTCTGTTTCTACTGACGTGTATGATTCGCCAATATAGCTAGATACTTTGAAGAGTTATCGTGACATAAAGTCGGGTCTCATTGAATTACATCATCAGAGAATCAATGTCGCACAATTACCTTAATTCAGATATATAAAATAGATTATTGGCAAAATTTGCAAGAGCGTCTTCAATCTTCCTGCTACTATATACATTTACACCAAACCATCAACTAACTTGATTAAAATCCTACTCTTTGATCAATCTCTCCGACATGCTTGAAATCTTTTAATAAAGCAAATAAACGCTTCTGTTAACGTTATTTCAATATTCCTTTTCATTTTCTGTTGCTTCTGAGCAGATATGAAATAAAAACACTATGAAGCATAACGAAAATACAGCGGCGCCAGCTACGAACGATATTTGCACAAGAATTAGGACCCTCCTATTGATTTGTTCATTGCAAAATCAAATTACTTTCTTCACCCAATCGAGGAGATAAATCGCTTTAATATTATTTCCTTTTTACATTTTAAACCTATTTTTCCCCCGATAAAATAAACGTACGACCAATTTTCTCATAACCCATCTCCCCTATTCTTTTTTTTTTGTATTTTTTTACGATCGCGAAATTTAAGACCAGATTAATTGCTGCATATTTCAGTGAACAATTAAACGTACAAATTAAAAAAAAAAACAACAACAATTTTAGTGTTCGAGCCTATAAACTTGTAATTGCCAGATAATAATAAACGTGCGCGGAAATTTAAATTGCAGTTGTGTTTGCAGGTGCACAAAAAATGAATATCCAAAGCCATTGAACTGAAAATAAAATCGAATTTGCGATGTAATCTTAACTGAATGCATGCACAGAGAGAAATTAAGAGGTTCAAGTGAATTAACATCGTTTGGTATATTTACATTAAGGCAATTTGGAAGTGGAACGAACTATTCCCAAAGTTTGAAATCACAAAAGCGAGTTAATTACCAAAGAGCATTTATCATTCGTTGAATACAGTTAATTTTTGCTGTGGGTAAAAACCGAAAGGGTTGGACAGTTTAAAGTAAACAATTAGAAAACAATTTACAGTCGCATAATTGCGTCAAAGACGAGAAAAAAATCGTGAACGGGGCGAACGGAATGGGGCAGAATAAAAACAAATTGCGTTCAAGCGCCCCTCTCAAGGAGAAAAAAAAATTCACCCTAAAAACTAAACAGCCACTTAAGGAAAACTGAATTTTCTCCTGAAAGCGTTTAACCTGCCAATGTTAATGTTTGGAAAATCTTATATAAGATTTTTATTTTTTTTTTATTAAAGGCCGAAACATAATTATAACTTAATTTTAAAATTCGGATTTGAAAGGGAAAAAAAAACGTATTATTTACTTTTGCGTGAATGTAAATTATTTGTTGGAATAATTCCCTCATGGAATGTATTTCCTGTAATCGGCTTTCCCTCTTTTCTAATTGCTGTTTTAATGCGGTCAGTTTTGAGTAAATTTACGAACGAAATTTTAAGTGATTTTTCGACGTTCGTAATCGAAATGCCCTGGCACTCTATTAGCCATTCTGTCGTGAGGCCGTATCTTGGGTTCCATTAATCATTATAGTCGAGAAATTTATAGCATTAGCTTTGTGTTGGAATAGAATAATAGAGAGCGTTTATAAATTAAACCGTCGAATTTAGTTACGCACTGAATTTCTTGTTACGAGATAACAACAACTATGTACTACACAAAAATTTCCCTGGATAGAATAAGATAGTTGTTGGGGGTAAAATTCAGGTAATTACGATCGATATATTACCGGCAAGAGTGAAAAGAAAACAGATAGGGCAGATATATCAAAGGAGCTTGCTTAAGGACATTTAAGAACGAATGCTGGCACTTCAAGAAGAAAATAACTGGGATAAGACGAGATAAACGATAGACTGAGTGGATTGAACAGCGAAATAAAGTGATGAGAACATTTGAAAGTTAGAGAAGAAGACAATTACTGCTAAAGACGGATAAAGTCTAAACGAATCTACTTTACTCAAAATAACGCTAACCTACCATAATGCGATAATAAATATCGACAGTTTTATACTCGCTCCCTTTAATCTGTAAATGAGTTTGTTTATTCAATTACAGTCAGAGCTTATTTGATGCGCAAACAAAAACGACACATTCATTTTGTTTATTTTTCTTGCAATAATAAACAAATAAATACAAAAACTAACAGCATTAGCATTTATTAGCGCAGCTAAATAAACCACGAAATTTTAAATCACGGGCATTCTAAAATAAATCTTTTTTTTTTATCAACAATACAAATGGAATGTTTTTGTTTCCCTATGCATCAAAGGCCATTTTGCTTTCTTTGATTAAAAAGCTGTTTCTTTTTCTTGTTCAATTATGGAAAGACGAAACGTTTTAAGGGCCAATTTTCTGGCGCCCTGTTAGCCAAGGAAAACAACTTTTGATTTTCAGAAAGTACATACAAGTCTTTTTTTGCAATTTAACGAAACTGTTCAATGTCTTTAAAGTTTCGAAACATGCTTGTCAACATCATGGGATTTTAACGAATACTCAAACCTTCGATTTTCAGAAAATATACATACACACGTCTTCTCTTTTTGCAACTTATAAAGGTCAAGTTTAGATGCATACCTGTTACAACATTAAGAATTTTGTGCTTTTATATAAATGGAATAAAAGAATTCGTAAAGATGAAGTTATTATTAAAATTTTGTAGACCACATATAATTTTTATATTCAGCACCCTTGATGGTAATGAAATTTAATTTGCTTTAAGAAAAATAAAACTTTCAGAAAATTATGGTGGAGGTGCGGGTTATTTATTAATTTTTCAATTGTTGGTGGTTGAGGACAAGCAACGAAGTGCATGGGGCAGTTTTATTTTTGTATGTCGGTTTCTTCTTTTTGCTTTTAAAGCAAGTTTGAGATTTTATAATAGATTCGTAATAACAGCGAATAGTTTCCTGCAACTTGTCAATTAAATGTCTGGTATGCACTTACAGGCAATTAAATATGTATGAAATTAGTGACTTTCCTCGAGTTTTTTCCTGTTGAGTGCATTAAGTAAGTTATCGAGTGTTCGAGTGCAAGAAGTTGCACGAACATTCATAAGTTATTAGCAGAGGAACGTTTCGAACCCGGAGCAGTGTAAAGTATATGCCCCGAGTTTTGTATTGTAGTAGAGTGTCGCAGGTGTCGGTTGTATTTAAGATATGCAACGAACCCAAGAGCATTACTAACTTTTTCAAACAAATCTGAAAGTCAACTTTGTTTCCTATACTCCGGGGAGCTTATACATACCGGGCCGTTATATCAAATTTGCTGAGACCTGACTTTTTATGATAATTTTGTTTAAATCAAAACTGGTTGGTTCGCTTTTTGGTTGACGAACTTACTTTCAAACATAAACAGAAGTTTCTGATTCCTTTGGAAGTATTCTAGAAAACGCCGAGTGAATCGATGGGTGTATGTAGTCAATGCGCTCCCTTTTTTTTTTTTAATTTATTCATCACGTGAATTAAAAGTTCACAATCAGCAGTTTTAGTTTGAAGCGACAGCAGGCAGACGGGTAAATCAATATGCAAATTGATTCTATATTTAACTTTTTTTCGCGATAAGTTTAAACTGATGATGTAAACATAAAAATAAAATTTACTCGTGCATGAATGACTGAATGAATAGAATCGATTTATAAACGTAATTTAAAATATTCTTTGGAGAAAATGAGTTTTGATGGGAGAAATAAAACAGTTGGTTTTAGCGAGACGCCTTTTTTCTCTTGCGATCTACTTCTGGTTTACGTTTTAGAAGCGGAAGAACAACTATAAATTATCAAACCTTATTGTAGTAACAGTTCGGTTTGAAAGGTACGACGGCTAACTAGATGTATAGGTGAACTTTTACCGTAATTTCGTTTAAAGGTGATTTATTCTTCTAAAAATGTATATGAATCAAAATTATTTTAAGTCGTAAAGTAGTACTACGTCATAGTTAATGTGTTTCGCAGTAAAATAAAATATTCCTGCGGAATAGGAAATCGTGGCGCGCAATTTCAATTTCGGCTCGGCGATAAAAAAAAAGAAACTTCGAAAAATTAATAGACCACGACTAACTCAAACGACCTGATTTATACTGAATACATGCTAAGAAAGTGTAATTTACTTGGCTAATTTAACATTAAATGTCAAAGGCAGACGGTGTTCGTCTGCGGCCAAACTTTGCCGGAGTATTTTATTTGCGACAGCCAATAAGAAAGCTTCCTTGTTCCAGTATTCGACAGTGCGTTTATTCAGCTTTATACAGAAATCGCACTGATAAATTGTCGAGAACTTTTCGATCAATATGTTTGGTCGTACGCTCTACCCTCAATGTAGTTTCCTTGCCGGAGATATTTAATTGAATTTCTTTCAATTTTTTTTTTTTTACACAAATTTCATACTCACCCTTCAAAACAAACCACAGCTCCTGCTTTGTTTTTATTACACGAACCCGACACATCCTCCTATACTATTATAATAATAACAACAAAGACGGAAATCATAAAATTCATGCATTATTAACGCGTCCTGAAATCACTGCCTTAATGTACTATTGTTAATAATGAAAATTTAGGGGTGGCATTAAAGCTTTTCTGATAGTGTTCCCTTAATAATTGATTATACGCGAGAGGGTAAAAGAATAGCTTTTTAGCATAACAGGAGGTGAAAAAAAATGTAGCAGGAATCGTGATGTTATCGTTACTTCGTTTCTTTTCACTCGCCAAAACGCTCTGGCTTCAGACAATTTAGTTTCTCGTTAATTAATAATTTTCCTGCTTCGAATTACTCCAGTAAGATACATTTAGTAAAGTTACTTGACTGATTAGAATTGACAGGGACTGTTTTAATCCTCGAGGGCAATTTACCATTGGATTAGCTAAACTAGCTCAGGTCGGTTTTAGTTCACTCTGGATGTTTATTTTCGGCCGCAATATATTTGTCAATAGCAAACAAGCTTCAATCCATCTAGAATTATATTAATATACAGGCTGATTCATAATAAGTATCCCACCCGTATTTGCAAGTATCAAACTGCAAAAAGAAAAACAAATTTATCACAGCCTTTACGAAAATCAATCTCTTCTGACACTAAAAAAATTATTATCATCAAAAAAAGTTCAATGTTCGCAGTATGCAATTTTTTGTCAGAAAGTCGTAACAAAACGTGTTCGTGTTTTGTGTTTTTTTTCGAGAGAGAGTCCATTGCTGTGGTGACGAATTTCATTTATTCCAGCCAGACCATCAACAAGTTTACATGAACGAATCTTCAATTTATTTTATCTCGGAAACCATGTATATATTGCGTAAAATAGTAAAGGAGACTGTAGTTTAAGAGATAATCGAAATTAACCTCCGCCCACAATTTTTAAATCCGTAGATACGTATTTCAGCATTAAAAAGATCTAAAAGCAACCTAATCATTCTAATAAAATCATAAAAATAACAACAATCTAATCATCCTAAAAGATGTATATCTCTAAATGTAAGTAAATATAAATTAATATGTAATGATCTAAAATTAACCGTCAGAAAAACCTTACAAATAAGTTCTAACCAAATAAGACGGAAATACGAAAATAAATAGTCCAAAGATCCGAAGAAGTTCTTATTCTAACGAATAAATAAATAAATAAATACCTGCACAGGTATCAAATAACAGGAAATTTATACTTATTTATTCGTTAGAATTAGAACTTTTTTCGGGTCTTTGGACTATTTATTTCCTTATTTCCGTGTTGTTTGGTTAGAACTTATTTGTAAGGTTTTTCGGACGGTTAATTTTAGATCTTTACATATTAATTTATATTTACTTACATTTAGACATATATATCTTTTAGGATGATTAGATTGTTGTTAGTTTTAACATCTTTATGATTTTATTAGGATGATTAGGTTGTTTTTAGATCCTTTTAAGTGCTTTTAAGTTGAAGAAGGCAGCTTAGCTGCCGAAATACGTATCTACGGATTTAAAAAATATTGTGGGCGGAGGTTAATTTCAATTATATATATTGCGTAATTAAATTATTTAGATTAACTTTGCTCTGCGACTTAACTTTTTATTGCCTTTGAAAGTATCGCTTTATTTGATTGAACTTTCAAACGTGTCAAACTTGTGAATTTTTAAGGCATAAAACTCATCAATGGTTTTCACTGTACAGCGTTAAACATTTTATAGCAAGTGTTGATCTAAACAATTTATTAACGCATCGTACAAGTTATACCCTCTATATCCACAGTTATTTACTTGGTTTACTTAGTACTATCTGTGGTTAACGGGTCGGACACTTATTTTGAACCATCCTGTATGTACAGTAAATAGATACGACAAAACAGACTAGATTTAAAAGTAACATTTCATTCACAATCATAGAGGAAAAGTCGAAATCGCTTGAGAAATTTCATTGTCATAGATACAACAAAAACAAATTAGATTTAAAAGTAACATTTCATTCACAATCATCAGAGTAAAAGTCGAAATTGTTTAAGAAATTTCATTTTCGTTTGCGCAATACTAAATCATTTCTATTCGAGAAAATAAACAATTAAACATATTTTAAAAAATCTTCTGAAGCAAGTTAATTATTTAATTTTGAATAAAACTAAAGAAAGAAGAAAATATTAATTTCATTTCACAATAATTCACAATTCGTCTATTGAGTTCTCGCCTAAAGTATAAAATTTGGTTATTTTAACTTGTTATAATTTTTTTTAAGAAAAATAATTTCGCAAATCATTTTGTACATTATCGATTTACTGAAATAATTTTCATATGGTCTGAAAGTAGAAAGTAAATGAAATTATATATTTTATTTACTTAAAATCTGAGCTCATATAGATTCCAGGCCTTGAAAGTACATACGTACTTAGTTGTCTTGGAAACTTACTTCTGCGTGTTATGTGCTTGACAAAAAAGTATCCTTGATGAGTCTCTTACGTTTTCTTTTTCGCTGAAAAATACAAAGCCTGATTGGCCTTTGCTCCCAGCAAAAACCACACTCGGCGAGGTTGGCCCGCATTATCTCGCATCGAACCATTTTCCGATTCAAGCTCGAGGTGTTACAGTGTAATTAATTTTTTCGTTTTAAAATGGTTGTTTGTGCATTTAATTAAACAATTAGGTAAGAATGTTTAACATTTGCATGACCCTTTGCAGATCAACTTCAAATACACTATGAATCGATACAATAATACAAAGGCCCCTTAGAATTATAGTTTTTATTAAACAATAATTATTCTTTTCAGTGACACAAGTGAATGTAATTGGTGATTTTTTCTTCTCGAATTACTGCGGAGGTGTAGGCTTTAGAGATGGGATTGTACTCTGCGAGCACCCTACCCGTGGTATGTACGGAATTTTTTTTTTTAAACTTGCAAGCAAATTTGCTACAGTGATATTCAGACAACGGAATTCTTACGGGATGACGAAGCAAGCGTGGTTGGTCAACCGACTCGACGAAGTGCAATGCCGAGATTTTTTACGTGTTCGCTATAACAGCGGATTATGTAAGGACACGTAAATAAACTTGACTCTTCGAGTCAGCTGGCCGACTACGCGTGCTTTCGTCATCCCTTAAGAATCCCGCTGTCTGGTCATATTCTACGCGGTATAGAAAAAAAATTACAAATTTGTTTTTTGTATCTGTTAACTTTTTTTTTAATTTTTTTTTCCAGTTTTGCTTCAGGATGTAGACGGGGTGCAGAGCGGTGAGTGCTTATATTTTTCCTTCAGGTTTTTTTTCCCGTCTGATTATATTTAGTTAAGGGAGTGTTTTTTTTACTAAGAGCAAATTATTGAAACCGTTTAAAAATGTTTGAGAATCGGGGTAAATATAAGACGATGCAGTACTAAAATATGTACAAGAGAAAAAGATTTCTTTTTTGTTATGATTATTTGACCACTTTCTTCTATTCTTAAAATTACAAAAATTATCAGGAATTAAGAAGAACGAGTATTTTTTGATTCCTGATATTTTTTGTAATTTTAAGATAGAATAAAGTGATCAAATTAAATGTAGGTAAAAGATCAATATACTGGGTGTATTTTATTTTCCCTTTGAATTATCGAAAGCGATTAAAATTGTTTAAGAACGTCTGGTTTCAACGGGGTTAATAGAAGACGATGTAAGAGAAAAAGATTTTTTTTTTGTTATGCGCTGAAACAATATTTAATTTTTTTAATTTTAATAGCGATCATTTTATTAAGCCAGCTCCACACATTCGGATATTTTGCGTTTAATTTGACCACCTTATTCTATTCTTAAAATTCCAAAAGTGATCAGGAATTAAAAAGAACAAGTATTTTTTGATTCCTGATAATAATTTTAAGAACAAAGTAATTAAATCAAGTGTAGGTTGAAGACTGAGTGTTTTGAATGAACATTTATTTAGAACATTTTTCTTTTTTAATATAAATGTAACTGTCGTTGTCGACATACAAATTGGTGCTTTAATTTAATTAAACAAACTTAATTCTGCATTCGATGATAATTGATTTGATCTGTTAACGTTTTTTTTAAATTTTTTTTCCGGTTTTGCTTCAGGATATAGACGGGGTGCAGAGCGGTGAGTGCTTATATTTTTCCTTCAGGTTTTTTTCCCGTCTGATTATATTTAGTTAAGGGAGTGTTTTTTTACTAAGAGCAAATTATTGAAACCGTTTAAAAATGTTTGAGAATCGGGGTAAATATAAGACGATGCAGTACTAAAATATGTACAAGAGAAAAAGATTTCTTTTTTGTTATGATTATTTGACCACTTTCTTCTATTTTTAAAATTACAAAAATTATCAGGAATTAAGAAGAACGAGTATTTTTTGATTCCTGATATTTTTTTGTAATTTTAAGATAGAATAAAGTGATCAAATTAAATGTAGGTAAAAGATCAATATACTGGGTGTATTTTATTTTCCCTTTGAATTATCGAAAGCGATTAAAATTGTTTAAGAACGTCTGGTTTCAACGGGGTTAATAGAAGACGATGTAAGAGAAAAAGATTTTTTTTTGTTATGCGCTGTAACAATATTTATTTTTTTTAATTTTAATAGCGATCATTTTATTAAGCCAGCTCCACACATTCGGATATTTTGCGTTTAATTTGACCACCTTATTCTATTCTTAAAATTCCAAAAGTGATCAGGAATTAAAAAGAACAAGTACTTTTTGATTCCTGATAATAATTTTAAGAATAAAGTGATTAAATCAAGTGTAGGTTGAAGACTGAGTGTTTTGAATGAACATTTATTTAGAACATTTTTTTTTAATATAAATGTAACTGTCGTTGTCGGCATACAAATTGGTGCTTTAATTTAATTAAACAAACTTAATTCTGCATTCGATGATAATTGATTTGATCTGTTAACGTTTTTTTTAAATTTTTTTGCCGGTTTTGCTTCAGGATGTAGACGGGATGCAGAGGGGTGAGTGCTTATATTTTTCCTTCAGGTTTTTTTCCCGTCTGATTATATTTAGTTAAGGCATGTTTTTTTTACTAAGAGCAAATTATTGAAATCGTTTAAAAATGTTTGAGAATCGGGGTAAATATAAGACGATGCAGTACTAAAATATGTACAAGAGAAAAAGATTTCTTTTTTGTTATGATTATTTGACCACTTTCTTCTATTTTTAAAATTACAAAAATTATCAGGAATTAAGAAGAACGAGTATTTTTTGATTATTTGACCACTTTCTTCTATTTTTAAAATTACAAAAATTATCAGGAATTAAGAAGAACGAGTATTTTTTGATTCCTGATATTTTTTGTAATTTTAAGATAGAATAAAGTGATCAAATTAAATGTAGGTAAAAGATCAATATACTGGGTGTATTTTATTTTCCCTTTGAATTATCGAAAGCGATTAAAATTGTTTAAGAACGTCTGGTTTCAACGGGGTTAATAGAAGATGATGTAAGAGAAAAAGATTTTTTTTTTGTTATGCGCTGTAACAATATTTAATTTTTTTAATTTTTTAATTTCAATAGCGATCATTTTATTAAGCCAGCTCCACACATTCGGATATTTTGCGTTTAATTTGACCACCTTATTCTATTCTTAAAATTACAAAAATGATCAGGAATTAAAAAGAACAAGTATCTTTTTATTCCTGATAATAATTTTAAGAATAAAGTGATTAAATCAAGTGTAGGTTGAAGACTGAGTGTTTTGAATGAACATTTATTTAGAACATCTTTTTTTTTAATATAAATGTAACTGTCGTTGTCGACATACAAATTGGTGCTTTAATTTAATTAAACAAACTTAATTCTGCATTCGATGATAGTTGATTTGATCTGTTAACGTTTTTTTTAAATTTCTTTTCCGGTTTTGCTTCAGGATATAGACGGGGTGCAGAGCGGTGAGTGCTTATATTTTTCCTTCAGGTTTTTTTCCCGTCTGATTATATTTAGTTAAGGGAGTGTTTTTTTACTAAGAGCAAATTATTGAAACCGTTTAAAAATGTTTGAGAATCGGGGTAAATATAAGACGATGCAGTACTAAAATATGTACAAGAGAAAAAGATTTCTTTTTTGTTATGATTATTTGATCACTTTCTTCTATTTTAAAAATTACAAAAATTATCAGGAATTAAGAAGAACGAGTATTTTTTGATTCCTGATATTTTTTGTAATTTTAAGATAGAATAAAGTGATCAAATTAAATGTAGGTAAAAGATCAATATACTGGGTGTATTTTATTTTCCATTTGAATTATCGAAAGCGATTAAAATTGTTTAAGAACGTCTGGTTTCAACGGGGTTAATAGAAGACGATGTAAGAGAAAAAGATTTTTTTTTTGTTATGCGCTGTAACAATATTTAATTTTTTTTTATTTTAACAGCGATCATTTTATTAAGCCAGCTCCACACCTTCGGATATTTTGCGTTTAATTTGATCACCTTATTCTATTCTTAAAATTCCAAAAGTGATCAGGAATTAAAAAGAACAAGTATTTTTTGATTCCTGATAATAATTTTAAGAACAAAGTGATTAAATCAAGTGTAGGTTGAAGACTGAGTGTTTTGAATGAACATTTATTTAGAACATCTTTTTTTTTAAATATAAATGTAACTGTCGTTGTCGCCATACAAATTGGTGCTTTAATTTAATTAAACAAACTTAATTCTGCATTCGATGATAATTGATTTGATCTGTTAACGTTTTTTTTTAATTTTTTTTTCCGGTTTTGCTTCAGGATGTAGACGGGGTGCAGAGCGGTGAGTGCTTATATTTTTCCTTCAGGTTTTTTCCCCGTCTGATTATATTTAGTTAAGGGAGTGTTTTTTTACTAAGAGCAAATTATTGAAACCGTTTAAAAATGTTTGAGAATCGGGGTAAATATAAGACGATGCAGTACTAAAATATGTACAAGAGAAAAAGATTTCTTTTTTGTTATGATTATTTGACCACTTTCTTCTATTTTTAAAATTACAAAAATTATCAGGAATTAAAAAGAACGAGTATTTATTGATTCCTGATATTTTTTGTAATTTTAAGATAGAATAAAGTGATCAAATTAAATGTAGGTAAAAGATCAATATACTGGGTGTATTTTATTTTCCATTTGAATTATCGAAAGCGATTAAAATTGTTTAAGAACGTCTGGTTTCAACGGGGTTAATAGAAGACGATGTAAGAGAAAAAGATTTTTTTTTGTTATGCGCTGTAACAATATTTATTTTTTTTTATTTTAACAGCGATCATTTTATTAAGCCAGCTCCACACCTTCGGATATTTTGCGTTTAATTTGATCACCTTATTCTATTCTTAAAATTCCAAAAGTGATCAGGAATTAAAAAGAACAAGTATTTTTTGATTCCTGATAATAATTTTAAGAACAAAGTGATTAAATCAAGTGTAGGTTGAAGACTGAGTGTTTTGAATGAACATTTATTTAGAACATCTTTTTTTTTAATATAAATGTAACTGTCGTTGTCGCCATACAAATTGGTGCTTTAATTTAATTAAACAAACTTAACTCTGCATTCGGTGATAATTGATTTGATTCATAAATTCGTGCTGTTGATCCATAAATATCATTATTATACGCTTAATGCGGCGCTGTCAATCATTTCATTAAATTACAAGTGTAAATGAAACGATATGATTTTATCAAGTGAGTTCTAAAATTTATGTTGCTTTATAAAACGTGGGAGCTCTTTTTTTAAATATTGAATCAGTACTGAAGTTCCGTGATTTAAGATTAAGAGAAAGAAGTTAAAAATATTATTTAACGCTGGTAATAATCGGATAATGGTTTGAAATAAGGGATATTATCCTTTTGAATAAGCAGACTTGAAGCAATGCTTTAGTTGAATTAAACGTTTATTAAGTGTGTATTATTTTGAAAAAGTAATATGCAGTGAATAATAGTAGATACTAGAGATAGCCTGGGATATTCAGTTAAGCAAATTCAGTTCACTTTGTGTATACATTTCAGTAATTACACCACCAACGAAATATGTAATATACTCTAATATACTCTTGATGATGGTGTAATTACGAAAATGCTTGCGTAAGGTGAAATTATACCAATTTATTAAAACGTACGAAGCACTATAACTAATTTCCGTCACAAATTAGGCATACACGAAATTAATTTCGGCCTGCTTTTGCCCTTTGATAATAACAGGAATTTGAGGAGGAAGATTTTTGACTTGATATTGCGTGAATCCGTTCGTGAAACTGCGTGTATGGATAAAGCACAAATCATATTTTCCCGGCAACATACGATAAAGGATAATTGAAATTGTGAATAAATTGAGTTTTCTCAAACGTAACGTCAATAATTTACCGTCGCGAAATCTAATATTGAAACTTTTATTTTTCGTGTTTCATTCGTACAAATTGCCATTCATGACCCCGGACATGAAACATTTAGCCAACGTTTCAGCAGTTAGTTTCTCTCACATATTCGCGAGATAAAACTTGAAAAATTGATTACCTGACGTATACCAGATTTTTTCCCCCTTGTTTTCCCACCGAAATACAAAACCTTGCGCACAGAATTTTTCAATCCTTAAAATCCCAAAACCGAATGGAATTTTCTTTCTCTGTGGTTAGCTAAACGCTTGTAGGTATATTAATTTAATTATTGCTTATTTCTACTCCGGCAAGATGGAATACGAAATGGTATTTCGTAGAAATGTGAGGCTAACGAGGAAACTAAACACTGTTAACAAGCTCACCGCAAATACACACATTTTTTAAGCCAAACAACCCTCGTCTGTAGTTAAATGAAACTATTGCTAAGGGCAACTTTACTACTGATATATACGCATCTAGTTCTAACTGAAATAAACAGTTTACACTGAGCAAGAAATTATTATTACAATAATTTATTTAGATACTACAATTTTCCAATTACAGATTAGAAAAGTAAATTGGCCTATTTCGTTGCTTTTTTGCATCGTGTACAGGATGTCCCAGTACAAGGTAAAGAAATTGGTCTCGTAAGTTACTAAACGTGCATAGTCTCCACAAGAGAATCAACAAAATAAAAACATCGAATTACACGTTGTATTTTTAAAACAATCAATTCAAATTTGCAAATTTTGTTGATGTACCTACGAATGAACATCAGAACTACTATTATTTGAGACAGTTCAGTAAGACCCTGTATAAAGCCAATAATTTATTTACAAATCTAAAGTGATTATTTTTGCATGCAGAATTTGATTGTATGATAAAAACAAGAAGTGGAAAATTTGAATATCCTATCGAATAGAAGGAAGAGCCGGTGCGGGTATAGAAAAAATGAGAACAGGAAAATCATTATTCGAAAGCAGACGTTCCCATAAATTTACCGGCTCGTATTACTTATTATGACAGACGTAGATTTGCAAGAGCATTGAACCACGAATTGGATTATGTACTATGCAATTCGCACACAATTTCCGCACTTCCTTCCTTAGTAATCCTGAAGCAGAAGACGAACGTGCAACGAGTCGCAATTCAAACCACCATTCTGAGGGTTACCATAACCCCCATCCACATACACACATCAATTTGTGCGTGAGGAACCGAATTCCTTTCGAAAGAAATTTTTGTTACGGGACTGTCTGATGCGGTGGGTACATTGTCTCCAAAATGGAATTGCATAGAAAAAAAGGAAATAAAATACATTTAGGTACCTTTAATAATTACAATTCAAACACTATATTAATGCGAGACACTGTAAGGAACATTTTTAAAACGAAGCTTATCTATTTCGTGTTCCTTTATTTGCTCTGGCTAGGTGCTTTAACACGGTCTTAAGAATTTATTAATGCAATTTATGCATTCTGGAACGTGCAGGAATTACAACAACGATATGCATTTTCAGAATGATAAAAATGCAATTATCGCAGGCCTTTATTCCATGTGCTTCTGTTTGTTTCGTTTTAAATATAACAAGCGGGTTTATTAAAATTTCATTTAGCTGTAATCTTAGCACCTAAACTATGTACGAATTATTTTTGCAGCCTTTCTGTAGCTTTATTTATTTAATAATGAATTTCATTTTGTGTTTCTCGTGTATCTCTCTAACGAACAGATTTAACATTTATTTGAGTTCTTTCGCCTCACCCTATACATTTTTTTTAAAATAATTTAATCAAAATGATTTCTATGCATTTAAACAGATTAATGTCTTTCTATTCACCTCAAAATGAAAAGTGTTACTCGACAGCATTTGTTTGAGCTTTTAGATTAGTTTTTATCTTCAGTTAATAGACTCATTTGGTAATAACCCGAGAACGAAAAAAACTATCAATTTCGGGTTTTTCTCAAAATATTCTCCTGATTTGATGCTTTGTAATCACTGTAAAAGAAATACGCCTTTCCATTTATTTATTTTTTTTTAAACAGTGAAAAAGTATTGTTTTCGCAAATTGCGCCCTGTGGCTACTTTATAACAAATTAGCCGTAGTCGTTGAATAGAAACTTTAAATCAGCTTAAAATTCCCTTTCAAATGACCCATACTTCGTTAAATTCTGATAAAGAGTACAGAAGTTATGACATTTTTTAAAGTAAATAATTCAACTGTTTTCTCCACCTTTATTAACGGTGTTACGATAATAAATCTAAAACCAAAATTGTGGAAAATTAATTCAGCTTTCTAATGACGCTATCAAAGTTGCACCTTATTCTGAGACTTTTGTTAGTAAAATTAATTTTTGTTGTTGAGACCTTTGATTGCGCCCCCTTGCGGCCAACTCTGATACTAAAAAATATTTGCTTTGAATTTCTCTTGGTCACTTTGGTTACAATTTTTTTTCTTCCGAAGCTTTAGGCATTATGGTCTGCTATATATCATCGGTCGCCGCCCATCTTGAGACACCCGGTATAAATACAATAAAAAGTTCAAGTACCGATATCGTGCGGTAGTTTTTTGACCTGACATTGCACTTCTGCTGGCGAGGCCTCAAATTGGGCTGAAGCAACTGTACAGAGGGATCCACTGCAATCAAAAACGATTTGCAACAAAATTTATATATTATTTATATACTAATTTGATTTTGGACTATTTTCTAAATTGCTTCTATATTTTCATTCGTCCATTCGTCATTTGAATTTCGAATTTTTTCTCTCTTCCTGTTTTTATTTTGCTTTTGCTTCAGAGACCTTAGAAATATTTTCTTTGAATTTCTCTTGGTTACTTTGACTATAATTTTTTTTTCTCCCGAAGCTGTAGGTATTACGGTGAGCTATATACCGCCGATTGCCGCCCATCTTGAGACACCAGGTATATATTTTTCTGAATTAATTTTCTGTCGTGAAATATAAAAAGTAAGTGGTGAAATTTCTTCTTGAATACATAAAAAAGCAATGTCGTGTTTATACAAAGCATGTTAAAAATTAAGTGAGATGCTGCCATTAAAAATTGTAACCTTATCCTTAAAATAATACGTTGGAGAAGTACAGACCGTAAGATTGTAATTGAAATGTCAAGCTGAAAGGACTCGTAATCCCCTGCGATATTAAATTATATTTTTCGAAAGATCCTTTCACAGATGTATCTCTTTACAAACAATTTCTTTGATGATTAACGAAAAAAGTGTCGGCTTTTAGAATAAAATTTTGTTTTCGTTTATGAATAATTTAATCTGCTAACTCGCTTTGTACGTTTTGCGTTTTTTTTTACAAAATCGTAAATACACGTTTCGTTGTAGTATTTTGAAAGAATTTGCTTGTAAGTTATTATTTATTATTAATGGAGTGATGTAACACGAGCAGATTGGTAACGTTACACCTAGTCCTACTTTGGTATGCCCGAAGCGTGGGGTAGGTATACCACATTACGAGCTTATCAATAAATTAGCATATATATGTACCAATCCAATCTAGACGTTCTGACGTGAAACATTTATTTAGGTAATCCTAGTTCTAATTCACACTTAATAATGCGAAACTTTTGCAAGTTAGTTAATTTAGGAGATTCGCACTATCTTTATGACGAACTCCCAAGGATAAATTTGACATCTTCGTTTTATTATTATTGCTCCATCTCAACATAAAACGCCACTATATCAGATCGTTTCCATGTAATATATGTACACGGCACAATAACCGTTTCCTTCCCCCATTTTGAATCTCAATATGCAAAATTTCGTTCTATATTTTATGACTGCCATCATATGTATATATACGCACACAGAAACACAACTGTGATATTCTGAGGCACAAGAAAAAAAATACTCGATTTTATTTAATACAATTAGGCACGTTTTTCCGGCTGACTTTTTATAAAGAAAGTTTATGCTTTGAAAAAATAAAAGTTGTGTTAGATAAGATATGCAATGGGTCATTAATTATAAGGGCGCGTCCTGCCACAGGCAGGATTGCATTTATCGATTGAAAAATGTGCAGTCCCTGGTTGAGGATCACAATAATGAAACCGCTTAATTCTTAAACGCAATCAATTACTCGTCAGTAAGTACGGTTTGTAGTAGAACACTTCTAAGTTTCCACGAAGTAGCGGTCGAATAGCAATCAGTATGCAAATGAATAGCAAAACATTGAACCGCGAAGTCCTACAAACAGCCAACGTCACTCGTATAAAACGTCTCCCGGAGGGTTTGTGATTGCCCCGAATCTATTGTCGGGGTAAAAAAAAAGGACGAGGCAATACCGATCGACGGACGCTTCTCGACGATAAGACAACTTTAACCAGTAATTTCGATGGTAAAAATCTGTAAAATATTTGGCGAAGTTCGAGTATCCGAGTTGTGCTTTTTCAGCGAAACCCGCCGAAAGATTTAAAAGCATTATCCTGTTTTGGTATAAACTTAAAAACTTTCTAGATGAGTTATTTTCGCTGATTTCTATATTTAGCTATTTACTTAACTTCCTCCAACTTTTTGCGCGCGTAGGACGATTCTCAAGTTCAAATCTTATCGCCTTCGTAAAATAGTGAAGTTTAATTGTAAACGGAAAATGTGAAAGAGAGATTGAAAACAGGAGAGAAAGTTTCCTTATGATGATAATACCTAAGAAAAGGAATAAGATTGAATAAGTGGAAATTATGTAGACCGTCCTGGCTGGGGTAGATACCCCTACCCTTCTATTCTCTTCTCGGGGTACAGATTGATACATTTTCGATGAGATTTGAACCAGAATTGAGCGGGCCAATCCTCCAGGATAATAGAATACAAATAAAGGCTGCATCGGATAGACAACGCCGCGTCGGGAACACTATCAATTACTGATGCAGATTGGCGCTCGAGAAGATCTCCTCCATGGAATTATTCGACGCCCTAGAACTCCTTCAAATTCCACATCCACTTCACAACGACTAAGTAATAGGTTTATTTATTGATATTGATATCGCCTTTCAGATATATCGTCGGGGTTGCCTCGAATAAATTCCGCCCAGCAATATTAAACAACCAAATTCCTATTAATACAGATTACATAAATTTCCCTACGTATGAATACTTATGAAGCTGAGAACGAAAGTCCTTAATTCTTTCCCTTATAAATACACCGTCGTACACAGAAGCTGTCTCGAATTTTCTTTAACTTCTTCATCTTTTGAATTGTGTTTCGAAAACGCTCTCGTTCTTTGTCAGTCGGATGAGAACATTTGAAAGTGACGTCTTTATTCCGGATATCTATTTCAATACTCGCTTGCAATTTTATTGAATTTTCTACTGGAAGCTTCCGACGCGTAATTTTGATACATAACTGCAAGCCTGAACACGAATAATGTCTTTCTTCTCTAACATTTACACCTTTCATCATTTTTAAGCTATTGAATTAGATTATTTTAATAAGAAATGCAAGCAAAAGTAAAGAAAATTCTTAAATTTCCTTTTGTATATTTAAGTTTTAATTTTTTACATGTATTTCCTTGTTCAGGAACACTTTTTTTTAGGCGTCAAAGGACCAGTTACTACGTTCTTTTTCTTCATAAAAAATCATTCAGCTTATAATTATACCGGGTGTCTCAGGATGGGCGGCGACCGACGACCGACTGTATATAGCTAATGTTTTTGGGAACAGAGAATATTTAAACACAACAAACAGAGAAACAAGAATAATTCAAACACTAAATAAAAGCAATGAACTCAACAAAGTTTCACTCACTCATGTGCCCCTATACAATACTTTTTTATTGTCCGCACAGAGCTGTGCAGAAATTATTATTGATATCCTTACGGATAGTAAACGGCTACTTCGAAATGAAAGATGGATAATACTTTGAAAACATTTTACGCGCAGACCTTCAGTCATTGTTGAATACAATGTATTTCATAAATGTTTAAAATGCTTTCCGTCATTTAACATTTTATTGTTCATTACTTTGATTTAGTGTCTGCGTTTCTCTCATTTATGTGTTTGTTTGCCGTATTGTTCTTTTATTTAAATATTAGGCTCTCAAAAACAAATTCAGGCATTTAAACAGATTAATGTCTTTCTATTTACCTCAAGATGAAAAAGTTTTACCCGATAGCATTTGTCTGAACCTTTAGATTCGCTTTTATCTTCAGTTAATATTTTATTTTGATAATAACTCGAGAAGGAGAAAAGTTCATTCAATTTCAGGTTTTTACTAAAATATGCTCCTGATTAGATGCTTTATAATCATTGTAAAAGAAATATGCCTTTCCATTTACATTTTTTTGAGAAATTAGCCCTCTAACTACTTTAAAACAAAATAGCCGGAGTCGCTGAATAGAAATTTTAAAATTACCTTTCAAATGAGCCGAAGTTCGTTAATTTCTGATAAAGTGTAGAAGTTATAACATTTGTTAAAGTAAATAATTCAACTGTTTTCGCCACACTTATTAACGGTGATACGATAATACGTCTAAAATAAAAGTTGTGCAGAATTAATACAGCTTTCTAATCGCGCTATCAAAGCTGCACCTTATTCTGAGACTTTTGTTTGTAAAATTAATTTTTATTGTTGAACTTATTGGGCCCCCTTGCGACCAACTCAGATACTTACAAATATTTTCTTTGAATTTCTCTTGGTCACTTTGGTTACAATTTTTTTTCTCCCGAAGCCGTAGGTATTACGGTCTGCTATATATCACCGGTCGCCGCCCATCTTGAGACATCCGGTATAATTACAATAAAAAGTTTAAATATACTGCGGTAGTTTCTTGACCTGACATTGCGCTTCTGCTGGCGAGGCCCCAAATTGGGCTGAAACAACTGTACAGAGGGATCCACTGCAATCAAAAACGATTTGCAACAAAATTTATGTATTATTTATATTTATATTGATATGATCTTGAACCATTTTCTAAACTGCTTTTACATTTTCTTTTGTCCTTTCGTCATTTGAATTTCGAATTTTTTTTGGCCTTTTTGGCAAAGATTCGCGGTCACTACTCTTAATTTTTTGAATGCATTCCTTAGTTTTATCTAAATTTCTCATTTTCCGTTTGAATTCTGAATATTATTCTCGACTTTATTTTGTTATCGTGCGTCAAAAAGGGCAAGGATTCACCTTTCGTGGTAATCTAAAGCTTTATCGTGTTCTCCTTTTCATTAATGCAATCTTCCAGTATTTTTTATATTCCTTCCTGTTGTTCTTTTCTTTCCGCATTTATCAGAAACCTTTTGGTTGAAATTATTCTTTATTTTTAATATAAGAGTCTACTATGATGCGTTTTTTTTTATTTTTGCGAACTATTCGTTAGATTTTATCCTTTTTCCACTATATTTTCGAGTTTCTCGTTCAGGTTTTCTGCTTTTAACTTTAACTCCGAAAACTTTTCTGGCCAGAATTCATCTCTCATTCTTTGATTTTCTAGGTGGAAAATGCTAAACAATTTTTTTTACATTTTTTTTTCTTCAATTGAACTTCCTTGATTGTCCAGCTTCTTCCTGCAGCTTTATTGTTGCAGTGTCTACAAGGATTGGGAATCGCTTTTATTTCTATTAGGTCAAGAGGTAAAGAGTCAGGTTTTCATTTTAAATTTTGTTAATTTCTGTGTTTGCCTTTTTGTTTTATTTTTCTGCTTTTCCAATAGATTTCGATTTTGTTATTCCCATTTAAAGCAGAGTTTCCTGAAAATATTCTGTTTGCGTTTCCTGAGTATCAGAATTTGTGTCCAAATCTCCCGAATGAATTAAATTAATCGGGGCTATTTTGTAACAATGATTATATCATATCAATTGATATGGTCTTCAATAATTGAAGAGAATTTGTTACGATTTCATAACAATTCACGTCGATTTCCGTCCGCAAATTGAAGAGAGATGCATATTAACTCGATATCACCTCCAAACGGATTGCAAGTTGTTAGGAAACTATTTATAGAATACCAATTTTGCAAGGTCATTTGAAACATAGCAATATCAAGTCCATGTCAATGTTACAGAATAGACCCCAATGTCATGTTTCTTTTTGGGTGAGATTCTTTTGTGTTTTTTGGAAAAACTAACTTTGGAAATAACATAATCATCAACATTCTTTCTTTCGTTTGGTTAACTAAAATTTTATTAATTTTAACAATTTTTTGGTTTGTTTTATGAACTACACAGTTCAAATTCTCTGAATGAATTAAATTAATGTTATGTTTAATTTTGGCTTAAATTCTTTTCTGATTTTTTTTTTTTGGAAAAAATAACTCCCTTGATTTCTTTTAAGGCCAAGAAATAAAATAATCGTTGTCTTTCGTTTGTTAACTAAAATCTTATTAATTTTAGCACGTTTTTTTTTTTTGGTTGGTTTTTTGAACTAAGCAGTGGCGTACTTAGTTATTTTGGTTAAATGAGGTGAAGGACATTCTTTATATATTTTAAATAGTGTTTTAGGCTATCATTTTGCTTTGCTTAATTTCCCTTGGATTGAGGAAATGAAATTAATAAATGAGTTAGATGGTTTTAAAAAAAGTAAAAATAAATTTGGTGGAGATACTGGATGAAATATACTTTTAAAAATTATAACGAGCAAGGATGAATAAGAAAAGGGTGTTTAGTGTTAAATGGCCGTTCCAAAGCGATATTTATTATTCGAATCGAATAAAATTTCGGCATCCTTTCATATTTAATAAATATAAAGTGAAATCTGCGTTTGATTTATGGTTTGCTTCCGGCCGTCATCGGTCTTAAATAAATGAATCGATTTTTTCAATTTGTAACGGCGTTTGAGTGAAAAACGAACGACATAAAACATTCGGTCAGGCAAGGTGAAAAGGCAGCAGCCCGAATGGTGTCTGAAAGCGTCCCACGTAAGAAAAAGAATCACGTAAATTATTAAGGGCGGCTGTTCGTTCACGCGGCCACGTGTAATTAATTACGTGAAATACCTGCGGTTTAAATTCGCATAATTAGCCTGGCTATTTCATTTACCAGAAGAATGGCGGCACGCAGCTATGCTGTTTGTTGTTAGGTCCGCAGGACCAACGAATACATAATTAGTTCACTTTGTGCATTTGCACTACATGAAATTGTTTTACACTCAATTCGACCGATTTAATCATAACAGAGATAAAACCATCTCTACCCGTTTTTAAATTAGTCCACTAATATTAAAGTTAAAATTAGTTGTCATATTACTCTTGATAAAGCTATAAATTACTAGTTAGACGTTGAGTTTGCTAATAAAGTTTCGTCCGCTTCTAAACTTTTTCATTTGATTGTTCCAACCAGCAAGAACATCTCTGTTTTTAACTTATTCCAAAGATTTACAGAAATTATTACTTTTGTACTTACATCTTTTCTGAAGGATAATTAAAAATATTTCAGAAAGAAAAAAGAAATTATTAAATACCAACTTCAACGAACACACAACATTTTTGTAGTCACCATCAAATGAAAAGAGCCCTCCAAAATTTTCCTTAACACCGAACTGACTTTTCCAGCGTTTTCATTCCTGAACGTGAAGATTTTTTAAACCAAAACGACAACTGAATTTTTGCCACTCTATTATTTAAACGGTGCGTCCCTTTCTTTTCCTTTCTGTCATGAACTTCCAACTCGCATTGAATTCAAACTTACCTTCCTTCCCAAAACCCCTTTGCAATTTGTTATTTATGTCAACCCTTTCCGAAATGACTTTTTTTCATGAGTTCAAACTTGCCTCACACTTTCTCCTTCAACAAGGATTATTTGAGAATATTTTATCCTAACATTGATCGATGGCATTTTCTTTAAACGCCCAAGGATTTGCTTTTTCTGAAACACCAAACGAGTTCTTGGGTGTTTTCTAATCGCGAAGGTTTTTGCATTTCAAAGAAAACTGGATTTATTTATGAGGCCGTTCCTTCTCTTCCTTCTTAGTAGTCGTCAACTTCAAATTTGAAAGCATTAGTTTTTTTCCATTAATTCTTTCTCGAAACGTTTTTCTTTTTAAATTCCTTTGAGATTCGCTTTTTCTTTCAAGAAGAGCTATTTGGAATATATTTTTTCATGTTGGCTACCCAAAATTTTCCTAAACCTGAATGAGGAGGTTTCACCGACGGTTTCTTTTTACACTGGGATGAAGATCTTCTGGCATTTCCCTATTTATAACAATCCCTTCTCAAATAGATTTCTGCTGCAGAATTCAAAGTACTTTATTTCTCGATAAAAATTATGATTTATTTTTTATGTTACTGGTTGGGACGTTTTGTACCAAAATTTCTGCCACTCTATTGTTTAAAAGGTGGGTCCCTTTCTTTTCCTTTCCGTCATGAACTTCCAACTCGCATTGAATTCAAACTTGTCTTCCTTCTCAAAACCTTTTTGCAAATTTTTATTTATGTCAATCCTTTCCGAAATGCCTTTTTCTCATGAGTTCAAACTTACCTCACACTTTCTCCTTCAACAAGGATTATTTGAGAATATTTTATCGTAACATTGATCGAGGGAATTTTCCTTAAACGGCCACGGATTGCTTTTTCTGAAACACCAAACGAGCTTCTTGGGTGTTTTCTAATCGCGAAGGTTTTTGCATTTCAAAGAAAACTGGATTTATTTATGAGGCCGTTCCTTCTCTTCCTTCTTAGTAGTCGTCAACTTCAAATTTGAAAGCATTAGTTTTTTTTTTCATTAATTCTTTCTCGAAACGTTTTTTTTTTAAATTCCTTTGAGATTCGCTTTCTCTTTCAAGAAGGGCTATTTGGAATATATTTTTTCATGTTGGCTACCCAAAATTTCCCTAAACACGAATGAGGAGGTTTCACCCACGGTTTCTTTTTACACGGGGATAAAGATCTACTGGCATTTTCCTATTTATAACAATCCCTTCTCAAATAGATTTCTGCTGCAGAATTCAAAGTACTTTATTTCTCGATAAAAATTATGATTTATTTTTTATGTTACTGGTTGGGACGTTTTGTACCAAAATTTCTGCCACTCTATTGTTTAAAAGGTGGGTCCCTTTCTTTTCCTTTCCGTCATGAACTTCCAACTCGCATTAAATTCAAACTTGTCTTCCTTCTCAAAACCTTTATGCAATTTTTTATTTATGTCAACCCTTTCCGAAATGACTTTTTTTCATGAGTTCAAACTTGCCTCACACTTTCTCCTTCAACAAAGATTATTTGAGAATATTTTATCGTAACATTGATCGAGGGAATTTTCCTTAAACGGCCACGGATTGCTTTTTCTGAAACACCAAACGAGCTTCTTGGGTGTTTTCTAATCGCGAAGATTTTTGCTTTTCAAAGAAAACTGGATTTATTTATGACGCTGTTCCTTCTCTTCCTTCTTAGTAGTCGTCAACTTCAAATTTGAAAGCATTAGTTTTTTTTTCCATTAATTCTTTCTCGAAACGTTTTTCTTTTTAAGTTCCTTTGAGATTCGCTTTTTCTTTCAAGAAGGGCTATTTGGAATATATTTTTTCATGTTGGCTACCCAAAATTTCCCTAAACACGAATGAGGAGGTTTCGCCCACGGTTTCTTTTTACACGGGGATGAAGATCTTCTGGCATTTCCCTATTTATAACAATCCCTTCTCAAATAGATTTCTGCAGCAGAATTCAAAGTACTTTATTTCTCGATAAAAATTATGATTTATTTTTTATGTTACTGGTTGGGACGTTTTGTACCAAAATTTCTGCCACTCCATTGTTTAAAAGGTGGGTCCCTTTCTTTTCCTTTCCGTCATAAACTTCCAACTCGCATTGAATACAAACTTGTCTTCCTTCTCAAAACCCTTTTGCAATTTTTTATTTATGTCAACCCTTTCCGAAATGACTTTTTCTCATGAGTTCAAACTTACCTCACACTTTCTCCTTCAACAAGGATTATTTGAGAATCTTTTATCCTAACATTGATCGATGGCATTTTCTTTAAACGCCCAAGAATTTGCTCTTTCTGAAACACCAAACGAGTTCTTGGGTGTTTTCTAATCGCGAAGATTTTTGCTTTTCAAAGAAAACTGGATTTATTTATGACGCTGTTC
Organism: Prosopocoilus inquinatus; assembly: GCA_036172665.1. NCBI lineage: Eukaryota > Metazoa > Arthropoda > Insecta > Coleoptera > Lucanidae > Prosopocoilus > Prosopocoilus inquinatus. Next base: position 12,973,696 of record CM069880.1, on the reverse strand, counting down.
CTTCTCTTCCTTCTTAGTAGTCGTCAACTTCAAATTTGAAAGCATTAGTTTTTTTTTCCATTAATTCTTTCTCGAAACGTTTTTCTTTTTAAATTCCTTTGAGATTCGCTTTTTCTTTCAAGAAGGGCTATTTGGAATATATTTTTTCATGTTGGCTACCCAAAATTTCCCTAAACACGAATGAGGAGGTTTCGCCCACGGTTTCTTTTTACACGGGGATGAAGATCTTCTGGCATTTCCCTATTTATAACAACCCCTTCTCAAATAGATTTCTGCAGCAGAATTCAAAATACTTTATTTCTCGATAAAAATTATGATTTATTTTTTATGTTACTGGTTGGGACGTTTTGTACCAAAATTTCTGCCACTCCATTGTTTAAAAGGTGGGTCCCTTTCTTTTCCTTTCCGTCATGAACTTCCAACTCGCATTGAATTCAAACTTGTCTTCCTTCTCAAAACCTTTTTGCAAATTTTTATTTATGTCAATCCTTTCCGAAATGACTTTTTCTCATGAACATTGATCGAGGGAAGTTTCCTTAAACGGCCACGCATTGCTTTTTCTGAAACACCAAACGAGCTTCTTGGGTGTTTTCTAATCGCGAAGGTTTTTGCATTTCAAAGAAAACTGGATTTATTTATGAGGCCGTTCCTTCTCTTCCTTCTTAGTAGTCGTCAACTTCAAATTTGAAAGCATTAGTTTTTTTTCCGTTAATTCTTTCTCGAAACGTTTTTCTTTTTAAATTCCTTTGAGATTCGCTTTTTCTTTCAAGAAGAGCTATTTGGAATATATTTTTTCATGTTGGCTACCCAAAATTTTCCTAAACCTGAATGAGGAGGTTTCACCGACGGTTTCTTTTTACACTGGGATGAAGATCTTCTGGCATTTCCCTATTTATAACAATCCCTTCTCAAATAGATTTCTGCTGCAGAATTCAAAGTACTTTATTTCTCGATAAAAATTATGATTTATTTTTTATGTTACTGGTTGGGACGTTTTGTACCAAAATTTCTGCCACTCTATTGCTTAAAAGGTGGGTCCCTTTCTTTTCCTTTCCGTCATGAACTTCCAACTCGCATTGAATTCAAACTTGCCTTCCTTCTCAAAACCCCTTTGCAATTTTTTATTTATGTCAATCCTTTCCGAAATGCCTTTTTCTCATGAGTTCAAACTTACCTCACACTTTCTCCTTCAACAAGGATTATTTGAGAATATTTTATCGTAACATTGATCGAGGGAATTTTCCTTAAACGGCCACGGCTTGCTTTTTCTGAAACACCAAACGAGCTTCTTGGGTGTTTTCTAATCGCGAAGGTTTTTGCATTTCAAAGAAAACTGCATTTATTTATGAGGCCGTTCCTTCTCTTCCTTCTTAGTAGTCGTCAACTTCAAATTTGAAAGCATTAGTTTTTTTTTTCATTAATTCTTTCTCGAAACGTTTTTTTTAAATTCCTTTGAGATTCGCTTTCTCTTTCAAGAAGGGCTATTTGGAATATATTTTTTCATGTTGGCTACCCAAAATTTCCCTAAACACGAATGAGGAGGTTTCACCCACAGTTTCTTTTTACACTGGGATGAAGATCTTCTGGCATTACCCTATTTATAACAACCCCTTCTCAAATAGATTTCTGCAGCAGAATTCAAAGTACTTTATTTCTCGATAAAAATTATGATTTATTTTTTATGTTACTGGTTGGGACGTTATGTACCAAAATTTCTGCCACTCTATTGTTTAAAAGGTGGGTCCCTTTCTTTTCCTTTCCGTCATGAACTTCCAACTCGCATTCAATTCAAACTTGTCTTCCTTCTCAAAACCCTTTTGCAATTTTTTATTTATGTCAACCCTTTCCGAAATGACTTTTTCTTATGAGCTCAAACTTATCTCACACTTTCTCCTTCAACAAGGATTATTTGAGAATATTTTATCCTAACATTGATCGATGGCATTTTCTTTAAACGCCCAAGGATTTGCTTTTTCTGAAACACCAAACGAGTTCTTGGGTGTTTTCTAATCGCGAAGATTTTTGCTTTTCAAAGAAAACTGGATTTATTTATGAGGCCGTTCCTTTTCTTCCTTCTTAGTAGTCGTCAACTTCAAATTTGAAAGCATTTGTTTTTTTTTTCATTAATTCTTTCTCGAAACGTTTTTCTTTTTAAATTCCTTTGAGTTTCGCTTTTTCTTTCAAGAAGGGCTATTTGGAATATATTTTTTCATGTTGGCTACCCAAAATTTCCCTAAACACGAATGAGGAGGTTTCGCCCACGGTTTCTTTTTACACGGGGATAAAGATCTTCTGGCATTTCCCTATTTATAACAATCCCTTCTCAAATAGATTTCTGCAGCAGAATTCAAAGTACTTTATTTCTCGATAAATATTATGATTTATTTTTTATGTTACTGGTTGGGACGTTTTGTACCAAAATTTCTGCCACTCCATTGTTTAAAAGGTGGGTCCCTTTCTTTTCCTTTCCGTCATAAACTTCCAACTCGCATTGAATACAAACTTGTCTTCCTTCTCAAAACCCTTTTGCAATTTTTTATTTATGTCAACCCTTTCCGAAATGACTTTTTCTCATGAGTTCAAACTTACCTCACACTTTCTCCTTCAACAAGGATTATTTGAGAATATTTTATCCTAACATTGATCGATGGCATTTTCTTTAAACGCCCAAGGATTTGCTTTTTCTGAAACACCAAACGAGTTCTTGGGTGTTTTCTAATCGCGAAGATTTTTGCTTTTCAAAGAAAACTGGATTTATTTATGAGGCCGTTCCTTTTCTTCCTTCTTAGTAGTCGTCAACTTCAAATTTGAAAGCATTTGTTTTTTTTCATTAATTCTTTCTCGAAACGTTTTTCTTTTTAAATTCCTTTGAGTTTCGCTTTTTCTTTCAAGAAGGGCTATTTGGAATATATTTTTTCATGTTGGCTACCCAAAATTTCCCTAAACACGAATGAGGAGGTTTCGCCCACGGTTTCTTTTTACACGGGGATGAAGATCTTCTGGCATTTCCCTATTTATAACAATCCCTTCTCAAATAGATTTCTGCTGCAGAATTCAAAGTACTTTATTTCTCGATAAAAATTATGATTTATTTTTTATGTTACTGGTTGGGACGTTTTGTACCAAAATTTCTGCCACTCTATTGTTTAAAAGGTGGGTCCCTTTCTTTTCCTTTCCGTCATGAACTTCCAACTCGCATTCAATTCAAACTTGTCTTCCTTCTCAAAACCTTTTTGCAATTTTTTATTTATGTCAACCCTTTCCGAAATGACTTTTTCTCATGAGTTCAAACTTACCTCACACTTTCTCCTTCAACAAGGATTATTTGAGAATATTTTATCCTAACATTGATCGATGGCATTTTCTTTAAACGCCCAAGGATTTGCTTTTTCTGAAACACCAAACGAGTTCTTGGGTGTTTTCTAATCGCGAAGATTTTTGCTTTTCAAAGAAAACTGGATTTATTTATGAGGCCGTTCCTTTTCTTCCTTCTTAGTAGTCGTCAACTTCAAATTTGAAAGCATTTGTTTTTTTTTTCATTAATTCTTTCTCGAAACGTTTTTCTTTTTAAATTCCTTTGAGATTCGCTTTTTCTTTCAAGAAGGGCTATTTGGAATATATTTTTTCATGTTGGCTACCCAAAATTTCCGTAAACGCGAATGAAGGGGTTTTACCTTTGATTTCTTTTACACTAGGATGAAGATCTTCTGGCGTTTCCTTATTTATAACAACCCCTTCTGAAATAGATTTCTGCAGCAGAATTCAAAGGTCGTTCTTAATCGATTCTTTTAATGTTATTGATTGGCTTTATTTATAATTAGTATGTGATTGGTGATTGATGAGTGGGATTATTTTGAGGTTAGAAGAAAGGAGGCAGGAGCAAATGGGTAAAGTCAAAGAGGTGTCAGTACTCGTCATTTAACATTGTAGCGAGGACTCGATATGAAATAGTACACGGGGATGAGACGGGGGTCATAGGTCGCTCGTGAAGCGATATAAACTTGTCTAGGTGTAGAGGGTAATGGTTTGCATTTGTCAAGTGTCCGGCTGGTGTAACGCTACCAGTTATGCTATTACCAAAGCCAATTCTATTTCGCACACCATAGAGCATCGTGCATAATTCAGGACCACAAATTGCTTTGCGAATTTAAGGCGTCGCTTTTCTCCCTTTAGTGTTCGCTTCCGTAATAATCAAAAGGAGGTCGCGTTCAGATATTTAATGTTTCCGTTTCCTTGTTGGATGCCTTTCTGTCGACTCATTTCTGTTACGTCAATGACCGACCGTCGCGTCGCGTATGAATATGAAAACCCCGACAAACATTGACACAAAGTATGGAAAAATGCTTCACGTAAAAACTTATTGACGTTCTGCCAAGAGAGAGCCGACTATCCGACCGAGTTAATCTGTGGCTCTCACGGCGTGCAACTTAATTACCAATCGCTCTTATTCGGTTTAATTGAGCGCATGTGATGAGCTGATATAATTACTATTCCCTTCTGATTTTTACTGCTCTAGCAACTTCAATTGTGTTATAAATTTATGGCGAACACTTTTTCCCCGATGTATCGATTTCTAACTCACATTTTTCAATTACCCACCAGAAATAGAATTCTTTTCCAATGCTACTTTTAATGGAACATTCTTATGGAAACAATTCGATTTGATTTCCTATGGCCATTTCCAACGAATTCATTTCCCAACAAAAAAGGAGAAAATGGAGAATAAATGGGGAAAGCATTTGGTGGTAAACTGTAAATCACTTATTTATTTATAACATTTTTACAAAACAACTAACCATCCTAGAGATAAATTTCTTTCAGCCATTTCGATTTTCCATCTTAAATATAGTTTCTTCATCTTCTTCTTTTCAGCTTCTATTATTTTTCGAACGGATCTTCAAATTTATGGCAAGGTTCTTATCGAAATGCTTCAACTTCGCCTTAGGAAACGGAAATGAAGTGAGGACAATGTTCTTCCTTTGCTAAAATTATTGGTCTTAATTTTTTTCCTTAATCGCCTTCTTTTCCCGTAAATTTGTCTTTGATGTTCCAGTGTTCATGGTACCTACCGAAAGGTTTTTGGCTTGAATTCATCATATACCCTAACTTACACGTAATTTATGCCTTTTTCTATGGTCATTAAGTTTCTCCTACCATTCTTTTAGCTTGATTTTCAAATTAGGTTCTTGATGTGATGGATACTTCTTTTTTGGTTAGAACAACATAACTCTCGTGTTTATTTTAAATTTATTAACTGGAATGGGTATAAAATATAAATTGTAGATAACTGCCGCTTGTAGACGTTGTGTTTTGTTTTTCGAAATGCTTCTACTCGTACTTACTCATGTGTATGTGTGTACATACATTTTCATAACTAAAATATTCATTATTAAAACACAATTTTTTTTTTCTAAGTGCATCTAGTGTGCTATCTCAATCACAAGCTAAAGATTAATTGCTGCTGCTACTTACTCGACCGAGAGCAATTTGTTACGGTTTATGTTGCGATTAAATGTGACGTCACGCCATATGAGTTTTAAATGCCCTTATTTCTATGTATATTTATTTTAAGAGCTTTGTTTATCTGGAATAGTTGTCACGGAATTATATGTATGTACGTTTGAATTATCTTTTGTTGGGTGTAGGATTATTCGATTTCTCAAAACAGTTTTTCCATTTAATTCAGCATTGTTTATTCGGGTTTAGAATGAACTTTGGTTAATATTAAAATATGTGATGTTTTCTAATCGGCGCATCCGCCAATTTTTTTCTTGTTTACTAAGGTGAGATAGAACGTGAGTAGTATAAATGATCCTTCGCCAATTTTTTTCTTGTTTATGGAAAACTGCGAGGTAGACTGCGAGGTAGACTGTGAGGTAGTGAATGATCATTTTTTATTTTTTGTTATTAAATACGTAAATGATGTAACAGACTGATAGGAAACAACAATGCATTTTCTGTAAGAGTAAAGCAGAGGAAATTTAAAGCCGGGCAGTATTTCATTCCCATCGGTTTTCGGAATTTCAATCAATCAACATCTTATTTCATATTATCAATCACCCACTTTGCACTTAAATGGCGGACCGCGGAGGGTATTTTTATTCAGTCCGTACGGCGGTGTAACCGAATCTTTTTTGCATCATAATTTCGACGGAAATATTTTTTTAACGGAGAGAGCACCTCGTCCAAATAACAAGAAGCAGTTGTCGCGTGTCATCCCTATGGAAAAGAAGTTTATGGGAACACTCGTTTTCCTGCGACGGGCTCTCCACTGTAATAGATTAATGTGTAAAGTTTTCAGTTTACTAGAGTGAAGTTGGGCCATTAGCCGGTAATGTGTTCTCTTTCACTCGCACAGGACATTTTCCTTATTTCTTTATCGAATAATCAAGGTTTCCACGCGTTGAAACCCCCCCATCAACACGCAACGGGAACAATCGAGTATCGAATGCTTTTTGAATTCCTTCCCTACCATATTCACCTAATTCAGTTCAACTAAATATGCACGTTTCGTTTCTCTTTCTGCAAAGCCCGTTAAATTACAATTAACTTCCAGTTCGCAACGTCCAGAAATTGTTACGCCCTGAAAAACTTAACGAGCAGATTCTTTTATAAAACAAGTCTAACTTCCCAAGTAATTCCATTGAGTTAACGTTTGCTGCAAGAAATGCCGCATTCGACGGCGATGGATGTGGAAGTGGATGTGTTTGAAGCGTCGGGACGCCGTACTGAGGAGAAATGGCCACATGTCACCAACAGTGGCGCATGCTGGCGTTACGGGGGCCATTCATTACCGCAACACGCGGTGTGGCCACCATTCGGACACTTCTCACGACACTTCCGGCCAAAGCAATCACCCACAGCAAAACTTATAGGAAAATCATTTTCTCTTCTTTCATTCCCAAAAAAGAACACCTTTGGAAGTGGTAGACAAAGACATACCAGTCCCTTAAGTTTACCTGAAACGACAGAGACATACCAAATTCTTTGATCTGGTATACTCAGGCGCTTCTTCGATTCGTATCGTAAGCATTCGTACCTGGCGGGCACCTCGGACGAGATCGACCTGTCGTGACTAGTCATATTTCTTCTTTACTTTTATAGGGGGTCCCCTATCGCTCAGGTTATACAAAATGTTCAGTTAAACTTTTGCCAACTCTGTATATTAATATTCATTTTTATAGCTATTTACTGACACTTATCAAAAAAGAGAGTGATACCGCAATTAAAATTTGGGCATCATTTTAAAAAAAAAAAACAAACTGTAAATATGTATATATCTATTAATTTGTTGGAGGCTCTACGTATACAAACAGAAGCTACATAAATATATAAACCATAGTAGATGTCAACGTATTTGCATTAGACTGCATTTAATTGCTTTCCATGTGAAATTAGAGCTTTAAATAATGAATTATTTGAACTGCAAATAGTCAAGCTAGCTCACTGTTCATTATTGCCACAACGTAATTAGTTGTAACAAATTCAGATAAACATTGACTTCTCTCTAGCGATTCATTTGCAAGTCAACTGTTGATTAAATTAGAGGCGTTGCCGTTCATTATGATTTAAGGTCGCTCTCCATTATACATGCACGCTCAAGTTCTTTTCTAGTCTACGAATTGTTAAAAGTTTATAGTATAAGAGCTCCAAAAGAAACAAACGCGATCTGGGAATTGAAAATAAAGGGACAGTATAATATATAATGAATTTTATAAATAGGAAATTCACATTGGTTTTAAGTATGACCCAAGAGACACCGGTCGTAATACGTCGAGTTTATTGTACAACTCTTGAGTATGAATCCTCCAACGAGCTATAATAAAGCACGGAGATACAGTTTTAGCCGGTATTTATGTGCGGTAATGCTATGAAAAACCTGCAAACGTAGGATCTATTAAACGGGTTAAATGGGCTCGAATTTTGCGACAATGTGCGACCGGCCACGTGAGGCCTTACCACATAAAACTAAATTAATGAATACGTGAATACTTGGTTTGCGCGCGAACTTGATAAAACATAATCGAGCTGGCTAAACAATTTTTATATATTATTTCTTTTTCCATCTTATAACATTTAATTTATATTCTGATAGCAAATGCCTCGACATGCAATGTTCTCATTAGGAACTGCATGACAGTAACCATATAAATTAAATAAATATTACCACACACCTACACACCTTCGTCTTCTCACAACGCAACTTCAAGAATGGGACTTTCATTACTAAATAAATAAAATTCCTAGTCTCTCTAAAATGATTTATCGAACCATTTCGGTTGTATTATAAATCGAACACATCAATGTCCATGTTCATTTCATACCTACTAATAGACGCATAAATAAATAAATACAAATACAACCTCAAATTTATGTATTTAACTAATAATCTAATTACATAATCAATAATAAGAGCACTTCCGATTTATTCAACAAAACAATTTTATACTGAATATTACAGTGGTATTGATAGCGCCATCAGAAAACTTTTCCATTTATTTTTTTATTTCCAGATAATAACGTTCAAATCATTAATTTTTTATTTCCTCCGACGTAATTAATTACAAATGATACTGCCAATACAATACAAATCCTAAACTACAATTTAAATTAATTTAATATAATGTTTAAATGCAAACATTTTTAAGCAGAAAAGTACGCAACAAAATCTTCGAATGCAACCACTAAATTACAATTTGAATTAATTGACTATTGTTTTTAAGTTCAAATTTTTTTACGCAGAAGTGTACACGACGAAGCTTTACATTTTCGAATGCAAATCCTAAACTACAATTTAAATTAATTCGTTCGCAAAGTAGATTAGTGTACACGCAAATATTACTACTTGGAGATCCTCTGCAGCCTTCCTCATTAATTTGTTAATGTCATGATCAAGTATCTTCGAGTAATTTCACTTTAACCGCATAAACGTCAATATTAAGCTCTGTGCTTTGTGCTTGCCAATTACTGCAGATTAACAATTCCGTTCTGCGGACGATAATAAAACAAAATAATTCAGATGAGTAGCAAATTTTAGATGCTTTTAAATCATACAATATGTTATTTATAAAATAAAGCAAACAGCAGAAGTTTTAGTACTTGAAATTAGAAACAACGAAAATTTTCATCCCTTTAATCAATCATCTGTCACTTAGCAAAACAAAATTAATAAACGCTTTTAATTTCGTCAGAGAACTTTATTTTCTGTTTTAGAGCAAAAAAATAATACAAATTACAAATTTACCTTTTGCGTTCATTCATTATTATTTTCTCGTTTCTCACATTTTTCTAGCTTTATAAATCTGTGGTATTTTTACTTTTTCCTTCGAATATTATTATATTATTGGAGATGTTGCCTCTTAATTTGCTGGAATTCTACGTGGATGTCTTACAGTTATTTCTCATGTTTCCCAACTTTACAAGTATGTTCCTTTTTTCTGTGCAATAAACATCGTTCGTATTTTCGAATCTCATACTTTTCGAGATGAGACATTCTGCCTCTTAATTTACTGAGAATTCTGAGTGGAAGTTTTATTAAGGTTTGATGTCAGAAATATTAAGCTCGGATAATAATAGTAGGCGGGCAGAAGTCTCAAAACGATATTAAATAAATTTATATTAAATTTAATACTGATATAAATTTAGCGAATAAGTTTAAGAAGAGAAGCCAGGCGCTTCCACCAAAAAATTAAAATTGAGTACCTGCGTTCTTTTGTAATTGGCAACAGTTCTCGTTCATTTCTAGTTTTATAAAAATGTTGTCCTTCTTTACAGGAAATAATGAATTTCCTTGGAATATTATGTTTTTGGAAACAAGACGTTGCCTTTTAATTAACTGAGGATTCTGTGTATACCTGCGTTCTTTTGTTATTGGCAACAGTTCTCGTTTATTTCTAGTTTTATAAAAATGTTGTTTTCCTTTGCAGTAAACAATAAATATCCTTGGAATGTTATGTCTTTGGAAACAAGACGTTTCCTCTTAATTTACTGAAGATTCTGTGTGGAAGTTTTATTAACGTTTGGATGTCGTTGTAAACAGCCCAGCCATTATAGAAATATAAAGCACGATCTCGCGATCTGTTCGAATAATAATAGTAGGGTGAAGCTGGAAAACAATGAGAAATTCCGACCCTAATGATCTTAGAAAGGTATTCTTGTTAATAATAGTGGTCGACCGACTAATACAGGTCATTTGAGAATATCGTCTTTCGTGTTACTAACCACCCACATGCAAGGGGTTGTTAATTTATGAGAAATTTGAAGCTGTGAGCTTTATCTAATTTTTATGAAAATGCAGCGACGAGTGTGAGTTTGTTGGGGTAACGAGTAGTTGGGGGGGAAAAAAAACTTATAAATTATGGCTAAAATTTAAAGCGTTAAATAAACATTTTGTACAGTGGAAACTGGAAATGCTTTATTGTAATTGCGGGAAATTTTGTAATGGCTTCGCTGCAAATGCGATTCGTTCGTTTCTCAACTTCATTCATTAAAACATTTGAAAACTCCTAGTTCCATTAGTGCGACAAAATAGTTATACATAGATTAAATTTGCGGGGAATGTCCGGGGGAAAAAGGTATTATTTAATAAATTAATACATAATATGTGTTCAACTAAATTTAGGGAATTTATTTTACGAATTAACTGCTATTAATTGAATTGCGGACGCCTAATTAACTCTATTACATCGTTTTATATTAAAACGTAATTATAAATAAACCGACTAAAAATTTAATTGAAGAGAGAACGTATAATTCGTTATAGTCGAAATACCTTTCTAATTTTTAATTTTAGGGGTACTCGTTGTTAAATACCGCGTTGACCGCTAAGGACGAGGTACTTGGCAGGAAAACTGATAATCCCTCAAAGAAATTATTCATGAAACTCAACTACCCATGCCCATTCTTAATTGTATGTAGGTCACTATCGTATTTAACAGACGAGGCTATTGTTGGAGCGTCAGCAAAATTATTAATGAGCCTGAAACAAATGTAAGAAAGGGGACACCTGAAATTATTTTCGGCGCATAATTTATTAGCGAGGAATAGAAAATGAACATTGCGTGAGTTCGAAAGAACGTTGCTACTAATGGTTGCAGAAACTCGCCAGATTTTATTGAGAGAACGCTTTTATTTTCCTCGCTTCGTACGTTATTTATCTTGGTGTCATATCCTAGATTTAGGTTCATAAAATTTTAAACACCATGCATACAACAGCAAATGGAATTGGATACCACTGAATTATAAAAGAGTATTTGCGAAGGCATATTTATTCTAAAGTCACGTAAAACAACTATAATAGTTACTATTTCACTATTTATTCCTTCTTAATCAATATCTAACATTTACATGAACTCTTCCATTATTTTTTATTTCCTCCTCATATAAGATCGTATTACACTTCAATCTACCTAAACCGTTTCGGCAACTACGCGTACGCGTTTAGTTTGTTCATGGACTTGGCAACGTCTCTCGGAAATGACGCTAACGCGCCGTTTGAAATACTAGCTTGTCATTGGTCTGTCGTAGCAACGCTCGATTGGTCGACCATTTTGTTTATCGTAGTGATTCCGGCCGCGATTCTACGAAACGGCGCGATGTGTTCGTCAATTTTGGGAATCGGTGTAAGTTATTGTTGCAAGATTCAACTAAACACTTTTACTGGAATGATTTGAGCTCTGCGTGTCTTTTGACGTGTTTTCTAAAATCTCAAGCCAACGGGTCGTGGGATGCGAGTAATCACAGATATCTCAATGACATTAACATTGCTACATTCCTTATTTTCAGTTGGAAGTAGATCCATTTTTTATTTCGGGGGCACATATCCGTGAGTTTCTGTAGCAATTGATGAGGAGTATGGTAAATATGTTCCTTATTTTTAAGGTTTCACTGTTAGATTAACGTGGAGAGCGCATTCTTTGTCACAGAAGATCCGATGCATCCGATGTTCCAAATTCTTAGACAGAAGATAGAAGCCATAAGCTTGAGTGAAACTGAGACAGTATTAGAAGTACATAACACCTCACTGCGCGTAGTTCAAATTCTTAGGCGGAGCAGAATCTACAATATGTGAGTGAAAATGAGAGTATTAAAACGAACCTGTTCAAAATGCACAACACCCTTGCTTTTATTTCCTTTTTTGGAACATATGCGCTATCCACATTAGTATATACAGTGTCCATAGGACAATAGGAAAAACTTTTTTATTTTAGAGTTTTCGAGAAAAAGTAATTTCTTATAAAGTTTTTACTTGCCGTAAAACTTCCGAAAAATTTATTGAAAATGATGAATTCCTTTCGTTAGCTGAGAAAAATAGAAAATTGTATTTCAATTTTTATAAAATATGGCAAAAGTCCGAAAATTTTTACTTGAATATTTACTTGAACTGAATGTTATGGAATTTCGAATTGTTTGCCGTAAAATTCCAAATGCAATGTTTAAAAATAATCCCGTGTGCGGGTGACTGAAAAAATTGTTTAAAAAAATTTGATGAAAAAGACGAGTGCTGAAAGAGAATGAAGTTTATCTTGAGGCTGAGGCTACTATTTTGCCAATGACTTCCATAGCACTTTGCTTGTCTTAACAATGAGGAATCGACGATTAAATTATCGACTATTTAAATATTTATTCCAAACAATTTAAAAAGGCAGAAATCTTTAGCATTTTTGATATTATGAGAACAAATATTTTAATTCCCGACACAAGCAGTAGCAGTTGAAGTGATTTTACTAAAAAAAGCTTTAGATTTTGCGATTTTTTGCAAAAGTCCAAAGAGAATTTTAAATTTCTCTGGATTATCAACTAGGGTTTACCACATTCTATGATTTTTTTGGGGGTTTCAGGCCAAGCGAAAACTTTTATAAAGAATGACTGTCTCGAAAACTCCATAATAAAAAAAGTTTTTTTCTATTGTGAACCCAATCCATGGACACACTGTATAATCAAAGGATCCACACTGAAATTGCCGTTCCAAGTTACTGTGCTACTTTCGCCAAGAACATTCCCGAGAAAGAAGTCGGCCTTTAATTCAGTGCTCGTCCGTGACTGGCGTTGACGCCGACGCTGACTTCAGGCGATGTGGACTGCAGACGCCCGCTTCTTCTTTTTCTGCGTCTGCATAGTACCCGCCATTTTTGTCTTGTCGGTAACAACCGTTCCAAGCAGTCACATAGTATGCAATGAGCTGGGTTTGAACTTAAGACAACACAAACTTAACTCTGATGGGATTCGAACCCACGCTGACGAGTGACACGATTTTATAAGTCGGCTGGGCTAACCCGCCTCCCCATATACGCCCTCTAACTACGGATTGTTGAAGCAAACGACGTAATCAGCTGCTACTTAACGTATCCTTGCATGTTTTATATTATTTCACCTTTCGTTTAATCCGCAAATAGTTCTGGTACATCGTAGTGCACTGAATTAAATTAAACTGAATTATTTGCGTTCACGTTTGAATCAATTTTAAGTTGACCAAAGTGTTTCGATCAGTACTAATTCTTCGAGGTTTGTGTAGGATAATCAACCTTTCAAGTTCAATCACGTGTTGCCGTTTTTTTTTTTCTAGTTGCATTTGCATCTAACCCGACTCTGAACGCACGAATGGTGATAAATTTATTGGAGATTCTCGAACACCAACGCACGCTGTGGGGCCTTGGGAAGCGGCTTCATAGTGCAATCATCAGCTGGAGTTCGTACTGGTTAACCAACCTTTCAAGTTCAATCACGCGTTGCTGTTTATTTTCTAGTTGCATTTGCTTTAGCCGTGTGGGCTATTTTGTTTAGTGTAAATATAAAATTAATATTTTTTACATTACGCCGTTGTACTTTATGTCTAATCCTAGTCTGAACGCACGAATGGTAATAAATTTCTTGGAGGTTCTCGAACACCGAAGCACGTGTGGGGCCTTGGGAAGCGGCTTCATAGTGCGATCATCAGCTGGGGTTCGTATTAGTTAACCAACCTTTCAAGTTCAATCACGCGTTGCTGTTTATTTTCTAGTTGCATTTGCTTTAGCCGTGTGGGCTATTTTGTTTAGTGTAAATATAAAATTAATGTTTTTTACATTACGCCGTTGTACTTTATGTTTAATCCTAGTCTGAGCACACGAATAGTAATAAATTTCTTGGAGGTTCTCGAACACCGAAGCACGTGTGGGGCCTTGGGAAGCGGCTTCATAGTGCGATCATCAGCTGGGGTTCGTATTAGTTAACCAACCTTTCAAGTTCAATCACGCGTTGCTGTTTATTTTCTAGTTGCATTTGCTTTAGCCGTGTGGGCTATTTTGTTTAGTGTAAATATAAAATTAATGTTTTTTACATTACGCCGTTGTACTTTATGTCTAATCCTAGTCTGAGCACACGAATCGTAATAAATTTCTTGGAGGTTCTCGAACACCGAAGCACGTGTGGGGCCTTGGGAAGCGGCTTCATAGTGCGATCATCAGCTGGGGTTCGTATTAGTTAACCAACCCTTCAAGTTCAATCACGCGTTGCTGTTTATTTTCTAGTTGCATTTGCTTTAGCCGTGTGGGCTATTTTGTTTAGTGTAAACATAAAATTAATATTTTTTTTACATTACGCTGTTGTACTTTATGTCTAATCCTAGTCTGAACACACGAATGGTAATAAATTTCTTGGAGGTTCTCGAACACCGAAGCACGTGTGGGGCTTTGGGAAGCGGCTTCATTATGCGATTATCAGCTGGGGTTTGTATTGGTTAACCAATCTTTCAAGTTCAATCACGCGTTGCTGTTTATTTTTTAGTTGCATTTGCTTTAGCCGTGTGAGCTATTTTGTTTAGTGGGGTTATTTCCTTGATGTACTTCTATTACATCTTCAAACCAACCCAATCTTTTTCTTCTTAGACTGGCTTCGGGACAGCTGTTGACGTTACAGCGCATACTTGCCACCAGATGCCATAGTGTAATACAGAAGAGGAACGTACAAGTAATAGAGTGCTAGCAATAATCTACAGCAGGATGACATTTTTTTTTCTTAAATTATAGTTAACATTCACCTGACAATTTAATAAATTAATCTTTATTTATCGTCAAAAAATCGTTAAATGTTCAATATCTCAAATTTGAATGTAATTGAATGCACTTATTTAAGCAATTAGATACCCTAATTATTAATTTGAATAATTCGACGTAATTGCTCCAACAAATTAGCTTCTCATCATGTGCAAAGTGTTACTCAAACCATAAATTAATAATAGATGCACTTTAGCTGTTTACATTGTAACCATTGAGACCACTGCGTCTGCATACGAATACATTATAAGTTCGAACTTACCCTAAACGAGGCATTCCTGGTGCAAATTTTACGCCTCGCCTTCAAACCAAGCAAAGAAAATATCTTGCATTGCAATACGAAATTGTTTTCGAGAACCTTTCATAGCACAGAAACTATTGTCGTATTACATGTAAACACAGTAATGAAAAACGAATCGTATTGTCCCCCGGAAAATATAGAATAAGAGCGTATTGCCAACATTGCTGGTGTTACATCAAAAATATGCATAAAGTATTAAATTACGCGGGCGTAAACCTGTGAAATTCTCATCATCATCGTCATTACGTTATGGGAGTATATTATAACCTGGCCTTAATATACGTGTACGAAAGAAGCCCGGAAATAAGTGGAGGGTTGATAGAAACAACAAACGTGTTATTGCGTCGTCAGGTTGAAAAAATAACTAAATCGCTTCTGCATAGCGGACGTCGGAGATTATTGCGTATTAAATATTTTATTAAAAAACTTACCTTCCACAAATTGTTGCCTCGGTTTATGTGCAATATCTGAAACAAATAAAAAAAGTTTCACTTTATTAGTTTAGAAAGCTTTCGTTAAAAACGGGAGCAAAGTTACGCTTTCGGTTTTATTCCGACGATATCATTTTATTTGATGTACACTTACCGAGATGGAATACAATCTCAAGCTTACGTTTCAATTCTTTATTGTGGAAAATATGAAAATCATGAAGCAACTTTTATTTTTGATTTTTTTTTTCTTTTTATAATCGGCGCCTCCACCAAAATAATATTTTACATTATCACCCACCCTATTTTTAATATATTAAAGAATTTGAAAAGGAAGGCATTTCTACCAAATTTTTTTAAATCAATTTATGTTGGTTTCAACTCGTGTTGTTTAATAAACATAAACTATTCTATGTTTTCACCGTCGTTTTTAATAAATAAATACGTTAAAGTTACGTGACTACGCGTTTAAAATGGTTAATTTTATTTGCATTATAATTTACTGAAAATTAGTTGTAAACTTGAAATATATCGTGGGACCATAAAAGCATTAACGTTTACGCAGCGTCTCCTACGTGTGTTGGTTCAGTGCTTTAGTGAAAATATAATTTGGCCCGTACAACCATCTAAGAGGAAATTTTTCCCGGGCGTCTCTCCTATAGGAACTTATAAAAATCTTTTACAACATTCTGGGGATTCACCAATTATGTATGTTGTGCTCCTTTCTCCTTCACTTCCCGCGCTCAGATTTCTACCATCGCATTAATCTCAATGCTTTTATTACGCCGGTAAAATTTTGTCTGAATAATTAAGAAAGCCGTAGTAAAACCAACCCGAATTGTTTACGTTTTTTTATTCAATTTTATTATGAGACTACATACTACATAAATCTACAGGGTGATCAAAATAAAAATATTCCTTTCGTTTTAGTTTAGTTCCTGTAAATAAATATTTATTTGGTAATTTCATTAATGTCATTCTCGGTTAAAATTTTCGGTAAACGAATGTTTACATTTACATTAATATTAATCTAAGCTTGACGTAAAATATCATGCGAAGTGTAGCAGCCACAGAGTCGCTCGTAGGCACGTTCGCTTGGGCCCTAATTAAACGGCCAACACTAGCTCACCTACTTTATTACGGCGACAAATTATAATTTATTTAATTGCGGACGACACTCCAGTGACTACAACACATATTTATATACATTCACATACGCACATACACATCCGAGTAAATTGATTACAAAGCAAGAAAAAGAAAACGAGGCAAATGAGAGATGCATGCATTCCAAGCAGGGTTTAGTACTTACAAGAAGGAAAATTAACTTAAACCCTATTTCCTTTTCCGCTGAGACTAATAAAATAAATAACAATTACAATATTGGAAAAGTTCATCAATGGAATGTTGCCAGAACAACGCAGTTTATGAATGAACTTCATTAACGTCGTAATTTTTTTTACTCTCAACAAAAAAAAAATCTGGGTTTAAATAAATTTATTTATTGTGTATTGTGTAGTGAAACTAGTGGGGAAATTTCTCTTCTAACTTACGTCATCCTCATTAATATAATAATAAGTGGTGATAAGGTACACCTCTACCTAACTACTTGAATTATTTTATTTTCTTGTTTGCTTCCCGATGGCAATGAATAATAAATAGTTTATCTTTAATAACCAACTCTCAGCAAGCGTTTATTAATAACAATGTTATCCAAATTAACGTTTACGTAACACGGTTAATTATACAGCAACAAACATATATGTTTGTTTAGTCAAATAGGTTGCAGCCAGATTTAAAATGTTAATCCTCAAAACAATGAGGGGTTTGATGTGGACTTTCAAGTATTAAACGATAATCGCTTTGCCAGCGCTAATATATTTAAAATCCCTGTTTCCCATACTCGCCGTTTTTAATTTTCAACAACGAACTAATTCAAAAGCGATCGTCTATTGTTTTCAACTAGTAAAAATAGATTTGCGAGCAACAGTATTGCTCATCGTTGTCAATTACATTTATCCATATTTCAAAATTATTTTCACCAGTATCCCTACAAATCATTGTTGATTGGCAAAAAGTGCGCTTTGCTCTTTATTACTTGCTTCCTAATCTATCATCGAAATTACTACATAATTAAACAAAACAAATTAAAAGTATTGCCCAATTTTTTTTTTTTGTTGAAAAGTCATGAAATTCTTGAATCTATGATGACCAAACCAGAGAAGATAAATCTTGTTTGTCCTTATGATGTAAGAACTATCTTGTTTGAACTTTTGTTGTAAGAACTTAGTACTTTTTTTTCTTTGTTGAAAAGTGATGGAATTCTTGATTCTATGATGACCAAACCAAAGAAGATAAATCTTGTTTGTACTTTTGATGTAAGAACTATCTTGTTTGTACTTTTGTTGCAAGAACTTAATACTCTTTTTTTCTTTGTTGAAAAGTCATGAAATTCTTGATTCTATGATGACCAAACCAAAGAAGATAAATCTTGTTTGTACTTTTGATGTAAGAACTATCTTGTTTGAACTTTTGTTGTAAGAACTTAGTACTTTTTTTTTGTTGAAAAGTGATGGAATTCTTGATTCTATGATGACCAAACCAAAGAAGATAAATCTTGTTTGTACTTTTGATGTAAGAACTATCTTGTTTGTACTTTTGTTGTAAGAACTTAGTACTTTTTTTTCTTTGTTGAAAAGTCATGAAATTCTTGATTCTCTGATGACCAAACCAAAGAAGATAAATCTTGTTTGTACTTTTGATGTAAGAATTCAGTACTTTTGATGTAAGAACTCAGCAAGTTTTAAAAAATGTTTTATTTAAGGAGGCTATACAGTTAAAAGAAAATGTCCATTAATTTAGAAGGGCATTTTAGGTATACTCTGTAGATTTGGATAAAACGAAGCTAACGTTAGTGACCTTGACAACTTGCCCTCTCCAATAAAGTAAGATGGGCCATAGCTTCATCACACAATGAAGAAGCAATCTATGAAGCTTAAAGAAAAAAAAAACTTGAGGAAGAAGTAGTTGTTTTAATTACAAAACCTATTTTTGTAATAATCGAATTTGAATAGGTTCAAAATGAATATTATAAATTTGAAGTTATTGCACGTGTGTACGTTACAAATATTTGAGAAATTTTTTTTCTTGCGTTTGTCAAGGCAATTTAATGCTCGTCTAGAGTTCCAGCCTTATTACCATCAAGCAGGATTACGTCGCCGAAAACTACCCGTAGAAGATCAAAGAGACCGACGAGAGATGCGCTTCTTATTATTCTTTGGATCCACGCTATAAATCTGGGCACGACGAAACCGCAACTTATCTCTAACCACTCTCTCGATATACCGGCTGTTTCAAATTGAGTGTGCACTGAAATGATTTCCTTTCCTAAAACGCAAGAGATCCAGATTTGGGATAAATACAACACTGAATGCCCGATTCGTATCTAACAGAATCCATGAGATGATCGTGGAAAGGTTGACCAAGTTTTCTTTTTCTTTCATGTCACTTTATATTAAAATTTTAACTTTCTACAAATACTTTTTATTTCTGCGTCAAGTAAATTCAGTACAACTGCAGCAAATTTAGAAAACCCCTTAAGAGCACACTCAACGTGAAACAAGCAATATATTATGTTGATACGGGGATTTTTTATCTTCAAGCAAATAAGTTCGTAAAACTAGCTAACTAAAACTTTTCTGTGTTCACAGCAACTTGCTGTCTTGAGATACAATTTTTTTTTGTTGCACGAAATCCTCATGATTGTTTATCATATACAAGGGATTTCATGGCACTAAGCAATTTGAACCACTAAGGCACAATATTATTTTATAGATCTGGACACGTGAAGCTAATGATCTTACTAGTTCTAAAGGGACCCTGTATACGTGTAGACGACAGAATGCTCGACTGTTGGAGCTCAGCATCTTGGGGTCTATATGTTGGATCCCCTTAATCGTTCTGAAGATATAATTTTTTATTTAACTTTAAATTTTTTTTTGATGTAGAGATGGGGGGGCTTTTTATTGCAGTAAACAAGTTTGGAAAGCTCGAGCTCGAGCTTGTTAGATCCGGCCATGGCAAAGATCACAAATTTAGCTTTCAGATGTGTCCTTTGAAACGGAAAATGTGATTATAACGAGCTGAAAAAGCTGAATTCAACAAAAAAATGGTAAGAATTTTTTTCATATTAAATGTAGACTCTGAAAAACACCGGTAAATAACATAAAAATAAATAAAAATAAGTCGAGGTGGGTTTAAAAATTTGGAATTTCGTTCAAAATTTAGGAATCAATTTAAAATACATATATTTATTTTGTTTTCAATTAAAATGTGACTCTAAGAATTTAATTTATTATAAAAATTTTATACAGGGTGTATTATAATTAGAAAGCACGATTTTACGTTAAAAAATGTGCAGAAAATTCTAGAATCACTTTCCTCTTAACTTTCTGTTTATAATCAGAGCCTATCAAGTTTAATTCGGTTTTCATTGGCATGACATGGGTAGAGGGGTTCCGTGATCAACGAGTTCTGCATATCCCGTGAGGATGTAAGTGTACGGCGCTGAATCGCATTAAGTGGGAGGCAGTTACGCGTTCTGGAATTTTTTGTAATAGGTTCTGGTTATAACTTAATGAATGCCGATAATTAAGTGTTGATTTTTATAAATACCGCCTTATATCATTAAAACTACATGATAGATTAGTCAATTAAGAAATGTTTTTGTCTTCTTTTTTTTGCTTACTTTTGTTAATTTGAGGGGATATTGCAGTTGTGTACATATCTATTTACAGGGATGACTTGTTATGCAGCAAACTGGCTTCAATTTGTCAATCCTAATGCAATGTTAGGTCAAAAAGCGATCGTAGGGTGTCGCTGTTTAAACTGTTTATTTACTGGTAGTTGTAATGCACCCTGTATATACAATATTGTTCTATATTAGTTCTTTTCCTATTCACTTGTCCTTCTTCACTGTTTATCCTTTAAAAAATACGCAGGAATTTAAGTTCTTTTTCTTTTGAAAATTGCTGTCCGCTTGAGATGTTTTAAGTAATTTCTGAAGTTTGAGTTTGAACAAGTTAAAAAAAAATTGAAATTAGTTGAATGACAAAAGTGTTGATTTAGTTCAAAGAGCCAAATATCTTTGAAGTTTTATGCTAGCTATCCTCAGTCCTTTTTTGTGTCTGAGCTTTATGAAAGGAGAATCGATTCTGTTTTCTTACCGCCGCATTCACATTGTGGGTTGGAATGTGTGAGTCTCAATGATGGTGTGTTTTCGGGTGTCTAGTTTACATACACATAATGTTGAATTGTCTTAATAACTTTCGGTTAATGTTAATCCGTCGCGGTATAAGCCGTAATAGTAGGTAATTCTCGAGGAAGAAATTTCATTTGAGAATCTTTACGTCGCTATATTGCTTTGCGTCTGTTGTCCAATTGCCTTAGCCCGGTAATAATGAAAGATATGCTTATATAAGAGAATTTAGATTAACCCGACGCAGTCGTTAAGAGGCGGCTATTTTTGCCTCCCTTGAAACATTTACTAGGTGTTTATATAAATCCAATTTGTTCAGATCTCTGTAAACTCTGTTATGTTTCGTAAGCAATTCTTCTGCGAACGTTATACCATCTTCAGATTATTACAGTGACTTATCGCTGAGAAGCAGCTTCTATAAGTTCATATCATATTGCTGTAGCTTACACAGCTTTAGATTTAATCCATACTTTCGCTACTGTTATATTCAAGTTTTCTCATTTCGCTAGCTTGCACGTATACTGTCACTCTAGCAACCAGAAATTAATAACACTTAGGTATAGTGTTGGGGCCGATCGTATATACTATAACCGCTTGGATCAATAACTCGAAGATAATAATGCACGACACTTTTTTCGTTATTAAATCAATAAGTTTCCGGGCAGATAGTTTCATCCGGCGACGTTAACGCGTACAATTGACGGTCGTTAGGGCTTCTGAAAACAGCGTCGGATAAGTTTTTCAAACTACGTTGGTTAAATAATGTCCGCAACTTTGCATTAATTTACTTCCGTTGCAACTCCTGATGCAAACTTGTTTGTACAGCAGCAAGCAAAGTATTCGAAAATTTACACTGCAGGAGCTTGAATAATTACGCGCAATTTGTTTAAAGTTTTTTTTTCCTTTTTCTTTTCGGAAAAAAGACTTACAACTTCGCTGCATGTAAATAACCCCACGTCGGTAATAATTTTTAATTTCAAATTCAAATTGACGTAAGTTACTCTTTTATTACTAATGTAAACTTTTTTTTCTACTTAAGAACTTCTACTTCTTTCAAAACAACTTTTAAACCGTTAAGATGATATTCTGGTGTATGTATTATTTTAAATTTTCTTCAAAATCACTACAATTTTGCTATCAAATTAAGAATCCTAAATCATATAAAACAATTATGGAAAATATTTAATTAATAATAAGAACTCGACTTAGCGAGCAAAAATTTTGTGACGACAGTGTATACAGCGTATCCCAAGTTGATTGGCCTATTAAAATATTTCGAGGAAAGGAACATACAAACATTCTGAAAATTAATACACTGCCCCAGGAGGAATTGATATTTCATACTAAAATATTTTCACTTATATCACTTCCGGTTACACCGTAAGATGCCATTAACTTTCTTATTTTAAACGAAATGCTATTTTTTATTGCAAATTCAGACTCTAAAAGCATGCTAAATAAAAATTGTTAAGACTGTTTTCGAGATTTTCTTAAAGAAATTATTTAGATGACCTTTAATTTAACAGAATATATTGAAGACACTTTCAAATTTCACAATTCAAGTTGCCTAGCGTTTGAAAGAGTAACGTTCAGCCTTAGAAATCATATCTTAGTTATCCATGAAAGATTCACAGGATGGTTAAAATATGGTGTTGAACCTTGTTATGCTTAACAGCCCAAAACTCAGTTTTAGATTTAGATTTTATTTAGATGACCTTTTATTTAACAGAATGTAGTTAAGGCACTTTCAAATTTCAAAATTCAAGTTGCCTGGCGTTTGAAAGAATAATATTCAATCTTCAGTAATCATATCTTAGTTATCCCTGAAAAGTTCACAGGATGGTTAAAATATCGTGTCGAACCTTGTTATATTTAGCTGCACAAAACTCAGTTTTAGATTTGGATTTTATTTAGATGACCTTTTATTTAACAGAATGTAGTTAAGGCACTTTCAAATTTCAAAATTCAAGTTGCCTGGCGTTTGAAAGAATAATATTCAGTCTTCAGTAATCATATCTTAGTTATCCCTGAAAAATTCACAGGATGGTTAAAATATCGTGTCGAACCTTGTTATATTTAACTGCCCAAAACTCAGTTTTAGATTTGGATTTTATTTAGATGACCTTTTATTTAACAGAATGTAGTTAAGGCACTTTCAAATTTCAAAATTCAAGTTGCCTGGCGTTTGAAAGAATAATATTCAGTTTTAGAAATCATATCTTAGTTATCCCTGTAAAATTCATAGGATGGTTAAAATATGGTGTCTAACATTGTTATGTTTAACTGCTCAAAACTCAGTTTTCATGAATGGAACAAACATCCTGTATATTTTTGTATCATGAGATGTAAAATCAAATTCTGCATCGATTAGTGGCAGTATTTTTTATTAGTGTCTTGAATTGAAAAAAATGATCTCAAAGTATCTAATGGTTTTGTGTGAAGCTCGTGGTAATAACGTCATCGTCAGTTACATAGTAGCAAAACCAATAAAGTCTTGTGGAAGTAAATCGTCATTAAAATATCAAAGATTGAAAAAGATAAATGAAATCTCCCGTTGAAAGAGCTTTTTATAAGTTTCCATGAGAATGATTAAATTTCGCGAACGACGATGATGCCTAGGTATGATATATGAGGGAGGGCAAAGTTACAAAAAAGGCTGGGTTTTTTTTCTAAGCGGTAAGTTGTTTTCGGTGGTAATTGAATATTCATGTAGCATTTGTTATACTCTTAAGTAGCGCACGGCAATCGAGGAGGTCGGCGTTAAAGTTCCGACTGAAATTTAAAACAAACACGGGAGCTTTGGAGCATTTGTATTGTGGAATTTTGTGATTGCGAGATGATCTAAATAAAGGTAGAACTACCGAGTTTTGAAAGTTATTACGTAATTAATTATTGTGATTTTGAGGAAATTTAAACCTGGAGTGCTTTTCTTCGAGAAAATTAAGTTTTATGTTAGTCTCTTCGAGAGACTGCATATTTTTCAGAATCCGTGACAGTTTTATAAAGATATGACACTAACTATGATGTATTTCAAACAATATATTAGAATGTTTCATTATGTACTGACACGCCTTTCTAGTTCCAATTCCAGGAGGCTTGATTTATAGCTGCTAATCTGTTCCGTTGAGCTCGATGCCATTTGATCATGTGTCCCTTAAGTCGGTGTGATAGTATCGCTTTGTCTCTTTATATGCCGATTACAGCTAATCTAATAGGTTATCCCGAATATTTTCCCATATATAGGGAATTAAGCAAATCAGTCGGCCATTTTCATTCGCGTTTAAACGTTCAGATTAGGCAACTATTATCTTTGTATTATTTCTGCGTTTGCGGCTTCCGCCAGAAGCTCAGTTTCATGAAAGTACCAGCTCTGATAATGTTGTCCTCATATTTCTCACCGGCCCTTATTTATTCTCGGTATTATTCGCGAAAGCTCTTGAATATTTCTGACTTTGTAATCCCATACCTATCATTTTTATCATCCTCAGATAATCATAATATTAAATTAATTTACCGAATCAATTCCAATAAAGACATCACTTGAGAATTAATATATATCTGCGTGACGATCAAAGCGAAATAAGTTGACAATGCGTTTGTTGGCCAACCGCTTTACTCAAAGACTGAAATGGATCTAAACTTTGCCCTTTGACTGGTGATTTGGTGATTTGTAGTCAGTCCTATGACGAATTAAACTACGGCTCAAAGATAGATTTTTGCATTAATTAATTTTTTCTTCTTTTAACCGAAAGGGCTCAATTAAATGTTTGCTCAAGTCAATTGTCAAGACCGGCCAGTCAAAAAAGTTTGTTCCTCCCAATAGTATAGGCATATTTCCCTTCAGTATTTTCCATGTTTGATTTGCGTTTTTTAAATCTTTCTCTTCTAGATCCACGATTATAAATTCCATTCTTTTCATCAAGGAATTTTGAATTCAATATTATTTCCAATCAGTATAAAATTCACACTTTTCATTGTAGGAGCTATCGAATTTTAAATTGAAGGTTGTTTTCTTGAAGAAGTTCAAAAGTCCTTCCAATCGATTATAAACGGTGTATATATATAAGCGCCCTAAACTTAAACGTACTTACACTTATCAGTTTTGCTTTCCTGAAAGAATCTCAAATTGATAATATTTCATACTTACAATGAATTAAATATTTTGTATAATCGAAGTAAAACAGGGGTTTTAGAGGAAACGGTTTCATTCGTGTATTGTATGATGCTGTAGGTTGCTTCTTCCTGTCAGGTTTTAAAAAGATGATTGGCATTAATTTTTGGCGTAAATCCTTTCTCTTAATTATTTGCGGGGTTTTCACGTTAATCTAAAATAACATTGAGCGGAATGAGGTGACGGGGGGTTTAAATCGTGACGTGCGATATAATGACGTAAAATTACGTTGACGTAAATTTAATCAGTACATGACAAAACGTAATAGTTGTTTTGGGGGGGGGGGGGGGATGATGCGCCGTTACAATGGGCTTTTTTGGATAGGGAAAATGGATTTTAAATATTAATAGATGTGGGTGATAAAAACAGATCCGGTGCGTACAATATTTGATTGGGGAAGAGTATAGTTGTGAATTGTAAAACCAAAAATAGAATCTATTCTATATGGCCTGTATTGGATGAATGCCCTATAAATTTGAGCGGAGAACCAATAATGTGCAAAATGCGTCGTAAGTGCTTTATAACAGTGAAATGTATTTAGTATGACGTCCATTGCTCGCTAATATTGATTTACATGAGCCGTAAACAGCTGAAGCATTCGTTGTTTTACTGCAGGCCTAAAGCTTTTTATTTCTAGCAGGCGTTCACGGTCCGCTAGTTATGTTAAACGCTCTATGACCCCTGATTAGTAATATAAACAAGTGACGCATTGTTATTGTCCACTCATTTATCGTTATCTTTACTAAATATACAAACTATAGCATATATATTAGGGTCAGAACTTTAGTTTAGTCATATCTGCAGAACTTGTAACCGTTACTCTGCCCATCTGTAACTTTAATAAATGTTTTAAAAAACATTAACGTGTTTATAAAAAACATAATTGGCGCAGTCAGTAGGATAGTGCGGTCGCGAAAAAAGGTGCATCGTGCAAATTAAAATCGCGATTTGGGACTCCAGTTCCTTCAGTACTACCCAAAAGAACCCTGGACGAAGAAACTTCAAGAGAAATACATCGTGTAAGGCTCTGAAGATACCATTCGTCTTCCAATCCATAGAGGAGATCCACAGCTCTGGGCAACGCAGATATCAACCTTTCACAAAATAGACGACTGGCAATTCCCGGATTTGGTGAGACCAAATTTTGAGTATCCCGTCTAATTTTTTCCATTATTTACCTGATTTCTTGTCTTATATGAACAGCAATTCAGTAAATAACTTAGATTTAGATTCTTTAATCGAAACATTTAATAATAGTATTAATCTATCTAAACCAACTGTAATCCAAGCAAAAATGCCAGAAGTAAATTATCAATTATTAAAATTATATGTAGACACAATTCCATCATACAATGGTGACCAAAATTCATTAGAAATTTTCATAGCGTCCTGCGACTATTTGTTCAATGAAATTAGTAACAACGACCCTCAAATAACTTCATATTTAATTAGAGTAGTAATTGGTAAATTAAAAGATCACGCACAAATCTTAATTGGCACTAGGAACGAATTAAATACTTGGCCTTTAATAAAAAATGCTTTAAGAACTAGTTTCGGTGATCAGAGAAATTTAGATTGTCTCGAACAAGACTTAATCACATTAACACCTTCAAAAAATGAACCACCATTAGAATTCGGCAAACGAATACAAATATTACGTAGTAGATTGTCTGCAAAATTAAACTCAATTAGTACAACGGAAATACCACAAGCCACAAAATTAGTATATTCTAAACAATATGACAATCTAGCATTAAAAACCTTCCTTCGTGGTTTATCGGGTAACTTCCAAAGCATTGTAAGACTAAGAAACCCTATATCACTAGAAAATGCAATGGCCTATGTAATAGAAGAAGAGAACTTTATGTATACTCAAAATCTTCCTAATATATTACATAATAATAAAAGCTCTTCTAACCAAATCAAAACGCAACCTCAAATGTTACCTAAGACGTTCAACTCATTTCCACAATATTCACACGTACCTACATCATTTAATCAATATCCTCAAAGATCTAACATGCAAATTCATCAAACACCTCTTACACAATGGCCACGAAATTTCTATAACCAAAATCCAAGACCCTGGACTTCTAACCAATTCCCTAGTCAACCTATTGACGTGAGACCAAGAGTAGTTCAACAAAAACAATTTACTAACTCTCAAGTTTTTGGTACTCCGAAAAATGTCTTTAAACCAACAGGACAAATCCCAACAAACAAACCGGAACCAATGTCAACCACATCCAGAATCCCAACAATTAGACAACATAATAATTATAATAATTATTTTAAAAACACTATACCAACATCAAGAAATTTTATTTCAGAGGAATTAAATCTCATGGAAAATAATTACTGTAATCACGAGCATACAGAAACGTACCCTGATCCTTCTTTAAACATCCCTGATCATTACGATAACAATATTTGCAATGAGCAAAACTATGAACTTAACAATGTAAATAATGAGACTGACGAAGAGATTAATGACGAATCCCAAATAAACAACTTTCAAAAATTTTCGGATGACTCACTCAACAGAAGACGCGACGTAATTTACGAAATCAACAACACGACTTGTGATAATTCACTACCGTATATTAAAATTCAGAATCCACCTATTAAATTACTTATTGATACCGGATGTTATAAATCTATTATCAGACCTTCTATTGCAGAAAAATACTTCCCAAATAAAATCTCTCAAGAAACATCAATAATTAAAACACCCATAGGAGAAAAGAAAATTAAATTTAAAGCTCACATTCCAGCATTTAAAGAATTAGCAACTGACAAAGTAATTACTTTTATTCTTTTTGATTTTCATGATTTCTACGATGGCATATTAGGATTAGAAGACCTCAGAAACCTAGGAATATCAATTAATCTTGCAGAGAAGAATTTAAGTAACAGTAATACAATCATTCCTTTCTACTACAGATTGCCTAAAGAAAACTCTTTTACAATTAGTGTTAACACCCACGAAATTTTAAAAACTAAAGTTCCTGTAAACTATTATAATGGAGATGTGATAATTCCTGAACAAACTATAAATGACTTATACATCCCAGAAACTTTAACTACTGTAAAAAACGGTTTTGCATTACTTGAAA
Source organism: Prosopocoilus inquinatus (assembly GCA_036172665.1). Lineage (NCBI taxonomy): Eukaryota > Metazoa > Arthropoda > Insecta > Coleoptera > Lucanidae > Prosopocoilus > Prosopocoilus inquinatus. Next base: position 12,945,391 of record CM069880.1, on the reverse strand, counting down.
TCTCCAATAATACCGATTCCAGAATTACAGCAAACCTCATAAAGCCATTTGAAATTATACCTTTTCCAGATAAAGAAAAGGAACAATATCAAATTTTTCATGCAGAACAATTTTTAACAGAAAATCACGCTGACAACGACACCGAGCATATTGATAAATTAATTAGAACTGATCATTTAAATCCAGAAGAAAAAAAAGCTACAATTTCCTTATGTCGTGAATTTTCAGATATTTTCCATAATAACAGTAAGAATTTGACTTTCACAAACGAAGTTAAGCATTCCATAAAAACTACCGACGCAATCCCAGTTCATACAAGATCATATAGATATCCTTTTATTCATAAGCCGGAAGTAGAAAGACAAATTAACAAAATGCTCGATGATGGTATAATTAGACCATCACAAAGTCCCTGGAGTTCTCCTATTTGGATCGTTCCAAAAAAATTAGATAGTAGTGGTAAACAAAAATGGAGAATTGTAGTAGACTACCGAAAAGTCAACGAAAAAACAATAGATGATCGTTACCCAATTCCGAACATTAATGACATACTAGATAAGTTAGGAAAATGTCAGTACTTTAGTACTTTAGATTTGGCATCAGGATTCCATCAAATTGAAATGGAGCCGCAATCTGTTTCCAAGACCGCCTTTAATGTAGAGAACGGGCACTACGAATTCGTCAGAATGCCATTTGGGCTTAAGAATGCACCTGCTACGTTCCAAAGGGTGATGGACAACATATTGAAAGACCTCCAAGGTAAAATTTGTTTTGTCTATATGGATGACATAATTATCTTTTCTACCTCTCTTCAAGAACATATTGCAAATTTAAAATTAATTTTTAAAAAATTACGTGAGTCAAAATTAAAAATCCAACTCGATAAATCAGAATTCTGTAGGAAAGAAGTAGAATTTCTCGGGCATGTTGTAACACCGGACGGCATTAAACCAAACCCGAAGAAAATCTCTGCAATTCAGAAATTTCCAATACCGAAAAATTCTAAAGAAATTAAAAGTTTCTTAGGACTTCTCGGGTACTATCGCAGATTTATCAAGAACTTCGCCAAAATTACAAAACCATTCACAAAATGTTTAAAAAAAGGAGAGAAAATAGAACACACAGAAGAATTCTGCAAAACTTTCGAATTATGTAAGAATTTATTATGTAATGACCCAATTCTACAATACCCTGATTTTGATAAACCTTTTAACTTAACCACAGATGCTTCTAATGTTGCTATAGGAGCAGTGCTCAGCCAAGGCCCCATAGGCAAAGATTTACCTCTTGCATACGCTTCACGTACGTTGAATCCGGCTGAATGTAATTATAGTACAATAGAAAAAGAGTTACTAGCTATTGTCTGGGCCACCAAATATTTTAGACCTTACCTTTTCGGGCGTAAGTTTGTTATCGTAACAGATCACAAACCTTTACAATGGTTATTTAGCCTAAAAGAACCTAACTCTAGACTTGTAAGATGGAGACTCAAACTCGAAGAGTATGATTATACAATCACATATAAAAAAGGAAACCAAAACACCAATGCAGATGCTTTGTCGCGTATTGAAATAAATACTATAGAAGGCACTGACGAAATTTCTAGACAATTTGGAAAACGCAGTGGTTTTTGCTAGATTAAATACCTTACATAACTCTGTCATATCATTTGAAGACATGAACAATATGATAGATACATTAGTTAAACTTTACGAAGAAAATAAAATCCTTAAATTCAAAAACATTCATTCTTATTACAATTTAGCTAACTCAAAGGTGACTGTTCATAATGACAAAGTAATCTTCCTTATGCATATTCCTGTCTTCAGTCCTATACAATTTGAATATTACCATATATTTCCTGTTCCTCAAAATAATTTTACCCTTGTACCAAAAAGTCCTTACCTGATACTCAATAACCAAGGCCATCAATATGAAGATGAAGAATGTCCAACGATTGAAAATACCTACATCTGTAATAATAGACCCTTTATAAAAGAGGAAGACTGTGTGACATCCATCATTCAGAATATCAAGACTACTAAATGTCAATTGACTCCCATATCTACGAGTAATACCATTTATGAACAAATCAACAAGAACTACATAATAATTGTACCTGCCAAATTGCCAATAAAATTACAGAAAAAAATGTAAAACTACTGGATACAACATAATAGAAAAACCAAGCCTCGTCAAAATCCCTTTCCATTGACAAGTAATGGACGGAAGCTTCAAAATCATCAATGAAGAAAAAATCATTCAAGGAGAACCCTTCATTCTACCTAAAATGAAAACAGAGGAAATACAAGAACTCCCAAATCTAGAACACCTGCACTTAGAGGACTTGAACCTGGATGACATCTCGAAGTTACAACGACAATCCAGTATGCAGCCAACTTCTAGAACCAGAGAATGGCACCCCCTGAAGATTTCCTTCTTTTTGAGCAACCTAGTTTTAATAATAATATGCTTTGTTTTCGTGTTCATCATACTCAAATATAGAAAGACCCAAAAACAATCAAAAGTAAGAAAAAGCGATAAATCAGAGGAAGCGAGGGATGAAAATAATACTTCACTATTATTTTCCAATTTAAAAAGGGAGGAGTTATGTTAAACGCTCTATGACCCCTGATTAGTAATATAAACAAGTGACGCATTGTTATTGTCCACTCATTTATCGTTATCTTTACTAAATATACAAACTATAGCATATATATTAGGGTCAGAACTTTAGTTTAGTCATATCTGCAGAACTTGTAACCGTTACTCTGCCCATCTGTAACTTTAATAAATGTTTTAAAAAACATTAACGTGTTTATAAAAAACATAATTCGCTTAAACATTACTTCGTTTTAATGGTCTATTACAGTGAACTCAATAAAAACAATAACACTGTAAAATATTGGCCCATAGAATGTCACGGGTTACTTGAAATATTAGTCCTCGTGACTAAATATTTTTTTCGCGTGCGTTTCAAATTTGCTTGTTACCGTCAACGTTGGTATTATTTCTCGTCCAAAATACAAGCATCTGGCACATATTTTATGAAAACGGACGTAATGAGCACCGGCTTTTACACAGCACAACACCTATTAATTACTTTTTTTGAAATTTTACAATTTCATAATATTACCTTCGTTTATTTATGAGCACGAAACGACGTCAAACACGAAATTTTCATTTCAGTTTCCCAGGACAAACTAATTTTGAAATATTAGTCGCGAGATTGATACGATTTAATTAAAGGCCAAAAAAAATTAAATTCGACGAATTAAATTTCATATTTATTTTTCACCTAGTAAATATTTGCGTATTATATTTAATGCAAGGAAGATTTATTTAAATACCGAATCTTTTTTTAAAAATAACTATTTCACCAACTTCAACTTGGAAACCGAAGTAGAAAGCAGTAGTAAATATTGACCTAGGATTTAAGTGTATTAGCTCAAAATTTAATTAATGCCCACCTTCCGTCATTGGATAAATGACACGCTAACGTTCTTGACGATGACAAATGGACGCACACTTTGCAGAGCCATCTTATTTCACACCTTAATGATGAAGCCGATACGACGAACTGTCCTGGGTCGTTGACTTACATATCCTCTCGATTTACTTAGCATAATTAATTACCTTTTCGAATCATTCATCTATGTAGTTTAGATCGAAGTCTATTTATAATCAAAAATAAACCAAAAAATAATAATAATAATTAAACCATACGCTTCTTCCTGGATTTCATTTTTAATTGCCATATAAGAGTAAATTCAAAAAAAATGTACCACGAGGTATTTATTTTCCACATAATTCGTTTCAGTTTCTTCTTGAACTGTATTTTGGTCACTCTCGTCATCAAATTTTCACTTTCTATAACATTTAATTTCTTGTATTAATTAATAAATAAAAATCAACTTTATTTTTATTTTTTTGGTGGATGTTATATTCTAAGGCATTAAGCATCGGAACCATCCCCTTGCCCTGGCTTCGTTTTAGTTGAATGACGCTGTACCTTTCAGAAATTCAATCACAATCCTTGTTATATTCGTTTGGTTCATGTTACTTATAAATACTTACGTACAATTTTGTTTTTAAATAAATATTCTTAGAGTTGTAATAATGTTTACATTCTTTAGTCAGTCTTTGCTACAATTAAAATAATGGGGCTTACCTATACAGTATGTTTTAAAATATTGTACCGTAGGCTAAAATTTGATCTATTTCTTTTTATTATTGTGTCTTTAATTCAGGTAGAAGCAACCCGTTAAGTGTGTATGTAAATTAGTTTTTGTTTTGCTGTCAGTATTATAAGAGGCACTACTTTGTGATTTTCTCGACAAAGTTTAAAATTAATCGAAGCCAAATTGACGTCCGAACGCCATAAATGATTTACTGCCTTAGGCAACAATAATTAATAATTCAGATGTTTTAAATAGAGCGTACGAACCTAATAAATATTTTAGGAATATTGGAAGTCATTTAACAAGAAACATAAATCAAAACGGACGGAGTAAATTATAACGGAGCCCGTAACATTTTCTTACCGGCAATAATCATTAAGTTGCCCCATGTTGTGCTAATTTATCGCTTATACATAATATTTATTAAATTTGAACTTTGAACTGAAATCGAAATCGGTTATTTTATTGTTTCGTCAAGTACCACGAGGTAATTAAATTTTAGAATAAAACGTTTTCGCTGTTTTGAAAAACAAAAGCGCCGGGAGTATTAAAATAAACGATCTATAAAACATCGAAATGTGTAAATCTTGTTTTCTGTATAGGTTGATAACGTGAACGTGGCTTTCCGAAGTGTCATTACAGGGATATCGCGATCGTTGTAGCAAAAGTGATCGATGGTTCTCGTATCCTGATTATTATCACTCACTATTTACCTCCCCGTTCGATATTAGAGAACGTATTTGCTCGGATATAATGCGTAATTATTATTTACAAGTCGGAAGTTTTATGGATTGAACTATAAAATCAAACATCGAACGCTGAAAAATAATTTTCCATTTTGCAATCGAGGTAAACTCCCGTTTATTCTAACTTTTATAGTTCCTGCGTGTTACATTGAACGTTTCAATTAAGGGGCGTAGATATCTCTGATTTCGAAGGCACACACGTTTCGAAAAGAAAAACTTTCAAAGAGTTTTTAATTATCGCGCTGCTTTTTATATGTGAAGCATGAAGTATAAATACGACAGGGAATGATTTGAAAAACTTGCGCTTCTCACTTCTAAAGGGATGTTTACTCGGAGAAAAAAAATTCTTCAAACGTTCTCTGACACGTGCCAATTAAAATAAATACGAACTGGATGTTTTTCTCAATTTTTCCTTCACGCCAGAAAATATTTTTCAAAATATATTTATTTATTTATTCAGGTGCTAACAAACCGAACCGATCGCAAGTTATAAAATATGAAATAAAATCGAAACACCACTTTTTTTTTAATTCTATGATATTTTCAACAATAAACAAAACATATTCGGTTTTACGATATAAAACAGAGAGAACACAGAGCGTCCATAAATAAATGACTGAAAGGTATTTAAATTTCCAGTTCAGCAGTTTATTTTCAAAAGTTATCACAATATGTATATTGCTACTTACTTTTTTATCACAAAAAAATTTACTACTGGTTCATGTAGAACTGTTTTCGAAAAGTAATTTTAACAAGCGTTTACTTAAGTTTACCTCACTTCTTTTCTGATTTAGAGGAAGTCATCTACTGCAGATAGCAGCATTGCCATATACTTATATAGTATTAAAAAACTTTGTTGTTGGGAGATTGAACCCAATTTTATTGTACTGCAAACCACAGTCTCCAATACATTTGAATATTTGAATAAGTTTACCTCTGTATACGAGTTCATATAACATTTTCCTTGGGGGTTAGTTTTTGTCATGTGTTTTAAACACAGGCAGATTCAAAATAATGTCCGACCTGTTAATCACAGATGGTACTCGAAAAAACAATTTTCTGAACGTACATGTATTACCGTACGTGCAATTGCTTCATGTGTCAAATGAATTAATCGAATCAAATCAATGCAAATCACTGCTCGGCATACGTGAGTCATTAGGCCGGCATTCACACAGAACTGACTGACATACTTGGCGCGTAGACAGAAAAATCTTGCACCCCAAGAACGCGAGTCAAAACGTGCATCCAAAGCAGAGTTCGGCAATCCGTTCGGATTATTCTCTAATCAAAAATGTCAGGGAGAGTGACTGCGTTTCAGTGTATGTAAAAGCGAATAAAAGAAACGCTCCGAGCGATCCGAGACCTCACCGCTGGAGTAACTGAGGTTTTAGTAAATTAGATTTGGCCGCATAAGTATTCTTGAAGTTTTTATCAAAAGTATTTTAATTTGGCGTACTAATTTGTTGTGAATTTGGAATACGTACTTCTATGTACTTAAACCTTCCCTAAGACGTTTTGTGTATGGCGGTCTATTCATCAATAGGCTTAGGATAATTAGGTATTTGCATATTTGCTTATGAAAATGCATATTTTGAACATTTTTATAAATAAATGCATATTTTAAATCTTTTTATGGTATTAACGCATAATTTGCTGCATTTTTTGTTTTAATTGCAAATTTGCCATTATTTCTTGTTGCCAAGTGCAAACCGACACTTTATAGTAGACAATCAGTCAGAAATCAGAATACTTGGAAATAATAACAGGATTACCAGAGTATGGACAAAGTCTGCACAGTTTTTCACTGGGTGTCGGCACCGTTGATGGCTGTGTCCTCAATCTAACCACTGCGCATTCTTTCACGAGTTGATTCTTAAATGGCACGAACAGTTTAAATTTTAAATTTTTGCACCACGCAACCCTCCGCTACGAGAAACAAAAATATTCTTGCCGACAATAGGCGCAAATTTGAAAATTTGTTAACCCTTGTTGTAATTAATGTCATTAATGACTTGATTAAATAATTTAGAACTAAAAATATTGTTTGTATTTTTTTAACAGAAAAATAAATATTCTATAAAAGTAAAATTTTAGTGCATATTTTTGATGACTTTGGTGCATATTTTCATGTATATTTTGAAGTTTTCTAATGCATAATTATCCTAAGCTTATTCATCAATCATGTGACTAGGGGTATAACAAGAAGGTCACATCGAATAACTATTACAAAAAACGTGAGTTACAATACATAACATTTAGGTTTTATTGACACAGTGACACAGTTTCTAAAATATTACAGTTTGTCAACCCGATTTTAAAAACACATTACGCATCACATTGCAATAATCATTAGTGCTATTTAAACGTTTCCATTTGGGACTTAGAAAATTGATTGATTTTCGACATGTCTCTGATAAATTGCAGTTTGATACTTGCATCTTGTATGACCTTAGCCAATACGCTTATTAAGAATCAGCCTGTACAATGCGAGTAGTATAAGAGTACGAGCCTGACTTACTTCAAGTGCAACCCAACATACAATTTTCATTGAAACCTAGATTTAAATTGTACATTGGGTTGCATTTTAGATTCGTCAGGCTCATTCACTTATGATACTCTCCCTGTACAAGCATCCATAAAATATGGTACAGTTCAATTCATGAAATACATGCACGTCATATACAATACTGCTCTTCGTTAATCAACACATAATATCTGAATTTAATTTACCGAGGTATTTCCGGTATATAAAGAATCGCGTAGTGTTGTTAAAATAATTTATTAATTTATCTAATATCTTGTCAGTATCAAAAGTTTCAATTCGTTTTAAGTTCTATGTGATTGAGATGGAAGATGTAGGGCGTTTAATAGTGATTTAAATTTGATACAATTTGTAAAGCTTAGGAGGGTGAATGAAGGTTAGCCTTAACCAAGTTAAGTTTATAATTTATGACCGTAAATAAGTTGTAGTTTATACAGAATCGGTGAAAGCTTAATATTTCATCGTCAAAATTGTTGGGTTTGTATTAGTAATATAAGCAGTAGACTTGAAATGTGTCTTGCGAATATTAGTATATTTGGTAGGGTGTTGGTTGTAATTAGTAAAGCGGCATCAAAGAGAGGAATGCTGCATAAGCAATAGGAGTTAGTGCCGGGCCTATTTAATAATAATGAGTACGGTTAACGACTGCATGGAAGTTAGTAAATGAAGTTGGTATAAAGGTAATACTACCGGTTGGCGTGTAAGACTGAACAAGTCAAGTCGACAGGCATGTCTGAACCGACGTATCACTCCCGGTCCCGTTGAATAGGAAGAATAACTTACCTCGTTAAGTCTCCATGAGGCGCTACGCAAGCAAGCAATTACCATGAAGGCAACTTGTGTAAGCCAGAAGCTATTGGTTCATTAAGTTTATGTTCTATAACTGAGCTGAATCTAATACTACAGCTGATCGATGCAAATGAGCCGTTAGAGTTGTAAAGTCATCTTTACAATCACCCCTCACTTCAAAGACCCTCACTACAAAAATTACCTTCCTCCCAGAGATAAAAGCACTTGGGGATTTCAATGTTCAAGACGAACACTTTTCGTCACGTAAAAGCTAAAGTCGATTTAATGCAAAATGAATCATATTTACAGCTTTATAATGTTTTAATGCCCATAAATAATATAGAACTTGTCTGAGAATGCGAGGAACTTCATTAAAAATTTACAGAAGGGTAGCACCAACTGGCGATCTCAAAAACAGCGAGATTCCTAATTTAATCGGGCACCTACCTTTATAATTATATTTAATAAATAAATAAATAAATCCCTTCACTTATTTCATATAAATAAATATAACAAACCCGCACGCTCTAAAACTACTAAACAGAGTTACACTTTAAATATTTTAATTTATTAAGTACCGAAGTGTACGTTTTCATTGGACAAAATTTCAACATACTTCTTTCCAAGTTACTCGAAGTTTTGACAAAATGTACCTTTATAAATTATCTTGTCAGCAAAAGTCGGAGTTTCGATTAAAAGTTTTAACTCAAACGTATAATTCAAGTTTTGAATTTTCTTACCCTCATTTCCTCAGCGGATTTTTTACTTATGCCATTTCGTTGCGTAACAATAATAACTGTTTAACGAACAGCATTTTTGAGGTTCCCTTTTTTTTTCATTAACAAATTTTTACATTTACTTAAGAATAACAAATCTACATCTCAATTAATATAATATGAAAAGTCTTCAACTTCAACAATTTGTATATTTTTTATTTTCTTTCTAGACAGGTTTCGCAAAAGTGCATCGTCAGTAGAAATACAACTTACTTTATCCTCTAGTATATAAACATGTATAGTATTTGGAAAAAATTATGTGTCTGACAAATACAAACGTCTTTTGTAAATAAATAAATTTGAAAAACTTGAGAATTGTTATTTAACTAGTACAGTACAGTACTTTCAGTAAAATATTTGATATATGTTAAGGAATCAGATACAATTCTAATTAATAGATTTGAAAAAATTATCAATAGGAAAAGATGTTTGTTCATTAAGAACTATTTTGGAAAATAAATGATAATTTAAAAAGATTTCCAAATTTTCCGCTATATCTAATTTGTTTCCTTTTGAAAGTTTATTAATAATTTAGTATTACAGGAAGAATCAAAAGTATGTGAATTATCATTAAAATTTGAATCTGATTTATTTAATTTTAATGATCCTAAATGTTCTTTAATAAGAGTTTTAAGATTTCTTCAAGTTTGTCCAATGTATATCGCTACGCAAGAATCGCACGTTAAATAATAAACTCCACTGCACTTTTTAACAAATTATCAAAAGTATCTTTGTTATTACAAAATAAATTTAATAAAGTTAATTGATTAGTGAATGACACATTTAAACCTAAAGATTTTAATATTTTTTTTAATTTTAATATACATACTAGCAATATATGGAATAGAAAATAAATTATTTGATAAATTTGAGTTGTTTAATATTTTTAATAGAATTAAAAACAAACTATTAAATAATAGGAGTATTATTTATCCACAACCAATAGAAAATTCAAGTTTATCACATAATTTCTTTTCTATACCATATGTTGGTAGTCTGATTATTAAAATTAATTAAAAAATTATTAAAATCTTTTGATTTAAATGTATCAATCAGTAATCAATTTTTCCAAATGCCATACATGTTTATATACTACAAGATAAAGTAAGTTTTTAGTTACTTTTACGTATTTAATTTCTTTATCTTGAAGGTTGTATTTCTACTGATGATGTACTTTTGCGAAACCGGTCTATAAAGAAAATAAAAAATATACAAATTGCAGTTGAAGACTTTTCATATTATATTAATTAAAATATTGCTGCAAATATTATGGAGAACATGTCTAATAAAATTACATCTCCATTACATTAAAGAATTTTCAATCTAATGAAAATAAACACAACTACAGTTCAATTCAGGAAAGAATACATGCACGTCATATACGGACCCGTCTAATTTAGTTGGTTGCACTACGTTAATCAACACTATGCGAACTTTTATGTATCGTAGGATATTATTAAATTAAGTTCAAATACGAAATTAATAATAATGTTGATTAACGTAGTGCAACCACCTGAAATAGACGAGTTCCGTATATGACGTGCATGTCTCCTGAATTGAACAATATTTTTTAAAATAAAAACAAGCAAACTTTTTATTTTTGAATTGAATTGACAAATTAATTCTAAAACATGTAATTTGTTATTTATATATCATGGAAAATAAATTCTAAGCATAATTATGAAGAGAATATGAAACAAATAAAAAAGCTTTTTAAAAACGAGCTAAAAGAGTAATTTATTGACTTACTTGACGTTTCGCAAATAATTATATTTGCGAAACGTAAAAAAAACGTACTTAACGTTTCGCAAATAATTACACTTGCGAAACGTCAAGTAAGTCAATAAATTACTCCTTTAGCTCTTTTTTAAAAAGCTTTTTTATTTGTTTCATATTCTCCGCAAATATAATTATTTTCGAAACGTCAAGTAAGTCAATAAATTACTCTTTTAGCTCGTTTTAAAAAATTTTTTTTTTGTTTGTTTCATATTCTCTGCAAATCTTACGAGCAAGATCTATCCAAAAAATCATAATTATGAAATTCAGATTTCTAAAATAATTTTGTAATATGAGAGAGTGAAAACGGCTGAATATAGGAAACAGATTCGAATCAGTTCCATTTCTGTTTTCTTTCGGAAAATTATGCACAGACCAAATGTCCACCGTATTTAACCTGGGAAATTAGATATTGAACAGATACTCGCAGTATTAAAGTCCGTTGTTCAAAGGGGCTTATCTCGCAGTCAATGCATAAAAGCGCTGCTGTTTCGGAGTTTTATAATTCATTGCCTGAGCAGTTAAAGCGATGCATAAATGTATTTTTCGGGGCAGAAAAGCGAAAGTACTCGATTTAAACGGGGGGGAAAATATGAGACTACTCTATTTTTTTTTGTTTTTTTTTAGTAAAAAGAATTCTTTTTCTTTAATTTTTGTTATTTCAGGTGAAGTTTGTTTTCCCCCTCGTAACTCGCATATTTCACATTTATTTTTCTCTAAGTTTTTTTTTTTTTTAAATTTTGTGTTGTAACATTGCGATCTAAGCGTATAAATAAGCAATACATTAAGACGACATCTCATGCAACAATAAGTAAACGTACAGTTAAAGTAGAGGAGGATGCCCGAAACCAGTACGAACACCACGACTAGCAGGACTAGAATAAGAAGCAATATAGTCGGTTTGCACCAGGACATCCAGCAGGAGTCCTCCGAGGTGGCGGTTGTGGATGTTGGTGGTGAAGAGACGCACCATCCACAAGATTCGGATTCAGGGGGAGGGTTTTCAGGTGGTCTCAAAACACTAGTGCCACCTGTGACATTCACCACGACGCCCCTGTAAGCGTTCGAGCGAGGAATGAAACCATCCTCGTCGTCTTCTGAGCGCATCCCTGTATCGTGGTAGACACCGTAAGAAGCAACCATACTAGCCGCTGATTGCTGGCCGTTGTTGTACCTCATTACGGGTTCGGGTTCAGATTTTGGTTGTTCAGATTTAGGTAAACATTTACAACAAGAATTTTCTTCTTCTTTGGTTGTTGCATTTGATTGTTCACCGCCATACGAAGCCGCGTCTTGCACGTGCCAGTAATGACCGTAAGTCTGCGGAGATTGAGACTGAGATGTCCGATAATTAATTCCGTCGTGCCCGTTGATGTAAGTCGTACGATTCAATCCGATTTCGTTTTTATAACTACAACTGTTCGTATTGACGACCATTGCTTGATGACCCTGCATTGGAGGGAAGACCCGGATTTGAAAAGAACATTTAAATAAAAGAACCTCTTTTTATATTTTAATTACAGGGGACGATTTTATAAAGGCTTAAATAGCGACCGTATGCGTCTGTCATTATTTATTATCGTAATTAATTAAAATTCGCGAAGCCTTTCCACTCACCACCCATTCACTTCTTTTAACTTTACCTGAAACAAAGAGAAAAACGTACGTTAGAAAAGCAATAAAAACTAAAATTATCTGGCAACGGATCTTCCGTGCTAGTCTCGTAATTAAGTATTAATCTTTTAAGGTAATCGCCTTAAATTCATTTTACGTGTAGTTTATGTCGCAAGCACGAGTTTCACCCCGTTGCATATTTCATATCGCGACTTGGGCGACTTTAATTTTAAATCAGAAATAAATTCCGTCCTTTCTCCGACACGTTTTATTTTCACTTTGCGAACAACGAACAAATTACTGACGTTGAATGATAAAAATAAAAGGCAAATATGGGGCTTCCCAGACACAGAAAGATTCAATAAGATATCATATATCCAAGGTGAATATTCTGTTTTTGTTACAGAAGCTCTACAATTTTACAGACTTAATTTAAATATCTGATTTCTGAATTTATTTATTTACATGTACTCGTAATTAGAATAAGTAAGAATGATTTGTTAGTTATTTGTGTACGTAGACATATATAACGCACGCTCTAATATCACGTGACGTCTAACAACGTCAGTCTCAGTTATCACACCGGATGCATCTCTGCCGAGATTTAAAGGATCAATTACGTAAACTACGTCTGGAGAAATGGGAATATTATGCCACTCAGTTTCTGATCTAAATACCATAAAATTTTGCTTATTCCGGGAAATTGAAAACTGTTGCACGTCGTGACTTGCATTATTATTATTATTGAATTCCACCTTTACGTCGTAGCAGTCTACCTTTTTAATATATTGCACTTATAGAATTCTACAATAATTCTCGTGCAAATTGCCAATTTTCTTTCATTCGAATTTCAATATGCCCAGTGCCTTAAGTACCTATTTTTTTATGTCAAAGCCACGATCAAAAAATATCACGTCAAATAAATAAAACACTTTCGTTCGAGTTTATCTTCACTCTTTGACTATCTTTAAACTAAAGCCTCGTTTTCACGGTGAGAGTTTCTGTGATAGTTGCTCTCGTGAAAGTAAGTGCCGAATTCAGAGACACGAAATATAAGTATCACTTGCACCCCATCGAGTCGAAAGTTTCATTTCCACGATGAGAGTTTCTGTGGTAGTTACTGTCGTGAAAGTAATTAATGCTGTCATCAGAGCAACTATCATCGTGTAAATTATTTGAAAGTCGCTTTCAAGACATAAATTTCGTACTATCTCGACTGACTTGAGAGTTGAAAGTAGCTGTCGCGATAGTGTGATTCGTCTAAAAGAGCTGACAGTTGCTGTCATGAGAGTCACGAGAGTTAATTCGTCAAAACGAGGCTGAATTCTGCCTATTTGCTGAATATCGTGTCTCTGAATTTGTCCCTTACTCTCACGAGAACAACTGTCATCGTGAAAACTAGGCTTAATCTCCAACGAGGCCTTAATTCTTACTTAACTATCCACAACTACTGCTTAATTAAACTATGTAACTCTAATTTCATAAGTGCTGACATGACATGAATTCCTGAATCTTAAATTAGATTTAACTACAAATATTTCTGTTATAGGGTCTTGCAATACAGGGTTTTATTTTTTCTAAAACAAGTTTACGCAGCAACTTATTACTTATAGATTTTTTTACGTTAAGTGTGAAGTTCCGTCATTCTCAGTAATTAGGTGTACCCAATTCAATACCTGAAATTACCTAACAAACTGATGGAAGAAGTCGGTTAATTTATCTAGTTAAAGTTGACGGCGTAAAACGTCGATGCCAATATAAATAGTACGAGTGTCAACTGTCAGTGTGATTTCGTAATGTTTTCTTATAGCATTTTCCGCTGGCTGCATGAGTGTGCACTCCATCTTGTTTTATTACATATGTAAAGCTAAACCGAGATGCAAATACACTCAGTGTACACTAGTGCAGCCAGTGGAAAACGCTATAACTTTTGTTTTCTTTGAAGTCAATAATTGTTCTAAATAGTTCGTTTTCGAACTATACTTGCTTTATTTACTTGCCTGTACTTATGCAGGGTGCTGCGTTTTGAAACCCAACATAGGATCTCCCATGTTAATTTAAAGGTGCTCGAATATTGGCTTTCCTAATTATTTTTCAGCAAAATTCCATTTAGGTTTCTTAAAGTACTCTTCAAGATGAATCTGTCTGTGAAGTTTGAGAATTTTTCATACGCTGAGTTTTAAGATATTTAAAAAACATTCTGTAACTATACACGATTTATACCAAACTATCCGCACAGCATTGATCAATGTTAGTGAATACTGGATAGATAATTAATAAATATAGTTCGCTTTTGAAAAAGATTAATAGAAAAAGCTTTTCCAGTAATTTATTTTAACATGTACTGATCAAGACCGTGGTGATAATTCGGTATAAATCGAATTTCGTTACTGATTTTTTTTTTTAAATATCTTGAAACTGAGCGAATGAAAAATTCTCAAACTTCACAGACAGATTCATATTGAAGAGCACTTTAAAAAACCTAAATGGAATTTTGCTGTAAAATAATTTGGGAAGCCAGTATTCGAGTACCTTTAAATTAACATGGGATATCCTATGTTACCTTTCAAAACGCAACACTCTGCAGATACAAACATACTTGATTGAACTTATCTACTGACTAAACAGAGTAAGTTGTAATTACTTAGAATCCTTGTGAAGGTATAATCGTGCGTTGTTTATGAACTGCAAGTTCTAAAACTCTCCAGATCAGATAACCATGCCGAAAGGTTCGCAAAGTCGTGCTCAGGATATGATTTTGATAGGAACGACATTTATGTAAGGTTATCTAGATAGTATTCGCTTTTTACATTTGACAACAGTGTAGGCATGTGATACATGACGTCACTTCAAACTTAACGTAAAAATTCTGTAAAGCCATTTTTTAAAAAGAAAGTTATAACGTGTTAAGGTGGATGATGTTATCTGAATTGAAACGCTAAAATTAGGAATCGCTGCAATTAAAAAAAAAAAAAAACATGTTGAGATAGTTTAAAAAGCATGTTAAATAAAGTTAGGTTGTATTGTTGTTTTCACAGTCGATTTACATACTGGGAGTATTGCCTGGAGTGTAAGGGCATACATATCCCAATACCTTGTATCGACCGGAGCATGGAGAAACGTATGGAAATTCCGACAGCGTACATTCTTATTTCTGAATATTTAAATGCACCAGGTAGTACAAGTGTTCGGCTCAATATCTCAATGGTTCGAAAGATACCGTAACGTGTCTGGTCGTCATGTACCATCGTTAACGGCACGAATAAATGAAATATATCACCGAGGACAGTTGACCCGGGATCTAAAAGACCCAGATAACGTTAAAATTAATTATAAGACGTGTCTGCTCGCATTTGTAAAATCTTCATTTCTACTTTTATACCGCAGTTTAAATTACTACCCATCATATTTCAGATTAAGAGGACGGAATACCGGTAATTATGGCGTATATTTTTTAACGCTCGAATCGCACGCTAAACTCCCCCGACCGAAACTTTCCCAAACGAAACACATTTTCTTTTCACGTGAGAAGAACAATTCCTGAATCTTATCTACAGAAAAACGTGTCGCTGACACTTAAATCTATTAAGGATATCTACAAACTACCACGTCGCTTCAGATAAATGAATTATAACCATTTATCATTCCAGAGAAAGTATTTTTCTTTTACTTTGTCTTTTATATATTATCGTAAACATATTGTTATAATTTTGATGAACACGTGGAAATATTTGACGATATTTTCAAGTTTCGCGACATGATGAATAATGTTCTTATTTTAATCTCTGAAGGGTATCTAATATGACAGTTGACTTCTGCCTTGCTTGCCCTCTTGAATACAACCACCCCACTTTACGTCTCAACTTAATTCGACCGTCAGGTAATCATCCAGCTTATGAAATTATACATTACAACACTGGAATATTAAAATAACAAATAAATGAAACCTGGGGGGACAAAGTTAATTTCAAACGAATGAAGATATTAAAAAAAGATTAACTTCACCTCATTCGACAGCAATATATTTATGTATATAATACATAAAAGTGGAAGTCACTCGAATAGAAAATATCCTCTCCCCCCAGCGCCCCCCCAAAAAACCTAATTTTCTAGTTGGTTAAGTACATAAAAATACGCGTCCGTATTTGAAGTTTTTGGCCTGGGACTTCATCTCCTTGCGAAACGTGGGGGGTCAGCAGAGAAATATGCAAACTTCAACAACGCACGTGCATGCGACACATGTCAACGGTTGACGGGTTCAAAAGGGGCTGCGTGGGAAATGTGGAAGCAGGTCGCAACCCTACGAGAACCTTCGCTTAAAAAATATACATAATGAGATATACTGCAATTTATAATCTACTGCCAGAAAAAAAATTAACCGCCTTTTTGTGTGCATTTCAAAACGAGAAGCTTCGGCGCCGAATCAATATGCAGCAGCTTGCAAAAATTAAATGGACGAAAAAAAATTGCTCCCTATTGTTTTCTTTCACTTTAAAAGCTAAATACATATTCATAAAGAGCATTTTATTTCAAATTGCATTCTTCGTTTCCAATTAATGAATTTACGTCGTCTATGCAAAAGGTAATATTTCACATTTTCCACATTATTACAAGGAAACATTAACGAGAAAAGTTTGTATTGTTATTTGGATACGAATTATATAAAGCATTGACATTTGCATGACACCATATTTTGCTTTTCTTCTCTTCAGTGCTGTTTTCCATTCCTGAGTGTATAGGTATTTTTAATACTCTCCTCGATTACTTTCACTTTTGGTTGTAAAACAATTTTGTGAGCGCATCTTAGAAGACCACGAATGGAAAATATCTTCCGCAATTAATTGACAGCGTAAAATTAATTTTTACATCGGCGGTCATATTTGTGTGATGATGAGAAACGCTTTTTATCATTTTTTCATCAATATTTTTAATTAATTGTTTGTTAAAGTTGTAATTGCTTTTATTATACATTTTTGAAATCTGTCACGTTAGAAAATGAGTTTAATAATAATTATTTTTGAAATAGTATGTCATATTTTAAAATGAGAGAAAATAAAGAGAGAATATCTAAATATCGTTGGTCAAGTGTGTAATCCGTTTCGAAAACTTATGCTGTATTAGAGGTGTATGTTCAACATCAAAGAGCATCACGTATTATATCTGGTTGGTAGCTACCGAAGGATAACATTTTCGTAATACCTACCTGAAAACGCTGTATACTTTTGGATTTGAATAAACCCGCGTCTATTTTGGGCTCCTTTAAATATTTAAGATCCCAAATTAAAACATGTTTCGAAGCAAAATACTTTGCGAAGTTAAATTAAAATAGCAAATTCGGCTTGTATTTACGTAGGTCGGATTAATCCTAATTAAATGACGTATCTCGTAGGTAGGACTGGTTTAATTATAAAACAATGTTGCACGTGAAGGGTGGGTATATTAAAAATTCAAATTAAACGTTTTCTTTTTCTTTTTTAATTAAGTTATTTCAAGTTGCGGTTGATGTTACAACTGGAACACAGATTTCAAAATGTCATATTCGTTTATTATTTTTTGCATTCATAAAAGACGTCAACGAATTAATTGGCCGAGCGATTCTCATTTTCCTTTTGAAGTCCCTTGTTTGCTCGCATAAATTCATTTTAAGTCTCGACGTTACAAAAATTAATAAAGTGCAACTCAACGCAAATATTGACAGATAAATACGGAAGCTTCTATCGCTGTTAATTGCGAAAAATAGAATCTTACATCGGCACTAATTAAGCCAAATATCGAGCGCTCTGAATTTTAAAGGAGAAATGCAGCTACAATGCGTTCGATCTTTCGCCTCCAATGGAAACGAACACTCGATTTTTAGTTCGCTTCAATCATTTGTTGCTGTTTCATTAGACTGATCCTGTTAGGCCCTACCTTATTATCTAGGGAACTCGTTTAGGAAGACTGATGGGATAAAATTACCTACCAACTTTTAGTTACGTACTGACGTCAACATCGTTATTTCTGATTCTCATTAGTTTAGATATCCTCAAATTGAGGAGTTACTAAACAAATTTTTCATTTTGTAATAAATTCTCATCAATATTTTTCATATCCCCTTCATATTTATATACAGGATGTCCAAGATAAATGTCACAAAGCAGAAACCCACAAACGGATTAATCCAATTCTACACCTTTTTCATAGTGACTTTTCAAATGCTTAAAAGGACTTAAGAAATCAACACTTCTAATTAATAAAACAGTATTCTTTTCTCTTCTGTGGTAAATGTGATATACTTAAAGACCTTGGTGCTTAGGTAACCATTTCCTTACCGCTCCAACTCTGAAAAGCTTTACCTGTCATTTCTTCCTATAAAATATTCCAAAGTCCATCCAATATTGTAGCACCACTATGGAACATACGCTGTTTTTGCCAGCGGAACCCAAAGAAATCCAAAAAGGTTGTTACAACAGGAGCAATCCAAATCTAGCAAACCGGATCATATGCAATGGTAAATGGGGAACACCAAAAGGACGCCGTTTTTTAGGATTATCTAAGGTCTCAGGCAGGAAACACTGGATTTGGAGAATGCTGCGTAGCCTTCTTGGCATATTTACATTTTTTTGATTTGATTTGAAATCATTGGGTCTTATCTGTATTGCTAAGGGGTGATTTATAACATGTGACCAAACATCACTTTAGTAGCTTTCCTCATACTTCTAGTAAGTAATCCTTTACTGCTATATGCAGGTAATAAGTTTGAAGTGTCTTATTGAGGTCTTTCTGTGCAGTTGAAATGATTGGAATTCGTTATCATAATAGTGAGTCACATGGAACTATCGGATGCGGTCATGTAATAGATGTCGGGGAAGGTTCATTAGATCGGTCGAGTAATCCGTCGCATTATTTGCACGGTAAAGGAGTAATGGATCGTGTAAGACCCAGTGATTATTTTGTATCGCTTTTCCGCGCAACTATTTCGTAATTGAAAGACCAAGAGGATGAGCTTTTGGGTTTGGGTGGAGATATACTTATAGAAAATTTTCTTTGGATGATAAATTTTGAATGAAGAAGTTAAGTGAAGCGGCCCAGACAAGAAACATTCCGACCACAATACAACGATAAGTATTGAATTTCTGCAATGTCCGTGTATTTCCGCATCGACACATGTAGCTTCCGAGCCGGCGCCCGACGTTACAGCCGCTACGGTGCTATGCCGCGTCTACCATCAATCTTGCTCTCTGTCATGGACCATTTATCTCCGTATTTTTCGCCTGTCCTTGCTTTACATTACAGCCCGCTGTTTCTAACCTCTCTCGAATTTTCGTTCATATATGATTTCCTTTGTTTTTGCTTGTAGCTATTTGCTTACCTACCTACAAGTAACAATGCAAGGAATTTTTCGCTCTGGTACGCTAAGTATTAAAGCGTATTAATATATCACGGAAGCTTCCACCGCACCACTTTTTCCTCTCTTCTCTCTGGTTTCAAGGAAACGCGCCACGTGAATGCAAAATAAACAAAACGATATTTCATTTAAATGAAACTGTAAATGTTTTAAGCGCAAAGGCTTTCTTCTTATTTTCAAATACCATGTACGCCGCTACCCTATCTCCTTTGACATACTCCGGAACGAGGATCAGGAAATGCCGATTTAAAAATTTATACACACGTGGGGCGCACGTAGGTCAGATTAAACAACTACAAAATTTATTGTATTACTGCAGTTACATGAATAGTGACACATTGAAATTGATGGACAGAAATCCACACATCCCCAATTCATTATTTACATTTTTACAACAAGTCTAACTGATTAATTGCTGGAACAAGAAAGTAAAAAGGAAAATATTGCAACTATGACGAAATGAGCAAAAGACGAATGAGAAAAGAAAGAATCCATAATCAAATAAACTAATTCCCTAATCCTTTTGAGGAAGAAGGAAAAACTCCCAAAGAAAGAAATGGAGACCTGAGAAAGAAGAATCTATAAAAAGATCTACCTTGTTTTAAAATTGAAAAAATCAAAGTTTCTTTTAGTTGGGAGAACTTTCCGTATGGTTGTGTAATGAATCCAAAGACGTTTTCAATGACGTATTCAGATTTTCAAAAGGGGTAAGGAAAAAGGTGAAAGTAAAAAGGAGAACGTTGCAACTATAACGAAATTAGCAAAAGACAAATGAGAAAAGGAAGAATCCGCAAACAAATAAACTAATTCCCTAATCTTCTTGAGGAAGAAGGAAAAATTCCCAAAGGAATGGAGATCTAAGAAAGAAGAATCCTTATAAAAAGATCTTTGAAATTTAAAATTGAAAAAATCGAAGTTAATGTTAGTTGGGAGAACTTTCTGTATGGTTATGTAATGAATCCAAAGATGTTTTCAATGACGCATTCAAATTTTCAAAAAAGGGTAAGGAAAGAGGAAAAAGTAAAAAGAAAAACGTTGCAACTATGACGAAATTAGCAAAAGACAAATGAGGAAAGGAAGAATCCATAAACAAATAAACTAGTAGCCTAATCTGCTTTAGGAAGAAGGAAAAACTCCCAAAGGAATGGAGATCTAAGCAAAAAGAATCCTTATAAAAAGATCTTCCTTGATTTAAAATTGAAAAAATCAACATTTCTTTTAGTTGTGGGAACTTTCTGTATGTGATGATAATGAGGAAAGGAAGAATCCGTAAACAAATAAACTAATACCCTAATTTTCTTGAGGAAGAAGGAAGAAGAAAGAAACGCCAAAAGGAATGTTATAGAATCTCCAAATACCATTTCTGCTCGTGACTCTGTGATAAACAAATGACGCATTGAAATTTTCAAAAAGGGAAAGGAAAGAGTAGTAAAGAACACATTGCAACTATGATGAAATTAGCAAAAGACAAACAAGAAAAGGAAAGCTCTGTAAACAAATAAATTAATACCCTAATCTTTTAGAAGAACGAAAAAGAATGAAATGCCCAAAGGGATGGAAAATTAAGAAAAAAAGAGAAAAGAAGAAGAATCCTTATAGAATTTCCAGAAAATGAGACGATTTCAGCGCATAACTCTATGACAAACCAATTTGTTAAAGAAAGGAAAATCCCAACTGAAAAGAAGAAAGAAGAAGAATCCTTATAGAAGAAAGAAGAAGAATCCTTATAGAATCTCCAGAAAATGAGGAGATTTCTACGCATAATTCTATGATAAACCAATTTGTTATAGAAAGGAAAATCCCAACTGAACTATCCACCCTCATAACTTTGGGTTTAAAAATAATGCATAGAGAAAGGAATGAGGATCTAACAAAAAAGAAAGAGGAAGAAGAATTCTTATAGAATCTCCAAATAATTAGACCAGAAGAGAAAGGAAGAAGAATTCTTATAGAATCTCCAAATAATTAGACCATTTCTGCGCATGACTCTGTGGTAAACCAATTTCTTAAAGAAAGGAAATGCCAACTAAAACTGTCAACCCTCACGGGTTTAAAAATATAGTTTCCTTGTTTCGTTCAAATGGCTCTTCCTTAATTTAAAACTGCAAAAAAAATAGAAAAAGACCATGGAATAAAGATGGATTTACAAAAAGTGCTTCTGTGACAGTCTAATCTTCAGACTGGCTCAAGATCCAATGTGGTTGGTCCTTTTTGGTTTGTTTGTTTTGTTTGAACAAATAAATTAAAGTAAAACCAAATTACTGATTATGTACGAACCCTTTGAAGAAGTGGCTGAGTAAATATCTAATTATCAGTATTTTTAATTGGAACCCAAATATTGTCGGTTGCCTAAAGTATATGAATAAATTAAGTACAGTAAGTTCATGGGGTTTTCTAAAAAAATTAAAAAGCAGTTTCATTTTTCATCAATGAAAAGGAAACATTGTTTCCGATAGTAAACCTTAATGCTCTAGGAGATTATATTAAAAAGTAATAAAGTGAACAAAATTCATTTAAATCACTTAACATCTTCAAGTGGAAATAGCTTAGAGTTGGAGGTTGTTTTACATTTCAAATTCTTATTACTATTTTAAAAAACTACAATAACGTTTGTAATGTTCTAAGTAATAAAAAAAATAAAAAGTAATGGAAGACAAATAATTTTTATGCAGATGATGTATATGAATTTTAATGACGTTCGTCGATTGGGGTTTCACACACCATTGCACTTTTGGTATGTCACAAGCCATCGAACCGGTTATAGTTCGGACCAGGTGATTGTTCCCACTTAAGCGCAGGATACCATTGGAAAATTAGAACAATTTAGCATATCATTTGACATCTCTATAATTAACGTTAGCGTTTTAAACTAGGGCACAATTAAACGGTTGCGATTTGCATGGATTTCACAGAGTATTTGACTGACGTGCATCAAAAGCAAATACACGTCAATACTATCACTTCAAATTCCATACATAGGTATCAAAAAAAAAACCTTTTTCATTAAAACACCAGTTGACAGCAAACAGTTTTTGTGAAATATCAAGTAGATGTGTCACTTCGTCATCTCTTGAATCGCTACAAATGACTTCAATCAACACCGTATTCAATAACAGGCCTGAGTTATGGCGTAGGATTATCAGACCTCAGGGTATTATCCAGTTTCTCAACCTATTAAATAATAAGGACGGAAAGATAACTTAAAATGATGAATTTCTATGCTGGACCGCATTTCAGATGAATCAGTTTTCAAGTCGGGGTATTCTCCTACTTAATGAATCAGGCTTGTATGAAGTGGGCGTTACTTCAATCAAAACAAAAATATGTAAACCAGGGTGACTCTCTTGTTTATCATAAAATAATTAAAGAAGGCATGAAAAATATAGATCTAATACAGAATCCAATTAAAATCCAAGGCTTTAACAGGACATAAGGATACAAGTAGAAAAAAAGATGAAATTTTGGTTAATGGTTGATAATTTCAAATAACCTCATCTGAATAGAACCAATATGTAATTTACGGAGAAACAGAATTATTATCGAAAGTACTCGGGCGTGTACACCGTTAAATACGAAGGTGGTTGTAATTAAAATAATTGAATCTATTCGGAGGCTCCGCGCCGGCTTAAGGGATCGCAAGTGCCCCCGAAAGGAGGACCCTGTGTTCATATAAATCAGATCTAAGCAATAAAGACACCGCGGCTAGAATTAAGCGAAAGTGAAAGGAAAAACAAAACGGCTTTATTGGAAGACGAATTAGGTCGTCCTAAACGCATTTATCCGCGACACTTTTTTATTTAAATTGGAGTTTTAACCGAAAGTAAATTGAATAGACCAGGGACAGATATTTTTTTTTAAGGTTCAAGTCAGATAATATTAGTTTTGGGTTTGCGACCCAAGTCATTGTTTAAAATGACTTTAATATTAAGCTATACTTTTTTATTGGAGATGTTTTAATCGAAAGTAAATGTCAGACCAGATCAGATTTTTCTCAAGGTTCGAATTAAATAATATTGGTTTGAGTGTTAGTTGAGTATAAAGCATTTAAAGTGACTGTCTTATATTATTTTCTTATTGGATTCAGTTCAACTCCAATAAGAAAATAATATATGACAGTCACTTTAAATGCTTTATACTCAACTATTCTTTCGATTTTTTAATCGAAAGTGAATTGGATAAGATCAGTTCAGAGTTTTGAATGAAATAATAGCTGCGTTCGTTTATTCAACTCCGCTCACTCCATTTACACTTTTGTCTCGCTTTTACTTGTATCAAAAGTGAGACAGAAGTATGACAAGAGTGAAAACGCAGCTAATGTTGATTTGAGCTTACGTTGACCAGAAAGCACAAGTTATTTTTCTCGGAATTAAATGTGTGTTTTTTTAAGGTTTGAAAAAAATAATATTGGTTTGGGTTTGCGTTGAGTGTAAAGCACAAAAGTTATTGTTTAAAGTGAGTGTAACATTAAGTCTTTAATTGCGTGGTAAATCACCTTCATAAACGTCTTGCAAACATAATTTCAAAAATAATATAGTAAATTCCAAGCCAAATTATAGTAGCGTGTGTAAAACGATATTACCATATAAATAACCGGTCTACGACTGTACTTTATTATGATGATAACAGCGTGGATTTGTTTTCACTTACCTGACGAAATAAATTACGCAGAGTGCGAATTCACAATTGCACTTTGCAGAGAGCATAAAATATGTAAGGCACGGACTGAACTCACAAATGTTACAAATGGAGCTTTTACACTATTTATGCCCTTGGTTTAGAGCGATGACATTGAATATATCCGTTTCAACCCCGAAAATTATGACAGGTTTACAGATAGTATCATTTCACGCATGCTTCACGGTTTCATATCGTTTCCTAAGATTTATTTTGCAATAACACTGTGTTTATTGAAGTGCCTTGAATGTAATTTTTTATTTTGCTTAAAACATCTCCAGCAGATTTTCTTGTAAAACAAGAATCTATGCTAGTTAGAGTTTTAATCAATTTTCATAATTTCCTAGCGCAAGTAACACATATTCATAAATTTTAAAGATCCTGTTATTCGATATTTCGTTGATTTATAACTTTCATGTTCTAAAGTGTGTGTATATTTATAACAAATCCGCACAAAAAAGTTCTGCGCGATATGCTTTTCAATTTTGTTTGTGAATGCTGCGGTGTTTATCAGCGCAAAGTGTTCACGTTTTGAAAATGTATTTTCCATTTGTCTATTATTTAGCAGTTGTATCTAGCATAAACTTTTATTAATTCAGTTGCGGCGGTCCTTCGTTAAACGGTTTACACATACATCGCTGTTGCAAGTTCATCATGAATTTTGACCATTTGTACGAGCGTATATTATCCGGCAGACCATTTCCCAATATCATGTAAAGCCGACTTGCATTTGCATATGTTATACGTGATTAAATAATACCGTCCGGTCCATATAATTTATTTTCTGAAACCTGGAAACGCTGCACCAAGTTGAAATCAAAATCAAAATCACCGGAATAACGTAATTACCCCCGAAGAAGAAAAAAATCAATTTCATTTCATTTATTGAGCAGCCGCAGGATTCATTTATTAACAAAGTTTACGTTGAGATAAAACGTCGAAGCTCTTTTTATCCGGTATGAGATGATTTTTTTTTCAATATCTCTTAGCGCCGAGGAAATAAATTGAGCGGAATTATGTATACGGAAAACTCATCC
This sequence comes from Prosopocoilus inquinatus, assembly GCA_036172665.1. Lineage (NCBI taxonomy): Eukaryota > Metazoa > Arthropoda > Insecta > Coleoptera > Lucanidae > Prosopocoilus > Prosopocoilus inquinatus. The sequence continues at coordinate 12,919,866 of CM069880.1, read as the reverse complement.
AGTAGGCTGAACTTAAATCTGGCCTTCGAATCAATTATTAAGAACTTTAAGTCGCCGTAGATATTTTACGAGCCATGTCTTTACTAAATCACGTCGCTTTTGTTGTTGTTATTAAGCTTAAATGTACGGACGAATGAATCAGTAAACGACGCTTTTATTAATTTATTCTCAAAAAAAAAAAAAAAAAAATTATTTCTGCTTTGAAATTTTACATAATTAAAATTCGATGCGATTTAAATAGATTATTTAAAAACACTCGGCTTTGTTTCCACGCCCTATTAGGCTTAAATCCACGAATGAATAAATGATTATTTTATTTTATGAATTAATTTCGATGAAATACTGAAATTTATACGTGTCTTTTTCTTTCTTTGCAACATTTCACATATTATAATTTTATATTTTACAATATTCAGTACAAATTTAGGGGGTTTGAAACAAAAACCATAATGGAAAAGTTGGCAACACCGACGGGGACGGCATTATTACGCATGCGTAACAAGATGGCGTCGCAACAAAGTTAATGCTAGAAACCCTCTAGTTAGATGTTACAGTTTTCTTTTTGTGTTGAAGGAGTGCGTCTCCAATTTCTGTTGTGAGTTCGGTCATTGGGCCTAAGATCGCGGATCACCTTCCGTTTGAGGCGGGGTTGCGCGTGGGCGCGCGGGCGCGCGCTGACTTCACTTAATTTACGCACGTCGCTTGCGGTGTTGGTCAATTTGTGTTGCATTGGAAGGTTAAGTGGAGACCCCTCGTTTTTTCGGGCTTTTGCACCGCAAGGAAGTTTTCCCCGTTAGCTTTTGGGGCCGCTGTCTGCAGATTTGTCGACGTGCGATGGCGCTCATGGACTTTTCATGAGCAACTTGTATGGGGCCTATCGACTACCCCCCCCTCGCCCCTCCCGTTCGTGAGAAAGCCTGTTGACTCAAGTTTGTTGAATCCGACACAGTCGCTCAGTCTTTTTGACTCGTTCCTTTTTTTTTACTGCTGGCGTTGACTCAGCCAACGCCTCAGGCAGCTTGTCCACGACAAGAATTTTCGCCGTCTGCCGTCACGGAAAATTTACCGAATATATAGTAATACATTAGATTATATTCACTCTTTTCTACGTGTTTTGAAAATTTACCGTGCCGTCTCGTGGACAAAAAAGAATATAATCTAATAGGTTACTACTAATCCGGTAAATTGACCGGGACGGCGGACGGCGTCGTGGAGAAGCCACCTTAGAGAGGAAAAACTGGAACGTCCTGGAGCCATTGCAGGTGGGACACGTTTATATCGTGGAAAACCATCTTTTTTGACAACCACGTAAGCTAGAACCATTTTTGTTCCTTTTTTCCTCTCACTGGCTAAGTCCCGACTTCGGCGTTACGCGGAGTGTGGCGTCGATCCGAACGGCACGGCTTGTGAACCTACGGATTTATTTTTTTTTTTGCCACGGCAACCTCACTGTGTTGGGCGTCTACTGTTCGCCTGATTACATAATTTTACCGTTATTGCAGTCCAGTTTACACTTTGTTATTTATTTTGTATCGTTTTTACCTGTTAAATTGAAGTTCCTTCAAAGCGGAAGTATAATTAGCGTTACTTTTGTTATTTCTTTTAATGTTCATCGCATTGTAGCGCTTTACGTGTCACGTGTTACATTTTATTTTTATTTTGTCTTGTTTACATACGCTTTTGCGGACGTAACAAATAAAAATTCCGTTACCATCTGTTATGGGCAAACGCTAGAGTACTCTCGCAGAAGCAAAGGTTTACCCTATTTTTGCTTTGTATTTTTATTTACTGCTATCTTGATAAATAAAGCTCGGCCGAACACCCACCCCTTCAGGGTGTCTGTCTAGCCTGTTCGAATAAATTGCTTTTTGGCCGTAACGAACTGTGTTCATTTATTGGGTTTCTATTCAATAACCCTGGATTGGTCTACCTTTGGGGTTAGAGGTTCCTTCATCACCTTTTGGAGTACGCTGTCGAGAAAGTTGGGGGGTTGTCCTTGACGAGAACGCACCTTCGCGGCCTGGTATTTTTGATTTTCGCTGGGTGGCACCCTTTTCCGTAACATATTTAGAGATATCCCACGCTGTCTCCACTGAGTGGAGTGCAACTCGGATTTTCCATCCCGTTTTCGAAAGGACGACCGACCTGGCTTCTGAGCGGAGGTAAGTTACGGAATAAGCGCAGGCACTCTCACTTTTCCTGAACGGGTCAAACGCGTCGAATTTCGGGTTGCCGAACGAGAGAGAGGTTGACATAAAGTATGTTCGTTTGTTGCACTAGTTTGCACTCAGAGTATTAGTATCTTGTTCTAACCTCAGACGTTATTACGAGATTAAGATACTTAGAGTGCAAACTAGTGCAATAAACGAACAGATCTAAAGTCTGGCGTGCATTTTTATGTAGTTTCGTCAATCATAAGAAGTAATGGAAGGGCAGTTTGGCGCGAACACTGGAATTTAACTTTGAAAATTTAGGTAATATTGTCAATTTGATACTAACGGGACTTTGTTTAAATTAATTTAACTAGGATTTGTTAAATGAAAACTTCTTTTTCAAGTAGTCGAAATCATAAAATGTGAATCTTTTATTAACAGAAAAAGAACAAAAGCTACTATTTTAATTATTCAAATCAGCTTTTAAAAATCACGTAGGCACTGCAGCGAACTTATTTTTGCTGCACAATCAAATCAATATCGGTTTTACATTTTGCAATTTTGGTGGAGGCGCTGGAATTTATTCATTAAAAAATTATATTGCAAATACATATTTGAACAATCATTTCTAGGGAAATATTAAAACAATTTATTTTTTTTTTTTTGTAAAATGTCTTTTAAATGAGTGTCTTGTTAGTTGTTATGATACTTAAATTTTACTTTTTCGTAAAAATAAGTTAGTAATCTGCTTTGGAATTTTACGTACGAAACGGTTAGAACAAGAACGTGTTATTATTAGTTTATACTTGTAATAATTTACGCTCGGCGGAACCGTTTGTAAGTAATAGCAAAAACGTTTTCATAAATCCGTATTTATTACAGTGGACTGCGTGTGCGATATTTTCCAGCAGGGCTGTTCCTTTTTTGTCGCTCTATGAAATACAATTGATGAAGGGAATTTTTACTGAACCGGGGGACCTGCATACGTGATTGTCAGTAATTAGCAATTGGCGATCTTGTTTGACTTGGTTGCTATTCGTGCTAATGATTGCACAAAGCGTCGGTTCTATGTAAAGATGGCGGCGTGATGTTTGATTATGGCGTTATCATCGCTACAGAGCTTTGAATTCGTCGCTTTACCGGATAATCAATTACAGGCACTAATTTTGATTGACACTAACAAGGAAAGTCGAAATTTTTTTTTTGTGCGTTGCACGAACAATAACGATCAATATCTTTTGAGTGCTTTAAAAATTATAATTAATGACGTATGTACTTATGTACTTTACCACTATAATAAATTTTCTATTTACTATGCACTTTTACGATGATTATATGATTCAGAACATACTTGACAAATATAGAAGAAGAAGAAATTGCTGATGGGGCGGGCATGAAACACAATTCAAACTTAAAGCAAATATAATCGGATTTAAAGGGTTGAAACGCGCTGGTGTATATTAGGAAAACTGACTGTCCTAAATCCGTAGGACTGCAATAAAACACGGCTTTAAGCCTTAAACTATCCAAAACTACCATCCAGGAACGCTTTAATTTTTTTTTTAATTTCAATTTTTAGAAGAATTTGCGAACGGTGACCCAGCAGGGGAGCTATGGCAAAAAGCTCTTCAAAGTTCGAAATTTAATTAATAAATGAACTGTCGTTTGATCTTGTCTTTCCTATTATCGCAATATTAGCGTACTTCAAAAGATTGCCTTAGTACTGTACTGTGATGGATAATTACTGCAGATTTATTTATTAAAAGACGACGTAGATTTTTAATTAATACAAGGGGAGAAAAAAAATTGGCCCCGGCTCCTTTTACACAAGAACATTAAATTTAATATCGAGCGCTGATGTTTTTCATACATACATATATATAGGTTAAAACACGCAAGAGTATGTTGTAATTAAATATAAATGATGGCATAATAATTGAAGGGGTTAACCCGAAAAGGAAATTCCACAGTTAAAGTACATGTCGAACATAAAAAAAGTGTTTTATTGTCATTGCTGATATGCCGTTAAAGCTGGTTATAAAAGCAAGAATTTTTTTTTATGGAAAATTATGTAAATTTCACAAACAAAAATGCACACACTCTCGCTTTGCACGGTTAAATAATCTCACGCGCGTTAGATTTATTGTTAACAATAAATGTTATTTATCATATTTTTTATTAATTTCATGGCACAGTAATTCATAAAGTGGAATTAGCATAATTAAATGGAAGCGTTTTAATCGTTGTAAAATCCAAGTGATAAATTTGCGTAGGTTTTTAAAATCGAAAACGTTCGCTTGTGAGTGGCCCTAACGCGCAACTGATAATGAACGAAACGTCCTAATTTTATTTTTCGATTCACATACTAGGCTTGGAAATCAATTTTACTTTCCGTGTTATCTCATCGACCTAATTTTCGCTAAATTTAAATCCTCTTTGTTTCATTTTGTTGCCCGAATCAATTACCTAACATGTTTAATTAAGCACGTTTTGATTTTCATTTTGCAAATCCTATTTTGTTAACCATCTGGACAAGCAAGCCAATGTAAACGTGGACAGAGCTAATTATCAACACAAATCCGGGTATTGTTATGTTTGGGACTTTCCCTGATTTTTTTTTTCGTGTATTGTTCCAGCAATTTAAGCGAGTGCTTAGGATTTCGAGGGAACAAACAAAACAACTCTTTTATTAAATGTGTAATATTTTGAAATTGTCGCAGCTAAATCACGTGTTGTTTTAACATACAGGAGCTTGTCGATGGTTAAGAATTATCCGGGCGGAAATGAAAATAGGATTAAATTGTGCGCTACTCTCTCTGGGTGAATTTCGAATTAGGGAGACAGATTTATTAAATGTGTAATTTAAGGTAGACGTTCCCGATTTCGGTTGCTCTCACTGCATCGCATTGTGCTTAATACATTTGCGGTTTTCAAGTATTATCATATCTAATTTGCACTTTACGTATGTAGATGCAGAAATCTAACAATTTCAGAAACGGTTCTCCCTCAATTGATTCAATCGTGTTTAATGAGACATCCTTGACGTAATTAACAAATTTCGAACACAGAAATGTTATAAACCGCCGTAATATAATCAAGCAGAAGGTAATGAATAACAAAGGTTAAAAGATGTGATTAGGAAACAGGCTGTGTTCAGTAATACGAAAGGTTAATAACAAAGTGGTTGCGGTGCAACCTTTCTGTGACCTAGCAAGATAAAGTCCGTGCTTTGTACGTTGTGTTCGAGCTCCCTACTGAGAAGCGCCCTTACACAAGCTTATTGCTATTTTATATAGCTTCACCTTATCTTAAATATTGCCTCTGTACATGCTGCGTCATGCAAACTTACACTTTTCAAATTTGTACCTATTTCGTATCTATTTCGGTCAGAATAACGAGCCGAGCAGTCGCCGCTCTTATGCAAACTGCGAACGAATCCCTCGCAAATAATTGAAAAACAAACAGCTCTCAAATTAGGGCCGCGAATTTTAAATAACTGTTTCGCATTTTTCACACGCAAGCGGAAGATAAACATCAACCTTGTTTAATGTAATTTATTATTTAATTTCTGTTTTATTTACATTTTTCCTTTCCTTTTTTTACTTCGCTCATTTTCAGATGATACTCCAGATAACTACCATTTTTTTGCATCAACGCGGAATAAGAATCCCAATTTATTCCAATCCTTCTCACACCCCAACATACAGGGTGTATTACAACCTCCAACTAACATTCACACCACGCGATCCTACCTTAAAAACAACGCAGTTACTATTTCCTTCTAAACCCTTCTTTAGTTATAATAAAGTTATTAAGGGTTAATAAAGTGTGATATTAAATATTACCGATATCGTCAAAATTATTCAAAACATGCAACAGACCAGTTAACTAAATAGCCTTTTCGCCCTTCTTTTTTTCCCCACTTTATTCATAATTTAGTTTACAGCAGAAAAAATCTTTTCTACACATTATAATTTGAGATTTTGAAAGTACATATGTGAACTGATCCATCTGAAAAACAAAAATATTAAATTTAAAGAGAAATTCGAAAAGTGCGTGAAAACAATTTCGAAGCTGAGTCGACAGCTTTACTGTTTGAAATACATATATAAACAATACCACCATCGATAGTCGCACGTGATACATTAGTGCTAAAGGTAGTCAATTAATTAAAGACAATACTGTTTTGGTTTGACATGTCACACGTTATAGGTACGTTTGGAAGTACACGTCACAATTCATTGCCGATCACAGATAGCCCTTGAAGTTAATCGAAATTCTGTTATTCACCTGAATATTCGACTGAATATTGTAAGAAAATATTTTTAAACATTTAACAGCGGACTCTGTTAGAATTGGAAAGTACGCTCAACGTTTCACTATCACTTGATATCTTCATCAATTTAATGTTTTTTTTTTCTTTTCTCTGTGGTGTTTGCCCAACGGGGTTCTAGGTCATGGACTTGTCAGGACCTCAGGAGCGGAAGTGTATTTTTGTGTGTGTAAAGTGTTTCATGACTTTGTTACTTCCAAACCTTCTCGCCGTTGAAGGGAAAGCAGTGTCGAATTTTCTCCCCAACACTGAAGAGTGCCTGAAGTGAGTAACGATCCTCGAGAAATATCTCGAGCGGGTTGTGTTAAATAGTTTATAACTATTTTCTAATTAATAACTATTCCTTACTTTCAGAAGTAGCAGAGGGCATATCATTAAGCAACTTTTATTAATAAAGCTGTGGCCGGAAATGGTTCCACGTCAAGTTAAAACGAAATAAACAAAATGAAGACCAGAAATAATCTCGATTCAAAAATAACTTTTCTATTTATTTCCGGCAATTATAAAGTTTTAATTAATTTCAATTTATTATGAAAACATTACAAATTAGAAAAAACTGTTCAAAGTTATGGCCTCCATTTTGAATACATAAGTTATAACAACGAATGGAAAATTCTTCTAAATGGCTGGGGACGATTGCACACAAGAATAATTCTAGCCACTAATTCCTCTTCTGAGCTGACAGGTGTTGCAGACGATCGATTTAATATGACTCCAAATTAACTAAAAAAAAACAGAAAAATTCGCGTCTTAATTTTAAACAGTTCAGTTTTTCAAGTTTTCATAACAAGTTGAAATTAATTAAAATTTTGTAGTTGCTGGAAATAATTACTTCTAGTCTTCATTTTCTTTATTTCATTTTAACTTGACGGGGAACCATTTCCAGTCACAACTTGCAAGTTGCTCAATTACAGGTCCTCCTTACTACTTCTGAAAGTTAGGAATAGTTTTTCTGGGATAGCCTGTATAAAGATATGAATAACGCAAGAAGAGAAGCTGTGAAGCTAAGAATAGCAAAAGGTGAGAAACATTTGGGACATTGTCAAATATACTACGATCAAAAGAAAAGCAAGAAGATAAAAGGATAGCAAGATAATTACAACAAGGCCAGCGGCGACTTATGGAGAGAAGCGTCGGGAAATAAATTAAAAATAAGAATATGGAAGAGAAAGGTATTACGAAGGAATAAGCAGAAGAAAGAGCTATCAAACTGCATCAACTGCAACAGTCATAATATTTACATAGCTGTAACTATTGGAAGAAGAAAGTACAGCAACAAACACTGAGAGGAGGTACAATAGGAAGAAACAGAAACTTGAGGGAGGTATAAGTAGCTATGTAATGGTAATAACAAAGATGCAGTAAGAAGAAGACGACAGGAGGGTCACGTGTGATGTAAACGAAAACGCTGTAAAATACCCAGAAACCAAACACTGAGAGGGGGTACAATAGGAAGAGAAAGGAACTTTTTTTATCCTCGGTGTTTGCCCAACGGAGTTCTAAGTCATAGACTTGAGAAAGGTATAAGTAGTAAGGTAATGGTAATTGCAAATTGGCGGGAGGATTGACTGGGTGAGGGTGATAAAAAGAACCAGGAAGAACACTTTGACATAGAGGTGAACAGTAGTAAAAAAATGTCATACGAGTTATGAATTTGGAAGCAATGGCGAGGGCATTGACTGAAGATGTGGTAAGACGAAGACGATAAGATGCTCACGTGTGATATAAAGGAAAACGCTGTAAAAAATGCCCAAAAACCAAACACTGACAGGGGGTACAAGAGGAAGAGAAAGGAACTTTTTTTATCTACGGTGTTTGTCTAACGGAGTCCTAAGTCATAGACTTGAGAAAGGTATAAACAGTAATGTAATGGTAATTGCAAATTGGCGGGAGGATTGACTGGGTGAGGGTGATAAAAAAAACGAGGAAGAACACTTTGACATAGAGGTGAGTAGTAGTAAAAAATGTCATAGGAGTTATGAATTTGGAAGCAATGGCGAGGGCATTGACTGAAGATGTGGTAAGAAGAAGACGATAGGATGGTCACGTGTGATATAAAGGAAAGCACAGTGAAAATGCCCAGAAACCAAACACCGAGAGGGAGCACAATAGGAAGAGAAAGGAACTTTGTTTTTATTGCGGTGCTTGCCCAAGGGAGTCCTAAGTCATAGACTTAAGAAAGGTATAAGCAGTAATGTAATGGTAATTGCAAATTGGCGGGAGGATTGGCTGTGTGAGGGTGATAAAGAGAAAGAGGAAGAACACTTTGACATGGAGGTGAGCAGTACTAAAAATGCCGTAGGAGTTATGAATTTGGAAGCAGTGGCGAGGGCATTGATTGGAGATGTGGTAAGAAAAAGAGAGGAAGGTCGCGTGTGATACAAAGGCAAACATTGTGAAAAGGCCTAGAAACCAAACACTGCAATAGAAAGAAAAATGAACTTGAGGAAGGTATAAGCAGCGATGTAATGGTAATTACAAACTGGTGGGAGGTTTAACTGGATGAGGATGACAAAGTGAAGAGAAAGAGGAAGAACACTTTGACATGGAGGTGAGAAGTAGTAAGAAATGCCATAGTAGTTATGAATTTGGAAGCAGTGACTGAAGATGTGGTAAGAAGAAGACAGGAAGGTCACATGTGATATAAAGGCAAATATTGTAAAGAGGCTTAAATACCATGGAACTGAAGAATTTAAAGGTATTGACAAGAGACAAAATGAGATATGTAGATGGAGGTTTTGATTATCATGATGTTGATGGTGATCATAGTTGACAGTGTCTTAAAGATTAATTAAATTGGAACATTTTTGTGTTTCTTTTTGCCTCTCAACTCAACTTGAACTTAACGTTGTTAAGGAGCCAGCTAACTTTTGTGAATAAATGATGAATGATGAAAGTCGATTTAGTTTAATTTACTTGGTTTTTTAATCGGATAAATTAAATTTAATATTCTGCAAGAAACAGTTTAATAGGCAAAATACGGAAATACAATCCCAATAAAACAATCTCGTCTTGTGATTGAATAATAATCACGGTTCAATTTGAATTTCATAATGCGAACAGCTCCTATGAGAGAGTTTCTTCTATGTACCTACTTTTAATGCAATTACATCTTCCGGATTAGTATTCACTTTTTCGAATTTCTTACGAAAGATTCCCGTGTAAGTCGTAATTTAATTAAATAAAGAAAGGGCGAATGAATACGAAATGATGAGCGGAATGCAAGCCCATATTTCATTTTCAGGCGATTTCATCTGTTTACATGCAATTTATCAAAATATTGTTGTGTAGAGAATACACATCCAGCTCACATTTCAGCTTCCAAGACATCTTAGTTGGCTTAGGGATGAACGAAATTATATCACAACATCTCGGCAAACATTTTTAAAATGTCTTATCGCGTTCAATTAATCTTATGTATATCAAAAGTGTTTTCCTTGCGTTATCTTCTCGGTTAATTTTCATTCCACCATATCCATGTGTACGGGTGTAAAAAAAAATCGTACGGGGGTTTAATCTTTAATTTAACGATTGTCCTGCTCGTGTCACGTATCTCTCAGTTTATCTGTGTAAATAAAAAAGCCTTTTGATTTTTTTTTTGTTTTGCGTTCTAAGCTTTCATTTAAACGTCGCCTCTTAAGAAAGATGTCTGTTAAAAAGGTGATGATTCTAAAAAGATTCTGCAGTGACATGCCGCGCCGTGGTTATAATTTTTTTTTTTTATAAGAAAGTTTCTCTCGGCACCTTTTGTCCCGCGTACTTTAGTTTTTCGTAGTAATGGATTATGGTTATTGTTTGACCACAAGCGAACACCCGAGCAGTGGCGGAATAAACATTACGGAGACCACATTGTGTAAAGCTGTTTGTTTTTGTGCGCACTTTAATTAGTTGAGCAACGTTGCTCATCAATAACAAACGTTTCCTTCCACACTATTTTTTAATTAGCTTTAATTTCAACTTGAAAATTCCTGCCCCATCACCCATCACATCAATACAATCTAAATTTGAATTTTTTAATTAGAATAGTTATAAATAATAGTTGCTAAGAGTTAAAAGAGAAAATTGATTTTGTAATTTCGGGTGATCAGTGTATTCTATTAATACCCCCATCTATTGGAAGGCCGAGAAAAAAATTACCCACGGACGGAATCGAAAAACGCTACGCTAATTTGTGCGCACATGCTTTATCTCCGTGTTTTATAGATTGAATAAGTGAGTACGTGCCTGTTTACAGGATTTTCACCCCGCAAATAAATTCTTACGTTTTACAAACAACTCGCGCATCCTTTTTTAACATTTAATAATAGATTTTGCCGGCCATAACCCATTTGTCCCAGATTAAAAGTCATTAAAACTTTTTTTCAGAATAAATGCGGAATATTTACACTCCCTGAAGTGCTCTAAATTTCACCTGACGTGAACAACAAATTTTAAAGTTGCTTAGTTTGATTAGGTACTTTTTTCTGCTTTATTTATTAAGCCGGTTCCAATTGTGAATTGTTGTGTGGTGAATTGTTACATTCGCAAAACATGTACAAGTGCACATTTCTTTTTATAAAAGCGCCTTTGATATAATGTATCCAGGAGTGTACGTAGGCTTCCATGAACTTTCGAGACGTCTTTTATATTATACCGGTGCACTTTAATCTGTTCAGTATTTGAGAACAGAAAAACTTCGAGCTTAATCGAGTTAAAAGCTGTAATTAATAAGCTAAGGAAAACGGGCTCTACAATAGTGTAATTAAAAACCTCCAAGTCCGCGTTTATTATTATTAATTTTTTCTTTTTTTTTTAGTTATTTTAAGTTCATTAAAATGAATTATTCATAATTATAATAAACTTTAAATCGAGTTGACCTAAATTGTGTAATGCAAACATGTATTTGTGGGCGTTCTTCGTATTCTGACGGAAATCATAAAAATGTTTTCTTTTTCCTGATAAGTTACTCTTGATATGGCGTTTGTAAAAACGTTATTAGCATTTCTTTTGATACTGCTCGTCGTTATCTTGTTCTTAGTTCGCCTTTTTTAGTGTTATGCGATTCACCCGGAGCTCTCTTTGCATTTGGTGAGAGGAATAAAATAATTTGAGCGCTCCTCCATATTCGGATAACTGGATTCAGAATTCTAAAATATTAGCGCTATTTTACTCTTTCCTTTCCTTAACATTTACATATTACGTTGGCGTCCAAATTTTTTCCGTGTCGTATTACTCTAGATTATTTTTTTTGAAGATTTATGGCATGTATACGCATACGTATACGTGTATATGGTTTTACTGGTGATGAATACCCTTATTTTTAAGTTTAAGTTACAATCTTGTAGTGTACTTTTCTTTAAAAAATTAAATAAATAAGAAAATTTGACTTAAAACGTTAGACGAATCTTCCGGTACGTGCACGAATTTAGTGTCCTATATTTTTGTTTGCGTCTCTGATTCTCTGATCCCGGTTCTCGTCACGTATCCATCTTACATCTCAGTCTTGCCTCACCTCGTCCTGGAACTTCAAATTCTTGTTACATCTGGTTTAGTACGCTTCACCACGTTATAAAATATATTTCGTATACGTATCTTTTTATATTTACTAAAAATAGCCGTGTCTTGCAATATCAAAATCCATTCTTTTTTTATTCTATTAGTAAGTAATATTTCAAATTACGCGCTAATTTTCAGTGTCTTGCAATATCATATATTCACTCACACAATACATCATTTTTGTGTTCTATTCGTAAATAATATTACAAATTACGCGCTAATTTTGCTGCATGCACAATTGAAGTCTTATGCAGTGTGGGAGGGTAGGGGGTGAAACGTCCTGTTAATTTAAAAGCCTGTATAGACATCGCAGCGTTTCGAACTCTGCGAGTGAATGCAGAAAATTGAATTGGATTGAATTCTCTTCTTCATCACCTGAATATATATATATATTTTGTTGGGGAAAAAGTAAAAGAAACCTGTGATTTAACATGAAAATGATTATTAAATGAAGAGGGTGTTTTGCTCTGTGTAAATTTTCATCATAGTTACATCTCGGACGCTTTGAGGTATAAAGGTGAGTGAGTATCATCGTACAAAGACCTTATTCAAAGTTGGATGTCTTTTTGCTCCGATCTTAGGACGGGAACACAGAACATTCGTGTTACAAGTACCTTGTCGTTTGTTAGCAAGGCAGTTACAAAACAAATATTGCAAATAATTACGAAGGGCGATGTAGCTGTAGCTGTAACATAATGTGGGAAGTACGAAGTGGTTTTGCATGAAAAACGTGAATAATACGGAATAAAGTGAGCGGCGGGAGATGAAAATTATAATTGACACAGACCAATGGGGTGAAAGCTCACGAACAGGATAGCACCGAGAACGTCAAGATCATTTGCGATGATCGACCGACGAAACAAGCTTGTTTATTTCATGCCCGTGATAAACATAACTGTGTTGATGTGAAACAGCTTGTAAAACTCACGGAAAGTTACCAAATATTTTCGTTCTGAGTAAAAAATCACATTCTCATAGATTACTTCATCCTTCATCCTTGTTTTTTAAATTACTTTTAAATACTTAAGCTTCAAAGAAATAAAAAGCTCCGTTTTGAATCGAAAACGAAAGATGCATTATTAACTCACAATACGATTACAACAATTAAAACGTTTTTACTTCAATCAAATATACCGATTCCACCACATTAAGTAGGTACACCCGAGCGCGCTCACGAGGCACGAGGAGTCGTCTTACAACGTGAATGTAAGTACGATGTCGATTTAAATTATGTTCCTATTTGGAGTGGTTTCATCTGTATATTGAGTAAACTACGTCCTCTATCACATACAGTTATGATTATGAACCATATTTAATCAAATTATGCGTGTGTATGACTTATCCACAGAATATGATTAATGAGTCGTGTGATCCATGTCATCAGGAAGAACTACGAAGAATTCATGCTAAGTAATTTTGAAGTCCGAGCACTCTCTAGATTATAACAAAAGCGTTGCGCAAATCGCTTGTTCTCTTATTGATAACGTCAAAATATGTGATTCCGGTCTTTATTCATCATAAGCAACCGAATAAGATTTCTATGCAATAGATGACATCGTCGCTCCATAATTCTATGATGAATTTGATTCTTTTTTATCTGTGGCGTTTGCCCAATCATAGACTTGTCAGCACCTCAGGAGCGGTAGTGTATTTTTGTGTGTGTAAAGTGTTCCATGGCTTTGTTACTTCCAAACCTCCTCGCCGTTGAAGGGGCAGCAGCGTCGAATTGTATCCTCAACACCGAAGGGTACCTGAAGTGAGTTACAACCACCCTAACAAATATCTCGAGCGGGGTGCGAACTCACGACCTTACGATTGCAACAATTCCCTTACCACTTGGACCGTTTAGGCATTTTATTATTATTTTATTATTAACTTAGTTAATGCATCTGACCCTTCACCGTTTAAGCATAGAATTTTACACAACAATTATTTGTCATTTTCGTGTTTAATAAACGTATAATTGTTATTATTTACATAATCTAAAAATTACCGGGAATACAGAAAAGAAATATGATATCGTAAAATTAAATAAATCAACATTAATATGATAAGTTTCAGGAGCGGATGTTAATTTAGAAAAACGAAATGCAAATCGCGCTCAATTAATTTTAATATAACCAATAATGTAAATGAGTAAGTACGATATTAATTTTACAAAGTTGTATGCAACAAATGTTAATAATCCCAGGTCGGCATATACCTGGGGTTTGATTTTTATTGCTGTTTTAAGAAAATGGTGACAAACCATTAAAAAATCTATAACAAGTTTTTTTTTTTATATCACGCATAGTTTTTGAAAAAAAAAACATTCTATTAAAAATTTTGTATAAAATCTGAAAGAAAATCTAAATTTATAAAATTTTCTATTGCCATTGGAATTGTATTTGATGAAACATTAATCCTGTTGGTGTTCAGAATTCGCAACAAGCTAAGAAAATAGATGGCGCTGAAAATAGTCCCTACTTTAACATTCAAATAAAAATAAACAAAAATTAATATCTGATCGCTATAGTTTTTTTTTTTTTTCTCTACAACTATTAAAAGTGATAAGATTGCAATTTCATCCCGTACAAACTGTATCAACAATCCTAACAGTTTCCGTTACATAATTGGTCTTTATACAGTGTGAAACAAAAGGATCAAATAATAACTGTAACTTTTTTATTCGGAAAGTTATGAAAAATGTGTAATACAAAAATTCTTTGATGTATATCTACGCATGCTTTAAGGAACATAGTTTCTCTGTGTTCTCTTTTATTTTGTCGCTATGGCAACTAACTTTGTTTTTTTTTTCTTTTAATGGGAAGTATACGAAAATTTGAAGAATCTGTTGGATAAAATTATTTCGTTAAAGTGTTTCTGAGTCAATAAAATGGCCTTACAAAAATACCGTGTTTCCTATGTAAGTATGCTGGGCTTATAATTTACATTGGACAAAAAAGGATTCGTCCAAGAGAACATTTTGGATTGTAACAGGAACTGTAAGATTCATTTTCTACTTTCTCATTTGGACTATTTCCCAGAAAATCTTGGTGCGGTGAGTGAGGACCAAGGCGAAAAGTTCTATCAAGATATTAAAAAAAAAACAGCTAAAACAGCGACATCCTACGATCGATTTTTGATCTAACATTGCATAAGGATTGACAAATTGAAACCAGTTTGCTACGTAATAAGTCAACCCCTGCAAGGCCGCCATGCTTGCTGTCAAAGCGTAATGAAAGTTTTACAAAATTTTGTTGCAATAAAACAACTGTACAGAGGCTGCTCGAGGGATTCACTGCAATCAAAAACGATTTGAAACAAAATTTTATATAAAAAAAAAAACATGAAAAAACAATATCAAGGGCGTTGCAATGTGAATTTGATGAAATTTAAAGCGTGATATGGGTCCAGCTCATACGAAAAATATAAAAACACGGTCTCTTGGCGCAAAAAGAAAACGGGCATCCAAAAATGAATCATAAACATTATAACTTCAGATATTAAGAAGGATATAATATGCTAACAAATAAATTAAATGTTGAAATTCTCACATTAATAATTTTGTCTAATGGTTTCAAATCCTTACATGATAGAAATTTTTTGATGGTATCCCAGGGATGTGTAAACCCAAACTGAACAAATTTATATAAAATAAAAACTCCCAGATAAAAGAAATAAATGCATGACGTTTAAACACGTGCATTATTTTTTTTTTTTGTTAATCTTTAAATCGAGTTCATTTTGCATTTAAGTTTGAGGACGACGAAATTACTTCTTAGCTTGTGTAAATAACAAATAAAGAAGGCAGAAAGGGTTCCTGAAACAAATGAAAGATATTAGATAATGTCTCCCAAAGCCTTCAAGATTTGTTGAGCAACAAACTTCTGCTCGTAAATTATTTGCCATATAATTAAAGATATCGATTGTTTAAACGTCCGGCTTGAAAGGGTCCATTAAAAATTTGTTGAAATGAAGTAAATTATCATTTATTAAATCGGAATAAACGCGCGGGGTAATTAAATAGTACGGTCTCGTGTTTAATGTTGCTTTTTTTTTTAAAGGAAAATAGTAAAGAGACGTGACAGGATTTAAGGGAGGATACGCAGCCGTTTTATAACGTGGGGTGACGTTAAACGAAAGGGGTTAAAATAACAAGGAAATGGTGTGTTGTTATTCTATGACCAAAGTTTCCTTAATATACACGCGAATCCCAAAAGGTAACAATCTCTTGCGTATGGGAAGTAGGCGGTTTGTGTGGCACGTTCGTTCGTATCAAGATCTACCAGTAAGTAGATGATGGTAATGAAGTGTGGGATGGGGGAAAGTAAATGGTATCACCGACCTAGTGAAGTCCCTTGGCGAAGACCCGGAGGTTGTTCGAAGCCGAGCCATTCTTTTAACTAACGCTATACGCGCGTCTCGACCGTGCATCACCGTCGGTACGAGATTACTCCTTGTTGCAAGTATCTATGCATTTTGAACGAGTGATTCTAGAATAATCTAGCACGACATTATTGGGAGCCATTTCTAAAACTTTGCATATTAATTTATCACCGGGATTCTAAAAGAATTCTAAATTTAGAACAAATTTAAATTGCATATAAGTCTTAAACACCTTCAATTCTATTCAAACATCCATTGCTTTAGTTAACTTTAAGTTAACTTTGGGTTTTATTAGCGTTTTACTTAGTCTTATTGCACTCGTCTGTGTCCTCAGCAAGCAGGGTTTGTTCTTAACCCGGTTTTAGTCTTGTAATTCTCCCTCATATAACTTACGTTAGTTGGTTGTAACGCAGCTTAATAGAGGTTTACAAAGCTGCATAATAAGTTGCTTTTTAATTAATTTATAATATTTTGTTTATCCTCGTTATTTCCATCCTACAAAACAGAGCAAAACGTATAACTATCAAACAAACTAACTCTGTATTAATTTAATTTAATGGTACCAAATGAATTCATCATAGTGCTATTTGAATAGCCAGCGGCGGAACTAAAGGAAAAGCAAGGAGTAAAAGTTATTAATTGACCTGATTTTTTTTTATATATATATTAGATTTAGTACATACACTTTAATTCTGCGCAATCGATGTGGTAGTAGAAAGCCGTATTTATCTTTCGTTGATTACATTTGCAAATGTTATGCTTGCCTTCCGCGCTACGGCAAAGTGAGTGAATATTAGCCCTTAACGTTTTACAAGTACATTACACACAAAAATATCGTTCCATCGCACGGCGGTTTTGCCATACTCGGTCATATTTTACAACGATTTCATCTCGACATCTTTACTAACAAAGTGCACTTCACGGGACTCCTGTGTCAGACAACGTAAACTCACACTGAATCGTGGTTAGACTTTAAGCAAACGTACAACGTTGTTACAACAAACAAATCATTTCTACCTATTTTTACATATATAAATGTTTTACTCAAACACGTTTCCTTACTTTGTACTTTACGCTAATGTGAGAAGCAAAGAGGAATTATATGTATGTACCTCAAACAACGTTGTAGCTTCGTCTTATGTTATGGTTTAACTCGCGTAATAAAGGATAATAAGAAATGAAAACACTGCGATAAGAATATTCAGCCTTAACAACACCATTTCTAAGTCCCTTATTAACCAGTGAATAGTATTTCACTTTACGGATATCATATCAAAATACGTATTCATTTCTTATGAAAATATAAAAAATAAGAATGATAGAAAATAGAAATTGCAAGTTTCTGCAACCTTATCACGATGATCGAAGTAGTCAAGCATACGATTTACCGTAACCCGATGTTCCATAAATTACATCCACAAACATCGACGTGGTGACAACATCATACGTTTTGCCTTAAACTGACGTGTTTTTATGAAAGAAATAAAATACAATCATAGAGGTAGGCATGAGAATTTACTGCCCTGTTAAGGATAGAAGTCGTATCTGACAAAATTATTGCTTCGAGATGTTCCGCATTTCGTAAAATTTGTTATACCATCAAATTTGAATATTTTATTAAAAATTGAGTTTAATATTCGCTAAAAGGTGCTAAAAGCAGAATCTAATAAGCCAGAAGATATAGGTCATATAAACGTCATAAGCCAAGCATGAAGAGTTTATGACGCCGAAAATGTGCGAAATGTACATAGATGCGACTCCTATGCTTAACAGGGCAGTAAATTACAGTGTATCGAAAACAATTGTTTCTTCATGGGAAGGAGATTCAAAATTTTCGGCGCAAAATGAGATATAGAGTATACAGGGTGTTCATGGGAAGCCGCTACAATAGCTAACTTTCTTATTTTTATTTTCACGAAGTAACTTAAATTTAAGAAGTTTTAGGACCTTTCCTCCTCGATTTTATGGTGCGTTCGGAAAAACAAATGACACTCAGATTTTCGAGATTTTCAATTGTTTTCAACTTTTTTTTAATGGAACATTATATTTTGTATCACCGTATCGCATAAACTATTATCAAAAATATTGGGCTAGCGGTCAATAAAAGACTTTTTTAATGTTGTGTTGAACTTTCGGCAACCTTTATTGCCTTCATACGAACAGAAACTACAAAAGGAAAGTTTCAATGATTGAATTACATACAAATAAAATAACTTACATATTTTTTTAGTTAAAATTACATTCCAAAAATGTTATAAAGTTCAAGATTCAAATTGTACATCGAATATCGATACGTTTTCAGTATCGATACGTATTGATATATCGAATATCGATACATAGCGAAATATCGGACGATACGTATTGATATACGCGAAGTATGATCACGACTGATCAATTAAGGAATCAATTCTATAACTGAGCGCAGTCAAAAACGGTTGATAGTAATACTCTTTGAAAGTTCAACCGAGCTTTATGAAGGAAATAAATTTTTCCAGAGCTCGGTTGAACTCAGTAAGCATTTGTTCATTTTTCTATTATTTAGTGATCAAAATATGTACATCCCACAATTCACTTGGGAATAAGATGGAATTTTGCAGTTTTCAAGTCAAACATGATGTTAATGCTATTTGTCGACTGGGATGTTTTTCACAATTATTCTAAAAAAGATATGGACTTTTGAACTAATATCATGAAAGTTTAAGCTATTCTGCACAAGTTGGTACTAATAACTCATTTTCAGGAAATTGTGGAGTTAGGCAGTTTACAGATTTGGCCGAAGGTATGTTAATTTCTTACGATTAGTGCATATAAAGATACTGGCGAGTCGAAAAAGTAATAAAGAGAGATGCTAAGTTGCACAGCAAGAGTTAATCTAAATAATTTAATAACACAATGTAACGAGTGTACCACTGAAAAGTTCATCCAGTGGGTTTTGACTTTTTGATGAAAGAAGGTGAAGCGAGAAAGGGATGACTTAAAATCTAATGGGAATCTGACAGATGGTACTTCTCAAGATGTAGTATTTTGCATATAAGCTTAAATTGTTTCCTGTGTGGTTTCAATCTTCAAGTTACCCTTACCCTAATGGCTTTCACTAGGAATATAAGACTTTTTTTATCGTAATGGTACTAAATTTGATGGTATTTGTGTTGATTCGGTACAACATTTTCTGTGAGAGTTACAAGCAGAATTTCCAGATTTTGCTGCAGATTCTAGGCAGTTAAAAAATAGACGGAGTTGTAAGTCTGTTTCATGTTTAAATAAATTAGAGTACTCACCTACATCAGTTTTTTTTTTTTTTTGACAAAAACGACCATAATTACCGTAACGCTTTGAATAAGAGATCAAACATAATTAATTGTTAGTTCGTAAAGTGGTAAATCAATTTTAAAAAGTGACGTTTCACATTCGTCTAATTCACGACCTGCTTCACAATATTATCAAAAATTCAAAAGCCACTTGATGAACTTTTCAATTGTACAGTCGTTATATTGAAAGCACCAATAATGGAACAGATTCATGACAGCTGTCATGTCACGTTCTATTTTAAAAAGGACAGTTTCATTTACAAGTTGTAAACGTTGATATGGATTCTCAAATTCGTACGTACTAGCAATGTTTTATGTTAAAATAAATTAACGGCATCTATATAAAAAGTGTAACGAAAATAACGTATTTACTACTACAAAGAATTTATTTAAAATATCATATTTTTTACCATACACTCTTAATTAATTCGGAATTTTTAGTTTCAAGAGTTGTATGTACGTCTTTAAATGTTTGGGAATAACTCATTTAACCGAATTCATAAGCTGCACGTCCATGTTGAAAAGATTAAATAATAACGCCGAATATTGGACCATGTAAATGCAAATAAATAAGTAAAATGTTTAATTAGTTTGTAGTTCGATATTTTAATACGTATGGATATTCGATATTTCGATACAGCTGGCAATGTGTATCGTTACATCGATCCAGCCTTAGTTACGCAGTTTACTGTGTGCAAATAAAAAAACCTCAGTATAAGTACGCGACATGCTACCTTCTGCGGGTATATTTTGGTGACTACCGTATCATAGCCAAAAAATTTCGAACAGACCACTTGTTTGGAACTGTTGAAATGTGCGAGAAAGATGCGCCTTCTTTTCGGTATGAACACGCCCACGGATACCGCACTCGATGTTCAACGCAGAGTTTCTTAATAACAATCACTGATGTCGTTTATTAATTATTTTATTTAAAATTTTAATTCACTGAGCGAAGTAATATGTTTTACAATATCAACTATCGACGAATAAATCCGAAAATTTATGCACCAATTAGGCAAGCGTGTTAAAAATGTTCTTCCTTCGCCCTTCTACGTAAATAAACTTTTGCTGCAATCTCGCTCCTAACAATGAAAGTATTACCACTTACGGTCTTTGAAAACAAAGTAAATGTAAAATTTTTATAAGTCTTTTAAAATTGATATGAAATGAGAAATTACAATTTGTTTGTACCTCGCTTTTAATTTGTTCGGCAATTACGAACCGCAGCTTCTTGAATTGCACTAGATTTTAATTTAATGCTTAAACTTGTAATTACTTGCAGTGAAGTTAATATAAATTGTAAACGCTTTGACGGACCAGCTGTTCGCAGCGGCGCTGAGTTACGTGGTTTATCCTCGAGTTCCGATAAGGCACTGACCCTGACCGATTTCGGCTTCGGGTAGTAATTCAAGAGCCACTTTTAGCTATGCCAGCAGTTCTCAAAAGGTTTAGTGAAAATCTGCCGCTGCATTTTTCTCGAAAACTATTACATTTATGTTAAGAAATATAAATAAGAACATATGAGTTGAATCGTTGCCATTCATGGTGATATATTGCAGGTTTAAATATTTGCACACAGTAAAAGAACAGCCTGTATACAGTGAAAGAAATGTTGGTTTAATTTTGTTCCCTTTTTTATTTTAAAGAGGCTGAATTCTTATTTACTTGCGAAGCATGAGTTGGCACAAATGGAGCAGTTTAATAACCAAATGTTTGTATTCTGCATTGACGGACGCTTTCTATCAACCGGAGAGATTTCAACTTGGCAATTCTCAAAAGCTCGCCACCCGTTCAATTTCTCCCAAAGCCTCCTCCGACTTCGTCCCGCTGCTGGAAATTATGTATTTGGCAAACATTTTATGACGACCTGCAGTTCGTCCCCACATAAGTTTTAGTTTTGTCGGCGGTCGCTTGTGTTTTATTGATTGCAATTTTACGTCTGCCTCTCCGCACACTTTTATTGCACTTGAAAGTCGTCCTTAGCGAAAGCAGATTCAGCGAAACATTAAATTAACGAACGCATTAGTAGTGGAATTGAAATCGTACGACACAAAGCATTATTTTAAAATCGAATATGTTATTGTGAAATTGTTTAGTGTTATTATGAAATCATGTGTGAATACAATACAAACAGAAACAGGCAGAGCAAAACTTTCACATATTATCGTAATTGATACATTCAAATCAGAAATCCACGTTCATAAATTCGTTTCGATACCACGAGTTATTCTAACAAGGTAAACTTTCCTTGTTAAAAGCTACACCTCACAGGTAGTTTAACAAAATCTGCTTTCTGTAATTCTTAAGTTTTAATTGATTTCAAAACCGGCAGATTAACTTTTAATTAAATTGCGCTAATGTTTTGCTTTCTTTTTTTTTTCCTCCCTTCCTAAGTCAACTCGTTCAGAAATTGCAATTCCGTACCGCGTTTTATTACACTCGGAATAATTTATTTTTTCCTTTCGCTAACACGCACTTTAAATAATAATTACGGAAAGTTAATATCAAAATGAAAATATGTACGAGCACGCAAGCTGGTTGACGTTGGTGTGTAACTGGAATAATTCCTCCACGATCTTTGAATTTTGCATCGAGCTTTAGTTGAAAAAACAGATCTGATCAACGCAATTATTACGTGTGTGCGTTTAATGGACTGATAAATATGTATTTTGTGTTCTGAAAGCAAGCGAGACGAATTATTGTTGTAATATGTAGTACAAAAAAATATAATTAATGTAGAAACGTTGTTTCCGTAATTTGACAGAGCATTCGCCTGCCGCTAACGCAATTACCTGCAACAGAACGAGTGGGCAGAGCGGGAATAAGCAAAATTTCCGGGGCATTCGATTTTTCTGTTAATTCAGGAAATCATCAACTTCTAGTTTTACTATTACAGCTTCTCCTCGAATCTCGATCTATAATCGACAGCGATATACATAAAATGGTCCCGAACTGCAGACACACTGCGAATTTAAAATAAGAAGTTGAAGACTTCACCAGCACCCGGCAGCGACCTGTCAACCGCATCTCACGTTCTTGTTACAACTCCACCCACCCCATTCTACTAACTTTTACTGCAAGTTTTTATGCGTTTTAAAATGTGTGCCCGCTTTCGCAAATTTATTCGTAAATAATACTTTAAGAAAGACCCAGCAATTTTAAACGTCCCCCACGAACAGGCATAAAAGCTTTTGCACCTGGAAACATTTCAGAAAAAAAATTCTGGAAAACCCCCTTTTTATTTCACAATTCACTAATACTACCGAATTACAATAAAACAAGAAGATATTCTTAATCATTTTAAAATATGACCGACAGAAAACGGCATGGGCACATAAAAAGGAAAATTATAAAATAAACGCAATAAATCGACAGCAACTACAACAGTGGTTATGCTATTAGGGACTAACAGCTTCGCACTTTCCAAATCTATTCGGAAGCTTGGCGTTTTCCCTGTTTAGAACGCTCTCGTGCTTCATAAATTTCAATCTTCAAGTTATTATGTCATTATTTGCTCTCATTAAATTTCTGTAATCTCTGTACGTATACCTCAACGATAGGGTTTCTAATTTCCCAGGTTTTTTACTACCCGGGAAAAACCATGATGCCTTTTGCGATATTTTATTATACCCTCTTAGCAAAATTATATATATATGTTTAATCTCTTGTAATCTTTTTTCTTCTACTCTCAGTCAGGTCAACTAGATTAAGTTTAATAATCATATACATTCAATTCGTCTATCCTACTGCAATGTCAGGTCAAAAAGCGATCGTAGGATGTCGCTGTTTTATCTGTTCATGTACATTACGTAAGTATCATCAGAAGCAGTTTACAAGTCGCAATTTCACATTTAAATTGCCATAGATATGAGAAGATACGGCGGTATTTTTATAAAAACCATAAAAACCTCTTCATTCAAGTTAAATAAAATTTCTAGTTCACGTGGACTAATTTGGGTTTAGGACAATTCGTCGTCGCCGATTTGCCGTCGCCAGTTCACCGTTGTCGTAGGTACAATTCGCCGTCCGCAAACTCGCCATCGGTAAATTCGTCGTCAGTGATGAAAGTTTTAAACGCAAGTACTTATCCAAATAATATACGATAATTATACGTAAATAAAATAAAAAAGCTAACATATTTAATGGAAAATAATTCTGTCCGGTTAAAGATTGAAAACTTTTTACTTACAATTTTCATCGGACAAGAGTGAACTACAATTATAAAAATTAAACAATTTGTCATTAATTATATATTATACGTAGATAAGATTTGCTCTTCCAGGTAGTATTTTTTATACTTTCAAATCTACTGAAAATTGTATTCTTTTTCACATAAATCAAAATCACTACACATCAAAAGTCGACCGTTGTCGAGATATCGATTCATGAAGCTCGTTACTTAAAATTATAAAAAAAGTTCCATTAAAAAAAAAATATGTAGAAGTGAATAGTAATTAGTGGCAAACTGTCAAGGGAGAGTAATTGCCGACGTACGTTTCGGTCTTGTTAGACCTCATCATGACAGTATAACCACGGTGTAAGGTGGTGACAACTTGGAGATAACAACAAAAGAAACACTGACCAGGAGACCGAATGCTCATTTGTTGTAACAACCAGTGGACCCTTGTTTGCGACAGCAACAACAACAATTAATAATAAAAAAATATAATATAATTATGATTATGTGCTAACAGCACCAATTTGTTCGTAATTTCGTGTCCTACGGTGGTCGTAAAAATAAAATCTAGAAAATTATAACCAACAGTAATCATCTTTAGTCTATCTTTTTTTACATGTAATTTCTACGGCCACCTAGAACCGTAAATACATTATTTACAGATTTTTTTAAAGAAATATATTTACGGTTAAAGAAGTGGGGTTGACGGAAATGAGTGAATCAAGGGCGCGTATATAAACTCTTTTGTTGGCTGCCGATTTCCTTTGTGAAGTGCGAAATTGTGAAACAGCGACTGTCTGAAATACATCGAACTATACTCTTGACGACTTAGTTAATATTTATTGATGTACAGATAAAACAGCGACATCCTACGATCACTTTTTGACCTGACATTGCAACAAAAATTGTATTTATTCTAGGCGTAAGTAATAGTTGGGAAATTCCCGACCGTTATTTCCCGGAATCGAGAATGGCAAAATGGTAAGCTTCAACGTCACGTCAGAAGTTTATATTTTTTCAATTAAAAAAAGAAAATAAAAAAAAGTAAAATAAATATCCAAAAGAAACAAAAACTTATTATTCAACTTTATAAATCCTTAATCAATAAATTGACCTTTATAACATGCTTTTCTAAGAGGTCAAACTATTGAACAATTGCAAAATTGGTTTAATCTAGCTTTCACATTTTAATTACCCGTGATTAATTAATTTTGTCAGTAGAGCTTTAAGATATGAACAATTTGATTATGTTTCAAAATTGAACAACAAATATATTGTAAAATGTCTTCAATAGAAAAAAAAAACATCGAGATTGAGCAGAAAGAAAATTTAATTGCTTGATACAATTCATTTTATTTTTTATAGTCATCGAATTGAAGTCTGTGAAAAGTCTAATTCAAATAATCTTGTTGATGATTTACGGGGTTTCTTAAAACGCTTTCTGTAACAAGTTCTTGTGCTCCCTTCGCTTCTTTGGGCGTCCCTATTTAGGAACACCTTTCCCCCATTTATTTAATAAATCGTATACTATACAGTGTTCTTTCATTTTACTCCGAAAGGTGACCTGGTTTGGCATAATTGAGTGAAATAAATCTTATTATAATGACTTCAGATGTTCTTATTAAAAAAAAAATTCAAACTATCGTAAAACTTATTAAATCTAGCGATTGTGTGGCAAACATGAATTAAATTTCAAAAAAAATCGTTTTTTTTTAATATGACCTTAATTTTAATAGGTGTCTAAATAAATGAAAAGAAATAAGTCGTTTCTCAATTATTACTTACACGTTTGTCATAAATTAAATTTATTAACTTAAATACACTTTGCTTTGAAGGAATGAGGAAAAATTTTCATTGTAACATTCATGCTGCTAAACAACAAAAGGCAGAACTACAACTCCGTGCTTTCACAGAGTGCTGTGATTCAAATTTCAAAGAGAGGCTACTAATATACATTTCTATAATCCGCTAAAAACGTACCTAAAACGCAATATTAATTAATATTTTAAACAATAGCCGGGAAAAATTGAAATTTCTTCTAGAAACGTATTGCAACCACACATTCCTCTTTTTAATTATCAAGTTTCACGTGAAGCTCCTTGGTGCTACAAGATGAAATGGATGTAATAAATTATAGCCAGAATATTAAAAAATGATATTTCGGAAAAAGCCGGGCTAGGTTGAACTGTCCAGCTTTTATTTAAGATAAACTATTCTAAGATTTTTAACTTTTTGGACAAACATGAAGAAGTGCAATTTAAAAAATAGAAGAAGCAATTCTACCTACTTACAAATAGTAAATAAATTAAAATTATAATCTGCTTGACCGTATACAGGGGGTAGCATTATTTATTGCATTGCCCGAAGGCAAAAGACTTTCATTTCCTGTCGATGTTTTAACGAGCGTTCTTTAAGAAAATTGTTCTTTTGGAACAGTAAAAGAGACACAAATCTGAGATTTTGATCGGCAGTACTTAATAAAGTAATTCCTTCTTGGGATAACAATTCTGAAAAAGTCCAATGAAAGTATTTGTGAATAATTGGGGAGATGCAGTCCTAACCATAGACAACAATCGTCTGCTACAGATTAAAATAAAATGAATGAATTTTGTTGTACCGACACCTCCAACATTTGTGTAAACTTAATTCAATCCTTGCACTTGTCCTGCTTTTTACCAAGTTTTAATGAATTCCTACCACAATAATTGAAACCTTAAAGAAAGATTCGAAGATTCGATAAGACCTATAAAACAAAGTAATTTTTTTTTTGGTGAAGAAACCAAACATTTTGAAACTATTTTAAAATTTGATTGTTTGTTGGTCACAAACTATATTGGTGTAACAATTAAGACCTACGCACTCCAGTTTGAAATACATGGCAATTACAACAGTGTTTTAAATTAGTTGTTTTTTTTAACGCTTTTAAAAATATTTGTACGTAAATCCTGTGTGAATAATTTCCATTGAGTTTTTTGTTTGAATAATATGTGCGATTTGTTTTTTAATCGCAAATGTAAGTGCACTAGAAATTGAATTACGTCAGAGAGTGAAACGAATTTATGAAATGTTAATTTCAGTGTTCAGCATACGGATTCGTGTATGTTTATTGCGTTATTCAGTTTCAACAGATATAATTTCATTTAGGTACATGTGTCAGGAATCGTGTGCTTTGCAGTGTCAAAAATGGGAAACTTCATGTAAAGTTCTGCGAGGGTATAACAATAATATATGTATGGTGGTAATAAAGAAGCAAAATTACATCACTGCAGGCATGTAATAATATTCAGATAGAAAAGTGGCTGGCTGGCTGACAACGGCTGACGTGATAGCTTGTTTCAATAGATCTGTTTTGGAGTGGGATCTCTTACCGTGAATAGGGCTGTAGTATAACATTTTTATAGATATATCATGGCATATCGGCGTTATCCATAAAGATTTGCTCCACGCATTTTAACCAATCATCTTGGCGACATGCCTAGAAATACGGGGGATCTTCCAGGTCAGATTTGAATAATGTAAATACTTTGTCATTTTTATAAGAACTTTAACTACTATGTTATATCTTCAACCTTCCTTCTTTTCCACACTACGTTTAACAAATTCATCGTAAAAAAAGTTTCTAACAAAATTGGGGGATGCATTTTTTTTAAAGCAATTAACGATTTGGCTAATCCGAAATCCAAACCCAAACCCTGCGAAACGTTAACTAATCGCGTCGGAAAAAACAGGTGAAAATGACAAGATATAATCTAAGCATAAAAGATAGATACGTTTTCCCCTCGCAAGTTATCGCATTATCAGATTCGTTCGGCTGTGTTTGATATTTTTTTTTTAAGGTCAGGTTGTTTTGTTTGTTTGTTCGACATATTTTATGTAAGGCCCGTCGTGATACTTGTATCTGCAAGGAAAAAAAAAGTGTGGGAAACTTTTTTCCTGAAATATTAATGCCCACGTTTTTGAGTCTGTTTGTAAGAGAAATTGAGGTGAAGTAGTTAAGAACGAAGGGCAGTAAGGAAAAGTGGGGAAAATTTTCAAAGCAAGACCGGGGCTTATTCGAAGCCGCCTTGGCATATATTGTAGGTAATTAGAAGAAACTTGGACTGATTCCAACAAGACTCTCGCTGGTAAAATTATGGTTGATTATTTGAATGAAATCCTTTCAGGAAGATGAATGTATGTTGGAGTGGCTGGCTGTCGTTTGCCGGGATTATTTTTGCGGGGTGTCTCGATGAAAATACCAAAACTCATTTTATTAAAACGACGGCCGACGTAAATATTACAATCCGTCGCTACTAACGACGAAGAAAATTTAAATAAACCCAACCAAATCTTA
Source organism: Prosopocoilus inquinatus (assembly GCA_036172665.1). Lineage (NCBI taxonomy): Eukaryota > Metazoa > Arthropoda > Insecta > Coleoptera > Lucanidae > Prosopocoilus > Prosopocoilus inquinatus. Next base: position 12,891,659 of record CM069880.1, on the reverse strand, counting down.
CTATTGTGTTGTTGTTACTTTGAAGTAAATTTTGCGAACGCATGAAAGAAGTTATTATTACAAAAGAGTTTTGTGTGTGTGAAGATAATCTGAAGATTGCCCAGGGCTTTAGAAAAAAAAAACCTGTATTACGCAGTGATTCTTAAGCGACTTATTTTCACAAACGCTTTATTTTGAGAGGAAAGCGACAGGGGATGCACCGGTGAAACAAACACTATTTTATTTCAGCAACGCAGAAATTATTTTTGGCACAAAATGGAAAGGTCGCCGGTAAAAATTGTTGTTTTTAAAACTGATGCCCGATTAAATTGCGAGGAAAAAACGATAAATAGCGATACGTATACATTGCATGTAACAAATATGAAAACCACAAATAAATCATTTTATGTAATAAAAATGCATGCACCTACCTGTTACGGTTAAATTTAATTAAATAACTTTTAATTCGGAACAAAAGCACCTTTGACCGTTTAATTTTAAAAAAATCACTCTAAAAGTAAGGGTTTTGTTATTTTGGTGATAAAGCTCGTCTTAGTTTAATCTTAGATGGACAGAGGGGTTTAAAATAGTTAATTCAGTTCGAAAAGAATTCACTTTTAGTGTGTTAATTAGATGATATAATTAAATGTATAGTAGGCTCGAGCACGTGTTCGGTACGGTAAAGCTCCGTGTACGCCGGGTTGCGTGCTTTCGCCTGGCAAGCTCGCGAGGAACTGGCGCTGTCGTCGAAAAGCATCGGCGGCGGTGGGGACGACGCCTTCATGTTGCTAGACTCAGGTCACTATGACACGTATCATGTGAGAACATCCCTTTGTCTACATTGTTAAATATGAACCTACCAACAAGCATTGTTGCTTGCACGTTATTATTTCGTTTGGGTTCCACCTGGGTCTGGTACAAATCAGGACTCTAGAACCGGACCCCGCACGAAATTTATTGTTTGTACTGCTCGTACATGCATCGCCGTATCTTATCTGCACAAAATTAACACAAATATATCACGAATGCTGAAAACCGACGCTGCACCACCCACCCTAACATCGATTCTATCTGCAAAAATTACTATTTCAAAAAGTCACACGACCCACATGGAATCACACAACAAACAATTTTTTTTTTAATTCATAATTTAAACAACATTACCATCCACCATTCACTCAGATTCAAATACTTTAAACCAACTGCAAGCATGAAAAATGAACTAAGGAATAAAATAACTTACCACAATAAGTTTGCCGACACACACACACACACACACTCACAAGTTAAAAGTACTTTATTGAATTTTTGGTTGGTATGAACGAGGCCAAATCTCCAGTGAAAATGTGGTCAACTATCTCTGACATCTACCTATTTATACTAGTAATAGTCTGGGAGTTGATCAAAAACAAGCAAGTTACGCTTCAACGGAGTCGGTCAAAAACAACATCCAATCAGAAGAGATTTAGCAACTGGGAATTAAATACCGGTCCACTATCCGAATTCGACATATAATTTCTATTCTTCTGAATAAAAATTGCTATTTGATATTGAGTTTCAAATTATCCCTAAAAAATAATACAAAATTGTTAAAACTTTAATTTCCTTTTTCTATTTCGGTGCTCTAATGAGCAATGTTATGAAACTCAAATATGTCATTTAGGTTTCATCAAGTAGAACATTAAAGCACCCGAAATTTTATTTTATCAGGTTGGTGGCAACATACACTGCTAGCTTTGTTCAAATATCAAATTACAAATAATAATCTACCTTCAAGTTATACATGTTTGAAACCAAAGTTAGTATATGGGAAGTTGCCTCATGCAATATAGGACGGATTCGACATTTTTCGTATGGGTCTCAGGAATACGTCACTCGTCCAAATTGAAGCTCCTTTTAAAATCATCATAAAAAGTTGCATTTTTATGGTAAAGGTACCGACTGTGCATGCGCCGTGGATCAAACCAATCAAAATCGCCACAGTCTTGTCTGACGTCACGAGAAACCGCACGGACACCTCCACCACTGCAACATCAGTTGTTTTTTTGACAAAAACGACCATAATTACCGTAACGCTTTGACCAAGAGATCAACATAATTACAGTTTTGAAAAACCGAAGACAACAAACCCTGAGGTAAAGTAAGTAAGGACCAAAGTTAGTACATGGGAAGTTGCCTTATGGAATATCGGACGGATTCGACATTTTTCGTACGGGTCTGAGGTCTACGTCACTCGTCCAAATTGAAGCTCCTTTTAAAATCATCAGAATAGTTGCGTTGTTATGGCAACGGCACCGACTGTGCATGCGCCTTGGATCGCGACCAATCGAAATCGAAACAATCAAGTCTGACGTCACGAGGGACCGCATGGACACCCCCACCAGCGCGACCCGGCATTCGGCTTTATGCATGTAAATCCAAGCTAATGAGATAACTTCTCATATATTAACTTTGGTTTGAAACTACTTTTATTTTCTAGCAGCCCAAATTACAAAAACACGTTATAAGCTCACAAAACATATAATTATAGCCATAACCTATAAACTGACATTTGTTTGAAATTATTTTAAGCGTCAACCAATTTCACCAACCGCCATCAACGAAACAAAAATTCCCCACGCCGATTTTTAAGATTTTTTTCATGTCTAAGCACCAAAATAGAAAAAATACTATAAAATACACGTTTCATAAGACATTTTGGCGCACTTGTCCATTTAGACTCGTTTTCTAAAACTGGACGCGAGCACTAAAATCACGCCTTATGAAACTTGTTCTTCAATATACTATTTTCTAAAACGATTCTTTTTTTATACTGCACTTTAAATTAATTGTTTGATGAAGTCTGGAACTAGTTCCTAAACTACTGATTTTTCCCTCGTGCAAAAAACTGTCAAGCTTTCACTTCCTTTTTCGAAAATGATTCTTTTTTTTAAATAGGTTATTGATCAAACATGAGGCTTCATATTAAATGAAGCTTTTTTCTAACAATATATCGTGATTCAGAACAAAAATAGACTCTGAATGCGTGAATTCAATTTTTAAATTAGTTTTAATTTATTTATAAGACAATGCGTGAAGCGAGTTGCTGCAGTTTCTTGATGGGAAATACATTTAGTGTTTATTATGCGAGATGTTTTATTCTTCTAACATTTCTTTTAATATTACCCTAATCGGAATCCTCAGTAAAATCGAGCGGAAATAGAAGCCCGAGTTAATATTTGAATTGTTACAGTCAGTATTAAAATTATTCATTTTCAAATTTTGTATGATGTGAGTTGTAAGTTTGATGCATTTCCTAAGTATCGTCCGGTTAAAAAGTTTCATGAGGTATATTCTATCACATCACGTGTCCGTTGACATATACACTGTGTAATTATAGTAAGTGTGCAGGTCGTCAACATAATCAATGCGCTTATCTTTTTACGACTTCTCTTAAATCCGTGCCGTTTTTCATTTTATACGCTGAGCGTAATTACGTACATTCTTATTACCTTATAGATGTGTCAGATATTCAGTTTTACGCGTTTTCAGAATGAGATACGACCCTATAAAGCACAAAAGTTATTTTGTGCAACAATCCTAGAAGAAAACAAAACGACTGGGAAATTTCACAATCGATTTTATAATCCCACATATTACACACTTGGAGGCAAAGAACTTTGTTACAGAGTGGCGAGTTGGTTGGATTTTGAACGTATTTAAAGTAGAACTGAACGAGACTGTGTACGTGTCCTGAAATAGAATTCCGACCATAGAAGGTTTGAGCATAAACTTATAATAAGAAATTTAGAGATATTAATTAAACCAAACTGAGCTGTCGCGAGGAACTTAAAAAACATAGTAGCGAACTTCTTCTTCCGTTTTGAAATTTTAACGTATAAATATTGAGCTAACAATGCGGAAAATTAAATTAAAAACTCAAAAGACTGTTTTAATATCAAACTTCTTCTCTAAGTTCCCGTTCCTTAAAAATACAATCTTCAATTACGTTTGAAATTTCATTCGCCGACTTTTATTAGTATAAAAACCGGCTTAACCTTTTTAGTTACGCTTTAATGTTTTTAAATTAAAGGAAATTAAAATTAACAGTGTTATAGAGATGCCGCGAGAAAAAAAGGAGTTGGAAATTCAAGCGTGTAAATCCTAAATAAGATGGGGGGGAGGGCTTGAAGTACATAATTGATCTTGTTATGTAACCTTAGTCGAGGGGTAATTATTAGTTTGAAATGTGATGTTGGACACCAACAGAAGTAAATTTCATTTTGCTAATCTAGCATATCTGGAGGTAATTGCTGAGTTAATATGTTCAATGTAGGAGACATTCAAACTTGCAAATTCAAGTTTGAAGCTAAGCTTGCGATACAATTGACTAATCTAATGATAGTTTGGTCTGAATCTATACTGTTCTGAAACAGTTAATTAACAATTAAATAACTTAGAGATATGAATGAATATTAACTTTTAATTGCTCGGCCACTTTAGAATTATAGATTTTAGAAGGTGAATTCGTGATTTAAAGAAAAAAAGAATTAATTCATTTAGAATGTAAATGGGAGATATTAAATAATGTACGTCAGTGAAGTTAACGAGCGTAATAATTGCGTATTTTATGATTGAAAACAAAATAAATTTTTCATATGCAATCGATTTATGCATATTGGTCTCGTCAGTGTGGCAGTTAAAAAAATATTTCCTGCATCCTTTGTCACGCGACACGCGAACTGCTTATGTCGTGTGTGCCGGATTGTTGTCAAAAAGTAGCGAACATGATTTTACGATGTTTGGGTTAACAATAAAACGAAGCAAAAACCGTTAAAGCGGAAGTGCTTTTAAACGAACGGAATGATATTTCGAATTTGATAATAAATTTTATTTAAAACGTGTCGCACGGCAGACCGGCAGTAAAAAACAATGTTCGTGTTAATATTAACAATTACCTGGCCGTAAAATTGTAACGGTGGTGCATGCAGCATGCGCGATTCCTGTGTGTCATGATTTCACCAAATTAACATTCTAGACAGCACAGATTAACTACGTGGCGTGAAAAATAAGACCACATTTAGTCAGACGGTTTTGCAACTTACACAAGACGTGGAATTCCAACGTGATTTATACTTCATCAAACGAAATATGTTCATTTTAAACTGAGCTTTATTTACTTAACTTTATTAAAGCTAATCAATCATGAACATCATAAGGTGGAAATCACCCCCACCCACCATCCCTCTCACATTTTTCATTGAACGGATTAAATAAATCGTAAATGCCCGAATTATTCAAGAGGAGCAGACGTCAATACCTTAAAACTCGAACAGAAAATAGAGCTTTTTTTAAACAATATAGAAACTCACTAGACTGTACACAATAAACATTTATCTTGTAACAAACGCGCAGCGAGTCCATTTATACTTTATGACAGTTTTGCAGACTAAGAAAACCACTTATTTTCTACGGTCCAACAAAGTTTGCGAATGTAAATTTTATTAAAAAAAAAGTCGCCGGTTTCAGTACAAACAAGACCTACAATTTAATGAAATCCAACTTCTCTCAATTCAGATAAAATCTAATAAGATTTAATTAATTTCAAATATCGATTTCAATTTCAGAGTTTAATTTTTTTAAGCTTGATTAAGCCAATCCTCTTTCAATACGCACTGAAATGTCACTGTATTTCCTGGCGCCTAGGAAAGAATTGATTGAAATACAAACAAGTACAATACAGATCGCTGCTTTTGTTACAAATAGAACAACGCATTATATTAACGTATGTAAGTACAATAATACATATATATGGTGTAAAATGAATGTGAAAAGTTTGGAAAATGTCGACGTCGTTTTATTTTGTCCTCTGACAGAATCAAATATAAATTTTCTGCTTAACTAAACAAGTTTCCCGAGTTTAATAACCAAAACAAAAACGAATTATTATTTTAATTTTCTAATTTTGTTTAATATTACAATGGAAATTCTCGTTATGTTTGATATAACTGAATTATATAAATGAATTAATGAAATACTTGCCGTTTCGTTGCGAAGGGTTAGTTCCTAAGTGGGTTAATCGATATATTTTATTATGTTCATAATTTTCAATTAAACAAAAAGCGCTTCGAATAAAGCGCTAATTTATATGAATTATTTCTTATTAAACCGGTCGCCTTTTAATTTATGCGCGGGACTGTACACCGCAGCTTTAGATTCGGCGAGGGAAAAGCAAGTGTGCAAGTTAAAGATTCGGTTCTTGTCCAAGAATCATACATCATACTGACAGAAACGTCCCATTTATTCATGTCCATATAATGCATGTTATACATCTAAACTTGTTTCTTTCAACATGTCATCAACTCGAATATCATCAATTCGGATATTATCATAAATTTCCGGCAAATCCTAATTATCTGCGAGCGTATTTTTGAGCAAACGTAATTGTGTCGCTGTTTAGAACTCATTAATAATTACAATTATCTAATTAAATTTCTACTGCAGTGATATAAATTACGAATGGAGATAGAACTATCCCATTAGTCGCATAATATGTGCTGGTCCGAACTCATCCAGTTTCACGGGATTGTCATTGTACGCACGCCGTTCTAAACCACGTATTTTCAACGATGGAAATTAGATTTTATTCATCTGTTTTAACAGATTTATAAATTTCCACGATCCACACTAATCAGCTTAACGTGAGAAACCCACCACACATATTATTAACCTTACAACAAAAACGGATTATTTTCGTATAGACGCAGTAATATGCACGCATTCACACTAAATATATAAAATAATCACTCTTACATTACAATCCATAATTAAAGAAGGAAAAGGCAAAAATAAATAAAGGTACTACTACAGCAAGAGAAGTTAAGATAGTTCCAGACTATCTAAGCTCATCTAACGATGGAAAATCAAAGAAAAGATGATGGGGTGTATTTTTTAGCATTGATTTGGACTTGATACGTACCAATTATTGCTGACCTTACAGAATCAGTATTCTGTAACCAGTTTCGTAACAACTTGCAATCCCTGTCAACTGTGAAATCAAGTTAATATGCAGCTTTTTTCGACTGGCGGTCGGCAATCGGCTTGAATTGCTACGAAATCATCTCAAGTTCTCTTCAATTATTGAAGACCATATCAGTTGATATGCATATCAATGTTACAGAATAGCCCTGCGTATCAGCGAACAGTGAACACAAGGATATTAAAAACAAACTCCACTGATCCGGTTTGGTTTTGAAATCACGTTAGTAACCATTTCTTCTGTCGACTTCATTGACATGATCCAGCTACTGCGGCTAGCTGGGAAGATATTTCATTTAATTCAATAAATTGATAAGAAAGAACTCGAGAATGATGACAATAGGAGAAGGCATGAACGGCATAAAACACAGATGCTGATCCACCCAAAGGAGTTTCAAAGAACAGATTAAAAACTAATAAAATGGAAAATTGAGAATGATACGAATAGAAAAGACTTTCAACCCCTTGTAAACAGAATCAGTATTCTGTAACCAGTTTCGTAACAACTTGCAATCCCTGTCAACTGTGAAATCAAGTTAATATGCACCTTTTTTCGACTGGCGGTCGGCAATCGACTTGAATTGCTATGAAATCATCTCAAGTTCTCTTCAATTATTGAAGACCATATCAATTGATATGCATATCAATGTTACAGAATAGCCCTGCGTATCAGCGAACAGTGAACACGAGGATATTAAAAACAAACTCCACTGATCCGGTTTGGTTTTGGAATCACGTTAGTAACCATTTCTTCTGTCGACTTCATTGCCATGATCCAGCTACTGCGGCTAGCTGGGAAGATATTTCATTTAATTCAATAAATTGATAAGAAAGAACTCAAGAATGACGACAATAGGAGAAGGCATGAACGGCATAAAACACAGATACTGATCCACCAAAAGGAGTTTCAAAGAACAGATTAAAAACTAATAAAATAGAAACTTGACAATGATACGAATAGAAAAGAGTTTCAACCCCTTGTAAACAGAATCAGTATTCTGTAACCAGTTTCGTAACAACTTGCAATCCCTGTCAACTGTGAAATCAAGTTAATATGCACCTTTTTTCGACTGGCGGTCGGCAATCGACTTGAATTGCTATGAAATCATCTCAAGTTCTCTTCAATTATTGAAGACCATATCAATTGATATGCATATCAATGTTACAGAATAGCACTGCGTATCAGCGAACAGTGAACACGAGGATATTAAAAACAAACTTCACTGATCCGGTTTGGTTTTGGAATCACGTTAGTAACCATTTCTTCTGTCGACTTCATTGACATGATCCAGCTACTGTGGCTAGCTGGGAAGATATTTCATTTAATTCAATAAATTGATAAAAAAGAACTCGAGAATGATGACAACAGGAGAAGGCATAAACGGCATAAAACACAGATACTGATCCACCCAAAGGAGTTTCAAAGAACAGATTAAAAACTAATAAAATGGAAACTTGAGAATGATACGAATAGAAAAGAGTTTCAACGTCTTGTAAATGTCTAGTCTATAATACCCAAACATTAAAAATGAGTAAACCGATGGAAGAGTAATATAAATAAAAAATGGTGGAGGTGCCGGTTATCTACTCGTATACAGGATGTTATCTAATAAGATGTCAATAATTATATTACGTACAGACGACGTCAAAATATTACAATTTAACTTAATTTATCTATTAAGTTAATTTATCTATATACAAAAGTATTTCGTTTCTGAAGTATAACCACCTAAAAAGAAAGCTTGAAAAACATATTTTCTGAAATATCTCTGGAACGGTTTGAGGTAGGGGGTAGAAATTTGACATGTAAGACAAGTGAAATACAGGAATGGATATGTCATACGGAAAATTGAGCATTTTTTACCAGTGGCTCAGATACGGGGAAAAAGGTTAACATTTTCGTAAATAATTTTCTTATTGTCACATTTGAAACAAAACTGAAACAAGAATTGGACAAGAAATGTACTAAATTCGATCTTCGTCATATTAACCGTTTTCGAGATAATTAGGTCGAAAAATTATATTACTGCAGAAACTCGAAATTTCGTAAAGCTCTAATATGCCTTGAAAACATTAACTGGAATTTTACTTGCATATTTCACATATCAATGTACAATACATGATTGCTGCATGGTTAAGGGCCGATTTTTCAATCACAAGTTAACTTTAACCTTCAGTTTATTTCCATGGAAACAATTGTCTTCGTACTTGTGACCATGGAAATAAACCGAGAGTTAGAGTTAACCTGTGTTTGAAAAACCGGGACTAAAGAGGTTAGATTACGTGCATCATGTATGCCAATGCACTTGAAAATGCTTTTTAATAAGCGAAACCGGTCGTGCAAATAAAAGTAAAAATTGATGTAAAGCGACATTGCCTTTTTCTTCGCTTGTTGCATAGTTCTTTTTCTCAAAATATGCTTTAAGTTGTTTTTATTTTTATATTTCCGAAACGAAACACTTTGGTATATAGATAAATTAGATTAAATCGTAATAATTTGACACCGTCTATACGTGGTATAAATATTGCCATATAACACCCTGTAATTAATAATAAATTTTGCTTTTGTTTATTAGTTTAAATTAAATTGAAGTAAATTTTTGGTATCCTTTGTAGTTATAAAGAAACTGTTATTAACTTGAGAAGCGATATTTTTGCGATTTTAATTTAAATTTGATATAAGAATAATGCAGTGTAAAACCTAGGAAAGTAATACATGCCATGATACACGAAGTAAGCCGTTTCCGAAGGATTTTAAACCTTTTAAATAAACTTTGGAGCGAAGAGAATCGCTTTCGCGTTCAGTAAGTCTACCCTTGGAGAATTCCAAATATGCGAGATGTGTTTTATTTCATAAACCAAAATGAGGAGGGAAAATCATTAAAACATCCGCTTTAACTTCTTACCGTGAGGATTCGGAACTTAAAATACTGAAAATATTTCTACATTAAATTAAATGTAATAATCTGCTTTGCGTTTAATCTTTTATAACATTTTGGCCCGCTCATTAAAACTGCCACCGACGACGGACAGCATTACATTCCGTAAAAAAATGTAAACACACGCCCTTTTCGCATAAATCCGATTCTCGTTTGAGGAGGAATATCTTTCATTTCGGTGATGAATTAAATTATTTAATACTTTGCGAGATGAAATAACGAATTTCATTATCGTTTAGATGACTTTAATTATGTTCCTACTGTATTATTTTTATTAATTTAGAGAAGACGCGGAGCAACATTCATGCTGGAAGTATTTCAAACAAATTTAATTAAATTCTATTCTTTGAGATTCTCTAAAACAATATTAACTAAAAGCGAACGGTTATTTTTGTTGAAACAACGAGAGACCAAAAAAAAAAAAAATTGACGATGAAATAAGATCGAATGAATCAGTTGCGAATGGTGTTAATTGAACAGATGATTTATTTCGCAACGTAAGTAAATGTTGAGTGATTTATAAATAGAGCTTTGATAGTAAGGTTCAGGTTGTACCTAGCTAATAAGTGAGGTGGAAAGACACGGAAAGTAAATTAACGAAAGGGACAGTTGAACATTGGAGGTGATATTTACAAAGCATTCTGATTCGGAAATGACGTGCTGTCTGCCACTAAGATGAGAAGTTATCGCGTGAGTGGCATTCCCCTGGGAATGTTGTTATTGAGTTTGTTGACCATGTCTGAAAATGTGCTAAGGTAAGGTCGCTCATTACATAAATATAGTGTAATTCTCGTGCGATACGTTATACGTCTGGACATAATACCACATCTGAATTATTAGTTAAGTTCTACTTTTAATCATACCGTTGTCTTGTAATGCATGCCCGGGCTCTTGTTTATGTGTATGTAATAAATGCCAGGGCTCAGTGCTGCGCTTGCTTTAGTACTTTAAACACGTTGGACCATTTTTGCTACAAGACAATGCCGCATACTTCTATGAAAACACTCGTACCAACAATGAAAAGCGCTAATATTTTAGTCCTAACTAGGAAATTTATCGTCCACTTCATAATTAGCTGCTTTATTTATTACATGACGTAACTCAACATGTAATTAATTTGAATTTGAGGAATAATTTATTATAACAACCGGAGAAAAAAAACACACAGGGTTTACTTTTATTTCAATTAGACCTTATAATTACTATGTAGATGCTAATGTAGATTTAATAACCAGATATTTTTCGTTTGCAAACAGATTATTTGGGTCGCGCCATCAGGAATATAATTACCTTCGGATTAGTGCGTTCCACATGAAAAACCATTTTCCCGGGCACCATGTCCAGGGGAAATATGTTTATTTACACCGAACAGTTTATTGCGTACAAACAACTGTTACATTTTTTTTTCGTTTGGGATAGAAACTTAAAGGCTGCGTGGTTGTTTCTAATATTTCGGTTAGGAAGAAATATTAGGCACGTTCGGACATCTTAGAACACATGTTGTTGGGGAGCTTGTCTGTCTGTTAAAGATAATAGAAATTCCTGAAGCAGCGTTTCGTTATCTGTCTCAGTTATGCACATAGGATGTTCCCAATGCATACTTCATTATATAGCCCTAGCTCTATTAGCTTTTGTGGTACCCGTTAAGGCTTGAGCTGAGTGTGCACGAGTATATCGATGTAAAACTTAATATGTTAGCTTGAAAGTCTTATTGCTTTTTCCTCAGCACGAAATCCAGCAGGGGAGATCCGTTTTATTGTTCAAATTAAATGGGACACTTGTTTAAGGACGCATAACAATTAGGCATGTGATCCCACCGTAATTAACCGCCGTCTTGAAGGGCCATTTATACAGCGATTACGCGTAAATAATATTTAAAGAAAAAACAATTAAGGGGATGCTACATCATTGTTAGGGTTGACGTCCGTAAGCCACTTACCGCCGCCGTTTAAAATAATAAAAATCACTTAAAATCCGAGTTTATGCAAATTAACGCCGCTCTATATTTTCATAATCAAACGGCGGACGAGTTACAAAGTGCGAAATAAAAATACTCGCCCCCTCTTTCTCCACTGCTTCTTAAGGTTATATATCATGAGGTATTTGTTACGGGTTTTCCTCCGCCCCGGACGTATTTAATTAAGGGTGTAAACCCGTGAAAAAGTGGTATTTTTCGTAGTTGTGAACAGCATCACTTGCATTGTCAAACTCACTCACGTATAAGCGCAATTATACTAGCCTGTCGTGTCATCCTTCAAGGGCACGTGCTTCTCATGCAATTGATCTAGCCTCAAGAAGAGACCCAACATTACTAATGCAACTACACTGACATTTACCTAAATAAACTTCCTCCCTTTCCATTTAACAAACACTTTTCCAGGCAGCATTTTGAAACAAAAAATAAAAGATAAAATAAAATGAAAAAAAAAAAAAAGGTGGAAGCGCCTAGCACTCACATTTTAATTTCATTTTAAAGGCCATGATTTCATTTTTGATATAAAATAAAATTATTATTTGTATTAAAATTCGATTATAATCAAAGTATAAATAACAATCCGTAAACGTATTTACTCATTTGTGGAAAAAGGTATACGAGACTGTAATATGATTCTATAAGGATACGTGATCGGTAAAGACCTCACCCACAGACATTTGGTGTAAGGAGATGACTTGTTGCTTCCGTCGCATTTGAAATCGATATCTACCTCACTTATGACTAATAGATGAAGAACATGTTTGTTCAATAACCGAGCTTTGTAAATTTCAAGTCAATTATTTTATACTGGAAATATTTAAGAGATTACTCCTTTCTGTTATTATATAAAGCAACGTAAGCAAAATTGTTTTTCATTTTAATTAAGAAAATAGTTGTAGACTTGTTTTCTTTTTCTAAATTTTGAGACGTAATGAAATTATGAAACAAGATGGGATAAGGATGAGCAAGCAGTAGTAGGTATGTACTAGTAGTAGTAGTATCTCGGAGCGGTCGAGTGAAGAAGCGGTCCAGTAGCCTGAATGTAATCACAAACCTTTAGTTGAAACTACCCTCACAGCGCACCATTTACTTACTACCCCCGAACTCTAATGCATATAACAGTCTCATCAAGTTCGTGCAATCCACGGCGACAGTGTTTGTTCTCTTTAGATGGAATGTGTACCAAAGCTAATTAATCCGTATCCAACACCCGCACCCCCAACCCCATCGTCGTCTTCTGGACTCAATTAGATATAACATTAGACTGCCTCAACGCTCCAGAATTTCTGATTTAATTAGGGTTGCCCAATTATTGATGAATTGATCAAATTGTTAGTAACTTCATTTACCACATTTACGTCGCCGAAATTAAAATTTATTAAATTTGCGATGGCCAATTTAATATACGAAATACTTTGGCGTATCTTTCTCGCACAAATATTTCTTTCATATAGCGCCCAAGAAAATTTCATAACTCCCTGTTTTCTCAGTTGCTATTTTTTTTTCTCGTGACCTAGATTTTGACATGGGGGGAGGAGGAAATGATTCTTAAATATTTTCAATGTTTTAATTACGAGCTTCACGGGTCACGTTCACAAATTCACCAATAACTTAAATACACATTAATAATTAATTTCAAAATACAGAATACGAAGTACCTTGATTGGAAACAGTAAATGTTCTTTGCTCGCAGAGTGTTGCCTTTAATGTATTTCGTCCTCGTGTATTTATAGCTTAGAATTTGGGATAACGGAGTTTCTTAAATGAGGCATTAAACTTGTCGATAATTTTAATTAGCTTCAATTTAAACCGAGTTTATCAAAGTTTACTTTCCTATTTCCCCGTTAAAAGCGCATCCGCTCGGATTAATTATTAAATGCGCCAATAATGCAGAGATAGATCTACTAAACTTAACGCGGGTTATTTAACGAAATAAAGCGAGCTTATTTTGAAATTATTTGCGAAAATAAAAAAAAATGTGTTCGAATGAGATATCTGTGGAAGACATCATAATAGAGTTTTGAGCACTCAATCCACTTAGAGGAAAATGTTACATGGGGAAAACACGATTAGTCGATTCTGTTTCTCATACTTCTGTTGGTCGAAATGAAATAAAAATTATTTTTTTTAAGTCCGCCGTATCTTTTTATAGGTGGTCGAGCTTTACGGGGTTAATTTATCAGTTTTCATGTTACATTTATTGCTTTTTATGTTTCGCCTACATTTTAAAAGCTTGGGGTGTACTACAAACACGGACCTTATTTGATTTGAAATATCGATCGAAATGCTTTTAAGTAAATTTTATTATAGTATTACAGTTTCGTCTGCGAATGTTTGACGTAGATATATGTATAGTTTTGCAACCCTAAATATACAGTGCAAGTTATAGTCCCTAGAGCAGTTCTCCTGCCATAAAATTATCAGTTTCCACCAGCTTATTCTTGCCGGTGAAAAGAGACAAGAACGTAAATAATCATTTTTAAATTTATAATCAATTTTGGAACAGTGCAGTTAATCGATCGTCGAGCCCGAACATTCCTCCAAAGGCATGGGCACAAGATATATTTCACTCCGAAGTTATTAGTTCTTGAAACCTTCAGATACATATTTCCCACCTTACATTTACATTTAAATTGTACCATATGGTGCACTTCATTCTAACTTTATTACTCATGCATTTAGTTGTTAAAAGTTTTGGATTTCTACCTGAGCTTTGACTAAAATTCATTTCTTATAATTTATTCAAATTACTTACAAATTTTAATAGAAATTATACAATAACAATAAGAATTTTCATTTAATTTAATCAAAATGCAAATCATCAATGTTGAACACATTATACAGGCAAGATTTCTCCTGTAGACTAAGAAATATCATTTTGCAGCATTCATTCGCAGAATTTGTTCTTTACGTAAAAACATTTTTCATAATCAAAGAAATAATTGAACTACGAGTAATAATATATTTACTAAGCACTAAATTAAACTTAATTCCGTTTTAAATAAAATCAATGTTACCTTAACTTTTTCTTTCCTTTAAAGTTCTTAGAATTTCTAGTCTGTATTTGTTGTGCTCATTAAATTTTTTGTTTTGTTTCATTTAAAGCGAGCTCGAACAGAAACTGAAACTGTTCGAAATTGTTTCCTCGGTTGTTGTTGATGTTAAATAAAAGTATGAATTCGTAAAGTAATGGTGTATTTAATTACAGAATCTAATGAGATTATAAAATTAAAAAATAACGCTGAATCTCAATTTCGCGGGAGAAAAGTAAAATATCCCCGCTTTAATTTTGTTTGCCGGGGGTGAAATAAAAGGACAATTTCGTGTTGGTGTGGAATTGGATGCGGAAATGTAAGGACATTAAAATTAACATAATGTGATAGGACAAAAGGAGTTTTAAGATGCGTGTTGTGTTTGATTATAGATTATTCGTTAAGTAGGTGTTAAATTAAAGTTTAATTAAATCCGAAATGAGCAATTATTTTCAAGATGGGGCGTCGATCGAGTCGGAGTAATAAATATCCTTCCAAAGCGAATGCGAACCGGTTAAAGTACAACAGAGACATATTTTGCAGGACAACTTCTTTCCTTATGAAGAAAATAGCTTTTGCGGTACCCAAGGGAATCTGTTTTTCCTGCTGCGACATTTTGTAAACTATATGACCCTTTCAAGAACATTTGTAGTGGAACTTTCTCGGCACTCGCCGACGTTTACAGTTCTGCGTAATTCTTCCTTAAAAAAAAAGAGCGGACGTGAAATAAAACGCAATGAATATATCCCTCAATAAACCGGAAACTTTGGGAAATTTTCGCCGGTGCGTTCGATTACATAACAGCAAATTTAAAATGCACTTTTTTATTCGGAAGCTTTTCAAGCCAGCCAGCCCCTCGTAATTAATGGAAAAAAAAGACCAGTCGATTTTTAATTAAAATTTTTCTACACAGATGACAATAGTATTATTGAATGCGGCTCGGGTTATTTTTTGGGGAAAAGAGCAAATTAGCGAAGTCGGATTCTTATAGAACTGAGTAGGTATAATAAATCACCAAATCGAGTAGAAGTAAGTCTCGAAATTTGAAGACGGTTTCCTAAAATGCTAATATATAATTCTACACTTTGGAACTTTCGAAACTTGCCGCTATTGTTTAAATTGGTATGGACTGGAAAGTTTCATTTAAAAGTTCTGATTTTCACAATACTGTTTACCGACCAAAAAGAATTCGTTCTTAACACCTAATTTATTACACGTAATAATGCATTCCTTCATTTCAAGAAGAGAAAACCTGAAATTAAATTACACTATTAATTAACATTTTTTTTGTAGTTTAACAGTTACGTGAATGAATACGGAAGCAAGGATGTACAGTTTCAATTCGTTTTACATATATATGTCTAAATCCAGACCGAGAATATGGAAACGTCACGTTGGAGTTTCCCTTTGAACTGGCCAGAACCGTGCTCACGCTCAATTTACACTAAACTCTACTCTGGGCGAGCAACTTTCCCCGAAGCCGTAAGTGTCGTCACTGTCTATTGAAACATTCAGTAACATTCGGTTAATGAATTAATTTTCCACCGATTCCTGGGCGACTTTCATACAAAAGAATTCGTTGCAAAAATGTTTAAAAAAAAAAATTTTAGCTTTGGCGCCCTACCAAGGGGCATAATAAAATTCGTCATTATAAAGTCATCTAAACACTTACTTCATTCTCCATTATTATAACCTTAAAAGTAAACTATTGAAATTATTAACCTATCAACCTTATAGAGATTTTTTTCTTTTTCGAATTGAAAAGCGACACCCAATGTAACAGTGATTCCGTATAACACAATAAAAAGATTTTTGGTTCGTACTCCTTATAATGTAGATTCATCTGAATTAATCTGATAACGTTTAATTCTTTCTTTTAATGATTTGGCGCCCAACGTGGTGTGTGAACAGTAAGCTTTTTTTACTGCTGGTGTATTTCAAGTAGTATAATACGTGGGCTGCTGGAAAAGTTTCTGGAAACAGTATGAAAAAACGCATGTGAAATTTGGTAAACGGTATCATTGATCTGGTTTCAGAAGCAATCGGAATGGTTCACGTGACATTGTATTTCATGAAAAAGATCAATCGCACATTTTTAGGAGACATTACCAATTCCATAACGTTTTATCAAATAAATGCGTTTTTCCTTAGTCTACATTCTTGCTAAATATCACGCTAAATGTTAAAACTTATCTGATAAAAATGTCACTTGTTTGCTCTCTAAGGTTTATTATAAAATTGTCCAATGAAACGGTTTCTCGAAAACTGTTACATAATAAATACGTTACTTTGATTTCTGCAACATAAAATTTAGAAATTTGGGTTTTTTAGGCAGACTGTAGTTCAATATTGAAATTTAAGCATTGTTTTTGGAGTTTCCTGAGAAGCAGAACGTTTTGTATTTGATATTAAAAAAGCATTTCCTCTTGTCAAGTCGATCCGTGGACACACTGTATGTGTATTGATGTATTATACGTGGGCTGCTGGAAAAGTTTCTGGAAACGGTATGAAAAAACGCATATGAAATTTGGTAAACGGTATCATTGTTTTTCGAAGTATTCGTCTTTGACGTCAATACACTTTTGCATACGCTCGAACCAATTTCTAAAGCACGTTTTCCACTCTAAAGATGGTACCTCAGAAACTAGTGTCCGGAACGTTTCAACCGCTGCTTCAGCCGCCGAAAATCGCTCACCACGCATTTTATTTTTGATATTTGGGAACAAAAAGAAATCATTAGGTGATAAATTAGACGAATATGGACAATGAGTCATTAATTCAATATTTTTGTTGGACAAAAATCAACAGTTTGACGGGCTGAGTGAGAGCTGGAGTTGTCATGATGGAGAATAATTCGTCGATTTTGATTGTTTCTTCTTATTTGATCGATGACCTCCGGCAAACAAATTTTACTATACCAATCAGCATTCACGGTTTTTCGATCCTCTAAAGCCACGGTTGCTACATATCCAGTTAAACCAAGGAAACAAGCAATCATTTGCTTCGCAGCACTGCGTGAACGGACAACTTTTGTTGGTTTTGGTTCATTTTGAAATACCCAAACGGTAGATTGTTGTTTACTTTCTGGCTCGTACGAATAGATCCACGTTTCGTCACCAGTAACGATGTTATAAGCAAAATTTGAACGACCTCCATTGAACTTCTTGAGCATTTCTTCGCACCATTTGACACGACCCTGCTTTTGCGCTTCTGTTAAATTGTGTGGGATCCAATGACTGCAAAGCTTTCGTACGTTCAAATGATCTTGCAAAATCTGGTGTATTGCTTTCATGTCAATGCGTAAGGATGCTTGAATCTCACGGTATGTAACATGTCGATCTCGCTCAAGCATTTCACGCTCAGCATCTACGTTAGTGGCAACAACAGATGTTGATGGACGACCTTCGAGAAATTCGTCACTGAGAGAGGTACGTCCACGCTGGAATTCGGTAAACCAATTATAAACACTGCTCATGTTACTTCATCTCCAAGAGCCAAATGAAGCCGATCGAGGCATTGTTTCGGCGTTAGACCACATTTGAAATCGTAAAAAATCATAGCACGAAAATTTTCACGCGAGACTTCCATGTTTACATAAAATTACTTTTTCTCAAATGCTGTACAAACAAAACTAATTCACTTGGAAAGGAACTGTCAATAGAATTATAGGCGAAAAACGTCAATTTTTTTAAATATGACAGTTCATAAACGCTAACAATTCTAGACCTACCAGATTTCAGAAAATTTTCCAGCAGCCCACGTACAAGTGTCTTTTATTTGCTCTAGTTAATAAATTATGCACATAGAACTGATGGTATGCAAACATGGATGGAAAGAATGTTTCGTGATTGTTTCGATGATAAATATTAATTGGTTGGTGCATTGAGCTAATGTGAGAGAGTTTCTTTGGGTTTTCGCTGAAAGATAAATAAAGTTCGTTACTGAAGTATGTACGTACGTACACATATATTTGTTGTGTTACCGCTGAAGAGATTTCTGTAGGGAATACAGCGGCGCACTTGGCTGGAAGATGGGAACAAATTGTTTCGTCCATTGTTGAACGGACATTTGCAGGGCTTCTTAACTCGCGCAAAGAGTAGGGTTCGTCTTTATATATATATATATATATGATGAATAATCTGGAAGAGAGTGTGATTAAGGATTTGCAGGAATTGTGGAGGTAATAACCGTCGTCATGTTTGAGATTATTAGGGTGTTTGAGGGTTTCTATAGATCCGCGGTGTGTTTGATTAAAATATGGGGCAGCATGCACAGAATGGAAGGCTTGTTTTAATTAACGTAGCGCAAAAGTAAACGGTGTGCTGCGAGTGAGATGCATATTTGCATAAAGAAGTCTCAATGGTATATTACTGAATATTATATATTATTGAAAACGTCTACATTACAGCACTTCGATTTCTCGGTTCGTATAATGGAGTGAACATCAAAAGCGCTAGTTTGGGAATTCGAGACCTCAGGATGTGTGCCGAAACACTCCTTTGGTGTAGTTTAGGCCCGCATGTATGGAACGGAGAAAAGGAAGCGGAAAATTTAACAATTCAGAAAATAAAAAGAAAATTGTGTTAAAAACAAAGCGAGCAATTCGTTTTCAGTAATTATATTCAGCTTGGAATAACTTGGCTTGGAAATTTTATTTAACGAATCACTTCGATATCATCGTGTATTATAATTCTCCTTCTGCATTTCTCTTGTTTTCTCCGCTCAGTTTGCTATGTTAGAGTCTTATTGTGAACGCGACGCTGAGGATTGCAACCACAATTCCTCATTGTCGTGACGTCACTTCAGCTCCCTAAAGGATTAGCTTTGCCCTGGGCGGCTTACTACGTAACAAAACAACCTGCTCTATTGCTTACTCCTCTATAGCCCCTATACAAATCTGTTCGTCTAATACACATTACTTCTTCCTATAAGATTAACTTTTACAACCAAAAATATGAAAAAAATAATATTTTTTTTCAATTCAAAAAAGAATTCCTCATTTCTAGAATATACTATATGTTATAGTTTAATTTAGTAATATAAAGTGCAAACATAATCTAGATTTACCATACAAAACGAATATTATTATACAGGGTTACTCACAACTAAATACAACATTTATGAAACAGAAATACAATCGCTTTCGTTTTTCTCACATCTCTAACAGTGCCAATCTATAAACAAACAAAAATATTCGTAGATTAGTTTAGAACCAAGCGGTCCAATTCAATTAAATTTACTCTAGTTTCATATTTAGCTGAATTCATAGTACAAGAACCTAACTCTGATGCAAAGCTTGGCTTTAACTTTCAACGTAATTATATCTTGAACGAAAAATAAAAATAGCATCTTTTATTTTGATTAGTTGAACTTCTCTGGAACTATCAATTGTAGGCAATTAAATTTTGAAAATTCAGTTTAATTCCACGTAAACAATTTTTAAATTTGCATCCAATCAATTTGAAAAACTAAAACACATGTAAATAAGTAATAGACATAATACGTATTGCTTTTACAACGCTGATTGTGTCCATTAAATTCGAAATCGTTTATGAACTTTGCGTCACAACGTTAAAACTGTTTGAGTTCTACACGAACCTGTACTTAGGGCCAGTGTACATCGCTTTTATAATTCAATCGTGCGCAGCGATTTCCCTGATTATATTTGCCCTATGAATCTTTGTTGTATTCAATCATTTATCAGTTTTAGTCAGCGGAAATGGAATATTGACTGTGACATATCAACGTGCATGAAACGCGCTTATTTTTACCGGCCGTTGATAGATTTCACGCTAATATTCGCTTGAAAACGAATTCCATTTCGGTTTTTGCTTGTAAATTGATATTTTATGTTATTGTAAACCCACTAGATAACATAAACATTTCGGTGACGTTGTAATAATAAACATTCGATATGTAATCAAATATTTTACATTAAAAACGTCGGAACTATACATCTGTTCATGTTTTTTCTATTCTTTTTACTTCATCTGCCTTTGTGATGCTGAATTATACGGTAAAAACCAGATTAACAAAGAAACTTATTCGGACATTGA
Organism: Prosopocoilus inquinatus; assembly: GCA_036172665.1. Taxonomy (NCBI): domain Eukaryota; kingdom Metazoa; phylum Arthropoda; class Insecta; order Coleoptera; family Lucanidae; genus Prosopocoilus; species Prosopocoilus inquinatus. Next base: position 12,870,661 of record CM069880.1, on the reverse strand, counting down.
AAAACGAAGAAGAAAAACGAAACATGGAAGTTTCTTTTTTGGTACTTGAATCTGAAGAAATGTCGACAATGACGTCATTTTTTAATCAGATGTGTTCGTTGAAGAAGATTTTTTTAAGAAAAAAAGTATCACTGTTTTAGTTCTTGCACTCGAAGAAGTGTCGCTAATGACCAAGGGTGATTAATTAATTGTAGCATCATCAACATATGATGCTTCTTCCTTTTTATACTTGTTCCTTTTTACCTCATCATTAAGCTTAAGATAATTATACATTAAAAAATTTCAAAATACATGCAAATATGCACCAAAAACATCAAAATTATGCACTATGAATTAACTTTTATAGAATAAATAGTAATTTTTAAATTAACACATACTTATTTTTCTGTTGAAAACATAAACAACTTTTTGAGTTCTAAATTATTTAGTCAAGACATTTGCGCCTATTGCCGGCGAGAATATTCTTGTTTCTCGTAGCGACGATAAATTGCGTGCTGCAAAAATTTAAATAGTTCGCGCCATTTAAGAATTGACTCGTGGAAGATTGCGCAGTGGTCAGATTGAAGACGCAAACATCAAAGGTGCCGGCACCCAGTGAAAAGATTGTGCTCATAATCCTCTTATCATTTCCAGGTTCTTTGATTTTAGAACACAGGTTCAGACCACCTAATTCCAATGGAATTTTGATTTTTTTTAGATTTAGGTTTTTGGTATATTTTTTTTTAATTTCTTGCACATGTTTGGCTAGAGTTTAGACCATGAGTTGGGCTTTGATAAAGTATCGGTTTGTACTTGGCAACAAAAAATAATGGCAAATTTGCATTTAAAACAAAAAAATGCAGTAAGTAAAAGTATGTGTTAATGCTCTAAAGAATTAAAATACGCATTTATTTATAAAAATGTACAAAATATGTATTTACATATGCAAATATGCAAGTGTATAATTATCCTAAGCCTAATTATCACAATTTATCGTCGATCTCTGAATTACATAATTTCCTTTTCAAAAATATTTTTGGCGATTTATTTCTCTTTTGACTCTAATTTTATTTGCATTCCTTACACCATGTTTTTGTTTAGTTGTCTTCTTCTTCCGTACTGACTCCTTTCTGTTTTCCTTTAAAGCTTGCATGTAATGTCAATTTTAACTATGTTCCTTAGGCTGAGTTTTTGTTTGGTCGTCTTCTTCTTTTTCTGTACCAACATGCTATGATTTTGTTTTATAGCTTGTATACAATGTTTGAGGTTCGAAGGATTATCCACGGTATCAGTGACCGAGAAGATTACCAGTTAGTAGATTTGCTTTAAGTTATTATTAGAAATAAGATAAGAATCATGAGACAAAAGTAGAAAGTTTCGGAAAAATATCATTTACAAGTAAGTCAAATTAAGTCGAAACCGCACTAAACACCACGTTTCTAATTGTTAGGAAAATCCATTAACTGCAGAAGTTAGAATGTTAGAGAAGAAGTACAAGGAAAAAAGAAGAAGGCGGAGCAAAAAGTTGATGGAAATGAGGCTGGTGGAAAAGAGTACTGATCTGGACGAAGAAGATTATTTATGAAAAGAAGAACAAAGGAAAAACAAAGAAGGATACGGAAGGACGAGGAAAAAATTAGAGATCTGAAAGAAGAAGATTATTTATCAAAAGAAGAATTGTGGACCAAAAAGGAAAGAAGCAAAAATTGAAGGAAAAAGAAAGACGAGGTGAAAACCACTGACCAGGAAGCTTTTTTTTAAAGTTAAGTGTTCTGAAATGAAAAATTGTGACTTATGATGGATTCTGTACTAATCCCTTTCTGTTTTTCTTTAAAGCTTACATGCAATGTCAATTTTAAATTTGTTCCTTAGACTGAGTTCTTGTTTGGTCGTCTTATTCATTTTCTGTACCAACTCGCTATGGTTTTGTTTTAAAGCTTGTATACAATGTTTGAGGTTCGAAGGATTATCCACGGTATCAGTGACCGAGAAGATTACCAGTTAGTAGATTTGCTTTAATTTACTATTAGAGATAGTCGAAGCCTTCGAATCCAAACTTATTCTTTAAGAGTCGTGAGACAAATGCAGAAAGTTTCGGAAAAATTTTCAATTTTCAAGTAAATCAAATTAAGTCGAAACAGCACGAAGCACCACCGTTTCTAATAGCTAGGAAAATCTATTAACTGCAGAAGTTAGAATGTTAGAGAAGAAGTACAAGGAAAAAAGAAGAAGGCGTAGCAAAAAGTTGATGGAAATGAGGCTGGTGGAAAAAAGAACTGATCTGGACGAAGAAGATTATTTATGAAAAGAAGAATAAAGGAAAAATAAAGAAGGATATGGAAGGACGAGGAAAAAATTAGAGATCTAAAAGAAGAAGATTATTTATCAAAAGAAGAATTGTGGACCAAAAAGGGAAGAAGCAAAAATTGAAGGAAAAAGAAAGACGAGGTGAAAACCACTGACCAGGAAACTTTTTTTTAAAATTAAGTGTTCTGAAATGAAAAATTGTGACTTATGATGGATTCTGTACTAATCCCTTTCTGTTTTTCTTTAAAGCTTACATGCAACGTCAATTTTAAATTTGTTCCTTAGACTGAGTTCTTGTTTGGTCGTCTTCTTCATTTTCTGTACCAACTCGCTATGGTTTTGTTTTAAAGCTTGTATACAATGTTTGAGGTTCGAAGGATTATCCACGGTATCAGTGACCGAGAAGATTACCAGTTAGTAGATTTGCTTTAATTTACTATTGGAGATAGTCGAAGCCTTTGAATCCAAACTTATTCTTTAAGAGTCGTGAGACAAATGTAGAAAGTTTCGGAAAAATTTTCAATTTTCAAGTAAATCAAATTAAGTCGAAACAGCACGAAGCACCACCGTTTCTAATAGCTAGGAAAATCTATTAACTGCAGAAGTTAGAATGTTAGAGAAGAAGTACAAGGAAAAAAGAAGAAGGCGGAGCAAAAAGTTGATGGAAATGAGGCTGGTGGAAAAAAGAACTGATCTGGACGAAGAAGATTATTTATGAAAAGAAGAATAAAGGAAAAATAAAGAAGGATATGGAAGGACGAGGAAAAAATTAGAGATCTAAAAGAAGAAGATTATTTATCAAAAGAAGAATTGTGGACCAAAAAGGGAAGAAGCAATAATTGAAGGAAAAAGAAAGACGAGGTGAAAACCACTGACCAGGAAACTTTTTTTTAAAGTTAAGTGTTCTGAAATGAAAAATTGTGACTTATGATGGATTCTGTACTAATCCCTTTCTGTTTTTCTTTAAAGCTTACATGCAACGTCAATTTTAAATTTGTTCCTTAGACTGAGTTCTTGTTTGGTCGTCTTCTTCATTTTCTGTACCAACTCGCTATGGTTTTGTTTTAAAGCTTGTATACAATGTTTGAGGTTCGAAGGATTATCCACGGTATCAGTGACCGAGAAGATTACCAGTTAGTAGATTTGCTTTAATTTACTATTGGAGATAGTCGAAGCCTTCGAATCCAAACTTATTCTTTAAGAGTCGTGAGACAAATGTAGAAAGTTTCGGAAAAATTTTCAATTTTCAAGTAAATCAAATTAAGTCGAAACAGCACGAAGCACCACCGTTTCTAATAGCTAGGAAAATCTATTAACTGCAGAAGTTAGAATGTTAGAGAAGAAGTACAAGGAAAAAAGAAGAAGGCGGAGCAAAAAGTTGATGGAAATGAGGCTGGTGGAAAAGAGTACTGATCTGGACGAAGAAGATTATTTATAAAAAGAAGAAGAAATGAATGAAGAACAAAGAAAGATATGGAAGGACGAGGAGATCTGAAGAAGAAGATTATTTATCAAAAGAAGATTAGTGAATCAAAAAGGGAAGAAGCAAAAATTGAAGGAAAAAGAAAGACGAGGTGAAAACCACTGACCAGGAAGCTTCTTTTTACGTTAAGTGTTCTGAAATGAAAAATTGTGACTTATGATGGATTAAAATTTATGAGTGGAGTAATTGGGAATGCAGTTGTTGTAGAGAGGAGATAAATTTGAAATGGCGGAAGTAAAGGAAATAGAAATTAATAGAGGAAAATATATCTTGTCCGCCTCACATAATTTTTTCGGAGTTTGTTTTCAATAAAACGAGGCAAAGTTATATGAAAGTTTCAGAAATCCTATTAAGAATATGGGGCTTGCTTTTCAACTCTTTTTCTATATTAGTTGCGCAGTTCGCCTTCTGTCCCACCGGGTATTAAAAATTATAATTTAATATCGCGAGTATGAGTTATATTAAGTTCTTTTTTTGTTGGGGGTTCTTCGAAGGAGGAAAGGGAGAAAGGGCACGCGCCGATCAATCGCATACTCTATTAAATCCTCCCAAGAAGTACATCATTGCTGCGTATTTATAATGGCATGCACCGGGGTCGACGAGAGGGGTGGCAAAGCCGGGATGCAGGCACGGCAATATCCGGGCCATGATTCATTAATGTCTGGCTGGTGGAGGTGAACACGGCTCGTTCCTGGTAGGTGACGGGGTTATTCACGGATAAGCGGAGGATTAGCCGGCCGCGAGCTACCTCACCCCAACTCTACATCAATTTGCACTACTTCACTGCATTAAATTCAACCGGAAGTTTTGAAGGGACGGCTTAAATTGTTTTGCAAACTTTTCCCACTGTCCACTTACTCAATTAACCACAGCTTTTTGTTTTGCTTGCCTGAGAATAGACAGTAAACGACTAGAGTGTTCTCTGATTCGAGTTAGCTCACTCGATAACATCAAACGGTATAGGATAATCCTAATTGGATATCGGTACAATGTAGGTGCAAGGTAGGGCTGGACGAGATCGAGGGGAACCTAGTCCTTGTAATCTACTTATCTGAGTCGACCATAGATCCGCCCTTCACTTTAACTTTACCAAAACAGATTTCCGACTACAGTTAATTTGTATCCTCCTCCATGTCGGAGAATAATGATCCTTCATACAACACAATCACACATACACATAACAAATTTGCTTGCAACCAAAATCTTCCACACTCACGTCACGAAACGAAACCCTAAGAGAACTCACCCTCATCGTTAATTAGCTTTTCATATACATACATACATAAGTACGACAGATTTATTTACTTCCATCTGACTTTGATTAGGTTCGCTCCCCCTTCGCCCCCCTGAAAAAAGAGAACAAAAAAAGAAAACGCACCGCGCATAAAAATTATACCATAATTACGTATCCGTTACCTTTATTTTTATCAGTCACGTGAATTTGCATTTTAATTGAATCATGAGATTAATTCAACTGACAGTAATTGAATAAGTTGATCCGCCGTGGCTACAAGCTACGTGTCTGTCGCGCTTCTTTTAGCCCTTAACGTCGCTTTTCATTTGCAAAAATCTCGTAAGTTAATTACACTTTGTCATGTTTTGTATCTCCAAACGCCGCACTCAAACCAGTGTTTAAGTTTAAACATTAACAAAACTTCTTCTTAGGCACATTGCAGAAAAAGAACAAACTCTTTAATTAGTAAGTACGTTATTATTGTTTTCTGCTTATTAAAAAACACGTACCTATCTTAGGTGACCTGAGCTTTTTGGGGCCCAGCGAATTATAAATAGCTTAATTTTGGGAAATCGAAAAAAAAGAAAGCCCTGGTGTTAATCCGTTCATTCTCACATGTGGTACGACTGGACTGATGACAGTTTAATCACCATGCGATATTTTGTATAATGTATCCATTAGCAGCTTTCCATATATGCGTGACATGGCCCTCGATAATTTGAAATATAATGCGACATACGAACGCTAAGCCAATGTCAATAATATATGTGACATTAATTACGACGAGTGCCGAAATAAATTTGTTGTAGTTTGAAATCGGTGAAATGAAACTGAAATGCACTTTATAAAAAAAAAACACCCAATTTCGATCAACAAAAACGCACACCTAAAAAAAATCACTAAATTTTAATATGACGAGAGAGTCTCTTCCTCCTGTGCGTTTTTATATCTCGCTCCTCCGAGAATAATAAATACGTGGCATAACTGTCACTCATGTTCCGATATCTCCATAATACACGTTTTCAATATGTCATACACATCTCGTTAAATTTAGAATGCATTAAATTGCAAACAAAATAGAATTCCGTATGCCGAAGGAAAAACGAAAACCGTTTATTATTTAAAAATGGTAGGGCGAGTGGGGGTAATTTGCATGAAATAAGAACAAATAAAGCAGGAAATGAATATCAAATGTGATACTATCGGAGCCGCTGCTTAAATTTATCCCTCATGAACTTTATATTTTCTTTGATAAACGTCCTCGAGGTCTCCCCTATTGTCTTTCGAATTCAGGGAACGAATGAATTACGTTATTATATATTTAAGGAATATTTGGGCAAGCCAAACAAATAATTATTTTCACTACGTACACATAAATTTAGATTCACCCATACATATAAGTTTGCAATAATTAAAATATAAAATTGGTGGAGGTGCCGGTTTATTCTTATCTATTATTATTTTTCCTAGGTAGTTGTTTTAATTGGTTCATAAGAGAGAAAAGCAATTAAAATTTTAAAGCTCGTAATATTTAATAAGCTGAGATTTTATAAAATTGAAATTAAAACAATTTCTAAATATAAAAGTTTTCGCATCGTGCCGAGCCACAATATTAGCAAGAATGCTACTACGTTATTCTCTTAGAAGTCCGTAATAAACGATTTAGCTGAACTAATTGGTAACGAACGAGAACTTCACTAATTGAAACTATAATTAAAACTACAATTCGAAATCGAATGTTTTCCTTTCGGGATTCAAATTAAAGAGATAATTAACAATTAAAATTAACAGTCCGTTAGAGGAAAGATCGGGCGTGTTCAAAGTTGCATATTAAAATTTTGATCTCAACTTAATTTGCCTTAAAATTAAGTCGGCCTCAATTAAATCCACCGTTGTACTTTAAAACGCTTTAATTAAGCCCGGAAATTCAGAGTTTGAGTTTGATTTCTTTTGAAATTTATTATTTACGTCGCCCGCGAAATTTGGGGCCTGAAACTTTCACAACAGGAAAAAAAAAGTGTAAGTCAGGGGGAGTGCAGTAAATTCCTGAGGCTGGTGATATTTTTAAAATTAATCTCACTAAAAGGGCCTCGAAGGAAAAATTGTGAAAGTCTCCTGGAATAAATATTTTAGTTATATAATCATTAAGGAAAAGTTTACTTAATACTTATTTTTTATTCATGTGGTTGTCATATTTCTTTGGATTGTGTAATAAAGTAGATAATGGATTAGGAAAAGAGAGGGCAACGGAAATTTGCGATGAGTTTATTTCGAAAGTTAATAACCAATCTCCTAAATGATCCGACGAAGAGCCCCCCAAAAAGTGAGCTGATTATCAACAAATTAGTTTAATAAGTCACTGTCACTTTTCTTATAAAACACTTTACCTCGTGCCTTGTTAACGGAGGCTTTCCCCCAAGATTATCTGCATTAGGTAAAACGTGCAACCTAATGCATTAATCAAGTAATTAGCTTTATCTCCTTCGCATAGAAAGATTTTATATTTGCTTAACTTAATTACCGGTCCGAATCATTTTTAATAGCCCTTGTTGTTTCGTTCCTTCAACACGTAAATTATTATCGATCCCTTTATTTTACTCCACGTAATCTTTATAACAGCCAACAGTTCCGCAAATTCTTATCTGACAAAGAAAGTAGAAATTACCAAACAAAATCTAACTTTTCTTCCGGAATAAAAATCAATATCTAATTTTCATTCCTTCAACTCGAAATCATTATTTTTAAATCAAAGTATACTAACCACTCTCGTCCATCTACTTTTAATACAGCACTGCATGCAAGGTTGTATACTTGTATGTGTTCGGAGCATCAAAAACATGAGCGAGAGACTCCATATATACCAAATTACATTTGAAATTTTCCGGGGAAATTTGTTTCATTGGCTATGTGCAGTGGCTAGTAAACTTTAAGTTGGCTCCCGCTTTATTTGTTCCCGCGTTACTAATTTAGCGCAAAATAATAGCCGAAAGAGGAATGAATTTAAAAACACACTCAGCGAAATTACTTTTTTAAATTACTACCGCCACCTTATTATACGTTACGACGGTTCACAACTGCAACACATTTAACGCAATTAGTTTAAACATTACACGCAAAAAGAGAAACAATTCAGAAACAAAAGTACCCTACATAGTTACCTATTTGCCTGCACAAAATAATTTAATTCAATTCAAAAAGCTCATTTCGAAACAAAACCGCATCCAACATACTGACAAAAGCATTTCACTTAAACCAATACGAACAAACCGGTGGAGAAGCAAGCACTATTCGAACATCTAAAAAACAACGTTCAATACCCCCCCCAGTTTGGAATTGGCCATGACTTGAAATAGCAAGAAAAACATTTCATTACCGAATTCTTCAATGCATTTCAAATTTCTTAACGTTTTTTTTTTTAAATAAATCCATTTTATGTCAAGTAGAGAGCAAGGACTTTTACTTCAGCTAAAAAAGCGCTGCTTTTAGTAATTCATTTAATAATTTACAAAGAGGAGAGAATGTTTTCAACGACAGAATATTAATTTGATCTTCAAACGTCAATAGTACTGAAAATCTGCAACTGTTTTCTTTTGACTAAACATAACACGCTTACCGATCCAATGCCAACTCCAAACATGGGAGCTTCTAAACACATTATACTAGAGTTCTGTTCGTTTGTCACACGTTTGTTGCACTAGTCTGCACTCAAAGTATTTTCATCTCGTATTAATGTATGAGGCTAGAACAAGACACATATAGTCTGAGTGTACACTAGTGCAACAAAATGCAACAAACGAACAGACCCAATGTGCAATGCAATGAAACCACTATGAAACCCAAGTTTTAAAAATATACCGTCTGCTCGATTATAAAAGCCCCGAGCTGTAACTCATTTATTTTTGTTCAAACATCCAACAAAGTACATACAGGGTGTTCTTTTACTCTACGCAAATAAAAAAAGACCTCAGTGTAAGTACACGAAATGCTACCTTCTGCGGGTATTTTTTGGTGGCTACCGCCAAAGGATTTCGGATGGACCACTTGTTTGGAACCACTGAAATGTGTGAGAAAGATAGGAAGGTCAACTTCGCCTTCCTCTCGGTATGAACACGCTCACCGAGACCGCACTCGATGTTCAACGCAGAGTTTCATAATAATAGTCACTGATATCGTTTATTCATTATTTTATTTAAAATTTAATTATTTTAATTCACTGAGCGAAGTAATATTACATTTATTTCTTTTATGATATCAACTATCGATGAAAATTTATGCACCAATTAGGCAAACACGTTAAAATGTTCTTCCTTCGCCCTTTTACGTAAATAAACTTTTGCTGCAATCTCGCTGCTAGCTATGAAAGTATTACTACTTACGGTCCTTGGAAACAAAGTAAATGTAAAATTTTAAAAATAATATGGAATGAGAAATTACAGTTTGTTTGTACCTCGCTTTTAATTTGTTCGGCAATTACGAATCGCAGCTTTTTGAATTGCGCTAGATTTTAATTTAAAATACTTAAACTTGTAATTACTTGCAGTGAAGTTAATTTAAATTGTAAACGTTCTGACCGAGCAGCTGATCGGAGAGGCCCTGATTTACGCCGTTCCTGCTCAAAATTCAGTGTAAGGCACTGACCCTGCACTAGATTTTAATTTAAAATACTTAAACTTGTAATTACTTGCAGTGAAGTTAATTTAAATTGTAAACGTTTTGACCGAGCAGCTGATCGGAGAGGCGCTGATTTACATCGTTCCTGCTCAAAATCCAGTAAGGCACTGACCCTGGCCTACTTCGGCTGCGGGTCTAATTAAAGAGGCGCCCGCGTTCCACTTTTAGCCATGCCAGCAGTTCTCAAACGGTTTAGTGAAAATCTGCCACTGCATTTTTCTCGAAAACTGTTACATTTCTGTTAAGAACGTACGAGTTCAATCGTTGCCATTTATGGTGATATATAGCAGGTTTAAATATTTGCACACAGCAAAAGAACACCCTGTACAGGGTGATCAAAGTTAGCAACAGTGCGGGAATAACTTTGATCACCCTGTATATTCTTGAATGGGACGTCCTTTTCTAGAGAATGAAGAACCAAAATATTTTCGTGGCTGCACCGTATAGGAGTTATCGTGTCATTAACATTTTTTTTAATGGCACGATGAAACTTTTTTTTGCAAAATATGACAGAACATCTTTTTTCCTTTTCAACCACGTAAAATTTTTATATTAGTACATACGAAAGTTTTCGAGAAAACTCAAAAAAACCTACCTACATAACGTCGGTCGCGGTCAGTTTCGATCCGACCGAGTCTCCTAGGAAACCGCAGCTTTAATGGTAAGTTATGTAGGTAGGTTTTTTGAGTTTTCTCGAAAGTTTTCTTATCTACCAATACATGGTTGAAAAGGGAAAATGATATTCTGTCATATTTTGCAAAAAGAAATTCATGGTGCCATTAAAAAAAATTGTCGATGACATCATGACAACTACATAGTATAGCCAAGAAAATATTTTAATTCTTCACTCTCTAGAAAGAAATGTCCCAAATATATATATACTTTATTGGATGTTTGAACAAAAATAAACGAGTTACAGCTCCGGGCCTTCATAATCAAACAGACGGTATATTTCAAAAGTAGTGAAAAGCGGTATCTGTTTTTTTGACTAGAACATATGCTTCCCGATCCAACGCTACTTCCAAACGTGGGAGTTTTTGAACACATGATACAATGTGCAAATGCAATGCAAAATCAAAATCACTATTGAGATTTTAAGATATATTTATTTTTGTTAGAACAAATTTTGAGTTTTTTTTTATTAGAGGAAAGTGATTATTTCGTATACTCTCTTGATGAACCTTTCTCAAGCGCCATCTGTTGTTTAAACGTTTAGATGCCTAGATTTATGTGATTTAAATGTTCAGAAATTAAAATTCGAAGTTTTTGTAATAGTATTACTAATAAATGCTTTCATTCAACCAAATCGACATAATAAAACTGTATTTTATAAGTAGAGAACGGAATCTCGTACAGGACATTGGTGGAAGGGAGCCCTAGAAGTTGACAATCACGCACTTTCGCGTTTGGCTTTGATTTGAATGCTCAGTCTTCAATTTATCGTAGTAGGAAGCGTTTTTAATATTTGGCAAGATATAGGGCCTACTGTTCGCTTAATTTTGTATTAATGCACTACTCTAAACAACTAATTTTTGGGTAGTTCTTGCTCATGAGAATTGCAGAGAATATAAAACAAATAAAAAGCTTTTTAAAACGAGCTAAAAGAGTAATTTATTGACTTACTTGACATTTCGCACATATAATTATTTGCTTTATCAAAAGTGAATAACGGAAATTAATTAAATTTATGTGATTAAATTTAATTTCAAAAATAAAACTAAACTGTTATTATAAATGAACACAAGGCTAATATAATAAAAAATAGACTCAAGAAAGAAGTATTAAAGCGAATAGTCGGTTCTATATCTTGCCGAATGTTAATTACTCTTCCTACTACGACGAGTTGAAGACAGAAGGCAGAACACGAAAGTGCGTGATCGCCAACTCCTACGGCTCTCTTCCACCAGTCTCCTGTACGAGTTTCCGTTATCTAATTATAAGTGCGTTCGGATATTTAGTTCCGTGCAAAATGTTTTCTCCTTTTGACTCCTTTTTCGTAGAAGTAAAGCGAGACAGAATTGGTGCGACAGGGGTAATTAGAGTGCACGGAACTGAATATCCAACCACAGCTAAAATTGTAAAGAATAACAAAAATATTGATTTGATTAAACCACAGGGTGAATTTCAAATTCATTTCAATTTCAATTTATTAGGAATTATTATTCTAAATTCTTTAAACATAAGATTTGATAAAGTAAGTTGACCTGATAATAGTAGATCTTCAATTAAATAATTGTTTCGTGTTTACTGTTATTGGGTGTTAGACAGCACCATCTGTTTTTTAAACGAAGAAATGAATTGACTGAAAAATACAAAATTAAATTAAAAAAAATATTTTCTAATTTGAATATGTATGGTATTGTAATAAAAATAGAATTGTTTGTGCGTGTGCTAAAATTAATCAGGAATTAAAATTAGAAATTTAAAAAAATATACAGTGTGTCCACTGATTTTCTGCAATGGTGGAGTGACATGTAATTTTGGTATATTCTTAATTGTTTCAATTGGTTTAAGCATTTTCTTTGTTAAAAAATTGAAACCGCAATTAAATTACAGGAAAATTTTTATTAGTGTTTATTTAATATGTGAGAGAAGTTATTTAATGTAATCCCCATCCACCTCTACGCATGTTTCTTAAGGAATAAGTTTCATTAATCATTTTGACAGATCCGGGTAATGCGATAATTCTGAATGTAATTTGAACTTAAACAAATTTTTGAGAGTAAGTAAGCATGTTTTCTAAATTTAAAGCCATAAATGAGGCAGTTCGTGAACTTTTTTTGTAAACTAAAATAGTAAAGGAGACTGTGGTTTAAGATGCGATGCCGAAATACGTATCTGCGGATATAAAAATTATTGTCGGCGGAGGTTAATTTCAATTAACATTTTTGTGGGTTTTAATGCAAGCAAATTTTTTATAAAGCATAACTTTTTTTCCTAAAACGTAAAATAAAAAAGTTTTACCTCTATTGCAGAAAATCCGTGGGCAAAGTGTATAAAATTAATTTAAAAAAAAAATCTTTTTTAATTTGATTTAATGTGGTTTTGTGATTAAAATGGTAATGTTTGTGTGTGTTAATATTAATCAGGAATTAAAATCATAAATTAAAAAAAATATATAAAATTAAATAAGAAAAATCTTTTCTAATTTGAATATGTGTGGTTTTGTGATTAAAATGGAAATGTTTGTGTGTGTTAATATTAATCAGGAATTAAAATTAGAAATTTTAAAATATGTTTGCTTGGTTTGTGTGTAGGTTTCGCAGAGTTGGAATTGTTTGTAGTTAGTATCATATTTCTATAGCTTTGAGCAATTTTCTGGGTGGTAGGTATTCCTGTACACGTGAACACAATAGTCCGTGTGCTCTTATCCCTTAGGATGGATTAAGTTGCCCAAGGCGTCGCTGAAAATTACGCGGAATAAAGGAGCTTTTGAAGCCGGCGAAATAAAATTATTGCAAAATTAGAAATGGAAATAACGGGCGAAAGTTGTTGCAATTAAAACGACCTCGGGCGCCATCGCTTTCCCCATATTTAGGAATAATATTATTAGTGGATTTGCCCGAAATATTAAAGGTAAATATTTCGAGGAATGAAACTCGGTTTGGTTGACGTTTTGACTTTGTGCTCATAATTACATCGTGCAGATTAAGAGGATCGCAACGTTTTGTCAAGTATATCTGTGTTTGTGTTTACAGAACAAATATAGGAACAAACAAGGTCGCCGGAGACCGACGTTGTTAAAACTTATTTTGGCATACCTGGTACTTTAAATTTTGCAATATTCCCCACAAATATTTTCATTTCTTACATTCTACCGTCTGCTATGCCTTATATTACATTGACCGCTGACGAAATAGCTATGTACGTCGTATCCTGCACCGCACTTTAACGACAAAGATTTCCAAATACTGAAACTATAATATGGACAGGTGTATTGATTTCACTCGTGCAGAATAGAATTTACCTCAGACGTATCAGAAAAGCAAGTCAGGTACAACGTGGAAGGAAGGCAGTGTACGTGATTGCATCATTAGACCACTTTTTTCCCCAATATTTTAAATCCTTCGTTTCAATTTTCTCATTATGGATGGTAGGCGTAAAGATACTTCATCATATCTTTCTTATACATACAAGAAGATCACTTTCTGATTTCAATAATATAATTAAATTATACTATTATGTTGGTTGAATGTAATTCATATTAAAAAAAAAACCTGGAAGTGGATGTATGTACATACATATATACAAATTGAATAAGTTTAGACTGTATATTATTTCTTTAGTGACAGAAAAAATATCGAACAAACATGGAGTGACATTAAAAAATAACCTGCCTATACGGTCGACGTCTATATACGTAAGCGATAAAGTTGGCAAAACGCCTAAAACATGCTACAACAACAAATTTATACCACGCGTGAGCTTGGATCCTTCGAAAAGGGTTGTGAAACATAACTAACGAAAAGGTAGCTATTATTACATAACGGTCGGTAGCACGAGTGTGACGACACATGATTGCGTTAACAATATTGTTAAATGCACAATGTTGATGGCCCTGATGTTCAAGATTAGTTTAATTTCAAATGATGCGTTTAATGCGACTACTATTACATTACACATCATACAACTATCTATAAACGATAACATAATGTGTATACACCCTTGTAATTAAATAACGTAACGTTATATATCACACCGTTTTCTGCTAATTGCATCGTGTTAAATTGTATATGCAAATTAGTTCACACTTCCATCGCTAATATCTCCAGGAAGTTTTATATTAAAATCTTAATTAACTTTTGATGGGAACATTCTTTTACTTTGATTAACTTTATACACAAGCTCTCAGATCAAAGAGGAAAGACTTTTTCTTTCGATAACATTAATGGCACGCATATTTTACATATAAATCCTAATTACCTTGTTAACAACCCCCCACCCCACCCATACAAAATTACTTGCAACTTTTCCAAATGTTTAAATAACGATTTTAGAAATGTCTCTAAGAGCCATTTCACGTTCCATTAAAAATTGTTACAATTTCTTGCGCATCGTGCTAACCAATTAACTTTAACTGTGGTAGTACAAGATTTTGTACAATTTTGTACAAATTTTGATCGATGTAAAACGGCTATAAGTAATCGATTTCTATTATATTGGTTATTTTTGTATGTCCATGTGTACGAACCTGGTATTAAAAATATTTTTGATGAGGTGAATTAAATAAAATGAAAACTGGAAGCGTTTCAGTCTTGAAACTTCAACAAAAAATTCTAAATTCGGCACGTGCAGACGTAGTAATTAACTAACGCGGCGTAGCGAGTCTTCCTCCTCGGAGGAAAAGAAGAACAAAGCAAATGAAAGCGTAGTCAGGAGTCGTATCAAAGCAATATATAACTTTAGCCGAGGACGTACGGGTAAGAGGGATGCAAGAACGAGGTGGCGGGACCAGGTGGCAGACAACCCGCGTTATTTACGACATATTACAAATCCCCAATCAGTAAAGAACCGGTGATCTATACACCTACCTGATGGTACTGTTAGTTTGGGTGTAACTCCGTTATTCTCAGAATAAATAAATTTCTTAAGTTCCATGCGTTAGACAAAACTAACTTACCTGAAACAGAAAAAAGTATATTAACAAACTTCATCAACAAACTGAATTAAAAAATTAACATAAAAACCCTCACCTCCCTTTTGATAGTGCCTAAGGGATAAATAGGCACATTTACTTTCCATATTAACTCACAGATGGCGCTTTAAACTATTTATGTTCCTGAAAGGCAATATTTTTCTTTGTTTATTTAGATTCTTAAAAGCAGGGGTTCCTAACCTTTTTTAATCAACTACTCATAAGAAAATTAAAATTTTCATTGATCGACCTCTTTTCAAATTTAATTAATATTTCTAAAATAGAAGGAGTAGATAAATTAATAATATTAAATTCAAATTTTGTTAAATTGTGATAATTTCAGAGTACGGGGAAAAACTGCAAAACTGGAAAAAGTCAGGGAATTGAGGAAAAGCTCCAAATGTGAGAGAATTTGTCTGCTTTAATGCAAGAGTCAGTGAAATTATTTAAAGAACTGGCAATTTGATTTAATATTTTTTTGTGTGTAACATTTTTTTTAATATTTCTAGTATCTAATAATTATTTTATAAAAAAATTTTTATTCATTTATTTAGTGTTAGTTAAGTTTAATTTTCGAATAATTTCCTGCACTCTGCATTTTTTTTAAATTAATAACTTGTAACAAATTTGTATCAAGATAAGAAATATTGCATAATCTCAGCGATTCGTGAAAAGTTTATTAATCACAATTTCTAACAAAAATATTCTTGGAGCCTTCACTGCAGACTACCGCACAAACGGCTGATTTCATTGGGTTGCCTATATTAAGATTTTTTAACAAAGAAATGTTTGATAAACAAGAAAGAATAGGAATAGAAAATATTGTTTATAATTTTTGAACGGTCCAAGTGGTAAGAGACCGGCCTTACAATCGTAAGGTCGTAGGTTCGCACCGCGTTCGAGATATTTCTAGGGGGTGGTCGGAACTCACTTCAGGCACCCTTCAGAGTTGGGGAGAAAATTCGACACTGCTTCCACTTCAACGGCGAGGAGGTTTGGGAGTAACAAAGCCATGGAACACTTTACACCCACAAAATACACTCCCGTTCCTGAGATCCTATGACTTAGGACCACAGATTAAAAACAAAGGAAATTCAATAATTTTTACCATTATTGTGATTATATGTGGAAATTAAAAAAAAATATCCCTATTATTTCTATTCTATAACTAAGGAATTCTAAAATCAGAAGAAATGGAAAATCATTCAAATGTGAATTGAATTGCTGTGAATTGTGAAAGCTTGTCATATTTTTGACGAAGAGTCAGGGAAAATTTGGAAAAGTCAAGGAATGTTTTAATGAAAATAAAGTGGGAACCCTTCAATTTGTCATTGTATTTTATATTTCCAATTATAAACCGATCAACTTTTCTCTTTTTTTGATTCGATTTGATTTTATTTGATATTTGAATTGTCGGTTTGATTCTCTTTCGCTTTTATGTTTTGTTCAAACTTAAAACCCCGTTACTTATTTGACTTTATTTTATAATCAATTGATTGCAAAATTTAAACTTAACTTTCGAGAAGCAGAACTTTTTGTAAAGAATAACTTTTTTGCGTAAAGTTGATATTAAAAAAGTTTTTCCGCTTGTCAAGTCGATCCGTGGGCACACTGTATATTTATTTTATTTTTTTAATGAGTCAAACGTCTTTAAAACTTTATCACCATATTCATTCCTCATTTGACTTAATTTAATTTAATTTTTAATATAATCAAATGATCGACCTTTGTTTTGTTTTTTCTTTTAATCGATTTGTGTTTATTTTTCTAATTATTAATTGATCTTGTTTTTCTTACTGTTGTTTGATTTGTTTTGACGTGATTTATTATCAATTGATCGTCCTTTGTTTGTTTTTACCGGTATTTGACTTGATTTGATTTAATTTATTATTTTGTAATTATCAATTGATCGCCTTTTGTTTGTTTTTCTTTCACTCGATTTAAGTTTATTTTATTTTTACGTTTTAATTTCGTCGATTAATCACCATTTTTGTTTTTTCTTTTATTTGATTTGACTTTATTAACTAGTAAAATTTTTGGCAGTTTTTAAATCAATTTGTCTTACTGAATTGTATATAATTTTGATTTTCGCCCCATCTTCGTCGACGATCGTCTTTTGTTTTTGTGTCGTTCGATTTGACTGCAGTTTAGGAGAATTTTATTTTGATAATCAATTTCTTTTTTCTTTTTTTTTTTTCGAGTTGACTTAATTGGTTGCTACGTCAATTTGTTTATTTACTTGGCAATTTATGAACTGACAACTGCTTGGTGTTGTAAGTTACGATATACAGTTAAACTTCCATGGGCTACCTTTATCAAAAATTTATTTATTTATTTCATGAAATTTCATAAAAAGGCTTCATTGAAGTTTGATTATTATTTCATTACATCATAAATATGAACTACTAATTAACCTGAAATATTAGCTAGAGAAAAATAGTGTTTCTTTATTATTATGTTCGTCACTGTATAACGTTTATTTGAAATTTATTAAATTTATTTATTATTATTATTTGTAAATCTGTTTTTAATAAATGATTTAGATAGGCCTCCACTAAACACGGATTCATAACTAAGTCAGCCCTCTAAAAAAAACCCTGGAGGTTCACCGAGCCCCAATCGACCCCAGAGGTTCATCGACCCCTTTCAAGTCTTCATCTATCCCGTAGGAAACTCTTGCTTAAAAGTATCTGTATAAATAAAAAGTGAAGTCTTCAAAGAGATAAAATCTTTATGATAAAAAAAGGACTATCTGATGTAGTATTTATAAAAGAAGTGTATGAAGTTGTGAAATGAATAAAAATTGAAAATTGTAGTTAAATCGGCTGGAAAGAAGGAAACAAAAGGCTTCGAAAAGAAATGAGTTGAATGTGCTTTATGATAAGAAAAATACATTTAATTAAAAAACAAAGGGGCACTAGAAAAATACTTAGCCTTTTAGAAATGAAATTATTTGTAATGCTCCCACTTTTCCTCCTTGCATGAGCGATTTTTAACGAAACACAAAGGTAATCGCGTTATTCGCACAGTCGCTTTGATTTAAGTTTCCTTTATGAGAGAGAAGAAAAAAAAAACGGAGGAAAGAAGTAAGTAGGCAGGCACGATTGACGTTTGAAAAATACCTAAACAATTACACGTAAACGTTGATTGCGTGAATAAAAACAGCGCGGAGTTCAATACAACCAACCGTTGCATTTTCAATAGCTCCTTGTTCAGGTGACATTTAACATGACGCTTAATTTAACAGGTGGGTGAAATGTGATGTCCGATAACACGGCGTTCGGGCTGTATTCTTTATGGCGTTTGTCTGCGCTTGCACGCAACCACTCACACTACTGTCGATTATTAATTTTTGACGAAGCACGAAATTGTTATAAATTTATATTCTTTATTACTTAGTATTGATTTTCGTTGTAATCTGATCAAATCATAATTACCAGTCATGCAAGTAAACAGAAAGTAAACTCTCCTCCTGTTAAATATCAACAAACAAAGTTCACGAGAGCTTTTTACCACAAGTCATTTCTTGGAGGGTGCATACAGTAAACAAAATTACTTTTTCTGGCTAAACAGTGAGCCAAATGAAGTTTACATCCTTTCCCCCTTGAACTCCCAGGAGACTCAACGAGTCCTCAAATTTTACTGTATTATTGACTCTACAATTATACTTCTTTTATTTAACAATTGTGAAATTAAACGCCAAATGTTGTTATTTTATTTATTTCTTTATATAATGATGTAATTAGTTCATAATAAAAAAATCTGGGAAATAAATAAATAAATGTGATGGTGTAAATTCGTTCTACTTACAAAGTAAAGTCCGAATATCTTCGACGATACAATATTTCTTTCCATTTTGCGAAGTTACGGCGTGAAACATAAACGCAGTCCCGATATGCAAAAATGGTAACCCACACACAAATATAAATAATATTTATTTGTTGCCTCTCGTTTCAGAGCTGGTTTATTTCTCCGTTAAATCCGTAACGGTTTAAAGATAATCTTTTACAATGTTAACTTGAACTGCAATGGATTTTCAGATTTGTATTTTTTGTTGCCGTAAAAGCTGATTTTATTATGTTGCTTAAACAGGGCTACCAACTCTCTCTCTGGCTTTTATGGTTAGGCCGATGGATGCTCACTGATTAATCAAAACAATTTAAGGCACAAACGCCTTTTTTTTTATTTGGTTACGTTTAAATTTGCATAGTAAAGAACGCTTTCAAACATGACGAAACACAAATATAAATATATTTTTTCTTACGTTGTTGTATTTCCTTAAACGGATGTATATCAGTTAGAATAAAATTAGAATTCACTTTGTTATTTCCTATTTTTATTTTAGTTAATGACGTAGAATAAAATATATTTTTAAAGAATTTACTTTGTATTATTTAAAGCAAAAAGTAAATTGTACCTGATCTTGGGAGCGGGGGGAATAGAATCTTTTAGAATATTTTAGTGTAATAAAAAAGTAAAAATTGTGTATTAAACTACTGTATTTTAATCGATGGTAATCTAAATGTAGTTTAGTGAGGACCTGTATTTTTATAAGTAGAGTCCTAAAAATGGAAGACATTAGTCGTAAGTTTATTGTATATAAAACCTTTTGGGTAATATATGGTAATATAATATGTGAGTTTAGAGCTAGTAACACAATACGTAAGTTTGACAGAAAGTCGAGGTGTGCCACAATAAAAAAGAGTATTGGTCCATAAAAAAATGCAGTAAACTATTTATTCCCAAACTAATTGCTTATATATCACATTTTATATAAAGGCCGAACATAAAATCACGAGAGCGCCCGCTGTAATGTTCCCTAATTTCGTATATTTAAACGACGCATTGTTACAAAATGCACAGCGAATGATATTTTAATATAATTTTATGTATATTAAATAGATTCACCCTTCCGCCTACATAATGACAGGTTTTCGTCCGGGACAACTAAATTATGCTACATTTACCTCTTGTTCTTTGTACCTAACTTCAATTTGGACCACACGCAGAATACATTATTAATCTCACATACCCACAAATTTTTATCTACCCTTTTAAATTTGTTTAACCCTTACAATACTACAATATTAAAAAAGAAAATTCCAAATGTTTAATGCGATTTAAAAAAATCTGATATATGTACAGTCATACTTTTTAGTATTGTCTCCTCTACAAATTTTAAAACATTATAACAGCAGACAGACAAGCAAACTAGCAAGTACTTAAATAAATACAAATAATGCAAATGAAACACATGAAATAGAATTCAACGCGTGTTTGTTTACCTGTTTGATAGCGATTTATAATTTTATTGGAGTGACATTACTTTTAATTATAACTGTACATGTTGTACTTGGTGTTATGCTATTTATGTAATTAGATTAAAGTTTGTGGTCTGAAAAATTATATAAAGACGAATTTGTACTTTATAAAATATTATTTATGTTGTGTACTGCGGAATATAACATAAAAGTCTTTATTGTGTGATATACTACATTATTATGGGATTATATTACGTTGTTAGTCAGTACGTCTTTGTAGTCGGCAAGTAGAATAATGCAGAGACGACATTAGTGAAATTTTATTGCCGCATCTTCCCTGCTGAAGAAGTAAACAAAGTTAGAAAACGTAAACTAGTTTACCTATAATAAAACAATAGTTTCGAGTCGTGCAGTTTCGAATTTAATAAAGGCCATAATCGAGCTTGTAATGAACATGTTTTACGGTGGGGTTTAAATCACAGGGGGCCTTCAGTAAAAACAATAATTTGTTTTTATGTTTTTCAAATCTAAAATGTTTTAACGACTCCGGGCTTTTAAAAATTAAGTTATTAAATACGTTCGGTTTATACGACTTGTAAAACGGTTTCCTTACCGTGCGCGGGATAATTTATTATGACCCTTCGCCTAATTAGTCGTTTTTAACAAAATGTTTTAATTTTATTCGTTTCGAATTAATTTTACCTTGCGTCTGCCCTAAACGACCTTAAACAATGCACAATAAGTCCTGGACTACAGACGAGACGACGGACGTGCCCAACCCTACCCTTTTTTGACATTTGTATGCTCGCTCCTTTATATATAAACTTTATTAAAGTTACCTCGTTGGAACAGGAATATATGGGGTGATTTTTTATCAGACAAAGACACCTGTGGTTAACGGTAATAATTTCGAATGTTTTACAAGAAATAAAAAATTATTTTTTTCAGGCAAGCCATATCTACATAACCAGGTAGATACATAACAACGACGAGAAAATATAATTGCTTTTTTATATACGATTGGATCAGGAGAAAAAATTTAATCTTTTTAATTTTGAGATACCATCAACATGTATTTTAAATTGAATATTCACAGGCTCAAATTTAGATAGCAAAATCAATTTGTTTATGTTTAATACAACAAAATAGTTAACCATACGTCTTGTATGTCATATACAATGTGAAATGATTGAATCCGGTAGCTGTTGCTTTTCTTGTTTTTTCTGTACATAAAAAGTTTTATAAATACATAAGTCATATATCCTCTGGTAATTACAATTTTATTAGTTATTTGTCAATAAAATGGTGTTATTAAATAGTGATAATTTAAAACGGCTATTAATAAAAATGTCAAAAGCATAATGTGATACACGTAACAGATAACTGGAAACGTACACAATAAAATAAGAGATCGTTATAATGGCGTTTTAACGTGTTTTGTAGTAAATTAGTTATATAAATAAAGACCTCTTGGGTGTTCCATGCTGAAACCGTGACCGCAAGGTTACTATAGCAAATAAATCTCGGCATTACTACCCTACTGTACTGTTATGTGTGGTAAAGAATTCCAACAAGGGCGGCCCGCGCCTGTTTCTCGTACGAGCGATTACTAATCGTAAATTGTGGACCAGCTGGATGATTTTCAACACCAAGAGAAGACTTCCGCCGCACACAAATAAAATACACAGTTAACGTCATTATAAATCTCTAAATTATGGACTTTTGATGGATTAATTATGCTTTTCATTTTATTTGACAACAAACGGGTATAACTTTCTGTGAAAAAAATTAATTAATTTACAATTACATTAACAACTTACACAGTCAACAAACAAATCAAAATTTAATAAATAAAAAAAAAATTAAGGACACATTTCCAATAAACTGAGCTTAAAAATAACTTTACCTTTCAGTCAATAATTTACATTATTACAATACACACTTGGAAGCCCAAAGATAAAATCTTCTTTTCATTGCTTAATTTACAACGCTTCAACCAAAAAGTTGAAGTTTCAACAACCCCAAAGTGACATCAAATGTCATGTCTTGAAAGCTCACAATACAGATTGACAGTTCACTGACACATCAAAGATGAAACCAATACAAAATATACTCTGGGCATTTTAGAATGAAGTAAAAGAGCTTTTGTAATAGAATTAATGAGTTTGTGCCTCTTGTCGAAAAGTTAACAAAATCAAAACTTAATTATTAAAAAAAAATTAAGCTTAAAAATAACTTTACATTTCAGTTAATAATTTTAACGACTGCAAAGGAAAGAAAACATCAGCATGTAACGAGTGTTCATTCAAAAAAACGGTCAAGTATGCTGTAGCAGGCCTTTGTTGTGCATGTCGCGATTAACTTCATTTGAATTTCAACTTTGACAAGTTGACGGTTAAACCTAACCAACAAAACTCGAAAGCTCCTTCTGCAATTTCTTTTTCTAATATTTATACTTAATATAAATATTCGATAATAAAAGTTTCTTTTTGAAATGCCTTCGTTGAGTTAAAGTGAGGGTAGAAATGCAAGTGACGCTTCACGCTAGTCGTATGAAGAACCCTACGCTAGACGTTCAGAATAAATTCATGGCTATCTAGACCAAACCTGGGCATAAAATACGAGAAGAGCCAACTTGTAGTATCCCCCACCCATCGACGGTAACAATGAATCCATTAACAAACAAGTGTGATCACATAGAAGTTACAAAAAAGGTCCCTGTGTGATTGGTTGCTGAGATAACCGCGCAACTGATATCGCGAAGAAAGGGGATATACCCCGTCATGTTCCCCTACCATGCTAAGGTCTGATCTAGACCGTTTTTTTTAATTGAACACTCGTTACAAAATACATACACTTGGAGACCTAAAGCTACAATCTTCTTTTCATTGCTTAACTTGCAACGCTTCGACTAAAAAGTTCTTGAAATTTCAACAAAAGTTTCTCCAAAGTGACATGAAATCTCATGTCATGAAAGCTCACAGTACTGATTGACAGTTCACTGGCCGTCAAAGATGAAAGCAATATAAAATAAACTCTAGACATTCTAGAATGAAGCAGAAGAGCTTTTTTTGATAGAATTAATGAGTTTGAAGAACTGAGCTTAAGAATAACTTCAGTCAATAATTTTAACAAATGCAAACGAAAGAAAACACTTGGAGACCTAAAGTTACAATCTTCTTTTCATTGCTTAATTTGCAACGCATCAGCCAAAAAGTTTTTCAAGTTTCAACAACCCCAAAGTGACATGAAATGTCATGTTATGAAAGCTCACAATGTAGATTGACAGTTCACTGGCACATCAAAGATGAAAGCAATATAAAATATACACTGGGCATTCTAGGATGAAGCAGAAGAGCATTTGTAATAGAATTAATGAGTTTGTGCCTCATCGAATTGATTAACGAATAAAATTTTTCATAGATAATAGTAGTAATAGGATGAAGGATGATTCTAGGTTTTTGCCTAATTAATCCGATCCTGTGTGCGTACAAGACTAATAAAAGCGTCAGATTTAACGATATTTCAGCAGTACTCGAAGCAATTATTAAGTACCAATTACCATAAACGCTGTCTCAAGGTAAATGAGTATGAAAAATATTGAAAGAGAGAAAAAATGAAGATTTTAACTACGCCCTGAGGACAACACGATGTAAGTGCTTCCAACAATTACTAAATTCTGTGCTGTCTAGCTTGGAAATGATTGATATCATTTATGTAAACATAATGAAAAAGATCCGAGTTATTTGATGTAATGTGGGAGAGAATCACTCGCCAGGTTCGCTTAACAGCATTATTACGCTTTGTTACAAGTTACAAGTAATCGCACCGTAATCGCGTTGTTATTCTTAATAATCCATGACTTACGCTGTAAAACTGCGTTTCATTTATTATTTATCGACCCAGATACTTTGCGAGATTTATTGCCTCTATTATGCGATAAGAAATATATCTTATAGTTGGCAAAATACTTGCTAGGTGTTGTAATAAATAAAGTGGCAAAGTGCCTTAATAGAAAATATTTTATTATACCTACTCTATTAATATAATTGATCATTAAGCTGTGTGTCAGTACCATTCAGGAAACAAATATATTTCATTCAATAATACAGTAACGCTAACTGCAATAAATCACAATATTTTATTACCGTGTGACTTACGGTGGAAGAAATTTCTTACCAACTAAATAAATGAAGCCACATGTTACTAACGAACCCATTAAAAAACTAAATATAAAAATTTCTCTAGATTTAAACTAATTTTATTACTTGAAAATCAAAGAAGAAACTCCCTCTTTATTTGCAGTTTGAAATGCAATCTTATTTTTGAATTTCGCGGACCTGTTTTAATTCTGAATCGATTATCCTCACGTTTCCGATTTCCGTGAATCTTCCTGGTTTTCCCATTGTAATTAAAATTTATGTGAATTTTGTAAGCCTGTTTTTATTCCGAATCAAATACACCTGGTTTATAAATCCTGGAAAAAGCTTCATTAAACGAGTTTTCCGGTTGATATTTGAAAAGCTCGACGAACAATCCGTATTAAAATATTGTACATATCGGTACAAATTAGTTTATACTTTTATAGTCAAAATAATAAATGTAACAAATATGTAACAACGGCGACACTGGTTATAATTTGTGTTAATTGGTGCTGTTGCACAACGGACTATTAAAGCGAGATTGAAATTAATTTTCCACCGACTGGAATACGCACCGATTTATTACAACAGTTGATTCCTGTTTTGTTGAATCCTTGTTTGTCTCACACCGTACTCGCTGTTAATGTTTTCAGACGTACAAACCATTTAGATAATTTGCTTCGTGTCTTTAATGCCTAATCAAATTATTTACCGCACTAGAACTCAAGTGCATAGAAAGACTCAAGTGTGATCATTACTGGTGCGTTTGTTCCAAGTTCTGTTAGTCCTCATTTCCGGTTGATTATTACTTACCAGAAAAAGACTTTCGAATATGTGACTCATGTCTGCTTTCCAGTTAATTAATCATAATTATAATTATTATTATTATATCACACTCATAACGTGGCGTAGGTTTAATAAACTGTTTCCTGAAAATGAAACCAGATTTTTTTTTTTCAGATTGTAATTAAGAATGATTAGACTCTAATCAATATAATGTCAAGTCTGCGACGAAGTAATTTTTTTCTTTGTATACTCACTGGGAGAACTTAATTACAGCTACTGGTAAACAAGCAATGTCATTGAATTCCGCACATAATTAAAAGCCGCCGTAAATAATTTTATCAGTAATTACTCTGGTCGTGCACCAACGCATCAGGCTCCTGAAATTCGTCACATTTCCACTGAAAACTCGTTAATAAGCAGTCGTCAACAGCCAACTTCGACGCAAATAATAATAATAGATATGGTGGTATACGTCAGCGTGCATCTGTCTGGGACCATTCCCTTTCACGTTGTGGTATTGGAAATGGTGGTTCGCAACCACCTAATTAATGTAACGTCACTTGGAAAATATGTCGTAATGAATACTCCTCAGTAGACAGCTTTAAAAAAAGCAGAATTTGTCGAGACGCTCTTAGAATTATTATTATTAGGAGAAACTCGACTTTAGGAAAACACAAATTACTTTCTAAAAAAAAAAACGAATGAGATTCCATCTTGAAGTTACAAGGCAAACAAACTTGATGATTTAGCACAATTAATGATAGAATTAACACTGCTGGTTGTTTTCATCTGAAATCCTGAAAGCTGTCTCAAACAGAATTCTTTTTGCGTTCTATTTAGTATTTGTCATAATTTTAATTTTCCTGGCATATTATTATTTTTTGTCTTATTTATTAGGAATAGTAAAATTGTTTAGCGAAGTAACTTTCTATGTTTAGGAAAAGTGGACGATTTTCGAAATACTCTCAGTTATTCATTGTATCACTTTTCTTGTTGCTTCTCCACCTCCCTTATCCGTATAAGTGCTCGTAGCACTTTGTTTTAATATTTCCAGTTGGCTTAGTTTATATATTTGAAAGCCGAGTTTGGCTATATGTACATACATATTTTGATATGTTTATGTTTAAAAAAAAAATTGTTGTTAAATGTAGAGCGGTGTGTTCTTTTTTGAGTATAAAATACGTGTAATTTCAATGTAAATCAATGTATTTTTTAACAAGTTTCACGGTTGCAAAGCGAGTACCATAAATTGTCTTAAGTATTCCATTGTAATTAAAGTTTTTTATTTCGTTTAGATACGTGCTTGCAGTTTTCATCCCACGTTGCGTTTCAGATGAATTTTTATAAGGTATTTTGACACTATGATGTACTCCAACCCTGAAGCAATGCGCCAGCCTTTATTATATTTCCAATAGGATGTATACGCGTGTTGCATCACTTTTTATAATTGCTAATAAGATTGATGGACGTTTAAAATACGCGAACGGGTATACGTTTCAGCATCTTCGCCGAAATTATAACCTATCATCGCGCTCCCTTTGTTCACCGTTATACATTTTAAACTTTATTATGTAAAAATGAGGCTTATTCGTTGTGAATATAAACAATATTCAAATTAGGTTTTATTTTGGGATGGGCACTGATCATGATCGCTTTCTATTGTGCTACTGCCAGATTCTTTATCCCGTCAAGATAGATGATGATATAACTAATCAGCTTTACCCCCAAATAGAACTCGGCCTTCAAGGAAAGTGTAAAGCTTTTATATTTTCAGGAATTTTTACACAGCGGTGGTATCAAAGTTTTTTTTTTGTCCTTAATGAATGGCTTCTCTGTTTTTAAAAACTTCCAACTTCGCAACGGGTTCTAAAGCATTACGAATAAAATATAATAAAAGTTTTTAATTTTGAACAAAACTTTTAAAATCACTTATGCCCTATGAATGAACGAATTGTTTCTATTCAGGTACGTTTTAAAATTCATCGTACAAAAAGGCTTTTAAAATCGCACGTTTCGAAATAAATTCGGATTTTGTATTAACGAAGTAAAGGACGAAATTCTACAGGTTATAATTCATCTCGCGCCCAAACATAACAATAAGGAAAGATGAATTAAATGAAATCTTGCGTAAAATCATATCTGGAGACAGACCAAATGAACTGGAACACGAACGACATTAAGAAAAGATTCCTCCTGTGTATATACATGTTACATTTCGGTTCTCTATTTTTTTACGTCGTAAATCGAATTTGTCTATGTTATTTTTAACGAAAGAAATCCGAATCGCTTGTTTATTTTTTAATAAATTGGAAAATCCCTGCGTCGCAGCTGGATATTTATTTACAAAGGAGAAAATAATCATGTGAAACAATGATGTAGTAGAAATTGTATTTTGTGACATTAACAGAATTTATGATTTCCGTTACCGGAGGAATAAAGCATGCCCATCTAAATGATAAACAATGAATCAATTTATAATTTATTTTGAAACGATAAGGGTATTTCAATCGACTGAAATATACACACATCAACGGGGGGGCGGGGGTTGTTTATTGTTTAAATGCATTTTATTCACAGAGTAGTTTAATGATAATAAATACATATCCGAATCATTCAATGTCCATCTTGGTTAAATTTAATACCTGAGAGTGACAACAAAATTACGAACGGTAAATTGTAAGCGATTTAATTTGCGGAATAATTAAGCTCGGACAAAATCATTTGCGGGAATAAATTAAAACATCGATATGTTCGTTAGTCTTTCATATTCAACTAATTATCGACTAATTTAAATTAATTACGGCTTCTGAAAATCGCATCGAAATTTTTCTTTTTGTGTTCGAAAATTATATTTATGACAGTAATAAAAACGTAGCCTTTGTTTAATCACCATAAACGATTTATTTCGGTACTCCCTTGAGCAACCTCCCTACATAATAAATGAAGGACCACTTCACGCCACCTGCTCGTCCCACAACCTACTTACAGTCAATTAAAATTTTTGTATTTTATTCTGATGGCTTTGAATTTTAAATAACGATCGCACGACACATCGCCTCTTTTACATGTGATAACTGTTTAAATACCTCAATTTTTTAAGTTGCATCGGCATTAACATTTAAACTAACACATGTTTAAGATAATTTTCATTACTTTATTTATACTTACGTACTATTGGCAAAAGTTAGTTTTCTAATACAAATTAATTCAAGTTTTGGAGTTAGGTATAAAGCGTTTCAAAGTATCTGAAACATCACATCAAGTGAAATATTTTATGAGTTTCAAATATTGTGAAACACTGTAGAAGGTATCCTTTGCTTGTTCTTCTAATTTCAACCATTTCTTGTTATAAGTGAATATATGATGATGATACTATAACCAACAACAAATAACAGGTAATATTTGAGGTCCACATCCATCATTCTTAAATAAATTCATAATCCTATTTACAATAGTATTCTATTAGACAAGATATACAGGGTGCTGCATTTTTAAACGCAACATAGGAGATTCCATGTTAATTTAAAGTTACACATTCGAATATTGGCTTCCTCAATTATTTTACAACAAAATTCTATTCAGGTTTTTTTAAAGTACTCTTCAAGATGAATCTGCTTGTTAAGTTTGAGAATTTTTCAAACGCTGAGTTTTAAGATATTTAAAACAATATTCTGTAACTAAATTCAATTTATACCAAAGTATCAAATCAGCACAGCATTGATCAATGATAGTGAACACTGGACAGATAATTAATAAATACTCGTTTAAAAAAAATGATATAATAAATTACTGAAAAAGTTTCTTCTATCATTTTTTTTTCAAAAATGACTATTTATTAATTATATACATGTCAGTAAATGTTAAAATAAATTACTGAAGAAGTTTTTTCTAACATTTACTGATCACGGCCGTGCTGATAGTTTGGAATAAATTGAATTTCGTTACTGATCTTCTTTAAATATCTCGAAAATTTGGGAACGATAAATTCTCAAACTTCACAGACAGATTCATCTTGAAGAGCACTTTAAAAAACCTCAATGGAATTTTGTTGGAAAATAATTAGGGAAACCAATATTCGCACACCTTTAAATTAACAGGGGATTTCCTATGTTGCGTTTCAAAACGCAGCACCCTGTGTACGAAACTGTCCATCTATTCATCGACTGATGGGAAAATTAAGAAGAAAAAAATAAACCTTGGAATATACATACTTTTGTGTGGTGAAAAAAGGCGTTGTTTGTTTTTACGTTTTATCGATTGAACAGGAGCACCTTATATTGCTGTTTAAGAACCTAAAAGCGTGACAATTTTGTTTGGATGCAGGTGTTATGTGCCAACGCAGTGTTAGTATTAACATTTATACATAATGTTCAAGTTGTATGCATAACAAGGAGTGGTTCATCCTTCTCGATGAAAACTAGGAAGGTGTATACAACAATAAAAAAAAATTTATATGGTAACGAGCGTACAAATTAATTAGATTGAAACGGTTTTAGTATTGAATGTGTTTTTCGATAAGTCGATCCCTGAAATTGAATACATATAAAGCATAGAAGCTCAGCTGGAATAGATCACACGAAGAACTATATATCTCACGTAGTATCGTTGTTCTACCCACGAAAACTTCCCTAACATGGAAAAAGCCTTTTTGGGATTTTTACCAAACACAGTTCACAATAGAATGGAATATATTTTAATGCTTTGTTACTACAATTCTGTTTTTCTCTCACGAGTTATAAAACAAATTGCTTGTATACGTCTGTGATTATCTCCTTCAAGACAAATTAAATTACTTAATTCCAGACTAGAGTATTTATGTTTTATCGAAAGGTTTAATTACATTTAGTTAATTAGCTTTGAAAAACGATAATTAGTAAAATAAACAGAGATAATTGGGCGTTGTTTTGATACGAATTGTGGATGAAACGGAAAAAGTCCGAATTTATTGTTTGTTTTCTTGATTCTATTTTCGTTCTAAATCAAACAAATTTAAGAAGACGTCGAATAAATTAGATTTTGATTTAATTCACGTTTCAATTAATTATGCTGGCCACATTAACTACAATATGACACGGCTTTCAAAATCCTGTCATGGTGTTAGGTTACAGTTGTAGTTCATGGTGGTGAAGAATTGTGCCTGTTGTCAACATCCAAGCGATGATTCTAACCGCACCTGCTACGATTGAGATATATGTCAGATATAAAAAGAACGATGTCATCCAGACTTAGCATATATATGTGTTTCATTATAACCAATAAACTGGTTAGGGTTAGGTCGACTGTTTGGAAGCGGTCGCATGGGGAGTTCCTTTGTACTTAAACGACCATCATTTTGAACGATTTGATGGAATTACATATTGTCAAGTCAGGATGCTTTATTTATTCATATTTTCTTAATACCCGATTTTATCTCTCCACAATTACTAAACTCATTTGGGCAGGTTGAATATCGAATGGTAATATAAACAGCGTGATTTTCGACGATGAATTAATAGTTGTAATAATTAAAAGATTAAACTCCGCGCGATAAATCTATTAACCGTACTGAGATATACGAGGAAATAAATTTCATTTAATTAATAGTTCTGTTGCACTAGTGAATAAATATATCAAAATGTGTTGGCCACCATCCGAATATGTTCGTTTTAAGTATCTGGCAAATTTGTTACGTAAATTAATTAAATTTAAAGCAGAGGTTCCCAACGGGGTCGATACTAACCCCCAAGGGATCGATGAAGACTTGAAAACGGTCGATGAACCTGCGGGGGGCGATAGGAGATCAAAGAAGCTCTAGGGATCATTTGAAGGTCCCCTTAAGAAATCTGAAGAAAATATTTACTTATTAAATATATTCAATTTTTCTTAAGACTACAATAAACCTTTTAAGGAGGATCAGTCTTAAAATATTAAAAATCGATTAAAATAGTTTTGGTCAACAAATGACGCCTGAACTAATTCCTTTTTACTTTACAATTTAATTTTCATATGTTATGTTAAATAAAAAGGTATGTAGGAAGCTTTCATTTTTGATCAAGAGATGGCGCTCTAAATAATGGCATTACATCTTGAGGAAGATGAAATGCTGTTAGGAGGAAATTCGGTTAAAAGTGTTTCCCTATTTGGTCAAGAGATTGCGCTTTTAATTAATAATATAATTCCTGCTACGCCTTGAATTTTGTTTTGCAATTTAATACATATTGATAAAAATATTGCAAATAATATAAAAATAAATACGATATTCTGCTATTTTAAATAATTGGAATTAAATTTTGGTCAAGGGATTCCGCCGTAAATAATCCCAACATATTTTGATTTCATATTTTCAATTAAATTTTTAAATTAAAGTCATTGCGAAGATCGAAGGTGAGCACGCAAGCAGAAATTTGATTAAAATCGATCAAGAGATGGCGTTTTGAATAACTGTTGTCATGTCCTGATTTCTTCCAATTTAATTTTGCTAAAAAAATCAAGAAATTTTGTTGGAAATCGTTTTTGATTGCAGTGAATCTCTCGAGCAGCCTCTGCACAGCTGTTTCAGCTCTATTTGGGGCTTCATCTGCAGAAGTCTAGCTCTAGAGTTCCACTGCAAACCCAAACGATTCGACCAAGATTAATCCCAAGTGGAACTTTCGAGCGACGCTTCTGCTGATGAAGCCCCAAATAGGGCTGTTTCAGCTCTATTTGGGGCTTCATCTGCAGAAGTCTAGCTCTAGAGTTCCACTGCAAACCCAAACGATTCGACCAAGGTTAATCGCAAGTGGAACTTTTGAGCGACGCTTCTGCTGATGAAGCCCCAAATAGGGCTGAAACAGCTGTACAGGGGCTGCTCGAGAGATTCACTGCAATCAAAAACGATTTGCAACCATTTTTTTTTAACTTTCTTTATGCTTTGACAGCAAGCATGGTCGCCTTGCATGAGATGACTTATTATGTAGCAAACTGGCTTCAATTTGTCAATGCTATTGCAATGTCAGGCCAAAAAGCAATCGTAGGATGTCGCTGTTTAAACTGTTCATTAAAAAAATATCATTGAAATCGACTTTTTTAAAACATTAAACTGACACTGTTAAAATTAGAAAGAACACTCAATGTTCCATAGCTTCGTCAAACAATAATGAAACGTTGTGCACCCTTTCCAATTTTAACAGTGTCTGTTTAAAGTTTAAAAACTAGTTTTTTTTTTTTAAATTATCATATATGTAGTATAAAAATAAACACGATATCCTGCTGGTTGAATTCTTGGCTTCCGGTTGGAATCGCGTGTCTCGAATTTCTTCTACTGCCGACGTTTCATTCTGGACTGCAGAAGAACTTCCTAAGGGCTGCTGCTGCTCAGTCTCAACAACTTACAAGAAGCAGCAGTAAGACCAGCAGCAGCGGCAGTACCACCACCACCAGCAGCAGCACTCCTGAAGAAGTTCTTCTGCAATGGAGAACGAAACGTCGGCAGTAGAAGAAATTCAAGACACGCGATTCCAACCGGAAGCCAAGAATTCAATCTTGGACGACGCGACGGCCGCGAAAGCCTTCAAGTTAAACGATATCCTGCTGTCTGAAATTGTATTTAATTACCTTTCATTTTTGGTCATGAGATGGCGCTCTAACTAATCCCATCACATGGCCATTTTGAATTTTCTCTTCTGAAATTCCAACTATTGCAAAATTTTGTTCGCGAAGATGATATGCAGTGTACAGAAAATTCGATTAAAACAGTTTTCAATTTTGGAATTTCAACAGATGGCGCTCAATTGTGAACAACAGATGGCGCTGTGAATGATTTACGCGCGTAGATGTTACGTTTTCTATATAAAGAAAGTGTTTCTATTGAGAATATAAAGACGGAACCGCCCTGTTGACTTTAGTAGTAGTTTACTGTTAAGGTAAACAGATGGCGCCACAAACAGTTCAATATGACGTGCTTATTTACTGGGACTAGAGAACTTTTCTTAACCAACTTGATCTGAAAGTAGTTGTTTTTATCGCGTAAGTTGTTGATGTTCACTATTATTCTAGAAATGCTCTTTTCGTAAACGAACGAATTCTTCTTCACTTGTGAAGAGAAGCTATCAATCGATAACGAAACGTTGAGAGCTCTTTCCATTTTTAATAGTGTCCGGTTAAAGTTTTCTGTTTTCTTACAAGTTTCATCAGACAAGAGTCGACTTTATTTATGAATTCTTCTTCATTCAGTACGGAGTTAGAAGAAGAAAAAAAAAACGATTGAACACCGTGGCATTGTGAAACCATGTCAAACTGATAACGAAGGTATTTTTTTGCCCTAATTCAAGAATTTTTTTTTAACTCGCGTACAGGGTGTTTATAAACAAAGTTCTAAAATTTGAAGAAAAAAAACGTAATTTTAATTTTATTCCTATAATATCGTTTTAGAGTTACGGAAATAATTATTAAAGCTTGAAATGGTGGAAAGAGGGGGTAGATGAATATTTTCTTTTATTCTGTTGAGAAAATCTCTATTTTAAAGAAATCTTGTACATTTGAAATGCCTTAATAGCAAATAAAGTAAAAAAAAGAATACAATACGAATTCATTCGTTCTTTGCAGCGCTGAAAGATTAAATAAAATCTTCGGCGGCTCTTGTCTGAAAATAATAAAATTTACACGTTTTACAGCAATAAAGATAAGAAAATTTACAACATTACAAAGCTAAATTTAATTATTTTTATTGTCGGACTCGGACTTAATTTATTTGTGGGTTCTAATCTTTTTTTTTTTCTTTAAGAAATAGGTTAGTGATGGCTCTGCATTCTACATAGTATAAAGAATGCTGAACACCACCCACGGGTTATCTCAGGCAGCAGGGTCTTAAAAAATCTTCCGCTCCATGTACTCTATGCTAACTAACAAAAAAAACTTGTTACCTTGAAACGTAATGCTCACCACAAAGAATTATGGATAAATAAAACCGCAAATAGTAGTTTCACAGCTGCACCAATTGCTATATAACTTTCTTGTTTTTTTTTTTTATAATTCTTTTATAACTTTTACAGTTTTGCTTTGCGCAATCGGGTCAATAAATTAGCATAGTGAGAAGGAATTAATTAAAAACTAAACAGCAGCAACTCTAAGGCAACTCATTTATCGAAATAAAATTGGAAATCCTCCGAGTATTTATAATTAATTTTGAGGATATAAAAAAGTTCGTCCATTTTAAACTTACACTCGCGTATACAACATAATAAACCGAGAATTAAATATTGGTCTGTTATGTAGATATTGTAGAGCGCGCGGACGTTTTGTCCGTTTATTTTCGCATTACAACTTACAACCGTCTGTAAAAGTTTTGTTTTAATATTTTATTTGAACAGGAAGTACGAAAAATGTGGTCGCACGTATGAGATTTGCGTTCCGCTCAAGAAAGCAAACGAAGAATTTTATGGACAAGCGTCTCTTTGTTTACCAGGAAGAGCTTTAAACAAAAGAAAGTTGAATATCTATAACTAATTTAAATTTATTGTTCTCCGCTTTCTTATTATGGTATGACGTAGCTTTAATTTAAATATAGTAATAAGCTTGTAAAGTTATTACTGACGTCAGTTTGCGTGGTTAATAAATTAATGACGTTTTTGTTTTGCTTCGCAGGCAGCGTGGCACGATTTGAATTTTACTTAAGGAAAAAATATATTTCCACGTTATTATTATGATTATACAATATCTTAAAATAACGAGGAATACATTTGAATGTCAAGGATAGTGAATCACTTGATCAGTTTGTATTTAAAAGTATAATAGTACCGGTTGTTTTTAAGTAGTTAGTTTTTTCTGCAATGACATTGTTGTTATTAGGGCAAGTTATCCCACGCACCTTATGAGTAATCTAATGTCATGCAAAAGCGAATAAGATATATATTTAAAGGCTACCTCGTCGACAGTTTGCCTAGAATTAAAAGACTGATAAATCCCTTCCAATTACGAAAATAACACGAGAGTCGATTTCGTCCATTTCTGTCAATGTGTATAATCCATTTAAATATTAATTAATTCGTTAAATAAATGGGATTAAAATCTTGATATGTAAATTTGTCAACATATGTCAATTAAGTAGTTTGCCGGTTTTATTATTTAATTTATTTTCTTCGGCCAATCAATTTATTCTTCCCAACTCGCGCATTCCCTTCTTATTATCAATCCATAACGGTCTGTTAAATAAAAACAGTCAAATAAAGTAAATACCCGCCCGTGTTTATTTTATTCATACCAAGTAGCTTTTATTGTAACGAAAGTGGTATGGCCGGTTGAAGTATTTAATAATTATTATCGAATCTACCTCATAAAGTTGAAGCCGGTGTTGTAAACGTCACATAAAATTCTCTAAATCGTACCATATGGTTCAACTAAAATTTGAGTGTATACAAAAGCTAAGAGTTGTTACGATGAAAACTATATTTTTAAATGGTACGCATTAGAATACATTATTTCAACCGCCAAACAAACATAAAATATCCTCGCCAAATAGAACGTTTTCAAACAACTTCTCTCTAACAAAATAACAATCGAATAAAATGCCTATTTCGAAACTCTACTACTAAAAATATTGTTGTTTAAAACGAAACGCGCAATCATTTATATACACTTTCAGAAGATATCTTCATCCCACGAATTCTCTTTTACCACAAACTAGGTATAACCTGCAACAAAAGTTATTTTAGAAAGCACTTACGCACACCGCTTCTTTATTCCTTCTATAAAGCAAAAGAATCTCATTTCTTTTACTGTCAAATGAACACCAACATGTTGATTTATCCCCCTTCAAGCAGGTGAATACATTGTCAGAAAAAATACACAAATAATTTATTACGAGAAAGTAGTTGTATCAAAAATTAATTTTCTTAATTTTAAAACTTGTCAGTCGTGCACCCATAATTCTTTTTAACCCCCAAGTGCCGCAAAATTATTATCGGAAATTTAAAGAGAGTTAATTTAAAAAATCATAAATCCCGGCAGTCAATTAGCTTGGCATATACATATATTTTCATTAATTAGGTAGGTATGAAGTTCTGATGACATTGTCACGCTTTGCAATATTGCATATTGGGTTAGGAAGCTCTGCATCAAATGTAGAACAGGAACTCATCAGTTGCGTTCAAATTTAATATGAGAAAATTCAGCTTGAATATTCTCTCATTTCGCCAAGTAAATTTCACAAAGGTGAAATCACTTTCTTATTTCTTTTTTCCAACTAAAATAAACTTGACCCATATTTTCTTGCGTGGGTATTTATAAATGATGATTTAATTTATTGTGAAGGCGCTTCAAATTGTTTACTGTTGAGCTTGGGTGTGCCACTTAATCAATACAGTAGGGTTTATTTTAATAGGGCACGTGGGTAGTAAGTGTTTTTAGCAAATAATGACTATATCGATTTTTCTTTAGGAGTTTGATAGAAACGCATAAATTTTATTACAATTAAATTGACCTTATGTGAAACTACCTTTCTTGAGTAATTCTTGGCCGGTAGGTGTGCTTAGAACTGCTAGTATGTAAGACTAATCAGCCTACACTTGATTTCCACGTAGGCGGAGTTGACGCCTGGCCGACGACTGCTGCAAGATTATTCCAATTTCATCAATAAGAATGCTATCTTATCTTGAAGTTTTTGAACGGTGCCTTCCTTCAAAAGAATTTTAACAATATTCCCGATGCTACCATGTGTTAATTTCTTTACAGGTTACCTGCATTAGTGTAATCTTAATTTGGCTTAAAATGCTTGATAATTTTATAATGGAACTTAAATTTCTTTATACACATCACTTCATGTATATATTTTTTTTCTTTTTTACTTTTTCCCCCTTTTATTCTGCCCCATCGCATCGTTGCAACTTCATTTACTTCAAAAAAAAAAAAATAACAGAAAAAATTAATCGGACCCACTTAAATTAACATAAACATTTTTAAGCTTTCTCTTTCTAGTTAACGACCACTGTGAATAAATTTTATTTTGTGACGCGATTTTGTATCATTCAGTCTTAACATAAACGTACATCGTCCATATTTGCTCATAATAATATCAATTAATACCTTTTTACCAAACAGAAGCAGAGACCGACCCACCAGAGCCTACTAAAGACAGGCTACATTTCTTGAGTGGGGGCAGCTCGGATACCAAACTCGCAGATTGAGTTGTTCTACCCTCCAAATCTAGCCTGTCTTTGTAGAAGCAGTAGGCAATGTGCTCTCGATAAATGTTTCGATCCTAATATAATCAGAGTAAATAGAAATTTAAATTACAATTAAAAATGTAATGTATATATGTATAGAGTTTGGTTGAAGTACAAGTGGAGAATCATTAAGTAATATTAGTTTTAGGTATTTTACAATAACATCAGATAAAGCTTATTAGAGTCGGTATGAAATAAAAGGCCGAACGTTATTTTCAAAGCGTGGTGTCATGTTTAAAATAATTAAGTTACAATCAGATGCTTTAAATAATGCAGTATAACATTGAAGCCAGAACATTTAAGATGCTTTATCGCCTCTATACATACATTCAAGCTCGTAGAGGTGCGTGCTTACAGAGTCGGACAAATCGTCCAATATAAATTAAAATGGCTCGCATTTTACATAAATAACTTGCAATATGCACATAAAATAAAACTTTCATCCAGGTAGGACGGGGTATTTTATGAATATAACCGGGGTAGAATACTTTGCGTAGTTTATGCGAGTACGCACACATGCTGGCGATTTAAAACAAATTAATTAAAGCTAAAGCGTGAATTATAGCGAATTAATATTTAAAATTTAAATGAGGCGAAAAGATAGAAAATCATTTTGTGTAACCAGGCCTTTTACATGCCCGCTTTTGACATCAAGTGTCTTAACAACTGTAATTAACTCGGGGCATTTAGTACTCTAAAAGAATCGGTTGTTCCGTTTTTTATTTATTTATTTTATTTTATGAGGAATGTAATGAATATAAAGGCGGAATCATTTTTCTTTGTTTCGTCTCAGACATAACAGCCAACGTCATTAATAAGAATGATTAAAAGCAGTAAGAGCGGGCAAGTTTGTATTATTATTATTATTATTATTTTTTTCTTTCTTCTCTTTCATTCGAGCGCAAAACTTTCCCACTTAATTAATATTAAATATTGGCGGGTGTTTTCGGGATTAAGATTTAACTTTACGACGAGAATGAGACGTTTTTCGCGACGTCATCATTAAAATACACTCACCGTTCACGTTCGATAGAAAAACACCTTCGAATTTGTTTCGAAAAGAACAGTTTACAACGACGCGCGGTCGATATATGTAAAGAACTTTGTAAATCTTGCCGGAAAAGAAATAAAATTCCTCGCTGCTGGAACATAACTTTGTTCGTTTTATTTCTTCACACGACTATAAAAATTAGATTAAATCAAAAACAGATTTAACTGTTGTACAAAATAATTCTTCTACAGGTTGTTTTTTTTTTTTTGATAAGAGAATTTTAAATTTTAAATTGTTAGAATGGGTTGTTGAGGTACATAGGTACCTACTAATACCCATTACATTGTTGACTGGAGGAGAACGTGATTTTACTACATCAATGTAGAATTAGTGTCGGCCAGAATGTTCTCGCTTACTTGAAGAAAAGCAAATGTGTAATTTTAAAATACCTTTAGGATATCTCAAGAAGTACAACATTATAATACGCGTCGACCGACCTTGTCGAGATCTTATTATAGTTTTCGCACCGGTTGTCATACAAAACAAGTCACCTGAGCTGCATATATTCGAGCGCAGTAATGATTTATTTATACAAATAACTTAAAATAATGGCCGTCAACCAAGCGTTACAAATTTTACTATTATATTATTTTGTATGCACGTACAAGATTCCGGTTTGCTTTCACTAGAAACGAATCGTGTTAGACTATATATAACATTATTTTCCACTGAAATTAAATTACATACATTTTGGCTTCCTTAACTTTAACACACATTTTAATAAACAGAGGGTATTTTGTACATGATATTAAAATTTCAAACTGGAATCTACACGGTTATAAAACAAATGCAATCGTATGTACACCTGCCCTGGTTATGAATAACATGGGGTGTTTCCGAATTTAATCCTTTTTTTTTGGTGAGCCAAGCGTGAGAGGCGTTAAAACCGTCTGTAGTAAACAGTTGTTCAAACAGTTGTTACAAATACAAGCCATTAAATTGAGTAGTAGGTATATTCTGATGAAGCCTGTGATGTTGTTTGCACGCATCGAAAGCATCTAGACTAAGCAAAGTATAAATCCGTAGGTGTACCACCAGATATGTCATGTGATGTGTGTTCGTCACGCCTAGAATACCAAATGGACAGACAATTCAGGACCAAACTGCAACCTAAGGCGAATGCAGTTAAATTTACACAATACAAAATATGCAAAAATTTCGCAGATGGCACTTTCTAAACGCACACTCACAGATGGCTGTCGTCGACGTTCACACCTAAACACGTTTTACCTTATCTGCACCACTTCACGCTTCTCGTTAAACCGACTTTTGAAGAACATTTAATCTTTATTTATTGATAATTTTTCAAGATATTCTTGCCTTAAAGCAGTTAACTTAACTATAACGATGTTATTCTCACACATAAATACGCACCATATTAACAAAACTGTTACAATAAATTATGCTTATTATGTAGAGCATACGATAAAGGCATTTACAACTCAAAATATAATGCATGCGTCCTTGATTTCTTTATTTACATTTAAACTCATTATAAAAAATAACTAAAAAAAAAAATCCAATACGTACCAATAAAATTTAATGCCTTCGGAGAGGGCTGAAATTAATTTGTAAGATACGCAATGCAAAATAACGTTTGGAGGCAGAAAAACAACATACTGCTTGAAGTCTTTGACTTTAGCCAATAGTCATTTCTATGCGTTTGATTGAAAGAAATGGGTACAGTGTACGTAGTGCAGTTGCTTCGATGTAAGTCAGAAAACGCTATTCCTACAACTATAAGAATAGTGTCTGTGAACCAGCCACAACTATATTGTGGTGAATCTGTCATAAGTTCATGCGCAAGAGCATACGCGCAGATATATGAGTACTAGTATGAATGCTTTCTTTGACTCACAAAATCGCAACATTACGCGTTCAGATTCAAAGAGAGACGGAATTAATCCTCACTGACCGTAAAATTTCAATCCTGATCGGTAATCTCCTTTCTCCTTTGAATCTTAATATTTTTAAGACTCCTTTGGATTGAACTGCAGTTATTTACAGACGAATTGTCAATCAATAATTCAAATTTGAGGTGTTTTGTTGCAACAACTACGGAATCCAGACGCAAACTATTCAAACTTAAAATTTTAAGCGAAAAAAAACAGCTTAAGTGTGTAATAATATTCTAATTCATAATCTACACGTATTGCTATATATTGTCCGGCTGGTAGCTCTCTTTGTTGTCGTTGCTGCTCAAAATTTTGGGTTCTGAAACCTTCCAACTCTTATCTTCAGATGACCAAAAGACTTGTTGACTTTACACGCGTGAGAACCCCGGAGTAAATCATTACTCCAAGTTCGCACCTCTTGTGTGAATTCAACTTTCGCTTACGCACAATGATGCCCGCAATGAACTCAGAATCCCGTTTTTAAATTGCTTGGTTTAATAATTCGTTAAAGTGCTGAAGGCATATCGAATCACAAGGAGTGACGGCTTGCGCCAAGCCACAGTTCATTATCATATTTAAAATTTTGGACTTAATTTTATTTTATCCAAACTGCATTGTGATGTCCTAGCTCCAAATCCAGTTGTTGTTCCTCACTCAATAAAATTCACTTCATACATTTAATACAATACATTTTTAATTAACATCTTAACGTTTTCTAAACTAAAATTTCTTTCAGGTCTATTTTCCTTGCTGAACTAAATATCACAGCAATATGTTGTGAAATGTGATCATAATCAAGATTGAAGTGATGTTATTGAACACGAGCTAAAGTAAAGTAAAAGTCTTCAATCGGCATGGGCTTGAATTACTAAAGAAGGAAACTAAAAACCTTTTACCTATATCAGAGCTAACATGTCCAATGGTCAATGAAGAAAAATATTAGCTTTGTTCGTACTCAATTTAGAACTATAGTACTCATGCGCTCTTGCTAAAAATGGTATCTGTGTATTCAACAACGCAGAACGCATAAACAGTACAGTTCCGAACTGATTTAGAACTGTGTAGGAACAAAACTAATATAAACAGGCTCAACGATCAAGAAAGAGTTTGTTTATAGTGCTCATGCGCTCTTGCTAAAAATGGTGCCTGTGTATTCAGCAAGAACGCATAAGCAGTACAGTTCTGAACTGACTTAGAAATGTGTAGGAACAAAGCTAATATAAACAGGTTCAACCATCAAGAAAGAGTTTGTTTATAGTGCTCATGCGCTCTTGCTAAAAATGCTGTCTGTGTATTAAGCAAGAACGCATAAGCAGTACGGTTCTGACCTGATCTAGAAATTTGTAGGAACAGAGCTAATATAAACGGGTTCAACGATCAAGAAAGAGTTTGTTTATAGTGTTCATGCGCTCTTGCTAAAAATGCTGTCTGTGTATTCAGCAAGAACGCATAAGCAGTATGATTCTGAACTGATTTTGAAATGTGTAGGAACAAAGCTAATACAAACAGGTTCAATGATCAAGAAAGAGTTTGTTTCAAGTTTAAATTTTCTGTATGTATACCTTTAGGAGGGATTTAAAAATATGCAAAATATTCTTTAATTTTACTAAATA
The DNA here is from genome assembly GCA_036172665.1 of Prosopocoilus inquinatus. Lineage (NCBI taxonomy): Eukaryota > Metazoa > Arthropoda > Insecta > Coleoptera > Lucanidae > Prosopocoilus > Prosopocoilus inquinatus. The sequence goes on along the minus strand of CM069880.1, from coordinate 12,828,428 downwards.
CGAAAGAAATTATTGAAATGTCTAATAAATGAAAATCGTTCCGTTGTCAATTTGTACGAAAACTGTAAAAGATTTGTATAATTAATTCGAAACCGTTAATCTTGATTTCAGTCGAATAAAAAAAAAGTTATTTTCTCCTGGTTTTAAAGGTGCACTTAAATTTAGTTCGCGTTAATGAAACTGAATGAAAGTGTCCCAGGTTTTATCGTCTAGCATCGTTACGTTTGATACAGAATTAGAATTCGAAATCAGGTTTTAAACAACATAAGAGCTTAATTATAAAAATGACGGCGACATCGCGACGCCTGGCAATTGATAGCTTAAGATTATTTATATTTCTTAAAATAGCTGCGTTTTCGACGTTACATAAATAGGTATGAACCGAATAAAAACGAGCGTTTCGCCCTATTGTTACATAAATTACTTTAAAGGGTGTACATATGTGTGTGTATCTAATCCATTTCACGATTGTCTCCTGTAGTTAGAATAAATTTAATTTAATCCTTCAGTTGTAATTTATATATTGAACGTCGGGCGAGCATAAAACATAAAATATATGCAAACGTTTAACGCGTGTATCGTTAATATATTCCGAAACAAAACCGTTCGTTGCTTGTAAATATTTAACACAATATCCCCTTCTTGGATAGTTCGTGCCGTCTTTTCTACATTCACTAGCGCCGGGCAATAAATTTCGACTTTTAAACTAAACAACTAATACAAAGTTGTTCTAAGCAATCATTAAATAACTGGCAACGAAATTGATTGGTCAAAGAAGGTTCGCGAAAGCTTTCATGTTAAAATACCAGATTCCCAGATAGATACGCAGAGAAGAATGTTTCCCAACTCATAACAAATTTAATCTCAAATTTAAACTTATAATAAGTAGTCTACAAAGTACATAATAAAATAGAAGTAAAATTTCATAATATGCAACTTTTTTTTTAGTAACAAAATATTTTTCGAGATAGCCTTGAGTGATGTTTGATATTTCAAAGCAGGTATAAAATGAAATAAATCTGGCATTAAGTGGCGCGACTAACAAGAGCACCGGCCATCGTTTTCTTAAGTGGAGAGGAGGACTTGATTTTAATTCTTTTAACTGTTGCTTAATCACAGCGGTTCACAGCGAATTAAAAAAGAGCGAATATAAGTTTGAATTAATTACGTTTTAATTAAGAAAAAATAAACACCGTTTAAAAAGGGACGAACAAGAGCGACGATGTTATTAGGCAAGGAAGAAAGTTTCCAGTCTCATTGTTAAATAATTAAATATAAAACAGAAAAGCGTTTTGTACTTTTTACATTTAATTTATGACTACAATTCAAACAATTAATTAACAATCATTATTATTTTAAACAACTCGGACTACAACGGATTACTTTGTTGCTTTATGTAGATGCATGTGCAATGTTTATTTAGGTTCCTTGGTTGAACTGAGTTTTGAACTTCACTAACGCCTCAACCTGCCTACTCAGAAGCTTCTAACATGGTTTTAGACTGTACGTAATAAAAAAATAAAAATCTTTCTGGCAAAATATGCAATATACAGTGTGTTCCCAGACTGACTCCGCGATACGTATAATAGACCAAAAAATTTGGAATTCGTATTTCATATTTTGCAGTTCATGTCTGCTCAGCGCGCCAAATATGACATTGAATTTCTTCAAGGAATCGGAATTAACACAAGAACAAAATAAAATCTGTTTAGGTAAAGCTGCCTTCCCTTTGAATTTAGGAAGATATGCCAAATTCCAACATTCCAGAAAGAAAAACTTAATTACGAAATATTACTAATCACATCTAAATAAAATTTCAGTAAAGTTGTGAAATATTAACACCATCTATATATTTATTGACCAAAATACAAATGAAAAGTGATTATTCAAATAAAAGTCCACCACTGGTAGCACCGCATTAATTTCTTACAACTGTACTGAAATACAAAGAGTGAAAATAAAAATAAACCCAACTGAGACCTGGCGAATTGATAAAAGAAAGTCAGAAAAATGTAAATAGAAAAAAAAAATATAAAAGACGATTGAATCATGTTTCTAGATAAAATGAAAAAAGGGACACGGAAAATTCTTTGCGCGTGCGATACATAAAGAAGAAACAAAAACAAATTAATTTTTAAAATAAGAAAATAAATTGAATAATTAAAAATCGAAAACACAATTGGAAGTACCTTGGGAAGGAATTTCATCCGAAAAATTGGAGAAAAAAAAAACCAATAAATTTCACAAACAAAAGCGATTGCTTAAACTTAAACACAATTGTCTTTGTTTTCTAAGTTTTTGCATGTTTTGCAAGAGAATAATTTGCAAAAGATCAGTCGTAATAAAGATAAAAACCTTGCCCTAAAATGGACAAAGGCAAATTGAAAAAGAGAAAATCAGAAAAATTTTAAAAATAAAATAAAAGCAAAAACAAGAGACTTGAACGATCTTGCAAACAAGCACAGAATGTTCCTTGCGCAAGCAACAAACAGACAAAAAATTAAGAAGTTACAGAAACAAAAGACGATCGATTTAATTAAAAAAAAAGGTATCTCAAACCCAAACAAATTAAAAATCGAAGACAAAAATGAAAGTACCTTAGGCGGAATTCTTTTTCGAAAATTTGGTTTTTGTTTTTTTTTTCGCAAAAAAACATAATGCAGAAACAAAATGCGATCGCATTAATTTAAACAAAGAAAATTATTTTAAATACATAAAAAAACTAAGCCTGTTTTGGATAAAAATTTAAAAAAATGCAAATTGAGAACAAAGTAGGAAAAAATCACTAAACGTAAATTAATCGAAAAGAAAAACAAAAACAAAAGGCGATCGAATGATATTGTTAAAGGAAATGAAAAATGACTTGCGCAAGCAATAACTTAAGAAAAAAAACAAAATTTAGAAACTGAAAATATCGATTTATGGCAAACAAAAAACGAACGCTTATACTGAAAGCAAAAGACCAATCAAAATAAAAAAAGAAAGCCTAACACTGGACTGAACGAAAGAAAGTTGAAGGAAAAAAATCGATCGCTTACAAAAAAGGAAAAAGGAAAACAGAATATTCTTTGCGCACGCAACAATGACAGCAACAAATCTCACAAACAAAAGACAGTCGCTCTAACTTAGATCAATGATGCAAAACGTTAATAATAATAATAATACGACACTCATGTTTTAATAAATTAAAAAAAGAGCGAAAAATGAACGTAGAATGTAAAAAAAGTGAGAGAAATAATATTGCACCGTTTAAAATGTGCAGATGAATAAAAAAATAAACAGATTAAAAATGATGTAATTATGAAGTAGAAAAAAAAAGCAAATGATGAATAGATCGTTGAAATTTGGTATATTTCGATAATTTCAAACCAGAATAATTTTATTTAAAATGTAAAATAAAATTTTCTCCTAAATTCAAAATGATTAGGTACCACTTTGCCTTTTTTATTTTATTTTTGCGTTAATTTCGCCACCTTGAAGACTTTCGAGGTCAAATTTAGCACAAATTCATTTCGCACCAAGCAGACCTGAATTGCAAAATATTAAATCTAAATGAAGTTGTTTCTTGTCCAATGAGAAATGTAAGTAAAAAGTTTTTTTTTTTTTAATTTTAAATCGGACAGAATCATGATTGGAAATACTCTCAACGTTTCGCTACAGATGTATAGCTTCGTCACTGTGAAACGTTGAGTGTAATTCCAATCAGAATTCTGTCCGATTTAAGATTAAGAATAACTTTTTATTAAATCTAAATTCAAAAATTTTTGTTCCATTATACGTATCGCGAACTCAATTCGGGGACACAATGTATAATATGTAGGTATGTACAGTCGCAGTCAACCTAATTAACCGCATTCTTATTGACGCTGGTATGAAGGGTTACAGAACTGTTAATTGGTGTCGATTCAAAATGATTACTATGCCTGCATATATTTTATTTTTGCGTTAATTTCGCCACCTTGAAGACTTTCGAGGTCAAATTTAGCACAAATTCATTTAGCACCGAGCAGACCTGAATTGCAAAATATTAAATCTAAATAAAGTTGTTTCTTGTCCAATGAGAAATGTAAGTAAAAAGTTTTTTTTTTTTTAATTTTAAATCGGACAGAATCATGATTGGAAATACTCTCAACGTTTCGCTACAGATGTATAGCTTCGTCACTGTGAAACGTTGAGTGTAATTCCAATCATAATTCTGTCCAATTTAAGATTAAGATTAACTTTTTATTAAATCTAAATTCAAAAATTTTTGTTCCATTATACGTATCATGAACTCAATCCGGGGACACACTGTATAATATGTAGGTACGTACAGTCGCGATCAACCTAACTAACCGCGTTCTTATTGACGCGAACTCAATCCGGGGACACACTGTATAATATGTAGGCAGGGTTGGAAAGTTTAAAACAAACTGTTTAATACATGTTTAAAACACCGAATTAAAAACATTCCATCTGTTTTAAACATGTTTTTTTTTTGCTAATGTTTTAAATTCATTTTTTGTAATTTTAAGCTAAAAAAGAACACTTTTGATATATGTGCTTTATTTTTATGTTTTAAACATGTTTTCTTGTTAATGTTTTAAATTCATTTTTTTAGTTTTAAGGTAAAAAAGAATACTTTTGCAAGTGTTTTATTTTTGCAACCTAATACTGTGTAACCAGAAGTTAATTGTTTAGGGTCGGTATTACACTCACTAACTTTAAACTTTAGTTTATTCCCATATCAATTGTTTTAACAATTGTAGACAATGCCTGGCTGAGCTGATGACATGATGACTACACTGTAGCTCTGATTTAAACTAAATTTGAATTGCATTTGATTGATTATAATTAATTCATTAATTACTGATCACTAGAATAATACTTATATTGTAAAATTTTAAAATACCTTTTCAATATTTAAGCTTTTATTATTTCATTAAGATTTGAAACATACTGGGTCCTCCGCTTCCCTGTTCATACTATGTGCTACGGGATGAGTTATTATGTAGCAAACTGGCTTGAATTTGTCAATCTTAATACAATGTTAGGTCAAAAAGTGATCGTAGGATGTCGCTGTTTAAACTATTTATAAGTTATCGTTTCATTTGTCTTCAATGAATTTCTACCGTGTGTCCCAAGGCCGTACATTCGCCCTTCTAGAATTTTAAGATTTGTTTAAAATTTGAAAACGATGAATTAAACAAAAATTTAATTTGAAATTTCAGACATATACCTACTGGACTTTTGGTTTCGCCGGAAATAATATCAACTTTGTTATTTTAAATGGAACACCCTACATATTTTTACATATTTGGAATTTTTGTTTTCCACTCTTGAAAGCCACGAGTCATGTATTTTAGTTCTAATACGATCAATTAATTTGAAAAAAATACTTCTCCGGATTGTATTTGATTTTAGTTTTTATTGGGAATGTTTCTCTCAGTATGTTGATACCAAATACTTCATACTTTCTTTGAAAATCATTTAAAACACCGCGACCGTAGATCCTAAATAAATCAAGCTCTGCCTTAAATGATTTCAATTATTATCAAAGTATATACATTATTTTTAAAAGGGTACATAAATCTAACATTACAAACTTTTCATCCTTCTTTTAATTAGAGATCGAATTTTAATAAATTCTTCTTTTTACACAAATATCAAATATTAATAATAATATAGTATATCTTTTTATGGAAGCAGTAAGGGCAATTTAAATATTTAAAAGATGTTTGAAACAGCTGTTTTTTTTTTTTTTTGTTTAAAACATGCTTAATTTAGGGTCAATTTTAAACAAGTTTTAAACAAAAAAAATTGATTAAAACAAAAAAACAAAAGTTTTGTTCTTTTTTTTTAAAAAAAAAACTGTTTCTTTTCCAACTCTGTATGTAGGTAGAGTCACGGTCAACCTAACTAACGGAGTTCTTATTGACGCTGGTAGTAAGGGTTACAGAACTGTCAATAGGTCTCGATTCGTTTGATCGCGTCTGTACCTAAAATGATTTGTTAAAATATGCCTAAAATATTACTTTTTTAGTTCCTGTACTGTCTAAAACTGATAGTTAACACTTTGTATGATGACATTTTAGTAGAGGTGTATTTTTTTTACTTAATAATAATGTAGTAGCGGTTCATAAAGTAATAACTGTAATGTCAGAAACAATTTAGTTGATTATGATGTAATAATTAACGCTTTTAAACAGTGGTAGTCGATTGTAAATTTTTTTTTTATCCGGTATGAAAATGAAAAAGCGAGTAAGCCAGCGATTTATAATGCGTTCCTCGGTAATAAAAGCATGTTTTATGAGTAACAAAAACGCTGGCTATGTATTTTGTGGGATTATAAAATAAAATAAGAAGTAAAAAGCGATAAATTCAGGTATAAAACAAACGTGTTAAGAAAGCAGAAAACGCGCGCGCTTAACAAAAAAAAAGCACGAGAGAAAGAGAGAGAGAGAAGGAAGGCAGGAGAAAAAGTTGGTTTTTTTATTGGGTTATAATTTTTGTATTGAAAAGAGTCATAAATAAGTTCAATTCGAAGTGTAGCGGGTAAAAAGACGGCCGGTCGACGTTTTCATTTGTACGGGGATGATTGGTGTAGCTCACATAAAGTAAAAGATTTATATTAATGCTTTGTTGCAGAACGAACCTACACAACATTTACACCAACGTAAGGTGAAATAAATGAAGAAATACTTCCAACAACTACCATATGGTTAAATCGGTACGATATATGGGAGATATTCAGTTTTTTTTAACCGTTGATTAACAGTGGGTAGCGATTGTACTAGCACACAATATCTGAATTAGTTTTTAAATACATATATAAATAGTGACTTATGTTGATCTTGAATTGTGTTCGACACACGTGGAATTTGCGTGGGATTTCACCTCGAAATGTAAACATTGATCTAATATTTTTACACCTTATAAACCACATTTATTTTCTTGGCTAAGAAATTTTGCACATGACCAACGAAATTATCTTCTTACGTTTCCAATTTATATAACCATACCTCAAAAATTACGGCCATAACTTTCATACTGTGTACATTTCATTCACAGTCTGCAATAAATGTTCTACAAGTAACACAAATTACCTACATTGTTCACTTCTATACGTATTGTTACTATAATGCCGTGCTCATGAAATAAGAAATATATTTCTTCTGTCAGCCATATTTATAACGGTCATCTACTAAATATGTCGTCCTCGGACAGATAATGCTAATACTAATAAGCATTAATTACTTATCCATTCCAAAAACGGCGAATTTGTATTTAACGGTAATACCCAGTCCCATATAACACGTGATTTGTCTTCTTTATTTCAAATTCATGAAATATAATTCAAGCGATCCGTTAGCTGCTTTTTAAAAGCGTAGGATTTCTGACCTAATGTATTTACATACAATAAATCAGTTTTCCTGTTATTCTACTACATCGCATTTGATTACGCCCAACTAACCCCCATATTCAACCATAAACTTGCATCAAATATCACATTGCATATTCCTTATTTTGAATTTCATTGGATTTCAACACCAACTTTATTAACATCTCTCCTCCTGCAACTTTATTAACTTCATTCAATTTAAAACATTTCAATAAATAAAAAAAAAATCATATACTCTGAGGACACATTAAAAGTTAATATTTATTCCACCCACTTTTTTCTTAAAGTACATTATAATAAAAGAAAGCGAATAATCTCTTTAGTATTGTAATCGAATTTTAAGAAAGCAAAGTATAAACTAAGGTAAGTTCAAAAGTGTGAATGAGAGGTAATAAAAAAAAATGCCTGGCCATTGTTTTCATGATTCTCTCATCCTTCTTCTTTCACTCAATCCATTTATTCTTATGGTATCTTCTCATTTCGTATCCTACCTTGTCTTTTGTATACTAAACTTCCCTCTTCTTACATCTTCGATTACTCGAACACTCGCCAAACATTTTTCTTGAATTTGATCTCAAATTGCTTGCTCCCTCATATTCTTCACCAAAGCTTGCATTCCCTTCCCAAGCAACACGCGTATACGTTTAATAAAGGATAAAATGTCCGCGAGATAGATGTTGAAAAAACGTGTTCCATATACTAGATACGATGTTTCTATATCAAAGTGGTATAACGTATACGTTTATTAGACGGCTTAATACATGTACGTTGACCGTAACCGTTTAATAAATGCAAAAATGTCCAACCAAAACCAAAATATGGTTGAATACACGAAAATTAAACCAAGGCGTGTTGCTTGGGTTGGTTTTCTTTCTAATACCATTTTCTGTTTTTGTTTTTGCATTTATTTAGTTTCCTTTTCAAGCCACGTTCAAGATCGTCGACAGACATCGTAAACAAAGGCGCTTGAAACTTATTGGATACACCTTCTTTTCCAATTCCGTTTAGAATCATTTTTGCCAAGTACAGCAATGGATTTATGTCACTACCACTTTTGTTTGGTTCTTTCTAATTAATGGTGGATTATTCTCGCCAGTATTTTATTACTTCTCCTAGGTTTTAGGTTTTCTCTGTTTCTGAAAATCAGTAAAGTAATAACTCTCATCATATAACGCTCATCCTTCTTCTTCCACCCAATCAGTTTATTCTACATTGGTCTTATGGTATCTCATTTTGTACGCCTAGTCTTTTGTATACCATATTTTCCTCTCTTTACATCTTCGATTAGTCGAACACTCTTCGAAAATGTTTCTTGGAAGTTGCTCTTAAATCGCTTGCTTATGTAGAAGGAGGCACTTCTCCCTCATATTCTTCACCAAAGCTCGCATACCCCTAGCTTCTTTTCTAACACCATTTTCTGTTTTTGTTCTAGCATTTATTTAATTTCATTTTGAAGCCACGCTCAGGATCGACCAAATCGTAAACAAAGGTCCTTCAAATTTATTGGATACACCTTACTTGTCTCATTAATTCCGTTTAGAATTATTTTTGCCAGGTATACCAATGGCTGTCACTACACTACTTCTGCTCTGTTCCTTTTAATGAATGGTGGATTCGTTTCGCCAGTATTTTATTACTTCTCCTAGGTTTTAGGTTTTCTCTGTTTCTGAAAATCAGTAAAGTAATAACTCTCATCATATAACGCTCATCCTTCTTCTTCCACCCAATCAGTTTATTCTACATTGGTCTTATGGTATCTCATTTTGTACGCCTAGTCTTTTGTATACCATATTTCCCTCTCTTTACATCTTCGATTAGTCGAACACTCTCCGAAAATGTTTCTTGGAAGTTGCTCTTAAATCGCTTGCTTATGTAGAAGGAGGCACTTCTCCCTCATATTCTTCACCAAAGCTCGCATTCCCCTGGCTTTTTTTCTAACACCATTTTCTGTTTTTGTTCTAGCATTTATTTAATTTCATTTTCAAGCCACGTTCAGGATCGACCAAATCGTAAACAAAGGTCCTTCAAATTTATTGGATACACCTTACCTGTCTCATTAATTCCGTTTAGAATTATTTTTGCCAGGTATACCAATGGCTGTCACTACACCACTTCTGCTCCGTTCCTTTTAATGAATGGTGGATTCGTTTCGCCAGTATTTTATTACTTCTCCTAGGTTTTAGGTTTTCTCTGTTTCTGAAAATCAGTAAAGTAATAACTCTCATCATATAACGCTCATCCTTCTTCTTCCACCCAATCAGTTTATTCTACATTGGTGTTATGGTATCTCATTTTGTACGCCTAGTCTTTTGTATGCCATATTTCCCTCTCTTTGCATCTTCGATTACTCGAACACTCTCCGAAAATGTTTCTTGGAAGTTGTCCTTAAATTGCTTGCTTATTTATAAGGAGGCACTTATCCCTCATATTCTTCACCAAAGCTCGCATTCTCCTGGCTTCTTTTCTAACACCATTTTCTGTTTTTGTTCTAGCATTTATTTAATTTCATTTTGAAGCTACGTTCAGGATCGACCAAATCGTAAACAAAGGTCCTTGAAGTTTATTGGATACACCTTCCTTGTCTTGTCAATTCCGTTTATAATTATTTTTGCCAAGTATACCAATGGCTGTCACTACCACTTTTGTTCGGTTCTTTTTAATTAATGGTGGATTATTTTCGCTAGTATTTTGTTGCTTCTCCTAGGTTTTAGTTTTTTTTCTGTTTCCTGTCTTCTTTTCTCCTTATTTCCACTAGAGTTTATTATCATTGAAAGCCAATTTAGATGTTCTTGTGGAGGTTCAAAGAAATATACCTACAAGATTATAATTAAAGTTCTGAGTAGTATCCTTGGAGTTCTATTTTAATTGTAGACTTGAAGAGTTACATGGATGATTAGAGCACCAATATGGAATGTATGTACGAATGAATACGTAATTTTTTGGCGGACAAATACAAAAAAAGGCGGCGATTAAACGTATAATTTAAAATTCTTATGCACCTTTCGTAATATCGCAGCATCCGTGTAAAATTTAAAATTAATACCGTAGGCCTGGATGACGAAATAAAAATGTAGATGAGCGTGCAGAAATGGATTAAACGTTAAATATAAATAATGTTTGTGTTTGTATTCAGCGAGTCATACGCGTTACATTTCTTTTTCGTTTAATCACGCGGAATATAATAAAAAGGTCTTACGGACGGCCGTTTATTACGCATTTTATATGCTCAACTTAAAAGGCAATGAAAAAGGCGGGTTTTTTTAAATTCGCCCGTCGGACGCGGCTGGTTTATAAACGTATTTCTCTCCTGCGTGAACTACTTAACAAAGGGCACCCGCTGGGTTTTATAAATTTCGAAAACGCATAAATTTTCAAGACGCATGTTAAAACGTCTTAGCTTTATTAACACAAGATTCAAGGTCAACACAAGTAAACAAAATTATATTTTCCTTTCTTTTAAATATAATTTAAAAATAAAAAAAAATCAAATCACCGATCATTATTGAAAAGAAAGAACATAGGCAATACAGCAATACAGGCAAGCAAAAGAGATGAAGCAGGCTTTTGTACACTAGAGCCTCTTACGCTTGCATACTCAAAACGTAAAGCTTTCTCTTTCTAACTTCAATTATCTGCACTATTTATTCTCATTGAATTTTTATTTTTTATTCTAAATACAACCGGTATACTAACAAAAATGCATTCTATGTGTTCCAAATTTCAAAAAAAAATAGAAGTCTATGAAATACTTTTGTGTTTCTTTTCTGGAACATGTCATCTTATACAGAGTGTCTAACAAAGATTGGTTCGTCCGAAAGTAGACAAAGAGTAAGGTCTTTTGACTGGTATGTCAAGATACCAAGAATAGTTCCTTACAGAATTTTAAAATACGATTGATTGTTTTAAGTTTTGTCTTTCTCATGGTCTTTTTTTTCTTTTGAAGAAGAAAAACACCATTGTATCAAGTTTTTTTAATGTTTTTTTTATGCGTGTGTTTTAAATCCTGTAGTACAAGGTCTAATGGCTCTGAATTAACGTTTTCTTTGTTACATTTAAGTCTACTTAATTTATTACGTATTTGTAATATATTTTCTCTTAATGGATTTACGTTAAAACCAAAACACATGAGAAACTCGATTTATTGTTTAAATATAAACATTGCGAAATTGCTCTTCATCAAAGATAGCAATAAAGTTTCGACTGGATGTATCAATTTGTTTTCTTCCAACAAAAATAGCCGTTTTTCATTTGTACGTAAAAGAGTCTTATCACAGTTGAATTTCTTGCTTAAAAGAAAAATGAAGTTCGCAGAAACGCTTTTCCTTTTTACGTTCTATAGTTGATTGCGTCATTTTATATCAACTACTTTACGAGATCTAAAAAAGCAATTTTTGCACGGCTAGTGCTAAAACAGTTGTTAAGACCGCGTTGTAAAATCCTAAATTTAGAACAGAGCGACAGAAAGCACGCTGAAATATTAGTTTCATTCTTTCGGGTCGTATTGGATCAAAATAAACCCACCAACTTCTTATAAAACGTGGCTGAATAGTCACTTTTGCGATGTTTTCAGGGCAAATACATTGAATATATCGTGAAATATAAGAAGCTATAACCACTGCGGCGGGAGGTTTCGAGATAAGAATCGGTTAAAATGAAGGAAGTACTAATCACGTTGTACAAGTGAAAGCGATTTATAATTTTATAATTATTATAATTGTGATGAAACTGCATGAAGGTGTTGCAGAAGCAGATGCATCTCTTATGATTTAAGCCGAAAAATGTTGTGATTATATCATCTGAAATAAAATATTTAAATGTACTTTGATATATATCAATTATTAATCTGTGTGATCTCAGGCGTGTAGTAGTCAAATAAACTTCAATTAATTACATGAAAAGCGAGCAGAATAAAAATGAGCTGAGAGTTAATTTCCGTATAAAATAAATTGACGATTTTTGCAATTATTCGCGCAATCGAACGATCAAATGCATCGACGTGTAATTATATCACCCAGTATGTAAATACAGTATAAAGTGCATTCAGAAGTAGCAGATGTTAAGATATAAATGTTAAAATTCTTGCTGCAAGGTTAATAATATTCATGTCTATTTAACATAGTTCTGTTGAAGTTTACCGCTACCTTGATTTGTAAAGCATGTGGCGCCACTTTGCATCATTCGTTAAAGTGTGTAGGAACCTTATTTATAGCTACAGCTTGCCGTTTAATTAATAGTTAATTGTTTGTCAATAATTGTAGCATTTATAAACAATAATAATTTTCACTCCAGGCGAGTACCGAGTTTAACTATTTCTGACATAAAAATTCTTATCTTTACAGCCATATAAATTCCTTTAAGTTTCTCCACACATTTTTATTGCATTCTCGCTTATCTTGTCAATTCTAATAGCTTATTAATTGAATTCAAGCAATTTAAAGTTCAGTTAAAGCACCAACGCGTATATAAATATTTTTCAACGAACATATGTATGTACTCGGTATATTTGCACCAAAATAACAAACTTCGTAGTTCTACTTTTGTCGTCTATTCAAACTCGACTAACAACTTATTCGCATAAGCTTGCCTCAAAGCTTCACGGCGCGCATTATACATTCATCATTATATTTTAAAACGCATCTGATTTTAATATATGTGACAGATAGATAAATAATGCATAGAGTGAAATCCCTTAATTAGAACGCATTCCGTGATTTCAGAATCGTAACAGCATCAGATCGATCAAATCTGTAATTAAAAACCCATTTCATTTTCCGGTTCATTTTCACCGGCGATTCCATACCAATTTCAATTTTTTGTTAATAATTGGTTGGATTTTTATTTGGGGCAATTTCCATTAATTTCATTATTGCAATTTTCTGTACCGATTCATGGTTTAATCGAAAAGTGTAAATAACTAATTGTTATACTTACGCTCATAAAATTCAAATTTTATTATCTAAAAATATTTTGATAATTAATTTTGTAGTTTTGAAACAAACAAATTAATTTACTTCAAGAAATGGAAAAGAGAAAAAACTGAAAAGTAACAAACTTGGGGAAAACAGAGTTGAATACTTCTATACAGGGTCTTCATAATTGAATGTACAACAGCGGTGAAACTATGCCGGATAGATAGGCAACAACAAAACAAACGGTTAGCAAAACTGAGGTCGCACTAATTTTTAATAACAAATCTCACACAATAGCGTCGATTGAAAACTTGAAGGCTAAGGAGTACAATACATACATAGTGTTATCCAACACCTGTTTATAATAATGCCGATTTTGAAAAACGGTTTAATCATGGGTTCATTATTCCACAAGTGTTTTATAGACCTCATAATATAGGTATTCAAACTCGGCGTTGTTATGACTTCATAATAAACAACTATTGGATAAAATTATTAAACCGATTTTTGTTATTTTCAATTTCTCTTTACTTTTTGACTAGCCCTTTTTTATACAGTAAGTAACTTAAGTGAGGATAAGAAAAGAAAGAAAACTTTTAACGAATTTTCTTTTTTCGAATTTTTATTGCACACGGTAACTTTTTTATTGTAATGGTTTCGACGGTTTTCAATATTTTCACTCTCTCTTCTTTCTCTCTTTCTCAACTATCATGCAATCATTTTTAAACAAACCTTTCTCTCGTGCTATTTTATTTTAGTCAAATGTTTTTTTTTTTTTTTGAATCAGTAGAGACGCATATCCACAGATTTTTTTTTGCTTTAACAATTTTTGGTTGACAGTATAGATAAGACGGGAATAAAGGGGTTATTTATCTGTTATATTTTGATTGGAAAATCTTTAACAACCAAAATGATAATGAACAGATAAAACAGCGACATCTTACGATCGCTTTTTGACCTGACATTGTAGTAGGATAGACAAACTGAAGCGGATTTGCTCCTAATAAGTCCCCCATGCAAGGCGGCCATGCTTGCTGTCAAAGCATAATGAAAGTTTTAAAAAAATTTGTTGCAAATCGTTTTTGATTGCAGTGAAAACCTCAAGCAGTCTCTGTACTGCTGTTTCAGCCCTGCTTGGGGCTTCGTCAGGTCAAAAAGCGATCGTAAGATGTCGCTGTTTTATCTGTTCATCACTCTTACATCGCAATTGCGAATAAATTGGACAAGTCGTTTTTGTTTGTAGTGGGAATGTCGAGCTACGTCTCTGCTGACGAAGCCCCAAGCAGGCCTGAAATAGCTGTACAAAGGCTGCTCGAGGTTTTCACTGCAATCAAAAACGATTTGCAACAAAATCTTTCAAAATGATAATGTTATTTATCTTTATAACTTTGATCATTGTCGAGCCTTTGTTGTTACCGATGTACTAACTTTGGTTCTCTTAGTTTTTCTTTTTTTATACAATATGGAAACCGATTTGTGAACAGGATTTCGCGCACAGTAGAGAGTTTATTTCGAAAATTATTCAATAAATTATCATTGGCAACATCGCCTGTTATCTTCATCTTTTCATTCTTTTTAATATATATTTTTCGCTTTTTTGCTTCAAAATTGTTATCTTATAAATAAAATAAGTTTCAATACTTTTTTAGTAATTACCTTACAAACAAGTGCTACAAAAATGACTGAGTATTTTCAAGTAAAATAAAAAATATTCGTTAAAATGGTTAAATGAGTGACCATGACGAAGCTATAGGAGGTATCATATTATGTATTTTTAAT
The DNA here is from genome assembly GCA_036172665.1 of Prosopocoilus inquinatus. Taxonomy (NCBI): domain Eukaryota; kingdom Metazoa; phylum Arthropoda; class Insecta; order Coleoptera; family Lucanidae; genus Prosopocoilus; species Prosopocoilus inquinatus. Next base: position 12,813,359 of record CM069880.1, on the reverse strand, counting down.
AAACCGAAGAGTATTTTGATAACAGTATTTTTGTATCAGTGTTCAATATTTAAATCAAAAATCATACAATGTGTTCAAGATGCAGCAGATGCTGTCGAAAGAAGGACGAAGATGCAATTTGCGTGTCAGAAACATGTTCATGCTTCTTTTTTTTTTCGCAAATTCTCGAAAAAGGTTGGCCTTAGAATCTATGTTTTTCTAATATTGTATTTGTAGAAGAAATAGAAATAGAAGAAATGTGTAGATTATTCATAAACGTTCAAAAAGAGAAATGTGTTATTGTATATACCGCGTGTGTGTGAAATAAATGCAGAAATTTAAACCTGTAATACATCACTACATAAATGGGAACGATTGAACTTACATGTCTTTAACAAAAATTTTTTACACATTTCGAGAAAATTAAAATCGGACGAGAAATAACCGTACGTCTATGTCTTTGGTAGGTCAAGAAAAGGAAATTTTATTGTAACAAAAAAACAGAAGTGTGACCTTCGCAGAAGTCGAGGGAGTTTTTTTTTAACGTCGCAATAAGTCGTATTACAGCTGAATGAAAGAATTCGCTTCCTTTGATTGTGATTTTTATGATTATGACACTGCTACGTATTCTTTGGGATCAGCATTGTAGTTTGTGAAAAGCGATTGCACGAGTTAAAGCCAATTATGATTACTTTCTATATAGTATTGTTACTTAAAATTAAAATGCCGCAATTCAAGAACGGCGAGAGAACATCATTTCAGAGGAGTGCCGCAGACAATATTTGCGCTAATCCTGACGTGCACCACGAACACAAGAAAGACGTTTTCGCCAAGCTCGTTTGTGTGTCGCTAAAGATAGATGCCACGTCGAACAATTATTATACACATTTCAAAATGTCTAATAGTGAACGTCTGTTTGAGTGTTGTTTGATCCTTCACAAACATGATATTCAGTGAGTGCGTTGCGTATTAATCATTCCCGCGATGTTTACTCTCTACGACCAGAAAAGCAAGTTCGGTATGTTTTTTTTTTCTTGTTATTTATGAGCGCCGAATAAGGGTCGGATAAAGGAATTTTCTTTACAACCTGGTCGTTATATTTATTGGTTTTCAATTTAAAGAAACACAAATACAAACTTACTTTAGTAAACGAATACAAATATAATTCAACATTTTTTTTATTCAAGTAACTAATAGTATGGTAATAATGGCTTTATTTTTTTAAACAATGGAAGCAAAAAAAAGCAATAACTTAATTAGTATCAGTTAATAACGTATGAATCGCCGCTTTATTAAGTTATCTGAAACGTGCTGCAGGGATCATGTAACAATGTTGTTGTAACAACTACAACCGGCGGTAATAATACAAAGGAAGCAGCACGCTGATCATAGGCGTAGATAATTTTTTTTCCTTATTAAATTTGTGTTCTATTAAATGAGCGCCGCGATTTCTACGTGAGCTGACGTGTTTAAATTACAAATATCAATTTCGTATTTTGATAATAAACAAACGATAAAAGGAAATATTAAAAAAGTGTAAGTGTATTAAGATCTCACGCTTAAATATTGACTTTAATTAGACTTTCAGATTAATATTGTATACTAATATAGTTAATGTGTTATTAATGAGAACAACTTAATAACATACTATTATTTACGAGGATAGCTACTTAAAAAAAAGGAGTGTTCACACAGGCAAGGCCCCTTCTTATCATGTGGATTAAATTACCTGGCAATACGAAAATAATAAATTGTAATGAGGGAAGGTGTAAGGTAATTGCGATCTCTTGTTCTTGCGGTATCTGAACTCGTTAAATGCTCGGATAAACAATCAATTTGTTGACAATTAAGATCTCGCGCTTTCTAACTAACTCTAAGTTATATATAACTTTAGCTATACGGGTGCGAGTTTAATAGTAATAAATGGTGGCTCTGATATGTTAGCGCCTCTGTAAATAGCTTATTCGATTTATTTATCGTATCGGTAAAATACTCGGATTCTTTACAGCGCTGCCAACCTTAAACATGCTATTAATTAATAAAACCTGTTGAGTTAACTCGCCGGTATATATTAAATATTCAATTATTTAGTTGCTATTTTACGCGTTGGATACTTTTTTTATTATTATTTATTATTTCAAACGGCTCGAAGTGTATTGGTATAGCAATTATACGAGCTGGTTACGCAACTCTTAAAACTGTTTGTCACGCGTAAACATAATTTAAACAGTCGGTGACATACAGAGATAGGAATTGCACATTTACAGGTGCCAATAAATGGGTTTTGTTCTTCGCCTATGAGAAATTACGGTAACGAAGCGTTAATACATGTTGCGGACGTTTAACAGTCAATATAAAGAAGATTAAATCTCATTTTAGATTTAATAGAATATATGAGACGGTTGTAAATATACGCGCGTTGAAATTTACGAGTAGTTCACGTAACCTGCCGTCAATTAAATTATTTTGCCCCTTTTTTATTCTTCTGACGGTAAAGCAGATCACGGATATTACCATATTAATTTGCCTCCTTCTTTTCACGATGCAAGTTACTTTGTGTACGGGTACGCACACGTAACATACAGTAAAAACCAGCGCCATAACTTTTCAATTTATTACTTTTTGTACTTATATGTACTTTTATGACAAATTTGCATTTTTCTCTCAACCACATGAATGCCCAGCTAATAACCGCCACATATTTCTAACCACAGTAAATAACAAGTTATTGCTTACAGCTACATCGACTTAATTTGTAAAGCGGCTTCGTCTTTATATATTGCCAAAAAAAGACTGATAAATTAATGTGAATCATTAAAACATGCATTTCGAACAACGAAAAATAATAACTCGAGTAACAAGTGCGTGAAGCTGACTTTTGAAAAAAAAGCATTGTTGCACACTCTGCTTTTTCTACGATTTAAATTTTAATAATTAAAAAAAAATCGCAACTTTTGACATTTGCCACAAAACGAAATAGTTCGTTTTTCAGATCTGCCTTGGGCGAGTTGAGTTGGCTTGGCCATACTTCTAATCAGGCTTAATTTCAATCAGAGCTGTATACTGCAACCGTAAAAAACCCAAAACCCATTAAAAACCGAAAATTTTCTCGAACCTTAATCGTAACCAAAACAAGAGATTAATGTACCTGAAGTAATCCTAATCGAAATTGAAACCTTTATTAATTTTTCCGTTCATTTCGATATCGTTTCTTTATTCTAACATCAGAGGCGGCCTTAATTGTTGCGAGATCCTGAGCGAGACCAGCCCTTTGGGTTGGGTTGGTTGACAAATCCCTCCGCCCCCCTTGCGATAAGGAAAAATGTTAAAAAAAAAAATTTTTAGTTTTAGTTTCTTGTCCGATGAGCGGTGAAAAACGAAAGTAAACAGTTTTTTTTTTATCTTAAACCGGACGTTGAGTGTATTTTAATTCTGTCCGGTTAAGATAAAAAAAAAACTTTTTACAAAGAATATAATCTTAAACCAGACAGAATTAAAATATACTCAACGTCCGGTTTAAGATAAAAAAAAACTGTTTACTTTCATTTCTCATCGCTCACCGGACAAGAAACTACTTCGTTTATATTCTTTGTATTATAAAGAGCGGAAAAATACTAAATAAATTAAAAAAATAATAATAAAATAATAGGTAAAATAATTTTTGCAACTGATATTTTTATTTATTTAATTATATGTTGTTATAAATTAGGCCTAATTTGAGACGTTTCAATTTCTAAAGGAATACATGGGACGTCTTTAATGCCAACTAATAATTGCACCACTGGTTGATCCGGAGTTGCGAAATGTTCGGATTAGCAAACGAAAGACAAAATAATATCCATTTTCCTAATTACCAGGAGCAAGGCATGAGAGCGCCGATTAAAAACGATTTAAGCGTAACCTGAACAAATCAACCAAAATCGATCTAACAACTGAAAAGATTTTTTTTTAAATATTCAATGCCCAGCCAATCCAACGGAACCCGACTTAACTCCATTCAGACTAAGTAAAAAATTAAGAAAATAAAATATTAAAAAAATGAAAAGTAAAAGCTCAACAAATTCCAAGGTCAACCGAATTCAACCTAAGCGTATTCAATTGAAGCAAAAAATGTAAAATGCAAAAAATAAAAGTAAAAAATTAAAAAAAAACGATTATGACCATCGTTAAGGTCAAGCAAACTCGACCCAACAACTAAACTCCATTCTATTCAACCCAAGCAAAAGAATTTAAGCCAAAAAAAATAAAAAATTGATATTAATAATTAAATAAGAAAAAAAATTCGACGTCAACCCAAGCTAACCACCCAAGCTAACTCCAGTCTAAGTAAAAAGATTAATACAAATTAAAATAAACCTCAGCAAATCTGAACTCTGCCAACTTATTGTATCATATTGCACTTCATTCTACAAAAGTAAAAAAAAATTATGTTAAAATTTATACATGGATTAAAGTTAAGTTAAACAAATCTCAAGGTCAATCCAATCCAACTGACATTAACCAAACGCCATCCAACGTAGATAAAAGATTAAAAATTACTAGAAAAACTAAAAAGATTAAAAAAAAATTAAAATTATTGAAAAGGAGTTTAACTAACGTCAAGGTCAATTCAACCCAACATCTTTCAACCTAACTCCATTTAACACAAATAAAAATTGCAAGAAAAATAAAAATTGTAAGAAAAATTAAAAGTACATTAAGTGTTAAAAATTAAAAATCAATTAAGAGCAAGCTCAACCAATCTCAATGTCAACATAACCCAACCTAGTTTTGTTCAGGCCAAGTAAACATTAAAATAAAAATAAATAAAAAAAACATTAAATGCAATGTACTTAATTTTTCCGTGCTTTAGAATTGTCACTCACAACATAATAAAAATTAAATCGCCTATTTTGGTCCGCAGTTGCCGTTTTAGGACGAAAATGTAAGCCAAACGGTTACCAAGGGTAGTCCATGTGGCGATAAATTTTGCGTTTGTGTTTAAAAAATGTAAGTTTTGTTTAATTATAATGTATTCACTTCTCTGCCTTTTTTTTAAAGAGTGCACCCCTTGAACACCTTAAAAAACCCTAACTAAAACCGACAGAAAACCCTAACTGAAACCCAACTTAAAATTGAAACCGAAAACTTAACCCTAACCTTTTATAACATGCGTGTACATCCCTGATTTCAATTGAGTTATTTTAATTTTGATTTTTTAAATTTTTTACTTGGGTTGAGTCGATCTTAAGTCGAGTTAAGCTAGATATGATTTTAATTGAGTTTTCGGTCTTATTTTCTTTTCCAATATTCGTCAATCACCTCCAACCATTTCATTTCCTTGTCTCCATCTCCTATATGGTGCCCTCCTACTTTTGAGTCGAGTTAAGTTGGATATGATTTGAATTGAGTTTTCGGTTTTCTTTCCTCTTTCCAATCTCCGTCAATTACCTCCAACCATTTAATTTCCTTGTCTCCATCTCCTATATGGTGCCCTCCTACTTTTGAGTCGAATTAAGTTGGATATGATTTGAATTGAGTTTTCAGTTTTCTTTCCTCTTTCCAATCTCCGTCAATTACTTCCAACCATTTAATTTCCTTGTCTCCATCTCCTATATGATGCCCTCCTACTTTTGAGTCGAGTTAAGTTGGATATGATTTGAATTGAGTTTTCAGTTTTCTTTCCTCTTTCCAATCTCCGTCAATTACTTCCAACCATTTAATTTCCTTGTCTCCATCTCCTATATGGTGCCCTCCTACTTTTGAGTCGAGTTAAGTTGGATATGATTTGAATTGAGTTTTAGGTTTTCTTTCCTCTTTCCAATCTCCGTCAATTACCTCCAACCATTTAATTTCCTTGTCTCCATCTCCTATATGGTGCCCTCCTACTTTTGAGTCGAATTAAGTTGGATATGATTTGAATTGAGTTTTCAGTTTTCTTTCCTCTTTCCAATCTCCGTCAATTACTTCCAACCATTTAATTTCCTTGTCTCCATCGCCTATATGGTGCCCTCCTACTTTTGAGTCGAGTTAAGTTGGATATGATTTTAACTGAGTTTTCGGTTTTATTTTCTTTTTCCAAACTCCGTCAATCACCTCCAACCATTTAATTTCCTCATCTCCCATGTGGTGCTCCTACTTTACACAAAAAAACTAAGGCAAGTCTGACATTGCTTTGTTTAATTATCCACCTTTCAATCTTAGCTCTGGTTCAGTTTTTAAATCGAATTTCGCAGCCGTATACAGAGTGATTTAGAATAAATACCCGACTCGTTAAGAGCGTATTCACTAAGGTCATGCAAATGCGAAATTGTAAGAAATAAATCTATCAAAGGCATTTCAAAAATCAACCTCCTTTGAATCCAAAGTGGAAATCAGGATTCATTTCTTACGTATACGCACCCAAGTCCCTAATTCGAACGAATGAATTGTGTGTTACACATTTTTTTCGCAGAAAGCCGTAAATAAAAACGTTTTACAGTTTCATTTCAAGGTAAACACTAACGTTTCGTCCTATTCCACGCGAGTTCATTGCTCATTTTATCTCAGAAACTATGGATATTAGACCCCCTATACATATAGACTTTTAGTTTTCTTTTCCAGTATTCTACCTGCGGTCGGACACTTATTTTGAATCACCCAGTATTGTATCAAGAAGGAACATTCTGAAAAAGCCACTTTAAAATCAATAGAAGGCGAAAACAAAGCAAAATATAGAATTAAAAAAAAGCTGACTCGACATTCAAACTTTTCCAATTCTTCTGAGAAACAAATTCCAATTCTAAAGTATATACAAAAAGAAAACAGAAGATACATGATGTTAACTTAAGTACATGATAAAGTGAGTAAAAAAATGACGCAAAATTATAAACAGAACTTCTGTCTGTCAATAAAATTTGTTAGTCTCTTTAAAATGTAATGAATTCGACAGGACGATTTAAAAAAACTTTAAAGAAAACTGAGGTGGCACAGATTAAAAATATTTGCATAGTTTTTGAAACACGCCCTTTCCTTAGTTATTTCGTAGGCACAATCTAGGGCACGTTGTTCTTACCCGCCGATCGAGTACTTTCCTCAACAACTCAATAGGGTTGAAGTCGGGGGGATTGAGGCGGCCATGTCATAACTTTCTAAACTTTACATACCTTAGATGTGTGTTTAGGGTCTTTATACTGCATAAATTCAAAACTACGGCCAATCAGGGGAGATCTCTATACGCGTCTATAGTCATCGTTCTTCATTGTTTTGCATCTCAACACTTTGAAATATTTTGCGTTTTTTTATCTCTTAATTAATGTTAAGTAACTGTTTTTGTTATTATAAAGAAAAAAATATCGTTTTATTCCACTTGAATACAAAGGTAACAATAATATCCTTCATCTTTTTCTTCTTATATATTTTATTCAAAGGTGTTTTCTTTTTCTCCTTCTGTCTTCTATTAATTTACAGTACAGTACAATTGAAATAATCGATTAGTTTCGCCTTATCCAGATCTGCAGTATGAGGCTACATCCCCATGTTCTTATTTCGCTTCAATGAAAAATCAAGGCATAAAGAAATTTGTAGGCAAAAATGGTTGGGGATAGTGAGTAGATTGCAAACAATACTTAGATCTGTAAGACGAAGCTAAGCTCCATACTCCCTTCAATCAAACCTTTTCATGTCATCAAAAATGTGTACTTCAAGAACGGTTAGAGATAGATGGTATCATAGCTTCGCAGTTACCAAAGCGATCTATAGAGTTGCGAGTTTTCAGACTTGTCAATCTTACGGTGGGTTTCAAAAAAAAAAAAGTAATTGAAGTTGGTTCTTGTCCGATGAAAATTGTAAGTTAGGCCCGGACAGAAATATGAAGGTAACACACTCAACGTTTCGCTATAGACGAAGCTATAAATCTACAGCGAAACGTTGAGTGTGTTCTCTTCATGTTTGTGCCCGGTTCGAGATTAAAAAAAGCTTTGTACTTAAAAAAAATGTTCATCAGCGATTAATTTAATTCTGTGGTTAAGGAACGTCATTGGACAAAGTTAACAATAGATTTGAAACAACCAATTATATTATTTCACCTAACCAATCACAGGGTTTAATCACGCTGTCAAATTAATCAGTGATTAAATAATGTTTGTGAAACTGGGGGTCAGCATTTACATTTACATTTTGAGCAGTGGCGGTTCGTGATGATTTACTGCGAATAGGCAACAACTGTAAAAGGGTACAGTTTCCAAATAAATTTGTTTTGCGAGGCTCTACCGACCTGGAATCGGAACGTACAAATTTAGAATTAAAGTTCAACCGCAATTACAGTAGGACAAGGCGGGCAATGCTCTCTTTGCCCACCCCGACGAGCCACCTCTGATTTTAATGAGAACTATTGAAGGTTTTGTATGATTTTGATCCACTGGAAAGATTAAAAATCTTGTACGAAATAAAAGAAGCACAAACATTGTTACAAAGAGTTTACTACTATTTTGGGGGCGTTCTAATATAATTCTGTCCTTTTCTTTTTAACTAGTTATTATTTTATATTAATTAAAAGGATGTTGTTTTTTTTTTTTTTAATTAACCTTTTCGTATATTTTACGTTACCGGTCTTTTGAATTTAATGCAACCCAACATGAAAATTAAACTTGAAAGTGTCGTGCGCTGAAATATAATATTAATTGGGCTGCATTTGAAAGCAAAGAGAATTAATTAAATAAATTTATATCAGGCTTCCTTTATAATAGCGTATGTGTGCGCAAAATGCGTGGATGTATTTTTTTTTTTTCGATTGCGCTATTTTAATAATTGATGTCCTAATTTTATGGCCATGCATAAAAGTTATTAAATGATGCACAAGCCTTAATGAATTTAACTCATGTGCTTTGAAACGGTTTGCTCCGGAACGTAATATGAGACCTACATAACTAAGTGTACACTATTTAATAAAAATTTCGGTTCATTATATTTATGTGAAGTTCACGAACGTTATTATTTTAATATCTTGAAACAATAAACAGTACTCGTTTTGCATGTAAAATTTACATTGATTTATTGTTGATGCCTTTTTGGTAATATATTATTTATGAAAGTTTAATACAAACTATAAACGAGGATGTAGAATATTGTATAATGTTTGTTTTCTCTCTCTTATTTTCATCAATATTTTCGTTTTGATATTTATTTAACATTTTCCCGAAATTTGAAGGCTAAAACGTCGGATGAAATTAAACACAGCAAGCAAGTATTATAATGTTCAAAACTTTAGAATCAGCTTTTCGCTGCCTTATGCATATATTCATAAGATCAACATGCAAATTTGCATTATCGATTTTATTTTATTTTATTTTATTTTAAATGCAAAAATATCACTTAGATCTTTCAAGGTAGGTATTTTGATTATTAATTTTAGTTAATCTGTATATGATATTGGAGGGAGATCTTTCATACGTAGTGATGATGATTAATTAAATGTGGTATTGTAGTGTTGATAAAAGAATGTTTGAGGAACAGTGAAACACCTAAACATACAAAATATCGTACGCATGCTACATACATAAAGATGAAACTATAGTGTTAAAATTTTGTCAAAATACATTGGGTGGTGTTAATATTGCCCTATGTAAATACGGTGGATCCCAACGAGCACACTTAGCAAATATTAAGCGGTGGTAAAGAAGAAGACTCGTGTTGGTTTCAATTCGACTCAAATGAATATTTACCCTGTCGATTTGTAAGAATTCTCCGAACCCTTTTAGTGTTAATATTTACCGTAAATTTCAGCCCCTGCACGCAATCCATACTTGTTAGACAAAAACACCTGAATGATTATCAACTAACATAAGTGGTGGGCCTGAAAGGACGTGGAATTTTTTCCAGACGATTTCATTAACGTCCAAACAATCGCTTTTAATTTCCAGAGCGCGCTCGAAATAAATCTTGAAATCAATTCGGTTGATTTGCAAATTTTACCACGAAATCGAACACAATTAGAATCAAACTCGAATTTGCGTGATGAATTTGTACAGATAAATACGTGAAGGACGATTACGTTTAATACAAAACGAACGAGCCACTACATCATACTTTTTTTTTTCATATTCCGAAATAAACGCAATGCTCGAACATTTCCAGATCAGACTTCGCCCATGTATTTTGTGATATTTGGCTCTCGAATGAAAAAAAAAAATCTTTACGAGAGTACAGGACAATAATGAACCCAATTACGCCAGAAATCAAAAACGATTCAACACATGACGGAATCTGAAATAAAAGCACTTTAATAAATATTTCTGGAACACTTGAAACGAAACAACTAAATTTCACTAAGAATACATATACAGGCTGACTGGTAAGTCAACGTATTCCTTTGAGGGCGTGTTAGTAGAACTCATTTGCAATTGATTTGATCATATTATGCATTATACAAAATGCAATAGTTAATGAGATATTTAAATTCTTGTGTTTTCCTTGGAAATACGCTCCCTACTAACATTTATTTAACATTACTCAGAAAGTATAAAAAGTTTTCTTAATAATTATGTTTCCCTGGTTACACTAAATAATAGTACGTACTACGCAACAAACATTTAGTTAAAAACTTTAATAAGTTTGAAATACAATCCAATCTACTTGAACATTCATTCTGACTTATTTCCAAAATTTGGTAATACAATCAACTTGCAAATTATTCGAAAAACTTCTCTAATTTATTGCCTTTCGAATGAGGATATTAAGTTTTAGTAAAAATCTGTATACATCATATTTCCATCAAATAATAATTATTAAGTGTGGGATAGAATATTCATTGTTTTCAATTTAAGAGGATAACGGCTGCTGTTAAATATTAGTTTTCTATAAACTTCAGTTGAAAAATCCCTTAAAAAGTCCCGTGACTTCACTAAATTGGAAACTGAAGAAAATTGTTCCAGTGTAAGCTTAAAATTTGAATTTTTCATTTTTCGACCGAGGCCGCTTCTTCTGGGCTAAAGAGACTTCACTGGAAGATGATTTTTCCTTCAAAGTTAAATGATATTTGTAATTAAACTTAATTCCAACCAAAAACTGACGTAAATATTTCTCAAATTCAATTATTAAGTAGGACTTGGTCTGTTCAGATACGTATTAACGCTATATTAAGGATAAGTTATATTTAAAAAGAATTGTCGATGTCAAACACTGCAATCGTTAATTGCAATTTTCTGATTTCTGTTTAAATAATCTGTGCAACTCCTTTCCTGTCATTAATCTTTGTTGATATTGTCAAGTACTTGTTCCTGTTCAGTTTTTCCTATTATTCTTTTCTGACAGAGTTAGTAAAACGAATGTACGAAAAAGAACAAGATTTTGCATACGGAAACCATTTCGAAAATCAAACATAATTAAAAATGTGGACTATAAATTTATGGAATTTTATTTATTAGTCTATTTCACGTGCAATAAAGAATAGATTTAAATCTATACGTTCGTCTAGTATTGTTATACTATTAATGGAAGCAAAATACTTTTACTAAAACTTATTACCTCACTGGAAAGGTAATAAATCAAAGAAGTTTTTGAAATAATTTGCAAGCTGATTGTATTATAAAACTTTGGAAATAAATCAGAATGAATGTTCAAGAAAATCACCTTCCAGTTAATTTTCTTTGGCCCTGAAGAATCGGCTTCAGTTAAAAACCGAAAAATTCAAACTTTGAGCTTACACTGGAACAATTTTCTTTAAATTCCAATTTAGTTAAGTCACGGGACTTTTTAAGGGATTTTTCAACTGAAGTTTATAGAAAACTAATATTTAACAGCAGCTGTTATCCTCTTAAATTGAAAACAATGAATATTCTATCCCGCACTTAATAATTATTATTTGATGGAAATATGATGTATACAGATTTTTACTAAAACACTTAATATCCTCATTAGAAAGGCAATAAATTAGAGAAGTTTTTCGAATAATTTGCAAGTTGATTGTATTACCAAATTTTGGAAGTAAGTCTGAATGAATGTTCAAGTAGATTGGATTGTATTTCAAACTTATTAAAGTTTTTAACTAAATGTTTGTTGCGTAGTACGTACTATTATTTAGTCTAACCAGGAAAACATAAATATTAAGAAAACCTTTTATACTTATTGAGTAATATTAAATAAATGTTAGTAGGGAGCGTATTTCTAAGGAAAACACAAAAATTTAAATATCTCATTAACTAATTGCATTTTGTATAATGCATAATATGGTCAAATCAATTGCAAAAGAGCTCTACTAACACATCCTCAAAGGAATACGTCGACTTACTAGTCTACCCTATATGTATACGGTTTTGATAAGAATTAAAATCGATCATCGTTGATTGCCTTCGTAATTCTACTTACGGAGTTTGTTATTTAAGAAAAATTTATTTCAAGTAATATTAAAAAATAACTACAAAAAAAGAAATTTTAAATGAATCCATCCAGTTACGATTAGAATAAAATAAACTTGGGTTTATCTTTAATACTTGTTACTAATGCTTCTATTCCCCACCCTATACTTCCACTTTCAAACGAAGTCACTTTCCATTTCGTTCTATCGGGGGTTTGAACAATTTTCATTTTTACTATAAGTATCAACATAACATTAAAAAAAAATCATCGCTTCTAAACAGCTGTGAAAGCGGAAAGCTTCGTTGAAATAATTTAGGTATCTGCACAGATAAAATTTTTTAACACTTTTGAACGCCATGGAACACCGAGAAAGTGTTCCTACGTTTGTGGAGTTGCAGTTATGATGTTCACCATGTAAAAGTAAAAATAGAGCTTAGGGTGCGATTGTGGTTACTTTAGTTAAATATTTAAGCTCTATTTAAGCTCTAATCAACTCTATTTGCTCTTTTTCCACTTTTGATACAACTAAAAATGGGTCTAAAGCGTGAAAAGAATAAATAGAACGAACGTAGTTAAATAAACGAGTGTGTCATTTTTACCTACAGAGCTTAAATTTAATCACAATCGCACCATTATTATCCTTGTTGGAGTAAACACTTACTTTTAGATACAATTTAGTCGGAGAAAAAAAAACAATAACGCCAAATTAGAGAAGAATTAATAACTTTTCTGGTAAAACTTTATCCATACTTAACACCGATCAGGCAGATTACAATTGAATCGATGAGTTCATAATCTCGTGTTCAGTCCAAATTTATTGTGTTGAGAAAACAACAAATAACTTTCACTAGATTTTTATTTGAAGTAATTATTGGCTTCAGGAGGCTTCAGATGTCCTTATTTGAAAGGATTATAAGCCAATAATTCACTTAAAATAAAAATCTAGAAAGTTATTTGTTGTTTTCTCAACACAGGAAATTTGGACTGAACACGAATATGCACTCACCGATTCAATTAATCCCAAAAATGTGTGTGGCATAAGTCAAAATTAATTTAAATTTTATACTTCGCTCTGGCTAGTATTTTATATTCCACAAGGCGGTTTTCATTTAAACATCGTAAAACATGTCATGTTTGAAATGACCTTAGTCAGGAAGTATGTTTTGCAGTTGGTGCTTTCCAGAGCTGAAATATTTCTTGGTCACTCATTAATATGTATACCTACATTTAATTTTGAATACCCAAAATTTATACGACTCTGTTTAAATTTTGCTACCAAAGGAGTTTTCTGTTCGCTGGTGCAAGTCTTTTGGTAACAGAATCCTGTCTAATGTTCTGATTTCTGGATTCTGAATAAATTTAACATTGTTAACAATATAAACTAGCTGTATTTTTTTCTGGCGGTAAATAAATCACGTGCTGTCCTTTATTTTAATTTTAGTATATATTGTATTTCGTGTTAAAGAAAAATTAAAAAAAAGTGAAGTGGCGGAGTTTTTGATAGAAGAGATTACATTTGCATTACGAATTGATTTAAAGCCACAATTAGTCTTGATTTATTCGTCGCCGCAATTAACATTTAGCGACAAGAGACAGACGAAAGTCTTAATTGTAATAAAATAAACTAGTTTAAGTCAAGCTTTCACTTTGGGGTTCGACGTTTCTTTAAGCTTTGGAACGAAATTCAAAATTGCTTTGGACAACTTGGGGCGAGTGTTTTTAATTATTGGTTTTGATTTTTACCTTTACTAGCTGCATTTATGGTATCCAAATTAGTTAAAGTAATGGACACGGGACTGATGGTGAGGTGTACGTCTGCGTTCTGGTCATCTTCCGGTTTCCGGCCGATGAAAATCGCAGTGTAACGGAACCGTACAACTTGTCTGCATTTCGTTCCTTCTCCTTCTTGCAAAACCTTCGACACAGTTAATTCCTTCCTGTTTACTATGTCGCCCGGATTTTTGAAAAAGCGCTTAACGTACACATCGAACAGAATCGTTTTGTTGTCGCTACCGTACCTGATGTCACTTATAACTCTACCAGAAAAGACGTACTTTGAGTTTTGTACGACGTTAAAAATTTTTTGCCTGTTATTTATTATGTCATCATCAAATTTGCAAAAGGGTGCGAATTTCAAGGCATGAATGTGACGCCTGGATAGATAACGACGCCTATTGGAAGCACCTGCAAGGATACTCCATGCTATAAGGATCAACCAAAAGGACTTGTGACTGTGAAGCATGCTGACCACGTGCTTTTGTTGTTTTTCTTACGAACACGCACGGCTAAAGACACGGCATGACTGAGTCCACGCACCGTACCGCTCCTTCCTTCGGCTAGGTTAACACTAGCATCTCTTGGTATTACTCTATCACAGCCTCTCGTGATTGGCCACCACTACATCGGCCTACTCATTCAAATTATACATTAATTAACCGGTCACTGTTTACACACTATTTGGTTTAATAGGTATTGTATTGCCCTGAATGCACATACGTACGAAGACCGAACTGGACTAAACACAACAAGTCTATCGTTTTAATATTTAAAACACGTGTTCTTGTTTACATCCTACATCTTGCAAAATCTCAAGACACTCCACTTCCTTTATACATGCAAATTATTTTATGTAACTTATGAATACATCATACTCTTCTGCTTTACACTACAATCCTACAGTGACACATCAAAGAAATTTATACATGCGTTTCCAGCTCAGAGGGTACATTATTATTCAAACGTTCTTAAATTTATGTGAACCGTACCTACCTACAAACAGCACATCATTATTTACTTACGAGTAAATATAAAAAAAATTAAGCAAAAAGGCTTGGAACAACTAACAACAAGAAATGTGGGGAAAACCAGTGTTACAGATGTAAATGTTGGGATTTTCACAAATGCTGTACTCTCAATCTAAATACTTTATTCTTGAAGTACCTTGAACGTTTTACAATATTTAAGGGACTATTCTGTATCGAGTACGTTAAATGTAAAGATCAGTTGCTATGGTAACAACCAATCAAAAAGCTCAATGTCAAAAAGCGATCGTAAGATGTCGCTATTTTATCTGTTAAAAAGCTCTACGATTGGTTGTTACCATAGCAACAGACCTTTAAATTTAACGTACTCGATACAGAATACCCCCTCAAATTACAAAACATTTTGCTACCGTGACATCCGTCAATTATCAACTAACTTATTTTTTTATAGCTCGGTTATCATCACAACACATCCCCTTTTCTTAAACAGAAGGAAATTCACTTCTGTAACAAGCGAACAAAGAAATAATGTTGAACCAATGTTATACGATAAGAAAGGTATTAATAGACCAAGGAAAGAAGTTGATGCAGATTTGTTTACCCTAAAATGTAGGCAGATTTCAAGATTATTTCTCCAAGTACTTAGAGATACAACATCTGACGAATACAACAGCTTCGAGTGTCATACAGTTTGTTAACGATGTTTCTTCTTTCGCTTTGTCTAAATTCGGTTAAGATGACGAACTATCATTTCCGTGAAGTATTGCCGTGTTGGAAACTTGTGCGTCATTTTCAGGCCCTAAAGATGAATTCCTTGAGTAGTCATCTTCCCGGAAGTTAGCCGATGCCTCTGGTAGAAGCATCTTATATTTCATTATTGTTTCGAACATCAAACCGATCGCTTGTATT
This sequence comes from Prosopocoilus inquinatus, assembly GCA_036172665.1. Lineage (NCBI taxonomy): Eukaryota > Metazoa > Arthropoda > Insecta > Coleoptera > Lucanidae > Prosopocoilus > Prosopocoilus inquinatus. The sequence continues at coordinate 12,797,397 of CM069880.1, read as the reverse complement.
TTGTTATTCTGTTAATTTAAATAAAACGTTATTTAGTAACTTCGACAGCTGATTATTTCGCAAATATTAACAAAAAGAAGTGAACAAATCAACGCTAAAACCATGGTCCTTCGAGCCGGATGTTGAAAATCGCTGAAAACAAGGAAAACAGCCAACATCATCTTCAAGTTGTCGAAGAATACGCCAAGATCAGGCGAGTCCGTAGCAATAATCAAGTTAAGCCCGAGCGTCCGAGCAATCAACGAAACCAGCGCCACGTAGGGCCCAGGTCAGCGACAATCGTAAGTCCCACAATCTTTTACTTTCCATTTCCCTTATTAAGCTATCTTATTTGCGTCAGCATTCAAAACGTAATCAAATGGCGAGTATTAAAGATTTAACTAAAAAACGCGGCGCCGCAAAGGCACAAGTCACAAGGTTCATGACATTTTTAAGTACCTTAGACGAAAATTGCGTAATCGAAGAGGACATTGTTCAATTACAATGTCGGATAGAAAAATTAGAGGTCGCTTGGACCGAATTTGCCAATGTCCAATTTCAAATCGAATGTACTTGCGATGAACCGGACGAACAAATCGATGTAAGGGAAGAATTCGAAGCTAATTACTTCAAGGCTTTAACTAAAGCACGCGCTATCATAAAACGCAGTGAATCTCGTCCGGCATCAGCTGCACCTTTACCGATTAATCAAGGGGAAACATTTAAACGTGTAAAGTTACCCACCATAAACCTGCCGACCTTTGATGGCGCTTATGAAAGTTGGTATAATTTTCGCGATACTTTTACTAGCTTAATTCATAACGATACAACATTAAGCGATATTCAAAAATTTCATTATCTGAGAGCCTCGCTCAAAAACGAAGCAGCGCATGTTATTCAATCACTAGAAATTTCGGATTTAAATTATACGACTGCATGGGACTTGCTTCACAAACGTTTTAACAACAAAAGATTAATCGTACACAATCACGTTCACGCGCTGTGCACTTTACATACTATACAAAAGGAATCACACTTGGCGCTACGGGAGTTGTTAGACAAACTATTAAAACATCTCAGGGCGTTAAAAAACTTAGGACTACCGACCGATTCATGGGATGCACTTATAGTTTATTTGATAACCGCAAAATTAGATGTTTCATCAAAACGCGAATGGGAACTATCCATCGCTGATAAAATAGATGAGTGTCCTTCTTTAAGTAATTTCACGGAGTTTTTAGCCAATCGGTGTAATTTTCTTGAAACATTAAATCCCAACTCAAATTCTGGCGTAAATAAAAATAGCAAGGTAAAAACGTCTAGTTTAATAACGGCAACAAAAATACAGTGTTCTTTCTGCAATCAATCGCATTTTACATCAAAATGTGACGCGTTATTAAAATTAGCTGTAAACGATCGTATAGAAGCATCTAAAAGTAAACATCTCTGTTTGAATTGTTTGCGGAAGGGTCATAATTCTAAATCGTGTCGATCTAATTTCCTGTGCAAGCATTGTAATAAAAAGCATCATACTCTTCTTCATATTGACGCCCAACAAAAATCGCATTTAGTATCAGTTGAAGCCCCCAGCACTAGCGAAAATGTGTCCGAAATTTCTATTAGCAGTCATGCATCACTGCAACATTTCTCACAAGTTCTTTTATCGACTGCATGCGTCCTGGCGATCGATTCGCAAGGAAAATGGCATAATTGTCGTATATTGCTTGATTCTGGCTCTCAATCGAATTTCATCACGACAAAAATGCATCGCAAATTAGGCCTTATTACCTCTCGAACGAATTCAAAGGTTTACGGTATAAACCAAACGAGCATCGATTTGAGCCACAAATCTGAAGTTGTGATTCGTTCAAATCACAACAATTTTCAGACAAAGATTCATTGTTTAATAGTCCCTCGAATTACAGAAAACATGCCCATCGTTTCTTTCAAGCCCACCTTTTTGCAAATACCTACAAATATTAACATGGCTGATCCCACGTTTGCTAAAGAAGGTGAAATCGATATGTTGATAGGGGCATCAATATTTTGGCAGCTACTGTGCGTCGGCCAAATTAAATTAGGTCACAATCTTCCAATACTTCATAAAACCAAATTTGGTTGGATAATTTCCGGGCCTTTATCATTCGCGAATTCTCGAACAAACGAAAAAACTATTTGTAATTTTAGCGCTAACCTCGACGAACAAGTTCAACGCTTCTGGGAAATCGAGGAATGTTCGGTCGGTAAAACCTTCTCGCTAGAAGAACAAAAATGCGAACAGCATTTCGTCAACACTATAACTCGAAATCACGAAGGCCGTTTCGTGGTAAGCGTACCCTTTACGGAAGACAAATATAAATTAGGTGATTCTCGGCAGAACGCACTTAAGCGTTTTTACTCGTTAGAAAGAAAATTAAATCGAAACCAGTTTCTAAAAGACGAATACGTAAAGTTTATGGACGAGTATGAGCGTTTAGGTCACATGGTAAAAATCGACGAGAAATCAGATTATCACAAGCCGATATACTACCTGCCACATCACGCAGTAATAAAACCTTCTAGTTCCAGTACGAAAACGCGAGTAGTCTTCGATGCTTCCGCTCCCAGTGATACGGGTCTTTCTTTAAATAACGTGCAGCTTGTAGGACCGGTAATCCAAAATGATTTATTTACGATTCTCACACGTTTTAGGCGTCCTGTATATGTAATTGTCGGCGACATAGAAAAAATGTACCGCCAAATATTAATAGCAGAGGAAGATCGACCTCTACATCGTATATTGTGGCGCCCGGACGTTTCTCAAGGCGTACATTGCTACGAATTGCAAACGGTAACATACGGTACCGCTTCAGCGTCCTTTTTAGCAACCCGTTGCCTTCAGCAAATAGCCGATGAAATGACTTCACGTTTCCCTATGGCATGTAATGCTTTATGTAATGATTTTTACATGGACGACGTGCTTACAGGCACAGATACTATCGAAAATCTGCATCAATTACGTAATGACCTTACCGAAATTTTAAAATTAAGCGGATTTAAGCTACATAAGTGGTTCAGCAACGTTCTACAAACATCGGGTAATAATAACGACAAAGGCGTGCAATTCGGTGATAGTCAAGACACTAGTACGTTAGGCGTGTTATGGAACCCGTCACTTGATTTATTTCAATATGAAGTAAACATATCCGACCGTTCACAACACTGCACAAAACGCAGCGTTCTTTCGATTACCGCGAAAATCTTTGACCCTCTAGGATTGCTGGGTCCTGTAACGGTTATTGCAAAACTTCTAATTCAAAGTTTATGGCAGCTTAAGCTTTCTTGGGATGAATCCTTACCTCACGATTTGCATTTCAAATGGATCAAATTTATGGACGAATTAGCCGCGATAAACGACATCAGGGTACCTCGCCTCGTGATACAACCGTATTCAAAAATCATCGAGTGCCATGGTTTCGCCGATGCTTCCGAGAACGCGTACGGAGCATGTATTTATGTGCGTTCCATAAACAAACTCAATCAATGCGAAGTACACCTAATTTGCGCCAAGTCTCGCGTTGCTCCTTTACGACGCGTTACAATTCCGCGCTTAGAACTGTGTGCGGCACTTTTACTCGCACGATTAGTTTCAAAACTTAAAAATTCAGCGGACTTTAATTTTAATTCATATATTCTATGGTCCGACTCAACGATTGCCTTAAATTGGATAAAATCTTCTCCATCGCGTTGGCAAACGTTTGTAGCCAATCGTGTTGCGGAAATTCAAACGCTTACCGTCAATCAAAATTGGCACCACGTGAGGTCGGGCGATAATCCAGCAGATCTGATTTCTCGCGGCGTTTCTCCGTCGGTATTACTAAATTCTACGCTCTGGTGGCACGGGCCTTCATGGCTGTCAGAGGACGCATGTCGCTGGCCAGCGGAAGAAACGCAAATACGAATTAAAGATCCTCCGGAAGAGAAAAAACGAGCCGCCGTCTTAGTAAATCATGTACTGTCGGCTGATATATTTAAAAGGTTTTCGTCGCTAAGTACACTACAACGAGTAACGTCTTGGTGCAAGCGTTTCATAGAAAATTGTAAGGTTTCCCGCGAAAACAGGCAATTCGGCCCTCTAACTGTGTCAGAATTGCAATCATCATTAAGATCGTTAATAAAAACAGCTCAGTTAGAAAACTTTTCAGATGATATAAAATCTTTACTGAAGAACAACGAAGTTAAAACATGTAGTCGTTTGCTAGCCCTGAATCCGTTTCTAGACGACAATCAAATTCTTCGCGTTGGCGGCCGTTTAAAGTTCGCTCCGTTTGCATTTGATAAAAGACACCCGGTCATATTACCTAAAAATCACGAGCTCACAAACCTAATAATAAGAAATGAACACGTGCGATTGTTACATTGCGGTCCGCAACTGCTACTTGCTTCTTTAAGAGAAAAATATTGGCCAGTTTCCGGGCGTTCATTAGTCAAAAGAATTGTCAGAAATTGTATCACTTGCGCAAGGGTCAATCCACAGCCCGCGAATTATATTATGGGACATTTACCCGACTATCGCGTTACGCCTTCTATGCCTTTCGAGAAATGCGGAGTTGATTATGCAGGTCCTTTTATGTTAAAGGAAAAGAGAACACGAGGCTCCAAAATTATCAAGGCCTATGTTTGTTTATTCGTTTGTCTAACAACAAAAGCACTTCATTTAGAATTAGTTTGCGACCTCACTACGCAAGCCTTTTTAAACACGTTAAAACGTTTTATTTCTCGCCGTGGCAAACCGACCCATATATATTCGGACAATGGTTCTAATTTTATCGGCGCTAATTCTGAACTACGAGCATTAGCAGGCTTTTTAGATAATCATGACACAATAAAGGTGTTAGAAAATTCTCTTATTAACGAGGGTATTACCTGGAAATTTATACCACCAAGAGCGCCCCACTTCGGTGGCATTTGGGAGGCAGGTATTAAATCTACAAAAGCGCATTTAAAAAGGGTTATCGGTAAACAGAATATTGTCTTTGAAGATTTTTATACAGTGCTGACGCAAATAGAGGCGGTTCTCAATTCCCGTCCTATCTCTCCTTTGTCCGATGATCCTAATGATCTTAATCCTTTAACACCCGGACATTTCTTAATCGGTAAATCGCTAACGGCCCCGCCGGAAGAAAATGTATTGAATATACAAGAAAATCGACTTTCGGCTTTTCAACGACAACAGCGGATGGTCCAGGACTTTTGGAAAAGGTGGAGCAAGGAATATGTATCGGAACTTCAAACCCGCTGCAAGTGGAAGAAACATCATGAAACTCTTCTACGTGTAGGTGACCTCGTCTTGCTACGGGCGGAAAATCAAGCGCCTTTACAATGGAAAATGGGTCGGGTCCTGCAGCTTCACCCCGGAGAGGATGGCGTCACACGAGTGATTACAGTGAAAACCGCGGACTCAGTAACAAAGCGTGCTGTGCGCGGAGTGTGCGTCTTACCTCTAACGAACTAAATTAGTATTATTTTATTAAACCTTTTGATTACCTTAGCATAAACATTTATAATCATTAGCCCTAAGTTTACCTTTTTATTTTTCTTTCATATTTATTTTTGAAACAAATGTATTGTACATTATCTTTCAAAGGGGGCGGCATGTTAACGATGTTTCTTCTTTCGCTTTGTCTAAATTCGGTTAAGATGACGAACTATCATTTCCGTGAAGTATTGCCGTGTTGGAAACTTGTGCGTCATTTTCAGGCCCTAAAGATGAATTCCTTGAGTAGTCATCTTCCCGGAAGTTAGCCGATGCCTCTGGTAGAAGCATCTTATATTTCATTATTGTTTCGAACATCAAACCGATCGCTTGTATTTTGTTATTCTGTTAATTTAAATAAAACGTTATTTAGTAACTTCGACAGCTGATTATTTCGCAAATATTAACAAAAAGAAGTGAACAAATCAACGCTAAAATCACAGTTTGCTAAATCGGTTTTCGCAAGACATGGTATTCCTGATTTTTTAGAGATGATAATGGTCAATTTAATAATGAACAATTTAAAGCATTTGCAAAGAAGTAGGGATTTAAACATAACGTGAGCAGCCCCAGATATCCGAGAAGCAATGGGCTTGCAGAATCTGGATTGAAAACAGCAAAAGCCATTTTATCAGGATCAGAAGTTCCATTTCTAGGACATCTTAATTAACGAGCTGCAAAATTAAAATGTGGTTATGGTCCATCAGAACTGTGTATGGGACATAACCTAAGGACGACCATTCCAAATATCACTGAAAATTTTACTCCAAATTGGAAAACTTTTAAAGCAATAATAGAAACACAGGAACGTCTTAAAGCAAACCAAGCAGATAATTATAATAGAAGACATAATGCTCGTCCTTTGCCTTCTCTACCAAAAGGAGAAGAAGTTTGGATAACCGATTTGATACCTTATGGTGTTGTAAATCGACATTCCTCTGAACCGAGATCGTATTGGGTGGCGATCAATTAGGGTGAAGTGAGAAGAAATAGAGGTTCTTCAATTCCATCTGCAATTCCTTCTCAATCCCCAACAAAGGCAGTACATGAGGGAATGAAGCTCAGTTAAGTGAATTTCCTTCAGTTTAAGAAAAGGGGATGCGTTGTGATGATAACTGAGGTATAAAAAATAAGTTAGTTGATAATTGATGGATGTCACGGTAGCAAAATGTTCTGTAATTTAAGAGGCAATTCTGTATTGAGTACGTTAAATGTAAAGATCTGTTGCTATGGTAACAACCAATCAAAAAGCTCTACGATTGGTCCTCATGGACTTCCTTTGTTGGAGATTGATAAGGAATGGCAGATAGAATTAAAGAACCTCTATTTCTTCTCACTTTACCCTCATTGGTCGTCACCCAAATAATCTCAGTCACCATAAGGTATCAAATCGGTTATCCAAACATCTTCTCGTTTTGGTAAATTAGGAAATTAGGTCTTCTATTATAATTATCTGCTTGCTTTGCTTTGAGACGTTCCTGTGCTTCTATTGTTACTTTAAATTTTTTCCAATTTGGAGTAAAATTTCCAATGATATTTGGAATGGTCGTCCTTTGGTTACGTCCTATACACAGTTCTGATGGACTATAACCACATTTTAATTTTGCAGCTCGTTAATTAAGAAGTCCTAGTAATGGAACTTCTGATCCTGATAAAATGGCTCGTGCTGTTTTCAATCCAGACTCTCCAAACCCATTACTTCTCGGATATCTGGGGCTACTCGCGTCATGTTTAAATCCGTACTTTTTTGCAAATGCTTTAAATTGTTCATTATTAAATTGAGGACCATTATCACTTCCAAAAATTTCAGGAATACCATACCATGTTTTGCGAAAGCCGATTTAGCAAACTGTATGGCATTCGAAGCTGTTGTATTCGTCAGATGTTGTATTTGTAAGTACTTGGCGAAGTAATCTTGAAATCTGCCTACCTTTTAAGGTAAAAAAATCTGCACCAACTTCTTTCCATAGTCTATTAATGCCTTTCATATCGCATAACATTGGCTCAACATTATTTCGTTTGTATTTGATGCATTCAGTACATCCATTTATTAAATATTGAATTGCCCTATTTATGTTTGGCTACCATACGAAGTTTTGGCACTTTACTATCCCTAAATGCCCTACATGGATTTGTATCAATATCCCGGGATTTTCACACTCTCAAACTAAATACTTTATTCACACAAAACTCAAGAAATAACATAGGCTAGATGACAGAGATATAAAAACAGAAAATCAATACTAAGAGGCTCCCCCACAAGCAAATTGAATTTGCGAAAAAGCAACGAGAAATCCAGCAAGTGATGAGAAACTATCCATATAATCCTGATAGCATGAGAAACGAAGAAAAAGATTTAGATGAACGGTTTTAAAAAATACTGTGGATTGTGATGACTGCAAACTGAAGAATCAACAATTTCCATTTTTCTGAGTATAGCCGTTTGTTGAATTTTTGCATTACTAAGAAATTTGTATCAGACTATTGCCCTTTTCCCATAGGGAAAGTACTCATACTATATTGAAGTTACTAAAAGTTGCTTTTTTCCAGAAACTAAGTTAAGGATTTGTACTGAAATATTGCCTTTACATGTAGTGAAAGTATTCATACTATAATGAAGTTGCGTTTTTCTAGAAACTTTGTTAAGGATGTAATTTTAAACTGTTCAACTTCCTTTCGGTTACCATCATTAAGATCTGCGTGTAATTTCAGACAATCTTCTGTAATACAAGAATAAATTTGTATTGGAATATAAAATCTGAAACTTTGATATTTAAAAACAATTGTCTGTTTGTGGTGTTTCGTTTAAACAATTTCATGAAACAAAATACGTTCTTGTAGTCGATTATTATGAAATGGCTAATGCGTTCCGGAAAGTTGCCGTCCACAAATATAAAAATAACGTAGCATTTTGTTTTGCTTTTAACTTAGCGTGTCGAAATGGGGCCCACCTACGTATTAAGTTCTCCTGCAACTTTTTTTTTACTATTTAACTCATTTGACGCATTGTTTTCCGAAAGTAAAATACGAACCCTCGCGCTAAAAACCCTACGGTTCGCCGCACTATTTCGTTATCCTTTGAAATTTATCGACCTGTTGAGTTCACAAGAATTAATTATTGTATTCAAATGCAATAAATTTAATTTATCACACCGACGTCTTTGTGAAATAAATTATTGTTTCGAATGCGAAAGGCATTTATTTGCAGGGCGATTTAACATGGGATTATTAAATTCGGGTGAAATTCTAAATAGGGAGAGAACACCTAAGAGTTACACAAAGTATTTTTAAATATCCCCCGACTTCATTTTTGCCGCCGTGAAACGATTTAAACGCCTTTAATGGCCCAATTTATTTTCGCGTTTGGAAACTTTTTTTTTAACTTTTGCTTCTCCGAATAAAATACCCCGCAGTCATTAGGATTATTATCTACAAATTTAAAATTAAAATTGCGTATAATAAATTTATTGTTTCGAAAAGTTCCTTCTTTTAATAACGATTGCGTTTGTTTCTTTGGGCCTTTTGTTTAAAAAAAGACCGGAATTTATAAATAATTTTTCTGAGAAAGGTTCGGTGATAATTACAATGCGTCATTGTGAAACATAAATTAGAGATCCCCCCAAAGGCAGGTGGGATTTTAAAGAAAACGCCCTAGACTTTGTTAAACAAAATGTTTAAATCATGAACTCGTATAACGGTCATCTAATAATTCATTAACTCTCCGAAACCGCACACGTTAAAAAAAAAATGGATTCGCAGAAAACCCACAGGATTAATTAGGGTTTTTTCAACGGATTATTTCATTTTTATTATTCGATTTATTTTCACGTTTAACTTTATTTAGTTATTCGCCCACTGTGTTTCATTCGTTGAATGTCAATTTAGTAAACGCATTGCGGATTTATGTTCGGGCTGTTTACACAAACGCAATTTGTTTCTCAGAAAATTATTCAAAATATTCACATTCGGAGTAACTGTGAAAAAATCGGTGAAGGGCGAAGTCGATTAAACGGCACATTTCTGAATATTTTTATAACCAGTTTTTAAACATTAATAATTTTAACGGTAAATAAAATTGGTTGGCATTTTTGTAACTGCAGATAGCCTTTTACGTCAGCCCTGCATATTTAATGCAGTTGCAAAGATACAGTTTTTATAGGAAGTAATATTATTAAATGTAACAATTAGCGTGTGAAATTAACATCTACCAGACACCAACAACCAATAATTACGAATCAATTAAAGCAGATTGTTGGGCGGAGAAAATTTGCAAACACGGTAGCTGTTTCAATTAAATCGTTTTATTAAAACGTTGTTGGTCTACGTTTATGGTGGAAGAAAACGAAAGCTGCACTGAAATCAGCCTTACGCTTACGTATTATTTTTATCGAATCCGTCAGATTTGAACGGGAATAATCGCCGATAGAGTGAAATTGATCGGGCTGATCTATTGGCTTTCGAGAATCCGATATGTCTTATATTGTGAAACAGCCGTTCTGTTAGGACGTACAGCTTAGTGTCCATCAGAATTAGAGCACTTGAGCCCAGGGGCTTTTTGATATTTGTTTTCGTCAGAAGTATCGACACGTTATAGTTTTATTTGAATTACTTATTCCAGACATCAAGTAGGCCGCAAAAGAATTTCTTACCACCTTAACCGCCACCTACACTCTCGTTTTATTATTTTTTAATAGCTCCGCTTGATAGTTTTTAAATGTGTTTATAAAAACGTGATAAACATTTATTTACCTATTCTTACAGGCCAAATTAAGTGAAAATCAAAACGTAAAACACGTTAACATTTACAACTTTTAATGAAAACGTTGGTGATCAATAAAAGAATTCTTGTAGAAAATCAGAATCATAAAATAAATAAGTGTAGGTGACACAGAATCATCTAGAGGCATGCATCAATCCCCAGCTTGTTTATACCGAGTGGCTAGCTCAATCTTAGACCCACACCAAACTTGCATAATAAAAAATACTAAAATACTACAAATTACATAAGTCTAAGCAGTACAAATTGGTGAAATGAAATCACAAGAAAGAAAATAGCTTGGAAAAGATGCCCAGGACGGCAAAGAATGTAGAAAAGAAGTTAAAAGAAGCATTCAGTTTTAGACGAGATACATAGATACATGAAATTAACATAAATTACTAGAGTGCAAGTTATTTATGATATTATTAAACTAATTACAAGCGACACATTCATCAAGAATGCTTTACATTAGTGAACTGACAAAAAAAAAGCATCTGTCTGTTTATTCAGTAAAATCTGCCTTAATATTAATCGAAACTACAAAATGAAATCAGAAATTTGCAAAAAGAATCTTTAAAACATTTTGAAAATCAAGGCGGTTGAAATTTACTTAAAAAAATTGTAATAATTATAGTTTATTAAAAGTAAGCAACGGAAATATTTTACCTTACATTAAAATAGCACAAAAAAATTAAATTTTAAAAGCTGGTTTCTTCAAAACAAGGGGCCCCGGAATTTTTGTGGTGTTTTGTGGTCCAATTTACGAAATACTCGGCAAAATCTTCGTTCTTTCAGCGTATTAAGCCTGTAAGTAATTGTAAAATGAGTAAATAATATTAAAAGTACATGAGCAACGACTAAAACCTGGTTTTTCAAGAGAAATCGTCCGCAAAATGCGATATTTCCGATGGAAAAATTTGAGGTTATGTTCTGTAATCTCCGGCGAAAAGCAGGTTTTCACTTAGTATTCGATATTTACCTTATCTTTTAGTCTTCTGCGGTCATTATTGTCCAATTTTTAGCGAAAATAAATCAAATTAATCGATTTGCTTCAGGCGATGATCGATTAACGTCAATCAATACAGTGACCGAGCGCTGGCAACTGCTTAACGCGAAACACCCCAAAATGAATAACCTAATTTTGCTCAAAATACAACTCAAATGGTTATTTAAGTTCTAATCGAGGCGATATTCTTTGAGTTTACGACGCGTTTGTCGCGCATTTTTAACTCAACACTTTCATTTTTTGAATTTAAGTTTCTTCCGGAGGAACGAAGTGTTCTGCAGACATATGAACAACGGTCATTCATATACACCCCAACGACCTTGTGACCTACTTTAATTCCTAGAAATATAGTAAATCGGCTCGTGACGTCAATACGGAATCCCCTTTCGTAGTAAAATTTTTTGACGACGGATTCGGCGGTTTCCCGACGAGCTTAAGGCTTGAAATTTTACGGACGTTTAATGAAGGCCAGGAAAATTCCTCCACGATGGAAAATATATTTTTTTTTTAGCGGGGCGCTGGGGAGGGGGGTCCAAAATTGGGTCATTTTTGAATTTTTAGAAAAATAATTTTAGTAATGACGTAGTATTGATTTTTTCATTTAAATTGAGCTTATTTTCAAATTTGAAATTTTTTTTCTGAATAAGTTACACCTACTGATTACTTATTAATATTATATGATATTCAAAAATGAATTATTTAAAAAATTTCTCGGTAAGTTTGGGGGTAGAAATTTTGCCGACGTTTAAGAAGGGCCAGGAAAATGCCGAGGCGAAGGAAAATCTAATTTTTTTTCAAGGGGGTGTAGGGGAGGAGGGTCCAAAAATGGGTCATTTTTGAATTTTTAGAAAAATAATTTTTCTAACGATGTAATATTGATTTTTTCATTTAGATTGAGCTGATTTTCAAATTTGAAATTTTTTCTCTGAATAAGTTATACCTACTGATTACTGATTAATATTATATGATAATCAAAAATTAATTATTTTAAAAATTTCTCGGGAGGTTTGAGGGTTGATATTTTGCCGACGTTTAAGAAGGGCCAGGAAAATGCCGAGGCGAAGGAAAATCTAATTTTTTTTTCAAGGGGGTGTTGCGGAGGGGGGTCCGAAAGTGACTTATTTTTTGAGTTTTGGAAAACTAATTTTTGAAACGATACAGTATGATTTTCTCATTCAAATTAAGCTGATTTTCAAATTTGAAAACTTTTTTTAATCAATCAATCAATGTAATGGTAGTCAAAAATAATCATTTTAATAATTTCCCGATGGGTTTGAAGGTTGAGATCTTGCCGACGTTTAAGGAGGGCTACGAAAATGCCAAGGCGATGGAAACTCTATTTTCTTTCCTAGGGGGCGCTGGGGAGGGGGTCCAAAAGTGTGACATTTCTTGATTTTTAGAAAAGTAATTTTAGTAATAATGTATAATTGATTTTTTTCATTTAAATTAAGCTGAATTTAAGATCTGTGAAATATTTTTTTTACTAATTCATACTAATGAGTAAGTACTATGGTATACAAAAATCTTAAAAATTTGTAGTCACTTGATCATTTTTATTTTTTTTTTAGGATAATGCGACACACCCTCTTTAGAGCAACAGATGTCAATTTGTTTCTGTTCTTTTTAATTGTTGTTTTATTTTTCCTTCTTCTCTCTCCGTTCTTTCTTTAGGATGAATACATCAGATTTAACAGCCACTTTCTGGACAGGTGGAAATTTTCTGTTTCTTTTAATTAATTAATTTTTTGTGCCTTTGTTTATCTAGTATGCAGGCCCAAAATTTTTTCAGAAAGGTAATTTTGGAATACTCCTCGTATATACAAATCACAAGCGAAGTGTTATATTTTAATTTTAGCTTCGATAACTTGATTGTATCGGCAAATGAGACAGAAAAATACAACAACGGATAATCCGATAAACAATCTCGTTATTATAATCCTAAGTCACTAGATCGTAAATACTTCAAACAAATAATTGATAGAGTAATTATTGAGATTACACTTTTTCATTTGTTATTTTTGATTATTGTTCCGTCAACACCAACTACCAGCGTTCTCAAATTTATAAAAAATATAGGTAGAAAATATTTGGAGAAAATGAATAAATAAAGAGCAAGGGATGATTTTAAAAAGATTTTAACACTAAGTTTAAAATCGATTATTATATTTTTGTTGCTAGTATTTGCTTTTAGTAGCTTAAGTATGAGAATATCTCTTTAACATAATAATAATGAGTGAGTATCTTTTTTTTTTAAAAAAAAAAGGCACGATCGCATATCGATCGTGTCAGTCATCAAAAAATAAACATTATTTTTAGGTTCTTTGTATTTTTTACGGGCATTATATACAATCCTGATTTAGCTATGCATCGATTTGTCGGGGGGTCGTTGTTTGCCTTGAAGTTATTCAAAAATAAAAACTAAAACAGGCGGGGCATAACAAAGTAATCGATTTCGTTTTACAACTGTTCGATTGGAAATAAAGCACAAATTGGCATAGAGAAATAAACAGCCGCCCGGAGCATTTATTTACCAAAACGAATCTCATATACATTCTCATTTCATCAAATATTTGTGTTCAATAAACCGAGAATGACAAGTATAGAATCCGGCAAATGATTTATAAATTATAGGTTAAACGATTTGACAAGCGATTTGTCTTTTCATTTCTTCGCCGGATCTAAATCCCATTGCGGTATTAGCAGTAAGTTATCTGTCTGTAACGCAGTGTAGTATTAAATTATGTTGTTTAAACACAGCTTTAAGAATATGTAAGAACATTGTACAAAACACACGAAATTGACTTAATTAATTACTACAATCAAAGAAAGGAAAGTAAATTTTTTGTGATAAAACGCGCGCGGTTAACGACGTGAGTTTTGGTCGTTCTAAAATTAACTTTCGTTCATTTGACACGCGATAATATATAAAACACCCGGACAATCGATAATAATTATTATTAGGAAATGTTTACTCAGATTTCACTCGATTGCTTTTCCATTAGTTACCGAGAATTCATTTTGAAAAATGAATGATAAACACTATCAGGCCGGGTCGGGAAGCAAATAAAAGAAACGTGTTAAAGTTGTTATTCTAACAACAAAGCCGAAGCAGACAAATCCCCTCGCTTGCTTTATTTGCCTCCGTATCTTTATTATTTTTACATCTTCAAGTGGTCAGATAGGACAGAGTCAGAATTTATTATCGGTAAATTCATACTCTAATTGCTGACAATGTTGTATTATCTCTTGTAATTATTTAACGCGCCGTCACATCTGAAATAACCGGGGCTTCACTTAAATGTCCGTTTGGATGCGGATGGACGACGAAGAGATAGACGGAGTTAAAGTAGACACCGGGGATTACTCTAAATGATCTTATAAGACACTCGTTAGAACGAAGTTTATTGATATTGACAGGATGATTTTTTTTACAGTTTTGTTTTATTGGAATCTATGACACAAAATATCCAACAATGTTTTTTCTGTTGATGGAAATGGGGTGGTGCAACGTCGTTTGCAATACTAGTTTTATTTTAATCAAGATAGGTGAGTAACTATACGTGAAGCAGTTAAAAGTACCTACCGTGCAATAAATATTAATCGCTTCGAAATGACGGTAGTAGTAGTTTCATGAAGGTTGTAAATGTATTTGCCTTGCAGTATTCAAATGACAGACATCTAAGTGTTCGAAAAGCTTGCTATAATAATTAGTACAGGCTTATTTTTAATCTACGCCGTGGTACATACATGCCATCCCACAGTAGTTCATGAGGTGTTTATTTTCTGTTTACCTGTATTACTCACGAGAAATTTTCCCATGCCGACAAATATGGTAACAGTACATATTTTCACCTAACAGAAGTTATATAGTTGTTGGCGTAAATTGTTCACGATTTAGAAAAAAAATCAATATTTGGTTTGTCACAACGCCTTTTAATGAGTTTTTTTTCCCCTATTATAAGCTTCTGCCGGATGTCTCAACTATTGTTCTTTTAATTAGAAGAGTATTCAACTTTCTTTATTTTTATCCTTTTACCGCATCAATTTTTTTTTTATAATTGCCAAACCTAAGAAACCTAAATCATTTTACTTCTCTAAAGTAATTTATGCTAAAAAAAGAATTAAATAGAAAATCCTCTTTCTTAGTTCAATGCAAATTTATTTTGTTTTAGTCTACTCAAGTTTATATATTATCAAAAAGTAATTACTCCATTAGTTTTCAATAACCAAGAGATCGATTTTTTTGCAAATAGAAAAAAATAAAAGCACAAGAAAATGTATGCATTTGTTAAATTCTTTATTAGGAAGAATAAATTAAATAACACTAAATTAGAGGTTTACGAGCTATTTATTTACATACCTATACGTTACAGTAAAGGAATTTGCGTGTGGCTACTGTTTAATAAATTTTATTATAAATTATGGTATAAAAATTAGCGAAGCATTTTTTCAGGTATGTCGTTGTTTACGTCTGTGACATTTATTTATGAAGTAGTACCTATATCGTAGTTCTGCTTATTTATGTTGTAGGTACCATTTCTCACGCAATATTCTGCACACGTGTGGTTGGATACACACGCAAAACATTTTTTACTGCAAGTTCAGGAATTGTTGGCATCACGTATTATTGGTCTAACAAATAAATGGTTTACAGTAGCCCAAGTGCTTCGCATGAACGTAATTTATTCCGCAATATAATAATAGCAATTGACAACTAATGCTTGTAAAATAAGTGCTAACGATGACAGAAATCCTCATAATAAAGTGTGTTTATGATTACGGGGTCGGTTACGCCAACCTAATATTAAAGAAAAATGTTTAGGCTTTATATTATTATTGCAAAATGTTACGACGAGTTTTGTTTGCCAATGTGATACGATGATGTATTAGCAAAGAAAAGAAATGACTTAACTTCCTGTTTAAGTTTCACCTTCAAAAATGATGGAATGTTTATACTTACTTACTTACAAGCATAGGATTAAACGTGTACGATATATCAATGTTTTTACTTGTGTTTGCTTTTACTTTTACTATGTATAACATCCGCGATTTAACATGTTGCGATAAGCTAAGCACAAAAAGCTCGCTGAAACGTGTCAATAAAAAGAATCAAGATCCGGTTGCCTGACACGATGTTTTCCACAGGACTCCAATTTGCTTGGAATCTATTTGTTTTTTAAAATTGATTTGGCAAAAATAAATTATAAAGTGAACTGTGCAAGGTAGATTTGAGTAGAAGTCAAAAGCGCTTTTCATTTCTCCTCTTTACAAAGGGGGAAGATGGAAATAATAAAATATTGTTTGTTCGACCTGATATTTCCTGAAAAAGAAGTCTTTATTTCTTTTTGCCTTTGAGTATTCAGACATATTCACGATTACGTGAGTTCCTGCAGTGTTTGTAAATATTATAATATCTCATTTAACGAGCAAGGAATAACAATATACTAATCATCTGGTTGACGTGCGTCTGTATTTGTTGTTAGAAGGAATATGTATATATATTTTATTGCAACACGTATTCTATGCGCCATCTGCGATTTTCTGTGTAAATACACTGAATAATATTTATGTTAAGATATTACCGGAACAAAAGAAATAATTACCGTTCACTTCTCGCTCAAAATTAGCTATAGCGGGGTCTCGTTTTCGAGTTTGCATAATACTCTCAGCGAAACATATTGTTCCTGTCAGCAAGCATTTGTAATCGCCATGTTCCATTCGTCATCTTAAGCCGCATTACCTTCTCTTGTTTATACATATACAACAAGCAACGAATCGAAATCTTCCAGTTACCACCCAATATATTCATTTATTATAATTACTATTTAAAACAGAGTACGTTCACAATTTACAACCGCTGGTTCTTTATTGGCGCTTTTGATTCTCCTACACCATACGTTCTCAAACTTTTTGCGATCGCCGCCCGCTTTGCAAGACAAAAATTGCTTAACTCCCCCCATTCCATCAATAATGGAGAACTTAACTTTTCAATGATTTTCTGATTTCAAAATTTATTATTAACTTCTTCTCTCTACCGCCCCCCTAGAACGCTTCCTGGACGCTACCGCCCACTTTGAGAATCTACGACCTACACAGACTGTACTCAGAATAGTTGCTTCTCGTTTTAACCCCGTGTAATAATATGAGATGGAGATACTCTAAGTAGATACTAATGCAGTCAAATCGAAAACGCTATATCTCACCCTTCAGCAATGTTTACAAGAAGTCAAAATTACTTCCAGAGTCACACAAGCCAAGCAATCACCTCAGCTATTCCTTTCGCATCGAATCTACGATCTAAATTTTTATTTACACGTGCGATAATTTCATCAAAATTGTAATCAGCACTCGAAATTGCGACCTCTGATAAAATTTGTTTCCGACCAAATTAATCCCCCCGTATCAAAATGTTTAAACGAGGCGAATACTTGATTAATGACATTCTTTGTGTATTTTTTAAATTTTTACCCATTAGAGTTATTAATTGTCATGCAACTTGTAAATTGACTTGAGCACATAACATTAAAATCAATAAATAGCTCTAGCAATAATTTTTCTTTTTTTTTTCTACCTGTGGTGTTTACCCAAAGTCATAGACTTGTCAGGACCTCAGGAGCGGGAGTGTATTTTTATGTGTAAAGTATTCCATGGCTTTGTTACTTCCAAACCTCCTCGCCGTTGAAGGGGAAGAAGTGTCGAATTGCATCCCCAGCACTGAAGGGTACCTGAAGTGAGTAACGACTACCCCCCAGAAATATCTCGAGCGGGATGCGAACCCACGACCTTATGATTGCAGAGCCCAATTCCTTACCACTAGACCGTTCAGGTGTTAAATTTATAATAATAATTTATAATTAAATATTATTATTAGTAAAAGAATTAGAATAATTAGATAACCATGAGAAATCTATCATCATGTATACAGAAACGTGCAGAAGATACATAGAGCGATCCAAAAAAAAAGTACATTTCTATTCGATTAAAAAAAAATAATCGCAAATAAAATGTAAATAAATAATATGAAACTATACGTTTAGTTTGTACCAATAAGAACTTTTTGCTATGTACAACTGTTTCATTTAAAAGCCACTTGCGATCAATAAACAATAACAAACAACAATGACGAAAGTTAAGCTCGTTTTCATTCACTGCGAAAGAAGTTTTGTGTTATTTGTTAAGCCTTTTATCCGTCGGCGTCGTAAGAAGGTTTTATTCAAAGCTAATAACAATGGCGGAAAATTCGCAAAGCAATATCTAAAGTCGTCTACAAAAAGCTTATTTATAACATTTTTTTTTTCTTATAAATCATTCGAGTAGGTGTGAGTATTTACGTTTCTTTTTTGTATTTTGACGAACAAAACAAAATGTTGAGAGGGCTTTTTCAGATTTTCTCCAGAATTTTTTCTTTAGGTTTGCTGCTTTCATTGAAACTAATTAGATTTTAATCATTGGCTGAAGGAGTGAGAAAGAGTTACTGAAAAATATTTAAAAATGGGGAAATTATTTCAAGTTTCCAGCAAACCCTTTCAAGTTTACAACAAAAAATGTTCTACAATTAAGGAGAAAAGACACTAACAGGAGGACAGAAAAATTGTGGCACATCCGGGAATCGAACCAGGGACACATCGATTACATGTCGATTGCTCTAACCAGCTGAGCTAACGTGACTCCGAAGTTCGAAGGTTTTAAATTAGGAACTCCTAATTTAAAAAACCTAAAATGTTTTAAATTAGGAACTAATATAAAACCTTCGAGCTTCGGAGTCACGTTAGCTCAGCTGGTTAGAGCAATCGACATGTAATCGATGTGTCCCGGGTTCGATTCCCGGATGTGACAGAATTTTTCTGTCCTCCTGTTAGTGCCTTTCTCCTTAATTGTATTTATATTGCGAGCAATATCTTTTCCTTTTTCGTGTTAAAAAATGTTGATGGAGGTGACATAAACAAAGTGGGTGAAGAAGAGGTATTTTTTTTTAATTTCTAGGAAAGCTTTACGTTGAGTTTAGAGCTTTCGATTTTTTGTAATTTATTGGAGGTGTAATTAAATATTAATTTGCCTCGTTGAGCATAGAGTATAGAGTCATAGTGTAATTGGTTTTTAATATGGAAGGTTAACAATGGACATTAGACCAGCTGGTGCGTACCAATCTGTAATGTTTAGTCAGATAAGTTCCTCTGCTATGTTTGTTTCGAGTTGCACTGTTTATTATCTAATATTTAGACAACGGTGGAATGGCACGAAATTGTAGAGTTGATGCGGGCGGGACACTCATTGTTCCACGTGATTGCGAGAACAGAATATCGAATCAAATCGATTGCTGCTGATTAAGTGAGTTATTTATGCGCATTATTCAAATAAATTATCCGCGCACCATTAGATCCTCGGATTCGTTCATAAATTGCGGCCATAGGACTTTACAAATGTGTGATGTCACACAATCATAAATTAACATTTTTATGCGAATTGGCTTTATATTCAACTGGACAATAACTGGCGTCAAGATACGAAAGGTACATCCAAAGACATCAACAGACTTACTTCACTTTAATCCTGGGGGGATTTCCAAAAAAATAAAAATAAGTCTGCCATGATGGTTCTATTAAAAACCTCATGTACAGTTGCGGCCTTTGAAAACTGGTACACTATGAATTGACATACTTTCAGAAATTCTTAATTTTGTAATGTGTTAATCAAACCTTCATCTATCATTTTGATGTCAGTATCAAATTTGACAAATCCATAACAGGATTTACAGTGATTTTAGTGACGTTTAGAAACTTCAGATTTAAGATCAGTTGTTGTCAAAGTGTACCAGTTTTCAGGCAGGCCGCAACTGTACGTACATACGTACATATCATAAGTCCAAATAAATTTTAGACTAAACGTTTGTCGCAGATTACAGCAGC
The DNA here is from genome assembly GCA_036172665.1 of Prosopocoilus inquinatus. NCBI lineage: Eukaryota > Metazoa > Arthropoda > Insecta > Coleoptera > Lucanidae > Prosopocoilus > Prosopocoilus inquinatus. Next base: position 12,777,232 of record CM069880.1, on the reverse strand, counting down.
AACTTATTCATTTACTTAACAACTGCTAGATGTTCTAGGTTACGACATATAATAATATGTTTACGCTTAACTTCTAGACGTATGGTATTGATTCCATTTATTTTCATTAATAAGGTTTCTATTGTCTGTGGTGGTCCCTTTCTTAGCTCCCAATCTCGAAAAAAAATCCTCCCCCATATCTAGCCATATTAGAGCGAACAAGTAATAATGAGATCTATTCATTCACAGTGTCTGGCAACCCCTACCGAGAGATCTACATTAATGTCCACTTATATGCTGTCTGTTTGGAAGCTTTTGGCAGACCATATCAGCAGTATGTCCAGACATGATTATATTTTTTGTATTGTGGTGATTGCAGTAACAAATACACTGATTACCAGACCTTCTTTTTTTGGGCAATCAGGAGAAAGCATGTGTATTCGAAATCTATCTTCATCATTAAGTATCTTACTGCGAGTACAAGTCCGAGCTTTTTCAAAAAAATAGAAATATCCCTTAAATGGTTAATTTTTCCTATATCACATGTTGTATAAAACTTTGTACGTGGGCTTCTGGAAAAGTTTCTGGAAACGGTATGAAAAAACGCATATGAAATTTGGTAAACGGTATCATTGTTTTTCGAAGTATTCGCCTTTGACGTCAATACACTTTTGCATACGCTCGAACCAATTTCTAAAGCACGTTTTCCACTCTAAAGATGGTACCTCAGAAACTAGTGTCCGGAACGTTTCAACCGCTGCTTCAGCCGCCGAAAATCGCTCACCACGCATTTTATTTTTGATATTTGGGAACAAAAAGAAATCATTAGGTGATAAATTAGACGAATATGGACAATGAGTCATTAATTCAACATTTTTGTCGGACAAAAAATCAACTGTTTGACGGGCTGAGTGAGAGCTGGCGTTGTCATGATGGAGAATAATTCGTCGATTTCGATTGTTTCTTCTTATTTGATCGATGACCTCCGGAAAACAAATTGTAGTATACCAATCAGCATTCACGGTTTTTCGATCCTCTAAAGTCACGGTTGCTACATGTCCAGTTAAACCAAAGAAACAAGCAATCATTTGCTTCGCAGCACTGCGTGAACGAACAACTTTTGTTGGTTTTGGTTAATTTTGAAATACCCAAACGGTAGATTGTTGTTTACTTTCTGGCTCGTACGAATAGATCCACGTTTCGTCACCAGTAACGATGTTATAAACTAAATTTGAACGACCTCCATTGAACTTCTTAAGCATTTCTTCGCACCATTTGACACGACCCTGCTTTTGCGCTTCTGTTAAATTGTGTGGGATCCAACGACTGCAAAGCTTTCGTACGTTCAAATGATCATGCAAAATCTGCTTTCATGTCAATGCGTAAGGATGCTTGAATCTCACGGTATGTAACATGTCGATCTCGCTCAAGCATTTCACGCTCAGCATCTACGTTAGTGGCAACAACAGATGTTGATGGACGACCTTCGAGAAATTCGTCACTGAGAAAGGTACGTCCACGCTGGAATTCGGTAAACCAATTATAAACACTGCTCTTTGATGTTGCTTCGTCTCCAAGAGCCAAATGAAGCCGATCGAGGCATTGTTTCGGCGTTAGACCACATTTGAAATCGTAAAAAATCATGGCACGAAAATTTTCACGCGAAACTTCCATGTTTACACAAAATTACTTTTTCGCAAATGCTGTACAAACAAAACTAGTTCACTTGGATAGGAACTGTCAATAGAATTATAGGTGAAAAACGTCAAATTTTTCAAATATGACAGTTGATAAACGCTAACAATTCTAGACCTGCTAGATTCCAGAAAATTTTTCAGCAGCCCACGTATGTACTTCTTAATTACAATATATTTTTTTTTCCAGTGATATATTGGATAAATTGTGTGGTAGAAGGGTAAGATGTAAAAGTGATTTTTGGGTTGTGTTGGTTTAGTGCTTATAGTCGAGGTCAGTGGAATGATTAATAACGAGGACAAAAGTCGCAAACAATCACAATGAGTGCGGTCGAGGGTTTTCAGATGTGAAAGACAGCGCGGTCAACGATTTCTCTCCGAGGTAGAAGAATTCTTTGACGAAATATGTGAGGATTACAACATATCATTAGTGTGAGGGTGGTAAAACTTCCCATCGCCGACAGATCACGGCGGTTGCAAAAGAACGGCTGGCAAGTTGAATTAAGGCACGAAATATAAAATATTGTTCTATTATAACATACTACTTTCCACTTCGGCCCACGCGACAAATCATTAAGCGGCAAGAGAAACCATGTCGGCGGTGAGGTCCGGCGTCCGTGCGACGTGTGCAGTCGGCCTTCTCCCCTGGCCTCCCGAGCTTGGTGGACGCCGCAGGCCACAAAGCGCTTCCACGGCTTCCAGCTGCTCGGGTAACCCGGACACTTTTGCTACCCCCTGTTCACATACTGTCCTATCCTGGGTCAGTGGTTCATTAGCGACATCAATCTTATAACGCCACGGCAGGCTCCGTACTTCACATATGTGCACTTCCAACATTAAGACGAAGACCGAACCGACAAAGACGGCGATATGTAGGAGTCAGAAGTGCATATTTTATTACTTATTGACAGTGTGAGCCTAAGAGAGCGCGACTCTGTAATCGAGTACATAAAGATACTTTCGGGAACCAACGTATGATAGATACCGTTCCTCCTGCCTAAACAAATAATATTATAATTAATGTAATTCTGTTATGTTTCAACAATCCTCAAAGTATCCTCCATACCTTCTCACGTGCTTCTCATATATGATACCATTTACAAAATACAACACGCAATTTTAATTACTCAATCACATTAAAAACAGGGCTCTATAATCAAATCAGTTCTATTTTCATTCTTTTTTACGTAATCTTACTAAAAAGATTTTCACAATACGAACATTTCCTCCACTTGTTAATCTAAAGATTATTTTGTATTCCAAACCTTTAATATCAACTCAAACCATCACCAAGTTCTTACGACAATTTTTCTTCAGGGTGGAAGACCCTAGCGGTGATTCCTTAAAAGGCACAGATTCTTTCTTTCGTCAGAGAAAATTTGGATTCCTGGAACTCCAAGAAGCAATTACCAAGTTAGCGTCAATTCCCCCATTTCAACTTTAACACCTTCCGTAGAGTCATTTATAGTAAAACCATCAGTAACTGTCTTCTTCTCTACTTTTCCGCGTGTCCCCTTTCAGTTTCATTTTCATTTCCACTTCTTTCTTTAATTACATATCAGTTTAGGCTTACCAAGTTCTTACGACAATTTTTCTTCAGGGTGGAAGACCCTAGCGGTGATTCCTTAAAAGGCACAGATTCTTTCTTTCGTCAGAGAAAATTTGGATTCCTGGAACTCCAAGAAGCAATTACCAAGTTAGCTTCAATTCCCTCATTTCAACTTTAACTCTTCCATAGAGTCATTCATAGTAAAACCATCAGTAACTTTCTTCTTCTCTACTTTTCCCCCTTTCCCCTTTCAGTTTCATTTTCATTTCCACTTTTTTCCTTAATTACATATTAGCTTAGGCTTTATCTATAATTTCTCAACTTCATCTCGTTTAATTAGTTTTACTTTCCAAGTTTTCCGTCGACTTCTTTCTTTTTCTTCTTAATTTTTTTTATACAGTGTCCTACGAAAAATTAGACACATTCGGGAACTTTTTTAATTATTAATTTCTCAGAAAAAATTATTCTTTATGAAAGCTCATACACTCGTCCAAACTCAGGTTACACGTATCAATGTTTGAATATCTCTTGTTATATACCGAGGAAATCAAAATATTTGAAATCGTCCTAAGAGTAAAGTACCTTTATTTCTCAAGATACGCAATAATATTATTTGAAAAAGTTATTCGGAGTTATTATATGATCTCAAATACGAAATCATGGCCGCTTACGATGAAAAAAAAAATTTGAACATAAAAAAGTATGTCTACCTAATTTTATTGATTATAATATCTAATTGATAGCTGAGGGAAAGTTCAATCTCAGAGTATATTTACACCATACCTGAAGAAACGTCTAGGTCTTACACATTCAAAGTTCTATCATATACAGGGGAATACGAGGAAAATCGAAAAATATGTGAAATTGGTTTTTTCATCGCCTAGACAGTCATGATTTCGTATTTGGGATTTTTGATTAGTTTTACTTTCCAAGTGTTTCGTCGAGTTTTTCCTTTTTCTTTAATTTGTTATATTTGTTATATTAATTTCTTGAATATTGTAAAAATTACTTGAAACTCTATACCTCATAAACTTCTTGATTAATATGCCAAGTGTTTTATATTTCTGAAAAGGTAATTTTATTCTCTTTTCAAAAATGTGAAAATATACAGGCTGTTCTATATGAAAATTAAGAAGTTCAGTTTATATTCCAAAGGTATTTAAAAATTGCAGAATTTTAAAGCTCCTAAACAATTCAAGATATCGAAATGCGGTTTTTAGCACTAAACTTGTGTAAACAAGTGAAGTTGTCTCTTGTCTGATGAGAAATGTAAGTAAAAAGCTTTTTTTAATCTTAAACCGGACAGAATTATGATTGGAAATACACTCAAGATTAAAAAAACTTTTTAATTAAATTTGTCATAAAAATCGAGCTCCAGACACAAAGGTCAGTTTTTGTCTAACTCATCTGGAAATAACTGTTTCCATTTAAAAGTGTCAAATTTGGCCCACCCTGTACAGTACATTTCTAAATCGACACACTTCGTGTTCAGGTAGCGACATTAGTGATTTTTTTTTCTATCTGTCTTTGTCGCACAATAAACTTATCTAGAGATAAAGAAACACAGTTGAAAGTTTGTTATTCAAAGTGACGTTTCACAAATGGCAATTTACCATGGCTGCGTAGAATAACATAACCTAATACATTTTTGAAAAGTTTGTTTTTCAAAGTGACGTTTCACAAATGGCAATTTACTATGGCTGCGTAGAATAACATAACCTAATACATTTTTGAAACGTTTGTTATTCAAAATGACGTTTCACAAATGGCAATTTACCATGGCTGCATAGAATAACATAACCTAATACACTTTTGAAAAGTTTGTTATTCAAAATGACGTTTCACAAATGGCAATTTACTATGGCTACGTGGAATAACATAACCTAATACATTTTTGACTAGACAGTCGGTCATAAACTACTACCATCGTAATAAACAGAATTCCCTAAAAGTGTTGGTTTCCTTGTTGCTCTTGTGACATTTGTATTTGTTATCTTTATTACACAATAAACTCAGAATGGGAATGGGATGGCGTTACCTGAACACGTAAGTGTGTTGATTTAGTGACCCTATTGTACAGAGGATATACGAGGAAAATCAGTAAAAGTATGTGAAATTTGTTTTTCATCGCGTAGACAGCCTATTTGAGATTTCATTATAATTCTGAATAATTTTTCCAAACAATATTTCTGCGTATCTTGAAAAATGAAGGCACGTCAATTTCAAACATTTTGATTTCCTCGGTATACGACAAGAGATACTCAAACTTTAATACGTGCATCTTGAGTTTGGAAATATGCAGGAGCTTTAATAAAGAATAAAATTTTACATAAATCACCGTAGTATAGATTTTGGCTGTAACTTTAAAATTAATTGCAGCTATCATAATTATCGAAATTTTGCGAAACATAAAACAGAGAATATTCCGCATTATTAATAGTAATTTAACTGGCGATATCATCGATGGTGTAACTCTGTTAGCAGCAAAGCGCACATTTAAAACCAACTACTCGCAAGCTGGAGACCGTTACGTGCAAATCAGAATAATTGCGACCGGATCGTTATCGTAATTTGTTATAATAGTTAGCAACAAAATAGTTGAACGGGGCTGACGCATTCGAATTCCGGCCAAACGTACATACATAGATATAAATATAGGTCTCATGAAAGAATTGCCTCCAAAACGAGAAAATCGAGATGACATTCTCTACGTGAAACGATTCTGAAATATTTATATTTACCTTTCTGATATCTTTTAAAATTTAAGGATACGTCATGTCATGTCGCAAAAACGTTTTTATAAAAATGTAACATGCAGAATTTATATACATACATAAACGCTTCCCTTGTCTTTCTAAATATACTACCGATGATACCCAAACCGTGGTTTTAAATTTACCTCTCGAATTTTCCTTTTCCAAATTTTGTTCTTTGAAGTATTTGATTTAATTTTTCTCCTATCTAGAACATGTTCTATAGGGCATTGTGATTTTCGTTTACAATCAGTTTAGAAAATTATGATGATGATGATGATCAGAACGAATCCTTGTTCGTTGGGAATTATTTTATAATGGGGTCGGTCAGTCTGTGTAAAAAGTAACTATATACAAACTGATTGTGAGTTCCCAAAGGCTCACAAATTGAATTTTGTGTTTCTTTTTTTTGTTGAAATTGTTTCAGAATGTGATCAGTGCTGTGATTGAACTTACAAAATGAATGGGGGCATGTAAATTTTTCCCTTGCAAGAGTTATTGTATTCCTTACTAATAAGATAACGGAGGTGTTCTGTAAGAAGTATTTATTAGTAGCTGATCGATATTTATTTGTTCAGCAGGTATGAAATGAAGATTGTATCTAGGACTTGAAACGGTCTGCTATTATCACCTGTTCGGCCCGGCGTGGCGCCTTCTACCCACGCAGTTCTTCGTCTTTGCGCTGCGAGATTCTCGTTCTTCAACCGACTCTCGGTCATTTCATATTTTAAAATTGGCAGTTATAACCGTGTAAATTTCTTCGACAATATTTACTGGTATTTCGTTTACATACCAGGTCCATACATAATTCCTCCTTTCGGACGTCAGATGCCCTTTCAAATTTACAATAAGGAGACCATCTCTTCGGAAGTACAAAAAGAGCACGCATTATTAAACTCGTTCGCATTCCACTGTATAATTTGAGTAAGCAAAATGAAAGTTGATGCTTAATATTTTTATTTTCAACTGCCTTCGCATCTTTCACATGCACATTATTAAAGACTTGATTCTTTTTTCCTCTGGTTTGCTTATTTCAATTTTTTTTTAATCACGATTAAATTTAATTTAACCAATGAAAATATTCGCGTAAAAATGTTCCTTAAGTGAAGCAATTCCACCGTGTTCTGTTAAAGTGTTTGAACTTACCTTAGGTAAACCGTACATTACGAACTTTATGCCTCCTTCGCAAATGGTAAATACTGCCACGTCAAATCCATTAAGTCAAGAGTTTGCTGAAGGAAAACAATATTAGTTACCCAGTGTCCAAAGTTTCTAGCGCACTCCAGCGCATAACTAATCATCCATTCCCATCCTTGCTAATCATAACTTAAATGTTCCGTCGCTTATTTAAAACAACTTCTTCTTCCCCCCCAATTTCTATTACGTGCCCACGATTTATTTAAGTATAAAAATAAACCAATGCGTATTCCCAGAACACCTCTCGTTGTTTTATCTAATTTTAAATCAATTTTGTTTCGCCTAATCTTAAATCTCTACCCGAACGTTGAAATTTTTTTTTTAAACGTCCTCAAGGTATGTGGTCCAGGCATCGATTTAAACGAAAGATTTACGGCGACAAAAGCTCAACTGTTACAATTTGAATGAGCTTGTACACAAACCTAAATTCCTAACCTTTGCTTGCCGTTTTATACAATCTACCGCATTAACTAACAAGATATAAATTTTCGGTTTAGATAATTATCTGTGAACAGGAATGGAAAAAGGCACAAAGCGGTAACACCTACGCTGTCAACTTTCGCACCGTTAAAAACCTCTTCGAATATTCAGTAAACACACACATACACTCACATACACAAGGCTAAATATTTTTGGGGGGGCATACGTTTTCGAAATTTTTAAAAACGATATCAATTTAATGAAGCCGAAAGGGCTTAATATCAAGGGGGATTCGTATTTTACATAATTATTCAGATTCCCCGGCAAAATTGTTCCGTATTTCCCCAAATCAAAGCAAATAAATTTCGCTGCAATCAAATAAACAGAAAACGAAGTCGTTAACCCTTTGATCTAGTCACTTTGAAATCCTATATTCCGAAATCCTGTTGCTTCTGAAACTGTTAATCTATTTCATCGCCGGTTTAATTTTTTTTTCTTTTTTGGGGCGTACTACCCAAAGATTTTTTTTTTTTATTTGAATCAAAATTTCTGTTCACTTTTATATTGTTTATTTGAGCAACAAACGTATTTTAGAATAAAACACTATTATAACCAACGCTGAGACATATTTGGGCAAATGCCCTCTATTCTGTAGAGCGGGCGGATGGAGTACACTCTGGCACACGCACCTGCTAGTACACAGCATTGTCCGCTCTACATAATGCAGGGCACTAGCTCAACTAAGTCTCAGCGTTAGTTATAACCAAAGACCGGATTTTAGGTAAAATGTCTCCTTTTGTATATCTTTTCGTTTCATCAGAAATAGAATCGTTTGACCAAATTTTATTTCACCCAAATTACCTTTTTCCCAATTGTTTTCACCTATTGCAACTTTCTCCACCTAATTTGTCGTTTTGTCACCTAAATAAAACCTTTTCTTTGGAAAAATAGAAATTTTTGTATATAAACGGGATTTTTTCTTATTTTCGACACCTTCGAACATAAATCATCATTATCCTGAATGTGACGTGACTATCATAAAAAAATAAGCTGAAAGTTAAAATTTGTGAAAGAAACGTATTCTCCGTAGCTGAATGAAATTCGCGACTAAATGCATTCCAAGTTTTAAATGGTAATTATAGTTTTGCAGGTTTTGTGGCAAGTCAATGAATTGGCTGATCAAAACATCAAATTTATATCTAAATAACATTTTTTTGCTACTTTGCGTTTACAATGAATTTATTGTGATATTAAAGACGGTTTCATGACAGAATTCTTGCCACACTCAAAATGTTAAGCTGTCTTTAGGCGTTTCACACGGTCAAGCACTTAAAAACACTTAAAAAGATCTAAAAAAAAACCTAATCATCCATTCAGGTTGTTTTTAGATCTTTTTAAGTTGGTAGCGTACTGAAGATGGCAGCTTAGCTGCCGAAATACGTCTCTACGGATATAAAATTATTGTGGACGGATATTAATTTCAATTATTTCTTAAACCACAGTCTCCTTTACTATTTTAGTTTGATTTAATTTTATTGGAACTTTTTAAGTACTTACTATGAGAAAATAAAAACCTAATTTCATAATTAAATCATCTAAAGTAGTCCAGTCTTTAGTTACACCATTTCAAATATTTAACAATGAAAGTTGAAAATCCAAAAATATATTTTTTTAAACATACAATTAATGAGTTCAAAAAAAAAATTAGATTGTCAACTTTTGTTAAATATTTGAAACGTTATAACTTTGACGTGTTCACTACTTTAGAATTATTAAGTTTCCTGCTGCACTGATGGTGAGCCAGGCCTGGTTCGAAAGTACTATGCATTAAAAAAAAAGGTACACGGACTGAGTATTTCATTAACTTCCTCCCCCGAATTTAATTTTAAATTCTTATTAATTAAGTTAATAATTTTAAATAATTTTACGCGGTTTGCTTCAGTCTACGTCCACAACCTGACCATCTCATGTGTGTTTCTGTCAATGTGACTCAAAAACTTAATCAGGACATCTGAAGATGACAAAAAACCCTCGTCGAAAACGTTAGTGTAACGAGCAACAAAAAAAAAAACATGACTGTGATTCAAAACAACATATTATTTTATTTAAAATTTTTATTTACTTAATTTTAATGGATGTTTTTAAGAAATTGCAGGAGAAAATAAAGACCTGTTTTATTAATTAAGTCGCCTAAGTTAGGTACCTTTTTCAACTCTTTTACGACCTAAAAGTCCGGACTTTAGTTATAACCCAAGTAATGACACGCACCAAAAGAGTTCTAAATGATTGTTACGGTTTTTGCTTCATCGAAGTCAATTAGGCTTAAATTAAACCAATTCACCAAATCTAAACTATTTTATTACCTATTTATTTTTCTTTATATCTATTCATTTGTTTTACTGTTTCGTCGTTCATTTGAAAAGTAACAAAAATACAATTCGATTAACATTGTTCATTTGAAAAGTAACAAAAATACAAGTCAGCTGCAAGTCAGATTCTGAATTTTGCATACGCAGTCGTCGTTCTAAAAGCAAAGACAAACTCTTTGTATCCTCACAATAATGGATTCTGTGTTTTATTCTTTTCTATTTGTTTTTGATTGGCTTTTGTCATTTTCTTTTGCATGTCGTTTGAAAAGTTTGGAACAAATCGGAAATTTTTCTCATACAAGTGCAAGAGATTTCATATATTTGTTGATGTTTCGAACATGTTTTATAGCATGGATTTGAATTCCAAATTAATGGAAAACAAAGGGATTACAGATCATACAAAGGTACTTGCGCATGTGCAGAATAGACAGTTGTTTTAAATTGTCTAGTGAACTGCTGTTTTGTGACAATGGAATGGTCCAAAAAGAGCAGAGTAATAATACGTGACCGCGGCCAAAAACAAAAATTGATCATCATCATCAGGGAAAAGAATTCAGGAACGCTTTTTACGCTGAATGTACTATTTACTCTTGCCACCTTTCCGCGGCCTCTGATGTGACGCATCGAATTTTGTTTTTGTTTGTACTTATTTTTCTTTCTAACTATTAGTTTATTTTACTGTTCTTCGTTCATTTGAAAAGTAAGAAAAATACAATTCGATTAACATTCTGCTGCAAGGCAGGTTCTGAATTTTGCATACGCAGTCGTCGTTCTAAAAGCAAAGACAAACTCTTTGTGTCCTCACCATAATGGATTCTGTGTTTTTTCTTTTCAATTTGATTTTGATTGGCTTTTGTCATTTTCTTTTGCATGTCGTTTGAAAAGTTTGGAACAAATCGGAAATTTTTCTCATACAAGTGCAAGACGTTTCATATATTTGTTGATGTTTACTCCTGCCATCTTTCCGCGGACTCTGATGCATCGAATCTTGTTATTGAGTGAGAGGGGCAGGCATGCAATCGAGCAATGCGCGCGTTCGCACGTTGTGGGCAAGGCTTGAATACAAAATTTTCGTACCGTTCGCGAGATAAATGGCCCGAATTCTGTTCCCTGGTCATAATTCACGTGCGACATTTTTAATTATTAAATACTAAATATGTAGTGAACAAGTCACATAGTACAAACGATGTCCTTTTTTGGTATTTGTAGAAGAAGACTTGTGCTAAACATCCAAAAGTGATTTGTATGTGACATATCGTATAGATTTGTTTTTAAATTTATGTATTGAAAACATGTATGTAATGTGAACGTCACTTTAAATAATGAAATAAATCATCAATAGTAGAGAGTATGTCTATCGAATGTTCTATGTTTTATTTTACGTTTTGTAGGTTTTTATTCGTGTTTGTCTGAAAATTTGTAAAAAGTGTAGGTGAAATTAGACGTAGCTAAAGATTTGGAATCGCATCTCAATAATTACTACAGCGTCAAGCAATCGAGTTTAGTATGATGACAAGGGTAGTCTTATCTCTGTTATCGACTGTGGTGTGGTGAATTAATTAAAGTAGTTTGTGACACCATTAGTCACTTAGTCTCTACTTCGAGGGTTGTACAAATAGATAGAATCACTGATTTACCGTTGTCGATGCGGAATAGAACCAATACACCTTCCTCGTTACAAATACTTTTTAGTTTCACATGGTTTAGTTGGCCGAAGGGGAGGACAACATCGACTCAAATTAAATCGGTCCGACCGCAATTCTTTTTGTTTAATATGTTTAAAGCCAACAGGTACGAATGTATTGAAGAGGGAAATAAAAGTGTTTGTGTTATTATGTTTTATATATACGTGGTAGCGAAGGCGTTGAGTTGAAGAAAAAAATTAAATTTTAATTGCACCAAATGAAAAATAAAAACAGGTACTATTATAAAACGGAATTTGTTAATTAACTCCATACCTAGAACTTGATGCACTCTTAACAGCTCACTATAGTGTTTAAGTTAACAGGACTTCTTGATAAACTTCTTCGATAGGCTGTATAAAACTGGTAAAATGACGCGAGTAATAACATATTACAATATTTTAAATTACTTTCATACTTAGGGGAACGTATTGATTTGCAAAATTTAATATCGCTTTGGCAGCTGACGCATTTAATACAAGTATTTTATGTAAAGGTGTGCTGAGTTGTAAACTGTAATATTAACTTATTTAAGTTAACGCGTTCCACACTTAATTCCGGATTTAATAAAGAACGCCCATATAATCACAAAGCACAAACCTTCCATATTTATTACATATTGTATTGTATTTCAATGCCTAAAACGCAATTAATAAATACCAGCCAGCCCTTGCACGTTTAATCGCAAAGAAAAGAAAAAGCGATTTTGAATTAAACGACGCTCGTTTTAATTTTATTGTATTTTTTTGGGGAAAAAAGTTGGTGATTTAGAACGGAACCTATGAACTGAAATATAATCCGATTTTTAATTAAATGGGGCAGATGACACGCACCGAGGGAATCGGCGAATTAATTTAACGGAAACTTATCTCTCGCAGAGCATTTTTAACAATCTATTTTTCGTTTTGAGATCATTTTTCGTTGCAAAATAAAAGGTGAGCTGGTTATAAAGGGGCGACACTAGAATCCCGGATTAAGTTTGCTCGGAACTTAATTCACAGTTTTGTGGACACGCTTTAACTAATAAATATACATAGATCTGTATATCACAGTTAAAACTTCAGCGGAATACCTAGATTAGAAAGTTTTAAAACTATAGAGTTAATTAAATGCATACTCTGTAAAACATCGAAAGCTCGCTCTAACGGCTTTCCAGACTTGTTGAGTTACTTTCGGAATTATTTTCAGGATTGGAAGGAACAATCAAAAGCTTCGAATCTGTGTTTGTCTTTGCGATATCCTTTCTTCTTAATTGGAAAATTAATCTCGACGATATTTATTTACATAATCGGTTGCAATTTCAAATTTAATGGAACACGAACGTTCTTAAAATATGCTTTAAAATACGCAGTTTTTGAAAAAGCGTTACATTTTACGATTTTCGTGCAACACCAATCACGAAACGCATAAAGATAAAGCGCAATCTACCTACATACATACACACATAGATATATAAATGGGCCTCGGGGAAAACAGTCAATCAAACTCAAAAAAAAAAAAAATGCAGGTGATCATATTTTTCGTCGCAGCTATTATTGGCCATGGTGTTTGGGGCATTCCCCGTAAGTATATTTCGGAATTAAATCAAAACACTTCTGTACAATTTACTGGTTGCTTTCAGATCCTTCGCCAAATTTACTCAAACCTGGTAAGTCTTAATTGCGAAGTATCTACACACAACAATAAAAAAAAAATTTCTAGTATTTACAGTAATCGACGCTTTCAAAAAACTAGTACACCGTAAGTTGAAACCATAAAATACCGCAACAGAAAAAAAATTATGCATTCTATTTCAGTTCCTCTTCTTCCCGAAGGCGCACTTTTAGATGAAGGTAATTTCTAAATTGAATAAAATTCAGAACATATTTTAGTTATTTAGGGAAAATGTCGTGTTTGTTGCAGCTTTACCATCAGGACTCCTTGGCAAACTACAAAATGAAAAACGTAATATGCAAGCGAATATAACTCAGAATAATTTTATTTACATAAAAGTTTCCAGTTTTAGCACAGCCGAAGAACCAGGCCGAGAAGATTGTGGCGTTGGAAAAAGACGAAGACGGAAGCACAGAATACCCAGGTAAGTCTGATGCACAATTCCATGTAAAAAAGTTGATGTCCGAGCCTTAAATTCGCAGAACAAAAAGAAGAAGAGGAGTGCGAGGAAAATGGTAATGAAGTCCTCAAGTATTCAAGAACTTTTGAACTAAATCTTCGTTTTTCAGATATCATATGGTATCTGGCTGGATATCGTTGGTGCTTACTTCTTTGCAGCCCCTCGAAAAACTGGGTCTGTCTCTACTGTTATTAACTACTGACGACAGAGAAGATTTCGAGGAAGCAATATTGACCTAACATTATTTAATGTTAGATTACTGAATAAATATCAAATTTAATTAGTTTTTTTTTTCTTGATAATAACATTAGCAATAAATTAGTTGCAAGTCAGTTTCGACGGCGTTTTAGTTTTAGCACAGCCGAAGAACCTGGCCGAGAAGATTATGGCCTTTCAAAAAGACGAAGAGGGAAGCACAGAATACCCAGGTAAGTCTGACGCACAATTCCATGTAAAAAGGTTGATATCTGAGCCTTAAATTCGGAGAAGAAAAACAGGAAGAGGAGTGCGAGGATAATGGTAATGATGTCCTTAAGTGTTCAAGAACTTTTGAACTAAATCTTCGTTTTTCAGATATCATATGGTATCTGGCTGGATATCATTGGTGCTTACTTCTTTGCAGCCCCTAGAAAACCTGGGTTTGTCTCTACTGTTATTAACTACTGACGACAGAGATTTCGAGGAAGCAATGTTGACCTAACATGTTATTTAATATTAGTTTATTGAATAAATATCAAATTTAGTTTGTTTGTTTTTATTTCTTTATAACAACATTAACAATAAATTAGTTGCAAGTCAGTTTCGATTTCAGTGAGCTTCCCGAGCATCCCTGGATAGCTATTTCGATTCTGTTTGGTCATTTGTCATTTTGACACAAGATTCGCTCAAGAATTGGTCGTGATTACCAATAACTAAAGCCCGGCGAAAATTCTTGATCAACTCCCACCACTTCTGTTCAGAGGCGTGGTGTCGCATGCATATTGAATTGTGCGGAACACTTGAGTCCGATGCGTCAGTAAAGTGGGAGGTAAATCGACCACGTTTTAAGAATTTCCGCCTAGCTCTACCAATAACATTAACATTTAAGACCTTCTTACAACAGAGAAGCTTTTGACTCCTCACAATCATGACATCAATTGAATCTCGTTGATTTTTAGAACCTTCCTCGTAGTTCTTTTTTTTTTTAATTTTTAAAAGGCCTGACAGTTATTAATGTAGTTTAGTAGAAATAAAGTAGTACCTTTCTTTGTCTTGAAATTAGATTTGTTGGTAGCTTCCAATCAATTAGAACATCTTCTTGTCGTTGATGAAGATTACGCAGACGTACTTTTAATATTCAAGAGATGAACGAAACTTTCTCGTTTATAAAATGAATACTGTTTGTTCAATTGGTTTGAAAGCGGTTCAAATAATAAAATATAAAAGAAATCCCTGTTCTCAGATATGCAAGCACCTGCTAATTGATATCACAATTTATCTCGTATAAAATCAAAAGTGAATGATGTTTCCGGTACTTTTTTTTTATAAGTCTTATCAATTTTATCTTCGCAATTTTCAAGTACTCCTTAATTATATTTTTTTATCCACATATCTTCCTAGTTGCACCTTGAACAGAAAAGCTTGGCGTTTATTATTTTCTGAAAATATGTCAGGATTTCAGATTGCGTACAACCGTGTTCAAAAAATTCCGGACATGACAACTACAATAACTGATTGGCAAGAAAGAGACTTTCATTTTATTTTTTTTATTTTAATGTATGCATTTTGTTATCTCGTCGTGATTCGTTTGCCCTTGCAGTGCAAAATCATTAAAAAAAAAAGGTTCTAACGAGTCGTGTCGAACTATAACTTAAATTTCCATCACGAAACACATTACATTTTGCTGAAGTACCATTTATTTTTATTTTCTTGCAAGCGTAAAAGCACAAACATCAGGAAAGCCGACTACATTCGTGAAAATGGATTCGCTGAAGTTAATTGTATTCCTTACCCTTGCCATCGGTTTTGGCACAACCTGTGTGACAAGTACGTACCTAAAAAAAATGTTCTACTAAACTTATTTTTTAAAAATATATCTTACAGACACAAACGTTGCAGTCTTGAGAAAATGTAAGTTACACATTATTTAAAACTAAGGCTAATAAAAACGAGTTGTTTTATTATGGCAGCTCAGCCGCTTACAACAACAACACCCGGTACAGTTCAAGAGAGCAAAGGTATTATGACGTTAGATGAGTCTGGCTTAAGTAAGTATTTTTAAGAAAATATTTGCCGTTACACAGCATTGTGTTTTTATACTCGTAGCACCAGGTGAAAAAATGGAAAGACTTCAAGAAAAAGGAAGAAGGAGTTAGTAGTTGAAAAACCAGTGTTCCTCAAAATTCTAAATAAACGGTGTTTTTGCAGAGTATGATTTGAGTTGTATTTCAATTTATTGCTTCGAGGTAATTTGCAATAAAGATGGAGAATGCACACATTTGTCTTTTGTTGTACAAACGCCTTTCACTACTGAGGTGTTTTATTTAGAAATCGCAGAACAATTCTCTGGTGTGGAAAAACACGAACTCGAAGCCCTAGACGGTTTTTTGTTGCACACCAAAAGCCCTACCTAAAGAGTTTGATCCTGTCTATTTTGCAGATATTAAAATGGGGTGCATTTTAAGCTTCTGCTTTTGTGCTATTTGTGATGGGGGTGGAAACTGTACACATTGGGCTCTTGGCACTCGGTATTTGGAAAATGTCGAAGTGTTTTATTTGGAAATAGTGCAGGAGTTTTCTCTGTCGGAAATGCTTGAGGAAGGCAAAACTTGTTAGTAAGGCGAAAATGTTGTTTTTAAGTTAATCAATTTTTTTGTAGTGCATAATTTGGGGTGTGTTTCGTTATACTGTTTTGGAGCAATCTGTGACGATGAAGACGAGCAATGCGAATATTTGTCTTTCACTGCAGTTCTGGAATCAAAAGAGTTTTACTTAAAAATTGCGGATCACATTTCTTATCGCCAGGAACTCTAAATACTTTATTGTTGTTTACTATTAAAAATATAATATGAGTTGCTGTATTATAAAAGTATTCTATGGAAGAAAAGTTTGTAGGTACAACAAAACATTTTACTAATGCAACAGTATTCGGAGCTTTTATTTTATTTTCCCGTTCGACGCCGGAGTTTCGAATGAAACTTTTAAATTAACTGCTACCTGTATTTTTTTTTATTTATTTTTTTTTTTTTTGAAAAAACGTGGTGAATTGGCACTTTGCTTTTAATTAAATTTTAAAGAGACTTTTCAATTAAAACTTACTACTTATTTATTTTATCTGAATCTTCTTACGCGAGCGTTTCAAGCAAATATCTAATCGATCGCTGGCCTTTTGTAATCGAGAGAAATTTTTAATTAATGAGCTCATGCTTCTTATTTCGTATCTCACCGAAAACATCTCTCCTCTCAAACCGCAATGTAAACAACCCTGAATGACTGATTGACAAGTTGTGTTATGCGAAGGAACAAAGCTTTCTTACGTTTTAAATTCAAATAAACGATTTTTTTTTTCGTTTCGGTTTAATAACTGATGGAGAAGGAACTTGCTTGTTTCCAATACAATATTCAAACTTCATGAATAAATAAACTTGTGATACTAAAAACAAAGTTTGCTTTCTGTCAATACAATCTTTCTTTAATAAGAAAACTAGAAGCATCGATTTTTAACGTGTAGGTATATAAAAGTTTGTTTCTTTTTAGCCACCCCCTGGCGTGTGAAAATATTTTCACTCCGCGTTATTAAGAAGCCAATTTGGTAAAGAAGCCTTAGATCGTCTTATTTGAAACTCGGTATATTAAGGTTAACACTCCATTTAACCGGGACATAGATTTCTGCAATTGGCCGTTAGTCGAGTGTGATATGGCAAACGAGCAGACAGTTTAATAAACCTTCTAAATCTTTATATGCGCTGGCCAAGTTTTAGGGATTTGTAAAGGGACGTTAAAACTTCGTCGAAACGAATTATACTTTCATACTCGCTTATTTACTACGAACCCCAAATCTCGAAAGAAAATCTTGAAATACAGAAGTTTTCTCGAAGTCATTTATAAAAAAAAAATGTTGCACAATTAGATAAACACATTGCAATAATCAAAAATCATGTTTTCAGTAGCTTAAACAAGACTGACAATCATGAGGTGATCCCATCGATGAATATTCTGGTATTATCTCAAGCAGCGGATTCCAATCTTAATCAAACTATTTTATTTTTAAGTATTTTATCGAGTGGTTTTAAATTTGGATTTTTATTTATATAAATGACGTCCTGAATTTCAAATACACGATAATAATAATAAGTGCTTACTGTTAGTTAATAATACAAAACATAAAAAGTTCGGCTTAGGTCAATTCAGTCGGAATGGGACGATTCGCCGTCGCCGACTCGCCGTCGCCGATTCACCGTCGCAAATTCGTCATAAAACCAATTCGCCGTTGACCCAATTTACCGTCCGCCGAATTCGCCGTCGCAATATTACTGCTTTATTTAGCTTGATGAGCTTTAAAGTACTTTCTGACTGTTTTAGATATCCAAGTTATATCTACCAATTGAATGACAATAACTATAATTTCAGTACGTTCCAAGTAAATTAAAATGGGCCGTACTACTATCTTTCTATTTCAAACCAAAATAAATCCTTAATTACATTACGACCATAGCATCGAAACACACAAAATAACGAACACATTGGCACTGTTAGCATACAATCATAATTATGTATTATTTTTAATAGAATCCCCAATTTTTTTTTATAATAATTTTAAATGACGATCCATATCTCGAAAACAGTCGAGTTTTGATGTGCAGTGATTTTGATTTATTTAAAAATGAATATAGTTTTGAGCAAAATCTGAAAACACCCTGCAGAATAAGAAATACTTCAATGGAAGAGCAAAAAATTGTATCTGCTTCTTTTTATCTATGGATCATATTTAATTAAAGACAGATTATTTTATTTCCCATTAAATATGTTGGCTTTTTTTATTTGATTTAGGTATAATTATCCTATATTATTATTTGGATATGTACTTGCACTTAAAACTTTAATTGCTGACGCTGAATTACGCTGAATTTACCAAAGGCGAGTTTGCCGACGGCGAATTGTACCTACGGCGAATCGGCGATGGTGAATTGGCGATGGCAAATCGACGACGGCGAATTGTCCTAGACCCCAATTCAGTTTCAACCAATTGAGTTTCAAAATCGCATTTCTTTTTTTGAGAATGTTTGAAATGCGCCTCAGTCAAAATTTATGACGCACACAGAAAACTTAGGAATCGAATCCATCTACCTAAATCTTAATACTCAAAGTCAGGGATATCGTAAATAATTTCTTTTGCTTGAAAACCACAAATAGAATATACACAATGTTTTTCTGTAAAGATTATGTTTATTAACTGTACACGACTCATCCGTTACTAAAATGCATGAAAACTTCAGCCTTAAGAGCTTATGTTAAGACGTTCACAGAATTCTTAACTGCACATCAAATTTCAAAATATGAAATAGAAAGGATATTGTTATACAGTGGGTTTCAAAATCGTCGACATTAATGCAATTTCTAAAAAAAAAGTATATCTATACAGTATTAAATTCCAGGAAAATTTCACATACCACGTCATTTATTTTCTTCATATTTGCAACTAAATTCATTTTACAATTTTTCAAACAGAATAAATAAGTAGTTAAGTATAAAGCAAACAAAGTATTAATACCTAGATTTGTACATCTGTTTTTGCAATAGGTAAACGAATTTAATCAATCAATAAAAGTACTCGAGCGTTTCTTTATTATTTATTAATTCGTGGATTGATAGAAATAAATCGATCAATTTGTTTTGCATATTATCGTGCGGTATCTTTGCGTATTGATAGTGCATGCGGCTTGCGAATTGTGAGATGTAGATATGGCCGTGTGTATATAAGCCATGCAAAACCATCGGTGGTTACACAAAAATGAAGGGCGTCATTGCCTTGTTAGCTGTGGCCACATTCGTCGCTGCCATCCCCCGTAAGTAACTAACACAAAACCAAAAATAGAATCCAACTAAAAACTTGCTCGGTTTTTTTTTTTAGGAGAAGGGGATGAGTTTGTTCCAAGGACTTACATTCCCGAGGAAGAAAATGCGGACAGAAGACGCTTCATAGTAATGCAAGATGATAATGGCAAATACCATTTCGTGGACCTCAAGCAAGAACCTGTGGGGCCAAAAGTTTCTGTGTCAGATGTTACGTTTCATTTATTCACCCCAACGAATCCAACCAATCCCCAGATTATTCCAGCCATAAATTTCCAAGCCCTAATTTCCTCTCAATTTTTTGTTGCCTCTCGCCAGAACATCTTCATTATTCATGGATGGAATAACTACCATGGAAGCTCAGTCAATACCGAGGTTAGAGGTTCTGTTTTGCAAAGATATAATGCGAATGTGTTTGTAGTCGACTGGAGTGGACCTGCGAATCAATTTTATACCACGGCAAGAAATGCTGTTCCTGTTGTTGGTGTCATTGTTGGTGACTGGATTAACAGAATGATGTCACAGTTTGGATTGACGCCAGCAAGATTTAATTTAGTTGGGTTTAGTCTTGGTGCTCATGCTGCTGGCATCGCTGGTGCTCAAGTTAATGGTCTTGTAAATTACATAGTCGGTTTGGATCCTGCTGGTCCTTTATACACAATAGGAAACATAGATAATCGTCTGGACCCCACTGATGGCGATTACGTTCAAGTCATACACACCAACGGAAATTTGCTTGGATTTGGAACTTCAAGTGGAGACGCTGATTTTCGTCCCAATGGTGGCAACAGCCAACCAGGATGTGGCATTGATCTGGTTGGAACTTGCGCGCACTCTCGTGCCCATGCCTTCATGGGCGAATCCATCAGGACTGGTCGATTCGGAGCCAGACAATGTCAATCACATTCAGCTTTCAACAATGGACAGTGCAATAATAATCACTGGGCTTTCATGGGTGAATGGGTAGTTGATAAAAGGTAGGCAAGCATCATTTCACTCACATCAACTTTTCTAAAACATTTGCTTGAATTTTTAGTGCTAGAGGTGATTACTTCTTGAACACTGCAAATGCAGCACCCTTCGCCTTAGGATGAAACCCCCTCAAGATTCTGCAGTTCTATTATATAGGACATACATGTCTCATTAAGTACAATGTAATAATAAACAAACGAACATTTTTTATTTTTAATTACATCCTTTCGCTCTGTTATTACCTTCCAACTGTTTTCAATTTCTATAGCAATAAAAATGACAATTTTTAATTTGAACAAACCAAAATTGTTTAATTATTTCCAACTTTTTTAACCTTTTCTTAAAAGTTTATATATTTAGTTACCTTTCGAGGTGACAACTTGAAACGTCCATGCTTCTTGTATGTTTAAAAGCATAATAATTAAAGCAAAATCTTATTTTGTAAATTGATCAAATTTCAGCTAAGAGCAAGCATAAGAGAAGACTATTATATTCAGAACTATACCGAGCGTCACCCATAAAACGAATTAAAGATGCCTATTTTAGTAATTCATATAATTCATATATGCGTTGTGTAACTCATGAAAGAAAATTGTTTTTTCTTGTAATATTTGAAATATAGTAAAATGTAATTCTGAAACACATACTAAAAGCAACTTTTCTTATGTATTATGCATCTTATGCCATTTAAAAATTATAAGAAAGAGGGAACGGTTGCGTGCCACTCATTTTCATTTGCGGAGGCACCTTCAACGTTACGATGCGGAAAAGCTAAGTGCCGCTTGCAGTTTTCCGAAGAAAATGCTTTAACGATTTTACGATTTTCCGTAAGTCTTTATCAGCAAGAAGTTCGCGCGACTTTTTTTTAAATTACAAATTTATAGGCGGCGCTATTTATTTATTCAATCTTTTTATCAAATTGTTATTTCTTTATCACGCCGGAGCTTTTTTTTTAATTAACAAAACAATAGGCGTATAAATAGGAACACTCTACGCGTAGTTTCTTAAGTTGCAAAGATGAAGGCCCCAATAATAATTATAGGACTCGCGTTGTTTAGCCTCGTGTCTTCAACCAGAAGTAAGTAAGGTCACTTTACCCTCTGGATAAATAAAAATATTGCCGTGTTTTTTTTTTTAGTCGTAACAAAAAACGGCCGACGCTACGCCCCGGAGGAAGAAAAAGTAACAGACAGACATTTTATGTTCATCAGAAGCGACGATGGAAAATATAATTTGGTGAACCTAAAGCAGAAGCCAAAAAATTTCGACGTCCTTCCTTCTGACGTAACCCTCCATCTTTATACTAAAAACAACCCTGAAGACGGCGAAGCACTACGCTCAGGTAACTTGGAAGACTTATTAAATTCAACCTACTTTGACCCCAACCGGAAAAACGTGTTTACCACACATGGTTGGAGAGGAGGGGCTACCAGTGGAATACACTGGAAGGTTCGTCGTGCCCTTTTCCAAATTGGGGAAGATGTAAACGTCTTCGCTGTCGATTGGGGAGGCCCGGCTGATATGTTCTATACCATTTCCGTTTTGGCTGTGCCCATCGTAGGCCAAATCATTGGCAATTTCATCAACCAAATGATGGTCCATTACAACCTCAACCCTTCTGACTTTACATTAGTCGGGCATAGCCTTGGTGGTAACGTCGTTGGTTGCATTGGGGCTTCCGTTAATTGCCTAGTCGAGTATATAGTTAGTTTAGATCCAGCGTCCCCTCTATTCAGTTTGGATAATCCAGATACCCGAATAGATGAAACCGATGGCAAGATGGTGCAGGTGGTTCATACGAACGGAGGCTTTCAAGCTCGATTGGTCATTCGGATTACTTTCCTAATGGAGGAAGTAAACAACCGGGGTGTGGGCTAGATTTTACTGGTTCAAGTTCACATGGAAGAGCTGAAGATTACTACATAGAATCCCTCATAACAGCTGGATTTAAATCGAGGAAGTGCGACAGTCACGAAAACTACCAGAATGGAATTTGCTAAGGAAATGAAGAATCTTTTTTAGGTCGATGGCCCATTGATACAGCGTAAGCACCTCAAAATTAAAATTTTGAATGCAATTAGGCAATTTTTTTTTGTTGCAGAGCTTATGGGGATTATTATCTTGACACGTACGAGTCTTCCCCTTTTTCTAAGGAATAACCAAATACGATTATGTGTGTTTTCTTTAAAAATAAACAAAATTCTCGCTAACAGCTTATTTGATGTGGTTTTATTTATATAACACTGCCGACACTTTGGGGTAATAAATAAACAGTCGGAGAGGCTTTTTTGATGTGTACGCGCGACAAAGAGCATATGTGTTGCATGCCAGAAGGAAAAATCAGAGCTAATCAAATGAAAACTTTCTCTCTCGTATTATATTTCTTGTCACTTTGATCCACGAGTGTCTTACGCACTGGTTGGTAGAATTAAGGTTTCTGATAGCGATATGTGCTTTGATTTATCTCGCTCAGGAAGTTACATCGGCGTAAAAAGACGTATTATTAAAAGCTTTCCCAAAATAAAACGAAAACAAAATAGGTTTGACATATTTGTTATCCTCAGAACAAACTTTTATGTGTATTACACAACTAACCCTTCTTGTTATTGTCGTCTCTGACGTCCACATATTCTTTTCACGTAATTAATAATAACCGAACAAAAAGAAACTAAGCTCCTTGACGTAAGAGTTTGTTAGCTCAACAAGAATCGTTAAACGAATAAAAAATTTTAAGGACAATTTCAAACAGTTAAAAATTAATCTGAAAATCGAAGTTTCATTTAAGAAAGCGTTCTGCTTCAATAAGGAATTTAATTTAGGCCCAGGAATGATCAATAAATAAACGAATAAAAAAGGTTTTTTTGCTTTTCCAATTTTGATTTCAATACAACTCGGCCTGTTTGGAAAAATAATTTACGATGTCTTTAAATTATACTCCTAATTAATTTTCACGAAAAAGAAACTAAAGATTTCAAAGCAACAAATTACAACAAAAAATAATACTTTACTTTCATTGTTAATGATTACTTTTGTAAGTTGCAAAATTATTTGCTCATTACAAAAAAAAAGCGAGTACCATAGACAAAGCAACAATGTTTATCCACTTGTAATGCACTTAAATAAACTCAGATAAATTAACTGTAATTATTTCTTTTTCTTTAATTAATCTAGATTTAATTAAACCAATCATAAGATAGCAATCATACAGATGTACATAAGTATTATGTAAATGAATAATTGACGTCGACTGATATTTAAAATGTTATTTATTTTTGATCATCATACAGATCAATCAATCTAAGTATTTATTTATTTATTGTTGTGCTTTGATAAGTTCTGGTGGTGCACGTATGATGATGATGATGCTCCTAATATTTGCAGCGGTCTTAGCAACTGCTTTTGCCGATCAGGGTAAGTCCAAAGTTTTAAAATGTTATGCTGGGTGGGACAAGCTCGTGATGATGATATTCGTTTTAGTGAGAAGCCCTTATCTAAGAGAAGGAGATCCAGAATTCATTTACATGCCTGATGAAAAAGGAAATCTCCATTTCGTTGATTTGAGATATATGCCGAAGGTGGTGGAGCCAATCGATGGTAACAATGTGAGCTTCCACGTTTTTACCCCCTACAACAAAGACGACGGCTACATAGTCAAAGCTAACGAATTTGAAAAACTATTGGCCTTCGAGTATTACGACCCTACTAGACCGAATTTCTTTACTGTGCACGGATGGACAGGAAGTGCAAATAGTACAAGCGTGGAACTAGTAAAAGATGCAATCCTGGAACTTCATAACGTCAATGTATTTTCCGTTGACTACGCGGGGGTGGCTAATTTATTTTATACAATAGCAAGAGGCCACGTGAACACGATGGCTGCGCTAGTAGCTACTTTCATCAGAAACATGATTGAACATTTTCATTTACAACCCTCTGACTTTGTATTAATGGGACACAGCCTTGGGGGCCAACTGGTTGCAAGAGTTGGATATGAACTCGATGGCCAGATAGGCGTTATTATTGGATTAGACCCTGCTGGGCCGATGTTTCCTGAAGATGTACTAGAAGAAAGATTGGACGAGAGCGACGCAGTCTTTGTCCAGGTGGTTCACTCAAACGCAGGGTTCCTTGGGTATAGATATGACTGCGGGCATGCAGATTTTTGGCCTAACGGTGGAATTAAACAAACCGATTGTGGATTGGATATTATCGGAATTTGTTCGCATTTCCTCGTGAAAGATTTTGCCCCGGAATCTGTTTTAACGGGCGGATTTATCGGCACCATCTGCGATAATTACCAAAATTATTTGGCTGGGAATTGCGCCGGAAATCCCCAGTCCTGGTTCATAGGATGGCCGATTGACACAACGTAAGTCACAAGCTAAAAAAATTCAGTAACTCTCTTTCTATTGACTTTTTTTTATAGGGCACGTGGTGTGTATTTCTTGCAAACGAACGGTCAGCCACCTTTTGCTTTAGGCTAATGTTATTTGTTCTTTAATATCGTCGTGAAAATTAAATAAATAAAACGCATTGAATAAAGAGAGATTTTTATTTTGTTTAGTAATATATACTTAAGATGCTTTACCCTCTTCGATTT
Source organism: Prosopocoilus inquinatus (assembly GCA_036172665.1). Taxonomy (NCBI): domain Eukaryota; kingdom Metazoa; phylum Arthropoda; class Insecta; order Coleoptera; family Lucanidae; genus Prosopocoilus; species Prosopocoilus inquinatus. The sequence goes on along the minus strand of CM069880.1, from coordinate 12,751,853 downwards.
CTTTAGCAATTTTTTCTTTTAGTTCAGTTAAAGTAACAGCACTTCCCGATATTTTCAGTACTTTTTGTCTTGATTTAGAACCCTTAAAAGAAAGAATTCTCATAAGGCGCAAACATAATTTAAAAAGAAATAAGCAGAGGATTCAAACAGAAAACTAAAAAAATTCTATACCATCCAAATGCGAAATGGCAAATAGAAGAAAATAACATACACTCGTTGTTGATTAAATAAACAATAATAAAGAAATCTAAGTTATATTATAACTAATGTAATCAGTGCGCATTAAGAATTTAAAACGAAATAAATAATTTTTCCATTTAAGAAACCTACTTACCCTTTCTAAACTAATAAAAGCTTTTCGTATACCAAGCACAGATGATAAATATTTTATTAATTCCATATTTGCTTCTCCTTCTGTCGGTGGCGCGTTTATTTGAATCCCTAAGCCTTCAGTAGTGACATCTAGAAGTGTTCGCATGATGTAATCAGCAAACTTGGAAACTTTTAAATATACCATACCTGTTATTTTATTTTGCTTCGCAGCCGGTTTAGCCAAAATGTGAATCAGTAAATCGTTCGACTTGTCCAGAGTCACGAAGCTCTGCTGAGAAGAGCTTCCCTGAAATTTGGAGAAATTCTGCTTTTATACGTTGGTAGACATGCGATCAGAAAATTTAGGTTATATAAATTATTTGAACGGAAATTTTAACTTTTTCGCCAAATTCCAAGCATATGGTTAACGTTAACAATAAAAGTAAGCTTTCTTTATATTTACAACAAACATTTGCAAAATGACGCTTACCTCAGGTGTGTTGCCACCCGATGCGTCAGCCCTCTTTTTCAATTTTTTTTGTTTAGACATTGATGTAAAAGTGTTAAGTGTCCCCGAAAAAGGTGTAATTATTGACGAATACTTGTATATTACACTTTTAAACGCAATAATTCTCGACATAAAACCGTATTGAACCTGCACGAATTTTAGACACATCACCAAAAATCTAATTACTGAAGTTAACATGCCGAAGAAGTTTACTGGTGAGAATAGCAAAGCTGTAGCTGCAAGGGCCCGAAAAACAGCTGCGAAGGATGCGGAGGTTGCTAGAAAGCAAAGGGAAGTTGAAGAGTCTTCCTGGAAGGAAGACGACAAACATATCCTCAAAAAATTACAAAGAAAGGTTTAAGGTACTTCTGTTAAACTTCACGTTCTACACAGTGATTTTAGGATGAACAAGAACGAAAGAAACAGCTTGCTTTAGAAAAGAAGGCAGAAAATAAAGCATTGATAGAAAGAGAACTTCAAGAGCTAAAGAAATCTGTCAAAAATGTACCACCACCCAAAATCACACGATCGCAGATAGAAACCAGTAAAATAATTAGCGAGAAGAAAGAAAAGGAAAAAATAGAGACACATATCACTGTTCCGCTAGAAGAAAACATAAATAGAATTATAGTCGAAGGGGACGAAGCTAGAAGTGTCACAGAAGCAATTTCAATTTTAAGGTAGTCACACGAATTCAATAATAATATTTATTATTTTGGTGATATTTAAGCTTGAAAATGGAAGCGGAAGACAGGCATCCAGAGAAACGTTTGAAGGCTGCGTACGCAGCATACGAGGAAAAGCGACTGGCTGAATTAAAACTACAAAATCCATCTTTACGTCTCTCTCAGCTTAAGCAAATGATATTTAAGGAATGGCAGAAATCACCGGAGAATCCGCTGAATAAAGTATAACTAACCAAACACAAGCATGCTTACGTGAAACAATCTCGCACATTTAGGTGACAATGTACTTAATAAAATTCACTGTAACAGAAACTAAAATAATAAAACTTCGGGCAAAATATAATATCCTTTATTTAAACAGATTTATAAAAAGGCGTCCAACAATTGTTAACGAGATTATAAAAGTACGTGTGTTTTTTCAGTTAGAAAAATATAATTAATCTTATTTACAATTATAATTGACTTGCATTTAAATGTAACGTAGCTTCTAAATACTTCTTAAAAATTAATTACACTGGATGACCATTCCCATAATTACAGTTAATTTAACATTCATCTACTTTGGTTACTGTAAAACAAAAAAATAATATTTTTTAAATGTAGAAGACAATGCACATTTGATTACTTTTAGCCTTCCAGATTTAAATGTAAATTTTCACTGAAATCATATAGGGTGTTATTAAACTAAATCTACTAAATGTTGTAGGTCAAGAATAATTTTTTCATATAGTTGTCATAACTTTAAAAATTATCCATATTTATGGGGTAAATCACCTGGTATATACCAGCTAATATAAATCACAATACTATTCGAGTCTTTTACATTATGATGAACACAGTACTAAAAGTTTTCCACTTTGCTGCACTTGATAAAACTACAATACAAAATGGTTTTAAAAATTATAAATCTTATTTGCGGCCCATATAAAAATTTAAGACACCAGATATCACTTGAAATGTGCATACATATATAAACCTATTTTTTAATTTAACAATAGGCCTTTGGAACTTGATTATGATTGTTTTTAATCCTCTACATTTATGGTCACCATAATTTATTTAATTCTGACTGAATTCGGAGGTAGCTGCAAGTTGAACTCACACAAGCCTCAGGTAGGCATTCGTTTTTTTTTTTGGACGGACCTTTTTCACTTACAAAATACAATAAATAAAATTAGGCTTTCATGAAAATAATACTGTACACATTAATTCTATAGATTGGACGAAATTAATTAGGTGATTATACACATACGAGCAAATGCACCAGAGTTTTAAATAGAAGGAAACAATATCATAATATGATTGACAGTCTGCCGCTCCCAGATGTGTTCCGAGTCTTATTTGTACCTGTCGTTCTCAACAATAAATAAGGAAACTAACGACTCCACCAATCCATAAAACATAAAATCATATGCCCCAAATGTTCTGGAGCTTCTACCATCGATAAGTGCCCGGCATTTGGAATCAATTCTAAAAATGCTCTTGGAATCGTCTGCAAACACATCGTTAATTTTTATTCAAAACAATGTATAATTTTAAACTTACTCGTTCCATTTCGCATTCTTGCACCAAAGTTACATTTGTATCTTGCAAACCATGCACCAAAAGCGTAGGTATAAGTATTCTTCTGTGAAAAGCAGCGTCACCTTCAGGCCAATTCTGTCCATCTCTGATGTATTTTAGAACATATTCAGGTATGCCGTTATGTAACTCGCAAGGATTGAAATGTTTTCCTCTTGACGAATAGAAAAAACTTCTGAAAGTTATTAAACATCTTAGTTTCGAACTGTAAAATGCAAATAACAAACCTTTTCATTCCACAAAATATTAAAGGACTCAAAAGAGTCCGTAAGCAACTTAAAACTGAGAGTTCATCACTTTGCGCTGGAGATGCCAAGGGAGTTGGTCCACCACCACTGATTAAAATAAGTTGGACAACTTGTTGTGTTCGTAGCCGTGCAAGAGCTGTCGCTAGACTGCATCTGAAATACGATTATTCCTAAAGTTTTAATATTATTTAAAGTAATACTTACCCAAAAGAATGCCCTATTATAATAGCCTTTCTATTTTCATTTGTCATTATATAGTGGTCAAATACTTGAAGAAGATCGTTCAATAAGTTCTTAAATTTATACGAATTCGGATGATTTGGAGCGGAACTGTAACCATGCCCCAACATATCAGGTGCAATGATTTCATACCCTCGATATAATAATTTGTTGATGATGTTCCACCATATATCAGCGGTGCTTCCAATACCATGTAAAAGTATCACTAGTGGTCTCTAACAGCAAACGTGAATTCTCAATTATAAAAAAAATCAAATTTTTTAAACATACATACATGCTTAATTTCTTCAGCCTGGTGTGAACATGTATCTTTTATTGCTGTTGTTGTTGTTGTTGTTGTTGCTCCCGCTGGAATATTCTGAATATTTTGTACAGAATTGCTTTGGTTAAAATCAGTTTCCTCTTCAACAGTAACTTTATTCAGGTTGCGATAGCATTTTCTTCTTAAAATAACACTGCTTAACTCTTCACTGGATTGATTAAAGCCAAAATTGTCGATCCCTCCGACCCCCAAGACTATATTTTTCTTCATCAAATATTCTTGTAATGCTTCAAAAAATGTATCTTGTATAAGTCTTTCTACAAAGGTCTCGACGTTTACTATTTTTATAGCAGGTATGACATAACTTGAGAAGCTGCCTCTGTTTATGTCGTTCAAAAGGATACTGCCATTGCAAAAACTTCGTTTTGAACTACGTGCACTCGAGGGCAATAAACGATCAAAATTCGAGGACTGTTGTGATCTCCTAAAAGAGCAATTGCAAACGCCCACTTGCAAAGGCTTATTCCACCTTGTAAACCAATACTCTTCAGTCAGAGAAAGCCTACTCACACTAGTTCGTTTTTCCACTCTGCATTCATTTAAAATTGAACGTTCAATGGTATTTCGAACTTCTGGTGCTAAGTGTATAATGCGAAAGGTCTTCTTGTTGTTTAAAACCAAAAATTCACTGTATTTGGGTCCTACTGGGTCTATTGGATGTATTTGATGTCCTGTGTTCAAATAAGATATCAAGAAAGAACACGGTCTAAGAATTTTTCCACAGGACGTTTCACTTTGTGTATTCCTTGCAGTCATGTTTTATTAATTAATGTTGATTATGTCACACCCATAGCTAAAAACATCTTGCAATTTAATTAATTTACAGTTTTACTTTTACGACATTTATCACACGTCCACTTAAACGTCATTTGTATTTAATAGTTCAATGTACAGATGGCGCTGACAATACAAATTGCTTGAAATACAAATAAAAAAGACATGTTTATTGTAAGTGTGCGTTATATTTCTATTTAAAAAAAATGTTTGGAGGTAGATAATATATAATTAAAACTAGTGTTTTTAAATTACCGGTAATTTATTTTTAATGTTACCTTACCGGTAATGTTACCGTAATATTACCCATTACTGCTCAAGTGGCGGCATCTTGCGCCGGAGTTACCAATTACACTTTTGCCTAAAAATGTGATTTTTACTCAATTTTCTGATTAATTTGATATCGGATACACATTATATTTTTATCTCTTGTTAATAATCAGGTTTCCAATATTTAATATTATGTATTTCCACTAAATAAATTCATGTGTCAACGAAAATCATTTTAGGTTATGAAATATTTATTTTAGAGATGGGCCATGGAATGAATCCGGTGCATTGAAAGCACCCACATGGGCGCATTCAGCAGGGTGCATACATGAATGTACCGGATGCATTCAAAAATTTAAATTTCCCGCGCAAATCGAACGAGAAATAACCTGTTCTTGATGTTATTTAATTGTTTGCGCGTGGTTTACAGGTTTAATGTTTCATAGTGAACGGTGAATAGCTGAATAGTAATTTTTTAAGTTTAACCGGAAGGTTTGTAGCTTAAAATATGAACAAAATGCACCGGGTGCATTGTGGGTGGAATTCTATCTCTAATTTATTTACTTTTTTTTGAATATTTAAGTTTTTCTTAAGTAACCAAAAATATTCCTTGGCCATTTGTTTTATTAGTTTACTTGCGTTTTGAAAGTGTGCAACTCAAAATTATCTTATGTTGAAAACTGAAGTAACAAACGATAACATACGGTAACAAATGAATGTTACCTTACCGGTAAAAAAAAGGAAAGTTACCGTAAGGTAACGTGGAAATATTACCGACTCACAACACTATAAGAAATACATTTAAGTTAAAAACTATGAAGTACAGACATAATACAGACAAAAATCATGGATTAACATATTTATTAAAGAACGGATAAAACAGAGACATCCTACGATCACTTTTTGACCTAACATTGCAGTAGGATAACAGATTGAAGCGGGTTTGCTACATAACAAGCTACCCCATGCAAGGCGGCCATCCTTGCTGTGAAAGCATAATGAAAGGTTTTATGAAAATTTGTTGCAAATCGAGGTTTTCACTGCAATCAAAAACGATTTGCAACAAAATTTTTATTTTATTTTTATTTTTATTATGCTTTCACAGCAAGCATGGCCACCTTGCATGTGGTAGCTTATTATGTAGCAAACCCGCTTCAATTTGTTATCCTACTGCAATGTCAGGTCAAAAAGTGATCGTAGGATGCTACGTTTCTGCTGACGAAGCCCCAAACAGAGATGAAACAGTTGTACAGAGGCTGCTCGAGGTTTTCACTGCAATCAAAAACGATTTGCAAAAAATTTTTATATTTATTAATGTTTCAATTTTCTATAAATTATTTGTTAAGATTTATAGCTCACGATTTTTATTGATTAATAATTAAAATTCCGTAAATAAATATATTCCAGATTGTAGATTATCCATTAAAACCAGAAATACATATTATGTTGTATAGATGGCGCTGTTTAAACAAACCATGTGACATAACCTAACGGCCACAACATAACCTAGAGCTAATATGTTATTGTATTTAATTTAAATTATTTCTTGATTTTTGTTTAATTTTCCGTTAGAAACCTCAAATGGTACGTAAATATAATGTTTAGAATTAATTAAAACCATCTGTTAAGCTCAAATCTAACCTCAATCAATTGTTTACTGAAAATTTATTCGTAGGATATTTTACATAAAACAGCAAACGATTTCGTTCAGAAAGTGAGTTCATACAATCTGGAACAAGATGTCAACAAACACTGCAGAAAGTTCTATGCAACGTTACTGTCTATTTCTAATTGTGACGATGATAAAGCTGTGAAGAATATTGAGAGAATGATGACGATGAATTCTTTGTTCGTTGAATCAACAAATTATAAAACACATGTTAAGTGTAACGTTAGCAGCAGTGAAAGTGCGAGGATTGTTCTTTATAATTCCCTAAAGTACGTTAATTACAATAATGTAAGTGTATCCACTTTAAATGAATTGCATTCGTTACTATTAAGTAAAATTGATTCGCAACGAAATGAGACAAGGCACGTACTTGTCGGATTGCAGTCATTATATAAAGAAAAGTTTCAAATAGAATTCTACGCTGACATCATGATTTTGATGAGAAAATTATTTTACTCTGCGTTACAAGAAATCCAAGTTGCTGCTGAAAGGATTATTGTAACAGTGATTTCTTGGCTGTCTGATGATTATGCAAAAGCAGAATTGGCCAAGTTTCTTAATACCATCAATTGGGATAGTCATAATTATTTTACACTTGCAAAACTAATTGATAAATGCAGTGGTGCAATCCAAGGGAAATTTTATGAAGTAGCTACAAGGCAAGTTTTTAAAGGTCTAAGTTCGAATTATTCAAGCCACTCTGCAAGTATTTTATTTACAGCACTAGTAAATAAAAGTGATTTTGAAGTATTTATTCAACAGATCTTTCCAGTACTTTATGAATGTTTGAGAGAGACGAGCGTTTGTAATAGGTACATCTTTTTTTTGTTATAAAAGTGTACGCACAGGAACACAAGGATTTTTTTTCTTTTTCAGGACATTATCATGTTCGATCATCAAATATGTCCTGCCCACGTGTTCGGAAAAATACAGATTAGATTTCTATGAGATGTGCATTCATTTACCAAACTTAAATTTTTCTTACTTATTGAATTTAATATCGTACAACTACTTGAAATTTTCAATCCCGAAATCAAAGTATATAATGGAAGTGGTGAAAACTTGCATGAAAACCGATGATGAGTTAAGCTTTCAAATTGCTTTCGGCATTTTATGTAGGTACAACAAATCGAGTTCCATCGTTTCTGAATCGGAATTCGCATACATCAAGTCTTTTCTTAAAAAAATTGAAAATTATGATCGCTCATTTACAAGCAACATTCAGTACTTCGTATCACATTTATCAATTACTCTGAATGATTTAGATGAGCCTCACTATGAACGATACTTGGAATTTTTTACCTGGTTATATCTGCTTTGTTTAGTCAAATTAGGCGAGGATTGTGAGGAAAACGCAAAAATATTTGGCAGTATATTTTATATGGTCATACATGTATTAAGTGGTTCATCTCACGAGCTTAAACTTAGTTATAATTTACCTAAAAATAAAAATTTTAATGCAGGTGAAAATCCTGTTTACCTCGCCTTAACCAAACAAAACAAATTTTATTTCCTCTCTGAGTATACTGCTCATAAATTTTTGACTGAATTTATAAATAGAGACTACTATGTGCCAGTTGTGTCGAAGGTGATTTCAAATTACCTCCTGGCCCAAATCGATCAGTCCAAAATAACAAGATTAGAAAATAACTTGGAGTTATTCTTGTTTACTTCGAATTATTACGCTGGGAACAGAAGTCTTTATTGTATTGACGTAATTTTAAAATATTATAGTAAAGATGAAGCGAAATGCAAGGAACTGCTTCAAAAAATGTCATTGCTCCTTCACTTGCAATTTGCTCAGATTAAAAACGGAAATATGAAGAAAAAGTTTGAAGACTTTCCCCTGTTTGTTGTTATGCAATGCATTGTAAACATAATACCTTACATACATATCGAATATGAAGTATACCTATCACTATTTATTGACATTCAAGAAGTAATCACTTACATTTTGGAAAACGTGGGTGCCAACGAAAATGAGGCTTTATTCCTCGAGTCCAAGAGCAACAAAGCCGTAGAACATAGTATTATTGTAAGTATTAAGTATCTTAGCAACTGCTTTAATAATTAAGCTCACTATTTTAGATTTGCATAGATATAATGTATGCTGTTTTAAGAAATCTGAAGTTTCCACAAGTTCTTTGTAAAAATATGTTGGAAGTACTGGAGAAAGCAATAATTGATTCTAATATGAAAAGACCTGTATCTCATGCGGCTGTAAAATTGGAAGAGCTATTGCGTGACGCGTCTCAACACAGGGAGCTTTACATGGCCTTTTATGACAGGCAAGAAAATTGTTTCAAAAATAATTCAGAGCGCAACACAAAAATCAGAAGGAAACCCGGTGCAAGATTAATTTTACACACTCTCATACGTGGAATTGAAAACCAGGTGAATATCACCACATTTAGAGTGGTAACAGTAAACACTCACATGTATTTTCTTCCAGAATTTTTTAAACAACACAGTGCAGTTTTTAATACAATCAAGCCACACTGACAGTCCCGATTCTGTAACTGCTGCTTTACACACTTTAGAAAGTTTAATATCCGATGCAAATTTTAAGTCTAAAATGGTTGTTTATACACGGGAACTATTAAGGCTGTCTTTAAAGCACTTGGATAGTCTTGATTTCGCAGTCAAGTACGTTGAACGCAAAAGAGAAAACTTGAGTTGTTGTTTTTTGTAATTTTAGAAATGCTAGTATGCAGTTGTTTCAAGCGATCACCACAAGACTTCTGGGGCAAAAATCAGAAGAGGGAAGGCGCCCCTTATCGGCGGTTGAAATTTTTCTATTTTATCCAGAGATTAGGGAAATGATGCTTGGCAAATTATTTACTCCCCATACAGGTGAAGACATATCAAAAATAGCTGTCTTAAGTTTCTTGAGTGAGAGTGATTACAATAAGTGCATGCACTGCGAGACAAACACATCGGACTTTAATAAACTTAAAAATCTCTTTCGTCACTCTGATATAGCCCGCTTCGCCGTTCAGGCCTACGTAACTGTTTGCCCTTCAGACGAAATTTTTAATACAATTATAACAGATGTAAAATTCCTCCTGCATGAAGAGAATTTAATAACCAACGAAAAATTTTATAGAATTTGTGCCATTGAACAGTTGTACAAAAGATTTTTGTTGTACTACCCACATCACAAAGATATTCATATTTTAAACAAGGCAATCACACGTAATTCATTTACCATCGAAACAAACTTGTTTGATGTAACCCCTCGTGCTGAAAGCTCTTTTATATTTGTTTTAAATAATATCCCTCCTTCTAAATTTTCTCAGTATTTACAAATTTGCTTCAGACAAAATTTCTCTCAGCGATTTTTATATGAATGTTTAGATTGTATAGTCGAGAAAATCAAAGATGCTAAATATGAGCGTTTCCTTTCGGAGTTAATAGTAATATTAACGAATTTTTTGATGACTTTAAGTAAACCAAGCACGTCTCTCACTGTTAACTTATACAAGGCGATCATGTTGCTTTTCGATTTACAAAGCAATTTTCGATACACACTCGGTGTTGTCGATTTAAAAAGTGATATTTGCGAACGTGATATTTACACCCAACACGTTTGGTTAGTCGTGTGTGGTTGCAAACCAAAGTTAACCGACGAGGAAAGGGAGAGCGTTTCAAAAATTACATCAAATTGCATTCGGATTTCCGAGATTGGCAAACCTGACGAGTGTTATCAAGTTTCGATTATGCTAAAAGATTTATTTGCGTTGCTCAGAGAAGGGAACAAAATTGATTTTTTATATTTATTGATTGTACTGGCCATACTATTGGAAGAGACTTATGAAATAGACGAATTCTTTTTGTATTTAGTTGGTAAAAAAATGCCCTTACGAGAGTGTATTAAATGGCTTTTTACTGGGGGAAGCACATTTTTTTTAACAGATTCAAGTGCCATTAAATTATTTTGTTCTAAATTGCTTAAATTCGTCTCCGGTTATGATTTCAGTGAGATGCAAGACGATAGTTTTTATTCAAAATCTGATTTATTTACAGAAAAATTATCGTTTGTTGTTTATATCTTGTCGATGTTTTGTCAATTATGTAAGAGAAATAATTTGTGAAATTAATATTTGTACTTGAATAAATTTTGAAAGTGATGTGCAGTTTACTGCTTACGTCGTTGAGCTGTTCGTTGATAGATGGCGCATTATGGATTGGTAAATTTGCGTGCGTGGTGTATTGACGCATTTTACGTATAATTTGTTAATTATAATTGGACGCAGTTGCAAAACAAGTTTCTAAATTAGTAATACAAGGTTGCCGGAAAGTATTTTTTTAGGATCTGTTTCGGTTTACTTAAAACCTCCTGCGCTATTTATTATTGTTTTATGAAGCGCCGAAGATACATGCACGCTTAAATCAAATGCATAATTTACGTTCGCTGATTCACCTGTGACTAATAACTTTATCCGACTGAAATAAGATGCTGCAATTTTTATATTTGCGTTGGACGTTTGTTGAGTTAACTAAACATACAGCGCAGGGGGCAAGAATGTCACTGTTTGTAATATATTTATAATATATTACAATTACAATATTACAATAATTTACGTTCGCTGATTCACCTGTGACTAATAACTTTATCCGACTGAAATAAGATGCTGCAATTTTTATATTTGCGTTGGACGTTTGTTGAGTTAACTAAACATACAGCGCAGGGGGCAAGAATGTCACTGTTTGTACGCAAATAAGACAAACGTAGTTTTAAAACGTCAAACACTTGTAAATACTGCGTTACTGAATTTATTTCTTGTTTTCAAATTGTCTCTATTGCGTATGTAGTAACTGAAATACTTTGGCTCGGTTTTAATTAATTTAGAAATATGTTTTATGTACAGGGACAATTTTTTTAAATATGGGGGAAAACAAATGAAGAAGGGCGCCAAATATTTTTATTTTAAATTACCTTTGTTAAGTGAAATGTATTACTTACTATATATATTTATTTTTCTTGAATCTCTAATTTAAATTTAGTCATCCTTTGTTTATCTATTATTGGCTATTCTGTTACCCCTTTCTGGGATGCCCCACTCTTCCCAACATTGCGCGCAGTGCTGATACCTACACTATTAGGATTATTTGGTTGCGATTAAACGTGCGTTGAGCATAATTTACGTGTATTTTCTCTTATAAAGTGATAATAACAACGTGAATCGAACTGACCTGAAGTCGCAATAATAAAGCAACACTTTGTTAATAGAAAAGTACGTCAGATTGGTTTTTGTTTTATTTATAATTTGATCTAGTGACCGGTGCGTGGTGTGTACATGAACTGTCAAATCCAGTGATTGGTAAAATTTAATTATTGTAGTGAAGTAAAATCTAATTATGAAACATTATCAAACGAACGTGAAAATGGAAACTGGAGTGATTTCGTGATGAATACAATGACTTTGTTGTCAAGAAATCCGCGTTACAAGTACTGTACCTCCTAAATTTTTAGGTTAAGTGTTCACATCTGATTTGTATTTATTCAAAACATCACAATGCTGAGTTTAAAGAAGGTGTATAGAGACGAACTCTTGCAATTGGCTTTGATACTGAGCTTGCTTCGTGTCAACCCAGACTCATACTTCGAAAATGATCTTTTTAATGTTACCGACTTGGATTTGGAAAATGGGACTAGCTGGAGATCTTTGGGGCCCAGCGTTTTACGAGCTCATTACGTGCATCCTAAGAGCCTGGACTCTGTGCTATTAAATTATGAACGAGAATTATTCGCTGATTTAAATTCCTTGGGTCGATATAATCGAATAAACGATATCAGACAACCTGATATTACCGCTTATTTACTCAATGTCAACCGTACATCTGGACCGAATATGCTTGCCGAAGAACCTCTGGCCACTCTACCTGAGTTAGGAGCTACACAACAACCTCCTGCTGAAGAAAATGCCACAACAAACAACGAAGATAGCACTGACCCATTAGACTTAGGTTTAGAATTAACACAGGAGGTATGTATATCTAGTCAAATTAAGACCTTTACATTAGTTAAAAGAATTCCTCAATAATATATAAAACACATCAGGACCACCATTCAAATGAAAATAGAAAAAACGTTAAATTGCCAAAATAACTTGATGAAATAATTCATAGTCGTTTGAATTTTTTGGTGCTCTTATTGTGCTTACAATTGTTATATTATAACACACTGGATTTCACTGTTGTTATATTAATAAACTTTCTCATGGTTGGAACGCAAAGAATAATAAAAATTTTAAAATATTTAGGTTTTAGGATTTGAGTAAAGTAAAACCACTTAAATGAGAAAGTCTTAGAATAATATTAGCAGATGAAGGGGAAAAATATTAAAATAAAAATTCAAATAGTAAGAAAGTTCATTTTTCATTGCAGAATTAAAAAAAAAAAACAACATGAAAATTTGATATTAAAGAAAAATGATATTTACTACCTGAAAATTTTATTTTCGACCAGATTCTAGGTTTGTTATTAAATATTAAAAAGTTTCTTCCATTAATGTATCAACTACATAAAAACCTAGGCAAAACAATGAAGAAACTGGCTTCAAAAATAAAGATTTTGTAAATGTAAGAGAAATGAAAATTCTAAATAGAAAATTTAAAGTATATGAAATAATTTTAAGCCAAACATTTATTTGATAGGTACACAATTTTTTTTTTTATAAAAAACTGACTAATACTTTCCACTAGCAAACAATGGAAATAGTCTACGCCATTGTATTTTAATGGGTTTATAAATGCAAATGTGATATCAGGTTAATGATGCAAGTGTGGTAGTGACTTTCTGTGCAGCCGTGGCTTATTTGAATTTACGTTTTGCTTATCAATCATTAACTCAGGCAAAATATATTTACTTACGACTACAAGTTCGTTAAATTTGTAGGTAAATATGTCGCATTAAATAAACACTAGAGAGTGAAACTTTGAGAAATGACATCATTTTAAAACCTACATGAAAAAGAAATGTAGTATTTAAGAATTCTTAAAAATCCAAGCAGTTAAATGTAACAATCCTAATTAGGCAGGCAATTTTTATTAATTAAAAAAAAAAATAATGATAAGAAACTCTTGGTAAATGGAGTGTAATTAATTTTAAATTGTTGGATCAAATACATACATTTTTTTTTTTAGTTGGAATACTGGGTGGAAGAAATAAGTGTATTATTTCTTAATCCAAACGTCTGTGGCTTTGCAATATCTATCGTCCGATAATAACCAAAGCTTATCTGTTTCACAAAGAAAATATTTTTGCGTTGTAAAAATCATTGTCTCTTCTAAATATAGGTGTTCAACATGATTCATAATTGTACCGTTACATTTCACTCGTGATTAATGTGTTTTTAAAAATTTGTTTATGATTGTGAATTACATACAAGGCTTTGTTTACCGACTGTCTTTGAAAAAAAAAAAAATCAGGATTACACAAACTCGAATGGCGATAGTCTATCACAAAAGATAGTCGACATTCTCATTTATTATTATTATTATTATTATTATTATTATTATTATTATTAGATGGTGCTCAAGTTTATGTGAACTTTTTTCGGTGTTTTTATGAGGCCTGGAGCGTGTTAGATACGTCAGATAAGTTTAATTTAATTTGTCCTTATGTTTTTTTTTTAAATAAATGATTGCAATTAACTATCTAGGACACTTTGAAATTTATACGTGTTAAGGATACTGGAAAATTAAACTTGTTTCTAAGTGGGATGATAATTTTTCATAATTAACTAACCTGTTCGAGTCAAAGCATTCAAGCCTAGGTATTTTATTAAAAATTGTCATATTTGTCAATTTGTAATATTTTTCTTTTTCTTTCTTTTCTCTTTATTTACTAGGAAACTATAATATATTTTAGCCAAACTTAATCATACTTATATTATGTCTGTATTAAGTCATAAAATGGCACTAAAATCTCGTTTTCAACGAAAATTGGACCTTAATCGTTTTCAGCCGTCTCCCTTCAAGTGATTTGAATTTATTTAATTTCGTTTTATATCTACAGGGTTTGTTTAATATTATAGTGACTTGTACAATTCAGGTTATCATGCCAATGTGAGGTCTTTGGGTGTTGGACCCTGTATATGCACGCCTATTAGATACAGGGTACCACTGTATCTCAGATGTATTATTTATGAATAAAATTTTCATATTTGTTTTTTTATAAGAAATGTCTAGAGGACATTGGTGTCAAGATAAAACAAACAAAAGGTGTTACTTTTTTTGTTGTTTAATTCTGACTACTTTGCTGAAAATTTTCCTCTGAAGTATTAGATCCATTTAGCAATTTTCGTCGTCCAGTTTATCTCGTCGTGTGTCTGATATGCTTTCATTATCATGAAATTAGCAAACAAATGTTTATATTTGCCATTTGTACTCGTCGATATCATAGATGAACGTCATCATGAGAATTACCTTGACCGCTTGTACTTTAGCTTACAACTGGCATGATTTAACCATAAAGAAATTTTAACTTTAATTATATTTCTGTAATACGTAAGATTCGAATTTTCAAAAAAGGAATTGGAATGTTATCTGTTCAAGAGTAATGTCCTGCAGTGATATGATATGATATGATAACTAAACCAAGTTATGATTAGGGGTAAACCGAAATAAAAATGTTTAAAATTAGTTTCTGATAGTGATAACACTTCTTTGGTTTGTTTTATCTTTTTTTTGTGATAAACTCGTAGAAGTCAACCATTAGAAAATACATAGTACGTTGTGTTAAATTAAATACAGCAAAATTCATTTAACATCTGGCGATGAAAATTATTTGGGTGTGTGCGCTTTTGCACTTAAATAAGTAGCTCAAGGATGCATTTAATTTTTTAATGCAAGGATATTTATTTTGCCAGGAACGCACTGGTATGGCAGTGAAGTGCGTTTTAACACAGCGTGGAATATGTTAAGGATTTATTTTCGACGTTTTGAGGTTATAGCACTATAAACAAAACACATTTTCGTTGCATGTCTGGCGGAAATCAGACCTTTGTGCATAATTGGCCAACATTCAAACTTGTTGTTTGTTTATTTTTAATAGTCAATTAGATTAACCGGGCGCAAGTGCAACGACAAAACAAACTTTTTAGGACAAAATTAAACGACCCACTTTCGTTAATCGGTATAACAGCAATGAAAACAATTAAAAGTAAACACACGTGCTCAATCTCGAAAAGCAAAAAATTTGAAACCGTGTCAAAACTGTTTTGAAATCCCGTTACGTCTTCAAGGATTCATCGAACTGCCGCAATTTAGAGAAACATTTTAAACTAAATGTTTAGAAATTGAAAAAATTGAAACTTCTAAGAATTTTTAAACCTGCGTAATTTCGCACACAGAATGAAATATTGAAAGCACTTTGAATTTCTTTATTTTAGAAGCTATTTTTGTCTAATTTTTAGGATTCAAGGTGAGAACAGACGTATGTATTCAGAAATCTTAAATCGAAATTTCCAAAATCTTATTAAACACCGGGTGTTGCACTTCAAGTATTCACCTTTCGAGAATTCTTATTTTTTAATTAGTATACATACATAAAATTTAAAAGAAATTAATATTCTAAAATGATAAACACATGTCATGAGACAGTCGGTATAGTCTTTTTTGAAAATTGTGAATAAATCGATTTGCTCGTAAAGGTTAGCTTTTAATACTTTAGAAACTTTGTTTTTAAAAGTTTTATAGGTTTTAAAGAGGCGTGACAGAAAACGTTATGATGTTCTAAAATTCTGTACCAGTTATACTCGATTATGATGTGTACAGGGTTTTTTTTTTTTAATATTTTGCATCACATCTAGAGAGTTTATAATATAATTTTTGTTTTTTTTTTAAATGGAACATCCTATACAGGGTGATTCAGAATAAGGATAAGACTCGTTAGGAGCGTATTCACTA
Organism: Prosopocoilus inquinatus; assembly: GCA_036172665.1. Lineage (NCBI taxonomy): Eukaryota > Metazoa > Arthropoda > Insecta > Coleoptera > Lucanidae > Prosopocoilus > Prosopocoilus inquinatus. The sequence continues at coordinate 12,735,329 of CM069880.1, read as the reverse complement.
ATGTCATGCAAGTGTGAAACTCTAAAAAATAAATCTATCAGAGGCATTTCAAAAATCAACCTCCTTTGAATCCAAAATGAAAATCATGGTTCATTTCTTACGTAAACATACACAAGTCAAAAACTCGAATGAATGAATTGCGTATTGCATACTTTTTTCCGCAGAGATGTTTCACAGTTTCACTTCAAGGTAAACGCTAGTGTTTCGTTCTATTCCACCCGAATGCATTGCTCTTGTGACGCAGTACAGCTGTCCTAGTGCCCATCAACCAGTTTATATATGAAATTTCAATGCATTTTTTCTCAAAAACTATTGATGTTAGACCACCCCCTATGCATATAGACTTCTTATTTACTTTTCTGTGTACTACCTATGGTTGACGGGTCGGACACTTATTTTGAATGGCCCTCTATATTGTTTGCTAAGGTGAAGTATCATATATCCCTGATTTCAAAAATATATAATATGTTGATATAAAATATATATGTTGATATTTAGAAGAACCATTTGTAAAATATTTGAGGTTAGAATATCAATAAATTAATGTTTAAAATATTAAGGCGGCCTGGAATTTTGTTTCTTATTATTAATCCATTATGTAGGGTTTCCAGTATACGATGTTCTATTGTTTTTTGCTAACTAAAACAGCCATTTAGAACTTTGTTTTAAAAACGATTTCACAATCTTGCAAGCTTTTTTTTAATCTATTGCTTAATATGAACAAAAAGTTGTAACATTTTATGGAAGAAGCTAAAAAAAAATAATAAAACATTTTGCTCTATAATAAAAATATTTAAAAAATGTAATAGTTTATGTGTTTGTTGTTAATCTTTTTTATTGCCAGTCTATTTATATATATATATTTTTTTAAGAGTGACTACCTCGTAAGGTGGAAAAACGATTTAAGTCTCCCGTGAAAGTCGTTTTGATTTATTTTAGTCTGGCATTCTTTTCGAATTCGTTTTTTGCCGAAACGCACATACGTGCGAATGAATCTTTTTAGTATTTGGCACTTACGATGGAGTCATTGGACGAACGAAAATCTCGTCGTGGCCAATCATTCACTCCAAACGAACAAAGTACACAGCATTAAATTATTTCTATTTTTCGAGTACAGCGCGCTAATTAAATTTTATCAAAGTAACCTTTGAGGAAGAAGAAGAAGAAGAAGAAGACGATTTTGTTTAGCACGTTGGTTGGGTTGGTATTTTGCAATAAAAATGAATGGTGATTCATGGTAAATCCATGTGTGTGTAGTTGTTGTGTCCTAGTTATTTTGTAATGCGAAGCTAATAAATTATTTCTTTGGTTAACGTTTTGTTAATTCGTTTTCGTTTCTGTAATGATTTCAAAAAGTACAGTAAAACCTCTCACTACGGACACAAACTTTTCTCATTGCTGTGCAAAGAAATTATTTCTTCAGTAAAAGTTTTGTTATAATTGGTTTTTGCTTCAATAGTAAGTTGAAAATGTACAGTAAAACCTCTCACTAAAGACACAATTTTTTTCACATTTCTATATTTCAGTGCTATAATTCTATAATATGGAGTGTGAACAGGTCTCTCTGGTCGGCAGTAAGTGTCTATATTGAAGAGATTTCACTGTATATTGTATTGATTAGTCTAGAAATGTCACGTGTCTTGAAGTCAAATTCTCTCTAACGTATTTGTAAATATGAGATTTCACAGTTTTTTTTGCCCATGAAATTTTTGAGTTAGGATTTTTATTATTGTCATATTATTATTATTATTATTATTATTGGTCATTTTTTAAAATTAGAAATTTCATCATGCTTCACAATAGAAGCTTAAATCTTTTTAATAGAAAAGGAAAACAGTATTATTTAAGAACTTCGTGAAAACAAACCCACCTGCGTCGTCCTTTTTTGTTTTCATGTAAACGTCGCCGCTGAATTTATTTTTTAGGCGGCTGAGCTTAAAACAAAAGGCCGTCGAAAACACATTAACCCCTGAAATGTATTCAACCCAGACGACTTGGTGTAGTGACCTCAGTGGGTATTATTCTGAAATAATACGCGCGTGGTTTCGAAGGTCGCGTAAAAATAATTTCGTAAACATCAAACGAAATTTCACAAAACACCGACGTCCTGTTGTGCACTTGCACCATCCTAGAGCCTGCGACGCCTCAAGAGCATCGCCCGAGCGTCTCTACGACCTTAAACCCACACGTCCTGTTCATAAAGATTGTTGCTAATTATATATTCGAATCATTCGAACTTCTTGGAACAGCCAACATACATATTTTATAAATTATAACACGCACTTTGATTTTTTAAAAATACAATCTACACAGAGATATATATTTCTGTGTTTCATCCTTTACATATAAATGAGAATTACTCCTTGGATTTTTGTTAATTACTTACCACCTTCATTAGTCCTTGAGATTAGAAAGAACCCCATAGTTTAATTTTGGAAAAAAAAAGTACGCTGATACCTTGGTACTTTGATACGCCGGTGTAACCAAAGGATATTCTCCTCACTAGTAGAAGTGAGGAGTGATGATGATAAGAATATCTTTCCGTTGTACCAACCAAAGCTGTCCATTTGGGACAGTTTAGAGTATCATAATACCGTGGATTCAACAAAGTTATCTATGCTTGTATTTATTTCTTCATAACTCCAATACGGCGACATTTAGGACACCATATTATATAACAATTCTTGATCGTTTTGATCTCAGCTACCACACTATGAAATTAAGGCACTCACTTTCATTACACCCTGAGTGTGAAGTTGCGTTGCTGGATTAGTTTAAGAACGAAATTTAAGTATACAGGGTGATTCAGAATAAGTGTCCGGTCCATTAGGAGCATATTTACTAAGGTCATGCAAGTGCGAAATTGCTAGAAATAACAGAGGTATTTCAAAAACCAACCTCCTTTGAATCTAAAATGGAAATTATGATTCATTTCTTTCGTATACGTGCACAAGTCCGAAATTCGAATGAATGAATTGCGTATTACACATTTTTTTCTGCAGAAAGCTACAAATAAAAGCGTTTTATACAGTTTAATTTCAAGGTAAACGCTAGTGTTTTGTTCTATTCCACGCTCTTGTGTCGCAATACAGTGTACTAATGCCCATCAACCGATTTATATCTGAATGTTCAATGCATTCTCTCAAAAACTATGGATATTAGACCCCCTATGCATATAGAGTTTTTGTTTTGTTTTTCTCTGTACTACCTGTGGTTGGCGAGTCGGACACTTATTTTGAATCACCCAGTCTCTTTTACGAGAAGGGTATTTTGTTTAAAATAATGTAAACCTTTTAAAAAACACATTATATTCGAATGAAAGAACTGTGATTTTCTCAATCAAATTTTTGCGTTTACTGATAATTATTTATCTGTCCCTTATCTTAAATATTCCGTAAAATAAATGAAAAATCCTGGAATCAATGCCGTTTATTATTTTATAAATTTAGTTTTCTAATTTTAAATACCTTTCACTTGAAAATATCTATCTGAATTTTTGTTTTATTTCCTAAGAAAATAACTTTTCATTGATGGCAACGTGGCCATTAATTTGTGAGAATTGAAAAATATGTTTTTCAAGCGACTCGACTTTTTCATTGGAAGTATTTGCCTAGTCTTTCGATGTATTTATTTTTCTGCGTAAAAAATACCTGGAAAACTTTTCTAATCGCGACTTATTTATTGATAGTAATTTTTTTTTATATTTTGGCACGTGAAGAAAAAACAGCGCAGTAAAAATCGTCAATACCTGGCTATTTTTAAAACGTTCTGGTAGGTCAGTACGAGCCAATAACATCGAATTTAAACAAACTATAAATTCTAGGTGATTTTTTGAAAGGAAATCATCCGATGCTGTGAGTAATGCAATTAATAATAGTTAATCTGCGAGGAGGTATAATTTTGATTCTTTTTATCAAGCACTAGATTTCGAGCGTTCGTGGTGACGAGAAAAACCAGTTTTGAATAGATAAATAAATAAATATTTATTGCAGAACGTTTCCTGTGACTTGCAGGTTTCAATGTTAGAGAATCTTACCTGTTGATTATGAGTAATTTGCTAAATTATTACGTGGTGTTGCGTAACGTAATATATAATTTTTTTATTTAATTGCAACCAAGTTCTCTTTCGTTCTGATTTTACTTAGTAGTAGCTGAATAAATTTTGTTGTTATAATAGTTCAGTGGTAGACGATTTTTTCCTAAGCCGTCAGTTCGAGCTAATTAATTGATAAATGCATCGCACAATGTTAACATTGGTAAGTTCAATCAATTTAAAACGTTTTGCTCGTACTAACAGAGGGCGTTGTTTATCACACATTACATTAATTACTCGTTACGTAATAATTATTAAGTAGCGCTTTATCTCGTTGGCAATCGTTTTTTTTTACGCAGATCATCACATAAATATTTCATTTTATCATCTTCATTTTAGGAATTTGCCTTGTCATACTAGTATTTGCTAATTTTTTTTTTAATTACCTTCTGTAGTTATTGATACACATTTTGTTTTCTGCAATAATAATAAAACAGCTTTCATTTTTAATTTTTTTATTTTGTTGAAACTGATGAAACTCATGATTATGAATGAGCATTATGATTTATTACATGGTAATTGATATGATGTAGATTAAAGCGCCTTGTTGTAGGCAACCCAGCTTTGCACTTGTGGTGAATGTGCTGCATACCTACCATGTTTCGGAAATATTCATGTTTTGATTTCCAGTCTGCGTTTAGTTAGTTTTAATTGCTTTGCTTAAATTACTGAAATGTTATTTGTAATATTCTTCTGCGTATTAAATGTGTAGTTTTGTATGTTATTTGCATTTTTAATGTTTGTGTTGGTTACTTCGCTGCGTGACGTGCGCCAACTAGTGAGCGTTAATGTAAGCTGCGGTGCTTCATTGAATAATGCGCTGGTAGATGTCAGGTTAGTAAATATTGGAATTTTTCCACAAAAAATACTTCCAACATTTGCCTTTTTAATTATAATTACATTGTTTGCTCACATTGAAAACTGGTAATTATTGACCTTGCGTGGATGAAAATGAGTAACAATCATAGCCTGTTTGTAAAAGTTGTACGTACATTTCGTTCAGTTCTGTCGCAGCGAATTGTTTGTTGCATGAATAAATAGCGTAAAAGTTTTTTTTGCCTTAAATTATTAATAAATTGAATTGAAAGCTGGCCGGTTGTGGTATATCCCATGACGTGTATGTAATTCTCCGTAATCAGTAAACCTCAAATGCGCACCGTATACGAAGATGTTTTCGGCGTGCACGAGCAACTTATAGCAACAAATTATCCACTCTAATCGTGCAAACCGCGTGTCGGTTCTAAATCGTAATTTATACTCCATACGAAAGTCAAGGATATTTAGCTGGATTGTCCACTAGCGCTTTCTAGCGTATTTTATTTAAGTCTTGTTATCACAAAAGTTTTATCTCTGCCTGTTTTCTAATAAACACACTTTATTTGTGGTGCCGCTGTTGTAGATATGTCGTGTTTTTGTGCTTTTGGATATTAAACTAAACAATTCGAAAATGGTAAGTTTTCTCACAATTTAATTTTTCCAATTGCGTCATTATATGCCACATCGAGCTAATACGTAATGACTCACGCGCGTTATTTATTCGAACACATATCGAAAACTTTTATTATATACGTACTTATTTTTGTCTCCACTTAACAATCGTTAAGAAGAAATATAATAAATTCAGTGATGTTACGACTGTAACATTTACAAGGACACTAACGGTGTTCCGTTCTGATTTTTGTAGTCTTCTTTTTTTTATTTTCGTCGACGAGAATAATCGAACCGGAAGACTTAAAATACACATTACTTTCCCTCACTTTTACTTCGCGTCGGAATAATTCGGAATAGTTCAGAAAATACAGAATAGATTCGTCGCTCAAGTTCAAATATTGACGCCTGATTAATTGCAAAACAACATTATTGCTGCTTGTTTTTCAGCAAATCTAAACTCTCATTCATTATCTTTTACGATCGTTATCTTGGATAAGTATTTTAATTGTTCACACCACGCAAGAGATAAAATTTTAATGTGCGTGTATTTTATAACTTCTGCCCTAAGATTATGTAACTACGTAATTTATTGAAGGCGATTGATTTTTTTTTATTCTGCGTTTTCTGTGTAAAATTAATGATGACATCATGACCTTAAGAACGTATATGGAAAAAATGATCATTGGACATTACAGACTCCGAGGCCTATTGCGTCTTGAATCTCTAAAAGTTTACTATACATATCCAATCAATGAATGGTTTGCGCCTGGACTTACGTTACAACTTCTGACCAACAGATGACCAATTCTATTGATCACATACTTTAAGAATCATCATATCAAAACTTTTTCATAATGCAACTTACAATAAACTTTTTATAAATTATTATCACACCGTGTAACAATGGTTGTGGACGATAAATATCCATACTGTCAATAATTTCATTCTTGTATCGATAATAGCATTAATATAATAAACTGATATTAAAGCGCGATTAAAAAATAAATAAATACAATAATATTGTTTATTAAATTAAACAATGAGAGTGATACCATTACTGCGAATAGAACGTACACAAAAGTACGTTCGGAGATAATCGCAAAAAAGCCTTCTATTTTTAGTTATTCGCTTTATTTATTGTTTGGTAAATACGTTGCAGTTTTGTTTTGTAAATTGTAACTTTTTTTTCTTGTTTGTACTTTAAGATCTTGCATGAAGTGACTCGGTGTCAAACTCATAATCGGTGTATTTATTTTTTTTATGCAGGAACGGTTGGCGCTTCTGGTGTTATGCTAGGGCTACATCTGCTCGAACGTTTAATGCAAGAAAAAAATATTTTTAATTGAAGTCGACTCTTGTCCGATGAAAACTGTAAATAAATATTTTTTTTACATTGTATTATAGCCATAACACATGAAGTTGCTTCAGTTATTTAATTTCTACAGTCTTCAATTTATTAGTCTCTTTTTTTGCCTTGTTTTTCTACATTGTTGTTTTTAGTCTCATTTTTCCCGTCTTCTGTTCTTTCATAATGTTTGTTTTGGCATTCTATGCTTCTATATTGTAGCCGTCACACTGTCTAAAAATTTTTCAATAAACTGTTATAATAATAATGTGACAGTCAGAGCAAGGAGTATTTTGAAGAAAAAATATCTTAGATACTTTTTTCAAATACGAGATAGTATCTTGTATTTAAATACATTTTTGCAATCATAATGTATTTTAAATACTTAAAAGTGTTTAAAATATTTGAAAACATTTAAGATCGTACGCATCTACTTAGAATATATCTTTTTCAAAGATACTTTTGTAAATATGTCTGAAGATACTATAAAAGTATTCGAGATATAAGAGTACCTTGTATCTCAAATACTTTATTTATTTAAATATACTCTAAGTATATTGTATCTTGAATACTTTTATGTTGAGTATTTTTTTGAAAAGTATTTTCAAACATATTACAAAAGTTTCTTGTATCTTGTATTTAAATACTTTTTAGTTTCTTGTATCTTGTATTTAAATACTTTTTAGTTTCTTGTATCTTGTATTTAAATACTTTTTAATTAAAATGATCTTTTCCACCGTAATAGTTAGCTTGCTATCTATTTCTCTGATTGTGTGTCGTCAATTAATTTATCACGTGCTTCTCCAGTTTGTATTTCTTCCAATTTTGTACTCTATCGCTAATTCTTCAATGTATCTTCTCGACATTTTCTTCCACGTGGAACTGTATTCAGACGTCATCTCTTTCTTTTCCCCTGATTTTCGCATTCCTTTCTTATTTTTGTGCTAACCTAATCATCAAAATCTAATTGCAATAGTTGACTTGTAACACTAAAATTTTTTTCTCTCTGTTGATACGTGTCCTCGTATTCCTTTCATAGTATCTTCTTCCATTCCTTTCTTTACGTCTTTTTGTTTCAAGTGGGATTTAATAGCATTTTGTGTACTTGTCGTTTTTTGATGGTTATTTCGATGTCTGACCAGATGAATAAATAGAAAGCATGTACAGAATACAGATTGAAACTTATAATGTTCATTCTTTGCTGATTGCTTTATTTAAATTATTATAATTTCATTTTGTGTCATTTTAATTTTGATGTTACTGATTTCTTCTATTTAATACCTTTTTCATCTGTTATCTCTTATATTTTATTTCCTATTTTCTAATTCTGCAAAATTAATTATTTATGTACCGAGTTAATTCGCATTGCATATTTAAGTTTAATAAGTTTAAGTATATTTGATGGGTGATTATTTATTGTGTTAGTTTTGAATGCTTAAAAATCTTGTTCTGTTCGCGAAAATCGTTTACGTAATTTTCCGGCTTTGTAAAACCTTGTGTTACATAATTATGCAGTCAAAGCTATTCAAGCCATGCTGCATTTATCTTAAAGCAAATTTGCTCTTGCCTTATCTATTTGAATAGTAAATAATAAAGTAAACCCTGCCGATTAGTTTTACGTGTCTTCCTGGCAGTTCATAGTTTATCTGCGTTTAATCTTCGAATTTGAATATTGTTAGTAGCGTGTAAGGCAGGTGAAGAAGTAAAGATTTCCTTTGAAGATGTCGGTGGTTGTACGTAAAGGTGGTCCCGTCATTGTACAGAAACTCAGTGCTGAGATCTGTCCCAACACTCATTTGTCATTTTCAATTTTTGACCACCCGATAACTTGAAAAAGTCATTTGTCAAATACCGATTGTCTACTCCATTCTAATAATAGCCTCACCGCACCGCTTATCTTTTACAACCCTTTCTTACAGGGTGCTACGGATGTTACTGCTTTGTAGAAACCTTACCGCAAGTAACACCACATTTTTTTTTCTTTTCGTAAGATGGAACATAAAATAATATTCGATTCGATAGTAGAAGTAGAAATATATCTGTCATTTTTAACAATATCACTTGCCTTCTTGGAAAACTTCTTATTACCAAATGTAAGTACATGAATCGTGAGATAGAGTATTTTAAGAATGCAGAATAATTCGATTAAACAATGGTTCAATGTCGTTAGTGATTCGGTCGTAACGTAAAAACCAGAACGATTTTCGAACAATACTACCGTGAACGTCTATTTTCAACAGCCACCGTGTATTAAACAATTAAAATACGTAGGGACGTTAAAGTAACCATAACTCTTCATTTTTATGATGCCTCTCTGTGCTTTGTTTTATCCGAATTTTCTACTTGTCCATGACGAATTCAATTATGGTATTGGATAAATGTAACACAGGTGTTAAAATAACTCGATGTTTCAGAGTGTGAAATTTTTACATGCCAGATCCGATTTAAATGAAAAAAAATCAAGAATATGTAGTTGTAATCATTTATAATTAATAGTTTGTTGAGTTGAATTCCTTTCAGTGTTAGATTCAATTTAGTTTTATTTTATAAGTACTTATACATACAGGTACATAAAATAAAACTAAATTGAATCTAACACTGAAAGGTATACATATAAAGGATGGCCCTGTAATTATAATCTGGGATGATTGTTCTTGTAATTTATTTAATTTGTGTGTTAAGTACGTAAATAATTTATGATAAAATAAGATTCTTTGAGTATTTTGATTGAACATGTACGTAAGGTATATATACACAATAGCTCTTGACGGAGATGTCCACGGCGCCTCAGTCTGGCCAACCCTGGTTTGATCGGTTGATCAGTGTTGTTGGCTGGTATAAAAGTGGCCGCTGATTGGTCAGCATTGATTATGTCGGCAGCTTCTTTTGTTAGATCGTCATGCCTCATTTCTTTCCGTCTGCTGACCTCCGGACCATTCGTCTGCCCTCTTTGTCGTATCCTTTTATATTTTAACTTCTCCGCCGCTTTTTTCAGCTGCGCACCGAAATTTTCAAAATCAATAGACTTCAATCATAGAAATTGATATTCAAAAGAACCTGTCAGACTTACGGTCTGCAAATGCATTAAAAGAATAAATCGAATATCTGTCCTACACAATGATACTTATTTCGTTCTTTTATTATTATTATTTTTTTTTTTTTGTTTGCTCGAGGTTCACGTTCTAAAAAAAGTTCTGAAAAAATAACACCTAACGTTTTGCTTATAGCTAATTACCCAATAAACTTTCTTAAGTAGTAAATATACTATGTACGTAATTGGAATTTACTATTCTAGAATTCCTATCGCTGTATCAATGGTTTCCCTTCATTAAACAAAAATGTTTTAGACTATTTTTCCTATTTTTCGTGTTATATTTTGTTCAATTTAATTTGTGCAGTAAACTGTATCAAATTTAAATTGAATCTAGAGAAATAGACTTGTTCTATCTCCAAATCATATATATTTTTTTAATTAAAAGGGCTAGTATAAACTAGAAACTATTTGATAAAGGCCTTTTCTTATAATTTTATTTTTTATTGGTTGTTTTTGTTAGTGTTTGTTATTAATTCAGTAGTTTTGTTTCGGTCTTCCTGCATAATAAAACTAAATAGTATTAAAATTGGATTCTTTTATAATTCTATACATACAGTATCAGTTTGCTGAATCTTAAAGAAATATGTTGACTTAATCTTTTTAGTCTTGAGTTTGTTAAATTAAGTGATGATTTGTAAAAGAGAGAGAGAGGGAGAGAGTGAAGGGAAAATCTAAATTTCAAAGAAAAAAAAGTATGAATTTCTTCCGCACTCAACGAAAATGATCAATCAATCTTGTTCAAGAGCAGGAAAAATGTATAACTTACAGTGCTATCAAATATTAATGTCGTGACTATTGAAGCCGGACAGCTTTGAGGAGACTCCATTTTTATGTGCGACCCCACACTGTGAAACAGGTCAACCATTGCGCCATGTTGCGCCTTTCTGTGTTCATTAATTTTGATACATTCTGCTAATGTTACACGTAAGCAAATGGTGTACGTTTGCCTTCAACCATGTTTAATGTTTTCCTTGCGTGCTCTACGTATTCGCTTTGATAAATTGTTTCAGAACAGAAGTGTATTAATTTATTTACATGATAATTTTTAATTTATATACCGGATGCTATGAAGTATATCATGTCTGGAATTTATTTTTGTTATATGTGGGAACAGGACGACAAAAAACTTACTATTACACTTTTTTAATAAGTACGATTTTTTATCCCCGCGCGGTCTTTTTGATCATGCAACACTTGAATTTTAAATCTATGTAAATAAGATCTTTGTATTCATGAAACTAATTTTTATATTTAACTCTTAAAAAAAAATTACTTCTTCCGCGTTGTATAACTTAAACAAATGTTGCCGCCGTGAAAATACGAAAAAAGAAAACACAATTTCTTTCGAAAAACCAGTGGTTGGTAACGTAGGATATATTTTTGGCACGTACCTCTCACTTTCAATATTTCTACCTATTTCAACATCTTTATATTCATTTTTTTAACACATTGCATAACTGTACAAAGTATGTTTTCAGTTTAACTTTGTCAAAAGGAAACGCAAAAATCGGTTTAAAACCGAGTGGGAATATAGATTAATATTTTTAGCACGTGTTTCTCTCTGCGTAATGAATCCAAAAATAAGACATTAGTGAACAAAACATGTTTGGAAGAACACAAATATTTACATCATTTGAAGCACTCTTCAAAAAAAAAACGGAATTTTATTGTTAATTGTTTCACAGGAGAAATTTCTTTTGTTGAGCCAAATGCTTTGTTGTGTTTTTTTTTCCATTTTTTCAACAAAATGTTAATCCCAGAATCTAATCTCATAAAATCCATCATTTTTGCTTCTTAATAGAGTGTTCACTCTTTAAATCTTTCTAACTGTATTTTTTAATCATTTGTTTTTCCTGCTGGTTCTATATACTATTATCTAACCATTCGTTCTTTTGTAATTCTGAAATTTTGTGAGTGTTGTTTTCTTTATTGTGAACAAAACGTGTTCGGGAGAACACAAATATTTCCCTCAAAAAATTGAGTTTTATTGTTAGTTATTTTACAGAAAAAATTCCTTTGGTTCGGCCAAATGATTTTATCATGCTCTGTTGTGCTCTTCTTTTCTTCCATTTTTTCAACAAAATGTTAGTCCTAGAATCCAATTTCATAAAAATCCATTATTTTTGCTTCTTAATTGAGTGTTCACTCTTTAAATCTTTCTAATTGTATTTTTTAATCATTTGTTTTCCCTGATGGTTCTGTATATTATTATTTAACCATTCGTTCTTTTGTAATTCTGAAATTTTGTGAGTGTTGTTTTCTTTATTGTGCACAAAACATTTTCGGAAGAACACAAATCTTTCCATCAAAAATTGCAGGTGTATTGTTAATTATTTTACAAAAAAAGTCCTTTTGTTCGGCCAAATGATTTTATCGTGCTTTGTTGTGCTTTTCTTTTTTCCATTTTTTCAATAAAATATTAGTCCCAGAATCCAATCTGATAAAATTCATTATTTTTGTTTTTCCATTGAGTGTTCGCGCTTTAAATCTTTCTATGTAATAGTGTTTTTTAAATAATTTATTTTCTCTGCTAATTCTATACTATAATATCATCGAACCACTCATTCTTTTGTAATTCTGAAATTTGCGTTGGGTGTTGTTTCCTTTATTGTTCCTGTTGTAATAACTCTTATTATTTAGTTCTTTTCTTTATGCTTCAACCCAAATAATCAGAATTGTACATCCGTCGCTAAATCATCATTTTGTCGTCTTTTCTACTGTTTCTTCCGTTGCTATTTTGCTGGTAATCTTGAAATGTTGTTTCCTTCGCTAATTTCCTGTTGATTTCTCTGTAAGGCACACCATACTTCTAGTGAACAATTCATCACTCATTTTCTTTGTAATTTTGAATTTTGTTTAATTTTTTTATACCTGTAGAAAATGTAGTAGGCAACGTATACATATAAAAATTTGGCACGTTACTCTACAAATGAGAGAACGTAATATTATGTAAGTACCTACCTATGTATTTCTGTGGCACGCTCTCTCATAACATAGGTTTTTTTATGAGTATTAATGAGTGTTAATGTAATGAAAAATAAAAAAATAAAAAATTGAAACAGATTAAGGCTCAAAACAAACGGACCGCTATTAGCAGTGGAGATCAACCAAAAAGAGGCATTCGTCAGTTTACATTTTTTTGAACTGCTTGCGGTATAGTGGAATTCGACTACTAAAAGTGGACCGTATATTTTGGTGCTAAATTTGAGAACTTGACTTTATTGGCATCTAAAATCTCTGAATAATTTGGCTTATCGGAACTGAGTTATTAAGGTCCGTCATATTTCTTAAAACTAGGGATGGGACACTCGAATCCACGAATCCTGAGATCCAGGAGTTTTCGAATCTTCGAACTTGTTTCATCGAATTCTGACTTAAAAGAATTACTGTGCAAAAATGTAAATTGTTAGTCAGATATTTGGTATGTTAAAATGGAAATAAAAAAAATGGAGAGTTTTGATTATGTATTTCAGTTATTAAGGCCCGGTTTTTCAATCACAGGTTTACCCTAACTGTCGGTTTATTTCCATGGTAACAATTACGAAAACAGTTGTTTCCATGGCAATAAACTGAAGAATAAAGTTAACTTGTGATTGAAAAACCAGCCCTAAATGTAAACTTCATTTGGCTCCTTTTTCCCTATCATTCATACGTCACGAATTTCGACAATCCCTTGGAATTTGGATTCGGTGAATTCAGGATTCGTCCCACCCCTCGTTTAAAACAGATTTGTAATGGAACTACAACATGTTTTGTTCTCGTTACAAACTATGACGGAAAACTTACTTCTTTTTTTTTCTAGATCAAAGTCTTATACGTTTTTCCTTGTTACTCAATTACTAATAAAACAATAGAATCGAAAACAATTTCTAGTTTGCTCTGACCAATTGATTAAAAAGAAAGATTTGATGGTACAATTTTCGATTATCGTTCCTTGTTTTATCATCGCCATTTTATGCCTCTGCAGTTGAGGTTATGTTCTTTTTTTCCACTTTAATAACATCTATACATTTGCCGTTGCAATACATATTCAAATTTTTGGAATTGTTTCACAACGAATATTTATTACCGACAGTTACTTCCGAAACGAGGAAAATGTACTAAATATAACCTTAAATCGTTGAATGTCAAATTGTGATTGAAAGGATTAAGCGGTGCCAACACATTTTTTAAGTCAATTCATAGCAATCTTGAAAAGTTTTTCGAACACGTTGTATATCTGACACCGCAACAAATCGTCGGCACCACGTATAACTGACGAATGTGATGCACATTCGTTACTTATACGTGGTGTCGACGAAATTAGATTTTGATGTCTATGTCTAATTGCATGTGCCAACCGACAATATCTAACAAAATATACCTACAGTTGGTTTGCTATATTTAACTTTTAATTTGCTATATTGTTAATTATAAATATTGTAAATTTAATTCTTTAGTCATTTATTTAATAGATTTGTTGTAATAATAATATTCATGTCCTACAGTCTTTAACAATATTAATTATTAGACAGCCAAGAACGCAAAAAAATTGGTTCTAGTGTTTTAATTAATAAATAAATAATTTGCCCAATCTTTCTTTTGTATCAAACACACATTTTAGAACTAGTTATGTGGAGTAGTATGTTAGTACAAACTTGAGACGTTCCTAATTGCATAAATCAACATAAAGCGTTAAAGTTTGTTTAATAACTGTAATAAATTAGAAACTGGTGACACGTATTTGCCTTGCCACCGAATTTTAATAAACGCATTGCTCCAATTGGCTTTTTCATTTTTAATCTTTAAGAAGGGTACAGATTATATAATAATTTTTTGCATTTGAAGTTAACCGTAATTATTTATGTTGAAAATTTAAAAATATTATTTAATTTACTTTTATGTATTAAATATCGTATTTGTTTGTTAAGTATTTGATTTACTTCATAAATTAGTAATAATATTATGGTAAGGTTATCACAAAATTGTGAGTTATAAATGATATCCGCATGACGTGTTCAATAATAAGCGAATTATACAAAAACTAAGAAACCAATTATATGTACAACTGTATATACAGTATCTTTCAAAAAGTGTGCTAAGAATAAGATTTTTATTGTTATGGTTTTTTATAAAAATTTATCGATGCGGAATGCTTCTACGTTCCTTAAAGTCAAATTGGAAAATGTCAGATGAAATTTATCACGAATGGTATACAGCATGGACACCGAGAAATGAAGTCGACTTAAGAATAAAGTGCACTTATTTTAAAGACACAGGAAAATATCATAGGAATAAGTTGTTTAGAATTAAAAATCGTAGCTAAATATGAAATTCTAGCCTCCTATCTAAAAAAAATCACAATTTATTGGGAATCACACTTTATACACACTACATTAGGAGATACTAATGGGTTATATACACTACGTTAGGAAACACTGATGGGATTAGAGTGTCCGCCAAAATAATATAAATAGGAAAACACGAAATTCGTTCTTATTTTTCAATTACGTACTTCATTTGATTCAGAGTAATTATTTCAATGCGTTCCAAAAGCTTCTGCTTTCTTGTAGCATTCATCATTCATACATAATGATCGCCTTGAGTTAATGACTTTTATTTTAATAATTTCTAAGACAAAATCTTTGATTTGGAATCTGTTTAATGAAAAACAAAACTACCGAGTTTTGAATATACTATCCTCTTCATTAAAAAAAGAAAAAACGATTTGTAGCATACTGACACTATGTTTGTTATTATCAGAATAACCCAATTTATAGTGAAAATATACAGGGTATTCACGGGATAAGTTAAATCTACATAAAAATTCGTATAAGAGTAACATTTTTATAATAGTTAATACTGAGGGTTTACGTTAATGAAACTGTAACTCTCTGTACGTGCTCTTATTTGCGAGAAATAGGATAGTTTAAAACGATCTTTAAAAGTGATGGATAAATATATGAAAGCAAGAGTATGAGAGTTAGAGTAAAAAGAAAATTTGTAACGGCAGTCGATAAAGCAACAATTCCGTGTTATGTTCGTTAATATTTTCTGGAAAAACGCGAATGTAAATTGCCTTATTACCGTTGCTATGTTTGGAATTTATGTGCGCGGTAAAACGAAGTTACCAGGAATTCGCTGAATTGTTGTAAATCGGCAAGGGCAGATTTTGTCGTAGATTAAAACAAATGATAAACTAATATCAGATGGGTATGTACATGTGTAGTAGGGATAAATTACCATAATAATAATCCGTAAAATTTATGCTCTATGTGAGATGAACGAATGTCAGTAGTATAGATGGGATGCAATGAATATATTAAAAGTGTAATTCCATTAATAGAAGAAAAGGAAGAAGAAAAAGGAGGATTTCACGGTTGCATGACCGGCGTTTTGAACCAACCATATCGATATGTCATCGCTGTTCACTCAACTCCCCAATGTTACATATGCATATCTCGAAGCATCTTCCCTCATCAACAATTAATACTGCTTCTGGTACAAACTTATTCATACAGTTCACACAACTTGAACATATGTGATTTAAACTGGTATTAATTATGTTAATTACTAAATGATATTTCAAGATTTATACATGATACACTTCGCGCTTACTGAATAAACTCTTTATTATTATTATTTCTGCATTCAACATAATTTCAACAGCCTTGTGGAACTAATTTGTTTTTTCAGATTATGAATTTTATGACGACGGAAATCTTTTTCTGTTTCACTTTATGGTAATATATAGTAAAACCAAATCAAAACTACATGAAACCAAATGAGGAATCTGATTAGTTAGGATTAAGTATATACAGGTACTTGCATTAAAAAATGCGTTGTCTTGTTGTTTTCTCATCAGTGATTAATAAATGAATTTTATGACAACGGAAATCTTTTTCTCTTTCACAGTAGGTATGGTAATGTGTAATTAAACACATGAAGCCAAATGAGGGATCTGAAAAGTTAAGGGTTAGGTATATATAAGTTCTTGCATTAAAAAAGTGCGTTGACTTGTTGTGTTTTCATCAGTAATTAATAAATGAATTTAATTTTATGACGACGGAAATATTTTTCTGTTTCACGGTATGATAATATGTTGTTAAACACATGAAGCCAAATGAGGGATCTGAAAAGTTAAGGGTTAGGTATATATAAGTTCTTGCATTAAAAAAGTGCGTTGACTTGTTGTGTTTTCATCAGTAATTAATAAATGAATTTAATTTTATGACGACGGAAATATTTTTCTGTTTCACGGTATGATAATATGTTGTTAAACACATGAAGCCAAATGAGGGATCTGAAAAGTTAAGGGTTAGGTATATATAGGTTCTTGCATTAAAAAAGTGCGTTGACTTGTTGTATTTTCATCAGTAATTAATAAATGAATTTATTTTTATGACGACGGAAATATTTTTCTGTTTCACAGTATGGTAATATGTTGTTAAACACATGAAGCCAAATGAGGGATCTGAAAAATTAGGGTTAGGTATACATAGGTTCTTGCATTAAAAAAGTGCGTTGACTTGTTGTATTTTCATCAGTAATTAATAAATGAATTTAATTTTATGACGACGGAAATATTTTTCTGTTTCACGGTATGATAATATGTTGTTAAACACATGAAGCCAAATGAGGGATCTGAAAAGTTAAGGGTTAGGTATATATAGGTTCTTGCATTAAAAAAGTGCGTTGACTTGTTGTGTTTTCATCAGTAATTAATAAATGAATTTAATTTTATGACGACGGAAATATTTTTCTGTTTCACAGTATGGTAATATGTTGTTAAACACATGAAGCCAAATGGGAGATCTGAAAAGTTAGGGTTAAGTATATATATAGGTTCTTGCATTAAAAAAGTTCGTTGTCTTGTTGTTTTTTCGTCAGTGATTAATAAATAAATAGAACAACTGATAGCTTCGATATTGGTCGTGATTGTATACAAAAGATATGATCGATTTAATTTGATAGACGATGCTGATGTTAACTGCAGAAAAAACTAAGCAAGCCTTAACCTTTATCGCAACAACAATGGCCGTTCCTAATAGTTTATAACAATCTCATTATTCATATACCGTGAACACACGATCGGTTTCATATCGCTAAATAAGAATCGATTAACAAAGCCTACGGCGGGAGGTCAGATCCCCTTGGGTACGCCCGATCGCGGCTTTCTCGAACAGGACGACCGCTTACTTGCCTCTATCTTATATCATTAGCGGTATCCTAGCGGGGCGCGTTTATGCAGGAACGGACTCGACATAAAAACTTGTTATCCGATATTTATCATTTGCTTTACCAGTACCAATTATCTATCGCTTGCATACTTCACAAAAATGTCATTTAATTGCAACTTTTACCCATTAACGTTCGCTCTGATAAAAAAAATTACTTATTGCTATAATCAGATAAATTACATGTCATATTCCATTACATTAAATACATACGTGAAATATTAAAGCGCTAACAAATCTTCAAAATCAAAAGAACGTTTCATTTTAGGTCACACTGTCGTTAATTCATCACCAGAGGTCGGTATAACCATATTCTGACGCCATCACCTCAGCGATACACGCAAGTATCATGACGTGTGACGTCAAAATATATTATTCCGATCCCTGCTTGTTCAAAATCCAACGCATTACAAAAGAGGCATCATTTTAGGCTACATTAATATTAACCCATGACCAGAGGTTGGTATAACATATTCTGAAGCCATTACCTCAGTGGTACATGCACGTTTCATGATATGTGACGTCAAAATATGTTATTCCGATCCTTGTCGGTAACCCTGCCTATTCAAAATACCATACATTTACGGTTTCATTTTAGCCCGTAACCAGAGGTCGGTATCACATATTCTAATGTCATCACCTCAGTGGTACATGCAAATATCAATAGGCGTCAAAATATGTTATTTCGATCCTTGCCTATACAAAATGCAACGCATTACAAAAAAAGACTGCATTTTACGCCACATTGGTGTTAACCCATAACCAGAAGTCGGTATAACATATTCTGAAGCCATCACCTCAGTGATACACGCAAGTATCATAACGTGTGACGTCAAAATATGTTATTCCAATCCCTGCCTATTGCCGTTGCGGCAATCAAATGGCACACTTTACACTGACCAGCACAAGAACTACCCTAGGAATTTTGGAATAAAATAGTTATTGTGTCAACTTTTATTTCTGATATAAACTTATTTATAATTACAGTCTTGCACTTGCCATCTGTATACATAAGAAAATATTAAATTGTAAACAATGTTAAGCTGAGAATGAGAATTAACTTAAGGGGACAAGACTTTAATTTCTTGTAGAATATTTTCTCACTCTTCATAAAACATGTTTTAGCAAAAGTGTCTGGTAGGCGTGGTCGATCTCTCAAGATCTCTCTCTCTCTCTCGTTCAAGGTCTTTGATATCTTTTTGAAAAATTTTGTGAAAACCTCGAGCAGCCTCTGTACGGCTGTTTCAGCCCTGCTTGGGGCTTCGTCAGCAGAGACGTAGCTCGACATTCCCACTGCAAACAAAAACGACTTGTCCAACTTAATCGCAATTGCGATGTAAGAGCGATGAACAGATAAAATAGCGACATCTTACGATCGCTTTTTGACCTGACATTGCAGTAGGATAGACAAATTGAAGCAGATTTGCTCCTAATAAGTCCCCATGCAAGGCGGCCATGCTTGCTGTCAAAGCATACTGCGATCGTAAGATGTTGCTATTTTATCTGTTCGTCTTTGATATTATTAAGCTGGTCAAATTCAAATGTACCGATACCTAAATCTTCAAAGGAATTTGTCGAAATTCATCTCCTATGAGTCGAGGAGCAAATGAAGCAACGTCTTCTATCAAAATCCCAACTAGCATTGGAACCACTGATGAAGATGAAGTTTTTAATTGGCGAGGTCTCTACGTTCAAGGTGTTTGATATCATTAGGCTGGTCAAACGATACCTATGTCTTCCAAGGGATTGTCAGAGTCCATCTCCTATCAGTGGAGGAGCAAATGGAGCAACATATTCTTCTGCCAATATCCCAACTAGCAGTTAGAGGACCACTGATGAAGATGAAGCTTCTGATTGGCGTGATCGATCGCTCACTCTATGTTCAAGGTGTTTGATATCATTAGGCTGGTCAAATGCAAACGTACCGTTATCTAAACCTTCCAAGTTGCATAATCGTAGAAAATGGTGTAAAGTTCTTTATTAAAACTGTGGAAAAATCTGGAAAAGTCAATGAAAATTAAGTGGGAAGCCTGGTTAGGTTTGAACAATCCATAACCATTGAATCAAAATTATTTTTAACAATAGGGGTAGGTCGAATTTGGTACTTTTTTTTGCTCTTTTTTGTTCTCTTTTAGCTGTTGAACAGTTTACATACATTGCGCTAGGAAATATCTCTACCTTCTGTTTTCTTATTTTTCAACAATTTTTCAACATTGCACATTGCTCTCGGTAGAAAAGATTTAATATTTTAAATCGCGGCCTGCTCCTGTTTTCTTAGTAAATGTATCTAAACTCAATAAATCTTTTGTTTCGATCAAGCAATCAAATACAATATGAGTTGACAGTTTGAAATTATTGACGTAATTTTGTATAGGTGCATACTTTTCGGGGAATTACCGATATTTTCATCAAAATGGTCAGTCGTTTTAAATCCCAAGGGATAAAATAAGCCACTGTTAAGATATTACCCGAAGAGAACGGGCAAAATATATTTTTATTAAAAGAAAAAAGAGACAAAAACAAAACATTTCACCATCCGCGAAACACAACAAGTTTTGTTTTTTAAATAGTTTTAAACTGTACTGCCTTTGTTTTCTTATTTTTTGTCTTTCACTTTTTCTTTATCTTTCGAAAAGTGTTCTTTTTGAAATAGGTCTTCAGTAAACCGAATTGTTTAAGAAAATAGTTTCGCTTGAGGACGCATTACTTTATTGAGTTTTTTTTTTTTTCATTTATAAAAGTTTCTCAAATCAATCTTTTCAATAAGCAACACATCTTCATCTCATTTGAAGTTCTCAAATTTTCTTTTGGGGGAAAGATTTTCGATAAGCGACACATTTGAGGTTCCCAAAATTTTTTTGGGGGAAAAAGTTTCTAATACCACCAGTAACATCGAACTTAATTAATTTTTAAGCCTTCAAACTTCCTAGTAGGTTCCTTTCAATACACATACTTTTTTATTCTATTAAAATAGTTTGTTTGCTCTTTTTGAGTTGCTCTAACTCATCTCTCGTCATCGTTTTTTTAAAACATCAGAACATTTTTAATTTTGTGGAAAATGTAATCAGCTGTTTTTTATAGATACTTTTCTCAAAACTCAAATAAGTCAATCAGTTGATTGTAATCATCGTGATTAGATGAAGTAATGAATCCCCAACCAAATTTAGAGTATTTTCTTATCGATATCAGTCTGAAATAATGTGCAGGATTTAATTATAAAAAATGTAGACAATTTCGTTTAGGGGGCGAACTGAAAACTGCAATAAAAAGTGTTTTTAAGGTTTTTAATTTTCTCAAAACTGAAATAAGTCAATCAGTTGATTGTAATCATCATGATTAGATAAAGTAATGAATCCCCAACCAAATTTAGAGTATTTTCTTATCGGTATCAGTCTGAAACAATGTGCAGGATTTAATTATAAAAAATGTAGACAGTTTCGTTTAGGGGGCGAACTGAAAACTGCAATAAAAAATGTTTTTAATTTTCTCAAAACTGAAATAAGTCAATCAGTTGATTGTAATCATCGTGATTAGATGAAGTAATGAATCCCCAACCAAATTTAGAGTATTTTCTTATCGGTATCAGTCTGAAACAATGTGCAGGATTTAATTATAAAAAATGTAGACAGTTTCGTTTAGGGGGTGAACTGAAAAGTGCAATAAAAAATGTTTTTAAGGTTTTTAATTTTGATTTATAAAGACTTATCAGATCGGCGTTCCAAATTTGCGTGTGCCAATAATTCGGTGACGTGAAGTATCCTGTCTACATTAATATCTTCCTAAATCATTTTTTCTCGATTGGTGGCTTAAAATTAAAGAGAATTTGATAAGATAAGGCCTTCAGGTGATAAGCGCCACCTTATCAGAAGGTGTATTAGTCACATGTATGTACATAAAAGGTATCAAAATCAAAAGTTTGATTTCTTAAAAAACAAAAAAAACAATTTCGTGTTTCTGTTTTCGTTATCGTTCGTCGCTCCTTCGTCCTTTCATTTTGCGAGGAAGAAGAAAAGGGTGCAGTTGTTTACTTGATAAGTGGCAAGCTTATCAGTAAGTCATTGTAGCACCCGCAAAATCCGTATACTATCAGAATTGTAACGTTTGTTTTCGTTCACTAGTTTTGGCATTTCCGTTTTCGTTATCGTTCGTCGCTCCCATTTATTTGATAGGAGATAATTTGCTTTGTCTTTATACTAAAGACGTCCCTTGGGTTTCTTTTTTGACTTTCTCTTTTTAAGTTTAAATAAAATTGACCAAATGGTACTTAATACGGCCCTTAGTTGTTATCTGTAATACCCTATGTATGTATGTATGCATTAGTCGTGCAGGGTGACAGATGATAAATGATAGCTCTTAATAGGAATCCAGTTCTCTGTGAATTGCTACATCGACCGTCTTCATTGGTTAAAAACCATTTACTTGTAGTTAGTACGCATAACGGCACGCATTGTCAACAGCTCCGAAGAAGAATCTTTTTGATTGTTGTTTACATTTTATTTTAATTTCGTTTATTTACTTTTCGTTCATACGCTCAGCCATATTTGAAGCGTACCTTCATATATGGCAGCGAAGAACATTATTGGGCGTATCATGTTTTAAGTCTAGCTTAATTCTTTTTTTCCCCATGAAATAATGTTTGTAATTAAAAGTAAAAAGCAGCGGCGGCAATCAATAGATAATGCAGTTAAAAATAATGATTATATATTATAGATCTTAGGCGGAGTTTAATAATTATAAATGCAGCTTCGAGTGCATATCTTGACATTTAATCTGCAACAGCGAAAGAAAAGATTAAAAATCGAAGCCAAGCAGCTCGTTACATTTAAAACTACAGAATGCAATTATAGATCGAGAGAATTTTGCGCCTAAATTTCCTTTTAACGCACACTTCAAACCCTTTTCTCTCCTTTGGTTTACGACTTTCCAACCATAATCTATACTTGTCATCTCCAATAGACCTAATGACATATTTATTGTACTTAAGGGGATTAGAAATCTTAGTTCTACAACTTTGCGGTTTAAAAATTTCTTCCATACAAAAAACATTTTAGGGAACAGTCCAGTGGCGATTTTGGTCCGGGTAGTGCAGAAAAATGAATAAATATTTAAATACCGTTCGTGAAATGCTTGGAGACAATATTTTTTTTTGTGTTAAATCACAGAGAATTAAGTAAGTTGTTCCAAATATGTATCACATAGAAATTTAAATTAAACATGTGCAGAAAACATCAAAAATTCTTAGCGAATCTTCTTTTTTATATACTAGAAATAAACAAAGCTTTTCAACAATATCAAAAAAATAAAACGCAAAATAAAAAAATAAACAGTACGTGTTATTTTTGAATTTCAAAATGAGCTTCACGGCATATCTTAATTTTATTTTAGAAATACAAGTTTCTCGACGATTTATAAAGGAGCACTTTTGGCTAAAAAATAAATTTTATGTTATTTTTTAATTTGAAAATGAGCTGTTTGAATTATCAGACGTTCTTGGCATATTTTTATTTATTTATTTATTTATTTTCTAGAATTACAAAATAGAAATAATACTCTGTGATTAAAAAAAGTAAAAAAATGCTAATATAAAACAATTATCCAGCTATCTATTTTAATTGAAGTAAACTCATGCCCAATGAAAATTGTAAGAAAATAGTTTTTAAACTTTAAACAAACACTATTAAATTTGTTATCTGTTTTAGTTTGAATTTTAAAATTTGTAATTTCTTTTTCTTTTAAATCTTTTCAATAAATACAAACTCTGATTGATTACAAAAATAAAATATAATAAAGCTTATTGAAATATGCTAAAAAGACTGTTTTAGCTTGGATTCTATTTTTTTATATATATACTTATAGGCGCGGAGTATGATCACCACTGATCAATTAAGGAATCAATTCTATAATTGGACTGCAGTCAAAAAAGGGGTTGATGCTTATAGGTACCCGTGGGGCCTGTACATTATAATTATTTGTTGACAAATTTCATGAAACGTTACAAATGTTTCATGAATGCGTTGCAAATATATCTGTTTTTGTTAATAGTTTTTTAGAGTGAATCAAAATTTATTGAAAAACATCAGTCTGGAATTTAGAAGGAAATATCTTATGTGTATGTTGTTAGTGAAATTTCTTCGACCCTACATCAATTAATCAAAACCGACTTTAAACCAACTATTAATTGTCTAAATTTTCAAATTGCTTGCATCGGAGTTATTCCCTTTCTGAGGAGTCTAGGGCTGAAGGAGGAGGATTCCGTTGAAATCAAAACCGAATTTTTAAAGTAACAGTAATATTTGGCATTTTTCTAAATTTTCAAATTTCTTGCTTTGCTTGGATTAGAGATTTCGAGTCGCTCTCCTTCTGAAGAGGTCTCAAATACGCCCTGAACAATCGTCCAAAGAACGCGCGAGGATTCATTTGCAAACAAAGTCGACTGCAACAAGTTTTTAAATTCCTGGATTTTGAAAGTTCACTCTGATAATGATATTTGGGCCTTTTCTTATTTTGAAATACATCACATTGCTTGGATTGGAGTTTCCGAGTTACTCTCCTTCTGAAGAAGTCTCCAATACGCTCGAAACAATCGTCCAAAGGATGCTCGAGGATTCATTTCATTCATGCAATCAAAATCAAATTGCAACAAGTGTTTAAATTCCTGAATTTTTAAAGTGCGCTCCAATAATGATATTTGGCCTTTTCCTAAATTTTCAAATCTCTTGCTTTGCTTGGATTGGAGATTTCGAGTCGCTCTCCTTCTGAAGAGGTCTCAAAGTCACTCTCCTTCGAAAGAGGTCTCAAATACGCCCTGAACAATCGTCCAAAGAACGCGCGAGGATTCATTTGCAAACAAAGTCGACTTGCAACAAGTTTTTAAATTCCTGGATTTTGAAAGTTCACTCTAATAATGATACTTGGACCCTTTTTTGTTTTGAAATTTCTTGCATTACTTGGATTGGAGTTTCCGAGTTACTCTCCTTCTGAAGAGGTCTCCAATACGCTCGAAACAATCGTCCAAAGGATGCTCGAGGATTCATTTCATTCATGCAATCAAAATCGACTTGCAACAAGTTTTTAAATTTCTGAATTTTTAAAGTGCGCTCCAATAATGATATTTGGCCTTTTCCTAAATTTTCAAATCTCTTGCTTTGCTTGAATTGGAGTATTCCAGTCACTCTCCTTCTGAAGAGGCCTCAGAGCCACCTCTCCTTTTGAAGAAGTCTTAAATAGGCCTAAAAAATCGCCCAAAGGACGCGCGAGGCTTCATTTGCAATCAAAATCGATTTGCAACGAATTTTTGAATTTTCAAAGTTTGTTCTAATAGTATGTTTTAGCCTTTTTGTATCAACTGACTTATCTAGGCATCAAATCGATTCCTCTTTGTCAATACTTAAACAATTTTAAGTTAAAGATCGCGGTCTAAATCTGTATCCAGTGATTCTGGCAACCAAAATGGTTTTTTGTTTTTTTTTTTTGATAATTATTCTCATCTTTAGTGATTTTTTCCCATTTTTAAACAAAACCAAAAACAAACCAGGATTCAAACAGATTCAAATTGAGTCAATTAACTGAACATTTGAATAACCGGATACTAGAATAAATTTTTCTTGTTTATTTTATATAGATTTTCAGTAAAATGCGTTTCATAACTATTCCAAGATTCCAATCCATTACAAAATGAGGCCTTTCCAGTATAATTTGTTTTTGTTTTTTTTTTTAATTCTAAAAACTTTTTTTCAATTAAAATTCTTTGAAAAATCGATGTGGTAGTTGAATTGATATGTCATATATACGGCCAGTCCAAAGAGCAATAAATAATGTTTTTGGATAAAATGAAAAGCGAGTGTCAAGTGACCTTCAATTTCAAAACTAGTGTCAAAATGACTTTCATCTTGAAATTTTTGGTTATGAGAAATGTCAATTCGTTTTGATGTTTAAGTTGTCAAAATATGCGTCGGTATCGCAACCATGGTAACACCTAATTAATGAGTATCAGAGGGCGCTAGTTGACACGCTTCATGGCTTGCTTGGAACACATTTTTAGGCGAATTGGACTGGCCGTATATGACTCATCAATTCAACCGGCCATGTTTAGGACACTGGAAGTATACTAAAACTGTTGTTTTTTTTTTTAGTGAAGGCTAAATTGAATTTGTTGGACATAAATATGTACATTTACATAAATAGGTTGTTAGTGGAGTATTTTTATCAAAATTAAACTAATTTACATATCGCCAGTCGCACACGTGACTTTAAACAATAGAATAACTTCTGGCACGAGTCTTGCATTAAACACATTCGAGGTTTTTGCTATTTTTGCTTACCCGAGCAATAACCAAGTTATTTCAAGTTTAGAGATAGTTGAAACAAGTGAAATGTTAAATATGTATCAATTTCTAACGAAAATTTGACGCTTGATTAAACGACACGCTGCGATGACGGTTTAGGTCTAATGATTTAGAGGAAACCACCATAAGTATATATATTTTTTATTTTTAAAATGTTCTGCGTTTTCTTTAAATAAAAAAAAAATGCGTCTAATTGTTTTAGAATTTTCGACGTAAATTCTACGTTCTATTTGTTTTAGCCAACCAAAGAATAAATAACGTTGCGCATTGCGTATAATTAAGCGCTTGCCTTTTTCAGCGCAATTTGCTAGTTTAATCACGTACTTCGCAAGAAGTTAGTTTCAGTTCTGAACGAAATAAAATCAGGACATTTTTTTCCCCTCGTTCCTTGCAATTTCCTTAAGCCGGATAATAAGCAAAAACCAAATTTCTAATATGCTGGAAGTTAATTAGTATGTAGCTAATAAGGTTTTTGTTTTTGGTAAAATTTTTCATTTTCGAATCATTTTAGAATCCGGTGGGATTCCCCTGTAACGAACGGACGATGAAGTTTCAGTACGTTGCAGTTGTAATTAGTAATTTCAGTTATGAGCGCAGCGTGAATTTGCGGATTTCTTTATTATTAAAGATTTTAAATTTTAACAAAATTAAGAGCGGTGCAAAAAGAGAACTCTGGTAATTGCTCTCTCCTCCTAACAATGTCGCATTTGTTTGTATTATTTAAAAGAAAATATAAAAAAAATGGATGTGCTTTTCGTTTTACTTTTCTCTTGTTTTATGTTTGTATGAAGTTTTTTTTTTGTTGTTGTTATGATTGGTAATTGTGAATAATTTCTTGTCAAGTGCGTTTTTTTTTTTTGTTTGTTTTTGTATTTAGTTTTTGATCGGTCCTAATATTGTACGTGTATATAAAAGAAGAGTTGGTTTTTAAACACGGCGAACGAAAATCGAAAATCATTGTTACAATGCAGAATATTAATACAATATCCATAGCATGTAATCGTGTTAATAATGTCAATCATCCCGATTTTTTCGTTTATTGTGTCGAGCATGATTTAAGTTGACTAAATCTGGCGTTGCGAAAGTATTTTAATTAAAAGAAAAAGAGCCAAGCGACGAAATTTTAATTTTTAATTGCGTGTTAGCTCTTGGTTTGGTCTGTAATTGATGTATGTAGGAGATGCGGTGGTGACGTTTTGTAAGTGAACGTAGGAGGAGATGCTTCGAGAATAATTTCGAAATATGCATAAAGGTCCCGGTTCGTTTTGAAATTAACGAAGTGGTAAAAAATGTGGTCACGGATATATGATTAAACTGGGAGGAGCGTAAAAGACAATGGGTTTGGTTAACTTAACAGTAGGGTAGCCATGAACCACACCTTTAGTCTCCCGCGTTGTTTCGAGGACGCCATCTTGTCGACCCGCAGAGTTCGCGCGCCTTTTACAATTTTTTTCATCGCTAACTCACGCCGTGCCGTCATTTTATTCGAATATTAAAACAGGTGCCTTTTATTTTGATCATCAAAAGAAATAATGCACTTTAATTAATGAGAAATTACCTTTTTTATTTAGCTCTATTCTGTCTCATCAGATCAATTCTCCAACATCATTGGCTCTGCGCAACTACACTTTATTTAAACAAGTTACGTAACTCCAAACATTTTTGTAAAACCCCCCACAAAAACAAAAACTTACCCGCATAGATGTCGAGTTGCTGCAAGTCATATTTACTTTAAAAAAGCATTTCTTTTTTACTGTACAACCCATCTGTTATAATCCCTCTTCTTTCCAAAAAAAAAAAAAAACCTTAACTTCACATACCATTTCGGAATATTTTCAGTAAAATAATTACAGTTACAGTCCAACGATCAAAAGAAGTTCCTTGTTAATAAACAGTCAATAAGAACATATTTTAAAAAACGTGATTTATTGCTTTGTTTTTCAAACGAATTCTAAATGAATTCGAAAATCGAAAACCCAAAAAGAACTTTAACTTCACATACCATTCCGAAATATTTTCAGTTAAATATAATTACAGTTACACTACACCGATCTAAAGAAACTCCTTGCTAATAAACAGTCAATAAGAATATATTTTAAAAAATAAGATTGATTGCTTTGTTTTTTAAACGAATTCTAAATGAATTCGAAAATCAAAAAAAAATTAACATGACATACCATTCCGAAATATTTTCAGTAAAATAATTACAGTTACTCTACACCGATCAAAAGAAGTTCCTTGTTAATAAACAGTCAATAAGAATATATTTAAAAAAATAAGACTCATTGCTTTGTTTTTTAAACGAAATCTAAATGAATTCGAATATCGAAAATCCAAAAAAAAAAAACTTAACTTCACATACCATTCCGAAATCTTTTCAGTAAAATAATTACTGTTATAGTACATCTATCAAAAGAAGTTCCTTGTTAATAAACAGTCAATAAGAATATATTAAAAAAAAATAAGATTCATTGCTTTTTAAACGAATTCTAAATGAATTCGAAAATCGAAAAAACCTTGCCGTTCAATATTTTATTAACACAAAAATAAACGTAACGACAACTAAAAATAAACGAGCCGAAGAATCGTCCATTCCATTTGTCCTACGGCCCTTAAAATATTTAATCAATAAGAATACATTTTTTAGAAACAGGAAGTCTTTTTCAATTCTCCAACATCATTGGCTCTCCGCAATTGCAGTTTATTTAAACAAGTTTTACGCAACTCCAAACAATTTTGACAATCTCTCACGAAAGGAAAAAATGTCCCCCCACAAATGTTGCGGTTGTTGAAAATCGCATTTTTCTAATATTTACTTTGAAAAGTATTTAACGTTTTTCTTTACTTGACGACCCATCTGTTATAATTCCTATTTCCAGAAAAAAGAATTTAATGTCATACCATTCCGGAAAATTTTTTGTTTTCGGTAAAATCGCTGCAGTTAGAGTTCAACGATCAAAAGAAGTGACTTGTTAATAAACCATCAATAAGAATATATTTAAAAAAATTGGATTCGTTGCTTTGTTTTCTAAACAATTCTAAATGAATTCGAAAATCGAAAAACCTTGCCGTTCAATATTTTATTAACACAAAAATAAACGTAACGACAACTAAAAATAAACGAGCCAAAGAATCGTTCATTCTATTTGTTCTCCGGCCCTTAAAATGTTATTTAATCAATAAGAATACATTTTTCGAAAAACAGGAAGTCTTTTTCAATTCTCCAACATCATTGGCTCTCCGCAATTGCACTTTATTTAAACAAGTTTTACGCAACTCCAAACAATTTTGACAATCTTTCACGAAAGGAAAAAATGTCCCCCCACAAATGTTGCGGTTGTTGAAAATCGCATTTTTCTAATATTTACTTTGAAAAGTGTTTAACGTTTTTCTTTACTTGACGACCCATCTGTTATAATTCCTATTTCCAGAAAAAGAAATTTAATGTGTCATACCATTCCGGAAAACTTTTTGTTTTGGGTAAAATCGCTGCAGTTAGAGTTCAACGATCAAAAGAAGTGACTTGTTAATAAACCATCAATAAGAATATATTAAAAAAAATTGGATTCGTTGCTTTGTTTTCTAAAGAATTCTAAATGAATTCGAAAATCGAAAAAACCTTGCCGTTCAATATTTTATTAACACAAAAATAAAAGTAACGTCAACTAAAAATAAACGAGCCAAAGAATCGTCCATTCTATTTATTCTACGGCCCTTAAAATATTATTTAATCAATAAGAATACATTTTTCGAAAAACAGGAAGTCTTTTTCAATTCTCCAACATCATTGGCTCTGCGTAATTGCACTTTATTTAAACAAGTTTTACGCAACTCCAAACATTTTTGACAATCTCTCACGAAAGGAAAAAATGTCCTCCCACAGATGTCGCAGTTGTTGCAAATCGCATTTTCCTAATATTTTTTTAAGCGTATAATGTTTCTTTGTTTTGTACTTCACGATCCATCTGTTATAATCCCTCTTTCCAAAAAAAAAAAAAACTTAACGTCTCATACCATTCCGGAAAACTTTTTATTTTCAGTAAAATAGCTATAAGATAGTTACAATTCAACGATCGAAAGAAGTGCCTTGTTAATAAACAGTCAATAAGAATATATTTCAAAAACGTGATTCATTGCTTTGTTTTTTAAACGAATTCTAATTGAATTCGAAAATCGAAAATCCAAAAAAAAAAGAAAAAAAGTTCACACATCATTCCGAAATATTTTCAGTAAAATAATTACAGTTACACTACACGATCAAGACATATTCATTTTTGTGTTAACAATAATAGTTTTGTTCCTTCACAGTTCTAAATCACTTCGGAACCATACTGCTCATGCGCTCTTGCTAAAAATGCTGTGTATTTAGTAAGAGCGCATGAGCAGTACAGTTCCGAATTAATTTAGAACTGTGAAGGAACAAAGCTATTATTATTAACGCAAAAATGAACAGCTAAAACAGCGACATCGTACGATCGCTTTTTGACATTTTTAACATTCACTGCAGTCAGAAACGATTTGCAGCAACAATTTTTTTTTTACAAAAATGAACGTAATGACATCTAAAAATCAAGGAGCAAAAGAAGTGTCCATTGTATTTATTTTACGATCTTTAAAATATTATTTAGTCAGTTAGTATACATTCTTTAAAAAACGAAAGTCTCCTTCCGATAAATTAGACTATAAAATGCAACGGACGTTTAAAAATAAACGAGCAAAAGAATTGTAATTGTTAATCAATAAGGATATATTATTTGATAAAGGGGATTCGTTGTTGTATTTTTAATGCGAATAATTCTAAGTGGATTCGAAAACCTCAAAGAACAGTCTATTCCATCCAAATTGATTATATTATAAATAACACAAAAATAAACAATTTTAAATACTAAACGGACAGTAATGACTAAGACAGTTAAAAATGGCAGAAGAAGTGCCCATTGTGACAACTGTTCTATAAATATGAAATATTTTTAATCAATAAGAAATAAGAATGCATTTTTAAAAATTATTTTTGGCATGCGATTGGTAAATGATTTCTAAAATTGGATTTTTTTTAAAAAAACTTTATTCATTCAGTTAAATGAGTGCCAGTAAAACAAAAAAAAGACATTTAAAAGTTAATCATTCTGAACTTCTTAAAACGTACTTAAAAAATTTTTTAAAGAATAAATTAATTTAATTGATAAATGATTTCGAAAGTTTATTAACTCTGTTATACTTTATTGCAATTACTGATACGAAGATTATCGGGCAATACAGAAAACCTGTACAAAGCTATCAAATATGCAGCGAAACGTCGATTTTTAAACGCGTTTTCTGAACAAATTTTGCGATAATTTTCAATGTTTATTGATTTACATTATTACATTAAAATCGAACCTTCCAGCAACATTTAAATTTAGTTATTCTTTTTTAACTAATTTAATTTTGGAAAAATCAGTAAAATTAAACTGTCCATCCACAATTGGACCAAGGATTAAATCTTAAATTCCAACAATTTTTATTTAAGAAAAACTTTGACCTAATTATTATTTAAATTTTTTAAAAAATATGTTAGCAAACTGAAACTTTCAATTTTTCGATAAGTTAATGATGATAAAGCTTCATGACTTGCAATTAGTATAATAACAAAGACTAAGAAATAAACTGAAGTGTCATTTCGGGTAAAAATCGACGCAAACGATGACAGACGTCAAAAAGTTATTAAAAATATAATAAGGAATAAGCGTGCGTCTGAGAACTAATTAGTATATACTTAGTACTTTTTATTGTCAATTAGTTTTGGAAGGTCTTTCCTTAAATGATTAAGGAAACAGCTGGAAAAAATTATTCATATTTAGGTTTCTTGAAAATTGAAGCAAGAATTTTCGAAACGAAGTAAATAATTTTAATTAGGGGTTGTACTTCAAATAATTTCTTTCTTTATACGAAAGCAAAATCTAATTTATTATTAAGATTATTTAAAAATGTGTACCTACTGTATTTTTACAGGCAATTTCTGAAGTTATTGAATAAAGTTGGTAATGTAGTAAAACATTTAACAAAATTTTGCAAGTCCCTGTTTAATAATCAAATGAAAAATAAAATAATAAACAAAGATATGTAGGATGGATAAGTCTGACAAACTTTGAATAAGACCGAAGTTGTCTACATCTTATCGCACATCCAAAGGTTACTGTGTTATGTTTTAATCCTCCACATATAATATTTGCGATAACAAAATTGATGCGAATCTTGCTTTTAATACAGTAGTCTGGCGGGTGATAATAAAATACATTGCTTCTCGCTGTTTATTTTCAATTTTAAACAAAATATCTTTCCAAAGCAAAAATCACTCTCACGTGATGGCATCGTGTCAGCAAATTTTTATTTTATTGTATTTTGTTGTTTGTCAGTTACTTCTTCACAGATATCAACGCAGAACATAATCGATTAATTTATTTGTATACATACAGATACATATATGTACATGTGCGCACAAAAATTCGAGCGCGAGAATTTGTTAATTAACTAGAATGCCCAGGCCAAGCCTAAAATATTTCAATCAGGTTGAAATTGAATTTACGAAATATACGCGGGCATTGTAAAAACCAATTTTTTTTTTCCTCGCATTAGTTATGATTGCTTGATTTTGATTAGATTTTGCAAATGAGAACCGAGGAAAAATCTCTTATCGTTAATGGCTGGTAATTATTATCTATTAAAAATGACAAATTCGGTGATAAAACCGTACTATTTTTAGTGTTGCACGGGCACACGTAAAACCTAACACTCATTATTTCACTACGTCGTTATACAATCAGTTAATTGCTTTGTTTAATTACATACCGACTGATAAAAATCTTTTTTATGATTCTTCTTTGCTTTAGATTTTGCTTGAATGCGAATGCGAACGCGAATAAGAACCTACATATACATGTGATTTGAAGTAAAAAAAATTGAATTGCATGTACAGTCGTGTTCAAGCTAATCGAGACCGATTGACAGTTTTGTAACTCTTACTACCCCCGTTAAAAAGAACACGGTCTCAATTAGAATGAACGCGGCTGTACTTACCTACCTACCTACTTACTATGATTCTCAAAAAATCATTTCTTGTATTCTCTGTCTTAAAAATTATTGATTTTTCAGGATATGGATTTGATTGAGGTACTTTGGAAGCAAGATGTGGATTTGGGTTTCGCCCCAGACATATCTACGCCTTCGCTGACAGAAAAACCAAAACCTTCAGACACACACGATTCGGTGATACAACCAACGACGTCCGTAGCTGTCCCCGAAGATGATGACATCGAGAAGCTCAAAACGTTGAAGGCGATAAACGATGAGTCAATCAAAGTAAGTTGAAGGGGTAGAAAAAGAATGCGTTAATTTTTTTTTTTTTAATGCGGTCGATTCTCTTGGATTAAAGGTTTTTGTATTTCAGGCAGAACCAAAAAATAATGAAGAAATAGATCCTTGGGCAGGATTGAATTACACGATTGATACTGAAACAGGTTAGTACAGCTTGCATAAAGTTGATCGCGTTGGTTTATGTGTGGTTGTGTTCATTAACAGCACATTTCCTGCACTGGTCAATGTTGGTGATTTTAATTACGCACAGCTGTGCGTTTATGCTTTAACATGTATTTAACATGTACTGGCTACTAATCTTTGAAGTTAAATTGCCATGATAATCTGTGTGATGGTATAATATCATCACACCAGACGTTTATTTTTGTTACTGGTAGAAACATAACATTCGCGGCTTCGACCATGATGGGGAAAAAAATCGAATAATTTATGTAATCATTGCTCTTCAATTAATATGCTAATTTCTTGTTTAATACGTCTCAAAAAAGAATAGATTTTTCATCATTCTCCGTTCACTCATTTCTTTGGCCATTTTTTTTAAGGATTCTTTTATCCGCACTAATCTTTTAATTAAATCCGATTTCAGAATGGTAATCGTTTTAAATTAAACAAAACTAGAACTAAATAATTATCGACGTTCCGTACTCTATCTCGTTATATAATAACTTCACCAAAACTATGCTTCAGCTTAATTATATTCTATTCATTTCACCTCTCACTTTAATTACACTAGTTATCATTTTTTTTTAAATTGATTTAATATTACTAAAAAAAAGTAAAATAAAAATTAAACCGCAGATACTGTTATCCATCCAAATTTGATTTTAATTACATATTTGAAATTTCAAGCTTTTAAATTTTCCCTCCCTTTGAGTTTGTGGTGGATTTGCGATTTAATTTTACCATTGTGTGCATGTCTTTGGTTGTGTTGTTTGTTATTGATGTACTTATAAGTTTTATGATGAATAAAATGTTTAAAAAAAAAAGAATACATAGATTAAGTTTTTTTTTTTGTTTATTTAGTGTGCGATGTATTTTTAATTTGTAATTTAGATGAAAATTTTTAATTACCGAGGAATGAGATCTATCAATCAATCACGTTGAAGGGTTTTAAATATAAATAAATGGAGCAGTCGAGAATAATAACAAAATAATGCGTCCCTGTGTAACCCCCTCATCTTAATGTAAGAACACTCCGTTTCATGCTGTTCAGATTGATGGAAAGCATCACTCGCAACAGTCAGATTAATAACCGAACAATAGAAGTTAGATTCTGTACTCTCTGTCTGGAACGTTCCAGCGATAGCTTACTGTTATGAGTAATGATTCCAGCCGACAGTTAAGTTCACTCTCAGATGAGGTCGGCAAAAATTTCTATTGTTCCGATTTGAAATTCGAAAAAGGTTCATGTGTGGATACGACTGAATTCTTACCTAGGATTTGTGCTACGTGAAAGATCCAACAGCGAATGCCATTTAATTATAACATCCTGCATGTGTGTGCTTGCCTGATGGTTGAAATGGTGCTCCGCATTAAACACGTTGGGGCTACGCTAGCCGGGGTGGGTCTTCTTGGAAACATTCCCAGTGCAACGTAAAAATGTTTAGTCATGTAGTATGCCGTTTCAAATAAAACTCAGCTATAGGCTGGAATATTTCTTTTTATATCGGGCACCTGCCTTTAAATTACCTAATTTAAAATTTATCCCGCGTATTAATTTCTTTTCTCGATAAAATTTTTTCTTTGTTTAATTTATGAAAAGTTGACGGCCACAATTTCATCGAAAGGTTATTAAACACAGCGAGAGGTTTTAATTTTAATTTTCTTTCAAGTTTAGGTAAAAATGTAACTGTACATTTCATAATTCCTATCCTAGGTCAGGTCAGGACTTAGACAGGTGCCTTCACAAATAGTGACTAATGGTACATCTGTCAATGAGTAATGATTGATGTTTTACCTACACAGAGATTTCAATCTCTGATAATCATAACGCCGGACAAATGAAATCTATCTTGCTTGTTTTTAAAATTATTACAGTCGACGTTTATTTCGTAGTAATAGTAAAAGTTGTATGAAAGCGAATTTTTTTATTATCGTAATTTTTTTTTTAATGATGTGTACACCTGTTGCAGTCACACAAATTAGCATATCTTACAACTGAACGAGACCTCGTCAATAGTGCACGAGTGTTACAATTAGAAAAGGTTCTTTGTTAGACGCTTGCCACCAGAAATGTTGGCCACTTTGATGCCTTGCAAGTTGTCATGACTCCAGACTTTACCATGTTTTCCTAGTGCATGACGCCACGATTCTCAGGTGATATAATAAACAATGTAAGCACAATTCATTCACTGGTCAGTTTCAGACGCACTACACTGACATGACTAGCTATTTTCAAAGAATTCACCAATCCGATTATTACGTTTACTATAACATTTACACGAACAGTCATTCTTTTATACAACTTAATAATCTATAGACGATTCTTTTATTTACCTATCACATTTTGCATACCTCGTAAATTATATACAATTAATTTTATTGTTTACCCAATATAATCATAAAAAATACGTTTTAGTTCCAATAAAATTCGAGCTAGTAAATTAGTTCTAAATAAGCATTTTTTAATTTAGTTTCAAATTCGTGTTATTCAGGAAAACATCCCTGAGATAAAGTTGTTTAAAAAAGTGCTAAATTTTATTTAAATTTCAGATAGTTAAGTTAATTTTTGATTAAACATCGAAGAGTGATCCTTGCATAAAATTGATTATCAGGTCGAAGTAATGCAAATGCATTCTGAAGATTTTAAGTGGTCGGATGTGTAGCATAAAAGAAGGGGAATGAAAAATGATTCTGCCTGGAAACTGGGCGGTTAAACATTCATGTTGCGCACAAAACTCTCTCGGCTTGCTCGGATCTTTGAATCTGCAAAATGAAATTATGATTTACAAAAGTATTTCGGCCGGATTAAAAATGAGAAAAGAACGAATATTTACATGGTCGATATGTTTAAAAAAAAGTTGAAAGTTATCATTAAGCGGGCAGTGGTGAGAAGAAATTCCTGTCGCTACCTTTTTAAGTGGATTAAAAGTCAAGATCCCATCTTTTGTTAGGAATTTTTAAGACCTAGCACTCGAGTGAACCTAAGGACTAGCATTTTGAATTCTATTGTTAATGAGCCTTTGTTCCTTTCTGCTCCCCACTTTTAAAGACAATGTCCAATGGGATCTCACCTCATCTGGTCTTATATACCTGAGCGGTGTGTTATTATTAAAATTGACCGACCGTCATTTATTTTTTGATGTCAGGATGCATTTGAAGTGCGTTAATTTCAAAATAAAATCCCTTACGTTACGGTTCAGTGTTTTTTTTTTTTTTTAATATTTATTTATCATCGTGGAATTGTTACCACCGAGGGTGTGATACGCATAGATAAGTTTTAGTTACGGGGGTAATTTTGTGTATCGAGACAGTAGATAAGTAAAGCTTGTAACATGGTTGGTATCATAGTCCGGGGTTAAAAGAAATCGGGGTTCATCTCCCCTCTCCCCTCTCTGAGTATAGCGAAGCCCCCTGCCTCCCTAGTGCAAGTTCCCTTTCTCTGGCCCCCATTGTCTGTAGCATTCTACGTGGCAGCCATATTAGCTTGAGTTGCTCCGCTGGGCTTGGCCCTGATTGGCTTTGCCCGTTTCGAGTCCTGCAGTTGTAGTTTAGCCGTCACACGTTCACTGTCTGCTCCTCATTGTTACGGTGATGTGTCGATTTAAAATGTTTTATGTGAGGACCAACAATGACTGGACGTACATTTAATTGTTGAGTGGCAGGACATATGCTCGAACGGATATAGTGCACAACAATTTTTGGAGTTACCGTCTCTGATTGTCTAAGGTACGCAATGCATTTATTTACACATGGAGAAGACTGTTTGTGACTGCGAGTGGCTCGGGCAATGGGAATATGACCTGGACACAACAATACGCTTAACATGAAATATTAATGAATTTTGTTTGTCGTATTTTTCTAGTTCAGAGATGAATGTCAAAAATCTTATTGTGGCCAATGTATGATTAATGATATCAGGGATAGGTATACTCCAGGGAATTGAAGCATGACTTTGAATTTTGTGTTTTTTTTTCAATTTTGAATAATGGATTTCCTTTTTTCCCCTCTCAATAGTATTTATCATATTTTAAAATCCGTTATTTAAAAAAAAAAAAAAACCCGAAACAGAATCTACTATCGTTACTATGCATGGCAGATAGATTCTTTTTTATTTTTTTATTTTGCAAGTGTTAAAAATAAGCTTCTTATTTTCAGGTAAATAAATAAATGTTACTCTCGTGCACTCAAATAAAATAAGCCTTATTCAAATCAGTTCGGCATAAACACACACGCAGAAACTAATTACTTTTTGCCTTTTGTTGACGTTACGAGCTTGTTTTATCAATATTTGATCAGTTGGGTACTTCACAGTCTTATTAAAATGGCGGATAACGACGATCCGACGGCCGGCGTTGAAATCACTGCAATCATCTATTTTTTATTATTTATACCTTACACAATCACAAATTCAAATTGAACACAAACATTTTTCAAAATTGCAATTTGCAAACGTGATAATTTCTTTTTGTTTTAACTAAAGAAAGTTAGTTAGCCTTTCTAAGTTTTTATTTTGGGAACCGTCGCGACGCTTGGCGTTGAAAACAGACTGCCTTAACACAAACAAAACAGATAAAATTTCTGTGCTAATTCAAACAACTCGAATGCAATTGCAGTTAACAAAGCAAAGCAACCAAGATAGATGATTTGTCTGGTATCAACATTACTGCATTGCGTTTAGTAATTTGCGTTGGTTTGAGTTATGCAAACCTCGTGGTTAAACCAGACAAACAGTCTGAGAAAATTTCGCTGAATTACACTTCTTTTTTCTTCACAATGTTTGCTTTATGTAACCGAGTTATTTGTGTTTTTGATTTTGTTTTATTTTAGCTGAAAACGTCGAGCTTTTAATTTTTACTTGTGTGTTTACAAAACATTTCAGAAATTAAAAACGAAAATTAAGTTCCTCGAACCTTTCAATACTTTTCAATTTATTTAAATTTACCAAAAAAAAAAGGCAACCAAAAATGTTATCGATTTTTAATTATTTAATTGGCCAAATTTCTTCTTGTACATCAGAATGAGTAATTTCGATAAACCTTTCATATAATTACTGAATAAAAAAAGTCGTTTGAGATGTTTAATCATCGTCGGTAATCAAAAATAAAATTGCTTCTCTTTCAGAACACGATTTTTTCATCCAATGTATTTGGGCGTTTACGCAACGACTGTAAATTTTCTGCCAATCAAAAATTCAATGCATAAATTCAACACAATGCAGATCAGAATGAAACATTTTTCTTATCACCCTTCGATTTATTATTATTTTTTTTTATTATTATTAAATCGCCGAAGTATTATTTTTTAAAATTATTTAAGTTAATAGACAGAGGAGAAAAGAAATTTATTTGATAAATTCAGAGGCTTGCATAATTCCAAGTTAATCGTTAGGGTTATGTAAATTTAAAAAAAAATAATAATCATTTTTTTATTAAATCAAAAGTTACAAAAAAATTATTTATTAATTAATTAAATCTAAGACAATAATTAAATTAATATGTTTTCCAAGACATTCTGAATTTTTTTTACCGTCGCGTCGCGTCGCCTCTAATCACCAAAGATAAGAAACCTTTAATTTAAACTAAACAAGTTTTGCAACGTGTTTAAATAATTATAAGAAAAATTGCTTCTCGAAGTTTTCTACTTATTATTTAATATCAGAAGAAAAAAAAAACTATTTCTAGTATTTCTTGGATTGAATTAACTGCAATGCGAATTTTTGAATTGTGTGAATCAAATTTTTTTTATTTTTTGGATTTACATAAACTCCTTTTCATTTCCTTCGTTGGATAGAGTATATTTTTATATCATCCGTACTGGAAGCCTTCCACTTCAATTAAAAATGTAATTTAAACCAAAAAAATTTGTTAAAGCAATTTCTATTCCTTTTTCCAGCATAACCTCGACGCGTCAGATGTAATTGCATTTACTATTTATTTATTTATATCTACTTTTAAAGTAAATTTAAATTTTTGGCGTCTGTTTCTATTTTTTTTTTATTCCAGCAGACTTTCATTTATTTACAGAATTTTTACAATTTAAAGGATGTCATAATTCGTCGGCTTTTCCAATTTGTACTAGTTTAATTGAACTTGCGTCACAGTCAATTAATTGTCAATTGCGTTGTAAGAGCTTAGAATTTGATCTAAGTCGGTGTTTCACAAAAAAAAAAAAAACATTCCGAAGGTGAAATTATTTTTAATACTAAAGTAAGTGTTTGCGTTTTTTGACTACTTCGTAAATTGCAAAGTTTGATTTTGAAATTATTTTAATAATCAGAAGTAAAAATTGGATTAAATTAAGGATTTGATGCAATAAATTTAATCTGGCTTTGAATAACAAGCATTTAATTAATACCAAAGTGTTAAAATATTAAAATATTCACCTGTTAGAGATCATAAAATGACTTGGAACAGTAAACGACTGATGTATTAGCATAAACTACTTTATTTTAAATATGAATATTATCTATAATCTCTCCAAATCCTTTTTATTGTACCTGGTAAAATCCATTTAGTCAAGTCTTTAGACGTCCGCAGTTGACCACCACTTAGACACTATAAAATTGAAAACATCTTTCCGTTTTCTTTGAAGATAGGTATCTTTCACCGTTTTCTTCGACAGTTTGATGGACTCGAGTACTTCTTGCCGCCACTAACTTCCACTGAAATCTTTTTCGATCGTTAATGACTTCTACACTCTTTTTATGTGTTCGCCTTGGCTAGGCTCTTTTCTATCCTGGCGCTTAAAAACTACACCTGATAACAAATCAAGCATTTTACATTTGCATTTTAATTATATACAAAATTAACAAATATTTTACAATCTACAATTTTCGTATTTTAATCAATCAAAACAAACAAAAGAAAACGTTTACTTTTCGGAAAGCACACAATTGTTTTATAATGTTTAATTTATTATTCATATTTTCATGTAAATTAAACAGTCATAAATATTTTGTTTATACAGGGTAACTTTAATTTGATTTTAGCAGTTACAACAAACCTAATCAAATCAAAATGTCATTCTTTTAAATAAATTATATTTTTTAACCTTTTTTGGTTTTATCCATTTTTCTTGAGTTTTTCTTTGATGTCCCTTTTCTGTCTTATGTTAATTGTGTCGTATCTTTCCCTTTCTTCAACGAGATCCTTTTACTTTCCCCTGTTTTCTTTCACATATCGTTTTTTTTACTCTCCTCTTGTTCTCCATTCATTACATCCATTATATTTCCTTGATTTTTTTCTTTGATTTGCCTTTTTTTTTGTCTTGTGTTAACTGTATGGTATCTTTCCTCTTCTTCAACAAGACGCCTTTTACTTTCACTCTTTTCTTTACGTTTTGTTTTTTTGGATTCTTCTCGCTGCCCTTTTATCCTCCATACTTTACCTCCATTATATTTCCTTGAGTTTTTCTTTGTTGTCCACTTTTTGCAATATCGTACTTTCTCCCTTTTACTTTACCTTGATCTTTCCTCTTATCCTTTCATGGAACTCGTATCCTTCCTTCGATTTACGTATCTGAAGCTTTTTTCATCTTATCTTCTCCCTTCTTCAACAAGACCCCTTTTACTTTCCCTCTTTTTTACGTATTGTTTTTTGGATTCTTCTCGCGACTCTTTTATCCTCCATACATTACGTCCATTATATTTCCTTTAGTTTTTTCTTTGATGTCCCTTTTTTTGTCTTATCGTACTTTCTCCCTTTTACTTTACCTTGATCTTTCCTCTTTTCCTTTCATGGAACTCTTATCCTCCGTTTGATATACGCATTAGCATGCTTTTTCATCTTATTTTCTCCCTTCTTCAACGATTCATTTTACTTTACCTCGCCCTTCTCTCTTTTCCTTTCATAGATCTCTTATATTTCCTTCGATTTACGCATGAAAACCTTTTTTTATCTTATCTTCAAGGACTCCTTTTACCTTACCTCGGTCTTCTCTTTTTTTCTTTCTTACACCTCTTATATTTCCGTCGATTTACGCATCAGAACCTTTTTTTTATCTTATCTTCTCCTTTCTTCAACGATTCCTTTCACTTTACCTCAGTCTTCTCTCTTTTCCTTTCATGGATCTCTTATATTTCCTTCAATTTACGCATTAGAACCTTTTTTTCATCTTATCTTCTCCGTTCTTCAGCGACTCGTTTTCCTTTACTTCGGTCTTCTCTCTTTTCCTTTCACGAACCTCTCATATTTCATTCGATTTGCGCGTCAGAACCTTTTTTTCATCTTATCTTCTCCCTTCTTCAAGCACTGCTTTTGCTTTACCTTGGTCTTCCTTCTTTTCCTTTCATGGACCTCTTATCCTTTCTTCGATTTACGCATCTGAAGCTTTTTTCACCTTATCTTCTCCCTTCTTCAACGACTTCTTTTACTTTACCTCGGTCTTCTCTTTTTTCCTCTCATGGACCACTTATATTTGCTTCGATTTACGCTTCAGAACCTTTTTAGCATCTTATCTCGGTCTTCTCTCTTTTCCTTTCATGGACATCTTATCCTTCCTTCGATTTACGCATCAGAACTTTTTTCATCGTATTTTCTCACTTCTTCAACGACTCCTTGTGCTTCACCTTGGTCTTCACTCTTACTGTCATGGACCTCTTATCCTCTTTCCTTCGATTTACGCATGAGAATCTTTTTTCATCTTATCCTCCTTGAGTTTGAGTTTCTCTTTAGCGTCTCTTTTTTGCCTTGTGTTAACTTGTATCCCATCTTCCCCTTCTTAAAATCACTTTTACTCTTCCTTGGTCTTCCTCGTTCCATGAATTTCTCGTTCTTCGTTCTGTTTAAGTATCTAAAATCTTTTTACATCCTATCTGATAGTCTTGTCTTGGATTTTTTTTGCGTTTTGGAAGGTCGCCTGGCTTTTACTTTTGGTTGATGTTCATTTTCACTTTTCTTTTTCTTTTTTTTAGGTTCCCAGATGTATCTTCTTTAGAATTTTGATTATTGTTGGTTACTGATTTTCACAAATTCTATTTTCATATCCTCTTCTTTGGTCTTATCCAACATAATCTTTCCTTGGATTTTTTAGGCCCACAGATGTATCGTCTTCCGATTTTTTTTTGTGTAGGTATGTGAGCATTCCGATATCAGTATTGAAATACTTCATTGGAGTGAGGGTCACCCAAAAATTTTAGTGAAATGCCAAAATATACTTTGCAAAATTTTAACAATCTTCAAAAGTTCCAAATCCGAAGCACGACTCTGCCAATTTACTTCTTGCTTTTTGCAGAACTTTCGAATCCTGTTTTTGATGATTTTGGCTTTGCTAATTATTACAAAATGATTACTAAACCTTTTATTCAATCCCCCATCTCGCTTATAATTTGTCAAACCATTGGAACTCTATATTTTTACAATCACATTTTGCTTTATTCACTTTTTCTTTATCTTTTCTGTCCTTAGTTTTTGATTTGATTGAGACTCGTTGTGTTATTGTTTGAATGAATTTTTT
This sequence comes from Prosopocoilus inquinatus, assembly GCA_036172665.1. Lineage (NCBI taxonomy): Eukaryota > Metazoa > Arthropoda > Insecta > Coleoptera > Lucanidae > Prosopocoilus > Prosopocoilus inquinatus. The sequence continues at coordinate 12,691,837 of CM069880.1, read as the reverse complement.
GTTCATTTTTTCATTTAATGTAAATCTTGATTGAATTTTCCAAATTGTTTTTATTAATTTATTCACTCTTTTAATTATAAAATAAATTTCCTCAGTTTTAGTTGTCTCTTAATTTCTAAATTTAATTCCGTTATTTTTGTAAAAAGAAGAATTATTTCCTGTGTTGTTTTTTTTTTTTTTTAATTGTAGACTAGAAGTTGCTCTTCTTGGTAAAGAATTATTGTCGATTAAGTTTTTTAGGTAAACAGAATAAGTGAAATTAAGTTAACAGATGTCGTGACAGTAACGACGCGAGATTCCTTTGTCAAATATGTGCTTTTCGCCTGAAAAGGATATTTAAGTGTTATAAGAACGTTTCACGTATCATCGTTGCTCAGCATATATATTCACTTCTAAATATTTGTAGATTCACTCTCGCTAAGCAATATTTTCTACTATTTACTACCATTATGCCCCTTTCCAAGGACGTCTTCCAGTTTTAATAACTGTAACTCGAATATTATTTAAAATAAAATCATGTTTACTAAAACAATGATTTGGTATTTTTTTTGAATCGATTCTATTTGCATGTTTTATTCTTTAGTTGTTTTTTTTTTTTTAAATTAAATTGCCTTGAGGAAAATCGATGTTGTCTTGCCTTTTGATACATATATATGTATTTTTTTTTTTTGAAACAATAACCCACGTTGGTATTTCTTTCTACGTATGTCATATTCTTTGAATTAAAGAATCCAAGTATATATGTTTAATTCATTATTCTGTAATTGATTTTGTGTATACCTATGAGAAAAAATATGCCTCAACACGTCTTTATTATCATCGGCATATTTGAGAATCTTCATTACAAAATGGCTTCCAATGGCGGCGCTCTTTGACTGGAATTCTTTCTGGACGCAAATGGCCCAGCGGCACATGGCGGGATAATATATTCGATTTTAATTCCGAGGGAACGCCCCTTTATATAAAACGTTACATTAATCATATGTTAGAAATATGTTCATTATTATTTTTATTGTTGTTGCTCATTCATTGAAACAAACTGGCATTGTAAAATTGTTACAGGCATCTGCGTCGGCATTATGTTTTCGACTTTGTAAATCTCCGACGCCTTTGTTTTTGGCTATTTATCATTGCCCGGCACTGACTTTCATTTCGTTAATTATTAATTGTTACACATACTTCTTTTCATTAATGATATATTCTTGTTTTACTTCATCGTCTCTTGCTTACTAACGAAACGAAAGTAAACAAGCTCGTTAAATTCAAAACACACAAAAGAGCATTATTTACAAATCTGTATTATCGAAATCGAACTGTAGAATGCCTATTTCTAACTCATATTAATTAAAATTTGCAATAAAATTCGATTTGTTTGAGATCGTTTTGAACTCGAAATTCATTATAGAATTGATAGCTTCAAAAAGATTTAGCATCTCTTACTTTTAGTATTTCTATTGTATTACTGTATACCAAAAGAGGGATAAGCCATGACATATTAAAAAGAATTGCAAACTTCATTTAGGTAAAACTTGCAGCAGCCTTTGTTTGATTTCGTTTTGAATGAATTCGATAGTCAGAGACAGAATTGATAGCTTCAAAAAAATTCCGCATCTCTTTTTAGTATTTCTGTTGTATTACCAAAAGAGGGATAAACCGTGAAATATTAAAAAGAATTAAAAAAAATGACAAATTTAATTTAGCTAAAACTTGCAGCAGACTGTCTCATTTCGTTTTGAATTCGACAGTCAGAACAGAATTGATTGCTTCGATAATTCAGGTCTGGTCTTCTTTACAAAACAAAAATAACTTAACAAAAAAATCAAATCAAATTAAAAATCAATTTTAAACTGTCTAAAGTTTGATTTAGTTTTGAATTCGAATATTCGACAGTTACAAATTAAAAGAAAAAAAAAGCAGTCTATAATTTTCAAAACGCCATACGCGATGAAAACTAACAAACGAATTTAAAAAAAAAGATGTTGCCCCTGCCTCAAATAATTTTAAATAAATTTAATTGTAATTGCATAAAGTAACGAAATTTGATTGTTACAATAAGTTTTAAAAAATAACAAATTTCATTTAACTAAAACTTGCAACAGACTTTGTCTGATTTCGTTTTGAATTCGATGATCAGAGACAGAATTGATTGCTTCGATAATTCAGGTCCGGTCTTCTTTACAAAACATAAATAACACAAAAGTGCCCTTTGATGTCATTTACTTTTTCGCACCCCCGACGGTATCTCAAGAAAAAACTAAGCAACTTGTCAGATGAGCTAAAAACAATTCAATCAATTTTAAACTGTCAAAGTTTGATTTAGTTTTGAATTCGAATATTCGACAGTTACAAATTAAAAGAAAAAAAATCAGTCTATAATTTTCAAAAAGCTGATGTTGCCCTTACCTCAAATAATTTTAAATAAATTTAATTGTAATTGCAAAAAGTAACGACATTTGATTGTTACAATAAGTTAAAATAAATGACAAATTTCATTTAACTAAAACTTGCAGCAGACTGTCTCATTTCGTTTTGAATTCGATAGTCAGAGACAGAATTGATTGCTTTTAATAATTCAGGTCTGGTCTTGTTTACAAAACAAAAATAACGCAAAAGTACCCTTTGATGTTATTTGCTTTTTTTTTGTATCCCCGACGGTATCTCAAGAAAAAACTAAGCAACTCGTCAGATGAGCTAAAAACAATTCAAACAATTTTAAACTGTCAAAGTTTGATTTAGTTTTGAATATTCGAATATTCGAATATTCGACAGTCACATATTAAAAAAAAATTAGTCTAGAATTTTCAAAATGCCATACGCGATGAAACTAAACAAACGAATTAAAAAAAAGATGTTGCCCCTACCTCAAATAATTTTAAATAAATTTAATTGTAATTTTAAGTAACGAAATTTGGTTGTTACAATATAAGTTTTTTTTTTTTTTAAATAAGACCCTTTTGAAAATATAGAATTTAGTTTTTTACTTGCGTAATTAACTTTAAATAATGATGATAAAGTGTCAGCAGATTAAGGCCAGACGCACAAACTCCGCGATAAAAATGCATTTTTTTGTGAGTCGCATTTATTTTTATGTGTGTTTTTTTTTTGTATTTAAGTTTTTACGATTTTATGTTTACTACTTGTTTATGCGTTTATAAGTTAATGTAATTGCTTTGCATTAGTTGAAAAATCGATGAATATTAATGCGCCCGTTGGCTAATAAAAAACCAATGTTTGTTTTTTATTTTCATTCTTGAAATCAGTCATAGTACCTTTTTTTTTATTCAAAACGTTTTAATGTCAATTTTCTTTTTGGAAACTAAATTCTGATGCATGTATTATTATTTTTTTATGTGCGCATATTCTAAACGAAACAAGGTTAAAATTTATTTAAAAAGGAATCTAAATTAAATTAAACAACTAAAATATAAATAAAATAATTTGCAGTTTTTGGTTTTTCTTTTTTGCTTATGGTATTTTAAGTTGTGCTTCAATTACCACCCATGATTGTGAGGGAGTAATAAATACTTCAAGTAGAAAATTCTTAAATATTTTTCGATTACAAAAAAAAAATATATATAGGTACAGTGATGTGAAATTTAAAATTCGTTTTTAGTTGTGATAGGATCATACAGCATCAGATTAACAAATTGTATCGGTATGATATGATTTCCTGCGTTTCTTACCGATAGAAGAAGCTTAGATATTTTCGATTTGATTTTAGACAGCGACGGGTAATTTCCCGTGGCCATATTTTCGGTGGGTTGGTCAGTGGCCGGCGTTAAAAAAAGTTAGGTGTTACATTTTCGAACAGGTAACCGACGGCCAATGGGAGCCGCGGTAATTTTTCAAAATCGAGCGGGGAGAGCTTTTGGGGTGTACCGACGCAGGTAAATTTAGTACGCAACTCACCGTCGGCGTCTTTTAAGTCGAAAAAGGAAAAAAAAAAGGAAATTTTCGCTTGCTCCTCTTACCTAACAGTTATTAAGCTTTTGTTCGGGTTATTTAAACCAGTTTATGTAATATGTGCTGTTTTATTTTTTGGTTTCGTTATGTTCTTTTATATGTAAAAAGTGATTAGGTGAAACGTTTTTCATGTGAAAGTGAATATGTTCGTTCAAACTTGGACTTAATAATAATTAAAATTGCTTAAAATATTATGTAGGTTTTATTTCAATATTCTATTTATTTTTATTTTATTTTTTTGTTGAAAGTAAATGTAATCAAATATTAGTGATGATTAATTACAGCAGCTTTAATTGCTTTGCATGATTATTAAAATTTAAAAAAAAATTTGATTTTATTGATCGTATTGAAAGAGTAACTTGAATGTTTTTTTTTTCTGGGCTCGGAGTTTTGAAGTTTCCTTTTTTTTTATTATTGATGATACGTTTAAATAATTATTGATTATCCATGCCTGTTTGTTCCAGAAATAATGAATCATTTGTTACAATTTGTGCTGCCGAAAAAGTTTTAAGACAAAAGCGACGCTCGAAAACAGCAAAAAGAAACCAAAAGAAGTTTCTCGGTCGAGCGTTGGCGTGAAAGCCTAAGTTTTTCGATAAATTTTTGATTCGATTCGAGTTAGAAATGTAATAAATCCTGAAGCATTTTTTTTTTGGAGCCTACTTTATTTTTGCGATAAATAGAATTCATTTTGTCGTCGCTGATCCATAACGTACGCAACCGTAGTAGATTAATTTTACGAAACTGAAATATAAAATTTAACCTTCAATATGATTTGTTTCACTCGTTTCATTAATCTGCAAGCGATATTGTATCCGCATATTTGGTAATGACATTTAATTCTTTGTTATATAATTTAAATTGACAATGCCAATAATTTTTATGATCCTTACCCCTACCCCATCTGAATGATGATGAATGAATTTATACAAAATATCCTCTTTTTTTGAGAATAATGAAAACTGAGTAGGTTCTTTTTGACTTTAGGGGAGTATGTAATAAAAGGCGAATTAGAGAACACCCTATCTGGAGCGGATTGTGGCCCCTCGTGCGATATACCACTGGGGGACCTCCCATTACCGCTCCCAGAGTTCTTGCTTGAAGAAGCTCTTCAGCTCGTCGGCTTAGATGATGACACACCACAGGTATGTCATTATTAAAAATGAAAACCTGAGGAGGTATGAACAAGAAAATTGCAGGAAGGTGTCAACCCAAAGGAAGTAGAAACTATCTCGTCCTCTTCCCCGGATCCAGCTGAATCTACCACTGAGACTTCTTCTCCGGCTGTTGCTGGAACTTCTTCAACTTCCTCTGAAGCTACTGCGAATAAAGATCTTGATTCCGACGAAGATTTGCTTACCGATATGATTCAGACTTCGCAGTTCCACCACCCTCACCATAGGGCCTTTCAGGTGAGTGTCCAAGATATTTATTTACACAAACAAAATTCAAATGTATTGGAGACTGTGGTTTGCAGTACAATAAAAATTGGGTTAAATCTCCTAACCACAAGAAGTTTTCTAAAACTAAGTACGTATTTCGACAGCTAAGCTTCTACTTCTCTTGCGATTAAGAAGAAGTCATCTACTATGTATTTAGTTTTTAAAAACTTCTTGTGGTTAGGAGATTTAACCCAATTTTTATTGTACGCAAACAGAAATAAATTGCAAAAAAGAAACTTGGTCGTACACATGACATAATAAGCATTATTCACCTTGCACGTTAAAGGCAATTAACAATAATTAACTTAACGTGTTTACCGCTTGATTGATATATATATTTTTTTTGAAATCTTAATTGTGCATGTGTGACAATCGATGAATGTATTCGAGTTATAGAAGGACGTAAACAGCAAGTTTTTCTTTTGCAGTAAATCGGGGTTAAAAATAAACAGAAGAATATACAGGCACTTAATTAACAAACTGATTACTTATTCATTATATAATAAACATTAGCGCATTGCGTCAAGACGTACATACGTGGAAGACCTAAGTCGTCAATGTAAATAATTAAATGTTTTTTTAGTCTTTCTATAAATGAACAGTATTTTCTCATTTTTGATGTTGTTCACCACCACCACCAAAAAAAAAGTCTTATATTTAGTCAAACTTTGTTTCTGTTGATGTAAAGATTACTTACCCACGTGTTTACCCTTTTTTTCTCTCTCTGTGTAAAATTTACGATTCGCCAAAAAAAAAAAAAAATTGCGCCGAAAATTTCCTTATCGCAGGCTTAAACGATGGACGAGATAATGCGACCTTAAATGTGTAACTTCTGGCTCGTGACTTCTGTTAAGTTTAAACAAATTAAATTAGGACAGTTATCTTGATTATGTGTTTCGCATTATTGCGTTGGGTAAATACTCTGCTAGGCAAAATTCAGTTTTGATGGTAAATTAAATTCTAAAAAGAAGAAAGAAAAAATGCAATTAATACAGGCCGGAAAAAAAATCGCCTCTTCAAGAAACCGGCTCTGAAAATTGCATTTTATAGTTAATTATTTTGGAAATAATTAAAGGTACTGCGTGTATTCTGATTGATTTTCATAAATATTTTATTTTAAGAATTAATAAAGAAAAACGATTATGATTAAAGCACTTCCCCATTTGTTGGAAATGATCATGATTATTTAAAAGTCGATGATGAATTCTTCAAAATTGAAATTACCCATCCGATTGTATAATATGTAAAGCCTCGTACACATTGAGAGATTTGTCTGTAGACATTCACTATGTAAACCGTGCTTTCTTTTTAACTATGGCCATAGAAACTTACGTGCTAAAAATTTTACGTCATGTTCTGCTCAAAATTTTAATCAAATTTTTGTTCCTAATAAGCAATTACATAATTTATTATAAAATAAACATGACCAGAACAAGAGACGCGTGATTAATTTAATTATTTTAATATGTAAAGTTGAAATTATTAACGACCAAATATGAAACGAGTAGGTGAAAATCAAAAATTACTTCGTCTTAGGTGACAGCGACAAATTTCTCTTTAACGTTGATCTACTCGATTCATAAAAAAGTCCACTTTTAATATTAAAATAATTAATTTAAAGAGGCATCTGTTATTTTGGCAGTGTGTACTTTGTAATAAATTATTTAATTGATTATTAGAAACTGAAATTAGCATAGAATTTTGAGCAGAACATAAGTTAACGCGAGGCAAATTTTTTAGCTATGGCACAGTTAATAAAAAAGACACTGTATAGCTCAACAACATACATACATACATTATTTAGACAAATTTTAAACAGTCTCTATCCAAAATGTATGTATACACAATTCTCTTAGTGCGTACGAGGCTTAAGTAAAAAAAATAAAAATATTTATTTTTTATGTTTCAAAAAATAATTGATTGATTTTTGTCACGAATTTACAAATGAAAAAGTAATCATTTTTCTAAATTACATGAAACAAATGCAGAATAAAATTCAGTCACAATTCTCTCAGTGCGTACGAGGCTTAAGTCAAAGAAAATATTTCAAAAAATAATTAATTGACTTTTGTAATGAATTTACAAATGAAAATACTTGTCCATTATTTTTCTAAATTATTCTTACATAAAACAAATACGCAAAATAAATAAAATTCAGCTTCCGCATTTTCCTTCATTCGTTCACCGAGCAGAGTCCAACAAGAATATTACCAGCTAATCTTAACCAGTTGATTTCTTGTTAAAGCCGGAGCTTTTTGTGCTTTTACTTCCGTTGTTCACGCCTGTCGATTAATTTTGTCCGAGAGGCAGGAGACAAAAAAAAAAAAACGTTTCTGCGCGATTGCAATTTGGGTTCCGCGTTTGCAGGAATTCTTCAGGCGAAAAAATTAAAAGAGAAAAGTATTTTTTCATTTCAATTTAGGAAGAAAGCAGAAATTATAAATCAGTTGTTTCTTCTGTCTCTTGCTATCATTTGTAACTTGCCAGTTTTTTTTTTGCTTGGTTAATTTCCATCAACAGCACACATTTGGTGACGCCCTGTATAATATATTTTTTAAAATGAATTTTATAAAATAGTACCAAATGTATTGTGATTATGAAACATCTGCTGCGTTGAATAAAAAATTTTAAAAAGCATTTTGCAATTAACTAACACGATCAAGTCGATTCTAATGAGTTTTTAATTACTGTAGTATGTTATAAAGTGCTGGTTAAATTTACCAATGAATTTACAATGAATATGGTCTGTGAAAAATCTCTATATTTTGTCAATTGGAATTCGCGAATTAAATTCGGTAGTGTTGGCCTCTCTCGAACGGGTTACGTAAAATTTTCGAGATATCCAGTTTTTTGTGGCTACTTGCATTATATAATTTACATACAAGTCGAAAGTCGAAAATATGTCAATCATAATTGTCCTTTTTTAATCGAATCAAATACATGTATGTATATCGGCGCGCCGCGTTAATTTGCGCCCAGGCCCCTTTTTGATTCGACGATTATTATTATTTTTTTTAATCATCAACGCGCGCTTTATTATTGTGATTATGATTAATTTTTTTTTGTAAAGTAACTCTTATTTAAAATTGAAGGTTACCTGTTTGGTGGGGGACATGTACACATTAAATAGTTCTTAGTAGTTACGTTAACTTTACTAGCGACGGGTTACTTTTGTTCTTTTTCCGGTTTTCCAAATCGTCTTAACCTGCAGGAAATAATAATAATATATAAATTGAACACGTGCACGACGTTTCACATGCAATCATAATCCAAACATAATTATCAATTAAATTACTTGCGTCGCGAACGATAATTACATCTATAATTTTTTTTCCCAAATGAGACTCCGCTTCTACCGCTAAATAAATAATTGTGAATAAAAACTATTCATTTCGAAAAAAGGAAAAAAAAATGGTTTTAGGTAAGAATTTTTATGTGAAACTTAAATGTGTAAACACTATTTAATGTGTGACTGTGATTTACGTTTTATCTCTCTCGCAAAAAAAAATTAATTTACAATTGCGTGTTCATTTAAAGCTGACAGTTTTCGTCAATTACGCCTCAAGTTTTCCTACCTTTACAACAATAAACAATACCATTATGGCTAATACAAGAAATGTTTTGTGTTACTGATTTAAACCAACGTCATCCAAATCTATAATAATCTCCAATATATTTTCAATCCATGTAAGTACGTATACCTCTTATCATTATTTAATAAAATGTTTATAAATAAATTATTTCTCCACCACATTTTTATTCTTAAGACCGTTTTGCACTGACCCTATTTTTTGTACATATCGAACAATTTCAATTAAAATTGCATCGAAAATCAAATCGAATCACGTTGTTCTATTACAAAATCATATTTGCAGCTCAAAATTTCTTGTTCCAAACATTTATTGCACGTAGAAATTGAACCAACTCTTGTACAAGAAATAAGAAATAGTGTATATAATTTGGTCACTTCATATACTCAAGAACCTACAATCAAAAGTTTACTAATTTGGGCGATGCGACATTTTTAAAAAAATGTCGGCGTGAATTTGAATAGGTTATTTTTTTCCAAATTCTAATTCAGCGACATCTCTGATAAGCAACTAACAACAAATCCGCCATCGTCGGTACTAATCTGTTTGTTCAGTGTGAAATTAGCGCTGCTTTGCATTCAAAATGAAACCAGAACGTTTTTTTGATATACAAAAACTAACAGTAGATTCAAATTTGATCGTTTAACCTAACCAAATTAGTTCGTCGGTTTTCGGTTGAAATAATACAATCAGTCATTTTTTTTAGTGTTGTGGAATGATCACTCATCAATCACCTAAAAATGCAACTACTAAATCCGTGCTTTACTTATATTTTATACACAAACTCGACGTGGCAATTTTTACTGAACACCAAAGAAAATAAATCTAAAAAATAATTATACGAAAAAACCGTATATTAAATTTTGGGTTTGAAGCTGCAACTTGATATTGACGTTTCGATTTAAATAGTGCAAACGTTTTCCTAAAATTAGACTATTATTGCTTGAAATCTCTACGAAATCAAAAATTCCTAGTTTCTCTATCGTAAGTAAATCGCAGTGTGTACGCAGCTTTAGGCTGTTAACACACTCTCCGATTTATCGTTTGTATCCTACGTTATTTAAGCCTTACCTGAGACAGTCAAGAGTACGTTAATTTGTAGTAACTCACTTAAAATGGTTTACAACAATCTTCCGATCGCCCAAACTAAGGTCCTAACTCTAGTTATTACCCTCGCTGTGTATACCTACGATATGGCGGGTAGATATCGCACATTTTATGATCGCGCGGAGTTTAGTTACAATAGAAACAGATTCAAATGTAAGTTTGCATTTTTTCGCATCGATTTACCATATTGCCACGTTGTCAACGCAAAGAAAAAAAATCCGAATCGGTTCACTCTATTACTTATTACACAGCGTTGATGTTATCCTCGGTGTGCTAAAACCTGTGCAACAAGCAGAATATTAAATACTTCCAGAAGAAAATCTTGGAAGAAGTACGCCATTGCGATGCGGTAAATTGTTTGCGACAAATCGCATCGCGTCGCACTCGCGCAATGCGTCAACGGCCTTAATAATTTAATTCATTTCTATAAAACAAGTTTTTGTCCTAGGCGGCATCAACATTTTTATAGGTATTTATGTATTACAATTATGTATTTACGTATGTATACGTATGTGAACCAACAAACAAACATCTTCGTCAGATACAGTGCTGTCAGTTTTTTTTTTTTTTGAGAAGACGGTTTTTCGTCACTTTGTTTAACAACAGTAAACACGTATAGGTCAATTAATTCTCGTTGCAAATACTGCAACGTAAAGTGTGGATGCGGCTTTCCTATCACTAGGCGCGAATTTTTTACGTTAAGCCGCGTCCACATCCGTAGGTATTTCGTTTGTGCGTTATGTACAACGTGGTCAGCAAATGTATTTGCACCGTTGAATCCATCCGCAAACGTTTACTGCCCTGTTAAGCATAGAAGTCGCAGCATCATAATGTCTACAGGCTTAAATTATGAGGTCTACACGACCTACATGTTCTGACTTATTAGATTCTGCTTTGCAACCTTTTGGTTAAATTCAATTTTTAATCAAATATTCAAATTTGGTGGCTACTAAATAAGAAAGATCTCGAAGCAATGATTTCGTCAGTTAAGACTTCTATGCTTAACAGGGCAGTATGGCTTGTTGATTGTCAGTTTCTTGACACGACAACAAAAGCATTTGCGTGGAAAATCGCTTGGTGTGGATACATGCTTTTGGTGCACATTATTTAACAACATTCAATTTTTAAGAAAATATTCACATTTGGTGGCTACTAAATAAGGAAGATCTCGAAGCAATTATTTAGTCAGTTACGACTTCTATGCTTAACAGGGCAGTATGGCTTGTTGATTGTCAGTTTCTTGACACGACAACAAAAGCATTTGCGTGGAAAATGGTGCATGGTGTGGATACATGGTTTTAGTGCACATTATTTAATAACATTCAATTTTTAATAAAATATTCAAATTTAGCGGCTACTGAATAAGGAACATCTCGAAGCAATGATTTTGTCAGTTACGACTTTTATGCTTAACAGGGCAGTATAGCTCATCGATTGTCAGTTTTTTGACACGACATCAAAAGAATGCGTAAAAAATCGCATAGTGTAGATAGTGCACATTATTTCACAATAATTAACAAGTAAAATGTTTTTTTTTTTTTTAATCGAAAAGTAGTAATAATAATAATAGATTTCTATAATTAAAGTTATACTTAATAATACGATCGGAATATAAATGAATAAGAAACATTATCTTGATTTGATAAACTCTCGTGCAAACGCTGCCTCATTCTTTGCAACGCGTAAAGTGTGGACGCGGCTTTAAACAATTTTTTGCTGAACGCCATAAAATATGTTTTTCTTTTAATGAAAATAAATTATGTGAAACCTCAGCTACCTGCATTTAATTTGTTAATTGAAATATTAGCGTTTATTTGCAGTAAAAAAAAAAAAAAACGAAAAAGTCGGTGTTGGTTTTACGGTTTGGGTGAATTCGGTTTGGTAATCGTTGTTTAAAAATGTTGTAAATTTAAATTTTATGATGACAGATGATTGGCTATGTGCCTTCTTGTGGCTTTCCTTGTCAAATTATCGTCATGTTGGGGTCACGTAACAATTGAGGCTACCACCTTTTGTGTGTTATTGCCGTCTACCTGCGACGGAGCAAGTGTAAAATTTATCTTCGACCATCAAGCACATTCCAAGAGCAGCATTTAATTTAATTTGCTCATATTGTATTATATTATTATTAATAAATTTGTATTGTGAATTTGCGTAATAATCAGAGAACGGAATTATATATTTTGTTCGATTAAATATAAACGAGGCGGCAAATGTATAAATGAATACACACACGCTCGTTTGAAATAAATTGGACAAAATATGTAATTCCGTCCTGTAGTAATAATTATTTTCGAAGGGTGGAGATATGATAACGAAGGTCACGAGCAAATTTTTTCCAACCGAAGAAAATTATACATGCAATCTCGATAATCTTAATTATGGTCCTGTTAAAAATGTGGAAGTCGACGAGTCTGACGTCTGTTTAAAAAAAATTAAAGCCGTAATTCGTAGACAAACAATAAGATATCGTGTCAAATATACCTTGACAATTGTTCGGCAAGGTTGGTTTAATTCCTTTTTAAATATATGATGTTCAGCGAGTGTTTCCTGAGATTGAAAGAATCGCGAACCGTACGAAACGTGTAATTTAAAAACGAATAAAAAGACCGGCTATATACGAGGTCGAAATGTAATAATCAGTTTAAAATGTTCACGGTCGCTACTTGTCATTCCAACAAATGTTTCATTTAGTGAAATATTTTAAGCGAATTCGTAGTTTTTTTTTTTTTTCTTTGCCGGGCAAATTGCTGAAAGGAATGGGTTTGTCATAAAAATTATAAAAGTTCCGTCTAGACACGGATTATTATAATTTCAAACTAAACTGACGAGCGAAACTGAAAACTTCCTATTCGCCAAAAAAAAAAAAAATAAAATAATAAAAAAAATGGGATATTCCGGAGTACCGATGTTAAATAATTGGAATATTTCTTCTTCTGGACAATGAAGTCAATTAATAACTTAATTGAATACTTAATCTAAATATAATCGTTAACAGGTATTATCAAAGTCAACTTAGCCTTGGATTTTTTCTAGGATTAAAATGTACGTGCAAAAAGTTCTTTTGGAGGTTTTATGTAACGTGCAACCAAATTTAGCCAAGTCTTTTTTTTTTAGTGTAACTCAAGCAGAAAGTATTCAATATGTATTCCTCAAATATCTTAATGTATGTTCTCGTGTTTCTAATTGTTTGTGTTTGAAACTATTCTGAAAGTTTTCCTTTATATTGTATTATTTGTAAGCTTGTACCATGTTGTCATTGAAGCAAGTAATCTGTTTGTTTGTTTTTTTTTTAATTGAATATTTTAACGGTGCTTGTTTTGATTTGATTGTTTGCTATTTTTGCCTGTTTCGTTTTTATTTAGTGGTCATTACTCACTTTTATCTATTGCTTATGCGATGTACCTGATACATTGTGTTGTTTTTATTTAATGACAATGTTTAATTCCCGTAATCGATTAAATGTTATCTGTTGTTAATGTTATTTGTTGTTGAAGTAACTTGAATTTCCATTCTCATTCCCATTCGCATACCCATTCGCATTCGCATTCCCATTCCCATTCACACATGTTCTAAGTCGTCTTAACTTCGAGAACTTATAGATTGCTTACATCACACACCTGTTCTTTGTCGAACACTAGACATAGCTAGAAATATTTTTATAACGTACCTGTACTTTTTCAATTGAGTATAGAATCATAGTACTTTGTATACATTAATCAAATCAACATTTAAAATTAACTTGGGTTTCTATCGGATCGAATTCTGCCACGTACGATTTTTTTTTTCTTCCCCACTTTGAAATGTTGTCGTCTTTAAAACGAACTGAAATGTTTACCTAAGGGTTGGTTCGTGGGAATATATTTTTAATAACAGAAATGAATTGAGTAGCAACCTGTCGTCTCGAGTGGCGTTCGTCAATGGCAAACAAAATTAAAGAGACAAAAACATGACCCGAAGCAAATTCTACGTTTCTAATTCGTGGTCGAGCGTCAATATTTATTTTCGACGGGATTGCACTTCACTGTATTTACTCAGTTTAAGTCATTTCAAGTTGAAGGGTAGCCAGACTTTCGTTTGAGGATTATAAGGTATTTTTAAGATGACCAATTGGGTAACGGTGTTTTTGATTTTAAACTGAAACGAATTTTACCGTATTTTTTTTTTCTTCTTAATTCAGAGTCGAATGCCATTTGTCCGTACCGTGAGTATGGAGCAAAGGTGGCAAGACTTAGCTAATCTTTTGAGCCTTCCAAGCGCCAGCGATGCAAGTGCAATGCCTCATCCCTTCAGCCATCATCATCACTTACATAATTACAGCCACCCTCATGCACATGGAATGGGATATGGACCCGAAACTGCACGTGGGGTTTTACTACACAATGCTACCTTAAATCCACCCATGGGAGATTTAAATGGATCTGTACCATACAGCAATATAGGTAAGTTAATCTTTTATCTTTTATTTAAAAAAAAAAAACCAAACAACAAGAACAAAATGATTAAGTAAATGATTTCGTTAAGAGAAAGTATATTTTGACAATTCTGATTCTATTACTTTTGATTTTATTTTTGAATGCAATAACGAACGCCCCCATTACTTATTAATAAATTTTTATTATAATATGCAATGACAATGCAGAAAAGAAGACGGCAAGCTCACTGGTATCAATCAGGTGTAATTAATTAGTAATGCGAAATTAAGTTGTACTATAAAAACCACGTGTTCACAAGCACTCCAATTCATAAAGCCTGGGTTTAGAATTTCATTTAAAAAAATTGGTTATCATTCTGTATTAGATAAGGTCATTCCCAAAAAGCGCTGACTGTCTTGTTGTACTAGATCAGGGAAGATGACTTTCAAAAATTCCGGACATTCACAGTGAACGATTGTGTTGACGTTTTGAATAGTCGTCGTTGCGCGCTGTTCATTTCCTAGAAAGGAAGATTCGCCTATTTGTTTTGCTTCTTCTTTCACAGGTGGTACCAATCTAGGCAACGCCGTGGCAACCTCGATGAACCTAACCAACAGCAGCGAGCCAATGGGTGAACCAACAGCAGCACCACATTACAAAATCGAACCAACACACGACATGATGTACTATCAGGTACTTAAGAAAGGATGCCCGATTTTATAGGTAAACAACCATCTTCAATTCTTCTTTTTATTTTACAGAATGCCTCGTCTGAGCTAAATCAAACCGACGGCTTTTTGTCATCAATTCTAAACGATGAAGATTTACAATTGATGGACATGGCTATGAATGAAGGTAAGAACATTTTTCTTTTTAATTCTAGAAACCAAAATATACAAAATGTTATAAAACAAAAGCTCTAAACAAAGTTTTGCGTTTTTAACCCCTAGATGCAGGCAACCAATTCTACTTCCCTGTAATTGTTATAGCCACTGGGATTTATAAGATATAATAATATTAAAAACAAGCTCAGTTTGGATTTGCTTGATTAATAAACTCGGAAATGAAGTGTTTTCTTTTTTTTAATTTAAGAAAAGAAAAGGAAATGGTTGAAATATGTATGGTATGAGTCAGTGATGTAAACGAATTCAAAATAAAAAGCAACCAATTGTTTGATAGTGTGTATCAGTATGATTTTAAAATAATTATGTATCAGAAATAAGATAAAATAGTAATCGTCTGTGTTATTTATAAAAATGAATTGTAAATTTTTTGTCGAATTGGGTGCAAGAGGTGTGTTTGTTTATTTATTTTTTTCTTGTCGTAAGAATTCATATATTCCGCTTACAAATAAAATTGGCTTGGGTTGTGCGACCTTAACCCAAAAATAAATGAGAAGTTAAAAATTGTGTTTAACTTTGTATGTAATGTCCGACGAACGTCGCTGTCTCGCATCCGTATTGAAATGAATATTCGGTTTGAGTGAATTGTTACACGCGCAGTACCTACTTACCTAGTGTTATTTATACATAGATTTTTGCTGTGTCATCGGTTGTACTTACTGAATTTGCAGCGAGCGTTAAAGCTTTTTAAAACACGTGCTTCTAGAATTACAATATTACTCACGAAATTATTCTAAACTGGTCTTGTCACAGGCAATTCCTTAAACAATCTCTAAAAAAAAAAAAAATTACAGTTCGTAGTGAGTAACTTGGAATATTTTTGATGTTTATAATTATAATCCGTTTGTTTGTTATTTGTGCAGTTTTCTACAGAGCGTCGCGATAAAAATAATCGTACGCGGACTATTTTTAAAAACCGAAAGTGCCCAACAAGAAGTTTTGTTTTGTTTTTCTCCTTATTATTTTTTTTTTTTTGGAAACCTGATGCATGCTTGTGCTGCTGCTGCTCTTGTGGTTTTGAGTAACGGAAAAAGTGGAATCTTTTCTTTGGATGTGAAACTGTGAATTTTGTTGTTATCAGTTTATCCTTGAGACAACTGATAAGGATGATGCTTTAATTTATGCTTACACTTTATTAACGCTGCAGTGCAATGTTTGAGAGACTATAGTTGGTTTTTTGTGATTCTTTCGAAATGACTTGTGCGTGTTGCAGAGGACCTTGCTGTATTTTTCATAACTGTTGCAGTTGCAAGTATTTACCCTGTGAGTTGGTTATTACATTTACCTATCTATAATCACAATTTAAAATCTATTTTAATACCAACGCAAATAAAGTAGGCAACGCTAAACTTTCATCACTATTACTACTACTATTATTATAATCTTTAGTCTTCATTCTCTTTTATATTTCATTGAAAAAAAAAGGAACAAAAACATTAGCGTTTTATCATCATCATACACATACAAAATGCACTTTAAACTTGCAAATCAGATTAATAAAAATGTTGCCTAGCATTTTGTGTTTTATCACACGTATGTAAGTACGTTAGTACATTTTTAGATTTCAAGCTGAAAGTTCCCTTGTATTTTTACACAACAACGCCGAGAGATTGCTATTGCTATACAATAAAGATAGTGACGTACGAGGGAAATGTTTAAAGATGGATTTGCCGGCGCATTTTGCACGCAACTCGTTGTGATTACGATAATAAAATAATTAAAATGCATGAACTATGTTAAACACGACAAAAAATGATTACTACATCTTTAAATCCCTTAAAAAAAAAAAAAAAACTCGTCATCACTTTCCACCCGCTAAGTTCTTCTCTTTAGTTTATCTTGATTTTCGCTATATGCTTAATCTACCTAGATAAGAAAAAAAAGACACCTGATGCGCTCACGAGACTTCACAAGATAAACTATTGGAAAAAAATATATATAATTTATTTCTAGATTAAAAAGAACACTCCGGATTGTATGTTAAAACTGTATATTATTAGTATTATTGGGGGGAACAAAAAAAATAACGAATTGATTTCGTAGCAAATTTTTTGATTTGCGTTATCTCCTAGATAAAAAAAACACCTGATGCTCACGCGATGAAATTTAAAAAAAAATAATAAATAAATTATTGAAGAGTACATAGTTGTTTTGACGTTTTTCTCTGACCCTTTTACGACTAAATTGTTTTACGACTCGTAATCTTTCGACATATCCAGATAAGTAAAAGGGGTATTTCGTGAATAAAAAAATTCGACGAAATTGATAAAGGATTATCTTGGCAATCATCGTTTTTAAATCGAACGAGCAACAGTGTTTCGTGCTTCTTTTTCTTCAACGTTATTTTTTTTTTGCATTCAGGCGAAATCGATGTGGTTTTCAGTTGAATGAAATGTGTAAAATAAAGTAAGTCAGGAATTTACTACTACATGTATAAGTAGGTGGCATTCGAAATGATGTTATTAAAGAAGTACATACATTATAGTTTTGTATTTAGGAAAAAGAACGCAGAAAGTCGTACCACTAGAGAGACATAATTACATAGATAATTTGTATTAAGTGGCTTTAGAGTAGATTACGATGGAATTGTGATAAATAATAAAAAATTTATTTACGAATTATTTGATATCAGTTTTTAAATATTGCCACGTCATTCTACGCTATCATTTCATAATAAAGTCGCCATTTTTTTTTTTAATAAAACACAATTAACAACAAACTTGGGGAAAAATACTGCGCAAAATTTTAAGACGTTACAAAGACAGCGGGGAATCCCCCCCAATGTAAACCTATAAAAAAAAAAAGGAAAAAGATTTAAGTTTGACGTGTCCTGTAAATCCCCCGTATAGATTGATTTTGTTGTCAGCTGATTTCTGCAGAATTTAGAACAAAAATATTTTTCGTGAGATTACAATGCTGTAACTAATTGTTTGCTTGATGTATTTGTTTTCACAAATCTTATCGCCGCGTCGTACATACGTTTTTTAATAAAAAAGTAAATACTGTAACAACACGTATTCAAGACGTACGTAATTATTGATAAATGATTCAGGAAATTTGAGGTTATTCTAAAAATAGTGTGTTTCTACACGAAGCTTAAAAACAATACTGTTTTACGTGAGTAAGGCACGCTCCGCTCGTTTGGTGTTTACGAGCCAGGCAAAAAAAAAAAAATAATTGTTTTAATTACATAATTAAATGAAACCGAAGAAACAGAACGAAATCAATCAAAACATCGAAAACCAAAGTCTTAATAATTGTTTACCAAGTGGTGCAAAAATCAGTCGACATGCAAAGTTTACGAACTTATCATCTGCCAAACAAGAAAATTGATAACGCGTTTAAAACAAAAGAAACATAAATAAAGTAGCAGATATGGTCGTAAAAATAAGAGAACTTTGACCTTGCGCAAAGACAAACACGGTTTCAATGTAAGCAAATAATTGTCATCTTCGTTAAATTATTTTTCGTCTTCGTTTAATAAATCTCGGTGAAACTTTTTTTTTTTTTTTTGCGAAAATGAAAACGACGATAAATATTTGTTTATAATAAAAATCTGATGCAATACTCGACTTTATTTACAAATGCTTTATATCTCGAAGTTTTTATGTAATTTTTAAAGCACTTCTCTTTTTGCAAAAAAAAAAATAATAATCCCTAGGGACTTCGCCTTTTGAATTTTAATCAGCAACTCCCTATTCGTTAGGTAAACATCACAGATCAGAAGGAAACTCAAGAAATGATTGGAAAATCCAAAAATTTGATTGCTTATTTTTATCATAACGTACTACGACACTCGACTTAAAAGATACCATTTGACAGTTTCGTAGCCCTTACGCTGAATGTTCTTAAGGGCGTGATTTACACACAGAAGTATCATTTGAGTTGAGCGTCATAGTACATGCACTACGACGCTCAACTTAAATGATACTCCTGCATGCGAACCATACCCTTAAGAATATTCGGCGTAAGGGCTACAAAACTGTCAAAATTGTATCATTTCAGTTGAGCGTCATAGTTATATTCATAGAATATTCGGCGTAAGGGCTACAAAACTGTCAAAATTGTATCATTTAAGTTGAGCGTCATAGTACATGCACTACGACGCTCAACTTAAATGGTACTCCTTCATGCGAACCATACCCTTAAGAACATTCAGCGTAAGGGCTACAAAACTGTCAAAATTGTATCATTTCTGGTGAGCGTCGTTTTACATGGGTACTGCGATGCTCAATTTAAATGACATTCCCGCATGCGAACCACGCCCTTAAGAACATTCAGCGTAAGGGCTACAAAACTGTCAAAATTGTATCATTTCTGGTGAGCGTCGTTTTACATGGGTACTGCGATGCTCAATTTAAATGACATTCCCGCATGCGAACCACGCTCTTAAGAACATTCAACGTAAGGGCTACGAAACTGTCAAATGGTATCATTTATGGTAAGCATCGTTGTACATAAAACATTGATTTTTAGGAACACTTAAGTTTTTAGATATTATTATGACGCTCTATTACAGAGTTCTAGATAAACGCGATAAAGACCTGCTTGACCCCTTTTGCATTATTGAATCATAAGTTATTTTGAGAAACTCACCAAAATGTTTGTGTAACATTTAAATGTAAATTGGGGAAAAAAACTGTACTGTAATGAATGTCTGCAGAAATTTGCGATGTTAAAACTTGGAGGATGTGAAAAAAAGGGTTTCTTTTTCTAATTTTCAGGAATGTATACTATGCGAATGTTGGATAGCAACAATGCTATTAGCAATCTTAGTATGGCAGGCGCTGGACCTACCACAACCATGTCCCGTGCCGATGTAGAACGCATGGACACATCTAGTGACAGTGCAGTAAGTTCAATGGGTTCTGAACGTGTACCCTCTCTATCTGATGGAGAATGGTGTGACGCTGGTTCCGATTCTGGACACACAGCCGGCGACCATTACATTGCTGATTATCATGGCAGGTACGCCCTCTCCTCCATTTAGCTCCCCCCAAAAAAAAAAAAAAAAAACAGAGTTTCCTCACCTTTGTTTTGCAGCAAATTCCGGCCATATGATTACAGTTACACAAGTCGACAGCATTCAGGCACTCTTGGCAATTCTGATGCCAACAGATTACCCCCCGTCGCCCAGAAAAAGCATCAAATGTTTGGAAAACGTTGCTTCCAAGTAAGTCACTCGCTAATCTAATTGGAAGCTAGACAAAACTCGAAACTTGCATTTTGCCTGCAGGATCAAGCTGGCGCAGTTCCTCATCCTCCTCCAACTCCAATCAAATATGAGTATCGCGATCCGAGCACGGCGTCTTCTTTCAACAGCCCCAGCCAACCCGAAGGTGCGGTCGGGCCGAAAATCGCTGAAATGAAGTACTCTTGCACGATGGAATTCAGCAGACACAACCATTTGGGTAGATCGCCGATAGATCATCTTCAACACAATCATACTTACCACCTGCCCGTTGAAAGCAATGGTGCAATGCAACGACCAGTCTCGCGGGACAAATCGAAAGGGCGTAAGGCTGAAGATGAGCACCTGACACGTGATGAAAAACGCGCCCGGGCTCTGAGCGTACCGATTTCCGTTGACGATATTATTAACCTTCCCATGGACGAATTTAACGAGCGTTTATCTAAGTATGATCTTAGCGAACCGCAGTTAAGTTTGATACGTGATATTCGTAGAAGAGGAAAGAATAAGGTAAACCCCTCCCAATAAAACGCTTTGGTTTCAGAGTAAGCTGATTTTTTTATTTCTCATTTCAGGTGGCTGCTCAAAACTGCAGAAAACGCAAGCTGGATCAAATAATAAGTTTAGCTGATGAAGTCAGAGAGATGCGCGATCGAAAAATGCGATTGCTCACCGAGCATGAATATGTTATTGCTGAGAATAAACGCGTGAGGGATAAATACCAGCAATTGTACAGACATGTTTTCCAGGTATCTCTTTTTCTTCCACCATATTTTCAACTTGAGTGCCTATTTGTTTTTTTTTTTCTTGCAGAATCTAAGAGATCCTGATGGTAATCAATATTCTCCTTATCACTACAGTCTACAAATAACTGCAGATGGATCAATTTTGGTGGTACCCAAGGCAAATTCAAGTCTGACAGTTCCAGAACGCAAAGATCCACCACCACCGGGACATAAAGAATAAAAAGATTAAGTTGTAATAAACTTGAATGCATTTGATTGGAACCAAACTGTAATTTTTTTTGTCTTACTGTTTATTACAATTTCTTCTTTAAATGCATTAATTTTTTATTTTGGTTTACTCTATATAAGTTTGATTTAAAAGGTGCTCTGAAAATATGCTATGAAATAGACTGTAATTATCAAGATATGCGCGCGTTTTTTTTTTCTGTGCTAATTCAGTGCGGCAGACATCATGTATTTTGTTGTTTTTGTTTCTCGCAGAATAAAATCTATTTTTATAAAATAAAACGAATCAGGTGATCACTTTGCCTTTTCATATAATTGTAAATAGTGTAGTTTAGATTATGAATGTGAATTGATTGACTGAAATAATTTGGTGGTAGAGATGGGTTTTGTGACACTGTTCAGCTACTTTGCCAGTTAGTCTTACGTATGTTGGCCTTCTATGGAAGGTCCAAATGTGATTTTATTGCGTAATTAAAATTTCCTTTATGAAATTTTGTTAGTAGTAACCGTACTTTCATTGTAGAGTTTTTCATATATTGAATGAGAAAATTGTAGGCTAATATTTTTTATAACTAATAATAGGTTTTGTACATTGTATATTTTTAGGTAAGTGTATAAATATAGTTTCTGACCGAGCAGTGAAAATCATGGGTCGCTAGTTTAGTTAATATGCATATTGTAATAGGGTATATTGTCTAGTATAAATGTAAAGTGGAATGTTGGGTTTTATATTATTATCGTGTTACTATACACTATTTCAACACTTGCATAACGAAATTTGCATAATAAACGAACATTTACTTTATTTTTATGGTTATTGGTGCCAATGTAGATCTCTTTGTAACATACCCTCCTTTACTACTACTATTATTCACTCATATTTTGTAAGGTTCACCAGAGCAAAATATAATTTCTCAAACACACATCAGCCTTTTAATATTTATCAGCAACTATTCCAAATTTAACATTGTTTTGAATCTTCGCGCGAAAAGATTGAAATTTAAACTCGTAAGGCTCTCATAGATATCGCCACCACAGAACCAGGATAGCCAACCTAAAATCCTTATTCAACTTTGAGGTTAAATCGCATTTTCTTTTGCCTAGGGTTCAAACATAATTTTATATTTCGTAAGTAATCCTCATTTCATTACAAATCCTTGCACTTCAACTTATTGAAGCGATTTAGTAGCTAAACACGAGAAAAAAACTGATAAATAACTTTTGTAAGGTTATGTTTCACGCTTTATTTTCATAAATGCGTGGTTTTAATTAACATAAACAACGTAACCATAACAATAATAGCATATTACAGTATAAAGCCATGTGCGTAATTCAAAGACGTAAGCAAAACCAAACGCTTGCAATTTACTTCACTAAGTTCTTTTATTCTTGAACACGTAACGTGTCACACATTAGCAAATTGTTATTAATTAGTTACATTTATCAAACTGACTAGTTCCTATTTATGTTATGTGTTACATTTTGTTGTGATGAGTTAATTTAGTTCGTTCTGTTACAGAAGCAGATTCCTAGCTTTTCCAATCTGTGGGGCACGATGACATCCTTTAATTACTTGAATAGTTCTTGTCAGAACTGGAGAAGCACTCCCCTTATACCCTGTGCAAAGCTACATAAAGAATGTTTTTTGAAAATTTCGAAATTCTTTTTTATTACCGCAAACTCTACTACTCCGATTGCTTACACTTCGTAGACTGCCTTGTGACGTTATTAAGTTGAAAATACTAATAGTTCCCTTATTTACAGTCCAAATTCGACGCGCCTTCGTAGGAACGTTCTGAGGGTCTCGAGGGATGCGCGCGCGCCCTCAAAACCACCGTATTATCTTTAGAAACAAAAAATACACAAAAGGGCTGCGCAGTAGGTAACGGAGGGTCGTAGGGCTGCGCAGTTGATTTTTGACAGAGGGGTACGCCAGTCGGATAGAAAAATTCTTCTTTCGAATGGTGCCGTCAAATCGGCCCTAAGGGCTCAAATAAGAAAGTTCAGATTTTCAGGACACGCAGAAAAATTACGATTTGCTAGCCGTTTCGAACGCAAAAGGGCCCTCGTGACGTCATACGCTAGCTGTGATGTCACCAAGGATCTTGCAGTTTTGAACTCAAAACTGCCCTCGTGTCGTCATAAGCAGGCTGTGACGTCATCAAGTTAAAAATGTTAATAACTCCTTTACTGACAGTCCAAATTCGACGCGCCTTCGTAGGGACGTTCTGAGGGTCTCGAGGGATGCGCCCGCGCCCTCAAAACCACCGTATTATCTTTAGAAACAAAAATACACAAAAGGGCTGCGCAGTAGGTAACGGAGGGTCGTAGGGCTGCGCAGTTGATTTTTGACAGAGGGATACGCCAGTCGGATAAAAAAATTCTTCTTTCGAATGGTGCCGTCAAATCAGCCCTAAGGGTTCAACTAAGAAAGTTCAGATTTTCAGGACTCGCAGAAAAATTACGATTTGCTAGCCGTTTCGAACGCAAAAGGGCCCTCGTGACGTCATACGCTAGCTGTGATGTCACCAAGGATCTTGCAGTTTCGAACTCAAAACTGCCCTCGTGACGTCACGGTCCTCTGCTTTTGCAAAATTTCAGACAATTAAATGGTCACTTACGCCAAAAAAAGACAAAACTAATACGATTAAGGAGAGGTAAAATTCTATTAATGAGTTCCCAACGCAGATGTGAGTGATTTAAAAAGAAATTGTGAAAATTCGAACGACAGAACTTTGATTGTTGGTAGTCTTTCTTTAATTTTCTTTGAATTTGTCTGCAGTCGAATTTGTCTACAGTAGTTCTTCCTGGGTTGGTTTGACCTTGAAACTATTGCAAATTTTAAAAATTTTCGGCAGTTTTTATTTATTTTTCATTCTATAACATATTTAATAGTTTTCGACGTTTTCAACTGTGGTTGTGTTAAGTCAACGGCAATTCTGACCAAAGTGGTCGACAGTGTTGCCAACTCGGTGATTTCTTCATCAGATCTGATGATTTTTTTCAAGTGGTTGCGATTTTTTGACATGATTTGCGAGGTGTCTCAAAACTGGTGAATTTTAAAGTGTTGTGCGACTTTTGTGAAAAATCAGAATTGACATAAATAAGTCAAAAAGAAAAAAAGGTTCGAGTACATATGCAGTAGTAATTATTCTAATGTTAAGGTTGGTAGTCAACATGGCCAAACTTCCCTCTCTTTCTTACTGTTTTACATTTCTTAATCAACGGCAAACAATCAGTTAACGTTTATTCTGATATTAAAACGTATTCAAATAAAATGTTAGTGTGAGTTTAAGAAAAGTAAAACAAAAAAAGAACTGATTCATTAAAAGCATTTTTAAATATTTGTTAACTTTCTTAACCCATAAATTGTTTAATTTTGATTTCAAATACTTTTTTGTATTCAGTATAAAAGTCTGGAGATTTTTCGTATTTACACTGTCTCAATTTGGTGATTTCTAATTTGGGAAATTGAGATTTTCCATGATATTCTGTTGGCAACACTGGTGATCGGACTTTACTAACCGCTCACTTAACGGCTAGGTAGGTACTGTAATTATAAATTATGACAGAAGAGGGCGGGAATGGAACAAGTTTTGAAAGGGCGTGGAGGGAGTAAGTCTTATACCATTGGAAACCGTAATTTCAGGGAACTAAAATAGTAAAGGAGACTATGGTTTAAGAAATAATTGAAAATTAATCTCCGCCCACAATAATTTTATAACCGTATTGATACGTATTTCGCCATCTTCAGTACAATACCAACTTAAAAGCACTTAAAAAGATCTAAAAACAACCTAATTATCCTAATAAAATCATAAAAATATAAAAACTAACAACAACCTAATCATCCTAAAAGATATATATGTCTAAATGTAAGTAAATATAAATTAATATGTAAATGTCAAAAATTGTCCGTCAGAAAAACCTTACGAATAAGAGCTAACCAAACAACACGGAAATAGGAAATAAATAGTCCAAAGACCCGAAAAAACTTCTTATTCTGACAAATAAATAAGTATATATATAATTCCCTGTTATCAGATACCTAAAAATCCTGAAAAATAAAATAAAATTTATATATTATGTATAAATCAAAAAACAACCTACAGATGAGAGCAAATCACACTCACACACAAGTTAAGAGAACTTTAGGAAAACTTTATCTCGGAGAATCCTCTCCTTATCAAATATCCAGTGTAAATGCGCTTAACTGTCTCTAACACCCCTTTATATATGATTTAGGTGGCGACATCTAGCGGATGATTTTTGACATAACAAGTACGACATCTAGCGGCCAATTTTTGACTTCAGATCTAAAGAATAATAATGATAATAATCATAATAATCATATGTATCTAAATATGAACCGTCAAATAACAACCTACAAATCAGAGTAAATCAAATAATACAGAATTAGGTATTGGTCCATTGTATGAATTCATTAATTTGTTTTTATTTTTCCGAATAAAAATACTTTCGTAAGCATTTAATCCCCTATTCTTTGAAACTTCCTTAATGAGTTTTAAATTATCCTTAATAATACTCTGTCCTGTATCGTAAATATGTTGTGCAACACTTGATTTCTCAAACTTAATGTACCTGTAGTGACTTAAATGTTCTTTAAAACGTGTTAATATATTTCTTTTTGTTTGTCCAATATATTTACTAGTACATTCGTTGCATTTAATTTCATAAATTCCAGATTTCTGTACAACATCAACTTTATCTTTCAGATTTCCCAATAAATTCTTTATGGTATTGTTAGTTGAAAAACGGATCGAAAGGCATTATAATAAATTTTCCTTGATATGAAGTTGCCGTTAAAGTGTTAGAATTTTGGACCTGTTTCTTATAGCCAAACTTAGTAATTACATTATCTACTATTTGGGGAGTATAACCGTTATGAACTTTAATATAATTAAGTTCTTTATCATATCGGGATTTAGTAAATGGATATAAAATTATTTCAATAAATTTCAGGGAACAAAATATTTAACATAATTAAGAAAAAACAATACAGAAACGAAGGAAACAAAGAAACATAATTTTTATAAGTGATTGTTATTTACAAACACTTTTGTTGACATTCAATAATTCAGAGCTCACTACAGTTTATTTACTGGCAGGCGGCATGCCATTGCAACTAAAAATACACTTTCTTAAATATGTAAAGCAAATTAGAAATTTCTTGTTTCTGGCATCGTTGATTCAATCATTTCATTATGAAAAGCATTTTTCATTTTTATGTTGCGCCATCTGTGGACGAGTAGCCAGAAACTAAACTAAATTACGTGCAGAATCATGCATATTTTCTTATTCATCTCCAAAATTCACGAAGTACAAAATGATCTAAAATTCAAATAAATTTCAACGATCGATGTATACATTGAATTGTGTCCAACAGTAAAAAGTAACAAACTATTACAAATAAATGCACAGTCATGTTATTTATTAACATTTCCCATTGCAAATCTTAAAGTAAACCCTAATGCCTTTTGACTACTATAACATGTAGACAGACAAGCAAAAGAGCAAGCGCGTAAACAAACACAAAGTAAAAACACGAGAAGAAAAAATTCAAAACAAGTTTGCCCACCTTTTAGATTTCGATTTAAAATTATATTGAGCAGACGTTACTTATAATCGTGCTGTACATGATATTACACTTAATAGATATTAATTGTACGCAACGCTGCCTCCAAAAACTATTCTTTCACGAAAATGAAGCTGTGGTCCTAAGGTTCAGTTTCCCACAGTTTTATTGCTTTCCGAAAGATAGATTTGGAAAGTAGTGTTCTTTCTAACATAATAAGCAGAATAAAATTGATGTGCACATCTTACATTACTTACTTATTAAATTAGCAGCAATATTTGCCAATATATAGTTTAGTATTATACAGACTGTGACACAGGTTATAGCAGCAGGTATGAGAGAGAGAACACATGTCTACATTAAGAACGAGAGAGAAATTCAAGACCTGATGGTTAGGCTTACATCAGTTCGGTACGATAAGGTCGAATTTCGCAGTTTTACTGCTTCCCGTTCCCTGTACAATGTAAATACACTAGCAATGACTTACATAGCCTTGTGATGGTGCTCTAGCAACTCATTTCCTGATGATTGGCATCTCACTCACTCCTTCAATGTTTCCAATATCCTTCACCATTCTTAGACTCTTGTGTGTTTCTCGTTTCTCTAAAAAATTCCAATTAATGAAAAAAAATTTGATCACAGTTTTTATCCACCAATTTGCCTGTTTAGAATTAGAGTGTCCTAACTCCATTTTCTTGAACAAATGAGATTTACATTTCCTGTTCTGTTTCCCATTTCATCAAATTTTAAAAGTTGCACGGACTTGCTATGCTTATCCGAACTCCTTCGAAATTTTATTTTCATCATTGTCCCATGTTCCTTATAACTCTTCAGTTTACTTTAATAATGTTAAACACTCCATCGTAAAATTTGCATAATTGGAGTTAAAGCATTCTTATTCTAAGCTACCGAATTTATGATTAAACGCCGATATATCCCAGCAAGTATCTTGGAGGTTTTGGTGCAGTAAATAAAAGTATACAGATTGATGAATTTCAAGTTAGCCCATCGTCTCTCTCAACAATTACATATGCCTGCTCTTCATGAGCTCACTGTGGGTTAACTTGAAAGACCTCAAAGCGTACACTCATTTAGAGGTGAAGAACAAACATGCACACAATCTAAAAGGTTTCATTCACTCTTATTTATCCTTGTATTCCTCAAAGCTCCACTCTTCTGTGATGTATGATGCACCCATCTCTTTACAGGGGAGCATTCAGAAGCTGTATTGTGAAAAAACTTTGGACATTTAAAATGGAAAGCAAAATGCACCTAATCATTTACATAAGATAGAAAAAATGTGTACTTTAACATGTTCTTCCTTATTCCTGAATGGGCCTCAGTAGCTAAGTTATGGGCTCACTAATGTGCAATGTGTTCTAGGTTTTCAATTATTAGTTTCTACATTATTATAAGCTATCCTTTCGCTTTTATTTCATCTATTTTTGCATCCGCACGTATTCTTCAATTCTGCCTCCTAAATAAATCTATTCATCTCCTGTTTCATCCACTAAAATAATAAAAACTAATCATTTATTTCCCTAAAGCGTTTGCTGCTTTTCACTATACAAACCAGTAATTGTATTCTTTCTTCTTTTCCTGGAAATGTATGCCTTGGTGTCACGGTTCTTTACAACCATCTCCACTTCTCTGAAGTAAGTTCGAAGCCGTACGTTCAATGCTCACATTGCAAACCATCTTTAAACAGAAAACTTTTGTTATTATTAAGAATGTAGGTCCATGCAAAAACGTAAAGCTTGAAACCCAGCAAATATTTATTCTTCAATTTATTTATGTAAAGAAACCAATATCTATCGCCGATTATTTCATTAAAAAAAAATTCTTCTCTTCGAGGCGATAGTTTTTTTTTAATGGAATCAATCAATCAATTTCACAACAATCAGATTGTTTATAGTTTTAAATAAGTAAATTACTTACAATTAGTAATTATTTCAATTAAGAATACACTTATAGGTTATGTCACACATTAAGTTTGGCAATTGCCACGGAGGGCGCTACCAAAAAAATTCAAGTCAATAATCAGATTGTTTGCATTTTCAATTAAATACAATAAATTACTTACAGCTGGAAATTAATTCAATTCAATTAAAATTACGTTTATAGGTTATATCCTGCATTAATTTTAATAACTGCCATGAAGAGCGCTGCGAAAAGATTTCAAATTCAGGAAAGTAAAACATAGATGTCGCCCGTCGAAATGTAACTACAAAATTAAAAACACAATTTGATTAATTAAAATACTGTTATATAAATAAACTTATGTTTAGATTTTACAGGTTCGTACATTATAAATCACGAGTTATGTAACCTTTCCTCAAATTGTGTCACGTGGAGCATGGAACTTAGGAATCATAGATGTCGCTTACATATACAAATTAAGGGTTGCGTTAAGTGAACGGTCAAATTGCACAAAATCGTCAAGTCAACGGTCCGACTAAACCCTCTGACCAATCACCAATTGAGAAAAGTGATCAAGTGGTGTGGCCTGACCACTCACTTACCGCAGCCAAGAATAAAAAGTCCATTTTAATTAACTGATTGATTGATTGAATTATTATTGTTATTTATAGTAAGTTGTACATTTTACAATTTCTTGCATTCAAAACCAAGAGTTAAGTTATGTTCGTGTTCCTCAAATTGCGTATATAACAAAAATAAAAAATAAAAAATAAAAATTAGATTTCAATATGTATATACAGTGACTTGAAAAAAGTTAGACACATACGTGAAACTCTTTTATTATTGATTTCTCAGAAAAATTTATTGTTTATGAAAACTCTCGCAACTTCCCAAACTCAAGGTGCAAGTATCGAAGTTTGAATACCTCTGATCATATACTGGGGAAATTAAAATATTTGAAATCAACATAAGAGTAAAGTATCTTTATTTTTCAAAATACGTAGAAATATTATTTGCAAAAGTTATTGAAAATTATCATGAGATTTCGGATATGAATTCATGGTCGCCATCTACGATAGAAAACAAATTTTGGACATAAAAATTGCAGTTTTTAGCGTATCAGAATTATTGATCATAATTTCTAGTTGGTATGACAAGAGATATTCAAATTTTCATACTTGTATCTTGAGTTTGGGAACATGCAGGCGCTTTCATAAGGAATAACATTTTCTGAGAAATTAGAGAATGATGAGAAAATAATTAATTAAGCGCATTAGTGATTATGTGAAGAAATAAAATATTACATTTTCTGAGAAATTAGAGAATGATGAGAAAATAATTAATTAAGCGCATTAGTGATTATGTGAAGAAATAAAATATTACATTCACTTCACTCTTGATATTTTATAAATATATGTTTTTAAAGGGTACTGAAACTATTCTTTTGGGCACTATGAACCGAAGGTTATACACGGTGATTGGGGCGAAACGGACAAAACTTTATTGAACATTGTTTTAATCATGGCGTGCTTCTAACCAGTGGCGGCTCGTACCCGTACTACGGGTGGGCAACAACTGCAAAAGGGAAAGTGGGTGCATTTTCCAAATAAATTTATTTTTCGGAGCTTGTAATTTTTTAACTAAATTTAAGTGTGAAATTTACTGAACTTTTTCTCAGCTTTCCAACGCTTTTTACCAAAAAAAAAAACAATTGACGAACGCGTTCTTGAGTTACAATCAAAATCCAAAAGCACGGCGTTTTTTATTTGCTCAATTAACTGAACGTCTCTCCCTCCCTTCACGATCGCGCTTGTAATTTTTGAATTAAATTTAAGCAGGGGATTTACAGAGCTTCTTCTAGGCTTTTCAACGCGTTTTACCAAAAAACAATCAACAAACGCGTTCTCGAGATACAATCAAAATTCAAAAGCAATGCGCATGTGCTCAATTAACTAAATGTCTCTCCCACCCCTGGCGATCGCGTTTGTAATTTTTGAATTCAATTTAGACACGGAATTTACTGAGACTTTCCTTAGCATACCAACGCCGTTTACCAAAAAACAATCGACGAACGCATTCTTGGGTTACAATCAAAATTCAAAAGCGACGCGTTTTCTAGTAGCTCAATTAAATGAACGTCTCTCCCTCCCCTCGCGATCGCGCTTTTAATTTATGCATTCAATTCAAGTGGGGAATTTACAGAGTTTTTTCTCAGCATTCCAACGCCGTTTACCAAAAAACAATCGACGAACGCGTTGTTGAGTTACAATCAAGATTCAAAAGCAATGCTTTTTTATTTGCTCAATTAAACGAATGTCTCTCCCTCCCATCGCGATCGCGCTTGTAATTTTTTGATTCAGTTTAAGTGGGGGATTTATAGAGCTTTTTCTCAGCTTTCCAATGCCTTTCACCAAAAAACAATAGACGAATCGATAACAACTGCAAAAGGGAAAGTTGGTGCATTTACCAAACAAATTTGTTTTTCGGGGTTGCCCAGACGAGGAACCGGAACGTGAAACTTCATAGAACAGGACGGCCACTGCCCACCTTGCCCACCCCGACGATCCGCCACTGCTTCTAACGAGTTTTCAAAAATATCGCTACTCCTAAACATTTTCTGTTTGCCTGTGAAGGGCTCCCGTTGAAGAATATCGGCAACGATTACCAATTTAGAGAATTTCGAGAAAGAGAGTATTTAAAAATAAGTAAAAAAGACTTTTTTGAATAAAATTCAAGGAAGAAGGAATTCAAAAACATATAATTCAAAAAAAAGCTATTCAAATTCAAAAAAGCTATTTGCATCTTGGCAGGACTGAGTTCCAGGCAGTCTTGTAGAGAAGTTTTAATAAAATTAGGGATTATGACAGCGATCAATCAATATATATATACATCAATGTATATTATACATACATGAAAATCGTACGGATTTTCAATTTGTTTCGGATAATCACAACTATAATATTAGATCAAATAATAACTTGAGGTTGCCACTATCTAGATATACTTTATACCAGAAGTCATTTATTACAATGTCTTTGAAATGCTATAATCTCATTCCTAATGATTTAAAAATTTGTAATAAAACAAAATTTAAGTCACAATTAAAAAAAATTTGCTTCAACGTGTCTACTACACAATATTTGAATACTATGAGTCGATCTAGTCTCTTTCTGTGATATTTTGTGAACTCTTTTAGTGTTTTGTATTTATATTTTTATCATTGTTTTTAATTGATTTTATACCCGAATGTATTTACAGTATTTACATCATTACGAATGTTTTGTTTCTGTGATAGTTTGTGATCTATCTAAGTGTTTTGTATTTGTACTTTTATTATTGTTTGTTTGACTGATTTTGTACCCGAATTTATTCACATCATGATTGATTTGACAGAATAAATCTGCTACTAGTGCTAAAAAAATTTTAACTAGACACTAATCTCATGGATAATCCTTTGATAATGACACGACAGGTAATGATTTCGGTACTTATTTTTACGTGTATTATGTTAGGCCCATTCTTCCCCACTCACCCTGTATTTGGCCTATTATCATTATATTTTAAATATGTGATTAGAAGTATTTGAAATTATTTAAGTCGATGCGATTATCTAAATAAATATGCAATGGAATTATAAAAGTGTTCCAAAGTTCAAGTCGGTTAATCTCTGGATCTGGAAATTTAAATTCTCCTTAAGATTATCGTATACATAATTGAAGAGGACTGATAAAATTTAAATGCGGGTTTAATTTACGGTCTAAAACCGGCAAATTGAATTATGAAACGAGAACAATTAAAAAAATTTTTGCTTCAACTTGTCTACTACACAATCACTGAATTCTATGAGTCGATCTAGTCTCTTTCTGTGATATTTTGTGATCTCTTTTAGTGTTTTGTATTTGTATTTTTATCATTGTTTTTAATTGATTTTATACCCGAATGTATTTACAGTATTTACATCATTACGAATGTTTTGTTTCTGTGATAGTTTGTGATCTATCTAAGTGTTTTGTATTTGTACTTTTATTATTGTTTGTTTGACTGATTTTGTACCCGAATTTATTCACATCATGATTGATTTGACAGAATAAATCTGCTACTAGTGCTAAAAAAATTTTAACTAGACACTAATCTCATGGATAATCCTTTGATAATGACACGACAGGTAATGATTTCGGTACTTATTTTTACGTGTATTATGTTAGGCCCATTCTTCCCCACTCACCCTGTATTTGGCCTATTATCATTATATTTTAAATATGTGATTAGAAGTATTTGAAATTATTCAAGTCGATGCGATTATATAAATAAATATGCAATGGAATTATAAAAGTGTTCCAAAGTTCAAGTCGGTTAATCTGTGGATCTGGAAATTTAAATTCTCCTTAAGATTATCGTATACATAATTGAAGAGGACTGATAAAATTTAAATGCGGGTTTAATTTACGGTCTAAAACCGGCAAATTGAATTATGAAACGAGAACAATTAA
This sequence comes from Prosopocoilus inquinatus, assembly GCA_036172665.1. Lineage (NCBI taxonomy): Eukaryota > Metazoa > Arthropoda > Insecta > Coleoptera > Lucanidae > Prosopocoilus > Prosopocoilus inquinatus. The sequence continues at coordinate 12,658,250 of CM069880.1, read as the reverse complement.
AAAAAATTTGTTTCAACGTGTCTACTACACAATCACTGAATTCTATGAGTCGATCTAGTCTCTTTCTGTGATATTTTGTGATCTCTTTTAGTGTTTTGTATTTGTATTTTTATCATTGTTTTTAATTGATTTTATACCCGAATGTATTTACAGTATTTACATCATTACGAATGTTTTGTTTCTGTGATAGTTTGTGATCTATCTAAGTGTTTTGTATTTGTACTTTTATTATTGTTTGTTTGACTGATTTTGTACCCGAATTTATTCACATCATGATTGATTTGACAGAATAAATCTGCTACTAGTGCTAAAAAAATTTTAACTAGACACTAATCTCATGGATAATCCTTTGATAATGACACGACAGGTAATGATTTCGGTACTTATTTTTACGTGTATTATGTTAGGCCCATTCTTCCCCACTCACCCTGTATTTGGCCTATTATCATTATATTTTAAATATGTGATTAGAAGTATTTGAAATTATTTAAGTCGATGCGATTATCTAAATAAATATGCAATGGAATTATAAAAGTGTTCCAAAGTTTAAGTCGGTTAATCTGTGGATGTGCAAATTTAAATTCTCCTTAAGATTATCGTATACATAATTGAAGAGGAGTGATAAAATTTAAATGCGGGTTTAATTTACGGTCTAAAACCGGCAAATTGAATTATGAAACGAGTTAAATATTTAAGTGAAACTGCGCTTGCGCGATTTGCCACGTAGAAGATCAATAGCCGGAGTTATCCCGAGTTGGGATAACATATTGGTTTGTATGCATGTTAGGGGGACACCCTATGAGGTTTTTAGGGGGTGAGAAATTAGGAATACGTTTGGTTGAGTTTGCAAGCAGCGAAAAATCAATATTGCATCCGTTAAATGTCGAATGTAAATGCGGGTTAAATGTGGCGTCCAAAGTGGCGTCGCGACGCGCAAGCGAGTTTTGCGAAATCACCGCGATCGCGCAGTGTTTTCTCTTAAAGGTTAACCGCCGGACAAACCAGTTGCTTTCGTCTTTGAAACCGGAAGTAATTTTTTTCTCGAGTGATTTAATACCTGATGAGCTTATGAACTGCGACTATCAACAGGTACAACATAAAGCATCAGTCGTGAGTTCAAGGCATGGGAATGTCTGAGAAGTTCAATTTGGTTACTTACTGAATATGTAGTCTAGGACTTAGTAGCTAGGTGATTTTTTGGAACAGTTTTTCTAGACATAGTTTTAGTTGTTCATTCGCTATGTAGAGATGTTTCATGATATCCGATTTAGTTGGTTCGTTTGAATAACAATGCCGCAAGGCTCATCTTCGTCAGCAGCGGGGCCAGTGGACGTGATTCGACTGGAGCCCTTGGGAAAATTCAAGCAAACACAGAACGGCAACGTGCGAATTCAAGGTGGGTATTGTTGTACATAATATATTCCTCTCCACAACCGCCTCGCCTTCGCCTTTCAGCTTCTCAAGTACAGTACACCCCCAAGCTTTTCCCTAACTTTAAACACTGGGTATCTCTAATAAGCAAATACTTTTGACTTTAGGTAAATAACAAGCACAAGGTAATCATTGAAACACTCAAATTTCTGTGCATTTCTTCTGCACTCATTTGCACGTGAAAATTCTATTAGCAAGAGTGAGCACGTGGATAATTGCGCACATTATTTTCACGTCACTTAAAATCTTTGATCGAACATTTCCCGCTTTCTATTAGGACATGCGCAGTAGACGCGATAATGTCCGCGTCGAACTCCGGGAGTCCGGGGTGTTCGACGCAGATGCGGTGCCGGAATAGCTTCGTTAGTGCGTGACGCATCCAATGCCGTTTAGAAATTTCATTCGTTTCATGAAATGCCAGCAACTTAAATATATCACGTAAAGTACAAGTATTTATTTAAAACATATACGGGGAAAACAACCATAATCAAAATCTAACAATAACGCAACTAACCGACCAAAACGTGGTGTTCAATGTAAGAGAATTTAACATGTAGTTTACCGAAGACGTCCTTTCTGTGTGTTCACGTCCGTTATTTTCGATCCATCCTAGTAAATATAATAATTATTGTGGAGGGTAGGAAGCGTGATCCTCTAGTTAAGGTTTCCATCGTTACTGGAGTCCGCAACATCGAGGCAGTTGTCTGGAGACGCGGTCAATCAGTGATGAGCGAGCAGGATGTTGACGATGTTGCGTTTCTTACAGGTACAAATTACGCACAAATCACATACTCGATCTGTCAGTCATCCACAATTATTCATAACCCCTGTGACTCAGGCGGTGTTGCAGGCACTGAGAGTCCTGCCGGACCCACCAAGAAAAGCCTGTACGAAAATAATGGAGTCGCTGCCTGCTCACAAAAAAGAGCACTTTTCATCGCCACCATCGTCTTTGCTCTTTTATTTACCATCTCTGCAATCATCGCATACACCGGCCCACAAAGCGGTAAAACATCCCCCACCCCCCACTTAATATCCTTAAACCCCTAAAAAAAAAAATCACACCTTCTTGCAGATTGCACGTGTGCTGGAGAAAAACCGCTTAATTACGTCGACGAAGACTGGAACGTGACGAAAACGTTCGTCCCTCGCGCCACCAATGGCCAAGTCTTTCCCTGGAACAACATCCGTCTTCCCCCATTCGTTAAACCCACGCGTTACAACATCACCATTCATCCCAACCTCACCACTCTCGAAGTGAAGGGTAATTTATATCCCTTAATTGCTTCGCTTTCGTCTCTTTAAATTGCATTTTTAGGTCAAGTTTCCATCGAGTTTCACGTCGAGAAGGATACCAATTTCATCGTCCTCCACAGCAAGAATTTAACCATTCAGGATAAGGTAACCCTTTACTATTTATAAACATCCCACAATAGTAATTATTTAAACATATGCGTGATTATAAATCGTACGGTACACGCAATTCTTTTTGTTCTTACAAATCGATAAAACGCACAAAAGCAGATTTTATATATAAAAAAATATCACCAAAAACAAGTTTCTGTATATGTATAAATATTATATTACCTCATCTCATACATTCATTTTATTATGACTGGCAAAAGTAGATGCGAATAAAGAATAAGAATCAGAAATAAGTGGCGGAAACGGTGGAGGCGCCGGCGAATATTTTTAAATCTTCCAATAAATTTAAAACAAATTAATTTCACAGTAATATCAAAAGAGAATCTTATCCTTGCGCTTTCTTCTAGTATCCTGTTACATGCCACAGAATTGAACCCGTGTTTCTGGGGCTTGATCCCAGAAATTGCCAAAACAAATCGAAACGAAAAAAAAATATATATATACAGGATGTCCACCGAGTGCCGCGGTCTTCTCTACCGTCTAAAGTATACAAGATAGAAAAGAATTAATTCAAACAAGCTGAGGTGTAACTGAGTCAGCTGTATTTTCAAAAATTATTTTTGGCTACGCAAGGTGTTCAGTAACTGAGAGCCATACCAAAGTTATATTATTTTAAATGGAACAGCCAGTATATTTTTACATATTTCGAAAGTACGCATAACGAGTAGGTAATAACCAAAAATTTCGGAAGTTTTATTTAAGACTTTTTAAGATATTAATGATTGTGTATAAAAAATTGCTATACTTTGAGCTCTTACAGTTTGATTATTTGTTTTTCCTTTAATGGAACACTCGGTGTATTTATGCATATTTGGATTCTAAATTGAATTCTAGTGCTGAATTTTGCTGTATTTTTTTATTATGTTTTGTGTGATGGTAGTGCTCACGCTTAATATACTGCTTTACATATTATTATTATTATTATATTGTCTAAATAATGTATATACAGGGTGTTAATAAAAAACCTGTGCAACGTTTGGCAGGTGATAGTTGGGATCAAAACAAGAAAAAAAAACTAATAAACCCATGTCCAATACTCAATATTCAATACAGGGTGGGTGAATCAACAGTTTAATTGTCGAAATATTCGTATTTAATGTCAGTATTCAATTTTCTACAATTAAAAGCTATAAAGTTGTGTAAAACTTACGGATAAAATTTGAAGACGCTTGCCTTCTCTGAGCTTTGTTGCTTAAAAAAGCTCAGAAAAATAAATTTTGCAAGAAGTTTTATGGAATATTTAAGTTACGGGGCAAAAAAATTAAGGTATTATCATATAGAAAATATTTTAAGAACAGACTGAACCATGTTTAGGTATACTGGAAAAAATATTAAATAAAAATTCAAAAAGGTCAGAGAAACAAAAGAAAATGTTTTAAAGACATTCAGAATAGTCTACTTTTTCACATTTTCATTTTTCAAATTTTGTAAGAAAATATTTCCAATGGTTTTATGCAACTGCATTTTCTTTTTAATTTAAATAATAATTGCTTTCTTAATAAATTCATTTTTTCTTGAGCTTTTACAAATAACCATTTTTTTTTTTTTCAAAAAACGACTTTTGACACTTTGTACCTTCGAGCATTTTGAAACGCACCTAACAGAACTTATAATATAAAAACAAATGAAAACGTGTCACCAGATTTTAATTTGGGATCCAAATATCTACAGGTTTTTTTTTCTAAATTTTGCATCCCATCTAGAGGGTTTATTTTAGGAGCTAGAGAAAAACTTTGTATACAAAAGATGTAGGGTTTTCTGTTTATTATCTTCTAGAGTTATCATAAGAAACAAAAGCGCATCGCAAATTAGAGCAAAAAATACAATTTTTGTTTTTTTTTTTAAATAGAATATAAAAAGATAATAGGTATAAAACGCTACAACTTTTGTATTTATAGTTTTTCGCTAGCTCCTAAAATAAACCCTCTAGATAGGGTACAAAATATTAAAAAAAAAACCTGTACAAATATACAGGGTGTTCCGTTTAGAAAACAAAAACACAATATCAGTTTGTATCTCGGTTATGCGATGTGCATTTATTTTTCTGTAAACATCAGTGAAACCTTTGATTTATTTTGTATGAGTTTTGTAATGGATAGTTTAAACAGCGACATCCTACGATCGCTTTTGGACCTAACATTGCATTAGGATTGACAAATTACAGCCAGTTTGCTACATAATAAGTTATCCCATGCAAGACGGCCATGCTTGCTGTCAAAGCATAAAGAAAAGCGATTTGCAACAATTTTTTTTTTGTAAGTTTTATATTAAATATATCTTTCTAAGTTAAAAAATAAAAAAAAAGTTAAAGCGGATGGGGATTTTCGCGTAGTCACCCTGTACCTGCGCTCTTTCTATTTTTAACCGAGCGATTTTCCAAGTTAACCAATCCATCATGTATAGGGTGTCTGGAAAATAACACCAGTGCTTGTGGAATTCGATTTACAGTTGCAACCTTAATTCATATGGCACCGAATCCCGCAAGCACGGGTGTTACTTTCGAGACACGCTATAGATTTGGTTTGCTTTGGTTAAATTGGAAAGTTGTTCAGATATAAATAAAAGAGCTTTTGCTTTATGCGATCTGTACAGTTTTAAAAAGCTATTATTAAAAGCTGTTTGTATGTACAGTTGCAAACTTAATTTATGTCGTAAGAAGAAGAAAGAGTAGATATTTACGTGAAATAAAATTGCCATATTACTTTTATAGATTGAAATTAAAGTCTGCACACAAACTTTTTTTTTTTAATTTTGTAATAACTGTTGGAATTGTATTTTAGATGATCCTAGATAGAAAAGGTCAACACTTGAAAATAATGAAGGTGCTGGAGTACCTCGGCGCCCAGCAATTGTATATAGAAATTAAGGAGAAATTCAGAAAGCGCAACAATTACACTTTAGTCTTAAGATACACTTCCAAATTGGGTCGTGATTTCGAAGGATTTTACATTTCCAGTTACATAAATAACGAAGGCGAGCGTAGGTAATTAACCGATCATTTTAGCGTTCTTTTGCACTGATTGTGAGTGGAGGAGTGCGATGGTATCAGAATGTGATTTAGGTGGGAAAGAAGTAAAATCGATTCTTTCTAAAAAGGAGGGAAGGAAAGAAGTGAATGGATTGATTTAGAGAGGGCGATTGGAATGTGATTCTTCATTGATTAATTCGCAATTTTATGCTTTCAGGTACTTGGCGACTACCCATTTCGAACCGACTTACGCCCGTTCTGCCTTTCCATGTTTCGACGAACCCCAGTTCAAAGCAAAATTTAAAATGTCTATTTTTAGAGATAGATTTCATATTGCTTTGTTCAATATGCCCGTTGTTACTACGGAAGATGTTGGATTTTATATGGGGACAGGTCTTGTAAGTTTTTGTCTTTTTTTTTTGATTTGGGGAGAGGCCCATCGTTATTTTTTTTTAACCGTGGTTTTTCAGTTGCGTGATGACTTTCAAGAGTCGGTGGAAATGAGCACTTATTTGGTAGCGTTCATTATATGCGATTACACTCACTTAAATAAACAAACAGCGAAAGGCATTTCAGTTTCTGTGTACACACCTCCACCCTTTATATCACAGGCAACTTTTGCTCTCGATGCTGCGACGCATATAATGGATTTTTTTCAGGATTTTTTCATGGTTGAATATCCACTACCAAAACAAGGTAAAAGAAATTTTCATAATTAAAATAAAACCCCCTGTTATTTTCTTGTCCTTAAAAAAACATAGCGTGAGATGCGGGCTATTGTATTTCGGGGGTTGGCAGCACAGTGAATGAGAGAATAAGAAACAGTTTTATTGATCCTCTTACAGAGAGGGAAAACTCAGCGAAGTGAACATTGAATCAGAAGAGCTTTTAGTTATTTTGCTCTTAAAGCACGTTAATTAATGTGTTAATAACTGAAGATAATTTCTAATTAAACGCAGGTTTTAACAAAAATTTATTTCATTTTCAGCGGAATATAAATTAATTAAAAAAAAAGCACTTTCACAGATGTTCTCTTTTCTTTTTCTTTTATACCACCCGGCGATTTATCAAGGCGAAACAAATATGGGTTATTAGTACTCAAGCATCAACTTAACGAATGAGCAAAACCTGTATAAATTATTCCCCAAAGAAATTTGATTAAAACTGGTAAATTGTTAGACACTTGATTTACTTCGTCCTTCCTGCCACTGCGAGTCCTGCGAGCTTAGGTCGCGTTTATTAAGAGAAGCGAAAGCGCACGAACGTAAATGGTCGTGTTTCGGGTTGGTTCTCATTGGAGCGCCGATTATTGATGGTGCGGGTTCGTTCTTTAATGTTCGGATTATCAATTTTCTTTTTTAATTCCGTATTTACACCTTCTCGAACCGTCGTTTAAATTTAAAGGAAATTGCATGGTTAGATTAAATGCAAAAACGCGTTTTATTTCACGGGGATCTATCTTCTGCATTTCTAATAACCATAAATAATTTCGATTCCCACATGTAACCCACCAAAAGAAAGAATGAATGATTTATGGTACTGCAACTTTTCTTCGTTTTTCTTTCGCGAACGCCATTTTCTGCATAAATAAAAGATCAACTGAATATTTTTGAATAAAATTACAACATATTCTTTTTCTTTTTTTTTAAGTGAAACAACTCTTTAATAAACTGTGTACCTCAACTGGTAATTCACGTCGACAATATAAAAGCAAATCAGGTTTTTAGTTTTAAACTTAGTTTTCATATTTTACAAGTAAATCGTGCCCGGAAGTTCAAATATTGTAATTGAAAAAGATAAGGTTTGAAGAAGTATCGGATAAAGTTTTAAACGAGGTCGAGCGGTTTCTAAAGTACGAGTAATGACATACGATAAATAAAAGAACGATTTTATTTACATATATAGGTTGTTAGTCTTCGTGGTTCTTCGTTTTAAAAGAAAGGTTCCTTATGTAGTACAAATAACATTTTAGCTCTGGTCGTATTGATTAAAAGGTACGTGTTGGAAAATGTTAAAATCATAAGAAAGAAAATTGGTCTCAATGGTCGATTTTTTTTTAATATAAATAGTTTTGTTTCTGCTGTAGATTTAATAGTAATCCCAGATTTTACCACCGGAGCTATGGAGAATTGGGGTTTGATAACTTACAGAGATACGGCGATTTTGTATGATCCGATTCAGACATCAACTACAGCACATCAGTGGGTTGCTATAGTTATTGCCCACGAATTGGCGCACCAGGTATATACAGAACATTAATAAATACGTTTCCCTTTTCGATCCCTTCCTCATTTAAATAAGGGTTCTTTCCGACCTTATTTAAATCGCGCCCGCTTCGCACCGATAGTTTTCCTCCTTAATATCAAGTATTGCAGTGGTTCGGAAACTTAGTAACAATGAAATGGTGGAACGACTTGTGGTTAAATGAAGGATTTGCGAGCTTTCTGGAATACATGGGAGTTGATAGTTTGTTTCCCGAATGGCGAATGATGGAGCAATTTATTTTGGATAAAACACAACCGGCTTTAGCATTGGATGCCCTAATTAGTAGCCATCCCATTTCCGTTGCAGTTCACGATCCCTCAGAAATAGAAGCTATTTTTGATACTATATCTTACAGCAAGGTACATTCGTGTCGATGATTTTATGTTTGACTTGGTTGCTTCGTTTTATAGGGTGCCTCAATTTTACACATGCTCGGTAAATTCCTCCAACAGGAAAACTTACAAAACGGCCTTAATGATTATTTAAACACGTACAAATTTGGAAACGCCGATACAAAAGAACTGTGGAATGTCTTGAGCCGCAACACGAACCAATCACTGGAAGTTAAGGTCAGATTTAATATACAGTGTGTTAGTATTGTCTCGTGCAGTTGGAGTTACATCCGACTTTGTAATATGCAATAATGTGTACGTAATGTGACCGCATCCGTTATTGTTCCCGCAGTTAATTAACCTAATTAATTAATTCGCAGTTCCTCAGATTTGCATAATATAACTTCCTGACTTCACCTTTGGAAATTAAATTTGCCTCGCTTCGAACTTGCCACAAATTAGATTATTTATAATATTAAGTAATCCAATAACCCGGAACTTTTTCTTCTTTTTTAATTAAAATGCCATGGGACGTAAAAAGTTGTAAGCAAACTATTGAATACAGCGTTTAGATAATAATAAATTAATAAATCCAGCGGAACGTATAATTACATGGTCATTAATCAAAAAGTTATCAATGCGCGGCGTACTCCAGGATATGGCAACACGTGTCCCCGTTTCGAAAATATGTTAACAATTCATAGTTTTGTATCAGGCCGCACAAGTGAATTTTATCGTCAATGGATGACATAAAATTTATATCAAACCCCCCCGATAACGGCGATAACTCTTTTGTTAAAACTGATCTCGCATAAAACATTATCAAACCGTTGCGGAAGCCAAATTAAAATCACTGCAGGGAAACCCGCCGCTGTTTATCGATTCACTTATTCAAATCAAGCATTTTTTAACTTATTTTATTAATTCATCAATTCATTCATTCATTCAAGAAAGTCAAGTTTCAAATTCTGTTCTGTATCTAGTAGATATGTAACAGTGAAAGTGATATTCTAGACCATAATGGATACATGGACTCAACAAATGGGTTTTCCCTTAATAACGATAAGACGTGAAGAAAATGAAATAATCGCAAGTCAAGAGAGATTTTTGTTGACAACGGAGAATACAAACAGTTCGGCGAGGAATACGCCCAAGTCCAAGTACGATTATAAATGGTACGTGCCCTTAACGTATTTCACCGATAACGACACCGAAACAGTTTATAACATTTGGATGAACTTGACAGACGGTAAGGGAGATTGATTTTTACCGGCACGTCCGCTTTGGCTTGAAGAAATATTTTCCAGTTCGATTCGAAATTGATCCGGACGTAAAGTGGATCAAAGTGAACGTAAAGCAGACAGGTTTCTACAGAGTCATGTACGACGATATAATGTGGATGGAAATTATAGAAACCCTGCGGAAAAATCACAGTATTTTCAATTCCGCCGACCGTGCTAATTTAATTGATGACGCATTCACTTTGTGCAGGTATTCCGAGTTTGAGCAAGCCACCCCCTTCGTCTGGATTATTTATCTTTGGTTTGGTTTCCAGGGCCGGTCTGTTAAATGCTAGTATTCCGTTAGATTTGTCTTTGTATCTTATTAATGAAAGGGATTACGTTCCTTGGGCGACGGCCATAGAACATTTTCAGTCTTGGAGCAGGAGATTATCTGAATCTTTGGCGTACAAACTTTTCCTCCAGTACATGCGAAAATTATTAACACCTGTTACGAAATACGTTGGATGGAACGAAACTGGTTCACATCTCGATAAGTAAGTAACAAGCATGCTTGTTTTGTAGTAAATTTAATTAGAGTAAAGCTGTTCGCATGGGGGATGAAGCAATTTAATTTCATAGGAAAAACGAAACTAAAAATATACATCGTCGGTTATGCGAAAATATCGCTTAGAAATTCCTCTGACATTCCAATGAATTCCTCAGTTAGCGTGCATGTATCGCATTTTCATTTTACGTGCTTCCTTACAACTCTATGTATATATAACAAAAAGGAAGTTGCATGGCAATCCTTCGGGTATTACAAAACACCAACGTATTATTTGAACATGTTTGCTTACACAAAGTGCAAATTCCTTTTTCCCCTTCTGAAACAAACGCCAAACATGTACACGCGTCAGAAAAGTAAAGACGAACTAATTCCAGTCCGTTTCGATTGATGATTTCCGAAAGTATAAAACACATAACGCGATGAATAATTTATATTCTCGCCGAAATGTATTCGAATTGCGAAACTCCAACTTAAAAAGACATTTACAACTTTTCCACCGCGTCGCAAGAGATTTTTATTTAGTTTTGATATCAAGCGGAAACTACACGGGTCCTCAATTTTACAACGCCAAACCCGAAACAATACGGTTTAATTTCATTTGGTATTCAGAAATTGTCTGCGATTGTGATTGTCAAGTTAAATAAATCTCCGGGGTTTTTCACAGCTCTGGATTTTCATAATAAAATTCCGGAAACTTCGTTTCCGTTACCATCAAAATTAATTTCATCGTTCGATGAAAAATTATAATGAACGTATTTGATGGAATGACATTCCAGGAAAATCGTACCCGACCATTAATTAGCAACATGGATTTTATTTTTTAAGCAAGACTGATAAAATAAAAAAAAAAGAATTCACTATTTCACCATCCGATACAAACAAAAACTGCCAGTTCGAGATTTTTATTTCAATACAGTTTTGAATGCCAATGTAAGTTTCACTTCATCATCAGGATGATGCACTTAATTTCTTTTTGTATAAAAGCAAAGGGCGATTTTTTTCTGCTTGTTTTTGATATTGAAGTTTCACCCTTGTCAAGGTTTTTAAGCAAAGTTATTGAGTTCTTGCTTTGATTTTAAAGTGCAAAGATGTGAATGAAGGAAATTTCCTGCATTCGCCATTCACTGGCTTTCCAATCATTCTATTCCTTTTCCTTTGGAATCGAACCCCCCTCCGAGCATCAAGATTAATATTTTTTTTTTACAAAGATAATCTTTCACCCCGGGAAAAAGGAAGCGGAAGCAGAGATTATGTCGGTTCTTCATTTTGCCTCCTCCTCCTCCCCGAAATAAATATTGCGACGTTTTAATCGAAGTGAATTAATATCGATAATTGATTCCGTGAAAGCGTTTCCCCGACGCGACGTTCTTTAAATATTCCGTTATGCGTCGCAGCTGTGGATAAATTAAATGCAGATTAACACTTCGCATTCGCAAAATCAATTTTGCTTGGGGGCGGTTAGTTTCAGTTTCGGTTTCCCCCCCTAATCTGCGAGGTATTTCGTAAAATTAACTTCACCGTGTGTGTGGAAAACACTGATTGGTTTTCGCAGTATTTAAAATTCGTCCTGCTGTTTACCCAAAAAAAAAAAAAAATAACAAATCGATTTTCAATGTTCATTTGCATACAATCGCGGAAAAATGGATTTCCCCAGGTGAAATTGGACCGGACTTCGTCTCCGCGTGATGATAAAAACCAATTCACGGTTTTCGCCACCTCCGTTGGTTTTATTTTAAAATCGATAGCGGTTTAATAGCGAGTAACTCGCCGGAGTGTCCAACTAATTTAATTACAGTACGCCGCACGTACCAAGATAAATTAATAATGAGTCAAGTTACTGACGTATTTTTCGAAGAGGAAATATTAATGGGGTTCGTATGTTGCACAAACAATAAATTTTCCACCCCTGCATTTCACATTTTTTTTCCAGAAATTTTAATTTAAAACCCACCTTGATAAAAATCTAAATTGAATAAATTTTTTAGTTACTTAAAATTCTATTCAAATCAAACACAAACATGAGAACTTAATCGAGCGAAGAATGCATTTATTGAAATTAATAAAAGTAACGAACGTCCGTCCAAATTTAAACAGACGTAATCTATCAGATAATTTCCGAAGACAATCCTCCACCAAAGAATGGAGCTTTTCTAATAAAAATCGATATTAATATTTTCAGAGCATATCTCCGACATAATATCTGCAAAGTAACAATCCAATTACGATGGAATAAAAGAATTCGTACGTCGGCTACGAGGAATGTAAATTTCCGCTAATGATGTAGATGTTGAAAGAAAATGTTAAAACTAAGAAATTTAAAGTGTCGTTTCTACCGAACGCGAGCACTTTTCCAATAAGAGCTTTCCTAGCTTTCCCACCTACCTAACATATTTCAGGAACCGAAACTTTTACAATTCAAAAAATTAGTATCATATTATGATCATTACATCTAAGTGTTCGTGTCCATATTTTTCAAGTTAAGTGAAATGAGAGAGCAGCCAATTATTAACCCTTAAGTCACATCTTCCCTTTTCCTTTGATTTTCAACTGCTCAATAAGCACTTCTATATGTAGCCGAACGAAACAAACGCTTAACATAACCATTTGTCAGCAGGGATGTACCAGCTTCTTCGAAAAGGTTAAGGTTAAGGTTTCGGTTTTAATTTTAAGCCGTTTTAGTTAGGTTTCCTGTCGGTTTTTAGATTTCTTTTTTTAGATTTTCAAGGGGTGCAGTCTTCAAAAAAAGCCAGAGAAGTAAATACATTATAACTTCAGAACGGGACTTGGTACATGTGCCGGTGGAAGGGATGAGTAGGAGCGGGCGGTCACGCCTTCGTGTCCTGCGTTGATTTAAATCACAGTTCTAGTATATTCAAATCAACGCAGGACGCGATTGCCCGCTCCTACCTACTCCTCCCTCTCACCAATACATGCACCAAATCCCGTTCTTTAATTATAACAAAATAAACCTTATATTTTTTCAACACAAACATAAAATTCTGACTTTTTTTTAAATAAATACTAATATCCTTTGCGTTCGAAATTATCTGAAAAAGCATTCAAATAAAATTTGCATTTATAAATGAATCTGTGAACATTTAAACATGCCATTATTTCTAATCATTACATCTTTCATTTTTTTAACCCATGATAGTTCAGTCAGAATGAATTCAGATTATTAAAAATCTGCATAAACTAATAATTTTTAATCTTTTACTTATGTTAGACGAAGTTTGGTTGATGTCAATTGGATTGGAACCTTGAGATTTGTTTAACTAAACTTAAATCCACGTATAAATTTTATCATTTTTTAAACTATTTTTAAGTGGACCTTGAGATTTACTGAAGTTCATTTTAATTTGTATTAAATTTTTTTACTTTGATTGGAGTTAGGTTGGGTTGACGTCGAAATTTCTTTTCATTAAACGTTTTTTTAAATTTTTTTACTTTTAATTTTTTGCATTTTAAATTATTTGCTTCAATTGAATAAAGTTAGGTTGAATTCAGGTCAGTTGAGATGGGCTGACCTTCAGATTTGTTGAGCTTCATTTTTACGTTCTTTTTTACTTTTAACATCATTTCTTTAATTGTTTTTTGATTTTAACTTTTTTGCTTGGGTCGAATAGAATGCAGTTCAGCTGTTGGGTCGAGTTTGGTTGACCTTGATGTCGAATTTTTTTTTATTAAACATTTTTTGAAACTTTTTACTTTTAATTTTTTGCATTTTAAATTTTTTGCTTCAGTTAAGAATTCAAGTCAGTTGAGGTGGGTGGGTTGACTTTGAGACTTCATTTTCACATTCACATTCTCTTTTTATTTTTAACATATTTTTTTTTATTGTTTTTTGATTTTAATTTTTTTGCTTGGGTTAAATTTTTTACTTCAATTGAATACAGTTAGGTTGAATTCAGGTCAGTTGAGGTAGGCTGACCTTGAGATTTGTTGAGCTTCATTTTTACATTCTCTTTTTACTTTTAACATCATTTTTTAAATTGCTTTTTTGATTTTAATTTTTTTGCTTTGGTCGAATAGAATGCAGTTCAGCTATTGGGTCGAGTTTGGTTGACCTTGACAAAGGTAGAATCTCGCTGTAAACTCTTTTTTAAATTTTTTATTTTAAATTTTTTGTATTTTAAATTTTTGTTTCAATTGAATACTTAGGTTGAATTCAGGTTAGTTGAGTCGGGTTGACCTTGAGATTTGCTGAGCTTCACGTTCACATTCATTTTTTTACTTTTAACATCATTTTTTTAAATTGTTTTTTGATTTTAATTTATTTGATTGGGTCGAGTAGAATGGAGTTCGGCTGTTGGGGCGAGTTCGGTTGACCTTGACAATGGTCGAATCTTGCTTTAATCGATTTTGTACTTTCAATTTTTTGCATTTTAAATTTCTTGCTTCAATTAAATACAGTTAGGTTGAATTCAGGTAAGTTCAGTTGGGTTGACCTTTGGTGATTTGTTGAGCTTCATTTTCACATTTTTTTTTAGTTTAATATTTTTTACTTGGGAGCGGGGGGATATGTCAACCAAGCCAATTTAAAGGGCCGATCTCTCCCCCGGGGCCCCGCGACTATTAAGGCCGCCTCTGATGTTATCATAATATCGAAATTAACCGAAAAATAAATAAAGGTTTCGATTTCGATTAAAGTTACTTCAGACGTTTTAATTTCGGTTTGGGTTACGGTTAAGCTTCGAGAAAATCTTCGGTTCTTAATAGGTTTTGGTTTTTTTACGTTTACGGTGTACACGTTTGTTTGTCGAAGGAGAATGAATAAACGAAATCGACGCGACGCTGCAATTTTTGTCTGATTTCAAATCTTATTACCTGAAAAGTTTTCGCTGGCGTTATGAAAGACACTAACCGAAAAGTTTCGAAGTTATGCCGTGTGAGAGGTGGAAATTCTGATGAAATTGAAATCATTCCGATCGTAAGAATATGTCGTCAGTTCTGATTAACTTTTGAACGACTATTTTTTTTTATTAATCCAAAACAAATTTAAATTCGTAAAGAGAGGAAATTATCAAGGAATTTAAACTAACTTTTTTTTAGGGGGGGTTTTATGAATTGAAAGCGATTGCCAAACTTGTGTTTTTATTTTTTTATGTAGTGGAAGTCGACGTTTTGATTTTTATTTAAGAAAAAGGGATGTGATTCGAATGTTGCGGTTTGAATTTAAATGAGGGGGGGTAATATAAGTTAACATCGTACAAAAGCAGTTAAAGTTTATAACGACTCCTATCACCTCGTGCGTTTTGCTTATCGGTATAGTAAAACTGGCCGTTGCCAAAGCACTCGGCGAATACTCCAAAGCAATGTTTGCGCTAATCGATCGAGAAATGCAGCTACTGATTATCCTGGTAATAGCACTTAAGGTGATCACGGGCGTTTATTAGAAACTTAGAATGACTTTGCCTGCTATAGTTTTATCTGCAGTGATAAAAGTAAGACGTTCTTCTGCAGCTAGTCGTAAAGAAACGTGCTTGGTTAATTTAAAAATTGGGACCGCCTGCGCCTTCGGTGGTTTGGAATATGTAATTGAAAGAATCGGAATTTTTTTTTTTTTTTTGCTTGTAGATTAATGCGAACAGACGTTCTGTCGACCGCCGTATTGTGTGAATTGAATGAAACGGTGTCGCATGCAAGGACGATGTTCCAGAATTGGATGACCAAAAACGAATCGATACCGCCAGATCTGAAAGAGGTTGTGTATTCAGCGGGTATTAAATATGGAGGTTTAACGGAATGGCAGCACTGCTGGAGCGTTTACAATTCCACGAGCGTGCCGAGCGAAAGAAAATTACTTTTAAAAGCTTTGGGTTCCGCATCTGATCCTTGGCTGTTGCAGAGGTATCATGTTTCGAATCCATTAAACAAAGGTATATTAGGTGGCATTATTTGATTTCAGGTATCTCCTCGAAACCCTTAATCGTAACATGGTAAAACCGCAGGATGTAAAAATCGTGTTGGCGGTCGTCGCGGCGAATCCTGAAGGACGTCTTTTAGCCTGGAGGCATCTCAAAGCGTATTGGCCTACGATGCAAGCCCTCTTTGGTAACGCCACTTTCATGATGGGTGGTCTCATATCAGCCGTTACTGCACATTTATCTACCCCTTACGACTATTACGAGGTAATTTCTATATTTTTATTTACTGTAAACGCAGTATTTCTTTCACGGTTGAAAAATTACACCACCTCAAGCCGAAAACTTTTTAAATGTTTTCCAACTTATTTTTTCTTCTACTCCTGGAAATAGAAATAAAGCTTGATATAAATTGCAATATCAAAACTGACTGTACTATGACTGTGATGTATTAAACATAAAGGAATTCTATAATAATGATTTCCGTCATAATTTACGTTTTCACGTAGTTGACGGGTATTACATCACCAGCCGAGCGTGGAAGTATATTCAGAAAAGGTGAATTTGAATTTGACACTATGGGAACACACGGAAACAATTACGTTGCACGCTGTTGCATTAAGTCAATTAGTTTCGGTAATCCAAGCAGAAGCTTAACGTGCGTAATTACTGTTTACCCATGGAATTGCATTTGCGTGTCTTGGCTTTAGCTGTAACAACCAAAAAAAAAATTCTTTTGGGGATTATTAAAAATACCTTTTGACATGATGTCCAAAAATTTGAATTTGCATTGTGTTTGAGTTTCCCGATCAAATTAAAAAACGTACGGTTCCCCCTTCGGCCGTCGTTTCATAAAAAAAAAGAGCAATCCCACTGGAATAATAAACGCAACCCTTTAATTAATATTACATTAAGTTGTGTTGACGAAATGTTTTAGGTTTCCACTTACTTCAACGGAATGAACGTTGGATCTGCTACGAGGGCGTTAGAACAAAGTTTGGAAACCATAAAGCTCAATATTAATTGGGTATCCCAAAACGAAGCTGAGATTTATACATGGCTACGCAATTATGTTAAGTAGTGTCGAAGCAGGAAAACAAGAAAAAAATAAAAGGAAATTTTTAGTCTTAATTGTGATGTTTTAATCGTTATGATATTTTTGTACTTGTTTTAGACTTATGTGATCTAATCCTACAACTAGTAAACGTGCTAACTCTGTATGATAAATGGTTTGTCGATGTCGATATTGTAAAACTTAATATTTATTTTTGTATTTTAGACATAACTTTTCCAAAATATCTTGCTATACATATGAGTAAATATTTGTCTACTTCATAGGTATAGACGTAAGTTAGTTTTGACATGGCCATTATTAAACCTGAAAAGAAATTTTTATACGTACAGTCTATTGTATTTTTATGAAAAACTCAACATACTGTATTAATGTCAATAAAAATAGCAAAAATTATTTCGCTGTTTCATATATTATATCCTTCACCATCACTTTAAACCACAGTCACAAATAAACGAGCAACACATCAATCATATTGCTCAGAAACACCAGCTGAATCGACAACGTCCAGAAAATATACTTTAAAATATCTTCACGCAAGGACAACATTTATAAGTAAGTATATCCAAAAGAAATAAAAATAAAATTGATCGAGGTTACTTTCTATTATAGTAATTAGCATTTCGAGGGATAGGTTTTTGACCTTGACATATTAAATCTGTAGACAAAAAAGCTGAAACCGTCCGAATTTTAGTGCATATATCGATTTATAAAACAGAGTTCATCGGCATCACATCCAATTTATATTCAGGGAATAACCCGGTGTTAATCGACTAATATAGGATACAAGTTTTGCGGACAGTTTAGAGGATGCCGCCCCTGTCACTGATAATAACGTTTGTAACGTGACGGACTATTTTGATTTGGTTGTTTTATAAAAAAAGAAAGCGAAATTGAATAAAATAGGACGTTTGTGACTGGTTAGAAGGAGAGGAAAAAAAAGGGGGAACATCCTTGTCCTTTTAAAGAATTTATCTACCCCCAGTGATGCGTCAATCTTCCCTTAAATTGTATTGAGTTATACCCGCACGCAGTCGTTGAATCAAAGAGTAGATTTATTACAAACATAAAAAGAAAAGTGTCAGGGCTATTGGGGTGTAAGCAGGGCTTATTAGAAAATTTTGACCTTACAGTAAAAACTAGCGGAAGTTATAACGTCGAGAGAGGAAAGCGTAATGGCAAACAAACCAAATGTCACGCATTTCATCCCCGGCGACCGTTCAACCCCTACCATTACGATTTGACTCCGATGGAAAATGAAAATGTGCTAGTGCAAATTTGCTTTCCATTATAACGGAAAGAATTAAATTTTCCAAGGTTTATAGGGCAAGTTAAAATTCCACCGCAAAAAAGTTTACATCCATTTCCATTTCCGCTACGAAAATTAAATCCACACTCCAAATTTTATAATATCATTTCACTTTAATACAGGTTGAGGTCGTTACAAAAAGGGAAATGAGAACAAGATTTTTAAAACTAAAATGTTTACCCCCATATCGCCTACAATCACACTTCTGCATACGACGATGTTGACTTATGCAGCACAAATATTTATTCACCCGATGCCAGCCTTCGACGTTAAAATAATTTTATCGGTTCAATTTTACCACAGGAAATTTTTAGGTTAAACTTAAAGGATTGATTGTAAAGGGCAGACTATTTTTAAAAATAATAAAATAAAGGCCCATTTTATGGTTAATTCTTGACAAGACTTTTTATATATAAAAGAAAAAATTGAAAGAGCAGCTTTGGTTTGGAAATTTATTTTAGTTTTGGGATCTGTAAGCCGTAAGCAGAAAAATGATTTATGCTGACATGTTGCGAAGGGAGAGAGAGCGCCTTCCCACACTTGACTGCTAATACCCATTTGTTTTAATGAGCAACGTCCTTAAAAAACGTCCGTTAGGTTATAAAATATGAAATTTTATAGTTTCCGCCGCTGATTAAATGAAATGGAATGAAATGAAATGAAATGAAATTAAAAAAAATAGTTTTTTCCTTCCTAATCAATCGTTTAATATTCGCTGACGTTGAGGTTTTAACGACGTGTGCGGTTCTTCTAATATCCGCGTTCAGAAGGAAAGGGTTGCACGTTCAAACCCTTCGATTGTTATTGATTGGGTGCGTCGAAGGGTTTACTATGTCAGTAATGGTTTCGAGATGACATTGATTGAGGTCTGCGACAGTAGTTATAGTTGAACGTAAGATTTTGATGGACAGGTTTTACTGGGGAAAACTTACTTCAGGCGTTTTACTAGCGGCATAAAACATATACATGAATTTTATGCAAACATAAAACTTTAAATTTCATAATTTCCTTAGAGTTTAAAAGAACAGTTTCTTTCCCGCCGATTTTAATTAAACCCAAACGGAACTAATTTATTTTCCACGCCACGAGAAAATAATTAACATTTTAAGAGGCAAACGAGTTACTACTCAAACGCAATATCCATTTTTGCTACTAACGACATTTGTTGTTCTCATTCATTGTCAGTGGAAAACCTTTATATTTATATTTAAGGGAGGCCAATAAAAAGGATTCGGCGCAAATGATAGGGGGAGGGTAACGCAATCCTACAAAGTACAACATAATCCTCGTTTCGTGGCATAGGTGGCATTACTTGTTTTATGTTTTATGTTTCTCATTTATTTTTGCGTGATAAATACAAACACAAAAAATTATGAAAACTTCCACAGATGCACACATATAAAATACATCTAAGTCTTGATTCAACATGACAACATTCTTGCTCCCTCACCAACCAAAAACAAAAATCTGTAAATTTTTAGTTTAGATTTTAAATCTTTTTATCTCAAAGGATCAATGTCATTTAATTTTACTTTTAAACAATTTTTGCTTAAAAAGATCTAAGGCCCGATTTTATAATCGAACTTTAGGATACTTTAATATAAAAGTCACAATCTGATGTATAAATAACTACGTTTTCGCATCGTTTTGGACATGTGATTGTGACTTTAATTTCAAAGTCTCCTTTAGTTCGATTATGAAATCCGGACTAATATTTTCCGCACTTTTATTTTTCTACAATGAGGAACATCATATTGCGGTAAAACTAACGTGCTTATTACGTTAATCCGAAAAAAATCAAGGATAGAAGCTGCAGCATCTGACTTTGTAATTTTGGAGTCAATTTTATTTTTTTTTATATTATTAATTATTACATACTGAGAAAAATTAACAAGGAATAGGAACAGGAACAAGGAAGCTGCTTAAAGAATGGGACAACAAGTAAACGAAGAGAAAACGAAAGTGACGACGTAGACTGACAAAATCTCCAACAAAAAGGGAAAGATAAAAGCAACAAATGATAAAGGAAGGATAAACAGTTTTGAAGAGATAGATCATTAGGGATAGAATTTTATAAAGACCAAATATCAACGAATAGGTGAATACAAAGAAGCCTAATGAAAAGCAACAGATGTTGAGGAAAATACTACAAGAACAACAAGAAAATCTCTAGAAAACTAAAGTCAAAATATACAAGACAGTTATAAGACCCAAAACAATATTTGAAGGGCTGAGAGCAAAAAGTCCCAAAGTGAATGTTTGTAGTTTAGGGAATAATAAACTTAGGGACTTTTGCTCTCAAAAAACGACCATGTTTTAAACGAGACGACTATAAAATACTCACTTCGGGATATTTTAAGACAAATCTGATTCGACTATTCGAAGAGAGTACCAAAAAAATACTACTAGACAGCGCTATAACGCCATGGTCACTAAGGTCACTATAATCAATTCACTTCGTGTTCAGGTAGCAACTTGGTGATTTTTTCTACCTATCCTAGACGCACATTAAACTTAGCTAGGGTTAAAAAGAAGACACAGTCGAAAGTTTTTTAATCAAAGTGACGTTTCACAATTGGCAGTTTGTATTATCACGTAACCTAATACATTTTTGACTAGACAGTCCATGACAGTCGGCCGTCAACTATTACCATCGTAGTAAACAGAATTCCTCAAAACTGTTGCTTTCCTTGTTTCTCTTGCAATATTTGTATTTGTTATTTTTGTTACACAATAAACTCAGCATGGAAATGGGATGGCGTTACCTGAACACGTAAGTTGACATTAATGGTCACAATTTCACGAAAACGTCACTTATGGACTTGCTCTGAGCCCTTCATTTGGAAATGAAGTCTGGACCTTACGTAGGTATAATATGAGAACGAAAAATACTAAGATGGAGGAAAGATGGAAAAGAAGAACAAATAAAGAAATATACAATGAATCAAATGTCGTTGCAATAGTAAAAGGACCAAGATTAAGATGGCTAGGCCTCATAATGAGAATGGCGAACAACAGAATACCGAAGAAACTCGTAGAAAACAACATATGGGGGGAGGGAGGAAGAAGAGGAAGACTTAAAGTGAGATGGAAAGGGCCTCTAAAAGAAAGTAAAATAACAAGAAGTAAAGGAAGAAAAACCAAAACTGGAAGAATGGTAGAACAAGCTATGGGCCTATTAGGGGCCTGAAGAGCTAAGAAATAATTACAAGATGAGGGTCATCGTAGGTTACCATGGAAAAATCAACGTGGTTATTACGTTAATTAACAAAAGTCGAGAAAAGTATTTATTTTTGTTAATAACATATTTTTCTATGCCGTTTGCCTGAATAATTTCGTTTTAGGCACAGTAAAGAATCAACAGATAGTATAGCGCAGGCGTTAGGAACGTGCACGCAATTGCGATAAATATTTTAATGTTATCTCATGCTGAAGAATTAAACACCGTTCTCTCTCGCGCATTGATATTTGAACCCCTCTTTCAGCTGTCGCTCTTGCAACTGATCTCACGCTCTCCTGCACATATCGACATACGGCCGAGTGCTCTTGTGGCGTCACCTAATATATCGTTCACCGTGGTTTTAGGTAAATTTTTATTCAACTTGAATCTTCAAAAAAGTTGTTGAAAATAATGACGTCGTTATAAAAGCCGCAAATGAGTTGCGGGACGACTTGCTTGCAAAAAGACGCTGACGGGAATAAATGATAAATAATAAGGCGTTTCATTTTGAACACACTCATCTTTAGTATTCGAAATGACGTATATGCAATTTAGTTTATAGGAGGCTTCGAATTAAATAGCGTCCTTAATCAATTTGAAAAATATCAAACTTTGGAATGCTTTATGAAAAGCGACGACGAGAAATCAACGAAAACGAAGGCCGTCACATGTAACACACGATATTTCATTAATTTTTTTTTGGTATTAGTTCTAATTGCGTTCTATTAGTAAAAAAAAAACTGCAACGTCAAAATTTTACGAGAAGAATTCGTTCAATTCGTCATACTTTGAGCGATATTTTTCCATTAATGAGTCTGCAATGATACGAGTTTAATAATTACAAAAATATTATTAATTCATGACGCGAGCTTTAGCACGGTCAGGCGCTGCTGCGGGGTGGTCGGCAGCTAAACTAGGTCACTATCCGGTGTGCTGTCCGGAATTTACACAATTGCGTTTACCGTTAATTACACCTCTATGCAACTTGCTTTAAAAACACAAATTCACTTTCCAGAGTAAATTAGCCCCCGCATAATATTTTTAGAAACGCTCGCATTTATTAAAATATGATAATTATCTATTTTTGACAAAACAAATTAAACAAAAAAAAAAAAAAACGTGGATATGAAGAACACGAAAGCAAAAATTTAGTCATTGAGAGTGAATTTAAGTTTCTATCAATAAATTTCGATTAAACATAAAAGTAAGAGGGTGGCTACGTTGCCATGGCAATTCCTTAGCATTAAACGATTTACCCCAAATAAACATCTCACAAGCACTCAATAATAATTTCCTTTTTTATTTCATTCAAAATCGTCAAACATTGTAATATAATTATTAATTACCATCAGCAAGTTATTTTATATTTAAGTAGTAAATTCCTTAACGATTGTAACCGACGTGACCGACGATAACTATAATTGTCGATTTGTTTTGCATGCGAGTAGTTCCGTTTACACTAGAATTAAATTGAGTTGTTGTTTCAGTTAGTAATTCATGGAAATCTGTACGTCGGTGACCCTGTATAATTAGGTTCAAAACAAGTGACTAATTTGTGTTGAAACAATATATCAGCTTTCGGAGTTCAGTCGACACGCAAAAGATTTATCTCATACGTTACGTTACTCTGAAATCAAAGTACAAGGATAACGAAACGTATCTGGTTTACGCTGAAAATTAATTAAAAATCGAGTGGACGTGACGTGACACGATTTACCCTCCCCCCCAGGTGATTCCTTACAAACAAAAAAAAATTAAAAAGTAACTTCGATTAATTTTATTTGGCTCGTCTGGAACAATGTTTGTATGTATTTGTAGGCCAAACCTGAGTATTTGTGTTGGCTGGTACGTACGGATTTTAACGTGGATGTGCGTGAATTGATATTGTAGATTCACAAGTTTACACGTGTACCATAATGTGTGTACGAATTAACGTTTAACAGACATGCTCGAAATCTTTACAAGTTACGACCGGTCGAATGTTCAACGTGAAGCAGATGTGTTTTACATGGGTAATTAACACGCAGAGCCAACAAACATAACTAAGCTCAATCTAAAAGATTTTTTTTTATTTTTTCCTAATTAAATAATATAATAATAAAACAGGAACTTAAATAATAATAAAAACTTTGCAACATAACTCTCCAATTGTATTTAAAATCCGGTCGAGTCCTTGAGGTAATTAATTAGGTCCATCGTAGCGTTGATATAAAATATTCTTTAAAGAAAAATCCTTCTTCTTACTGTGATGTATTTTTGGTCTAGTAATTGACAATGGATACAACCTGGTTAATTATAAGAATAAGCTTATTTGCAAAAAACTGAATTTAACTACGTCATTAGGGGGTGGATATCAAAGAGCAAATGCAGATCCGAATCTCTCGAAAATATAATAACCACTACACTATTTCCGAGCTTTCATTAATTAAAGAACGGATTGAATTTGACGCTAATGTAAGATAATCCTTAGCTTTTACGTGAATAATCCGGGTTCTATGCATCACCCACTAATTTATTTACTGAAAGGACGTGTACGATGCTAAAATATTATTAAAACTCCGGGAAAAAACTAGTGAGTAACAAAAAATATTATTAAACGTACAGGGTGATCAAAATCGATTAACTTCGTTATTATTGGAGCTACGAAGTCGTTCGAATTAGAAAAAATCAACTATTTTTAGTCAGAATTACTTTGATGATAACAAAACAACAGTTGCGCATCGCATTTTCAAAATACCGGAACACCCTATATTTTTTATTGGCAAATGAAAGAACACCAAATTCTAAATACAAATCGCTCTTTACTATTTATCACTTAAATGAATAATAAAGGAGTTATTGCGATATTTGCATTCATCATTTACAAAAAAAAAAATGTCTATAAACGAAGTTGATTCTTGTCTGATGAGAAATGTAAGTAAAAGGTTTTTTTTTTTTAATCTTGGACCGTACAGAATTATGATGGAAAATAGACTCAACGTTTCGCTATAGATTAATAGCTTCGTCAGGAACGAAAAAACTAAATAAACAAGTTGTCAAGAGAAACAGGTCGTCAAGACAAACAAAAACGTAACGTGATTTTAAATTTAAATGCGAGTTGTCCTAACGAAGCTATTAATCCATAGCGAAACGTTGAATGTATTTCCTATCATAATTCTGTCCGGTTCAAGTTAAAAAAAAAAACTTTTTACTTAAAAAAATTACAAATTACAAATCGGACTAATTGTAATAGGGCACTCACAGCAATTTCGACCCTAATTGAAGCCTCTTTAGCCGAAGAGCAGTGCGAGAATTCCACTGTAATCTGACCTATCCGACCTTCTTACGATAGACAGCGCTTAATTGTAAACTTATTACAAACTTGCATGTCAATACAGACACAATTAGTATGTCGTTGCATCATTTTTAAATCAGCTAGTTTCAAGTTGGCTGTATGAGGGTTTTAAGCATCCCTTGTTTGAAAGTAAAAACGAAAACACCATTTTCACAAAACTGTTTAGTGAAAAGTCTTAAGTCTCTGTAAACTTCTTAAACTCACTTGTCCAGGGAGACATTCTTCAAAAGTTTGATGTATTGAGTAACTGTTACAGTTCTGTGAAAAGGTGTTTTCGTTTTTGCGTTTAATTATACTTCAGAAGTGCTCAATACATCAAACTATCCTTTCTTTGGCTATTTCAATGTGATTAAATGTTATCGCAATTACAAATATCACAATAATATCCTTGTTATTCGTCTTAAGGTGAATAGTAATTAATAATAGTACACAATAATGCACAACAACATGAAATTATGTTGTCATGATCGCCTGTTAAAGGTCAAAATTCGGCTTAAGCTTCAGACTTTGCAACTAAGTACTGCCCATGCGTAAGTCGACCAGATTGATCAGATTCGTTGGAGTTCTGCTCTTCTGCGGATGAAGTCTTAATTAGGATCGAAATCGCTATGAGTACCTTACTGCAATTTGGCCGATTTGTAACAAATTTTTTGTAAATGACATTATCGCAATAACTCCTTTATTATTCATTCAAGTGAGAAACAGAAAAGAGCGATTTGTATTCAGAATTTGGTGTTCCTTCATATGCCAATAGAAAATATAGGGCGTTCCATAAAAGTAAACATTACGTGTGCAAATATTTTGAGAATGCGATGCGCAATTGTTTCTTTGATATCGCCGTTGTAATCCTGAGTAAAAATAGTTCATTTTTGCTAATTTAAACGACATCGCAGCTCCAATAATAACGAAATTAGCAATGGTGCGGCAGTAACTTTGATCATCCTGTGTTGTGATTTGAATTTGAACCTGAAAAAATCATATACAGGGTTACAACTAATGGGGATCTTATAAACTATAGGAGGTACAAAGATCGTTGAATCACAAAAAAGTTGCGCCATCTTGGAGCCTACCAAAAATATTCAAACAAATCTTTTCTACCTCCATTCGTTTCTGAAATATCTTCAAAAAAACTGAAAATTCTAATTTTCGAAAATTTCGAATATCTTTGTTTTAAAATAGAATCATGTAATTCGAAATTTTTATATCAAATTCGGTGAGCAATCTAATAGGTCCGAAGAAATAGGTTAGGATTGACAGTTTCGCAGATCTGACTGTCAACTGTCTTTTTTTCTTACGTACGCTACCTTGGGCATTCATACCACATGATAACGAGTGTTCAATTAAAAAAACGGTCTAGATAGCCATGAATTTATTCTGAACGTATAGCGTAGGGTTCTTCATACGGCTGAAGCGTGAAGCGTCACTTGCATTTCTAACCTCACTTTAACTCAACGAAGACATTTCAAAAAGAAACTTTTATTATCGAATGTTTATATTAAGTATAAATATTTAAAAAAAAAATGCAGAAGCAGCTTTCGAGTTTTGTTGGTTAGGCTTAACCGTCAACTTGTCAAAGTTGAAATTTAAATGAAGTTAATCGCGACATGCGTTCCCGACAACAAAAGCCTGCTACAGCCGACTTGACCGTCTGAATACCACCTTATGTTTTTGTTTTAAAACAAAATATTAAGATACTACAAAAGATTTTGAAAAAAAATATCTAGTAGACGGGTGCGTGTAAACATTCAGAACTAAAATTATTATTAAAATAACAAATCTTACTCAGTTGTGGTACTTATTTACACTTTTACATTAAGGAAAAATTACTTTTTACAAAAATTCTTAGTAACCTAATATTTTGTTTCAAAACAAAAGCATAAATATTCATATGGTCGTATTAAAAAATTATTTTGGCATCACGTGCTATGAATATCTAAGGTCGCGTCCATAAAGAAAGAAACAGTTGACAGTCGTATCTACGAAAGTATCAAACCTAACCTATTTTTTTGAACGGAATTAGGATGTCCATGTAAATGCAAAAAAAATGTAAATGTAAAAAACACCGAATATTACGATTTTATCTTAAGAAATAAAGAAGATATTCGAGATTTTCGAAAATGAGAATTTTCAGTTTTTTGAAAATATTTGAAAAACGAATGAAAATAGAAAAGATTTTTTTGCATATTTTTAATCTTTGTATCTTTTATAGTTTACGAGATCCCTATAGTGACCCTTTAATTAGTTGTAACCCTGTAATAACAGAAAGTATTTTGAAAACTGTAACGGTACATACCTAAACGAAAAATGGTCTTAATTTTCATTTGTAATTTAATTTGTCCGAATTGACTTTAATATTTAACCGCCCCGGCGCTTCCGTTCTTTGTTCTTAAATTCGAGCGTAAAAAGTGCCTGAAAACAATTTGTATTGTTCGTAACGTGCGAGTTTACACACGCAGTAAACCAGCCCTTTATTCTTTAATTGAAATATAAGCAAATAAAATGCGGAAAGTTTGCGAGCCCTAACGACGAGGGTTTGGAATTGGAAACGGCCTCCATCATAAAGAAAATTGGACAACAATGAGAATGAAACGGCAAGCAAAAGAAGCAGCGGTAAAAAATAACTGATGAATAGAAGAGTATAAAAGAAGTAGAGAAGTTTTGGGGGGGGGGGTTGTACTAAAAATAGAAAGCACAATAAGTAACACGTCAGTTAGAGCAATGACGATAAATAATTAGGACAAAGTAAGAGTTAGAATCACCAACTAATTTTATTGTTTGCCCGGTAATTGTCAAATTAATTTAAGAAGTTTAATCGAAGAGGGATGAGGAATTGATGGAAACGTGTTCAACAAGAGACTTTAATTATGGTCTTACGTATTGTAAGAAAAGTTACAGTAGATAATGATGCCGGAAAATCGATGGGAAACGAACTTGCCTTGTTTGCATACCGAAATCCTGCCTAGGTTTCAAATAATTTAAATAAAACCAGCTGGGGCAAAAAGGAGGCCCTAAACAAATTCCTCCACGTTCTATGTAGTTGGTTTTTATATAATTAATGACCTTAAGTTTCGCAACATAATCAAAATCTGCTCTAGAAATCTCCTCTGGTAATACATAATTACGTCGCAGTTATTACAGCTAATTAACTCAAAATAAAAAGAACTAAATTAGTATTCTGTGTACTAAAAATTGGTGGTGTTGTGCCTGAATTATTAACTCCGGTAGGTAGGTTCTGTGTTAACAGACATGTTCATGTGACAAACGTAGTTAATTGCTGATTACGGTTCGGTCAGCCGTTAAAATTAAATACGTTTATAAACAGAACGCAGAATCAATCGACTTCAAAAGCGAATTCAAGCAAAGCTTGCTTTCGCACATAATCAACGCTAATTACCTTATTCATTTTCCAAACTCGGCAATTAATTCCGTATTTAACATAGTGATGGTGTGTATGCGTGTGTTATCGAAATTTTGCAATTTCTGGCCGATTTTCACAATAGGTATTTTGCGTATAATTAATTCGAGAAGTGCGTATTTTCGATCGCTGTTCCCCAACTCCGAGATTAATCTAATTAGAAGTGATTATTAAATCGAGTTTTAGGTCATGTATAATGCAGGAGTTCCGCAGGAGCATGTTGTAAAGATAAATGAGATAGGCACAACAAGTTTATATGAGTAATGATAAACTCTCTTTGATGAATAAATTCTTATCTAAAATTCTGTTATCTTCTCTCGGCAACATCAATGAATAAAAGGATAATTCAAAGGGCGAAATAGTTCCGGCCCGCACTTATGAATTGGTAATGGGAATAAATATGAAATGTAAATGTAAATGGGCGAAATGATGTTATTACGGTATATTGTCATGAACGCACTATCCATTAACAGCAACCGTGCGCTATGATCATATCAAACAGGTAGTACAAATAATGAGGGCGCGGTATAAACTGATGATGATAATTGATTAGATTACCGAAAGTTTCATCGTGTTCGGTTTTATAAACCGGCCTTGATTTATCAGACGAGTCCCAGATTGATAATTAAGTCACTTTATGTGTACAATTAACCCTACGTCCGGGTCTGAACAACTCCCGCTGCCGTTCTCATTCATTACTGACTCTTGTCGCTTTTTACGCCCGGACAACTTTCAACATGAATCATAACAACTAACGCACACCACACACACTTTTCCGCAGGAAAATTAAACGTTTCATTTGTTCTGACGTTTACTGATAATACCTAGGCAAATACATGTCGATTTTCCACAGAAATTTCCACTCCCGAAAACTAATTACGAGAAATAGCTTCTTACTCATTGCCAGAGTTTTGGAACTAACTCATTCACAATCACACAAGACGAAGAATTATTATAGTGAAACTTCCACTAAAAGTAACAATAATTAAATTCTTCATTATTTCCAGGCCATCTTACCTTACCTTCTTCTTTGACTGCTTTTACTAAATTTCGCTCCAACGTCCGCACATTGGTAATTTTCGTGGCCAAAAATCTACCGTATGTCCGTCTGCCATTAGGACATAGGGATTAACATGGGTAAACAGAAATTAATTTATATTACCTTCTTGAATAAAGTCATACGAATTTGAAGGTTGCAGTCGGAAAGGCTTGGGCATTTCAAGTATTCTGATATTAAATGTATGATACTTAAATTGTAAATTACTTAAAAATAATAAAAAAGGAAATAATTTTTATTCTGCATTCTTAACAGTCTGATCAGAAGCGAGAAATAAACCATGTGTGTTTGGCCAGGCAGTTAATGGCGAAATTGCTACGATTTTTGTCGTTTTTTTGTCATGGAAACAACTCGTTCAAATCCGAAGCAGAAAATATATTTTTTTAAATTTCTTAACGTGATATTTTTCTAATTAAATAAAGCATGTGAAAAAAAGAAAGAAGTAACTTCTTCTGATGCATTTTTAAAAAGAAATTCAAGCTAACTAACACAACTCATTCACAATCACACAAGACGAAGAATTATTGTAGTAAAACTTCCACTAAAAGTAACAATAATTAAATTGTTTATCATTTCCAGGCCATCTTACCTTACCTTACTCTTTGACTGCTTTTACTAAATTTCGCTCCAACGTCCGCACATTGGTAATTTTCGTGGCCAAAAATCTACCGTATGTCCGTCTGCCATTAGGACATAGGGATTAACATAGGAAAACAGAAATTAATTTATATTATCTTCCTGGATAAAGTCATACGAATTTGAAGGTTGCAGTCGGAAAGGCTTGGGCATTTCAAGTATTCTGATATTAAATGTATGATACTTGAATTGTAAATTGCTTAAAAATAATTGAAAAAGGAAATAATTTTTATTTTGCATGCTTAACAGTCTGATCAGAAACGAGAAATAAACCATGGGTGTGTGGCCAGGCAGTTAGCGGCGAAATTGCTACGATTTTTGTCATGGAAACAACACGTTCAAATCCGAAGCAGAAAATATATTTTTTTAAATTTTTTAACGTGATATTTTTCTAATTAAATAAAGCATGTGAAGAAAAGAAAGAAGTAACTTCTTCTGATGCATTTTTAAAAAGAAATTCAAGCTAACTAACTCATTCACAATCACACAAGACGAAGAATTATTATAGTAAAACTTCCACTAAAAGTAACAATAATTAAATTGTTTATCATTTCCACGCCATCTTACCTTACCTTACTCTTTGACTGCTTTTACTAGATTTCGTTCCAACGTCCGCACATTGGTAATTTTCGTGGCCAAAAATCTACCGTATGTCCGTCTGCAATTAGGACATAGGGATTAACATGGGAAAACAGAAATTAATTTATATTATCTTCCTGAATAAAGTCATACGAATTTGAAGGTTGCAGTCGGAAAGGCTTGGGCATTCCAAGTATTCTGATATTAAATGTATGATACTTGAATTGTAAATTACTTAAAAATAATGAAAAAAAGGAAATAATTTTTATTTTGCATGCTTAACAGTCTGATCAGAAACGAAAAATAAACCAGGTGTGTGTGAAAGGAAAAGTAGCACAAAATATTACTCTATCAGATTGTTAACAGTTGTTAAAGTTTGCCATCGCACAAGTGGAAAATAGAAGCAACTAGAAATTTATTTTTTTTAAATAATTTAAAACCGCATTTGAATTAAATTTATCACAAAAAAAAAAAAACAAAAATATTGACTTGACAATTGCTGACGTCTACCGGGTATTGCACTTTTTATGTCCCCTCGAATATTTCAACGTCAAATTCTATTTCGTTTATAGGAATGAATGCAAATTCAATAAATTGTATTGTACATTTATAATAAATGATTTCACCAGATAAAATTTGTTTTTCTCTCTCTCTCAGAGCTACTCATTACGAACATACGCAAAAATTCTGACAGTTGACACCTGCAGTTGAGTGCGCTTGTCTTTCAGAGTTAGTTTCAACAATTGATGAAAGAATTTCGATTTTGAATTAGTGCAAGAATGTGAGAACTGCTGCAACACTGTACACATAAAAAAATTTAATTTAAATTTGAATTTCGAACGCATGATGCATACGTGATGTACAGTCACGATGTGTGTAGAACTTTTGCGTCGCATAATAAAACTCAATTGTGATAGAAGGTTAAGGATGTAATGAAGTGTTTCAGTTCAGTAGCTCTGCGAATATCAAAGTCTGAACTAAAATTTAATTAAGAGAGCGTTTTAAAATTGATTGAAGCGGTGTTTGTTTTTTCAGTTGCACGTGGAATTTTTAAATAAATCTTGTGTTTAATTGAACTACGAAAGTATAATAATAAAATGAAATGAAATTAGAAAGATCGAGGAACAGATTGCTTGTTTTATAGACGAAGATGATTGATATGTTTTGAACAACAACTGGTTCCCGGATACGTTATGAAATATTTTCATCCAGTGTTTAATTTTGGGAAAATAGAATTTGTTCTGTATTGATTTCGTAATTTTTTTACAGTTATCAAATAGTTCAGTGGATTGAAAAGAAATGAGTATGACGTTTGAGAGCCTTCGACCCTTTGAACTTCTTATCAATCGTTGTCGATGTAGCAGTCGTATTGAGCTTGACCTTTGTATTAGTTGGGTCGACAACAGATTTAAATCTTTAGTATTGTGCCATCCGCAATCCCATTAACGTCATTCGAAAGCCAGGTGGTAAATGTTTGATTTTGTGTGAATTGTTACTTTGTAGGTGTAAGTGTTACGGTGGTGGAGCTTCAGCATGAAGCTCTGCTGGATTGCCCTTTTGCCAGCATTGTTCGTGGGAGCATCGTTTGCGCAGCACAGTAAGTATACTGGATATTTATTTCCATTACTCGAAGGAACGTAAACCGTACGCGCTCTAGCTAAAGCTAAACTAATAAACAATAAAATGAAACATTTCGCTGCTGTCGCTACCTGAACGCTAAACGCAAATTTAATTCCGCTGAAAATGTCTATAAAACACTCGACTCAGCTAAATTATTCTGGCTCTCTCTGATTACGTACTACACCGTTTTTTTCCCTTTTTTTGAGGGAGCGACTCTTCCACATACGAATCTCATTATTCTACTCACTTTTACATTTTGCTTTCAAAATTGTTTCTCTTCGGAAAAATGAGACATACAAAGACACTTTCTACAAAATGAAACTACCACAAATCACATTAATTACATACAAAGATATAAACCTACTTTAAACCAATGTATTAAAGCGAAACCAAAAATAGGGATCAATGACTTAGTAACTCTACCACAGCGAACCAGATTAAAGGAATACCTGGGCCCAATACATGTTCCTCTTCGGAAAAATGAGACATACAAAACACTTTCCACAAAATCAAACTACCACAAATCACTTTAATTACATACAAAGCCATAAAACTACTTTAAACAAATTCATTAAAGCCAAAACAAAAGCATAGATCAATGACATAGCAACTGTACCAGGGTGAACCCGACTAAAGAAATACCTGGGCCCAGTACATGTTTCTCTTTGGAAAAATGAGCCATACAAAAACATTTTCTACAAAATGAAGCTACCACAAATCACATTAATTACATACAAAGTCATAAACCTATTTTAAGCCAATTTATTAAGGCGAAACCAAAAATAGGGATCAATGACGTAGTAACTGTACCAGGGCGAACCAGATTAAAGGAATACCTGGGTCCAGTACATGTTCCTCTTCGGAAAAATGAGACTTACAAAAACACATTCTACATAATGAAACTATCACAAATCACATTAATTACATACTAAATCATAAACCGACTTATTAAAGCCAAAACAAAAATAGGGATCAATGACGTAGCAACTATATCAGGGCGAACCAGTCAAAAAGAACACCTGGGCCCAGTACGTGTAAAGCTTCGTTTCATATTAAGTATGTACAGTCTGTAGAATGACGTAATGGGGGCACCCCATCCAGCTAAATATCTGTTCATAAGTAGAGAGCCAATCAAATAAAATGGCGTGCAATCGAGGGTGCAACTGTACCAAGGCGCACCAGTCTGAAAGGACGCCAAAGTCTACCTGGGCCCAGACCACACATAAAGCTTAATGTCATACTGAACCTGCAGAATACCTTAACGGGAACACTATAACCAGCTGTAGGTTTGTTTGTTATCCTGCACTAGTGCACACTCAGAGTATCTTCATTTCGTATTAATGTACGAGGATAGAACAAGACACAAATACTTGACTGTACATTAGTGCAGGATAACAAACAGACTTTATGTCTCTGTTCATAAGCAGAAAGCTCCTCGAATAAAACAAACAGAATCCATTTTGTTTAAAACTGATAGAAGTGCTACAAAAAAAATGTCCCTTGTCTTGACTGCTTTGCTTTAGGCAGTCCCCGCCTTTTGGAATTAACCATTCCAGTAGGCATTTACTAAATATAAACTGAGCTGGGTCAATTAACGGACAGAACGAACATCCATGGCCCTGGTGGGATTCGAACCCAGGCTGCAGCATGACAGGACCTCCAAAAGTCGGCCTAGGCTAACCGCTGAGCCACGCTACAGCTCTGTATGTACCGACCGACCTGTATATACAGGTATATACAGGTCAGTTCAGATCTTCGACCTATCCTTTTGAATTTTTTAAATTTAATTTTAATATTTTAAGGAAATCCTTCCGGTTTTGAAAGGTTTGCTTCACTAAAAAAATATGCAAAAGAAAGCGGGGAATAATTGGCAAGGAAAAAAAAACTGTCGACGACCTCATCGGGACAGCATATCTAAGGTGTAAGATACTTAAAACTTGGAGATAAATAGAGCACTTACCATTAAAAAAAATATTTAATTAATTAATGTACAGGTCGGTTCAAATTTTCGGGCCTTTCTAAATAAATATGTATTCATTTTTAATAAAATTTTGCGAAGCCAAATTGAATCAATAGTTTTATTAAAATCGTTACACGTGCTGGGATTGTCAAGGTTTGATGTAGAAAAGGAATCCGATTAAGTTGAAGCTTCCTCCGTTTCAATTTAACAATAACTAAAAGTAAAAGAAGTTCTTCGTTTGAACCTTTTGAAAATACAGAGGCATTAGTTATTTACGATCGCTATTCACTGAACTAAATGCTGGGCTCAGTGTTTGGAAAGAAAAGCAAAAAAGGAGAGGATTTTGATATTCCTGAAGTAAAAGAACTATATATTTCTTTTTTGCTAAAGGAAATATTAAATTTGCACCTTGCGTGAATGAATAGTTTTCGATCATTTTATATTTTACTAAATCTTTTAGTAGTTGACCTATTTGGAATGTTGCAAACAAAAACAGTTTACTAAACCGGGAAATAAAATAGTATATTTTAAAAGCTTGGTGAGTATTTGTTGGTTGCAAAATATTCTTAGTCAATGTATAATATTTTTATATAATAAAAATCTGAAATCAATATACGTAAGTGGCTTTAATTAAATAAGTCCTTGATGCGGGATTAATTATATCTTCTCTTAGGAAGAGAACTTTTTTTATTTTCTCTAGTAAATACTGAAATTGAATACCGTCTGATGATATCTAGATACTTTTTAATTAAAACATATATATTTAAAAGGTTGAGAATCTTGCGTAACAAGTTCGAAATAAAATAACTCGTCAGAAAGTTTTAATTAAATTGTAAGTTTTCACTTGCAGACGCAAAAAAGCTGTACATAAGCCGTTTTAATTTTATTAAAAGATGTACGTGTAGAAACCATTTTATGTTTAGAAATTTAATTGAATTTTCTTTGATAATAATTTACCTGTTCTTGTGTAAAGTGTGTAAAATTGAAACGTCGAGTACACAGACGAAATTATTAATTAAGAGTATCGTCACAAGGAGGGAATTATTTGTCATTAATGATTAAACAACACTTTCCTCGAACGCAAAATTAAAAGCGTTATCGATATTGTTGAAGGGGTAAGTCCCCCGTCAAAGGCGGGTTTTATTGTTTCGCGCGAAGCAAAGCTCCCTGTAATTTTATAGAATTCATGGTTGTGGTAAAATTTTAATTGGAGCTTTCTTTAATTAAATTCGAATGAAAGCACCTCACCACTTTCTATTTTGTTTAACTGATAGCTATTAAATTTATCCTTCTTCTTTGCAGATCCCTTGAAAGATCCAAACATCTGCGGGAGACCCACTTGCAAAGGTAAATATTTATCTTTAGTATTTTTGGTATTAATTAAGCATTCATACTTTATTTAGTTGGTGCGACGTTGTTGCGTTAATTACAAACGAATTTGCTAT
Source organism: Prosopocoilus inquinatus (assembly GCA_036172665.1). NCBI lineage: Eukaryota > Metazoa > Arthropoda > Insecta > Coleoptera > Lucanidae > Prosopocoilus > Prosopocoilus inquinatus. The sequence goes on along the minus strand of CM069880.1, from coordinate 12,622,527 downwards.
CAAAGAGTTACTGAAGTATACACGGATGCAAAATGGTCAAAGGTTTATCTTTATTTTTGATATTAACAAAGGATTTATTATTCTTTGTTTATAGTTGCTGCGACATTTTTTTTTTTTTAATGTACGTATATTGTTTGCGTTAATTACAAATGCATTTGCCATAGTCCACAGTGTTACTGCAATATACGCGGATGCAAAATGATCAAAGGTTTTAGCATCCTGAATTACATTGAATTTACTCACCTTTGTTTGCCTGGGGGTGTATCTTCTATAGTCTAACGTGAGGTGATAATTAATTTAAAGCAACTAAGCTGTAAATGAAACGTTATAGTTTAAAAATCACATTCGCTGATTTAATTAATTTTTTGTCGAGGTTCTATTTAGAAGTAGCAAATCTTGAAATCTAGTTTCACCCCCCGAGCAATTAATCTTTTTCAGACAAGGTCCCCTACACCACTTCTTGATTTCTAACCCGGACAAGTCCGATATATAATTAGGCCGGACCCGGCTTGGTCATATACGAACTGAAATTAGAAACTATTCCTTCAGAAAAGCCCAGCAGGAATTATTTCTAATTTCAGCGTCGTTTTTTAAGAGGCAAATTTGATTAAACCCTAATCAAATTACAATTTCATTTAGTAATTTGGGCGATGTAATTATTCTGTGTGAGGAGTGTTCGCAGTTTTCTTCTTAATAGCCCCGGTTAAAAATATATTTCGTATTTAAGTCACGTCCACCGTAACTAAGGAAAACCATGAATAAACAAGTTATAATAAGCATAATTGCTTTTTAATAGGCATGACTTACAACATTCAGCTTCAACTGCACCACCACCCCTCAAAACTATAAATTAGATTTGCGCATGATTTTTAATCACCCCTTTAATTTATCTTGAGGAGAAATTCAGATAATATCAAACTTAATTCTTATCAAATATGTATTAGTAATTAACATTATGCAGGATAAATTACATACTGGGTTTGATAAATTAGGGATCCGAGACACTTCCCAAGCGAAGTCACGGACTAAGTAGTAGGAGGCCCCAATGTTATTATGTGGTTAATAATGTTATCGCAACAATTAACTTAGTTATATCCGGCCGCTCAAAAATTACCCCAAATTGAAGTTTGTCACCCTAATCCGCGCTGAACACACTCGGCCTACATTAGACCGTCAAAATTATCACGGCCCATTTATATCCTCACACCCACCAATAACAAAATCAAATTCGGTTAAATGTCAGGCAGGTATAGCCGATGAAATATGCAAGTTGATTGGGAACGTGTTTAACTAAGGGATATTCGGTGAATATGTAAACGAAAACGGAAATTATAATTGCGTTGGGTAACGTTTTGGAAAAATATCTCTCAATTCCTTTTTTTTTTCATTTCTTTAAAGTTTATTAAAAAAAAAAACAAAAGATCCGGGCGGGTAACCCCCGAACCGCATGCGCATAACATTATTATGCAACCTGCGGCACAGAATTGAATAATTCTTAAAAATACACTGTTTCACTAATAAATATAACTTGTAATTATATATATTATAATTTATAAATTGTTTCGGAAAGTTTGACAGAAGTGAAACTTTTTTTGCTCGAGCAAAATTGTATACATATATTTTCTTTATTTCTGCAGACGTAAAAGTGTGTTCATGAAAAATCATTAATTTTATCCAGCGGACTATGAAATTAAAATTTAATAAGTGTAAGGCGAGAAATTTTAATTGAAGTTAAAAAAAATTGCCGGCCTTTTTTTGAATAACTAATTAAATAACTCGTGCCTGCTTAAATGAATTTTGTAGGTTTCAAAAATGGTGATTTGGCTGAATCCGACTAATTCCGAGAAGTGAAAAATCTGGCTCATTACCATTGCATGTAAATTCCGTTTGAAACGAAATATTTTGAGCTCACGTGGGAGCGATAGTTAACCACCGAGCAGAAGTTTGAAATACCCGATAGATTAAGAACATTAATAACTTGTAATCTGTTCACTGTTGGTTTTCTAAACGTTCGAGACCTTTACACTTTACACACATTTGCTCCGTAAGGGCGAACTCATTAGAATTACCCGAAATATCACGTCGGCCGGATCTGCTCCTGAATTATTAAACTATGCAAGTCTCGGCTAATATATAGAAAATATAATGGCGGGTTAGGATTTTGTTTGCAGTATTAACGTTGCTTTAACGTTCGCTTCAAACTTTAGAGATTATCCCTGAAATTAGTTTGAAATAATCAATACCATCCACAACCTTTTTCTTTCCTGCGCGACGCTTCAAGTAACCAGGAGTCTCTCTAGATAAATAAAAAAAAATACATTCATAAAATCTTTCGAACTCTTCATCTTAGATGACTTGCTCGAGATAACAAACTAAATTTGAAAAAAGTTTAATAACAAGCAAGCTCTGGAGAAGTTTCGACAAAATAGTTTGTTAACTTTTCAGCATAATCAATTTAATGATTTAAATTTGCTTAAATAACCCTTCAACGTTGTGTTTTATGTTGAACATGTTAAATGCAAAATTAGATAAGGTTTCCGTGGCTTCACAAGTTTCGGAGCACGGTGGCATGTTGTATATAATACAACCTTTGCTCTACCCACAAGTCGTGCAGCAAAAGTATCGATGTGTACAACAAGTTTAAAACTGTAACAAACATTTTAACAAGATGGTTTGAAATAACTTTATAGCAAGTGAGGTAAAGGCATCCCTTTAACTTTAAGTTTTGAGAGGTTTATGAGGCTTCTGTTATTAATGTAGGGAAGGAACAAGGTGAGACGTTTTAAGATCTAATTTAATTTTTTATCTACTTATATATGTATTTCTAAAGTAATCAATCGCAATATTATTTATACATAATAAATGTATGTATTTTATATGTGTAAAATTTTGCCTGAACGCATCTTGCATTTTGAATTTATATAAACTATTTTTAGTAGTTTGCGTTATATACACCATATGAAGACAGATATTTTTCGCAATTCTAAATTCGTTGTGCTGATTTTAGAAGTGCACAGGAAAGTAAACATGTTATGTCATTCATTGAGGCATGTTATAACATCAATTGCTGCAGCAAGCATCATAAACGAAAAATGTATTTCTATACGTGCATGTATATGCAGAACGAAACTCGTTGTTATTTATAGCAGAAAATTGGCACTTAGCTGGATGGATATAGATTTTGCTTCACTTCAAACGTTTGTTGTTGTAAATTGGGATATGCTACAGGGAATACAATACGATGGCTCTTGGAAAAGCGATGTAAATTATCATGTGTGTATGTTTTTTTTTTTGTTGCAGGTGGTGGTAAATTTAAATATAATAAAGGAATAGAGCATCAATATTTATATAAAGTAGATGTGAGTACGCTCTTCAACGGTACAAGTAAAAATGAATCGACGTTGCATATGGAAGGATCAGTAACAATAGATTTTGTTTCTGAATGCGACGGCCTGTTAACGTTAACAGATCTAACGCTGAGTGAAAAAGCTAAAACGTCGAATTCCGGCGAAGATGTGGAATATGATTACGGAGGAGAAGAAGATGCGAATCCCTTTTCGGACTACATAAGCGAATATAGTTTACGGTTTGCATTCCAGGACGGCATAATATCAGAAGTGTGCTCAAGCGAGGAGGAAAAAAGTTGGGTTTTAAATTTTAAAAAAGGTCTCTTATCGATGCTCCATAATACCATGAGGCGATTTGATTTAGACCATCAAGGATACGAAGATGATGTCCGGGGTAGATGCAACACCGCGTACAAAGTCCTGGGACCCAACGGCACAAGTTTAGTTATCGAAAAAACGAAGGACTTAACTTCGTGCGAAAGTCGCTCCAAACTGCACTCTGTGGTGCAGTCAAGTCCATATAATTTCAGACCGGTTAGTAAAGTCATGTAAAGTTGTAAACGAAAATATGTTAACTCTTTTATAGTTTCCGAATAAACCGCGAAACGCTATTGAACTTGAAATGCACTTACATTTTAATACCCACTTCAAATATAATACTTTCGAGATATATCAAACAATTTTTCGACCTACTTTGCATATATGGTGTTATTTTATACTGCAAGAGTGTAACCTTTTTCTTTAAATGAATACATCTCAAGCTTTCTAGATGGAGCGTTGCGATTTACGTTCTCTTTTTTGGTTATAAAAGCGATGAAACCATCAGAAATGATAAAATTGTATTTTCTTTCTTACCTTCGCCCGCCTCGCTTTATTTTCTTAAACCTCTTGCATACCTAACTTTCTAAACCCCTTGCAACAAATTAATAAACTAATAATAATCCACGTTCATGTTGTATCCATTTAGGTCAAAACATAATTCAAAAATAACACATTCGCGTCGTGCATGCGTGCATACTAAAAACGGCCTCGGTGGTTTCATATCAAAGTCGTGTTATCTTTGCATCAATTATGAGCCTAACGTGTGTAAAGAAGTGTTAAAAAGTAATTATTCATTTCTTTGACTATACAGTAATTACATCACGCGAAAGTTTGTGTGCTTCGGTAATAATACGTAATTTTTGTTAACTAAATTATCGTAATTATACAATCACGTTTATGTTCTAGAATAATCCAAGTACGAATCTTTTAAAATCGAAGAGCGTCTGTAAATTGGCAATAGATCACTACATATACAAGGACATATCCTGTGTGGAAACTCATGTATTCCAGCCATTCTCTAATCAGGACGCAGGTGCAATGACAACTGTGAAGCAGAGCCTGACCCTGATCGATGAACAATCGAAAGAGTTAGACGAACAGTTACCAATAGAACGAAGGTCCTCATTATTCTACGACCAAGTGCCCACGCCGAAACCTACATCGGGAGATCTGAGAGCGTCCCGTGATTTGATCAAGAAATTGTGCTCGCTGAGCGCAGATGATGTTCAAACAGAGTTTTCCGATTTATTCACGAAGTTCATTCACACCACACGGTCGCTTTCTTATCCCGCATTATCGGTTTTATATGAGAGATTGAACTATATCTGTTCAACTGGCAAGTACGTATGATATATTTCAATTTATGGACTCATTACATAATCCAAATTAAAAAGATGGCATAAGCACCTAAAGCACACACACACAGATGCATAAAATATTTTTTTAGAGTCATTACTTAAAAATTATTCAGATGCACCTAAACGATTATGGACAATAGGGCGCGGCCGATAGGGCGCAACTGATAGGATGCACGACACTAAGGCGCGAAAACACTACGGTGCGAAAACACTAAGGCGCAGGACACTAGGGCGCCTAAAATCAAATGAAACTGAAAACATAATAATATGAACCTTTGATAATTTTTATTTAATTACCATAACAGGTCATTTTTTTAAATTTTGAATTGGAGTAAGCCAAAACTTTTATAAACTAACAGTTACAGTAAGCTTTTAACGAATGAACCAGGCCTTAATTAATTCAATTGCCAAAAACTATTATCAATATCATGGCTTACTCCAATTAAAATTTTTTAAAATGACCCGTTATATGCAGTGGCGGCTTTGATGATTCACTGCGGGTGGGCAACAACTGCAAAAGGGAAAGTGGGTGCATTTTCCAAATAAATTTGTTTTTCGAGGCTAATAATTTTTGAATTAAATTTAATTTGAGCTTTTTCTCAACTGTCCAACGCCTTTTACCAAAAAAGCAAACGACGACCGCGTTCTTGATTTAAAATCAAAATTCAAAAGCGCCGCGTTTTCTATTTGCTCAATTAACTGAACGTCTCTCCCTCCATTCACGATCGCGCTTGTAATTTTTGAAATAAATTTAAGCGGGGGATTTACAGAGCTTTATCTCGGCTTTCCAACGCCTTTTACCAAAAAACAATCGACGAACGCGTTCTCCAGTTACGATCGTAATTCAAAAGTAACGCGTATTTGCTCAAATAACCGAACGTCTCTCCCTCCCCTCGCGATCGCGCCTGTAATTTATGAATTCAATTTAAGTGGGGGATTTACAGAGCTTCTTCTTAGCATACCAACGCCGTTTTCCAAAAAACAATCGACGAACGCGTTCTTGAGTTACAATGATAATTCAAAAACGCCGCGCTTTTTATATGCTGAGTTAACTGAACGTCTCTCCCTTCCCTCACGATCGCGCTTATAATTTTTTAAATCAATATAAGCGGGGGATTTACAGAGCTTTTCTACGGCTTTCCGACGCCTTTTACCAAAAAACAATCGACGAAAGCATTCTTGAGTTACAATGAAAATTCAAAAGCGACGCGCTTTTTATTTGCTTGATTAACTGAACGTCTCTCCCTCCCTTTGCGATCGCCCCTGTAATTCTCGAATTCAATTTAAGCACGGGATTTACTGAGTTTTTCTCTCAGCTGTCCAACGCTTTTCATTCTCACGAAGACGACCATTTTCTTTCGAGCACATTTTTCATTACTCACTCGCGAGTAGTTCACGAGTAAGCGTCTCTGAACCTTGCTCAAAACACAACAACCGTGAGTGCAAATGTATGCAGAAATGACAGAAATTTGGCAGGAATGACATAACACTGAAAAGTCATTTGGTTTTCAGATGATTTGGTTATATTTTAACTACAGCAGAAAATTAAGGTATTTGAACGGAAATAATAGAATCTGACAAATAAAAGAAATACAAGCAGAACTTCTTTCTATCTCAGAAAGCATATGATTTGGCTTTTTTAACATTTCAACTTTAAAATTTGAAATCTGCCATTCAAAATGATTTAAAATTTGAAATTTGCTGTTCAAAATGTTTAAATAGTCATTAATATCTTATTTACAACGAAACACTGAATCACGCGTAATCTTAAGGTCGCAATGGTACCTACCTAATCAGAGAATAATTGACAACAACGAGTTTTCAAACAAATTTGCGCCGTAGTGTCGGTACGCCTTACCAGCGGCGTTCGTTTGGCCGCGCTCTGGTTGCCGTGACCAAATGTCCGGATCCACACCTAAATCCGTGCTTTACTCATTACGCAACAACTTCATCGAAGCAATTACAGAAATGATTTGAAACCTTTAATTGCGACACTTGACAAAGAAATGTTCGTAGACTGCAACTGTAGGTCTACAGGGTATGAGAGTTAGAGAGTTGAGTTTTGCTCAATACACGGCGCGAGATCGAAGAGAAATGAAACCAATAACAATAAGAGAGCTCAGTCAGATCGTAGTCAAAAGTCAAAACGACTCGCTCACTTAATTGGGGTGGCCAGACATACTCTTTTTAAAGAGTATTATAATTTTTTACAGGAATAAATCCTGCTTATACATTATATTTTCCTTCTCTTCAGTAAACGATTCCGATACAACGACGACGGTCTTTCTGCGATGTATTTTTTCAGAAAAAGTATACGGTGGTATCAAAAGAAAATAACGAGCACCGAAATCTGAAAATCTGTACATAAAGAAGCAGAGTTCTTTTGAAAGATGTTCGTTTATATCGTGTAACTTGTTTGCCTTACTTGAGCAAGTAAATGAGTTATTTTTTTTTCTATGATAAATCTGCATGAAAAATGGAAATCAATTAGTAAGTAACCCCGGCAGAAAGATTTGCAAAACAAAAACGAAATTGAAATTAATCTATTTCTGTTTTCTTAAGTGTCCATTTGCAATGGAAATGTCTGACCTATTTGACGACGTCACCCTTAGAGGTTTCCTGTCGGTCAATTCACCGAACTGGGGGCAGAACTTTCAGCGTCGTTTCATTATGGTTTGTTTCAGGAAGCACGTTTTAGATGCTCTACCGTACATGGGCAGTGGATCTTCGGTCGTCTTGATGAAAAATTTAATACTGAACGATGCAGTACCGGACAGTAGAGTAAACGATTGGATGATGCACATAGCTTTGATTCCGAGGCCCGATACGCAAATGCTCGAGGCATCGCTTCATTTACTGCAACATAAATATCACATACCCTCTGTTTCTCTGGGGGTTGCTTCTTTAGCGCGCACATTTTGCATACAAAACGAGGACTGTACCTCACAGGAAACCGTCGAAGGAATTATACAACTTCTAGAGGAGAAGGTCACAAGAATTTACAAGAGTCAAATATACGATAGGAAAGCACAAGAAACGGTAGGTTGCTTTTTCAAATTAATGACACCACATATTTTGTCACCCCCGCCCCCCTAACAAACTCACGCAAACTACTTTTTACATCCCTACGATTACAAATATAGGTACGATGTATGCATGTAAATGATAAATTGGTGGAAGCGCCGGGATAAAAACCGCGGGATAAATATAAAACGCAAACTAAATACAGTGTCAACAGTTTCTTGTTTGTAAAAGTTAAACTTTCTTTCGTTTTATAATAGCTGGCATTTTCCTGCGTTGTAAGGGTTAATTTTAATAACCTACCAGTTTGCGATAAATATTTGATGTAAAAATGAAATTTTAAAAAAGCAATTTACTACCTACATTATTCTCTTCCCAGAACTTAACGTTCCTTTATGTATTAATAGAAAATTAATACGCCGCGTTCGAAATAATTAAAAGTTTTCTTTAATAACACAATTATTAAAATTGATCCTTGAAAATTCAATTATTCCCACGTAGGAATTAAAACAATATTTTTTAAATTGTGTTTTATAAAAACTCTCGAGCTGTTTTCGTAGAAATCTTTTAAACAACTGCTTTGTAACTTAATTTGAATTTGGGATTACAGGAAAAAAATTCTCGCTATTTCATATATTGGTCATGGTGATCACACAAATGCCAATCACGTAACCACAATGATAAGGATTTGTTTTGAATTCACCCTATTTTAGTCAAAATCTATCATTGAAGTCGATTCTTGTCGAATTAAAATTGAAAGAGAAAGTTTTTATACTTTAAACGGACTCTGTTAAAACTGGAAAGAACGTTCAACGTTTCACTATCGTGTGATCGCTTCGTCAGGAGTCCTAACGAAATTTTCCGTTTGAAAGTTACTTAAAAATCTATAATTCTTATAACCAAGTTAAATCTTTTAAAAAACTGCTTTGTAACTTAATTTGAATTTGGGATTGTAGGAAAAAAATTCTCGCTATTTCATTTGTCATGGTGATCACAAATGTCAATCACGTAACCGTAACGATAACGATTTGTTTTGAATTCACCCTATTTTAGTCAAAATCCATTACTGAAGTCGATTCTTGTCGAATTAAAATTATAAGAGAAAGTTTTTATACTTTAAACGGACTCTGTTAAAACTGGAAAGAACGTTCAACGTTTCACTATCGTGTGATCGCTTCGTCAGGAGTCCTAACGAAATTTCCCGTTCAAAAGTTACTTAAAAATCTGTAATCTATAACCAAGTTAATTTAGTAATACTTCTTTATTGTACTATACCCGCCAAAAAAATCTTGGACACGTAACATGTTCTATTGTAAATATGCCGAGCTATTTATTGTTGCCATGATATATTTGTCTGTATGTTTATTTCTGCATTTTTACGCTACAGTAGAAACAAGTTTAAAGTTGCATTCAAACTAATAAAATAACTAAAAAATGCCTGTAGAGACTTGTCCCAGATTTTTATGACGGTCATAGTACAAGTAATTTACAGGAAGCATTCATTAGTAGATAAAACTAGGCTAAAGACCGCTTTACATGATACAATTTCTATTGCAGCAAGACGCAGTGTCTACTGTACGCATGCTCATTGCAACAAGACGCAATTGACTATTGTGCGCATGCTCACTGATAAATATGTTTGAATAATAATTTTGAATTAACTCGAGTGTAAGGCAATTAGGAGACTACAAAGCTTAAATATGTTGAAAGAGTGCAAGTGCATTTAAAAATTGAAATTCCAGAGCTTCAAATTTCGCCCTTTCAAATCGGACTGAATGCAAAAGAGAAAATTGCGAATTGTGGTCGGGAAGGTTTTCAAATTAAATTTTCCGATAAACGCGGATATACCAAGGCGTGAAGTTGGTGAATATGAAATTCAATTGTTTATTCCTCGTCGAATGAAATAGTTTAACGAGAACGCGGCTCGCAGAACTAATTACGAACACATTTATTTCGAACACATTTATTGACGTATGGCAGATTACCCTCATCGTACAAATAACCAGGAATTCGCCTGGTCCTTTGTATATATTGATGTTCTCCGGACGTTTCCCAGATATTTTAAGCCAAGAATACCTTATGTTTGAACAGGTATTGGATTCCTTCCTCTTCATATTTCGCCCGCTCTCTTTTTCCATATTTACACAATGTCATTTTTTATACATCTCTTTTTCTTAATAAGAGAGATGTTTGTAAATTAGATTTCACGAGAAGAACAAGAAATATAAGATTTTCCCTTTAGCGCACAGTATCATATACCTATTGTATTAGTTTGAATTACTGAAATAAAAAATGAGATTTGTCGTATTTATTTCGTAGATGATAATAAGTTTGAAAGCATTATCGAATATAGGGGAAGTAACGGATACGTTTAGAGATGAACTGTACTCGATAATAGAGAATCCTGAGTTGGATATAGCCATTAGAGTGGCTGCAATAGAAACACACCGCAGGTTCCCTTGTGAAGACGTTCGTCCTTATTTCGAGGAGATTTTTAGGAGTAAAGAAGAAAACTCGGAAGTTCGTATTGCAGCTTATTTACAAGTTATGCGATGTCCGAACTACGTCGTGCTAAGAAGTATACTGCACAGTTTGGACGTGGAGGACGTAAACCAAGGTAAGAGGAGTAAACAATATCGAATAGATTTACCTTGAATAGCGTTTGGTTTCAGTGGGGTCCTTTATTTGGAGTCATTTGCACAATTTATTGAAGTCATCAATCCCGAGTCGAGTGGAGATTCAGGGCTTGCTCTCAGACAAAGACTTGCTTAAAAAGTTTAGCAGCGACGTGCGCAAGTTTTCCCATAACTACGAAGGCTCGGTTTTCTTTGAAGACTATAACGTCGGTAAGTGTTATTTTTATAGCTAAACTTCAATTGCGTTCATAAGGGGTCACTACTTTATTAACTTTTTTTTCGAAAGATAAAATTATAACCCGCCGGTATAAATCACGTACGCTGAATATAATCGTTTCTCTCACGCACTCCTCTTTGTTTGTTACAGGTGCTAACTACGAGAGTAATGTCATATTTTCACCCTCGTCATACATCCCGAGATCGGCTATGTTAAATGTGACCGTTGATTTATTTGGAGAATCCATCAACTTGTTAGAGGTAGGCGGTATTTAACACTGCGGTTTATGAACGTTATTTTATTTCCTCCCCTTTACTCTCCTCGGTCTAGATATACGGACGAATGGAAGGTTTCGAGCATTACCTCGAATCGATATTCGGTCCGAATGGTCCGATCAGTGCTAAAAATTTCGAAAAGAAAGTGCCGAAAATGAGATGGACCAGAAACGTAGACGACAACGAGGTCATGCAAGAAGAAATCAATAAATTCTCCAACGTCATAGAAAATAATTTCAACAAACCAAAGGTTTTTTTTTTGAATTGTTGCTAAGTTAAATTAATTAACGAATTTAATTAACATCAACAGGTGGCGCTAGGGTTAAAAATATTTGGAAACGAACTTAACTATGCCACTTTCAAGGGAGACCGGGAGATAAAATCCGCTCTTAGCAACCTCAACCCCTTAGATCAGTTAAAGCGTATTCTCTCAGGAAAAGTATGTATTTAGCAGCTGAGTTTTCATTCTCAGCCCGACAAGCCATTCAATTATTTTAATTGCAGGAAATTAATTATAATAAAGCGGCCATGTTTTTGGATAGCAGCTATGTAGTACCGAGTGGGGCTGGTCTTCCGATAACCCTCAACGCAGTGGGGACTGCTGCCGTTAATATGAAAATATTGGGTTTTTTGAACGCAACAAACTTGATGAAGAATCTGAATCTCGACTTGAAAGCCAACATTCAACCTAATATAGCCGTGGATATTGTAGGAACAATGTCGGTAGACGCTTACTTTGCTAGCACTGGCATTAAACTCAAGACAAGCTTGTACACATCGTCTGCCGTCGAGGGTAACGTCGCAATACGTGGCACCAAGCTTGTTAGAGTAACATTTGGCCTCCCTAAACAAACAACGGAGATATTAGGAGCTAAGTGAGGACCCCCATAATATATATTAAAGCCTTATTAATTGCTTTCCGGCACCCTTTTGTTTTACGCTTCCAGCCGTTATAATACGTTTCGTTCACCATTTATATAAATATAAACCTGCATTAAATAAATATTCCCTCCTCGCTTAACCACCGTTTTCAAAGAGGCACGCCGAATAAATTCATCCAGCCAAATTTCTTTCCCAAACTCCATTCGCACTTTTCTCCCTGTAATCTTAAAAATCTAAAGGGGAATCATGAAAGTAACAGCAGAAATTGCGTTGCCGGACTGACATTTTATTCACAGCTTTCGAATGAACTTCCCTTAATATTTAATGCCATCGAACCGGGCGTTAAAAAATTAAGAACGCCGCAGGGCGACCACCACTGAATTTAACCTTGCGTAGCAATTTTTAAATCTCTCCTGATTTTAAAGAACATCGCAGTTGACTTCTTTGTACTAAAATGTTAAAGTATTCATCTATGTTAATTTGTCTGACGTGCGTAGTTTGGATTGTCAGGTTTTTATTTATAAATAGTGGCGTGGCGGTATTAATTATTGATTAAAAGATAACGGCTGGAAATGTAAGAAGTTGTCGGTAATTATGTATAATTTCGAATAGGTCAGAATTGATAGTGTTGAAAGGAAGCCTGGAAGGAAATGCGAGAGAAGAAATTCAATCGGGGATAGATAAAAACAGAGTTTCTGAGTCGTTGTGTACTTGGCCAGCTGTACACAAGACTATAGGCCTTAAGCTGTGTGCCGACTATCATTTTACAAACGTGACCGACATGAAGAACTCCTCATACTTTATTCTGGCTGGACCCTCTGGATTCAGATTGTCTCTTCAAAAAATGGACCCTAAAGCAAGAACTTATTTTATAGAGTATAAGTGGAACAAACACGACTACGGGAACGACATTAGCTTAATATTCGACACGCCGGGTGCAAGCGTCCCTCGACTTCTAAACGCAAATCTAACTCATAACAATGAAACCGGCAATTTGACTGTTTCATTACACTCGGTAGGAGGGAAGATCCAAGCACGTGGTAAATATAAAAATACGGAAAAGGAGAAGTATTTGGAATTAGGCTTGGATATAAATAACCAAAAGAATTTCGACGTCCTTTTATCTTTGGAACGGGAGGACATAAAATACGGCCACACTTATACCCCGAAATTATATCTGGGCGTCAATGCAGAACGAGTGGCCGAACTGCAGGGTTAGTAGCTTCACTTATCTAGCCAGATTAGTTATCACATACCTTTCCGTTTGTTTCAGGAAGTTTAAAGTGGGTTGAAAAGTTTGGCGTATCCCAATGTGACGTTAACTTAAAATTTAAAACTAAACGGCTTAACTCGAAACTTTTTGGTTACATATCAAAGACGTCTTCGTCTATCGGCGCCAACTTGAAACTCGATTATAAATTTATTAATAGTAGAGAAGAAATTGTTAAATTAGATTTCTCGTTAGCGAACCGATCCACTCGTACCATCGCTACTTTCGTCGGCGACGCACAAGTTAGAACAACAGCTTATCCTAGCATGAATTTTAACTCTTCATTTAAAATTCAGGTCCGTATACTTAAACTTTCATACTTATCGTTACTAACGCACAGAAAAAGCGTCTCGCCTTAAAACTACGCACTTTGTCCCCTGCGAAATTAAAACAAGTCTACCGAAGCCTAATTCGAATAAACAAACTCGCATAATGATCTTGTTAAGCAATAAAAAAATAAAATCAAACACGAGCAACCTTCCCTGTTTGCTTACAAACGGTGAAAAAGGCAAACCTTTTACTAAATAAAACAGATTATTTTTAATTAGCGTCGTTTTCGAAACACGTTAACGAGCTCATATATGCCATTTTTCAGTTCGCAAACGAGCTCATTATTTCATATTAAAGTAGCAAAAATTTAATAATTGGATTTCTTTATGTTTTTATCTTCCAGTTGTACAAATGTAATGATGTTTTTTTTCCGGTTGTAAATATAATTAACTTTCTCAATGTACACCACATTTTAATGTTTATTTCAATTAAAATCCGTTCGATATTTTTCAGAAAGCGGAAGGTCACACGGATTTTAAATTTGAATTAAATTCAAGTCCAACTTTGTTTGATGGTTGGGATACGAATGGAGAGAATGTGACGACGTTCAAACTACAATTCAGCCATCGAACCCTTGTGAACAGTACGAGATTTAAAGCTTTCGCTTCGGTAACGAAACCAGTCACTGATCTAGACTTGAGGGGTCAGATATCCTTCGACGTAATAGGTCATACAATGAACGGGGTCGTCCTGGCGAGATACGCGAAGGGAAAGGACGTCATCGTAAGTGCGTACTGGTCGCATCCGCGGCAAACTTTCCAAAATATTGAGGGTCGTTTAAATATTACCGTGCCTTCGTATACCCCCATGATTTTAGAAGGAACGGTGAAAGAACAAAACTTTCACAACTATAATGTAAGTTTTCACATTAATTATATTCTTGTCTTGGGGAAAAGTGTTCAATAAAAAAAACTTTATGAGTGAAGATGGAACATACTCCGGAGACTTTGCAATCCAGACTACTTAGTGGTGTTTTTCGATGTTAGGTGGAGTTGAAGGCGGTTTGGTTTACGGGGCATAACATTTCCATGCAAGGAATTTATCAGGATAAAAGCACGGTACAGACGTCTAACCGTCATTTGAAAATGGTCCTTAAATCAGTGAGCTTTCAAGAAATTAACGCGGACTTCCAGTTTTACCGAGACAATAACGAGTTAAAGATAGACCTGAAGGTGAGAGACCCCGGGCATTTCGTCCGTTCGTCACACGCCTATATTAATTACGGCTGACGTTTCCTCATTATTTAGCTGTCTGAGTTGTGACGAGCGGGCCTACCGATGAGGGTCCTAACGATGGAAGCTCGAAATTTTTTTTATTGAAAAATTTTCCAGGCCGATCATAACAACGACGCGTACGAGCTTTTCTTAAAGCACAACGCCACGTCCACCATGGAAATGGAAACCTGCGCCAAACTTCAATACAAAAGCAAAGTTTATTCCATCACAAGTTCCGTGTCTCTCAAGGAACGCAAAGAGATAAAGTTGGAGCTTCACATTGACCAGTAAGTTAAATATTATTAATTAGATCGGCTCGTACTTTGTAAACTCTATACTTATGTGTTAATGAATGACCAAGATTAAGAGATATCCACTTGGTGATGCGGGGACATAACACGGAAGTTAGCTTCGAAGTCAAATGGGATGCCAACCGCGACCCTAACCAAAAACTCGCGGTTACCGCAGACTTCTCGAACCCCGAGATCTACAACTACAGAGGCAACATCGCCGTATCATATCCCGGTCGCACGATCTATGGACTATATAATTTTATATGGAAAGGTAAATTCAAAGACTGACTTTTCGGCGACTTTCCATCAACAACTAAATCACAATTCCAGATAACAAACTGGACACGAACGTTCGTCTTGAATGGTCCACCGAGGACTTCTTCGCCGCGCAAATTAAAATCAAGTACAAACTGGAGGACGACGTGTATTTTGTCCTCGACTCGTCTTTGTGGACGCCTTTTGAAGAACTAAGGAAAACAAGCTTAATCGGAGGGTCTGTAAAATAACAATATGCCTATAATTAACAACAGAGCTAACCTTCTTTTCTACCTACCCAGAATCTATAATATAGGTAACATGTACAGAACTAACGCCAGCGTACATTGGCAGCCCAATCAAAACATCGACTTTGATGTTTTCGGGGAATACAGTGCAAACGAAACAGATCTCGACTGTGAAGGCAAAATATCTCTTTTTAGTACAGTGCCTGTTATTCCCACGATTAGCATCAGCCTCAAACACAAGCATAATAAAACAAAGGTGTATACGAATTTAAATGTGATGGTAAGTAATAAGAATTCAAATCGGATTTTCCCCAACAAACTCGTCGATACTTTCAGTACGACCCTCGACAAGTAATAGACGTGAAAAGTTCTTGGCGAATTGATCAAGATCAACGCATGACTAATTTAACGGGCACTGTAACTATACTTAGTCCTTTCAAAGGATTCAACAAAGGTCTACTCGTTAGTAAATTTTTCATCAACGACGCCCGGCATTTAAAGGGTGTGGCGGACTTGGATTTAGATCACAGAAAATTTACTGCTAGTGTTGAAGGTATTTACGCAAAAATAAACATAAAATTCATATTTTTAATAAAAATTTTCCGAAAAGAAGTCTCGAGTCACTATAAAATATTCCAGGCTTCTTTTCGGCGAATTTTTCTTCAAATTTCTTCAAAATCCTTTGAATTTGATGATAAAATTAATGAATAGTTTAAATAGAGATATCCTACGATCGTTTCTTGACCTGACATTGCATTAGAGTTGACAAATTGAAGCCAGTTTGCTACGTAATAAGTCATCCGATGTAACACGGCCATGCTTGCTGTCAAAGCATAATGAAAGTTTTAAAAAATTTTGTTGCAAATAGTTTTTGATTGCACTGAATCCCTCGAGCAGCCTCTGTACAACAGCGATCGTAGGATGTCGCTGTTTAAACTCTTCATGGCAATTGCGATTAATCTTGATCGAATCGTTTTGGTTTGCAATGGAATCTTCGAGCTACGCTTCTGTTGGTGAAGCCTCAAATATGGCTGAAACAGCTGTGCAGAGGCTGCTCGAGGGATTCACTGCAATCAAAAACGACTTGCAACAAATTTCTTTGATAGAATTAATGATAAAGACTTTCGGATGTGTTTCAAGGGCATTTGCAGAAACTAACTCGTAGTATGCTGGCTTTTAACGTGACGACTCCTTTCGAGAAATATAATAAGTTATCGGGGAGGTTTGGTTACTCGGAGGAAAACAAGCACTTAGTTGCCATGATCGTACATCCGACCGGTGCGATTGGATTTGAAATTATGTTTTCCGTCCAGAGTCTTTCAAACTTTGACGTGAAATTTAACTTGGCCACACCGCTCGACTTCCTCAAAGAGATTTTAGTCGTTGGAAAATTAAAATCGGATAGGGTAAGTTTCGATGTGAATGTTGGGGGGGTAGTTGATAAGTTTCTTGGGTTGCAGGCTGATTTTAGATTGGGATGGAACCATTTACTAGCTGGATTTACAGGAGTATGGCGTTATGATAATATTACAGACTTCGAATACTCGTATAAGGTTTACGCTCCTATTGAAGGGTTTGAAGAAAACGGTATCGTAGCTAAACTCATCCTCGAAGAGGGTTTAGACTTTGAAGTTTCCATCAGGTTGGCTGAACACAGGGTTTGTATATGTACATTGTGGAATTCCAATCTTTCATCTAAACAGGGATTTATAATTTACCTAGATTGAGTAATGCCCGGATATCTCTCCTATTCTGCAGAACATAAACTCGCGAACTTTGCCGGTGTAGTCTATCGATCGTACGCGTACGTTGTAATAGCGAAGTCCTAATCTCCCTAAGACTATTAGTATTGGATAACAGTTCACCGCCAATACTTATCTATCCTATCAAATAATCCCACGCAGGGGGTTCTTGTATTGTTTAATCAAATAATGGTACTTTCAAATGGCATGTATTACATCCAATATCTACACTTAAAGCTTGAGCTCGGCGGCTTACGCCAAGACACGTACCCTCCAGAACGCACTGTACTGCACAAAGCTTTACTGACGTGTCGTGTTTACTGCCGCAATAAATCTAATTTATTACGATTTTACTGTATTATCACCATTTGTTTTATGGCGACACCCACCGGAATATAATAAAATAATTAATATCCTCTAATAAATTAACTCCTTAACTTTCTTATTACAAGAGAAGCCAACCCCGAGCGGAATAATAAATTTCCCCCTCGGATTTTTTCATGCGTTCTACATCACATACTCGACTTCTAATTTCTTATCCGGAATCTCCAGACGAAGTAATTATTACGATATACACCATCATTTTAGAGCAAATGGAAATTAATTAATAACCGCCCATCACTGGAAAAAGCAATTCAATTAAACCCGCGGAGACGATAACAAATCTAACAAACACGAGTGACAAATAATCCTTCGACCTTAATTAATTCTGTCGTTACTTATTATACTAAACTTGAGGTATACAATACACTAATGTGATATCATTATTTTCTTGACATTTACCTGTAATTATTATTAGCGGTATTCGAGCACGCATGTTTACAGAATTGTGTAATACGCGATGTACGATCAATTAATTTTTATTTGGTAATGTGTGGATGCGACAAAGTTATTTCTTAGGTGGCCATTTAAGAAAGTTTTCTGTCGTAACTCCTGCCTAAGATAAAAACACTTCGATATCTACACCTACAATCTGAAAACGCCGCAGACGTTAGCTAGGCTACAGTTTATAAAGTTCGGTTGAGTCTCATCGAAAGTTTTATTTTTGTAACTCTGTTTCGTCGACATTCGTATTCGTCAAAGTTGGCACACTATTTTGGTGTTGTTATCTGCTTTCAGTTAGGCGTTGCCGTGGAGGGAAAACCGAAGCCCACGATTCTGAAAGAAATGGGAATTAAAACTCAAACCATTTATAAAGAAAAATTGGCAAACCTGGACGCGCTTTCGTCAGAACAAGAAGATCCGTTCAGTTGGGCGGGATTCGTAGAAATAAACGCGGTTTTCTTGCCGACGATGAAAGGAACGGTCGACATCGATCAAAAAGGTACGGTGTACGACGTACTTGCGTCTTTAACCCTTCCGAACGGGAAAGCAGAACTGAGGGATGAATTCGATTTTATAGTAAGTTATAACACAACGGACAGATTTTTATTTAGTTCGCGCGTAATTTATCTTGCGTTCGCTTGCAGAATCCGTTTTCGATGAAAAACAGGTTGTATCTTAGTACCCCTTACGAGCATTTCAAGATGATTACTTCAAACTACGCCTTGGAGATAATCCCCAGTCATCAATATCTGCTGGCTCTCGACTTTAACTACCAAAACGGAAGCCGATGGATCGAGGTGCGATTGATGGAGCACGATCATTACGGCAGATTAACTCAGCTTATTTTTGTAGACGGGGGCACAAGTGGAGTACGTCAGCCCCGACGTTCGTGGTGACGATGTACATAATATAACGTTTCACGTACATACGCCATCGTCAAAGTTTCCACGTTTAGATCTGGCTGGAACGTTGAAGATAGATAAACACGTTTATAGAACTAACTTTACGATGGCTACTATAAAGACGGACGTATCTTTTAACGGGGATTTAAAGGTAAACCTGTACGTCAGATTACTTTATTATTTCCAGTCTTTAACTAGACGATTCAGTATGTGATGGAATGTCCGCTTCAATCTGACGCGGTATTTTATGGACACTTTCAAACGTAGTTAGTTCTCACGTTGGACGTCGAGGAATCTATCCACATCCAGTGCCAGATGGGACCCTGATTCGCTTTCGATACTTATCTCAGATACGATATACCCTTGCCACAACAGAAACTATTTACTCCGCGGGCATATCCGCACCACTTGATACGCCCAAGTTATTTAGATATATGCGCACATATTTACATAGCTAACGTAACTTCCCTACAGCCGTGATATAGCGGCATTTCCCGTTGCAGTTAGTGTAAACCTATATTAATCGAGTGAATTGTTATAGATGGAAAATAATCTGTTGCAAACAGACGTAGACGTTCACGTCGTCTCACCTCTTATCAACATTCCACCGGCAAAACTAAATTTCAAGAAGGATTTCTCGCAAGAGAGGAACATAATTAGATTCCACTTTGATACACCGCGAAACAAATCCAATAAAGTAAGACGCACTACCTTTACGAGCTTAGAAAGTTGTAAATTAACGCTAAACGGTATTAATAAAAAAAGGAAAACTTGTTTCAGTTTGACATCCTGCTCCTATGGAGATTCGAGTCCGTAAAGAATTTCAAAGCAGCTTTGGAACTTCAGACGCCGTTTCAGGGCTTGGACAAATACGAAATCGGTGCGGAGGTGAATGTTGCTAAATATCACAAAATCGCCCAAGTTAATTTACAACTTCCACCGATTTACCTGAACGGAAACGCCAGTTTACAAAATAACGACCTGAATGCCGCATTAGCTCTAAGGTTTACCGACGCAAAGTAAGTACTACATAGTTTGATGGCATTACGGAAACGATGTTAACGGACGGTATTAATTTTGTAGCCATCTTTTGAAGTTAAAGGGCATCTTATCAGAAACTTCGCCGGAGAAATGCGAAGTGAACGGCGTTTTTACGCTTAACGAGAGAAAGTATGGCGTTAGTGGCGTCTTAGAATTACGAGAAGATGCGTTGTCTTATCTCGAATTGGAAATGAGTCCCGAGGGTGAAGGTGACTCATTTTTTGTCCAGTATCAAATCCAACCGCAACCCAAAGGGTACGCCATAAAGAGTTCCATACAATCCGGTGGTAATTACGCTCGATTTGAAGCGCATACAGCAATTAAAAGCAAACTGGATTGGGACGTGCACTTGTTGGTATGTCATGTCATGATTTATCTCGACATCTCATAATTTTACGCGCGGTTTTCTTTCATCTTGCAGATTGATACTTCCCATAAAAAGTTCAACAAAATTGGTGTACATGCCAAAGCAGAAACGGTCGGTTCTAACACGAGCATAACCGTCAATGCGAAAACACCCTTTCCTGAAGTAGGAAGTCCACGATTAGGTGTTTCTGTCGCGTAAGTCAACGCCACCACCATTGTAGACATTATCAGACCCAACTTGTTTTATTGCCGGCGGTTATTGATTGCAACTGCTCCTCCTCGCCGAAATTCGCATTTATTGCACATTAATTAGACCGTTATTTAGTTAGCACCATTTAATTGAAAAATCGATGCTGCAGAAATATGTTTCTCTGATTATATAGAGCAGCTTTCTGCTAGGGTTACGCAAGATATATGACGGCTTGTGGTAGTATTACTCTCGCCCTCATGCTCAGTGATAGAATGGGGGTGCTTTAAGCCGAAACATCCACTCGTAACATATAACCTTACAATTTGTCGCATACAGTAAAAAGATGATTGATTTAAACAATCCCCGGCCTTACTCGCTTTACTACAACATTCTCGCTTTAGATGCACATTTCTTTCAATATCACACCCTCCGCGTAAAGGCAGACTAACGGCCTTCTTTTGTATAAGACATAACACCGTATAATATTAAAAGAAAACTCCGTTTTACATTTAAAATATTTTGCCGAACATAAATTTCATGAAACACTAAAAATCACTTCTCCTTAACGTTATTCAAACGGATAAAACACTCTCCTCTTAACACGGTACATTGAAAAATGTAATAAAATGATGCTGCAATTTTTTTTTATAAGTACTTTACAAGATTTATGAAGATCTCGAAAATATTTATCGTACAAATTCACATATTCAACTAAATATTAAAAAAAAATACCGCAATAGTATATTATTATACAAGTTTAACAAGAAAGCTTCTGTTAGGGCACTCCAAACTCGCCTTGCTACGCTCGTCGTACCCCAACCCCACTCGTTCTACAACGCCTCTTATAAAACGTGTATAATATACTATTTTTTTCTACTTTGCGTCATTTATTGAACAAGAATATGAAAAATATTTTGAAAAATTGAATCTGTTTAGTAAATACGTATATGCGGAATTTTAATTGTATTGTCTAGCAACACTGGCAACCTTTCATTTTAAACAAAAATCAAATTGACATATTTTTCTTGCCAAACTTTTCTAAGTACATGATTCTGTTAAATATCACGCTGTACAACAAGTCGTGTTGGTATTAATAAGATTGGCCGGGTCCCAAAAATTCTAACTTCCTTCCTAAACCTCCGTAACCCCGAACAATACACTGTCTTTATGTTAAATAAAATAAAAGTTTGTTAGGTTAAAATCTCATCTGACTTTTCATGTTTGAACACTACGTCACTCTCAGGACTAAAGTTTCACCAAAAATAGTTTCACAATGAATCTCTTTGTGAAACTGTTTTTGGTGTCACAATGAGCTTGTTGTGAATGCAAAGTAGTTTATGACGATAAAATAATTACCATGTTCTACGTCCACTGGTAGAGCGGATGGTACGATACCAGAGGATTCAGATTCAAGTTCCGAGTGCGGTAGATATTTTTTCTGCCTTTATCTCGTTAATGTTTCCCCATGTTAAGTTATTGATTATTACGTGTCTGGTCGCATTTGGTACACAAGAGGATCTATGACCTTCTGAAGGGAACCTAGACCCAGAATGCTAACCCCCTCTCTAACATTCTAATCGCATTGCAGAGGGGTTGGAATACTGCACGAGCCCAGCATTCTGACGTCTAAAAAATTGCAATTACTACTCCGTGGTAATAAATAATTGGGGTTGGTCAAGTTAATAGTATACGAATTGTACACTCTGTTTCCTAATAGGTATTAAAGATAAAGAACAGTAGGAAAAATCAAAATTAGAGCCATTTTAAAATGCATCTTAAGCCATTTGTTTCGTTTTTTTATTCATTAAATTCGGATCATGAATAACGTCCCCAAGCAACACGCTTTGGTTTAATTTTCGTGTATTCAATCATATTTTGGTTTTGGTTGGAAATTTTTACATTTATTAAATGGTTGCGGCCAACGTACATGTTTTAAGCCGTCTAATAAACGTATACGTTATACCACTTTGATACAGAAACATCGTATTTAGTATATGGAACACGTTTTTTCAATATCTATCTCACGGACATTTTGTTCTTTATTAAACGTATATGTGTGTTGCTTGGGTCGCTATAGGATGGAACATTTTTCAGGAAACACCCGGTATGTGTGTATTAAATACGCACAGGCACTCAAATAATTTTTCTGATTTTTTAGACGGATGATGAAGCATCCTCTACCTAAATGGCAGTACAATTGTAACGTAACATGAGCTTTAAATTAAAAAAGTGGGAGTTATTTTAGCTTTAATATGAAAAAGTGAATTTTAATTACATTTGATTACAATTTTGTTTAAAGCAAACTCGTTGCTTGAGCAAAAAACATTCTGTTTTACATATTTAAATAGAGAATACAGTCATTAAAATGAAGCAAATAAAATGTGACGCGAGCTTTCCTCTCGTACCACAGTTGGCTTGCTTTCGCGCAATAAAAACGCGCCGGTGTTAGTTTCAATTTTACCAGATCATGGACCAACTTATCTCGTGGAGTAAACTCTCGCGAAGAATTAAATTGAAAAATAAAAGCCGGATGATTTATAATTTGTTGCGCTGAATTTATGCCGCAATTAAACGTATCCCCGTCTTCGTCTAGCTGGACACGCGAAGAAAATTCTGCTCGAGTTTTCCCGACGACAAATGCAAATGGTAAGGATTTTTCTACGTTACTCATCTAGGAAATGACAGGTTATTAAAGCAAACTTCCCGAACAGATAATTACTTACTATATCTAAGATATACTAACGGATTATATTTATTAAAAAGCCAAAAAAAAGTAGAGTGAATTTTCAAAAAGCAATAAATAATAAATCCCTTCATTTTTTTTAACTCTTAATGTTTTATTAGGCGAAGACACGGAGTTTGAAAATAATTTCCCGCAGCTCATAATTCACATCATACTTTCAGAATGTATTCGTGGGGCGAAGCGTTTTCATTAATTATTTTTCAGTATTCCCGACAGCTGACTTCGCAGGCGTTAAAAATTATCCGCAATAATTCCGGGACAATTTGTTATTAATGATTCGCTTTCATCCTAAACATACACTTAAAAGGGATTGACTTTGATTTCAAAGGGAAATGCCTCAATTAATCGGATTAATACTTCTAAATATGACATCATCATCATCATCATCAACATCATCATCATCATCGACGTTGTTACTTCATATTTTATTATATCACCATGTCTGTTGTTTTTGTTGTAGATTTTTAGATATATACTATCATGCAAATGGTTTTTACGAAATTGGTAACTCTAAAGGTAGAATAGAAGGAGTTTGGTCTTGGATCCTTCTTGAACACATGACGTTAAAATTAAATGGTCGACGTGAAACCTTCGATTATCACACGGAAGCTGCGCTGAATGCATTTTATATCAACCCTGAGAAATCATTTCGTTCATTGAAAGTGGGTGGTGATGTGGATTTGAATAAGACATGGGCGTACGTTGGTGTTAATTGCTTAGTAGATAATCCTTAATACACACGTTTGATTTCAGGATGGGAAGTAACTTGTCTCTGTCTCTTCCGGGACAAAACAAGATAGACGTGGAGGCAAACATAAAGTTATCACCTCCTAACGTTGAAGTGCATAACGTGCGTGGTAGATTCTACGGCTACGACAACTTTACATCCATTGAGTACCTAGCCAAGTACCGAGGTCTCATATCCGGCAGCAAGTATGGATCTTCCGGAAAGGTAAATATGCACCACGCAACTTGACATTTAACTAGCTTGTATGTATGCAGCTCTCATTCCCAAACCTGGCGTATATCAACTGCGATGTGGATGTTGAATGGAACCAAAAGCGCGTACATAATTTCTTAGACCTCAAAACTGTTAATAACGTAACAAATTTGTTATATAAACTTCGCATTCCCAAATTTACAAACGACGCAGTACTAGCCCGCATGACCTACAAGAAATCACTTCCGTACCACAACATTTCGTAAGTAAAACCACACGCATTTACAATAAATGCATTTACTGAAACGAAAAAAAAAAAAACGTACACGCAGATCGGAGGTGTTTTATCCAAGCAATCGCCCTGTATTTAAAATGGACGTGGATTTCAGTGAATTCAGCAACATGAACGGTACGGTTAATGTTTCAACGCCCTTGGAGAATTTACCGTACGTTGGAATAGACTTTACCACAAAAACTAATGCGTAAGTAAATTTGAAATTATTACTATTATTAACATTTCACAAGAAGCTTCAGGTTCTCGCAAGAACCCTTCCAGAAACATCCTAGAACCATTAAGCACATGCGCACAGTCTAGGACTGTCCTTGCGAGAACCCATAAAACTCATAATAAATTATTTTGGTCAAGGATAATGGATGGATTTTAAAATGATTTAGGTTCGTATCATTCATTTTTTTATTGCCAAAATTTGTCAAGCAGCTCTGAAAAAGTGTACTTGCTGTTGTTTCTTGGTTTTACTTGCTTGACCAAAATAATCTTTGTTGTCTCGATACCAGGGTTCGGAAATGCTCACTCATGTGCGCACATGAACCAATGAATTTGCTCACAGCTCACTCATGAACGTCGTTAAAAAACGCAAAGATGAGCAATACTATCTTTCGCTTTTGTTCAGGTTCATGAGAAGATCGTGTACGCTCGCGGGCGCTCATTCCCGCACCAGCTGATTCCGGTATGACCAGATGACCCAGGCCTTAATAATGGGCATTTAGTGTTTTTTTTTTTTTTTTTATTTACGAATCAATCTCAAAACGTCACAGGGACAGTACCGAATATTTCTCTATCATAAAAATATGTGGGTGTTACTATTTATTTTGCGGAAGTTACGAGACAAGCATAGTATTATAAAAAGGCTTATTTTGCTAATCAAATTAATGATAAATGATAATTGTGTATTGTTCATCGGTTTAAATTTGGGAAACGAACGGCACCGTATGAAATAGTCGAGGATTTTTAACGGTTTGCCTGCATAATGACGTAAACACTTCTCGTGTACTATCCCCTGAGTAACTCGTGTGCGATTGCCGTCCGCTCTCTCATGAGTCGTGAGTTCTTACGGAATGAGTTTTATGATTTCATCCACGTGCGCACACGAATGTAATCGTCCACCTTCACGAACACGAGCATTTTTTACGAGCACATTTTTCAATACTCACTCGCTTTCGCGGTTCATGAGTTTCCGAACACTGTTCGATACTTTACAATCGTTATAATTATTTCAGTTTCAAATATTTTAAAGAGCACTTTAATTTTACATAAAACAAACATTTAAAAATTGCTTCGCTGTATTTACCGCACCGAGCGGTTTGTTAATTTTATATCTACAAAGTTTCATCATCAGTTTCATTATAGATTTGAATTTATTTAATGATGAAATTTGATAATACTTGTAACAAATTAAAATTTTGCGCAAGTAATTAATACAATTAAACGTTATCGGTGTTTATTTATTATTGGCGCTGTTTAACGGTGAATTTTAACATTTTTTATTTTCATTTGCGCTAAATATCCAAAACACACCTGAAATAAAATAGACGTGGCTGACGTAATGTGGAGGACCAACACCGGATTTTATACAGGCCTGTTTTATCGCGTAGGAATATCATACTTCTAGCTATGCAAATCGAGTCTCGGGGTATTCAACAATAAGCGGCTAATCGTTGAAATGTGAAGACATCTGCGCTCCGCCTGTTATTAATAAGTACACAAAGATATTTCAAAATGATGAATCGCTGAGCTCAACTGCAAAGCAATCGATTTTCTGTCGAGTTTTTTGGATTCTTATTATATCTTGCTATTTAATTATTTCAGTTATTTACTTTTTAACATTATTAGACAGTTCATTTCTTTTTTATGTAACACAAATCGCGCTCAGAATAGCACACTGTTTTAAGGCGAGTTATAAATTTGTAATTGTTTATAAATTTGAGAATTCATTGGGGTCTATTCTGTAGCATTGATATGGACTTGATACGTAACAATTATGGCTATGAATCAAGTGACCTTGCAAAATCGGTATTCTGTAAACAGTTGCGTAACAACTTGCAATTCGTGTCGAGTGTGATATTTGAATTAATCAGGGCTATTCTGTTAATTGATATGGTCTTCAATAATGGCAGAGAAATTCGTACGACTTCATAACAATTCAAGTGAATTGCCGACCGCTAATTGAAGAGAGATCCATATCACACTTGACAGGGATTGCAAGTTGTTAAGAAACTGTTTACAGAATACCGATTTTGTAAGGTCACTTGAAACATAGCAATAACTGTTACGTATCAAGTTCATATCAATGTTACAGAATAGACCCTAATCTGCATCTCTCTTCGATTGGCGGTCGGCAATCGACTTGAATTGCTATGATATCGTAGCAATTTCTCTTGAATTATTGAAGACCATATCAATTGATATGCATATTAATGTTACAGAATAGCCCTGATTGACGCAAATCCATAAATAGATCATGCTGAATTAAAAACGTAATGAACTCACAATAAATATCGGTTTTTTTTTCGAATAACCACCGGGGTTGCTTCGTGATATACAATAAGAAAGTAAAGCTGGGTTGTCACTGGACGTGAATCACGAACATGAACCACGATCGCAGATTTTCGATACACGAAAATCTCGAAATTTAAATTATCCTTTTGTGCCGGAGGTTACTCTTTGAATGGGCGGATTACGAAAAAGAATCTTCTCCACATAAGAAAAAAAAAACATTTTGAACCTGAGACTTTTACAGGTCGAAAATCTGCGATCTTGGTTCTCGTTCGTGATTCACTTCTAATGTCTACCCGGCTTAATTGCTCCGCGCAGTAACCCGCACGTTGGAGTCAAGTCTTTTTTTGTTTATATAAATATCATATGAATATAAAATTCTGCAATAAACTGGCTCTAAATATATGGCCAGCTCGGACTTCGAAATACACAATACTTTTAGTTGAAGGTGCGCGGTGTTATCTCAAGGTCTCAAGTCGAGATATTCTCCCACCTCATGAAACAGGCCTGTATGAAGTGGGCGTTGGGAGGACAGGTTAATTATAGAAACTGTTAAATAGTTCACTTGAGTATTCCGTTAAATACGAATGAATGTTCCTGGAGAACATGAGATAGTGAAATTATTTAGAGATAACCGATTGCATTCGTGGATTTCCTCGTAAACGTGATCTGTGATCATGGTCCATGGCCTATGTCAGCGGTTCCCAACGTTGTTTTTCCACTGCGAACCACTCTCGAGAAAAAAAAAATTCGCGAACCCCTAAAGCCTTAAATCTAAATGAAGTATTTAGATACCAATAAAGAAGAATCAATTTTTATCATACCTCTAGCAACTTAATAAATAAATTCCTTAGAATTTGGCCATGACCACTTTTTTTTGTGAACCTCGTATTTTGCGGTCGCGAACCATCGGTTGGGAACCGATGGTCTATATCATCCAAGCTCAATTGAATACGTGCAGAAAAAATCGATTAAGAAAGAAGTGGGCAAGTTCTTTTTCTGAATACATGTGTTGTGTTGTTATTACAGGTACGTAATAAATCGTTATGCAAAGGTATTCTGGCCAAATAATACAGCTTTCGTCGATGCTCAATGTAAAATAACCACTGGTCGGTCAGTGCTTGAACGTGATACTAAAGGAGTGGTTTTCGTTGAAGTGCCTTTAACCACCAGGCATGTTGCTCGCATAGATTTCGGATATACGGTAAGTAGATGGGAGAGGTTGAGGAAGGAATAAAAGAATTGGGGTCCGGATATCTTCGAAAGTTCGGGATATTTCATAAAATTACAGTAACGTTTCCAATTTTGTACTGCCAGTCTTATCAAAGTTATTGTGCACTTGTATTCTCCACGGGTGTTGCAGGAGAAGGCCCAGTTCAGCACCGGCCGAGCTACAGTTGAATATAATGGAACCAAACTCCTGGAAGGCAAGTATAATTGCCTGTCGGAATCGCAGGCAGGCTTCGATAAGGATACGATCCACGTGGAGCTGGAGAACAAGTTGGTCCCCATCGGCGCAGACTACGTTCACGGATACGAATACAGCGCGTCGAGGGACGGTTCCAACACGCCGGTCGTGGTGGGTGCATCAAATAAATCAGCGACTCCTATAAAATCCACCGTAATCTATAGCCGGGCCGACGCTCTCGGCCGACCCCGTTCCTCTCATTCCAAAATCCCTTTTCCTACTAGGCAAGGTTTCAACACCAAATGTGTTCACGCATCGTTAAAAGAAAACTCGCCATTGCTCTTATGAATTAGAAGAATACAAATTTTGCGATGCAAAATCAATAAGGGCCGTCATTTTTCCGAACGGTTTCAGGGGGGTAGTTTTCATTAGGGCCTGTGAGTAATGCGGTGCTTAAATGAACAACCAACGGCACGCGAGTCTCCGCACCTTCATATTTCAGTATCATCATTCTGCTAATAAGACGTGTGTAAATATGCGCTTCACATGACATGCCTCTATAACTCACATTAGTATTGTTCGACTAATTAACATAGCTGCAATAGGTCAAGCGAGCGCGATCGCTGACAGCTTGGTAATTCAGCTATTTAACTGCGCCCTTAGCGCACGGTAAGCTCTGTTTACCGTTGGGTAATTGCTGCGCGTGATCAGATATGAAAACCAAACCGTTGCTCTGAATCTGCTGTTACCGTACCAGCCACTATATTTATGTGCCTTTTTCACGCTGCTGACGAGTTTGATACTTTTATCTCCATCACTCAATATGGCGATATATCTATCTCATTGTATACACGAACCCACTATTGATTTAAACTTTGGTACACATCCAGAGTGATGAATGTGAACTGAGTCGGGCCATCCATTCGGCCGTTTGAAACATGAGCTAGCCGAGAAAAACAAACGGACGCCGGACACAACTCATAAGCACGCTCTAGCTTTTGGCAGATTGCGATTTCTCCCTAATCCAGAGATACGTGAATTATTACCAATTTCAACTTTTCCAACCGACATTTATTTTTCCAACGAGCACCTTCTTAATAAATTCACTTTATTATCTACTTTTATGACACCCTACCATCAACCGTACCAAGTCAACATTCTTCTACATTCACAATCCATTCAAAAATTCATTGCTGACTCAGAAATTTATTACAAATTTAAAAGTCCTAAGAGCATCTTTTCCTTAATAAAAGCACAGCATCGCATAAATAAAGCCAATACCCGGCACCTCCACCACGAATAAGGCACGTTCATTAATATAAAATAAAAGAACACTCACAATAGACACCCTCACACTTACACTTTATAGAAATGAAAGAGTGCTTTATGTGCCTTAGGCCCGACTTCTTCACCTACGGATAAATTTATCTGCCAGGTAGTATCCTCGTATCAACTTTTCCAACCGACATTTATTTTTCCAATGAGCACCTTCTTAATAAATTCACTTTATTATCTACTTTTATGACACCCTACCATCAACCGTACCAAGTCAACATTCTTCTATATTCACAATCCATTCAAAAATT
The DNA here is from genome assembly GCA_036172665.1 of Prosopocoilus inquinatus. NCBI lineage: Eukaryota > Metazoa > Arthropoda > Insecta > Coleoptera > Lucanidae > Prosopocoilus > Prosopocoilus inquinatus. The sequence goes on along the minus strand of CM069880.1, from coordinate 12,592,323 downwards.
CATTGCTGACTCAGAAATTTATTACAAATTTAAAAGTCCTAAGAGCATCTTTTCCTTAAAAAAAGCACAGCATCGCATAAATAAAGCCAATACCCGGCACCTCCACCACGAATAAGGCACGTTCCTTAATATAAAATAAAAGAACACTCACAGTAGACACCCTCACACTTACACTTTATAGAAATGAAAGAGTGCTTTATGTGCCTTAGGCCCGACTTCTTCACCTACGGATAAATTTATCTGCCAGGTAGTATCCTCGTATCAACTTTTCCAACCGACATTTATTTTTCCAACGAGCACCTTCTTAATAAATTCACTTTATTATCTACTTTTATGACACCCTACCATCAACCGTACCAAGTCAACACTCTTCTACACTCACAATCCATTCAAAATTCATTGCTGACTCAGAAATTTATTACAGATTTAAAAGGCCTAAGAGCATCTTTTCCTTAATAAAAGCACAGCATCGCATAAATAAAGCCAATACGCGGCACCTCCACCACGAATAAGGGACGTTCATTAATACAAAATAAAAGAACACTCACAATAGACACCCTCACACTTACACTTTATAGAAATGAAAGAGTGCTTTATGTGCCTTAGGCCCGACTTCTTCACCTACGGATAAATTTATCTGCCAGGTAGTATCCTCGTATCAACTTTTCCAACCGACATTTATTTTTCCAACGAGCACCTTCTTAATAAATTCACTTTATTATCTACTTTTATGACACCCTACCATCAACCGTACCAAGTCAACACTCTTCTACACTCACAATCCATTCAAAATTCATTGCTGACTCAGAAATTTATTACAGATTTAAAAGGCCTAAGAGCATCTTTTCCTTAATAAAAGCACAGCATCGCATAAATAAAGCCAATACGCGGCACCTCCACCACGAATAAGGGACGTTCATTAATACAAAATAAAAGAACACTCACAATAGACACCCTCACACTTACACTTTATAGAAATGAAAGAGTGCTTTATGTGCCTTAGGCCCGACTTCTTCACCTACGGATAAATTTATCTGCCAGGTAGTATCCTCGTATCAACTTTTCTAACCGACATTTGTTTTTCCAACGAGCGCCTTCTTAATAAATTCACTTTATTATCTACTTTTATGACACCCTACCATCAACCGTACCAAGTCAACACTCCTCTACATTCACAATCCATTCAAAATTCATTGCTGACTCAGAAATTTATTACAAATTTAAAAGTTCTAAGAGCATCTTTTCTTTAAAAAAAGCACAGCATCGCATAAATAAAGCCAATACCCGGGACCTCCACCACGAATAAGGCACGTTCATTAATATAAAATAAAAGAACACTCACAATAGACACCCTCACACTTACACTTTATAGAAATGAAAGAGTGCTTTATGTGCCTTAGGCCCGACTTCTTCACCTACGGATAAATTTATCTGCCAGGTAGTATCCTCGTATCAACTTTTCCAACCGACATTTATTTTTCCAACGAGCACCTTCTTAATAAATTCACTTTATTATCTATTTTTATGACACCCTACCATCAACCGTACCAAGTCAACACTCCTCTACATTCACAATCCATTCAAAATTCATTGCTGACTCAGAAATTTATTACAAATTTAAAAGTTCTAAGAGCATCTTTTCTTTAAAAATAGCACAGCATCGCATAAATAAAGCCAATACCCGGCACCTCCACCACGAATAAGGGACGTTCATTAATATAAAATAAAAGAACACTCACAATAGACACCCTCACACTTACACTTTATAGAAATGAAAGAGTGCTTTATGTGCCTTAGGCCCGATTTCTTCACCTACCGATAAATTTATCTGCCAGGTAGTATCCTAGGAAACTATTATCAATACAGTGGTTTCCAAGGATAATACCTGGCAGATAAATTTATCAGGAAATGAAGAAATCGGGCATTAATGCATACACAATGGACAGACAGCCTCACACTTCACTTTATAAAAATCAGAGAGAGAGAGAGCTTTATTAAGGTATTTGCGTATAATTTATTTTGATCATTTCCTTCGTCACATCTTTCCCCCCTCTCTAAAAGCTTTTAAGGCTTGACACTGTTGTTGCTAATAAATAATCAAATCATTGGTGAATTGAGAATTTCAAATAAATATAATACTTATTTTTATAAACAATTGTGTACTATTAGAGATACGAAGACAGCCGATGAATGACAACGGAAAATACGAAGTATCGCTGTAGACAAGGATTCGCAACGTACGGTTATCGTTTATTTTATGTAGATACTGCATTCTAATGATTTATTTGATCATTGGGTGCAGTTTATTTTAATTTCCTTCGTCACATCTTTTCCCCCTCTCGCAGATTAAAATATTTTTGAAGTGAGAGCTTTTAAAGTTTGCAATTGCTATTAAATAATGAAATCATTGGTGAAGTGTGGATTTCAAATAAATATAAAACACGTCGTTTTTATAAAGAATTGTGCCGTCAGTAACTCAAGTTGGCGAAGTAATTTGAACAAATTCAGTACATAAAGCGATCATTTATGAACGCCGTTGCTTTCTTTACGTTTTCGGTTATGGCGGGAGCGGAAATGGGAATGGTTTTGTTGTCGTAATAATATCACGGTTCTCAGGCGTTAGTACATTTATTTACGGGAATATATTAACGCTTGATTTTCCGACGTCATCAAAAACTGTCAACAAAGCAAGCACGTACGAATGTTAGTCGACCGGTGATAAATTTTACAGCTTACAACGTCGCGAGTATATTCAAGATGTATATATTATTTATTTATTTATAAGATTTAAGTTTGTTAATTTCAAGGACTGAATGACTGTAAATAAATAAATTAATTTCGTAAATTTTATAAATGCGCTTTATGCTTAAATCATTTAGATATCCGCTTTCGGCAGTTTTGTTTCAGCAACACGCGATTCTGAATAAATTCGTCGGCGTGTTCTAATTATGTTCTTAAATATGTTAATTCGATTGCTGGATAATTAGAATAGTAATCTCTGCATCTGTAGCTGTCAGTGATTTTCAACAAAGTTTTGTCGTGTTAGGATTCCAAACGGTTGCATGTGTACCATTTGCATAACAAAACTGCCCTAAATATGACGGGTGAAATCGTTCTTCGAACAACGGCGAGCGGGCAACAGATAGCGCTAACCGCAATCCATTCTAATCGCACCGTCAAATTTTGGACAAGGTACGACGTGCTAGATCAACAGTTTAAACAACATTCACGTCTTGAGTTGGATCCCCAGGCTTGGATAGCTTACGACATAGACCTGCTTAACAAAACTACGGTAATATATCCATCAATATATATACATATATAGCTTGGAATAAAATCGAAATGCCTCAAATGTCTAGGATGAAACATTCGAAGCTCAGCAAATAGAGATCAACGTATCTTACCCTCGACGAAACTTTACGGCTCAGGGATCGTATAACATCAGTGACTCATCTTTATCATCAGAAGTGTCTTTAGTATGGGGTAAAGAAAGAAAGACTGTGCAAGCAGAATTAGACTGGAAGCGCGACCAATATCACCCTAACCACCACGAGCTCCGGTTACAGATAAAGCATCCTTCATTTGAAAAAGTACCGACATTTTTGTTTAAATTCTCGATGTAACTCTTTTATTTTGCAGAACGTTACTTTCCTCGGCGAATACCAAGCATCTGGAAATACTTTGGCCGACGTTCGTCTTTCTGTAGACTATTCGACTGATCCCGACAAGTTACTAACCTTAGAAGGCCTGCTTGAGAACCACTCAACCAATCAAATATGGAATATCACGTATGGAATTTCCGGAAGTCACCCTGCCACACAGTTAAAATTGGATATGATAGGAGGTCTTTATTGGAAGCCTAAATTATTCAATTCGTCCCACACGACCGACTATAGGCGCACGTTTTCGCCTCAGTTAATGGAAGCCACATTCGTTTTAGACCTGGAAAATAACATAATTAAAATCAAGGTAAAAACTTTACCAATCACATCGAAAAGAAAAGTTTGCGATGAACTTAAAAAGTAATCTGTTCCATATGTTAACCGCTCGATTTACATAGAACTCTAAGTTGTCCCGGTGGTGTGTTTATCACTTTTCGAAGTTTATGCAGACTAATGCTATTAGTAGAATTAAGTTTCAGTCTTTCCTGAATATTTTGTATATTTCAGCAACTCAAACGTAAAATTAGCATTTTGATTGAAATCTCTACCGAGAAAACAAATACGAAAGTTTGTTTATCCCGGCAAAAAGAAAAAAAAAACACTTATGTTATTAATATTGAATTATTCGAGACGTGGCTAATTGAAAGTTTCCCTTTCGGAATGCAGGTCGGAATAAAATACCAATCGACGCCGAGAGGGTGTCGTAAAGTGTGAAGCGACGGTATTTTTTTTTTGTATGCAATACGCGTCCATCACTATCACAATGACCCGATTCTCCTTTAAATCCTAAACATTTATCTTGTGTGTGCTTCCTCGCAGATTTATTTTCACCGCTGCACTTATTGATTTCATAACGGATTTGGCGAGGAGTAAATTTTTAGAACCCCCGAGATTTTTTAAATGAATTTATGTTCCCGCAAGAAAAATGTATGCATCGTACATCTCGGTTTAGAAATTCGCGCTTACATTAAAAGTGTATATTAATTACATAAAGATGAAAACGCACAAAAAGTTAACTGCTGCTTATATTTCTTCCAGACGTTTTCATTTATTATCCCGTATTTTTTGCTGTGCCTTGGAAATTAACATTTTTTCTCGAATAATTATTACAGCTGTTTTAATAACTTCGTTCAATTTTTTTTTCTTTTAGCTTTTTATTTCAGATAATAGATTGGCGTTTGTAAACTTAAATCCGGTTTTCTTCCACGTTCGCCAGTCGACTGCGACTATCAGTATCAACAACCAATTAGGCGACTGGTAAACATCGAGGAAAACCGACCACTTTCGTTTTCAATTCGATGTTTCGCGATTGACTTTAAAATCAAGGAATAATTTGCATTTTATACGATAATAAAACGAAAGCAATATAAAATAAAAAATAAATAGTATTGGACGATCAGTAAAACATTTAGATTGTGTTCTTTTTTGTGTGTTCACTTCGATTTAGGGAGTTTTACTTAATATTCTTAAGAGATTTAAAATCTATTAGTACGAGTAACTTGAAACGACCTTTTAGAGAAAAACACCGACGGAACTGTCTTATTTGTGGGGTAGATATGCCGGAAAGTTCCCTCTTTACACCGCAAACGTATCAGCCATATACGGGAATGACATCAACGCCTCTGGAGAGTTTTACCTCAATTTCAAAGAAAAGTTGGTTCGGCTCGAACTGAACAAGACTACAGGTATGAATAATTCTTGGAAATATCTAACTTTTTAAGGACCACTCTCCCAAGTAATATTGTTTGGAAATGTTTTATCGGAATGATTTACAGACGGCAGTCAAAGCCTTCACATGTACGGGGTTATCCCCGACGCCCGCACCGCAGTTTTCGACGTTTGGCGGGATTACGAGGACATTCGGGTATCCGATGTCGCGTACTTATTGCGCTTAAACCATTCTCGACTTGTGGTATCGAACCTAAGATGGAGACCTGAGCTCAAGCAGGACATTCAGGTAAAATCCTTTCCTGTTTTCTCCCAGGAGATGCTCGACCAATCTTTTTTTTAGAACGGCGTTAGATTCTTTTTCCTTAGTTCTTACAACAGTTTCACCGATGGTGCAAATAACGCAAGACAATACATACGCTCCGAGATAACGGATGGTATCAGTGGTATTTGGAACGATGCTAAACCCCTAGTGCAAGACTTTCTGCAGGACGTAAAGTACGTGAAACACAAATTCCACTTTCCATAACTCGAACACACAAATCGCACACAACGAATAAAGAAAATTAATAATTACATATCGCAGAATTTCAATCTGTTCAGCTCTTGAAAAACTCGTCGGATTTAATATAAAGATTTTCCGATATTAACATTCCACAGAACAGACGCAAACTCTCTTTTGATGTAAATAATATGTTTTTCAATATTGCTAGCGAACAATATGTTCGCTAGAGAAAGTAGAAACACAAATCCGTAAACGAGAGATGAATACATGAAATCGTTTATCCCATAGAAATCTAAATTAACTTGAATACAAAAGTGGATTTTCAAAGCAATCCGACGAATTATATCAACAGCCGAAGCCCAGCTAAATTTTTATTCCGGATATTTATTAATCCTTCACAAAAAAATTACATTTTCATAAAAGCCTCTTGCAGTTCACGTTTCATTACATTTTTCTTTTCGGCTCCTAACCGAAGAAAACTACTTAACCCTTTAACAACGGATAACTTATTGTACGGCATTTTTAGGGAATCGTCAATTTTTTTATCAAATAACTTATTAGAAGACTCCGGGCTTAATAATAAAAAATGATCATTCGCGTGTTTGCAAATAATGTATTGTTTTGAATCGTAGAAATCTCAGCGTCATAGAAGACGATTTGCAAGAATTGAAAAGCTTTTTAAATAAATCGTATCAAGCGAACGAATTTTATATACGGGACGTAGTTGGTTTCATGTTGTACACGGTGGAAGGTTTGTCTATTCGATCGCATATAGAATCTCTACCAGCTATCGTAAACGAAATATGGGAAGTGATGGGTGAATCAGGGAAAAAGATCCACCAGAGTATAATCTGGATGATAGAAAAGGTACGTGTTTAGGTCGAGATAGGCCAAAGTTAATAACATTGCGACTTTGTTGCTTGCAGATCAAAAGTTATTACAAAAATGCAACTGAATTTATTACCGGTTTATTACAAGGCAATTCGTTCGCACATCTTTCCGAAGCGTTCACCGACATTCTCGAGAAATATGACATGCTAATAAAAGACATGCACGTTGCATTTATACGTTACGTGGAAGATTTATGGAACAAAACTTACGTAATGTTAGCCAATAATTGGCATAGGATTTTAGCTACCATCGAGCCGACCTTTATTAAGATGATTCATTACCTGGAAACCATAGTTTGGAAAGCGGGTCAAGAATTCGTCGGTAAGAAAAATGTTGTCTTACTTTGAAGCAAAATGAGATATTTTTCCTAATATAAAACTGCTTTATGCATATTCATTTTCTTGAGTTTTCCGCGTGAAAAATATATGCAACTAGGGCTCATAAAATTTAATACTTTCATATGAAAAATTTTACTGTTATTTTCATGCGTTTAAGTATCACGATAAACATAATGTAAATATAAAAATTCCTTGTATTTTACATCGTAAAATTGAAGCTGTCTAATAAACATTTTTTCCTATTTGTAATAAGTAAGTAAAGCGCGGTTTTAAATGAAGAAGGTATGTTTAGGTCGTGAGTTATCTTTCTATTTAGGCGCATGCGTTGTGGAGTGATGACTCTTCATGACCTAAAAATATATCTAAGTCCGTGCTTTAGTAATTTTTTTTCCTCCCTCAAGATTTTCTTTATATACGAAGAAATGAAATAATGGGTTTGGAATATTTTAATAAATTCGCAAATTTCTCGCACGACGTGGATCGCTTTTATAAAGAAATAACTGGAAACGATACGATAGGGGCGATATATAAATATTCGAAAGTCGTGTGGACGTTTGTCAAACAAAAATATTTTGAAGTTGTTCCTTTTGCAAAAGAACTGCAGCAAATTGTAAACGAAATAATAGATGAAGTGATGCAACTGAAGAAGATACCGTCGATCGAATTTTTAATTCATAAGTACGAGGAAGTTTATGAGAAAGTAAAGTGGTTCTGCGACTATTTTGACGTGCAGAATCGAGTACATCGATTTATAATACTCATTCGTCTGAAGCTGACAGACATGAAGCAGAACGCCTTACAAGCAGAGAACAGGTTAGTAGTATTAAAAGGGACTATAAAACAAGTGTTTATCGTGTTCATGTAATATTCAGGTATCGTGAGGCGAAAACGAAATTTATCTTTGAGCCGGCAGACGGAATAATGTACTTGGAACAAAAATTACCCGTATCGTGGCACGCATTCAACGAAACACCCAAGTTTGATGTAAGACATCGACAATTTCAGGTGCAGCTTTAACCGATTACGATTATTTTTCAGGAGATACCGGAATATAAAGCGATTAAAGACATCCGGAGTTATTTTACCATGTCGAAAATGACGTTTGCGAGTTTCTATCAGGAATTTAAACCCTTAACCGATCCTTCGGAGTGGCTACCGCCGTTTAAAGGTGAATGAATTATTTATTACAGGAGAAAACTGTATAAATCTTAATTATTTCAGCGCAAGCCATGCTAACAAGCGGACAGCATTACATCACATTTGACAACAAAATTTATAACTTCCGAGGAGATTGTTCCTACCTCCTCGCCACCGACTTCGTAGACCGTAATTTTTCAGCCGCCATCTCCTATGACAAGCTTAATCCACGCGCTTACGAGTTATTAATATTAATCGAAGGAACGTTAATACATATAGATTTGCAATCAAAGGTTTCGGTTGTGTAACAGAAATTAATAGAAATCTAAACCCCCTTCCTTCCAGGTCGTCAAGATCGGAAGTAACTCAACTTCGATATTGCCGGCTCAAATTGGGCAAGCCTATTTACATCAAGAAGCCGACATCGTGACGTTGGAGAGCGATATGGGTTTTACAGTTCAATGTAATATGAAATTCGAAGTTTGCAAACTTGAGGTTTCAGGTAAGTTTAACTTATGCGACATTCACGCAGACAGCAGTAATTTCATTTGAATATAGGATGGTATTTCGGGAAAACGGCGGGTCTTTGGGGAACGATGAACAACGAACCGTCGGATGACCTTTTAACTCCAGAAAAAAGAAGGCTGCCGGAGAACGACCTGCTCACTTTTGCAAAATCTTGGAGCATAGACAAGAAATGCGAAACTGAAATCAATCACGCAGTGGCGCCCGTAAACACCCCACACCACGTCAGGACACTTTGTGAGTCGTTCTTCAGCAGCAAATTGTCTCCTTTCTTTACTTGCTTCGCGAGAGTACCCCCCAATGAGTTTTTGGAGATGTGCCTTGCGAGTTCCACGGAGAAAGAAGTTTGCACTGCTGCGATTGCTTACATGAATCTTTGTTCTTACGGACACGTCCCTCTGCGTATTCCGGATGTTTGCGTTAAGTAAGTTCGAAGCCATAAAAACAATCATAGAATTACTCGCTTCACGCGGCGTGTTTATTTATTATTGAACAGGAAGTCGATAATAAACCCCCACGCTAAATACAGTAGTTCCTGAGCCCCTTATAAAAAGGATCAACTGCGAGAATTGATTGCTGCGTCGACTATTAATACTAATTCTATGTTTAATTACGTTTTAGATCCTAAAGCCGTTTGTTATTGTGAATTATGCATGCAAATCAAATTATGTTTATATAAGACATCACCGATCACGAGCGAGATGATATGTTGACGTATTATGCTGTGATATATTAGTGTCTGTTTTAGTTAACAAATAGGAATTATATCCGAATTTCGGGTTAAGTTACATAAACGTATTCAAAATCGATTACTACGCACTAAAATTGTCATCACCTGGGGTCATTTTATAGCGGTGCGGGGTCATCACGTACTTATTAAAGGTTAGATTGATTAGAGACACGAGTTGAAAGAAAACGGACAAAGAGATTTCTTCGTAAACGGTGGCTAAATGTGTACCAATCTTCGAATGTTATTGTTTCAGATGTAATTTAGTTAATGGAAGTATAGTCCCTGAAGGTGTTTTTGTGAAACTGGATGGCGATTACGTTCCGCAGTCGGCCGATATCGTTTTTATAGTGGAGGCGAAGAAGTGCAACGTAGATGTGAGGAAGAAGCGAAAAATAGATATGATCGTGGATCAAGTGGAGAAAGAGCTTAAGGCGTTAAACATCACCGAGAACAGGTAATCGTAATTAGAGGAACTCGTGTAGTTGTTGCGGCGCACAGTGGTCCTCAATATGTAGCGGCAGTAGTCGTTTCAGAGGAGATGATAGGACGGTAATGATACTGTAACGTGATTACAGATATTCCGTAGTAGCATTCGGCAATGGGAAGGAATTGTTCGACCAGCCGCGCAGCATAGTGATCAATAGCAGCGTCTTTACGGAACACCAGTTGATCCCTACTTACTTTGATCATATTCAGACGGGTAATTATAACTGTTATTTCGGTAGAATTAACGCGAGTTCATTTCTATTTGATCGCGAGATTAAAATTTATAAGGAACGATTTATTTAGTGCTAGGAAATAAATACTTTAAGGCAAGTAGAGCATAAATATTTAAGAGGACCTATCGGTCGCACATGTCACGATTTCAGGAGAAAAAGGAAACTCGGATATCTTCAGAGCGCTCACGTTTGCAACTAAGCTAGTGTTTCGACCCGGCGTGTCCAAGACATTCATCCTACTGCCCTGCACGGATTGCCACGAGTCTCACATGGAGGTAAGAAAAGTTCGGAGTATCGAAAAGAGAAAGACGACGAGGCGTGACCCACTAAAGTATTCAGCAAACGGACGTCGTATTAATTCAGATTTAGAAGTCTAAAACGATTATTAAGTGAACGAAATCAGTTATGTTAAAGTTAGTTCTCGCAATTTGCCAAAACACAATACAAGAATTTCTCCTCCGCAAGCGAATAATGCCGTTTGCGAATGTTGGTCACGCTCAAGACTGGGCAGGTGGCCTCCAATCTATATCCGTAGATTGTACAAAAGCAATTTGGAAACAGTTTACCAGTTGTCAGTAAGTTCTGGATGTTCCGCACGTAAGATAATATACGGTATGGTATGTATATTTTCTCGACGTTAGCGCGACGGTAAATCCCCGAACATCACCGCCGCCGACTAAATCAGTATCTCAAATACACACGTCGACTTTTTTTTTAATTACGTTGTAGCTCGACTATTCCATCCTACACCAGTTGCTGTTGGAGAGCGACATCACTCTGCACATATTAATGAACGAAGAGTTCCGTCTCAAGAAGCCACGAGGAAACAAAATCTTTTTCGGTAAGTATTTTTCGTTTTGTCCGTTTATCTTAAACGGCTTCGCATCCAGGGGGAAAGTTAATTTCGATCGGCGAAGCGCTGAATTTAAATGGTGAACAAATCTAAATTCCGACTATCTAAAATGTAGTTAATGTCGGGCGATGGCAAACGAGTAATTACCTTCATATCGTAAATATTTACGGATCCCTTCGTTTTTCGATGGCCCGATTTCGACGTTTAATTTCTAGAATTCTCCGAGTGGCCGTTAAAAATACAGGGAGAGCTCAGTTTGAATATTTTAATGAAAGGTTTGCTCTTTTGTAGGAAATCATCCGGGAGGGTCGGCGGACGACGTTTTAGTCAAATGTAAATTTCATATGATGTATGCGAGTTTACATGGAAAACAATGTAAACTAGTGTCATTACTTGTTTAAATATGCCCATGTGGCGGCCGCATTTGTCGACGATTACACTGGCTCGGCGATGTTTTAACAGCGTCCTCGTCAGTTGCCGTCAAATGCAGCGTCGGTTGTCGACATTGCAACCGTCGCGGTGCCGGTCCGCAACCGTTAAAGTCGTCACGGTAGCGGTCACTGTCACCATCGAGTTAACGAATGACCTACCCAAGCGTCCATGATTACTCAGATTTTTTGCTCGCGGCGTTACATGTGTCGCTTTACGTTTCAGGATGATATGTAGATTTAATCTCCGGGGCCATAGAAACACTGATAATATATAAACAGCAATCTTCCGTAATATACCCCTGCGAGCACGTGTCTGTATACCCACGATACAAAACACGACCCCATGGTGTCTTTTCGTTGGCCCAGCGGCGGAACAATTTCTTTTTCCCGAGAAAGCAGGATCCGTTACTCATTACTTTGCACAATGTACGCGTCCTTTGTATTCGCCTCGTAATATTGCACGGAAAATCGGAAAGTGTCGTTGCGAAATGTATATCCGGAAAGCAACTCGCGTGTTCAATTATCCTGAACGTTAAATAATGGTCTTAGTTTTCGGTCACACATCTCACACACGCTGGGAGGAAATTATGCGGCTTCCGGTGCATGTAGTTATGAATTACCGACTATGAAATTTAATGGGAAAAAATTAATTTCATCTTCATACCTGGGAACACATTCTGCGCAATTTTTAACGTCAAGCCAGAGTTATGCTCCCCCGACTCACTCGGTAAATCTCGGAAATGAGCGTGGAAGAATTGCGACCGATAATTGTGCCGGAGGATTATCCTTTGGCTACATTATCCTGATTGTGGGTGCGAAACTTGACTCGAATATAATTAACTAAAAATCGTTAATTAAGAAGTGTAGCAACAGTAGTTAGGGTTGATCGCTTCCCTCCCAACCCGATCTCTATTGCTTATTAATTCAACATTACGCTATAATTCTGGCGCAACTTCTCTAATTAATTAGTATCGAAATTTAGCTTCGTATTTGCGGCATCCACTACAAACTACCAACAATATTAAATCTCGAAATTCTGCAAATGGTTGGCCTCTCTACTAACATCACAAATTTCCTGCAAATATAATTAATCATTAATTCGTTTAACCTTTGAAATATGTCGATTGCGTGATTCACTTCGTTAAACACGTTTCGACAGCAAAACGTTTTCGTTTATTTACGCCGGTTACGCTTCTTATTATTCCAAATGCGACGTACGTTACTAAAGACGCACTTAACTGAAACAACTAATGTAAATTAAATTACGGCCCAGGTACATAATGACAAACCGTTTTAACTTTATTATTCTATCACTAATTACATACAAACCAAATTATTTATACGTAAGTTAGCTTACTATACCTTTAAAAAAAGTCCATATGAGGAGCGTTCATTCAAACTCAAACTCATTCAAATTTTTATGAAAAATATGGTTTTGAAATTCGTTCGACCGTTTCTATCGATTCTTATATTCAGAATCACGCAAAACGATGCTTATCCCTAAAGCCTAAATATCGCTATTCAATCAAAATCCCACATGTCCATCTGAGGAAATCATTCAACCACCTTTTTCTCAAAACTATTTTATGTGGATGTGAACGGTCCTCGTACATTCGTAAAATCATCATTCGATTTGCAACTGCAAGTTCCGGCTCGCTGGCGATCCGCGGCTGGATATTCGTTTTGTTTTTATCAACTATTTCAAATCGCTAAATTTATTTCATTTTCGAGTTTTCTCTATTTTAGCCTTTTTTTTAAACTGGCCAAACTTTTTCCTCATTATATCCGAATCAGTTATGTACGCAACGCACAGATGTAATATACAGTTAGGTGTAGTGGGTAAATGTTTTACAAATCGATGGGTTTGCTGTGTTATAATAAATGTTGATGTTGATTGCGATAGTCAGCGTATTCATCCGTGTTACACAAACATCTAGTACAAAAGAAGGATGAGTGATGGTGATCGATAGATTAGAAACAATGGCATATGTAGGTTATAAATGGGGTGCACTTGACGAGAATATGCTCCGCCTGTGCGTAACTGAACGGGGGCTTCCTTTCACCACCTTCCCCATTTTATTTCGTGGACCTCGAAACGCGTGAAACCATTAGATTTATGCACCCAGAAAAATCTCCCAGGTCCACCCTGCATATGCGCATGCACAAAAAGAATAGATAAGGGTGTGTACGCGGAGGTGATCTACACAAAGCACATCAACGCCGGGATTTAATGACCATTGCATAAAACACGAAACATGAAAGCGAGCGGCCGTTTCTGCTGTGAGTATTGGTAAACCGGATAAAATCCACGTGGCTTGCCCGGTGGTCCACGAGTGGTTGGCGACTCCCTGCGGTCAATGCCGCACTAGAAAGCTCCATGTACTTAACCCCTTCTGGTTAATTTACGACATTTACACCCGGAAGAAATAAGAGGCACTTTTCATATATTACGATTCAATTCCACAAAAACGTTTAGGACCCATGACCTTTCAGACTTCAAATTCATAATCAAGTTTTCCCTTAAAAAAAAAATATATATCTTCCACTACATTGCATTTAATTCATAATTTATTTGTTAACGCCCCCATCGGAATTTATTTTAATTTATTAAAATAATACTAGGTATGTTGATTATGGGCAGACACTGTAGAAAAGCAAAGAGAAACACTAGAATAACATCGCGATTATTATGTCGAGAGAAGATGGGGATAACTTGAGGATCGAACAATTTCGATTAATGACAAAGGAAAATGTAAGAAAGAAAAATTTGGAAAAGTAATAGCCTTCAATGCAGAAGCTGTTTATTTAGCTCAAACGTGAGCATATAAATCCGAAAAGAATCAGCTCGTAGTATCCCTTCTCTTTGACAGTTTGAATGAATCCATTAAAAATAAGTGTCACACTTAAAAAGTCGCAAAAAATATTCGAGACGCATTGGTTGTTGTGATTAGCGCGCAACTAATATTGCGAAGGAAGGGAATATACCCCGTCAAGCTCCCCTACCATACCAACGCTTGATTTAGCTCATCACAGATGACATGGTTTGGTCCACAACCTTTTCAAATCTTTTACAAATCGGAAAGTCACAAACGGAAATACATTTTGTCATGTCTTCCCGTGCGTGACTTTACGAACTGGAAAAGATGGATGTGGACCGAAACAAGTCATCTTGATCACTTCTTTGACGAACTAAAGAAACAGCTTCTATATCGACGGTGTTCTTAGTGACTTAAGGTTTCCCAATTTTTTTTATTACATTACTCCCTAATAGCATGGATAATCCATTGGGAAATGTAAATTTATTTTTGTCACGCAATTATTCTGCCTAGAGCATGCGACCAAGGGTTACAGTTGCAAGATCCGGCTCGCTGGTGACTTTATACCTTACTTTACATATTTCGTTCCATAGAAATTGCATCACCTGCAAGGAATGGAAATATTTCAACAAAACTTTCTGGGTACATTTGTCTTGAATAATGTATTAAATGAATCAAATTGATTAACTGCACCAAGTTATCTGGTTGTATTGTTCTTCAGATTTCCGTTAAAATCATAACAAATGTTTTCGATTTCCTCTCTTGACACATTGTCAAATTTACTGTCGTTAAGAATTTGGGAATGCCTCGTGTAAGAAGACGTCCACAATTCCACCAAATAACCGAATTTGAAAGGGGCAGAATTTTGGGATTACGCGAAGCTGAAATTCCCTTTAGGAAAATTGCCAGAAGGACCGATCGCAAAATTGCCACGGTCATCAGATTCAATCGTACTTGAGCAGGGGAAGACCGTCGTAAGCGTAGCCGAGGTAGTGGAGCTCAGAGAAGGACTACGGAGCGACAAGACCGAAGTCTTCGTCTGCTTTCTCTTAGAAACCGATTGTCTTCAACAAGACGGATTGCCGATGCCTGGTATGATGTAGTGGGAAGGCCGATCTCTTTGTCGTCAGTACATCGCAGGATTAGGGGTCATTTGGACTACGTTCGTGTAGACCTCGATTGGTACTACCTTTGATTCGAGGTCACCGAAGACAACGTCTCCAATGGTGTCGTGACCGAAGTCACTGGAATCATGAAAGGGACTCAGTTATCTTAGTGACGAGTTTCGGTTTTGTTTGGAAACCCACGATGTATAGAACAATGGACTTCGTAGAGGAATCAGGAATAGGCATCCTTCCGTGGACTCCAAGGAGTCCTGATATTTCTCCCATTGAACATGTATGGGATATGATGGGAAGAAGAATTAACAATTTGCCTCACCCTCCTCTATCTTTGGCAGTTTTGCGGCATGAGGTACAAGTGGCTTGGGATTCCTTGTCTCAAGAAGAAATTGGTCATTGTTGAATTTCTGGCTTTCGGTTGAAAACACGTCTCTCCTCGGATTTCTTTTTGTAAGTCGTTAAGTAAGTCGTTGAGTCGCAACGACTTACAAGAAGAAGTCCGAGGAGAGACGCGGTTCCAACCGGAAGCCAGGAATTCAACAATGGAGGACGGTCACGCAAGCTTTCAAGTTAAACTAAGAAATTGGTCACATGCTTAGGCGAGTTCAAGAATGCTTAAGACAAGGTGGTGGTTCTACACATTGTTAGTCTTTTTTCTTTTGTTTTAATTACATCGTTTCCGTTTTCCAAATGTAATCATTTAATACTTTATTCAAGATAAATATCTGTCGTCTCGGTGAATAAGTGGTTAACTACTACTTCTCAAAGCACTACGTTTAGACACTGAAAAGTTGTGTAAACTGGAATTCTTGTAATAAATCAGATTACACACATCACAATTAATTCTTTTTCAAGCCAGTGCCCGACTTGGCTTCATATACACTACGGAGAAACAACCTCCTAAGTCATTCAACTCATTTTGAACAAATTTCGACTTAACCACTTATTCGCCGAGACGACAGATATGTATATGTACCAAGTTTCCTTGAAATATTACCATTCCTTCTAGATGATGCAATTTCTAAGGAAAGTAGTGTATTTTCCTTATTACATTCAGATTAATTTCTGTCAGTTTTCAGTATTACAGCACAAACTGAATTTAATAACAGCTTTCCTTGGCTTCTCGACTAGTTTTTTCTTCAATTATTTGCCGAATAAAAAAGTCAATGAACATTGTCAATCTTCTTAAAAAAAAAACTAGACTGTATCGTACGGTTGTGTTAATGTATTTTTATTTTTCGTATGAAAGAGTTTGTATAAGAAACCTCATGAGCGGGCGTTGAACAAAATAGCAGGGGTGAAAGAAATGTCGCTTTTAAATTAGGCGTTAGTCGGAAAATGTTCGTAAAGAAGGAAGTCGTACACGTGTTGAAATAATTTTCAAGTTCTATTTGAGCTTGTGTGAAAAATACTTTTTTGTTGCAAGTGCAAAGTTTATGAAGCAAGTCATAATTTTAGGGATAGATCGATATCTGGCGTACACGAAGAAGGACGCAGATGATTTTAAAGGCGATCGGAAGTTAAGGAAGGAACTTCACCTGCCCAAGTCGAACTTAGGTTTCTGTATGCCCTTGGCACTGGAGTCAAGCGGTAAGTCTGTCTTTATCCAAAGGGGGTTATATTCTGCAGCACATGTAGTCCGAAACGGTCCATTTTCCCACCACGCCGCCGGTCAGAATCTGAGATAAACCTGATGTTAGCTCGGTGTTCCTTGCCCTCGGGCACGGCACGCAACGTTTAATGGATATCCAAAGAAACTATTTGCTTTATTTCTTCATTTTAGTGCGGGCATTAACCGCACGTTAGCCTTATATATGTATATGTGCCCGGAATAGATTTCCGCCATCTCAATTTTCACGTCAACCCCTTTTTATGTGGATACTGTGATGTGCCACGTTTTATGGATACCTGTGGTTTCAGGGTCTGTTTTCACTGGAAAGAAATTGGAGATGAAAATTGCCCGAAGAGTAGCGAGCGTATTTGCAAAACGAGTAGCGCAGTCTGCAGTTCCAGGAAAATGTAAAACTTGCGAATGTACGGCTCACAATAATGGAGTTTCGTATATGGAATGTTTCTCATGTATTTATCCAACTCCTCTTAATGCTGACTATGTAAGTATAAGATTCCTAACGCGCATGCTCGCACCTCCGACAAAAATATATATCTTAAGGTAAGTTATCAGTTACTTTCGCGTTGCTACTTCTTCCGATACACGCCCAGTTTCAAGTTTGGCTCCGAGGATTTATTTCGTCGGGAAATTTATTTGATTTTCCCTTGTAGATTCTATTTCCGAAACTTATTCGCTCTGCTTCTGTCCCCTCATTAAAGCCACGGCGTAAACTGGGCAAACGCGCGTGACTTTTCCTTGCCCCTGATTGTTTCGCTGGCGCGTTTTCTTCATATTGATGATGTAATTGTTATAAAAGAGCTTTTGAATAGAATCGGCGCGATAAAGCAATGAAGATATATCATTCTGGAGCTTGTTAGTTCCCAGCAAACGGCAGGCACAATGTGCGACATTCGACACTCAACGGGCTGAATGGCGCCCGGTGTTCCCCAATGCTCCCCATCGCTCCAGATACTGATGTATTGTGTTTGCAGGCATTGAACGAGGACGAAATGCTGTCGCTGATGCAGCCTGGAGACGATCAGGATTACTACTACGACGACGACGAAGACTAATCCACATCACTTTTTCCATAGAAAACGAGATTACGATATTATTTATAAATTACTCTTAAATAAATTTAAATGTAAACTAAATTTATTTACAATAAAACTCGCCTAAAAATATTAATTACATGATCAGTTAATTCACCTAATTAACATCCAATTCGAAATCAATTTGATTGTCTATATTTATTCAAAGCACTAATAAATATTTATTAAGCAATTTGGTAACAAGATTCCAAAGCTAGAACAGCACGAAGTCTTTGTGGTCGGAACATTCTCATCGCAACATACGAGTACCTTATATGATTACGGTTTTGTTTGAAAGTCGTGCCTTACACGTATGTTAATACGGGATTATTTATATAAACGTCAGCGACAACTTGTTCCCAACTAAAACAGTTACAGATATAAACTATAACGGTAAACTCTCTACCCTGCCTGCGTTGTTATTGTCGCACGTTTTAATTTTGTTCTGCTGTTTGTCATTGTATTCTTGGGCGCCGAGAATTACGCTGGAATTGTTCTATTCCGCAGCCATCCGCAGGACGAGAAGTTCCTAGCTTAACGCGATTGTTGCACAATTATCCAAACAATTGTCCTTCGGAAACCAAATAATACCAACACGTCTATGAATTTTTAACTCGATAAATAAAGCGATAATTCTACATACACACGTACACATCCTGGGGAAACAAGGACTAAACTTTCGCATTCTTTTTTAATTTAAATTTAAATTAAGACCGTCGCCACATTTTCGAGCGACCCTATCTGAATGCTGATGATTTGTTTCTCACGTTTTATTTTCGCAATAGTTATAGCTCGACGACGTTCTATAGCACGACCAAATGAAGGCACACAACTCGGTTATTGATTAACGTTTCGAAGCAGTAAGCCGCGAACTTCTTTTTGCAGTTATCTGCCTTTCTTCCACTGTGACACAGTCGCCTATTCTTGGTTAACCAAAGACGTATTATTCTTTATTAAATCGGAACTTACGCTTAATAAAGTCCTTTAAAAGAATGTTAGCGTTTATAAAATATTTGGGAAGTGTAACTCAAATCAAAATATAAAAAAGATAATTAACCACGTTCAACATCAAAAGAGACTTACAAATGCCTACAAACATGCCTACTAAAAATAATAGCTTATCAAACAACTTAAGTCTTCAGTTAAACTAGCCAGTGTTTCTAATTCTGTGTCTTTAGCAGTACGATTTCATTCTATAACTGTTATTTGGACATTAAGTTCCAATTTATTACAGTCAAAATCTACCGGACCGGTTTCGGCAACAGCGCTTTCGCGGACGCTACTGTTCGTTTATACATAGACGTAAAAGTCGCCACATGAAATGATCTCAAGTCGCCGATAAAAATGTCGACCTCTTATTCTTCCTTTACTTCAAATATTCCGACGTCACCTTTTGCGATTGATTGGGCAATTTTGACTCGGCTAATTAACCGAAAGAAGCGGAAATGCGCTTTACACGGGCTCGTTCTTCTGGCCATTGTCGATACCGACACCGTTCGAGAAGGTTGTGTGTTATATTATTCCGTGAATTTATGGTAAATTATTAATTCCATTCATACATTTGGAAATCGATCGACTCGTCGTGTCCTCTAATCTGCCAAATCGTATCTTAATCCAAACGAACTGTTTTTATTTGGATATATTTTAATTCGATCTTTTACTGAGAGCTATCTTTATTGCTATGTCTTACTAAAATTTTATTGGATCCTTGTCTGCCGAACTAATTATCCTCGTTCTGGCTGGTCGTCCCTGGGGGGCCAATTGTCCATTTCCGTGGCAGCAAGCTGTCGACGTCATCTGTCGAGAGACTTCGATCCCCCCCATCATCCGACCCTACCAGTTAACCTAACCTATAAAGTATACACTTTACTATTTTATTTATTTTTGGACATTATCGGCACGTAGCGGTGCATGACTTGGAGAAGGTTAATAATTTTGTTTTAAACTTTCATTATGCTTTGACAGCGTGGCCGCCTTGCGTAGGATGATTTATTATGTAGCAGACTGGCTCGAATTTGTCAATCCTAATGAAATGTCTGGTCAAAAAGCGATCGTAGAATATCGCTGTTTAAACTGTTCGTTAATAAGGTAGTTAATTTCGTTCCGTTCCTTTTTAGAACAAATTTCTACTTGTTCGATCAGATCTGATTCATCGCGTCGATTTGTCTTGTGGCTACTCAGGGCTTATTTGATATATCTTCACATTTGTGTCGTATTATTTGGCTTTCGCCGAAGCTCACATATTTTCTTAAGTTTGAATCAACAAATATTTCACCGACAACTGCGCTGTGCTATTGTATACGCCCTACGTTGAACGTACGAGTAAATGAAAATATCCTGGGGGATAAAGAATATCTTCGCGCGCCGTTAGGACCTGGGGAATAATCGTTACGCAGTGGATTTTGTTGCTGGGTTTAGTTCCCTGGGGCGCACTTAGTTTGCATCGTTAAAAACCCGCCCCGTCTCCTCTAGAGCTAGACCCAGGAAAGCTGTTGGAATACAACGCGAGTTTGCCAAGGTAAATTTAAAAGCTTTAAATGGTAGCAAGTTCTTTACTTTATCTTCGGGCGCTCTCGGGACATTGGGAATCGCTCCGCAGAGTTTAGTTCCCTGGTGCAATTAGTTTACATCGTTAAAAACCCGTCCCGTCTCCTCTAGAGCATTGGGAATCGCTCCGCAGGGTTTAGTTCCCTGGTGCACTTAGTTTACATCGTTAAAAACCCGTCCCGTCTCCTCTAGAGCTAGACCCGGGAAAGCTGTTGGTATACAACGCGAGTTTGCCACCAGGTAAATTTTGCGCATACATTAAAAGCTTGAAATGGTAGCAAGTTCTTTACTTGCCTTGCCTTTCTAATATTTCAATTCTCCTTTTTCTTTCTGATATTCTGCTTCTTCGTGTTTGATTTGATCATATTAAAAAAATCGATGGTAAATGACAACGGGAAAATAAGCACAAAAGAACAGGTTCAAGGACCCGAATTTACATCACGTTTCACATCCCCAATTAGAATTCTAAGGCCTGATCTTTTCAACTTCCTAATTTTATTTATTTAACTAATTACCATGAGAACCATTCACAAAATTGAACTTATTCGCCAAAAATAATGTTATTGGGAACTTTATTAGCAAGTGGAAAGATCGGCCTTAAGTATTGGTATTTTTGATTTGTTGCCAGAAAAAGAAACACCCTTACAGTTTTTTTTACTTATTGATTTGGGGGGTTATTCCGCTTCGTCACTTTTTTGTATGCAAGTAAAACCCAGACGAAAGTTGAAAAGAGTAAGTAGAACGAACGTAGTGGGATAAGAACTACATATCATGTTTTGTTATGTAAGTCGTGAAATTAAGTCAAACATACTTTGGTTGAACTAAATGCAATGTTGTTTGTGTGTACGTGAGATTATTGCATTCTATTAATGTTTACTCAATGCTTATTAAGCCACAATCAAAGTCATTAAGATGTTCGACAATTTAAACCCTCGTGACAGGCCGATTAAGTAACGTTTGTATTTTGCTGTGCATATCGGTCCAAGATGTCAATCATATGTTGATATGATCAATAGACTCAAAGAAATGATGACGTGGAATAGTTCGGTTTTGATTAATCCATGATTGATTTTAAAATAGCTGCTTTCCAGTTGATATTCCTGGTGTTCATATTCGACGTGATATGTGAAATCCAAATTACGAGGACATATTGGCTGCGTGATGAGTCATTCGTGTGAAGTCTCGCAGGACTTACGTGTAAATCTAACGTCAGGTTTACTTACAACACCCTCCGGTTATAGTTTCTCGGTACTAATGATCGAATTGTTTATTTTTGCAAGATGACATTTTGAAAAATTTCTGCATTAGTATTCAAGAAGAGGCGTCGTCGCAAACCTCGGGAAGAGGTTGAAAGTCAACCCTCGCGGGACGGTGGCATACAATGCCTCGCATGACAACCAGCCAAAGCAGCAGACTCATTCTCGTCACCTGAAAATTGAAACTAAACTCTCCAGCTTGTGCTCGCGTACGAGATTTGAAAGTGGTCTGAATTAGAGGATAATTTTCGGGTACGTGATGGTTGGTGGTGGTGGTGGATAGTTTTTAGTTCGGCAACCCCGAAATACTTCAACGATAAGATATTGCGGAATTGCATTATGTATGTAAAAAAAAGCGGAGAAACAGAAATCATGATTTATTCGCACCCGGTATGAGAGGACAAGCTTATCTTTTGAATGATGGTCCTTGTTAAAAATCCGTAGCCTATTAGGATGTCGGTGGGGAGTACGCCGCTAGAAATACGGCTGCCCCGTGATGCTAACCCCCCGCCGATACGTTGCCTGCCGCGTGACTGAAAGCAGAACTTTGTAGAAGGGGTGCTTTACTTTTCACTGGTTCCTCAGACAGGTTCATGTTGTAGAAATCACATGCTACAACTAAAACAGAGCAGAAGCTTGATAAATGAATCTGGAAGCTCGACGTAACCAGCGATTAGAATGCTAATATGTCAGCGCTGCATAAGTGATTTTTCAGTGAGCAGCGTCCTCAACTTTTCCTCCTTGCACAGTCCTCTCCCCATTCCTAATGTATTTAAGATGATAGCGTCGCCTTTAAGCAATTCCAAGTGTCGATGAGCCTAGGATTATCCATATAGAAAAGTCATTAGTTCTCTGCCAGCGCTCGTGCCGGCGTTTTCAATAATTTAAGAATCTATTGTACCAGAACGATGTGCCGACCTAACTAAACCATAATGTTAAAATACCCCAATTGATTAAATTTTACCCGAGAGGGTAGGAATAAAAATGTTTCCTTCCCCTCACATTGCGATGCCGCAAGTCAGTCTACCCTAGGCAAAGCGTTTGAGAAACATAGATGAGCAAGCTGGGAGCTATTAAATTGGACACATCGTTAATATAAATCATGCTGATGCAATCGTGTTCGCGCAGGGTTGATACATCACACGTAAAGGAGTTTTAGGGAGTAATCTAATATGCGGTACTATTTGATAAGTTTCATAATTACTTCAGAGTCCTCGAACCTTGGATTAAACAACATGTCCAAAAACTTTCCCCAGGTAGATATTTCCCATGGAATATCGCATCCCCTAAATTCAGCAAGTATTTGGGCAATTTCGGATTTCGAATAAACCGTTGCATACACGGTGTCCTTTTTTACGGAGCATGGGTCGTCACAGCGAGGGTGCGCGAATCCACGCGTCTCAGGGCGCACGCCTGCCGGTCGCGAGGAGGGAGAATGTGATCGGGGGCGGCAAGTGCCTAAGGGTATGTGATTTAGTTTCTGCCCTCCCCACGCGATGTCCGTGCTACTAATATTCGGAAACATTCTTGGGAAACGTCAGTCTTGCAGCACGCGCGACTCGGTGCTCCAGGAGGCGGGAGAACTTCCATAATACAAAAGTTTATAACTCCAACAATAAAAACAAGTGCATCCAAAAATGTGAAAATTCACTTGTGAATTTTCAAAAAACTATGAAAAGTGCGAAAATGTCACTTTAAACTATTACCACTATGTGGCCACTTTGCTGGCTGCTCCTCACCATCACAGTCGTACATTGCTACGACAAAAGAATTTTTGGTAAGTCGAAATCATCATTTAATTTAGCGCGCGCACTCGTCGCTTCTAAGGAAAAACTTCTTTGTTCGAATTATACAGCACGTGATCCAGCACAACCGGAAGGTAATTAGGATTTATGTCTTAACGAGACCTAGGTCTAGTGTCGGAAAGCAAACGTGCCAGTTCGAACTTTGCGGCGTATTAGAAGTGACAGTTTGGCGCGTATCTCTTTGATGGATGTTTGCATTACCCTAACTTCATCGATTTCGTATCAATAATTATTGAAGTTGTCTATCCCGAAATGTCCTGCACCAACAACTATGCGGAAACCAGGAGGAACATTCTTCTCCAACTTCGCGCAAACAAATCAAACCCGCGCGGAATGACGACTATCATTCAAAACCGACTCGGGCAAGCGGCACCGATGTATCCCTAAAATTATCTCGGGTTTATCACAGATCACTCCAGTTTATCGTTTGAGTACCGACGAGGAGACATCGACATTTCCTTTATTGAAAATCATTTTTACCCAACCCGCCTCAATTAATCTATCAAAATTAATGAGGAAATACCGGGAAACTGAATTAATCATCTGCAATGGATAGTTAAATACCAATTCTGAACCACCTCTTTTTCAATAAATTTTATAGTCAAAAATTAATATCTGCAATCAATTTTGAAATGTATACCAGTTCCGAAACAATCCTTCAAAATGTTTTTGAATCGACCCACATATCTGCAAATGAATGAAAAATCTCTCGAGTTTATCAATTTTTAAAGCACTTCACTACACTAACATACAAGTCAAAAAGAAGAAGAAAACAAATCGATTTTTTTGATTTACAAAACCGCCGCCGCCATTATAAAAGAAAACATGCCAAAAACAAAATCAAATCGACTTGATAACTTATATACTACCAGACCATTTTAATGCTTGTGACGGCATCGATAATTTTTATTGTAAGGCTATAAAAATGAACTAAAGGGGACTCCAGAATGCGGGATTCCAGCATCCTGGCCCCACTCTGTAATGCCCTTAGAAAGATGGAAGGGGCTGGCGTCTAAATGCAAGACTCCCTTAAAAATTGGAGAAGTTTAATTTAATAGTACACACATCAAAAAAATTGGGATCAATTGTAATGTGCCTGATTAGTGTAAAATGTGGATAAAGTTTTGCCTGAAAAATTGTTAATCCTTGTCTAATTTGGCAACTTTTTCCGACTAAATTGTCTCTAAAAGTGAGTGTTTACTTCAACAAGGATAAGCTCTTCTCCTACTTTTACGTGGTAAATATCGTAACTCCATCTTTTTTAACTCCACAAATGGATGGACGCGAGGGAACACCAAAAAAAGTGTTCCCTGGCGTCGAAAAAGTATTAGAAATAACTCCGGATTTTTATCAGTGTGGTAGTACTAGTAGTAGTAGTTGGAACCTTATAAATGATTAATGAAAATCAATTTGGAAATCACCTATATCCAAAAAGTCATCATAGAAATTTTGTTTGTCTTTCTAATTACACAGATTTTATAGATATTTGAAAATATGTTAAACTATTTAGTAAATGAGAATAATTGGAGGAGGAGTTTCAAGTCTGTAAGCAGTAGAAAAAGATATGAAGCTTTCAAGACTTCAGTTCATGTGATAATTTTATTCCAATAACACCCATTCAGATAGAAAACCTAACACACGTATATGTCTACGCTTTCGAATGTCTACGAGAATCGCTCATTGTTAATTTTTATTCGACAGCACAACCGACAATTGCTTTATATGACGATCTTGACAAGTGTTGGAATTGGTGGATCTCCTCAAAGCAAACTTCGATTTCGGACATGGTTTTTATCGACTAGGATTTCCTTGTTGATGTTGCGCCATTTCCTGACGCTATCAGAATTAAACCCGAATCACTCTGTATACATTTCAAAAGAATAAATTTGCGCCATTTCCTGACGCTATCAGAATTAAACTCGAATCACCCTGTATACATTTCAAAAGAATAAATGCTATGATTGCAAATTACAATGTCTGTGCAATGGTGGGTTAGGTTGGGTTGGTAAATTGCAATGTCTGTGTAATGATGGCTTGGAAAGTGGAAAATATGAGAGAATGATTAGCTAAGAATTCCTGTGAAGGAAAAGTCGTTGCAGAAGAAAGGCAGTTTCAGAAAAATATGTATGTGAAAAACGAGAAATCAAACTCGATTCAGATAGAAGAGGAATGACAGACGAAGACAGCACTATATTCTTTTAGATACACAAAAGCACGAAACAGTTCTTCAA
The DNA here is from genome assembly GCA_036172665.1 of Prosopocoilus inquinatus. Lineage (NCBI taxonomy): Eukaryota > Metazoa > Arthropoda > Insecta > Coleoptera > Lucanidae > Prosopocoilus > Prosopocoilus inquinatus. The sequence goes on along the minus strand of CM069880.1, from coordinate 12,566,388 downwards.
AAGAAAAAAGAAGAAAATAAAGGCAATTACAAGAAAATAAAATAAAAATGTTATTTTCGCTTGAATTTTTGGTTTGTTTCCGTAAGGGAACACGAAACACCCCCGGTTATATATATTTTATTGATTTTGGATTGTCTTCAGAAGGGGGAGCATTAAATACCACCCTTATTACATTTATGCAATAATCCTGAGCTGATGTACTCTGAGATAATGTAGTATATTGGAAAAGCTTTAAAAATTGATGATTTTCAACTAATCGAAGTGTTTTGATAAGGTTGGCCTAATTGGTGTTGATGATGACCTCAATAGAATTTCTGTGTGGCATAAGATTTTACTTTGTTTAATTTAATTGAGTATTCCTTTTTTTTTGTTCAAAAAGATATGAATTGGAGTTATCGATTTACGTTTGGTTTCCGTGAAATTAAGTCAAATATACTTAGGGGGTGCATATTAAACCACAGTCCATCAAGCAAGGAATGCGGTTTATATGTGAGCTAATTAGCGTTTGGATTCTATTGACATTTACTTAGTATTGACTAAGCCACATCAATTCGCTTAGCAAACTGATTAAATGCTTTGATTGAGATTTCTTTTTGTTTATTCGTGAGCTTAGTAGTGTTTTGATTTTATTGACGTTTAAGATATATCAGTAGCTTAGAGAAACGAATTTTTTTGACAGGATAATTGAATTGGCCTTGTCGAAGTGAAACTAATTTTATAAATAGTAACTTTACGGTTCGTTTTCAATCTGAGTAATTCCATTTGTAACATGATGAAAATTTGATACTTTCCCCATTTATTTCGATATTTCTCATTTCCTTCCAATCAATTTATTTCCGCTCAAGACATCACGTAATTCCCATTGTCAAGAAAATCACCAAATTCGAAATCTCCTGCGCTTCACGTTATTAATACGTGAAACCATGAAAAATTTAATAAGCGCCGCGTATTAAACACAGAGCAAAGAATAACAAAAACGCATTAAGAGTAAATATTAAGCATTCAAAAATTTTACGGCGTTGAAAAAGTACGAGATCGTAAATTCACCCCTAGCAGTACCTACATTTTATATCAAACATAAAACAAAACGTTACCATCTTCATTTAAGTCCACCATCGAGGAGCGTTTCGTTTTATATCCTTCGAATTTGCTTCTCGAAATATTTCACTGTTGCATATCCTTCAATCAAATTGATTAATTTTTAGTGTACGTGTGTCTATAAACGCGTTCTCGTTCTCTGCACAAGCGATTAAAAGGCAAAAAGGTTACAAAGTAATCTTATCAAACAAACGACCTTTGTGCTACTTACTTATGTTGATGATTTCCTTTAACCTGCAGGTCATTTTTATCACGGTTTCTAAAAAGAGGAAAATTAGAAACTCAGAATTTACTTCGAACTGAAAAAATCGTGCTACTTTTTTTTTTGTAAATTGTAAATCAAATTGGAATTTGTTAATCGAAAAGTTAATTTTTTCACTTAGCGATAGATTAAAATTGGCAATATCACTTTTTCGTGCATTATGCTTTCAACGCATCAAGTTAATTTATTCAAACAACAATATCGACGTTGAAACTCGTTTACATATAAACTGGAAAATGAATTAGATTTTGTTTCCCCATGAATAATTATTACACATGAGCAGAATTTTGATTAATTTTCTGGAAATCAATAGACGATTCAGTTCACCCCCAAAACGACGGCATTTAAGTGAAACTCTTAACAACCCCCGAAATTTTCGAGTGAACCGGAGATTTTTTCTTGCATGGCAATAATGAGATAACGTGGAAAAAAATTATGAATACGCGAATGCGAGTTTTTGTGCGTGAGGGCGCTTTCCAGAACGGCGCGTGATTTAAAAAAAAAGGAAAATATATAACGGCTAAGTGACGTCGAGATTTGCAAATGTTCATTTCTATGCGCCCCTATGTGGGACCCCACATCTTAAATTCCACATAATACGTGTAGCCTTTGTGTCACGAACGCCACCTTGGATAAGGGGAAATACCGGAGCGTATTCAACCTTCACTATATCAAGTCAACTGCATTTAATAACGTTCGAATTATAAAATATGCACAGGCAGTCCTAATTTATAAGCTCCATAAATTTCTGAAGGGATATTCTATTGTTTTTATAATGTGTAATATTATCTGCACGTAGATTTATTTATTTTCTTCAAGACGCAAAACAGAATTCATAGAGGACACAAAAAATAAAGTTGCCATTCAGATTTTATCGATTGTTGCAAATAACATAAAAAAGTATTATAAACTACTATACTTACATTTTATGATGCAAGATAACAGAAATTATAAAGCGAGATAAGAGTTCATAGCTCGATGGTTAGCTACAAAGTGACAGTAATGAATAATGTGTATTGATCCAAACAAAGAAAAAATACTAGACACGGAAAAAGAACTAGAAAGGGGAGTCAACTGAAGTCAAGTGAAAAGAATAACAACAGAAAACGATCTAAATACATTAAGAAGAAAAAAAAAAACGAAAAATAAATTGAGAAGAAAATTAAAACAGAACACAGGAGTATAAACTACGCAAATGTTTTTACTTGTTGATTGTTGATAATTAAGACTTGGTTAACCAGCATAAAAAAATGAAAAGAAATGTTTTTTGCTTAGATTTAACATCGATTTAAGAAAATTTATATATCTAGTGGTAATAGTATCAGTGGTGAAGAGGTATCTCAGATAAGTCCACTCAGAAGCCAAGAAGCAGCATTAAGCGGAAACTGTATGGAGTGTAGAGTTACATACTTGAGGGAACGTTATTTAGTGAAATGTATTACGAATGAAATAATATTCAATAAAACAACATAAAGATGATATCGTTAGATCCGTGCATTGCGTCAATATTAAATTTTAATGTTTGCTAAACAAAAACTCTTTCGCATTTTATTTTATGAGAAAAAAAAAACAGAGAACTTCAAACGTATGGCTGCACATGTAGACGGTAACATTTTTCATATGTTCGTTTTTCTTTTCAATATGTGTATGTATATCGATGTCTCCGTTGAAAGAATATTAGGTGGCGCTTCAGGGAAAGGGTATTATGATAAAATGAATGTATGTATGTATATATTTATAAAAGTAATTTCGTTCCGAGATACCTACCTACAAAATATTTCACTCGTACAAAATCAAGGGGCGGAATTGTGTTTTGAAATCGTACAGGGGGGGGAGGGGTAAGAATTCTTGGCTTAATGCAGAAAATTATACATTAATTTGGCAGACGAGCGGACGACGAACTTAACTTGTGAACTTGGAAAGTGGCAATTAAATTTAATAATTCGTATGCAACTGTACATACGACATAAATAACAGAGTACATTCACTGATTAATTAGCATAATTGAGAACTATTACGCGTTATCATACATTTTCGGTTGTGCTTGCATTTCAACCATTGGTCATTAAGCAATACCGCGTTCATTCACATAAATATTATTTGTTAATTATAGTACTGCGGTCATTACTTTATGAACAGCTCTTTTCTTCTCCAATAATTTTATTTCAAAAGTTGCCTCAGACAATTATTTTATATTTTACAAATAATATCCGCATATAGAACATTTCACAAGCAAAATTAACAAATGCGCCACCTGTCTTTCAAAAAAAAGATATTTCTTTTATTATCGATTTTTATATAAATTTGTTGAGGCAGAACGCTTCTGTATCCCTTAAGATCAAGTTGGGGAAAGTCAGATGAAATTTATCTTAAACGATATACAGCGTGGACGCCTAGAAGTGAAGACCGCTTAAGAGTAAACTGCTCTTACTTAATAAGATACAGAAAAATATCATAAGAATAAGTCGTTGAAAACTAAAAGTCATAGCTAGATATGAATTTACAGTCTCTGTTTCAAAGTAAATCGGCACCATTGCTAACTTTCTTATTTTTATAGCTACAAAGTTATTCAAATTAGCAAATTTGTTTGATCTGTTCCGCTCATTACAAGTATGAAAACAGAGATGCAATTGAGTGCAAACTTTTCGAGATATCTTTTGTTGCATATTTTCTTTTAATGGAAGACCCTGTATACTATCATCGTAAACGAAAGAAAATTGAATTTTAATAATAAGTCCCTATGTACGCCATATTTGAAAAATATCGTATAACTGAGATATGTCAACTTAAAATTGACAAGAAGCGTCTCCTCTTTTGCTCTAATGATATTGATTTAATTCATTAACGACCCTAGTGATGTAAAAATACGGTATTTCAGATTATTTTGTACACCCCTATGTGTTTTGTATCGTATTTTATCATAGCCTAACTTTATTAAACAAAGTAGAAGCAATGCAGTAGATAAAGTAGTACAGCTAACAATGTAAAGTTTTATCATATGCATTCTCAGCTTGTTAAAATGGTATAAAGTTGTCTTATACGCATTTTGAAACGTGTTTAATACAACTTTACATCATTTTAACCATTACAGGATGAGTATAATACCATGTTATACTAGCTACGTTAAGTTATTTACTACTGCTCACCATTAAAATTGGGTCAGGATAAAATACGATGTAATAAACACAAAAATGTGCAAAATCATTCGAAATACTTTACTTTATAAAGTTGCTTTTTATACGTATGTTAAAATGCGTATAATATCATCTTAAGTGACTAGCTGTATTAGGTTATTCTGTACCATAGGCTAATAAAGCTAGGTTATGATCAAGTACGATACAATACACGTAGATATCTACAAAATAATCTAAAATACCATTTTTTTACATCATTAGAGTTGGCCAATGAATTAAGACATAATTATTAAAAAAAAAGAGGAGAGGTTTCTTGTCAATTTTAAGTTGACGTATCTCAGTTACTTGACATTTTTCAAATGTGACGTACATAAGAACTTATTAATAGAATTAATTTTCTTTCTTTTACGATGATAATATGTAGGTTGTTCCATTAAAAGAAGACATGTAACAAAAGATATCTAGAAAACTTTGCATTCAATTGTTCCTCTGTTTTCATATTTGTAATGAGCGGAACAGATCAAACAAATTTGCTAATTTGAACGGCATTGTAGCTGTATATCGTTCAAGATAAATTTCGTCTGGCATTTGCCAATTTGATTTTAAGAGATGCAGAAACGTCCTGTATCTATAATTTTTTTTTAAAATAGATAAAAAAAATCTCATTTGTAGCACACTTTTTATACATAGACGAAATTGAAAATTTAGAATTATTATGAAATTCCAGCAGACGTTGATGCGATATATATAATTCTTGAATTACATTACATTACATTGTATATGTATGAAAGTCAATAAATTTTTAATTCGGAAGCAGATGGAAGTAATTATTTTTAGCGTCTAATATTTAGATATTAATTGTTGCGTGTGTCAGAATCGGTCGATTTTTGTAAGCCGTGTGACAGTAATCAGGCGAACTCAACTAATAGTTGTTCTAAAATGATTTTATGATGTTGCCAGCGAAAAAAAGAAAAACAAATATTACCAATGTTTCTTTTTTTTCTATCTGATTTATAATGGAAATACAAAGCACTTATTGTCAGTGTTGATGTTATGCACTGTGCAATATTAACATTAAAATTAAAAAATAACATCTGGCGCTGGTTTTGTTAAATAAAAGTATTTCCAAAAATAGAAAACAAACACGACGATATAAATCAAGCGTACAAAGGCAATCACAGCAAAAATAAATATGTTACAATATTTGCTGGCGCAATATTTATTCTGGTTGGACGTCGCAAATCTGAGTCTACATAATCCGTTTAATAGATCCTACGTGTGCAGGTTGCTTAGTCCTTAATGATTTTTTGAACACTCGCCAGGATATATGTATGTATATACGTACATACACGAATTTAATAATGCAAAAGCTACTGATCCGGACACATTGAAGCGGAAGTCCATTCCTCAATGAGATAGTAGGTTTTATATTAATAAAGGATTACGCGAGCTAAACCAAATGTAAAACCAGATAATACACGTACTGCAAAAAGCTTCTTACGTTTTATTTAAAGTAGCTTAAGGCTGGAATTTTTAAATAAACGTTAACAAAATTTAATAGTTTTTATTGTGCTAAGAAGATTAATTAGTTTCCGTAATTAAAAAAGTGTTTTAAAACTCTCTATTAAGTTTTTTATTTGTTGTGCTCAGAGCAACATCAAAGTTAATGATGAGATAAAACTGAAAATAAATACACAAAAGTAATTACTGCGTCCGCCTAATTTAATTAAGGATTTCTTTAAAATACTATATTGTCTCCTAATTCTCAGACAATTTAATTAGTAAAATTTTGTTTCTTGAAAGTTGAATTTGAGCGGCGAAAGCCGCTGTTTGTTCTCTTTATAATAGAATTTCTTCTCGGTGGTGCGCATACTTCATTGCAGAAATAATTGATGTTAATTATCCGGACTACATTAATCTGAATACTCCGGTATTACGAAAGGGGGGTAAATATTTTATTTACCTAGGCGACGCATTTCGCGCTTCCTAACTAACCCTTGAAGCCATCGTCTGCCAACAAAAGTTATTTCCCGATTGCTTGCAACGTGCCAGCACATTTTGAACACGTCGTCATAAATATGCAACAAAATTTGCATTTAATAGCTTCTGATTACTTATTTTAATACTACGTAATATGCATGCATTTACATTTATAGACGAACATTATTTATTATAATGCATTTAATACGTTGATACATTACCATCATACACTTTTTAGAATCCACCGACCATTAATAGAACAACAAACGAATGAAAATTGAACCCCCTTTTTTTATCCTAAAATAGAGGTAAACCTTACATCTAATTAATTAACAGAGGAGGTTACGGTTAGATTGACTTGTTAGGGGTAGCCCAGGGCTTTTTTCATGCCTCTTTGTTTTAATGTAAATCCTGTTAAATGTTTACATACATTTACATATCATCTTCTGCTATATTTCTGACGAGAAAATTTACTCACGCCACCGTAACTAAAGCGAAAAGCGAAAGGCAAAAGTATCGTCGGCATTAATTTACAAGAAAAATACAAAGACATAATTAAAATTTGAAACTTATACCTAAACGTGATATTCTTTAAGGTGGTGAGCGCGAGGGGGAGGAAATTTCGTGAGAAAAATAACAGAAGGTATTTATTTATTTCTTCTTCATCGAATTCCGCTCACGCAGTTTCAAATTGCAGCATTTAAAACATAATCTGTTAATTACAAACATCGTTAAAAGCATCTTTTAAAAAAAAAGAAAAAGACGATTTACCGTCTTAACTGTATCACTCACCAGTGGAATAAAATTCCGCAGATCTTTAAGCGAATTTCTCTTGATGGAAAATTCGAACGCCCACCTCCACCCTATACTATGTTAATAACGCCTTTTTCGCCCTGTCGTGTTTTATAATAATCTCCTGAAATTGCTCGAGCACGCCAAACAAACGGCGGACCACTCGAATGAAAAAATATTTTTGCATTTATTTCCCCGGCTCGTTTTATGAGGAAAAGAGGAGATTAACTCATTCATACGCATGTTTTATTATGTTCTTGTTTATACAATGTCTTTTACAAGAATTTCACATTCATTGCAACAGGAAATCTTCAGTACCTTCATATACAGGGTTCTCCAAAAGGAGTATTACAACTTTTTAATAAAGATTTAAAACCATTTGGGAGGGAGGTATTTAAAAATGTAACCATTGCTGTGTTTGGTTTAACTTGAAGGCTTTCGCGGCCGTCGTCCATGGTTGGATTCCTGACTTCCGATTGGACTGCGTATCTTGGATTTCTTCTACTGCCGACGATTCGTTCTCCATTGCAGAAGAACTTCCTCAAAGCTGCTGTTGCTGGTGGTGGTGCTGCTACTGCCAGTGGTCTTGCTGCTGCTTCTTGTAGTCTCACTCTTACAAGAAGCAGCAGCAAGACCACCAGCAGCAACAGCACCACCACCAGCAGCAGCACCACCACCAGCAGCAGCAGCAACCCTAAGGAAGTTCTTCTGCAAGAACGAAAACGAAACGTCGACAGTAAAAGAAATCGAAGAGACGCGGTTCCAACCGAAAGCCATGAATTCAACCATTGCTGTGTTTGTTATCAACTTTAACTCTTCTTATCAATAGATACAGAAACTTTGTATCTGTCCTTCTGTAAATATTCTTAGAGCTTGTGTCCATGAGGCTTTTATGTTATGTAAAACGTGTTTCGGTGTTGTTCCATTAATTGGTTGACAATTCTGAAGCGAGTTGTGAAATGTACCTTTTAATGTATGTGAAAATTCGTAGTACAATTGTGATTCTATAATAATTCTAAATTTTCATTGAGTTCAGTTCGGTTAGGAGATTACAAATCTTAAAGGGATTAAATAAATTATTCTTTATCGTTTGAGTTTAAACTGTTTTCGGTGAGTTACTATGAAAATATTGGATAGAATCTGAAAAGAATGGACTTAGATAAGACGTCTTGTTAGTCTCTCAATTCCGGCGGGGTTATATATAAAGAAAGATAAAGGTAAAAGCCGGTTATGTCCTCAAAAAGACACACTACTGTGTATATAATGTGATATCTATTACCGGGGAAAGAATAAGAAGATGAGAAATTTCTATTAAATAGGGGGTAAGAAATGGAGCATCCGAGCATGAGGTTTATTTATTTGGGATCGTGGCGGGTGTTGTAAGTTTTTGGGGGGGATCTTCTCTTCATTGGCTATATTCGAGACTAATTCCACACATTTCTCGGCTCTCACCTATTTTAGTCCAGTGTTTCACTTAGTCTCCAACCCATTTGTCTCCGTAATATATGATTCCACAGTAGCAGAAGCAGTAGAACCACCGCTGGTCTGGATGCTGCTTCCAAACGTAATTCTTTAAAATATTGCGCATCCCATCCATACAAGAAACGAAAATTACGTACGAAAGATAGCGCGGCATTTTAAAGCACGGAACGCTACGTTTTGTGTACACAAGTAACGGCACCGACTTACATCTAGGCACCTTTTATGCATAAATTTTATTTGTTTATTCCTGGGGCAAACGAATTATTCGCATTTGCTTTTCCCAGCTTGAAACTGTCAAAAATAATCACTATTTATACATAAATAGTCGTCGTGTAATCTGAACAGCACAGCACAGAATGGGACGCCCCATTATATAAATTTGAAGATTTAAGAAAAAGTATTTTGCAAATAAAGGGGAAATGCATCAAATTATTCCTTGTTAATAATTAATAAAGGGTTGGTAAGTGAAAGAGGACTGCTTTCAAACGTTTGGAAAATATAATTACGCCTTCAATGTTGACGCGGAAAGGTGTGATTTACTTCGTCAATCGGACAACACGCGCTTTGAAGCCTTGCTAAGCGATTTACATTTTGAAATTCTCAGCGAACTAATTTAATAAACCGTACGGCAATTTACAAAGCGAAAGCCCGGAACGAAACGGGTTTTGTGTGCAACGATTTAATCGCCTTCCCTTCAACAAATGATATATCCAATAAAGCCATGACCATTTACAAAAATAAATAAAACTTGAATCAATTGGACTTCTTCTTAATTTACTTTTACAAATTATAACCACCATTCATATCAGACTTTGATTATTACTTTTTTTTGATGTTTAGTACCATGCATTTTATCAAGACGATGCAATTGAGTTGAGAAACTGCGTCTTCATAAAATGCATGTTACTATACCTACTCGGTACACCCTAAGTAATATAACCACTTTCAGTATCTAGTAAAACACATGGCCATTCAGAAAAATAAACAAAACTTCATTCATACTACTTTACTTACAATCAGAATTTTTTTCGGAATATTTCAGTGAGTTAATTTGTAAAAATGATGAGAGAGAGAGAGAGAGATAGAGAGAGAATATCCTGAAAGTACACGCAATTTAGAAATCGCTGCGTCCTAATTTCCATGTCATCACGGTTAATGATAAGTACAGAAAGGCAACCATCTATTAATTAAAATGCGAAAACATTTCAAACAATATCACAACATGAAAGTAATATAAGCACGGATGTGGTCATCAACTTTACATATTTGAAAAAGAACTCATGCATTTAAAAGCTTTTTACACGTTGTAAACGCGGGGGTACTTTAATTTTAATTAACATTTTTATAACATGTAAATAAAGACGGTACGTAACTACGAGGTTATTGACCAAATAATTGGAAAATCGTTTCTAGCGTGTGTTTAATGTTGAAAGCAAGAAATGATTAAATGCTTTCAGGACGTAACATTTTAAATTATATATGCATTACGCTAAGTCATCTGAAGTTAATTGTGGCAGCACTTTTTATTATTTCAAATTTAACTTCGACGTCAAAACGTAAAGAGCTAATTGATTTTCTTATGTGTTTGTTCACTTTCCCGACTTTCCAGAACTAACAACGACGAGTGTTTAGTTTACGTCAGTATTTGATTTAATTAATTCCAAAACACAAGCAGGCTAATCCATTAAACGAAAATTTTATCTTTCACAGCCGGAATAAATTTATCCCTGAAATTGGCATGTATGCCAACATCAATGTATTCCTCCTCCATTTGAATACTTTAAACAACATGCGGAACAAACTCAGCTGACCGTATAAATTGATCTTCACATGGCTTATCTCTTTGATACATAAGAAACAGGTCTATTCATCGAATATTCACGTACAAATTTACAATTCATCATCTCATCTTATCATTTCAACTTGTATTATAAAGTAAAATAATTACTATGCGGAAAGTAACTCACAAATATATCAGGCGTTCATTGAATCTTGTATCCCACGTGACCTATGACGCGCGTAAAATTATAGCGTTCTGGCGCGGAAATAAACTTTGTTGCTGTAACTTGTTACAAATTTTATTACATTTATTAGAATCATGAAAATTGAAGTATCAGGATCAGATGAGGATATAATCAAACCGTGAATTTTATAAATTGACAAAGAAATAATTAAATTATGCAGTAATAAACTGAATGTCATGAAATACAACATAAAGAAATTCAAAAGCTTCTTATCATAAATGTTATTTATAATAATTAACCTGAAAGCTCGTTCTATTTTTAGTATGATTATTTCTGTGCGGATTTACATTTCGTTTTTCAAGTTCTTTACATGTTTGGCCGTTAAAGATATTATAAATATGAACGCATTTTAGTTTAGGATCATTATGTTAAAATTATTAATATCAAACTCGTTGGGAGTAAAATTTACGTCAACCCTTAGAATATAAAGGAGTGCCATAGGGGGAAATAAACATGTAGCCGGGTTGAATTTATGCTTGACGATAATTATTAAGTTCTGTCCTATAAGTTTTGAAATTCAACCGAACATTAAACGGGATTTGTTCGAAATTACGCAGGCGGTTCTTAGTTATCAACAACTAATTACAACGTATTCATTTTTGTTTCCGAATTGAACCATTTTGCTTATAAGTTGGAATCAGGAGCGAAATTAATACGTATATTTCACTAGTTTCTCTCTATTTCAATTACGATTTCATAAATTATTATTCAGGAATATGTGCATGTCTGTTATTATTAATTAATAACCCTGGTTGCAATTCGAAATATCTGCTTCGAGTTCGCCTCAACTTCAATGTTATGTACGGAGTAAAAGGGTGCGGTTTAAGAGAATTATTATAAATAATAAAAAGAATTGTAAATAATTCTTTTAAACTGACGTTTTCCAGTGAAAAAGAAAATCAAAGTAACGCGAGCAGAAAGCTCCGGCGGTTTCTTTTAATATTTGATGATTAAACTTACTCAAAAATCCCTGCGCTCATAAAACTAGTTTATGTCGGAATATAAGAACTAATATTACGAGTGCCGCTCTAATGGGACCATATTGAAACAATATTTATGATAAATTATGGCTCGTGCTTTTCTTGTTTCAACATTATGTCCTGGAAATGAAAGGACGTAAATCTAAACACTTGCTTTTAATACACTACTGACGAGAAACCCGAGAATTTATCTGAATATTTCTTTTTTAAGTATAGTATACTAAATTATAGGATGGAAATAAATAAAATATTCATTTTGTTCGTTGATAATGTAGTAAAGTGAATAAGCGAGAGCTTTAGGGGGTTACAAGAACGTTAGAACGCAGATGATCTTCTTTTTGATTTTCGTAAGTTTCTGTGAATTTTGTTGTAAATGTGATTTTGTCTTTTCCAGACATCCAGGGACTACCAGTACATACGGTAGTCTTAAAAGCTGGGGAGAACAAGTCCTTAGCTTGTCCAGGAGTAAGTGAGCATTCCCTGGTATCAACATTACAATGGTTTGCCTTAACAAATCATCTGAAGCTGGTGGAATTTACGAGCAATTCGATAACAGTATGGGCCAACCGGCATCGGGTTTCGTTACAACCAAGCACCTTCGCTCTCATTTTCCATCCGGCCCTGGCAGAAGACAGTGGAGACTACATTTGCCTCGTTAACAATCGACCCAAACCTGATGGCGTGGTGCGACTCATCGTTCAAGGTTAATTAAACAATTTTATTTCGCATTATACTCATCAATCATTTGTTAAAATTATTTAACCCCTATTTTCCATTACTCGCCCCGACCACCCAACGAAATTATACACTTTCGGGTTTAACTGAAATACGTCTTCGTTGAAAAGACGTTCTGTGTTTGAAATATCGAATCTGCTACGGCTTAAATTACTATTATTACTCGGAAAATATTTGATGAAATGTAAAGGGGAATGCTAATTTCCTTTACAGTGAGATAGAATCATTCGCAAAATGCAACAACGACTTTTAAAGCTCTCGTTGCTTACATTTAAGTTATAATTTGGCTTCCGTGAATACCCGACGTTATTTCTCAAAACGAAAAAAAAAAAGAAAATGGGGCTTCATAAAACGTAAACTGGTCAACAAACTTTCGGTATGAGACGTAGTTTCGACCGCAAATATGATATGACATGCGACAGCGAAAACCAGACACCTCTAAAGTCAGTTTCACATTTTCACCAACGCTCGTATCACTTGTTTGGCGTAAACCGCAAAATTTAATGTCGGTGTCAGCGGTGAAACAACCGCTATCGCTATCGTACCACCCTGTTATCACTAAAACTGAAACATTTCAACCCCTTAACTGAAAAAGGATAAAAAAGACTCAAATTCAAGCACTCAAGTTTCGAATTTATTAATAAGCTACTAAAAGTTAATAAAATCAAGAATAATTTTATTTTATTGTACACGTACGACCAATTTATTTATTTTTAATTTAGCAATACTGTGTAAAGAACTGCACACTTCCATTAATTTGAATAAATTCAGGAAACAAGGGGGTGGGTTGTTAATTTTATGTACACCCTGTATTCAAAATTAGAACAGAAAATGAACAGCTTACGCATTATCGACGTACCGCATAGAACGAACGGGGGCGATGAGATTATATCATTTAAAATGTATAAAAGGTTAGTGCGTTACACACTCTAATGTAAACATTCAACGGTTCTTCCCCGTATAGGGTATAAAATACTAAAGAGAGACGGGTCGGATTAAATTATAAACTGTAGTTCCCAAATTAAAGTTGTTTTTTTTTTTTTTTTAATTCAGTAGCACTGTGTGTGTTTAAATGAATCCCCATGAAACACGCTTGGGCGGTTTAAGTTTTATACACCCTCTGTATTTTGAACAAATTTAGAACAGAAAACGAATATCAAAGCGAACGGGGGCGACGAGATTATATCATTTAATATAAAAGGTTAGTGCGTTACACATTGTAAACATTCAACGGTTCTTTAAACAGACGTCCCTCTGCAAAGGGTTTAAAATACTAAAAGGAACGCGCTGGAACTAAAGCCGAACCTCATATTGCAACCGCACATATTCCCAAGCTAAAAACTCAACCGCGAACTAGAAAAACACGATAACTAATGGAAACTTTAAAATATGTTAAGTTTGAGATTTCACTGAAGAGAGTTTATGTTAACTTCTGCTGAGTACCATCAAAGGATGACATTGTTCGCTAACTACGAGGGTAGTAGACGTACAAAAAGAAACAACGCCGAAAATGTTTTGTAGAATATAAACCGAGTAAAGTTGTACGCCGCTAATATAAAAGTGGCCTTTTTTTAACAAAGGGCAACGTAATTAACGGCAAATTAATCTGGTCTTGATTATTAAAGAAGATGTATTTAAATTGCTTCGGGGATTTTTTTTTAATATTATATCTAAGGGTCGGACATTCCTAGGATATCTGGTAAAAACCAGCATAAAGATAAACAAAACAGCGGCGTAGATTTCGACGTCGCCGCTGAACGGCTTTTATGCCCGAGGCACTCTCACCCTCGCGCTCATTACATCAGAAGCAACCGTTTGATGTAAATTACGTATGTAACATAATTGAAAACATTATAATTCTTTAATATAACTTTTAAAAAGACTGGCATAATACATTTAATTCATATCAATTATAGCGCCGTCACTGCAAAAAGAATGCGAGTTCATTTCGGAATGAATTGATTATGTAAACAAGTTTTTATATCCAGTCGACCAGAACTATAGTGGTTTCTGCGTGCCGCATGGACTTCTCGGGCTTCGACTGGTTTATTGTCTTGTTTTTACAGGGCAGACGCGTTAAAGATCAGAACTTTTTCCGACTATGATCGCTTCAGCATATTAATAGTTCCTCGTATATTTAACGAAACCTTCCGCCTAAAATGCGCCTAGGCCTGCTTATATCATACCATTATAAGTACGAAGTTTTTTTAATCTAGAACCGGACAGAAATATGATGGGAGCATACTCAACGTTTCGCTATAGATTTATAGCTTCGTTAGTTATACAGGCTGTTTCAGTGATGGTTAAGGGTCGGACATTCCTAGGATATTTGGTTAAAACCAGTTTAAAGATAAGCAAAGCAGCGGTATAGATTTCAACGTCGCTGCTGAACGGTTTATATGCCAGAGGCACTCTCACCCTCGCGCTCTTTGCATCAGAAGCAACCGGTTTGATGTAAATTACGTGTGTAACAGAATTGCCTTTACAGTTTCTCTCAAATTAATAATGATGACAACATTATAATTCTTTAATATAACTTTTAAAAAGTCTGGCATAATACATTTAATTCATATAAATTATAGCGCCGTCACTGCAAGAAGAATGCGAGCTCATTTGGAAATGATTCGGTTATGTAAACATGTTTTTATATCCAATTGACCAGACCTGTAGTGATTACTGCGTGCCGCATAAACTTCTCGGGCTTCGATTGGTTTATTGCTTTGTTTTTACAGGGACGACGCGTTAAAAATTATAACTTTTTCCGACTATGATCGCTTCAGCATATTAGTAGTTCCTCGTATATTTAACGAAACGTTCCCCCTAAAATGCACCTAGGTCTGGTGATGGTGCACCAGACTTAGGGGACACGATATTATTTGGAATAAAATATCTTAATACAAGTTTTACAATCGGGGCAAGCTGAAATTGCAAAGTCGATGTACATGACATTTTATAAGACAAAAAACAGTTAACCGATTCTTCTGACAAAGATTAAGGTAAATATAAAAATGTACGATTTTCATTTCGGTTCGATTTTTAAAATTTTTCTTCTCGATATCTACCGACATACCGAGTTAGGTGCGTTTTCACTGAAACAGTCTGTATATTACTTAGTGCTTTATTTATAAATGCAACAAAAGTGAGACGATATTTCGTTTTATGTGTTAGTAGTGTTAATAAAAAAATAAAAAATGAAGGGATGAAAAACGTAATTGTTTAAAAGGATGTCGTGTTCATTGAATTGCTGAAATTTACGTAACTATACTTACATTGTAGAACGGAAGTTTTCACGGCTGAAGTAACAGCAATATCATATTACGGTGGCTCAATAACAAAACTGGCCGGCGCCATTCCGGAAGCCACGATATTACTAACAATATCAATGTATTATTTTGTTTTGAATCCATTTTTCAATACTTGAATTATTGATCTCTTTAGTGGCGGTCGTAAAAATCTATAAGCCGTAACAATAAAATTTTATTCAATGGGCGCCGATTCATTCGATTTCGGTTCTGAAAATGAATGGAAACGAAGGCGGAAAGTGCGAAACAATTTTAGTTAGTCACCACCTTAAGGATGTTCGCAGACTTTCATGTTTAAAAATGCAAATTTAGATTTACAGGCGGGTGCCATTGTTGTGTGGAATATAAATGATGACGTATTGTTTCGCGAAGAAAACTGAAAACAGAAAAGACGCCCGCCCCGAAATTACCGCTCCGTTTCAAATACAAAAACCGATGCAGGGCTTAAAATGGAAACGATAATTATAAATAATTTTAACAAAAGTGAACATCTGTTAAGTCTTTTGTGTGCAAATTTTGTTTTAACTTTGGACTTGTGGAAATACGCTTTGTGTTATGAAACAGACGTTTCAAATTTATTTCTTCTTACATTATATCCGACACTCGAAATATACCCTTACGAAATTATTAAATAAACGTAATCCTCTAAATTAAAAAAAGCAAGCAATTAAAAAAGACCATTAGGGTAATAAACAAAATATTTCATAGAACTGACTGAACCTTTGCAAAAGAGATATACATCAGTAAAAAGGGAGGGCATTTATAAACCCACCTACACAAACTAAACACAACATCTACTGGGGCGATAAGATTTGAACCTGAGACAGACTAGATTAATTCGAAGGTATTAATTTTAAGATTTCCGCCGAGGAGGACATGCACTTTGCAGTTACGAGTGGCTGATATATTTCTGGCTATTAAACTTCTCGACTACAGCAGCAGAAACCGACTTAAGTGACCGTGTTCTAAATTAAGCTCATTTCTAATTGATCGCCCTTTTTCATTTACCATCACGACATTTATCGTTTTATATTACCTCGTAACATGCGCTTAATTTTTTTTTGCACACATCACAGTTCTTATTTGATTAAACCATTCAAATTTCATTTAGAAACATTTTTACCTTCACTCCCTCTTCTGTATCACTCCTACTTTATTACACCCATTTATTATTTTAAGTATCCAAAACTTAATTTTTTATTTAGCCTGGTTGCGAAGGAGTGACGTTTCCCTGTATGCTCTAATTGAATTTCCATGATCTCACTTTCACTCAACCACCGGTATATAACTTACAAGGATAAATCAACAGGGTTTCCAAAGATGAGCTAACCTATAATTGCTAAAAAATTAAGACGAGATATTTAAAAACGCTGACGTTACACAAGAAACTACATAGTTGAATAATTTTATTTTGGTGTAACTCGTCCCAAACAGCATGAAAATGCAAACGAAGTTCGTGATTTGTAGAATTTACTAGGCGGCTAGTCAACGAGCCATCACATACATGTTCGATGGAATTTAAATTTGGTAAACGAACCGGCCACGATCAAATATTTATGTTGTTGTCGACGAATCTTTGTGTACCGATGAAAAAGAGATCGTCCAACTTGTTGAAGATAAAATGCAGAACAAATTCGATGTAATACCGGACATTGAACTTCCTGGAATAAATGAGAAAGATAACTAGCTCCCATGAGATTCAAACTATACACGTACTCTCACATGATCTGATATTCGCAAATAAAACCTGAAGTCGTTAGCTTCTTATTCTTATCGCCAATTTAAAACTACCCCAAACAGATCATAAAGTTTCAGCCCAAAAGATCGAATTTCAGCCATAATTAAACCATAAGGTCTCTGAGGAGCTAGGAAGGACATTGATGGTAGCATTCCTATGCACTGCCTTGAAGACGCAGTTCCTTAACTTCTTTGTACACCTGTCTCAACATCTTCTTACTTAAGCTTGATTAATAAAATAAAATTTAGTTTGAAGGCTCCTTTTCCTTCTTTCCAAGTTTTTTTTTCTGCATTGTTTCTCATTTTCTCCCAATCTTTCCTTCGTTTTTATTTTTCTATATTTTGGTGTTTCCTTAGATCTTCTTCCTTTCTTCTTTTTCTTTTCTTCTATCGTATGACCTTGTGAAGCGCGTGTATTTTGTTAATTTTCCCGAAGTTTTGAATTTTCTTTTTTGCATCTTCCTTCTTCATGTCTCTTATTACTGCTTCTTCTTCTTCTAAATGAAAATATTTTATACTGAATCGCTTACGGTTCTCAGATCACTTTGGACTCCGAATTTCAACCTGCAGATGGCGTGATGAGCACCGACGTCGTTTGCAATCGATGAAGGTGTCGAAAATCAAGATCAAGATAGTGAGAACTCAATTGCCTCAACTACAGAGGATGCTAATTTCGCCGTGAACGACGATCGCAAAAAATTTTCAGTACAGTAACAGAAATTCGCAATACGTAAAAGAGCAAATTCCAACGAATAAAAGAAGACCTATGATGACGAGAAAAAGGAGCGGAGTTAAAACTTTACCTGAAAAAATATTTTCCGTCCTTCGGTACTGAAGTGAATGTCACTTCAAAGTGCTCCGATGCACTTAATACCGGCAGGACCGTATAGAGGAGAACTTTTAGACCATTTGTAATCAATTTTGCGTTAACACTCGACCATAGTTGTAGAGCTTAATCGAAATGATGCCGAGCTCTGGCAGTAAACGCGTAGGGGAAAAATAGTAGCATGTAAACGAGGTGGGGTTGTTCGCGGGTGGTACACGGATGATATGAGATGAAGCTAGAACTTTTTGGCCGTAAACTATTGCTTTTTTTAGAGTGATGCAATATCACACCGTGTCCTCACGTCGTTCGAACTACGAAAGACGTATTCTAGTTTCCAGATTCCAGATACACACATGGGTACCGACTTTTCGAACCGTAACAACCAGTGTAAAAGGCGTCGCTAAATCTATAGGTTGCTATCTACTTGAGTCGTAACAAAATGATGCTGAGGAAATTAACTAACAGCACAGCCAGCAGCGCAGTCGTGACGGGCGGAAGGTTTACTTAAACGCGAAAATAACTGAGCGCCACCTCAGAAATGAGGAGAGGATAAATTGGAAACAAACAAAGCGCCGTGCGGATACCTAGAGCTATACACTGAGAGCCGTCCGGACGATGTATGATGACAACGCAGGCGAATGTTCGTTGTAGAAGCAACGAGTACTACCAGTACTGCCAGGGCACACTATCAACCATCCGGCCGTAGCCGCAGAGATGCAAGCGGTTTCCCTGAAATCCGTGTCAGTAACGAAACACAACTATACCTCGTCCGCCCCGCCGGATAAAGGCATAACGATATGGAGTCGAGGCCCCCTCACCAAGCACCGCGGGCGCTGGAGATTTTAGAAGACGATTGAACTCTACATGCTTACAATAAATTAAAAAAAGCCAAACTTGGCTTCGCCCCGAAGTACGAAAGAAGGAGTTCAAAACCGATGTGACCTAAGTCAGAACTAATCGAGTAAAAGCTGTGAGCCAACAACAGCGATAAATGTCAAGTGTGAAAGTAGTTTGTAATTCCGCCGAAATAACAAGCTGGCAAAAAGCTTATTTCGTAGTAAACAAGATGCGCCGTCGAGTGTCGACGTTAAAATAAACAATCGGTTTAATTCTCACGAAATATTGTGAAATAGAGCCGCAGACGATTGCAACACGATTGCGAAATCAAAGCAAAAAGCACAGATTCCAGGCCGATAAAAGTTTAACTTAAGGCAATTATAATTCCGAAGTAGCGAACTCGAAAAAGGATTATTTGTTGCGCGAGTGGCCTGAAGTATATAAAAAGAATTGTCTACGATTTGTAATACACGTGAGAAGTAATTAGCGTTATATAATACACACCTGCGGTACGACGGAGATTACAATTAAAGGTTACTTCCAACGAAGGCGAAGAAAATATACAAAACCAGATGTTTAGACATGTCGCAAAATGCGTCACAACATTCGCTATAAAGAGTGTCCCAAAACTCGCGCCCAAGAGAGCAAGAGAAAGTGCCGACAGCAATGGAGATAGCAAATTCGGAAATAAAAATTGTCTAGGTTAAACTGTATTGAACAAAAAAAAAACGGTAGCTAATGCCAAGAGTTCTCGCGTAGGTAAAACTTAGGAACTTTAAATGTTGCTAAGAGACGGTAGAATACTGGTATCTGTAAAACTTTTAAAAATATTTTGGTTCACTGTAATGTCAATGTGACAGTATTTCCTGAAAAGTCAAATGTATTTACGTATAACCGAGATTCTAATAGGGAGATAAATTGGTCGCATAGAGTTACTAAAAATTAAAAAAAACAAAGTTAAAGCAAGTGCTCAAAGTATCCAACATTCATTTGTAAACATAATGGTGCTCTTTTTAAAAGACTCGATTTAAAGTCCGTGACCATTTGAGGAGTAACCGCCGCAAAAGCATCTTGGATTCGATTCCTAAGCTGCTCGTCGGTCTCAATTGGTACGCCATATACAACGCTTTTAACGTGCCCCCAAAGAAGAAAATCCAAAGGATTTAAATCTGGTGACCGAGTAGGCCAATCTCGTGGGCCACCTCATCCAATCCATCGGCCATGATACTGATAATCCAAGATTTGCCGAACTTTGCGGCTAAAATGTGGTAGTGCCCCATCGTGCTGGAAATAGTTCTTGATCCGGAAAATCAATGGCACGGATGCTAATAAATTTGGCAGTTCCGTATTCAAGAACTCTCCGTAAATTTGACCTGTTAAACGTACAGGAAATTCAAAAGGTCCAACCTACAAGGTAACGGTCAAATTAAAATCTAAAAAAAATAAATAAAATATTTGTTGACATACTACACGATCTCCTAATACACCAACCCACAAATTAACCGAAAATCGATTTTGAAACCCCCGTTCGAAAATAGCACGTTTGATCATACATGCAAATTATGGGCATTGAACTTGCCTGCCAAAAAGAGACTCATCCGATAATTTTGGGGACGAAATTGGTATAGAGTTCTTCTTGAATTCTATTCAAGAGGGATAATCTTCCGGTTGTACTCGCGTGGAAAAGGGTTCTGGCGATCGTCTTTTATAACTCGTTGAACTGAAGAACACGAAACACCCTGTTTCCGTGGAGCTTCGTTCATGGTTCTTGTCCCACCTTCCTCAAACGCATTCAGTATGGCTTCTTCGTTATTGAGAGTTCGAATACTTCTAGGAGCACCACCAATTTCCTTACGAGTGGGAACAAGTTGACCGGTCTCTCGCGTTCTTCCGACACCCCTAAGGATTACTTTATGGTGTAGGGGACGATCGGGAAAGCGCTGGGAAAAACTCGTGCTGTCTTCCTGGCGTTGCGTCCGCACTCCCCATAAATAATTATCATTTTGATATAATCAGCGGCAGAAAACATTACTACGACCGAGTTAAGCGAACGGTCAAATTGCACAAAATCGTCAAGTCAACGATCCGATTAAACCCTCTGGCCAATCACCAATTGAGAAAAGTGGTCTGACCACTTCGACCGTTCACTTACTGCAGCCCAAAGCTTAAACCTTTCAAGTGGCAGGTACAAAGGTTGACAGCAATGTCACAGTGAAGGTTTTCCCATTTGTTTGGTTTCACCAACGCATTTCTAAGTATCCTAGCAATTTTACGAAACTCAAAAACGCAATACCTGTGGCCAACTTCTGTTCCATTGTTAGGATTGGCTCTTGCTTTTTATTCTTAACTCGCCCATCATTTCCGTTAGACAATTTTAGTGTTTTGCATTGCCATCGGCATTTGCCCGTGTTCTCTGGGGCACGAGTTCTGGTACACGGTGTTATACAGGCTGACTCTAAAGGCGGTTTTTTAAACCGTAACAGTGTCTTGAAATTATGTTGAGTTTAGAGTAAAAATAAAATAATATGGTGTTATAAGTAGAGATATAATAATACGTGTAAGGTTTCGAGTTAGAATGTGATGGTTATTTTGTAGAAAGGAGTGAGAACTTAAAAGCAAATAGTACTATAAAAATTTATCTGCAATTGGGTAGAATGTTTTGACCGACAATGAATTTCACGTGCGCTGTAGAGTTTCGAGGTATTAGCGTCTATTTTCTTGGAGTAAAACGAGCAGTGCGGTGTAGATCCGAAATCTGAAAATGCTCTCATTTGTCGCGTGCGGTATCATTTCCTGTGGAACGGATATTTCGAAACTGTTAGAAGTGGCCTGAACATTCGCTCTCGCATTTCGTTTTAATCCAGGGGAAAGTAATTGGAGGCTTGCAACATATAGACATTTACCGATAGCAGGAAACTGTGGGACACCATTAAACGGACTCATTTCCTTTCATCGACACCTATTGTTCTTTGATTTCCTTTAAATGCATGAAACATGAAATGAGGTGTTAAGTTCGGGAGATTTAACAACACAGACGGCCGTTCCGCACGGAGGCACGCTTTAAGTGCGGATCAACACGTGTGACGTCCTTCCGGTAGCTCAGGCAAGTGCCGAGACTCCATGCGTGCCGTGCAAGTTCAATCGATTAGGGTACCGGTAGTCCACCAGATCTCATCTAATGGCCTGCGTGTTCCCATCGATAATTACACTGTTTAACTAAATGGAAAAACGCAAATTGTTTCTCTAGAATAAAGGGGTTTAATGAAACCGCGGGCTCCGTTCAAGAGCTTATCTGCGGCTGAACGAGCACTTATTCGTTGTTTGTTGCAGATGTGCCGGACCCTCCTAGTCGTCCGCTCATCATGAGCTTCACATCGCGCTCTGTCAACCTTTCGTGGGCTCCCTCTCAGGACACCCACCACAGTCCAATCACCCACTACATTATTCACATAAGGTAAGTACCAAACTACTCACTTCCCCAAACGTATATCTGCAAGAACTTTTTCGTTTCGACAAAATCTCCACGGACCACCACCGACACATTTAACAATATATTACCATTTACAAGCCCGGAGAATAGATGCAAAAAATACGATACATATACCCTCATTAAAGAATATCTATTAAAATCGCCCGCAATAAATTACCATATCAGCTTGAGCATCGCCACTTTTCTTTCAATCTTTGTCATTGCGTGCCTCGAATTACACAATGGACGTCTCCTTAGAATACACCACATAAATCTATCTCAGGCAACACTTTTTCTCTCCTGAATAAAACTCGATACCGAGAAAGTCGATCTCTTACGAAAACCCTCGCAAGCCCTTTTTAGTGGTTCTCAAGGAATTCGTGGTTTTATTGTTTCATGTTTGTGTTAAAACTGAGGAAGATTTTCGGAAAGCAAAATATTAATAAAACTTCTTGCACGTATACTTATATTTATAAATCTGCCTGCAGTGGGAACTAGTAACAGATTTCAATGGAAGTGCCCACTACACGAAAAACGGAAATACGAGAGAAGGAAAATGAATGATATAAATTTCCTTTCCGCGACGCCTTTGAATGGGCGTTAAAGTTAACGCACTTCCAACTTTCTCTTTACTCGATCACTTCCTTCTCGAGTTTTTATACAAAAAATTCAAATCCTGAATCGCAATTTTTGAATTGTAAATATTTCACATTAAAATTTTCTCAGGTATACTTCCACGCACGCAGTAGTCGCAGCCGTGGAGGAAACTTCATTATCAAGGGTGGCTGTCATATTAATTAATGAATTCAAATTCAATTACATTCTTTTTCGCTTCAAAATATTTATTCGCGCCGAGAAATAATATTCATTTTTAAGCATAAGCAAATTTCTGAACGATGAAAAGCATTGTTAATCTCTTAATGTCAGGGAAATTTTACAAAACGTATGTCACTACACCGCTAATCTAAATATTTACACACGGAATGTATAATCCGTTTATTTTGATCCCAATTACGTGACAAATTTATTTAACAGGAAACATGAAAGTATACTGTAGAAACTCATTTCGAAATTATTATTTTACCCACAAAGAAAAACTAATCATAATACATATCGCCAGTTTACTAAAATAAAAAATCAAATTTTACAGAAGAAGCAAAAAAAAAATTATTTTACGAAAGACTCTGTGATAATTAAACAATGACACATCGCCCCGATAATGAAACTAAACAGAATTAAAAGTTTACTGGATCAGATCACATTGGTATATTTAAGTCATTTTGGCATAAATTTGCAATTAGGTCATTGTTTTACTGAACCGGCAATGTGTTCTATTCACGTTCAAATTTTAAAATCAATTCCAGGAATCACACACCAAAGTGTCTAACTGTAAGTGTCAGTTCTAACGTTTTTCTGATATGCCTAAATATCATGAAATCAGGGTTGGAAAAAACTGCTTTTTAAGAACAAATTTTGAAAGGAGTCGATGAACGATTCCTTCCTCTACGGGTAGGCTAGCGAGTCGATGAACCTCTAGGATTCCTTTGGGGAGTCGGAATTATAAATTCTTGTTTAGCGAAGGCCTATCTGAATAGTTTATTTAAAAAAAGTAGAAGATCTACAGGCAATATTAAATAAATTTCAATTAAGCACTAGCATAGTGACGAACATTACACTATTTTTTCCTAGATAGTATTTCAGTTTTAATTGACAGTTCAGCGTTTCATAATAATCAAACTTCTGTACCATAACAGTTTCAATAATTTCAATTAAAGAAAAATAAGTATTAACACACATACAATTACACTTAAATTGCTACGAATTAAATAATAATTAAATTAAATAAAGTTAACTCGGATAAAAGAAGAAACAGACGATCAATTGATTATCAAAATAAAAAATACAGTCAAATTGAATAAAACAAAAATAAAATACGAAAACACGATTTTAATCGATGTATTTAAAGAAAAACAAAGGTCTGTCAATTGATTATAAAATATAAACTCAATAACGAAATAAAAACAGAAACAAAAGATGATAGGCGATGAAGAAAAGACTAAAATAAAAATTCTATACTTGAAACTAACTGTAAGTCAAATCAAATCAAGAGCACTGACTGATTAAGAAAAGAAAACCGAAGGACAATCAAACTGATAATTCAAATATAAAATAAAGTCAAATCGAAACAAGAAAAGATCAGCGTTTTTTTTAAAGAACAAATTTTAAAGTAGTCGATGAACATCCAGGGATCGATTGGTGGTCGATGAACCTCTACGATTCCTTTGGGGAGTCGGAGTTATAAATTCTTGTTTAGCGAAGGCCTATCTGAATAGTTTATTTAAAAAAAGTAGAAGATCTTCAGGCAATATTAAATAAATTTCAATGAAGCACTAGCATAGTGACGAACATTACACTATTTTTTCCTAGATAGTATTTCAGTTTTAATTGACAGTTCAGCGTTTCATAATAATCAAACTTCTGTACCGTAACAGTTTCAATAATTTCAATTAAAAAAAAATAAGTATTAACACACATATTGTTACATTTAAATTGCTATGAGTTAAATAATAATTAGATTAAGTAAAGTCAGCTCGAATGAAAGAAGAAACAGACGATCAATTGATTATCAAAATAAAAAGACGATTTTAATCGATGTATTTAAAGAAAAAGCAAAGGTCTGTCAATTGATTATAAAATATAAAGTCAATAACGAAATAAAAACAGAAACAAAAGACGTTAGGCGATGAAGAGAAGACTAAAATTAAAATTCTATACTTGAAACTAACTGTAAGTCAAATCGAATCAGTTGACTAATTAAAAAAAAAAAAACCGAAGGAGAATCAAACTGATAATTCAAATATAAAATAAAGTCAAATCGAAACAAGAAAAGATCGGTTTATAATTAAAAAAAAAACAAAAGTCAACTGAAATAATAAATTGTCACAATTTTAACAAAATTTAAATTTAACATTATCAGTGTATTTTAAAAATACCGTACAATCAACGGAATTTATAATTAGAGCAGGTTGTGATATTTTACAAAAAGTTGGCAACACAGGTTTACAGTTTGACATTAAAAATTGTAAGTGTCACAATTGTGACATTTATTTTTTTAAATGATTGATAATAAACGATTTGTCTCGTGGAACCTCCTCTAATATTCTAAAAGACGGTTTAAACCAATATCCACACAAAATAAAATAATAAAATAAAGATAATATAAAGCACGAGCATAACCTCAAATATTACAATTGTCAACTTATTATTTATTTATCATGGTATCCAACCACACAGCATAAAATAGCACCAATCACAGCCTCCCCTAATTATGAATTCCGTTGATCACTAATTAAATTTCAAAGGGGGTCGGTGGAAATTTTTATTTTCTTGTAAGGGTTCGATGCTTAAAAAAGGTTGGGAACCTCTGATCTCTCTGACGTCTACATTTCATTGTGATACCAATAAAAATGTCACTCTCCTACTCTAATGATGAAACCGGATGAACGAACATTATGTCGGAACTTTTTTTGTATCTCAGTTCCTAATTAACATGATGTTACCCATTAATACACTGTTGGAATAGCCTGTATATACAGTATAATATATATACCGGCTGTTGAGTCAAATCGGGTTCATAGAAATTCAATGAAAACTGCGTATTACCTACAATCTCATGTTAACAAGAACTGTTATGTTTTAAGACATAATAGAATTAGTACAATGGCATCAGAAATGACTTCAACCCACGTGACCAATTTGAATTAGGTTTTGTCTTCTCAGAAGTGGCAATACTGAGAAAAATGAGGTTGTTTCAAGTTAGCGTATACATATTGGTCGTTAACTTCCGTTCTGTGGTATTTGATTTTGATTTGCTTCTCTTGATGGGTTTCATGCGTACATGGCGGAGTCAAATGGGTTGAAACCATTTTTTATTTCCCTGTATTATGTTGGCAATACGAAACACTCATCAGAACTGTTAAAATCAATTTTAAACATTATTTAAAATACATGTTTAAAACAGACAGTATGGTTTTAATTCTGTTTTAAATACTACGTTTTAAACAGGTTGTTATAAGCTTTCCAGCCCTGCACGAAACTGATAATTTGCAATCAGGCCATTTGGTACGTCAGCCCTTCAATTAATAAAAATTTAAAATCTTGAATGGTGAGATGTTAATTTTAGTGTAATCTAATTTGTGTTTCCTTGTGAAATTTTACTGATGCGTGTCGGATAACAATTCCCCTAATGAAATGATTTCCCCGGTGCAAATTGTCTCTCGCCTATCTTCGAACCTATAGGATAATATGTAGCTAACAACAAACACATTATCTCAAAAGCAAATAACAAACGCCATAGTTTCTGCTCAAATGTACACATGCGTATAATGCTGAAATACAATGTGCAATTTCAGGATTTAGGTAATTGTTAACGGCTCACCATAAGTGATTATCTGCTTTTGACTGATACCTAACGCAAATCGGATGTGGTACAAAATTACTCTATTCTATTCTACACACTATTCTATACAACGTGTTACGAGAGTATTGTCATTTATTGAAGCCACCAATGTCACATAAAAAAAAATTGACAGGAGTACAAATCGTTTTTGAGGGATACTGGATGCGATCTAAATGTTCCAAACAAAAGTCACTTTATCGAATCGAATAAATTCATTAAACAATAAAATTGTTTAATTTCTAAATGTATCAGGCAAACGTACAACGATGCTCACTATAAATGATACCATTTGACAGTTTCGTAGCCTTTAAGCTGAACGTTCTTAAGGGTGTGGTTCGGATGCAGGAGTATCATTTAAGGTGAGCGTCGTAGTACGTAAAAAACCCCTGTAATGGAATCTACAAAGTGTTCTTTTTCTTTTGTAAGAATCAATATAAACTAATGGAATTAACGTAAATTTGGAATAACATATAAATAATGAAAATGACATGAGACAGCTGATTGACATTTATGTGAATTTATGTACCGGAAATACATACGTCATTAAATCAAATTCAAATACGAATCCATTTAACAATATGTTCTGTTGATTAACGTATTTAGTGTGTTATTTGAATGTTATCGATGACACGCTCGTGTTCTTTCGCGTGTTAAAGAGTAGGTGCTTATATGAATTGAAATAAAGTTGAATAAAATAAAGCTAAAGAGATTTGTGCTTGATTTTATTTTTAGTTTCGGTTTACATACCAGAAAATCTTTCACGTCGTACAGAGAATTTGTTTCCGAACTGTAAACTATTTGAATAATGCATGGACTTCAATTTGTTGTACGTTCTGTATTATGGTGTAGAGTTTCGTGGCCGTAGGTGGGTTTAGGTAAGTACGTACCTTGTTGTAAACTTTACAGTTCCATTATTGAAAATTACCTGGCAATGCACTCGATCCGTTCGATTTATTCAATTAAAACCGGATAACGTTCGAGTAATCCCCGGAATGCTTAAGACAACGTGCAGAACGCTGCGTGCACTAAAATTTCATTAGCGACGCATTTCGCAAAAGTTTCAAAAAACGAACATATCTTCCAAGACTGTAATATCAAATAGTTCAAGAAACACAGAAGTTTAATTACATCTGACTTGAAAGTTTGTGTTTTCCTTTCAAGTTAGCGCAAGAGAATCTAATTTTATTAGTATAAAGACAAGACTTTAATCGCAAAAAAGTAAAATAAATTTGCAATAAGAAAAAGGGGGCGGGGGAGGCGTGCTGCAAGAGTAACATATGGTTTGATTGCCTTGATTCAATATATCATAACCGTGCACTATAATTTTAAGTTCAGGAGAACTCTTGTAATTAGAGAGTGTAGATCACATTCCCGTAACAAATTTCGCACCTTCTTTAAGTTAAAACGATCGTAATTCTTGCCGTTCTAACAAATTAGATAGGAACTCTGGAGGCAGTTAAGAAGAGCGAACGCGAACACCGAGAACAATAATAATTTTATTGATTCCAAACAAGTAACAAAAATAAAACAATCTTACCCCGCCGAACTTAGCTCTCCATAAAACGTTTTAAAATGATTCGTTTGAAACAAAATCTGTCAGTTTGAGCGGTACCAGATTCGTGAGGATCTTACATATTCAGGACGTTGCGCGTGAGGATCAAAATTCGTCGTCCAAGATGCTTGTCGAGGTCCAAGTAACCCAGTAAATTGCAAGAAAATTTTCTTATATTTACCTTTTTTTTACTTCTTGCAACTGTAATATTCGCAAGCAATTGATTCAGTTCGGGTTTACTACGTACTGAATGATTTAGTGAGATCTTTAATGCAGTACGTGATGACATTTCGATGTCAGTGATATTACATAGTAGACGATCAAATTCGAACATTTAGTTGATATAAAAGCCTGTATACCCTTCTCAAACCCCGCAAGTCAATTCACTTCAATCCCTATTCACGTTAGAAAATTAACTAACGACTCTGAAGCTTTCACTCAAATAAATTGTCGCCCTCAAAGCTGTTATTACACGATGTTAAAGTTTAAAATTGAGGAGAAGGTGTGAGAGAGAGAGGTATTGGTTTTACTTCTTGCAATGAATTAGAAATACCCTTGTAATTTATTGAAAACCATACAGGTCAGCGATGAAAAGGAAAAGCATAAATGATTTAGACAATTTTCCAGAAGCAGATGGAAATCCCGGTGTCGCACTTTGTATTCTATTGCTTACACGCTTCGAAGAATATTTTATCTATTATGTCGTCTCACTGCATAGCCAATTGTAACATGCGCAGTCTTGTCTGAATTGCAATAAAAATTTTATCAAATGCATTTTCACCCCATCCAACCGAATACGAAATTTACGGTCGAGTTTTTATTAAAATGTAGCAGTGATGCATTGAAAACTTTATGAAAGTAATGGCTTGTCCGTGCTGAAATCAATTTACCAAAATATAAACGTCACCCAGATTGGCGGGGTTGCTTATATAAAAGCACGCAAATATTTAGAGTTTAGACGATCTGTTTATTATAGCATCATTTAACACTCCAGACAACTGCCAGTACACGTGGACGCTCTTAAACAAGCCCTGGATTATAGTTAAACCGGGCAAATTTAAGATTATGTAGGAAGTTATGTATCGAACAAGGGTACGTTATACAACTTCATCTGCTACAGATAATACAATCTCAAGTAAATTACTAGATGATAAACTACGTCCTGAAGATATTAAGGCAACTTACTTCTATGACCGGTTCGATAAATTCTCATTCATGATTTGAATATACTCAGTTTCAGATTTAATCAATTCATAAATTAGAAGAGACGGCGTTAGAAATAATTTTCAATTTACGATCCAGGGATTTCAAATTCGGTACGAATTGGAAACCATCGTAACTAAAAAAAATGTAAAGTCAGGATTCAAAATCATACACTAAGCAATTACAATCAATACACTAGATCCGGAGCATATGAGGTGAGTTGCATTTGTTTTGCTTCCGCATTGCATAAAAATCTATCATCAGTTTCAGACTTAATCAATTCATAAATTAAAAGAAATTGTTTAGTGGGCGCCTCCTGGTATTCTGGAACTCGCTGTTCCCGTCAGATGGTCCAAGTGGGCACTAAATTATTTTAATAGCAACTTCTAATTGAAACACTGGCCACACGTAGTTTTAAAAACTTATTTAATTCATTACGCACTAGTTACTATTTACAAAAGAAAATTGAATTTTAACAAAATATCAAAACGACATTAAACATATTGAGCGCGCAAGTTTGAAAGTACCGTTAACTCTGAAGCAGCAACGAACTTCAGAATTCTTGTCTCTGGAAGCTGTGATGGGGTTTTTAAGGATTCAGAAATGGGCAGTTCATCGGGAGAAGTTTGAGACTTGATTTGCTGCAGCTAATTAGGGGGTGTTAACAGATATGAGTCGAGGCAGGGAAATTTTGGTCGTCAAAGACAGATACACTCCAAGAAGGACAAAGTATAATAAAGTTAGTCGCTTTCAGTCATAGATACTAAAATTAAAACATAACGAGATGGAATCCCATCGGTCGGACGCTATTG
Organism: Prosopocoilus inquinatus; assembly: GCA_036172665.1. Lineage (NCBI taxonomy): Eukaryota > Metazoa > Arthropoda > Insecta > Coleoptera > Lucanidae > Prosopocoilus > Prosopocoilus inquinatus. The sequence goes on along the minus strand of CM069880.1, from coordinate 12,535,704 downwards.
ACAAAGGACCGGCACGGCACTGAGTAAAATCTATTAAGAGTGATTCTAATCGGTTTCGAAAATTTCGGAATTTCAAGTTAATATTATTGCTGAAGGGTGAAGCGCATGCGATAAGAAGGAAAGTCTGAATTAAGAAACAATTTGGAAAATACAACAATTATGATTTTACAGAATTCTGCAAAAGCTGAGTTATGAGACCTATTAGGAAATTTTGTAAATTTGCAGGGCATTTTCTATGAACTCAGCCAGATAGGCATGGATAATTAAACCGCTTACAATAAGCTTTGTCTTAAAAATACAGTTTAAAAGCTTTATAACATCAATATAAATAAATGCGTAACAGAAATGATTTTAGAAATAATTTCCTATTTAAGACTAAAAAATGTAAAGCCAGGATTCAAAATCATACAGTAAGCAGTTTCAATCAATACATTATGTCAGGGGTACATGAGGTCGGTTGCATTTGTTCTGTTTCCGCATTCCATAAAAATCTATGCTCAGTTTCAGATTTAATCAATTCATAAATTAAAAGAAACAGTTTAGTGGGCGCCTCCTGGTATCCTGGAACTCGCTGTTCCCGTCTGATGGTCCAAGTGAGCACTAAATTATTTTAATAGCAACTTCTAATTGAAACGCTGGCCACACGTAGTTTTAAAAACTTATTTAATTCACTACGCACTAGTTACTATTTACAAAAGAAAATTGAATTTTAACAAAATATCAAAACGACATTAAACATATTGAGCGCGCAAGTTTGAAAGTACCGTTAACTCTGAAGCAGCAACGAACTTCAGAATTCTTGTCTCTGGAAGCTGTGATGGGGTTTTTAAGGATTCAGAAATGGGCAGCTCATCGGGAGAAGTTTGAGACTTGATTTGCTGCAGCTAATTAGGGGGTGTTAACAGATATGAGTCGAGGCAGGGACATTTTGGTCGTCAAAGACAGATACACTCCAAGAAGGACAAAGTATAATAAAGTTAGTCGCTTTCAGTCATAGATACTAAAATTAAAATATAACGAGATGGAATCCCATCGGTCGGACGCTATTGACAAAGGACCGGCACGGCACTGAGTAAAATCTATTAAGAGTGATTCTAATCGGTTTTGAAAATTTCGGAATTTCAAGTTAATATTATTGCTGAACGGTGAAGCGCGTGCGATATGAAGGAAAGTCTGAATTAAGAAACAATTTGGAAAATGCAACAATTATGATTTTACAGAATTCTGCAAAAGCTGAGTTATAAAACCTATTAGGAAATTTTGTAAATTTGCAGGGCATTTTCTATGAACTCAGCCAGATAGGCATGGATAATTAAACCGCTTACAATAAGCTTTGTCTTAAAAATACAGTTTAAAAGCTTTATAACATCAATATAAATAAATGCGTAACAGAAATGATTTTAGAAATAATTTCCAATTTAAGACTAAAAAATGTAAAGCCAGGATTCAAAATCATACAGTAAGCAGTTTCAATCAATACACTAGGTCAGGAGCACATGAGGTAGGTTGCATTTGTTTTGTTTCCGCATTGCATAAAAATCTAACTCAACAATCTATGCTAGCGTGTTATGTTTAGATATTCCAATTGTGATCTCAAAAAAAAGACCATACCGATTTATAGCAGAAGTATCTAAAAGTAAAAAAAAAACAACAATCTAACTATCATCAAATAACCTCCCTCGTTGATAAACAACGCAATAAAAATGCTTTTATACGAAGGAAACGTAAACAACAAGTTTTGATTAATGTGTAACTTGCGAGGTCTTAATGATTCGTTTTATAAATAAAGCACTGATTGGAAAAGTATAGATTTTGTGATTTCATGTATCATATGTGTAGTAGTAGGTATTGTATGTATTAAAAAGGTCGAGATTTACAAAATCGAAGTTTAAAGTCGTCTGGTGTTTGGTTATCATACGAGAACCTAGAAAAATCCTAACCCACTTGATCTTAGATAACGCTTAAGCTCGGCTGAATGGAATTCCCCCAGATCTTTTCAGATTACGCTTGTCAAACATAAGTTAAAAATAAAGTTTTAACGACAAATGTTCTTTGTTGGAGGGAAACGTAAAGCGGCCAAATAATTCTTTTACTTTAATTTACTTAATCGGCCCGTAATTTAATTCCTTTTCTTCTCAAGTTTCACTCGAACGCTTTCTCCGATACTATTAATAGCAAACACTTTTGTGTTTCCGATAATGCGCGCGCCAATTAATTTGCTTTCAAACTTATTGTTTTATAAATAGCAGAAGTCATTACCAATTGATTCGTAATCGATGCGTGTAAATTTAAACCCCGATACGCCGCCATAAATAAATAAATAAAAAGTGTGCCGCAATTCCCTTTTTTTTTAAAAAAAAAAAGAGACACATACAAGCACGAAATAACGATAGGTACGTAATTCAAACATAACACAATAACAAACTGAAACAATTGTTAAATTTTAGTAAATATTGATTTTACATTAAGTCCGTTTATGTTTAAATTTCACTGCAGTGAAATAGATAGAAAATTTAAATTCGGCGTTTTTTTTACAGCCGTATTTTACGGCATGGATGCGTTTAATCGTCGCGGCCAGTAATTGTTGAAGTTTAAAGTGATTAAGGAAAGAAATAAGCGAAAGCATTAATCTAACACAACGTAAATGAAATGCTTTCAAAACAATATTAACGTGGAGGCTTAGAGATTATAAACGACACCTCCAAATCTAATATGAATTTGGTATTAAGGGTAGGTGGAAGGTTGGAAAGGTAAAGTTGAAATTTATTTACGCTCCACCATGAATTCTCAAGCACTTTTGCGAGAGTTCAGTTGCGGATTTACACTTACCCATTTTCATCCGTTTGTTAAATCCAGAGAAATATAATACGCGCAATAAAATGCGTAATTATTTAAAATTTTAAGGGAAGCCCCGAATTGGCTTGATAAATTCCACTTTATCGCTTTAAACTTTTCAATTAGCCAACAAACTTCATAAACTATTATGTACGCTCAACAACACTCCTTAACATTATTAATAGTTTCAGAGCTAAACAAGGAAACTGAAAGTACAAAGCAAAATTAACTGCTTCAAAACAACTAAAATCAAATTTCACTTAACAGCATTTCATATTCGAAACATAACGTGCTCCCACAAATTTATTGTCTAACGTCCTCTGCGTGCCAACTTTAAATTAAAAAACTTTTCTTCAAAATTTATCAGATTAATTATCGGGGGGGTTAAGTTAAAAATTCGAGTGGCTGATTAAAGGGATATAGGGCATAAAATGCAGATCAGTGATTGGTCAGTAAAAATCAATTTGAAGTTTGTTACCAGGAGAATTGATCTCGACTCTCTAATATTTAATGTCTCTTAAAGATATTTGGAAACAGCTTTTATTATTAAAACACGAAAACAATTCTCCACTTCACTCGTCAAGCAATGTAATTCAAGAATTAACTCTACGACATTCACTAACCATCACAATCCTGAACACGTCTGTCTTAATTTTAAATAGACATAGACTAGAGCAGCGTTTCCCAAACTGTGAGGCGCGTAAGACTTCCAAGGGGGGCGCAGCAGAATCAATCTAAAAACAAATTAACGCAAATTGCAACTAATTTATCATATTATTTTGTGCAAAAAGTTGCATGTACGTTAATTGTCATAGGTTGGCACCGAACTTGAATTTGACTAAAACTACGGCACTTCTAATTTCTGGAATTAAAACTGACGTTTTGTTTGACAGTGACAATCCACATTTAATGCTCGCGACTGTACATGTACGGTATATTTATGATAGTTATGAAATATAATGATGAGTCTCAAATATTTAAAAAATAACCATTTGACAATCATTTAGCATCAGAGTTCAAGTTCGAGTACCAACCATGGAGGGAAGGGGGGCGTGAACCATAACACAGGTCAAAAGGGAGTCGCGAAACGTAAAAGTTTAGGAAACCCTGTCCTAAAGTCTCGATACAGTAAACTAATTGAAGAACGGCTTTGTCACTCCACCGAGGTTGTTCACTATTTTGAGTGCAGGTAAAAATACACAACAGTAATACTTACAGTGTGCTTAATATATTAACAACTTAACATTTAAAGTTATAAAGTATACATAATAAATTAAAATGAATAAAAAATAAATTAAAGAGGATAAATATGTATGTAATGGAAAATGAAAGAGATGTAAAATAAATTCAGTCATTAGACTCTAACAAACATGTTAATTTTGTTGGCTTATTTTTGAAGCCGTTTTCATAATCAGACTTTAAGGAAGCTTTAATTTAAAGTCATTTTAAGAATACAAATGTATTTTTTTAGAACATTTTGTTGAAAATCGTTTTTGATTGCAATGAAAATCTCGAACAGCCTCTGTACAGCTGTTTCAGCCCTGCTTGGGGCTTCGTCAGCAAAGACGTAGCTCCGAAGCCCCAAGCAGGGCTGAAACAGCTGCACAGAGGCTGCTCGAGGTTTTCACTGCAATCAAAAACGATTTGCAACAGATTTTTTTAAAACTTTCATTGTGGTTTGACAGCAAGCATGGCCGCCTTGCATGGGGGACTTATTAGAAGCAAATGCGCTTCAATTTGTCTATCCTACTGCAATGTCAGGTCAAAAAGCGATCGTAAGATTATGTATTTTTTTAGGTTAAAGTAACCTTAAATGTAAAGTCCTATTATGAAATCGGCCTTTAGCTCTTAAGTCTTGAAAAATAACTGTAGTAGAATATTCTACTGCATTCGAGTTTTCTTCAGCTTACTGAATAATATTATTTAAAGATTTAAATGCTTCTCCAGAGATGGATCTTCAGCAACATCATTGTCTTCATTTCCACTTTCAATTAAGCCTTCGCCTTGGTAATTTTCTGCTTGATGTATGTACGGTTTGTGCAGTTCACTCTAGCGAGGCATAATTTGTTCATTATTGAAAGGTTCATGTAAATATTTTTGTGTTCACTGTATCGAGACTCTGTACTGTAGAATTATTCAATCGCAAATTTTCGACCAAGTTCATAAATACTAGAAGTATTTTATTTAAAACATCAAACAAAATGGAGCATCAATAACGTGGAAATGTATAAAACACATAAAACTTACTAATAATTTTTTTTTCGAATACATTTTCTATAAAATGAAACTGACATTTATAATCGATTTTTTTCTCTGATAAAAACTGAATAAAATTAAATAAATAATGAAATAAAACGGATTGAAATTATTATCGGCTAGATTTACGGTTAAATAATTTTCTAGAATGGATAGAGGTGAATTTCCCAAACAGGGTCGTGTAAAGCAAACATTTTCCCAATAGGTAAATCTATAAACGTTAAAAACTGGAAATCAAACGAGCCTGAAATTGACATGATTTGCTCACGGTGAATTCGATGATAAAAAAAGTAAATACACAAATTGTGCAAACAAACAACTTATCAAGCTAAGCTAAATAAAAAGCTCTGAAACGTGAGCTTTATTGCCCTGTTGGCCTTATTAATTTATAAACGTGTACTGTATAGTATACACAGAGCTACCGAAACTTGAAACGTATGTCAATTTTTATGCTATTTCAATATCAAGCAGGTGAATTATTAAGGGCCTATCTTTTTAATTTTGCAAAAGTAAATAACCCAGAACAGTCGCGAAAGCGGGTCATTTTCATTACGTCATGGGTTTCCTAATTCAATTATTAAGATCCGTTTTGCTTACTGTACTCGCTTCGTATTTTACGGGGTAGAAAATCGACTTTCCGCTTCAGATAACCGAGCAAATATTATTCTTGCATCATAAGTAATAAAGTTTTCGTAACAATTTTAATGTAAACAGATTTTTTTTATAGATTGCGTTCTCAAGGGGACGTTTATAAACTGACGAAACTGCATCATCGCACAATGAACACGTTAAACTTAACGCTCCGCAGCTTCTCAAATCGTGTGTATCATATTTCCAACATAAACGAAGCATCGCTGGGCAAATGCTCTCTCGTTGAAACAGCAGCTTCACTCACATTACTGTATATACCAAAGCAATTTACTAATGCAGATGGTCTCTCTCACTTCTATATGTATTACAGTAGATCACAACTATATTGTCAAGGATCTTCATCTTCATCTTCATCAACACCAAATCAAAACTATCAATCAATCTACTCACTTTTTAAATACTTAACACTTTTACATGATACTTCTATCTTCAAGATTTCAAAAAATTGATTTCTTTTTATTCAATTCCCGATATTATAATAATTCATTAAAGAAATGTATTTTTCTCTACTCCACAACAATAACAGCATGATAGCGTTCAGGGGTATCGATTTAGTTAGACGCAGCTGTGCATACATACATGTAGTCACATATACTTTCCAAATACCTGACGTTATTACAACGAATTTAATGTTGAAAGCGAGCTTTTGATAAAATTTTGTTAAAAAAAAATAATTAATTATTATATATGTAGTTTCCTTTCGATTTTAATTTAAATGAAATCAATAAAATTATTTTCAACTCAACAACAGCAAATAATAACATTTAATATTAACGCAGTGAATTATGTTGTATTATTCAATTCTCTTTGTGTTTCCTTCAATCAATCACTTAGCCACCCCTAATTCTGGTCTGGTCCTTACAATAAATATCGATAAATTTATGGCTGGAGTAAACGACTCTATTGTGCCTCTTTACAGCCAATTATCGGTAGCAATAAGTAAGGTTTCTCTAAAAGTTATTTTTTTATAGCTGTATTTCTAGTTAATTTTAATCCCAATGTTTTCGCTGGCGTTAAATAACGAATGAATGTTAAGTAATATTGGATGTTTTCCTTCAAATTCATGGCGTTAGTGTTTTAAATATTTAATTAGCTAATAATGTATTGGGATTGAAAGAAAAAAATAAACAATGGGGAGTGAGAAAGAGTATAAAAGAGGGCAACGGACGTAAAAGCAGCTATAACAGTTTTATTTAAGAAAGCTGAGTATTGATTTTCTTTTGTGTTTATTGTTTCCATCAGATTACCAAGCTAATTATTAATTGGATTAAGTAATTCAGACGGCCGAAAAAAGCAAAAAAAAAAAAAAAACTCCCAAGTGATTAGAATAGAATCTCTCGCAAGTTACGTATTATCATATTTAAATTTATATTTCAAATATAAAACAGGAATATGAGAAAACGGGAAATTATACTACCTAATATTTGTTCCATCACAGCAAGAGAGAAAAAAAAATAAATTTACATAAATACTTTCAAAGTGAAAGAAGATTTAAAAAATAAATTACAATTTTTGATTCGCTCCGAGAAGTTTCAGGAGAAACGAATAAACTTGTAAATTTGGAAATGAAGAAGTTACGATTGAAAGCTAGCTGAGAATGACATTTTGCTTGATATTATAAGTGTGTCCTGCGAACGAACGAACGGAAACATTTTAAATTTACTCTTCATATTCGCAAAGCTCACAAAAAACACAGAACCTGAGAGTATAACAAATTGAAAAGTCCTGCGAAGCAATTAATAACTTAAATTCGTTCCTATTCCGCACGATTTCAAAATCGGATTCTTTAAATATATATAACTCGTCATTTTCTTAGCTCTAACTTGTTTTCATTTCCGGTTTCTAAATTACGCAAGAAATTATGTTTCCTTTCATTCAGATCTCTTTTTTTTACCTTTCAATCCCACTTTTTAATCAAACCACTCAAAACAAATTATTTATTCCAAACAAACTCTTAAATAAGTCAAATTGATTTTCAAATTAAATTTATATCAATACAATTTTTTTTTTAAATCATTTCATTTCACAGTACAATCTCACATTCATTTTCACAATTACTAACAGAAGCATCTCAAACGATCTTAAAACGCTAGAACCTGTAACGAAATTAAAAGAATATATAGAATCAGATCGATAAACAGAATGGCGGATAGAAGAAGTAAACGAGGAAAATAAACAAGAAAACTACAAAGAAAACAAAGAGGAAGAGTGAGAGTAGAAGTACTTTAACGATTTGATGAACAAAACAAAAGTATTTAGGCGAGGAAACTTGGAGCAAAAGACAAAAATACCTCTAAGGTCTACCAAAATGTTAAAAATGTGGAGAGTTTTTGGACAGAAAAAGGATTTAGGAAAAATATTGAGACAAAGCAGGAAAACAAAGAGGAAAAGCAAGAGAAGAAGTATTTTAACGATTTGATGAACAAGACAAAAGTATTTAGGCGAGGAAACTGGGAGCTAAAGACAAAAATACCTCTAAGGACCACCAAAATGTTAAAAGTGTGGAGAGTTTTTGACAGGAAAAGGGTTTAGGAAAAATATTGAGACAAAGCATTAACATTTCTCACATTCATTTTCACAATTACTAACAGAAATATGCCAAACGATGTTAAAATGTTAGAACTAGTAACGAAATTAAAAGAATATACAGAACCAGATCGATAAACGAAATGGCGGATAGAAAAAGTAAACGAGGAAAATAAACAAGAAACTAAAACAACTACAAAGAAAACAAAGAGGAAGTGTAAGAGTAGAAGTACTTTAACGATTAGATGAACAAAACAAAACAAAAGTATTTAGGCGAGGAAACTTGGAGCTAAAGACAAAAATACCTCTAAGGACTACCCAAATGTTCAAAGTATTGAGACAAAGCAGTAACTGGAGGTAAAAAAGGAGAGCATTTGGGAATAACATAGATTCCGAAATGCTTCAAGTGCTCGAAAAAAAAGGAGTAAACTGGTTTGTGAAAATGAAGCTTGAAAGCCAAATCAAATAGTGGAAGATACTCCTAACATTAAAAAAAAGGTAAGAAGGCTGATGCTATGCAAGGCGTTATAAAGAAAAAATGGAGCAATCTACAAAATAATTACAGAAACGTACAACTCACTCAATAACTCTTAGAGCATTGAAAGAGTTATGAATTCCATTCAAGCTAAGAAGGAATCATGGTTTGAAGGCTAAATCAAAAAATGGAAGACACTGATGTCATATTATTATAGAAGAATGGTCCTATGCAGGATGTTAAGAAAAGGATGGAGCAATGTACAATGTATAAAATAATATGATTTCTAGTCTTATCAGCACATTGTTTTTAGAAGAAAAAAAAACGTAATATTTGTGTAGAAAAAAGTCAGTGGCGTAGTATGGAAGTAAAAAGTTGTTTTTGTTAGGTTTACTGATATAAAGGTGTAACAAATGGCTTTTTTATTGAAATTAATCGCGCACAACGAACAGTCGAAGCTAATTTATACGCATTGGAGATAATGTCGAACAGAACCGCATCTGCAATATTCAACGCTACCTGTCACGAAGCTGACCGCTACGCAACTGAGTGGACGAATTTTCAGAAAATGCTCGCGTGCAAAATGTCACATCCATATATAATACTAATACGCCTGATCTGTTCCATTTGGGAGGTACGGATTCATGCTGATATAGGTTTATTATCAAACGCCGAGAGAATAATGCCACCTAATAAAATTGAATTTAAAATACTGAAATATCAGAATTAGAGGCATAAATCGAAAATGACAGACATGAATTTATTAATAGCGAAAAAAAAAATGGCGCGACGAAAATACGAATTTATTTTAAGCGGCACACCACCCCGTTTTAAATATTTATTGTCACGTGCTGCAATTTCAAACTCGACGGCGCTTAGCTTGCGCCCTAGTTACAAGTAGGTTTACTTAAAGACCTCGATTTAAGTTCTACGCTTTTAGATTTTATACTTCTTCGATGTTTGTTGATAAACTTTTAAGTGTAAATCAACAACAAGTTTATTAATACCCTGAACAATCGCATTTTAAATCTTATTTAACTCGTTTTAGTATGAAATTATATAGGGTGATTCATAATGAGATTATTATAGTACTGTTCAATTCAGGAAAGAATACATACACGGACCTCGTCTATTTCAGATGGTTGCACTACGTTAATCAACACTATGCGAATTGTTATATATGGGAAATGCATCATTAAATCAGGTTCAAATACTACAAATGAAAATTCCTTCACTACAATCCTCTACGCATTATTTGGAGACGGTTTACCGAATATAATGTTATCCCCCCTGCGGGGGTGGGAAATTAATAATAGTGTTGCAACCACCTGAAATAGACGAGGTCCTTATACATATGACGTGCATGTATTCTTTCCTGAATTGAATTATATTTTCGTATTGAATGCGCACTTTATATGTTGACGTGTATGTTGTACAAGTTAGCATTAAACGAGAAAATGAAAAGAGAAACAAAGTTTACTCAGGTGGGTACTTCGTAGAAACACACTCGAGAAAAACTTTTAACTGTGACGAAATACAAAATTTTTCCAAACAGTTTGAACAAGGGGTAAGAACTTTTGTGACGTCGGAACAACGACACTTATTCGAATTCATTTCGATCGTATTAACAACTGTCGATATGTGTGTCAAAAGTAGCAACGCAGGTTAGTGAAATATTTACTGAAAGTGATGTTTAATTATGTCTTTCATATGAAACACGTGTGTTGGAATTTATTTGATTCCAGCAGATTGGAACTGGAAAATGGTTGCCTTTGTAACGATGGGTAGTATGGTAGTAATTCGTTGATTTGATTTTTATGGAAGCGAATGAGGAGGAATATTTCCGATGATTAATAAAGCTCGTAGCAGTTAAGATTACTAATACTAATATCTGTGATAATGGTAGGTGGTCCCAGACGACGTGAATTTATAACTAAATCATAGGGTAGATAATAGTTATACCCCCTCGGCAGAGTTCATAATGAATGAAAATTTATGTGTGTTTATCTGTAAGTGTGAATGCAATCAAGCAGGGTGATCTATGTTATTATTAGGTTTGCAGCAGCATGCAGAAGTAATTGAATTTACAAACTTAATAAGCAGACGTCTTTAATTAATCTCGCGGAAAATTAAGTGAAATGAAAGTGTAAGTATGTAATTAATTTTTAATGCGCATACTTTTAAGATCATAAATTTAAAGCGCCGGCGATAAGAGGGTAGAAACTTAAAAATTAAAACGGATGTCAGAGCGAAATGTAAACTGCGTAACTTTTATTTGCGAGAATAAGTAGATTTAATAAAAAGTTGAGTTCGATACCGCAAAAAGTATTTAATCAGTGGAACTTTTTGATAGGTCCCGATTCAGAAGTTCCCTTGGTTGGTTGAATCTAACGCCAGGTGAAGAAAACTTATCAACTTTAATCTGATCATGGGGTGAAAAAACGCACGTTAAGTAAACAGAAAGTATTAAGCATTCTAGGACGAGGCAATTAATAAGAATTAAAATAGAGACGTATTTTTCTTTCTACAACCATCGACTTACTACTAAAGACTATTGGGATTCAAAACTAAGTTCAACTTACCCAAAGGCATTCGAACAAGCATGTATTCCCGATAAAACTTCATACAACTGAATGCACCAATCACTGCAATCGACGCATATATATTTCAAATCTTTGTTCTTTTGTTTCGCCTTGCATGCACGGAAAATATATTTGAATTCGTTTAACTTTATTGACTTTAAAAGGTGGAACACGAATGCTCAAAGCCAAAAGTTATATTAAATCAATTTATCCGAACTAAATTCTATTATACGTATCTAGATCTACCTACCCCGCTATCGAAAGTTTCATTAAATTCCCTAGCTAGCTGAAACTTGATTCCACGATTTTATTATTAATTTTTTAATTAACGTTATTACGGAAGATCGCAGCCACGTCCGGGAAAATAAAACAACTGCGTAATTTATTAAATAACATTGTTCCATGTTCGTCTGTCTGTAGATATGCCCGCGGACATTAATCCACTCGTTTCTGAAAAGAAAGCATTTACTAAAATTGTTGCTTGCTTCATACTCTCTCTGATTTAAAAAACTGCCCTTAATAACGCAGGTAGCGATCATTTAATATTTAATAAACACAAAAAAAACGAGGTCTCATGTAATATTTATAAAACCAAATCCACCCACCTCCTAGTTCTAATTCTAATCAAACCTATCCAAAATAACAATACAAATAAAACCTTTACAAGCGCAAAGTTTTCCGAATATTTAAATTTATAATTCAGTCAAATATTTACCAAATATAAACAGAAGCAAATGAATATATAATATTCGGGGGGGGGGGGGGGAAATCCAAACCAAATGTTTATTTAAAAATTGAAGGAGTAATTTCTTTTGAGATCAGCTTCTTCCAGCAACGGAAGGACGTCAAAAAACGAACGCAAAAAATCGACAGGTAAGATGCCCTTTCAAATGATACTTGTAAGGTAATTATTTCCGCGCGATGGAAAGCAAGTTCCCTTGTTTATTTTTTCCGGCGTAAAAGAAGGGAAAAAGCTATTTGTACGTCCAAGTTATTAAAATAATTAACATTGCGATGTAGCTTTTATGTCCCTAAAAAACAAGGAGACTCAAACCTTAAGGCTGTTTTTGACTGCCTTATTAAAAATTTAGAATAAGAAATTTCTTGAATGTAGAATGGAACACGTTCTATTTTTCCAGATGGCTATGATTCAATTTAAATGTTGAATCTTGAATCTTCTACAAAAAAAAAATAGTGTATTATTATACAAGTTTCACAAGAAGGCTTATTGTAGCACGATTGGGATTAGGGTACGACGAGCGTAGTGAAGCGAACTCGGAGTGCCCCAACAGAACGTGAAACGGGTATAATATATTATTCTTCTACTCTCCGTCATTTATTGAACAAAATACGAAAAATATTTTTAAAAATTGGAAATGTTCAGTAAATAACGAGTGTCTATGACCGACAATTTGTTCGCTGCATGCATGACGCTTCTAACTTCAACTCCGAAGCTGTCAAATGTAACGTCAAAGTTTGTCATTGAATAATCAGGTTTTCAATTACCTTTTCTTAACTATTATTTATAAATGACAATAGGTTCATTTTTGGGAACCTAATTTAAAGTTATATTTACATTTAGCTTGACACTGAAATAACATTTAACGAATTACCATATGGGGGTTTATGTCTTTGCTAAAAGTACGAAATTATCTAAGACGTACAGACCTTGTTTGTAAATTTTTCCACTGCCTGCTTGACCAGTTTTTTTATTTAGACACTCGTTACATATTAGCGGAATTTTAATTGTTATGTCTAGCAACCTTTTGTTTTAAATAATAATCAAATTGACAAATTTTTCTTGCCCAGCTTTTGTAAGTATTTTGCTCATGATTCTGTTAAAAATTAAATAAATAATGACTTATTTTCTAAATTCTGTTAAAGGTCTTCACTTTAAAATCTCATTTGACATTTCATGATTGAACAATATGCCACTGTCAGGACTAAAATTTTACCAAAAACCTCTTTGTGAAACAGTTTTTGGTGTCACAATGAACTTGTTGTGAACGCAAAGTAGAAAAAAGGATTATTTTCAAGATTATTTTACAATCGGAATTCTTTATATTTCCGTTCTATTCTAAATAGCATTGACATTGACACTGATTGAAGAAAAACAAATATAAAAGAATTTTGTTGCCAATATGCGGTGCATTCGAATGTTTACAAAATATTTAGCTGAAAAGGAATTGAATTCTGCCTTTATTAAAGGAGCGAATTATAAAATCGTGCTGTAAAATAGTTCAGCGTTTACTCACGTTATCAAAATTAGATCAGGCGCTTAGTTCATTCAGGCCTCGCTGTTAATTGAGTTACTAGTTTGAAACTTCGCTGACGTTTATACAATGAAATTTTTCCACCGAATGTGATTTTTTTAAAAAGCAGATTCGATATACGACTTCCAAAACATATCTTTGCTTTTACATTGACGTCCAGAAACAGGGTTTTGGTTTTTCATAATTTTCCACCATCTGTCGGCGTCAGAAGCATCTAATTTGTTTCCAATTTTTAACTTTCCTTAATTCACAAAGTATTTTTTAATAAAAATATATAAAAATAGTTTCAGCTGTAAATTGAGATAGAAAATCTTGTTGATGTTTACACAATGAAATTTTTCGGCTCTTTGGAAACTAGATCCTAAATGAGTTCGAAAACGTGTCCTTGCTTTTCCATTAACGTCCAAAATCCTGTTTTGACTTTTTCTCACAATATTTTGCGAAATATGATCACATAATAGTCGTGCTTTTATGAAACTATTTTTGCCCCCTTAACAAAGCAGCATAAATGAATTTTGACCTTCTTTTTTTTTGTTCGAAAAGTATTATGTTTCAATTCACAGAGCTTTCGCTTTTCGTAATATCTATTTTCCACATGTCAGCATCAGAAACGTCTATCTTCTTAATGCAACGTTACCCGATAAATGTGTTTACCTGGCAAATGTGTTTTTGTAATGTGGTACCTACTGAAGAAACTCATAAACCTTTTTATTCCTTCCCCCCCTCCCTCACGTCAATGTTAACAACAATATTTCGGGGGGGTTGTTTTTGTTATTTTGTTATTCGATATCGCTTCTTGACATCGCGTCGCGCCTCAGACAAGTGTGCCCGACATAAAAGCGGGCCATATTTCAACTAATGGCTTTTAGTTTTTCTCCAAAGTCGTATAAAAGTTTCGAATAAGTTACACTCGATTGCACACACAATACAACGCAGATTACGTGGGAGATGTACAACGATAAGCTGCTCTTCGGGTTTGTGGTTTACTCCGTTTTGTTTACGGCGATTACAGTTAACTTCCTATCTTAAACAACATTAATTCAAGGCACAACTTAAGTAATCATTTAAGATGAGTAAGTCAATAAAAATGCATTTAAGACGTTTCCAATCTTATAACACTAAAACTGGGAATTTATTGTACAATGTATATGCAAAAATTAAAATGTACCAAGAACCATCTGAGAACATGAAGAACAAGTTCTGTCTTAAAACAACTTAATACGAGGTTCTGATGATAATTGTCTAGCCTGGGAATGAAAGAGGATGAAAGGGCTTTACGGTTTCAAAATCAATTTTATTTCTCAACGTTCAATGCATTTGGTCCAGCGATGCTCTAACGCTTTGCTCCCATCGCAGAAAAACGATTCTTCAAGGTCTATAAAATAGGAGTCAATAGCTTACTTGACCTCTTCATGCGTGCAAAAGCTCTGTCCACCTAGGAAACTTTTGAGCTTGGGGAATAGGTGGAAGTACGATGGAGCCAGATTAGGTGAGTAGGATGGGTGTGGAAGCAAGTCGAATTTTAATTAATGAATTTTGGCCATAGCAATAACACTGGGGTGAGGCCTTGCATTACCTTGATGCAAAATGTCTTTCTTATATATAAGGCCAAACCTCGCCTTTTTTTATTGAATTTTTAGTTGCAATTGATCCAAAAGTTTAGCATAATATTCACCAGTTATTGTTAGTCCCTTTGGAAAATAATCGTCCGTCAAAATTCCTTTTGCATGATGCCATAACCTTACCAGCTGATTTTACTGCTTTGATTGCAGTTTGGTTTCAGGCCAAGTTTCATCAGTGGTAACAAATAGTCGCATAGAATCTGTTGGATTTTTCTGAAAACGATCCAGAGACTCTCGTGAAAGCTGCATTCGAACGCGCTTTTGCTCAAGTGTAAGCAAACGCGGCACCCAATGCGCAGAAAGCTTTTTCATGCTTAATTCTTTGAACAGATAAAACAGCAACATCCTACGATCGCTTTTTGACCTGACATTGCAGTAGGATATACAAATTGAAGCGGATTTGCTCCTAATGAGTCCCCCATGCACGGCGGCCATGCTTGTTGTCAAAGCATAATGAAAGTTTTAAGAAATTTTGTTACAAATCGTTTTTAATTGCAGTGAAAACCTCGAGCGGCCTCTTTACAACTGTTTCAGCCCTGCTTGGGGCTTCGTCAGCAGAGACGCCTTGCATGGGGGACTTATTAGGAGCAAATCCGCTTCACTCTTACATCGCAATTGCGAATAAATTGGACAAGTCGTTTTTGTTTGCAGTGGGAATGTCGAGCTACGTCTCTGCTGACCAAGCCCCAAGCAAGGCTGAAACAGCTGTACAGAGGCTGCTTGAGGTTTTCACTGCAATCAAAAACGATTTGTAACAAAATTTCTTAATTCTTTGATTGCAATATTGCATACCCGCTCTTTTGAGATCTTTACACTGTTAGCTATTTCACTCTATTTTAGTCTTCTGTCTTATATTACCGTATGGTGGATTTTGGCGACCATTTCTATTGTAGTGAGTGACACTTTTTGAGCGTCCAGAGCGGGGTTCATCTTGGATGCTTGTGCAGCTCCTTTTAAATTTAGCAACCCAGTTTTTTTTTACGGCTGCATATAATGGAGCGTTGTAATACATTTTTCATCTTCTCAAAAATTCCTGAGACTTTCAAACTCTTGACGATGATGCTAGCAAGAGACTACTTGACTCTTTAATATAAAATTTTTACTGTTGGCAACTTAAGAGTTGAACTTCAAAATGACATAAATAGTCTTCATACGAGCGCCATCTATGCGAAGGCTAGCCAATTATCATCCCACCCTCGTATCTGCAATTCAAAAATTCCTTGTTCCAAATAAAAATTGTAGAAATCTTGTACATACAAGACAAGAAATAAGGTAGTCTAAACGCTGCATAGATTTTCTTTTGAATTCAAAAAATCATCGAAGTATACCATTTTTCCACCGTCTAAAGGAATATACAATATCATATATAAAAACGTGTTTATTTCGAATTTAATTCTGCCTAGTTTTATTGGTGGTATGAAAACAACAGTAACACAAAAATAATTTATTAAGTAAATAAAGCATAAATATGAATTAATTTTAAAAACGTTAAATAAAGTGGGGAACGTTAAAGTGCTCGGAATATAAAAAGTGAGCGATTCGTTCGTTCGTGCACATGTTGCAATCGATAAGGTTTCAATATAATTGGTGATTATTGACCACGCTGTTTTTACGAAATGATCTGATTTTATCGGGTATGTTTTGTTACGTGGGGGATAGTTTATTAGTATTTTTTTAAGCATTAACGACCATACTATATAGATCCTTAATCTATCCGGATATCTGGTTTTCTTGTTTCACAAACAAAAAAAAAATGGGCTCGTTATTATCCATATCTTATTATTAGTTATACCCGATGGGGAAATATTTTTGCGGTTTGTGAAATATGTTTTGTAAACATACACGTCCCCAATCTTTTAGCATTTCGTTTTCAATAAATCTGAAACTTTTATTTTGGATATTTTTTTTTAAACAACCACTTCTTAGTATACTAATTTATGTAAAACGTTCTTCTAATTACACAGATCGTTTAGTATGCCGTATGCTAGTTTGTATTTAATAATTTGTATAATTTCAAGTCTAAGTGTTTGACGGTATTGTTGGACGTGACGGAAATACCTGCAAATTAGTTTCTAGCATTGGTGTTAGGGATGCAAATGTAGTTGATACCGCAAGGTAACCTCGTTGACCCTCGAAAAGCATTCTAATTTCATTCAGCAGCAAGCAGTTGCTTGCAATACCTTCCTTCACACAACTTCAAGTCAAGATTTTAATTATGTTAATATTGACGCTATGCTAATCCGAGCCTCTCAGTTTTTGTCGACGAAAGAAGCAAAACGAATAAAAAGTAAAAGACTATTAAATTTTTATTGTCGCCGAAAGCAATATAGTGCCCGCTCAAATTAGAAAGAGCACTTTAATTTCTTCGCTTTTACAATCGAATTTACTTTTTATGTTTTACCTTACGATAAAGATTAAGCAGCAGCAACAAATTCAAAAGACTCAATTATTGTAAAATACTTTATCTTCCTATACGTTAAAGCTGCTTTTCGAACGATTAAATTTACCGCAGTGCAAAATACAGGCGCCTGTCTTGCAGATTTAGAAAAATCTGAAGGATTATTTGTTCCAGCCCTGCAGATTTGTCAAAAATGATCCTTCAAATATTCAATGGATTCGCATTAATGGAAATATTAATGGTGTAGAAGGGGATTACCGTTATTTCGGGACATTTGATTTTTACGGATTATATCGATTCCGAGCTTTCATTTTGTGTATTTGTGAAATGATACCAAGTATTAAACTGATTCGGTTAATCCAGGCGAATTCTCCAGATTCAATTTTTTCTTTCGGTTAAAAAATAAATTCGCCGCATTCTGATAAATTTTAAGTACAAATAAAAGCTCGGATGTATTAGGTGTGTTTTTGGGGTTTTGGAGTTTAAGCAGGTAACGAGCCGGAACCCAAAAGTGTGTGCACATTAGATCTGCAACCGCAGATAAAATGTAAATTTAATTTATCCAAATAAACCGGGAGATTCGTTTGTAAATTTGAACGGGATTTAACTGGAACGTTGACCGTTAATTGAGATAGGTAAAATTTATTTGACGTTGTAAAAAAGTAAGGATAAAACGTGGTAACTTCCCCTAATAAGCTTGAAGGTATGTGCATACATACCGTCGCTTGGTACAACCGGTATGTGTTTACGAGTAAGAGTTTCTCGTTTGCCTGCACTTAAGATAGTTAATTGCAATATTGTCAATTTGTTTCCAGGGCACGTTTAAGAGATTTCATTTCCAAGTTCTGGGGACGTTATTCCGGGCACGACGCTCCGCCCCTTTTACTCGACCGGTTCTTTCACAAATGTCCAGTTATAAGTGATCACTATTAAAGAAGTCGACGCTGTTTTCTGGTTCCTTAATTCCAGAGAAAAATGAAGACGGAGCGAAGCCCCGTCTAAATAAAAACACTCTCCGTGTTTATGTAAGGCGGTTCGATGTTTGCGAACCATCTTCGTTCGCACACCAATAAAGAAAACTCCGACCCTTCCCATTCCGGGAAAGTGGTCAGAACAATTATGCCGGAGTTGTTTTTTTTTTCCTTTCTCCAGATTCTCCTGCCTCTTAAGGGTAAGTGTGCGGAGTCAATCGAAATCTTGATTTGAACGGTCTTCGAGTTAACTTTAAGCTTACTGGTGTATCCTCTTCGAAAGGGTTGATCTCCTCTTCATCCCTTAATTATTAAATCCCGATCAACATATTTTTGCCCCGAGAATTAAATATAATTGACGCTTCTTATCGCCGCGCATTAATTTTCGCGACACCTCCCGGCTATAAAAGGTGTTATGCTCAAGTTCTCGTACTCATTAAAATAATCTTGCAAACAATTATTAAATTTAATTAGATTAAAATTATTCATCCACCAAGAAAGCATTTTGAGGAGAGACATTCCCCGTGTTCGAGACAGAAGATTTTATTGATTTCGCCGTGTGTGTCTCTTGAATTTTTAATGCTCCAAAATGCTTTTCTTAATTTACAGAACAGAAAAAAAAGGCGGAATATTTTTCTCGACGTGTCATAACTCATAATGATTTGACTCAGTTTCATGAGTACGGCAGAAGTAAAGTGCGATAAATTCGGTGCTCATACGCAAACTTGTATACGTGTATTCGGCAATAAATAATAAATAACGAATGGCCGTTTCTGTTTTACAACCGGAATTTTCGCGTCCAATCTTATAGATTCGAACCGATTACATCGGTCGCTTGAGATGGCATAAAAAATCGAGCGTCGCGACGCGGGATATTTTTTATTTCCTCCCATAATTTTCATATTAAAAACCTATTTTCGAGGTAAAACAAAATTATTTCCTGCAATTCTCTCAGTCGATTACATAACTTATTTATTAGAATCACAAAATCCCTTTGTAAATTTGTGAACGGAATTGTGTTTTCAAAAAAATAAATAAATAGATAAATAAAATAGGTTCTGCAATGGAAAGATTTCTATGGGTCTGATTAATAAACAGGTGGAATTGAATTAATCTGAACATAAATTCTGTATAGGTATGTTGTTCTGGTACGGCTTAATGATTTTGTGATTTGAAATTCAGGCAATTACGTTATTCTTAACCGTCTTATATACTCCATTACCATTCCGAGTACCTATATACTAACGTTTTAATTAAGCAAGCCTAATTGCGGTATAATACCTCCTATTTTGCATAAAATATAAAATAATTGTTGTTTGCTTTCAATTAAAGTGCACTGGAATTTAATAAAAGAAGGGCCTAATCCTTCACTTCCAACTAAAATATTAAACTTGCGAGCTGCACTTTTCGTATTATAGATTTACGTGCTCGATGGTGCAATCAATTATCGTTACGTGTTTATAAAGAGTACCGAAGAATTTATATTAAAAATTCAGATATGTTTGCTTAAGCAAACTAAACTAACGCCGCTCATTATGCTCGAGTTTTAATTGATTGAAATTTACAGGCATAAATACCGACCAAATTAATTTTGAAGTTATGCTAAATCAATGCCCGCCTTCTTCGAACCAAACCTGTTTTCCAAAGATTTCCCCAATCTAATTTATTCAAATTAAGAAGTTCTAACATGTTTGCGGCAGTAAATTTCATTAAAAGTGTTCCGGCTTTAGCCGGTGCATATTTTAAAAATGTATGCCGAACACGTTTTAATCGATTAGAACGGATTCTGAAATGAGGGGATCAAAGCATCGAACAATACCCCCCAAAGAACTTTCAATGTTAGGTGCTTCCGATATTGTAATTATAAACTGATTTCCTCAACTTTGATAAGGATTTAACCTACTCTTTAACACCTACTCATAATTTTTAATACCACTTCCACTCACTAATCTTAAACTTGTAAGTAAGTTTTGTAAATTTGAAATATACTATTTTTGTTCTGGGGTTAAATTTATTTCAACATGACTAATGAATAATTTGGATTTAAATTTAATCCAGGCAATTACGAATTTGCCTTAATTGATTAAGAACTTAAAGTTTTTATATTAATCATCGAGGCTAACCCGTCTTAGTTTGCGTTTCACGTTGCGCGGCATAACTTGATAAATTTGTTTGCTTTTAATAAAACAAGAACCTCACAACTCAGAATGAACAAAAACATCTTACTTATTACCTTTGTTTCCTGTCCAGGAAAATCTGATGCAGTTAAGAAAATTCTTCCTCGCGTAAAATATTCACCGAGGATTTACGAACTTTCTCTTTAAAAAAAAAATCCCTGCTAATAAATACATAATTAGGCTTCCTCGATGTTTCATCATAAGGCTTTTGAAATTTATTTTATTTATTTTACTTTTGTCACATTTCGTAAACGTGTTTTTCTCAATGTTGTGATTCCTTTGAAAACATATTTTTTCATTAAGAAAAACAAGTGGATGGGACGATTTCATCTCTTACGTAGCAGATTTCTTTTACATTAAAAGCCTTTTACTTTCGGCTGAAATAAAATCAAATTTCCTTTTCCAATTTTCATAAGGACGACTGCCTTTGTTGCATAATTAAAAACAAAAAACGAATGATGTCTAACGTAAAAAATTCCAGTCAATTATATTATTTATAAATTCAAGCTTCTTAACGTAAACGTAAATGTAAAAAGTGATGTGTTAAGAGACGCCTGCTTTATTATACATAGTTAGGATACAGTATCAAGTGCCAACAGATATCAAAATTATGCACATTATGCAAGTTATTTGAAAGTTTGTTTTGTAGAGTGAATGCAGTCGTGGAGAGAAGTTTTCTACAGTAAATAAATTAATAAAAACACACACAGAAAGCACTTGCGAGTCAGTAAAAGATAATGCGATCTTATACTTAGCACCAGACTGCTAAGTTAAATTTTCTTGGAGCAGCACGCTTTGATAACGTTTGAATAATACACAAAAGTAAAATCATAATTTTCTAAGTTGTAGTTTTATTTAATTAAACTTCTTTTAACTTTTGCTCCGCTCCTCGGAAAACTTACACCGCTTTAAATTTTTTTCACTCGTTTTCATCTCACACGTGAGCTCTTAAAATACGAATCACAAATAAAGCAATTTAATCCGCGATGCATAAAAATACATCGGGGGTTACGCGAATAACATTCGTAAATCAAATTTAAATCCTGAAATTAATTAATCGAACGCATGAAATGAATCGTGTGACAAATTATACATATAATAAGTAAAAATGCACGTGGAAAAAAGGCAAAAAGCAAGCAAGCATTTTCCAAACACTGATTAATGCGTTTCCCGGATTATACTTTCCTGTGTGCGAACATTAAAACAATTTCCCGGATTAAAAATAATACCTATGTTACTACATATCAAGTTTTATTGAAAATATTCAAGCCAACTATGTATATATTTGCTATAAATAACGTGTAAAACATTTTCATCTGATTTTTGCTTATGCTACCATAGGGAAAAGAAAAGTTTGTTTGTATGTACACTGTCTTCCAAAAGTATACTTTCGAAAAGCAATTAAACTGTGCGATATTATGGGATATTACTTTTAAATCTGATTGTACAATTACGGCCCTTAAAAACTGGCAGGAGGATTGATATCAATGTCAAAAATTCAAACCTTCATCTATCATTTTAATGTCAGTGTCAAATTCAAGAAATCCATAGCAGTATTTAGAGTGATTTGGGTGACGTTTCAAAACTTCAGATCTAGGTTCACCGAACTATTGTATTTGTCAAAGTGTACCATTTTTCAAAGGCCGCAACTGTACAAGAATTGGGATAGTATCTGAAGAACTCTATAAATTAAAGGAAGTATATGTATAAATATTGACTGCCACCCTAGAAGTTCTATTCAACAATTGAAATTGAAATAAATTAATGCATTGCGATTCAAAACACTAAAAGAAAAATACATTTGTTAAATTAATTTACAAATTGTAAATAATCGAATGGTGCATTCAATTTAATTTTTAACATAAATTTAAGCTTAAGCATTCCTTTGTTGGAATAATCAATGATTGTCAGTTGCAGCTAACTATTATACATTTAATATATCAGCAGCCTACTATAATATATGGTATGAACAATATTTATGTTACAGAGTTAGACAATTCAACGGTTGTCATATCTGCAAATAAAGCATGACAATCGAAATTATACTAGCATTAAAATTATTAATTCCTGTAATTCATCACTTGTCACTGAGATTTTATATTTTGCAGACATTGACACGACGATTATTTAAAAATCGCAAACGGTAATTCGCGTTTTGGCCAGTATTTGTTTTCGTATGGAGCATATGCGTTTCGTGATTTGAAGATTTATTCATAATTATGTTTGGTTAACCTATTCACGGACGCTGTATTATTTTGCAGTTTGGCAGAATTTTGTATATTTACGTTAAATACAAATACGCGAAAGGAGCGCAAATACATAGTTCGATGTAATAAATTTCTGCTGCACCAGTTTGCCTTGTTTATCTTCAGTATGGCAATAAATTTGAAATAACAAGCAAGCAATGGTTTACTGAAACCGATCGGTTTAGTTGATAACAAAATTTTATGCGTCGGTTATTACTAATAAAAAGCGATTTAGTTAGATTAAAAGGGGCGCCGAAAAAATCGTTTAAAGGACGACGTTGAATCCCATCCGAAGAAAACAATTTAAACAATTTCGACGGCTTTTCTAAGCAGTAAAATTCCCATTCAGCAGGAAATTTACACCTTCATTTGCCACAGAATACCGGCCCCGATTTTACAGGGATGATCCTGCTTGCAAGGAAGTAGAACCTGCTTTGTCTGTTGATATTACTCACAACGGTTGTTGCTATTACGGAACTTATTGTATATGTTACACAAACTATAAGTTTCCGCTAGCCGTAACTGACCCATGTTTATACTTTATAGGAAGGACGTTATATAAGTATCCCGAAGCTCTTGGTTTTGGTTCATTACCTTGATTATGAATTAAGCCAGAGTTACACTATCCTCTCTAGAATAATTAATTCCTTAAAGCAGGACACCCACTGAACAGAGTATGACAAGTGATATTACATACATGTCTAAAAATAAAACAGGTTTTCATTTGTTAGCGTCACTTTGCTGTTAAATGCGAAAATAATGAAAGAATGAATTAAATTGTGTCGAAACATACTGGGTATTATATTATATACTTGCATTATCAGCAATCTTAGGACGTTTGTATGGATATTCACGGTCATATCATCTCCTGAATGCAACGCGCACGCTCGCTGCCAGTTCACGAACGCCGGGCTATTAATGCGATGAATACGCGATAACAAACACACAATGCGTGACGTAACGTGCCGGTTATGAGAATGCCATTGAATTCCATACTTTAATCCGATATTTGACTATCAGTATAATATCAGTTCAGTCGGCGGCGTCGGCGCTCGTCCTTAATCATAAACATATTTACCTTGGAAATTAAATTCAACACCAAAGATACATACAGTGAAATCTGTCTAAGGACACTTCCTTCCCCTCTGGGTTTCTCATAAACGGACACACGATCCGAAACGATTTGCGATATATTCCATCATTTGCAAACAATAGAGTTTACATCACAAGCACATTAATAGTACTACAAACTTTGACTGTGTATTTAATCTACATCAAAAATGATCTCTCCTAAATAAATAAACCTAACGGGAGTATGAAAATTGAAGCTATTGTTCATAATACGCACGTAACCCACAGCAATTTACTAAATCGCGCATTAACTCCAGTTTCAAACTGTTTAAACTGATATATATTATTCCAAAATATATTTCAGCGATTCTTTTAATGTATGTACACACAAAATTTACATAAACAGCCACCAACTTCACTATTCTATATCACATAGTAAAGTTGATCAGATTTGGTTTTCTACAGATACAGTTTTCGGAAATCTAAATAAACAGCGTTATTGTATGTTTTCTCATTTCATCTATTCATGATAAAGTTAATTTGGAATGCAATGCAATTTTAGATTGGGTATTAATACCGAATATGCTGTAATTTTCCTATTGATTTCAATTATAGCAACACGATGTTAGGCTGTTTTTTGTCCTACTGATTAAATTTCGGGGTGTATTAATTTTCCTTTACACTGATGATACGTTGCTGTTTAATAGATGTGTGTGCAAGCAAACATTGGTAGCAAATACATATGCACCGCGAGTATGATTTGGTACGTACGTTGTACAACTATTTCGTTTTCTCAAAACTTGCACGATTACACCTGCAAATTATAGGATAACATGCAAGCTTGCTTTTACAATATTATTACGATAACAATCTCAGCATGTCCCACATTAGTTTGATCGATTTTAATAATTTCCATATTTATGTTTACATTAAGTTCAATTGTAAATTAATCTGTTTATTTTGATCTGTGCTCTGCGTGCCCGTAAAGTAAATTGAAAAAAAAAACTCCTCAATTCTTTCATTTATTATTTACGTTACATCGAACTGATAAATGTGTTTATCCAGAGAATTTTCCAGTTTATCAGCTTAATTGCAGGCACCACTTTATTTTATCTTTTTATATTTTTTATATATTTTATTGTGTAAACTACTTTTTGCAAATGTGGTCGCGTTAATTTTTTTTTTATGTTTTTAGTTTGTTTCAATTGCATTGCAAGCAAAGAGAAAATGCTTTAGAGAAAATGTAACATTATTTACCGAACGGAAATACTACATACTGTACACATGTGCATCCTCGATGTCGCTGAAATATAAAGAGAAGCTCGTGATAAATTTACTATTTCTTAATATGACAACCCACATGTCTATTGTGAGTGCAAATAACGCAAATACTTCAACATTAAAATGTTTCGAAGAGAAATAGAGGGTGTGGTGGCATGTGAACAGGAAGTAGCGATTATCTATTGGTATATGTCGTCTGCGTTATATGCAAGTTTGAGAACTTGTTTTTTCTTTTTAACAGCAAAAATGTTAATTACGTGCTTTCATTGTATTATAAATACAACAGGCAAATAATATTTACTGCATTCATTAAGAGATAACAATTTTCTTCTAATTATAGCGGCGGCAACATTAATTAATAAAACTAATACACTTCAGTAACTTTCAGAGTTATATGTGTATATAGCAAGGATAATTACAGTGGAAGAACGCGAACAACGAGAGACAGACAACCAATTTTATAATAACCAATGAGCCCCAGGATAATGTATTTAGTTTGTTTGTTCGGTGTATGGGTAGGTAAAGTTGAGGCAACCATTAATATATGACATGCAAATGCTCAAACAAATAATTCAATCGCTAAACGATTATATATAAGTTTGTGGCGTACAAGCAGAATAAATATTAATAGTATAACTTCACGAGAAAACTCCACCAGTCGATGCTATTATAAAAATAAAATCCTTTCATAAACATGGTTCATTAGAAAATAACGCTGATATATTAGCGTTCATAAATATGTAAACTACATTTAAAACATGACACATTCATTAATATCTAAACACGAGAATTTTCATTAAATGCCTCGCTTCAACATTATTTTTATGGCTGGCGGAATATTCTACTTAGTTAACGCTAAATGACTTACATTAGGTTCACCCGTATACACATACGCCGGGATTCTCAACGGTACACTTATTTAACGTTTGGGTAAATTGTTACAAACATAAACGCATTCGCAGTTACCTCATTTGCCGGATAATTACAATTGCAAGAGTTGTATTTAACGCAAGACAATACAAATAGACACCATTTAAACTAAAGATTTAATAAGACTCGGAAGAAAACTCAATTTACTACTTGCTTAACTTTAAACTCCTCACTTTCTTTATTCAAACACATTACACATGCGGGGATAAGTTTCTAAAATCAAATCTTACAATATCATTATAAGCAATTTAAGCAACGTTTTATTTTTATGTTTTTAATTGGGCATTGCGATGTTCGAAATGAACGGGGGGAAGAGAGTGCTATTTTCAACACTCACCCTGTATAATAAATTTAAAACTAAATTTAAATTTTTTTTGTTCTGTAGAATAAACTTAAACGGCAATCAAGAAAAACATGATTATGACAGGTTAGCGCAAAACTTGTTCTGGCTTTCCCTTGAAACGAACGATACCTTAATGTTCCTTGAAATGCCTGGAAGCATTAGTAGCGCCGCATAATAGCGCCATATAATTTGATAACTATTACGCATGATAATATTGTATGTAGTAAGGAAGCCAGATTAACATGTTTTTGGCAAAATGAGAGTAATTTACGGAAACTTGAATATAATACATCTGCGTTTCCACAAAGTGGGGCCTATATTCTACCTAGCAACTTCGTGCTGCAAAATTTAATTTTACCTAAAACTGCTTTGCGTTAATAACTTATTGTGTTAAATTTGATTTTTCTAGCAAAATTTATAAATATTTGAAAAAAAAGAAGAATTAAACATGCACGATATTCCGTGATATATAGAATAATAATCTCACGTATATTTATGTACGGGGATACAGAGAATGACAGGAGCGGCAGTTAAATAAATCCATAGATTATAATATTTTCACAAAAACGAAATATGCGACTGCGAAGCTTGACGATGAAATGAAACATTTATGAATTGGTGTAAACGATGCCTTATATTAAACTCGGATTAAAGCGGCTCGGAAAAAAGAAGAAGTTAATCAATAAGACCGTAAACAACTCACCGGTAAACAAAACAGGAATGAAGTCAAAAGCAAAAGAAACAACGCGGTCCGTCGTGTTTAAAGGTTAATCAAATATTAAACGAAGGATTACTTTAAAGACAGACTGAAGCAAGCAGATTTTTTTGTATCCGCTCTCTCCTTTTCGATTCTATTTTAATTATTTTTATCCCGCAATTCGGCTCTTGATGTTGTAAACGATATGCACTGAAAAAGGCATAAAACGAAAAAGGAAAAAAAAAGTAAGCCGAGATGGAAATGAACGACTGGCGCTGGTTAAAACAAGAAAAAAAGTGTAATAATTGCAAATATCGATTCACCATTCATTGAGCTGAAATAAGTTTTAAATAGTAATAGCGAAAGGGAGATTAAAAACGTTTTAGCGGCGAACGCGCCAGTTGAAAAAACGGTTTTGTTGAAAATAAATTTGAATGCAGCAGCCAGTCAGCCTAGATTTTAAAATAGAATCGCATGTATCAAACGAATTAACATTTCATTTGGTAACTCACAACCCTCCCTTTGTAACTAATTAATCAGTCAAATATATTTGTCATATATATCTTCATTAGCATTTAATTTAAATAGGATAAATTTATTTTAAAATCAAATATGCAGGTAAAATGCAATTTCAAATTCGTAAAAAGAACAAAGCTGAATAGATACCGCCGCGTACACTCGAACAGCTAGAGATTGCTCTTCGAAAAACTACAACTAAACATCTCAAATCCTTTTCTCATTATCCAAATACTTTTATGTACAACTGATTTGTATATTTGAAATCTGTAAGAGTAAACAATGTAAGTATATAAATATAAACCAGGTAGGCTTCTATCAAAATAAAAATGTACCTACGTCTTTCAAGTGGAACATCTTATACAAATTGCATCAGATGTTCTCCTTCAAAAGATTAAAGTTCGGCCCTGGGAGTGCGCGACGTATGCGACCTCAAAGGGCGTTACGGTAAAGAGGGTGCTAGAATCGGACCCTTGGTTTCCCATTTAAGATTGAATTGTACAGACACTTTGACAGACACCTAATAAACCTCAGAAATAAAATGCTGCCTGCGGTGGTATTTATCCATAAAAACATTTTCCGTATTTAATATACCCGTTAAATAAATCGAATCGATTCTATTTTTCTGTTTACAACAAACTTCTTTTTATTATTATATTGTCGCCGCCAAAAAAAAAAAAAACGTGGACACTTTTCTTGACGTAAATTTAACCACACTGAAACTTTTGCTGGGTAGCTGTAATTATGAACTGCCATTAACGAATGACAAACAAATTAGCTTTTTTAAAGAAAAGTTCGTTTTCCATTTTTGCCTGACATAAACCAATATTTTTGAAACAGAAATAATGACTGAAGTTTAGTAATTACTGCCTGACATTGCTGACATCCCTGCATAATTACAGACACCCAGCAACAATTTTAGCATTATTAAATTTACGTCAAAAAAAGTGTCCACTTTTCTTGGCGGCGCGACAGTAACTACCTGTTTTCAGTATATATATTTGAATTTTTTTTTCTTAAACTAACCTTGCAATGCCAGCGAGTTCCGTCGCTAACCAAGAACAAACCAAATCAATATTTTATTGGGGCATATTGCCCATTTGACAAGCTGCATGTTAGAATTCACATGAATAATTTTGCCCAAATTTGTTCAATCAACAATGAACGCATCACAAATACATACGTAGTAGAATTTCTCATGAACTTAGTCAGTTAATATATCTATAACATACGTCAGCGAGTTCTGCAGTGTAAGTTAAGTTCATTACGTGTCAGATTAATAACGAGTCAGAGACGACATTTCATTCATCTATTATTATCCTTAAAATATCCGACAGTGCATATTTCGATACGAAACCTATCAACTTCATAAATAAATACGAGTGTTCTTAGTGGTTTCTGATTTTACTTGATTAACCCAATCCAACCCAAACCAAAAATGACAAGAGCGATATTATTTCCTAAATTTAGAATATCAACAAAACGTGTGCCTGGCTTTTGATTTTGCATAAAGACTCAATTATGCAAATAGTAAACATACCACCACCTAACGGCTTACGCAAATTGTATCAAGCGATTAAATTGTTTGATGTGCAATATAATTAGTGGGCAGGTACAACATTAAAATGGAGTTTATCCGATAATTTAAAATTCAAGCTTGAAATAAAGTAATACTAAATACACCGAATTACAGCAAAATATTTATTTAAAATGCAGCATATGTTTAATTGGATTCCGTTCCAAACTAACCCAACCCAAAAATGTAATTACCAAACCTCTCATTGCCGATGCCATGCTTAATTTGTATTATAATTAAGTATCTGAAATTTGGAATTTTATTTAAACGTGTAGGTTTTAGTTTAGCGCCATCAAAAAACTTTCTGCATATACATACATTGTTTAATGTAGAACCCCAATCCAATCCAACCCAAACCAAAAATGAAATAGGAGTTTTCCATCGCCAGCTTTAAATTGAATGTAAGCCTTCTTAGTTTATAACTAGGGAAATGAATTCGGCCCACTTAGTGCTAGACAGTTTTTACACCGAATGTATTACATACTCCTTCCGCGGCACAGGTGCATTTAAATTGCTATTGAGTAGGAGGGGAAGGGTTACAGTGCGAGCTTTCGTATTTCGCAGAAATTACTCTGGGCGGGGATCAATACAGTTCGAATACTAAATACTCGTACTGGTCGCGGAACATATGAGCCGATTTTTTATCCTTGTTTATAACTAATTAACTTATTAAATTAAATTTACCCCAATTTAAAATTTCATGCAAATGTGTGGATGTGTGGGTGGATTTAATTTTACATAAACAGCCAATTATGAAAATAGTTTACCATCTACCGGCTTACGCATAATATTTGAAGCTATTAACTGTTTGATGTTAACGCAATTAGTCGGCAGGTGCATAACATTAAAATGATTAAAATCGGGTATTAACGGATAAATTCGAATCCCCGCTTGAAATAAAACAATTCTAAAATGAAAAAATCAAATAACCTAGGCATACATATTGTTTAACATCAAGCCCAACCCAAACAAAGAATGTAGTACCGCCAATTTTGAACTGAAGATGAGCGTTCTTAGTTTATAATTAATTAACAAATGTGCGGTTGGCTTTTAATTTTACACAAAGAGCCAGCCAATTATAGAAATTGTTGGTCATCTAACGAGTTATGCAATTAGTCCGTAGGTGTACAACATTAATATGATTAAAATCAGAGATTATCGGATATACTCGAATGCCACTTGAAATAAAATAATTCTAAATTCCTTAAATTACAGAAACATAGTATACAGGGTGCAAATAAACAAAAAATCGGTATAAGTACATGAAATGCCACCTTCAGGGCATATTTTCGGGTGCCTGCTGTATTATAGCCAAAGAAATCTCTTGTTTTCAACTGTTGAAAAGAGTGGGAAAGAAATATAGCAAGATCAATGACGTCTTCCTCTGTAAGCTGAGGAACACACCACCGACACCGCACCAATCGTAAAAGGAGTCCCGCATTTCAACTCATTCCGCAACGTCTCGTAATAATAATCACTGATATTGTTTATTAATTATTTTATTTACAATTTTAATTCACTAGGCGAAGTAATGTTACATTTATTTATTTTAAGATGTCAAACACCGATGAATAAATCCGAAAATGTATGCACCAGTTCTTCGTAACTACACAGCAATGTTAATATTGCCCTACCTTAAACGCAAGGAGGCGGGCCGCCGCCCTTTGTAAAAACGTAGCAAAAAAGACTGTCGCGGTAAATGGCAACAAAAGAAATGCGAAATAGCGACTCATCAAATGCATGCGAGAATACTTTAACTTTAAGATATCAATCAATTAGTAAATTTTGTGAAGATAAAATATACGAAAGATAAAACCATGATATTATTAATTAACGCACCCGCATTTTTGGGGCGTTTTTTCGTCTCATATATTGTCGGTTTATAATTTGAAAATACCTAAAGTTCTAGTTACTTGGAGTGAAGTAGCATTTCTTTATTTTAATAAATAATAGGCATCATATGAATCAAACAGATGTTCGTTTACGACATCGTGAAACACTGACCTATATTCGCGCCGTAATTCAAACAGGCGAGGCGGCCTACCATCCACTCGTTAGCTGTGCCAGTATTTCTCAAACGGTTTGGTGAAAATCTGCCAATGCATTTTTCTCGAAAACTATTAACTTTTTGTTATGGACATGATATATTACAGGTTTAAATATTTGCATACACTAAAAGAACACCCAGTATAATTGCGTTGCATTCTAATCTAACCCGAACAAAAAATGTAATTACGAAGAATTTGATACTGGACATGAGCAATCGTAATCGTAATTAATTAACAAATGTGTGAGTGGCTTTTGATTTTGCACAAAGAGCCAGTCAATTATGGAAATAGTTGACCATCTAACGGTTTATGAATAATATTTGAAGTGATTAAATTGTTTGATGTGGAATGCAATTAGTCGGCAGGTAAAACATTAAAATGATTATTAAAATTGATAATTATTGAATGATTTCAAATCTGTACTTAAAATAAAATAATACTAAATACACCAAAACTGGCCGAAAAGTATTTACTAAAATATACAGTAGATAATTGCGTTGCGAATTTATATTAAAATAGTTTGGTATGACTTTAATTGACGCTGAAATATGTTTCGTTTAAAGCAAAATTATTTTGACCATATGAAACATTAATTTAATAAAAGCGTAACAATGAAATTTAATGCAGGAAAGCAAAAAAATCGAATAAAAACAAACAATTTTACATTTTAATAATTCCGAATAATTCCGGTCGGAGAAAAGGAGTTGTTACGTGTTTAACACACAACAATAATATTAATAATCACATTCTTGTTTGGTGCAGTTGTAAATAAAAGAAAATTCGCGGCAAAGCCCCGCAATTTATTCTGGTCTTATTTTCAGGTTGAGCTGCAGTAGTATTTAATAAATGTAATGGTGTCACTGAAACGTGGCTTATTTATTCGAATGCGTTTCAGAGAGTTTCCGGAGCATCGAAACGTAAAAAAGGGAAAAGCGTCATTAAAGAAACCACGCTCCGCCTTAATAATTTCGAATATAAAAATAACTTTCATCGAGATTATAAACAGTGGAAAGATAATCTGTTAATTGCCAGTCGTAGCATCTACCTACACTGAAAGGAGTTTTTCATCAGAGATATAAAAGCGGGCAATGTTATTAAAATACAAGATAAAAACCTTACGGTACATCTGGAATTGAAAAGGGCAAAATTCTTTTTAATTGACCGAACTCCCAGAGCTTTAAGAAACTTTTACGTTTTGCGTTTATTTATGCTTTCATTAGTTTATTTCTCTTGTCTGTGTTTCTTCCTCTTTTTTTGTTTCATTTGATTTTACAAGGGATATCAGTATCAACAAATTTGTGTTATTATGCAAAATAGCTGAGTTTAACAAAACTTTTCATTGTGTTGCTGAATACGTACGTTTGATTTGTTGTAATCAATTTACGTGCGTTCATATTGCGATTGACGGTTTTCACAAGAGAAAATCAGTGACGAATATTCCGGGTACGCTAAATTATCCCTCAGGCTTAACAGCTTGATTATGCGTATAGTTAGGGGTGATAATTTCTTACTATTACCGGGTACGCGTCTGTTGCTGTTGACTTTCTAAATTGCACTATTTACATAATTCTTATCTATTATGGTACAGGCTGACAAATTATTAGTGTAACCGCGTATAATGAAAGCTTCGTGTTATGGGGTGCATGGGATTTGCTGCTTTTGTTTCGTATCTGCGAATTCCGTTGCGTTACATCACATAATTAACTCACTTCCAAAACGGAACCAAAACCATAAGAAGAAGAAGTATGTTGAGATAAACCGAATTTAAAATAGAATTCAAAAAGAAGTAAGTAGATCTATGTGAAAATACGAAAGCTGTTAAGTCCGCAAACTCGACTCTAAATTATTCACAGAACGTCTTAATATTTCACATAGACGAATGCATTGGAATTTATAAAATAAAATGCAGCTTGGGAATTATATTATGAAAACGCTTATCTTAGACTATCCTTCAGTAAGCAGTCTCTTTACCTTTACCTCATTCATTATAGATAATGTAGTAGTAGTAAGGCGATCGATGCTGCACGTTATTTTAAAAATACATTTTGCAAATTCCAAGGAAGCTTATTTTAAATAAACCGTTTGCATGTTTGTCCGGTAAATATTAAATAAATTTCCTTTACGAATCCTAATATTATGATGATACAGCAGAATTTTCTTTAACTTACAGAGTAAAATGTAAGTTGACATAAGAGTAAAGGAAAACAAGCCTGTGTGCATGTACATTTGCAAATTCCTTGTGCATTTTCATTCGGTTCTATTACGATAAAAGGACGGTCAATGTTTTAAAAGAAAATATTATATTTTTCCCATTTCACTTACATGAAACCGAGATTGTCTTTATACATACAGGCAGCTCCTATTTTAATTCCCTTTGGTAATATTCTTGCAATAATACAGCTGCAATTTATAAACTTGTCTGATTCAGTGAGAGAGAGAACGGAAACGTAAAGTATATTAAGTCGTCTTGTCATTCTGAAGACGAGTACCACCTATTATACTCGAAGCTTTAAGTTTCGTTGTTATTTTTAAGTTAGAAATTAATGCTTTTACGGATTTATGGGAGAGTTGCAATATTGATAAACAGCTTATTTAATTTAATTTTAGCATAAAGAGCATAGGCAAACAGAAACTGCCCCGTCAGCGTTTCGCTTGGAAATTTTGGCAAGCGTGCGGAAACAGTGAGTCACTAGGAATGCCTCAATTAAATTCAGCATGCCTCATATATAATTTAATACAAAGACAAAGGAAGTATTATTTTATTCGGGAATCCAGACGAGACAGTTTTTGAGTTTGCAACTCCGATTGTTATTGAAATTTCCAGATTGTGTCCTGGGTACATTCGAAACTTACAACGGTAAGTGATCGTGGGAGATCCACTCGAATGAAATGGGGAAGTAGCTGTCTTCATGAATACTGCAAACGCAAACTTCGTACATCAAAATTACTTTCAACTAAATGAAAATATTTTCAGCTCTGCACGCTTTAATTCCGCAACAAGCTTCTTAAAATTTGCAACATTTTAACTACGCTAATAAAACACTAATTATAACCTATTATGTTTTCTCATACATATGCATGAGCTTTTAAGAAATTCACACCCACGTGGACAGGCGTGAAAAATGTGATGCCTCGCATTCTATAATAATCCTTTTCTGCTTCTGCCTTTCACCAGCGTCCTTTTATCGACAGAAAACACGTTTCACTGCAAGTGATATGAGATGAAACAGATTTCACGCAGGAACCCCTTTTTTTATTTTCACTAGTGCGAAAGAGACAATCTTTATTCCTATGCATTAGAAATCAATATGTATTATACATTCGGAATATATAACATTATAAAAATAAGAAAAGACGAAATTTTATTACAATCGTGAAAAAGTATAAGTAAAAATAATTGCACTTGCAACTCCCGCCCCATAGCTTTTCGTTGCAGTGGAAATAATAAAAAGAAATGACGTTTCTGATTATTTCTTTTCTATGTAACTTCTGCTCTTAAAACTCGGCGAATACAACGGATCTCTTAGAAAATAACAACGCAAAGTGTGAGCTTCTTAAAATAGGGTAATTTTGAAAACTCAGGACTCTCGCACCGTCTCAAGTAACTGGGATAAAATGGCACGTTGCTTTCTGGATATTGTTGTCTACTACAACATTCTATATGACAAAAGCATCTTACTCTATCTTTCCATTTATTACGTGTAAGAAAATAAGCAAAAGCATTTGATTAATGATTATTATATATTTTTTTATATTTCGGTGATTTAACGAGCTACGTTATAAAACTCAAATGAGTTTCATAAAGCAGAACATTAAAGCACCCGAAATTTTATTTTGTCAAGTTGGTGGCAACATACTCTACCTCCAAGTTATACATGTTTGAAAAGACCACTATTTTCTAGCATCCTAAATTACAAATACATAACTAAAACACTTTATAAGTATAAGTATAATCTCACAAAATATAGTATAATTATAGGTACAACCTCTAAACTGACATTTGTTTAAAATTATTTTGAGCGTGAAACAATTTCACCAACCGCCATCAACAAAACAAAAATTCCCCATGTGACATTACAAAATAACGCCGATTTAAGATTTCTTTCATGTCTAAGCACCAAAATAGAAAAGAATACTATAAAATACACGTTTTATAAGATATTTCGGAGCACTTGTCCATTTGTGCGCTAAAATCACATCTTATGAAACCTGTTTTTTAATATACTATTTTCTATTTCGGTGATTTAATGAGCTACATTATGAAACTCAAATTAATCACTTGGGTTTCATAAAATAGAACATTAAAGCACCCGAAATTTTGTTTTGTTAGGTTGTTGACAACATACGCTGCCAGATTTGTTCAAATATCAAATTACAAACAATATTCTACCTCCAAGTTATACATGTTTGAAACTACCTTTATTTTCTAGCATCCCAAATTCCAAAAATATAACTAAAATACTTTATAAGTTCACAAAATATATAATTATAGGCATAACCTCTAAACTGACATTTGTTTGAAATTATTTTAAGCGTCAACCAATTTCGCCAACCGCCATCAACAAAACAAAAATTCTTTTATGTCTAAGCACCAAAATAGAAAAAATACTATAAAATACACGTTTCACAAGAGATTTTGGCGCACTTGTCCATTTAGAAAACTCGTCTTCTACTCGTTTTCTAAAACTGCACGCGTGCGCTAAAATCACGTCTTATGAAACTTGTTTTTTAATATACTATTATAACACACGTTAAATTTAACGTGCGGTAATTTTATAAATTTTCATCGGTGAAATTAAATGGAGTAATTTCAAGGGAATAAGGGGTATCATTCGCTGGTGGTCATTTTAACAAAAGTACAAGCTTTTACCTGCTATTGTGCTTCAAGAAAAGCTTTTAAAAATGATTAGAGCTTTAAAACGTAAAGCACATTTTCTTAGAAACATCTCAATCTTAATTCCTCCCGGAAAGTTTCGATACATTGTTATATCTGTTTAACGGGAAATTACTTTCCGCCGAAGTTATCCGAAACAGTGATTGCATTCATGTATTAAGGAAGTTGGCGAAGTTAATTTATTAGAAGGAATTTTAAGAATAAAACGCCCTTCGAAGAAAACCGATCCTCGAGGACTAAATTTTCCCGGACTAGAAAATAGTTCAAGGATCACTACTTCGCTAACGTAAGCCCTATGCGTTCAGAGCTTTCATCTCGCTAGCACAGCTATGAGTCCTGGGGGATTTGAGCCGCGGGGGCCAAAGAATTTTACGGGCCCCATCACAAGCAACTTAATTCAATAAAATGCTTGTAATTTTAAATAAACGCGAGTAATAAAAACTCCTTTGCGAATTATTATACAGGACCCACTTTTTCTTTTACTCGACGTTAACGAATACATTACACTTCAAGTTTAATAAATAAGATTTATCAAATTTAAATTAATTTTTGCAATGATTAAATTTTTTTATTTCTTAATTAGAAAGTGGAGAAATAATGAAGTAAGTAAATCTTCATTAAGGGATTCAATCTTGATTTACATTTGTTAATTTCAGTTTTATCTCTTATCATTTTTCATTCCGTGAAAACCTGAAGCGTAGTCGCATTATTTTACGCTTTGCTTGCTTGTTAGTTCACTTGTGCAAAACTTGGTTGGCAG
Organism: Prosopocoilus inquinatus; assembly: GCA_036172665.1. Classification (NCBI taxonomy): domain Eukaryota; kingdom Metazoa; phylum Arthropoda; class Insecta; order Coleoptera; family Lucanidae; genus Prosopocoilus; species Prosopocoilus inquinatus. Next base: position 12,498,576 of record CM069880.1, on the reverse strand, counting down.
ACGACGAAATACGCAGTAAACGTTATAATAACCGAGTCGCAATTTCTTTGTGTAGAGTTCGTTACTAATGGTTTTGGTGTTGATAATACAAAGTATACGGTAACAAGTGGGGCAATTCAATCAGGATTTCGCGACAAAGAGGCTGTTGCGAGCTCGTGCCTGCCTAAATGAAACGGGGCTCTGCCTAACTGCATGAAATCCTTAATTGTTTTCATTAAAGATATAGTTTCGTAAATTTCATTAAACACAAATTTTATATATATACATCGGAATTAATGCGAAATGTTGAATGTAATTTCTGCCCGCCCGGAGTTTTCACGTATCGGGAATTAATTTATTACTTACCGGAAATTAAAGTATATCAACCGAATGAAATTAAGGCAATTCGTTGCGTTCTTCTTTAGAATTAAAATAGAAAACAAATTGCAAAGCTTTCAGGTAATGAGGGTGCTCCAGATATCATTAACCATTCCCAGAAAATAATTTATCTTTGTTGAAATTGTAATTTATCGTATTGGGTCCGTGTACTACGTCATGTCTGTTCTGCATCGAATTGTTTTGTTGTTGCATAAGACTGAACAGACTCCGGGCGGCTGTTTTACCCGGAACACAAATCCTCAGCACATGTACGCGGTAATAACTGCATAATGGCTCCATAAATAGCCCGAATTTTTGATTTACATTATTCACGCGAACGCCGTCTAAACCTGAAACCTGGCGACATTAAAAAAGAACAGATGAAGTGATATTTCACGGTGATGATATTTTACGTGCAAACATATTACGCCCTAGGAAAACGAAAAGAACGACTGCAGAGGGTGGAAAAAAAACGAACAATAAATCGTAAAATTATAATTCATTCATTCAGAGGATAAATGCAAGTCCACCCGAGTTCATTTCAAAATATAAAGACCTAATGAACACGGTATTATGGAGTAAAAACGTTTTATTAACATGTATACATTACCGAGGTGTTTTTAACAGAAATTTCATGAACGGCTCTTTACAGACTGCAATCAACTAAATGTTACACGAAAAGAAAAATGCTTTCCAGTAAATTTCATAACACGTAAAGGTCTAATTAAATATGCTGTATCCTTTACTTTGACTTATGCAAATTTTAAAAGGGTCATAAGTACATAACGTAAAACAAAGCAAACAGCGCAACGCATATAAATACAGATTCGGGCAAACAAATGGACCGTTGTGCAAAGAATAACCAATAGCACCTGGTAAGTTCGAGATTGTTGATGCAGTTCGCATTTCCAAACAAATTAATCATCCCCCTGTGAAAACACTTTAAAGATATATGTGGTTAAACAGCCGTTAGTCTTCACACCGCGATTACGCTTATTGATTCTTTTTTAGTGCCGAATATTTCGTCTGCAACAAAGTTCGTATATATACGTTTGCGAGTTTATTAAAGATATCGGGGAAAGTTCAGAAAGATTTAAAGGGATACGGCCGAAACTTTGGATTTAAATGGATGCATATTTTTTGTGTTTTATTCGCTACTTTTTTCAACAAGCCCGCGTGTATATAAAGTTTTTCACCCTCGGAATATACCTACATAAAAACACTCAAAACTGTAGCTTTTAATACCGGCCGATTCATTAATTAATCAACCCTAAAATTACCCATTTTTTTTTCTTTTATTGGTGATGATGTTGGTCGCACCGGTGCGGTGTAAAATCGAAGAGCTAACGGAAATTATCTTCTCTCAAAGTTTTCATCGGAAATAATCACAGCTGACAACACAGCAATTATTCATTCCGTACATTCAGGTGGTCTAGATAACGCTTATACTCAACTCATCATGTATTCGGGTGCATTTTAACTCATGACCTAAAAATGCATTTAAATCCGTGCTTCTGATATAAAATTTATTTAAAATACACGAAATTAACTATCGTTTATTACTCTGTGAGAGTAGTATGAATAATAATTTGTAACTAGTGTGTTAAAAGTGAACGGCGTGGCCCTCAATATGTAGCTATTGTCTTATTTCGATTCACATCAAAGTGAAATATACGGAAGAGACTGCACTGGTATGACAAACTAATCTGTAATTCTAATGGACTCATCAAGCTTCCCTTGGATTTAGTTAAGTTAAATATCTGTCCACTTTCACGTTTAATGGATCGTTAAGCATTAGAAGCAAAAGTTACTTTGCATTTGCCAGCATCTCTTTATTGCAAATTGGAAAGCGCCTCTCCGAATAATTGTTGCTTGTTTAGTTTCAGGAGGTCGATCAATAGAAGAAAAAAAAAAGACTTGGAAAACTTCATTGCATTTACTGATTCTTCTATTTGTGTAAACTCGAGTGAGAAACTGAAGGATTCTGCCTGTATTCAGCAATACCACAACAATCACCATGGGCCTTTCGTAAAAAGATGTGACGGATATTCTTTGATATCACATCAGTAATGAGAGCATGCATCGATGATTTTTGTATCAAAGGCCGTTGAAAATTCCACTAAGGAACACAGCTCTAAAGCTCTCGATAACAGGGATATGACGTTGAAAAGCATATGTCCCTTTCAAGTTCCCCCTTAGGAAAACCGAAATGTTTATTTCTTTTTAAACATTTCTAATACTCCTCTTCTCCTCATCTAATTAAAAATTAACAGTTTTCCATCTGTTTTCTAGATTAAGCTTCACAGCTGGACCGTGAGGCTAATATTAAAATAAATTTCCCGATGATTTTTTAATAAGTTTTAATTACGAAGCCGACGGCTTCCGAAAGAGGATTATTAAATGTTTCCTTCAAATTTTAATAAATTAATCTGGTATTAATTCGAGCGCGCAAAGGAAAAAAGAAGGAAGGCGCTTATAATCCACTCCACTTGATTAGTCAATTAAGGAAATCATTGCTTAACGTTTCAATTTACAGCATGTGACTTCTTTTTCAAATGAAGGCACACAAAACCTACATTTTAATAACACGGAATCAAAAGCTTTCCTGCAGCAGCTTATTAACAACAGGCGAAAGCACTATATTGTTTAAAGAGATAAAAACCGAGGAGGAAATTTCGCTTCGGCGTAACAAGATATATTTTTAATAAGGAAACTTCCCGATCGCCCGATGGATTCAGGTTTTATTACAGTCTAATAAGGCGCAAGTTTCATAGGAAAGCGTTTCAAATTTTATCATAAAGATATTATTAAATCACGTGTTTCACGCCCGTACAAAAAATTCCTTACGCTCGAAAAAGATTACTCTTCTTTGTATTATTAACTTCTTGGATTATAAACCTTAGATGAAGCAAAGAAGATAATTAATTAATATAAATAATAATAAATAAATATACAGGATATTGATACATACCGGTGAGTTATCCTGGAAATGAGTTTCGTTAAAATTACGAACACCTTTCGTTATCACTGAATAGAACTGTAATGAATTTAAAATGAACAGAGTGAGTGTGTGTTTGAACTGTGAAAATAAAAGACAAACTACCCTAATAAAATCAAGAAAAACGAGAAATATTGCACGTAACATCCCACACATTAGCATACAAGCGACTGCCACACATCCGTCGCATCCTTCCCACTTGATTACACTTGCCGATTTAAATTCTGTGCCTACTTGTAGTGATTTTATCTGTATATGTAGCATGTACCCAATCAATGATTTAAATATATTTTGATTTAATTACTATGACATAAATGACTTGTAGTTTGTTTTACCTGCTGTGAAGAAGGAAAACAGTTCACTTGAAATAAGTATTACATCAAAGAGGTGAGTTTTAGCGTGCTGGGAACGTAAAATATGAACGTCAGGCTCTGATTAAAAGTACACTTAAATAATTGCAATACATTATCATTTAATTAAAGTAAGCAAGCTTCGGAGCTTTACCGGGAAACGTTCATCAATCAGTGAAACTAATTACACTTATATGACCTTAATTGAGAAAATTGACGTGTTGCATTATCTCCAACATTGCATATATATCAAGGCCTGTCGTCCAGTGACAGAAACTCGCTAATTTCAGTTGTGCTACTTAGATATGGTTTTATTTATTTATTTATTCAAAAAGAAGATTGATGCGTGTGTTCCCGACGATAATAAATTAGTGTGTTGCCACGTCGCGTATATTACATTGTTTGCAGTTACACACTGACTAAGTTAGATCAGGATCGGGGATGAATTAAACTTCAGTGCTGCAGCATCCAAATTGTTTGTAATGTTAACAAACACATCCCCAATTGAAACATCTCCACACTTGATTGTTCGCAGTTTAGGTTACAGCATCACAATCAGGTGTGAGGTTTAAAAAAGAAAAGAAAAACAAAAAGAAACAAAAAAGAAGAACAAGTCAGCTTTAATTATTCTCCTTAAGTTCAAAGAACAACATTTACTTAAGTTTAAGAGGACATATTATAAAGTTTGAAATTGATTTACGAGATGCAGATATTAAGAAGTTTAACATAATGAAAGTCAAAATTTACACACCTTAAACTTGAGATAATTGAGAAGGGTTAAAAATAGGAAGGTAGCAAACAAAGTTTACGCTTAAGGCGGCTAAATTAACTTGAACAAGGAACTGAGGAAAGGATTAACATAGTATGACATAAAAGATTATCTATACAGTAAACTTATAAAGTCTTAGATGTCGTGCAGATATTGCCTTAATTTATAAGACGATTTCGCAATTTTAAAGGACCCGGTTCTATTACATAGATACGAAGGCTTCAATTACTAAAAACTGAATATTCATCGCGCATTTTATTTCAGAGCAAGTTACTAACGCAGTTTATGAACAAACAAGAACAAAAGGATACTTGATACGTCTTTCCCTCCCGAAGTTACTACAACTCGTAAAATTAATATTGCGTTTCAAGTTATGTGATATTCACTTTAAAAGTAACCCTCTCTTTCGCTTTTCAGTTTTTATATAACTTTCATAATCCGATGCCGCTAATGCAGTAAATAAATTAAAAAGATCGGGTAACCCGTTAAGAAGTTTCGCGAATGAAAAGGCTCTCTGAATATTTTTTAAAATAACAACTTCAAAGCCGTAAATGGATTACAACTAAGAGAAGAGATTCTGAATTCTTTAGGTAATAATATTAATCAAACGGAGTTTTATTCTCCTTCTTTCACCCAGAGCACAGCTAATTACACACTAAAGAAAATTTTCATGCAAGTTCTATCACAATCACGTGGAAAAAGTAGAGTAAAACCTCCGACACAATTCGGTTCAAATCAGGCAAGAAAGAGTTAATCTGCCCATTGTCCTTGTAGAAGGCAGTCGACTCGATGAAATCACCGAGACAAATTTTCCACAGATCGTTTAATTCGTTACGTTAAATAAAAAAGAGATCATTAAGTACCTTTTTTTTATTATCTACTTAACCGAAGGAAGTTTTTCACATCCTGGCAACTAATGTACATATACCTATTAAGTTATTTTCTAAATCACGAGGACGATGATGAAAATGAACCTTTCAATAATAAAAAGAAAAACAGGATTAATCAACAAAAGAAAACAGAATAAGAAAAGTGTATGTATGTCGCTAGCATTTTGTTATTCTCGCAATTGATTTAATATACACGATATATTTTAATACTTGCTTTTGGATAAAATTAAAAGTATTAAATTAATTGTATCGGGGAGAGTATTTCTTTGTTCCTCCCTCCACACAGCTTACATCAGGGGTAGTACAATTTTTTCATCGAGTCCTGCACCCAGTCGACGATATAATTGAATTATTCTTGTCAAACTCCTTTCATAAATCAAAATTGCTATATTCAAGACAAATGGATTATTAATGTACGGTTGGTAGGGAAGTAAATCACTGGAGATGTTAATAAATAAATAGCGCCAAGCTCGTTTACATTCTAACACAGCGAATTATTTTCAGTCACGGCTAATTAATGCTGACGTGAGTAGAATTATGTATACCTTTCGCTTTCGCTTTAAAATATCTTATTTTTTTCATATTGACTCAAAATAATTTGCAAACAGAAACACTCGAAAAATTTAATTTGTCTCGCGACAAATGATAACAAGTAACTCTGTGAAAACAGGCACAACATAACAGGTAATTAAAATCGTCGTTTCACTTATGTTGAAAGACAACGGAGACAAAAACAACTAATAACACTGAAGGATGAATTCATCGTAAAAGAGACATAGTCTCTTTAGAAGTCACTGTCAGAAGCTCCCACAAATTTAGTACAAATACGAAACCTGTTATGCAAACATCATGTCAAAGCTCAGAATATCCTGCTGTCTCATTTCTATCGTGCTCCTTTATCCAGTTTCTAAATAAATTCTATAAACCTCACAACCACTACCCTCTTTGATACACATCATTAACGTGTGTGACAAAAACATTATGACTTACGATATATTTATTTATAAAGCAAGTAAATTTTAAAACAAATATATAATAATAAAAATAGTTTTTATTTTCCATAACAATCCCATAGAAAAGGTACAACATAATGATACAAAATCCAATAACCTAAATTGTTAAGAAAACACAAAGTACCACTGTCTTAACTTAATGCATAAAATAAATTATATTAAACTACAAGGCAAAATAAATAAATTATATCAATACACATGATAAGTATCTACCATAACGCAAACATAAAACAAGATACATTACTCGATGATGGCACCTGTATGGCACGATAGTAATATTTAGTAATTTATTTGAATGACAGATCGGTTTAATTTAGCTAATTTTTAATTTCAGTAGTAACGTTTTATTTTTAAACAAGCGAATTCGTAGTAATTTGTATTCTGATGGAATGAGATCATAAATTTTGAATATGTTATATGAAAAATTCCGTTCGAAAAAACTGTTTTATGCACAGGAGGTGTGAACAGGCCCTTATTTCTTTTATATTGACGTTATGAACAGAGGAAAGAATTCGGCCCACTTAGTGCTAGAACTTTTTACACGGAATATATTACATACTCCTTCCGCGGCTCCGGTGCATTTAAATTGCAATTGAGTAGGAGGGGAAGGATTACAGTGCGAGCTTTCGCACTTCGCAGAAATTACTCTGGGCGGGAACTAATACAGTTCGAATATTAAATATTCGTACTGGTCGCGGAACAAGTGGGCCGATTTCTTATCCTTGATGATGGACATCAGAACGGACAGACATTTTGTTAAATAAGTATGTTGGCCAACAATCTGGAAAGTAGTTATTTAAAAGACAAAGAAAAAAGCTTGAAATTATAAATATTTCATCATATTTTAAGGAACCAGAATTGTAAAATCCGTAAGGTAAAAACTTTCGTACCAAAAAAAAATTGACTGAGTCGATATGCCATCAGAATCAGTTGCCCGTCGAAATAATGATCGGTTTTGACACAACGTTGGTGAATGCATGCTTTTGATATTATTGTTGGAGCAGATCTATTTTTAATTAAAAACAATTTTGCTACATCAATTTATTATTTCAAAGAATGTAATTTATTGCAGACGAAAATATGCATGATATATTTGGGTTGTCAATCGAATTTGGGTTTCAAAACAATGCGTATTTATATCAGGTTTGCAATATGTGTTTCTGCGGCGTCAGACAAATTTCAGAACTATCGTTTCAACATTTGAATTTAAAATATTCGTATTATTAGCAGCAGTAGCACTCTGTGGTATCTCTGATTTTCGTCCGGCAGTCTGCGGAGCACGGATCAATAAAATCAATTTGAAATTTGTGTTTTGAGTTAGGGTGTATGTATATACCGACAGCGCGGTGAAACTTTTGTTTCCCACATGACGGAGGAAGAAAAGTCGTAGCGATTTTATTTTAACTATCCAGGTGATAAATGAAAATAGAGTTTCGTTATAACTTCACCCTGGGCTTACACGCATTTATCTACCGGAATCGTTTGCGACTATATAGTACGCTCCATTTAATATAATAGTTCAGCCGCCAACGACAAATCCGCCGCTTGTTGCGACAGATGTGTATTCGCCTGTACTTAATTTAAAGTAATTGAACGGTCTCTAAGAGATCTATGCATTCCTTACAAATAAACTCTCCAGGATCAGGAACAAATTTCCTGAAACACGCTTTTTTTTCCTAGTCTTCTAACCATCTAATTATTAAATGGAACACAACTCTAATCAAATTAAAGTCAACGACGCCATCTTTACTATAAATCAATTCTTACTACACCTAAGTATCAATTTACTAACGACTCCTCTAATACATTCAAAATATACATTATATCATTAGCTGGATAAGGTCTATAAAAAGAATTTCCTAATGACAACTTTTTGAAAGAGAAATCCAAATTTGTACAATGGTGCTTAAAAGTATCCAAACAGAAAGCAATGCAATCGTCCGATTTAAACCTTATTAAATAGAGCCCACTCTACATTCCTTTAGTGTTAATTATAATCTAAATTGTTATACAGGGTGTATTAAGATTTTTGATGAAAATATTTTACGATGAAATTCTAAACTAAAAACTAGTAGCTTTAAAATTAAATATCACCCCTGTACGTGGGTAGATAAGTATATATGTCGTTTTAAATAAAATATTCAATCTGTTGTATTCTGTAGGAATGTAGCACAGATATAAATATGTAAAGAATTCAATTCAATCAGAAACGTTTTATCCTTTCTTTGTGTAGTAAAAAAAGTCCTGTTTTTGGCATCGGTTTTCCCACGTTTACGCTTTTTGTTTCTCCAATAAATAACCTAATCCAAAGCAGGCTCAATGTACCTATAAACGAACTGCGAAATCCACGCACATTGAAAATTTAAAATCCGGGATATTCCTCCAGGCTCCGATTTTTCTATTAGATTAGGCACAAATTGAAAGCGGCACTTTTTGTTTCGCCCCGTAGGTAAATAACTGGAATAATCCGAATCGGTTTCTTTCGCGATTCAGAAATACAAAAATCGCTAATTCATATTCAAGGCGGATTCGGCGAAGAGCAGTGACGGATTTAAATGCAATAACGAAATTTTATTAAACTACAATTAAGCTCGAAATCTCTGCCCTAGGAATACGTAATGGGGGTTTCGATATTTTCTGGGGCGTACAACAAAGAGAAAAAAAGGAGCAGCGTTCTCAATTTGTTTTATGTTATGATGCATTCATTATACATTATTAGTTATGCTAATATCAACCGCAGGGGAAGTTGATATTAAGAGAAAAACCCAAATGAGTAGTACCTTTTACGGTTACGACATACATTAAAAATTTTTGATAGCAACAGTTTTATATTTTGCCCCAAGTGCGCAAATAATTGCAAGAAACTTTAGTACACGCCAAGAGTTTTATGAGTACGGTGGTGAGTGAGTCTTTCAAAAACTTGTCGGTTCGAAATTAAAGAAACTTATTTCCACCTTTGCGTTACAACCAAAAATGTTTGTTGCTGCGTGCATAAAATTGCTTTTAACCAGTACACGAACGCCGAACTATTTTAACACTTTGGGTGCGCATAAATAATGGTCTTTTTATGTTTATCTGCATGGCAGTTTTCTGTGTCACTCGTCGCAATTATGCTTTACGGTAACTCGCACGCGCAAGTGAACACGTTCGCGATACTCGTCAGGGGAAAATTGCTAAATTTAGTGATAAACATTCTCCGATACAGTAAATGTCCCTAATGTAAACCATTATTTATTAGCGCATAATTCTCTAGAATGCCTGTTTCACCGGAAACTTTGATATACTGACTACCAACTTAAAAATACATTTTAATACAACGCTAACGAAATCATCACGCAATACCAGAACAATACGAAAAATATACAGTTTTATTATAGAAGAAGAAAGATATAAGATATATAATATAGAAGAAATTATAACCCACCCCTTAAAACAGGAAAATTTTCATGTACAACCCATCCAAGTCACAAATATCATAAGTCTCGTGTCTTCCAAGGCAACAGGCCAAGGTGACATTCAATATTCCATCATTACAGATGAATCAACCGAACCCAAACCGGAAACCAATTCGTATGACACAACAGTTTATGAAGAGGTCAAGCGAAAAAGCGAAAATAAATAAATAGGTATATCAAGCACTTGAAACCCATCCAAGTCACAAACATCATGAATCTCTTGTCTTCCAAGACATCAGGCCAAGATGACATTCACTATTCCATCATTACAGGTGGATCAACCCAACTCAAACCGAAAACAAATTCGTATGACACAATAGTTTGTAAAAAGATAAAGCGAAAATATGAAAATAGGTATATCAAGTACTTTAAACCTGTCCAAGTCACAAACATCATGAATCTCGTGTCTTCCAAGGCATCAGGCCAAGATGACATTCCCTACTCCATCATTACAGATGGATCAACCTAACCCAAACCCAAAACCAATAAATTTGACACAACAGTTTGTAAAAAGATCAAGCGAAAAATTGAAAATAAATAAATAGTTACATCAAGCACTTTAATCCCGTCCAAGTACCAAACATTATGAATCTCGTGTCTTCCAAGGCATCAGGCCAAGATGTAATTCCCTATTCTATTATTACAGGTGGATCAACCCAACCCAAACCGAAAACCAATTCATATGACACAACAGTTTGTAAGGTGGTCAAGCGAAAAAATGAAAATAAATATATAGGTATACCAAGCACTTTAAACCCATCCAACCTACAAACATCATGAATCTCGAGTCAAGCCAAACGGAAAACCAACAAATATGACACAACAGTTTGTAAAATGATCAAGCGAAAGACTGAAAATAAATAAATAGGTAAAGGGTGAACTCGGCAAAATTCGGACACTTTTGACTGTGCATATCTTAGCAATCCTTGCATCAAGGTAGCTACTACTTAGTATCAAGGTGTCCAGAATAAACAAAAACAGAATCTATCAGTACCATTGTCACCGTGTCATTAGTTGTCAAAATGGTTTCGTTGTAATTGGAAAGAAGAAAACTGATTCTGCATGAACATCTGCAAAATAAAAACGCTAGTGTTCCTCAGATCGCTAAAACTTTAAAAGTTCCCAAACCTACTGTTGCAGTTGTCATCAAACGCTTCAAAGAACGTCTGACTATTGAAAGAAAGTCCGGAAGGGGAGGTGAACGTGGTCAAACTGAACATAATTTGGCCAAAAAGGTTCTTCAAGCATATACAAAGAATTCAAAGATTTCATCCCGTTGCAGTCAAGGTAAAAAAATCCCAGACATATGTACAGAAAGTTAAAGCGAGAACTGGATTAAAAAGTTTTAAAGCCCAAACAGTACCCGACAGAGGTGCAAAACAAAATTTAAAAGCAAAATCCCGCTGTAGAAAGCTTTATGAAAACAAATTAACGACATGCAAATGTATTGTTATGGACGATGAAACGTACTGTTTCAAAAACTTTAATTATATCGCTGGTCAGGTTTTTTAAACAGTCCGCATGAAGTGGATTATCTTCCTAAATAATTTAACCCACCCAATAGCCCAGAATTCAGGCCAATTGAAAAATTCCGGTCTATTGTGAAGACCTATCTTGAAGAAGAATGGCGCAACGGTCACAACCATCGACCAGTTCCGATACAAGTGGCTTTGGGCATCTCAAAATGTTGATCAACTCACCGTGCAAAAACTTATGCGACAGGTGCGCCGTAAATTTCGCTCAGTAGCATATGCTACAAATTCAGAATAATTTAATGTATTATAATTTTTAGTACTGTTGAGTAGTTTAAAAATAGATACTTGTTATTTTCAAAAATATTATGGGTTTCTGTTTTATAGCCTTTTTAGGTATCCGGATTTTTCTGAGTTCACCCTTTATATCAAGTACTTTAAACCCATCACAAATCATGAATTTCGTGTCTTCCAAGACATCAGGCCAGGATGACATTCCCTATTCTATTATTACAGGTGGATCAACCCAACCCAAACCGGAAACCAATTCGTATAACATAACAGTTTGTAAAAAGGTTAAGTGAAGAAACGAAAATTAATAAATAGGTATATCAAGCATTTTAAACCCATCCAAGTCACGAACATCATGAATCTCGTGTCTTCCAAGGCATCAGGCCAAGATGTCATTCCCTATTCTATTATTACAGGTGGATCAACCCAACCCAAACCGAAAACCAATTCATATGATACAACAGTTTGTAAAAAGGTCAAGCGAGAAAATGAAAATAAATAAATAGGTATGTCAAGCACTTTAAACACATTCAAGTCACAAACATCATGAATCTCGTGTCTTCCAAGGCATCAGGCCAAGATGACATTCCCTATTCCATCATTACAGATGGATCAACGTAATCCAAACCGAAAACCAATTCGTATAACACAACAGTTTGTAAAAAGGTCAAGTGAAAAAATGAAAATAAATAAGTAGGTATATCAAACACTTTAAATAAGATGACTCAAGAGTAAAAAGTAAAATAAAATAAACTTCAGGACGCATCCGCCACTTCTGTTTTAAGCTTGTAGCAATCAATTTGGCGATTTTCACCAAATTAAACTTTAATGGTATTACGCTTGCAGTGTGTTTGATGATGCTTCCAGTTATTACTAACTCCTCAATTGAATCGAATTATAATATACTGAGGAATAAGTGGAACAATTATAGAGCGTAGTGTGTATTGTGCTAAAATTTCACTTTCAATTTAGTTATAGTTAGATTAAAGGACCTCATAAATCAAGTATTATCTATTCCAGAACACTTTGAAATGAATCGCTAGCGTTAGAGGCAAAGTAAATTTTAATTGGTAGGTGATTTCCGATATTGCACATTATATTCCGAACTACGTTATCTGTGCATATAGGTCGTACAGCTAGTAATATAATTAATATATTGACATCATAGACAGTGTTTGTATTATGCAACGTTTAATTAAAGAGGCGGTAACCCGATGGGTTTTAAATAGATTTGGTGCACATGCATGGAGAAGAACACTCAAACGTGCGTGATAAGTTTTCGCCATTAAATAAATTTATGTCTTTATTTGACATTTGATCAACCCATGTCAAAACCCATTTCGTTTAATGTAAACACTACGTCACCTTTTGTTCGTACTGACCACATATAAAGCTCACATATCTCCAGCCTCGTGGGAATTAAACGTTGGGAATCTTTGAAATGGAAATTGAAGTTTCTACACACTACGTGCGAGAGAAGTTTTAATACATTTTTTTAAAAAAGAAATTTCATATCCGGTCTATCTAATTAAACTTGTGGATGCAAGGAAGTTAATTATTTTCACGTTTAATATAACTTGATGAAAATAAGGGACGGAAGCACTAAGCAGTCTCCTGAATATCGACGTGTGCGATTGTGGAAATATTAAATATAGAGCAAACAAAATGGGAATCCTAGAAACGTATTCGTCTGTTTGATTTCACAGTCGTCATGGAAATACCTCGAAATGCCATGCCGTCGAAAATTTACATTTTGTATCGCTTTTTAAATATTGAATAGAACTAAAGCGATCGCCTGCATTTACATTGTAATTTACGTATCCCGTCCGCGACTTTTCGATACCCCTTTGCTGCTCTTTTGAACTTCATGCTGTTCATTGAGCACGTAATTATTCTCGAAATTGAATTTCACGTTTTACGTACGTATGTAAGTCAGATGACTCGCTTAACAAATATTTATTTTTTAATCTCGTTTTTGCACGCCTCATTCGCGATTAATCAATAACGAATCCTCCTATATATAAAAAGCACACGTTTTTAATACTTTCATATATATTTGCAATTTGAACTGAAAATATTCTAGATTTTGTTAGAGCAGAAGAATATGTTCAAGTCCAAGAGAGAAACGATTCCACTTAGAAATTGGCCTCTCATAATAGCTGCTCGCTTTAAACTTCCCAAAACTAATTAGTAAAATGAGTCAACTTCATGAACACACAGAGACAATTAAAAAAAAATCGGTGTTTGATGATATTTTAGAGTAAACGTCGGCGGAAACTTCAAGCTTAAATTAATTTTAACACAATTACATTAGAGCGATTTTAATAACATTAATTACGTTCGAAGTACGCTGTTTACAAATATAATGAAGCTTTCTTTTGCGTTTCCAGGGGGCGCCGAAAAACATGTTTTTTTTAAGGAAAGATTGCTGCCAAATTAGCTCCACTTGAGAATCCCACTTTTGAAAAGACGTGTATTGTAAAGGCAAGGTTACGTATCAACAATTTGAGCTTTGAGAGATTACCTCTTATTATATGTGGCTACAATTTTTTGCTTGTTTGGGTGAAAAGGAATACTATATATAATAAAGCAGGGCTTCGTCATAACAACCAGCCAAAATACTAATTATGTGGAAGGGAGCTTTATAATACCATACAAATTAGCGATTGACGTGACTTTCGCATGCTTCTTCTCCTCGTCTGGCAATTTTCTAGAATTTAAATGTATTTTCCTCTTGAGCTTTTAAGAAATAATATAATAGCCTATTATTCTAGGCAACGATAAATGAAATTGTTAACTTCACAATATAACATATTCTAACTGCAAGTCTACAGAACGAACAGGGACGGGGATTGTCAGGGTGTAACGAGTGGAACGGATTTATGCTTGAATTTCGAAATATCTGCCGACTAACAAACTCTAAATTTATAGGTCCCCATTGGATATTGTTAAATGTTAAAACCGCCACCAACAAGGTATTTTAAACGCCAATCATGTTTCAACTTGGAAATTTTTCCTGCAACAAATTCCGACGAGGAGAACTCGCCTGTTAAATAATTGCTTTTAGCAACGACTCTATGTTTTAACAACTTAAAAATATAATTATCTTTTTTTTTTTCTGCGCTACGACACGCCAACAAATTATACATGGCGGATTTTATGGGTAGTCGTTCTGATAAATGAAATGACAGACGTTACTTTTTCAATTAAGGCTGCTACCATTTCAACTGACAGATTTTCAATTTCTAAAGGTTAAACTTCGTTCTTTCCACGCATAAATTTTTAACGTGTGAAGCCAAGCTTCATTTAATCTAAAATATTCTCGCATTCTTCAATTTACGAATATTTTTTTTATGAGCACACAATTTTTTTTTTTTTTTTAACTTGCAGTTTTCTTTTTTTGTCATTTATACATGCCAATCGTTAATGTAAAATATGTGGGGCAGAAGTCACGACAAACACAAAAAGACGAGAAAACTTAAGAATAACCGAAAGGACAATTAAATTAAACACAAAGAACTTCTACGAGTGTGCAAAAATCGTTAAAAAATCATCATTAAAAAATAAGGGCATTGCCAAGAGCGCAAACGTTGTTGATTAATCTACTAAACAATAACAAATTCATTAATCGAGAAAGGGGGAAGAAAAATAAGAGAAAGAACTCGCCAAGTGCAGTGGCGGCTCATGAAGATTTGCAGCAGGTGGGCAGCAGCTGCAAAAGGGGAACATAAATGCATTTTCCAAGTAAATTTCTTGCTGTCCCGATAGAGAACCGTCACAGAGTTCAATGCAACAATTGATTGCAAAAGATAACTCTTCAACAACACAAAACACCGTTTTTTAAACTGTATAAATTTGGAAGGCTCACGACGTGACAGGCTGTAAAATAGCAAATAAGTGTGGCCCCTAAGTGAATAGTTGGCTTGTAAAATAGCAAGAAATTTGATTACAGCCCACAATACACCCAATTAAATTATCGTTCAACGTGCCAGACTTGAGCTAGCTGGAAAGTAACATAACGAAGCAATGAAATTGGCGCCCAATGTGGGATTCGTAATAACACAGCATTAAATTGGCGCGTAACGTGGGGTTCGTAATAACACAGCAATAGATTGGCGCCCAACGTAGAAAGCTGAGCTAGCTAAAAGACATCATAATGGAACGTCTGGTAATTTCTATATTTTTGTGAGATTTGCGACGTCTGCTGTTTTTTTGTGTTAATCAACCGTCAGGGAATGATATAAATTGTACACGGTACATGTTGTGCGAGAAGAATTTTAAAAGTGTAATAGTCTGCTGTAAAAGAATGCACTTTACAACGTAAAAATTAGAGGAAATTTTTTATATGGCAGAAGTTAAAATGAATGCCATTCCAGAGCGTTACTAGCGCACGTTGTAGTAATGAAAATGTCTTAATATATTTCGCGGGCGGTCATTACTGTACGTTAGGTATAAACACGAAATTAATCTCGGTTTCTACGACGTTTCCGAATAATACAGCGGCAAATTACTGCCGAACTTAGCTCGTGCATTGCAACAATTCATTCTCAAGATGCTGAGAATGCATCCGATAACAAATTTTGCAACGGGCTACAAACGAACAGTTGAAGTAAAGTCGACGGAACGTGTGCAAGCTAAGGATATTCCATAAATATGCTTTCTTTCAACTGAAATTTCAGATAATACCCGGGCAAAAGTTAAATATTTTTAACACAACTCTGTACTTACTCGAAAACTGGACCGACACAATTGAATTATGGATCAGTATTCGGCTAGATTTTCAACTCGCACACAACTTGCTGATTTAATATAAAATTGTCTTCTTTCAAATTCAACAGATGCTAGCTTTAACAATAGAACAACGTAATACTATACCAAGGCAGAAAATCTTCAATCTCACGTAAAAGTGCATAGCAACGCTAACGGAATTTATTAAATTAAAAACTTATACAAAATGCATCTCGATGTATATCACCGATAAATTTTAATTTAATCTTCCATCATTCAATAAATTCATTTCAAAATAAAACTTGTTGAAGAAAGTTTCCATATACGATTTTAAACATCAGGCTTCTTTGATGGAAGAATTATATTATTCTTGCAGTTAAAACTCTCAGAGAAATTATACTCCTCTAATATAAAATTCTAAAAAATGTCTATCCGTTACGAACTACAACTACGTCTCGCAAACACCTGGTTAGTCCCCAAAACAAGCAGGTAAAACTACTCTTCTTTATTTTTATAACGTCGCACGCATAATTTAGGATGTATGTGTGCTTTAAATATTTTTGAAAATCAAACTTAAGGCCCATTCTATACGAGCGCTAAAGTTGTAACGCCGCGTTAATGTGAGTTCGACAATTTATATACGCCGACATACAAAGCGCTGAAAACGCGCGTATAGATTAATCTACCGCTTTACATAGAACTACATCTAAACATATAAGTTGTTTAACTGACGTTAACGCGACGCTGTATGTAGTACTCGTATAGAATGGTTCTAACATAGCAAAATATTTCAGTAAAGAATAAAATATTCAATCTCACATCAAATGCAGGCCAACATATCCAAATTTACTAATTTAAAATCTCGATGTACGTCGCCAATAAATTTAGCTTTGATTTTCTCAAATTTAAGAAGAAAATTGCCATATATCTTCTAAACCGCTTATAAAAACCCAAACATAACAAATTTGTAAATCATATCAATTGTTCTTGAGCGAAAAGCAGAAAGAAATAAAGCCGATATCAGCAAAAGGACAAGAGCGAAAAAATGGTGCGGTATTATGCGCATTGAATTTAAAAGACGTGATTTATCCGCGGTGAAATGTATTGAGTTTTTATATTCTGCATTTAATGTGATAAAATACGCAGTTATTTATTTTCAGTTCAGAACCAGCGAACCGACAAAACAATTGAATTACATGAGACTAAAAAGTATTTCAGTCTGGGCACTCCAGGTCCACTCGCAAGAATTCACTCTTTCAGTAGTAACACTGTTTTAGTGAATAAAAGATCTGTTCAATGATTCGCTTCTATTTTTTTATTTATTATTTTAAAACTGAAAAAAAAGTTGCGCAAGAGCTTTTTTTAATTAAAATGTGTAAGTATATATTTGCGAACCGACAATGTAATCTTGCATTTTTACGAGATTTATGATTTACTGCATAAAATAAGGGGGGAAAAGCAGTAAGAGCACATTGTCAAAGTGAAAACGATAAAACTTTTATGTTCCACTATTCTTAAATTACGATTTCTTTAACACGAGGAAGGTTTTTACTGTATTGCACAATCAGAATCGCATGCCATCCATACGAAACTACTTCTAAATGTCCCCGAATCATCACCATATTTATGTATTAGTTTTATATGTATGAGTACCTGCTACATCCATTACATTTCGGATATAAAAAGAAAATAAAAACATTTTCAAAAAAGCATAAACGCTTGCTAATTAGAAATAACTTTGTTGACTTGCAAAACGTATCCCTCGCGAAGAGAGGGAGCTTGATGTACCAAATATTTAATTAAATCCGTGTAATACGCGAATTTTTTACAAGCACTTTTCAAAATCCCCTTACTCGGATACAGCTTTATCCTCAACATTAATAAGTAACTGAAAAAATACGCAGTAAACCAGACTTACCTTTATTAAAACTTAATGCGCGCCTTTGTGCCTACAAATGTAACAGTATTCAAAATTAACCAGACTCGAAATTAGTTTACAAGATCTTTCTTGTACCCCACTTCGTGTTCTTTATGCTTTCAATACGAGGCCCAATTAAAAGCAATAAATAAAACCTCTCATGTCTGACAGCATGTCGTACTTCAAAGGTAAATTCAGATTTGCAATCCTCTTAAAATCACATGCAAAATTTTTCACCAAGGAAAACAAATCCCTCAAATGTAACCCATAACAACAGTTCTTTCTGCTAACATCACGGGTCATCAAAGAAAAATCTAACGCACTTAAATGTACTATTTCTTATATTCGACATGTCCTATACATGGGTATACATACAGGGAAGGGCAAAAGTATGGAACCGGCTTAATATTTCGAAAACCATTTGACGTATCTATTTGAAATTTGGCCTGTAATTTACAGTCAATAAGACCTACATTACTAATTTGCTTCAAATGTTTATCTACTTTCTTTTTTGAGATTCAATGCCAACTTGATTTGTTTTTTAATGACAAACTGCTGATTTTTTTCCTTTATTTAACAGTTCGTTGAATTCTCTAAATGACCACATAAAAATATTTATTTATTAGATGAGAGAATTTTCGAGAAAATAATGTTTGTATGAAAAAGTTAGGGAAAATGGTTTATTGGTTAATAATAGATAAAAATACTAGTTTTAACAAACAAGACTAAAATGCAACAAGATTATAAGATAGAACTTTAAGAAAAGTTGCTTTAAAAACATGAAAACAAAAAAAAACGAATATCAACTTAAACCAATTTTCATAACGTTTTCATTCAAACGTTATTTTCTCCAAAATTTTCTTATGTAGTAGATAAACATTTTTATGTGGTCATTTAGATAATTAAACGTACGTAGAAGCAAAAAAAAACAGAAGGTTGTCATTAGAAAAAAGATACAAGTAGGCGTACAATCTCAGAAACAAGAGCAGGTAAACCCTTTCAAATAAATTGATAATATACGTCTTATCGACTTTAAACCATACACCAAATTTCGAACAGACACGTCAAACAGTTTTCGAAATATCAAGCCGGTTCCATACTTTTGCCCTTCCCTGTATTTGTACTTCGTTATGATTACGCAAGGATAATTCAATTTTGAAGTTGAATTTTAATTATTAGCTACTTTAAATGCAAAGTTTTTCTGTAGAAATAAAAATATTAGAAATTTGTACATTTTTTATTAAATAAAAAATAGCAAAATATAGTATAACATGTTCCCAGGATGGATGGATAATATGACAGCTTGTTTCCAAATCCTAACAGGTTGGGTGTTTTTGTGTGATTGCGATTAGTTGATGGTTGACCTCTTTTTTTTGTAGCAATCAAAAATTTCCTCATAAATTTGTTAAAAAATGTAAGAGGAGTAAATCAATCAATAAACACTCACCGCGGCAGCTTGTCTCGCTCACTTTTGTAGCAAAAAGTTCGGTATATCTTAAAAAAAAAACTAAAACACAAGAGGTGTTAAAATTCCATCAAACCTGTAAGTAATATCAATCTACTTGTAATATAATATGAAGTATTGAGTTTTTCATGTTGAAACATGATAGATAGATACAAGTTTCATTGGTTTAGGAAAAAAAAAGAATTGAAGGCATTTTTTTGTTTTCAAGTAGCTTTAGAAGTAATAAAGTTTGAACTTTGTGAGAAACAATAAATTCAGTATGGTTCGCTTTAGTAGCTTAATTTATTAGTGAAAGAATAACAGTCCCCGAGGGTCATGGCGTTATATTATACTGGCTGAAAATCATGATCGTAGAAAATAATATCCAGCATGTTCGAAACGGATCGAGAAGAATGTGGTAACAGCAACTCGCGTGTATAATTTGCACATTTCTAATTTAACCGAACAATTTCGTAACACGAACATGACAACTTACAGAATAGTACAGAATGGAATAATTTCTAATATAAGCCAAACTCGAAGCAAATATCAGGTGCATTTATATTCAAGTGGAAATAACGCCGGAGCACATTTGACACCCGACTATCACAAACTGAATTTCCACTGACGCTTTTACCTCATAGAAATTGTATTAAAATGTTACATAAAAGACGTGCGATTCTGAAAGCGGTAGTATTTTTCTTTCTCTCTTTAATTGGCTTTGCTAAAGAAAAAACGCGCTCTTATATTATTACGATGACATTTGAGATTTTATTTATTTTGAAAATTTTGAAATTTTGCAATGCGATGAATAAATCTGGAATAACATGGAAAAATTTCTACATGGAAACTCCATTAAGACAGTGTGCGTACAACTTTCATAAATTAACATTAACACGAATGATCTCTTGAAGCTTCCATAAATCATACTTCCTCGCGTGTTAGTGGAATTAGCTAACACTAATTTTGCTGGCCAGTAGTGAGTGAGTGAATGAATAAATGAATGAACTCTCCTGGATGGTGGTGACAATTTCGGATGTGTTATTAAAATTTCGCCTGTAACTATTAATAACAATGCAGTCAGTGTTAAGTAAGGGCACGCAGCTGTTCAAATTCGTAGAGTGCAGCTCAGACTGTTGATTTAATCCTTGCAAGTTTCATTAATAAAATCCTCCTTAATATTTACTTAACATAATTTCATCTAGTTTCTATACAATGCTTAACATGTATTTACTTTATGCAAAGCTATGTATATTTTACACTGTTAAGCTTTTGAGAATCTTAGGTTTTTTTTTTGTGCTGTGACTATTAAGGGATTACAAACTTACTTTAGTTTAGTTAGTTTGCTTATACAGATTAAATAAGTAAACAACAGTTTAAAATAAAATTACACGTAATTACTATACACATATGTATTTAATTACTTAAGTACCTATTACAAAAGCGTCTGTTTTATCTAATAAAACTGAATTCATTAAATTTTGGCAAATGAACAGCATGTGTAGTTGAACATCAGTTTATGAAAGTGACCTGGATGGTAAAGAAAATAGAACGAAACTAGAACTCGTGTTACTTAATTATGTTAATTTTTGAAACAAGCATTTCAGTGAAATATCAAGTGTTAAGTCCTAATATATTCATTGAGTTAGGTCATAGCGCACGTACATCAAAAACATTTCTCTTGGAAATTTTTCGAGAACTTTCTGTGTAATATTTATGCAGCTAAACAATAAATTTACCTACACATGACAGCACGTGCTCTGAGGCTATGTTGCGATATTCTGGCTGTCAACCTATGCTTTCCACATCCATCGTTCCTAATAAATATCACAACACGTCCTATACATTATTTAGAACGCTTAATTAAGTCGAATCCTTTCTATTTACTCAATTAATTACGAGCGCCCAAGTAATAAATCAAGCCCAACACAAAACGCAATTCACTAATTTAATAATAAAAATCCTATTTTTTAAATTACTGTTCATAACAAGCTCGCGCAAAACGTTGCCATTATTTAAATTCCCTGTTTAGCACATAAAACCGGCGCATTTAATTTTCTATTTGCAAAATTGGATTGCGCGCAAAAAAGAAATAAATATATTTACGCAAACATTTTTATTTGAATTCGCAAATACATTCTTTAAACGTCGAACGAAAAACAACCAAAAAAAAAAAAAAGTACAAAACAAAATTCAGTTTCAGGTAACAAATATTAAATTAAAAGCAGATCGTCATTAGCATGATGTGAAATTCAGTTTGAAACAAAGGCCCTGGAAATAAATACTTTTGGGCTTATTCCACACGTGATTCACCTTTTTGTGGAACTACAAAGCTTATTTACATTTTCGCAGCAATTTTGTGAAACATTTTAATGTAATTTCCCGCGATCTAAATAGTCTTCTGACATTGCTCATGGAAGTTATTTGCTTTTAAGAACAAAAGAAATTTTTAATAATCCTGAGCTGAGATTTTATTACTACGTAAAATAAATCTAAACTAACGAATTACACAATGCATTATTGCGTTAAGCGAACGAGAAACAAAGAGAGACTCTTCTTTTAGGTACCTAAAGATTGACGTCTTGTAAACAACTGGTTAAGAGAAACCATTTTTCATTATACATTTTTTTTTATTATTAATGATTCTGTAAAGGAAAACTAAATGCAATTTCATTGTCGTGTGGAAGTATTAATAATAATAAAAAAAAAAAACGACTGAGCTTAAGATTTGTTAATCGATGTTCTAAGCGGCCACAAAACATCTTACTAAATGTTGAAACATTCATTTGTAACCCACATCTCTTCGCAAAAACATCTTAATGTTCAACATTATCTCGTGATATTTAATTGTCTCGTCGGACAACCATAGATTTACTATTTCGAGGTAAGGTAGATTTATACGTTCTGATATTTTCAAGGATTTTCCTAAAGCATAATTTAACTAAATTTTAACCGTCGCTGGAAATTTTCATTACGCTTTTTACAAACAACTGCTTCCAAAGTGTTCAGCTTTACAGCATTTAAAATTTAATTTATTATTCAATTTTGCGAGCTATCTTGCATTAGCGGGCGTTCTATTATCGTACAAGAACTAACATTCTTATTTAAATTTTTATTTTACCTTAACCCGAACTACGTTGTTGCATAATTTATTTAATGGAGTTATATTTTTGTGAAAGTTCATGTTGTCCAATAGCTAATCTTAATTCTCTGCTTTCTTATTACAAAGAGCCAATTAATTTCTTTTTCTCTTCTAAAAATTTAAAATAAAATTAAGAAGTTATTATCCGGCAGAATGGATAAATGGTGAGGATTTAGAGGGGGGTGAGCTGCAAGATGCACGGCGTTGTCGATGATTCGAACCCCTCCGGGGGAAGACATTGCAGATTGATAGACTTTTAAAAGATAAACTAAGAATTATTGGAAATATTAAACTTAATCTGTTTTATTGCCGTTCGTCTTTTCATTTGATAAATTAACCTGCACAGTAAAAGCCTACTTAAATATGTATGAAGCAGTATGACTGACATGAAGCAGATTAACTTTTTACACGTATTGTAACAACTGACTGGTTGAACAAATTACTAAACAGTAATTCTGAGTGAATTTAATCTCGTTGACAAGCTTTGTACGTCCATTTCCACTGAAACGAAACGTTGAAATAAATACGTCTTTTTTTTCGAAAATCCTAATTAATGCCGTCGCTCGTGCATGCTGAAGTTAATTAGATGTACGCGAGCCTCTGTAATTTTTTTTTTATAATTAATTTCGGTTTTCTTGCTCGCCAAAGTGGAAATAAAATGCAAAATTAAAATCATCTTTCATGTGAAGCCAGTAAAAAAAAAACAGCGCAAAAATATTCCTACATCTGTCGACAAAATACTACTTTATATTTAAAGGTAAAAAGAAATTTGTTTTTGCAATTGGTTTTTAACCCAAAGAGGAAAGTTTATAAAATTCTCCTACAACTTTTGGTACAGATCTACAAAACAACAACTTACTTGCCTTCACAAGATCTTATAGTTAGTGCCAGTACTCGAATGCATTCGTTCAAAATATAAAGGAAACATAAGAGGATTAGAATGCCTTCAAAATTTATAAAGCACATCGGAATGGTTTTCGTTTCGTAACAATATTGTGCGCAAGTTTTTCGTATACGTAGAACGAGCCCGGGCACAGGGTATTTAATCTTTGCCGGAATGTAATTTATGACCTTCATGTGCACTTTTTAGACACAAATCTTGCACAAAAACTTTATTTCAAAAGTTGGATCTGGGGGGACTTGCGTCGTTAAAAATGAATAAAAGGATTCTCTTCTATTTTCTTGCAGAATTCTCCTTTTAAATAGAATAGAAAACTTTCCCCAATTAAAATGCAAATTCAGACTTTAGACAAGTGTAGTGTTATTCGTTAATTTAAATTACTTAAATTGATGCATTCTTTTTGTTGTCTACTTACTTAATTATGCACTGTTCAACACTAAAATTGTTTCTGAAATAAACATAGCCAAGTCCTAACTACTGTGCGCTGTTAAAAATAAAATATTTTTTTAGCTCTCGTTTCGAAGATAAAGTGCCCTTCTTTAACTAGAAATACAAAAATAGCTGTATACAGGATGATTCAAAATAATTTTGTCCGACCCGTTAGGAGCGTATTCACTAAGGTCATGCAAGTGTGAAATTGCAAGAACTAATTCTGTCAGAGGCATTTCAGAAATCAACCTTCTCTGAATCCAAAATGGAAATTATGATTCAATTCTTAAGTATACATACCCAAGTCCGAAATTCGAATGAAATAATTACGTATTATACATTTTTTTTCCGCAGAAAACCATAAATACAAACGTTTTACAGTTTCATTTCAAGGTAAACGCTAGTGTTTCGTTCTATTTCACGCGAGTTCATTGCTCTTGTATGTCATTGTGTGATTTATCTCAAAAACTATGGATATTAAACCCCCTATGGATATAGTCTTTCTATTTTCCTTTTCAGTGTACTACCTGTGGTTGACGGGTAGGAATTCATACATTTTTTCTGTGATATTCACGTGTACTTCGTCGACATTAACTAATTCCAATGTATATCTGAACAATAATTGAAGAGAAATGAATTTATACGTAACCATAGCAACCACAGCAATCCTCTAGTGACATTTCAATATGCCATAACAATCAACACGGCTTTTAGGCAAACAAATGTTATGCTTGTTACATATGTATCAATTGTAACAAGTATAACAATCGATATGAAATGCTTACAGAATAGACCAAAATGTGTTAAAAAGTGATTTTATATAACCTAATGTTAGTTTTTGCAAGTTTTCCATTCTTGTATAAATACAGCGGATATTTTTTGCTGTATTTATGGTGAAGCTTCTTAAAGGCATAAAATACCATATAAGCTATTTTTTAACTAGAGCTACCAAATTGTTTTTTGTGTTTAATACGTTACTTTTCATAAAAAAATTAGCATTTTCATTTCCGAAACATTGAAAAAGTTATATTTTGTCGCTCAGTGATTAT
Source organism: Prosopocoilus inquinatus (assembly GCA_036172665.1). Lineage (NCBI taxonomy): Eukaryota > Metazoa > Arthropoda > Insecta > Coleoptera > Lucanidae > Prosopocoilus > Prosopocoilus inquinatus. The sequence continues at coordinate 12,473,370 of CM069880.1, read as the reverse complement.
TATTAGCGAAAATAAAAATCATCATTGCATTACTATTTTGACAAGCTTTACCCTGCACTTCACGATAGATACACAAATACAAAACAATTGCGCCTTCGTACATACAATGAAAACGTATTCACAACATTGTTAACTTCCTATACATGTAAAATGCATTTAGACTGAAAAGTTTGAAAGTAAAATAAACAGGCCAAAGTTAAAGTAAACAATAAAATTTTACTGCGCTCGTCCGTCATTATTAACAACGATAAATGTATGCGGTGGTTAAATCTAAAACGCAAATAAAAATTCATCCCGCGCATTTTCATTTCGTTCGTAACTAATTAAAACTAATATAATTTAATAAAATTGTGAAAACTGAAATCAAACTTTTTGATTAGCGTATTCATATGTATGTGTTTTGATGTCTGATTAAATTTCTGCAGGACGTCATTTTGAACTGACACCGTTGAATATTTCCAATGAAAATAATTTAATAAAACGGATATTCCTGCGTATGAATTTTTTGATAAAGCGTGAAACTATCCGCCGCATTCGAACCTAGCCTATTAATACGGACCGAACATGTAAACAATCAAGAATGCCAACTGTTGACACTGTATAAAGCCCTGAATATATAAACAAATATTTTATATTATGGACAAACCCCGTAAATTAAAACAAGCCGCAGGCAAGGGTTTTACCAATTAATATCAGCTCGTTAATATTATAATGTAGTAGCTACATAAAGAACAAAAGTTAAATTTCATTTCAACTAAATATGTACGTTTAAAATATTCACTGGGGTGAAATTTTAATATTTTGTTTAATATGGATTTATCTATAGAAAAGGCAGTAGGGTGATTTGATGTGAAAAACTTGCACACGCACACATACACACATGATCGCACGATTCTTTCGCGACATTCCCGGTTTGTCGTCTTGAATCGAACGGGGTGAGTTCGAAGGAAGGGTGCGCAACTCCGAATGTGTGTAAACCCCGCACACTGGATTGAAGCATAAAAGGAGGCATCGGTTTTAGAATTGGAAATGATATTATATGTGCACATTTACGGAATATGATCACGACTGATCAATTAAGGAATCTATTCTATAACTGGGCTGCAGCCCATTTATTTATAATATCGTTAGAAAATTTAAGCCCCGGCATTATAAATGAATTAAAAAATACCTGCCTACCAAAAATTACAAAAAAAAAAGACATGAAATGAAACCTTTCCCATTAAAAGGGACTCAGTAATTAAAAATATTAGCGTACCTAAATGAAAGAAATTTTAGATTTTAAGTAAAACACGGCGAGAATATTACATTACAGTTTTATCCAGTTGCGAGGCGTTACAGTAATGAGTTGGTAAAAAGTTATGTGATACGTATTATGAGACAATTAAGGAGCATCTACATTGTATAATTTTAACGTAAGCCACATTTCAACCCCTCGCATAATTGATGTAGGCTGGAAGGATGTCTTCCCGTTTCCGCAAGCCCAAATTACACTACTAAGTGACGTTACCACCGACCATATTCAAACTTCATAAAATAACAAAACTGATGATAATTAAATTTAAAATATGACGTGCCGGCGTGCTACTTTAATTTCAAACTTTCTGTACTAGCTGCGCAACAATATTTATAAAACACATAAATTAGTACTCCACTTACATTTAACGCAACAAATTAACAAATACAGTCTATTATTTATTCAGCAACAAGTATTAATCTGCTTCGTAGCTCATGCCAACAATTTACTAGAGTAGTTTTAAGGTTATTAACATTATTACGGTGCTTTGGAATTTAATGCTAAAGTGTCCGAAACATGAACATCGTCTTCTTTACATCAAACTAATTAACTAAATTTAGTTAACATGCACTTCTGTTTACTCAAAACTAAAGAATTTTCTTTTAAATCCACCTCCCCAAGTAAAGAAGCCATGTTTTCTTCATACCATTCAAATTAATTTAAATTACAAGACGACAAAAAATTTCAAAGAGACATAACTTCATGAAAAGTTCCGAACACTAATTAGACTTATAAAACTTTTATCGGAATCAAAGATATGTATATACTGTTATTACTGAAGGGGCATTTCTCTTTCTCTTTTTTTACTTTTCTTAATTTAATTACTAATAAAGTCATTGCTAACTGATAATGTAGTTTATTTTTCAATAAAAACAGTTTTTAATAAAAACAAAAATATGATACAAGGTGGATCATTGTAAAAAAAGTCAACGAATTCTATCTCAGCAAATTATTTCCACATATACAGCATGTTCCATAAGTGAGGTATCTACCGAACTTCTTTTATCCGCTGATTATTAATAAAATACCTCTACATTTTAACTCTTTAAGGCCCGGTTTCTGGAAGCGATTAATGAGTCGATTAATTTAACCAAGAGTTACGATGTGACATACTTTATGATGCTACAGCATACTATGTCACAATCCAATCAATAGTTAAACTAATCGGTCAATTAATCACTTCCAGAAACCGTGCCTAATTCAATTAAATAGCTGTTGATTTTGAATGGTTCTATTTAGGGCTATAGTTGCTGAATAAGAAATGCTTATTTTTAAGAGATCTATCGAAATATGCAATAAAAATTAGGGTGTAGTTGCTGAATAAAAAATGCTTCTTTTTTAAGAGATCTATCGAAATATACAATAAAAATTAGCACAATCCATTTAAAAAAGTATATATTTGATAGATAACTCACTTATGAAACATGCTGTATATGTGTAAATATTTTTTTGAAATTGAATTCATTATATGGGATAAATTTTGTATAAGAAATTTTCTTATATAATTAATAGTTAAGGTGCTTATTGAAGAAATCGATACCAATGACCCACCCTGTATATTACGTTTATCCTATCATTAAAACGACTGTGAGATTTTATGTAAAAGCGTTCGCCACGAAGAAAAAAATAAGATGTCACGAAGCAAGAGGAGAATGAGGCAGAAAACTGTAACGATTTAAAAATCTCGTCAGCGATTTTTGTTATCACTTTATAGCCGAAACGGTTTCAGTTATCGATTCCCTGTTTTGCATATATATTTTTACGGCCCCAGCTGTAAAAAGGCAATTGTTTTATGCTCGGAATCATTATTTTCACTTCAGTTTATATCACCCCGTTTATTATTTCAACGCAAACAAAATTTAACGAAAATAATTTGATTATTTTGTTTTGATGGGTGAGCTTTCGCCCCTAGTAAATTACACAAGTTTCTTATTCTTCGCAATAGTTAGTGGGTTGATGAAAGTAACCGATTATTCATTCATAGTCTATCGCGCACCCTTAAAAACGGATTGTGCCGTTCTTCAAGCGCATAAATTGACCATATTTATTCTATAATCCCACTTCTGATGTTAAATAAGTAAACTTTCCAGATTTAATACAGAACATCCAGTATAATATTTACATATTTAGTTTACGATCAAAAATCCTTCCCCCCTAAAAAAAAACAACCAATAAATCAGAACGGTTAATTTATTTAAATAAAAAATTGTGATAAACATGACGTTACATTAACGTCAAAAATAGTATTAATATATAAATGTGATTTACAATCGTGGATGTGCTGTGGTTGAATAGGCAACAGATTTTTAAATAACAATGAATTAACTATTATAAATTACCACGCATTCGTTTTAGTTTTATTTAAACAAAAAAAATCTGCTTTACATCTGTTTTGTATTAAACGGGAAAGAATTGCAAAATATCGCTTGACATGTATTAATAAATGGATATTGAATTTTATAGGCTATTAAAAAAGGAAGCTAAATTTAGAAAACGTTTGATCTTTCTGCTATTTGATATATAAGAGGATAAAAGATTTAAAGGGGAAAAGGGTATTACGGTATTGGGGTAAAAATTGTATCGAACAATAGGTTCTAATTTATAATGGATGAGTGTTGTAGATACGTTAAAGGATGAAAGACTTCCTAATCGCATTAAAGAATCGTCCCATAAATGCGTAATTGTCTGTGAAGCTTAAATATGAACGAAATGAGTTCGCATAGGCGACTACTTATGAATCATGCAAAGCAACTCAATGGGGTTTTACAAAATCAATCTTCCTTAGAATAATTTAGCGTAAAACATAGAGTTTTGTTCGAAACTTCGCTCTTCAATAATTATTACAAATGAGTTGTTTCCCCCGCGCTGTATTCAATTTACAAATTCACGCGTTAACTTCGTATTGAATTGTCAAAGAAAGTTTTCGCGCTTACTGCTACTTTTCATGCTTTTTACGTCCCGCTTTCTACTTTGTTAGTCGCATAATAACTTCTCCTTCATTTATTTAAATATAAAATAAAATGCCCCCCTTACTTTTAATATCATCACCGGCGCATCCACCATAATTTCCTGATTTATGCACGCGAAGCCACTTTTTATTTCTTACGACATCATCGTAATTAGCAGAACATTGTAATTAATGTAATTAATCTACATTAATAATATTTATCTCTCCGTAAAATGTACCTGGTTGCTTCAGCGGTAATAATTCACAACAGATGTGCATTATATCTTTTGGTGTTCTCTACCACATGGAATTAGGCAGTAATGCTAGATATAGAGCACATTATCCTCTCACGTACACTCACTCACATGCAGAAAAGCAGTAACACGAATTAACAGAAAAAGCAAAACCAAAAAATTCAACTCGTTTTGCTCGTTCCCTTAAACTTACACATAAAACTTCCGGAACGTCGTTTTTTCTTTATATTAACTGTATAGTAAATAAAGTTTGCTGTAGGTTAAGGTAGTGAGTGGAAAGTATCGTCCCCGGTCTGGAACGAAAGAAACGAAAATAAGGTCTTGCTTGAACAAGTTTACCGACAAAATTGCAAACGAGAAATACAAGGTATTTTCAATTTAACTTCCTTTAGGAATAATATTTCCGTCCGTTTACACCCCTGAATCGAACTGAAAAAAAAATTCCCTCGGAAGAAAAATTGAATTTGTACTTCATTAACGAAGGAAATTGACAAAATCGATTTATACACTGCTTAATAATTCAAAAAGAAAACTGCATGCCAAGTAAAAACAAAAAAATCACAAAACAAAACAAGGATACGCTTTTGAATGTAAAAACATTTTATATAGGGTGACATGTTACTGCGGAAAAATTCGATAATTCTATTGTTGTATGAAATACACAAAAGGTTTCATAAAATTTTATACCGTTTTAAAACGCAACATAGGAAATCCCATGTTAACTTAAATGTGCTCGAATATTGGCTTCCCTAATTGTTTTACAGCAAAATTCAATTTATATATTTATTAAAGTGCTCTTCAAGATGAATCTGTCTGTGAAGTTTGACAATTTTCCATTCGCTCAGTTTCAAGATATTTAAAAAAGATCAGTAACGAAATTCAATTTATATCAAACTATCAGAATGGCCTTTACCAGTAAATATTAAAATAAATTACTGGAAAAGTATTTTTCAAAAACGAACTAGATTTATCATTATCTGTTCAGTGTTCACTATCATTGATCAAGACTGTGCTAATAGTTTGGTATAAATCGAATTCAGTTACAGAATCTTTTTTAATTAATATCTTAAAACTCAGCGTATGAAAAATTCTCAAACTTCACAGACAGATTTATCTTGAAGAGTACTTTAAAAAACCTTGCTGTAAAATATAAATACCGAAACATAAAGTTCCTTAGTTAAAATGTTTATAATACTTTGATGCGCGACATTCAAAACTATTTACCTGGAAGTAATTTACAAAAAAAAATCTACCATAAAAGTTTTACTAATGTGGAAACTTCTGAAAGCATCGACGGTATTAAGTGGAAGCTTTTAACGTGTTTAATAGAAAACTACAAAAAAAAAGCAGATACTTATATTCCAAAGTAGTCAAGTTTAAGTAGAGTATTTAATTCTTGTATGAAAACAACTTTGCGTATCGTGATCTGAAGAATTATAAGTACACGTATTTGTCAGAAAATCAAACAATTTTAACGAGTTTCGATGAAATTATTTATTTTATGTATTTCAACGCAAAATGTTTCGAATCGATAACAAGCATTCGCGTTTGTTTTCGGCCTGGTAATTGCATAATTATACGATTAAATAATTTTACAGATACGAATTAATACCACCTAACCGGGCAATAACAGTCTACAAACACATTGTTCTATAGCAACAATAGGCAGAACAAATATTTCTCTTGTTCGAAACAAGGTATTGTGTTTGAAAACACGAAAAATATACGTCCTATTCTATTCTAGTTTAATTTGCATTTCAATCAAAGCTTCCGATTAGGAATAAAAAAAAAGTCGGTCTTTATCTCTATCAGATTTAAAACCGCGCAGATGTGCCCCGGAATAGTTTTGTCGAGGTAACATTTTTGTTTAAAATATCAATACAGCTGTGCTCTCATTTCGCAACCATGTTAAAAGTAAAAAGTCAAGGGGTGAAAGAGAAATGAGACAATTTCGTAAGTGTCACCAGCAGGGGCAGTCAGACGTTAAAATGACATAAGAATTTTCGACTCTTTTTTCAAATTCATACATTGTTTTAATTACCCTATTTGTTTGTTTACGTGTAAAGGGAGTATATAGGTACATTGCGACTTCAAAAAAGAAGAGATTAATTTCAGCTTGTTATGACGAAAAATAAAAAAAAATGTAAGGCGATTTATTACGGGAGTTTTTACATCATCGTGTTGCTGGGGTTATACGAGTGTATTAAGGGGTTGTAGAAAATAAAATACTTCAATGTACACTTCATAATACAAAGTAAATATTTTATTTTATGAGATAACATAATTTGTTTGCCAATGGGCTGATGTAATTTAAAGATGTCGAATTAGTGTCTACTCTTTTTTCTTTAGTTGATTTCTAACATTTAATTTAGAAGTTAACTAATTATTCTGTAAAGTTCCTTGTGGAATACCTACTAGTAATAATAGGCTCACCATGTTTGAACGTCCGAGATAAGAAATGTCTAATTGTACTAAGGGAGCCCATATCTGAGCATAAAGGACTAATTAACATTAATCTTGAATTTCCGTTGTGTTTAGTTGAGGCAATCAGAGCCATTACTAAATCATAATTATTTCCGGAAACTATAAATTAAAAACAGAAATATTGGAATTACAATAAAGTACCATTGTATACGTGTACTTGTGTTAAGTGACAATAATGTGCAGTGTTTCTATTTGATCCAATGATGTAGGTGTAGATGTAATTGTATTCGAATATCCGCGTTTTCGAAATTACATTCAAATTGAGTTTATTTTTAGCCGGACAATAATTCAACATTACCATAACCGACCAATATCAATTTATTCCTCGATTATATGAATTATGCTGCTACACTAGTAAGTTTGTACGGAAATAAAAATCAATTCTGTTATCAATCATCACAAAAAAAAAATGTTGTACTTAATAATTTGGTTTTGCAGATACACGTAAATTATTCTGTTTTTCTTTTTATTTACTGTTACAACAACAAAGAATTGCCGTAAATATTTTATTTTATGCTCATGTAAATGTGAAATTCTTAAATAAATATAAAACAAATGTGCTTTTAGCGTAAATTCCGCGTCGTGTATATACATATTTTTTTGCTTTGTGTTTCGAAGCTTAATAAAGCGATGATGAATGCATGAAGTCATTTTAAGAATAACTGTAGTGGAAAGTGAGCAAAGGAAAACATTTTTTCTGCGTGAAAAAATCCAATACCCGACAGATTTTTAATGCGCAAAACAAGTAAAAGCAATTTGAAGCAAAATTTTTGAATTCAAAGAATTCCCTTGAAATGAAAATGAGCGACGGCAAACGGAGTGTGGAAAAAATCTCTGCGATTATGTTCAGAAAATATCTTTTGCGTAATTTAAATAAACAGTGGAAAGAAACATATTTCGTTAGGCAATTTTCTGTTTTTGAAATACGAATCTGAATAACATACAAAGAGAGATGCCTATCTAAATGTTACATCGCACGAAAAAAATGCATGAATGAATAATATGTCCTAACGCGACGTTCTCAAACCCCATTCCATCATTTACTTTATGTTTTGTTTTCTCTACTTCCGTACCTCCTCAACATGGAATTTAATAAAACAAACGTGAATTTAAATTTGTTAAATTAAGATGGAAGAGCAAAACAAAAATCACTTTCAGGAGTCACATGAGAATATATGAAATACGAAGGACTTTATTAGTTGGGTATAAAGTTATATAGCTCGTGTCCATTCGCTTTCATAAGAACACCACTGAATTCGAAATTTTCTAACGAAGATCATCATTCCCGAGAGTCGGAGATATTGTTAAACTGCATTATGTCGGAGACTAGGAGCCGAAAAATAAGCTATAAATGAAATGACAGGCGCAGAGGCAGATGGCAAAATTGGATCCGATATTAGATATTTTGTTCATTGGCGCAAATAAACATGCTACTTGTGACAACATCCCCGGATTTTCTAGAGTAGAAGATATTTCATATCAAAAACGAATAATATATTTATTTGCCGCTTCATCAATCTTTATTTCAGATTTACCAGTAACAAATAAATAATATCTGCCTTTCCTTACATGAAACATAATCATCACTCTGTATGCAACTAAGTTATGTAAATTCAAATTGAAAGCGGCCATCTTAACAAATTGGATAATAAGAATTAAAGAAAAAAGAACGTCAGTAGTAAAATGCCTGCAGAATGACTAATTGCCTTTTAAATTCACCGCATATATTTTCCGTTTATCTGCGGATAATAAATTGTAATGCAAATGTAATACGGACTAAAAAGAGTGTTATATTTCATTTCTTTGTTAAGCATTTTAATTCGGTATAGTTTAAGTACCGGAATACTAGAGAGCTATCTCAGGATTTTTCGAGTGTTCTTTAACAAACCCACCTAACAAGCAAAAAAATATGCATTTCAACGAATCTCATAAATATCTTTTTTATGTTTGGTCTTAAGCTACTTTCACACTACAATATTTTTAAGTTGCTCCTATTTTATGACGACACTAAGCGAGGAACGGTTATAAAGATCTCGAGTGGAACCGATTTAATTGATCGCATCTGTACATATTTAATTATATTGTGTATACTCGCAATCAACTAAATCGATATCCTCTTACCCTTTTCGACTCCGAACAAAGGACCGGCAAGGATTTAAGACGACACACTATACCTTCAATGGGAGTTACAAAATCCTCAAGCGTTATCGATTTAAAACTGTTTTATTCTACCGTATTTCCTATAGATATAAGATTTGGTTCAACTTCTACAATTCATTTTAGATATTTAGAAAATGCAACTTACTGCATAAATTAAAATGTTTAAGATATGGAACGCAAGTGAATTAAAAAAATTAAAATTTTATGTAGAATTTAGAACACCATAAATTTTAAATTTCATAAAAAAATTATAAAGCACTGATAAAATTGAGCAAATATGGTAGGAACATCTATTAGAAATAAAGTACAATGAGACTTACACGGAGGTAGTGGAGTTTTAATGTGAAAAGTTTCTTGAAAGTTGAATGAAAATTTAGTAAAAATTACTGAAGCCCTGAATCATTAAAATTTAATAACGCAAGAACAGCAAAAGTTTAGTGTTCGTTCTTCGATAATGCCTAAAATAAACATTTATTTAAAATAAGAAAAACAAATAGAACTTTTTAACGATCTCAGTAGAATGGAAGGGCTCCATAGGTAAGAAAGTTTCTAAATCAGTTCGTTCAATTTTGCGTTGCAAGCGTTTTCTTTCCAGCGTGAAAAAATTGCCTCGCATGAGTATTTTTTTATTTTATACGAAAATGTATTCGCCCTTATAAGTTTTTATTTAATAAAACCACCCCGTCGTATTTGTTTTATTTTTTTAACAAGTTTTCTTATCCAATCTCGGCCTCAAATGTTGCATAAAACGCCTTTGTGACGAAAACCAATTTCATAAATTCTATTTTTTTTTTTTTTTGAATGTTACGAAACAACAAAAAAGACCGATTCATGTTCCTTCTTTTTTTTGTTTCGCACCTCAGATTTCTTTATAACTTGCAAATAATCTAAGGAGAAACTTCGTTTCATTAGACGGCGTTGTACAATGAATGAAGCCGTCTCTATATTTTGAGAAATGTTAATTTTATTATGTAGTAGCTTATACTGTTCCCCGACGAAGGCTTAAGAAAATAAATTAACATACAAATGGTGAACTAAGTTGAACTGTATACATTTCAAGGCTTAAGATATGAAAAACAACTAAGCTCCTTTAATCAATACTTTTAATTAGATATTTTCGTGGGAGCCACTCGTTTATTACACAGAATTATCTAAAGTTGATATTGGAAAGAAATATATTCATCTTAAGAGTTATAAGGAAAAATTATTGAACTTCTTGCGTTAAAAAGAAGAAAGCTCGTTTAGAAAAGCTAGGAAATGCAGAAAGTAATTTACGTAAAACATAAATGAAGAAGCGGTATAATTTTGTTTGACAAATTACACTAGTTAGAAGGTTTACAGTAGATATACACTCGTTCATGATTACTTTCAGTGGGAGTTGGACGTTTAGGGTTCTACATAGGACCCTAATGACCTTTTTAAAAATATAATTTAGTCTAGCTTCAGACCTTAACGTCCATAACCAAAAGTTTTCCGTAGAGACTCGTTAATTTTTGCGTTACCCTAACAGTTTTCTTGTAAATCCTGCAAATTACATGTAAATCAAGTCTTCTTACTCTCTCTCTCTCTCTCTCTCGCCCTTGGTTCCGTTTCATATCGTGGATAATTCCACCGATTAAATTTTGAATATTTTATTTACCGAACGTGTTAATTTGCGAAAGCTAATTCTGAGATCAAAAGAAAAATAAACAGCTTCACTTACTTCATAACTTACTTAAGAACAAAGAGATTTGATTAATATTTCATCAAGTTCTCTGACGTTCCCGTTAACAGATTTCAGCTCATGATTTTTAATTGCTATTTACACAACACATTTACCCTTGAAATATTCAGACAAAATAAATTTATATTAAAATTTCCTCCTACAGGAAACGAACATTTTATTTCATTCGCATAATTTCATTTTAAACAAAAATTATAAATACATCACACAAACGATGAAATTAGTTATCCTGTTTAACCCTAGAATACAAAATTCTGAATATAGGAACAAGGCAATCAAACTCAAATTAAAAGTAGTCAATTATTTATTAGTTAGGATTACTTCGATGGTAAACGATTTAAGGTAGATGGTGTTACACTGTGTAAATGTAAATTGGTGGAAATAAAATAAGACGCTCAGTATTATTTTATCGGTTGTTGGACTGGGACAACACCGTCTTCAATAACAGGCCTGAATCATCGCGTAGGAATATCAGACCTCAAATTCTGAGCGTTTCGCTGTTGAGCCGTGAAAATCTATGTGCACCGCTTATTAAGAAGGACGGAAGGATAACTTAAAATTGAATTTCTGTCCTGGACCCTATTTCACCAACAACTCTGCACACTTTGCGTTTTGCACATTGCACTTTACAGTCGCTGCAAAACACAAAGTGTTTCTGTTTCACCAACTAAACACGAATACTTTACAAACGCACTTTGCATTTCATCATGTTTGCAAAGTAAACTAACTTAACCTGAAACAATCGTGCATGTTTATATTCTCTTGGCATGCTCTTGACACGAGTTGTGAATATTCGAATACAAAAAGAAACTGACTCGCAAAACTGCCTAGGCAATCCAAATTTACAGCAGGCGTGCAATCAGGCCATCACTATTTAACTAAGAAAAAGAACGATCAAAAACTTTATGAAAAGTTAGGGTTGGAGTTAAAAAAAAAATAATGAGGACGTCACAGAACAAGGACAAATGCCGATCAACAAAAGATTTTTGCACTATATAAAATGTATCTTTTAAAAATTGAAAATTTCGGTGTTTCGAGATTTTGCAAAAAAAAACCAAAAATTAACTAAATATGAGTTTGTTGACCACCGGTATATAAAAATAAATACTTTTATTACAAGTGTTTTTTGAAATATCTTTGCCTTCCGGATTTTGTATAGATTTTGAAGTAGTTTTGTTCTAGTTTTTAAATTTTAGAGATGTCAATCAAAAAACGACAAGCAAGAAACTTGCCATGTTGAATGTCATTAACGATAAGAAGACGATTCTGTTCGAAATTTCTGTTGTTAATAAACTGAATCAAAGTGAAAAAGAAAGAGGGACGGGCTGTATTATTTCTTAAACAAACCAACATCTTTGGGATTTGCCTTGGTGGATAGAAATTGGACTTTTGCTAGACTTTTTATTTGGAGTTTGGAAATCACGTCAATTTAGTCAATTTAATACTTCCGGATTTTACTTATTTACATAGCTTTTTTCTTAGTTAATTCAAGTGTGCTTAGGTACAGTCGCGAGTATTAAATTTTAGTTGTCACCTTGAACATGTCTGTTTTAATTCTAAAATCTAAAAATTTGTTTGTAGTTTGAAGGTAATCTCAATATTTAAATTTGAGAGATCAATCACTTTAATTTTAGTAAAATGAATAAAAGTCAAGTATAAATCTCTAACAATCAATGGCGACTAAAATTTATTGCTCGCGACTATACAACATGAAATCTGTTTAACCATCTTCAAAACATGCATTCTACTCAATTATAGGCAGAGAGACAGATAAGGCAAAAAGAAAATGGAAGGGAAGGCAGGGGAGACAAAAAATGTGATGAAATAGATGAGGAATTTTTGATGTATTTGACGATACCACGCATTCTTGCAATTTCCTGATACTGGTCTCCACTTCCGAACCAGTTGAGACTAAGAATCTGCTGTTAGGGCTTTGTTTCTGCCTTTCTTTCTTTTTAAAATAACCCCAATATGCTGTGACACATATCGGAATTGACTTCGCGACAAACCAAAGCACCCTTTCAATTCAAAATTGTCATTTATTTCGAAGTTAATTCTTTTTTTTTTGTAAAGATTTCTATGTCTGTTATATTCCTGATCATCGTCTTCACTAGACTCATCACTGAAGTGTATAAACCTTCTTATGATTTTTCAAATTTAAAAACAAACTTCAACTAAGAAAGTGCAGAAGTGACCCTTCAATAATTTTGCAAAGTTTGTGTTATTAAGCTTTACACTTTGCGTAAATACATTTCGTGAAACAAAACAACGAGAAAACTTTGCCCTTTTCACTTTTCAATTGCAGATTTTAATTATTTTCATGGAACACAAAATGACATGCAAAGTACAAAGTTGTTGGTGAAATAGGGCCCACGACCGCATTTCAGATGAATCAGTTTTGAAGTCTAGGTATTCTCTCACCTAATGAATCAGGCCTGTATGAAATGGGCGTTAACTGGGAACATAGAAATGCAATAAGAACAAAAGTGCGAATGGGATATGCACGTCATCTCAAGTCTCATTGGTTTCGTCTTCAAATCTTAAATCTAAAATAATCGAGCAAGAGAACCTACAGGTTTCGAATACTTCTGTCGTAGAAAGCTGCATGTCGTATGAGGCGAATAAAAGATGTCATAGTTTACCCTGTGTAATAGAGCACTCTGGCAAAGATTTACAGCCGGCATAGAGGTCTTGTAAACTAAAGCCTCAGTACATATTTAATTTTCGCTTCTTTGAAGAAAGGTCAGGTTAATTTCAATAAAATTAAACTTTATTGCTAGTAGAACGTCGGTGCCTTTTATTAAAAAGGGGCGGTCTAATAAGGTAAAGTAATTCTGTAAAAGGCGCGACATGGAGAACCGGGATTAAATATATTATTTTAGAAAAGTGTTATAAAGGCAACACAGTGAAACGGAATCTGTAAAATAAAATGGGAAGATTGCCGGGGAGTAAGAGAATTTAGAAAATCCGTATTTGACTTGAGATAATAATATGTATATTGCCCTCCCGCAGCTCTGAGCTCTTTAATTACTCGGATGGTCTACATTAAATATTTTTAAGCGTCTAACTTTGTAGTAGTTTAATTATTAAATTACTTTACACTATAAACCACGAAGTTTGACGAGAATTCGATGGCTCGCCTGTTCCTGACGATAAGACGATCAATTTTTTTTTTGCTTATTTACTCTTAGCAACTTTACTACGTACTTGAAAAAAGAGATCAAAAAGAGAATATTTAAAAACACAAACTATTATATTAAGTTGCAAAAGAATTGTTCACTATTGATTTGCATTACAAAACAAATGCTATAAATGTTGAATGGTTCAAAACAAGTAAGCATTCAACTGTGAACCGTTGATTGAGGTTGTCTATACCAGAAATTTATGACGTGAAAGTAAGTATCTATATAATAGTTTTATGATACCGGCAGTCCGGCTTCGATAACGAAAAGGGCTTTACGCTACACGAACACTCGAGGCTCATCGATATCGTTAGTAAAAAAAAAAGAAAACAATTTTCCGTGGGCCACAACTGGAAATGAATGCCGCGGGTTAATTTCATAACTGACTCATATATTGTGTACTTATAATTAAAGAAACGCCATGGAAAAGCAGGGGTGGCTTCGTGTATAAAGCAATGCACTCAGTTATTAATAGTCGACCGTTTCCTGGAAGACAAAATTACACCCTTAGTCAAATCGATATGAAATTACGCTTCGCAATTTTAACAATATTTAACAGAGGAAATCAATAATAAAATTCTCAGGTTATTTAAATCGCTAGCAGACATACATACATCGAACGCCAAAGAAGCCGAAGCGCCTAGTAATAAAAGTATTAAAGAAAGTATAAAAAAAAAGATAGAAGCACTTCCTCTCTTATTAAAAGGTAGCATGCACTCTTTTATATGTAAGGCGTGCTTTAAATGAAGCAAAATGTAAATATTGTTACGGCAGTGACGCGCAAATAGATCTATTTTTAGTGCGAGTCACCTCCTCTTACGTCACAGAATGTTATCGCAATTTCTCGTTGATTCACGATGATTCTAGTGACTTCCAGAATACAGGGCCCGCCAGTGGAGCAGTTAGAAGTTAGCAATCGAAGTGTTCATACCTCGAATAGTAGAAAGTACTACGCCCGCCAAAAAAAATCTGGGACACTCTCTACATGCA
Source organism: Prosopocoilus inquinatus (assembly GCA_036172665.1). Lineage (NCBI taxonomy): Eukaryota > Metazoa > Arthropoda > Insecta > Coleoptera > Lucanidae > Prosopocoilus > Prosopocoilus inquinatus. The sequence goes on along the minus strand of CM069880.1, from coordinate 12,458,333 downwards.
TTTTTGATTTATTTTATTAGTTTGAATGGAACTTTAAGCCATTTTGCTTGCTCTTAAGACCTTGTTTCTACGGTAATGTAAAAACACGTCGTTATATTTACAGCAGGACATATTACATGGCCCAGATTTTTTTGGCTGGAATAGTACATTCTGTAGAAGTGTTATTTGATAGACAAGTGTTGCCGCTCATTACTATTGTGTTTTTAATTGTGTTAAAGCAACAGTTTGTAATTAAAGTGTTCTGATATTTAACTGTGTGACTATAATTTGTGAATCCCCAATCCGTAATAATATTTTAAAGACCAGATAACCACGAAAACAATGATTTGAGAAAAACAAAAGAAACAGAAGAAGATAAATTAAAGAAAAAAAACGAAAACCAGAATGGAGAAGGAAGGAGGCTTACGATCAGTACATAACCTAAAAGAAGAAACTCAACGATACAGCAAAAAATGAAAAAATAAAGAAGCTTCGAAAACAAAATCTGTGTCACTTAAATGTTCCATCAGATAGCCAGAATTAGTCAAATCCTTAACTTACATTACTCCAATCCTAACAATGAAGATTAAGGAATGAGTTGATATGCTGATGGAACAAATTGGTCTAGGGTCTAAAACTGCTTATTAGTCTTGACAAGCCAAGTGATCGCAAAAAGGTCTTCCACACGCGTTTCTGGTGCATTTGGATCCAACTTTTGGGGTATCTCCGTTTTTTTCAAAAAAGATGGAAGCATTTGGTGGTTTTGATATAAATAATACACGCGAAGGTAGTAAGGAAGAGCCAAAAAATTAGATTTGTACGAGTCCCGATTTCTTTTGTGGTCAGTGTATATACCTACTCACTTTGTTTGATGTTCAGTTTAATAGCCGACATAGGAAATAAAAGTAACACGCAATTGCCAGTTTATAACAGCAATAAATAATTTAGCAGCATGTACGTCAATAATAAAATTCCCTTATTACAAAGTAAGACATTAATTAGTTAAACTTGCACGTACTAACTCAATCGAACCGAGTTTACCAAGTTTTTATTTCGATTTCTACCGTAATGAACGATCCAGAAAATTCTGCTTAAATTATTAAAATATTCTTATTATACAGCAAGTTATTTCTTAAGATGTTCGAGTCTTACTCGGTGGGGCAAGTATAAAACATGGACGTGTTTCTGCGGGAGCTTCGCAAGAAAAAAAACTGGGGATTTTCCCTTGCTCCGACGCTCTTTCAATTTTGTATTCACTCTACCAAGTTTAAGAGGAATTGAATCGTATAAAAAAAGCTTAAGTTAAAAAGAGGAATGAATAGGGAGAGAAGCAAAACATGAAGAACGGAATCTGTCTCGAAAGGGGTAAATTTTCGTTCATGCATACGCAATTGTCTTTACCACTGCTCTCAGGGCATTAAGCTATTACGCAATATTCCCATCTAGTACGCCATTATATTAGCATATTCAGAGCTATATGCTACCAAATAGTGGTTTTAACTGGTACGGAGGAGACTGTTCGCGCTGGCTACTCTTAATTAAGGATTTCGTACATTCGTATTATATAAACTGCAACTTCTTAATAGCATCTTGATTACAATTCGGCCGATCCCTGCAAACAGATTCATGTAATACTCCTGCCCCTTTAATAACGAAAACCCGATCTATACCCGTTTTATTAATATTCACGAAGTTATTTAATAATTATTTCAGTTCAATTACTGCAAAACTGCTCCACGTCCGAAGTTTAAACCGCTTTATGCATATCTAATATATAACTAAACGGAACGCTTACAATGCAGCATTGTATTCGGCATTGTGTTATTTAATTTTAAAAATTAAATTGCATCCTAGATACGCGAAACTTTCCCGCCGAGATAATACTCCCAACTTTTTAATACCCACTTCTATATAAATCGTTTAATTGCACCGGGATTTCAAGGAGTAAATACATTCAAACGATTTATTATTAAGGGACCACTTTGTTATTTACATTCACCACTACAAATACTTCTTTTGCTTATTTTTTAATCGCGATGAAATTAATTTTAATTCCAACGCAAATTATAAAACAGACATATAAGATTCCCTAAAACTGATTTCAATGGTTACGGTTTTAAATAATCTTAGGTAAATCATCCGCTCACTACTCATCACTACGAGATGGCAAAAAATAGATATACCGATAAATCGACTCATCATACAGGTATCGTGAACAATATATTGATACAATTTCCAAATATCGGTATATCTAAAGTGACCATACGTCCAGTTTTCTACGGGAGAGTACCGTTTTTAAATACATTGTCCCCGAGAGAATACTCGGGAAACAAGAATGTCCCGTTTTGAAAATCTTAGCTATAAATGTCCCGTTATAAAGAACTTATACAGGGTGCTGCTTACTGAAACGCAACATAGAAAATCCTATGCTAATTTCAATGTGCTCGAATATTGACTTCCCTAATTATTTTACAGCAAAATTCCATTTGGGCTTCTTGAAGTGCTCTTCGAGATGAGTCTGTTTCTGAACTTTGAGAAGTTTTCATTCGCTCAGTTATTTGAGTTATTTGAAAAAATATAAATAACGAGCTTCAATTTATATCAAACTATCTGCACGGCCTTGATCAGTAAATGCTAAAATACATTACTAGAAAAGCTTTTTTCTATCGATCCTTTTCAGAAACGACTATATTTATTAATTATCTGTCCAGTTTTCACTATCATTGATCAAGACTGTGCTGATAGTTTGGTATAAATTGAACATAGTTATAAAATCTTGTTTTAAAATATCTTAAAACTCAGCGTACGAAAAATTCTCAAACTTCACAAACAGATTCATCTCGAAGAGTAGTTTAAAAAAACCAACTGAAATTTTGTTGTAAAATAATTACGGAAGCCAATAACACCTTTAATTTAATATGGGATTTCCTATGTTGCGTTTCAAAATACAGCACCCTGTACAGTCGTAATTAAACGGTATTTTCAATTTCATCCAGTAATGGCAATCCTATACTTTTAACAATAGATCTACTGTTTTTTTTCAAATTCGTCTTTAAGCTTGTCTTTCTTAACACAAAACACTTTGAGCGCCAATCATTATTACCCTTGACATTTTCGTTTCACAAATTTCGTAATTTCTCGAAAAATCGGTGGATGGTTCTCAACAAAACTTTCTCTGCTAAGTATGATAACTGCACTTCGGATGTTATTAAAAAGTTTTGTATTTTTTACCGGGTTTTGTTTAATTTTCCAAGGTCATCCTGTTTTTGAATGAAAAATAAATGATCATTTTATGCAATTAGCATAAAATAAAACATAATTCATTTACCGTGCGCTCAACGGAATTTATAATTAGAGCAGGATGTGATACTTTTCAAAAAGTTGGCAACACATGACTTGTAGTTTGAAATTAAACATTTTAAGTGTCAAAATTGTGACATTTATTTTTTTTTTAAAGAAGTCATTTAATAATGATAGTCCCATTTGATTTACATTGGATTTTTACACACGATTTAATTCATTTACGCACGATTTATTTAATGTAGCTCATCTTCAGCGTTAACGAGATGGCCTTACAGTAAAGTTACAGATTATTTTGAATTTTGAATTTTATTATTTACACAATTAATTGGTTCAATTTGTTTCTGTATCCTGTTTAAGTAAGCGAATTGTAAATTTATTTTGTAATGATGCAATAGCTAATACTTTGCTTAAATTTCTGTACAAAAATTTCGACGAGAAAGGGAGACGACATTTTTGAACAGAAATTAAAGCACAATGTTAGTTATTGAACACTCTTCTTTAAAAGCAAATTTATTTTGTTGGCTGGGTTGTCTCGCCTCGCCGAAATTAAAATCTGGTCACCTTAGGTATACCGAACTGATTTACCATCTATAAACAGGTAAATAAAAATAAATCTCAGCGTATTCAGTTAGATTTCAATTTATTAATATAACAAAATCGTCTTAAGCCCGATTTCTTCGACGTCTTATTTAAAACTTAAATTTATATCTGTCAGATAGAATGTGACTGACACGTAGTGCGTGTACAGACAACTGTATGACACATTCCAGCTGACAGATAAACTTAACCTCCAAATAAGATGGCAAAGAAACCGGGCCATAATTTTCAGAGGTCACAAATCACAAGAATAAATAACGCAAAAAATGTTTCTCTCATTTTCTATAGATTTGTATAGATGTAGATTTCTTTAATGTATATGAATATTCGGTAACAGATTTATTTACCCATAAAATTGCACAAAATAAAAATATATGCATATCGAAAGGTTATTTGTGATATTTTTACCGATATATTGAATTATAATATCGACTTTTTCAATGTATCGATATATCTATGAAAGTGAATTTATCCTTGCGTGTTTCCTTATTTAGCTTTCAAAAAAGAATTCTTTTTCTTTTAAAAATAGACGTTTCTAAATACAATGAATAGTTTTAGGTAACAATTGTGACTGTTGGTGTTAACCAGAGCAACATTTGTCACGGTAAAGAAAAACGTTAAGTTTTCCGTATGCCTGTCGGCGTTGAGTTTATTTAGTTGAATTGTTTCCTCTAAAGACATCATGAAGACAAATTGACTAAAACTTTATATCTTCCAGATTTTTTTTAAGTAAAAGCTTTACGTATAACCTAGGAAACTAGCGGCGAATTTATTGTTTTATCTTCCTGAAACAAATGCAGAAGCGTCTTTCATAAAACAGCAGGGAAATATCCAACGTCATTCCATTACACTGATATGAAATAAATTATTATTTATTTCCATACTTGACGTAATTTCACATGTTTAAATATAAATTCAGTTTAGCGCTCCTCAAAACACATTCGATTTTGTTGTTTCGCGTTTCATCACACACAATTTCAAAGTTAAATTAAATAATGCGCTTTTGTTGAAACGTTTTCGTTGTGCCAGATAAATTCTCTGCCCATAATGGATAATTATAGCCAATTCACCGGCTGTACAATATATGTGGAATTTTGATAACGAATTTACATACGCATTTATGCTAACTGCTTAATTACAAACCGCGAATGCATTCAATCTTAAAATTCAAATGAAGCGGTGAATTATATCATTATATATCGAGTGAGTAAAAATAAAAAAGAAACCGAGTGGGCGTTGCAACTTTTGATTCATATCTGAGAAGGCATGGCATTTAAAATACACTTCGAATTTGCATAAATAAAAATGCAATTGCTAATAGAACTCGAAAATACATATCTACTTTATTCTACTCTACATTATTGATCTACCAAAATGACGTTGAAAATTACTTATTAAAGCACGATTTTGGATGTTTACTCACGAGGGGACGAAGGAGCCAAGTTCGAAATCTCTAAACGATCATGCTTTGAGCAACATACTGTCTATATTTTTACACACCCCTAAACATTTATGAAATATTCCTCAATTTTGACAAATATATAAACAAACGAACCAAACATACACTTACGCTATAAGTAACTAAGCAACAAATTCAAAGGTGATGTGACTTACGTCAAATAGATGTGTAATTATAATGAGGGATAAAATTTTTGTTTAATTTAAGGAAATCTGAATCTGAGTGAGTTTGTTTTTTCTTTTAGAAATAAGATTAACATTGTTAAAATTTTGCTAAAGCTAAAATAAAGAGTTTATAAACTCATGACGTTTCGCAAATTTATTAACGCGTCAGTTTCTCATTCTGAGTTAACGAAACCTCGGCTATTTGTAGTCGTGGGGAAACCGAACGAACGAACATACTTCACTTCAGATTTGCCTGCCCCTGGAAGTAATTAATTAAAATTTTGACAGGTTTACATATTTTGAATTATTTGAAAGGATTTGAACCTTTTCGGAAAATTTACATATTTCTCTCTTCTGTTCTCATTATTACATATTCATCAAATCGGAACATTTTGGTAGATTACTTTTAATTCCTGTTTTGTTCTGGGCGATTCACCTGGAATTACAGATCGGATTCCATATTGTCATAAACTCCGATAAGAATCTTGCAAAACCTCTTCATTTGCAATTCCAACTGGATTAGTCGTTATAAACGCAAATCAAATTCCTCGCATCACATTAAGATTTCGTTTTGCGCCGTAACGTGAATCGTTAGTGATAACTCGTTTCGTGCAACAAATTTCGAAAGTATAAAATATTTTAGAAGAAGTGAAATCCAGTTTTGCACGAGTCGTTCTTTTATTTTATTTCCACGCTTTGTAAACACTTGGAAAACACACAAAGAGAAAATTTTAGAAATGGTTTCCTCGCGAGCGTATAAATTGCACTTTGACGCTCGGAATTTCTTAAAAAGAGGCATTAAATATTTAAGTTTCGAAACAGTACTTCTTTCCATTAACATTAACGTGTCACGAGAATGTGTAATAGTTTTATGAAAACATATTGCAAAATAATCATATAAAAACTCTTGTAAAATGCATGTGGTACGTAAGAAATAACAGTAAGATTTCCCTAGACGCCTGCAACAAGCGCCCTGAATTTTAAACAGTTTGCATTCAAATAATCTAATAAGAAGAACTCGAAGATTCTATGATTAAAAATATTGGGCAATGATAATAATAATCGATCGATCAATCTCCGCTTGCGTCCATCAAACATAAATATATACGAGCAACGTGAAATCTATAAAACAATTTTTTCTGATCAAAACGGATATTATGACCCTTAGCGTTACAATATGCACTTTAACTACCAGTTTTTAAACTGCCCCCCCGAAGGGAGAAATAAAAGTAACGTTAAATTATTATGTAAACCGTATAATTACTTTATTGCACATTTGGGTACGTTTTTCAATTTGAACCTGCTATCTATACCATTGCAAATTTAAAGCGAAATTATCACAGCGTTGCTCCATACATTTTTTTGTTCTGTTTAAATTATGTTACAGCGCATTTTTCAATTTTCATAAAGCACCAATTTTATCATTAACAATCAGTACACGAAGCAGTTTGCGATGCTAGAATAATTAATTTCCCAGCAACGTTTTTTTACAAAAAAAGAAAAATAATAATACTCCTAATAATTACACGAGATGATTACCATACATACGCGTATGGGAAGGTCATGTACGTTATTTTATTTTATTCAAGTATAATAATAAAGCGAAAAGATACCGAAATTTTAAATAAAAGTATTTGTTTGGAAAACAAAAAATAATTAGGTGGGACGTATGTATAAGGCAAGGCTACCGAAAACAATATGGTCTTATTTCCTTTCTACCTTGGAAAAAAACAAACAGAAGTAAACAGGTAATTTTATTTTCGGCGTGACATAAATAAAACTTCCTAACGGTAGAAAAATAATTTTAACTTTAAAAAAACTGTATAGGGTTAATAAATAGATTGCACAAGAATATTTCCGCGTGATATATTCTAGCAAATGTGCTTTTCTCGTAACGATTCAATAATTTGTCTTTTTTATATTTGTATCGATTAATCATTATAAACTTCAGCGTTTCTATAAATCTATATTTATTTGACTTTATTGCTTTCTTTGTTTTATGTTTTCACATATATTATGTATACGTAACATAAACGAGCGGGCGGCCTCATTTTTTCTTCCTTTTGGAGTGCGGTACAATCACCTTAAACAAAACGGGTGGTTAATTTAACCCAGGAAATATTTCGTAAAATGCAAATGTTATTCCGTTTTCATCGCATGATTTTTTTTTCTCTTTCCTGCGAAATATGAAACGAGCAACAAAATTTGATAGCTTTAATCCTATTTGAGCTAAGCAAATTTACTGGGAAAGTACGCGAGTTATGGCAATTTTAAAAAAACATAATTGAAATATAGCTCGATTTTATTAAGCCGTGCCGTTTCATATTACTAGAAAATTGGATATTATTTATTACCTGTTGCGATGAAAAAGTTCGAGACTATTAGTAAAATAGCGCTTTGTTTCTACAACTTGAAACTGCTATGTGTTCGCTAGGCAAATTGAAATTTAATGGTGAAGTTTGGAGAATTACCCTCTCGCAAAAAAAAACGCAACAAACTTCCGAATGAATTCATAACAATTACAGCTGTTAAATTACCAACGATTATAATGTTGACGATTTCTTTATTTATAATAAAAAAAAATCCTCGGGTGAAGTGCTTTCGTTTTGTCGTCGTCCTGCAATCTTTATGAAGCGAATCCTTGTCGGATCGACGATGAACTAGAAACCGAAACAATTTAATTTTACGTAACAAGTCGCTTATTTTGCGAAACGAGAGAACCTTTAAATTTAAAGCGAAACGTTTTATATCACACGAATATTTTAACGTTTGTAACTTCACGAACAAAACTTCCATTTATATAAAGCTCCGAGCTTTGACAATTTTTAATCCAAAAGTACTTTCATCATTAGTTTTAGCTTATCTGTGTAAACAGGAACTTTACTGTGTGATAAATATAGCTCGAACATTCCTAGGATATCTGGTAAAAACTAGTGTAAAGATAAACAAAGTAACGGAGCAGATTTCAACGTCGCCACTGAACGGTTTATACACTCACCTTCGCACTCATTCACAGAGAAAAATTAATATCAAAATGAAGACAAAAACAAATTTCATAGGAAATATTTGCACAATTGTCGGACAAGACGCTATTCTTATAGTAAAATTTACTACAACTGTACTCATATTTGCTACAATTTGTTTCTGTCTTCATTTTGATTACAATTTGTGTTATTTTTTACTATTCATTTTTTTCTGTATTGCATCAGAAGCAAGCATTTGATGTAAATTACGTGTGCAACAGAATTACCTTTTTAATTTCTTTCAAATTAATAATTACGATAACATTATAATTCTTTAATGTAACTTCGAAAACGACGGGCATAATACATTGAATTCATACACATAAATTACAGCGCCGTCACTTCAAGAAGAACGCGTGTCCATTTGGGAATATTTCGGTTACATAAACAAGTTTTTATATCCAGTCGGCCAGAACTGTACTGGTTATTGCGTGCCGCACAGACTTCTCGGGCTTCGAGTGGTTTATTGATTTGTCTCTACATGCCAGACGCGTTAAGGATTCGAATTTTTTCCGACAATGATCGCTTTAGTATATTAGTAGTTCCTGGTATATTTAACGAGACCTTTCGCCTAAAATAGGCCTAGGTCTGGTGATAAATAAAATAAAATCAGACCGACGACCTGTAATAAAAAGAAGTGTCATATTTATTTATTACCAAACTGCGGCGATGATAGGTTACCCATGCCAGCATGACATCGTTGCAGAAAATTATAGATTCGTACTAAGGCCTCGTTCACACGAGCGTTTTCTAAAACCTTCAAGCGCTCGCTTTTTCTAACGCCCTGAATAGAACATATCAGATTTAATAGTTATGTTCACACCGAAAAAAAGCCCTTTAGTGCGAAGGCATATATTTAAACCGATGAAATCTATTCATCACGATAAAAAAGCGAGCGCTTGAACGTTTTAGAAAACGCTCGTGCGAACGCCGCCTAATAGTGAACCAAATCACTGATGGATCTCATAAAGCGATAAAGTGGCAAGTAATTGTTTGTGTGATTGGGGTCAACGGTCAGGTTAAACCGATGGCGTAAAGACTGAGATGCATGCATTACTCCTACCTACTTTTTTAAATCTTATACGACGCTGGTTATCTGGAGAACATCGCAGTGTTCGCACTTCCTAAGTCACTTCGAATACAGTACGATGCTTACGATGCGTGCAACGCGATTCTGTGAATGCTTTCCTTCAAAGTCCGACGCTTATGGAAACAAAATATCTCGTAGGGAAAACCTGAGCTTGGCCTCTCTCTGTTTATTATAAAACGAGTTCGTCAATAACTTGTATGAAACATTACAATACATACACTTCTTTATGAAACATTTCTCTGTAATATTTGTATATTAGCGATGATTTATGATATTAGAATGTATATTACATATTTATAACATGGTTTATGACATGACACTTTGAAAACTGAGTAATCAGAAGAATTCAGCAAAAATAAAAGTAATTTTAAAAAGTAGCATAAGTAAGTTTGTGTTTGTTAATCGAATTAAATTATCTGCAGGAGATCAAATATATCAATATTTTGGTTGTATTAAAATAATCCGGGGGATTTCATTTTTGTTTAAATACAGTAATGAATAATAATGTTCCGCCTGTTTGCCGTAATCAGTACGGATGTTTTATTGTTGAATACCTTTAGGCATGAAATAAACAATAATCCCGTATTATTATTCAATATAATCGCAGTCCGGTTGAGCGGCATATATGAATTCAATGTTGTTTATATTGCGCAATTAATCCGATTACGTCGCTAAAATGCAACAAAACAAAAGAAATTAAGCTCCAAATTTTGATTGGCGCATAAATTTCCGAAGGAAAATCGACGAGGAAAGTTTCGCCCGGCGGATTACGAGAATTTCGACGGTCTGAATTTTTAAAATTAACTCACAAATTTAAAAAAGATATTTCGGGGGGATATTGCCAATATAAATTTCTCTCAACTTTCAATAACCAGATATTAATCAATATTTTTTGTGAATGACAGAACTCTTCCCACCGCCACAACCCGCCCCCGCCCCCCAAACCCACTCCGTACATTCACATTAATACCATCGCTCAAATCTAGCATTAAGACATGTTTTGTACGTTAATATTTCATTTCCTTACTTTTATAAGATTAAAACTTATTTAATACAAATTATATTTTGTTATAATCACAAAAAGAAAATATTAGTGGATTCAATAACGAAAAAGAATGAAAATAGAATTCTGTCATGGATTTCTGGTGGAGGCGTCAATAATTTATGAATTGAAATGTAAGTTTAAAGGAAATTTTTGTTAAATATCGACTTGGCGTGAAAGAATTTTTTTGTTAAGGTTTCCAGACAGAATAAACGATTTTCCTCGACGCGTTCTTCTTCACCCCGTCTAAACCCGATTCACATGAGCGTTAATCCCAGTGTCAAGCGTCAGCTTTTTTGACCCAAACCAATAGCATTTCAAGCCTCATTACAAACGTAGAAAATCTCTATTAGTTTAATCGTCCAATTTGACCCCTGGAAGCTTGTACAATGGCTATAAATTCGAAGAGGATGTACAAAAACAGCTCCGCACCTTCAGATCAAAAACTTTTATATGTAGTCGAAATGAAATATTTTCCTTCGGCACACGTTTTTGCACTAAATTGTAAAGTTTTCAAATTTATAACGCAACCGATATTATACAAGTTCCGCCAGTATTGAAAACTTAGATTTACGAAAGGCAACTATGTTTTTATCTGCCATTCGAATTTAGATTTCATTTGATCCCGGCAAGGGAATTCTTATTATGCAACATACTCCATTAACACCAGTAAACAAATTGCCAATTTCATTGCAATACAATCTAACAAATACACATGCACACAATTTGCAGAGCGGAAATACGATATTAAATCTGCTGGTGTTCATTCACATTGGCATAAATATGTACATATATAACAAAATATAATATAAATACCATTAATATTTATTTAACTATTTAGGAGCCGATGCAAAACTATTTTACATTACCTACGGTTTTGATTATTAAATAATATAAAGCTCGCAGCATTAGTTTGACGTTGGTGCCATTGAATCACTAATGCCCTCCTCATTGCGCACACACGTGCCAACATTATTGCTTCAATCGTGTCAACAAATGTTTTCCACATGCGTGCGTTGATATGTCGGCCAATATGTTCAAATCTAACAAGGGAATTCTTAATTATGCAGATACTGATTACTCTATTAACCACAGCAAACAAACAGGAATTTAATTGCTTGGTGATTCCGGGAAGCCAACTCGTTTTCCTATTATGCGAACTTGGACGTTACATATGCGAGGGAAATAAATTTCCACCAAGATCGTTTCATTAAAAAATAGGTCGTCGCATAATTTTTACAAATTCGAGGAACACTCTAATTTCATCAGATAAAATAGCGACATCTTACTATCGCTTTTTGGCCTGACATTGCAGTAGCATAGACAAATTGAAGCGGGATTTGCTCCTAATAAGTCCCCCATGCAAGGCGGCCATGCTTGCTGTCAAAGCATAATGAAAGATTTAGAAAAATTTTATGCAAATCGTTTTTGATTGCAGTGAAAACCTCGAGCAGCCTCTGGACAGCTGTTTCAGCCCTGCTTGGGGCTTCTTCAGCAGAGACGTAGCTCGACATTCCCACTGCAGACCAAAAACGACTTTTTGGTCTGCAGTACAAAAACGACTTTATGGTCTGCAGTGGGAATGTCGAGCTACGTCTCTGCTGAAGAAGTCCCAAGCAGCGCTGAAACAGCTGTCCAAAGGCTGCTCGAGGTTTTCACTGCAGTCAAAAACGATTTGCACAAAATTTTTCTAATTTCATCGTTTAAATGTTCACTGGTGATTTAGTTTCAATTCCTAAACTATCCGCTCTACGTTTATAGCGTAATCGTTAATAATTATTATACACATACAAACGTTTATTTAAATAAACCAGAAGATTATTACTAAATACTTGCTCAACTCCAATTCAAATTGTCAATTTTAAACAAAATTTTAAATACCTAAGTTAAAAGTGCTCCTCTCTCTAATTATCGGTGTTATGTAAGCAAAATTATTATATTAACAACGTTAACCTCATTTTCTCTTAATACTTCTGGTAAGCATCAAACTCGAGCGAGAAAATATACTAAAATAACTTTCCGGCGACGTTTGGAGAACTAACAGATAATGTAATTCCCCCGTGTGTTTATTTTATAAAAGGGAGGTATTCGACCGCTACCCACATCAACATTAACATTTATTGGTAGATTTTGTTATGAAAGTCAGGCCATGGGATTTGAAAACTCCGGCAGAAGTTACAATACAAACTATTAACGATATTATTTTTATTTTCCCATGTCTCGTGCAATAAAATTCATCTTCGGAAAATCTTAACTCACGAAGATAAATTCCATTATATGTCATACACAAAAATTGAGTTAGTTTTTTTTTTTTTAATGGCGTTCAAAGTGAACGGTAACACGTACAAGTAGATTAAACGGTAAACTTCCCAAGTCAAGGTAAAATAAAGAAAAATGTTGCCGTGCGCTAAGCAAAGGCACCGGCATTCAATGAATGTTTGATATTAAAGTCCAGACATTAAGAACATGTTTTATTTTTATTGCATCGGCAAAGATCCGCCGTTTAATTTAAATCTAACATGTCTCTCGCAAGTTAGTATTTTTTAATGGAATTAATATTACCTTCCAAGTTCAACAAACTTAACTTTAAGAATAGAAACCAAAGCCGGTTAAAACAGAAATAGAAAAGTGATTAATAATTTGGTGATTGAAGTTTGTTCTTGTCCGATGAAAATAGTAAGTACAAAGTTTTTTTAATCTCAAACCGGACAGAAAAATGAAGGGAAACACACTCAACGTTTCGCTATAGATTTATAGCTTCGTCAGGAGTGAAACGAAACGTTGAGTGTGTTTCCCTTCATTTTTCTGTCCGGTTTGAGATTAAAAAAACTTTGTACTTAATAATTTGGTGGTTGGTACGAATTACAAGACTTAATTTTTTATTTTGTGTGTGTGTGTGTGTATGGTAGAATAAAAATATACTTTGCATGTTCTCGTGTGTCCTGTAAATAAGAACGCAAGCGTTTCTATTAATAATTTTCTTAATATGAAGGGCGATAAAATCTGACAATAAATATATTACTACGAAGTGAACCTCAAGTGAATTAACATAAGTTAAACTTTTATTAAAAGCGGAAGAAATATAGAATTTCAGCTGAACTAGTTTATAACCGAGTTCATTCCGAAATAATTATAAACTTCAACTCTGGCATTGCAATTTCACGATCCATTTGAGTGTTAAACCAGAATCTAACTTTACCAACGTGTGCAAATCCGCTCGCAATGGCGCACATGCCCACCAGTTCTTTGTAATGACGTAAAATTTCGTTAATTATCTGCTATTATCTAGCACATCCGATGATTAAATGACATTCCAGGCAAGGAAAGGATTTGGCAAAGCAAATTATTTTCTGCACGTGAAAGTATTTTTTTAATTGCGGAAATTATTAGTGGTAATGATAAGTAAAAACGAACTACTATAGTCTTTGCGTTCCGCGGTATCCACGTAAAGCAATGCAATTAAAAGCCTTCTGTATTACATCCGAGCAACTGGAGGTTCCATTTAATTTCACATTCACCACAGTTTACTGCTTCCATCCATTGTGTATTGTTTCACAAATCAAAATAAATGTCCTTTTAACTGACATAATGTTTTAAATCCAGACAAAAGTACTTCGGCAAACACATATCAACGTATTGCTACCGAAACTGTCCGGTTTGAATTCGGATTCGATGCAAATTCAAGAGCAAGAGCAAGTTCGAAATTTAGCCGTCAAGGAAGTTAATTAATATCGCACATGGAAACTTGGGCGCTCACTCCAGAAGCTCTGCAAGAAAACCACAGTTCTTAGTATAAAGCTTGATTAACATTAATGGACTATGCAAGTTCGGGCAATCTTTTTGTTATTTTCTTTCAATTAACGACGCTACGGAAGCGATCGTGTCGTGAACATTCTTGTTGTGTTAGTTTAATAACACTGCCTGAAGCTTGCTCGAGTCAAGCAAGGCGAAGTGGTTTGTTTGCTTTACTCATGAGTGGCGCTTATTGCACCTATTGACCTGAAATTTTCGAAATCTCAATGATCAGATAAGATAGACTTAGTAGAGTATCACTAAACACTAGAGCTCTTAAATTAATTTGAAAATTACTTACTCGATTTACTATGCAAGGCGTTTTATTAAGTAAGGCCGTGGAGTACGTAATTAAAAATAATGACATTATCATTCTTGGGGGTATTAAGCGCTCACAGAATTAATGACACGTATTAATAAACCATTTAAGTTAATTTCCTCTCGATATAATGACATTAAAAATTGCAGAGCAATTTTCTCAACAGCAACAGTGATGCGAGTATGTATCGATCCGGGGGTCATTATGGAAGTTAACTTTTAGGAATAAACACTCCAAGTTGAAAACCGGCAAGAGGAAAAGGGTGATTTTCGTAATAACGAAAAAATTCGGATGCAAAATTCAAGAGGACGATCGTTATTAGACCCATTGTTGGACGTTATCCTTTATTAATTATGTCCTTTCGTAACTGTGCATAACGAAAACTGTTTTGTAATAATTTTGCCGCCTCGTAAATCTTAATATTCATAAATTCGTGGTATTTTTCATCGTCGTCCTTAATTTACAATACCAACTAATACCTTCCAGATTTATGTCGTCGAGTACTGGCGAATAATTTCCCTCCAAATTAATACGGGAAACTTCGCCTTAACGTTTCCCTCTTAACCCTCCAACTCAGAACATTTTGAATTTCATAAATTCAATAAAATAAGAAATATTCTTATAGCAATTTTTCTAAACACAAAACAATTGCAAAAATTTACTTCGCAAGAAAGACGACGACAGATTTACTGAAACACACAACAACAACAAAAAAATTACAATAAATTCATCTATGTAATTGACACTATTTTTTTTTTATTTAATTAAAAAAAAAGAAACTTTCGAGTATTTTATCGTTCGCAAACATTAAGAATTAGGTCAAGAAGGAAATGAAGGCGCGAAATTTATCAGTAAAGTTCCTGACAATATAACACGCATACTTTGAAATTTCACTGTTACGTTTATAGCCCAGGGGTAGTAATTTATTTCTCGAGAATTCCTTTGTCAAATACCTTATTATGATTACTGCGGGCGCTGACGAAACTCGAAGAAAAAAAAAAGAAGCGGAAAATGATCCTTCCTGAATTTGAACGAAATAAAATGTTAATTAAGGAAAACGTCGAATCCTTTTTTATTATTTTTTTAACGCGCACATTGCGTCCAGCCTGATAAGATAAACAACGTTTTTTATCATAACAAATCCCAAACGGAAAAGGTTTTAATAATTTTAAATTAATGTCTCCTTCAAGGTGTAATCAAATGAAGTGTGACGTTATTCAATATCCTGGAAACTGTTATGTAATATAGATGCGTGAAGAATTCCTTAACAATTTCTATCAAGTTAGTTTTATAACGGAAGGTTGAACGTATAAGGCAGTCCTTTTTATACTTCCAATAAGCAATTGAGTGGTAAATAGCAAATCGTAAAAAACTGCGTTGAACATCTGCTCAGCACCAGGTTTCATAATATAAGATTGGATGTAGAGAAAATGGAACCGTTTAGAAACAAAAGTCCCGAAACGCAGAGTGGAAAAAATGTCTGCTTTAACGGCGGCGCTTTCATTTTACTGTTTCATTTCCGTCCGTCGAGCAAGCGAATTAATTTAATGCAAGTTAAAGCAAAAAAGCAACTAATTAGTTGCACCCATTAATTGTTCTAAAGTTATTTACTGTGCCTTCGAACATGAGATATGGCGGAAACTTCCGCATTGTTGTATAGCGACCAAATATCGATACGGTCAAAGGCATCCAACAGAACCAAATGGACGTTTATTTGAAAGGATAATTGAGTGGACGACACGTTCTCACGATATTATTCCAATTCACTACATCACTACCGAAATTCAGAAGTGAGGTGTCTAAATTATTCAACTTCATTCCAATTGAAGCTAATCCACGACGCAATTCAATTAATTTTTAATTTTTAAACTCAGCCACAGCTTATTATTATTTAATTGTGTCCAGGCTGGATCACCTCACATACCTACATATATACCTTACCAGAGAAACAGTTTATTGATTTTTAAATGTACAAGCCAATTTCTACGACAACGACGCTAGTGCAAGGGCTTAATAATAGTTATTGTCACCTGTCTAAAATTTTGATATAATCTAATTTTACGTCACCGAAAATGTTTTCCATAATCGAAAAACATAATTAACAATGAAGCTCGCTTACAATTTAATTTTGAACTAAAACGTACGCCATTCTAATTTCTGAAACAATCCGAAAAAGTAATTAAAATCAAATGAAATAGCTTCGTACTCTACTTGGTATTTGCAAGTGTAGCACAGAGTTAAGCGATGCTAAATGTCCATTACGTACTTATTGTGAAATCGCGTCAAAAGAGAAAAAGTGGTTGGCATGTTTCAATTTAATTTTCGAATCTACGATATAAGGTAATTAAAATTAGATGAATTAGATTCGTCCTCTCGATACTTGCAACAAAATTCTTACACCGTACTCTATATGTTGAGAGTAGCTACTTACTGTTAGCTGGCACGTGAAATCGTGAAAAGGGAATGAGCAGCTGAAATAAATTTTTTGTTGCACTTAATAAATGCTCAGAGCTGCATTAGTCCTTTGACGTAGCAGCACGGAATTTAATCAAAAACTCTTTATTTTCCTCGCAGATTCTGTTCGTTTTTTAGGATCCAATTTGCAAATTTTCTAAACCCGGTTCCGTCAAAGGTAAATTGAATACTGAATTCTGTATCAATTCCTCTAATACAACCGCGATGGAATCCGACGAAGAAAACAAACAATTTAATTACCAATGCAAACAAATCTTAATTAAACAGGCAATTTGTCTAAGGAAACTTTTCTATAAAATCGTTCTTATCAGCATTAACCAAATCGTGCTTTAGTGAAAGCTCAGACATTTTAATTTGAAATATTATACCTATGTCTTAATACCTCCCGTTTAAAATAAACTTAAAAATTTATTGCTGTTGAAAAGGTAACAAACATTAAAAGTTATTTCGCAATAAAAATTTTATGGATAGTGCGGAGTGCTTCTGAACGCCAAACAATAATTTCACTCACATCACTGTTTGATTTTTATTAAAACCTGTTTGCCTTCATAATAAAATTACAGCCGTTAACCATTTACTGCATTCAGCGTTTGTTGATACTGTTAATTCCACCGAAATCGATTGCTTCAAAGGTCGCCAGCAAACGTGTAGACATGCTCGTGGCAATAATACTCAAAAAAAAA
Organism: Prosopocoilus inquinatus; assembly: GCA_036172665.1. Taxonomy (NCBI): domain Eukaryota; kingdom Metazoa; phylum Arthropoda; class Insecta; order Coleoptera; family Lucanidae; genus Prosopocoilus; species Prosopocoilus inquinatus. Next base: position 12,440,407 of record CM069880.1, on the reverse strand, counting down.
ACAATCACTTCTTCATATTCCAAAGAAAGGCAAAAGTGTATCTTCGAAACAAAAAATTAAAGCACCACCACGAACATGACTAGGCGTGTGGAGCCCCCCCCAATTAGAACTGAATTAATTCCACTCAAACAACAAAGTATTTATAATTAATTAACAATTATGTTACACGAGCAAATCTAAAGCACGAAAGAATTCGAGGCAAAGCAAAAGCTCAGTTGCAATATGAACATGCTTGTTTACGTTTACCACGAACACGACCGCGCGTGTGGATACGACCAAATGGAATAGAAATGTAAAGGATTAATTTCACAACGCCGTCAAACAGCAAACATATTGAATTTTGATCTATTTGTTTGTAATTTAATAACTACTGCATTATTCAATTAGCTCTTGCAGTTGGCCCTTTTTCATTATTATTACAACAAAATAATAGAAGGTGGACATTATTAATTGATGTGTTTTCATAATTAAAACACATTTTTTATCAACAATACATACACACCTTTCAATGTTTCTAATTATTAAAAAAACGAAAATGATTTAGAGAATTGAAACAATATAATGAAAAAATTATGATATGAGGTAAATAAATTTAAAAGGACTACAGTGTCTTTAAAAAATTGTGTTACATTTGGGAATTTTTTATTATTGATTTTTACAAAAATTTATTGATGCAGGACGCTTCTGCATCTCTTAAAATCAATTTGGCAAATATCAGATGAAATTTTTCTTGAACAGTATACAACGTGGACACCGAGAAATGAAGACCGCTTAAGAGTAAACTACCCTTACTTTATAAGATATAGTAAGATGTCATAAGAATAAGTTGTTCATAATGAAAAGTTATAGCTAGATATGAAATTGTAGCCTCCTATCTCAAAAATTAAAAAAATCACAATTTATTGTGAACCACGCTTTATACACACTACTCTAGGAAATACAGGTGCGGTTACATTGTCCGCTAATATAATATGAATAGGAAAACACGAAATTCAATTATTTCATTTTCTCTGAGTAATTATTTCAATGCATTGAGAAACTTTATGCTTTTTTTTGCAATCCATTGAAATCATTACTCAGAATCAAATGATAATTGAGAAATAAGAACGAATTTTCTGTTTTACTATTCATATTATTTTGGCGGACACTTTAATCCCATCAATATTTCTTAATTTAGTGTATACCTATAAAGAGTAGTTCACAATAAATTATATTTCTTTTGTTTTTGAGACAGGAAGCTATAATCTCATATCTAGCTATAAATTTTAATTCTGAACGACTTATTCTTATGACCTTTTTCTGTATCTTGTGAAATAAGGTCACTTTACTCTTAAGCGTTATTCATTTATTAGTGTCCACGCTGTATACCATTCAAGATAAATTTCATCTGACATTTGCCGATTTGATTTTATGTGTTCTGACTCAATAAATTTAATTAAAGAAAAATCGTTAATAAAAAAATCCCCGTTTGTAGCACACTTTTTGAAAGACACTGTATACACCGTGATTCAGAAATGTCTCCCGATATTTTCAGGATGAATAGAACATCAAGAAATAAGGTCACCTTTTTATATAATATTTTTTCCAAAACTGAATAATAAGGGAGTTATAACCCCTGAAAGAGGGGTGGAAAATTTTGATTTCTGGCAATATCTTCTGGATCCTTTAACTTATCAAACTAATATTTTACACACAGATATAAGATACCTAACTGCGCATTAACAACATATTTGTCAGATCCTCTATCCCTTTTAAAGGGTAGTTTTGTAGGAGCAGCTTTCAGTATTTTATCCCTAACTTTTTATTTTTTACATACTTCGTCAAAAATTTGTGAAAGAAATATTCTTTAGATTATTTGGCACAAAAAAAGGTTGTCTTATTGCACTTCGATAAACTCAACTGTTTTGGAGTAATTGAGGTTTAAAAGTTCGTATGCCCCCATTACGTAATGTTAAAACCGTAAAATTTACCATCCGTTATTTTTCACTTTTCGAAAAAAAATTACATAAAAAGGTGACCTTATTTTTTGATGTTCTATGCACCCTGAAAATATCGAAAGACATTTCTGAATCACGGTGTGTGTTATACGTATTAAAACATATTTGCTTCAAAATAAACCGTATTTAACTAATTTAGTGGAAAGTCACTCGTGCTTTGCCTGTATACGTTTCAATTTATAAGACACCAAATTTATTTACATTACATTGACGTATCTGCGTACGTGTGTACATAACTAATCTAATTTATACTTTTCGTTTATAAATTGTGGCTACCGTTACAATTTCAATTAGCAAAATCAATCCGGCAAAAAATTCTGGTGTTTTACATTTAACGTTCACGTTTTTGTTTCAGGTTTTTGCATTCAAATTAATTGTTTTGCAATTTGCGTGATGCGTTATGAACGTGATGGAATTATTTCTGCCGATGGATATCATTTAAAACCAAACATTCTGGATCGTTAATCACATTTAAAAATGGAATTATTAATTTTTGTATTTATTGATCCTGTGGAAATGAAAAGCAATGATATCTTGGAGATTTTAATTTGGTTTGATGCACAGAGATTGTTAACGTAGTAATTACGGTGTAATGCGGTAAAATAAATCAACAGAAAAATAAAGGAAACAGAATAAAACTCATCTTCCCATTAATATCGTCTTCGAGGAAGACTCCCCGTAATGTTACAATTCTGGCTGACGTTTAAAAAATATTTTAACAAAAACTTAATTTAGATGATATATTACATTCTTTTTTTATCTAATTACATGTAAATGAGTGCTATTTTCCATTATCTCCCTCTACATTCACTGAACGTGAAATATTGTTTTATTTGAGGCGGTGGGGGATGGAAAAAAATTAGACCGACGTTTAAGTGTTTGCGCTTCTCGACCCGGAAAATTATTTTTAAATATTGAATTTAATTTTCGTATTGTGGAAGTTTCAAATATATTTAATAATGAGATTGCCCGCGTTGGGTTTTCGTGAATTTCAAGGTAAAAAGACGAGAAGGATCGGAATAAAGAGTAATGTGACAAATTTCATCGGGTGTAAATGGGAATGCAAATGAGATGATTGATTGCGTTTATTTACACTTTAAAATAGTGTGACGTAAATGTATGTGTGTATGTGGATAATCAAGAAATGCGGACAAACGGTTGTCGAGAATAAGTACACATGCTTACATTTGTATTCTATCGTAGCAGCTAGCACAATGGGGGTATATCCCTTATCCATCTAACTGAATAGAGGAACATTACACTAATCAAAATAATACAACTCCACTTGACACCCCCGGGCACCCATTTGTATCACATGAATGATGAATTATACAAAGATAAGACAAAAATACGTGAGGGGAAACCGAATGCAAAGTTTCTTAAGCGTGAAAATGCGTTATGTGGACGACATGGAACAATGTGTTTTAAATTCATAGTTTGTATGTAGCACAATGGGCACGTGGTTCGAACAGGACGTCCGCCTTCTTAACAAATACAAATGGCATTTTCGAAATGTAATTGGACTTTCTATAGAAAAATCTTTCCAGGCCAACTCTCGTCATATAACATTATTAAATAAATCTTCAAATAACAACTAAAAACGTGGCGAGAATAAACACAAAATAGAAATTATATTTCAGGCGCCGAAATGCTGAGTAAAGGAAAACGGATTTGGACATGGCCTCTCTCTGTCCCTTTCGTATTACTAACACAAAAAATAAATATCAAACGCAATAACCATCCAAACAAGAATCTGACACATCAAAATTGATTTATTTGTATTTGTTTGAATTAAAAAAAAAAAAGGAAAACGTACGGTAGTTTATAAATATTTTTTCTTCCCTGCCACGGTATAAACGTGTGTGACATATAGGTCTAGCAGAAATTAGGGTTGTTGCCACCTTTCCGATTTCGTAAAAAATGACGTTAGGGTTAGGGAATGACTAAGAAAAAGTGAGGTGCCCTATAGAACTGACGTTAAGTATAGAAAAAATACGGAAGCCCGTATGCAGAGAAACAGCTTCCGAAAAATTCGCGAAGATATATGATTAAAAGGTTTCCGCACACGGCGAAAGCTCGACCTAGAGAGCCGCAACAATTTGTAATTAAATAGCGAAACGCGCTTAATTTTCTTAAATGAACAGAAAAATTAATTAAAACTTTTAACGAAGCATTGTGCACATGAAAGAATGATTAGCTTTATTGCACGGAAAATTTATTTTTCGAATGAAAGTCATAACGCTAACTGCCAAACACTTCTGAATTATTATAGAAAAATAAACGTACACAAAAATGGTGGAGGCGCCTGCATACACTTAACACAATACTTATTTATACTATAACTTCTTCCATTATAACGAAAAGCTATTGGTGTGTTATAAATGAACTTTCGCGTCGTCCACAAATTACCTTCTTTTAATAACGAAACTTCCTTCATTGCAGCCAGCTTTAAATAAGTTAAAAAGGCTGCTCATGACTTTCATTTACATTTCACACACCGCAGATCTACCGACGGTGCTATTAAAAATGTCGTCCTTCATTGAATTAACTCCTCTATCAAATTAGGGAGATTTGAGTTACACATTGATTATACTATTACTAACCCGGATGGGAAATTTCGTGACAAACTAACTAGAACTGTCAAACTCCTAACTATTAAATTAAATTATGTTTTGTTTCATGGAAGTCACACATCCATACTTAATTGGATCAGGCGTAATATTAAACATTGTTTGATTTCACCGAGTGTCTAACCGAACCAATTAACATCAGACTCAATTAATTATATTTTTTTCTCCTCTCATTTCTAAGCCACTACGTGATTGCAAAATTTTTTATCTATATGCATATTTTTCCATCAGTATATTTTCTTTGTTAATATCACAGACTTATTGTTTTCATGTACATGTATAATAAACAGCATGTTTAAAATTATATCGCAATAAAAACGAACTTATTAATAAATATACATAGAAATAATCTGCATGTAAAGTGAAATCCTCCGAATACAAACTACAAAATATGTTACGTGGTAACTCTACTTCATTAACTGTAAGTTTTCGAATATAAAAATATAAATCAGAAAGGGCGAAAACACATTTTTAACTTCAAATAAACTTGAAGTCGCTCACAGAATATCACCAGGTCAACCAACGCATAGAACTGTAATATACAGATTGAAATCTTTCAGCGATGATAGTGATTTCATGAAGAGCAACAAGAAGCGTGCAACGCACATTCCTTACCTAATATTGGGCGCAATGTAGTGGGGATTAGCAAACACTAAAAGAACTAAAACTAAAACAAAATATTTTATTACATTTATGAGTGTCAAACATAAATACGATCAAAAAATGAAAACTGCAAAAAGGAAAAAAAAAACCATTTACTATTGTTTAAGTTTAGTTTCGTGTGATATATTTGTATACAGATTATTAGTAAATAATAAAAGACGTGAATGTGTTGGCTTGTGTAAAAAAAGTGTCTGAGAAGTAAATGTACCCTCCAACACACATGAGTTTCGAGTCGTTTGTACACCTAAACATGAAAAAAGAAACTTTTTACTACGCGTAACACCAAGATAAAAGTTTCTTGAACTGTCGAAAAGAATATTTCAAGTATTAACAGGTTCCTGGGGCAACTGGAAAGTTTATTTAATAATCTTGTATTTGGGGCGAGGATTTCGCGACGCACTCTTGTATATAAAAAAAAATACAATTCATAGATACAAGTGACTGTTGCGTCTATATGACCCGCTCGATGTGGCAACAATAAATACATAAGTTTTCGTGCTTCCGAAACCGTGGCGAAAACAAAGTTAGGAAACAAATTTTGGATCGACTGTTTCAGAAAAGAAAAAGTAATCTTAACGGGCAAGAGCATAACAGATAAAACTAAAGTTTATTATACATCGGAGAACCGGATTTTTTTATTTTTTTTTATACAGGCTGATTCAAAAATTGCCTACGCCAAAACTTTCCAGTTTTCGTTACTCTAGATGATTAAGAGAGCATCAGATTTTTTTTTTTAATTTCAAAATTTTACAAGATATAAGAAGTAGAAATTTTATTTCAACATCTTAGAATTCACAAAAAAGAAACTTTGGATTATGAACTTCCACCTAAAGTTCATTGCATTTATTATTTCTTCCATACAAAACTGAAAAAGAAACTCATTTAATTATGAACTTAAATAAAAATTGCTCATAGCATAAATTGCTTTTAACAATTTCTTCCCGTTCACTATTTCACAAAGTATTAGAGAGCTTAGGTGCCACTTTTGAATCACCCGGTATTTATTATATTACATTCTTTGATGTGATGGCGATTGTCTTTTAAAAAAGAAAGGAAATCTCGTGTAAACAACTGTCTTCAAAATTCAATTAGCTTTATCTTTTATCCATTGAAGGGAACTCGGCTTTGCAAGGTAGCTCAACCGAATTCAGGCTCTACCAAATTAATGAATTATTAACAAGTTATCTGATAATGAATTTCAGGAAAGGAAACACCAAACGTACATAACCGTAAAATATTTTCTAGACATAAGATTCAGACACCTTCCTGAATAGGTGTAAAATAATACCACCGACGCTTATTGTCGTAAATTAAGACTTTACTACCTTCTTAATGTGCGGTGGTGAAAATTATGGGGGTAACATGGAATAGTTACAATATTTTCACCAAGCAGCTTTTGTCTATTGATTTTCACCCAAATACCCAACAGCTAATTATTTATTAAGTATATGAGAGGAATAAAACGCCAGGATCTTTTTTAATACGCATAATTTCAGGAAGGAAAATGAAAAATAAATAAACTTTTAATAACATTCAAACGGCTTAATACAAATCCACAGTTTCTATCCCTATTTACAAATGGTAGAATATGGCGATGGCTTGCTTAAATAAAAAGCTTCCGAAGCAGAACTCTTCGTAATAAAGCGTAAAATTTTGAGGAAAGATAATTCCGGCGGCAAACGAATTTTTATTTGCCCTAAAATAATACAATTAATTGACTCGTTTCGGGACTTCCCCCACGTTCCTTTCGAATTGTTTTCCGCTTTCGCTATTACTTCGCAAAGCAAATATTGAAATTTTACACTCTACCGGCGTACATTTCCTCAAGAAATAAATGTTGTGAAAATACTCATGCATTGTACGGAAAACAAATGGGATACTACACGAAAACGCGTTGTTTTCATGCAAACCATTTTAACTTGCCGGAGAACGAAATGATATATAATTGGAATAAAATTGTAGTCACTGGGCAACAACTTTTTACGATTTAAAAGCCGACAAGATAAATTATTCCTAACAAAATTGCGTGCTTTTCTTGTATCTCCTCACGTAAGCGAATTGCACTCACTTTACTTCAACCTCAAAATAAAAAGCAACTTTAAATATCTACCATACATCAATCAATTTGGATTGCTATCATTAGAAAAGGTTAAGACATACAGTAACTAATGATTGATTTATTTAGGTAAGTACACCCATTAACTATCTAATTCACAATAGAGTCACGGTTATCTAGATAATAACCATAATTGACAATTATTGCCGCTATTATTAGGTATTATTAAGCATCATCAATAAATCTATAGCGTAGATTATTTCATCATTATTGTTATAACCAATGTTACCGTGCTGCTCTTCCCCAAATTCCATTTTACACTATACAGTGTGTGCTCAGATTTTCTTAACCTACGGAATTTCTTTCTATTTATTTATTTTTTCAAACAAATTTTACTTGTTTTAAAACTTCTATATTAGAAAAATCAAAACTGTAAGCAACCCGGATATTAATTTTAATTACGTAGGTATTTTTACAAATTTCATACGTTAAACAAATCAGAGCACGCACTGTATAAAACGTGAATCAAATCACGAAATTCCAAAAAAAATTAATGGAAAGAACTTATTAGAATTGTTCATGCTCTAAAAGCTTTGGGCTGGATTAGGTAGGTAAGTTAGGAGAAAATACACATACGAAATGTCAATTACCACATGAATGATGACTCGGATTATTGACATAAAACGCCGTCCACCAATTATAATCAATTTTTTTAGTGCCACGTCTTATTAAGTACGAAAGCAAAAAAAATTGGTGTTAAGGATATTTATGCGATACGCAATTAAAAAATAAAGCCACTTCATTAATAAAGGTACAATCAATCGATTTCAAAATTAAACAACGCAAAAATATCAAGCCGGAAGTTATTAATCATCCCTCGGGGAAAAAATTTATAATAAAGCCATTACGTTGAAGGTATAAACTAATCCATTTATTTTCTTGTACACTCGCGAATTTCAGGACAACAGAAACTCGACGTTTCATGCTTTGCAGTATAATATAAATGTACGAGCGTCACACAATGTAAATTGCTGAAAAGTATGCACAGCTACGATTATTTTGCTCTTTCAGGGTGGGTGAGGACGGTCTCTGGAACGTCATTGACGGAATTTTGACTCCAAACAACACGACAAATTTTCAAGTTACCGGTCTACACCCATATACAGTCTACAGCTTTAGAGTGGTTGGTATCAACGAAATGGGGCCAAGCCAACCAAGCAAGGAATCATATTACATGGTTACATTACGCGAAGGTAAGACTTAATTACTTCGTATTTCATCAAAATAAATAACGTTTACTCATTAATTCAATAACAAAACAGATTTCATTTATTATTCTATTCAAAACAGAAAGCTTTTATATTTCACATTTTCCACATTCCTTAATCATTTACCTTGCAATTATGATACCAAAGTTAAGATGTCTAAAAGCACTCGACATGAGGTATGATACTTATTTTATACGAATCGCGCTGAATTGGCACATTCCGTAGTCGGTGCTATGACATATTGCAATCAATACTCTCTAGATATTAAAAACTAGAAAAAAATAGGTAGTAAACTCGTTTCATAAAAGGCATTAGAACATTTGTTCCACTCGCTACGCTCGTCGTGCTCCAAACGAACTCATGCTACAAAAAATTTTCTTCACGACCATTAATGAATGTAATCATTCCGAAATCATTTTTAATAATGGAATGCAAAAATTCTCAATCTTGAGATAGAATATTTATCCTGAAACACTTCCTTTTTATGTATTTTGCATGTGTTTTCATTCTATAACAAGTTACAGAATATTATTCTTCATTACCATGAATTTCAAAACTGTCAGTGTCAGTTGTAAATGCGGTGACCTAGTTGTTTTGAAACAAATTAATATAAATATTTAATATAATTGTTTCAATAAATAACTTGTTTTGTTCAAATTTAATTGTTTTTAATTTATACATTCTGGTCGTGGAGAAAATACAGTCTGTTACTCGGTTTAGAATGAAAATTCGATCTACTCGCGGTTCATTCTAACCTTGTTAGAGAATATACTATTATATTCAAGTAGATACCTACTAATATTAATTTTAATAATTTAATATATGTATATAGCTTTCAATGTTGTGATACGAAATACTGTTGCTTGGTGACATAAATGTTATTTCCTCCTTCCTGGTCAGCATAATATTTCCGGTTTGAGCTTTATTACGAATAAACGTTTAAAGTCCCACGCTTTTTTTGATTTTCCGCAAAGTCGCCTTCATTATCCAAGACGTGAATTGATGACTGTGGAAATTACTGTATCTAAGCCCGAGGAAAAACATCGACTTCGGAACATCTTTCAGAGTTGGAAGTCGTCGGAAACCAACATGATCGCGCGATGGCGTTTTTAATCCACGTAATAAATCGCAATGAACTTAACTTCCTTTCTTGTTATAAAAAAAAGTGATAGTGATTATATAGTTTGTTAGAGATAATTAGTTTAAGCTGAAATATTATGCATAACAAGAAGGAGGGAGGAGACTTCAATGATGGATCAGAAATCGAACTCGATTTTAGTAATTTTGAGGGTGTACAAAATAATTGATTGATAAGGATGAGTGTAATTGTGAAGAATGATTTGGAAATAAAAATAATGAAAGTAAGGTCCGCGGCGAGGGTAGTAAATGTGTACGTAACGTAAACGTATAAAAAGGTCGTTTAAAAAAAGAAACACGACCAAGATTTTATTACAGCATTTCTCTGGCTTTAACAGCATTACATGTATTAAAGAGACTTAGAAAAAATGTCGTCGTAAAATGTTGACTGCGTCAGTTATTCTTGAACTTACATCGACAACTTTTTTACGGCGCTCCGTAACATTGTGAGGAACGAAAGAGGTGCGATAACGTCATCCGAATGCAAAAACTGGCCGTATATTGGGGGAAACTTTATTTTAGTTTGGTGGGTAACAAAGTTTAGGCTTGTCTAGGAGACCCGATCTAAGTGATCAGATTAGATTAAAGCCGTGTCGAAATGCGCCTTTGAAGAAATCCTTTTGAGCGCGTGCGGGTGTAATAGTATCAAATGTGAGGTTTTCTAAACCATCAAATGATAAAGTGAAGTCTTTGTGTGAAGATTTCGTCTATCCGTCGTAGGTGTACGTTTGATGTGTATCATTGTGGCCCGCGGCCTAACCATGTATTGCACCCCAGTGGCTTTGGAATCGATGCAATTAGAATCCCGTATCCGGTGGTGCGCTACTATCATTATTCCATTGTGAACACCGCATCGTTCTGCTGCACTGCCGTACCGTAACACTGTATTAGAGTCGTGCTAAATATTTCCCGATTGATCTAATTTTAAACAACACCCTCTTTTTACTACGTAAACCATTTAGTTGCAATTGATTTAGTTCATGGACTACTGGATCTTTAATTTCCTGATAGTCAGTTGAATTTCACCCCATCGATTTTATTTAAATGTCGAGCCAAATTGTTACAGTTCGATTAGCGCCGCTCCACTTTGACAACGAGGATAACGAAACAGTCACGTACCTACTCCAACTACACAGACAATTCAAGAAGCTTGTTTACCGCTCACCTTATTTTCTTATCAGATTAACACGTCAGTAGTTGAATTTGCTCATGCAGATTAGTTAAACATTTAAGCACACCCTATGTTTACATTAAACGTTGCATATGTGTCCCTCGACGCTATTTCTAGCCGCAGGCACAGGCAAAAGGAGAATTTACTTAAGCGACCAGACGTTCGTAGATCTTAGGAACGCGACCAACTCCTTCACCCCACACATAAACACCCGTGTACCTTAAAAATGTCGTCGATTAATTCGCATTATCTTCTAAATTGTTTTATTGAAGTGAAATGAAAAGAAGCTCCACTTGTGTCGGTAAAACATCAATCTATAATAAATATTATCGATCTGTTCGCAGTACGACTTGAAAATTTCTTCTGTTACAGCCCCCACGGGAAAACCGACCATTACGACCGCTCACAATACTTCGGCAACTGCGATACATGTTAGCTGGCGACCTCCACACCCGGATACCATCCACGGGGAGTTTCTGGGATATCGCATATCGTACAGGCCGCGCGATCGAGGAGCAGAAGGGGTCAAAGAGATCTACATCCGAGATCCATCCGTGGAGGTAACGCGATTAACAAAATGAATAAGCGAAAGAAATTGGCCACGTTATTTGTGCGGAAGTTTAGGCGCAGAAAGCAATTTTCGACTCGGGGGAAATCACAGAAACTCGGCAAAGCCTGTTAATCCAATGACTTGTCCATTAATAGACCGTAGCGTAGCTAGCCACCGGTTCTAGTTTTCATTCTAACCGCCCCAATTCTTTTCCACCATTCACCGATAATACACACGAAAATTGCTTAATGCAAATTAATTACGAAAGGGGATATATTTTTCAAACAAATTTACGGCTGACCTTTCTAAATACATTAGAAAGCTTTAAAATACTGCCTCACTTCCGATATACCAGTAATAAATGGCCAGGCTAACATGATATATTGTTCTGTCTTTACTCGTTTTATACACACAGAGCCTACTATAAATGAATTACCGTTTCATTTGTAAACGCACAGATCCCTCGTCAATTTCCAAACTTACTTACTTGCTACGAAACACCACGCCAGATTTTAATTAAAATAACTCTCGGCCATTTTCTTTCTTGTTTCGTTAAAAATAAAACGGGCGATTTTACGGCGGGCGATGATGAAGTAATCGTAACTCGTCGTAGCGTTTTGTGGATTACTCAAGCGGAAAGGGGAAAAAGTGGGTGAGTTTTTTGATCGAATTTCGTTAGTGTAAAAGTCCGACACATTAAATTGTAGTAAATCCTGAACTAGAACCGCAGAGTGTGACACATCCAGTCGCGGATATCGTATCGCAACGTGCTGATTTAATGTGTGGTGATGGCCCGCCCGTTGCAAGCGGACCAAAGCGCAGTTAACTAACTAGTCAAGCTATGCCATCAAGAGCAGTAAAGTAGTAATAGGGGCGGTCTCATTCGTTACAATTTACGAACATGAATTAGTGAAACTACGGTTCACGAAACCGCCAGTTCCTAAAGGGGAGCTTAAGCATCACATAATGGCACACGTGTTGGCCGAGTCCGGGTCATCACTCGGGATTACTTTACTGATTTGTCGTTTCTCTTCCAGAGCCATACGATACAGAACTTGGAGACTTACACGCAATATCTTGTATCGCTGCAGGTGTTCAACCCTGAAGGTCCAGGACCAAGTACTACTGTGCTCGTAATGACGGACGAGGGCGGTGAGTATTCCATTTCCTGTTATGCAAGATCCAAATCCCTTGAGTAACGAACGAAGCTTCCGGACGACTATGCTCTCATAAACAATCTCGGGATTCATATGTCGTGCTTATTCAGCTTGAGATTGTGTAATCCGCTGCAGAGACTAAACCGAGTCCATGTCGTCTGCAGGATTCCGGACACTACATCCTTTAGTTTCACGCCACACTACCGGACCTAAACCTCAAAAATTTACTAATCCTAAACCAAGAAAATTCAGCACGCCTATAAAGAATTCAATTCAATTCAATTGAACCAAAAAAAAGGTACCTTTTCGACAAACCATCACAACCTCACCTGCTGGATTATGAACTTCTTCTTTTCTAATTTCCCATCTCTACATACAACAACAATGTATGTATTGTAAATCCCTAAGTAACGAACACTACATCAAAAATGCAATTTTATTATCCTCTGCACCTCGGTGAAAGCAATTCTGTGTTAAAGTGTTTGAGTCGAACGCTTAAAGTTGTAAATGATACCATCAAAGTCTGCAAATAGGAGACACGTTAATAGCGGGCAAAGTTCAAGAAAATCAAGTTAACCGTCCGACGGAAAAACAGGCGACGTGTTGAAGATATAATATCCGGAATATAGTTGTCGCAGAATGCATTTAATATCCTTCCTCCTGTTGTTGGGTGTTTTCATTTTAAAACGTAACTGGGACACCGGTTTGTCTGACTGACGCGACCATAAGAGTGTTACGTGTTGGCTTAAATAAAAATTACTCGCTGGCTTCTCACCAGCATATTTTGCCTATTGGAGGGTTTTTATTGATTTCTCCGGATGCAGTTTTAAATTCTTTTGGTGGTCCAGTTGAAATGTGTCGCGTGGTGTTTTCGACTAAGTATTTGCAGACGTAGTTGGGGATATATTCTGGAAATAACTTTTCAGTAAAGGAAGGCAATGTGCATCCTAAAGCTCTGAAAACCTTAGCCGGCCAACGACAGACACGCTTACATGTGCTTAGCAAACTCAGCTATAGTATGAATCAATACCGCAAGTAAGCATTCACTCCGCCGAGCATCATTGAGGCGCTGTGAGCGGTCGCGTCTCTTTCTATTCTATTCTCATAATTTAGTAAATGAATCAGCCATTTATTATCACTCGCGGTTATCTACCGCACAGATCTAAGATATCGCTATATTTATTTTACAAATTAATAATTTTCTGCTACGAAAACTCCCCGAAGTAAGATTTTCAATTTATTTGGCAATTATTTTCCGTACAAAGTTCGACCTTACTTTTCATTTTCCGCGTTTCAGGACACCATAACAAATTCGCTCCTTTAACACATACTTTACCCAAGAAACTCTTAATAGGGTTGGTTCTAAATTATGCATGCCCCATGCGTTGAAAACATTATGCCCCGAAAAACAAAGCTCGTGTTTACAAATAGACCTATTACACAGGGAAAAAAATTGTTTCTGTTTTCCACACTTTCCAGCCATTGTTTCACAAAACAACCGACAGACAAACAACAAAAAAATTAATCGAACATTCACGATCACGATTATAATCGTACTAGAATGTATCCACATAGGCATGCATGTACAGTCGCTATCATCACTCCTGCAAGCTAATCGCTTGTATTCACAACCGTCAGCAAATAAAACAAACAACTATCCATTTATACAGACACCTGACTTTCAGATTAGCCATATCGAGTAACAAAGGCTCCACGACTCGTAATACATTGAAAAGAAAAAGTACTATTCTTTTAAATCAAAGAAGACCACATGGTCTACTACTCACTGATCAGGCTGTAATCGACGTGGTCGCCTTCCCATTCTATACCCATCTCTTTGAACTATTCTTTGTTGCTCTTTAAGAAATCGCTACCGACTAAAATGAAACGCCCCAAACGCTCTACATCTTCTTTGAATTGGCAATAAAGATTCCGACCGGTCTCGATCGATCTCGATCTACATGATCACGACTGTCCAAGGTGTCCCGTTTTCGATGGTATTCTTTTTTCATTAATCATGGAAACAGAAAAGAACTGAGCACGCAAAATTTGGTCAATCGAATTTTTATGCCAATTTGATTAAAGCAAAAATTTGCTATTTCTCTTACTGTTTTCGTGGTACAGTCGAAATACGATTGAAATTCAAAAAGTATTCTTTTAAATCAAGGAAGATCTCATGGTCTACCACTCACTCACTGATCTGCCTTCCCATTCTATACCCATCTCTTTGAACTATACTTTGTTGCTCTTTAAGAAACCGCTACCGACTAAAATGAATCACCCCAGATGCTGTACATCTTCTTTGAATTGGCAATAAAGATTCCGACCGGTCTCGATCGATCTCGATCTACATGATCACGACTGTCCAAGGTGTCCCATTTTCAATGGTATTGTTTTTCCATTAATCATGGAAACAGAAAAGAACTGAGCACGCAGGATTGGGTCAATCGATTTTTATGCCAATTTGAATGGTTAAAACAAATATTTGCTATTTGTCTTACTGTTTTCGTGGTACAGTCGAAATACGATTGAAATTCAAAAAGTATTCTTTTAAATCAAGGAAGATCGCATGGTCTATTACTCACTCACTGATCTGCCTTCCCACTCTATACCCATCTCTTTGAACTATTCTTTGTTGCTCGTTAAGAAACCGCTACCGACTAAAATGAAACGCCCCAAACGCTCTACATCTTCTTTGAATTGGCAATAAAGATTCCGACCGGTCTCGATCGATCTCGATCTACATGATCACGACTGTACAAGGTGCCCCATTTTCAATGGTATAGTTTTTCCATTAATCATGGAAACAGAAAAGAACTGAGCACGCAGGATTGGGTCAATCGATTTTTATGCCAATTTGAATGGTTAAAACAAATATTTGCTATTTGTCTTACTGTTTTCGTGGTACAGTCGAAATACGATTGAAATTCAAAAAGTATTCTTTTAAATCAAAGAAGATCGCATGGTCTACTACTCACTCACTGATCTGCCTTCCCACTCTATACCCATCTCTTTGAACTATTCTTTGGTGCTCTTTAAGAAACCGCTACCGACTAAAATGAATCACCCCAGATGCTCTACATCTTCTTTGAATTGGCAATAAAGATTCCGACCGGTCTCGATCGATCTCGATCTACATGATCACGACTGTCCAAGGTGTCCCATTTTCAATAGTATTGTTTTTCCATTAATCATGGAAACAGAAAAGAACTGAGCACGCAGGATTGGGTCAATCGATTTTTATGCCAATTTGAATGGTTAAAACAAATATTTGCTATTTGTCTTACTGTTTTCGTGGTACAGTCGAAATACGATTGAAATTCAAAAAGTATTCTTTTAAATCAAGGAAGATCGCATGGTCTACTACTCACTCACTGATCTGCCTTCCCACTCTATACCCATCTCTTTGAACTATTCTTTGGTGCTCGTTAAGAAACCGCTACCGATTAAAATGAAACACCCCAAACGGTCTACTTCCCCCTTTGAATTGGCAATAAAGGTCTCGATCGGTCTCGATCTACATGATTTTTCAGCTGTCCAGGGTGTCCCATTCTCGATGGTATTCTACAGGTATCTCCGTTAATAATGAAAATAGAAAAGAAACTGAGCACGCAGTATTGGGTCAGTCAATTTTTTATGCCAATTTGAATGGTTAAAACAAATATTTGCTATATCTCTTGCTATTTTCATGGTACAGTTGAAATACGAAACTCAAAAGCAAATAACTTTCTTCTTTTTAAAAATAACGAGTGTCTAAATAAAAAACTGGACGAGCAGGTTTTGGAAAAATTCACAAACAAGGTCTGTGCGTCTTAGATAATTCCGTACTTTTAGCAAAGACATAAACCCCCATATCGTAATTTGTTAAATGTTATTTCATTGTCAAGCTAAATGTAAACAGAATTTTAAAATAGGCTTCCAAAAATTTGTCATTTATAAAAAATAATTAAGAAAAAGTAACGGAAAACGTGATTATTCAACAGCAAATTTTGACGTTACATCTGACAGATTTGCAGTTGAACTTAGAAGCGACGTGCATGCACCGAACAAATTCTCGGTCATAGTCTACTTGACCACATATTTATTTAGACACTCGTTACAAGGAAAGCAAAATATGATTTGATTTTGACATTTTTTATTCAACTTTTAACATAGATTATGGTTTCCTAATTAAACCCCATAAGATTTTCATAACCGAGATTTGAACCCAACTTCTTCTGTCGTAATTAATTACTTTGACATCATTAAAAGAGTGTTTTTAGCTCGTCAAAAATATACTATAGTTTGTTGATACTATTTTTTAAAAGTGACCGAATTACAGTCAAGAAATCTGCTGTTTATTATTTCAAATAAAATTTGATAGGCCGTGATTTATACAGGGTGAATTAATTCGTAACTGTTCAAACACAGATTTTTGTATTACTTGTTTAGTTGATTGATTTGACAAATTATTTTTTTAGACTACAAATAAAATTAACAAATTTCAACTTAAAAAATCTACAACGAGGAAAACTGATGTTGCATGCAAATGTTCTGAGTTTTATTGAATTCAATCCATCCAAGCGTATCTATCAGAGCAATGTAAAACAGACGTTAGTCTTTTAAAGCCAAGAGCCTAAAAAATTCTACAAAATATAAACTAATAACAATGGGTTGTCCATGACGTCAGTAACTGTTAAAAAAAAGATTTTAACGAATGTAATCCTAAAAAGTTCATGTTCATGCCCTTGCATCCAGCTAATTTCCAAAGAAAGATTAGATTTTCACACGAAAATGAAATACCCTGTATATATCATCAATTAAATTTTCCGAAATTATATTACGTTAACAAATACTTAAAATTAGTAGAAGATTCAGTTTTGAAAATGACTTTAGTAGCGTATTAGGCCTCGTTCGCACTAGCGTTTTCTAACATGATCAGGCGTTCGCTTTTTCTAACTTTTTGAATAGGACATGTCAGATTTAATATTTGTGTTCACACTGCAACGGCTGTCGCAAATGTTTCAAATACTCAGGTGTGAACGCATGTGTTTAAACTAATAAGTTCTATTCATCACGTTAGACAAAACGAGCGTTTGTGTTTTAGAAAACTCTCGTGCGAACGCCGCCTTAAAATCAATTAAAATGAGATCAACGTTCGCTTTGTAAACCGAACTAAACTCAGAAAAAAAAATTGAAAAAGTCTTCACAATTTATTAATCGAATCATCCTTGAATTTTCTTCCTTAATTGAAATAATGATTATTTGTTAATAACTTTAACTAAGTTTGAGAAAGAAAGTTTTGTGTCTCTGAGTCAGTTTTAATAAATTAACTTCATTAATTATATTTCCGAGCAAATTTGCGCCCTTAACTTTTTGCCTTTTCTTTTGCAGCACGTAATAAATTCGAAAAAAAAAAAAAAAAGAAAAGCGAACGCTTTCGGTAGTCACGTACTTCCGCTTCTTATCTATCTAAATAAGTTCATAATTCAAAAGTGTTCTGTTCGTTATGCATAAGTAGTTAAAGCGACGTAATATGAAGTCATTAAAACGTTTTCGTACTGCTACTCTCGTTTAGATGAAGCGAAACGCTATATTTTAAATTATAAGCAAGCGAACATTAAACTACACATTTGCCTTTTAATTATTCAAAACACGAAAATCTTTAAAAGGTTAGAGCGAATTAATTTCATCAATTGCACATTATACGTAAGTACCTACTTTTAAAATCCTGGAATAATTTAATTAATCTAAATATTTAAGACATTTCTAACTAATTTATTGCGTTTTAAATTACAGGGTTTTCATAATTGATAGTACTTCACGTGACTAATGATAAGTTCCGCCTGATAGTTAAGCAGCCAACAATACATTATTAAATGTGCATTCCTGAGTTTTATTTAACTGTATTGGTAAGTCGTAGATCACGTGGGATGCAGGATTAAATGAAGGCAGGATATAACACTAACTAAATTACGTACTTATTTGATGTTGTGTTGCAAACCAAGTTATACTCTACCTGTCTTGTTTTGGCATATTTAATTATGCCAGGATTATTTAACAGGATTCAGGATGAAACTTGGCCGTCCTTAGTAATTTTAAACGAGGCTTCCAAATTCTGCAAATGGTTGCCCTTTGGGAGAATTCAGGAAGAGCAACTTCTAAACTGAGATGGAAATCAAATCCTGAGATAACTCTCAGTGTTTTACAATTAAAATTTATGCATTAAAGTCGAGCTTATACGCTCTACAAATTTGTTGCAAACTTCATCTAATCATTAATGCCCACACCTATTGCTGTAAAAGCCCTTTGTTTAATTAATGAAAGACAAACTAAACAACTTCAAATAGCAAACATAATTAACAAAACAAAATAAACTATGAATTTACATAGTGTATGTATGTGCCGCAGGGTGTTAAAAAAAATTATTATATTGCCTCGCTTAAACGACCCCCGTCTCTTATTAAAGCGTATTCAAAGTAAAGAGATTTTCAGCATTTGATGTTCAAGACGTACTCCGGCAAGTAGAATTAGATAAAGGAAACGAGCGAAACAAACTTTGCAAGATACCGCCGGAATTGAATTGATATAGGCAACGAAAAATAAATTCTTTACAGATTAACGCGACGAAGAGGAGCGAAAAATGATTACGGTTACAATTTACGCAATCGTGTCTGCTTTCCTTATTTTCCAAATCCACTTTTACCTTTTTATCTCTTCCACCTTACAACAGACAACTTTACCACGTTTAAAATCTAAATTAATTACTTTAGTACTTTATTATATTCTTCACTTTATTCTAATCGTACAGTATTAAAAAAAAATAACTTCACTTGCACATAATTTAAATCGATTTTAACCTTGTAATTTCTACAGGATCTTCATAATTGATTGTATTCCACGTGACCAATTTCTGTCTGATAGTTAAATAAGTAGCCAACTATTAGCACGGCCAGCTGAGATGATATGTCATGTACGGCCAGTCCAAATAACATTAAGAAATATTTTTGGGAAAAATGCTGAAATATGTCGTGTACGGCCAGTCCAAAGAACATTAAAAAATATTTTTGAAAAAAATGAATCAATTACTGTCATCTTGAAATTTTTTGTTATGAGAAATGTCAATTCGTCTTGATATTTAAGTTGTCAAAATAAGCGTCGGTGTCTTAGCCATTGCAGCACTTAATTAAGGAGGACGTTAGTTGGCACACTCCATCGCTTGCTTTACTAGAACACATTTTTAGGTGAATTGGACTGGCCATATATGACATTTCAATTCAACTGGCCGTGCTATTAGGTAATGGCTTTGACACGTCGCAGGTCATGTGAGATTCAGGATTAAATGAAGACCCGATAGACAAAAATTGGACTAAAATAATAAAGAAGACTGTGGTTTAAGAGATAATTGAAATTAACCTCCGCCCACAATAATTTCTATATTTGTCAAAACAAAACAAAAGAAAGGATGAAACAAAAGAGGAAAGTAATGAACGAGAAACAAAAGGATATCGACGATTTGGGGACTTAATCTTAATGTTTTTTATTTTCAAAAAAAAATTCCTTGGTTTTAATTTTGCTTCGGTTGGGGTTGATCTTTAAACAGATTGGTCCTAATTTTCTTGATTTTTTAAAAGTTTTTTTTTGTTGGGTTGAGCTGTGATGGCCTTGAGATTACTTTTAGGCTTATTTTTTGACAAAAAATACGCAGGACATAACGAACTAGAAACAAAGGAATATCGACGATTTGGGGTCTTAATCCTAATATTTGTTTATTAAAAAAAAAACTTTGGTTTTAATTTTGCTTCGGTAGAGATTGACCTTGAAGCAAGTTGGTCCTTTTCGTTGATTTTTTAAAAAAAACTGTTCTTAGTTGTGTTGGACTGTGTTGACTTCTAGATAAGTCGGGCTTAATTCTTGATAAAAAGTTAACGGAAAAATCTAGAAGACTGAAACAAAAAATATCGAAATACGCAGGACATAACAAACAAAAAACAAAAGAATATATCTACGATTTGGGGTCTTAATCCTAATATTTTTTACTAAAATAGTAAAGGAGACTGTGGTTTAAGAGATAATTGAAATTAACCTCCACCCACAATAATTTTTATATCCGTAGATACGTATTTCGACAGCTAAGCTGCCATCTTTAGTACGCTACCAACTTAAAAGCACTAAAAAGATCTAAAAACAACCAAATCATCCTAATAAAATTAAAAAAAAATTGAAAACTAACAACAATCTAATCATCCAAAAAGATATATATGTCTAAATGTAAGTAAACATAAAATAATATGTAAAGATCTAAAATTAACCGTCAGAAAAACCTTACAAATAAGTTCTAACTAAACAACTCGGAAATCCGGAAATAAATAGTCAAAAAACCCGAAAAAAGTCCTTATTCTAACGAATAAATAAGTATGAATTCCCTATTATTTGATACCTAAAAACCCTGAAAATAAACTGTATATGTTATGTATAAATCGAAAAAAAAAATATATGTAAACACCTAAAATTAGTCGTCAGAAAAGCCTTACAAATAAGAGCTAACCAAACAACACAGAAATACGGAAATAAATAGTCCAAAGAAAGACCCGAAAAAACTTCTTATTCTAACGAATAAATAAGTATATAATTCCCTGTTATTTGATACCTAAAAATCCTAAAAATAAAATAAAATATATATATTATGTATAAATCGTCAAAAAACAACCTACAGATGAGAGCAAATCACACCCCATAAGTTAAGAGCATTTTAGGATCTTTTTAGTGCTTTTAAGTTGGTGGCGTACTGAAGATGGCAGCTTAGCTGCCGAAATACGTATCTACGGATATAAAAATTATTGTGGGCGGAGATTAATTTCAATTATAGAAAAAAATTGAATGAATAATTATTTAGATAATTCAAAAATTTTCTTTAATTCTTGAAAAATCATTTACACATTTAAAACCAAATAAATTATCAGCTTAATTAAAAAGTTTAAAGAAATTAACAATTATTATTAATAAACATTCTCTATATTTGTGTTTCATTTTTAATAGTCTATCAAATATCGATGTACTTAAATAAATACAGTAGGTTCAGAAATATTTGAATGTCAGGTGATTGTGACACACAGAAACCAAACCAAATTTTTACACCAAAAAAAATCGTACAAAATAACAAAATCGAATTAAAGTTGCAAATCACATCAACTGATTCCTCCTTATCCACAAGCGAAATTGCTTTCGCAATAGCAAAATTAATTCTCAAAAGGACTAGGACAAACTTTCAAACTTCACGGCAGAATAAGCAGCAACAAAGCAAGCGGCACGCCTTTGAACAAATAGTTGACGGAAACTTAGTAACATTTACAGGGAGGCTAGTGACGCGTAGAAATAGAAAATCACCATGACAAGTCACGTGTCTCTCAACTATTTTTTTAAAGCACTGTATTATAATTCACACGCAAGAATTTAATAATTAATTATAATCATCTTAATTAATTAATTTAAGCGTTTTTGATTTATTTTATTGAATTAAGAATCATATCTTAGCTAAATTCATAATGCTACGATTTCATTTCTTTTTTTTTTAATTCAATTCAGTTTCATTCGATCGGTTTATAATTTTCGAATAGATTTCGAATATTTTATTT
The DNA here is from genome assembly GCA_036172665.1 of Prosopocoilus inquinatus. Taxonomy (NCBI): domain Eukaryota; kingdom Metazoa; phylum Arthropoda; class Insecta; order Coleoptera; family Lucanidae; genus Prosopocoilus; species Prosopocoilus inquinatus. The sequence continues at coordinate 12,418,164 of CM069880.1, read as the reverse complement.
TTATTAAAAAAAAAGCAGGCAAAGCAGGCGTTCAATATTTAAAAAAAGTAAATACCCGTAGAATATAAATAAAATAAAAGAGCGGAAATTATTTTGGCAAATGTTTTTTTGGGTGTTTATTATTTATTCAGAAGTTGCGGTAATTGGCGCGTTTTTAAATAAACGTAAATCCCCGAACGCATGTTTTAATAATTGCAGCTAACGGAACTAAAAATATTTTTTAACCTCGGGGTGTTTGAACTATCGCTAAAATTGCGAAATTAATGCGGCAGCTGCCATCTGTGTGCTGTATTATGCATTTGATGGAAACGTTTTATTGAAAAGGTAGTAAATCTATTTCTGTCACGTTTTCTACCGAACATTAAGGCATTACTTTAATATTCTGCATTAATAATAGCGCCTCTTTGTAATTAATGGAATATTTTGTTTATTTCTGCGTGGGAAATTCGGCGAATATCCTAAAAACGAACCACTACTTAGTCGCCACGGCTCAAGATAAATTCCTGTAATTTTTCATTTGAAATTTCGATCTCATTTTCACTTTGGAAGAATAATGTGCCACTATAAATAATTAAAGGAAACTCCGTCAACGAACCTTGATAATACTGGCCAAAAATCAAATATATCTTCAAGCAACAGATTTTCAGTAATCTAAATGAAAATTCGAACGAATATTCAATTTAAGGGATTGTTTAAACAAATTTGTTTAATAACTGTGATATATTAGTTTCTAAAAACTAATTAGTTTTCATAAAGAAAAAATAATTAAAGTTTAAATGAAAAGAATGTTAATGCGTAATAGTTGTGTTCAAGCGGTCGAGCGAAAGCTCACTTGAACGGGACCTATATTACCGGTAAGGTAATATCAAAAATAAACTAAATTAAAATAAAACAGGCGTGCTAAATTTGGCTTAGAATGTTTAAACTGAATGAAAATACACGTACCAGCAAAAAAAAAATTATAATTTTTGAGCAATTATTTTTAGTTACAAAATGACATGAATAGGAATTTTTTGTTGCTACTAGGAAATGATCGTTTCCCTTCAAGTTGCATTCCGCATTGTGCACAACTGAAGAAGCACTTAGTCGTTAAATCGTGTGCATTTACTTCGTAAATATAGAGTAAGACATGCTTTATACGAAAAATAATCGTTCACTTACCCAGACCTAACGCCGAAGAAAATTACCGCTGGAAAATTCCAGGGTCTGAAAAACAGATGCTTAGTACACACGTATGCAAGTACCTAAACGTGCAAAGTACTTACTCACTTATAATTAGTCGTAGGACTTCAGTAAATGTTGTTATTAATTAAAGAAAAATCACTAGGACGCCACTTTGATTTCTCCACGGCCAACTACTATTTCGTGATTTCTTCACGGCCAACTACTATTTCGTAATCATAAAACAAAGACAATACTAACATCTAATATTAAATTACTAGAAGTACTCCTCATTTCTAATTCTATTTATCTGGAATCATCAGCCACCTAAAAAAGAAAACTGAATTTTCACTTAGGCATACTTTGGTTTAGAATAAAGCAAAACATCGAAAACTGTAAGGAAAAGTCACAGCTTTTTATTATTTATTACAACAAAATTATAAACACGTGGGGGCACATTTAAGACTTGACAAACGAAAAAGGCAACGCTGTTTTCAATAAGACTTAAAAATAACAGTTCAGGATATTTTCCATACAAAAAAATGAGGTGATGAGGTGATGAGCTTTTCATACAACAAAAGCCAAAACAAAAAATCACTATTACCACTTACTAACAGTAATATTTGCTTTAGCAATTGTTTTAATGTACAGTCGCGATCATCCTAATCAAGACGGCTGCAAGCTAACTGCGCTCTTATTGACTGTTGTAATAAGGGTTACAGAACTGTCAATCGGTCTCGATTAGCTTCATCGCGATTGTACTTACAGCTACAGGGGTTCGTTCACGAACTAAACAGAGCCCGATCTAGATAATATTCTTTCTCTCTCGTGTAAGTGATTTTGAACATTTTGCTTTTCATTTTAAACGCCCAAAGTGCGCTCCCATTACAGTTTTTTAACACAACCCAGTATATTTGATAGTAAGCCGTGTTTAAAAGGTTGTTTACTTTTCCAAATGACCCCTTCCTGACTTTAAAATAACATTGATCATAGACTCAGGTATTTTGTCGTAACGTATAGACATTTACATTTATCACCGAAGTGCTAATAAACGTTAAACTGTATGCGTTGGTAAAATAAAAATAAAACTCCAGTTTTACGAAAATTATCGGCTACTTAAACATAACTACACTTGAGCATTACCTGTTATTATTTGGTAATAAAAAGTGAAAATAAATTGTTTTAATGAACCGACGTCAACTACCTTGATGCAAAGTACATTTTAAGTTGCGTTTTCGATTCATTTGTACTAATTGCACTCCGAGTATTTGCATCTTGCTTTAAGCTCAATCAATAATAATAGATGAAAATAAAATGAAAAACAAGATATGCAAAATTGTTTATATGAGAAAGAAACAATATTACTCAAAGGACTGTTTACGAACACGTTCTAATAGCATTTTCCGCATTGAATGTATCTCCATCTCGTTTTATTACATAATGCTGGACGGAGATGGAAATACACTCAGTAGATGCTAGTGCAGCCAGTGGAAAACGCTATAAAAGTCTTGTTTCGTTATTATTTAACAGCTTCTTGACGAACTGACGTTTTGCTTTCATTTGACGCTTTCCCGACGAAGCCGTCAAGCGAAACGTTGATTGAATTGAATTTGCAGCATGTCCGTATTGTAAAATTTTAAAATAATTAAAATTCAATGAGCAAAAAACTAAATAGTTGATTTGAGGTATGTGTCGACCGACCAATTTCTGTCGTGGAAATTGACAAAATAAATTCCTAAATTAACAAAATAAATTCCTAATATTAGACATGGGTATTATATATTCAAATGTGCTTATTTCCCGAATAAAATAGATATATGTTTATTATTTGAATGCATTGAAATGTTCAATTAAATTAAATCGTGACGAATGCCTCTTCGCTTCTGCCAGAATTACAAAATTATAAAATGACGATAGTACTAACCAAACAAAATTATTAATGTGGAACGGCTTTTCCTTTTTTACGCATTATTAATATCTTATTTCATATTTTTTATTGTAAAGGACTGATAAATAAGAATTATATTTACTTATTTGCCGTAAGGTATGCAACCATACTGGCACGCTAGTAATAAAATGGTATTTTAATTAATTTAGCATTGGCAGCAATGTTGGAAACACTCGTCATGTTCGGTCTTTCGCAAGTTTGTTAATTGTTATTGTTTTGACATAACCTCAAATATTTATTACGTAATTGTATATAAATCGTTTAATTAAAGTGCATTAATTTTTATTTGTCAACAAATGTGACATTTGTATGTGTAACTGTTATCGGCCGAGTCGGCGTTTATCAAGAAGTTTGACGGGAGGGGTTTGTGATTAGAGGTTTTAATTATTTTATTTGAGCGTCGTGAATAATAATAACAAGGGATTAGAATATTTAAATCTAGCGCGCTTGTTTCAGTGTAGCCAAGACACACGACAAGCAATGTTTTGTTAGTGAACAATAGTACTTGAAGTAGCAGGTGTTATAGTGGTGGTTTGTAGATGAGTGCGGTGGAAAAGCGACAGATGCAGACGTATACTGAGGAGTTGGAACAGAATTCATGTAGAATGTAAACCCCCGCGCCGCTCTTATGCGCCGGGCCGTCCGGTCTCCGGTCACGACCCTCGCCCCGCACCCTCCCTAACTAACTTGTGCTGTCACAGTTGCCGCTGGGTGGTGCAGATCGTGAACTTATTTAGATGTTATGCGAATTAAAGTTAATGAATTAAGCAAAATGCGCAATTCCTATTCAACTATTGATTTCGGCCTTTGTTCATCTACATTTGATTGATTACAAACATGAGTGCTAACCCTAAAAACCTTCAGCTAGGATGTAAATACATTCAGTATATTTTGACTCAGTGATTGTGCATCATTGTGTTAGGATGGGTCATGCTGCTATACTTCTGATAGCAATTTGCTCCTTTACCACTGCCCATCAATATACAACCACCGAAAGCCCTGCTATTACAACACTTGATTATGAAGAAGGTACTACAAAGTAAACACAGTTTTATTTAATTAATTTGTACCCTGCGCTTGTAGCTTTTTTCATGATCTTATTTATTTTATTTTCAGTTCCGAGCAAGCCCTTAAACTTGAACGTTTTAAATCTGACGTCAACCTCGATTCTGTTAGAATGGCTTGAGCCCCGACGTGCCAACGGGGCGATACAAGGCTACAGAGTTTATTTTATGCATGCGAATTACACTGATGTACAATCTATACACGAAGCAAGAAAAAGAACACATTACAACCTCGGTCATTTAAGTAAGGTTTCTTGAATATACAGAAAATTAAATCTTAATAATTTAATTTAATTATGTTTGCAGAGCCTGACAGTGATTATAAAATATGGGTGAAAGCATTCACATCAAAGAATGAAGGGGAACCTTCTGAGGCCGTCTTCAATAAAACTGACATCGCCGGACCTAGTGCACCTCGCATTCTTAACTTGACATGCCAGACGCAAGACACTATTTTCATACAGTGGGAAAGACCTATAACTTTCTCGAATTCCATCGATTTTTACTACATATTCATAAACGGAGAATACCCCGAAGACAGCGACATTATAACTTTACCAGCTTCAACAGAACATTTAGACACGTCCGTAAGTCGTATTAAATATTAAAGCAAACAACAAGGTATCTAACTTTTAATACTCATGCAGACAGGATAAATTTAATACATGTAATACATCTCCTTTTCTAATCTACATGGAAAAAAAAATTATTTCATTTACGTCTATGGGTTATCAATTACATTCGCATACACATCACTTCAAAACTATGTTGTTGATGTCTCTCCAGCTTAATATAACACAAAACTGATATAACTTGCATTATAAATAAACAAAAAATTTTTCGCATGTGCAGATAAACTAAAATTAATCCTCAACGTTGATATCGTTCAAGTTACACAAGTTAATGTAACTTCATAATCATATGATATCGTATTGCATTATTAAAAGTAATCATTCTGTTTCTTTTCTACAATTTATTATTTTAGTTTGTAATCATTTATTTATGTAAAAAGTTATGCAAGCCTTATTTATTATACAATAAACTCCGAAGAGAAAATATGGAACACCTTAAATAGTTTCTAAAATAATTTCATTTTGCACGTCAATTTTTATTATAAATTTGCCAACTTTTGTAGTGATTCACTTATTTGTACAGTAACCAAGTACTGTAGAGCTGATTATTATGAATTAATTATTAATACTTTATCTTGAAAGTAATTCAAAATAAAATATGGACCGTCTATGTTAGAAAGTTATTCTAAAAGCTGTAAAATATAGTTTTCGAAGTCACACATACAAAAGAAACTCTGGCTACAAGTGAATGTGACTGAGAATTACATTTTACAGATTTTAGAGTAACTATGAGTGAGCAATGCGAATAAACAAAAAAGGAAAAGGAGTATTGATTGAGGGAAACTACATAAAAATTATACATGTAATGTGTGGTGTAGTTTTAAACTCCAGCTAGACGAAGTAATCAGAAATTTAAGCGAATGATATTTTATATAGTTTTAAAGTTACATTAATTATTTGTAGTATTCGATATCAAATGTATCAACGAATACGCACTATGAAGTGAGATTGGGAGCTTCGTCTAGAAGTTTGTATACAGGGAAATTAATTGAGGGCCCTATATCAGAGCCAATGACAGTTCACATGCAGGTAGATTGTGATAAAAAGCAGCAGTATATGCACCGTGCAGACCATGAATTTAGTGCTGGTATGATCGCTGGAGTTGTATGTGCGGCTGTAGCTTTCGTGTTAGCAATAATGGCCTTCGTCGTATGGAGGTAAGTTCTTCAGGATTTACAATTTAAATGTGGTAGTGTTCGCCAAATTTTATCGTGATTTAAATTACAAAATGAATCCTTCCTCTTCATTTATTGTTTCAATGATTTAAATTAATACATCCTTTTTCTCCGCTCTGCTTTATCCGTCACTAACCCATGCGCCAGGCTGATTTTCATTACAGATTTGGAACACTCGATCAAGTTTATCGAGTCAATTTATTTTCCTGAATTTGATCTGGTGTTTGTTAGTTTTACTTTAAAATTTGCCTCTTTAAATGCAAAATAATACAATATATGCTTTGCGCTTCATTCTTAAACAAACACTAGGCGCTGAAAATAGACAAATTCTGGCGTTTTATCTGTAATTCATGAGTTCGGAATAACAACGACTAATCTCTTATGAATTCAAATTTATGCCGGGTGTACGGCACCTATACATTAATACCTAAGTCAAGGTGAAATATAAATTTCAATTTTCAAGGTTCAGTAAACAACAATAACAAAAAGCGTAAAAAGTAAAAATTATGCGTTTCGACGTAAAATTGCATAACAAAAGGCGTTTACGTCAATATTTTAAAAACATTAAAATTTGAATGGTTTCTAAATTCAATAGAAAATGCACCAATTCAAAACGCTTTGCACTTAATGTCACTGTATTTACATAACAAATAAAACAAACAGTTTCACAGTATTTATATTTATTTTCTTAAGCACCCAAAATATTTTCTAAACAACCAAACACATTGATTTCAAATATCTGCAAACAAGTTTTATCAGTTTTTTTTTTTTATCATCCACGACTCATTCTAAATTACGCAGTAGATTAAATGATAAGAATTTAGCTTGAATTAAATGAATAAAGTGCACATGAAAATTAACTGAGGTAACATTTTACTATTGTAATAAATCCGAAAATGTATGTCCTACACGAAAATCTTATTAGGAAAATAAAGTAAGTACAAGTGTTTTATCTGTGAGATTACTTATCATTACACAATGATACGCATCTCAAAAAAAAAAAAAAAAAAGAAATTGAGAGTGTGTCGTTCTTTTTATGATATGAACGTGAATGTGTGGTGTTTGAAATGAATATAGTTATTAAATTATTTTTTTAGGAAATGTTTCCGCGCTCCATATTATTATTTAGACGATCCACCATGCACTGTACCGACTGCATCTTTAGAATGGAACGCTCCTCCACCAAGTGGAAGTACCGAGCACAAGGGGGCGATTGCTGTCCTCATGTTTAGTAAACATGTTGCTGAATTACATGCTGATGGTGATATTGGATTTAGCAAGGAGTACGAAATAATACAAGCCGAAGCCACTCATGACGAACACACATCCGAACATTCCCAACACCCTGATAATCGCGCTAAAAATAGATACCTAAACATTATTGCCTGTAAGAGAACATATTTGTTAATTATAATTTACGAATTTATGTGTGTTTTCAGATGATCACAGCCGCGTGCAACTCTTGCAAATGCCTGGAACCAAGAAAAATATTGATTACATAAATGCAAACTACATTGATGGATTTCAGATGTCCAAGGCCTACATTGGTACACAGGGACCTTTACCATCCACATTTGATTGTTTTTGGCGCATGGTCTGGGAACAACGAGTCACAATTATAGTGATGATTACGAATCTCGTAGAGCGTGGAAGGGTATGTGATGTGTGATGCTTAAGAACAGTTAAATTTTGTTGACAAGTAGATGGCTCATTTATTTATCTTTATTAGGACACTCTCTTCAGGTTTGGTTCTGAGCATTTTGAGGTACAATGTTTTTAAGTTTTAAATCTTGAAGGTTTCAGTTTACTTCTATTACTAATAAAGCCACTTTCTTATACCTACATTAAAAAAAAATAATGGCTTTAGTATAGTTCATTTCTTATTAACAGTGTTATGTTTGGTTTGCCTTTATTAATTAATTCTCAGTTGTGAAGTGTCGTGTGGGTTGTGGAGTTACGTTTTTTTGAATAAAATCTGTCGCTTTTGATTATCGAAGGGAATTATTATTATTTTATTAAATAAATAAATTCCAGATGTTAGAGTGAACGAATTGAATCAAGCCAAATTATTTTTGAAACTTTCGTGTTTCAGAGGAAATGCGACATGTACTGGCCGAAGGAAGGAAGCGAAACCTATGGCGTAATTCAAGTCAAACTAGTCAAGGAAGATGTCATGGCGACTTACACGATCAGAACTTTGCAAATCAGACATCTTAGAATACATGTACATGAAACGTCTCAGGTTTTTTTTTTGCCAATGGATTACTAAGGTGAAATTATTTTTAGATTAAGAAGAAGAAGGCAGCTATGGCTGAGAAAATTGTATACCAGTATCATTACACTAATTGGCCCGATCATGGTACTCCCGATCATCCTTTACCGGTTTTACATTTCGTGAAGAAATCTGCTGCTGCTAATCCTCCTGATGCCGGTCCGATTATTGTTCATTGCAGGTAAGAAGTTTAACATTAACATCGACATTGCAGTTTTTTTTTTTAATAAATTAACGATTTTTGTAGTGCTGGTGTTGGCAGAACTGGAACTTACATTGTATTAGATGCCATGCTAAGGCAAATACGCCAGAGAAATGAAGTGAATATTTTTGGCTTCCTACGCCACATCCGTACACAGAGAAACTTCCTCGTGCAAACTGAAGAACAGTACATATTTATTCATGATGCTTTACTTGAGGCCATAGAATCTGGAGAAACGAACATCAGCCGAGAGCAATTCCCTAAATACGTGCAAATGCTGCAAGAAGAACCCAACGATAAATGCCATTTTTGGAAGTCGCTGGAAACTCAATTTAGAGTATTTACTTGTTTTGTCTTTTTCAACTGAATTCTTGAAAGCTGCGTTTCTGTTTTAGTTAGTGACAAGTTTCCAGTGCAAAGATTTTAATCTTGTCTCTGCGAATAAATCGATAAATCAACCAAAGAATAGACGAATGGATATTGTTCCTGTTGAAAGCGCACGCGTTCACTTGACTCCTAAACCTGGTGAGGATGGTTCAGATTATGTAAATGCAACGTGGATTCAGGGTTTCCACAGCTTACGCGAATTTATTATATCGCAACATCCCATGCGACATACCATCAAGGATTTCTGGCAGATGGTTTGGGATCATAACGCACAAACAATAGTGATGCTAAGCATTATAGACAACCAAGTGAGATCATTGCATTTTTTTTTAAATCCTAAAAGCTGCGTGACATTTTTGTAGGAATTTGAAGTATTTTGGCCCACTGATCAAGAGAATTTAGAGGCTGAAAATTTTAAAGTTAAGATGGTTAACGAACAAGCACAATCGACGTTTGTAACGCGCGATTTTACGATGCAATCTTTACAAGATGACTATGAATTACCTGTACGAATGATTCATTGCACAAACTGGCCAAATCATTGTTCGACAATCGCTGAAGTTTTCCACTTGCCAAATACTGTCCAAGATTCACAGTTAGGTTATCAGAACGGTCCTATCGTTGTCATTGATAGGTCTGTGTTAAATTTTATTTGATTTTTATAGAATACAAGGAATGTGTGTTGTTTTCTTTTTTTTTTTTAATTTAGGTATGGTGGTACTGAAGCTGCGTCATTCTGTTGTTTAAGTACTTTGAAGAAACACTTACTATATGACAACCATATAGATGTCTATATGTATGCAAAACTGTACCATAATAAGAGACCAGGAATATGGTCGTCCGTGGCAGATTATTTAAGATTACATTTAGCATTACAAAGTTTGTGTTGCCCACCAGATGGTGCTCCGGATTTGTATGTGATGGCTAATGGGGCTGTGAATGGTTCATTGAGCAACGACAGTGTGCGTGTGCCCCCTGAAGGTATGGAGGCAGTGGGACCCCGAATCACAGTTGCTTAAAATGCACAGACTGTGTGTAAATATATGTGTATCCATAACTGTTATGTCCATATACATCCATTGGCGAGCGTTCAAAATGAAAAACAATGTGTTCTTCTGTAGCATAATTTGATTATTAAATTTTTAATGAAAATGAATCGATACATTTTGAATAGTTCGCCTGATAAATGTCTTCACTATCGTGTGAATCAATAGCATCACATAGTTTATGTCTATTAGACTGAATGTAGATATAGATATGTAAACTTCATTATGAACAAATGTGAACATGATAGTGTAGTTCGTATCATACGATTTGTAGTGCCACGCTTAGTGCTTTGTTCATTGTTTTGGCAGGGATGTCTCAAATTGTCTCGCTGTTACCACATGCTACGTACTATTCATGATTTTAATTTTAACATTTTTTACTTACAGAATCTCCTCTTATATCCATGGACTTTGTGAAGTATCATAATTAACCAATTCATTCGACGTAATGTCATTTTTTTAATATTTATGCAGTATTCTTTTATATGGTCACAGTGCAACATGTCAGTAGGATTGCTTCAGGGTTGCTGATGCAAGAATTATCAATATATCAGAGCAGACCGGACACCTATATGTATCTCATTCAACTTAATAATTGTCTTCCTTTTAGCTTTCAGTGTCATTGCTGTTACTATACGTATTATATGTTTGATGTAATGAAATAAAATGTTGTTCACTTACAAGCCCTTTTTGCAACGGTGTGAGGTCTGCTGTATATTGATAAACCGACGTAGGTTAATGCTCGTAAATGAAAGATTCAGAAAACGGAGTGATGCATATTGAATAAGTGATCTATGAAAGTGGCGGGAGCACCGACGTTTTTAATTTAATTCCAAACTTACATTTGCAAGTACTATTTACGAATGTATTAACAAAAAGCTTTTTTTTTATTTAAAGAGAAAAGAAACCTTCGCTTGAAGCAGTCGAAACAGTCATAGATGATTTAATCGATTGTTCCACATAATGGATTGTCGTTAATTAATTCGCAATGAAAAAGTAGTTACTGTAAGATAATGTAGTTATGTGTATAAAAAAAGAGCTGCGTAAATATAAATTAAATATTTATATAATGTGCAGTGTAGAATATTAAACCCAGTATCTATGTAAGTGTATAGAATTAGTTTTTGTATAAGATTTATTTATATATTGAGTACATCGATAATGCAAATCCACCCTTGTGAAACTGGACCAATTTAGTATAATAAATTTTCTGGTGGGGTCCGATTGGATGTGTAATATGCTCAGAGACTCTAGCTAGGTGTCCCCATTTGCACTGTTTATGTTCGTTGTTGTGGCTCTATGTGTGCTTGTTATAGACTAGTATCCGTCCACCTGGTTCTTAAACATTACGTTTAGGTGGACACCAAGCACCGAGTCACCTACAGTCCAATGCGAGCAACTTTATTGGATGCGTGATACCATATGTCATTGCTGTACTTTCCCTTAAATGTAGATCTGTCAAATATATACGCAAATTAAATAATAAATGGTATACTCTAAATTTGAGAAATTCAAAGCCCTTCACTTCTATAAATGTTAAAATTAGTACATTCTAATTGTTTTTTGAGGAGTATTATTAATGTTCCTGAAATATATGTTGTGTTACTACTAGATGTTCTATACCTCTTTTAATTAACGATCTTATTTTTTATGCATTGATATTACCACGCATGTTAAGGTAAATAAATGTACGATTGTGTTGATCAGTAATTTTAAAAACTTGAGATTCATGGTGTATTGTAAATATGTTGATAGTGTAAAATTTTAACGATCGTGTCATCGGTGTCACTCACTATCCACAAGGCTCGTAAAATTTTAAGCCAAATGTGTTATTAGCCGACTATTATAATTATTATTATTATTATTTTATTCTACAATTTATATTATTTTAATGTATAAAAAAAGCAAAATTATATAAAAACAAAACTACTTCTGATTACGTTTTGTGTTATCTATGAAACAATTTTCAATATAATGTATGTTGCATTGTAATTTGTGTTAATAAAATGAAATTTTCATAATTTTTGATGTTTCTTGTTAGCAATTGTAAGGTCATTTCAAATTGGAAATGTAGTATTCTATCAAGACGTGCCACTTAAGAATTTGAATTGCTGTACCTGACAACATATTTACATTTAAAATTATTGTCTTTAGAATTAGATGTCTTTTTGTCTTTGGAAACCCTAAATTTTAAGGAAAATGTTTTTTCCATGCTGTTTTGTTGAGATTATTAAACAATTTTATCTTGGCGTTTCATTTTTTTATTTGTGTCGAAACTTTCAGTGTTCGTCCATGAAATTTACAGTACATCTAAAAAAAAAAAAAAAAAGAATTGGCAAAGTAATTAATCACCTGATAAGTAAAAGCCAAGCCAAAGTGGCGGAAAGTAAATCTTATTTCCAACATTAATTAAACTCATCGGAAGAAGCATAAATGATCCCGCCGGTTGTTCGGCGCAAGTATACAATTTCGTGTGTAGAGGTCGCGGTAATCGACCCTACAGTTACTTAATGTCGGTAAAGTAGGATGGTCTTATACCTTTAATTAAATTCGTATTTGGCGTTGTTTCCCGCCAAATACAACCTAAAAGTGCTGCATGTAACATTTCCAGTGAGTTTTGCTTTCGGAAAGTGCAGTTGTTATTTTCGATTTACGCAGTTGTAGGCAACTAAAAATGGAGAAACACGAAGAACTAATGCAGCGTGGGTACGTAGCAGATGCTTGCAACGCTATTAAAATAATATTCGGTAAGTTTTTTTCTGGTTGTTACAATCAGTTGGTTAACCGATTTTTTTTGGCAGTTTACAAACCGGAAGACCTTCTCACCGGTTTGAATTACCACAGACCTTCGATGGCGCATCAGATCTTTGCAGAGTATGTATTCAGTCAGTACAATATGTTTGCCTTCCATAACAAATTGGTATTTTCAAGGGAAGCTATTTATGGATACCACGGCTTAACAATCTACATTTATTACCTGGCCCATTCTGGGCACTGCTACTTTAGAATACGTTACGATAAATGCTACACCGAACACGGAAATCCGTCTTCGACAAACGATGACATCGTCGAATTACTAAGACCCTGGTTTCCCAGTTTTACCTTGAATTTGGAAGAAATACGTGAGACTTTAGCAACAGAGGAGAAAAGCCAAATGTTTGGCTACATTGTCAATTCCTTTGTTAAATGCCACAATTGTAAGTGTTGACGTTTAGCTACTTTACAGTTTTAAAATGCAAGCTCCATTTTTTAGCGCTTATGCAAACCTACAAGGTAACACAATGCTCAGTAGAAGAACCAGGATTTGTTGCATTTCATGTACGATTTCAAAGCTTGATTATTATGTACATCGATGCAGCAAATTTCATTGACTTAATGGATGAAAAGTGGATGGTTTTTTACTTGTAAGTTCTTCACCTTTACTATGCTAAGAATCACATACACGAATACGATATAAGAATAATTTAAACAAGTTATCGCAAATTTAAATACTTACTTACAGTCTTAACCATTTAATTTATTATTGATGTTGGTTCTTGTCTGATGAAAATTGTAAGTACAAAGTTTTTTTAATCTCAAACCGGACAAAAATATGAAGGGAAAACACTCAACGTTTCGCTATCAGGAGATTCTTCTAAAGAAGCTATAAATATTTCTGTCCGATGAAGATTAAAAAAATTTTGTACTTATTTAATTTATTATTGCAATTTGAATTATTAATCTTATGATATATAACTTCTATTCTTTTTGATCAAATTTCAGATATAATCAAACCCCCTTGGGAAGGGATGATGCTGTTTCCAATTATCCAATTGGATTCTGTACAGTGTACAAATTCCTGAAATATCCAGAGAAAGTTCGTGCAAGAATTAGTCAATTTTTTATCATCCCCCCATTTCAACGTATGGGTCTTGGATACAGACTGCTTGACACAGTTTATGAAGTCCTAAAATCTATGGATGAAGTCGTAGAAATTACTGGTGCTCGATTCTTATAAATAAATTAGTCCGAATGATGTAATTTTTGGTTTGCAGTTGAATCTCCCAATGTGATATTTACACACCTTCGTGATAATTTGGATTTAAGTCATGTGATAAATTTACCAGAGTTTAGTGCTGAAAATGTTGTCAAGGGCTACAGCAGGGCAATGCGAAAAGCTGCGATGCTGAAATTTAAACTTTGCAATAGACAATCCAAGCATATTTATCACATTATACGCTATTATGCGTTACGTGTAAAACGTATTGATGATTTTGATGCATACAGATCAGACGTCATAGCACATATTGAACGTGACTTAAAGGTATTTGAATTACTTATTTATTACTGCCACTTCTGTTTCTTTTATTTATAGAAAAGTTGCCATCGCAATTTCTGTAAATTTCCACGGATTGAAAGCGCAGTTGACAAAGAAAGATACTTGGAAGATCAGTTTTATATTTTCTTAAAAGAAGTTCAAACTTCCATGGAACGTTTACGCCTGCACTTCCGGGCAGTTTAAATAAATTTTTGTTTTTTGTTTGTTTGTTCGTTTCAATGTTGTTTATATGTGTTTAATGTTTTGGCCTGAAATGCTGAATGCATGTTTGTAACACCTTCGAGATTCAGTTTACTTTGCTGTCACAAACATCTTTTGTTGATCATTTTAGGACCAAATTTAACTGTTTCATATGTGTTTCTATCGAAGAAGTCGATGTATTGCAATATTTAAACATTACAAAATGTGTTAAATTGTTGAGAACAGTCTGTTAGATGTAATATTTGTTGTAAAATTGTTATATTTTATTAATGTGGAAATTAAATGTAACCACATTGGAAAGCGTGACAAAATATATATGTATGGAATGATGGCTAAATACTTGGATACTATTTGTTCAATCATCTTTAAATTACATACACTAAATTGCTTGTCTGTTTGTTGACCGTGTACTTTGTACGCTACCGTTAGCTATCACCCTAATACCAAGAGACAAGGTAAAATGGTTAACCAAAGTAACGTAACAAAATTTTTGTAAGTCATTGTTGTTATAAATTTGTTCGTCTTAAATTTGTTTATTACGTTTTGGATTCTCTTGATTATCCAAGTATTATAATTAAAGCTTTAAATAGTTATTTACTTTTCAGAGGAAAAAGAGACTGATAATATTTGTTACATTGTAACTTAATTTAATAGTTTAATAAAGTTTCCTGAATTTATGTAACTTTGAAGTTTTTTTTTTTTCAACAACTCCTCCATTGAACTGTACATAACACATTCCACTGTTATTATTACTGTAAAAGTTTAAACATTTCAAAATTTTATTGATCCATCATAACTTACAATATAATTTACATAAGTTCTGTTTAAAATAGTACTATTTTTATGAATAATCACTTCAAATTATTATTGAAGAATAAATTACAGTTGAATAACTTATTTAAATCGGATATAACGTATAAATAACGCACTTAAACGAATTAAACGTGAACAATTTAAACAAACATCGCAAGAGAACCCAAAGTAATTAACATAAAATGGAATTCAGTTGAGTTTAATTTTCTGGAGGCTTTTGAGTACTGTCTGGCTTTTCCTGAGGAGCATCTGATGCAGGTGCACTAGAAGTGGAACCGGTAGCCGTGGCAGAAATATTTTGGCGCAAAGACTCCATCAAATTTGGATTAGAAACTTGCATTTGTTGAGCCAACTGCTGTCCTCTATAAATTTCAACGTAAATTGAAGCAAATGCAACAGCAATTTTATTTATTAACACAGAGCTCAAACTTACTTTATCGTTTAGGTACGAATTGTACGGAAATGGCCAGGGACAATGACTCAACATGGACATGTGAGATGGGAGATAAATACTTACACTTGTACAAATGCATCAATATTAGGATCACCATCTGGACCGGTTGACATAATGCCAGAAACCCTAAATAGTCTATCAGTATTTGATTCTCCTTACATGGTTGTGCATAACTAACTTACATGTTACGGAATGCCGGATCGCTAAGCATCTGTGAGGCCATATTGAGTAAAGCTGGATTATTCATGAAGCTGTTGAAGTCAAACGGATTTGCTCCTCCGGGGAAACCTGCACTTGTACTACCTACATTTCCACTTCTGCGCGATTGAAGATATTCCTCTGCTAATTTCAAGTTTTGCTCGTATGTTTCGTTTGCCGGATCTAACTCATGAGCCTTAGCATAAGCATCTCTTGCATCTTTATACATTTTCAAATTAGAATACGCAACACTATAAACAATAAGACAAAGTTATTTAGCAACGCATCAGTTTGTTTAAACGTATATTCTTTGAAATACACTGAAAATGTAAAAATTTGTTGTAAACACTGCAAATCATTTCTGTATTTGAAAAGTTTATAAAAATTTCGTGCCCTTATTTTTTCAAGCCTATCTCATCACATTATTTAATTTAAGTACAACAGTGCAGTGCCAACAAACAAAACAAATACAGCAAAAATGGCTTCCTGTCGTTAAACTAAGGAACTGACTCCCACAGAAACTGAATTGAGTTCACTCCTAGCTAGTTAAACTCTACACAATTATAAAAAAGAAATATGAATTTACCCTAAGCGTCCGAAAGCTTTGGCAGTAGGTTGTATTTTAATGGATTCCTTGCAGTCGGCTATTGCGTCCCAATGTTTGTCTAAACGACTAAATGCAGCTGCACGGTTGCAGTAGAAAACATGGTTCCTCGGGTTTAAGTCTATTGCCCTGTAAAAGAAAATACTTCTAGGACACCTGCTTTAAAAAAAATAAAATGCGCAACCTAACTTACTTGGTATACAATTCTAAAGCGTCAATGTATTTGCCGATTTTCATGAATTCGTTTCCACGAACTTTGTACTCTTCTGCAATTTTTCCGACTTCTTCAGTAACCTGCAAGATAATCCCCCAGTAATTACTGAGCGTAGCAATATATTCGATGGTATACCTCGCATGTAACATTAAATAACGAATATAAATCAGTTGCTTCGGCCATAGCCGAGCGATCACCACCGTCCAATTCATAGGTAGACTCCAAGCACTGACGAGCGACATCTAAAGATTCCTTTTGCTCAGCATCGAGGCTACTATGGTCTATTTCATCACGAAGAAATCTAAGTATACTCTTGACGATATCTAATTTATCTGAATTCATCGTAGAGAACCTTCACAATTCACAAAACTAAAATTCCAATGAATTTATTATTATTTACGACTCAAGATTAAAGAGTGTTATTAAATAAATGCGATTACGAAAGTGTTTATGCGAAAGCCTAATCGCTCTAATTTAAGGTTATGTTTCGTTGCCCCATGTAAAACAATATAAAAAGAAAACCTACACGATTCACCAAACTGCAATCCAATATCAATATTATTATTGTTTACAACTACCGGGAGTGTAGAACTCGTTATTAAACAACGCGAATACAAAATGTTTACGTGAAGGTTAAATCGTTCAAATTTAAGGTTATGTTTCACGGCCTCACATAAACAAGAAATTTCAACCATGCATTACTGAGTGTATTAAAACAGCGAGTTTTAGGGAAGCTTGAAGTAATGTTTATTGTGATAATCTTATTGTTAAATTTACTTACTTTTTTATAACACACACTTAACAACAAACACGACGCAAGCGCTCTAAGCACGAAGCCACATGGACCATGGACGTTGATTATGTAACTCTATCAACTCTTGTAAGATGGCGCGTCGTGATATTTCTCTTTTTTTTTCCTTCAAATCGGCCATCATGAATTGGCGGGAGAATTTGAAAATCTTCAGATTTTCTTGGATTTTTTACATCTTTCATGATAAGTGATGCAGTTAAAATATAAAAAAAAACAGTTCTTTTTTTGTTTATATTTACTTTGAATTAGAATTTGTAATCGTATGCTGTGGTATAAACACCAAAACCCTGACAATTTTAGTTTATTTAATTAATTCGACTTTTTTACAAAAGTATTTCGGTTTTTTGTATAGTAAATTGTAAGTATTTTTAATTTACTTCTATAAAAAATTGCCTAACAAAAAATATGTTAAATAACATTGGGTATAGTGGGGCTTAATTATTTTAAGACAAAAGGCAATTTAATATGTTTTTTTTTTGTTCGTGACATGTCATAAGTGTTTATAATACGTGCGTAAAAATAGCGCTCGGTATATTATTTTGGCAGAAATGATCGTTCACGTATCATTTATCGCGGCGCTCCGACGACATTTCCTTGGCAAAATGATATTTAACTGATAAAATATTTTTCTGGGTTGTGAGAAGTTAAAATTAAATCCAACGTTTCGTGTTGGCAGAGCTTTATTTAAACAAAGGTCTCGCAGCTGTACGTACCTACATACAGTTTCAATTTTTTTTAGATCAACTTTATTTGCACCGCATATTTTCTGCAGGAATAATAAGTCTAAATTTGAAAGTTGTATGTAAACAGGCAACAGACACATAAAGGAACCGAGTTAAAAATAAGTTCGTTTCGCTGGTGAAGTTATTTTTTTTTTAAACAAAGTTCCCAATTTAATTTTAAGTATTTCGTGGATTGCCTCTAAAATAACAACTTTGCAGAGATCAATCAGACGGGATTTAACGTAAATATTTATCTCATTTTTTATTTTAAATAAAATAATTTACGATACGAAAATAATATTTGCTAAATTATGTAAACTGAAACCAACATATATCGAGGGCGTGTAAATATGTATATCTCGGGGGAGTACAGCAAAT
Source organism: Prosopocoilus inquinatus (assembly GCA_036172665.1). Taxonomy (NCBI): domain Eukaryota; kingdom Metazoa; phylum Arthropoda; class Insecta; order Coleoptera; family Lucanidae; genus Prosopocoilus; species Prosopocoilus inquinatus. Next base: position 12,399,564 of record CM069880.1, on the reverse strand, counting down.
TTTGCTGGAATGTGGGTAATATAATGGAAAAAAGTATGTATAAAAAAAGAATGTATATATAATTTTTTTATTAAGCTCAGTTCTTAGCGTCATTTTATGGGGGCGTACGTTAAGATATTTCAGTAGGACGATGTGATACTGAAATTAGCACAAGTACTAAATATAAACCTGGCCACTGTGTTACGAGTTTGCAAAAGACTTTGGCACGGTAGCATTTGTAAATAATGATTTATTTTTTTTTTTTTTAATTCAAATTATAGGTTTCCGTTAATCGTCCGTATTAACTTGCAGTGATTTATTTTAGGCTCCCAAACCAAAATCAAAATGAAATTCATCTGCAAGTTTTGTTTACTCTTTCGCTCGCCCGCTATTTATACAATTGGGCAGAACAAAAATAGAATTTTTTGAGTGAAGGAGAAAACACGGCTTATTTATGAGATAATTTGTTTTTGCATTTCAAATTTATGACACATTTTCTGCATTTATTTGCTTCAGTTTCACGTGCTTGCAACCGAACGCAGAAACGCTTTCTTTTTTACATTTTCCAAAAACGTGGGCGTATTTGTTTAGTATCAAAATAATTCCGCGAACCGAATCTAAAGCAGATTTGAGGAACTCTTTAAATAAGGCAAATATTTTTTTATTAAAGGATCGTTAAGTATATTTGGAACACATTTTTATATCTGTGTTTATTTTGTTTTCCGGACTAAACTCATCATATCTTTTTATTATGACTCTTTTTGCTTTAATAAAAATTGATATATAATCTTCTATAAAATTTTATTTTTTGTAATCTCTCCACGACTTCAAACAAAAATTCTGCCAATATTTTTATAAACGATATTACATTTTTCTTTCATAATTATATTTATTTCTGTATTGACAAGATCAACAACCAAAAGATGGCGCTTTTAATATGGAAAACAAAGAGCTGTCATTCATATTTTTCAATATTTATTCAATCTATCTATGGTTTTGTTGGTTTTATTATTATTGCAAAGAAGCATAAGAATATTTTTACATGTGGAAGCATCTCACACAAACTATTCAGTTTAATCCTTTTTATAGGTTAACCAAATGTCATTCCAATGGATCGAGGTTAAGTATATAGAGGGAGCCATGGAGGCTAAGTACTGGAGCGAGCAGAAAACGAGCCGATTTTCAAACGCACCCTCCCATCTTTTGTATGGCAAAAATAAATGACGTTGTTTCTTCTCCGATAAACATTGTAAGTAAAAAGGTTTTTTTAATCTTGAACCGGACAGAATTATGACGAACGTATTAATCAATAGCGAAACGTTGAGTGTTTTTCCCATCATAATTCTGTCCGGTTCAAGATTACAAATTTTTTTTACTGGCAAAAATAAAGAACACCAGATGTGTGTGATAAAGTGCGCGATACTCCCCACTCCATTCGTTTTGCCTTACAAAAACCCGCGGCCGGACCGGTGTTCAGAACTACACGTTATATGGTACGACGTCCTCCAGGGGAATAACTCGATGGCAGGAACTATGGCGTATAACGTGTATTATTACCGAAAATCGATTCGGCTTTTGGTATATCAAAGCGAACGGAGTGTGGAGTATCGCGCTCTTTGTCACACACATGTTGTCTTCTCTGTTGCTCTTTTTTTACCATACAAGAGAGGGGAGAAGGCATCTGAAAATCGGCTCTAGTTACTCCTCCAATTGCGTAACTTCCATGTTCCAATGTTTTCATAAAATTTCCGATAGGCGTCAAGCACTCCGTGATTTTGTCGACTGTTGTAACACTGTTGGTAACACTGACTAAGGCCAAATTTAAACAGTCGTTAAACGGTTTTACACAATTTTAAAATGTTTGATTGGAAAAAAACGGAAAAAACTGTAAACAATGAATGTTACACAGGGTTAATGAAAGCAAAAATCTAACCTGAAATATTAAATAATGACGTAGAAGTTGTTAGAGCCGTTAGGAGCATGCGCATTACAAGAAAATCCAATGGCGACAGTTTTAGGATGAGCTTCGTTCGTTCTTCACTGTAGCCAACTTTGTAGCAAGAGGTGGTTTAGTCCTAATATAAATTCAGTTAAATCTCATGGTATATTGTTTACAAAAATTTAAAAAAAAAAGAAAACTGAAAGAAAATTCAATAAATTTAAATGCAATGCAAAGAAAATAAAAATTAGTTTGAAACTAAGTAAAGATACGTAGAGTAAAGCAAGTCTGTTTAAATAAATTTTTTTATGATATTGACAACTGATTTTGGTTTGTTGGCCATCAAAAATATTGTATTTTTTTCGAGATTGTGTTACACGTTAAAAGCATATGAAAACGCTTATGAAGTGGTAACTTTTTTTTCATATTTAAGTCTCCGTTTGAAATAGCTTTTTTATTGCAACTATAAAACAAAATACATGTCAGATTTTTATACTTTCTGCCTACGTTTGGCGCGCATACTGTACATAAGACATCTAAATTTGTTTCGCTGGAAATTTCAACTAATTTCCTACTAATTGCTTAACCGGGCAGGTATTTTTAAATTGCGCTCTCATTACGTAAGGACGTTTGAAATTTTATAAAAATAACAAACCGCCCGGCGGTTTGTGTGTACTAAGCCCCATAAATTTGGCAAGTTATTTATACCGACGAAATGTTTTATCATATTCATAACGAAATAATGTTTCAGCAAGGATATTTTTAGTCATCCGTCAAGCTCAAATAAGTACGGGCACCGCCGAAAGTACCTTCGAATTTTTCGGCAAGGCTTCATTCAAATGACCTTATCAATAAATTTTCAGAGTTTATTTTTGAGGATACAATCAATTATTAACAAGACCAGTTATTTTTAATAATTTTTATTTTTATAATTTAATCCTTACAAGATTATTTCAATTTAAAAATATCTTTCCAATTAATTCGAAAATGTTTCATTACAAGATTATTTCAATTTAAAAATGTCTTTCCAATTAATTCGAAAATGTTACAAACTGTTACAAACTTCCAAATTAATTTTATTTGGAAGTCGTTATGCTGAAAGTTAATTAAATTTAACAGCTGTTACGTTTAAAATCTACGTGTGTGTGTGTGTATATACGTGCATAAAGAAAGTATTTCGAAATGTTTGTCGCGTTTCTGAAAACTACGACATAACAAACTTTTGTTATTAATATCTGCAAGTTTCCAAATTAATTTTCATTGTGCTTAATGCTAATTAAGTTAAACGTGTGTTTTGTTAACTACACATAATTAAATTCTACGTGTGTGTAAGTATATTTATATATATAAACGGACATTGTAAAACGTAAAGTATTTCGAAATGTTTGTCACGTTTCTAAAAACTACGACTAAGGTCACGTCAAAAGTTAATTAATTTAAAACTTTTATCAATCGAAAATCAAAACAACCAACCACATCTTAGTAACCAAACCAAATTTTGACAAATTGTGGATAAGACATCTTCGTCTAGATCGGGGATTCCCAACCTTTTTTAAACATCTACCCTTTTAAAAGCAAATAAAAGTTTCACGGGCCTCCACTGTACCCCAAATGAAAAAATCGAAGATACAAACACGTTTTTCTCATTTCTGCATCACAGATACAATATCTGCACTTTAAGAGTAACTATGTATCTATCCTTTTTCCTTCTTAGCGCTTTAGAACGTCCTTTTCAATTTGGGGACAAGAAACGTGGAATGGAATGGCGGTACCGTCTGAATACAGTAACCTTATTTAAGTGTAAGGTTATTAAATTGAAAAGGCACCGGCGACCCTCTATCTCACTCTCTTCCTTCTCTTTTAATTTCGGATTAAATCGCGTTTAGATTCTGCAGAAATTTCATAACTGTAACCTATCCTTGTTCTTCCTTAGCGTATTAGAGCGTCCTTTTCAATTTGAGGGAAGAGAAACGCAGAATGGAACGGCGCTACCTTCTCAATTCGTTAACCTTATTTAAGAGTCACTCAAAGCGCCATCTGTTGTCCGAAAGTGAAAAATATCTTATTCGAATTTCCTATGACATTATCAACAAAATCTCTGCGTTCTAGCTTTGCAATGATTTGATTTTCAAAACAAAAGTAAGGCGTGACAGGAGTTAGTCGGAGCGTCATCTCTCCACTAGAGTAGTGAACAATTATAATCGAATTTCTTCGCACTTCATCTTCCCCTCCTCGACGTTCTCAACAAGACTCTGCCTTCTTTAACTTCGTAAAAGATTTAATTTCTAAATTAAATTCTGAAAATTTAAAATCAAGATGTGATTCGATAATTCAGAGCGCCATCTCTCGACCAAAAAATTTATTCTAGTTTCAAATAGAAGAAGATCGTATTTAATTTTTATGTCAAATTATCTAAATGAAACTGAAAATGTAAAAACAAATTGTGGTGAAGTGAAGTAGAGCGCCATCTCTCGATAGAAAATGAAAGCTCGTTTTAAATTAATTTTATTTGGAAGTCGTTATGCTTAAAGTTGATTAAGTTAAACAGCTGTTATGTTTAAAATCTACGTGTGTGTGTGTATATACGTGTGCATAAAAAAGATAACATAAAAACTACGACATAACAAACTTTTGTTATTAATATCTGCAAGTCTCCAAATTAATTTTCATTGTGCCCAATACTAATTAAGTTAAACGTGTGTTTTGTTAACTACACATAATTAAATTCTACGTGTGTGTGTATGTGTGGGTATATATATATATAAACGGGCGTTGTAAAACGTAAAGTATTTCAAAATGTTTGTCACGTTTCTAAAAACTACGACTAAGGTCACGTCAAAAGTTAATTAATTTAAAACTTTTATCAATCGAAAATCAAAACAACCAACCACATCTTAGTAACCAAACCAAATTTTGACAAATTCTGGATAAGACATCTTCGTCTAGGTCGGGGATTCCCAACCTTTTTTTATACATCTACCCTTTTAAAAGCAAATAAAAGTTTCACGGGCCTCCACTGTACCCCAAATGAAAAAATCGAAGATACAAACACGTTTTTCTCATTTCTGCATCACAGATACAATATCTGCACTTTAAGAGTAACTATGTATCTATCCTTTTTCCTTCTTAGCGCTTTAGAACGTCCTTTTCAATTTGGGGACAAGAAACGTGGAATGGAATGGCGGTACCGTCTGAATACAGTAACCTTATTTAAGTGTAAGGTTATTAAATTGAAAAGACACCGGCGACCCTCTATCTCACTCTCTTCCTTCTCTTTTAATTTGGGATTAAATCGCGTTTAGATTCTGCAGAAATTTCATAACTGTAACCTATCCTTGTTCTTCCTTAGCGTATTAGAGCGTCCTTTTCGATTTGAGGGAAGAGAAACGCAGAATGGCACGGCGCTACCTTCTCATTTCGGTAACCTGATTTAAGAGTCACTCAAAGCGCCATCTGTTGTCCGAAAGTGAAAAATATCTTATTCGAATTTCCTATGACGTTATCAACAAAATCTCTGCGTTCTAGCTTTGCAATGATTTGATTTTCAAAACAAAAGTAAGGCGTGACAGGAGTTAGTCGGAGCGTCATCTCTCCACTAGAGTAGTGAACAATTATAATCGAATTTCTTCGCGCTTCATCTTCCCCTCCTCGACGTTCTCAACAAGACTCTGCCTTCTTTATCTTCGTAAAAGATTTAATTTCAAAATTAAATTCAGAAAATCTAAAATCAAGGAGTGATTCGATTACTCACAGCGCCATCTCTCGACCAAACATTTATTCTAATTTCAAATAGAAGGACATCGTATTTCAAGATGGAAGTCAACTTGTGCCAACTTGTACCTTGGCAGTGACTTTAACTTCAAAATGAAACTGAAAATGTAAAAACAAATTGTGATGAAGTGAAGTAGAGCGCCATCTCTCGACAGAAAATGAAAGCTCGTTTTAAATTAATTTTATTTGGAAGTCGTTATGCTTAAAGTTGATTAAATTAAACAGCTGTTACGTTTACAATCTACGTGTGTGTGTGTATATACGTGTGCATAAAAAAGATAACATAAAAACTACGACATAACAAACTTTTGTTATTAATATCTGCAAGTCTCCAAATTAATTTTCATTGTGCCCAATACTAATTAAGTTAAACGTGTGTTTTGTTAACTACACATAATTAAATTCTACGTGTGTGTGTATGTGTGGGTATATATATAAACGGGTGTTGTAAAACGTAAAGTATTTCGAAATGTTTGTCGCGTTTCTAAAAACTACGACTAAGGTCACGTCAAAAGTGTGAAAAAAATTTTGTTTGAAAATTTATTAGTGCTGGCACAACTAATCAACCAATTAATAAAGAATTTCGCTTTCCCGTTGAATTTTATTAATAACCGGCTACTCTTGGAATTTGGAAGCGATTTTAATTTTTGAGAAAAAGCAAAAGTTTATTGTTACGGTGCATTTTATTATTTTTATGAATCGAAAGCAAATAAATCTGGTGTATTTCAAAGAGACGTGTAGGCGTAACAAAGCAAAAATGTACAAGGATTGCAGTCAAAATCTGAAGAAGATTCTAGTGTTTACGGATCTTTTTTAAACGGAGAATGAATCAGCACTAAATTATTTACTTAACTTGCATACATATTCCGATAAATTCATAATAATATTTATGTAGAACGCCTAACATTAGAAAACGACGTAATTCCAGACGTCCGACGCAAAATTCATTCGTTCCCGGATTAATTGGGTCTTAAATGAACTTACGATGCATTATATGGGTCAGGAATTTAGCTCTTGTTAACTGGACTTGGCTCAGGACACTGTTTCGATGTTAAATTAGTCATTTTCAGAACGAAACCACTACTGCAAAAATATTTATTTTAGAGACCACTTTTCATAATGACTTGTAAACAACATTTTTTTTGTCTGTGGCGTCAGTCACATAATAAATTTAAATTAAAAAGTTTCAATCCACATTAGCAGCTAAGCTATCATCCTCAGTCAACACTTCATGAAAGCTTTCCACTTTCACTGGGATTTGGCGAGGAGCAAATCCTCTGGTTATACTACACGGAGTGTTTATTTGTATATTAAGGATGACAGCTTAACCATCGATATGTATTTACAAACGCCATCTGCCATCTTGAACCTCTTTTCTAAAGAAGCATTAAAAGCAAAAAAAAAAAAGAAAAAGACGACCTAAAGCCCAGTGGAAATCTGTGGATACAGAACTGACAAACTGATGCAACGCACAAGAAGAAATGGCAAAAAAATATCAACGCTTTAAGCTGTAGAGCTGAAACAAAAGAGTATGTAAAACAATGAAAAAAAGGCCGGGGGAAAACCCAACCCAACCCAACAGGATTCCCGAGAGGTCGCTTGGAAGTCGATAATTCTGTAAGGACTTCGAATTCGAAGACTTGTGAATCTATTACATAAGATCTATTTTCTATTATTCTATTATGGCCAAGAGATGGCGCACTGAACGATTCCCATCACAAGCTTCATTGTTAGACAATCGAAGAGGTGGCATTCTAAATAATTCCCTATCACAGACCCTCTAGTTAACCTGCTTTTCCTGCTTTGAGGATTTGGAGAATTGGATATTTGGGGATTGCTGTCATTGGCTGTAGTCGTTCAGTTAAAGAAAGTTATTGTTTATCACGTGATCAAAGCAAATCAACAGCGGGCAATCCCCAAATACCCAAACTTCCGAGCAGGAAAAGCAACTTTAGGGTCTGACAAAGTCGGCCATCTTTCAGCAAAAAAGTCCCGTCAGTGTCTAAATTGACAGTACTTGCTTACTCTTTCAAAGGCCGCGTTAAGTGAACGGTCAAATTGCACAAAATCGTCAAGTCAGCGGTTCGACTACACCCTCTGACCAATCACCAATTGAGAAAAGTGATCACGTGATTTGGTCTGACCACTTCGACCGTTCACTTACCGCAGCCAAAATCAAATTTCCGCAAAAAAAAGTCCCGTCAGTGTCAAGTTGACAATATTACCTAACCTTGTTTGCTTATTTTGAATGCCAAATTCAAATGTTGGCGCCAAACTGCACTTTCATTCTTTATTATGATTGGCTGAAGTACATTTTCCGGAAATATGGCGGAACCAATTAAAAATGCACGCCATTCTGCCAGACCCTTACTGGAGGATCTCTATTCCCTACGATGTATCTAATTTTCACTTTGAATTTCTTTAAAAATAATTGCGGCTGAATTCGCATTTATATTCGGATCGCTTGGAGCGTTTCTTTTATTCACACTTACATACAGTGATACGCAGTCGCTCTCCCTCACGCTTTTGATCACAGAGTAATCCGAACGCATTGCCGAACTCAGCTTGCAAAAACAGATTCATAATTCATTGATGAGATTGTCACCGTGAATGCAATAGGTATATTCGTTTTAGATGACTAAACCTGACGTAACTTGACCAAACTGAATGCAATGAACTTTATATATCTGGTACATATAGTTCATAGTATTTAGTTTGGTCAAGTTACGTGAGGTTTGGTCATCTAAAACGAACATACCTAATATCCTACCATTTGAAATTAAAACGAGCTTTTATTTTCTGTCGAGAGATGGCGCTCTACTTCATTTCATGACAATTTGTTTTTACATTTTCAGTTTCATTTTGAAATTAAGGTCACTGCCAAAGTACAAGTTGGCACAAGTTGATTTCTGTCTTGAAATTTAACTTTGTTATAATCATAATTTGACATAAAAATTAAATACTGCGTTCTTTTATTTGCAATTAGAATAAAGTTTTGGTCGAGAGATGGCGCTCTGACTAATCGAATCACACCTTGATTTTAGATTTTCAGAATTTAACTTTGAAATTAAATTCTTTACGAAGTTAAAGAAGGCAGAGTCTTGTTGAGAACGTCGAGGAGGGGAAGATGAAGTGCGAAGAAATTCGATTATAATTGTTCACTCCTCTAGTCGAGAGATGACGCTCCGAATAACTCCTGTCACGCCTTACTTTGTTTTCAAAATCATATCATTACAAAGCTAGAACGCAGAGATTTTTTTGATAACGTCATGGGAAATTCGAATAAAATATTTTTCACTTTTGGACAACAGATGGCGCTTTCAATGGCTCTTAAATAAGGTTACCGAATTGAGAAGGTGGCGCCATTCCATTCTGCGTTTCTCGTCCCTTAAATTGAAAAGGACGCTCTAATACGCTAAGGAAGAACAAGGATAGGTTACAGTTATGGAATTTCTGCGGAATCTAAACGCGATTTAATCCGAAATTAAAAGAAAAGGAAGAGAGTGAGATAGAGGGTCGGCGGTGCCTTCTCAATCTAATAACCTTACTCTTAAATAAGGTTACAGTTTTCAGACGGTAACGCCATTCCATTCGGCGTTTCCTGTCCCCCAAATTAAAAAGGACACTCTAAAACGCTAAGAAAGAAAAAGGATAGATACATAGATACTCTTAAACGTGCAGAATTTGTATCTGTGATGCAGAAATGAGAAAAACGTGTTTGTATCTTCGATTTTTTCATTTGGGGTACAGTGGAGGTCCATAAAACTTTTATTTGCTTTTAAGAGGGTCGATGTTTAAAAAAGGTTGGGAATCCCCGACCTAGACGAAGATATCTTATCCAAAATTTGTCAAAATTTGGTTTGGTTACTAAGATATGGTTGATTGTTTTGATTTTTGATTGATAAAAGCCTTAGAGTCTCTACAAAGAAGGCTTCGTAAAAAAAGTAAGAAGTGGTTTGCGTTTAGGATGTCACCAACAAGACAAGAAAAGAATGTGTGGAAATGGAAACGATGGAGAAGAAGGCCAGATGAAGATCCGGACGAAGCAAAGAATCCGCGGAAGATGGGAAGATTGGAAAAAAAGGCTTAAATGAAGGTGGAACGATGAAATAGAAAGCAGGCGGTCCTGTATTTGCTAAAACCACCCGTTTAGTTATTAAAATGGGCATTGCAACTTTACGCTTGTATACTTTGGGTGTTCTGCAATTTGTGTGCCTTGCCCAGTATTTGTCAAAATGTGGTTTGGATACTGAAATGGTCGATTGCTTGGTCTTCGTTGCACAAATTAAGTAGACTAAACGAAAAAGACTTTGGAGCTATGGAAAAGAAGGTCAGAGGAAAACCTGGACGCAGTAAAGAATATGGGGAAGATGGGAAGATTGGAAAAGAAGGCCAGGGGAAGAACTTAAACGAAGGTGGAATGTTGAAATAGGAGGCAGGTGGTCCTGTATTTACTAAAACCATCAGATGGAAGTTATTAAAATGGACATTGCAACTTTACATCGGTTGTATACTTTGGGTGCTCTACAATTTGTATGCCGTCATATCTAGAATTTGTCAAAATGTGGTTTGGATGCTCAGATGGACGATTGTGTTGATTTTCGTTTCACAAATTAAGTAGACTAAACAGAAAAGGCTTCGCAAAAGAAGTTAAAAGTGGTTTAGGTGCAGCATGTCGCCAACGAGATAAGCAAAGAATGTATTTGGAAAATGGAAGCCATGGAAAAGAGGGGCAGGTGAAGCAAAGAATTTGCGGAAGATGGGAAGATTAGAAAAGAAGGCTTAAATGAAGGTGGAATGATGAAATAGGAGGCAGGCGGTCCTGTATTTGCTAAACCCATCCACATAGGGCCGATTTCTTAATAGAACTTTAAATTTAAAGTTACTTTAACCTAAAAAGACACGTTCGTTTACCTATTCTTAAAGTGACTTTAAATTAAAGCTTCCTTCAAGTCTCATTATGAAAACGGCCATTGGTTATTAAAATGGGCATTGCAACTTTACGCTTGTATACTTTGGGTGTTCTGCAATTGGTGTGCCTTACCCAGTATTTGTCAAAATGTGGTTTGGATACTGAAATAGTCGATTGTTTGGTCTTCATTGCACAAATTAAGTAGACTAAACAAAAAAAGACTTTGGAGCCATGGAAAAGAAGGTCAGAGGAAAACCTGGACGCAGTAAAGAATATGGGGAAGATGGGAAGATTGGAAAAGAAGGCCAGGGGAAGAACTTAAACGAAGGTGGAATGTTGAAATAGGAGGCAGGTGGTCCTGTATTTACTAAAACCATCAGATGGTAGTTATTAAAATGACATTGCAACTTTACGTCGTTTGTATACTTTGGGTGCTCTACAATTGGAATGCCGCCATATCCAGAATTTGTCAAAATGCTCAGATGGACGATGGTGTTGATTTTCGTTTCACAAATTAAGTAGACTAAACAGAAAAGGCTTCGGAAAAGAAGTAAAAAGTGGTTTAGGTGCAGCATGTCGCCAACGAGATAAGCAAAGAATGTATTTGGAAAATGGAAGCCATGGAAAAGAAGGGCAGGTGAAGCAAAGAATTTGCGGAAGATGGGAAAATTAGAAAAGAAGACTTAAATGAAGGTGGAATGATGAAATAGAAAGCAGGCGGTCCTGTATTTGCTGAAACCATCCATAAAGGGCCGATTTCATAATAGGACTTTAAATATAAAGTTAGTTTAACCTAAAAAGATATGTTCGTTTCCCTATTCTTAAAGTGACTTTAAATTAAAGCTTCCTTCAAGTCTCATTATGAAAACGGCCATTGGTTATTAAAATGGGCATTGCAACTTTACGCTTGTATACTTTGGGTGTTCTGCAATTGGTGTGCCTTACCCAGTATTTGTCAAAATGTGGTTTGGATACTGAAATAGTCGATTGTTTGGTCTTCATTGCACAAATTAAGTAGACTAAACAAAAAAAGACTTTGGAGCCATGGAAAAGAAGGTCAGAGGAAAACCTGGACGCAGTAAAGAATATGGGGAAGATGGGAAGATTGGAAAAGAAGGCCAGGGGAAGAACTTAAACGAAGGTGGAATGTTGAAACAGGAGGCAGGTGGTCCTGTATTTACTAAAACCATCAGATGGAAGTTATTAAAATGGACATTGCAACTTTACATCGGTTGTATACTTTGGGTGCTCTACAATTTGTATGCCGTCACATCCAGAATTTGTCAAAATGCTGAAATGGACGATTGGGTTGATTTTCGCTTCACAAATTAAGTAGACTAAACAGAAAAGGCTTCGGAAAAGAAGTAAGAAGTGGTTTGGGTGCAGGGTGTCACCAACGAGATACGCAAGGAATGTGTTTGGAAAATGGAAAATGGAAAAGAAGGAAGACCTGGACGCAGAGAAGAGGAAGCCCTAGATGCAGTAAAGAATATGTGGAAGATGGGAAGATAGGCAAAGCAGACCAGAGGAAGAACTTAAATGAAGGTGGAATGTTGAAATAGGAGGCAGGTGGTCCTGTATTTGCTAAGACCATCTATTTAGTTGTTAAAATGGATTTTGCAACTTTACGTTAGTGTACTTTGGGAGTTCGGCGATTGGTGTGCCTTATCCAGAATTTGTCAAAATGTGGTTTTGGTACTGAGATGGATGGTTGTTTTGCTTTTCGATTCACAGAGGTCCTAAATTAAGTAGACTAAACAAAAAAGGCTTCGGAAAACATCAGATTAAGCAGAACAGCTAGTAAAGGTAAGTAACAAATTTATGTTAAAAGTGTAAACGATTGGAAAATGTTCCGATATTTGAAATGTTTACAATATTTCAGCCTCCAGGTATATTTATGCAGGGAGAACGAGTTCTGGGTAAATGTAGGTTTCTAAGCCGTTAACATACTATTAATGTAAACAATGTTGAATGTGGTCAATTAGATCCGGTGGGGGCTCATACGAAACACAAGCTGTCGACGTCGGATCAGTGTGGCCGACGCTTGTTCGTTGGGCGGTCGTTGTATGCCTGATCAACTTTAAAGCGCGTGCGCTCCATCCGGCGTCGCGACGCTCACTGTCGTCCGCAGGCGCAACGCGCCGCCCTATATGGTTTGGCATGGCAGTCGTCTATGTATAAGATTACATCTCTTTTTCTCTGGTCCCTGCTAAAAATACTCGGACTAACGGTTATTTCGAGAGGATTATATACATGTTTTCTTGTGAAGAGATTTCCATATTGCACGCAACTTCAAACAAAACGCGCGTTTTTTTAACTCGCCCACGTTTCTTTTTATTTGATCTCGATATAAATTCACTTAACGCTCAATCAAACACACTTTCGCCGACTTAATTAAAAACGATCCACTCATTAGAAGATTAATACGTGCTTACTAGAGGAAATAGACTCCAGAACAAGGGGCACTTGTTGAGTAACAGGCACGCGCAGAAATAACACTCACCATTCACCAAAGCTCAACGTAAATACTAAATAATTAAATTATCATAAATACATGATAAATTAAATAATCATTATTTATAAAGAAAAGTTAATAAGGATGGCACGCACTTAGGTAGTCACATCACAGGTGCGGTGCGCCTTTCTCATACATATAAATTGTAACAAACGATTAACACAAGGAAGAAAAAAACTTATTATCAAATTATATCTAATCATTAAATTCAAAATTCATTTGCACCCTAATTTGTGAGTCAAAATAAGAAAAATAAATTAAGGATGACACACAGTAAGGTAGTCACATCCCAGGTTTAGCTTTCCGGTAATAAATGATTAACACCAGGGGAAATACTCAAACAAAAAAGAAAAACAAGCGGTTTGATTCATTTTCCCTTCCTGTTTTGAACCGTAACGCAAAGTGACTCATTTAAAGTGTGAATTAACTAGTACGGGAGTTTTTGCAATATTTAATTTAGTGCAGGGATAAATAGAAATACTGTGATGCAAGTTTGTTGATATCTATTCACAGCCTATTAGGTCTGCCAAATGGTGAAACGTAATTTCGTCATGTCTATTTTACAATATGATTTTAAGGCTGACACGCAATCGTCCGCGTCCTTTGAATTTAAGAAGGCGAATGCATTCGATTAAAAAAAAATTACAAATTAAAAAAAAATCATATTCAAGAGACTAAATGTAATTACAAAAACGTTCGTTCTATTTCCTAATTTTTGATTATAACACACGTACACATATACACACTCACACTATCTTAAAATAAAACGGTTATCTTTGCGCCTATACTTCGATAAACGGATAGGCATAACCTATCTTACCCTTTACTGATGTGAGATAGCGTGAGCTTTTTAAGCTCGGCGTTCGAATTATCTCGAATTTTCTCATCAGGGAATAGCTAAAGCGCGCTGGATGGGTATTTTTGACGAAACTTGGCGCTTCTAGTGACACACTGCGTCTGTTAAAAATACACGTTAAAAGAATGTATTTTTTGGCCACCGTTTCGAAATGCCATGCGAATCATATATTCATATTTTATTAGACCTATCCTATTTAAATAGAACGTCTTATTCCGGTTCTTTAAAAAAAAAAACTTACTGTAAATATGCGATCCCAAATAAAAAGAGCATTTATCTTACTCTCAGTACAAATAACAACTAATTTATTTCATTAAAAAAAAAAAAAACTGAAACGTCTTTGCGTTTGATTTATTCGTTTCCTGTATTTACTAGAAACGTTTGCCAATCGCAACAGCAAAAAGAAATGATTAAATTTTAATTTCAAAATCGTTATCCTAAAGAATTCTATTTTAATTCTATAAATTTTTTCGTTTCTTTAAATTATTAGAATCTGAAAGTTTTTGTGCAAATAATTTAGGCTTGTCTTAAATTCAAATCCTCAAACTGTCGAAATTTAAAAAGAAAGAAATTTAATTAAATTAAAATCAAGAAAAAATAAATTGTTTGCAGATTGTAGGCTTTAGATTTAGTATAAGTTAATTACACTTGAAAACTAGTGGTCTTAAATTCGGCAATAATTTAAATAAATTAAAAAGATTTTTTTTTTAAACTTGCTGTAAATATGCGATCCCAAATAAAAAGAGCATTTATTTTTCCCTCAGTACAAATAACAACTAATTTATTTCATTAAAAAAAAAAAAAACTAAAATGTCTCTGCGTTTGATTTATTCGTTTCCTGTATTTACTAGAAACGTTTGCCAATCGCAACAGCAAAAAGAAATTATTAAATTTTAATTTCAAAATCGTTATCCTAAAGAATTCTATTTTAATTCTATAAATTTTTTTCGTTTCTTTGAATCATTAGAATCTGAAACTTTTTGTGCAAAGAATTTAGGTTTGTCTTAAATTCAAATCCTCAAACTGTCAAATTTAAAAAGAAATAAATTTATTCTTTGATGATAAATTCAAAATCAAAAAAAAAATTAATTGTTTGCAGATTGTAGGATTTAGATTTAGTATAAGTTAATTACACTTAAAAACTAGTACTCTTAAATTTGGCAATAATTCAAATAAATCAAAAAGATTTTTTTTTAATTAAATCGACAGTTTTTGGAACAATTTAAAACAAGCGATTTCTTCTCGTCTTTTTTTCGAAGCATTTAAACTACTCTAATTTTTCTTTTTTTTATTATTTTCAAGAGAAGTAAGTTTTAAACTCTTGAATAAAAAAATAGATTAAAATGGAATGATTTTGTTCTATTTACGTTTTCCTTTGCATTATCCTAAAGAATTCTATTTTAATTCTATAATTTTTTTTAGTTTCTTTAAATCATTATAATTTGAAACTTTTTGTGCAAATAATTTAGGCTTGTCTTAAATTCAAATCCTCAAACTGTCTAAATTTAAAAAGAAAGAAATTTAATTAAATTAAAATCAAGAAAAAATAAATTGTTTGCAGATTGTAGGCTTTAGATTTAGTATAAGTTAATTACACTTGAAAACTAGTGGTCTTAAATTCGGCAATAATTTAAATAAATTAAAAAGATTTTTTTTTTAACTTGCTGTAAATATGCGATCCCAAATAAAAAGAGCATTTATCTTACTCTCAGTACAAATAACAACTAATTTATTTCATTAAAAAAAAAAAAAACTAAAATGTCTCTGCGTTTGATTTATTCGTTTCCTGTATTTACTAGAAACGTTTGCCAATTGCAACAGCAAAAAGAAATTATTAAATTTTAATTTCAAAATCGTTATCCTAAAGAATTCTATTTTAATTCTATAAATTTTTTTCGTTTCTTTGAATCATTAGAATCTGAAACTTTTTGTGCAAAGAATTTAGGTTTGTCTTAAATTCAAATCCTCAAACTGTCAAATTTAAAAAGAAATAAATTTATTCTTTGATGATAAATTCAAAATCAAAAAAAAAATTAATTGTTTGCAGATTGTAGGATTTAGATTTAGTATAAGTTAATTACACTTAAAAACTAGTACTCTTAAATTTGGCAATAATTCAAATAAATCAAAAAGATTTTTTTTTAATTAAATCGACAGTTTTTGGAACAATTTAAAACAAGCGATTTCTTCTCGTCTTTTTTTCGAAGCATTTAAACTACTCTAATTTTTCTTTTTTTTATTATTTTCAAGAGAAGTAAGTTTTAAACTCTTGAATAAAAAATAGATTAAAATGGAATGATTTTGTTCTATTTACGTTTTCCTTTGCATTATCCTAAAGAATTCTATTTTAATTCTATAATTTTTTTTAGTTTCTTTAAATCATTATAATTTGAAACTTTTTGTGCAAATAATTTAGGCTTGTCTTAAATTCAAATCCTCAAACTGCCGAAATTTAAAAAGAAATAAATTTAATTAAATTAAAATCAAGAAAAAATTAATTGTTTGCAGATTGTAGGCTTTAGATTTAGTATAAGTTAATTACACTTGAAAACTAGTGGTCTTAAATTCGGCAATAATTTAAATAAATTAAAAAGGTCTTTTTTTTAAACTTGCTGTAAATATGCGATCCCAAATAAAAAGAGCATTTATTTTTCTCTCAGTACAAATAACAACTAATTTATTTCATTAAAAAAAAAAAAAACTAAAATGTCTCTGCGTTTGATTTATTCGTTTCCTGTATTTACTAGAAACGTTTGTCAATCGCAACAGCAAAAAGAAATTATTAAATTTTAATTTCAAAATCGTTATCCTAAAGAATTCTATTTTAATTCTATAAATTTTTTCGTTTCTTTAAATTATTAGAATCTGAAAGTTTTTGTGCAAATAATTTAGGCTTGTCTTAAATTCAAATCCTCAAACTGTCGAAATTTAAAAAGAAAGAAATTTATTCTTTGATGATAAATCCAAAATAAAAAAAAATAGTTGTTTGCAGATTGTAGGATTTAGATTTAGTATAAGTTAATTACACTTGAAAACTAGTACTCTTAAATTTGGCAATAATTTAAATAAATTTTAAAGATTTTTTTTAATTAAATCGACAGTTTTTGGAACAATTTAAAACAAGTGATTCCTTCTCGTTTTTTTTTTGTCGAAGCATTTAAGCCACTCTAATTTTTCTTTTTTTTAATTATTTTCAAGATAAGTAAGTTTTAAATTCTTGAACAAAAAAATAGAATAAAATGGAATGATTCTGTTCTATTTACGTTTTCTTTTTTTGCGTAATAAATGATATACACCTGAATTGAAGATGTCAGTGACTAATTGCAGCAATTTGTACAATTCAACAAATACATACTTACTTAACCGTACCCACATAATAATTATTAAGCGTTAAACTCGTTTCAGCTTGTTTTCAAAAACAATTCCAGCGGTTTTCGAAATTTTTATCGAAACGTTGCCAATACTTTACACAAGCGTTCAATTTATTTTATTTATTTCAGTTTTTCAGCTGAAAATTGGCGCTGCTGGTGTTTGTATTCGCGCTCTAACTAAAGAACATTAATTATATTTTACTCATTACAGTTCTATTTTGATCCTCGAGGCGTAAATATTTTGCAGACTGAATTTCTTTGTGGCTTTCTCGACTTGACCTTATTTTCAGAATCCAAATAGAACCGAGGAAGAATATGAAAATAATTGCGCCTGACTTTCGGTTTTCGACGAATGCAAGCAAGATGTATAATGCTTACCTACATAAATACTTCTTTCCACGCAGTTGGAACTATACCAATTGAAAAGTGCAAATCGCCTTGAAATACCTATCGATAAATAACTATATTAATTTGTTTAAATGCGAGTCAATCTTTATAAATATCTATAACATTGGGGCTTAAATAAAAATGATTCAACATTGACTTTCTGATCGTCCATCGAGTTCCAAATAAAAACAAAGCTTTTGCCAGCGACATTACTATAATCTTACACCCGTCAAATTAAAATAGATTTCTTAGAACACACCAATCTGGCCATAAAATCTTTTTAGAGCGCTTAAGAAAATACATGGGCCATATTTTCCATTCTCAATCCAAGAAAAATACGAAGAATCTCAATGAATTCAACAACATCTTAAATAAGAAAGTGCCACGCTTATATAAGTGCGACATATTTTTAGAAAAATTATATTTATCCTCCTTTTGGACGGCGTTTACCTTTACTAACGTCATCCAGAATCGAATTTTTGGATTTAGAAATCGTTCCAATTTAATATTTTCAAGTCGCACACGAATCTCCGGGGAAGTACCCGCCGCATACATTATAAGTATTTCAGGTTCTATTGATGTAATGAAAATTATATTTATCCTCCTTTTGGACGGCGTTTATCTGTACCAACGTCATCCAGAATCGAATTTTTGGATTTAGAAATCGTTCCAATTTAATCTTTTCAAGTCGCACACGACGAGTCTCCGGGGAAGCACCCGCCGCAAACATTATAAGTACTTCAGGTTCTATTGATGTAATGAAAATTATATTTATCCTCCTTTTGGACGGCGTTTATCTGTACCAACGTCATCCAGAATCGAATTTTTGGATTTAGAAATCGTTCCAATTTAATCTTTTCAAGTCGCACACGACGAGTCTCCGGGGAAGCACCCGCCGCAAACATTATAAGTACTTCAGGTTCTATTGATGTAATGAAAATTATATTTATCCTCCTTTTGGACGGCGTTTATCTTTACTATCGTCATCCAGAATCGAATTTTTGGATTTAGAAATCGTTCCAATTTAATCGTTTCAAGTCGCACACGAGTCTCCGGGAAAGCACCCGCCGCGAACATTATAAGTACTTCAAGTTCTATTGATGTAGTCTCGGAAACAAATTTTAATAGCCGAACTGTTTAAATTAGATCGAATTTAAGGTAGTATTTATAGACAGGCAAGAAAGCGCAACGACAGCGTGCCCGATTATTTTTGTTTTGTATCTTCCAGCTTTCATTTCGTACAATTTTGTTACAAATAAAATAAAATTTTATTTATGTCTACTTCAAAAATGTACCTAACAAAAAAAAATAAGCAGATGCTTATACAGGTAAAGTCAAGCAAAGAGGTTTACGATACGCGATCAAAGTCATACCTAAGGACTGCCGCAAAAAAAAAATAAATAATAGAATTTACTATCATTAGAGTGTATACGAATTACAAAATTTAGTTTATTTACCTTCTCGTTGAACCGGATTCAATCTAGTCTAGTACGGGGTGACCATTTTCAGAAAACGAAAAAATGGCACAAAATTTTCGTGTATCTAACAAAAAAAAAAGGGCCAGGTATAGATTAATTAAAAGCACCGACGCAATTTATACAGGATGTGCACAGAACATGCGGCCAAATTTCGTACGTCAAGAATTTTCCATTGAACATCGTATTCGTATTTTAAACAATAAATTAAATTATATATAAATTATATTCAACCATAAATAATATTAGCTTTTTCATTTTTACATAAGTTTATCATGAAAGCAAGCGGAAATGACAAGTAAACAACGCGACACAAAACTAAAAGAAGGTGAAATGCCTTTAAAAACGGGACATATGTTCACTCTAGTCTAGTATAAGCCGAATAGAATTAATCAACTTGTATATATGCAAGTGAAACCCAAGTTTTGATGCAAAATGCAACTTATTGTTAGCTCGAACGTATTTTATAAGCATCTACTATACTTGTATGCATGGTAAATCTGAAATGGAAGCTAAAATAAAAGGTATATTATTGACTAATGATACCCTACTTCTTGTACAAGTTTTGGTTCAATTTTTACAACTGATTATTAGTTCTAAAGTATTTTATATGAACCTATTATACTTGTATGCATGGTAAATCTAAACTAGAAGCTAAAATAAAAAGTATGTTATTGGCCAATGATACTCTACTTCTTGTACGAGTTTTGGTTCAATTTCTGCAACAAAAATGCAACTTATTGTTATTTCGAAGGCATTTTATATGAACCTATTATACTTGCACGCGTAGTAAATCCAAAATCGAAGCCAAAATAAAAAGTATAGTATTGTACAAGTTTTGGTTTAATTTCCGCAACAGAAATGCAACTTATTGTTAGTTCGAACGTATTTTATATGAACCTATTATACTTGTATGCATGGTAAATTCAAAAGGGAAGCTAAAATAAAAAGTATATGATTGCCTAATGATACCCTACTTCTTGTACAAGTTTTGGTTCAATTTCTGCAACTTATTATTAGTTCGAACGTGTTTTATATGAACCTATTATACTCTTATGAGTGGTAAATCCAAAATAGAAGCTAAAACAAAAGGTATGTTATTGAGTAATGAATACCTACTTCTTGTACAACTTTTGGTTCAATGTCTACAACAAAAATGCAACGTATTGTTAGATCGAATGTATTTTAAATGAATCTATTATACTTGTACGCGTAGTAAATTCAAAAGCGAAGCCAAAATAAAAAGTATAGTATTGTACAAGTTTTGGTTCAATTTCTACAACAAAAATGCAACATGTTAGCTCGAACGTATTTTATATGAACCTCTTATATTTGCATGCATGGTAAATCCAAAATAGAAGCTAAACTAAAAAAGTATGTTATTGACTAATGTTACCCTATTTCTTGTACAAGTTTTGGTTTACTTTACTTATTTTTAGTTCGAAGGTATTTTATATGAACCTATTAAATTTGTATGCATGGTAAACCCAAAATAAAAGCTATATTATTGACTAATGATACCCTACTTCTTGTACAAGTTTTGGTTAAATTTCTGCAACTTATTATTAGTTCGAACGTGTTCTATATGAACCTGTTATACTTGTATGCGTGGTAAATCCAAAATAGAAGCTAAAATAAGATATTGACTAATGATACCCTACTTCTTGTACAACTTTTGGTTCAATTTCTGCAACAAAAATGCAACTTATTGTTAGTTCGATGGTATATTATATGAACCTATTATACTTGTATGCGTGGTAAATCCAAAATGGCAGCCAAAATAAAAAGTATATTGTAGACTAATGATACACTACTTCTTGTACACGTTTTGGTTCAATTTCTGCAACAAAAATGCAACTTATTTTTAGTTCGAACGTATTTTATACGAAACTATTATACTTGTATGCATGGTAAACCTAAAATAGCAGCCAAAATAAAAAGTATATTATTGTACAAGTTTTGGTTCAATCTCTGCAACAAAAATGCAACTTATTTTTACTTCGAATGTATTTTATATAAAACTATTATACTTGTATGCTTGGTAAACCTAAAATGGCAGCAAGAATAAAAAGTATATTATTGTACAAGTTTTGGTTCAATCTCTGCAACAAAAATGCAACTTATTTTTAGTTCGAACGTATTTTATATGAAACCATTATGCTTGTAGGCATGGTAAATCCTAAATGGAAGCTAAAATAAAAAGTATACTATTGACTAATGTAACCCTATTTCTTGTACAAGTTTTGGTTCAATTTCTACAGCAAAAATTAATTAAGAAGAAGGATTTTTTGAGCTGCAGATGTGGTTTGGAGATGTTTTGTATTTTTTGATTTTGATGTAATTCACTGCACAAATGCAACCGAATCTTGTACAAGAAATAGAGTGGTAGTATAGCAAGGCGTAATATGTTGTTACCTACATCTACATACATAAAAAATAATAGGTACACTTCATTTTACGAGAAGCTCTTGGATTTGATGTAATTTCCTTAACCTTTTAATGATGAAAAGCTGTGTGTGACATTTGCTCGAAAAATGAAATCCATCTGGTATGACCTAAAATAGAAATTGGCAAAGGCAAAAATAAATGAAATTATGCTGGTGTTAACAGCACCGGTGCACCAAATTTAACCTAGAGTAAGGTGATTAATTAAAGAAGCGCTTCTTACGCATAATATACGTGATGTAGCACCTGGTGGGAGTTATTTTTAAAATTGATCTGTTGACGTAGAGCGTTGTAAGGGTTTGGAGTATGAATGGTATATGGAAGATGGTTCTTGTATCGAAGTGATAAGTACAATGGCTCATTCAATAACAATCGGCTGCTGTGTATTTCTGTTTGATTAGTCATTATCCATGAGCAACAAATGGGCATAGCGGTCATTGTGGAGGCGGCACATACTTTGCGATCCGCGTCTCGACGCTAGTGGGATCGGAGTGGGGCGAGACGCCTAGGGGGGAACGTCGTCACGCTCTGGTTTAGATTCAGGGTGCAGGTTAAACTCCTTTAGTCAGTGCTTTGGGAGGCCACGAAGCAACCTCTAGGATAGGACGAACGACTCGACGACGCGCCAGTGCGAAGGGACGGCCCTAGTGAATACGTGGACCGCGAAGTGCATGCAGTGAAGTGAAGTGCATCCCAAGCTTCCAATTACCTGAAGTAAGTTGGCGCAGCTTTCGAAGCTTGTGCGCGCCAGTGCTCACGTGCGTGTAGTGGAGTGTCCATCCAGGATACGTCTTGACGCTTTTCAAGGATACGCTCTGTTACAGTCCAAAACGTAAAATAGCACACATTCTTACTTATCATTACTTATCGTCACTCGGCACCATAAAAAGTCGCTGACAGAGATCTTTAACACGTTAGAATTTATTTGACACCAACGACATCATGAGCGTAACAGATCAGAAATACTTTCAGGCCGTTGGTAACCAGGCCGAAAAAGTGAAATATAGCTCGGTTAATAATAACTCAGCCCGTGGCAAAATAAATAATTCCCCCCTTCTCTCATAAACGGAAATTCGAATTTAATTTAGGAAACCTGTTATTCGCTGCGCTTTTCTTCCTTCTAACTTTGAGGATATAGCCAAAAAAAAATGACGCTCGTTAATTTTAGGGCCGAGTTAATGTCCATGTTATCGGGATAATAACAAAACAAAAGCATGGGAGTGGCGGAGGACTTCGCTCCCAGCTTCACGCAGAAGCCGCAGCTGCGGCAAGAAGACGATGGTAATCGCCTCATCTTTGAATGTCAACTCCTGTCTTCACCAAAACCGGACATTCAATGGTTCAGAAGCGACACGCTTCTTTCAGAAGATGGCCGAACGAATTTCAAAATACAATCAATCGGTACAAATAAATTCTTGGTAGTATTAGAATTGGACGATGTCATCGAAACGGACGCCGGCCTTTACAAGGTTAAAGCAAAGAACAAAATGGGTGAAGTGGCCGCATCTATTAACTTAAATTTCAGTCGTAAGTTCACCATTTTATTTCCTCTTTTTAAGCGAAACGAGCAAAAGAACCTGCGATGCTGTAAATACCAGATGGCAGCCTTCAGAATTTGCTGGTTTAATATTAGACTTTCCAAAAATATCACGGAATCTTTCCTTTGCTTTTATTGCATCCGTGACAAATTGAAGGCCTTAACCCAATTAAGAGGCGTAATAATTTTTCTGTTTCTGTTTCAGCTATGGACGAACCTAGGGAAAAGTAAGTAAATATTAAAAAAAAATTCGACGCTAGAGAAATCCGTAAAATCCGGTTTTAAATCACCTCTACCTACGCTTTAAATAACGTTTAAGTTTTGCCAAATTTTGGCATCCGCACTTATTCAGCTTTTTGGCCACGTAACTTTTACGTCACGGGTCATGTTTCGCATTCAAGTCAGTCGACAATTAAAAAAAAAAAAAAAAATCGTTGCACTATTACATGACATTGACATGTCTATGTCTTGAAACTTGAAAGTGAATCATACCTACCATTACATCACATCATGATTTCTTTTTTTTTTTTCGGTCGTTCCTTTTGCCGAATTTAAATAATTTAAATCGAACACTGTTATTGAATAAAATTGTTTGCGTAGACAAATAGACGGCATTGCACCCACGTTTGCTAAGAAGCCGGCCATCAGACAAGAAGATGATGGCAAAAGGCTTCTCTTTGAGTGTCGGATTCAAGCTGACCCACGACCTGTCGTTAGCTGGTTCCACAATATGAATTCCGTTTCCGAGTCTCCTCGGCATAAGGTACATACCTAAAAAATTTGATGAAAATTCTTTTTTGACCTTTCGCTTAACGAAACGTGCACGTCGCCCTCCGCTAAAGAAAATTATTGAGCAGTGGACGGGAAAATGTGCGAGCAAAACATATTTGGTACTGCGTGCGGGGATACAAGTTGATTTCCCTTTGTTTTCAGTTAAGGGTAGATAAAGACGGACATTCATATTTTGCAACACTAGAAATAAAAAATGTCACAGTTGAGGATGCTGGCAAATATAAAGTGACTGCAAAAAATGAATTAGGAGAAAGCAACGCGACAATCAGCCTTAACTTCGACAGTAAGTATACATGTTATCTGTATTTCCAAGCTTCCATGTTATTATACGCATTTAAGCCCCTTTGCCAAAGACGAACGAAAATGTTCAGTTATTTCGATTTGTACATAGCTTTGCCTTGTTATCAGAGAGACTTTTTGTACATTGCTTATGAAATTTGGTCTGGAGTGATTAACTGATCGATTAACTTAGCGAGCAGTAGCTTATAGTTTATAGCTTTCTAATAACGTGGCGAAGCAGTCCTAGTTTAGTGCTTCAGTGCACAAGAATACAGCTGCCTACAACACGTACAAAATACACACATTTTCACATTGATACACGGTTCTTAAAGATACCGACACAAAATATACCACTTGTTTGAATGCGTACCAAAGCAGCTGTAAGGGGACAAGTAAGTCAGCACTCGTGCACAGTACAATGGACTAACTGACGCCTAATCTCAGCTCAGCTTTTAATTTGCAATTTTTAACCCAATATCCAATATTAATCCGTGTACATTGCAATTGGTGAAGACATTTTGTGTGATTTTGTTAAATGAAAAAGCCTAGATTAGATACATATTCCCCTTTCCCTCCTGTTTACACTACAGTCGCTGGCGAAGACACCCCAACCGTGACTGGATTGGTTTTGATTTGAATTTTTAGCTTGATGCCCGGACACTGCCTACAATTCAATATATGCTCATACTCTCAAAGGCCATGTTCTTGCAAATATGACACTTTTATTTCAGCACTGTATTTTTTTAACACTGTTAGGGCGATATTAAAAGCTGAGCTAATTCGGTGACCATTGTTAAGTTGTGCGAGTGTTGCTGGCTGTCCTGTGGCCTGATAGCCGGTTTAGGTGAGTTTCTTCATAGGCGATGAGGCTCCCATACCAGACGATGGAATTAAACCGACCTTCACTGAACGTCCGGTCATTCGACAAACGGACGACGGAGCGAGGATAACTTTTGAATGTAGGTGCGTCGGCGATCCTAAACCGGACATAAAGTGGTACGTATGTCCAGTGCGTTATTGCTCGAGGACCATTTTCATTACCGATACGCAGGTACCACGGGACAACCGAAATCCCAGAGAGTGGGCGTTATATTATCACCGTGGAACTTGACCAGAAACTATACTATTTGGCACGATTAGAGATTAATGACGTGGAAAATTCCGACAAAGGCGAGTATCGTGCTGTGGCAAGGAACAGATATGGTGTGGGTACTGCCACCATTAACTTGAATTTCGAGGGCGAAGGCAAACCGAAGTAAGACAGCATTATTCTCGCCAAAGTCAGAAAGAATACAGTGTTATGTTCCGCAGAATACCCGACGGAAAACCGCCGAGGTTCCCAAAAAAACCCACCATTCGTCAAGAAGGGGACGTCCTCGTAATGGAGTGCTTGCTAGAGGCCAATCCCGCCCCAGATATTACGTGGTACCATGGCACTAAAATAATTACCGACAATACGCGCGTTCGCATGCTTAGGAAGGCAACGGGCAAAGACACCTACATGTTAACTCTAGAAATTTCGAACCCCACCCGCGAAGACGGTGGGCATTATCGATGTAATGCGTTCAATAACTTCGGGGAAAGCAATGCAAACATTTCACTTAATTTCCAAGGTATGAAGCGCAGGGCATCTGCGCTTAAAAATTGTTCACGTAACAATTATGTTCTAGCGTTGCTCGTGAATCGTACCAAACGACGTGTCCCTAATTACATTACATTTGCATGAGCATGGCCTTGACGTGATGTATTAGTGCATGCCCTTGCACACCTTTATGAGTATATATTTACAGGTGGAGACGATGCAGCCGGATTTGCACCCTCTTTCATCGAAAAACCAAAAATTATTCCTAACGAAAGCGGTACGCTTATTACTATGAAATGCAAATGCAAGGCTAAACCAAAACCGGAAGTCACGTGGTTCCGAGGAACTACGGTCGTTAAAGAATCCTCAAAGATCACGCTCAACGTCGTCAACTTGGAGGAAGACGTTTACGAATTGACCCTCGAAATCAAGGTACTCACTCCTATCCGAAGCGACCATCGAAACAAAATCTAAATCCCGATTTAACAGGACCCGACCGGCCCGGACGGAGGTACCTACAGGTGCCACGTGAAAAACGAATTCGGCGAAAGCAACGCCAACTTGAACCTCAACATCGAAGCGGAACCCGAACCCGAAGGTGACGGACCTACGTTCGTCGAGAAACCCAGAATTACGTCGCACCAAAGCGGAAAACTAGTTATCATGGACTGCAAGGTACCTACCTAATCAGTTATCAGAACGAGAATTTTTATTTTATTCACCCGACGAAATTTAGGTGCGCGCCAATCCCAAACCGACGATCGTCTGGTACCGAGAAGGCAAAGAAGTTACCGAATCCACTAAGATTAAAATTAGTTTCGAAAAAGTCGAAGAAGACGTGTACTACATCAAACTGGAACTGAAAGACCCCGGAATTGAAGATTCCGGCTTGTACAAATGCAATATTAAGAACACCCTCGGCGAACTCAACGCCAACCTCACACTCAACATCGAAATTATCCCCGTCATTAAGGAGAAGCCCAAAGTCATTAAGATCGTGAAGAAACGCACCGTTATCATCGAGTGTAAAGTACTGAGCAAGTTCGCTCCTGATTGCACATGGTTTAAAGAAGCCGATCCCGTTAAAGAGAGTCCGCGACACAAAGTCGAAGTTGAACAAGTTAAAGATGTAAGACTTCCTCGGCACGACAAGTGCAAAATCTTGATCTAAGTGATTCATTGCAGGGTGAATTTGCTGTCAAACTTGAAATTGCGGAAGTCGAAAAAACCGATAAGGGCTTGTATAAATTAGTGGCGCGCAACGAAAAGGGCGAAGCAACCTCCCAAACAGTTGAGGTCACGGAGTTTCCTCCCGAAGAGAAACCCAAAGGCGAGAAACCCAAACTTTCGAAACTCACTAACGTCGTAAGTATTTCGCGTTACAAAATCGCGTGCTTTGTCCAATAAGGGTTATTTTTAGACAACGGAAGAAGGCAAGACGGTCGATTTTATTTCGTCTCTCAAAGTTACCGATAAGACTGTTATAATAACTTGGTACAAAAATACTACTGTGATACGAGAATCTTCAGACATTAAAATTACTTTCGACGGATCGATCACTCGGCTGACTATTATTAAATGCAAACTGTCACACGCAGCGACCTACAAAATCGTCGCGAAGAACGAATTCGGAGAAGACGAATCGATCGCTATTTTAACTGTCACGGAAAAGAAAAAGGAAGAGGAGGAGGAAGAGGAGGAAGAAGAGGAGGTAGAAGAGGAGGTAGAAGAGAAGAAAGTGGAAGAAAAGAAAGTAGAAGAAAAGAAGGTGGAAGAGAAGAAAGTAGAAAAGGTAAATTTAGTTAACATCTTTCGGTTTGTTTAAAAAAAAATAATCGAGTACTGTCTGACATTAAAACAATTAAAAAAAAAACTTGAAAACCGAGTGATCTTCTCTTTCGTTCTCTGAGACGAGCATGAAATTAATTGACCCTATCAATCCAAATAAAAAAATTAACTTGTTTTTTAGATAGAAACTACTTAGTTAATTATTTCTTCATACAAAAATAAACTTATTATAAGGGAAAGGAATTCAGAGCACTTTTTTACGCCGAATGTACTATTTACTCCTGCCACCCTTCCGCAGCTCCGATGGCCATCGAATTGTTATTGGGTGGGAGAAGAAGGACTGTAATGGCAGCCTTCGCGTTTCTCAGAAATTACTGTGGGCGAGGCTGCATGATACAGTCCGAGTACTAAACAAGTGGTCCGAATTCTTTGCCCTGCTTATTATTAATCGCTTACCTTCACATTTAACTTAGATTAATACTTATTAAACAAAACTGTACAGAACTAACTGTAACTCTATTAACAAGGTTGAGGAGGATGAGGAGGAATCAGGACGTGAATCTCCTGAGAGTGTTGAAAGCATCACTGAGGAAATTGAGTCAGACAAGGTACACACACACATTCATAACCATACCATATATACGTAACTACACAAACCTAATCACTTTATTTAATAGGAAATTATACCAAGGAAAGTCAAAAAAGACAAGGAAGAAAAGAAGAAGCCCGAGGTAAAACACAAATTACATTATCGTGTTTTCACGCTGTATATTTTACTTACAAGCAAATCCTCAATGTGATGCTTTGAATGTAGACCGACGTTTGAATGAGCAAAATAAAAATTTGGAATGTTTTTTTTTTTCAGAAAAAGGTGGAAGAAAAGAAGGAAGTGAAAAAGGAAGAAATTATCGAAAAGAAGGACGTTAAGAAGAAGGTAGAAAAAGAGGAGGTAATCACAGATAAAAAAAATAATTTCTCGAAATTCCTTTCACTTTTATTTGTATAACTGTTTGCATGAGTTAATCTCGTCTTTTTAAATAAGGTAAAAGAAGAGAAACAGGTTAACGATGTGGGTAAAAAGAAACCGGAGAAGAAAGCCGAACCCGGAAAGGTAAGTTACCACTTTCTCTTTATTACTTCATTATCTCCTTACACAATCAAACAAGTACAGGAGATATCAACGTTCTATTATAAATCAAAATAATTTGCATGTTTTTTTTTTTATCTTTCCTCGAATTTAGAAACCTGTTGAGGACAAGAAGGTTACTAAGGTAAGGTTACATTTCTTCGACGTTAGGGAATTTATTTATAAATTTTGTACGTAAATATAGGTTGAAGAAACCAAAACTGAGTCACGAAGAAGTTCAATCATTAAAACAGAAGAAAAGGTATTTTCGCGTTTTGTAGCGCGTGAGAATCGGGGCATTAAAAATTTGGCTGTTTTAGATTACTCAAGACGGTGGTTCTAGATCAGCGAGTCGAAGGTCTTCTTTTCAAAAGGTACTCTCAAAATACTTTTGTCGAATTTAAACTTCTCTATATATCCCTTCTCTTACTGTTAGGTTGAGGAAGAAACTAAGACTGAGTCTACTAAACGCGTTGATGTCGAAGAAAAGAAGAAGGTACTTCTTCTTTCATTTCTCTTTTTACTTCACAGCTTTTTTATTTTTATTTTTATTTTATCCGTTCGCTGCTCTATTTTTCTTTGGCGCTTTTCCTCTCCTCGTAAATAATTCGCTTAACTTACTTTCACGAATTTTATGTTTCCTTTAGGTGAAAGAAAAGGAAAGACTGGCCACTACGAAAGAAGTGGTGAGTATAGATGTCGAACGTGCGATAAATGTTTGTGTCTCCTAACATGTGTCTTAAATGTTACACTTATACATACACAGACCACACCTACAAACGACATCGAAGCTAAATTAGACAAAAAAGCCGAACCTAAAAAGCCGGCGGAACCCGAGAAGAAGAAAGAGCCGGAACCCAAGAAGGAACCGGAACCTCCTCAAAAGAAAGCCGCCGAGCCTGCCAAAAAATCCGAACCTGAAAAGAAAGCGGAAGTACCTGAGAAGAAGGTCGCCGAGCCTGAAAAGAAAGCGGCCGTGCCTGAGAAAAAGGTCGCCGAGCCTGAAAAGAAAGCGGCCGTGCCTGAGAAAAAGGTTGCCGAACCTGAAAAGAAAGCGGCGGTGCCTGAAAAGAAACCTGTCGTACCAGAGAAAAAGGTTGCTGAGCCCGAGAAAAAAGTTGCCGAGCCTGAAAAGAAGGCCGCTGTACCTGAGAAAAAGGCCCCAGAGCCAGAGAAAAAAGTCTCCGCACCTGAGAAGAAGGTTGCCGAGCCTGAAAAGAAGGCCGCTGAACCTGAAAAGAAAGTGGCAGAGCCCGCAAAGAAGAAAACTCCCGAGCCTGAAAAGAAGAAAATTCCCGAACCCGAAAAGAAAACTCCCGAACCCGACAAAAAACTCGATGCTAAGAAACCTGAACCTAAAGTACCTGAAATTAAAGAACCCGAAACCAAACTGCCCGACAAAAAGTCACTCAAAACACCAGAACTCATTGTACCTGACGAACCTAAAGTTACTGGGGATAAACGGCCAATTCAAAAGGTATATCCCAAACGATCTTATTTAAATAACTTCCCCAGTTTTTTTTTCTTTTTTTTTTCTTTTTCGTATTCATCCCCGATGAATATACACATCTATAATTTTTTTTTTTTTTAATAACGATCCTAAATTCCATTCGATAGTCAAAATATTACCATTTTAAAGGTCCTAAAGTACGACCCTATGGTATTTATTCCTGACAAAGAGATACCAAGAGAAGTTCCTACGATCAACATTCCAGAATCAAGCGTGGTAACGTGTTTACCATAATTCCAGCACAATTTGCACGAATTTTTCAAACACGACAACGATAACTAAACTATAGTCGCAACTATTAGGTTTTAACACACATTTTCCAATAGTCACTACTAACACAGTTAACTCATAAATTGTCACAGATTGAGTTAACCCATAGCGGTTTCATGAAGAGTAAAAAAGAGTGTGGGATTCACAGTAATACAATTATACATATAAGTAATTTGAAGCAGTCATTTCCTTTTAAGTCCAACAAATAATGTTTATGTTATTGAAACCGCTATTGGACTAACTGGAAACTCCTCAAACTGTATATGTAGAATTCAATAGTAAAACGCACGATACCACAACACGGTTTTTACTAACGTGCAATATTTAAGTAGGTTGACTACAATTTAATTGTAGATTAAAAGGTTGTATAGTGGTTATGAATTTGTAGTTTAATGCACGTTTAGTACCTATTATAAAGTCTGTCTAACATGTTTATGTTTTCTTCTATGTTTTTGTCTTCGTCGTCCCTTGTGCTCGTCTTCCATGTGAATGAAAATTAGAACGATCAGGCAGTGAACGAGAAAGAGAAAGTACAACTGGTAAGTATTCCACGATGACGATTGTATTTGTAAATTTGATTTTCGGGTTAGCAGGCCCTAAGTTAGTTGTTTAAAAAATTCATTCGTTTTAATTTTGTTTTAATGTCTGTTTGCTAAGGCAAAACAAAAACCAAAACGAATACCCCAACCGATAGAACAGCAAGATTCTTTTCTGAATATTCAGTTAAAGCCTGTTGTAAAGGATGACGCAAAAGAACCAGAACAGGCTACTCTAGAATATGATTTGAAGGTAAAAATTGAAGCAAGCAAATTCTTCTATGAATAACGCTTTACTGAATCTACAATAATTTTCTTCTTCTCTTCTTTACGTGTACTCTTTCTTCTCTATGTGTAAATAACTTATTTTCTTTTCATCTTTCTTTGTACTTCTTTGGACTTCTCGCTCTCTCGCTCTTTCTGTCTATGTTTTCTATTTTCAAAATACTGCGAGTGTTAAGTGGGGTTTGCAAATGTGATCTGATGGTTTGTGTTTGTGCAGAAAACGGCAGAAAAGGGCAAAGAAGCTGCAAAGAA
Organism: Prosopocoilus inquinatus; assembly: GCA_036172665.1. Lineage (NCBI taxonomy): Eukaryota > Metazoa > Arthropoda > Insecta > Coleoptera > Lucanidae > Prosopocoilus > Prosopocoilus inquinatus. The sequence goes on along the minus strand of CM069880.1, from coordinate 12,367,957 downwards.
AACAGCACGCAGAGCCCAAGAAAAAGAAAAATCTTACGAATTACCAGAAATTCCAGATTACGAAAGACCTGTCCTGGAAGTGTTCGAACCACACGAGTACCCTGATTATATGGGCAGGGAAAAAACTAAATTAACAAAGGTGAGACGCATATAATGGCAGATTGCCGCCACTGCGATAAAACATTTGGCCGCTTGCGCATATTCTTAGATATGATCTGCATTTATAATTGCAACTCATAAATGAACTTTAGTATTAATTTGGCTCGCATATAAGTTGCTATTTTCGCAAATAAACAGCATAAATGGTGTGTATTGATCGCTTCGCTTGGTCTCTTAGTCTTACTCGGTGGATTATAACTAAAGATTTCGTAAATGTTGCCGCAGGATTATCCAAAAGTGCCCGAGATAAAGAAACCGGAAGCACCTAAAATCGAAATACAAAAGGAAAAATCGCCAGAACCACGTAAGACTTCGTTAGCTCCAACTCAACAAGGGGGCCGCAGAGGCTCGTTAGTTCCACCTGAAGAAGTGGGTCGCAGGGCCAGCCTTATCATCTCTGATGAGGTACACATTTTTGCACGTGAAATCAATTTACTAATTGAGTTTCAGTTCGTTCGGACCTTATTTGGACCAGGGCGTTTTGGTTTTGTAACATGTTTGATTTTAATTTTGTCTGTTAGGAACATAGGAAGCTTCGTCCTGGGGAGGTGCTCGATGAGAAAAAGGTAACAGTCCACGCACGTCTTCAGTTTACGCCTTGGCATCGTCTAGTTTAATGAATTTAAATTCCAGCTCGCCAACTGTTATATTTGCTTTAATTGTATTGACCAATTATACACTCACAATTAATCCACCAAAACACATTTTGCTGCGCGTGAACAACCAATCAAAAAGAAGTTTGCCTTAATTTGGACCAAAAAAAAAAAAAAAAACGATTTCATTTAGAAGCACTTCTTGAAGTTTGTTCAGTGCAGACAAATTTTACATGCTCCATAAAATAAGTACTTAATAATATTCTTCAAACCTCCAAACTCCAAATAACATGCACTGCCATGCATTTCTTTCTTGGAAAAGAGCAGGAGCAGTGGTAGCTTGTCGTGGTGGTCAATGCTCGATGATGTGCTCGTTATTTCTGTTGTGTATGTCGTTGTTAAATGGTGCATTATGCCCACAGGGTGGAAAATTACGACCTGGTGAAGTTCTTGATACAAAGGTGAGATTTGTGTTAAAGAAACACAAAACTGGCCTTAAAACGATTGGCATGCCTCAATGCCATAACCGTATTAATTAGAGCTTTTTATAAGTTTTTTGTTTTGTTTAGCGTTAAGTTAATTAATTTATTATATAAAACAAAATCCGCATTTATCATCGAAAATTCACGCATACTTTGTTTTTTTTTATTTCTGAAGAAAACAAAAGGCCTGAGACCTGGAGAATTGCAAGAAGATAGACAGGTTAGCGGAGCGAGATTTTAGAATAGACGAAAATTTCTTGTCAATAAAAAAATCTATGTTTGTGTCTAACTTTTTAGATTTTCAGAAAATAGAATAGATTTTTGATTTATTAAAAACAATACATGTGCCTTTTATGTCGAATTCTTTGACATAAAATAATAATTTTATTATATCTTAACGAACGCCGAAGTGAGATAATTACAGTTTACTTATAATTTAGAACATTTTTGAGTTTTTCCTTCATCTGCTTTATACATTTTTTCGCTAACGTTTTCGAGTTTTCGATTAAAAAAAAAAAAAAACAATGAGATCCAGAACGAACAGACAAACTTGGATCACAGTGTGATTTTCTCTTTTCTTTTTTTTCTTATCTTTGTTTTTTGTAAATAAAAAGCTCTCGTACTTTACTGTACATACTCGCATTATTAAATGTTGCAAGCTCTGCGCCCGCTTTCTAAATGTGCTTTAATATACACAGAACTGCGTTTAATTCTACAGGTAAAATCTGTATTTTATAATATGTGTAACTTATGTGTACATATACCCGAAATCAAAACTAATTAGGACTTTAGTTCCCGACCAAATCCCGGAAATCTAAACCAATTTATAAAATACCGATTTTCTGTTTGTGCAACGAGCATCAAGCATAACGGCTGCCTGTGTTTGGTATTACTTCCTTAACACCAAACTCAACCAACCTTTAACATACATGGTTACACACTTACACAACAATTTACACACAAAATTACTTTTTTATATAAGACAAAATTCTAATTTGATTTGAATATTTAGCGTCGACGTGCCAGCTCCGATGTTAGGAGACCGAGCTTACAAGAACTGGAAGACATGATCAACAAACCATCAACACCCTTACGACCCACTGGAGATGGCGGACCTCCAATGATCGTGGACGTTCAAGAAAGTTACTCTGCTGTTGAGGGTATACACCAAAAATAAATAAAAAGCGCACATTTCACGTTTAATTCCAAAAAAAAAATCAATTGTGTTTCAGATCAAAATGGTTATATCACTGTTCAAGTGGAAGGAAATCCACCGCCAACGTTTAAATTTTACAAGGTAAAGAGCCAAAAAAAAAGCCAAAGCAAATTTTGCCAACACACCAATAATAGCCCCGGCACTATATCACATACATATTTCTTAACAGATCAAACATTATGTATTATGTAACTTTTTAAACTCTAATTACTTACTAGAATGCCAAATAGTTACACATTATGCTTATAAATAGATTCAAAAGATATTTACTTGCGTCATATTTTATTTTCGATTGAATTGAATTTAAAATTTAAAATTAAAATTAAAATTCTCGTACAGGGTGTTACAGAAATTATTGAAGGTGGTAGATTCAAGTATATTACCGATGGTGAATACAATTTAATAACGTTGTGCATTAGAAAAGTAAAGCCAAACGATGAAGCCCAATACAAATGTATCGTTTCTAATATACACGGTGAAGATTCGGCTGAAATGATGTTATATGTGAGCGGTAAGTAAATTTAAAATTAAGAATTAAGAAATGTATGCGTTATATTTCCTTTTTGATGAAAATAGATGCTAGTGGCATGGATTTCCGTGCTTTACTAAAGAAGAGAAAGTACGCGAAATGGGCCGAAAAGAAAGAAGATCCTGATTGGGGTGAACTGAAGGAAGTCGAAAAGCCCATGCCAGCGCTCAAGAAAGTAGAAAAGGTCAGGTTGACTTTGCTTGAAAGAGAGTTTCTTTTGTTACTGTTGTCGTTTTCTATTTACAAAATTGTTTTTTTTTTTTAATATTTTGAATTGCTCCTCGGTTTTTGGCCATTCAAAATCGTTCCATATCAAACTAACTAATTAAACACAAACGATAAACTTGGCTGGTTGAACCAGCATTAAAAATAACGATTAAATAAAAGGCTTCCTGATTTGATAAGGAACGACTACACATTAAAAAAAAAAGAAGTAATTAAAAAGATGATTAAAATTAAAATGTAAATTAAAAAAAAAAAACTCAGTTTGAAAGGCTAAAGTAACATGTTTTTGCAATTCTAGTCGCCTGAGGGTGGCTATGAAGGTGTTATGTCAACTTTTTACGAGGAAAATAACAAAATATACGTCGTCGTTGACGGAAATATTTTGGAAATCGATGCTAGCAATAAAGGGAAAGAAACCTGGAGTTGGTTAAAGGTTGGATAATTTTATACTCCTAACAAACCGAATCCTGAAAACTCATCCTTTCATTTCCTTCTTATTATAAAACCTAAACCAACAACGTACAAGAAAAGAATTATTTAAGATCTTTACATTTTCAATCAGCGCAATTTAAAGACGCTTTGAAACTTGGAATTTTAAATCGTTTTCTAAAACTTGAGTACTTGCATTATCTGCTTGGCAAAAGAGTGGGCTTTTTTTTCAGTATCTCAGTTTTTCTTTTCTTCACAAAATATGGTTCGCAGTTGAAAATGAGAGATTTAAATAATTCATGGAAAATCTTTAGCCATTAAAACAAAAAGTTTAAACCTAAAATTATAAAGATGTGTCTCCACTAAAAAAAAAATATTTTGTGAAGAATCTGTTTCTGGCCAACGATTCTTTTTTTTTTGTTTTTAAATGTTTTTAGGGCTGTTTTTTTAGTGTCGCCAGCAGAGGAGTATTTTGTCCATTTTTATATCGTCTTGTCCAGTTTTTGTCCGTTGTCTTTTATCGTCTCATGTGTTCGTCCATATATAATTTATGTATTTGTACAAATGTGTCCGTGAGAGTGTGAGTATCTGAACGCTTGTAATTTATATGTGCTTCCTCGCTTTTTTCTATGTTCTAATATTATATGTCGCTTTAACAATGTTTATTGATTAATTTCACAGAACACGAGAGGTATATATTTACGGAGTTACAGTCTTTCCGGCGTCATGCCTAATTGGCCTAAACTCAGGAAAAGAGAGGTTTATGTATATTTTGGCATGATCAGATCACCCTTTATTAGAAGTGAATATTTTTTTTTTAGACGTGAATTAATACAAGAGATGTTCAAGAAACCATCATATAAAACTGAGGCATTTCAATCACTTCTCACTTCTGTGTGTCTTCTTGTTTCAAATTATAATTAAGTTCACTCACTAAACAGAATCAGAACATCTCCAAAAAATTTTTCAAGCCATTTTTATTTTACGTGTTTCAAGTCATTCCTCTCTCATCAAGAACTTGATTTAATCCAAAAAAGAAAAAGAAAAAACCGCATTACCTGTTGCTTTAAAGCGCTTAGCTTTGCTCTCGCTTACAGCTTCAGCTTCTTGGAGACTCATCCTTATATTTTTACAGCCGCACCTATTTGTTTCCTCTATCTATTATCTATTTACATCCAAATTACTAACTTTACTTTAACTGTTGTTAATAAAACTCGAGTAATAAATTCTTTAAGTAATCGTCTAACATTGTAAACATAAAAATTAAGGCAAATCAAAATTTCTTTCTGATTTGCAAAAGATACGTACTTCTAAAAATTATTACAGAAGCTTAAGTTGTAATCGTTTTAGGATGTTTTCTTAATCCAGCGAAAGCCTGGTCTAAGAGATATTTTAGGAGAATGGCCGACGCTAGTTACTGCTGAAGTTGAAAAGGTTGGCACCTTTCAAGTTTCAGATTAATACAACACATTAAATCTAAATTATAATATTTGTCTTTTGAATATATTACTTTATTAAGGAAATCAACAACTTTTCTAAAAATAAATCCAGAAGAACGTACTTTAATTCTATTATACATTATTTCTATTCTTAAAACGAAAATAAAAATATTTACTTTGTTTATGTAATATTTAAAGTATACTAATTTGTGTATTTAATTTTTTTTAGCCACATTTTCCCTACCATCCTAATATTATTAATTATATACTTCTCCTTGCTCTTGTTTTTTCTTTCTTTACTCTACAATTCTCGAATTCTCGTTCTATGGCTGAAGATGTACTACTTACTTATCTTCATCATCATCATCATCATCATCATTATCATCAGATATTATTTTCACTCTCACTTGTACACTACTATTGTTTGCCCTTTTTTAAAAAATTTACCATAGAATTTAAAAAAAAGCATTCCACATCTTTATAATTTACACAACAGTTCATCGCATTTTAGATAAATGTGATGAATAACACTGTTACACAAATGTACATTAAATTATTCAAGTTTAAATATAAAACATAAATTCACGTAAGTATTTAACATGAATTATCTTTTTTAATGAATTTAAAAAAGCGATTTTATTTTTTGATATATTAAAAATAAAATATGTATTTGTTTTAATTTAATATGTTATTAAGAAAAATTGTGTCAGTTATTTTGCAGTAAAGTTATTGTTCTGGTGTTCGATGTGCAGTCAATCGTTAGAAAATTACGAGAATGTAATTTCCTTATTATTAATAATCATTCAAAAGACAAATACTATATTTTTTATAATAAAATAAACCGATTTTTTTAATTGGCCCTACTAAAATTAAAAGACAATTTCCGTAACGATTCAAATTATACCTTGCTTGAATTAAAAAGAAAAAAAAAACTATTTACATAACCAATTAAATCAACTTACATAAAAGAACTGTTTTTAAATAAATATGTTTATTAGTTTTTTTTTGTATTTACCATAAAAAGTTAAATTAAATTTGATTTAAAAAAAATAATCCTGGCTTTCACTTTTCAAAGTTTCGTATTATTTCATCAATATGCTTTTTATACTAAATAAAGTATTACAGCTCACTTTTAATAAAATTTAAAAAAAGAACAATTCTGAGATTAATAAATTTAATACCTTCTTGAATTAAAGAAAAAACTATTTACATAACAAATTAAATCAATTTACATAAAATAACTTTTGTTAAATAAATGTATTTATTAGTTTTTTTTTATTGTATTTGCCATAAAAAGTTAAATTAAATTTAAAAAAAATTCACTTCTCAAAGTTTATTATTATTTCGTCATTATGCATTTGTTATTAAATAAAAAGTGTTGCAGCTTACTTTTAATAAAATTTAAAAAAGGAACAATTCTGAGATTAAAAAATTTAATACCTTTCTTGAATAAAAAAGAAACTGTTTATATAACCAATTAAATCAATTTACATAAAATAACTTTTGTTAAATAAATGTATTTATTAGTTTTTTCTTCTTGTATTTTCCATAACAAGTTAAATTAAATTTGTTTAAAAAAAAGATTAATACCTGGCTTTCACTTCTCAAACTTTCGTATTATTTTAATAAAATAAAATAAAATAATTCTGAGATTAATAAATTTAATTTAATTTAAAACTGAAAATTAAATTCAATGGCTTAGTAATTAAATATGTCTTTAGAGTTACAAAAAGTATAACAACATGATGTTATTTTTTTTTTAATTTTTATTTTATTTTGGCCGATTTTATTACTTAATAATAATAAACAAAATATTAAATAATCAACTGTATCGGTAAACTTGATGATAAATAAGTAAGTATTAAAAGTGGCAAATGAATTTTCATTAAATAAAATTAAAAATAAAAAAAAAGCGAAGGAATTGAAGAAGCAGGGACGTTGGCCCAAAATGTAAGGGGGCGCAGAATATCCTTTCTGCGACACAGTATTATAAAATTTCTGCTTAAGTGACTATTTTTTTTAACTTCCACCACTGTTAAACCGCAGTACAATAAATTAAAGAATAAATTAAAACTCAATGATGCTAAAAATGAAAATAAAAATCGAAAACTTAAATGTAGGTTGATTATAGTAAATAGGGGATGGATATTTGTATTTGAAATGTTGTTATTTTTTAATACGTCAATAGTTGATTGATATGAAAAAGAATAAGATCGTTACTAGAATTGTCTTTTGAGAGAATAAGAATTTTTCTAATATTGTGACTCTAGTGAATACTTGCAGATCTAACAGGCACTAAAAGCTAGCTAACACAGGCATAACACAAGATATACAGCTTGTTTCGAATAAACGAACATATTAATTCCGCTCGGGCGTACGTTGTTGAAAAAAGATTTGGAGATGTTGCGTATATTTGAAACATCGCATATAAAGTAGTAGTACGTTTTCGTTTGTTATTTTCTTTTCTAACATTTGCGGGGTGAAAGATGAAGGATGAGAGGCTTCGATTTCAGATAGCCATCTTTGAGCATAGGATCTAGACCTAGTTTTTCTTTGTAGACCCCCGTTTCTTCCCGAAGGCCATCACTAGCTGAGTTAATACCAGATTGGCCTGTTTTACATCACTTTGAAAAGAAGGAGGTTCGATGTGGATGCAACAACAATTTTATAGTTTCATTGTTATTTTCAGTCGAGTTCGTTTTGCACGGTTGTTCCCTTCACAACAAAACCATCCGCTTATCATTCCTTCACGTTTTTACTAGACCACCGCACAATTCTAGTAAAAACTGGCGCTGTCTAAACTGGCACTTTTGTTAATGTTCCTCTATAGATGTTGTCTGCATCGATAGTTACTGTATGCATGTTCTATATTCTATTACAATTTTTGTCGATTTTGAATTTTGTCATTTTTCTGTTTTCACTTTTTTTCTCTAGTACAATTTTTCAACCAAGTCCAAGTTTTCAGTTTGGTTTTTGAGCTGATGACAACAATTTTGATTCTCAGCGACTGAGAATATGTTGCACATGTCTATGTATCAATTAATTTTCAACCCGATTTATCGATTATATATTCATGTTTCGATTCGCTTTATAGAAACAAGAGACTTTCTTGAAACCGCTTGTGGATCAATTTGCAAAAGAAGGAAAGGATAAGAAGGTAGTTTTTGAAGCAGGCTTTTCTAAACCGAATTGCAAGCCGAAATGGTTATGCAGAAAAGACGTAAGTTCCCAACTCACAACTTCCAATTTTGATTCATAATTTTCGGACGTTCCAGGAATTATTCCCTGGGTCCAAGTACAAATTCAAAAACGAAAACGATATCTACCAGTTGATCATTATGAATCCAAAAGTGGAAGATACTGGAAAGTATACCATCGAAATCGGTGGTGTTACTTGCACTGGTTTCCTCCACGTGGACGAACCAGATCCTTCGTATACCTTCACCAAACAACTGAAGAAGAAATACGATGGCTATACCAAACACGAAGTTAATTTAGAATGCGCCGTCAACAGTAGTTTAGCTATTGTAACATGGTGGAAAGGCGAACAAAAACTGGATGAATCTGACAAATACAGCATTTCCAAAGACATGTCTGGCGTTTGCAGACTCACTATTAAAGAGAGCGATTTTGTAGACGCCGGCGATTATTCTTGCAGGATTACAAAACAAACTGAAAGGACGCAGACTATAGTTAACATCATCGAGTACCCTTACAAGTTCGTTAAAATCCTCAAGCATCAACAGGTCATTGAAAAAGATAACGTCACCCTGGTTTGTGAACTCGATGACGCCGGTGGTGATGTCAAATGGTACAAAGGAGAACACGAGATTAAACCTGATAAAAGGGTCCACATTACCAAAGATGGGCGCAAACGCAAACTCGTCATCAAGGACGCCAAAGTTACAGACGCTGGAATGTACTGTTGCGTTAGCAACGCTGATAAGACCGAAGCCGAACTTGTCGTAAATTGTAAGAACGATTTTCCCATTCTACCCTAAACTATTCGCCACGAATGTGTGTATTTTCAGATTTGAACCGTTTTAACAAGAAGCTAAAAGACACAGAGGCAGTCGAACGCGAGAGACTTGTTCTCGAAGTTGAATTGCAAGACCAAACCGCGCCAGCCGAGTGGACCTTCAATGGACAACCCATCGTTCCATCAGAAAGAATCGAAATAAAGAACCTGGGCGGTGGCAAACACCAACTTATCTTCAATAAACTAGAGATGGAAGACGACGGTGAAATTATGTGCGAATCCGGAAAACTGCAGTCATCCATGAAACTCACCGTCAAAAAGGGTGAGAGTAAACCAATCATGGACTTCCCCAATCGCTACGAAGCTCCAATTAGTAAACCGATCGTAATGGAAGTTCCATACAAAGGTAAACTCGCTCATTTTCTGTTGTTTAGAAGAATTCTTAATTATATATTTTTGTTGTAGTTACTGGTACTAGGCAAACGCCCGTGGAGGCCAAATTAATTAAAGATGGTAAAATACTCGGCACAAAAGATGTCGATGTTGTTGTATTAGATGATAAAGTAACAATCAGAGTTAAAAAACCAACTCGTGAACAATCAGGGCCTTACCAGATTAAATTATCCAACGCTCAAGGCGAAGATCTTAAAGATGTGAATATAATTATGCAAGATGTACCAGCGGCCCCAGAAGATGTAAACGTCTCAGACGTTTTCCAAACTTCTTGCGTGGTGTCGTGGAAAAAACCGAAAGATGATGGTGGGGCTCCTCTTCAACACTACGTAATTGAAAGGCAAGATATTAGCTTGAAAGGTAACGTAGATGATTATTTTGGAAATGGGTATGACTATGAATAACCGTTTATTTTCATGAAGCTGGATTTGAAAATGTTGGCGAAGTTCCCGCTGGTGAACCTTTGAAATTCAAAGTGGAAGGCTTAACACCCAAGAAGCAATATAGATTCCGCATCCGCGCCGTAAACAAATTAGGTCCTAGCGAACCTGCCGTTTTCGGAAAACCAGTATTAGCGAAAGATCCATGGGGTAAACTTAATTATTAAAAATTACTTTCCTTCAATTTCAAATATGTAATATCAGTATGTATACCCATCCTCTTTTACCTTTCGGTGTCGAGGTTGGAGCTTTTGCAAAAGCAGGCGAAACACGGAGTGCAATGCACAGCCTGGTCTGAGTTTCAAGTTACAGTATGGTGCTTTTTGTGTTGCCTTCACGCAGCTCCATTATGTGTGTGTTGTGTGTGTGTGCGTTTTAGTGTGTGATCTTGTTACTACACTTTGTCAGCAGAACCCATCTTTACTTTTATCTCAACGTCGTATGGTGATCAAATTTAAACCAAACCCTCAAGGAAAATTTCAGAGGTTTGAAAAAGACCTCGCAACTCAAGTATGTTACGAGCTCACCCAGCTCTCTTTTACCGCTCAACCCTCGATCGTACATGTGTAATCCACTTTTAAGAAAAACTCGATCCCTTCAATACGGCCAATGCTAGAACATATACCTTCAGTCGGTCGCGATTTCCCATGCTTTATAATATATATGTGTATTCTTTTGTAGATGAACCTAGTAAACCAAAAGACGTTGAAGTCGTTGATTGGGACAAAGATCACGCAGATCTTAAATGGAATAAACCAGACAGTGATGGTGGCGCTCCGATTACCTCGTACATCGTCGAAGTTAAAGACAAATTCGGAAAAGAATGGACGAAGGGTATTGAAGTACCCGGAGACCAATTTAAAGCTACAGTACCAGGTCTAAAAGAAAATAGCCAGTACGAATTTAGAGTGCGCGCTGTAAACAGGGCAGGTCCTGGTGAACCCAGTGATGTAACCAAACCCATCATCGCCAAATGCAGATTTGTCAAACCGTACATCATCGGTAACGACCTAATTAATCTGGTAGTTAAGAAAGGGCAAGTTATTAAGTACGATATTAAATATGGTGGTGAACCAGAACCAGAAGTCCAATGGTTACTGGATAAAAAAGAAATCAAACAAGATGCTGAAGAAAGGATTACCATTGATAAATACGAAAGGAACACCGTTCTTACAGTACGTAAAGCAGTACGAGCGGATAGTGGCAAGTACCGATTGGTACTATCAAATAGTTCTGGCACAGTAGAAGGGTTCGCCGACGTTGTCGTTCTTGACAAACCAACACCGCCTAAAGGACCTTTAAAAGTCGAAGAGGTCCGTTCCGATCATGTCACGGTTAAATGGCAGAAACCGGATGATTTCGGTGGTACCGATCTTACAGGTTACACGCTTGAAAAAATGGATATGGATACTGGACGGTGGATTCCTGCTGGTGAAGTAGGTCCAAACGAAAACACTTTCACCTTCAAAGGTCTTACCCCGAAAAAGAAATACAAATTCAGAGTTAGAGCTAAGAACAAGGAAGGCGAGTCCGAACCTTTGGAAGTAGACGAACCCGTCGTTGCCAAAAATCCTTACGACGAACCAGGACCGCCCGGCAAACCCGAAATTATTGATTACGATAATAAGAGCGTCACTTTACGCTGGGCCAAACCAGAAAATGATGGCGGCAGACCAATCACTCATTACACAATCGAAATGAAAGACAAATTCTCCGCTGATTGGATAGAAGTCGTCACCACAGATAACAACGAGCCAGCTGGAAAAGTCGAAGGACTAAAAGAAAAAATGATTTACCAATTCCGAGTACGCGCACACAATAAAGCCGGTAAGGGCGTGCCATCAGAAGCCACCGATAATCACCTCTGCAAACACAGAAACTGTAAGTCTTTTCGGGCATGAATTGAAAATTGGTAAATCCAATTTAATTTTCAGTGAAACCAAGAATCGACCGGGAGATGTTCAAAACTGTTATCATTAAGGCAGGGCGCACACATAAGTGGTCCGTTGATGTTACTGGAGAACCTCCACCAAGCATCAAATGGATATTTAAAGAAAACGTTGCGCTTACGAACAGCGATCGAATCAAAATAGAAAACATCGATTACCACACGGACTTTACGCTGACGAACTGTGCGCGTAGAGATACCGGAAAATATACTCTGATTGCAGAAAACGCCTCTGGCAAAGATCAAGAAACCGTTGAATTAAATGTCCTTGCAAAACCAAGTGCACCCGAAGGCCCATTGACTGTTTCAGATGTCACAGCCACCAAAGCTAAAGTCGCTTGGAAAAAACCGGAAGACGACGGCGGACTGCCGATTAAAGAATACGAAATCGAAAAGATGGACACCGCCACTGGTAAATGGGTACGTTGTGGACGTGTCCCTGGAGATAAACCCAACTTGGAATTCGAAGTTACCGGTCTAAACCCCGGCTCAGAATATAAGTTCCGTGTTACCGCAGTAAACGATGAAGGTGACTCAGAACCTTTGACTTCCGAACGTGGTGTAGTTGCCAAAAATCCATTCGGTAAGTACAACCATTAAAAAAAAAATTAAAAAACTGAACTTGCCCACCTCTCCCCCATAAGATGAACCCACGAAGCCTGGAACGCCAGAAATCGCAGATTACGACCACAATTTCGTCGACCTCAAATGGACCAAACCTGAAAGTGACGGTGGTTCACCGATCGAAAAATATATTATCGAAAAGAAAGATCGTTATAAACCCGATTGGGAGAAGGCCACAGAAGTACCAGGCGATCAATTAGAGGCACACGTGGAAGACTTGAAAGAACGTGGTGAATACCAATTCCGCGTGATTGCCGTAAATAAAGCAGGCCCATCACCACCATCAGACGCCTCGAAAATGCAAATTGTCAAACACAAAGCACGTAAGTATTTTGCAAATGAACTGGAGTAAGTATGCCCATCAGAAGGGAAATTTGCTTAAAGAAAAGCTGCTTAAATCATGCTTGCGCATTTTTTCTAGTAAAACCAAGAATTGATCGTACAAACCTGAAACCAATCGTCGTACGCGCTGGTAAGCCAATTAAATACGATGTTGACGTACGAGGTGAACCTCCACCGACATGTACATGGATTCACATTGATAAAGAATTAACAACGGAAGGCACCATTGAGATTATTAATGTTGATTATAACACAAAACTCAGTATTTCTGAGACGGTTAGAAAGAACACAGGTCTTTATATAATCCGCGCGGTTAACGAACATGGCAAAGACGAAGCTGAAGTCGAAGTTACCGTTCTATGTAAGATTAGGTCATTATTTTTCTGTTATTGTTAGGTACTTACCAATCTATTTATCTCAGCTGCACCGTCGAAACCTAAAGGCCCTCTAAAGATAAGCGACGTCACCAAAAATGGGGCCAAACTTAAATGGGAGAAGCCCGAAGATGATGGTGGAAAACCAATCACTGGGTACGTTGTTGAAAAATTGGATAAAGCCACAGGAAGGTGGGCGCCAGTCGGTAGAACCCTAGAGCCTGAAATGGACGTTAAAGGTCTACAAGAAGGACATGAATACGAATTTAGGGTTAAAGCCGTTAATGACGAAGGGGAATCTGAACCCTTGGAATCTGATAAAGCGATCGTCGCCAAAAATCCATTTGGTAGGTATTACCCGCCTAAAGCAACGGTTCTGCAAATCTGGCTTTCGTTAACTTGATTTTAGATATACCTGGTAAACCTGGAACACCCGAAATCGTTGACTGGGATGCTGATCGCGTTGATCTTAAATGGACGGCACCTAAAAGTACTGGAGGAGCCCCCATCACAGGCTACGTCATTGAAAAGAAGGAGAAATTTGCTACGTCTTGGGATGAAGTCCTTACCACAGACGTAAGGGAACGCACCTTCAAAAGAAAAAGGCAACAGCGCTTTACAATTATTTTTCCAGACTCCTGCCACAGATGCTACGGTTCCTGGTCTTAAGGAAGGCAATACTTACCAGTTCCGTGTGCGAGCTGTAAACAAAGCTGGCCCGGGTGAACCATCCGACGGTACTAAACCACATGTAGCGAAAGCTCGTCGCAGTAAGTTATTTAAAACCGCAGCTTATAACCAACACTTGCACATTGATTGAATTTTTTTAAAGGACGTCCTCTTATCAATCGTGATAAATTGCACACTGTGAAAGTACGTGCGGGTCAAGTTGTCAAATTCGACGTCGACGTTCAAGGTGAACCCCCACCAACCATTACGTGGAATTTCGCCAATAAACCATTGGAAAGCAACAACCATACGAAAATCCAAAACGAAGACTACAATACCAAATTCACTATTAACGACACCACACGAAAAGACACTGGTACTTACACGATCCGTGCAGAAAACGAATCTGGTTTTGACGAAGCCCCCGTCGAAGTTATCATTTTGGATAAACCGGGCAAACCAGAAGGCCCGCTCGAGGTCAGCGATGTTCACAAAGAAGGCTGCAAACTTCAATGGAAGAAGCCCAAAGACGATGGTGGATTGCCTATTACTGGCTACGTCGTTGAAAAACAAGATGCTGGTACTGGACGATGGATCCCAGCCGGTTTTGTCGACGCTGATAAAACCAACCTTGAAATTACTGGCCTAGAACCAAACAAGAGATACAATTTCCGTGTTAAAGCTGTTAATGAGGAAGGAGAATCTGAACCTTTGGAAACAGACACGTCGATACTTGCGAAGAACCCCTACGACATTTCTTCTCCTCCAGGGTTACCTGATATTGTCGACTGGGACGAACATTCAGTGAAACTGAAGTGGGATGCCCCAGTTAGAGATGGCGGTACTCCCATAACTGGATACGTCATTGAAGCCATGGATAAATTCGGCGGGCAGTTTGTTAAAGTTGCCGAGGTAGGCCCTCAATTAACCGGAACGGTTCCTAAATTGGAAGAAGGAAATCAATACAAGTTCCGTATACGCGCGGTTAATAAAGCTGGCCAATCGGAACCATCCGAGCAAACCAATTGGCACACGGCTAAAGCACGATTCTGTAAGTCGCCTTGCCCTCATTTACCTATTAATATAATTTCATAAAAAATATCTCTTTTCAGTGAAACCATTGATCGACCGTACAAACCTTAAACCATTAACTGTGAAATCTGGATTATCCATCAATCTAGACGTGAACATTCAAGGTGAACCACCACCGACCGTCACGTGGTTTTACGAAGGCAAAGAAATCGCATCGAGCGAAGCTATTCGCATTGACAACATCGATTACAACACCAAATTCTTTATTTTGAAGGCTAAGAGGGTTCAAACTGGAAAATACACCGTAACTGCCAAGAATTCTGTCGGTGAAGATACCGCAGATATTGAAATCACCGTGTTAGGAAAACCATCTCAACCCAAAGGTCCGCTTGAAGTATCCGATGTGACAAAGCACGGATGCAAGCTTAAATGGAAGAAGCCAGATGATGATGGTGGTACCCCCATCGACTATTACGAAATTGAGAAACTCGATCCACTTACGGGGCAATGGATACCTTGCGCTAAGAGCTCTGAACCGGAAGCCACAATTACCGGTCTTCAAGAAGGAAAACCATATAAATTCAGAGTGAAAGCAGTAAACAAGGAAGGCGAATCAGAACCATTGGAAACAGAGAAATCAATCATTGCCAAAAATCCATTTGGTATGTACGTTGAAGCTTCGTTCCTTCGGTTATTATTCCGGTGTTTATTTTAGATGAACCTGGCAAACCAGGAAGGCCAGATCTTAAAGACTGGGACAAAGACTTCGTCGAATTGGCATGGAAACCTCCTATCGATGATGGCGGTGCTCCTATTGAAAAATACATTATTCAAATGCATGACAAAGCTGGACGTGGTTGGGTAGATGCAGCAACAGTTCCTGGTGATAGAACAGCAGGAAGGGTTGACACCGTAGAACCTGGGCATGAATACGAATTCCGCATTGTTGCCGTCAACAAAGCTGGACCAAGTGAACCCAGTGACGCTTCCAAATCCGTCATTGCCAAGCCAAGATTTTGTAAGTTATACCGTCTAAATATAACATAGTAAATTAAAAATATTTTTTTAGTGGCCCCTAAAATCGATCGCAAGAACTTACTGAAAAAGATAATTCGCGTTGGTCAACTCCTGCGCATCCAGGCTGACGTCGAAGGTGAACCCCCACCGGAAGTTACCTGGACACTCAAAGAAAAAGTCATTAGGAATACGGATAGGATCAAAATTGAAAACGAAGATTATAAAACCGAGTTTATTCTACAGAAAGCCAAGAGATCCGATACCGGAACTTACACAGTAACTGCCAAAAATGATTCCGGCGTAGATTCCGTCGATGTTGAAATTCAAGTCCTCAGCAAGCCTTCGAAACCAAAGGGTCCACTTCAAGTATCTGATGTTACGGCTGAAGGATGCAAACTCAAGTGGGAACCACCTGAAGATGATGGTGGGGAACCTATTAGTGGCTATGTGGTAGAGAGGCAAGACGTTGAGACCGGCAGATGGGTACCAGTGACCACCACGAAAACACCTGAGGCAGATGTTACTGGTTTAATTGAAGGTAAAGACTATCAATTCCGCGTTAAAGCTGTGAATTCAGAAGGTGAATCCGAACCCTTGGTAACGGACGTACCAACAACCGCTAAAAACCCGTACACCGAGCCAGATACGCCTGGCAAACCTGAGCTCAAAGATTGGGGTCGTAACTTCGCCGACCTCAAATGGACACCGCCAAAGGAAGACGGCGGTACCCCCATTACAGGATATTTAGTCGAAAAGAAAGATCCGATTACTGGAAAATGGCAGAAGGCCGTTGAAGTACCGGCACACAAGACTGAAGCTACCGTCCCCGATTTACAAGAAGGACAAAAATACCAATTCCGAGTCAAAGCACTTAACAAGGGGGGCGAAAGCAAACCTTCACCTCCATCAGACACCATCACCGCCAAGGACAGATTTGTACCACCGAAGATTGATCGCACCACATTAAGAGACTTAACCGTTAAAGCCGGGCAGCATATTAAGCTGGACGTAAAAGTATCTGGTGAGCCTCCTCCAACTAAAACGTGGTTCCTTAACAAAGCAAGAATTGAAAAACGTGATGACATAACCGTCGATTCAGAAGACTACAAGACAAAACTGGTTATTCCCATTGCTGAGCGTGGACATACCGGTACGCTGACGCTTAAAGCTGAAAATAGTTCGGGAAAAGACGAGGCTAGTATCGAGCTTAAAGTTCTGGATAAACCCGGAAAGCCCGAAGGCCCGCTTAGGATTAGCGACGTTCACAAAGAAGGTTGCAGTCTTAAGTGGAAACCACCACAAGATGACGGTGGTGTACCAATTGATTATTACCAAGTTGAAAAGATGGACACTGACACTGGAAGATGGGTACCTGCTGGTAGAAGCAAAGAACCTAAGATAGACCTGAACAATTTAGAACCTGGACAGGAATATAAATTTAGAGTATCAGCCGTGAATGCAGAAGGCGAATCAGAACCTCTGACCGCGGAACAGACTATCGTTGCCAAAAATCCATTCGGTAGATTCTTCCACTTCAATTATTTATTAATTTGGTTAATGCTTAAATTATTTTAGATGAACCTGGTGCTCCTGGTAAACCCGAAGTTACTGACTGGGACAAAGACCATGTAGATTTAAGATGGACTCCACCAGCTAACGATGGCGGATCTCCAATCACAGGATACATCATTGAGAAGAGGGAAAAAGGCTCCCCACGCTGGACCAAGGCTGGTGAAACTGGCCCCCATGACACAAAAGGCACCGCCGATAATTTGGACGAAGGTGTAGAGTATGAATTCCGTGTCCGTGCGGTTAACGCCGCTGGACCTGGTGAACCAAGCGCCGCTTCCAATTCCATAGTGACCAAGCCAAGAAGACGTAAGGCAAACCTCATTTCCCTTAATAATTTAGGTGCATAATTAATGGTTTTTAGTGGCTCCCAAGATTGATAGGCGCAACTTGAATAACATCACAGTTAAAGAAGGCGAACCGATCTATATTGACGTAAAAGTTAGTGGAGAGCCTGCTCCTGAGGTTACATGGTATCAAGATGACAAAACAGTACTTTCCACTGGCCATAAACGCATAGATAATATTCCATACAACTCCAAGTTCTTCAACGACAAACCCGAACGTAAGGACAGTGGAGTTTACAAAATCCAAGCTATTAACAAATATGGCCAAGATACGGCTGAAATTGAAATCACCGTCGTATGTAAGTAAAAAGCCGCAACGAGGTTTTTAGAAAAAAAAAAATGACAAATGTTGTGCATTTAATTTAGCCAAACCAGGAAAGCCCGAAGGTCCATTGGAAGTTTCCGATGTCCATAAGGAAGGATGCACGTTGAAATGGAAGAAACCTAAAGACGACGGCGGTGAACCCATCGAAGCCTACGTTGTTGAGAAACTTGATCCGGAAACTGGTATTTGGTTGCCGGTAGCTAAAACTGATGGACCAACTCCCGAACTTAAAGTTGATGGTCTCATCCCCGGACACGAGTACAAGTTCCGCGTTAAAGCTCAGAATAAAGAAGGTGAATCCGAACCTCTCGAAACTATAGGAACCATCATTGCAAGAGATCCGTTCAGTAAGTACCAATTACCCCATTCATTACCCCCCTAAGAAAAACAAAATACTCTTTCGCATTTTAGCAACGGCAAGCAAGCCTGGAGCACCTGAACCAGAAGACTGGTCTGCGAACCACGTCGAGCTCAAATGGACTGAACCACCTTCTGATGGTGGGTCGCCTATTACAGGGTACATCGTAGAAATGAAAGACAAATACAGTCCATTATGGGAAAAGGCTATTGAAACTACCAGCCCTAAACCCACAGCCATAGTAAGCGGATTGGTAGAAGGAAATGAATACCAATTCCGAGTAATCGCCGTAAACAAAGCCGGTCTGAGTGTACCATCAGAACCTGGAAAGACGTTCGTAGCAAAACCAAGATTTTTGGCGCCTCGCATCGACCGTCGTCACTTACACGACGTTACTTTATCTTCCGGTTCGGCGCTCAAGTTTGAAGCCAATATTATCGGTGAACCTCCACCAACTGTTGACTGGCGATTCTCGGGACTGACATTGAAGAATGACAAGCGAGTACTAATCGACAATGTTGATTACTTCACGAAAATATCGATACGCCCTGTGAAAAGGGATGACAGCGGAGAATATACAGTAACTGCATCAAATAGTTCCGGCAAAGACGTCCATGTTATTAATGTTACCGTAACAGACAAACCCAGCGCACCCGAAGGACCTTTGCAAGTCTCAGATGTCCATAAACACGGATGCAAACTCAAATGGAAACGGCCTAAAGATGATGGTGGCACTCCAATTGAATATTACCAGGTTGATAAATTGGACCCGGATACTGGTTGCTGGGTACCATGTGGAAGATCTACAGAACCAAGTAAGTCGAAGCACACGTTTTAATGATTTTTGCTTTTTTGACATGCCGTTGTTGTAGATATCGAGGTGAATAATTTGACTCCTGGAAAAGAATATAAATTCCGAGTAGCCGCCGTCAATGCTGAAGGTGAATCTAAACCTTTGGAAACGGAAACTTCAATCATAGCCAAAAATCCATTCGATGAACCCGGACCACCCGGTCACCTCAAAGCCACTGACTGGGATAAAGACCACGTTGATCTACAGTGGACCCCTCCAAAAGACGATGGTGGAGCTCCAATTACGGGATACATCGTCGAAAAGAAAGATAAATTTGGAGACTGGGAAAAAGCCTTGGAGGTCCCAGCGACATCTACTAAGGCTACGGTACCTGATTTAATTGAAGGCCAACCTTACGAATTCCGCGTTCGCGCTGTAAATGCTGCTGGCCCCGGTGAACCAAGTAATCCAACGCCTACTATAATCGCGAAAGCTCGTAACCAAGCACCAAAGATCGATCGCACCAACCTTATTGAAGTCCGAGTGCGCGCTGGCCAAAACTTTGGCTTCGACGTTAAAGTATCCGGTGAACCGATGCCAACAACTAAATGGTTGTTGCAAGGAAAGGAACTCAAATCGAACGATAGGATTAAGGTGCAACACAGCGATTATAACACGAAAATATCCGTACGTGGTGCCACGCGAGCTGAAACTGGTACTTACACTGTTACCGCGGAAAACATCAACGGCAAAGATATTGCAGATGTAGAAGTGATTGTCTTAGACGTCCCAAGCCCACCTGGTGGACCTCTCAAAGTATCTGACGTCCATGCTAACGGATGCAAACTCAGTTGGAAAAAGCCTGCGGACGATGGGGGTCAACCAGTCGAAAAATACGTCGTTGAAAAAATGGACGAAGCCAGTGGACGCTGGGTGCCTGCTGGTGAGACTGACGGTCCATCCACATCTCTCAACGTGGATGGGTTAGTTCCTGGAAAGAAATACAAATTTAGAGTTCGCGCTGTTAACCGCCAGGGAAAATCCGAACCACTTACAACAGCCCAAGCCATCGAAGCAAAGAATCCATTCGACGAACCTGGCAAGCCAGGAGTACCAGAAATAACTGATTACGACAAAGATTTCGTAGAGTTGAAATGGGATAAGCCCGAAACCGACGGCGGGTCTCCTATCACCGGGTACATCATTGAAAAACGTGATAAATACAATCCAAACTGGGAAAAATGCGCAGACGTTGATGGAGATGCAACCGTAGGAAGAGTAAACGATTTAATCGAGGGCACACCTTACGAATTCAGAATTCGTGCTGTAAATAAAGCGGGACCAGGTGAACCAAGCGACGCATCCAAAATCCACGTCGCCAGACCTAAAAATCGTAAGTTTCAACTTCTTCACTTTTTCACATCACCAATCAATTTTTCTTTCAGTCGCTCCTAAAATCGACCGCAACGCATTGCTGGACATTAAAATCAGAGTCGGACAGTCCTTTGACTTTAACGTTCCCGTTATCGGCGAACCTCCACCAACCAAAGAATGGACTCTTAAAGACAACGTCTTAACCAACACTGATAGGATTAAGATAGTAAATGAAGATTATAACACAAAGATTCGTGTGACGGAAGCCAAGCGAAGCGATAGCGGACCTTACACGTTAACAGCTAAAAATCGCAATGGAAAAGATACGGCTACCGTTAACGTAACGGTAATGGACGTACCGACACCACCTGAAGGCCCATTGAAAGCTGACAACGTAACCAAGAATTCGCTTACGCTCAAGTGGAGGCCACCTAAAGACGATGGGGGTACCGAAATTTCCCATTATGCTGTTGAAAAACAGGACACGGAAAATATGCGTTGGGTACCAGTTGGCGAAGCAGTTGGTACATCACTCCGCGTGGACCATTTGCAAGAAGGGCACGATTATAACTTCCGCGTACGCGCAGTAAATAAACTGGGAGAATCAGCTCCATTAACCACCCAAGAAAGCATCACGGCGAAAGATCCGTTCACAAAACCAGATAAACCAGGACAACCACACGCCACCGACTGGGACAAGGACCATGTTGATTTGGAATGGAGTCCGCCCAAGAAAGACGGTGGAACTCCCATCACTAGCTACATCATCGAAAAGAAACCAAAACATGGGTAAGTTAATTCTAATTGCGTTTAGGCTTCAGTTAATTTTATCGGTTGGTGTCTGCTTATTTAGTTCGTGGGAAAAGGCTGTTGAAATTCCTGGAAAAGCAACTAAGGGCACTGTTCCGGGATTAACGGAAGGCGAAGAATACGAATTCAGAGTAATCGCCGTCAACAAAGGTGGCCAAAGCGAACCGAGCGAAGCATCCTTGCCCGTTATTGCGAAGCCAAGATTTTTGGCGCCCAATTTCAACAAGACTTTGCTTCAAGATCTCATCGTCAAAGCTGGAAATCGTATTAGCTACGATATTCCAATCGAAGCTTCTCCGAAACCAACGGCCATTTGGGCGATTGATGGAAGGGAAATACAGGCTAGTGAAAGGGTGGATATTCACGTCTACAATAACAGAGTTACGTTTGAGATTCCGTTCGCTACCAGAACTGATGGTGGTAGATATACTTTGACCTTGAAGAACGATTTGGGGACGTGCTCTGCATCTGCTACCGTAACAGTAATAGACCGTCCTAGTCCACCCCAACCACCATTAGATGTAAGTGGTGTTACGAAGGAAAGCGCACGTATCAGTTGGAGACCACCTCTTGATGATGGAGGTTCACCAATACTACACTACATCGTAGAAAAAATGGACGTCACTCGTGGCATTTGGTCTGATGCAGGCATGGCGACCATCACGAGCCATGATATTACGCGTCTGATCCATCGCAAAGAATATTACTTCCGAGTAAAAGCCGTCAATGCCGTAGGCGAATCCGAACCACTAGAAACACCAAGAAGCATAATTGCTAAGAACGAATTTGACGAGCCAGATGCTCCAGGAAAACCAGCCGTTACTGACTGGGATAGAGACCACGTCGATTTAGAATGGAATCCGCCGAAGAACGACGGTGGCACACCAGTCACCGGTTATATCATTCAAAAGAAAGAAAAGGGCAGTCCTTATTGGACCAACGCCGTTCATGTTCCGGCCAAGAGCAACAGCGCTACAGTTCCGGATTTAACGGAAGGACAAGAATATGAATTTAGGGTGATCGCTACTAACGCCGCAGGGCAAAGTGAACCATCCGAACCTTCCGATCTGGTTACCGCCAAAGCTAGATTCCGTAACTATAAAAACCTCCAGCGCTACCACAAATACTAATTTTTTTTTCAACATTCTAGTGGCACCTAAAATCAAGACCCCTCTCAATGACATTAGAATTAAGGCAGGCCTTATTTTGCACGTCGACATTGATTTTATTGGGGAACCACCCCCCGAGGTCACTTGGACCGTTGCTGGTAGACCAATAACAGCTGATGAACGTACTTCAGTAACCTCCATTGGTTATCATACCATCGTACACACGGTTAACGCCAGACGTTCAGACAGCGGCCTGTATAATTTGCATTTGAGAAACAGCTCCGGGGTTGCCGAGGGTTCCTTCCAAGTTATCGTTTTAGGTAAATCTCACTATACGACCAACCAAAAGCTAATTTACTTGTTTGTTTATTTTTAGATCGTCCTGGTCCTCCCGAAGCACCTCTTGAATACGAGGAAATTACCGCTCAAAGCGTCACTCTATCTTGGAAACCACCAAAAGACAACGGTGGAAGTGAAATAACGTAAGTTAAATGAAAGAGTGGTTTTAAAAATAATTTTGGGGTGGGGGTTTTTAGTGGTTACGTAATAGAAAAACGTGACTTAACGCACGGTGGTGGTTGGGTACCCGCTGTGAATTACGTTAATCCAAAATACAATCATGCAGTGGTACCTCGATTGATTGAAGGAACCAAATACGAATTCAGAGTTTTTGCTGAAAACTTACAGGGACGTTCTGATCCTCTGAATACAGAAAAACCAGTTGTGGCCAAGAACCAATATGGTACTTACGTTTCCGTTTGCGGTGAACCCCCCGATTTATAATTGCCTAATTGATTTTTCCAGATGTACCTGGTAAGCCAGGCAAACCTGAACTTGTAGACAGTGATAAAGATCACATTAAGATCAAATGGAAGGCACCAATTAGTAACGGTGGTTCCCCCATTGTTGGGTATGATATTGAAAGACGCGATCGCGCTACGGGTAGATGGATTAAACTAAACAAAGAACCTTGTCATGGCCAAGATTATTATGATGATCGCGTACAGGAAGGTCATCAATATGAGTACAGAGTTTCTGCAGTGAATGCCGCAGGCCCGGGCAAGCCAAGTGACACTTCTAATGTATTTATTGCTAAACCAATGAAAGGTAAATATTTAAATAGGTTTGAAAGTGTCTGCAAATCGGTACGTATTTACATAATTAATCGTAAACCCATTTCATTATGCTTCTATTAAAAACAAATTTTGTTTTCTCAAAATAGAAAAACCGAAGTTATGGCTCGATGGCATCATCGGTCGTAAGATTAAGGTGCGCGCAGGCGAACCTATTAACATCGACATACCTTTATCTGGAGCACCCACACCCGCAGTTGAATGGTCGAAGAATGCTATTCGAATTCCAGAATCCAACAGGGTTTCTGTAAGCAAATTTTTTATTTCAAATTTTGCCCACTCTAAAATGATTTTTTTTTTTTCAAAATTAGACTGACACAAACAGCGAACGCACTAAGCTTCGCGTGGAAGCCTCAAACCGTGATGATTCCGGTAGATACACCGTCCTGGCAAAGAACGAGTATGGCTCAGATTCCGCCGACATCGAAGTTATCGTCGTGGATAAACCTGGAATTCCCCGAGGGCCTTTGCAGTACACTGAAACAACTCAAGAAACCGTTTCCCTATCATGGAACCCCCCTGACGATGATGGCGGTGGTGAAATTACCAACTACATCGTCGAAGTCAGCGAGTACGGTACTGACAGTTGGAGACCAAGCCCAGGTTTTTGCCCTAAACCCTCATTTACCGTGCGTGGATTAACGGAAGGCAAAAGATACGTCTTCCGAGTTCGTGCTGAAAACATTTACGGTGTCTCTGAACCACTCGAAGGTAAACCAGTGGTAGCGAAGAGTCCGTTTGACCCGCCCGGTGCACCTAACCAACCGGAAGTTACTGGATACACACCTTCAAGCTGCTCTCTTGCATGGAAACCACCTTCTTACACCGGGGGTAAACCCGTCACTGGATATTACGTTGAAAAACGAGAGCGCGGTGGTGAATGGATTAAAGTCAACAATTATCCAACACCCAACACCAGCTACACCGTTCAGGATCTCCGCGAAGGTAATAAATACGAATTTAGAGTGGTGGCCGTTAATGAAGCCGGCCCTGGAGAACCAAGCAGGCCCACAGAGCCGATCATCGCGCAACATCAACGCTGTACGTATTTTATTCCTTAACCAAAATCTAAAAGAGCGCATAATTTCCTCTTCTGTTACAGTCAAACCTGATGCACCAGAACCACCAAAAGCTGATAGAATCACCAAAGACAGCGTCACACTTTCTTGGAGACCACCAAAGAGCGACGGTGGATCCAAACTTAAAGGTTACATTCTTCAGCAGAAGGCCAAGGGAGAAGACGATTGGACTGACGTCAATGCTCTGCCTATCACTGGAAACGTGCATACTGTGCCTAGATTGAAGGAAGGCGAAGAGTACCAGTTTAGGGTAATCGCCGTAAATGACGTCGGTAATTCCGAACCAAGCAAACCAAGCAGCAACATCGTGATTGAGGAGCAACCAAACAAACCAGTCATGGATTTAGGGGGTGTGCGTGACATTACCGTCAGAGCTGGTGAAGACTTTAGTATTCACGTGCCTTACGTTGGTTTCCCGAAACCTGTGGCGACATGGTTCGCCAATGATAAAATCTTGGATGACAGCGATAGCAGGGTGTTCCCCCAACTTGCCGATGATTACGCCAGTATCATAGTTAAAAATTCAAAACGCTCAGATACCGGCCAATATAGACTTCAACTGAAGAATCCTTCTGGATACGATACCGCGACGATTAATGTGCGTGTGCTGGATCGTCCAGGCAAACCAGAAAATCTCAGAGCAGACGAATTTGCTGGAGACGCACTTACTCTCTATTGGCAACCACCGAAAGATAACGGTGGCGCAGATATTACAAACTACGTCATTGAAAAGAAAGAAGCCAAATCACCAACTTGGTCCAAAGTTAGCAGCTACGTTACGGTACCATTCGTAAGAATCCGTAATTTAACTTTGGGGCGTGACTACGAATTCAGAGTGTTTGCCGAAAATCAGTATGGGCAATCTGAGCCGGCGGTTACCGCAGAACCAATCCGTGCAAGACATCCGTTCGATCCACCTGGTGCGCCGGGTGCCCCTAGAGGCATTGATTCTTCAGAAGATTCCATCACCATCCAATGGACTAAACCCCGACACGATGGAGGCTCTCCCATTACTGGATATGTTATTGAAAAGCGACTTATCTCCGAAGATAAATGGACAAAGGCATCCCACGCCCTCATCCCCGATCTTTCACATAAGTATGCATTCCCCCTCCCTCTAAAACCCAAAAAAAAAAAATAAATCCATGTTTATTATTGCAGGGTTATAAACCTAATTGAAAACCATGAGTATGAGTTCCGCGTGGCCGCGGTTAACGCCGCAGGGCAAGGTCCGTTTAGTTCTTCCTCTGACATTATTGCTTGCCGAGCACCTCCAACTGCACCTAAGATTACCTCAGACCTCAGCATTCGTGACATGATTGTAATCGCCGGGGAAGAATTCAGGATTACGGTGCCTTACGTTGCAAGTCCCAAGCCCAGAGAATCTTGGACGATCAATGGTGATGAAATCATTCAAGATAACCGCGTCAAATTCGAAACCAATGAGATCGCATCTGTTTTCACCAACAAATCTGCTAAGCGATCTGATACCGGAAGCTACACCATCAAGCTCACCAATAGCGTCGGTTCAGATTCAGCATCCTGCAGAGTGCTCGTTGTGGACAAACCTCAACCACCTCAAGGTCCACTGGATGTTTCTGATATAACTCCAGATAATTGCTCTCTGGCTTGGAGACCACCTCTTGATGACGGCGGTTCTCCAATTACAAATTACATCGTGGAAAGATTAGAACCTAGTGGAGTAAGTAACTTTAGATTATTTGCGGGGTTTGCTTTCCTTAACTAATTGTTTGTTTTAATTTCATTTAATAGATCTGGGTTAAAGCAAGTAGTTTCGTGCGAAGCACCCACTACGATGTGATGGGATTAGAACCAAATAAGAAATACAGCTTTAGAGTTCGTGCTGAAAATCAGTACGGAATTAGTGAACCCCTTGAGACATCCGAACCAATAACTGCCAAATTCCCGTTCACCGTACCAGATCCTCCTGGAGCTCCGCGTGTGACAGACTGGGAAACTACCACAATCCATGTGGCTTGGGACAGACCAAATAATGATGGAGGATCTCGTATTCAAGGTTATAAATTGGAATACCGCGATGTTTCTGATACTCACTGGCAGAATGCTAGTGACTACCTCATCAAAGAGACGCATTTCACTTTGTACAACATGATCAGCGGACACGAATATGAGTTCCGCGTGCGAGCCAAAAATGCCGCAGGCTTCAGCAAACCATCAGCTGCATCATCCAAATTCAAGCTGAAAGGCAAATTCAACGTACCATCACCACCAGGAGCGCCCAAAGTCGTTAAGGTCGGCAAAAGCTACGTCGATCTTACCTGGGAACCCCCTGCTAATGACGGGGGTTCCAGAGTTACGGGATATATTATCGAGAAACGTGAAATTGGTAGTCCAGTTTGGACGAGATGTAACGAGTATAATGTTACAGACACTAACTATACTGCCTTGAACTTAATCGAGCGCTCAGATTATGAATTCCGCATCTTTGCCGTCAACGCTGCTGGTAGGAGTGAACCGAGCTCTTGCACAACGCCTGTTAAGATCTGCGAAGTCCTTGGTGGAGAAAAACCAGAATGGATTCGACCCCTGGGTAACGTCACGGTGCCCCTTGGCAAGACCCTCACCTTGGAATGCGAGGCAGCCGGTAAACCAGTGCCTACTTTCCGCTGGTTGAGGAACGGAAGGGAAATCAACATTGGAGGTCGCTTTAGACCCGAGTCTAAAGTTGGAACTGCTTGGCTGCATATTTCAGACGTCTTGGACATCGATGATGGCGATTACATCTGCGAAGCAAGCAATGCCTTAGGATCAGTCACAACTACAGCACGCGTAAAGATAGGATGTAAGTACCACAATTAACAGTGAACCCAACCCAAATTTTGACGTTTTTAATTTCAGCACCACCCCGCATTGAACGACTACCAGGAGACCTGTACTTGCCCGAAGGCGATAATACAAAGATCAAAATTTATTATTCCGGGGATCAACCACTTGATGTCACGCTCTCGAAGAACGGAAACATCATCGATGAATCCGCGCATATTAAATACACGGTCTTCGATGATTACATCATCATATTCATTAAGGGAATTACCAGAGACGATGCTGGTTTATACAATTTAACTGTGAAGAACGATAGTGGCAGTGCTTCCGGTAACTTTAACGTTTATATCACAGGTCTTCCTGGCCCACCAAATGGACCACTTGAGACTACGGATATTACCAAACACACTTGCACGTTGGGCTGGAAACCACCCAGCTATGATGGTGGTCTTAGAATTACTCATTATGTTGTCGAACGCAAAGATATAACTCACACTCACTGGATAACAATCAATAGTTCCTGCAAGGACACTACATTTACCGTACAAGGTTTAACTGAAGGCCAGGAATACCTATTCAGAGTAATGGCCGTAAATGAAAATGGTATGGGTCCTCCGCTGGAAGGAGTCAACCCCATTAAAGCGAAAGCACCTTTCGACCCACCATCTCCTCCTGGTATACCCAAAGTTACCGAAGTTGGTGGTGACTTTGTTAATCTCGAATGGGCCAAGCCTGAATCAGATGGAGGCTCGCGCATCCAGGGCTATTGGATAGACAAACGCGAATTTGGTAGCAGCACATGGCAACGGGTCAACGTAGCCATCTGCCCCGCGACCCAAATTAACATCTCTAACTTAATAGAAGGACGCCAGTATGAGTTCCGCGTGTTCGCCCAGAACATCGCAGGACTCTCAGAACCATCAAGTGCGTCTACCTCAGTCAAAATTAAAGATCCGTTAGCCGCAACTCCACCAGAAATCATTAAACCACTCAAGAACGCTAATTGCATCCAAAACCACAACGCCAAATTCGAATGTACTATTACTGGTATTCCTAAACCAGTGATCACGTGGTACAAAGGAGCTAGGGAAATCGTAAGCGGCTCAAGGTATAACATCTACAGCGAAGGAGAAGTCCACCACCTCACCATTAACGATGTCTTCGGAGAAGACGCAGATGAATACGTCTGTAGGGCTGTAAACAAAGGTGGTGCCAAATCCACTCGCGCAGAACTTATTATTATGAGTAAGTTTTCACTCAGGGTGGACATAAAAAAAAGTGTACAAAATAATTTTCCTTACAGCTGCACCAAAACTGAACATTCCACCACGCTTCCGCGACACTGCTTTCTTCGACAAGGGTGAAAATGTTATAATTAAGATCCCATTCACTGGCCATCCAAAACCAAGGATCACGTGGGTACGAGAAGGCGAAACCATCGAATCTGGTGGTCACTATCACGTTGAAGTAAAAGACAGACATGCGATCCTCACGATTCGCGACGGTAGCAAATTAGATAGCGGACCATACAGAATAACCGCTGAAAATGATCTTGGTCAAGATTCTGCCATCATCAAGATTCAAATCAGCGGTAAGGATTTTCACTTTCTCATTTTGCATTTTTGTTATGGGCTATTTTATTTATTTATTTTTTCTTCTTAGATCGTCCTGATCCTCCGAGGTTCCCGGTTGTTGATAACGTTGGAATTGATTCGTTAGCCCTCTCCTGGAAAGCACCAGTTTGGGATGGTGGCAGCAACATAACGAACTACATGGTCGAAAGACGTGAACATCCTCTTTCCACTTGGATCAGAGTAGGCAACACACGCTTTACAACCATGGCGGTCAGTGAACTTGCCCCTGGTCACCAATACGAATTCAGAATATACGCTGAGAACATTTACGGACGTTCCGATCCATCAGAGGTGAGCACTCTGGTCACCACCAAAGACACTGGAAAGAAGAAAGAACAAAAGAGGAAGTACGAGGTTGATGAAACCGGCAAAAAGATTCGCGAGTCACACAAAGAACCGATCAGGGATTACGACCAGTACGTCTTCGATATTTACTCCAAATACGTGCCACAACCAGTCGAGATCAAAACCAGAAGCGTCTATGATGATTATGATATTTTGGAGGAAATTGGTACGGGAGCTTTCGGGGTGGTTCACCGTTGCCGCGAGCGTAAGACCGGAAACATCTTCGCCGCCAAATTCATCCCCGTATCACATGCAATGGAAAAAGAACTCATCCGCAAGGAAATAGACATCATGAACCAGTTGCATCACCCCAAACTCATCAACCTCCACGACGCGTTTGAAGACGACGACGAAATGGTTTTGATATACGAATTGTAAGTATGCGCAGGTGAAGGATTTCCAAAATATTAACGAGGGATGGGGGGCAATTATTTCAGCTTATCCGGTGGAGAATTATTCGAACGCATAACAGCCGAGGGTTACCAAATGTCCGAGGCAGAAGTTATAAACTACATGAGGCAAATTTGCGAAGGAATCAAGCACATGCACGAGAAGAACATCATTCATCTTGATGTGAAACCAGAGAATATTATGTGCCAAACCCGCAAGAGCACCAACATCAAACTGATTGACTTTGGATTGGCCACCAAGTTAGATCCAAATGAAGTCGTCAAGATTTCCACGGGCACAGCCGAATTCGCAGCTCCAGAAATCGTCGAAAGAGAACCTGTCGGTTTTTACACCGACATGTGGGCCGTTGGTGTTTTGGCCTATGTTTTGTAAGTTTCAAATTTCGAAAATACCCCCTGCCCCACTCCCCCAATACTTGACTGTTTTATTTTAGACTAAGCGGACTTTCACCTTTCGCTGGAGAAAACGACATCGAAACATTGAAGAACGTCAAAGCTTGCGATTGGGACTTCGATGAAGAAGCTTTCACGAACGTTTCGGAAGAAGGCAAAGATTTCATCCGCAGGCTCTTAATAAAGAACAAAGAGTAAGTTAATACCCAATTGTCTTTTTTTTTTCAATTGAATCAACCGTGTCAATAGGAAACGCATGACGGCCCAAGAATGTCTCTTGCACGCCTGGCTGAGTGGAGATCACAGTAGCAAAACCAAGGAGATTGAGCAGTCGAGGTACATTCGTATCAGAGACCAAATTCGTTCTAAATACGAAAACTGGGATAAATACGTGTTGCCAATCGGTCGTCTTTCCGAATATTCGTCACTTCGTAAGTTGCTCATGGAGAAATATAGGATACACGAAACGTTCTTCGATCGAAGACAGGCGGCTCCTAGATTTGTTATTAAACCACAAAGTGCTTTCTGTTATGAAGGCCAGACTGTTAAGTTCTATTGCAGAGTTATCGGTTGTGCTCAACCAACTCTTAGCTGGTATCACAACAATATAGAACTCAGACAGAGCGTGAAATACATGAAGCGTTATGTGGGTGATGATTATTACTTCGTAATCAACAGAGCCAAGTTGTCAGACCGTGGTGAATATATCATTAGGGCAGAGAACCATTATGGTTCAAGGGAAGAAGTCGTGTTCCTCAACGTACAACGTAAGTTGGACATCTCCAAGAACAACCCAAGCTATTAACCACCATTTTGATTGCAGCGTTACCAAAGGTTGTTCCCGAATACAGACCAGAAGTTCAACCAGTCCGTAGGAGAGAGGCCCTTCCTTATACCTTCTGGCAAGAAGAGCAAGAGTGTGCGCCTAGCTTCACTTTCCTCTTGCGCCCACGTGTCATGCAAGAACGAGACACTTGCAAACTTCTATGTTGCTTGAGTGGTAAACCATTCCCAACGGTGAAGTGGTACAAAGACAAGCGCGAGTTAAGCAAATATGAATACGCCATGTCTTCTTCGGATGGGGTCGTTACCATGGAAATAGTGGGGTGCAGACCAGAAGATTCCGGAAAGTACACCTGCGTAGCCACCAACGTCCATGGAAAGGATGAAACTTCCTGCGTGGTGATTGTTGAAGGCGAAACGAGCACGGCTGAACAGAGCCAGTTGGCCCACAAGTTATTATATTCTGGCGGTAATATTTGATGATGATGATGATGATGAAGTTGCGACATACTTTTTGATTCTAGATCGTAAATATATAGAACAACCCATCAAACCAGCTCCAATCCCAGTGACTATTAGGAAGCCAATCCCTGCCCAACAACTCACTTCCAAACTCAACAGTTTGAATACGTCTACTTCCGGTTCTAGCTTGAACGTGGACACCGATAAAAGATCGCCCAAGAAATACGGACGTTTGGACTCAACCGGAAGCCCAAGCAGATCCAGAAGCGCCACCAAGGAACTAGCATGTACGTAAAAGAATTTAGACTTAAGATCGACCAGGTAAGTAATTTCCTTGCAGTTCCACCAGATGATTCGACTATGTGCGCCCCCAAATTCTCGAAAGAACTGAAGGATTTGACCGTGAATGATGGGGAAAGTCTGACTTTACTCTGCACGGTTATAGGAGATCCAGAACCACAAGTAACTTGGACCAAAAATAATAAGGTAGGTATCAAACTCATCTGATTATCATTTTTGTAATTATTATAATTTATTTATTTATATTAGCCGCTGAGTTCATCAGATATCCTTGATTTGAAATATAAAAATGGAATGGCCAAGCTGCATATCAACGAGGTCTATCCTGAAGATGAAGGAGAATACGTTTGCAAAGCAACGAACTCGGTGGGAACTTCTGAAACGAGGTGCCAGTTAAGTGTGAAACGTAAGTTGGGTGGAAACTGGGGAGGGTGTTTAGGAAATTAACGCGTGGGATTTTCCAGCGATGTCCAATGCTACTAATGGAAAGAAGAAAGACGCGGAGGATAAACCGCCGAAAATTGTGAGTCACTTGCAGTCGGCATTTGTGAAAGATGGTGAACCCATTACACTATCCTGCCGTATCATCGGGGCTAATAAGTTTGATGTCGTCTGGCTGCATAACAATAAGGAAATTAAACCCAGCAAGGACTTCAAGTACACCAATGAGGCTAATATTTATAAATTGGAAATTGCCGAGATTTTCCCGGAAGACTCAGGGGCTTATACTTGCGAAGCTTTCAACGATGCCGGCGAGAGTTTCAGTAGTTGCACATTGAACGTCATGGTACCAGGAGAGCAACCCAAGAGCCCTGTGTTCAAAACATTCCCAATCTCCGCCACCGTTTCGGAGGGTGAGGCGGCCTCGTTCCAGGCCGAAACTGAAGACGAGCCATTGCAAATCAACTGGCTCAAAGACGGCAAGCCCATCAAAGAAAACACTTCTAAATACCGTTTCACAGCCGACGGTAAACGCTACAGTCTCCAAATCTTATCTTGCAATTCTAACGACATCGGTCAATACCAAGCTAAAGCTATTGGCAAGAAAGGAGAAACTTTCGCGGCCTTCTCACTCAACGTAGCTCCAACGGGTGAAATTTAAGCTCTGACTACGCAAAATCAAACGAACGACTTGCTCCGAAATGAACTTGTATTTATGTATCATATGTTGTGTATAAATCATATAATTATAAGTGTTTTATATATTTGGCCTTACGCAAGGAACTCGAACAGGAGCAGGAAGTTGCGCGGGCTGTTGTACCAGCATCCTCAAAAACCTACCATCTTACTTACAACAGGACGCCTAACCGAATTTACTGTGCCAGTTCCTTGCAGAAATGATAGAAAGAAGAAACAGCAACGCGATTTTTAATTTTCATTTTATTTCTTATTTCGAAAATGCGAAGTTGGAGCAAAATATCGACATAACTTACTACTAACGGTATGAAAAGAGAAATCTGTTTAATTTACTTTAGTGTGAAAGTGCTTAAGCCATATTTTCATTATGCCATCGTTGTTTTGTTAATTACTTTAAATATTATTTATGTTTTCATATCTGCATTGTCGCTTGCGCAAAGCCATACAGCTCTGTATCATATTATGTAAAAAATATAGTAATTTTAAAATTACTTTCATTTCTTTCCCCCTTACATCTCGAAACACTCTCACTTATATATGTACAGCGACCGACAGAAAGTTGGACATATGCGGGAATTTTTTTAATTATTGATTTTTCTGAAAAGTTTATTCTTCGCGAAAGCTCATGCATTAACCCAAACTCAGAATGCACGTATCAAAGTTTGAGTACCTCTTATCATACACCGAGGAAATCAAAATATTTGAAATCGACATAAGATAATTGAAATTAACCTTCGCCTACAATAATTTTTATATCCGTAGATACGTATTTTGGCAGCTAAGCTGCCATCTTCAGTACGCTACCAACTTAAAAGCACTAAAAAAAATGTCTAAAAACAACATAATCACACTGACAAAATCATAAAAATGTTAAACCTAACAACAATCTAATCACCCTAAAAGATATATGTGTTTAAATGTAAGTAAATCTAAATTAATTTCAATTATCTCTTAAACTACAGTCTCCTTTACTATTTTAGTTTAATCGACATAAGAGTAAAGTACTTTTATTTTTCAAGATACGCAATAATATTATTGGAAGAAGTTATTCAGAATTATTATGCGACCTCAAATACGAAATTACGACCGTCTTTGACCTTCTCTGAAAGAAATTTTTTTGGATACAAGAAAGTAGGTACCTATAATTTATAGGGTATCAATGTAATTGGTCGTAATTTCTAGTCGGTAAGTAGTTGGGCAAGTTTCAGTGTATGTTCATATCATTCCTAAAGAAAAACCTACTTCTACACATTCAAATAATCACGAAATCACAACCGTCTATGACAGAAGAAGTTTATTTTGGATACAAGGAAGTAGGTACCTATAATTTTTAGGGAGGTATCAATGTAATTGATTGTAATTTCTAGTTGGTAAGTAGTTGGGCAAGTCTCAGTGTATGTTCATATCATTCCTAAAGAAAAACCTACTTCTACACATTCAAATAATCACGAAATCACGACCGTCTATGACAGAAGAAATTTCTTTTGGATACAAGAAAGTAGGTACCTATAATTTTTAGGGGGGTACCAATGTAATTGATCGTAATTTCTAGTTGGTAAGTAGTTGGGCAAACCTCAGAGTATGTTCATATCATTCCTAAAGAAAAATCTAGTTCTACACATTCAAAAAATCACGAAATCACGACCGTCTATGACAGAAGAAATTTCTTATGGATACAAGAAAGTAGGTACCTATAATTTTTAGGGGGGTACCAATGTAATTGATCGTAATTTCTAGTTGGTAAGTAGTTGGGCAAACCTCAGAGTACGTTCATATCATTCCTAAAGAAAAACCTAGTTCTACACATTCAAAAAATCACGAAATCACGACCGTCTATGACAGAAGAAATTTCTTATGGATACAAGAAAGTAGGTACCTATAATTTTTAGGGGGGTACCAATGTAATTGATCGTAATTTCTAGTTGGTAAGTAGTTGGGCAAACCTCAGAGTACGTTCATATCATTCCTAAAGAAAAACCTAGTTCTACACATTCAAAAAATCACGAAATCACGACCGTCTATGACAGAAGAAATTTCTTTTGGATGTAAGAAAGTAGGTATCTATAATTTTTAGAACATATAACGCTTTTTGACCTAACATTGAAGAAGCCCCAAGCAGGGCTGAAACAGCTGCTCGAGGTTCTCACTGCAATCAAAAACGATTTGCACAAAATTTTTCTATAATTTTTAGGATATCAATGTAATTTATCGTAATTTCTAGTTGGTAATTAGTTGAGCAAATCTAAGAGTATGTTCATATCATCACTAAAGAAAAACCTACTTCTACACATTCAAAGTTCTGCGTTACACATCGAAATACCAGGAAAATCAATCATCGTAGAGAGTCATGATTTTATATTTGAATTAACATGATAATTCTGAATAACTTTTCCAAATAATGTTTCCGCATATCTTGATAAATAAGGGTATTTTACTCTTATCTCAATTTCAAATATTTTGATTTCCTCAGTATATGATAAGAAGTATTTAAAGTTTGATACTTGCATCTTGCGTTTGGGAAGATGTGGGAGTGTATTTTTTTCTGAGAAATCAGTAATAAAAGAATTTCCCATATGCGTCCAACTTTCTGCCAGTTACTATATATGCATATTAAAAAAAAAAAAAAAAACTTGTCATACGAGATTTTCGTGTAACCACAGAGCCAAATTATGTTAAAATTTCACATTAGCATTTAATACTGCTCGCTGGGTGATCTTTCTTTTCCGAACAAGCGGACAACAATGTTGATAAACGACTTCTTAAAATATGCAAATCACTTATTTGTAAGGTCAGTTTTATAAAAAAAAAAAAAAAACTAAACA
The DNA here is from genome assembly GCA_036172665.1 of Prosopocoilus inquinatus. Taxonomy (NCBI): domain Eukaryota; kingdom Metazoa; phylum Arthropoda; class Insecta; order Coleoptera; family Lucanidae; genus Prosopocoilus; species Prosopocoilus inquinatus. Next base: position 12,332,019 of record CM069880.1, on the reverse strand, counting down.
TGGGAGTGTTTTCTTCTTCTTCATTATTCCTTTTTTTATACAAAAACGACGAAATATTAAATACAGTTCTAATTAAAAAATAAAATATGACGACGCAAAAATACGTTTACGTCTATTAAATAAAAAAAATAACAGTCGGAATTTTATCTAAAATAAAAAAGGAAGCAGAAACTATATTAAAACGACTATAAAAGCATCACAAAACACAGGGAGGGGTCGTCGTAATTTGTAAAATTAAGAACTGCGACTTCCTGCAAAGGAAGGCCTGGGGATTTCCGCCCTAATCGGAATCGTATCAGATCCGCCGAAGCCACCACTCCTAGATTGCAGATTTTGCTGTTGTGATTGACTCGGGTTGTTAATCGAAGGGTTGTTCCTGTGGGCTTCGATTGCATCAGCATTAAGCAACCAGAAAGGTCTATGCTCCCTGGGCCATTCGTTCAATCTTTGCACCAATTCGTAATCATCGCGTGCGTCAATGGGGATCTTCTCGGTGGTTCCCCCTTCACCCAGACGATTGCCTAGGGGTACTTGAGTCGACGGTTCATTTGGGTCTCTGAAACGACTGTGCAATTCGGGTCTACCAATTGGTCGGGTACCAGCATACGACGGACGTTGAGCCACAGATAAGGCGATTAATGGAAATAGCACGACCAAGAATTTCTGCGAACAAACAAGATAATCTCAGAAAACCTTGACATATGATTAATTTTTACTACAATCAGATTAAATAATTAACGATTTGGAAGTGACCATCAATAGTTACAGGGCAACATCGAAATATCAAAGTAACAAAGTCGATTGTAGGTCATTTATAGCAACCTTTAGTCATTACGTAAAACGCCAAATTGACTAAAACATCTGAAGTTCAAAAAAAAAAAAAAATAGGAAAGGGTTGTTTTAAATATGCAACTAGCTTTTGCAGGTATTTGTAAATCAGTCAACAAGCGAAGGATTGAATTAATTTTTCTAAATAATTCCGGGGAATTCAAGGCAATCAAAAGATAAAATTGGAACTGGAGTTACTATAGTAACAAGCTCGATGATTTAAAAATAAATTCTTTGAAAGTAAAACCGTACCTACACTGTACGATAATTAAAAAAAAAAAAAAAAAAACATCATTGACATTAACCTTAAACAAATTTTGCACGGTTGTCGTGTTGTGTAAAAAAGGCGCAACGAAATTGTTGCTCACGTTTCACTTTTTAGGCGATTTTTTTTGGGCTTCCTTTCTTTGGACACCTGCACAAGGTCAAAAATTTTGCTAAATGCGTGCGACGCTGCATTTTTCAATGCGATTCGTGTTTACAAAAGGAAATCCTTGAAAATGCAACGTTTCATTATTACAGGGGGGAACTCTCACGTATTGTTTACACCACTAATTGTGTGAACGTACGCGCAATGCATTGTTTACAAAAAAAAATCAGTTCTTTTTAATTCATCATAAATGAATACAATTTGCAATTACCTTTTTTTTTAAATAAATTCAAACATTAACTATGTATGTTATTAATTATTAATTAAAAGGCAATTACGCTGCCAAAATTATGTATTGTTATTTTTAATTTCAATCAGATTTTTTTAATTAAACAGAGAACAGAAAATAATACAAAACGATTAACTGTCCGATTAGTACTAAGTAATGATTAGATTGTGACATAGTGAGCCAGTATGTCATGTTGTGCGTCACATTCTAACTCTTAGTTAAACTAATCGTTTCCAGAAATGTAATATCATCATACAACTCTTCCAATTCAATTATTGAAAATTAATTTAAATCAATTGAATTAATGCGAATTAATGTTTTAGTTTAAGAGACAAGCAAAATAGCACTTTAATTGCCTGATTAAGTAACTGTTCAATGTACAGAATGATTTAAAATTTGAATTCAATTAATTGAAGCCTTCTTTTCTGTTTCAATAAGTAGCGAAAGTACTTCTGCAAACTCATTTTTGAGAAAATGCAATAATACTGAACGAAAAGATTTAAAAAAAGAAAATTTATAACAACTAAGAATGACAATATTTTGAAGAAAACAAAAACTGATCTAACTCTGCAGTTCTTCCAATTCAGTTAAATTAAATTGATTTAAATCGACTGGAATGAATTTTTAGTTCAAAAATTAAAGACTCTCTTAAATATTACATTTTTAATTTGATGTAGTACTTTGATCTATTAATTACCAATTAAATGATGAATGATGAATTAATTTGATGTTTAAAAAAATAACAAAAGTGGTTTAGCAATTTTGATCTTTGAGGACATCCAACATCAAATAAAGAAATAAATAATAAAGAAATAATAAATAAGAAAATAAATAAATAAGAAAAAGTGGTACTTTGATATGATGATTGGCGAATTATCATCAGATGAAGAAATACATAACAAAGAAATAATAAATAAGAAAAAAATAGTACTTTGATTGATTTGATGTTTAAAGAATAACAAAAGTGGTTTAGCAATTTTGTTCTTTGAGAACATCCAACATCAGATGAAGAAATAAATAACAAAAAAATAGTAAATAAGAAAAAGTATTGTGTATACCCCGTGATCCAGAAATTCCTCCCGGTATTTTCAGGGTGAATAGAACATCAAAAAATAAGGTCACATTTTCGTATAATATTTTTTCGAAAAGAGAAAAATAAGGAATTGATAAATTTTAGGGTATTAACATTACGTAAGAACTTTTAAACATCAATTACTACAAAACGGTTGAGTTTATCGAAATGCAATAAGAGAACCTTTCTTGTTCCAAATAATCTCAAGAATATTTCCTTTACAAATTTTTGACGAAATATGTAAAAAATAAAAAGTTAGGGATAAAATACTGAAAGCTACCACTACAAAACTACCCTTTAAAAAGGATCGAGGATCTGACAAATATGTTGATAATGTGCAGTTAGGTGCCTTATATATGCGTGTAAAATATTAGTTTGATAAGTTAAAAGATCTAGAAGATATTGCCAGAAAACAAAATTCTTCACCCCTCTTTCAGGGGTTATAACTCCCTTATTATTCAGTTTTGGAAAAAATATTATATGAAACGGTGACCTTATTTTTCGATGTTCTATTCACTCTGAAAATATCGGGAGACATTTCTGAATCACGGTGTATAAGAGTGGTTCAAAATAAATTGTATTTTTTTTTATTTTTGAGATAGGAGGCTATCAATTCATATCTAGGTATAGCTTTTAATTCTGAACGACTTATTCTTATGACATTTTCCTGTAGCGTGTGAAATAAGAGCACTTTACTCTTAAGCGATCTTCATTTCTCCGTGTCCACGCTGTATACCGTTCAAGATAAATTTCATCCCTCATTTCCCAATTTGATTTTAAGGGATGCAGAAGCGTTCTGCCTTAATACATTTTTATAAAAATTGATAATCAAAAAAAAAATCGCATTTGTAGCACACTTTTTGAAAGACACTGTATATACACATATCTATATAATTTTAATTTGTTTTTCCAAGCAGAACTATGTAGATTAAAATTCTTTTTATTAACTATTTAGCAATTTTGATCTTTGAGAACATCCAACATCAGATGAAGAAATAAATAACAAAGATATAATAAATAAGAAAATAAATAAATAAGAAAAAGATCTGCCAATTAAATGATGATTGATGAATTAATTTGATGTTTAAAAAAATAACAAACGTGGTTTAGAAATTTCGTTCTTTGAGAACATCCAACATCAGATAAAGAAATAAATAACAACGAAATAATAAATAAGAAAAAGTAGTACTTTGATCTGCCAATTAAATGATGATTGATGAATTAATTTGATGTTTAAAAAACAAAGCAATTTTGATCTTTGAGAACATCCAACATCAGATGAAGAAATAAATAACCAAGGAATAATAAATAAATAAGAAAAAAATAGTACTTTGATCTGCCAATTAAATGATTATTGACGAATTAATTTGATGTTTAAAAAATAACAAAAGTGGTTTAGCAGTTCTGTTCTTTGAGAACATCCAAAATCAGATAAAGAAATAAATAACAAACAAATAATAAATAAGAAAAAGTATTAATTAAGTAACTGTTCATCATACAGAATGATTTAAAACTGACAATTAATTAATGTTTAAAATTTAAATGAAACAATAGATAACAAAAGGATAATAAATAAGAAAAAATATTTCGATTAAGATGAAAAAATGAGATAATCAAAAAAATAGAATGAAAAAAGAATTATGAATCGAATTTTCTAATTTTAAAGTAAAAAAAAGAGAGACTCACCATTTTTGGTTTGTGTGTGTGTACAACTACGAACGCAAGTAATTTAAACAAATTGAAACTCTCAACACGAGGAATGAAGAAGTTCTGAGCGTGTGCGTCAGTAACGAGTCAATATATTTCCAACGATAAGTAAGGTGAACCAAGGCGGGAATTGCCTTGGGCGCAGCTAGATCTAGATATATAATGAAAACAGGAAAACCCCAAGTAATCTGGACCTTTCCAATAAAACACTGCAATGGAATATTGTTCACGTTGTGGTTGAATAATTTACCGCAGATGTCTGCCACTGCGGTATATTTTAATAACACCCAAAGAACTTGCTTACAAAATATTTATTGTCCTTGAGCGATGCCCAGTGATTCTTTTTTTTTGTTTTCATTTGGAATTCACAAAAAAGAAATTAAGAAATTACTCAAGACCGAGGTTTCTTCCTTGATAAGTTTGTGATACACCGCGGTTTCCTTCTGCATTATCACCAAAACTGATAAGACATATTCAAAAGAAAATGAATCATCCAAAGAATTCTTGAAATACGCATTTTTGTTTCTTCACAAATATTAGTATCACATGAGTATAGACCTTACACAATGCAATATTCAGTTTATTGAACTTATTAGTTAATGTGCAGGTAGTTAACGATGTCATTACTGTTACACAAATAGGCACCCTCATCACTAGATACATTAAAAGGATTCACAATCCATAATTATAACAGAATTCTATAAATAAACTTAATTTGAAAGAAGAAATTATGGCCATGAGCATAATGCGTTAATTAGTTTATATAATTATTTCATCTTTCATTGCAAATTTCATTATCCTTCAGTCATTCAGTCATCACAAGTGCATTGCAATTATTGTTTTCTGCTTAAGAATATGGTAATTAACCTAAACAATAAAATAAAAATTTCGAATATACTTAATAATTGCTTTTGACTCGAAGTTCCAGGAGAATCCTAACGTACTTGTAATTTTAAGCTGGGATTTTTGTTGACCCACAACAATCCCATCACGTGGTTTATGTGGGTGTAAACATATTTCTTTTTACCTTACATTTTATCATTAAATTAAATCACGCGCGAAACAAACGCTTTTTTAATTAAACGCAAAGAAGAGAAGAAAAAAAAGGAAAAAAAAAATTAAAATATCGACATATAAATAAATTGCATGGGGATTATGAAATATGATTACAACAGAAATGGGGTTTTTTGATTTATTTATAATTCCATTTAACCAACGAATTATTCATAAAAGATGACTAAATAGAATTAGCAAACAGAAACAGCTGTGACAAGTAAAAATTTATTAATTAAAAAAAAAAACAATCCACAAAAAATCACACATACTCGATTAATTCGAAAATAAATAAGTTGCAGCAAATAAAATAACCCAACCCAACCCGCAAAATATCACGCATACTCAATTAATTCGAAAATAAGTAATTAAGTTGCAGAAAATAAAATATCGGCGAAGTAAATAATTCGTGTACAATTTCCGAAATTAACTTCTGCAATATTTTTCGGCTGTTGTCCTAGACACAAACAGACAAAACAAGTAAAAAAAAAAAAACAGTTTCAACTTTTAAACCTCAATAAACTTACTTATTAGATACTCTTATCTTATCAAAAGTGAATAAATGTCTTGGTTCGAAGCGAGACGAAATGATGTTATTTATAACACGAAGTGCAAAAGATTCAAGAACCCAAAATATTTTCAATGATAACGAATATATATATACATTGCGATAAACATATTTTAAACTACATGTAAGTTATCATCACTTCGCGGAAATGCATTAATTAACAAAGGTTTTTTTTGTTAAGTAACTTCAAATCAAATGCAAACTTAAATTATGAAAAAAAAATTCCACAAGGATTTCGAAAAGTACTCTTTACTATTTAAAATATATAGGGGCGTACTCTATAACTTTTTAACGGACTGTTAAAATTTAGAGGTCCTTTAAAATTTAAAATACAGTTCTATGTTTGGTTGAGACCGTAGCAACAAAATTTAACGGTTCTGATACAGAATAGGGCCCACAGTGTGTTACAAATGGGATACTTTTTATTCGTTCTTATTTCTCAATTATTGCATTTATTTCCGAATGATTCATTGAAGTAAATGTTGACTCGGAACCAAATAAATTGAATAATTAGGAAATTTCGTGTTTTCCTATTCGTATTATTTTAGTGGACACTTTAATCCCCATAGTATTTTCCCAATGTAGTGTATACCCCGTGATTCAGAAATTCCTCCCGGTATTTTCAGGGTGAATAGAACATCAAAAAATAAGGTCGCATTTTCGTATAATAATTTATCGAAAAGTGAATAATAAGAAATTGATAAATTTTAGGGTATTAACATTACGTAAGAACTTTTAAACATCAATTACTCCAAAACGGCTGAGTTTATCGAAATACAATAAGAGAACTTTTCTTGTTCCAAATAATCTCAAGAATATTTCCTTTACAAATTTTTGACGAAATATGTAAAACATAAAAAGTTAGGGATAAAATACTGAAAGCTACCCGTACAAAACTACCCTTTAAAAAGGATGGAGGATCTGACAAATATGTTGTTAATGCGCAGTTAGATGCCTTATATATGCGTGTAAAATATAAGTGTGATAAGTTAAAAGATCCAGAAGATATTGCCAGAAAACAAAATTCTTCACCCCTCTTTCAGGGGTTATAACTCCCTTATTATTCAGTTTTGGAAAAAATATTATATGAAAAGGTGACCTTATTTTTCGATGTTCTATTCACTCTGAAAATATCGGGAGACATTTCTGAATCACGGTGTATAAGAGTGGTTCAAAATAAATTGTATTTTTTTTTTATTTTTGAGATAGGAGGCTATCAATTCATATCTAGGGATAGCTTTTAATTCTGAACGACTTATTCTTATGACATTTTCCTGTGGCGTGTGAAATAAGAGCACTTTACTCTTAAGCGATCTTCATTTCTCCGTGTCCACGCTGTATACCGTTCAAGATAAATTTCATCCCTCATTTCCCAATTTGATTTTAAGGGATGCAGAAGCGTTCTGCCTTAATACATTTTTATAAAAATTGCATTTGTAGCGCATTTTTTGAAAGACACTGTATATACACATATCTATATAATTTTAATTTGTTTTTCCAAGCAGAACTACGTAGATTAAAATTCTTTGCTAATGTGGTATTCTTGCTATTAACTATTATTATTCTAATTAGCAAAAACCGCAAAATCTAAATAAGTTGAATTGATGATTGCGCAAATATTATTAGTTGTCTAATTTGCTTAATAAATTTTTTTAACATCCAATTTTATTTTCCCCAAAACGAAAATAAAAAAAAAACTAAAGAAAGGCACATTAGAATGCAAAAAAAGTTGATAATTCTGTATTGAAAGTTGCTGCGGACCAGGCGTGAGTCATCAATACCCAAACTACGTCATACAACTTCCCATCTCCTTTGAGAATGAAACGTGAAAAAGCACCATTTTTTGCACATAATACATTTACGTCATATACAAACGATTGCTAATCAACATTTCTTCAATGAATTCATCACTGGAAATTTATGAAATTCTGGAAATAATAGTATGCACTTTTTTGCTTCAAATTATTCCAAACCGTCTTTTTTAAATGTCAGTTTATTCCCTATCAAAATAATTATTCTTATGGCAATAAGCTAAAGGTTAAAGTTCGTTTGTAATAATTTATTAATAGTGTAATGATTTCAATTTTATTTCATTTACTGGTCAAGTTAAATTACCGCAAATCCAAGATACCGCAAGACTTGGTAACCTTGGAAAGCAAAACTCTTTTATTTATCATCATTGCTTTGATGAGACTTTTATGAATTAATTTTCCTTGGAAGAATCAAACGAGTTTTTGAAAGGAAACAAGAAATTTGTTTACAAAATTACGTACAAAAATAGATCAGACAAACTAATTAATTAATTAATCAAATGTATTTGAATAAGATCCACAAATTTTTTTCTTGCCTTGTAACTAATGATGTAATACAGTTGCTCGTCTGTTTACAATTACATACCATCATTAAGCACGTTTTTGTTTTAAACATAATTAAAAAATAATAATTAGTTTCAAATTTAGGTAATTTAGTCGGAACGAAAATTCATTAGTTTTGTTCAAATTGCTCGAAAAACCGTGCATTGTTACGATTCCCCAGGCATGCGCATTAAACAAAACGTGTGTTGTTTTGATTTTTTTGATTAACGCGCATGCTCCTGTACGGTTTTTCAAGCAGTTGGAACAAAACTATTGTGCCTTAAAACTGTCATTAAATAAATAAAAAAAATATATTCAAAAATCTACCGGTTTTATTTCTACACGCACATAAAAACTGTTTGTTTATACATGATGTAGAACAACCTATTAAATATATATATATATATAATTAATCAATAAGTATTTAAACTACTAAAATAAAATTTCAAACTTGATACAACAGTTCCCTTTATACTCAACAATTGAAAAAGACAATAAATAACACAGAGCACTATACATGTAACACGCAACAGTTGAATTAAATGAAATAAAGTAGTTCAGTAGAAAGAGATAAATTGTATATATGTATACGTATGTACATATAAAGTGTTACAATAACTTCAAGATGGGAAAATGTTTATTGGTCGAGAAGTCAAATTCCGGTGGTGTAGACGATTCCTTTTTGTGGCCACCGGCTAAGAGCTTCAAGACAATAAAGTTAGTTTTAGAAATTCTGAGAAGTTCTGGAATCTGCGAAGCAAAAAGTTTTTATACGTGTACACAGAGCGAACGTTCAAGAATTACTTCACCGTCTGAAGGATTTATCGTTTCTAAAAGTTGCCTGGCCTGATGAAAATGCTTACATCCCGCTAAATATAAATACATACTATCGACAGGTTGTTGTTGGTAACGCCCTGGGGATGTCAAATCTCTAAATTCTGGATACTGCACTGGGGGTGGAGTAAGCAAATTCTGAAACGGACCGAAACGATGTTCATAACGAACCTGTTCACTATCGAATTGCGGATGTGGAATAGCCAATTTTACATCCATTCGAAATCCCATTAAGGCCTGAAATTCATGAGGTACCGACTGGAAACTCTTACTTTTTAAAATACCTTGTAGTAACCGCCACACATATTTTGTAATGCTTGGAAGTACAAGATATCCCGGTTATACGGTCGCAATTTTTTTTTATACTTCGTTTTCTTTTTATTTGTACCCTTAGATTTCTGCACCTCTATTATGAGTTCTTGTTCGATAAGAAAACTATCAGCTCGTGTTAATGCAGATACTAACCATCCATAGAGAAATTCATATAAATACCTGCGAGTCGCAACATCAATTTTACATTTAAGTACACATTCAACTTACCAATAAATGTAATAATATTCGTGAACGCTGTATAATTCAAGTTCGAATCCCGATAGTAAATACATGATCATGATTCTAAGCGTGTGATACAAAATCCAGGTACCGAAACATGCTAGATGTGGCCTTGAATAATTCACAGATATATTATGGAGGTAAGCATCGACTCGTTCGGCCTCATCTTGAAGTGTCGTAAATTCTTCTAACAAATGTCCTAATTTATCACGTTGTCTGGCCCTGTTGTGGCCGCAGAGTTGCAAAAAGTTTGCAAAAGGCCTCGTACAATGAGAAAAAAATGTATCTACATAAATCTTAGCCTGCAAATTAAAACAATTAATTAACAAACCTAACTCACTGCTAAAGTAAACAAATCACCTGTTGATTGCCATGTAATATAGCTTTAGATGTTAACGCCGGTGGTGATATAAATTGCTTGGCAGCATCTTTCAATATATCTTTTAAAATCATCGGATTCGATCCGATTAACATACTACTACTACCAACATAAAGTAACTGAAGAGCTGACCTCGATAAAATACAAGGACTACCTTTACTGAAGTCAATGAAAAAATCCTAAAATAATTTACATAGTATTTGCTTTTTTCAAACAACCTCTTACCAAAGCTTGATGTAACGACACTATCGATTGTATTTTCGACAAATTCTTAAACCGCTCTACCATTTCTTCGAAGTAATCTAAAGCCTCTCTCCTAGGCTTTATTTTTGTGTAACGCGGAAATGTCGGTGGTAATAATCTTTGATTAATAAGCGGTTCAAATCCCATTATCTGAGCATTTAGAGCTATTGAACACATCGTACATTATTTTCCATTTGCAAAAAATCTAATCACTTACAATCCTCAGGTTGTATCCCCAAATCAACAGTGCTCCTCATTATAAACAACATATCCGAAGCCGCCACCAACAATCGATGGCAATCGACTATGACCGGTGTTGAATCATCTTTACGTTGCATTAACATTATAAGGGCTTGGTATAACACGCGAACAAATTTTATACGGGCGTACAATCCTACTAATTCCTCCGTCTAAATCAAACAAAATTAATTAAGTTACTTTCCAAAATATAAGCGAGTAGCTCACTTCTGCTAAGCTATCTTCTTTCGAATGATTGTTACGAGTTTTCCGATGTAACTCTTCTTCAACTTCTCTAAGCATGCCGATGATTCTTTGCTCAGATACATCCGGATTCAAATGGTATCCGTATTGCATGGGTTGAAAATCTTCTTCTTCATATACCATCGCTCTAAAACACCAAATTATCAAAGAAACATGAACTGATGAAATGCATACTTACTTATGAATACAATCTTTGATAACTTCAAGCAATTTATAAACAACCAAGCAAAAGGCTTTTAGAATTCGATCTTCTATCAAATAGGGATTGTGTAAATATAAATTTGTAAAAACTGTTTGTGCTAATGAATGTCCTTCCAACCACGAAACAATACAAGCCAGTGTCATATCGATTATACCAATTAATTCATCATTTTGCAGATTCGCTAACTTCAATGAGCCATCCTAAAAACAAATTATATGCATTTTGATGTATCTAAAAGTGCAAATCTTAATTACCTCTACAGATTGTTCAAAAGTTTTTGCCTTTTTAGTACCACGATTACACAACATGCCTGCATCCATTTTAGGATCCATCATTTCAATGGCACTCATTGCTTCGAAAAGACCAAATAATTCATCATGTAACAATTCCCCCAAATCTAAATCTGCACCAGTAACATACTATAATGGAAAAACATGAATGGGTGGCTGGATTTTACTTCAGGGTAAAGCCCGAAGAGTTCTGGGAACGAATGTTTATCAAAAATTGAAAAACAGGTGGTTATTAAAGCCTTCACAGTTCGACTTCTCGCATCAAATTTAAAGACTACGGATCCATAGTCGGGATTTACCCACTAAAGTAAAATCCGGAAAGTATTCAAAAACACAACAAAAATAACCACCCACCGATTAATACTTTCTTATTATAAATATAAAAAACGACCTACGTGTTGAAACTCACGCAAGGAAAATAGAAAAATTGATTCCTAACCTTTTACTGAATTTAAAAACTCTGATGTTATTTCCACCCAGTTATAGTTCACCTTTGTTACATTATTACTTGTACCATTTATTTCCCTACAATCAATGCACACGTTATTTTTATTCCCTTTTACGCTAAAAATATACCTACGTTTCTAAATAGTCCATTTCCACAAACAGCCTTTTTATAAATTTATGACTAAACTAACCTCAAAACTCAAAACTGTCAAGGCACCTGTCAAATATTTAAATCGTAATTATAAAATAGCGGCACTAAAATAATATCTGCAGTGTTATAAATGCGAAATTATAAGGCACAAATACACGGGAGTATCTTAAATGCAGCAATTTAAAGATTTAAATTTTGAAACTAGGGATTTTTCAAAGTTAGTAACCAGACATAGTCTTTTTTTGCTTTATAAGTTCACTTTAGTTACTTTTTGTTTAGTAACTTATTATTAAGTGGCAATTTCAAATTTTCGAAGTTTCCACATTAAAAATTCCTTCGTATTTGGAAAACATAATATCCTTAAGAACAGGTACTCAAATTTTAAATGCAAAAGTCTATAATAAACTTAAATTATAAAATTGATTTCCTCATATTAATAATTACATCATCATAAAAAATTGATTTTTACTGAACATTGTATTTTAAATTTGAGTTTCAAAGTGAAATAAGATTAAGAAGTTAAAGCACAGGTATATTTATAAAGTGAAAGAATATATTTTTATTACAATAAAAAAAATTGAGTTAGAAAAACTGATTTGTCAAATTTAATAAAAAAGATTAATCTAAGTAGGTACTGGAAAAGTAATTAAATAATTCTTAAGGTCTTTTTGACATCATTATATTCATTAAACTATTATAAAGACACTCTTATTTTATTAACAAAAGACAGAAGACATTATATCATTTTTCAAATTAGTATTCGAAACCAATATACAGCCCTTACAATTCTTCGAATTTCAAAAACATAAGTACATTTTGTACTATCTTGAGTAATATTTCAATTTTGAACAAGTTCTTCATCGTCGTCGTCGTCGTCATCATCACTCAGCATTAAAATAAATCACACAATACAAAAAAATTAAATACCTCGTACAAATTAACAATAATTATTATTTATTTTCTTTTATTCTGCGTTCATTGGACTTGTCCTGTTTTTTATAGGCAGGTTCGGTGGTTTTAGGTTTCGTATTATCAACCTTACACTTTTTGTTTTGGTTATTGTTAAATGTCATCACATTCTGTATTGTATTATTAAGAAATCTCTTGTTCGTTTTCATAGGCTGTTTCATCTGCGTAGCTCGAAACTCGGCTTCCCTCCGTTCCATGAATTTCTTGGCCTCACGAATTAATTCTTCAGCAGCTAATCTAATAAAAGACATTCATTACACCTGTATAAGGCTTAATGCAAAAATATGAGAAATTATTTACCTGGTTAATTCCTCATCATTCATCTTGATGTGAATCTTATGTTTGATGACGAGGAGTAAAATAATTTTTCCAACGCACGTAAATAGCTTTAAAAATTGAAATTTTAGACGTAAGACTACACGTTATTGATGTTTTGTCATGTTAATTGTGTACAACATAAACGAGTGAAGTTATCTGCAGAATGCAGAAGCTACTATCGACATAAATATTGGTTTCTAGTTTCTTTTTAACCTTGTATTTTATCTGCTTTAGATTTGAGCTAAAATATACATTTAATTTAACCGTTTTTATTAATGTATTGTTTTCAGATATTCTTTATGATGTAAAATGTATTCCTAATATAATCGTATGTTGTGTCAGTCGGCCAAATACAAAACTCGTCGATTTATTTTCCTAATTGATTTTATTAATCTACGTGTATATTCGTCTAGCAGGGTGTTTAAAAAATGGCGGGAAAGGGAGTGGGAAACATTCGAATAACTTCGTATGAAATCGTCCTTTTTTCAAATTTCTTGTTTCCGTCGCCTCGCCATTTTCAAATTCTCTTCGCGTGTCTTTTCAATGTACCGGCTGCAAAATTAGGGAGACTCGTGATTTTGGAGAAAAGAAGAAAAATCGACCCCAGGACGTATATTGCGTTAGGATGGGCCAAGTAGGTTTATTTTATGCAAAACGAGAGGTGCAATCTCTTTTTCTTTTTGAAAATTAGGTTTTGTGTGGTGGCCTTGGAGAAAATCCCGCCAGGCAACGAGGCAAGATAGCACTCTTGGAAAGATTTCTTTTGGAGTACCGGCGCATACTGTTGATCTAGGAGGTGCATCAGGATTAAAGTATGTTTATATACCATTTATGTAGTAAATAGTAATTAATTAATTAATTGCACATGATGGTCAAAGTCAACTAGCAAGCGATCTTCACATGAAAGGTTTGCAACTCTGCTAAATTTAGCCTTATGTCCATTATGCATTAAAACTAAGCGCGGTTCCAAACCTTCTGCTGTCTACGATTACTCCTGGATTTCTTATTTAATATGAAAAGCTGATGGGAGCATTTTACATTTTTACGTATAAATAATTACAGGGCTGTTACACAAAGGGCACAACGCTGTTAGAAGCGGCGAAGCAAAAATTGTCATCGCTGGAGGGCAAGAAAACGTCACTCTATCTAAGCGTATTCAATATTTATGTGAACCTCATATCGAAGGTTCTAGTGAATTTGAAGACTGATACTTAACAAATATCTTACAACGCCCCACGACTTATGTTGCATTAGCGGGTAATTAAAAGATAAATGAAAATGAAATGCGCATGTGCAGTTGAACCTTTAATGGCACCAAATTTAAAAAAGTTTGCAGTTGAAGTTGAATTAAAGAAAATAGCGATCGGAACTATTCGGAATTTTCAAATTTTCTCAGCTCTGAATCAGTACCTAAAACCGAAAAACATTGCCCATTTAAACAAAATCTCTATCTTCACAAATAAAAATACAATTTAAAGCGCATTAAAAACAATAAAAGAAGTGTTGTTGTTGTCTGTACTAGTGGAGGCGGTGCAATTAATATTGCTGTAGAAATTCAACGTGAATTGATGCCCTCAACTAGTTCAAGTACTTCTTAATCAGTAATACAATGTTATTTTGTTGGGTATTATTTTTTATTTTGTTAACTTTGCTTTCGCTTTAGATTTACAATTTGATGAAGTTAATTCCGTCCATTATTTTAATTGCTTTCTAATAAAGTTTTGTGCGGAGGTTTGTTCCTACGCAGTCTTAAATCAGTTCAGGACTGTACTGCGCATGCGCTGCTGCTAATAGTGATATGTATTTATTAATGGCGCATGAGCAGTACAAATTTAAACCGATTTAAGATTGTATAGGAGCAAACCTATTATTTTTAAAATGATAAAATATGTATTTACTATTTTTCCTGTGTTTCCTGACGAGAGTTTTAGAAATCTTTAAAATTGTGTGTCCTCGCTTGTCTTAGCGTACTACAGACGCACGTTCTATTTCACTTTAATCAATGTATTTTATTAATTTTTCAAAGACCTGCCGAATTATCAAAAGGGTCTTTTTTCGCTAATGTTAAAGCTAATCTAATCAGCGGATAATTAATGAAAATGTTGTGTGTTTTATATTCTTTTCGCTTACATTTAATCAGTAACTCATAAGTTGAGACATACGTTGCCAGAGTTAATGTTTATTATTGAAATACGTTTGTATTTGCGCTGAATCAACGATAATAAAATTTTACATTCTATTGTTAGGCTTTAAGCAACTTAATGCTTAATTTTTTGTGATTAGAAAGGGTCAAATTCCTTGCTTTAATTTAAAATTGGCGCATGCGTACGTTATATTTTTTTTAAATCGTTCTTTATCTTTTTAATTGGAGTATGGTGGGTGATGATGAGATGTGGATGTTGTAAAAATGAGGGTAGAGTAATTAATTGAATTATGTAGAATTGATTGAAAAAGTTACTATGTAGCTTAAAAATTATTCTATTTTAATTTCTGTTTGTGTTGATTTGGATGTTCTACTTTGTTGTATGTTAACCTGAATTTGAACTTTGGATATTTAATAACCATGGCACTGGTACAAAGAAATTTTAAGTTAAACCAGAATTTATATGTGTTCAGGAGTTTTACGAAGAAAGCTAAATATGATGATTACATGTACCTACAAAAGAGTGTGATACCTACGATGCATTTTCAACCATCGTTGCCTCGACTGCCCATACCTAAATTAGAGTTAACTTGTGAACGTTACCTGGCTGCTCAGAAGCCTCTGCTTATCGGAGAGTATTATGCAAAAACCGAATCGATCGTGACGAGGTTTAGGGACACCATTGGAAAAGAACTGCAACAGCTGTTGAAAGATCTTGATAAAAAACAGAAACATACAAGTTACATCTCTGAGCCTTGGTTTGATATGTATTTAAGATTAAGAAAACCTCTTCCTTTAAACTTCAATCCCTTCATTTCGTTTCAAAACGATCAAAGAAAAGAATACAACAATCAGTTGATACGTTCTGCTAACATGTTAATCAGTTCTTTACGCTTTTACAAGTCGCTCAAAGCTGGAATTTTAGAGCCCGAAGTTTTTTTCTTGAATCCAAAGAAGAGTGACAACGACAGGTTTCGAACGATTTGTTCAAAAGTGCCTTCATCATTCTCTTGGTACGCTGCGTATTTACTCAAAGCCTACCCCTTGGATATGAGTCAGTATCCAAACTTATTTAATGCAACTAGAATACCAGAGATTGACAAGGATCGTTTTTATAGAGATTCAAGTGCCAGACATGTTTCAGTGCAATACAAGGGCCACTTTTATGTTTTTAATGTCCTCGATGAATCTGGTGATATTTTGCCAGCGAATAAGATTTTAGCTCGGTTACGTTTTATTTTAAACGACGAAGTAAAAGAATCGGAATTTCCTATTGGAATCTTCACCACGTTAGAAAGAAATAAATGGGCCACAATTCGACACAATCTTTTGGAGTTGGGAAACGAAAAGACATTAAAAATGATCGACACTGCACTTTTTAATCTCTGCCTCGACGGAGAGGTTGGTGATGATTTGGAAAAGCAAGTTCGACATTTTTTACATTCGGATGGTAAAAATAGGTGAGATCAATATTTTATTAATAATAATTATACACAGTTGCTGTAAATGATTCCTGGGTCCAGTGTCTTCTGAGAAATTAATAATAGTGTCAGGCATCAAAATAATCTCAAAATGTGCCCTCAGCACGCACATCAACTGACTGACTGATTTCTCACATACCAAAATTGTATTTGCTGCAGGAAAATTAGTTTTCAAAACAACTATAATAAATTTTTATCAAAACTTATAATAAATTAACAAACAGCTGGCAAAACTATAATAGTAATTTCACAACCGGAAGAGGTGGAACATTTCAACACCTATTTTGAATTATATATAACATCTCTGTATACTAAAATCTTATGGCGTTTTCAATTCGCTTGCACTGACTGCACTCAAGATACGTCCAACCCTTTTGATTACATGAGGTTAAAGCAAAATACAAATACTCTGAGTGCAACTAGTGCAAGCAAATCAAAAATGCTATTAAATTACTTGTAAATATTCTACAGGTGGTTTGATAAATCGTTTTCACTACAAATATCAAAAGATGGATTAGCTGGTGTTAATTTTGAGCATTCGTGGGGTGACGGTGTGGCTGTTTTACGATATTTTCAAGACATTTACAAAGATAGCACCACAAAGCCCCAAATTCATCCGGACACTCAACCATTCGACGAAAGTATTGACAAAGTACGAAGATTGGGTAATGTTCTAAGACGAAATCTGACTTGCCTGTGGTAACTCCTGATTTTCAGATTTCAAATTGAATGACTCGGTTAAAAACGAAGTCAAAAAAGCAATTGAAAGTTACAAAGCAACTTGTGATTCGTTGGATATTAATTTTTTCGAAGTGCATGGGATTGGAAGAAAATTGTGCAAGAAGCATAATATTAGCCCGGATGCTGTGATGCAAATGAGTTTTCAGGTTGTTCATGTTTTCCTTGTTTAAAGTGCGATATTAATTTTAATTTTTAGGCTGCTTATCATAAGCAACATAACAAATTCGTTGCTTCATATGAATCGTGCAGTACAGCAGCGTTCAGACATGGAAGAACAGAAACTATCAGACCTTGTACTGCAGCAACAAAAGTAATTTTAAACTAAATTCTGAGTCAAGCAGTATGTTTTTAATTTTTTTAGGCATTGAGTGAAGCAATGAATTCTAGTAAGAGGCCATCAATTAGTGAGTTGAGGAATTTAATTTCTGAATGTTCTAAAGTGCACACTCAGTTAACTCGAGAAGCGGCGATGGGACAGGGATTTGATAGGCACATGTTCGCTTTAGAACTTCTTGCTAAGAAAATTGATAAACCACATGAGAATATCTTTGATGATCCTGCATATCGTGCCTTACAGCACAACATCATATCTACTAGTACCTTATCATCTCCTGCTGTGCGAGCTGGTGGATTCGGACCTGTAGTTGATGATGGCCTAGGCTTAAGGTATCAGTAATACATCATAAAAACAACTTCTCTAATCATCGTTCTGCTTGCAGCTATGTAATTAAAGATGATTATTTCGGTTTCTTGGTAACAACATACCCACAATGCAATGGAAGAGAATATGTAAATTGTTTAAAGAGTACAGTCAACGAAATAATGGGAATTTTGCATAACAACAAATAATTCAAGAGCTAGTGCAATGAATTTTTTTATTACCCAAAAAAAAACAGGACTTGCACAATTTTGTTTTAAGCAGCACTAAAACCGTTACTGGAATGTCTTCCCTTTAAGAGTTCTTCCATTGAGAGTATTAATTGAAATTAAAAACTATTAAGCAAAAGAAATGTTTTTTATCGTGCTTTGAATTTAAGTATTGTATATAACGAATGATTTTTTTTTACTTATAAACGGAAGTATTATGTTTACTTTTATTATCAAATAAAATATTTCTGTAATTTATTTTTATTAAAGTGTTGAAATTGTATACAACTAAAATAACTTACACTAATTGTAACACATATTTTTACACCTGAAATATATGGTTTCTCTGAATAGAACTTTTACTTTTGGGACAATGATGTCTACCACTTACCGACACCACAACTAGAATGACTGAAATATATAAATATTCTATACAAACATTTACAATGAATACAACAAAATACAATTATATACATAACACAAACTAACTCATC
Source organism: Prosopocoilus inquinatus (assembly GCA_036172665.1). NCBI lineage: Eukaryota > Metazoa > Arthropoda > Insecta > Coleoptera > Lucanidae > Prosopocoilus > Prosopocoilus inquinatus. The sequence goes on along the minus strand of CM069880.1, from coordinate 12,313,166 downwards.
AGAGAGGTCTTTGCTAAAGAAAAAAAAAAAAAGATTCTTCAGTGGTTATTTTACAAAAACATCAGATCTTAAATTCCATTAACAATATTTTGTATTGGAGATTTTGTTTTAATGGAGCGAGTCACCCATCGAAACTTTTGATACCTTAAAAATAAATTTAGTTAACGCCTGATTTAATTTTTCTTAATTTAATTTAAGCATACCATGTAAATTCCAACTATCAACCCAAATAAACCGATGGCACTACCAAAAATCTCAACGATGAGAATTTTTACGAACAAAGCTGAATTTGCTGCATCTGCCAAAGCTGCCCCTGAGCCGACAATACCGACAGCTATACCACAAAATAAATTCACAAATCCAACAGCTACGCCTGCTCCAAACATCAAGTAACCAGCCAACCAGTTTTTACCTCGTAAATCAATGTCATTATTCACAATTTTTGCTGAAAAATCCTACAAAAACAAATTCTTACATAACTTTTAAGACTGTTACACATTCATATTAAGCACTCCTTCACATAACAAGTTATGACATGTGACTTTAATTAATCAAATAGACATACCTCAAGGTATCCAGATAATACAATAGCGGTAATCAAGCCATAAATAGCAACAGCTTCACAGAAGATGACGGAAATCAAGTTCTTAGTTTTAATACGAGGTGCTTTTACACCACCTCCTATAATACTAACACCCGTTGTGTGTATGCCGCTGAAACATGCAAAATATCCAATTACGAACTTTATGTTTGTATGCAAGTACTTACACAGCAGCTCCTACTACAGACAGCGCAACGGATAAACCTATACCAATAGTGGCCCACATATGAGGCGATGTTTCTTCCAGGAACCTATTATAAAAGCAAGAACTAAAATACACCCCTATTTATTACGAGACTTACCATCCAATGCTAATTCTTTCTCCTTTTCCGGTAAGCGTGTGATACAAAGCTGAAAATTAAGTTGTAAAGTATTGATTTTTAAACTTTTTTGTTAATTATTTGTTAACTTACACAAAACGCAGACAGCAGCTGTGGCAGTAATTAAAAAAGCGGATGCTAGGAAAGTCCTCATGGTGTAATCAACTATTCCAAATCTACAGCCCTCAAAATACTGCAGAAGAAATTTAACAACCGCAGTTTCTTTGAACTGTCACGTGAAAGGTGGACCTGCGAGTTTATTTTACACTCAAGTCGATATTACAGATAACTGTTGAACAATAGATGCCAATAGTGCGGATGTAAATGAAACCGAATTATAAATTACAAAAACGAAACTTTTATTACTGAATTATTATTATACACACAACGATACACTTTACCTATTGTAATATTTACAAGATATGCGCACTAATATAATGATATTTATTAATTTCTACACGTTCATTTAGCTGATGTATTTTATTTATTTCCGTCACCCATAGTTCCTTTCGATGTCTAGAAAAATAATATAAATTAGTAGTCTCATAAAGCAAGTGTATTTAAAACAAACAATTATCGCTGGGATATTAGCAATTATTGTAAGCTAAGATGTAAGTGTTAAAATTAAATTATATTTATTGAATTTGAATATTCCAAATTTGCATTTATAAATTAATGGCTGCGTTCAGCCAACTGCTTCGCTACATGTGCGTGTCATAAGCGATCGTCATGGCATATTTTGAATTGAATTTTATAAAAGCTGGATACATTCCCAATGAAATCGGGCGTTATAATTTGAGGTTATGTTCAATGATGCCTTTTATTTTCAATTAATGTGCAAATATTCAAAAGACTTGGCTGTTAGTGATTGAATGTCCCTAATTTTTGATTTTAAATATCATCTATTTTAGGAATTTCAAGAGACTTCGTATTGTGGTTACATGCGCCATAATTTCCGCAAGTTTTTCACTCAGATGTAATACTTGTGCAAGTTATCTGCTGCAATTTGTTTTAAGTGTTAGAAATTTGTTTTGCTTTTGAAAGTATTTTTCAAAAAAAAATGTGTTAACACGAAATTAACACAAGATGAGAATGTTCTTGAAGTGCTCTAGAGCAGAGAGCTGTGTATCGAGAACGATGTTAGTTTTAATTTTCTGGTAATAAATATTATGTTGGTAACAATGTAGTAGTGACAGTTGTGTGATGAGCGGAAGTTCATTTTGTAGCGTTCACGTGAAATTCAAATAAGCGGCAGGAAATATTTAGAAAATTTAAAATGTAAGTGTTTAATATTAAATTTAAAATATTCAGGTAAAATGTAGTAAAATATTTGTGGCCATTTCATTGTTTGCTTCAACAATAATAAGTGCATTTTGTAGCCAACATCTTTAGAAGTACATATTATTTGAAACATAAAAGTTCTTCAATTTTAATACAATCAAATATTATTTTCGGGCAAATAAAAAACTAGTCAATGCACAAATTCATACAAATATTTGTTTAAAAACCGTTAATATAAATTTTTAATTATTATACAAGTTAGCAGCAAAAATATTCTGTGGTGAAACAATAGTAACTATCTTCACTATCAAAGTAATAATAATAATAAAGTATATATTACCATATAGATTCCTACGATGAGTCCAAAGAGACCAATAGCGCTTCCAAAAATTTCAACGATCAAAATTTTGACAAAAAGTGATGAATTAGCAGCATCTGCAATAGCAGCACCGGAGCCAACAATTCCTACGCAAAGGCCACAGAAAAGATTTACAAGCCCAACAGTAACACCTGCCCCAAAAACTATGTATCCAGCCAACCAATTTGCTCCTCTAAAAGTCATATCTTCATCGGCTCGGGTAGCTGTGAAACTCTGCAGCAAAATAAGCATTATCAATAGATGCATTCTGAAATTAAATACGTGGTGGCTTTACATTTAAGATACCGGCTAATACGATTGCTGTAATTAAACCATAAATGGCTACAGCCTCACAAAAGATGATGGATATAAGATTCTTAGTTTTAATACGAGGGGCCTTTACACCAGCACCAACTATACTGACACCAGTTGTGTATATTCCCCTAAAACATAATCATTAATTAATGATCTCCATCTTTTCGTTCTCTTTTATAAATTAATTTCTTACGTTGCAGCTCCTACTACGGATAAAGATACCGACAAACCAATACCCGTCAAAGCCCACATATACGGTGAAGTTTCATTCAGAAACCTAACGAAAATGTATAAAATTATTAACAAATTAATGAGACATTTTTCAAAATAAATGGAAAGGAAAAGTTGCAAAGAATTATTTCAAATGTCATGTGATACAAATATTGCAGTAAAATATTTTTTTATAATAGAAACGCAAAAGAATTTACTTACCAGCCAAAATCGACCTGCTCTCCTTTTCCATTTAACATATAATACAAGCCTAGCACAAATAAAAATAAAATTTTAGGTCACATGCTTTTTGCACACCCATCTTTATTATGTATGCATCTACAAAAAGGAAACTCACCTAAAACGATGGACACCGAGGTTACAAGTCCGACAAAATAATATAATAACATAGCACGCATTTTGTAATAGTTTTAAAGTACACCCTAAATGTAATAACAAAAAAGTACGTAATTAAGTTGAATTAAGGTGAGTGAATACTATTCCATTATTTCTTGAAGAATAATATCAGGTAGGTACGTAAGGAGGAGGAGGAGAAAGATAAGCCTTATCTCTGATAAGTATAAAATATTTATTACAATCTGTAAAATAGAGTCCGCAATGGGACTTTATAAAGTAGCGTTCAGTAAGTGTGAAAAATTGTCTAATCCTTGTTTTATATATTTCTTTTTTATAAATAAAGGCACAAAACCTATAGTATCACAAGTAAAGTGCATTGCACCGGAAAAATAAATACTTAAAGACATATACATACGAATAAATGCTAATGTACAGTGTATTCGTTAAGAACACCATAAATCCATCTATTTAATTTCTTAATACAAAAAAGTTATGAACAAACGTTATTTAGTTTAGGTATTTTACATAAGTAAAAACGTGTAGGTATATATTTTGGAACATATTATATTATACAAAGCAATGATTCTTAACAGAACAGGCACACTCATTTTGACATCTATTATCTTCTCAAAATATGATTGACATATTTGGTAATATCAAGCGTGAGTAATATTTGAAATATTTTCCTTGAACCAGGAGATTTAGGCATATTTCCTAAAATCATAGCAAAATTCCACTTCCTCTTCGTCCAAAAAATTCATGTTTTTTCTGTTTTCTTTTAATTTTGTAATCAATTCATGGCATTTCAGGGTATAGTATTTACAGTTTACTGTTAAGAATCAAACATCAACTCTTATCAACAAAAATTCCTACAAACTAAGTCGGTTATATTACATAGGGCAGCACTTGTTTATTAGACACCTGAAACAATTCCTTATTAAACGCTATTTTGTGTAAAATTATGACAACTGCGCAATGCAAAAAAGTTTTGAATGCATATATTTTTAAATTTAAATTCACAAATACCAAAAATGAACAGTTATAAATGCCAAATGCTTTTCATATTCAGCAAAATATTTGCTTGCCATATTAAATACATATAAATAAAAAAGTATAATAAAATATCTTATAACATAAAACAATGATGCAACGTTTACACATACACACAAACACACACACACACACATTGGTCTAAAAACTCTGTAATGGGAAATTTTTTCTGCTTGTAGTAGTTAAAAATGCAACATTCTTTTTCTTTATACACTAATAACTTTGACCCACAGCCATTATACTTAACAGTGCCAAATTATTTATCATAAAATTTGAAATTCCGTTAAACGGCCATTCGACTTTCTCATCTAAGAAAAAGAATTTGCTTTTTTTTTTAATTATAAACATAAATACACATAAATTTCAACCTGTAAATGATTGCACTAAAAAGAAAAACAAAATCATTTGCACATAAAATCTTGATCTATTTGTTCGGATTTAACTTGTCGATTGTATGATCCAACAGAGGAAGTGTTACCCATCCGCAGTATATATGGAATTACACTATCGATTTGTACTTGTCCCAGTAATCCCGCAAAAAATAATTCTTCTAATACTTGAGGCTCTAAGGCACGCAGTGAAGGAAGACGCAGAAGTAATCTGCAGTAAAAGAAATTGTATCGAAGTCACTGTGGTAAATTACGATGACTTACCTTGGAAATCGATCGTTATCATCAGGAAAGCTGTGATGTACGTAACTTCGTAAAGCTTGAAAAGACTTTTCTTGTATTTTTTCCACTTGTTTGCGAACTAATAGACTCGGTTGGTCTGCAGAAAATAAGACGATTGTTTTTAAATATGCATATTCGTGTTCATCAACGTGCAAACGATTCATAGTATTTACATAATCCTGTAGTTTAACAATGTGATCAGTCACTTGTTTCACTTTGGTAGCAGGCATTTTCTCTTGAGCAATAGAAGCATGTATGTGACTAATTAAGGCAGCCAAAATCGTTGATAAAGAAAGCGATTGCGAGCACTGAGCTAGACCCAGCGCAAATAATTCGGCCCAGCAACTTCTCAGTAACGTTATCTGTATTTCGGACCTAAATAAAAAAAACTTTATTAGTCTGCAGGATTTAGCAAAAAAGCGTAGTTGCATACCCAAAGTACTGAAATGCCGGAATACTACGAGCCCAGTGGATCGACAAAAACAGCAACCTTGACCCACTTTCACATATATAGTGAGTGTTTAGGTAAGGAGGTACCGGCCCAGGAGTTTGCAAATTAAAAGCAATGTGTTGGTCTTGAAGGATAGGTCCATCAAATTCAAAATATTTATCATCACGAGACAAAGATGATAAATCGGTTCCGTTAAGACACTGAACACGTGCCATAGAATCTAATGCTTTGGAAATGAGTTGTTTATCTCGAGCAATGTTAAGGGCATCATTCAGCTCACCCGCACCTGTATTTGTGCTATCCATTGAAGCATCATCTTCTAAGCTTAATTGACTTGGTGACAAGTGATATTGAAATTCTGGTACAGCATTATTACCTGTCAGAAATTATTAGAATAGAATATTAAGAACAGTCTGTGTTTCAGATTATTTATACATTCTGCAAATTGTTGATATGCTAATACACAGTCTGCTGCTATTTATTATAATTTCAAATCAGGAGCAACTGAATATATACTTCGGATTATTTTTTATCTGGCAGCCAAGATCATATTACATCATATTATGAGTCAGTATTGAAATTTAAGAAGTCAGGTTTAAAATGTTTAGAATTGATTAAATAACTTACCAATTCTTTTGCTAAGAAATGAACTTAATCCTAAATCGCAGGGATTGAAATTTGTTGGTATCAAAGCGGGTGATTCAGTTGATAAATCCTTTCTTATAAAAATCTTGTTCACAGCACTTGGATTAAAAGTGGGTCCTGAATTATTCGTAAAATCTTTTTTATCAATTATAGGTTTGCGTTCATGTTGTACAGCTGAAATAATGTAGTTACTGAGTGCAATTATTTTTAATTTATTATAAAAATATTTACTTACAATCACTTCTCATGCCACATGCCAGACACTTCTGTAACCTGCAGTATTGACATCTATTTCTGTGATGTTTTGTAACTTCACAGTTTTTACTGCCTCGACATTGATATCCCAACTGCTTTCGTATTGAACGCTTGAAGAAACCTTTGCAACCTTCACAACTAATAGCACCATAGTGTCTGCCAGATGCCCTGTCTCCGCATACAACACACAGTTCAACAGTCAGGCACAAGGAATTCGCATTAGTTCTGTTTTTATCACCTAGCATATCTGATTTCAAACTCTGTTCCATATCAGTGTGTTGTATTTACTGTTCTAGCAGCAGCACCACCTAACCAAGATACTAGCTGGCTCACTCCAGACAACGTACATTCGAATTGCTAATAAGGCACTTGAATTAATGTAGTAACGCGAGTAAAGGTATAAAAAAGTTTTACAAAATATTTACATTGACCTTTCATTGGTATCAAAATATGATTGCATTGAAGGAGGTTCATGACCTTACACCTGCCACAAAACAGAATGTTCCTATTTAAATACCTAACTTCAGGCCTTTTATTAACATAAGCCTATACGTATGGAATTTTTTTTATTTCAAAAGACGCAAACGTCTTATAAATCTTTGAGAGACCCTAATAATTTCTACAATGATAAATTTCAACACGTTTTAAATTTACCGCGCTAAAACAATAGCATGGAGAACCGCGTAAGATGGCGCGCATCTTTATTTTATAAATAGGAATATAAAATTACAATTTACTGTATTTAATAGATTTAGATTAAAACTTTTAATTATAATAATAGCATGGGTTATTGAAAAATGTTTTTTTTTTTTTAATTAAGATAGTGCCAACACATGTATTGTTGATAACTATAATACAAATAATTTACGTCAGATGGCGCCTTGTTATAAAAGCCGTAATGGCGCTTGCAGTATTTCAAATTTGTTTAAACAAATATTTATATATTGTTAGTGCGACTTTGAAGTTAGTTAGGTGGGTGTTACGCGTACTGAATATATTTACCTCCTGCGATGGATACCGCGACAGAGGTGAGCTGCATTTCACATTTAAATATACAAGTGTATAAGCGTAATTATTGACTATATTGTAGTTGAAGTTAGATTTGCAAAATATGAGCAGTATTGACGGTTTGAATTTATTTTTGAATACATTCTATTTTCGTGCGGTTCTTGCTAGTCATAATTGCAGAAAGGTTATGAAGAAAACGGAAAACTCTTTAGAACGAGCTAAATAGGCAATTTTTATGTTTTGCTAAACAATCTTTTTCATAGCCTTCCGATAGATATTTTAATGTTATAATGATAGACTTCCGGCATTGATAGGATCAGGGCAAAGTAATACCAAATTAATAATGCAGAAATATTTATTTAAAAAAAATACAACAAGAAATGTATTATTTTAATGACTAAGAAAAAGCTATTATTAAGAAAAAAATCACAAAATCCATTGGTTATAATATTTAAAACTGTAAACATGTGCTACCAATGGAAACAAAATACTCTAATATTGCAAGAACTTAAAGCTAAACGCTGTAAGAAATTACATCGCTAGAAGAAAAAGAGCTAATATTTTGTACTTAGAAAGAATAATCATATTCAGTTACACAAAACAGTATTCGTTTACCGATTTATTTTATTCAATATTAAATTTGCATTTTAGGAACTTACTTTAGGCCACTAAAAAATAACAGGTGATAGATATGCTGTTTAAATTTGTGTACAAAAAAAAATAACAAAAACACGAGCACCATACAATAATATTGCAAAAACATCCATAGGTTCCTTTAACTATAAGCATTGAGAAACCAATGTTATTCTAATACATGGCCTTCTAAATCTAAATTTTTTTAATTATAAACAAAGAACCAAATTTGAGAAGACTAATAAGATCACAAAAATCAGATAAAGATACTTCTATAAAATTTTCTAAAACATAAAATATGGAATATAAAATGTTTCATAAACGAAAAACGACAAAAGTAATTTTGATTATGAAATAATTTTCGGAATGACACGAAAGCTTACACTGGAAGTTAAATACTGTTATCGTGATAGCTTATACATCGTTTCAATTTTTTAAGGCACACTGTTACTAACCAATAGTTTACATCGTATAAAAGTATAAAAATATATATAGTATTAGCTTAAATACTGTGGAACAATACATTAAAGCTGAATCTAAACATTAAGAAAATATATGTCTCTCAGTTCAAATGCAATACAGCGTGTCAAACACTTAGAAGTGTGTTAAACACTATATAGATAGTTACTATTTAAAGATTTTATGTTTTAGAATAGATAATAAAAACAAAACTACTGTTCTATTCTTAAAAGCTAATAATATATGACATATTAACATACTATACATGTTTATAAAAAAAATAAAAAACAAAGCCAACCCTGAAAATTCAAACAACAACAAAAAAAACTCTTGACAAGAAATAAAACTAGGACTATCAAACAGCCTTTCTGAAGATTAAAGAGGAACCTTCAATGTGATACTAGTACTAATATAAATTATAAATAATTAACACATTGACAGGTCGAGATCACATCTTCATTAGTGGCCCAATAACGATATTCTTTTCGATCTTATATTGAATATAAGATTACCTGAGAGATTCTGCGTGGTGGTGTAACGCATGAATCAGAACTGTCATCTTCGTTATTGTTATTATTTTCATTTTGAACTTCCATGGGCTCGCCATTTTCAATTCCTGCTGCATTGTGCCTTTAAATTAAAATAAACATAATAAAAACTTCAAAAATAAGAAATTAAAAACCAAACTTACGGTTTGTCTTCTCGAAGAGCTTGTGGTGAAGGTCCTTTACCTTCACCGGGATTCAAGCAAACAGCGACTGCCCTACCTTTCTTTCCAGCTTTATTTTCTTCTTTCCAGGATTGCTATCAATACAAAGTACAGGCAATTAACTTTATTAATGTTAATCAAAACTTTTTACACTTACATAGTAGTTATTGCGCGGAGTGACTTTGCGGTCAGCAAGCACCTTTTTCAAATTAGTATGATTAAGCAATTCGAGTGCCGTTGGTCTGCTTAAAAAATTTGGATGCATCATTTTACGAATCAAAGTACGTAATTTTGTAGGAACCACTAAAAAATTAATCAGTTATTACCACATTACTAGTAATAGAACTCTAATTTATTTCTAAAATTAAAATTGATTAAAAATAAATAAAATATTAAAGATCTTTCAGGGTATAACTGCAACTATATATTTTTTAAACTCACACTTAAAATATTCATCTGGAAAAGTTCCATTGCGTAGTTGGTGCCATAGTGGTCCATTAATAGGGAGCACTAAATCAGTTGCCAATTCGAGCACGGTAATACCCAAGCTAAACAGATCTGCTGAAGTTGTGTACTGTCCATCAAGTACTTCTCTTGCTAAATACTTAGCATCACCTTCAGATACATGTGCGGGCTTAAATTCTTTCAATTTCATTCTGTGCTGTAAATAAAATTCATTTTCAATATGAATATTATAAACAGAGTGCAGAAAAGTATATAAAGGTCTGTCAATTTCTCAACACTCTACATCATTTGTTAATTCAAAAAATTTACCTCTTTAAGATCAAGTAACAGTCCAAAATCTCCTAATTTATATATTCCGTCGTCAGAAATCATAATATTATCAGGTTTGATATCCAAATGGATTAAATCATGGGCATGTAAGTGTTTGAGCGCCTACATGTAAAGTAATACAAATAATTAATTGAAACAACATACAAAACGCACGTATACATACCGATAAAATATCAATAAGTATATCCCATTGTTGGGCTTCAGGAATGTTGTGATTCACTTTAGCGTACAAGCCCAAACTGCTGCTGCATAACTCGATTTGCATGAAAACCATGGAGTTTTCTTCCCAAGAAAAATAATACTTAACAAGGTTTTCATGGTCTCCTATTTTCTCCAGGCGACGGACTTCTTCATACTGGTTTTGTAGGAGTAAAGAGCCCTCTTTCTTCGATACCTTTACAGCGTAGTACTTATCGTCTTCCCTACTCATAACTTTATACACAGTACCAAATGAACCTTCACCGATACTTCCACACACGTGGAAGACCTGAGATAAATAGGTCGTGTCTTTTGATGGATCATAAAGTTTGCTGAGCGTATCTACAGTATGTTAAAAAAATATATATATATTTTCACAGTGCAAATAAGAATTACTAAAGAGCAAAGCAAATAGATAAAGGATACACATCTTGCTAAAACTTAGAGGATGAGCCTTGGTGGTTGAAATATGGAAACTATTTCTGAGATTGGTACGCTGGTTCTTTCTCATTAAGGGAGGGCATGTTTGGAAACGCAGAGGGCTGTCTTCCTTTTCCTGTTCATACATAATAATTAATGAGTAAATTTATCTACATTTGAACAATTAATTGACGAAGATTAAAATGACAGAGAGTAAGAGTAAATCTGGTAGGGTCCCCTTCACTAAGGACAAACAAATAATGTTAGTATAAGGTTCGTTCTATCAATAGCTTCAATTTCTTCAATTCAATTTCCGTGGATTCTGATAATTCAGAATTAGTAAGAAGTTGCTGCTGAAACAAACTTGATAAATTGAAGGCGTTTATGAGATTTATTCCTTTTATTAGTCATATATGAGTGTGCATGTGTGTACATGTTTAACAAGTACAATCCTGTCGATTGTTGAAATAAGGTCATTGAAGTAATTCTGTGGTTTTCAAGATTATGAAATAAAATTAAAGGCGGCCGATAGCTTAAAATAATTCCGAAATTTTATATAATTCTTATTAATGTCTATTCATTTGATTGTGCCGTTAAATAGATTCAATCACAGCGTGTTTAGTAAACAGTAAAAAGTAGTAATTTCGATGCAATTGTCACTTATGCGGGTTTTTACTTGCAATCTTATTTGTATGTTAATAAATGCTAACAGGTGGTAATGTTTACCTAAACTATTACGTACTGTGTCTATTAAATGCAGTAGGTCGTGTCTATTAATCGACACGCGATCAGCTGTTGTGAATATAGTAATATATACGTAGTAGACTAGATAGTGAAAAATATTGTACGTAAGAAAATGATTATATTTGTATATCGAAAAAAACAGACACTATTCGCAAAGTTGTATTTTTTGAATTTTACGTAATTGTAACGTTTTCACTCAAATCGAATCAAATTCCACCCCCGGAAGTAATAACAGTGCAACGGGGGCAGCTAGCGCATTCATTTTTTAATTTCCGATGGCGTTGCAAGCGTGGTTGCGAGCTTTGTTCATGTCTGCTTCGTTCTTTTAAAAGAATGCAAACTTGCCCCAATTGCCCTAACCCAACCCCGTTAACAACTAACCTTTTTAGTCACATGTTTCTCGGTAGTTTCGAACATTGGCAATGATCTGGTCACTCTCCTACGTGAACTCATGGTTTATGTTTTGCGTTATAACTTAAAAAACTCACAAATAACAAGAACAACACCTTACAGCTCAACACAATCCGCCATATTGTAAAAACCACTTCACCGTGAACCACGCTATTGCTGCGCCTGCGCCAGTTTGAAATTTTTGCACTCACGCCATTGGCTCGTCTTTAACGGACGTTACACGCGCTTCATTATGAACTAACCTTTCAAAATAGCATCCATCATTGTTTCTATTTAAGGAAGGGTATTGTAGCCATCTTTATTTAGCGTCGTGTGGCACGTTTCAGTTTAAAGAACGCTTTGGATGCACATAATTTAAATTGCGCAGTTATGTTTTACGAATTTATAAATAAATAATTTAATTAACAGATGCAACAGCTTTGAATATTAAAATATTACGTATTTGTGTAAACAAATTGAACATTTTTGTAGTATCTACAAGCTGTGTTTTGCGAGTTGATAAATAAATAAGTTAATTAACAGATGCAATAGCGTTTAGTATTAAAATATTATGTATTTGTTTAAACAAATTATAGTATCCAACTGTATTATTTTCTAATTATAGAGTATATAGGCCGCCGGTTCTGGACCGCCAATTTGTAAACGACCGTATTTAGCTTTATTCTCCTCTTTTTGAGGTCAAAAACTACTTTTATTGCCTACAAATTTACCAATCCATAAATGGTACAAAATTTATGTTAAAACCTCAATAATTCCCTTGAAAATGCATAAAAATAGCTATATTTTTAACCATTTATACCAATTTTTGTTTATAAAACTACAACCACAATTTTGTTTGTTTACAAACTAAAATTGCATAAAAAAAACTGAATTCATTTAATCGCCACCAAATTGTGAACGAATATAAACGCCCATATTCTCTATTAATTTAGTACGATTATCTTATAAAAAATTATTAGTATATCTAATCGTTTACACCTCAAAATTAGATAAAAAATTGACATTATTTAATCGCCACCAATTTGTAAACGAGTATAAATAGCTATATTTACAGATATTACTTCAATTTTATACTCATATTTATATCTTTTATCACATACTTTATGTTTTACTATCAGGAAAGCATCCTAAAATAAACGTAAACATGAAACATATGTAGAACGTAAACTGGTAAACGTGGACATTGAACGTAACGTAAACGTAATAATTCTAGTAATATAACATCTAACGTCAAAAAGTATGTATTAATAACCAAATTTTTTTATAAAAATATTCAACATTAAAAGAAATAAATTAGTTATGTAATTATTTTAAACATAAATAAATTGGAATGGATTCTGTTAAAAGTTACACGAAGGAAATTAAATCACTTAATAATGATCCAACGAAGTACATAAATTCATATCACTCATTACCTAAGCTACCAATAAATAAAATATTATGATTTAATGCAAAAAATACAAAGATTAGATTTGATCGTGTTTTAAATGTAGATTTACAATGAAGTATGTATACTCCTCTCCGTGGTGGTACTTATAAACAATTACCAAGTTATATAACTACTAAAAAATGTTGTATTAATGTGAAAAATATAAAAACCAATCGATTCAAATGTGATAAACAAGAAAACTTAAGATGTTTTGAATATGCATTAGAAAGTATTCTAAATCCTGTTAAAGATCATACTGATAGACCTTCAAGATATGATATATCAAAATATGAATGTCTTAATATGAAACATCCATTAGAATTAACATCAGAAAATATATCAAAATATGAAGAATTTTTAAATACATCTATTAATATATACAAAGTACGAGATAATGGAGTCGATTTATTTATAGTAAGTGATAAAATTGGAAAAACAAAAAAACATGTAAACATTTTGGAATATGATGAGCATTGTGTTGGAATTAAAAATTTAAGTGCTTTATTAAACGGTCAAATTCATAAAAGAGACAAACACTTGAATATATGTTTAAAATGTCATGATACATTTGAAAATAAGCAAAAGTTTGAAGAACATATTGATATATGCATAAAAGGGAAAACTAATATTGAAATGCCTGGAATGCAAACATTATATCATATAAATCTTGTGAAGCTGAATTATATCATCCATAAACAATCACACTTGATTTTGAGTTTTATTAAAAAAAATTAAAAAAGAAGTAGGTGAAAAATCCGAATATATTCATGAACATATTCCAAATAGTTTCTGTTTTAATACAATTGATGAAACAAAATTAATAAGAAGTGATAACGTAGGGGAATTAATGAAACTATTTAACAATTCACTGATTGATTTTGGTAAAAGATATAATGAGATTAGAAGAATTAATAAAGAAATAATATGGACACCGAAAATTATGAAAAAATTTACAGAATCTAATAACTGTTATATTTGTAATAAAAAATTTACAGATAATTTATATAAAGTAAGAGATCACAATTATATTACTGGGGAATTTAGAGGAGCTGCTTGTAATTCGTGTAATTTGAATTTAAAACTTCCAAAATTCATACCAATAGAAATCCAAAATTTAAAATATGATTCCATGATATTTTTGACTTGGATTCTAAAATTATCTGAACATTATTCAGATATAAATTTCATTCCAAATTCCAAAGAAGACTATATTCAAAAAAAGTGATTGTTGACCAATATAAACAATCTTGCGATGTAACCAAATGTACAACATGTAAAAAGAAATATTATAACGAAATAATTGAAAAATGTAAAAAATGTAAAAGTAAAACAAAAGTAATTAAGAAAGGTGAAATACAAAATGTTGTAATTGAATTTAGATTTATTGATACATTTAGATTTATTAGTATATTACTTGATAAGGCTGTTAAAAATGTAGCACAACTGAATAATTGTTATTGCGCACATTGTAAATCAATAAAAGAAATAAATAATATAGAATATCAACCAATTACAGAAAACAATATTTTAAAAATAATTGCAAATTGTAAAATGTGTAATAACAAGATAACAAAACCAGTTGATTATTCAAAGTATGAAAATATTTTAAAAGAATTTAAAAAAGAAGATTTACATTTAGTATTACAGAAAGGAGTGTATCCATATGAGTGGGTTGATTCATATGAAAAATTTAGTGAACAATTACCATTAGAGAAGAAAGATTGGTACACCTTATTAGGAGATAAAAATATAAGTGATCATGACTTAAACAACTTTGCAGTGAAAGTTTATAAACATTTTAATTGTAAAAATTTCGGTGAATATCATGATTTATACTTAAAATTAGATACAATTCTTTTAAAAGACGTCTTTGATAATTTCAGAAAAACATGTTATAAAAATTATAAATTAGATCCAGTTTATTACATAAGTGCACCAAATTTATCAGATGCAGCTTCATTAAAAATAACAAGTCAATAATTAGAATTAACTAATAATCAAGACTCATATGAATTGTATGAAAATGGAATTAGAGGTGGAATATCAATGATTCCCCATAGACATGCAATAGCAAACAATTGTTACTTTTATGATGAAAAGATTTGTAAAACAGTCGAATTAACAAAAGAAAAAGCAGAACAAAAAGGAATATATAATAGTAAGAAACATATTAGTTATATCATGTATTTAGATTGTAATAACTTATATGGATATGAGTCAAGAATTACCAATCGGTGATTTTATAGAAGAAGATTGTGAATATTTTACAAAAGATATAATACTAAGTTTATCTGACCATGGAGATCGCGGGTATACGTTTGTAGTTGATTTAGAAATTTCAAATGAATTACATAATAAATTTAAAGATTACCCATTACTACCAGAACACTATTCTTTATCAATTGATGAACTATCTAAATATCAAAAAGACTTAATTGATAAAAAAATTGTAAGTATCAGTAATGATCGATCTTCGATCTCGCAGCGAAGCGCTGGAACAAAACTAATAAATACATTAAAATCAAAAACAGATTATATTATTGATTATAGAATGTTAAAAGAGTGTATTGATCAAGGAATTATATTAAAAAATATTAAAGAAGTAATATCATTTAAACAAATGAAATGGTTAAAACCATATGTAGAACTAAATACAGAATTAAGACAAAAGGCAAATAATGATTTTGAAAAAGATTTTTACAAGTTGATGAATAATTCAGTGTATGGAAAGCAAATGGAAAATGTAAGAAAAAGATGTGACGTCAAATTAATAAATACATTTGAAAAATTTAGCAAACATAAAGAATATGAGACGAGAAGGATAATAGATGAAAATAATGTACTTTTATATAAGAAAAAAACAAAAGTAAAACTAAATAAACCAATTTATGGTGGATTTGTTGTATTATCAAAATTATTAAAAAATTAATGAACATATAAAATAGCGACATCTTACTATCGCTTTTTGACCTAACATTGCAGTAGGATAGACAAATTGAAGCGGGATTTGCTCCTAATGAGTCCCCCATGCAAGGCGGCCATGCTGGCTGTCAAAGCATAATGAAAGATTTTAGAAAAATTTAGTGCAAATCGTTTTTGATTGCAGTGAGAACCTCGAGCAGCCTCTGGACAGCTGTTTCAGCCCTGCTTGGGGCTTCTTCAGCAGGAATGTCGAGCTACGTTTCTGCTGAAGAAGCCCCAAGCAGGGCTGAAACAGCTGTCCAGAGGCTGCTCGAGGTTCTCACTGCAATCAAAAACGATTTGCACTAAATTTTTCTAAAAAATTAATGTATAAATTTTATTATAACATATTAAAATCAAAATATAATGATAAAATTAAACTGTTAGGAATCTGATGATATTTATAAAGATATAAAAGAAAATATACAACATTTTGATACAGATGATTATACAATTGATTGGATGCCTAAAGAAAATAATAAAGTACCTGGTTTATTTAAAGACGAATACAAACGAATACCGATTAGAGAATTTGTTGGTCTAAGATCAAAAATGTATGCTTTTAAATATGATGAAATAGTATCTAAAGAGAAAAAAGTATGTAAGGGAATAAAAAAATGCAATATTGAAAAATTAAAATTTCAAATGTATGAAGATTGCCTATTTAATAATAAAGTAACAACAGAAACAATTTATAATATTGTATCTAAAGACTGGAAATTGTATACTCAAAAAATAGTATTATACAATATTTAATAAAAATGGTATTGTAAATAACGGTTATGCTGGTGATATAAATAAAAATATTATAATCAATGAAAATTCAAACTATAATCCGGCTGAATATTTTAGTATCGATTTACCATCTGCACCATATATTTGTGATACATCAAAACCAAATGAAATAATAGATTCTATAAAATTACAAAATTCAAATATTTTGAAAAGAATTTTAGATGATGACTTTATTACAGTAGATGAAAATAAAAAATTGATTGAAGAATTAAAACCATATAACTATAATAAGTTTAAACCGATGATAAACGAATTAAAAAATTATAGAACAGTATTAGAAAATTATTAAAAAACAAATATAAACAAATTAAAAAATTATAGAAATAGAAAATTATTATAAAACAAATATAAAATTATCAATAGCAAAACTAGAAAAGAAACAACAGATTAGAGAAGAACTAGAAGGATTTGTAAAAGAACTAAAATATTACAGAATGAGATTAAGTAATTACATTAACAAGTAATATATTAAAAGTAAGATAAAAGAGGATAGTTTTAGAATATTAAAAATCAAATAATCAACAATCATATCTAATATTTCTAAAATTATAAAAACTAGTAAGCTTGTTATAAATAACCATTTAATTTTCTAATTTTCCATGTATAATTGATTAATTTTTAAATCTGCATCATTCAATAATTCATTTGTAATCATTTATTGGTGATTGAAAGAGTATTTGACAAAAGTCTTTTTGCTCTTTGTCTATCAACATATCTAATGATTGGTTGCTTATTTAATAAATTATCTTCATCATAATGATTTACATCTTTTAATTCTTTTTCTAACACATTAATTTTATTATCTTTATATTCAATTTCTTCATCCATTTTTTCAATTGTGTCAACTGCAGCAATTCCTAATTCTTTTAAAATTCTGTTTTCAGTATATAATTATTCTGATGCTTTTGATTTTGAACCAACAGATAATTTATTAAATTCGATACAATCAGCTTTAATTTTATTTTGTATAATTCTCAATTGATTTTTATCTGTAATATCAATCAATGACATTATTTACTAGATAAAGATTTTACAGACTTATTAAAATTCTCATCAAAATTTTGATCATCTGATGTGCTTTGATCATCTTTTAATCTCTTTACATTCTTTTGCGGACAACTGCGGACGAATGCGACCCAACTTCAATGTTAATTAAATGAGGATTAAAACTTGTGAATGTATCACTAGTAGTAGTGTTATTAGTAATTTTAATTTTTGGATCTTGTTTAATTAATATTAATGCAGAATCTAAAGTTTCTTGTGATATTCTTTTCTCTTTCACAAATTTTCTTTTGGAAATATTTTCTTTAGATAGTCTATTTAAATATTCGGTTGCTAAATTTATTTTATAATAATTTCTTGCATCATTTATTGCAGTCCATTGATCTTTTGTATTTATTATATTTTTTAATGACTTTGCTATTGATTTATTTATTGATATATTTGAATTACTCGATTTTGGTAAATGTGTATAATACTTAACACTAACATTACTCATATTTATTATAATATATATTTATACATTTATTTAATTATTAATAAATACTAATTAATACTAATCATGACTAACAGTGGTCGACCAAAGAAAAAGTTATTTAATAATAACGATAATACAAATTTTGGATTGAGATCATTAATTGAAAGAAAAATGGGTGGTGAATTATTATCACAAACAAAAAGAATAATAATTATAGGTCCATCTGGATCTGGTAAATGAACAATTGCTCAAGAAATAATATTTGGTATGGAAAGAAAATCTATTTCAGAAATAAATTATTTTTTACCTAATGGAAATGAATTGGAAAAAGATATTCAAGTAATTAAAGAATTATGTAAAGAATCTTTTATTTATTTTAATATATATAGATACGAAAAAGATAGTATACCAAATGATTTGAGAACACACAGTCTTAATATATTTGATGATGCACATAAGAAAAATGGTATAACAGATTTAGCAGAAAAATTATTTACAGAAGGAAGGCATATACAGCAACACGTAATATATATCCAACAAACTGGTACATTTATACCAGCTGGAATGAAATCAAGTTATAGTGAAATAATTATTCATAAAAGTATAATAAATGATTTAGAAAATTATATTAATATTAATGATAAAATAATTAATGATTATAATAAAACTGGATTTTATACAATTAATAAAAATGGTATTTGTTTTCCAACAAAATTATGTGATTACAAATCATTCAGAGAATATAAAAATAGATTGAAAGCAGTTGGTAGAAATACTGAAGATGAATATAAAAATAATATTAGTAACACAAATGTAATTTATAAAGCATATAAAAATTCTGGAGCAGATGATGCTAAGAAAACAGATATTATAATTGATAATAATAATATTCAGCAACTATTCAAGGTATTATAAATGAAGAATACAAATGTCAAAGATTCACATAATATTATTTTGAATTATTTAATTAATAAATGTAAGAATGATAATAAGATAGTATTATCAAATATTGACGACTTGGAAAATATTTTTAAATTAATTACAAACGAGGAAATAAACATAAGTTCAGATAAAGTGCTAACATACGGAATAGATCATTTAAATAAGTATAATATTTTTAATATAGATTGGAATACTGGTGGTACACATTGGATTGCTACGTATGTAGATAATACTAATAAATTAGTGAATTTCTTTGATTCATTTGGTAATTCATTACCAGAAAAATTTCTAATTCCAAAAAGTTATATAGTAACTCATAATAATTATAAATTTCAAAATTCTAATGATGTAAATTGTGGCTGGTGGTGTTTATTATTTTTATATGTTTGTTATTTAACGTAAGAGACAAAACATTTATGATTTTGTTTCAAATAATCTAGGATCTTGTATATTTAATAATTTTTTTAATTTCTTCTGTTGGATTAATATTTTCAACTTGTTTATTTTTATCAAAATACAATTATGGTATATCATCTTCACAATCTGAATCCACTTTGTTATTCATATTCATAAGGGTTCTAATATTTTTTTCTATTATATCTTTATCCTTATTTCTAACGTTAATGCCTTATCCTTTATTTTGTCATCTATTACATTAACAACTTTGTTTAAAATATTTGCTAATACTGGTCCAGCTGCGGCAGCTAATATAGGGATTAAAAAATTTATAAAACCACCATGTATTTCACCACCATCAACAATTTTTGATTTATCTTGAAGAATTATGGATGATCCTTTTTTAATTGTAAAATTCATTTATATAAGTAAAAAATAAAAAAGTACATATTTACGTACAGTGCCATCTTATGATTATAATTGGAAGTTAGAGTCACAGTTTTCTCTCTTATGACGTGAGTAGGAAGGAAATAAGTTTGTTCAATAAAGTAAATGTTATAATTAATTTTAAATGTGTGACAATGTGAGAATAAACCCACCATTAGAAGTAATGTAAAATTAAAACATTATACGATAATTCGTTCAACATGTGACAAAAAATGATGGTATCTCGTGGTTCGTGAAGATATCAATAGGTAGAATAGGTATTTTATGCTGTTGTGGTTATGTCCGTGCCACTCTGCCACTACAACTTGGTAAAATTTCGGGCATACCATCATAAATGGCGTAAGAACATTGAAGGACGCATTGTAGTATAGGTGGTCCAGGTGATGTGAGATCAGAGTATATGGTAATATCCTCAGTCATTTCAGATAAATAACTAAGAATATTATATTTGTTTTATATTTTTCAGGGTCATTCACATGTTAATTTTAAATTTTTTTGGTATAGGAAAAGAATTTCGTTTTTATAAAAAGTGATCTGTTTTGTAAATGCAATGGAGGGGATTCTAGATTATGTTCAGTTTCAAATGAAACTGAGAAAGCGCAAGATGGAAGAATTAAATATGCATGTTGAAGTCAGTTATAATAATATAACTATGGTAGGCAAACTACTAAAATATCAGCATTTTGTACTTATACGTTTAGAGAACGAGGAAATTGTCTTGGATAATGAAAGAGTAATCGGAGGTTATAACGATATTGGGCAGAAACAAATAAAACTAGTTCATGTTCTGAAGGGTGAAATCACAATTACATTTCGAGACAATTTCAGCAGGGATGCAGCGATTAACCTACTGCGGAACATCTTCAGGTAATTAAACCTTATAAAGTATTTGATAATTATTTGCAAATAGGTACGTACCTATAGTAATAGTCGATGTTTCGCACAAAATGTATTGTGGTTGTTGCAGTGATGAAAGTAGTGACTCGGGTGCATCATCAGAAAGCACTGACTCTGCTGCATCACCAGATTCAAATTAATTAAGTTTGTTTTTCTTTATTATAAAATAAAATTTTTGTAAATTATTTGTCTTTCATTGTGATTTAATTTTTTTAGTATTGAATATTTTTAATTACTATTTATACTTGTTCACAATTTGGTGGCGATTAAATAATGTCAATTTTTTATCTAATTTTGAGGTCTGAACGATTAGATATACTAATAATTTTTTATAAGATAATCGTACTAAATTAATAGAGAATATGGGCGTTTATATTCGTTCACAATTTGGTGGCGATTAAATGAATTCAGTTTTTTTTATGCAATTTTAGTTTGTGAACGAGCAAAATTGTGGTTGTAGTTTTATAAACAAAAATTGGTATAAATGGTTAAAAATATAGCTATTTTTATGCATTTTCAAGGGAATTATTGAGGTTTTAACATAAATTTTGTACCATTTATGGATTGGTAAATTTGTAGGCAATAAAAGTAGTTTTTGACCTCAAAAAGAGGAGAATAAAGCTAAATATGGTCGTTCACAAATTGGCGGTCCAGAACCGGCGGTTTATATACTACTTAAAACCATTTTATGTGTGATACGATTTATTATCAGGTGATGCATCTCGTATTTCATTTGCTCTGAAACTTTGAGATGTTTGTAATATCAGTATCACCAATCACAAATAGTACATCAGTACACTGAAACATCAATAATTTATTATTAAAATAAATATATCTCAACATTTTCAACCGTTTTTGACCACAGTCAAGACGGAACTAATCTCCGAGGACGCTGCGAATAAATAAATATCCTCCTTTAGCTTGAAAGGTGTCAGAGAACGTAGGCCATCTAATTCCCCGTGAGATTTCAACTTCCAGCCTTGAATATATTGATAGGCGTAGACATAAAAGTTATTGTTGTCGGTAACCACACATAAATAAGCATCGTTTATTTCAGAACCTGTGGAAAAACACAACAATCACAAAGATTAAAATATAAATCTAGATTATTTACTTATTTATTTATACCTGATATATAAAACACGGAGACTTGCACAACATACGAGTCCAAAATGAAATTCTGATAGAAATAATAATTATCGTAGTAGTGATTGTATTTTAATACAAGCAATGGGGATTTCCTTTGGGCCAAAACAATTAAGCTGTCTGTTTCTAAGACAACTACAGCTACTGATATACATCCGGGTCCAGATATGCTGCGCAACAGATGGAACTAAAACAAAACATTAATTTACATACATTCACAAAACATATTAATGATTGTCATACTTGTTGTTTAGCTGAATCAAATCTGTACAAATCAGTTCCAGAACGGATTTTATTATAATCAGGGTTGAATATGCTGCCAATTATTAAATTAATTCCCTGTGCTGTATGAAAAACTTGCAACGTCCATAAACCCTTGGTAGGAATTGTTTGTATCAAATGAGCACCGTCCTAAAACGTTCATAAAAATATTTAAATGCAACAGCATCTCGCCTAAAAAAAAATACCATTTCTTTTGTGAGTTGAAAAACCAAGCAATCTAAATCGTGGCTGTTTATTAACGTGTCATAAAATCTGCCGATTATTGCGTACGTAAATCCATCCAAAGTAAAAAACTCCACGTTTCTAATAAAGCCAGTCAGATATTCTGAGTAGATGAAATGTTTCCCGGTGTTATTTCCAGATTTTACAAACCATACTAATGTTCCGTTTTCTAGTAAATTTGACGAATTAGACCTGAAGATACGCATGCGATAAAGAATTGTGAGATAAATTAGATTAATAAATGAAAAACCTGCAAAATTCTGTGGTGCTTATGCTGCTTGTAGCGACATGCATTGTCACATCTTCGTTTTCATAACTGTAAACCCTTTGTACGTCTTTGCTGGGGAACGTATAAATAGATCCCTCTGTTGATATTTGTATAATTTCCTGAGTAGGACAGTTGCATTCAGCTGGAAGTCCACAGGTAAATCCAGGTTCTTCCCCCGCTATATGTAACATTGTATATCCTTTGAGTTCTGTGACATGAGCATTTACCGTGTTGGGTATTGAAATTTGCAGGCTAGTTGACTTCTCTAAATACATGTATTCACTGGGCAGATCTAAGAAAAAAAATAATAATATAAACAGACAAAAATCCCAGGCCAGGGCTTACGATCTATAGCATCGATGTTTTCCTCAATGACATTTACAATATTATGAATTGCATCCTGTGTTATATTTGCTTTAATTTTAGGTGCTTGAGTTCCAAGTAGCTCTTTAATTAAATCAGTCGGCACGCCATTAATATTCTGAGCTGTTATGTTACTTGAAACGTCGGTAATGTCATTGAAAATCTGAAATGCGTTTTAATGATGATAAGGAATGAAAGCCGTTCATTAATTATTAATACTTACGACATTTCCTGCAATTATAGCTTCTTTGTTGTATAAAACAGCCTGTTCGTAGCTTGATGCAACGTTAATGTCATTCAACAAATCAACATCGGCATTCCCAAAAACTTCTACGTCTTGCATAAAAGTTTTCGGTGATGGTATTTCTTGAATGCCGTCGTCGTCAAAAATTACGTCATCCAACTTGATCTGGTTGATTTCAGGAATGGTTGAATGAGCTGGAAGGAAATTGTTTTTAATTTGTTGATGCGAGAGAAGAGTTATTTTTTATACCGTTGACATTAACGTTGTCAAAATAATATGTTCCATCAACGTATTGCTCGTTGGGGCAATTTCTTAACAACCTATTTGTGAGGAAAGTTGTAAAATTTATGTTGTTTACGTAATTAATATCAAAGTTGTTTAACACGTGCAGAGAATCGAAAGCTGCTTGGGGGATGATACGACGGTTACGTGTGCTGACTAAACTGTCTGGATTCATGCCTAATATTGAAGGAGTCTGTAACAAAAAGAAAAATAGCCACATTGTAAATAAATTATGCATGTGGAACTTACGTTCAAGTTGCGTGTTTTCAGGCCCCCAGTTAATGTTTTGGTTCCTCGGATTATGGTCTCATTAATTTTTGCTTTGTGTACTATACTTTGATTCAGTTTAGCAATGAGCAGTTTGTTAATGACTGGGATTTCAGCGTTTCCTGAAACACTCGCTCCGGCTGCTGTAATCCTTGTAAACTGTTTTGTCCCAGTTACAAGCTGAAATTTAATAGTAATTATTTGTTTACTCGATTATACTTTGCACTGTACCTGATCACTTTTATGCTTTAGTAAAGCATCATCGTATATTTTACTGATGTCTACGTTGTTTATGTTTTTTGATGACTTCATGCTTTTTATTGCTGCGACATGTGCAAAATTCACCTGGAATACGAATCGATGTATTTTTAAAAAATGTTTATGGCAATTCTTAGAAAATAAAAAAAATGTACCGGGGCTGTAATAACGTTTCGCCTGTTCGTGGTGACTGCTTTCTCCAAAAACTGAACCAAAAATCCATCCATTACGCCAACGTCTTCCAAAACGTGCATCATCCCCCAATATCTGGTTGGGGGGGACTGCAAACTGGCCATCGCTTGTTTAACATCACAAGGTAAATAACCGGCATTTAAAGACTTTAAAAATTTCACCGATGCCAATCGCAGGGTATTCTTTAAAGGCAACACTTGCGGTTCATAGCTTGCGATGTTAATCAAATTTTCCAAGTTATAATTATTTATTTGCCCCGCAAATAAATGGGCTGAAAGAAATTGTTAAAATCAAAAAGCTTCTCCTGGTTTTGATTATTAATTACGTGATCTAACGATTTTAAAACTGTGTTGCCCTGTAATTTTTTGGGGGTAGTTACGATAAAACAACTTTCCAGTTAACTCCTCCAGATTAACATCGTTTACAAACGAAGTTTTTAAATCCCTTACGTAAACGGCGTTTAAAAATTTTGTGTTGCCTTTAATCATGTCTCTCCCGCCCACCTGGAATTATTATTTTTTTAATAATAACACTTTAGAAAAAAGAAACTCAGCTTACATTTTCCATTAATATATTCACGTTGATGCCATTGAAATAAAGCGTGTTCTGAATACTCTCCACTTTAACATCCCCAATAATTTGCAGCGTGTGTATAGTATCGATTTCATTAATTTTATCGATGGTTAAAACGTATTCATTAAACAGCTTCTTGTTTATCATATAAACCTGCAGATTCTCAACTGCAACAACAAGATTAGTGTTTACCTGTTTGATAAAAACAATTAACTGGCTTCTTACCGGTGACATTTTCAAACACTAAGTTATTAAAACTGGCATTTCGATTAATCAACACAACTTCGTCGCACACTTTGCTTAAATCTACGTTGTTTAGTTTGGTAACGTTTGTCTTAGAAGCTGTCACATCACCTTCCACGATTATTTTTTCAAATATCAGCCCCGAGATATTTTTTTCATCATGCACGGTCATCACCTCGTTCAAATCCATATTATCCAAGTACTGAACGAAAAGGTTATCTACTTTTAACTCCCCGTTAATATATTTCTGGCCCTTAATTTCATAACTGAAATTTACATTTACGTTTTCAATTGACTGGTCTAGAGCACTTTCAGAGTATTTCCATCTTGTTTTCACCTCATGTAATAACAAAGGATGGAGATACTCTCAGAGTGCTCTGGAGCAATGGATTGAAGACGCTGTCAGATTTTAATTTTGTAACTTGGACTTACTCTCCGTTTAATTTCACCCCGATCTGATCGATTCGCTTTAAATTAGGCTGATGACTGTTGGCTTCGTTTATGACTACATTACCCTTGATTGAAACGTTTTCAAAAAATAATTTAGTCGATGGAGAATCTGCCAGGTTATTATTGAGCATGTAATCTTCGAGCTTCACACCGTTTAAAACCGTTGTAGATAGCTGGGGTGTTGTTAAACCCTTTTGCATTTCAACATGCACCGGTATTTTCTGAAAAAAAAAAAAAGTGCAGAGATTGCTTCGCTGGCTTTAAATGCATCAAAAAATACCTGTGCAATAGACTTGTACCAATAGTCATTTAAATTCGCTAGATTGTACTCTTTTCCATTTACAAACATCTTGACATTGTTGGATAACGTAGCGTTCTCTAAGTGTAGTGTCCCGATGATTTTCACTTTGTTATATATTTGAAGCAAATCGCTTTGATCAGGGCCATTTATGTGTTTTCCATTTAAATTCAAGTTAGTAGCGTAGAAGTGTTCGATGATAACAGGGCCTGCAACACAAACATTATGAATAACGGTTGAAAAAGTCTCTTGTAGTCACCTTTAATATAGTTTGAATCCGCATTGGCAATTGCAACTGTCTCTAGTGACACATTTTCTCCATTAATCTCATCACTGTTGACATCCCTTGCATCTATGTTACCGAAGTTTATGTTTGATGTAATAATTTGGTCCGTCGATGTCGTAAGCAAATCCCTGACGTTAATCTGATTTAAAGTCGTCACATACAGTCTGTCAATTTTAGCACGGGCCATAGAAATAGAGCCTAAAAGAGGAGTTTAAAGTTTAAAAGCTTGGCTTCGCTGTTAAATACCTTTTATTATGTTGTTCTTCCCGAGTTGCAGTACGGACTCTTTGAATTTCTTCCAGTCAACATCGTTAATAATATCTACCTGCAAGTTACTGACGTATAAATTTGAAGCAAATTGGTAACTTCGAGATTTAGGATCAGCAAATAGTTTAATTACATCGGATGCATCGTGCTGAAATTTTTTTTTTAATTATAGGCAAAGCCGTCACAGCGTTCTTCAGAAACATCCAACCTTATTTAGGTATGTTGTCTTCATGTCGTTGACTTTCAGGTTTTTAAATTGTTTAAGCCCTCTAAGAACAGTGGCATTATTGCGATGGTACAGACGATGCAGTGGTATTCCATTAATTTGTGAAGCGAAAAGTTTCGTTGCTGTGAGGGATTTGATCGTCCAGGAACCCTTCAATTTTCTAGCATCACTATTTTCCAAAAATACTCCTAAAATACAGTTGTTATTATTGTAATTGTCGTTTAGTTTTGCAACAAGCGACCTTCAAAGATTGTGCCTTTCGCTAGGACTTGCAAGTCTCTCGCCAGCAAATATTTAATTCTCACCATGCCAACGATGGTTTGAGTTTTCGAATACGACCACCAGTTTTCTGGGCCCCAAGTTATCGAATTTAATTTCGTCACATTTAAATTTTTGGTGGTCAATTCTGAGGCGTGCAGAGATCCTTTGATTATCATCTTTCCTTTTACATCCTGAATATAATATGATGAATAACTTTATTTTATTATTAGATACTAATATAAAGTTTGTTTTTACCTCGTATGCCCCAAATACGTCTTGCATTTTCATTGCTAAATTTTCTATAACCGCATTGACTTTGTTAATTCGGTCTCCAATTTGCGATGCCTAAATTCAAGTTGGAAGAATTTATTTGATTTGATTGAGGGGCTGTACTTACTATCTCAAAGTAATTCGTGGTAATAACCGGTTGGTGTATGAAAGCGCTTTGAGCTAGAACCGGGGCTGCTACGTCCATTCTTCCTTCGATTTCAGCCGGTTCATTCGCTTGCAATATTTTTTTGCTCTTACTCTCCAGTAAATTGAGTTTGGTTTCCAACGAGTTTAATTTCTGCTCCATGTTTAAGAAACACTCGCTCACAGGATCCTCGTTAAATGTTTCAGATTCTAAAAGTGCATGAAAAAAGAACGCATCTAATTACAAAAAAATCAAATCGTTATTACTTACCTATTGTTGGACGCTCGAGTGAAAAATCTGCAATAGTGACACTGAACACGTTTTCTTTAGTTTGGCCCAAAGTAAGTATCTTATTAGTTTGATTATGTTCGATCACTGCGAGATCAAAAACTCTCTTTAACGGCACATTAAATATTATTTTATTTAACAGTGTTAATTGGTCTTGCGCTGGAGTATACGCTGACAAGTGAGTCTAGAAATAAAATAAAATAAATCTTGCATGATTGAGTAAGTAACATCGTGAGCTTGACCTTAGCTAAAATAAAAATGACAGGAATGCTCTCTATGTATATCAACAATGCCTTCTCGATATCCTTTATACCCTTGGATTTTGCAAGTTCTACCAACTCGGAACCTGCAAGAAAACACCCAAAAAAATATACTTTCAGACACTCAGGGGGGAGGGGGTGTATATTTACCATCCCACCAGTACAAGGTGTTGTAAAACTCATCAAAGATAATGACGTATCGTCTGCTTTCAAAAATCCAAGTCAGTATATTCCTTGGATGATCAGTTTTCAAAATTTGTGTTTTCTTTAAGTGGCCGTAACTAAACTCATAAATCATTGACCTTGGCTGCGAGCGAAGAAGACAATTAAACTATTTTATAGTTGTTAAAAATTGTTTGCAGGTACCTTATCAGAAAGCATCGAGTTTTGCAGAAGTATAATAATTTCAGATTCACCATTTGGGAATGTTAAAAGACCTGAAACTCCTCTTGCCAAAGTCCTATCTATTTCATCGAAATGCGAGTTCCTCCACACGTACACTCTAAATTAAATTATATTAAAGAAAAAATAAAGTGTAGTTTTTTTGAAGCTACGTACGACGTGGGCATCAGAGCAGTTCCTTGCACGGTTGAAATAATTAAATAAAGCTTATCTTTCTGTGCAAAAAATTTTGCGTCTTGCACATCCATGTTATTCTCGATTGATTGAACGAGGACGTTTTCTGTTGTGTTATTCACGTGGCTATATATATTTGTTACCCCGTTTTTCAAGGAAACTAATAAAAAACCAAGGCCCTCGTATTCGATGGTCTGCAAGCAATTGATTTCATTTTATAAATTTAACAATCAGATGAAATATAAAGTTTACCTTAACAAAATGCACGTCGTTTTCGTTCTCATAGTTGGCAAAACTCCGAGACTCATTTAATGTAAATCTGTTATATTGTGGAACGATGTAATATAATTCAAAATCCATCAAGACATATGTCATATCGAAGAGAGTGAACCAATGAGCGTTTATGTAATTTTTAGGAAGCGTAACCGAATGAACATTCGAAAACTCCGCTTGCTTTTCCGTCTCTAAAAAAAAATCAAAAGCATATAAATCCTAGCCTTTATAATTTGCAAAATAAAATTACCTCTGACAGAAATGATTCCGGCTTCGGAATCATGGTCTATCTCTCTTAATTTTTGATTCAACAATTTAGTTAATGGCGTATTATTTAAGACGAAACCCAAAGAGCATGTAACGTGCATACACTATAATAAATCAATAAAATAATTGTACCTGTTACACGTAAAATAAAACGTTACTTACCAAAACGTAAGTTAAAAATTTATTTATCATATTTACTATTTATTAGCTCTGTCGTTAATGGCTGGAGGATGGACAAGTGAAATGAAATCCTTTTTTGCGCATCATTTCATATCGCGCATATTCCAAAAAAAGAAAAAAAAATTACTGTATTTTCATACATACATTAATTACACACCAAATTATTGAATATGTTAATATTTAAAAGTTTTTATTGAAGTGTATTTAAGCATTTTGCAAGAATTATGCCGTATTTGTTTTAAATAAATTGTTGAAATATTGCCGATAATAAAGTAAACTGTAAATGCTAAACGTGAAATTTAAATGAATTTAGAGCTTCAGGATTTGATATAATAATAATAATAATATAAAAAATAATAATAATGCTTGTCTCTTTCACTTTGTATAAGATTTGATATCAAATCTTGTATGGTATCAGCCCATAGGATTGTGTGACTTGTTACTTGTAGAAAACTTGCTACAAATTAAATCGCTATCACGGTGAATGTTTACTGATTGATTATCAGCGTGTCATACGGTCTTTACTTAAACAAATACATATTAACAATTAATAAAATATAAATTTATTGAAAATTTGAAAATAGCTCCAAACCACGAGTCTTATCCCAAAACTATTGGTTAGTGCAGCTGTTGGAATGTAGAAGGAGCGGATAGTGGCGGATACATTCAAACACAGAGGCGGGTGCATGCATTTGTTTTAATCAATATATTTGCTGAGCGTTTCTAATCGTAATTCACTTACATTCTTAATACATGTATAGTTTTTCATAGCTTCATTTTAACTGAAACGATAAAAAATGACAACGGTAGAGATGATTTAACCTGATTTAAGTTATTTTGTTGAACAACTTGCATCTTTGTTTATTAATCACTTCACTATTACATAAATCTTCAAATTTCATGTTTAAACGTGCAGTTTCCCTCACTACAGAAAACGGATTTTAACTTTTTCTTATGGTCAGAATGGTCACAGCTGGCGTATGACATTTTTGCGTTCGAATGACAAGCAAATCGCGATTTTTCTGCGAGTCCTGAAAATCGGAACTTTCTTATTTAAGCCCTTAGGGTCGATTTGAGGGCACCATTCGAAAGAAGATTTTTTTATCCGACTGGCTCAACCCTCTGTCAAAAA
Organism: Prosopocoilus inquinatus; assembly: GCA_036172665.1. Classification (NCBI taxonomy): domain Eukaryota; kingdom Metazoa; phylum Arthropoda; class Insecta; order Coleoptera; family Lucanidae; genus Prosopocoilus; species Prosopocoilus inquinatus. Next base: position 12,282,412 of record CM069880.1, on the reverse strand, counting down.
TCAACTGCGCAGCCCTACGACCCTCCGTTACCACCACCATTCGATTAAACATCTCGCGCTGAACTCTTCTTAATTTGAAATTGAAACTGCGACAATACACATGTTTAAATACATTGCTTGGTGATTCACGAATACTTGAGACCTTGCTGAGGAATCTGAATTTACATTCGATCTAGTTTCTGGCAGCCGAGGAAATCAGTTCGTGTAAATCACATACACATCTATGTTACGCTGTAATTCTCAACACATGTCAAGCTCCTACTCACAGGCAAAATCTGAAATTAAATGTTGAGTAAATACACCTTTTCAGTTCCATTTATAAGTATTCGAAACTCCTCAATGCAAACCTAACCTCAAAAATTTCTGATTAGTATACAAGGAGGCACGAGGTCGATGATGATTATTCTTTTATGCGGGTTAGATCATATGAAGGAGCTATTAAAATAAGTTCATATTTAAAACTCAATAATACATCAACCTAACCTCAAAAAAAAATTATCTCAACAGTAAGCAGTAAATTTAAATAGGAACTGAACAAATTGCAAGTTGAGGCCCCTTACCGAATAGGAAATGCATTTCATGAATTTTAAGCAATTATTAAAATTATAACGAAAGGAAATTGCACTGCAAAATATAAACAATTAGCAGATGGCGATTCGATCGAGCTTAACATGTGGGGCCATCTATGGTTTGACAACTGAAGCAAATCCAGGGCAGAAGTTATTGTGCTCTCGAATAGATGGCGGCAGTTATTTGAGTCCCTTTTAATTAACGTAATTTAAATTTAATATGCTTAAGAAATTGGAAATAAAAGTCAGTTTTGTTTAAAAATACGTTTATTTTATTCAAACTTTCAATTTCAGTTCAAGAATTGAAATGACGCGCAGATTTATATTTAATTAAATGTTTACAAGAGGAATGGAACTAATTCTAAAGCAGGAATTCTGAAAGCTTACTTCCTTTAAGTTGTAAATAATAAATCAAGCTTAAGTGCCAAGATTAGAAAGAAAATTAATACAAATTGCCATGTCTTCATTTTCGTTTACGACAGCTTTGCTACGGGACTATAAAGATTAAGTATGAACCGAAGTTATAAAACGGCTCATACGAGTCCCATTTAAAAAGTTCTGCGCGGCACGTTATAATTATATAACTCGTGAATTATATTTCGTTAATAACCAGCTTCGCCTTTCATAAAAAAGCGCTTTGAAAATAAAAATGGCACATTAAGTCTAATCGGTGATGTCCACTCTGTCATTAAACGTATAGGATTAACTCTAGACATTAAAAAAGAAATAGATGGAGTTGTATTAGCAATAAAAAATAATCATAATGAGTTGGAGTGAGTGTGTTTAAATTTCGTTGATACAAATTGTTAGCAGAGTTAATTTTTTTTAAGTAAGGGGGGTTTTAGGTTGCAAGCAGGTGTGCGATGCATCTACAATTTTACAGTCTATGGTGATCCAGCGTACATCTCATCATTAAACGATAGTAACGGACACGGTAGTAGTTAACTCCGCAATTAAACTTTCGAAATGTTATGCCCACGAAGATAACGTAGAGCAATCCAATTCGAACATTCCAGTTTATGATCGAGTACAATTTATACGTATTACCGAATACGTGGTGCGCCGTTGCAGTTTAATTGAAACACTGGCGGATATTAAAGCGATTTTAGTGCCTCTTACTATTTACATTCGAATTAATTTAGATTTTGGAAAGCGGCAGAAGTTACGGCGAAAACAAAAAAAAAAATAAGGAATTATTTATGTTTCATGTAGGCACAAAGTAATAAAGCTTGTAAAAATTTTCTGTATACATTCCAATTAATTTAAATTTTGGAAAGCGGCAGAAGTTATGGCGAAAACAAAAAAAAATAAGGAGTTATTTAGGTTTCACGTAGGAGAAAGCTTGTAAAATTTTTCAATTTACATTCAAATTAATTTAGATTTTGCGAAGCGGCAGAAGTTACGCCGAAAACAAAAAAAATAAGGAATTATATAGGTTTCACATAGGTACAAAGCTTGTAAAATGTTCAATTTTAAATCGAAAAAATTTAAATTTTGGAAAGCGGCAGAAGTTTCGGTGAAAACAAAAAAAAAAAAATAAGGAATTATTTAGGTTTCACGTAGATTCAAAGCTTGAAAATTTTTCAATTTACATTCGAATTAATTGAAATTTTGGAAAGTGGCAGAAGTTAGGGCGAAAACAAAAAAAATAAGGAATTATTTAGGTTTCACGTAGGTACAAAGTTTGAAAATTTTTCAATTTACATTCGAATTAATTGAAATTTTGGAAAGTGGCAGAAGTTAGGGCGAAAACAAAAAAAAATAAGGAATTATTTAGGTTTCACGTAGGTACAAAGCTTGCAAAATAATATAAAATATAAAGTAATGAAGCTTGTAAAATTTTTCAATTTACATTTGAATTAGGAATTTAGATTTTAGAATGCGGCAGAAGTTATGACGAAAACAAAAAAAAATAAGCAATTATTTAGGTTTCACGTAGGTGTACAAAGCTTGTAAAATTTTTCAGTTTACATTTAAAATAATTTACATTTTGCGAAGCGGCAGAAGTTATGGCGAAAACAAAAACAAATAAGGAATTATTTAAGTTTCCCGTAGGTACAAAGTAATAAAGCTTGCAAAATTTTTCGAATTCGAATTAATTTAGATTTTGGAAAGCGGCAGAAGTTACCAGCGAAAATAAAAAAATAAGGAATTATTTAGGTGTCACGTAGGTACAAAGCTTGTAAAATTTTCAATTTTAAATCGAAAAAATTTAAATTTTGGAAAGCCACAGAAGTTACTAGCGAAAGCACAACAAAATAAGGAATTATTTAAGTTTCACGTAGGTACAAAGCTTAAAAATTTTTCAATTTACATTCGAATTAATTGAAATTTTGGAAAGCGGAAGAAGTTACGACGAAAACAAAAAAATAAGGAATTATTTAGGTTTCACGTAAGTACAAAGCTTGTAAAATTTTCAATTTTAAATCGAAAAAATTTAAATTTTGGAAAGCGACAGAAGTTACTAGCGAAAGGAAAACAAAATAAGGAATTATTTAAAAAATAAAGGTTTCACGTAGGGACAAAGCTTGTAAAATTTTTCAGTTTACATTTAAATTAATTTAGATTTTGCGAAGAGGTAGAAGTTATGGCGAAAACAAAAACAAATAAGGAATTATTTAAGTTTCCCGTAGGTACAAAGTAATAAAGCTTGTAAAATTTTTCAATTTACATTCGAATTAGGAATTTAGATTTTGGAAAGGGGCAGAAGTTTACAGTAAATGAACACAAATCTTCTAAATATGAAAAATCATTCATCCACATGAGTATAAAACTGTTTAATAAATTACCGAAGCGATGCAGGGACTAAAGCTAGCTAAATTTAAAAAAAGATGTTAAACGACTCTTGTTATCGAAATCGTGTTACTCCATTGCAGAGTTTTTAAACTAACTTTTGTAGATTCTCTGTATAATTGTGTACATGAGATTATAATAGGGTAGTTTATCCGTAGATGTAATTGACTTGTATATTCTTTGTAAGGGCTCTAATACCAATGAACAGTATGAGTATGAGTTAGGGCGAAAACAAAAAGAATAAGCAATTATTTAGGTTTCATATCAAAGCTTGTAAAATTTTTCAATTTACGTTAGAATTAATTTAAATTTTGGAAAGAGGCAGAAGTTACGATGAAAACAAAAAAGAAATAAGGAATTATTTAGGTTTCACGTAGGCACAAAGTAATAAAGATGGTAAAATTTTTCAATTTACATTCGAATTAATTTAGATTTTGCGAAGCGGCAGAAGTTACGACGAAAACAAAAAAAATAGGGAATTATTTAGGTTTCGCGTAGGTACAAAGTAGTAAAGCTCGTAAATTTTTTTAATTTAATAAAATATTCACAGCGTCATAGTTCGGGTTGAAAATAGTTAGGTAATAAAAAAACCATTTCGTTGACAAGAGATTGCGTCATTATATATTTATATCGATCCTAAAACGATAGTTAGAGCCACGGATGACTGAATAAACTTTAACTATTAAAAAGGCAATTACTATTTTTATTGTTAACACAAATTGGCCATCAAACTTTGTACTGACAATGCAAAGCGCAACATTGTCCGCCGCATAAAACGTGCGATGATTAAAAAATCAATCAGCAGATTTGATTTAATGTTTTTTAAACATATAGATAATACCACATCACAAAGGGCGTCGTGTCCACCCCGTCTGTCCATGAGGGTGCTTCTTTATTCGTATCGCCGCATTTACATCTATTTGCATTCGGCCTCCACTGGTCATTTATTAACGAAGATCGACCATGTCATTGAAGGATTACCCTGTCATTCAAATTTGCTGATGTTTCTCTTGCTTTACTTTCTCCATCCAAACATCATCGTCCGCCTGCAAATGAAAACAGAGATTTTACAAGTACGTAATATGGAAGGTATCACATAAACGATTTCGTTTAACTTTTATTGTAATTACAAACGGCCCCAGGTCAAATATTTGCGACAAAAAACGCAAGGGCCGTGACAGTTTATGGTTCGAATTTAAAACGCGAAGTATGTGCATTGTAGATATTAACCCCCGGACTTAATTTTGGGGACAATCATCATTACAGCCGAATATTTCTAATATGTCCGTCCGTTCGAAGTGCTGGCCCTATATATATGTTTAAATACAGGGGGTAACTTAATGTTTTTAATCCGGTTAAATGTTCTACGCCCGCACATAACTCGTGTTTTGCTCATAGCTTCGGGAAATAAAAATGGACACGGCCGGAAATTTCATTCAAATTTAGTTTCAAACTTAATTTAACACAAAAATTGAATACTCTTATTAAAAACAACGCATGCATCACGCTTATCCCATTATTTAGATTTTTTTGTTCTTTCATCCCTTCCCCCTTAAAAAAAAGATACAATCCAGAGGTGCAAAATATGTCGCAGGTGTTTGCAGTACTCCGAATAAGTGAAGGACAATGCGAACCTACTAATTGCTTTGTTAATGACGACAGCTCGAACCAATAAAAGCGGGGTGATGAGATAATGAACCGTCAATTTGTTAACGTGGGGACAAATTGATAGGCACCGTTAAGTTTTTATACACGCCGATGACAATAGCTCCCGCCAATTTCATTATTGCTTGATAGATACCAAATGGAAAGAGCTCTTTGTTCACTTTACGCCCGGCATTAATTAATTAATTGATTGATTAATTCGTTAATTAATTATTAATCACTGTGTGCGATGTGATGAAATGGGTGAAAGCCTTATTTAAAATTAGTTCATTCCAGAGCGCAATGGAATCCGAGGCCTCAAATTAAATAAAAAAGTAATTTTCATCTTGAAGACGCTTCAATAAAACCTGCGAAACAATTTGGGAACAATCAAAGGAGGAAACTGATAACTTCTTTATACCGCTGTGCGTCGGTTAATCAGATTTTTATTAGCCCGATACTGTTTAATTTACCTCCCCTTTTGGGGGAAACCCACAAACGAAATTATACCTTCAAGACGTTTACACGCCCTCGACGATTTTTATTATTTCGAAAACCTGATGAGCTCAGAACAAAAAACCAATAAAAATTCTTTAGAAAAATTTTGTGCAAATCTTCCTTGATTGCAGTGAAAACCTCGAGCAGCCTCTGTACAGCTGTTTCAGCCCTGCTTGGGGCTTCTTCAACAGAGACTTAGCTCGACATTCCCATGGCAAACAAAAACGACTTGTCCAATATATTCGTAATTGCGATGTAAGAGCGATGAACAGATAAAATAGCGACATCTTACGATCGCTTTTTGACCTGACATTGCAGTAGGATAGACAAATTGAAGCGGGATTTGCTCCTAATAAGTCCCCCATGCAAGGCGGCCATGCTTGCTGTCAAAGCATAATGAAAGTTTTTAGAAAAATTTTGTGCAAATCGTTTTTGATTGCAGTGAAAACCTCGAGCAGCCCCTGTACAGCTGTTTCAGCCCTGCTTGGGGCTTCTTCAGCAGAGACGTAGCTCGACATTCCCACTGCAAACAACAACGACTTGTCCAATATATTCGCAATTGCGATGCAAGAGCGATGAACAGATAAAATAGCGACATCTTATGATCGCTTTTTGACCAAAAAGCGATCGTAAGATGTCGCTATTTTATCTGTTCATCAACAAAAATTCATAAAAAAATAATAATAACAATCAATACAAACTTATACAAAGATGATGTGCTTAACAAATTAAATTAAACCGATAACATTATTTGTAAAATTTCACTAGAAATTTGGCGAGGAGTTATAAAGACCGGATATACTACTCACCCAATTTCTAGTGGTCGTACTAGCCAAAAATAATATTGTAAGTTGAAACATTTTTATTTATTTTTCTCTAGTTTAGTCAAAAGTAAGATTCTTACAATGTTATTCCCGAGCTTTTACTTAGAAGTTAGAATCATGTTAAATGAAATTGACTACCAACCTAAAAGCAGTTTTTAAGTTGGTAGCGTACTGAAGATGGCAGCTTAGCTGCCGAAATACGTATCTACGGATATAAAATTATTGTGGGCGGAGATGAATTTCTGAGAAAAATTCATGAAAAAAACAAAAAATTTAAATTGAAACAGGGAGGATTTACATTAAAATTCAAAGAAACTGAACAAGAACTCGAGGAGCGTTAATGTCCAACGTGGCGCCATCTGACGCCTTACGTTTGTAATTCGCCAGGAAAAAATTAAAAAAAAAACTGAAAACACTAGGTTACCGACCTTCAAAAATAACGTTCCCAAAAAGACAGCTAAATTAATAAAAATGTAAACGCAAAGCGAAAGAATTTATTATCATTTGCAGCACCATCTGATACCCTGGATCGTAACTTCGTTCTCTTGTGTAAAGCGAAAACTTATTTCCAAGATTTTTGGTAAGCGCATATTTTCGAATGCAAAATAATTTGTACGTCTAAAATAACTCAGAAAAGAAAGAAAATGCACAAACAAGAAATTTTAATTTAAATTCAATTCAAAGCAAGAACTGCAAGAACTCGAGGAATACGTTTCAAGCGATAATTTCCAACGTGGCGCCATCTGATAACCCAAGCCTTATGTTTGTAATTCGCCCGGAAAAAAATTAAAAAAAACTAAAAACACTAGCGTTACGAACGTTCAAAAACAGCCTTCCCAAAAAATAATTTCTAATAAATTAATAAAATTTAAACGCAAAGCGAAAGAATTTATTACCACTTGTAGCGCCATCTGTTACCCCGGATCGTAACTTCGTTCTCTTTATTTATGGGGGAAGCAATTGTTGAAAAACGCTAGGAAATAACTTTACGAAAAAAAAATTAAATAAATGAAATTTTCAAATAAAAGTAGCGCCATCTGTTATAATCTGTATACAGTCATAATTAATTTTGTTCCATTTGATTTTCGGGAAACAGTTTTCCGAAACGGTTGAAAACAAATTTCTTCTTCGAGAAAGCATTTGAGAAAGAGTTGAAGCGTTACTTCCGCTAGTTGTCGGGAGCTTTTCTAATGAACAATAAACATATATGGCGCCATCTATATCCACGAGTCGTAACTTTGTCCGCCTTATTTGCACGGAAACAATTTCAAAAAAGCAACTAAAAACTTCGAATAATTGTATGGCGCCATCTATAACCACGAATCGTAACTTTGTCCCCTTCATTTGCGCGGAAACAATTTCAAAAAAGCAACTAAAAACTTCGAATAAGTAAGATTTAAACGTAAAGCGAAAGAGCTTATTAGCCCTTGTAGCGCCATCTGTTACCATGGGCCCTAGCTCAAAATATTCAAGAAATAACGTTACGAAAAACAATTTCGAATAAAGCTGAATGAACGGGAACATTAGAACGCGAGGAGTAACAGCTGAAAACGAATTTCTTCAAGAAGTGTTTGAAGAACAATTGAAGCGCACCTCGCTTAACGCTAGTTTCCAGGAACTTTTCTAACCTAAAATGATTGACAACTTCTGTCACTTTTAGAAATCCAGGATCATCCCGAAGCAATGAAGCAGTTTTGTTTTATAAAGTTTTAACGAAATAGTTAAATTTTGATTTTAAGGCGCTGACTGAAACTTTGCAACCCGGCGGCTTGACTTCTAGCTACGCCACTGGTACGCAAACGCGATTGATTAATAAAATTGATTTACCGTGTTCCATAGTTGCGTCAGAGATTTTTCATACTTCCAGTGAACAACAAAAAATGGAAGTTCTTTGACACACTTCGTACTATTCATAAAAGCCAAATTTTCTACAAAAACAAATGGAAATTGGCGAAAAATTTACCTTCCCAAAACAGTTCGAAGTGTGTCAAAAATTTTCCATTCAGGTAAATTTTCGTCAATTTCCATCTGTTTACTGGAAGTATGAAAAATTTTACCGGCCGGATATACTACTCACCAAATTTCTAGTGAAAGTAAAAATTTGGCCGAGGAGAACATTCTCCGGTTATACCAGCCAAAGATTTCAAAAATAATATTGTAGGTTGAGATGTTTTTATTTTTATTTTCTAATTTAATTAAAGCTAAGAACGGAGGTTTATACAAATTCTAATTTCCGAGTTTTTTTTTTTATTAAACTTAGAATTATGTTGATTGTGCAAACACCTTCCTAAAATTTTACAATGTGTTTCCTTTCTCTAGAAAAGTTTGCTTTTACGAACAGTTCGAAGTGTGACAAAAAATTTTACATTTAGATAAATTTCTCGAGAGTTTCCATCTGTTCACTGGAAGTATGAAAAGTATGACCGGATATACTACTCACCAAATTTCTAGCGAAAGTATAAATTTGGTTGAGGAGAATATTCTTCGGTTATAGCAGCCAAAGGTTCCAAAAATAATATTGTAGGTTGAAATATTCTTATTTTTTTTTCTAGTTTAATTAAAATTAAGAATAAAGTTTTTTTACAAAACCTAATTACCAAGGTCTTTTTTATTAAACATATTATGTTGATTGCGCACACTTTTCCAAAATTTTACATCGTTTTTCCTTTCTCTAGAAAATTTTACTTTATGAACAGTTTGAAGTGTGTCAAAAAATTTTACATTTGGGTAAATTTTTCGCCAATTTCCATCTGTCTTTGCAGAAAATTTTGCTTTTATGAATAGTACGAAGTGTGTCAAAAAATTTCCATTTTTCGTTGCTCACTGGAAGTATGAAAAATCTCTGACGCAACTTTGCAATACGGTAAATCAATTTTATTAATCAATCGCGTTTGCGTACCAGTGGCGTAGCTAGAAGTCAAGCCACCGGGTTGCAAAATTTCAGTCAGCGCCTAAAAATCAAAATTTAACTATTTCGTTAAAATTTTGTAAAACAAAACCGTTTCATTGCTTCCGGTATGATCCTGGATTTCTAAAAGTGACAGAAGTTGTCAATCATTTTAGGTTAGAAAAGTTCCTGGAAACTAGCGTTAAGCGAGGTGCGCTTCAATTGTTCTTCAAACATTTCTTTCTTGAAGAAATTCGTTTTCAGCTGTTACTCCTGGCGTTCTAATATTCCTGTTCATTCAGCTTTATTCGAAATTGTTTTTCGTAACGTTATTCCTTGAATATTTTGAGCTAGGACTCTTGGTAACAGATGGCGCTACAAGTGCTAATAAATTCTTTCGCTTTACGTTTAAATCGTAGTTATTCGAAGTTTTTAGTTGCTTTTTAGAAATTGTTTACGCGCAAATGAAGGGGACAAAGTTACGATTCGTGGTTGTAGATGGCGCCATATAATTATTCGAAGTTTTCAGTTGCTTTTTTGAAATTGCTTCCGCGTAAATAAGGGGGACAAAGTTACGACTAGTGGTTATAGATGGCGCCATATATGTTTATTGTTCATTAGAAAAGCCCCTGACAATTAGCGGAAGTAACGCTTCGACTCTTCCTCAAATGCTTTCTCGAAGAACAAATTTGTTTTCAATCGTCTTGGAAAACTGTTTTCCGGAAATCAAATGGAACAAAATTAATTATGACTGCATACAGATTATAACAGATGGCGCTACTTTTATTTGAAAATTTTATTTATTTAAAATTATATATTTCTTTCGTTATGTTATTTCCTAGCGTTTTTCACCAATTGCTTCCCCCACAAATAAAGAGAACGAAGTTACGATCCAGGGTAACAGATGGCGCTACGAATGGTAATAAATTCTTTCGCTTTGCGTTTAAATTTTATTAATTTATTAGAAGTTATTTTTTGGGAAGGCTGTTTTTGAACGTTCGTAACGCTAGTGTTTTCAGTTTTTTTAATTCTTTTCCGGGCGAATTACAAACGTAAGGCTTGTGTTATCAGATGGCGCCACGTTGGAAATTACCGCTTGAAACGTATTCCTCGAGTTCTTGCAGTTCTTGCTTTCAATTGAATTTAAAATTAAAATTTCTGTTTTTTCATTTTCTTTCTTTTCTGAATTATTTAGACGTACAAAGTATTCTGCATTCGAAAATATGCGCTTACCAGAAATCTTGGAAATAAGTTTTCACTTTTCCGCACTTGTATTTTTTTTTTTTAGAAATCAAAAAACCGTCTGTAATTATGCTTGCTAATAACAATTTTAGTTTGTTACATTAGGTTTTAGGAATAGGCGCCTTTGCAATCCCTGCCACCCCTATAGCTACGCCACTGTTGCGTGCCCAATTCAAGTACATAGTAGTTAAAAGGCGAACACGCTTTATAAATTTAACCTTGGACTCTCACCTCAGAATTTATTTGTTTATCAAACGCACTCGTACACTTTGCAAGCGGTCAGTCTTATAACTAGCTTTAGAATTATTATTAGAATTCAAGCAAAATATAAAACATGGTTGCCAGACGCAGAATTTTAAATCTGTTGCAAGCCGTCTCATCAGCCTCGTAAGTAACAACAGAGCTAAAAATTACATTGCAATTCATTTCGAAAATATTTTTGCACGCGTGTGTAAGTTTGGTTGCCTGCATTTCAGGTGCAAATGTCCTGCCCACGCGCAACACTCAAGCGCCCTCCAATCCAAAGAGTACGCTTTCGAAGTACGCAAATCAACCACCCCCTATCAATTTTGCATTTGATTACAAAAATAAAAAAATTGTAGATCATATCATCGACCATTCGTTATGGACCGGGTGTTACGAGGGAAATAGGCATGGATATGGTGAATCGCAATGCCAAATACATCTGCGTGATGACCGACCCAAATTTAATAAAACTACCCCCAGTAAAAGTAACGCTGGATTCTCTTACTAAAAACGGGGTGAAATTTGACGTATTTGATAAAGTTAAAATTGAACCCACAGATGAAAGGTATTTAAAAAAGATATTATTGCTCGAATGTACCGGCCCCCAAACGTAGATCATTCAAGTTTTGCAGAAGCTGCAAGTTTTGCCCGTCAAAAAAAATTCGACGCCTTCATTGCTGTTGGAGGTGGTTCTGTCATGGATACTTGTAAGGCAGCAAATCTATACGCCAGTGATCCAAACGCGGATTTTCTGGATTACGTCAATGCACCCTTGGGGAAAGCCAAACCCATAAGCGTTAAGCTCAAACCCCTAATCGCAAGTACAATCGTCGAGTACGAGTCGTACCCCCAGATCAAACCGGAAGTGTTGTTTATCTTTTAGTACCGACAACATCCGGCACTGGAAGTGAAGCGACGGGCATTGCTATATTCGATTTTAAGAAGCTGCACGTGAAGACTGGAATTTCCAGCCCTGCCCTAAGGCCTGTCCTGGGTATGATAGATCCGTTGCATACCCTAAGTCTGCCTGAGAGGGTGACGGCTTACAGTGGTTTTGACGTTTTTTGCCACGCCCTGGAATCCTTCACGGCGATTCCTTACAACGAGCGAAGCCCTTGCCCGACGGACCCCAAATTTAGACCCCCTTACCAAGGGCAAAACCCTATTTCCGATGTGTGGGCAAGGTTCGCCCTGCGCACAATTCAGAAATATTTTCAGAGGTAGTCTCACTCACACGCTTGGTACGAAAAATCCCCATTTTAAATTCCAGAGCTGTTTACAACCCCGATGACATCGACGCCAAGTCTAATATGCACCTAGCTTCGGCGATGGCAGGCGTTGGATTTGGCAACGCCGGGGTTCACTTATGCCATGGATTGTCGTATCCAATTTCTGGAATGGTGAAAAGCTTCAAGCCCAAGGGATACAAGTACTAGATAATTGTGCTTCCCCCCAAAATTTTTACTAAAATAATTGTGGTGGAAATTCTAGTGATGACCATCCCATAATTCCCCATGGATTATCGGTGGTGATGACGTCGCCTGCTGTTTTTAATTTTACGGGGCAGGCCTGCCCTGAAAAGCACTTGGAAGCCGCGCAGATTCTAGGGGCTGATACATCCAATGCCAAAAAGGCAGACGCCGGGGCCATTCTATCAGATGTGATGAAACAATACATGGGTCGAATGCAAATCGAGAATGGCCTTGAGGGGTTGGGGTTTGTAAAAGAAGATATTCCTGCACTGGTAAAAGGGACTTTACCTCAGGTATTTTTGGATTTACTTTTTAGATTAATTTCTCTCGTTCGCTTTTTGTTTTAGGAGCGTATAACTAAGATGTCCCCCAGGCAACAAAACGAAGAGGATTTAAATGAGTTGTTCGAGAAGTCCATGAAAATTTTTTAAAGTGCAGCACCAACTTGATACCATAACGTATTAAATAAAACACAATGTAGAAGACCATAAATCATTATTAAAAAGTATATTTTAACTGTTTCTGAAAGGCCAATAGATTGCTTCGTTGTTACATAAGATTTCCTGCAGTATTTTCCACGAAACGTATCGTTTTACGAGTCGAATAATTTTTAATTTATGTGTGTCACCGTGGAGCTATTAAAATGCGATTTAAGGACACGTTAGTGGAAAGTGAAATGTTTCGGCTGTTAAAATTGTACCGCGGCGAAAAAATATATATCGAGAGTCGTTAACCGGCGATTGCCACGAAATTTATTTCTACGGCTCTTTCGTCGCATTTTTCCTTCTTTCCTTTGCTGAAAAGAATGCTGGAACAAGAACGTACTGAGTGAGAGATTCTTCTCGTTAAAATTTCTTATACGCGTACCTATTTTGTTGCGAAATGTTGCAGTTTTTAATACCTTCAGTAGACTCAGAAGAACTTTCTTGTTTGCATTCGAAAACTACTCTCAATGACTTTAAATTGTTTCAAATTAACTTTAATAATAGTTAAAAAAAAGTCATTGGATGTGACTTCTTACAATAAATTGCCGGTACTGTTTTGTTAGACCATTTTGTTTGATTTTGGTAAAATTCTTGCTCATGATGGAGATTGTAAATAGGATACGAAAGGGAAAAACACTTTAGATCGAGCTAAAAATACAGTTTTTATTTACATTAATTCTGATAATGCGAAACGTCAAGTATGGTATATTTTTAGCTCGATCTTTTTCATATTCTATCATGTTTTATCCAATAATCGCATAGGAAAATAAAAATTTTTAAGAAAAGTGACAACACCTTAAAGAAATATTATCTACAAGAGAAACAGTCGCAAAAAACAAACGAAATTCAATCTGTGATTAAAAACCAGGTAAATATAAAAAAAAAATGTTGAAAAACGCCCTTAAGATAGAAAAACGATGAAAGGCCCCAAAAGGAGAAAGAACGGCGAGCAAAAGTAAATAAAAAACATGATAAAGCGAGCTAAAGCACAATCCTGGGAAGGATTCGGAAGCAAAAAATTGAGGAAGACAGCAGAGGTAGGAAGAAATTATTTTATAGGATACTTGAGACCTGAGAAAAGATAAGACATACAGGAAGGGAAAAAGCAATCTTTTTAGCAAAAGAAAGGTGGAGAGAATACTTCCAAGAATGATTAGATCCCAAACAGAAAGGAAATATAGTGAATACGGAAACAGTGGAAAATTCTAACGGAGAAGAGGAGAACGCACAAATAACGATAACACCAGAAATTATAAACTTGGGAAGACAAGGAAGAGAATTACTAGTGGCAGGAAGAGTTGGGATGACGATATGGTAACAAGTTTGGAAAAGAAGAAGAAAACATGGGAAGGAGCAAAGAAGTTGGCAATGCGGAAACCGTGGAAAATTCTAATGGAGAAGAGGAGAACGCAAAAATAACGATGGAAGAGATATAGGAAGTTATTCCAAAGATTAAAACAGGAAAGTCGGGAGGGCATGCATTACCAACACCAGAAATTATGGACTTGGGGGGAAGACAAGGAAGAGAATTACTGGAAGTAGGAAGAGTTGGGATGACGACATGGTAACAATTTTGGAAAAGAGGGGAAAACATCCGAAGAAGCAAAGAAGTTGGCAATACGGAAACCGTGGAAAATTCTAACGGAGAAGAGGAGCATGCAAAAATAACGATGGCAGAGATACAGGAAGTTATTCCAAAGATTAATAAAACAGGAAAATCGGGAGAATGCATGACAGGATAACACCAGAAATGATCATCAAGTTGGAAAGACAAGGAAGAAAATTACTAGTAGCAGGAAGAGTTAGAATGACGACATGGTAACAATTTTGGAAAAGAAGAGAAAAACATAGGAAGAAGCAAAGAATTTGGCAATACTGAAACTGTGGAAAATTCTAATGGAGAAGAGGAGAACGCAAAATAACGATGGCAGAGATACAGGAAGTTATTCCAAAGATTAATAAAACAGGAAAATCGGGAGAATGCATGACAGGATAACACCAGAAATGACCATCAACTTGGGAAGACAAGGAAGAGAATTACTGGTAGCAGGAAGAGTTGGGATGACGGCATGGTAACAATTTTGAAAAAGAGGGAAAAACATGGGAAGAAGCAAAGAAATTGGCAATACGGAAACCGTGGAAAATTCTAACGGAGAAGAGGAGAACGCAAAAATAACGATGGAAGAGATACAGGAAATTATTCCAAAGATTAATAAAACAGAAAAATCGGGAGAATGCATGACAGGATAACACCAGAAATGACCATCAACTTGGGAAGACAAGGAAGAGAATTACTGGTAGCAGGAAGAGTTGGGATGACGGCATGGTAACAATTTTGAAAAAGAGGGAAAAACATGGGAAGAAGCAAAGAAATTGGCAATACGGAAACCGTGGAAAATTCTAACGGAGAAGAGGAGAACGCAAAAATAACGATGGAAGAGATACAGGAAATTATTCCAAAGATTAATAAAACAGAAAAATCGGGAGAATGCATGACAGGATAACACCAGAAATGCCCATCAACTTGGGAAGACAAGGAAGAGAATTACTGGTAGCAGGAAGAGTTGGGATGACGGCATGGTAACAATTTTGAAAAAGAGGAAAAAACATGGGAAGAAGCAAAGAAGTTGGCAATACGGAAACCGTGGAAAATTCTAACGGAGAAGAGGAGAACGCAAAAATAACGATGGAAGAGATACAGGAAATTATTCCAAAGATTAATAAAACAGAAAAATCGGGAGAATGCATGACAGGATAACACCAGAAATGACCATCAACTTGGGAAGACAAGGAAAAGAATTACTGGAACTAGGAAGAGTTGGGATGACGACATAGTAACAATTTTGGAAAAGAGGGGAAAACATCCGAAGAAGCAAAGAAGTTGGCAATACGGAAACCGTGGAAAATTCTAACGGAGGAGTACGCAAAAATAACGATGGAAGAGGTACAGGAAGTTATTCCAAAGATTAATAAAACAGGAAAATCGGGAGAATGCATGACAGGATAACACCAGAAATGATCATCAACTTGGGAAGACAAGGAAGAGAATTACTAGTAGCAGGAAGATTTGGGATGACGACATGGTAATGATTTTGGAAAAGAGGGGGAAACATGGGAAAAAACAAAGAAGAAAATTCTAACGGAGAAGAGGAGAACGCACAAATAACGATGGAAGATATACAGGAAGTTATTACAAGGATTAAAACAGGAAACTCGGGAGGGCATGCATGACAGTGTAACGGACGTGGTTTATTTTTCTACAGAATTTAGGGGTGTTCAGCCTCAATACTTACTTGAAACTCTTTCACCCTGAACAACCCGAAACCATCCCCGCGTTTTATAGAAAACCCAACCTGTTCGTTTGACCAAACGAGTCACCGTTGGAAAGCAATTTTCTTGTTCGGTAGCTAGTTTGAGGTAAAGGCCAAAAATATACTTTCAACGGCGTCTTCCCCGAAAAGTCGAATAGTGCCGTTTGAGTTACCAGAAGATTGTCAAATTTTTCCTGCGTTGTTTTTCTCCTTACGAGGATGTCCTCCTCGGAATTCTCGATGAGGGCAAAAAGTGAGTTTAGAAATTAGTAAATGAAAGTGTTTGATAAATTTAACAAGTCTATTAAAAGAAAAAAGCCATGGACATAATACAAAACAAAAAAAAAATAACAACTGACGTGTAGATACTCTTTATAAAATCAATCTTCGATAATGGCAAAAACTTTGCATAAGGAAAAAAGAACTTTTCAAAAAATAAAAATGAAAAAAAGGGAGGGAGAGAGACAAGGATTAATTTATCGATTGCAGAGTATTAGCTTATCAACCTGAAACGAAAGTTATTCTCGTAATCCAAAAACTTAAGGAAACACAATTTCATGTAAACCAAAGAAACGGTTCAGTTCGGTTCGGAACGGTTTAAACACACAAAAAAAAATCACGTCGCGGGAAAAGCTTTTGCCTTCGGTTCGCGAATTTCAAACTTAGAGAAAATGACTGAATTTAACAAAAGAAAATTACATCCAAATTTCAATTTAAAATCGCTCGGTACGAGAAAGAGACGCGAGCTTCTTTCTGAAGCTGGAAATGTTAACGGATTAACTGCCTGTTAATTCAATTGTTTAAGATTTTTATGAGTTATCTCGCGACTTCCCCCGCGTACCTGTGACGAGCTTCTACCCTACACGCTTTTAAAAACTAGATGGCGCAACGATGTCATTTTGCTTTGTTTTTTTTCTTAATATTTCCACGGTCACAGACCGGCCTGGGATGCTGATTCGACAGAACGTTCCAGATTAAGCAGAAATTGAAACATAAGGATTTTATAAAATATCGTATAGCACTGAGTACGCGAAACATAAGACATCATATTAATTTTTCTTTTCTTTTACTTGATTCGGGAATGAAATTAAATATTTTTACATTATACGTATTGAAGTTTTCGAATTCTTACAACAGAATAACACCAGAAATGATAAACTTGGGAAGATAAGGCAGTGAATTACTGGTAGCGGGAAGAGTTATAAATCTGTCTCTGTCTGTTTATTATTGTATTATATATAGGTATGTATCCTATCAATTTTGTTTTATATTATCGTATTAACCAACGAAATGAAGACTTAGAATTTTCTTTTTCTATTTTGTTTACATTCGAAAATGGTATTCTGTTTCAAGAAGTATATTCAGCCGCTTCGAATTATTTGAGGTTAACTTTAAAGTTTCCAAATATTCCACTGCGAATATTTTGATGAAAGTTGCCGTCAAAAATTTAATAAATAGGAGTGCGATTTTATGATCGTGGAAACATGTACGTGTTTATCAAATTCTTGTAAAAATGTATTAATATTGGTAGTGTGATATAGGTTATTTAGATATGTAAGTAATATGTACATACATAGGTACTATTTTGATGGAAATTTTGACCAAAATATTGACAGTGGGATAACGCCTTAATGTTCGTTAAAAGTCATTGGATGTAACTTCTTACAATTGACAGTTCTGTTTTGTTTTACATAATTGAATTGATGAGGGCATAATCATGTTCAGTCCAAATTTACTGTTACTGTTTTGACAAAACAACACAAAACTTTCTGCATTTGCGAGGTATTCTAGTAACAGAATATTGTCCGGGATGCGATCCGGGGCGTTGGCCAGAGGATGTACCAACATACGGTATCGGGGCTCTTGTCGCGGTGATCAAGCAGCACCAATGAAGAGCACGGTACCGGCAAGGCAATTAGCTGTATTCTGCATTCATTGTGAGTGGGAATTTGGTTGATTGCATTCCTGACCAGGTGATATCATTGAGCTATCCAGAAAGTTCTGGACCGCTACGGAGTGGTGCTTGACACTCACGCAGTCGGTGACATCAACTGATCCTGAGAACGTATGCTTGGGAGCCAAGGTATGCTAGTATCCATCGGGAGGGGTGGGTTTATTCCACAGGTGAATGTGGGGGGTTAATGCATGCGAAGATAAGGAGTCAACGTGCGAGGATGACTTCCCCAGTGTCCAATATCATTGTGAAGGAGCTGCAGCTTCTAGATTCGCCGCTGGAGTAGGTGGGGCCGGGAAACGGCCCCGGTAAGTGGAATGTTCCGTTTTACTGAATAGATACTTGGAAAGGGTTACTTATAATTTGCTTGGTCCTTATCGAATTGGAATGCGATGCCCGGAAGCTAAGATGTTTACCCTCAGCGCCTGTTGCGATCAGGGAAGCGAGAAAGAAAGAAAGAAAGAACATTGGGAATGAGAGACCTAATCAATGGTGAGTGAATGTTTATTGTAATTCCGTCCTCAAATAGTATTGTTAGTCTATAATATTTAAACAAAAAAAAATTAGTCAACAATTTTTATTTTAAGTGAATTATTGGCTTAAATTTTTTTCAGATAATGATATCTGAAGTCTCCTGAAGCCCAATGATTACTTAAAATAGAAATCTAGAGAATGTTTTTTTTGTAGTTTTCTCAAAACAGTAAATTTGAACTGAACATGATTATGCACTCATCGATTCAATTATTAAAAGTTTTTCCTTTTTGTTTGCATTCGAAAAGTATTCTATTTGAAGAAGTATATTCAATCATTATCACTATTGTGATCTACAAAGGCCAATAAATTATTATTAAATTATTATTATTATTTCAAATTATTAAGTGACTTTCTAGGATTAATATTTTGTTTGTGTTAAAAACAAGTTAAACGAGGGATTGTTTTGGAAGAATGATGGAAAGATATTTGTTTATTTTGTCACCATAAATACGTGATCATGTGGATCCCCCCTCCCCTCCCATAAATTTTGTGAGATATACAGAAATATAAATAATATATAAACAGTGACCACTCGAGAAAGATTAAAGGTTTTTTCTTTTTGTTTGCATTCGAAAAGTATTCTATTTGAAGAAGTATATTCAATCATTATCACCATTGTGATCTACGAAGCCAAATAAATTATTATTAAATTATTATTATTATTTCAAATTATTAGGTGACTGTCTAGGATTAATATTTTGTTTGTGTTAAAAACAAGTTAAATGAGGGATTGATTTGGTAGAATGATGGAAATATATTTGTTTATTTTGTCACCATAAATACGTGATCATGTGGACCCTCCCCCTTCCATAAATTTTGTGAGATATACAGAAATACAAATAATATATAAACAGTGACCACTCGAGAAAGATTAAAGGTTTTTTCTTTTTGTTTGCATTCGAAAAGTATTCTATTTGAAGAAGTATATTCAATTATTTATCACTATTGTGATCTACGAAGCCCAATAAATTATTATTAAATTATTATTATTATTTGAAATTATTAGGTGACTGTCTAGGATTAATATTTTGTTTGTGTTGAAAACAAGTTAAATGAGGCATTGTTTTGGTAGAATGATGGAAATATATTTGTTTATTTTGTCACCATAAATACATGATCATGTGGATCCCCCCCCCCCTCCCATAAATTTTGTGAGATATACAGAAACATAAATAATATATAAACAGTGACCACTCGAGAAGGATTAAATGTTTTTCCTTTTTGTTTGCATTCGAAAAGTATTCTATTTGAAGAAGTATATTCAATCATTATCACTATTGTCATGTACAAAGGCCAATAAATTATTATTAAATTATTATTATTATTTCAAATTATCAGGTGACTTTCTAGGATTAATATTTTGTTTGTGTTAAAAACAAGTTAAACGAGGGATTGTTTTGGTAGAATGATGGAAATGTATTTGTTTATTTTGTCACCATAAATACGTGATCATGTGGACCCTCCTCCCCTCCCATAAATTTTGTGAGATATACAGAAATATAAATAATATATAAACAGTGACCACTCGAGAAGGATTAAAGGTTTTTCCTTTTTGTTTGCATTCGAAAAGTATTCTATTTGAAGAAGTATATTCAATCATTATCACCATTGTGATCTACGAAGCCAAATAAATTATTATTAAATTATTATTATTTCAAATTATTAGGTGACTGTCTAGGATTAATATTTTGTTTGTGTTAAAAACAAGTTAAACGAGGGATTGTTTTGGTAGAATGATGGAAATGTATTTGTTTATTTTGTCACCATAAATACGTGATCATGTGGACCCTCCTCCCCTCCCATAAATTTTGTGAGATATACAGAAATATAAATAATATATAAACAGTGACCACTCGAGAAATCGGCCGGACATGTTTCTAAGTCTTTCCGAGATCGTAGATAATGCACCCCCCTTGTTTTGGCGAAGTTATTTGGGCGAGATGGGCTCGTGGGCATCGGAAATGCGTAAAATATGATTTACGAGTAAATATACGGTGATTTCGTATAGGTATCAGCTTATATAGAACACAATCATGGATATGGCGGCTTCCTATTTTATTGATACGAAATAATAAATTCTGATAACTCCGGTGGTTTTATTAAAGTGCTTTGTGTTTCCTTAATCCTGCGATGACGTACACAACAAACAGTATGTATATATATATAGGGTGGGATAAATAAGTAAATAGGGTTTTACGAGATGTCGTCCTAGTTTCTTCTTCTTTTTTCAAATCGTTGACCATAAAGGTGATTTAATGTCCGGGGAATGGATGCTATTGGCCCCAAATTAAATAACCACCCGGATCGTTAGCGCTGGTCGTCACCCCCTCATACATCAAAAACTTGCGCTGCTAAAGTATAAAATAAATAAAATATAAAAAGCGCGGGTATACAAAAACCATCGTAAATAACATATTTCACTTAAAGAATTTCGTGGGGCAAATGGAATGCGTGTACTGTTTGCACCGCAATGCAAGCCATAAATATATCCAAAACGAACGGCGTTGAACGGAAGAATGTGGTTATTTTCTTCACATATGCACTCGTTCTCTACGGTCGGGGTAGTTTAAAGTTATGGTGCGCATAACTCAGAGCCAGATTGCCTACTTCGCGGTTCGTTTCTCTTCCAGGGTTTTGTCCTTTGTTATTTTAATTCATATCGTTCACTCTCTTTCCGTCGTCATCGATGTTATACTCGGCGGGCTTACCTCTGCGACTTCAAAAATGAAATATATCGACTCTAAACACAAATTGAAAAATATTGAAATGTATTATCTCGTCTGTCACCACCAGCCACCCTCGCGGAAATAAAATTCCTCAACTGTTTTACTCTATTTTCTAAATTCTCCTGAATTTCCACATACATATATATGTCATGTGTCAACTAAATTTATACCTCTTACAATTCCCTACATTTTCTCCTCAAGGGCAGGCAACATTTACTTAGGATAAATTTTTTTTATAAAAAAAAAGAATTCGTAATACAGTAATCCGAATGTGCCCTAATCCGAACTTCCAACGGTAATGCGTAACCATAATCCGAACAATGATTCCTTAATCCGAACAACGAAGTGATTCCCGCTACGTACATGGGGAAATCCCTTTTGGTTTCATGTTTTTTTTTTTTTAATGCTCTGTTTGGTTTTTATCGTTCAGTTCACTACAATGTCGACTGTTATTAAGTTATTCAGTTTGCGTAATAACCTAGAGCAGAGATGACTTCTAAAATGAAACACGTTACTTTATCGATGAATGAAAAATTGAGCTTATTAACCCAAGTTCTGAAAAATATTAAGAAAAGCCAAGCAGGATAACTGGATTACACAACGAAATTAGTCACTTTATAATATGTGAATTTGTACATAAATTGATCAAACGATGCATCGATGTAGCAATGAAATGACGAAGATGTGGAACGATAGATCAATGATACGATGAATCGATGAGATGATGAATCGATGAATTGATAGATAATGGATTAATGAAACAATGGATCGATGTAGTATTGGGCGATACGTATCGATACTTTCCAGTATCGATACCTCACGGTTCGATACACAATATTTTGTAATCGATACTTTGTCTTCCGATATATCGGTATTTTTGGTATTGGTAATTTAATTTATTTTGCGCAGGCAATAAAATTCTATTTTCATTATTACATAATTATTCAAAAGGAGACACAATACTAAATCATCTTTCAAATTATAAAACCTCACTTCAAACCTTTTTTTAGATTAAAAGAAATCTTTAAATACTTTCTAAAGTATTGATACTATGAGTCGATACATTTAAGGGCGATAGGTATCGATTCCTAGTATCGATACTTTATAAAGTATCACCCAACACTAGATCGATGGATTCATGAAGCGACAAATCTATAAAGCGATAGATCAATGAAAGGATGGATTAACAAATCAATTAATCGAGACAGATAAATTAAGTGACGGATCGATGAAGCGACGTATAAATCCAGAAAACTATCGATAAAGCGATGGGTCAATGAGGCTACAGATGGAACAAGCGACTGATGGATGATGTGATGAATAGATAAAGCAATGGGTCGATGTACCTGTGGATCAAGCGATTGATGGATGATACCACGGATAGATAAACCGATGGATCGATGAAGCTTGGATCGATGACAGGTTGTATTAATTAACTGATGAATCTTGGATGGCTCGATAGATTGTTGATACGATGATGCCGTGGATCAATAAAGTGAGGGTTTGATGAAACGATGGATCAATATAAGTATAAATCCAGAAAACTATCAATAAAGCGATGGGTCAATGAGGCTACAGATGGAACAAGTGACTGATGGATGATGCGATGAATAGATAAAGCAATGGGTCGATGTACCTGTGGATCAAGCGATTGATGGATGATACCACGGAAAACAGATGGATCGATGAAGCTTGGATCGATGACAGGATGTATTGATTAAACGATGAATCTTGAATGGCTCGATAGATTGTTGATCCGATGGTCCGGTGGATCAATAAAGTGAGAGTTTGATGAAATAATGGATCAATATAAGTATAAATCCAGAAAACTATCGATAAAGCGATGGGGCAATGAGGCTACAAATGGATCAAGCGACTGATGGATGATGTAATGAATAAATAAAGCAATGTGTCGATGTACCTGTGGATCAAGCGACTGATGGATGATACCACGAATAGATAAACCGATGGATCGATGAAGCTTGGATCGGGGATAGGATGTATTGATTAAACGATGAATCTTGAATGGCTCGATAGATTGTTGATCCGATGGTCCGGTGGATCAATAAAGTGAGGGTTTGATGAAATAATGGATCAATATAAGTATAAATCCAGAAAACTATCGATAAAGCGATGGGGCAATGAGGCTACAAATGGATCAAGCGACTGATGGATGATGTAATGAATAGATAAAGCAATGGGTCGATGTACCTGTGGATCAAGCGATTGATGGATGATACCACGGATAGATAAACCAATGGATCGATGAAGGTTGGATCGATAACAGGATGTATTGATTAAACGATGAATCTTGGATGGCTCGATAAATTGTTGATCCGATGGTGCGGTGGATCAATAAAGTGAGGGTTTGATGAAACGATGGATCAATATAAGTATAAATCCAGAAAACTATCGATAAAGCGATGGGGCAATGAGGCTACAAATGGATCAAGCGACTGATGGATGATGTAATGAATAGATAAAGCAATGGGTCGATGTACCTGTGGATCAAGCGATTGATAGATGATACCACGGATAAACAGATGGATCGATGAAGCTTGGATCGATGACAGGTTGTATTAATTAACCGATGAATCTTGGATGGCTCGATAGATTGTTGATACGATGATGCCGTGGATCAATAAAGTGAGGGTTTGATGAAACGATGGATCAATATAAGTATAAATCCAGAAAACTATCAATAAAGCGATGGGTCAATGAGGCTACAAATGGATCAAGCGACTGATGGATGATGTGATGAATAGATAAAGCGATGGGTCGATGTACCTATGGATCAAGCGATTGATGGATGATACCACGGATAGATAAACCGATGGAGAGATGAAGCTTGGATCGATGACAGGATGTATTGATTACACGATGAATCTTGGATGGCTCGATAGATTGTTGATACGATGATGCCGTGGATCAATAAAGTGAGGGTTTGATGAAACGATGGATCAATATAAGTATAAATCAAGAAAACTATCGAAAAAGCGATGGGGCAATGAGGCTACAAATGGATCAAGCGACTGATGGATGATGTGATGAATAGATAAAGCAATGGGTCGATGTACCTGTGGATCAAGCGATTGATGGATGATACCACGGATAGATAAACCGATGGATAGATGAAGCTTGGATCGATGACAGGATTTATTCATTAAACGATGAATCTTGGATGGCTCGATAGATTGTTGATCCGATGTTGCGGTGGATCAATAAAGTGAGGGTTTGATGAAACGATGGATCAGTAGATAGTTATATAAACCAATGAAAAAGGGCATATCATGATGTAAAACTATACAGGTGTTCAATCTACGAAAACTGAGTTTTGAGTAATTGAACAGAACAAGGTTTTACATCATATTTTGACCACCCTGTAAATTTTTCAATGATAACTAGAATATGCTTTGAAAGGCTGAACATTATTCTTTCAAACGACGGGCAACTTGAATCTTGAAATTTGAAAGTGTCGTAAATACATTCTCTTAAATGAAAGGTCACCGAAATAATTTTTTTTTTCAGAAATTGGAAGATATCTCAAAAACCGTTACATTTAAGTATAGGGAAGCCTTAACAATTTTTGCAATAGAATCAAAATTTGCAATAAAAAATATAGTATTCCATTTAAAATAAAAAGAAAGTATAACCGGAAGTGATATAAAAGTGAAAATATTTTAGTCTGAAAGATCACTTCCTTCTAGGGCAGGTGTTAATTTTCAGAATGTTTGTATGTTCCTTTATCCGAAAACTTTTAATAGGCCACTCAACTTGGGAGATCCTGTATAATGTTACGAATTTAAGGTTCGTTTTAATTTTTTCATTTAAATAAGTACCCGATGAAACTAAAACTAATTTATTAACAAACGTAACACTAAGGCCCGATCTTTCTAAGCTCCTAATTAATTTATTCGACGAATATTTGACGAATCACCTTGACAACCATTCATCGAATTCAACTTATTTGCCAAATAACGTTAATGGGAACTTTATTAGCAAGTGTAAACTCTAATTTTTTTTAATGCAGATAAACTAATTTATCTTAACGTAATCCGAGCGATGCTGTTTTTTCTATTCTCCGCGCGTGTATTTTTATAACCGGGCTGGTTTTCTTCGTAGAGAATTCCGTCGGCGGAAGCATCTGATCGGCTGTCGAACGTTCGCGAACTGGGCTGGGCTCTGACGCATGTACGATTAATTCGTCAGGCATTAGATCGTCACAATGAGATCGATAACGAAAAATATATCTGTTTGTTGACAAATTCGTTTCAAAGAGTAGGCGCCTGTGGTATCTAGGGGTCGAGTTGCGTTGCAACCCCTACTGCTACGCCATTGAACTGATGTATGTAGTTTTTACTATTACAAATGAATTGTAATTGTAATAGAGTTTCCCAGAGATACAATTTGAGTATATTTAATAGGGAGTGGAGAAGATTTCCATAAATTTAGAAGAAGGAAATTCAATTTGAGAGTTTAATAGTCTAAGAACTGTCATAGACGTTGGTATGAATAATAGCGTTCCGCGAAAGTTAGGTAAAGTTTCGTTACAGGATGTGTATCGGTGCAGAATGTTTGGTCTACTAGAAGAGTGTTGTATCCGAAGGGGACTTGTTTTGATTTAGAAGTTCCGGAAGTGTCGACACTAGTACGGATTTATGTTTTGTCTCGGGCAAGCGGTAGATGATAGTGGTAAAGGACAACTCGAGGATTCCGGTCGAACGAAGCCAGGGGGCGAAACGTCTCCGAACTGTTCGTCAACAGACGTCACCCACACAAAGACGCCGTTAGCAATTGAAGCGAATATTGCCGGCTGTCTAATTAATTGCTTTAATGAAGCTCAAATTGTGGGAGTTCGGGGGTGCTTGAGATGGTGAAGCCGCGTGCACGAGCGAGAGGCAACATCTGCAGATCGGCCAGCCGATGTGTCAACCTCTGCCACGTGTTTATACCACACAAATTGGTAACGACATCATGTATATAGAGCCCCCAGCATTAAGTGGGAATTCCGTCTTAAACTGCAAACAATCGCTGACATTAGTCATTCCATCTTTGATTTCGGAATACATTAATGAGACAATTACTCAAGATGCGTCCCTTCCATTACCTTGATGACAAAGCCATCTTAATCCTTCTTGCGTAGAACGCCCAAAGCTAGGCTCTAATTGTTATCATTCTTAGCCTTTCATTCGAATTATAAAACGTCTTACCGGCAAGGGTTGTCCGTTTAATATTTATGCAATCATAACGCAGTGTTTAAGAGCAATATCTTGTTCGCGAACCGTAACTAAGATCTCCGAAACTAAGTGGGATATAAACCCGAGTTATCTTTTCATCCGACTTTATGATTCGTAATGCTAAGATGCGTCTAGCACTACAATAATTCAATAGTTTATTATTCCTAACGCAATTATGCTTTACAAGCACTGCATCGTATAATAGCATTATCGTATTGCACTCGTTAAATTTATGCACAGTTTTCCTCTTTAAACTAGATTATTGTCAGCTTTAATCGTTCTTTTTCGATTCTCAAATTGAAAATTTGCATAAAATTGTTTTATAACGCGCTTTTAATTACACTATCCAAACTAATATTTTCAACGCTCCTTTTTCATTTATTTTTCTTTTACGATTGCAGGAATATTCTGTTTTATTCACAACTTCTAAAACTATAACTACCGTGCCTTCAATTGAATTCCTCATTAAAGTGGGCTATGATTTCACTGTTTTTTTCTCATAAGATTTGCAGCACTGATAGCTGTTCAATTATTTAATTAAACAAATGTCAAATTGACACTTTGTATTTTCAATTAATTCAAAATGTTAGAATTACAGCAGAAAATATTTATTGTTGAAAGTTATTTTCAAACCGGTAAAATAGAAAATGGACAGTTGGTTTATTCAATTAATCAGTGTGTACAGAAGTTTCGACAGCAATTTCCTAATTTTGCTATTACTTATGAACACCTAGTTAAACATATCCATGCTTGTGTTCTTAAATTTCGTGAAACAGGATCACTTGGTCGCAAAACAGGGAGCGGAGCAGTTAAGAAATGGACTGCAGCCTGCATTGAAGATGTTCGGGATCGAATGGAACACTCTCCCAAGAAATCTATTGCGAAACTTTCACAAGAAGTTCAGCTATCATTGGGAACATGTCACACTATTCTTAAAAAAGACTTAAAGCTTTATCCTTATAAGATTCAAGCAGTCCACGAACTCAGGCCAGTGGATTTTCACAGAAGAACAGAATATTGTCAGTCGTTTCTTGATAACTTAAACAACGACGACATTCTTGACAAGCGTTTCTTTTCCGATGAGGCCTGGTTTCATCTCTCAGGGTATTTAAATAAACAGAATACGAGAATATGGTCAGCAGAAAATCCCCATGAATTTGTGGAAACTCCATTATATCCATTAAAAATTGGTGTTTGGCTAGCAGTGTCAAGAAGGCCAATATTCTTTAACGACTCAGTAACTGCTGAAAGATACCGAAATGAGTTATTAGAACCTTTCATTAATCAACTACATGATGATGAACTTACAAAAGGGTTTTTTCAGCAAGACAATGCTACTGCCCACACAGCTCATCAAACAATGACTTTCCTACAGCAGTTTTTCGATAATCGGATTGTGAATTTTCCTGCAAGGTCTCCGAATCTCACAATTATGGATTACTTCATTTATCCGCACCTGAAAAACACAGTTTTTAGAACTACGCGTCACACAATCGAAGAACTTCGTGCGGGCATTACAGATGTGTGTGCTAACATAACCTCCGAACACTTAGCAAACGGGTTTGAAAACATGAAACGCAAAGTACGCTTATGTATTCAAGCTGAAGGAGAGCACTTTGAGCATCTACTTTAAACTTTAATGTTGTGTTTTTATTTGATGTTATGATCAGTACTGACAATTAATGACAACTGTTTTCTCTAGAATTGTGTCGCCAACTTCATAAAAAAATCACAGCTTACTTTAATGAGGAATTCAATTGAGGGCATGGTACATTCAAACTAAAAACGATTTTCTACGGGGTGATTCACGAAATCCGTTCGTTAAAAGTTTACGGACATGAAGTCAGGGTTGGAAAGTTTAAAACAAACTGTTTAAAACATAGTGTTTAAAACATGTTTAAAACATCGAATTAAAAACATACCATCTGTTTTAAACAAAATATTTTAAACATGTTTTTTTTTTGATAATGTTTTAAATTCATTTTTTGTAATTTTAAGCTAAAAAAGAACTCTTTTGATATAAGTGCTTTATTTTTATGTTTTAAACATGTTTTTTTGTTAATGTTTTAAATTCATTTTTTTTTTAGTTTTAAGCTAAAAAAGAACACTTTTGATATACCGGATGGAAAGTTTCAAACCCGAACATAGCAAAGTTCCATTGAGAACTACGTTTCTGTAGATTACTGCTCGCCATTTAAAGATACAAAAATGGTAATGGTATTAAATGAAAGATAAAATTAAGGCAAATTTTATCGTGTTAAAATTATTCCTATTCTGTTAATACTTTTGAAATAGAAATTAAATTTTTAAAGTTCAAATGAAAAATGTAGTCGCCTTGGTACGTCAGATTTGAAGTTTGCAATTCAATAACCAGAATTTTGTACAATATGCTTCTTATTCAAAATAAAATTCCATTCATCTGTGTAGCATACTGACGATGAAAAACTGTTTATTTCTTTGCTCCTGTATTGCTTCACAAAACCTACTATTCTTGTTAATTTCAATACAATGTTGATGGCAACTGGATTTGTGAAACTGATGTTTTTTTTTTAATATTATTTACAGTTGTGTGCTACCTATTTTTGAACAGTGTGAAACTTATTTAATTCTTAGTACATTTGAATTTAAAACTGATTTAGTATCGACATGTGTCGGCATTGATTGCCCATGGCATCATTTCAAGTTTATTGATAGTATCCGAAACAACAGTATTTTTGTATGCGATGATGTAGAATACAATTATCATTCTAATAAAGAAAGAATTGGTGTAATTTAAACGACAAGAGTCCCTACCTATTATTTGCTCTGTACAATAATTCATGATACTTTTTGACTGACGTATAAATTATTTTCCATTAATTGAAACAACTCAAAGTTTAAAACCTGACATAGCCGACTAAATTTTTCGTTTAAAATTTGAGAATTTTATTTATATTCCGAATGTATTAATATTCAGGAATAATTTTAACACCATAATATTGCCCATAATTTTCTCTTTTCTTTAACACCATTGCCATTTTTGTATCTTCAGCAGCAAGCGAGCAGCAATTCACAGAAACATAGTTTTCAATACAAGTTTGCTATGTTCGGGTTTGAAACTTCCCATCGGTCTCCTTTTTCAAATATATGTACCACTAATAGTTTTAAATTTAAATTTTATTGAACAGCTTAAGTAGCGACATCCTGCGATCGCTTTTTGACCTGACATTGCAATCGCAGGATCTCGCTACTTAAGCTTTTCATTACTTTTACATTGTAATTGCGAATATCCTCGGACAAGTCGTTTTGGTTTGCAGTGGAATTCTCGAGTTACACTTCTGCTGACGAAGTCCCAAATAAGGCTGTACAGAGGATGCTCGAGGGATCCACTGCAATCAAAAACGATTTGCAACCATTTTTTTAAAGTTTTATTAAATTGTCTATGCTTGTCTATCTGTTTTTATTTCTTTTTCTTTTTAATTTTAAAACGATCGTCTTTTGTTAGTCCTTGATTTGATTTGACTTTATTTTATATTTGAATTATTTGCTTGGTTATCTTTTGTTTTCTTTTAAGGAAAAACAACCGCTTGTTGTATTTCCTTAAAAAGCCTACTGCAACTGAGTACCGTATGGAGAACATAACCTCTTTTTGTTGTTCAAATATTGCTAAAAATTCGCCAATACTTTTGATTCGATTTGACTTATCGCTTTATAGAATTTTTATTTTTGTTTTATTTTCATCCCTATCCTATCGTTTTTTTTTAAATATTTTATTTGATCACACATATTTAATTCAATTTTTAATATATTCATTTGATCTGTCATTGTTTCTTTCATTTATTCCACTTCATTCGGTGTGTTTTTATTTTTTGACTATTACTTTATCATATTTTGTTTTTGTTGTTTTCTTTTGTTTCATTTGATTTTTTAATTATCAATTGGTAGCCTTTTGTCTTTTTCTTCTTTTGAATGACTTCAGTTTAATTTATTTTACATTCTAATCCCGTCGATTGATCACCATTTTTGTTTTCTCATTTATTCGATTTGGCTTTATTCTAATTTTTCAAAAAAATTGTTGCGAATCGTTTTTGATTGCAGTGAATCCCTCGAGTATCCTTTGTAGAACAGTTTCAGTCCTATTTGGGGCTTCGTCAGCAGAAGCGTAGCTCGAGAGTTCCATTGCTTAAGCTTTTCATTAATATTTCAGATTAGATTTTTGGTTGTGTCAGTTTTCACATCGATTTGACTTACTGAGTTGTACAGAATTTTTATTTTCGTTCTATTTTCATCGACGATCTTCATTTGTTTTTGCTTTATTCGATTTCACTGTATATATTATAAGCAGGGAAAAGAATTCGGGCCACTTATTTCACGAATGGTATTACCTTAGCCCACAATAATTGTACGAAGTGTGAACACTCGCATTTCACCCCTTCCCCTCACACTCAATAACAATTCGATGCGAAAAGGTGGAAGAAGTAAATAGTACATTCGACGTAAAGAGCGTCCAA
The DNA here is from genome assembly GCA_036172665.1 of Prosopocoilus inquinatus. NCBI lineage: Eukaryota > Metazoa > Arthropoda > Insecta > Coleoptera > Lucanidae > Prosopocoilus > Prosopocoilus inquinatus. The sequence continues at coordinate 12,251,500 of CM069880.1, read as the reverse complement.
CACTAATATAAGTGGTCTGAATTTTTTTCCCTGGTTATAAGTTTATTTATTTAAGAAAAAATAGTGTCCCGTTTTCTATGTTCGTCACTGTACAGTGTTGAATTCAAATTTATTAAAGAAACTCTTCAGATATGATTCCATTAAGCAATAATCCGTAACTCCGTCCCCTTAAAAGGCCTCTAGAGGTACATCGACCCCCAGCCGACCCCTGTAGGTTCATCGACCCCCCTTCAAATCTTCAACGACCCCGCTGGGAACACCGTTGGGCTTGCGGAAGCTAGTGCCACTGCAAATGTTTGATAATTGATTTAATATAATGCATTACAAGACGTGGCATTCGTGTTTTCAAAGTTTTCTCTTTGACAACGCCCCGCCGCCATCTTGAATTGCATAAAGCTTTCTATTATAAGTCATAAGCCATCTTGGATACAAAAGGGTGGCGGTAATTTTTTTTAAATCAAATATATCCCAATTGGTTTTACAAATTGTTACATGTATTTTTGATTCAGGTGTACTCCTGAACAACGCCCCGCCGCCATCTTGAATTTCATAAAGCTTTCTTTTATAAGTCGACCATCATGGATACAAAAGGGTGGCGGTAATTTTTTTTTAAATCAAATATATCCAAATTGGTTTTACAAACTGTTACATGTCTTTTTGATTCAGGAGTACACCGAGTCTGTAACTAGGGATAGGGAGTTAGTTCACAGTGGTTTTGATTGATGAGGTTTCACTGTATATACGAAAATGTAAAATGTCCAAGTCTATGATTTACAGTGAAATTAAATGTAGAGGGTTGTCTGTGTGCGGTCAGGTTGGACATTGAACGCCAGAGGAACCCCCCAGTAACCGGAACTGCTAGCACATTTCAGAGTTTCCGCTTGTTGGACATTAGTTCACCAATTCCCCATTTAAATAACTCGTGAAAAATGTGGAATCGCTGGAATAAATCAGTAGTTATGAACGTCAAAGGAGCAAATGACGCTTTAACAATGCGAGTCGCGGACAGTAGTGGGTCATCGACGTTCTAAAGTATTTCATGCTTTAGTGACCACCGTCGCAATTATTAAATTCTGAATGCTAGCCTTAATTATCCGGTTTCATTGTCTCCCTTGGGATGAAGTTCTGCTTCTTTCTTTGGATGAAACCTCATCGTTAGTACGTACGCCAATTAACGGTTTAGGTGCTTGCGTATTTGACTATGTGGGTTTTCGATGTAATGAATACATAAACATCAATTAACATCGTCCCCTGTAATATGACGTTTGATGAAGTGCATCGCTGTTTACTTACAGAATGCACTCGGTGATCCCTGACCATTACGTGAATAATGCATTTCCCATACTGGACGCTGGCGTTATCTCTGCTACTGCTGATAAGGCGTGTTAGTTATAGAATGGTTATTGGCAACCGTAAAACGACGATTACAGACTGACATCTGAATCTAATCCGGCGTTCGTGGAAACACCTTGTATAGCCTAGCCCTGTGTGACACTGTCAAGAACAATTCACCCTCCCTTTGCTGCCTGCGTTGCCAACCGCTTGATGCATTCGATATATGCACTGGTTTGCAATTAAAACGGCGTTGACTGCTCCCCATTCCCAAAGGCTAGGGACACTCGGCTACATAATACTAGTAATCAGTGACTCAACTAATATCGCGTAATTGCCATCAATTTTAGAATGCAAATCGAGAGTTTGTATGGAAAATGAAAAGCATTTGTATCTACATTAACAAATACTGTTAGCAGCTTTCATTTAATTTACCGCAGATACAAAAAGGATTCTATTTTTTTTTTTAAATATTGGTTCATTGCATTATTACCACTAAATTAAAAAAAAAAATGTGCCTTGGATATTAAAAGTGTAAGACAATATAATTGGTGGAGGTGCCTGTATGTAAATCAGCTTGTATCTCAGCTTGTACATCCCAGAGACGCAAAAAAATCGAACTACTTAAATTTTAGACGATTTAAACGTACCCCGTCAGTGACATGGAAATTGCCAAACCCCCAAAAAGGGGTGTATTAAGCAGCAGTATTAACTAATTTTATTAAATATATACAATTATAATTAAAACAAAGCTGTTCTCGTTATTATTTTCCATGACTTCTGTCAGATATATCAGTGGTCATGTTCAGAGAGTTTGGCAATACAGAAGTTTCAACTATCCGTGCGTGTTTTAATACCTTTTCCACAATTTACGACGTCGTGCTTGTTGTTTGTAGTTTTATTTTGTTGTTTTTGACACTATTTGCCAAAACTTCCACGATCGTCTTTGAGATATACCTGTGATCTTGCCCGGAGAGTCTGGCAACAGAGAAGTTTCAACCATCCGTACATGTTTTAATATTTTTTCTCTAATCTACGGCGTCGTATTTGTTGTTTGTAGTTTTATCTTGTTGTTTTCGATACTATTTTCCACAGTCTCTTTCAGATATACCTCTGATCTTGTCCGGAGAGTCTGGAAACAGAGAAGTTTCAACCATCCGTGTATATATTAATATTTTTTCCATGATCTACGACGTCGTACTTGTTGTTTGTAGCTTTAATTTGTTGTTTTCGAGAGTGTTTTCCACATCTTCCACGGTCGTCTTTCAGATATGCCTGTGATCTTGTCCGGAGAGTCTGGGAACAGAAAAGTTTCAACCATCCGTGCAACTTTTAATACTTTTCCATAATCTACGACGTCGTGCTTGTTGCTTGTAGCTTTAATTTGTTGTTTTCGATACTATTTCCCACAACTTCCACAGTTGTCTTTCATATATACCTGTGGTCTTGCCCGGAGAGTCTGCAACAGAGAAGTTCAAACCATCCGTGCGTGTTTTAATAATTTTTCCGTAATCTACGATGTCGTGCTTGTTATTTGTAGTTTTAATTTGTTGTTTTCGATACTATTTCCCACAACTTCCACGGTCGTCTATCAGATATACCTGTGATCTTGCCCGAAGAGTCTGGCAACAGAGAAGTTTCAACCATCCGTGCATGTTTTAATATCTTTTCCATAATCTACGGCGTTGTATTTGTTGTTTATAGCTTTAATTTGTTGTTTTCGATGCTATTTCTCAGAATTCCCACAATCGTTTTTCAGATATACCTCTGATCTTGCCCGGAGAGTCTGGCAACAGTGAAGTTTCAACGATCTGTGCAACTTTTAACATTTCTTCCATTATCTACGACGTTGTATTTGTTGTTTGTAGTTTTAATTTGTTGTTTTCGATACTATTTTCTACAACTTCTGCAGTATATACGGATATACCTGTGGGTATACCTGTGGTCATGTCGAGCGAGTATGGTAATAAAGAAATTGAGCAACTTTTAATATATTTCTCATAATCTATGACACTGTATCTTTTATTGGTTTTAATTAGTCAGTTTATTTCAGATTTACCCTGTGCAACGTAATAATGTGAATGTGTATAAACGAATTTGTTCGTTTATAAACCGATGGCGAGTCACACGAAAATAATGCGACTATTAATGAAAAATAACACCCGGAATGCATGATAAAGCTGAATAAATTTTAAATACTAGTTCGACGCTGTCGGATTTTATTAAAACCGGGGGCAGCGTTAATGAAATCGATTCGTTTTGATTTTCTCTCTTTATGGGGACTCGGTGGATTCGTACCTGTTTAAGCGTTGAAGTGACGACTCGTCAAAGCAATTATATGGTAAATTTAGGAATAATTAAGTTTGCGTATTAGCGGAGTAGCTCGCGGCCAACCGCATGCGACTATAAATTATTAGTACGTAACATAATCATCTGTACGCGCCTAATGCAACACATGAATATGCACGCACTGGTCAATTTGTTTCCAAATGTACTACAATACATCAAGCTTTACTTGTCGTTAAGTCCGTCTGTATTAGCGGCGCACTGTCACATGGACAAATCTGTTTGTACCATTAGGATATTTCACCAAAATTACATTTGTCAGGCGGAATTTAATACTACTCTGCCATCCTGTAAAGGCTAATTCGACGTCCATTATGAAAAATGCTTTACGTTTCGTTTTAATGAATTTTGAATCTTTTAACTTGAATGAACAAAGCAGGGATTTAGGACTGCATGACCTAAAAATCCGTGCTTTACTCATACGAGCTTAACATCCCAAACCTCACTACTGATTAGTGGACTTGTTGCACAAGAGAAACTATACATTACCTACAGAGGAACCGAAATGTTATTAGTCAGATTGTTGACGACTAATAGCTTTGATGTTGATGGACATCAAGCAGTGTTTGCCCGTTTACCGATTAGCATGCATTATGCTAAACAGCGCGTTGCATCTCAGTCCGTGTGACGTTCGCTAATCAATGGCATTGCCGTAAATCACATTCCCGGTAGTCCGGACACGTCTAATACCCACACCAATCCATGCATCAATTTCTCCACAACCACCACTTCCGTAAGGCCTGACAAATTATACATAAGGAATATCTTCTTAGGTACATTTCATTAAGACCACTCTGAATTCATACATCCATATCCACCATTTTGTTTACATTAAACCAGACTCATACGTTTTTAAATTTTATCATTGCAAAAATTACATAACAAATTTTTGTACAGAATTCCTGTTTCCTACAGCAGTTCATTGCCCTGCATGGTTAATAGAAGACTGAAAACTAATATGGTTCACTTTTTGATACTAATTCCAAAACTACTTACTTAGGTACCTTATACCTCGTATAAGTGCTTTGGTTTCGATGTACTTAACAAACCAAAATTTTACTAACATAGACATGTTTTATTGTAACACTTTGGATTGGTGGCTACATGTGTTAAGCTTATACTATGAGTATAAGCGTTAACATAACATGTACTGCTGCGTCTCATAAAAAGAAAAAAATTGAATAATTAACAGTTTAATGTCACATTCATCTCGTATATCAAGAGAATGAATGTACACAGGTAATTTTGGTGGATGCGCTGGATACATTTTTTTTTGTTTAAAAAAAATCCATGGCTGTTAATTATATTGAAATGTAGAATTGATTGTCAGATGTGTAAAGATTTAAACAAATTGTGATTTTGGTATAAATAATGATGGAACAACAATGTACCTGTGATAAATAATGCTGTGATTATGGTAATGCGATATCGACTTCGTGATTTATAGATTTACTCAAAGGGTTCTATTGTTTAACATTAATTTAGATAGACAGATAGACTTTAATGGGCTTTAGTCGGTGATTAAATCATCCGAACGTTTTTGTGTTTGTATTCAAAGCTGAAATATTTATTGCAGGCGCTAATGACAATGGTGTTAATGAAAGCGAAATGTCGTTTATTATTTAATAATCAAACGTAATAAATTATTGGCAATAGGTGGGCTTTTTTTTCCTCTGTTTCTATGCGTTTACTTCGGGCGCGCAATAAATTATCACCCGTTCACCTGCAACCTTTATCGGCCTGTAATTGTGTTATTAAAGTTATGTCCAGTAATAAGTAACATGTCAGCCAACCCTACTAATATTCAGATTGATAACATCACTTCCGGTAAAATGCGGTGCATTTAATTTTTATCGTTAGGCGCGCTCTTGCCTATGTATCTGTCATATAAACGAGATTTCTATGTTATCACCACGTCGTAATTAAATGCGTGACTAAAAATATCAACGCGAAGATCAGTTTTCAATGAATGGAAGTTTCCCCCCATGACAGTTGAGAAACTATCACGTCGTACATCCTGATTATTAATTGCGCATAACACGCGTGAAATTTCATTGAATTGGTCAGCGAGGTTCAAATTCAGACAAATTAAGGTTGCCACGTTGATATTTTGATGCATTTTCAAAATTTGTATTCCGCAAGGGATACATTACAATTAGCGAACGTAATGCACGAACCAATCATATCATATAACGCGCACCCTGCGGCGTTCTATAACAACGTTTGTTTTTCAATATCTGCCTGAAATAACGACAGAGTTAATCTTCCAAATTGCAAAACATTTATTTACAAACAGTCAACGTAATAGTGCCTCATTTTGGCTACGGTACGACTAATTACAAAACTGTATTCCTATTGGTTCAGTTATGAATTTGATTGATTTCCTTTCGACATCAGTTCGTGTATTGACCAAGCTTACCTTTTTAAACCGTGTGGCTTCAATTAGATATCATTTTGGCTTCGGTCCAACCAATTACAAAACTGCATTATTATTGGTTCAGTTATCGATTGATTGATTTCTTTTTGACCTCAGTTCGTGCATTGAATAAAACTTGCCTTTTTAAACTAGGTAGCTACGATTAGATCTCATTTTGGCTACGGTGCGACTAATTACAAAACTGGCCTGGAATTATATAAATACGTAGAAAAGGAACTTCCTTCCTATCTCTGATAGAAAGAGATCTACATATGTGAACGTGTTTGAGTAAAACAGAGATGGAAAGGAAATTTCTTTCCTATGTATTTATGTAATTCACCTTCTGCATTCTTATTGATTTAGTTATCGATTAATTGATTTCTTTTCGACCTCGATTCGTGTATTGAACAAAACTGTCCTTGGTTCGAGTTGGTTCATCGATTTACAAGTCGTTTATTAACGTTAAAGGTATTTCATTGAATTTAAAGTCGCAAAAAGATTTATTTGAGTTTATTAAAAATAAGTGCCATAAATCGTAGTGTTTGTTGTGCGTAACCTTTAAGGCAAATCAAAAAGTGACCGGTATGTACACAAAGGATGAAAAATTAAGGTTGACCCTGCATTGAAAAAAAGGGTTAAAATCCAGTGCTTGTTCTTGAAAGAGTTAATCTAATAACCAGTTAAACTGCACCGTAATAATGAATACATGAGTGATCACAACATTAAAATAATATAATAAATGAATCAACTTTGGCGTTGGCCATCAAAATAGGGACGGCGTTTTTTTAAGATTGAATGGGGCAGCCGGTCGTGGACTTTTCATATTCATATATTTACTCTCCGATGAAGACGTTTGATGGAAGATGTGTCATTTGTCAAGGAACTAGGTGAGAACAATTCCCTGACCGGGGTCACCGACCCGACTTTATATCCCTGCTTCTCTGCTCACACACACACACACACACAGATGCATTGGGGACTTTTAATAGCATTAAGTCAATAATTGCGTGATTGCGACTCGTACAAACGACCATTGTCTTTCTGCTACCCGTATCTACCCTGCTTTACCATCAATACCGAGCACACATGCACACACTCCAGGAAAAAAATTTCTTTTTTCAACATCAAACCAAAACCACACACACACACACACACACATGAAAATCAGTACCACCACCAGTACAACCAAAAAGTAAATTTGATTACAAGAGCTTGCATAATATGTTCGAGATTAGTAGATATTGAAGGGATTCCGAAATTAGTAACCATGAGGGGATGACTTATCATAAATCGGCGTATTAGTAATGATTATTTAAGATTCATCTTTGTACTGGAATGTACCTACTAAATCCTCAAGGGTTGCGTAGGGTGCAGTTGCATACGCATGTAATTGTGCGTTGCCATGGTGACTTGAGTGCATTGCCTTTGTATCTATGTCACTGGGTATATAGGTTATGTACAGAAAGCCATCTCATGTATATATAATTGCACCCACTAGCTTGGGGGTATTCTGGGATTTGCGTATAAAATAGGGGATGGCACTTCAAATACAAAAAAAAAAAAATAATAACAATAATCACGATGCAGTTTTACAAATGAATTTAATCAAGAAAAGCCGAGTATAATTTGACTTCAGCCTCCCCACGCATACGCCGCTGGTATTAAATGCATAAAACAAGTCGGGGGGGTTTAAATGTATCGATATAAACGTCCGCGCAGTCAAACTAAATGATAACTTATTATAAAAAATGAGTTTCCGTTGTGACAACGTGTCCCGGAAACAGAGGTTCTTTGCGCTTATTATGTGCAAATACAGATTGCAAGGGGCGCCCGGCTTCCGTCGAAATGGCTCCTGCAACCCTGGTTCAAAGTATTTATAACTGTAACAATACGGCCGTAAATTGAAATTCTCGTCGACGCCAGTAATGAAAACGCGACGCTGGAAAGCGCATTTTCCTTCCTCAAATGGCTCAGAAGTTATTCGACGCGAACAACAAAAAGAGAGATAGAGAGAGACAGAAAAAAGAGCAGGAAGGAGTCGTATTAAATTATTTAAAATACAAGTTAAATAAAAGTAAAAAGTAAAATCAAAAGAAGAAGAAACCTAAAAGGGAATGATTGAAAAACCAAGTTCAAATTGACGTGGTAATGAATCAGTTTTGCTCAATACACGGACTGAAGTCAAAAGGAAGTTAATCTATAACTGAACCAATCAGAGTTCGGTTTTGTAATAATTAGTCGGGGCGCAGCCAAGATACTTAATTATACAGGGTGCTGCATTTTGAAACGCCAACGCATAGGTAATGCCATGTTGATTTAAAGGTGCTCGAAAATTGGCTTCTCTAATTATTTTACAGCCAGCAAAATCCCATTTAGGTCTTTTTTTTTCTTTAAAACACTCTTCGAGATGAACCTGTCTGTGAAATTCAGCAAAATCCCATTTAGGTTTTTTTTTTCTTTAAAACACTCTTCGAGATGAACCTGAACCTGAGAATTTTTCATACGCTGAGTTTTAAGATATTTAAAAAAAAACAGTAACGAAATTTAAATTGTACCAAACTATCAGCACAGCCTCGATCAATGATAGTGAAAAACTGAACAGATAATTAATAAATTTTGTTCATTTTTGAAAAAAGATGGATGGAAAAGCTTTATTTTAACATTTACTGATTAAGGCCGTGCTGATAGTTTGGTATAAATTGAATTACGTTATTGATTTTTTTTTAAATATCTTGAAACTGAGCGAATGAAAAAGTCTCAAACTTCACAGACAGATTCATCTTGAAGAGCACTTTAACAAAACCAAATGGAATTTTGCTGTAAAATAATTAGGGAAGTTAATATTCCTTTAAATTAACATAGGATTTCCTATGTTGCGTTTCAAAACGCAGGTAACATTAGATATTAAAAAATATAGATTTTGTTACATAGAATTTTATTTGATACTAGGTGGATTTGACAATTTAATAAAAAATAGGCATCTAGTTACTTACTACAAATGCACAAAAATTGTGTTAAAATATAACGTTAGAAACGTTGGTTAATTCGAGTGGTTCACTGATCAACAATCTCAAATCAACCTGGTAATGGGTGTAATTAGTGTCAGATTGTAATTTACATTTCAAATTTGCACGTGCCGTTTGGCATCGATGGACGTCCGTTATGACGGTGTTCGTGATCACGTTGACGACCCCCCTGAATTCGTTCATGCCATCATCAATTTCTTCCCATAAAAACACGCGGTAATCAATAAAAGCTTGAAAAAAAAAGATACAGCATTTTGAATAAATAACGAATAAATAAATAAAAGAGATAGTGTCTTACGGATTGGATGTAGGTCGTGATTGAGGGCCGGATCTTCAGGAACAGCGAACCTGTAATATTCATGCTGGAGGATTAAAATGAGTAAGCTCGTCTTTTCATCGATATAATATTCCTTTTGAAACACGAAACCACGTAACACTGCCGGGTTGTAGTTTACTGTTATCCAAATGTCTTTGTGCAAAACATGTTCTTCGTTCTGTAAATGCGTGGGGTTTACAAAATAACGAAAGCTCCGTTAGTGTAAAGAACTTACTGCGCCTTCGTCCATTTGTGGGAGCGAACACACGTGCGTATACAGGTTGAATGAGTCGAATTAACTATTTAATAAATGTTTATAAGCATCGCATCACATAACTTGTAACTGGTACGCAAAATGTGTTATTAAGTTTCATGTGATAACTAAGGTATGCGAGTAAGTAAATAACCATCCGGCGACGACGTCGCAGCAGAAGCTCTAATGAAATTCAAAATATAACGAATTTAGAACATTACGGCCTCGAGTGTAATTGAGTGCACTCAAGTGAGTATTACAAAATAGGAACTGACATCCAGAAATTGAAAAGCTTTGACATAAATATGTTTAAAGAAAAGCGTGCTAAAAAGCTCGTGTGCTTTCACGCTCCAACGATAACTGATAATTACGTACGGGTGATCTTCAAGAGACTCGCTGGGGCGAAGCGCCCCCTTTAAAATAAAACTGTCGCACGCCCACAATACTAGTTCTTCCGGAGTTCCCGATTTCAAAACGACAAATAAACTTTATACTTGGACGAACTCACATCCAGTTATTGCTCTTATTTTAAAAGCTCTTTTAATTCCCATGCGAACAAGTTCTACACTTATCTACAATTTATGACTGCTTAATAAATTGAACGCCCGAATTAAAAAATTTATTGCGCGAACTTGAAACTCTGATTGCACTTCCTTTTAACAAAGACAATTACGTCTCTTACACTCCATTTACTTTTTTATTCCAATTACTAACAGTGTTATTGTTGACCTTACAAGAATACATATTGTCTAGTCTAAGCTAACCATACATCCCAATTTTGGCGAGACAGTACCGATTTTTTACAATTTGTCTCACGTCCCACTGAGCTTTAGAAAATAATACACCTTTTGCTGGTAAAATCAAATAAAAGCTTGGATTATAAATGTATGAGTATTTATTTTGAATTTGTCGCCAATTCAAATTTTTGTTCGGTGGTTTACTTTTATTCCATGGATTATATAAGTTTTAGAATTTTGTCGCAAGTTATGTGAAGACAACAAAAAAGCAGCCCAAATCAAGCGCCAGACTCGATCATTAAAGTGTCTGAATAATGTCTTGGTTAGAAAAGCCTAGTACCATTAGTTTATCGTGAAAAAATTAAAAACAAAAATCAGATATTTTGTTTCTTTTGCGATATTTGCAAAACTATTGAAGATATTTCAAATTTCATTTCAGATTATTATTCAGCACGAAAATGCGCAACTTTGCCCTAATTTAACCAACTTCGTATCTCTTAAGATAAGCGAGATCACCGTAGTGGCACTTAGAAAAATGGACAGCCTGTATATGTAGATAAACGAGAATACTTCATTTTTTTTTGTCTTGTGTTCATTTCATTTTCTCTTCTCTTGTTTTCTTTCTTTGTTTTAAAGAATTGATGTTTTGCATTTTATTCACGATTCGCTTGTTTTCTTTTGTCCATTTATTTCCTGACGATTTTTTGACTTGCAAAAGTTTTCGGCCGAGGAATCGTCATTTTTTCACCAATTTTTTTCTCTATTCATTTTCCCATGGAATAAAAGTACACTACCGAGCAAAAATTTGACGAAGACAATTACGTCTCTTACACTGTTTTATGGAGAATTCGAATATGACATCCCAAACTGTCGAACGTTTGTACTCAATAAAAGAACGTTTCGTTTTTCCAAAACACTCTTCGCAAAAAATGAAAAATTGGATTTTTGGCGAAAACGCAATATTGAACCACCATGTGTAATACAACGCTGGAAATGGAGAGAAAAAAAACGTAATCTCAAAATGTTTAAAAATTCAAAATGACGTCCGTAAGAAAAAATTAAGTTGCCAGGTGTTTCTCCGTCATCTAGAAAATTATTGAAAAGGGGATGCCATATTCGAATTCTCCATAAAAAAAAGTGTCTGAAGAATGTCTTGGTTAGAAATGCCTGGTACGATTAGTTTATCGTGATAAAATTAAAAACGAAAATCAGAAATTATGTTTTTTTTCCGATATTTGCAAAACTATTGAAGATATTTCAAATTTCTTTTCAGATTATTATTCAGCGCGAAAATGCGCAACTTAGCCCTAATTTAACCTATTTCGTATCGATAAGCGAGATCCTCATAGTGTCACTCGAAAAATGGACAGCCTGTATATGTAGATAAACGAGAACACTTCGAGTCTTGTTTTTGTTTTTGTCTTGTGTTCATTTCATTTTTTCTTCTTTTGTTTTCTTTTTTTGTTTTCAAGAAATGACGTTTTGCATTTTATTCACGATTCACTTGTTTTATTTTGTCCATTTGTTTCCTGACGATTTTTTGACTTGCAAAGGTTTTCTTTTCAATCGAATTATTGGTTTTCCGCATTTTATTGATTCCACTTTGCAGTTCTCTTTTGTTTCCTATGAGTTTGTGTTTGTTTTTATTTGTAAAAGAAATTTCGTCGATTTTCATTTTTTGTCCCTCTTAGTGTCTTCCGTTTTGTTTAATTCATCTTTTCGTATTTCTCTTCTTTTTAATAGAATTATTGGTTTTACGCATTTTATTGATTCCATTTTGCAGTTTTCTTTTGGTTCCTATGAGTTTGTTTTTATTTGTAAAAAAAAATTTCGTCGATTTTCATTTTTTGTCCCTCTTAGTGTCTTCCGTTTTTTTCAATTCATCTTTTCGTATGTCTCTTCTTTTTAATGGAATTATTGGTTTTTCCGCATTTTGCTGATTCCATTTTGCAGTCCTCTCTCTTTTATTTGTGAAAAAATTTGCGTCTATTTTTATTTTTTTGTCCCTCTTAGTGTCTTCCGTTTTTTTCAATTCATCTTTTCGTATGTCTCTTCTTTTTAATGGAATTATTGGTTTTTCCGCATTTTGCTGATTCCATTTTGCAGTCCTCTCTCTTTTATTTGTGAAAAAATTTGCGTCTATTTGTATTTTTTTGCCCCTCTTAGTGTCTTCCATTTTTTTTTAATTCATCTTTTCGTATCTCTCTTCTTTTTAATGGAATTATTGGTTTTTCCGCATTTTGCTGATTCCATTTTGCAGTCCTCTCTCTTTTATTTGTAAAAAAATTGCGTCTATTTTTATTTTTTGTCCCTCTTAGTGACTTCCGTTTTTTTTTTAAATTCGTTTTATACTATTGTATTTCTCTTTTGTTTATTTTTATCTAATTTATTTTCCACGTTTTGTTCGTTGACGCTTTTTTGCAGTTGTCTGCTGTTTTCTACTAGTTTCCTTCGTCTGAAGATTCACTTGTTTTTGGTACATCTAAGTAGTAGATCTTCTTTTGTTTTTTCTTCTGTTCTTTATGCTTTTATACTATGCATGGTTTGTTTTCCTTAACGAGTTGATTTATTTGACGTTTGTGATCTTTTATTTTTTAATCGTGTTATTGACTTTTTTAATTTGTTTTCATTTTCTACGAATTTTTATTTTTATTCTTGGTCGCATTTAAATAATACTATTTTAGAGAAAGAAATATTTCAGGAAACTTAGAATTATATTTTAGAAAAAATTGGCGTCTTTTGGCTGCATTTTATCAACAGATTGGCAACATTGCCTGCAGAAAATCTGGCAACCCTGGTAATAGCATATTACAACTTAAAGCGCGCCCTGAGGCGGCCAGGGGTTAGTTTTCTCGCATTGCATTAGTGAATACTACTTAAAAGCAAAGTTATTTTATTGGTTGGGTTGGGTTTGGATTGTCCCGCCTCACCTTAATTAAAATCTGGTCACTTTAGTCTTAGTCTTACAATACCAATATTAAAAGCTAATAAACGATTAATTTGAAAATCCTTCACTCTTACATAGTTCTTACCTTCAATGGCACCGATCAGACAGTAATGGCTAGTTTAAAAAAAATTGTTGCAAATCGTTTTTGATTGCAGTGGATCCCTTGAGCAGCCTATGTGCTGCTGTTTCAGCCCTATTTGGGGCTTCTTCAGCAAACGCATAGCTCAAGAGTTCCACTGCAAAAGCGATCGTAGGATGTCGCTGTTTAAAATACTCATCACTATTACATCGCATTGCGATTATCCTTGGTCGAATCGTTTTGGTTTGCAGTGGAACTCTTGAGCTACGCGTCTGTTGAAGAAGCCCCAAATAGGGCTGAAACAGCTGTACAGAGACTGCTCAAGGAATCCACTGCAATCAAAAACGACTTGCAACAAAATTTTTTTAAACTTTCATTAGACTTTGACAGCAAGCCAGGCCGCCTTGCATGGGATGACTTATTATGTAGCAAACTGGCTTCAATTTGCCAATCCTATTGCAATGTTAGGTGAAAAAGCGATCGTAGGATGTCGCTGTTTAAACTATTGTATCGATAATTTTAAAGTTTAACGGCCCGCTGTACAGTCGCGATCAACCTAATCGAGACCGCTGGAAGCCAACTGCGCTCTTATTGACGCTGGTGGTAAGGGTTACAGAACCGTCAATCGGTCTCGATTCGTTTGATCGCGACTGTACCAAGAGGTTTAAACTGATGTTCAGCTGAACCAGGTTCAAATCCTAAGGATCCTAAGGACATATGGTAATTAATACAGTCCCACTGAGCTTTAGAAAATAATACACCTTTTGCTGGTAAAATCAAATAAAAGCTTGGATTATAAATGTATGAGTATTTATTTTGAATTTGCCGCCAATTCAAATTTTTGTTCGGTGGTTTACTTGTATTCCATGGATTATATAAGTTTTAGAATTTTGTCGCGAGTTATGTGAAGACAACAAAAAAGCAGCCCAAATCAAGCGCCAGACTCGATCATTAAAGTGTCTGAATAATGTCTTGGTTGGAAAAGCCTAGTACCATTAGTTTATCGTGAAAAAATTAAAAACAAAAATCAGATATTTTGTTTCTTTTGCGATATTTGCAAAACTATTGAAGATATTTCAAATTTCTTTTCAGATTATTATTCAGCACGAAAATGCGCAACTTTGCCCTAATTTAACCAACTTCGTATCTCTTAAGATAAGCGAGATCACCGTAGTGGCACTTAGAAAAATGGACAGCCTGTATATGTAGATAAACGAGATTACTTCATTTTTTTGTCTTGTGTTCATTTCATTTTCTCTTCTCTTGTTTTCTTTCTTTGTTTTAAAGAATTGATGTTTTGCATTTTATTCACGATTCGCTTGTTTTCTTTTGTCCATTTATTTCCTGACGATTTTTTGACTTGCAAAAATTTTCGGCCGAGGAATCGTCATTTTTTCACCAATTTTTTTCTCTATTCATTTTCCCATGGAATAAAAGTACACTACGGAGCAAAAATTTGACAAAGACAATTACGTCTCTTACACTGTTTTATGGAGAATTCGAATATGACATCCCAAACTGTCGAACGTTTGTACTCAATAAAAGAACGTTTCGTTTTTCCAAAACACTCTTCGCAAAAAATGAAAAATTGGATTTTTGGCGAAAACGCAATATTGAACCACCATGTGTAATACAACGTTGTAAATGGAGAGAAAAAAAACGTAATCTCAAAATGTTTAAAAATCCAAAATGACGTCCATAAGAAAAAATTAAGTTGCCAGGTGTTTCTCCGTCATCTTGAAAATTATTGAAAAGGGGATGCCATATTCGAATTCTCCATAAAAAAAGTGTCTGAAGAATGTCTTGGTTAGAAATGCCTGGTACGATTAGTTTATCGTGATAAAATTAAAAACGAAAATCAGAAATTTTGTTTTTTTTTTCCTATATTTGCAAAACTATTGAAGATATTAGCCCTAATTTAACCTATTTCGTATCGATAAGCGAGATCCTCATAGTGTCACTCGAAAAATGGACAGCCTGTATATGTAGATAAACGAGAACACTTCGAGTCTCGTTTTTGTTTTTGTCTTGCGTTCATTTCATTTTTTCTTCTTTTGTTTTCTTTTTTTGTTTTCAAGAATTGACGTTTTGCATTTTATTCACGATTCACTTGTTTTATTTTGTCCATTTGTTTCCTGACGATTTTTTGACTTGCAAAGGTTTTCTTTTCAATTGAATTATTGGTTTTCCGCATTTTATTGATTCCACTTTGCAGTTTTCTTTTGTTTCCTATGAGTTTGTGTTTGTTTTTATTTGTAAAAGAAATTTCGTCGATTTTCATTTTTTGTCCCTCTTAGTGTCTTCCGTTTTGTTTAATTCATCTTTTCGTATTTCTCTTCTTTTTAATAGAATTATTGGTTTTACGCATTTTATTGATTCCATTTTGCAGTTCTCTTTTGGTTCCTATGAGTTTGTTTTTATTTGTAAAAAAAAATTTCGTCGATTTTCATTTTTTGTCCCTCTTAGTGTCTTCCGTTTTTTTCAATTCATCTTTTCGTATGTCTCTTCTTTTTAATGGAATTATTGGTTTTTCCGCATTTTGCTGATTCCATTTTGCAGTCCTCTCTCTTTTATTTGTGAAAAAATTTGCGTCTATTTTTATTTTTTTGTCCCTCTTAGTGTCTTCCGTTTTTTTCAATTCATCTTTTCGTATGTCTCTTCTTTTTAATGGAATTATTGGTTTTTCCGCATTTTGCTGATTCCATTTTGCAGTCCTCTCTCTTTTATTTGTGAAAAAATTTGCGTCTATTTTTATTTTTTTGTCCCTCTTAGTGTCTTCCGTTTTTTTTTAATTCATCTTTTCGTATCTCTCTTCTTTTTAATGGAATTATTGGTTTTTCCGCATTTTGCTGATTCCATTTTGCAGTTCTCTCTCTTTTATTTGTGAAAAAATTTGCGTCTATTTGTATTTTTTTGTCCCTCTTAGTGTCTTCCATTTTTTTTTAATTCATCTTTTCGTATCTCTCTTCTTTTTAATGGAATTATTGGTTTTTCCGCATTTTGCTGATTCCATTTTGCAGTCCTCTCTCTTTTATTTGTAAAAAAAATTGCGTCTATTTTTATTTTTGGTCCCTCTTAGTGACTTCCGTTTTTTTTTTAATTCGTTTTATACTATTGTATTTCTCTTTTGTTTATTTTTATCTAATTTATTTTCCACGTTTTGTTCGTTGACGCTTTTTTGCAGTTGTCTGCTGTTTTCTACTAGTTTCCTTCGTCTGAAGATTCACTTGTTTTTGGTACATCTAAGTAGTAGATCTTCTTTTGTTTTTTCTTCTGTTCTTTATGCTTTTATACTATGCATGGTTTGTTTTCCTTAACGAGTTGATTTATTTGACGTTTGTGATCTTTTATTTTGCGCACTGTATTTCGTCGTTCATTTCTTGTTTTTTGTTTTTTTTTCTTAATCGTGTTATTGACTTTTTTAATTTGTTTTCATTTTCTACGAATTTTTATTTTTATTCTTGGTCGCATTTAAATAATACTATTTTAGAGAAAGAAATATTTCAGGAAACTTAGAATTATATTTTAGAAAAAATTGGCGTCTTTTGGCTGCATTTTATCAACAGATTGGCAACATTGCCTGCAGAAAATCTGGCAACCCTGGTAATAGCATATTACAACTTAAAGCGCGCCCTGAGGCGGCCAGGGGTTAGTTTTCTCGCATTGCATTAGTGAATACTACTTAAAAGCAAAGTTATTTTATTGGTTGGGTTGGGTTTGGATTGTCCCGCCTCACCTTAATTAAAATCTGGTCACTTTAGTCTTAGTCTTACAATACCAATATTAAAAGCTAATAAACGATTAATTTGAAAATCCTTCACTCTTACATAGTTCTTACCTTCAATGGCACCGATCAGACAGTAATGGCTAGTTTAAAAAAAATTGTTGCAAATCGTTTTTGATTGCAGTGGATCCCTTGAGCAGCCTATGTGCTGCTGTTTCAGCCCTATTTGGGGCTTCTTCAGCAAACGCATAGCTCAAGAGTTCCACTGCAAAAGCGATCGTAGGATGTCGCTGTTTAAAATACTCATCACTATTACATCGCATTGCGATTATCCTTGGTCGAATCGTTTTGGTTTGCAGTGGAACTCTTGAGCTACGCGTCTGTTGAAGAAGCCCCAAATAGGGCTGAAACAGCTGTACAGAGACTGCTCAAGGAATCCACTGCAATCAAAAACGACTTGCAACAAAATTTTTTTAAACTTTCATTAGACTTTGACAGCAAGCCAGGCCGCCTTGCATGGGATGACTTATTATGTAGCAAACTGGCTTCAATTTGCCAATCCTATTGCAATGTTAGGTCAAAAAGCGATCGTAGGATCGCTGTTTAAACTACTGTATCGCTAATTTTAAAGTTTAACGGCCCGCTGTACAGTCGCGATCAACCTAATCGAGACCGCTGCAAGCTAACCGCGCTCTGATTGACGCTGGTGGTAAGGGTTACAGAACCGTCAATCGGTCTCGATTCGTTTGATCGCGACTGTACCAAGAGGTTTAAACTGACGTTCAGCTGAACCAGGTTCAAATCCTAAGGATCCTAAGGATATAAGGTAATTAATACAGTCACAAACAAAAGTTGATGCGATTTTGTTCACTTTGAACCTGGTTCACTTGATCATCGCGTCGGTTTAAACCCCCTTGACACAACTGGCCCTAAAAGTATTTTGTGCAAAAAAAAGGAAACATGTAGATTCAAACTGGAAGGTGAATGAAAAAGTGTATTTAGAAGTATTGAAAGAATATATTTGTTTATTGTAAATATTTAATTATAAAGAAAGAGAAGTTGTTAGAGATTCAGCCTCGTTTACACGGTGAGAGTTCGTGATAGATATTCTCGTGAGATTAACTACTGCTCTCATGTTAGCAGCTCTCAAATAAACATCGTGCAGACGAGTGGTTTTAGACGAATCACACTATCACGAGAGCTACTTTCAACTATCTAGTCAGACAGTTTTGTATTTGTATTTATTTCTTACCACGTCAGGTACAATAGTGCATGTGGATACTCAAGTTGCCAGAGACCAGAAACAACAATTAAATATTGTAAATAGCAATAGAACACACTACTACACACGGGTATTAAAGTTGTCAAAGACAAGTAGCAACAATTAAATATAAATAACAATAGAACATAAAAAAAGAGTAACAGAGATTTAAACCCGTAGTCAAGTGTCAGCATGGAAGCGTTGTTTCATGAAAGCGATGTTCAAGTAATTTACAAGATGATAGTTGTTTGTAGTCATGACAGCAATAGTTATTTTCACGACAGTAACTCTCATCGTGGAAACGAAACTTTCGATTCAAAAAGGGATGCGGAGTGATAACTTATTTCGTATTTCTGAATTCGGTGCTTGCTTTCATGAGAGCAACTATCACAGAATCTCACCGTGTAAATGAGGCTTTAGGGTGTTGATGGTAGGAGTTTGTACGAAATAGTTTAAGATAATATTGCAAAGTGTTTACTAATGATATTATGCAAATGTTATATAGAAGCAATCAGCTACCCCTTTGTCCAAACAATATTATGCAAGCTGGAGACATAACGCGGAATGTCATCTAATGAGTTAATTTATGGAATGTTATTCTGATCGAGGAGGATAAACAAGGCAATTGTATTTAATGTACTGTGTCAATATTTATGTATTTTCCAATGGCGTGAGCAAGGTTGGATCAAAGTGTTCGAGTTAGTGGGGTCGTAATGTGTCATCGAAGCTCTTTGACAACCAAATTGCGCCGCGTAATGCTTAAAACAAACAGAACGATTCGCCCAAAATTACCCCTTAGGGGATTAGCATAACAATTTTAAATGTAATTTTAAGAATAACGCGATATCCCTAGGTAGCGATTTCTCTTTCTGTTCGTGACGGGGCGGTTCAGGGTTTATTTACTGGCTCCTGTTCCCAATTGATGCAATATATCAAATTGTCTTGGTAACCCGACTGGACATCAATAATTCAACGGCGCTATCGGAGACCCAACAGTGACCGGATGGCCATCGAAACGTGAGTTCTTTTCTTCTCTGGGGATGTTACACCTTTCAACAGTACGGTCGAGGACGTGACGATCAGTTCACGTGTCGCGTTGGGGTGGGGGTAGGGGGAGGTATTAGGAGTATTATGGTGCTAGGATAATCAAACATATTCTCAAATCTCATTAGAGGGCCGTCAAAACAACCCTATTAGCGTGATGGCATCGTGACTTGCACGTTATCTCTACATTATCTTCCCCCAACGTTCAAAAATCTGTTTCTCTTTTACTACTTACTGGATGACTTACTACTTAGTCAAGTTAAAACCATATTACTGTGTAATTATGTTACGCATATTGATTGATGGCCCTTGAAATTTTAGACTTGCCATAAACTGCGAGCGCGTTAATAAATTGATGACTCAATCAATAAGGGCGACCTGAAGTTGGTGGTGATCTGGAAGAATTGAAAACTTGAGTCTCAATATGCTAGTTACTAAGTGACGGTTAATCGAATTGCGTGAATATTCATCAAAACGACTTTTGAACGGCGTTTCTTGCATTGTTGCACGCGGAATTTGACAATGACGGAGTGCGATGCGGGCGTTCGCCCTTCGTCACCCCCGTTTTAATAGATCAGCAACAATGCGTGGCCCTACGTATTCAAATGACTCCTAATTTCATCGATACCGCTGTGCGTTTGACATAGCGTGGCTGTTACTAATTTATCAGGTGTTAAGTTCAAGCGCAGATATTTAATTGCGGAGTTTCCGGTTGAGACTGATCTCACTTCCACAATGAGTGAGCATTATTCGACACAATAGCACTTGTCGATAATGCTGTGCGATCTTTGTGTCCAACGGCGAAAAGAAGGGTCGCCACATGGTGTATTAATCTAATGGAACACAAGCCCTCCGTGTTTGAAATTAATTAAAAGTTGAGGAGATGCGAACGCTCAAACCCCTGGAAATCCGCTCCTTATAAGTCTCTAATTATTACTTTAGGTACATGACCATTCAATTTTAAAACACAAATAAAAAACAAATATAATGAACTAAACCCGAACTATATTAATCCCTGCCCTGTTCTATATATACTTTGTTGGAATTTTGCAACTTTATACCGCCTGATACGAACAGCAAGCAGTATCACATAACTATTCAATCTTAAAACGCTGTACAGAATAAGAAACAAATAACTCATATTATATAAACAATATTTAATCCGAACCTGTTCTGGTTTGTCGGAATTTTGCTACTTTAGACCAACTGATACGAACGGTACATGACCGACCATTCAATCTCTTAGAACACTATATGATAAACAAAAAAAAAACAAATGAAATAAACTCATATTTATATAAACCATATTAAATTCGACCCTGTTCTTGTTTATCAGAATTTTGCAACGTTACACCACTGATAGAACGGTAAGTACCACATGACCATTCATTCTCTTAATACACTGTATATGATAAAACAAAACAAATGTAATTAACTCATATTATACAAACCATATTAAATTCGACCTTGTTCTTGTTTGCTGAAATTTTGCAACTTCACACCACTTATGGGAATGGCAAGTATCACATGATCATAAAATCTCTAAACACGCTGTATATGATAAAAAAAACAAATGTAATAAACTTATATTATATAAACTATGTATATTAAATCCGATCGTGTTTTAGTTTGTTGGAATTTTGCAACTTCACACCACTGATAGGAATAGGAATGGTAAGTACGTGTACCACATGACCGTTCAATCTCTTAAAACGCTGTATATGATAAAAAAAGAAACAAATGTAATAAACTCATATTATATAAACTATGTATATTAAATCCGATCGTGTTTTAGTTTGTTGGAATTTTGCAACTTTGTACCACGGATAGTAATGGCAAGTACCACATGACCATTCAGTCTCTTAATATACTGTACATGATAAATAAAATAAATGTAATAACCTTATATTATATGAATAAACTACCTTTATATTATATGTATAAATTAATTCCGACCCTGTTTTAGTTTATTGGAATTTTGCAACTTTACACCGCTTGTTACGAACGAGGCAATCTAATATTATACGATTTAAATTAAAAAAAAATATGTATATTGTATATAATTGAATCCTAGTTGAAACCATATTCAAATGACATTGTGTTTTAATCTTTTTGATTCTGTCGAAATTGATTAGGTAAGCAAATTGAATTTGGCGACCCGGCGACGCGCATTTGCGTACGGCGTGTCCCTATAATGACCTTCCTGTTGCTAATTATGAAACGGCCATTGTCTGTTAATACGCAAGGGATTACTAATTGTTTGTATATTGTCAATTTGCATTTGATGAATTTTACGATCTGCGTGCAGATTGAATACGTGACGTTATTAAAAATTGCGTTAATCGCGTAAAACTGATTGAATGTACACGTCGAAATTCGCACCAGGACGCAATCGATTTCAAACACACAAGGGATTGTTACACACCGAGTGTTTCTCACTTGTCTTTCATCTAACTTCAAATTTATTATTATTTTTGTACGCGTCTCGACTTTAAATTAAATTGTTTGCGTTTTATTTTGAGATACCTACGTGAGAATTATGCAGTTTGTTCATCTAAAGTCGAGACAGGATCGTAAATGTTATAGACGCCGAGCCCATTTTTTTTCTATCGTTCCTAGTGATATTGGATTTTTTTTGCCACCTTATTGTTCGTTGTATTTATAAAATTGATACACATATGACTTTTACGAGGATAGGTTCGACTTTGCGTCAGAGTAAATCGGGTTGGTTACGGCTTATGTCAACCAAGGTTTTGATTATTCGAACTCCTTCCTTAGCGGTTTTGGGGCGAACCCATGTGGTGGCTTTATTAATTTGAACGCGTGCTCCTTAAGCCCATTATCGCTTACGATTTCTCGAGCATGGCATGTTGACGTTTTAAAGAGGTACTTAGCCCCATATGGATGCCTTTGTCCGGAATGGACAGGTTATAATTTTATAATTTTCGTGTTGCTTTCGGCAAGGGCTCTTGCAACTCTACGGCTACGATTGGGTGTTAACTGGTGCCCTGGTTAACAAGAAGCTTTCGTTTCACATACCAGCCTGTTCATCGTAGATATTTTTTTGGACAGTTATGTTCTGAGTTCGATGCTCTTTGGTTCAAATTATTATTATCGCGATTTTTTCCCTTAGGTTTTTTCGAGATACCGTCCTTCTACGAGACCTTTTCTTTTACGAGATACCGCGGCCATTGCTATGCGGTTCCTTTAGTATCGTTTTGACATACACTTTTGTGTAAGAAAGTTGTTACCGTTTTGGTTGCCATAGCTCAGTATAGTCGGAGGCTGAGGTGAATTCGGAGGGATAATTCTTTAAACACTTTTAAAGAAAAGTTGCGTAATGCATGAAAGAAAAAAGAAACATAACGTAACCATACAAAAGTTATTGAGCGCAAGTAATCTCTTTAAACCGTAATTACTAAAATAATCCGGCAAAATGAACTCAATGCCTACATTTAAGGTTAAATTACGCAAATTTCTTCTGACTTTAACGATAACCGAAAAATCAGAAGTGCACGCAGAAATTTTACTGTTCCAATGTTCAAGACTTCAAATGATAAACGCAAAACTCTTTCAAACGAGACAACGCAAAATCTTCACAGCTCCATTCCTTCAAACGAGATAACACAAAGTCTGGCAAAAATCATTATACAGATTAGCATAAATGTCAGACTGCTTCGTCCGAATCATTCAAGGTTAAGAAAAAAAGGCAGCTGCACCCAGCAGTAGGAAAACTTGCGGTAGCAGAAGAATGTCCGGTAGCGAAAACTTGCAATTGCAGAAAAATGTCCGGTAGCGAAAACTTGCAATTGCAGAAAAATGTCCGGTAGCGAAAACTTGCAATTGCAGAAAAATGTCCGGTAGCGAAAACTTGCAATTGCAGAAAAACGTCCGGTAGTGGAAAATGTCCGGTAGCGGGAAAACGTCCGCTAGTAGAAAAACGACCGGGAGCGGGAAAACGTCCGGTAGCGAGAAACTCTATTTTCCGAATCATCTAAATTACAGGGTACAAGGCAGGTACTTACAGTGTTTTACTAGTTTTTCTGAAGAAGAGTGTAGCCGAACACGTGCTCGAGTGTAAATGCTTGCGGCAGGGAAATAATCTTGTTGGGAACGTCGCAGTACAAAGTACGATGAACGACGGTCCAACGGCAGGTTTTACAAAGCCCCCGGATCCAACAAAAATGTACAAATTGCACTCGCAAACAATGCGTCTACATAACGGCGGCACCGTAATGATAATGTCGTGAGATGAACTCGCAAGAGGAAGGAATACGTCACAAAACACTACGTCATTTCCGTTGGCGCCAACAGAAGGAATCGAAAAATATATTGATTTGTTCATGGCCAACTTTATAAGTAAGCTTGATGCCTATATGGCTGTTCCAATTTTCGAATTTCAATGCAAACTTTTGTTCTTCTGACGTTTGAAGCTTGGTACATCACATCGCGCCATCTATTATTGATTGTTATATCATTAGATGTGTCGTAAAACTTATTTCGTCAGTTTGTTTTTATTTATTTGTAGGATGTGCGTGCCCTGGTTTATCAGAATTTGATTATAAATGAAGACATAAGGAAATAAAGACCGAAAAAATCGATTTTGGCATAAACATAGAAAATTAAGAGTTAAAGCATTAGTGGTGGCGAACGTTCGTTGTTACGCCGTGATGAAAAAAAACGGTTTATTTCTGTTTCTACATACTAAACAAGTATGTCGTATTATCCAATAATAAGTTTGCTTTTATCTAATGACAAGTCTTAAAACGACCAAAAAAAAAAAACGACTCACTCACCACTTAAATGACAAGTGTCATGACAAGTGTGACAAGCATACGTCGACATAACGAGGGCACCACAAGATGTACCTTCCAAGGCCTGCCTTACAGAAACAGCTTTTTTGCAAAGTGGAACGGCCATAGATGCGTCAAGCTTATTGATAAAGTTGGTCATAATTTCTTTGACCACTGGCGACATCTAAAGATTAATTTCGGAAAATTAGAGTAGAATGACGACAGAGTATGACTGAAGAAAGGTTCGTCACTCAGATAACAACGTCCGCATTTAAATTGAGTCGGGAGAAATAAGAATTTTAACGAAGAATTCACAAAACAAAATGAAAGAATGTTAAGAAACTGTCAGTGAAAAATATGAACGTTACATCGTCTCTGACGAGAAATTTTACATTAGCCTTTTGAATAGATAAAACAGCGACATCCTACGATTTTACGTTTTATGACCTGCAATCAAAAACGATTTGCAACAAAATTTTGTTTTTGAGTTTTGCTTCCCAGATTTTGTACCGACTATTTCGACTTTTTTACGAAAACGATTTATCGTACCCGCACGTTCGACCAGCAGCTTTCGAAGATGGACTGGAACCACGTTTCTCCCCATTTAGTGTTTCTCAGGTCTAGTCAAATTACGGCTATGGCTTTAGGCCTAATCGAACTTTACGCGTTTTGGCGATAAACGCACTTTCATTGCATGCAAGTTTTCGTGACGTAATAATTGTAAAACCAACGACAGATCCGTTCGAAGTTGCTATGGCTTGAAACTACTTTCATGTAACTGGTATCGAATGTCCATTAAATTTATGGTTTGGTATTTTAAGGTGTACGTACGTTAAGACGCGTAAACACGCATATTTTAAGATGCGTACACATCCTTTTGGTGCACTCGTTGATTTTATATTACACTCATGTTGTTGACAATAAATTGTTGCATAAATTGAGGTCAAGATTAAGTATAATTCGCGTTTAATGAGCCCTCACGCCCGTCACGACTGAATGGCAGACTGTGCTAAAGTTCGTTTCCCCAGTACGACTCGGACAGGTAGTAACTGCCGCTATAGAAGATATCTAAAGAGAGGAATGATCCCACTGATGGGGCGTTGTACGGTTAGATTATGTGAAGAAGTAAGAATTCAAGAGTTGTGCTGTTCCCCTATACAAGATAGAGAGAGGATGTTGTACGGTTGGGAACAGGAATCAAGCGGGATTGAATTATGTACATAGAATATTGGTATACTTAAGAAGTGGTGTGTCTTGTAAATAAATTGAAGGGGTCGAAATTAAATCCCGGGTGATACAAAATGTGTATTAAGCCATTGTAACAAAGAGATGCGTGTTCGCATTTTATGATGATTGAAGTTCGAACTGTGTCAAGTCGCTTAGCATGCGAACCGGCTTTATGGTTGTGCTTTACTATCAAGCCGTAAAATATCTGAAATGTATTTAAATGAAACTTTTTAATTTCCCCATAAAATCAGATAGTTTTATGCTACTTTTGATTTAACGACGGCGAAGATATGCGCTTACGCGCGACGCCCATCCTTATCAAGGCAAATCTGATGGAATGGAACCTGTTAAACCGGGGTGTCGTCGGATCGGTCGTTTCTTCGGGCGTTTCGCAGGAGTACCGGTGGTACTCCTCACTGTTAACAACCCTATAAACAGGGGTATCCGGCTATAATGCAGGAGCGTAATATCAATATGTGCAAATAAAGAAGGCGAAGGAGCAAAACCGAAGCTGTTAGATTGAAATATCCGACCGCCTTGCGGTCTCATAAATATTTTTACTGTCCAGTTGTCGGGTTACATGTGATTGGAATATTAAAAAGGGACAACGCGTGTGATAGATACAATGGAAACAATTGAGTTTCAGGCTTCACCTCGTGCAAACGTATTCCATTATCTGCCTTGAATTAGTGTTTGTATAGCACAAAACACATGTAGTGTTGTTTTACGTTCAATAGACACATCTACATGGGCGTCGATGGAATATTAATCGCGCGGACAAGACGGGGGGGTGTTCGGAATTTGCGGGTCGGGGTTACAATGCGGAACGGACCGGAGAGTCAATACTCGGACAAACTGATTTATTATTAGTGTGTGACGAGGAACAAGGATTGGGCGTCTACCAAAGACACCACACGCCATCTTGAGTGACATTTCATTTAACTCCTACGCTGGTTGTCACTCAGAACGTTTCTGGCGCGAAAGCGACCGGCAGAGTGGAGTCATCCATGTGTGATGCTGCTAAATTACCTCCGGAGATTACCGTTATTGATTAGAAAAGTAGCCCTTTTCGAGATGAGACCCAGTGATTAATTGAATTTTCGTGTAACTGGAGTAATGTGTCCTACGATTTGATTAATTCAAGAACAGATTCAATTCGAACTACATTTGGGGATTGCTTCATTCATATTTACTGGCATGAATGATTGAGCGACTGTCTTGATTGTTTCGGAATTCGAATTAATCATCGCGATCCGTAAAATGTGTTCAAACCACTTTAATACACATAACTTGCACCAGTCATTCAAGACATTAAGATGCCCGATTCACATGTTAATTTCGAACGAACGACTTCGTGAAACAACCCTTCTGCACGAAATCGAACGTGAAAAAAATAAATTGGGGACTCAGGAGTAATGACAATTTGCATGGACGATAACCAGAAATGAAAACATATCACCGCTCATCAAATGTTATTTGTTAGGGCCCACATGTCTGCGAATGAATACAGTAATCTGGGCTCATGTGACATTGTATAAATGTATATGCATGCATGCGAGGAAATTGTACGTATCATTAGGTCTGCCCTAATCAAATAGGTCCATCATCAAATACATGCCAATCATGAACGGCAATTCACCAGGCCTAGGTATATACCCCATCGCTCGAAAAATTCCCTAATATTTCACGCTGCACAAATTGCTCCAAATTATTCACTGCGTTTCATTTGCAGTTTTTTCCACCAATTATTTTGATGAGATATTTTACCGCCGGTCCACATTGTTTCCACGATACACGTTTACAACCCGTCCCCATAAACTCTACGCTCGACATTTTATGTACAAAAAAAAATCCCATCGTTAATTTCAACGTACTGCAATTTTGTTTCAAATGGAAACGTTCTTTTTGTATTATTTGCTTTTTCGAAACAACCACGGGAAATTTATCATTTTAACGCTACCAAATTATCCTCATTTCATCCAGTAGGTATATTTATTAACCCTAATTAAATTGCTCTTTTAATATCGAACCGAGATCTCACTAGATCAGTTTGAAATTGCATAGTTTTAAAAACCGAACAAGGAGTTTTTCTCAATACACGGACTGAGGTTGAAAAGAAATCAATTTAGAACAGAACCAATAAGAAGCCAACCCGGACATATGTCCAGGGCGGCATTTTAGCTGTGAATGTGCATAACATTCAATGTTGTTAAGTATCTAGATGCAAGTATCTAAATACTTTTTGAGTATCTAGTTACATATCTCAGATACTACTAAAAAATGTAACTGTATCTGCGTCTAGATACAATTACAGTGTATCTATTCATTTGAGATACTAAGATACATTTTGAACTTCCATAAAAACAGCAGACCTTGGCGGAAATGCAACCTCCGATTTTACAGTCTCTTTCTTTTGATTTTCCCCTCTTGTTAATTATGTTTTCCAGTTTGTCAAATGACTGTTCTATTTAAAATGCGATTTGATAGTTCAGAAACTTGAAAATTATTTTCAAAATTGGGAAAGATAATTGACAAAAGGAGAAAATCAAAAGGAAAAGACTGTGTTGTTGATTTTATCAACTTTTCTTGATTATGGGAACGCTCTCTTAACTACAACAAGGTTGCAACGTAGGATCCTAGATTCATTTGACATTTAACTTGTCTGATGCTACGGAAGTAGAGTCATTTCTGTTGATAACTTTATATTTTACGTTGACTTGACTGGGTTTCATACAAAACCAGGTAATTACTTAACAGTTTATTGATCAACTTAATTACAAAGATAAATTTTCTAATTAAAAAGACATACTGCTGCAAAGAAATGTGAAAATTATCACAGATTTTAGTGTGTACATTACTCACACATTCATACGAAAACTTCGTACGTACGATTTGGATCGCAAATAATACCGTACCTCCACTAGGTGGATAGGTTATTGAATTTTACACCTGCAAGTATCTTGATAAACTGCTATAAATCTAGATATTTTCCGGAAAAAATATCTGTATCTGCATCTAGATACATATTTGTGAAAGTATCTGCATCTGTATCTAGAAACTAGTAGAAATGTATCTTTAACAACACAGCAAACATTAACAAGTTAAATATCTAATTAATGGAAATATAGTCGAAAAAAAAACTCTAGCATGCTTTGGAATGACAACGATTAACAAAGCACATACACTCTTATTTACAACTGTCACTTTGCGCAGAAAATAACCTCAATTTTATACTATGAAAAATACAATATTACCAATTAATGTACACCATGATGACTCAAGTCTAACACGAAAGTTAGTAACTAGCAAAAGCTTGTTTAGTTCCGTAAAGAACAGATTGCCGAATAGAATATTTAACGTGAAAACTGAAGATGAATAATTTGAGGGTTACGTTCAACAAATGTCAGTGAGAAAGTGGACAATCAAGTTAAGACGCCCGTTAATTTTCCATGGACTGCTGCGAGTTTTTACTTTACTTGTCGATTTCTTTCTTTTACTTTTTATTTAAAATTACAAATAAGGGGCGGCAAATTGTTTTTTTTTTGTCCGGGGCGACGTGAACGCTAGAGCGGATGGTGGAAGAGCTCAATTGAAATTCGTTTAATCTGTATTATCTATAGCCAAAACTAGCTACATATATGTATATTTGCAAAATTGTGTTTAATTAATGAAGTATTTGACTTTATGAATATATAATATTCCATTATGTTATTGATGGTTGAATGTAATGCGAGTATTTGAGTAAACAAGGAATGAATAATGTAACATGCAATTTAAATGTGGTATTTATCAATAATGATGTACTTTCCCTTCGAGTTAATATAAAAGTGGAACGCCCTAATTTAATCTATTTTATTCATAACATGATGCGGGATAAAAGTTTGAATGCGCGGAGACGAAAATGAAGACAGCGCCCCGTAATCCCTTTAATATTTCACTCCACATCCGACGGCCGAAGAAGAATACAAGAGAAGATTGATAACTGCCTGAATTCTATCAAAAACATTAACAACCGGCGTACTCCGGTCAGGATTGCATATACTGGATAGATACAGTCGACACAATTTGCTACGTGTGCGTCGAGATGACAGAGCAATCAATCATCTCTGTCCGGTTTAACCCCACCTTACCACCCCTTATATACATTTACTATATTGGCAAATTTTAATTTCCCTAAATTCCATCCAAAAACGAATCAATTAATTAGGACCACATTTCAGGTTGAAATTGTCCCAGTCTATTCGCCAAGAATAGATTGTATTATTAGCCAAAGGGAGGTAAGCTTGTATAAACGCAAGACAAGTTAAGGGGATTACAGGGAAATAATTGCGGTATAATTTCTCACATAATTGATCTAAACCACTCAATTAAATTAACAAATTTCATTTGCGCAAAGCCCAACGTCTTCATTTAAATTCCTACGAGCTTCGCAATCGCAATCGCAATCGCAATCGCAATCGTAAAAATTTGTGCGTGGAGCAATTAATTTTTTTGTGCGCCAGTAAATTGATACGTTTGTGGCTCGCTTTAGTAATTATTTACGTTTCGGATTTGTTGGCCGCCGCCGCCGTCGTGGCCACCTGTTTGGTTGTAGTTTTTACCCCCTTGTTCTTTTTGTTGCGTGTCACAAAGAAAAATAAGCACACATACGAAGCATACAATATTACCCGGTTCCAATAATACGACTTATGTAATAATAAATCGACTACAACTACATCTGGTTGTAAACATGACGAAGCTGCATACATGGCCTTATTTTTCCAACTCACTACACACCGGATTTTCTTCATCATTCCTTCTCATTTTTGTTTCTTGTTTTATAATAACCAAAGAGCGGCCAAGGTTAGGTTTTCCGTACGAGATATTTTGTCACATCTCAATTGTCAATATTTCTTGTTATAATATCATCTGTTACCTGACTGAAGTAAAGCTCATCGATATTTGGTTCACTATTGGTATGAATTTACAACTTCCTGCAACGATAAAACACATGCAATTAGCACACTCTAATTAATTGTCATCTGGCATGGATAACATAGGATCGCCGCAGAGTTTGTTTTTTTTTTATATATAAGAATTAAAATGATTGTGTTTCATACTTGGAATTAATTTAGATCGCTAATTTATTCTGTGTCACGATTGCATCGGAGTCGTACTCAAAAAAAATTAGGCCCTGAAATAAACAAGAACAAGAGCTAACTTTAAATTTTAATAAATATGATGACTTTGCATGCGTCTACTTTTAATGAGATGTAAATTTTTGTTAAAAAAATAGAACAAAAATTGAATCCTGAAAAAAATAAAAATAAAATAAAATAGAGATATCGTGTTTCAGGTAATTCAGCACTTAACGGATATCAGAAAATTATAATCTAGCCGACAAAACGAGTATAATTGCGGCGGCGATCAAAAAAATGTGGGAAACGCACAAGTGCCGATGTACACGTCGATAATATAAACTGTTTTGTATCATTATAAGCACATCATAAACTTGCCGATCACCGATTTGCTGATATCAAACAATTTCAGTGTGACGGATTGGTTTCAACGTAGAATTTCCCATTGGAATTGCATTCCATTTGCGGGGTGGCCGGTGAATTTATCAAATAGGGGCTCATTGATCGCTGCGTTTAGAACCGATTTATCTTTTTCACTATTCTGTTATGCGACGGTTATTTGTGAATGTCAACGGTGGTTTGGTACAGGTGCCATTTATTCATTATTTGATTTTATCGCCTTTTATTTACTCATCCCTTTGACTTTTCTAACTCACATTCAATTTATACCATTTCAATTAAAAACAAATCATTCGATTACTTTTAATAATAATACAGTAAGACCTCTTTAATCCGAACCAATAAATGCACTGGTTGATTCAGATTTTCGAAATTATCGAACAAAATCCTCACATTAAAAAAAAAAACTTAATGGGCATGATGGAGGAAGTCTCTTTCTCTTGATTCACGTACGTACCACTAGGGCAGAGGGGTTGAAGGGTAATATGAGCCTATTCGTGGTCATTTTTACGTTGTTATTGCAACTTATCAACATTAAGAAGGAAGTTCTTGTGAGAATCACCATCTCAGTTCTATAGTGGTACTGAAAATTCGACGATTGCTTATACAAGCGTTCTATAAAGTAATTATTCCGTAACTGAAACATTTTGCCATCTCATAAACTTCATATTCGTAAGAGAAAGTGGAAGAAAGAAAGTAGTCAAAACATTTCTTTATGATACCCATGCTTAACATGGATTTATTCTTGTTGTTTCAACCTCATAGGTCTTTATATGCGAATATTTTATCTCTCGAGGATTAGACTCTGAAAAAATTAGTTATATCTCCTTGATTTTGTCTTGTATCACTTCTTTGTGGAAAGGCAGAAGGGTTGTAGTCTGTACAAGATCGTTTTTACTTTGTTATCGATACTGATGGAATTTTAGTTTGTGATTCTTTCATTCAAGCAAAGCTCTTACCAATTATCCTATGAATTTCAACATTTAAGTCTATTTAGGAAGGTGTTGTAATTCCCATCAAAAAAAAAAAATAAATAAGGATCACATTTAATAATACAAAGTGAATTGTTTTCTGAAACTTAATTATACAGTTAGAATTATTTAGAATATTTTCCCCCTTAATTATCGTCGAAAAAAAAGCATTCTGTAATAACTTTAATTGCCGCCCTCAAATCGTGCACATTTTTACGAAACTTGTTGCTTGGGAAGTGCCGGAAGGGTATTATAATTCAATTTAAAGGTATAATTGTGGGCTTGCATGCGTGCGTATGAGAGCAAGATATCTGGAAACATGTGGTTAGACACAGCATGTATCTATCCCGGTGTAAATATCCCTGCTATTAGGGTTACCTATTATAGAAATTACACTGAGAATATAACTCAATCGATTGAATTTCCCACATTTACATATATGTATTTTTTGTTTTGTTTATAACGAATAATCAGATTTGGTAGATATACCTCGTTAAAAACAAATTATTTATTAATCGTGCTAGTGTGTGAGCGTGTATAACGTAACACAAACCTATTACGTATTAGGTACGCTTTTTTAAAATGACACTTTCACTCTTGTCTTGTGCTTGGAGCGGGGGGATTAGGAATCGCAAGGCAAGCGAGAGTGACCAGTCTGTTTCCAAGATGCCTTATGGTGTATAATCCTATACAATTAATAACAGAACAGATAATGGCGTTTTCTGGTAAAGCAGTTGTTCGCGTTGTGTTCGCTATTTGCATCGTCCTCATCTTCCTGGGGGATTACACGGGCCTCGTCGATAAACTTCTTGGAAACAGTGTACCCGAAACCAACACCTCTAATCGACCTAAACGCACTAATTTTGGATATGGGGATACCAAACCGGAAATTGATTTGGATGCTGATATTGAAGACGACACCGTTAAAAATTTCGGTTAGTATTTTAATTATTCTTAAATCAACATAGATACATTTGGATAATATTGCACAATATTCCAATCATCAGGTATTTCCATCAATAGTTATATTTTTTTTGAGATGATTTATATTTATTATCATCTTTAATATAGTAGTATTGGTTTATCCAATTTTTGCAGCAGACGATTTATATTTGAGAATTTAAAAATAATTTATTTTCCCCCTATTATAAAATGTTAATGGGTTGGTTACCTTGTACTTACAGCATCTTGCTCCCCACATTATTAAATTCGTTCTTTTACATAATGCCTTATTCATATACAGTGCTTTTTTTAACTGTGGTCATAGGGATTTACGTGCCTCGTGTTAACTTATGTTCTGCTCAAAATTTTAAGATAATTTCAGTTTCTAATAATCAATAACATAATTTATTACAAATTACACATTGCACACATAAGAGATACATCATTAAATTAAAAATTTTAATATTAAAAGTGAACATTTTTAATGAATTGAGTAGGTAAACGTCAAAGAGGAATTGGTCGATGTCGTCTAAATGTCTGTTTAAAGAATTAACTTTTGATTTTGACCTACTCGATTCGTACTTGGTCGTTAATAATTTCAACTGTACATATTAAAATAATTAAATGATGCCCCTCTTATTCTGGTAATGATTATTTTGTAATAAATTATGTAATTGATTATTAGAAAAAAAATTTGAGCAGAACATGAGGCAAAATTTTTAACACGTAAATTCCTATGGCCACAGTACTGTACTGTATATTTTTTTGGTTGTTTCTAATTTGCGAAAATTAATTTAAAAACAGGTTAAAGATGAATCTGTCCTTGTCCTTAATATAATATTGTTATTGGGTTATCCCATTTTTTTTTAGATGATTTATACTCTTAATAATTTATTTCCCCCCTGTTAATGGACCTTTGCCTTTTGGAATTCCATCCTGTCTCACATTACTAAATTCGTTCGTTTGTTTCATGTATTATATTTCTTTAATGCAAATAAGAAACTCTTATTTTTTAATTTGCGAATTTGAATTTAAAAATAGGCTAAGGATATGAAACTCTCTACATTTATTTACGCAAGTTAGCCTCGTAAATTATACGCAGTTTGCACAACAATTTCGTGGCAAATCCGCTTGTGTATTTAATGCGGTTAAAATGAAGAGAAGGAAAGCTCCGACGACGACGTTTAAAGACAGCAAGATAAAATTGTCGAAGTGAATGTGTGCAATCATAAAACAAAACCTTGGCTTTTAAACAGTGCTAATATATAATTCAAACGGATTTCTCTCGTTTGCTGAGAGATTAATACGTTAAATAATAATAAAACGTCTATTTGAAAGTGACTTCCTTATTCCGCAAAAGAGAAAAAAATTATCCTAAACGGATTTGATCACATAATGCGTACATAGATAATAGAATGCCTCGCCCTGGTTTTGGTTTGAAAGGCGTGGGAATAATTGGATCAAACCCATCTTAATTGTTTGTTAATTAATTGTTTGCTAAATTAATTAAAGGCCCCCAATTCACTGACTTTGGTCAAGTGGAAAAACCAAGACGAAAACTTCCAAGGCAGAATATCCTAATAATAAAATATCGATTTTAAATAAACCTGTCCCAGCTACTACACAACTTCAAAGAAAATTTCAAAGGACGAACGATTTTAGAACGTACCCCTCAAAACTTAAATTAAAATTAAATTAACAGTGCGAAAGTTTTTTTTTTTATTGGCCCACTGTTAATATAAAGAAAGAATTAGTAGTGGTTAGTAACAGTTTCGAAAAATATATTTATTTTTAGGTTCACCAGCTTCGAAATCGCAAATTTTGTCGACGATTAAAAACGCATGCCTTCCGAAGCTGATATGCGAACTGAACGCGACTCCGGAAAAGGAGAAGTTAACGGAATCGGAGAAGTCACTTCTCTCTCTCATCAGGTAAGAAAGAAAGTGCAACTCGGATATTAAGTCACACCTGTAGAAAATGAAAGTGATTACGGAATAGATCGTAATATCAAAACATACTTTCTCTCTTTTGTAATCCACTACTCACTCGATACGGAAGTGTAATCGTTTTAAAACGTTCGTTTTACGTAACTATTTATTATACGTTTTACATTCCGGAAAGATTTCTCCACATACGAAACCATCTTCACTTTTAAAAA
The DNA here is from genome assembly GCA_036172665.1 of Prosopocoilus inquinatus. Lineage (NCBI taxonomy): Eukaryota > Metazoa > Arthropoda > Insecta > Coleoptera > Lucanidae > Prosopocoilus > Prosopocoilus inquinatus. The sequence continues at coordinate 12,216,412 of CM069880.1, read as the reverse complement.
GATTTGTTTGAAAATTTTTAGTTAAAATCCAAATCCTTTCAATTTTGTAAATCGCGCCACCTATTCAATTTAAGTGAAAGTAATAAATAGGTTTGTTCCAATGGCAGTTTCAAAACTGTCAAAATCATGCACTCATCAAAGGTCAAATTGTTAATGTTTGGGAACCAATCAGAAACTACTGCTGGAACGAATCTTTTGTTTGGTTGCACAAGGCTCGTCACACGGACAGTCCTAAAACCATTAGGAGCATGCGCAAAACAAGACAACCGCATCATTTTTTGTTGTGCGCGTGCCTCAGAAATTACTGCTGAAATAAACCTTTTGTTTGATTGCGTAAGGTTTGTTTTGGTTGTCACACGCACAGTCCTTGAACCATTAGGAGTATGCGCAAAACAAGAAAATGGAATCGCCTTTTGTTGTGCGCATGCCCTTGATGGTTTCATGATACTTCTAGAACTGTCAGTGCGAAAACCAAAACAAGTATGTGTTCGTTCCATTTGGACAATTCTATGGTTGAATTCCTGTCTTCCGGTTGGAACCGCATATCTCGGATTTCTTTTACTGCCGACGTTTCGTTCTCCTTTGCAAAAGAACTTCCTCAGGGCTGCTGCTCCTGCTGTGGTGGTGGTGGTACTGCTGCTGCTACTGCTGGTAGTCTCGCTGCTGCTTCCTTGTAAGTCGCTGAGACTTGTTGTTACAAGAAGCAGTAGCAGCACCACCACTAGGAGCAGCAGCAACCCTGAGGAGGTTCTTTTGCAATGGAGAACGAAACGTCGGCAGTAGAAGAAATCCGAGATACGCGTTTCCAATCGGATGCCAGTTATTCAATCATGGACAACGGCCGCGGAAGCCTTTAAGTTAAACTGGACAATTCTATATTTTGACAACAATCTTGCACATTCAAAATGCTCTAGGACACAAAATTTATGAATTGGGTCTAATTAAAATGAACCAATTTCATTGGGTGTTGCTTCACATAAAAAAATTAGAAGGAAAATAGAATTTTGTCTTGGTTTTAGTGCCTCAATTTTATTTTTAGGGATACATCGATTAGTACAACCGCCGAATTGACATCGAAATACCATTTCGCTGCACATATGGGCCAATTGATTGCCGGAATCGACGGCAACGGTTGTCACAATTTTTATCCGTCCTGTCCGTTTCCGGGACTCCAAGTGTTGCAGATAATGAAGAAAGTTCGAATGCGATGAGCGGAAGCGGAAATTCGAACGAACCTGGAGCTTGCCAATCACATGTTACCGAACGAGATAAGATATTTTTTGAACCAAGTCCTGAATTCAGACAGCACGCGCACTGCTATATTTGGAAAAGAAAAAAAGAATCGTGCGTCTTTCGTCGTTACCTTCGAAGATTCGTCTTCTAGTCGATTTTAGTATAAGATACCTTTTTTTTTTAATTCTTTGCCTGAGATTATTTGTTTGTTTGGGTTCTCCAGAGGACAGTCCTAGAACGACCAGGAGCATGCGCATTACAAGAAGATCCAAAGGTTTATTTTTGTTGTGCGCATGCCCCTGGCGGTTCTGGACTGACCTTGCGAGAAATCCAACAAGCATAGATTAAGTTACTTTAAAATAAAAAAATACGTTTCTTTACATGCTTTCAAAGGAAGAGGCTCTTAATGTGTTTTCCGTCCGACGTCATCAAAAAATAATTTTAAGGCTGTGTATGTTATATATTTTTTTATTGTACATAATTATGTTAATAAAAAATATCGAACAAAAAAGAATTGAGTGGAACGATATTTTTGTAAATAATAAATTTATTTTACGTTCAGTTTAATTAGTTTTTGTGAATTAATTAAAAACATGGCGCGCTTCGAAAATGGGAAACAAACCTCCTTGCATTCAGGATATGCAAATTAGAGTGCCTGCGTATCCTTGGTTGCATAACCCTAAGCAGCTTAACGCATCCTAGTTTAATTTAATTAAACAAAACACCAAAAGAATGTTTAAAAAAAAGAAGTTCATCGTTGAAAGAAGGGACAATTAAATTAAATATTATTATATTTTGAATTATCCGAAAACAGAGGACGTGAAAATTCACAGTTTCATTATTCATTGGAACGAAAGAGCTTTACAAGGATCAAAGCTCTCCATCCACCAAGAACGAGATTTTAATTTATATTTATAAAGGAGTTTTAGGAAAACATTCCGCTTCATACTCTCACGTTTTTTTTTATTTAAATGTAATTAATGAAGGTGTAATAAACATATTATTTAAATTGATTAGAATCCAAGTCCCTTTTCTTTTATAAATTTGATCAATATTGGTAGAAAGACTTTGATTTCAGTAAATTTAATTAAATTCAAAACCACACACTCAGATATTTTTATAGGGAAAGAATGTAATTAATATAAGGAAGCAAATGAAAGCTGCTGACCACGGATAAAATGATTAATAATCACAATTCTTGGAGTATTTTTTTTTTCTAATGTGTCTTCTTGGATTTAAATAAGCGTCAAAGGACCTTGACGACTTTCTCCTTGTTTAGGGCCTTAAAGCAAGATCGCTTACATTAATTTTATTATCACCGGGATCTCGTCGGTGACCTTAATAAACAAATGGGTTTGTTTACACAGCGAGAGAGAAATTAGTTTTGCCCGATCGACGTTCCGAAAATACCCCCCGAAGCAAACAGGGCTGATTTTAATAAACAGAATTATGACCAGGAGAGTATATCATTATTAAATTAATGTAAAAAATCCTTTGTTTTTTTGTTTTTAATGAAATGGAGAACGTTATGCAGTCAGTGTGTTACAAGTTACAACAGATACGTATATATTTATGGTGTACATAAAGTAGGTAGTTTCTTTGTGTATTGGGATATATCGAGAAAGCATTTCAAGTATAACGTAAGTAACTGTAGAACAGTAATGTCGAATCGTGCATGAACTCATTGTATATGCGTTCTTTAGTTCTTTGTTGCGCAATCAAGTTTAGTTAGGACATAAAATCCCTACTTTACATGTTGCAGCTAACGCCTCCCGACACTCGGACAATTTAACTCTCATCCTCATACAAATTATAATGCGTAAAGATATAACTCTTTTGTAAAGTAACTACTGTTGGCACGTTAAAGTACGAAATGTATTCAAACTTTAGTCCATCGCTTCTCAAAATACTAGGGTACTTTACAAACAGCATAATGAATTATGTCTGAAGTATGTTTTATGTTCAGTTGCAAGAACATCATAAGTTGTAAACGCTTTTATTGCTTTTACTTCACATTTCGTACGTATGTGCAATATGCCTGAAAATATAATATTCAAAAAGGAATTTCATTCGTTTTTACATTGTACTATTGGAAACTGAGACTGTAAGAATATTTTGACGCAAATTATCATTTTTTTTGTTTTTGGAAGTAGAAAATTGATATTTCGCAAAGATAAAACGTAATTTACGAGGAAAGAAATCAGTGATGACATGAACTGAGGAAGATTACACGGTGTAAAAGCAAAATAATAATTACTGGTTTTATGAGAGACTATTAAGGTTTAGAAATATGCTGGTGTGGTGGAGGAAGTATTTACATAAGTGCTCGTAAATAAAAGTAATAATCGTTAAATTTGGCGAAACAATTGTTGGAAACATCTCTATCAGGTAAAGATTCTGTGATTAATGTCGTCTTTTAAAAATTGATCCCAGACGGTCGTAAAACATACACTGTTGCGTATGTAAGTATCTTACGGTATAACCGCAATGGAGATTTGCAAAGGCTGAGTGAACTTTCGCAAGTAAGGCATTTAATTATGTCTGCTTGTGCTTAAACTGAAAGATAACGATCGTTTTACCTAAAACTGGTTATTTCGATGATACATACAAAAGGCATTATGCACGCGCTATGTTGACAGAAATCTAGGATGGGGCAATTATTGTCTAATATTTTACATTAGTTAAAGCTTAAGCTATTTTACTTGTCCAACCAGTTGTAAAGTATAGCGTTTATTGCCGTTTTAAAGATTATAGTTACCATATTTCATGTTTAAGTTGCACCATTGCGAAGAAATTAATTTAAATACGGCACCATAAATTTACTTACGCGAACTTGAAAAATACCTCTTGCCTTCTATTTCTTTGTGCTGCACGTGAATGTTAAGGAGCAGATTAATAAGCTAAATAAATACTACTACGAACAGGCTGCCTACCACTAAACCAGAAGGGAGTGGTGGCCATACTTTCACCGATTACTTTACTACTAGCTGCTTCGTTAAGACCATTGATCGTTTTCACCTAGACCCGGTGTAACATCTTCAATAACCAAGTGCAGTTATGAAGGTGCCAAGTTGGTTTTTCAGTGCGGTGGCGCTCGTTAACTTCCTCATCCTCATCCTTCAGGAAGCAGTTCCAGCTCAAGCTCAACAACCATCCATCGAACTACCAGTGGAACTCGTCGGCTTCCCCGTTATAATACTTGCAGTCAGAATATCAAATTTCGTCAAAAAATTAGCCTACTCCTTAAACCCCAGTAAGTATCACTTATTACTTAACCTTAACTACCTTGCGAAACTACTTTCGCTTTATGAAATACCAATTCTTATTCCAACACACACGTTCACCATCGACAGTTATTATCTAATGAGGCGAAACTCTACTGGAACGTTCAAAAATTCTTCACAGGCTTTCGTGAGTGGAATTTAATAAAGAAACTTCCCGTCATTAAAGATTCATTGTTTCATTCTATCGTTTGCAGTTAATTTCTTAGTTGGCAAATACATTTTTACAGAACTAAATAAGATTGCCCGTAAAAGGTCATGGCAAGTTCTAACCGGATCCAATTCTAATCTTTATTTCATAAAGCAAAATGTTATTATAGAATTTGCAAGTCTTTTTTAACCACCCACCTCACCTACAGAGATAATTTAATCTGTTTTGAATAATTTTGGCACTTTTGGATCTTCTCGAATAAAAATGGCAATCCGAATTCCATTCGTATCCAATGAGTTAAAAAAAAGTATGAAATTGGATCCAAATCCAAACAAGAAGGGCTCTGGTGTTCCAGGCACGTAAATCCAGAAAAACGAAAGGACAATGAAATAATTAAAAAAGCAAATCTGGGTTATGTTATGATCATTTTCAACCCTATTGGTTCTAGACGATGGCTTTGCACGTTATGGTTTTCCATCGATTGTCAAGCTTTTTTCTTTTTTAAAATAAAGTAGAACAAATAAACAAAGCGTAGAACAATGAAATTATAATGCATTACTGTTTGAAGGCCTTTCAACAAATAAATCAATAACAAAGTGCTTTCTTGCCTTGCAATAACGTCCTGCAGAGCTAGACTCCGATTAAATCTATTATCCGTTTTGAAATGTCGCGCGTCTCATGGCCAAGTAAAATCTATTATTTCGTTACGACCCTGACGTAAGTTAATCTTTTTTTTTTTTAATTATTTGTTTCAGACACTTACGTTTCGAGAAGTCGCAGATCAATCGCGGGGGATGATTTGATTGATATGGTCGAGGCGGAAAAGAGATTGGTGGCGGAGCTAGGTGAGAATGTTTGCATCTACACAAGGGTGTGTTTGCACCACGCAGAAAGGGCGAGAAAATCGAGCGGAGGAACTAAGTCAACCGTGGATTGGAACGAGGTTTTCAGGTAAACGATGATTTTCCCATCCCATCCCATTCCCACCCCATCCCATCCCATCCCATCCCATCCAATGACGAATAAATTTAGAACTTTGTGGTTTCCACTTTTAATTTAAGTAAACATCATTGACCTAATTGTTTGCATATTAAGAGAATCTTGGTTTGCACAATCAATGTGGTGACATACTAGGTGTTTGGAATTTAGTTGCATTGCTGTTTGTAGAAAGCAGCTGCGCGTGTAAATTATAAATAAAGTATAGGCACTTTCGTTGGATATGATGCAACTATTTAATTTTATTCTCGAAGGAAGGAATGAATATTTTGCGCAGAGAGACTTTTTGCTCTAGTAGATAAGTGTTAATCCGGGACTTAAACGGGTTTCCCTATCAATTAATTAACATTCTGTCAGGTATTAAAATTAAAATATCAATTATCCTGTCATATTTGTGGTGCTGCCACTTTCTCAATATTCAATGCGCCGTAATAACTCAGAGCGGGTAAAATCAATAATTATTTTTATACTATTCTGAATAAATTTCAATAAAATTACAGTCAAACTTCGTTGCCACTGATTTTAAATTAAAATATTCATACAATTAAGGGGAAAAAAATAATTCCTAGTATATCATTAATAAATTCTTTTAACTACTACGTTTATTAATCAGTAAAAGTTTTTCTTTTTCACCACGAACTCATAAAGAACACGTATAGACGAAACTACAATTAATAGATATTTAAAAAACAAATGAGACATTTTGAAGGTCTGATACTTTTACCTTTTGTATACATTTAATGAATTGGTTCTTGTCGAATTCCATCACCATCCTCTTTGAGGACAGTTCAAAGTTTAGGTATTCGCCGTAAGAGGTCTTCTTAACGCACCCCTAATGTATTAGATGGAATTATCACCACTTAGCAACTTCATTCCTAATTTTTTAAACCAATTATCCAATTATCCCCAACGTGGACGAGCAACAGCGTGGATCAAATTGAATTGTTCTTTTCCTACTATTGCAATTCAATCCCATCCGGATGGGATGTCCCCCCCCCCCCCTTGAGTAGTAAACGAGTTATTAGAAGATCTTATGGGCCTTCATTCCATACCATCAAGCCACCTCCTTCACATTATGGCCTTTTTCTAACAGGTTATGGATTATTTTGTGTTTTTAATGGTTGTGATTTTAATGATCACCTTCCAAGAGGTCCAAGAGCTCTTCTTAACGCACCCCTTGTGTATTAGATGGAACTATCACCACTTGGCAACTTCATTCCGAATTTATTAAACCAATTATCCCCAACATCTGCTGGCAAGTTCATTAAATCCATTATTTCTTAGTTATCCAACGTGAACGAGCAACAGCATGGATCAAATTGAATTGTTCTCCTTCTACTATTGCAAATGGATTCCGTCTAGATGCTTCCCTTGAGTAGTGAAAGAGTTATTAGAAGATCTTATGTGTCTTCATTCCATACCATCAAACCGCCACCTTCACATTACGGCCTTTCTCCAACAGATTGTACAGATTATTTTGTATTTTTAATGGTTATGGTTTTAATCCCCATCACTTTCTGTAAGGTCTTTTACAATTTACAGTGCGTGATTCCCCCTATGAAGACGGTTCGGATTATTTAAGTTGATGGTCACCTTAAAAGCAGCTTGGAAAATTTTCTTTTTGGAACTGCTCGGAGTTGAGTTGAACTGAAAATTCCAAATTCCACGTGCAACTCGCTACACAGGTTGGATTTGGTAATCCATGTCTGAACTTCTCCGGCTTATATTATTTAAGTTGATGATTACCTTCCAAGAGGTCCAAGAGGTCTTCTTAACGCACCCCTTGTGTATTAGATGGAACTATCACCACTTGGCAACTTCATTCCAAATTTATGAAACCAATTATCCCCAACATCTGCTGGCAAGTTCATTAAATCCATTATTTCTTAGTTATCCAACTTGAACGAGCAACAGCATGGATCAAATTGAATTGTTCTCCTTCTACTATTGCAAATGGATCCCGTCTAGATGCTTCCCTTGAGTAGTGAAAGAGTTATTAGAAGATCTTATGTGTCTTCATTCCATACCATCAAACCGCCACCTTCACATTACGGCCTTTCTCCAACAGATTGTACAGATTATTTTGTATTTTTAATGGTTATGGTTTTAATCCCCATCACTTTCTGTAAGGTCTTTTACAATTTACAGTGCGTGATTCCCCCTATGAAGACGGTTCGGATTATTTAAGTTGATGGTCACCTTAAAAGCAGCTTGGAAAATTTTCTTTTTGGAATTACTCGGAGTTGAGTTGAACTGAAAATTCCTAATTCCACGTGCAAGTCGCTACACAGGTTGGATTTGGTAATCCATGTCTGAACTTCTCCGGCTTATATTATTTAAGTTGATGATTACCTTCCAAGAGGTCCAAGAGGTCTTCTTAACGCACCCCTTGTGTATTAGATGGAACTATCACCACTTGGCAACTTCATTCCTAATTTATTAAACCAATTATCCCTAACATCTGCTGGCTAGTTCATTAAATCCATTATTTCTTAGCTATCCAACGTGGATGAGCAACAACGTGGATCAAATTGAATTGTTCTCCTTCTACTATTGCAAATGGATCCCGTCCAGATGCCTCCCTTGAGTAGAAAAAGAGTTATTAGAAGATCCTATGGGTCTTCATTTCGTACCATCAAACCACCACCTTCGCATTATGGCCTTTTTCCAACAGATTGTAGAGATTATTTTGTGTTATTAATGGTTATGGTTTTAATCCCCATCACTTTCTGTAAGGTCTTTTACAATTTACAGTGCGTGATTCCCCCTATGAAGACGGTTCGGATTATTTAAGTTGATGGTCACCTTAAAAGCAGCTTGGAAAATTTTCTTTTTGGAACTGCTCGGAGTTGAGTTGAACTGAAAATTCCAAATTCCACGTGCAACTCGCTACACAGGTTGGATTTGGTAATCCATGTCTGAACTTCTCCGGCTTATATTATTTAAGTTGATGATTACCTTCCAAGAGGTCCAAGAGGTCTTCTTAACGCACCCCTTGTGTATTAGATGGAACTATCACCACTTGGCAACTTCATTCCTAATTTATTAAACCAATTATCCCCAACATCTGCTGGCTAGTTCATTAAATCCATTATTTCTTAGCTATCCAACGTGGATGAGCAACAACGTGGATCAAATTGAATTGTTCTCCTTCTACTATTGAAAATGGATCCCGTCCAGATGCCTCCCTTGAGTAGAAAAAGAGTTATTAGAAGATCCTATGGGTCTTCATTTCGTACCATCAAACCACCACCTTCGCATTATGGCCTTTCTCCAACAGATTGTAGAGATTATTTTGTGTTATTAATGGTTATGGTTTTAATCCCCATCACTTTCTGTAAGGTCTTTTACAATTTACAGTGCGTGATTCCCCCTATGAAGACGGTTCGGATTATTTAAGTTGATGGTCACCTTAAAAGCAGCTTGGAAAATTTTCTTTTTGGAATTACTCGGAGTTGAATTGAATTGAAAATTCCAAATTCCACGTGCAAGTCGCTACACAGGTTGGATTTGGTAATCCATGTCTGAACTTCTCCGGCTTATATTATTTAAGTTGATGATTACCTTCCAAGAGGTTCAAGAGGTCTTCTTAACGCACCCCTTGTGTATTAGATGGAATTATAATCACTTGGCAACTTCATTCCTAATTTATTAAACCAATTATCCCCAACATCTGCTGGCTAGTTCATTAAATCCATTATTTCTTATTTATCCAACGTGGATGAGCAACAACGTGGATCAAATTGAATTGTTCTCCTTCTACTATTGCAAATGGATCCCGTCCAGATGCCTCCCTTGAGTAGAAAAAGAGTTAATTCGAAGATCTTATGGGTCTTCATTCCATACCATCAAACCACCACCTTCACATTATGATCTTTCTCCGACAGATTATAGGTTATTTTGTGTTTTAATGGTTGTGGTTTTAATCCCCATCACTTTCTGCGAGGTCTTTTACAATTCACAGTGCGTGATACCCCCCATGAAGACGATTCTGCTTATTTAAATAGATGGTCACCTTTGAGCAGCACAGAAAATTCCTTTTTTTTTTAATGCAAAGTTGGGCTGGCTTGATTAATAAAAGAGTCATTAGAAGGACTTATAGGTCTTCATTCTATAACGTCAAACCACCACCATCTTCATATTATGGACTTTTTCCAACAAATTGTAGATTATTTTGTATTTTGAATGGTTGTAGCTTTAATTCCCATCACTTTCTGCGGAGTCTTTTATATTTACAGTGCCTGATTTCCCCCATGAAGACGATTCTGATTATTTACGTTGATGGTCACCTTGAAAGCAGCATGGAAAATTTTGTTTTTGGAATTATTCCAAATTCCAATTTCCACGTGCAAGTAGCTATAAAGGTTGGATTTACTAATCTTCGTCTAAACTTCTTCGGTTTCGGAAAGTTGATTCCAAAGTTGAGAAACTATGTCTTCCTTTGTGATTCCCCTCATGAAGACGATTCTGATTACTTAAGTTGATGGTCATTTTTAATGCACCACAGAAAATTTTCTTTTTGGAATTATTTTGAGTTGGGTTGAATTGAAAATTCCATATACCACGTACCAGTCGGTACAGAGGTTGGATTTGGTAATCCATGTCTGAACTTTTTCAATATTGCCACCACCATCATCTTTTGGTGAAGACCCTGATGATCACTGCTGCTATTCAAACCTCTAATCAGAGAGGTCATGAAACTCTTCCGTTTTTTGATTTCTTGTTAAAGAAAAAGATTGCAGTTGTATACTTTCCTTTTTTTTTTTTTTCAGTAAAACATGTTTTAATTCGTTTGAACACTGTGTGTATTAGTCTTAGAGTTTGGTATTCATTAAGCTGTTATTTACAGTCGAGCATCTTCAGAAGTTGGAAAACTTTTCGGGGAATCCAATTTGTCGATGGGGCCGTTCATCACGCGTCTTTTAAGCATTTTTTGTTTCGATTTTCTCTCGCAGATTATCGTAATTGGACGTGATTTACGCGATCTCTTCCTTGCAAATATTCTAATTTTAAAATTGAAGCCGTATTTTAAGTTCGGAAATGTCTGGCAAATCTTAAGTATGTGTTTACGATGTGTCTTGCATACAAAAAGTTATGATATACTGCCGCTCTCTTCTACGAAGGAATTGCATAAGTGACGATCGTTTTATTTATTTATTTTTTTAACTTGCTTAGAAGAATATTTCACTTTGGTGTAGTACGTGATATGAAACTTGTAGGTATATAAATGAGGAGTGTGTGAGTTAATTAGGAAAAGAAAGTTTCGTTTCCTCCTGTCACCTTGACTTTCCTTGTCATTAAGTAATGCGTATTCACATCGCCATAATTAAAATTAGCTAATTGCCGCCTGGCATTTTTGTTTCAGTCATTATAAAGCCTCAAGTGAGAAGAATAAAGAATTCTACCTCCTCAGTGTGTTCCTCGGCGATTTTTTAGCATCTCCAAGGTTTTGTAATCAACTGGCGAAGAGAGGAAGAGTCTGCACTGATTAGTTTAGAGATAAATAAGTAAATTAATTACAAAATTGAGGAAATATATTATTATTATTATTATTATGCATGTACATACGTATAGAAATATAGGTATTTTTTATTTATTGGTTTCAATTAACTTTCCCACCTTCTCTTTGCCTCTGAATAATCTAAGGATAGGATTTTAGTTATATTGTTACAATGTTGTTTTACTGGGTTAGAAACAGAAGAGTATCGTGTATCATGTAATGGTTAAAACATGGTTAAGGTAACATAAGAACTTGTGGTTTTTCTCAACGTGTAATGACCTGTAGTGGGTAAGGGGTTAAGAGAAAATTATATAATTTAGATAAATTTCACCATCAAAAATGGCATTCTACGGGCGTAAACCTCGTTTTATGCGCGACTTATTCGTGCCGGATAATTATGCACGTATAGTTTTCGAGTAAAATTTCAACATTTTATTTTTCATAAAAATTTTACGGCCGTGTAAACGTGTTTATAAACACGAAAGAATACCTTCTAAAATGTCAGCGGGGTGTCATTAAAATGTAACAAATTGGTATACGAACCGGACGTCAGAAAGATGTTTTATCTCGATTCAAGTAATTTACATATTTACTGCATATTCGAAAAAAAAATATGGATTAGTCTTTATAAAACTATAACTTTCAAGCAATGCGCATAATGCCGTAGATAGAGCATGATGATGTCATACACGAAGAGAAAACAGTTTGCAAAACGTGCAAATATTGTCTACGTGGGCTATCGAAACACCTACAGTACTTTCAACTGGAGAAATTATAAGACGAAATGTATTTAGCTCATGTTTATTAATCGTCAAAAAGTATTTCTGCAGAACACACATCTAAGTATATCATAACCAACGATTTAGTGTCAGTTCATAAATAAATTGCAAAATGTACAACTGTATTAAATTACTTTTGGTGACCATCTTCTTAAGCAGGGGATATCCAATAACCAAAGAAAGAAACAACCTTGCCGAAGTACTATGGTAAGTATACATATAATTTGACTTTCGTTCTTGAAAGAAGGGTAAAAGAAATTCGTTAACTTCCCTACAATGCTACACCAGGAGGTATAAACTAGTTTTGGTAATCAAAAGGCATCTTTTGTGTTAGGCCCTTTAGTTCTTTGCCAGCGCAGACATTGTCATTAGTGCCTTCACAAAGCAACACCCTCATAATATGCAAAACTTGTCAGGAAAATTTCGGATTTTATTTCACGGAGATGAAAACGGATGAAACGATGAATGTGAATGGCCAAAATACGATTTCTTGTAATTCCTGCTTCAAACAACGCAATTTCTCAAAAATACTTTCATTTGAATCCAATGCAACACCTATATCTGTAAATGCAAATTGGTTTTTATAATAAAAGTGGTAGTTGCGTGGCCAACTTATTTAGGTTCCTTATAAGTTCACTTTTATTTCTTTTTTCTAGGAATTTATCAAACGCTGCTATCCAAAGCAGACAATTTTCAAACCCAGCAAGACCATTCCGCCCCGATTACTTCACCAGATATCCCCAAACCCCCCCAAACAATTTGCCTGGCGTTCATCAATCCTTCATGGAGGCTTTGGATTCAATCGCAAGTAACGACGATCTGCGCTGCGTTGCCAAATTACTATGTGAAGTAACCGCGGGGACCATCACAGGCAATTCGCGACAATCGTCGTTCCTGCCCTTCAACGTAGATTTCGATTCTTTAATAGAGTAAGCCCTTCGCCCTTCTTTTGCAACGGTGAGATTTCCAAGTGCTGTTTCAGTTTGCTATCGAATTTGGAAGGGCATCGCCCGTCGCCTTTGATCCTGTATGGAAAAGCAGCAGCGTTGGGTTATACATCCAAAGGGAACTCTGGGTCTTGTACTTATGCGTATCCAAGATGTCCAAGCAACCCCGATGTGCTGATTGAGTACTTGAACAATCACAGGGGTGGATTTTTCAGATTCTTCAATGGGGTTAGGAGACCTTCAATTTCGCAATTCAAGAAGAAGTATCCAACTTACGCAGAGAAGAGGATTCTAAACAAACCAAATTCGTTGTTCGATGTTGAGGAAGATTTTTTGAAGGCTGGGGTGAGGTTTCCGATTGAAAATGATGATGCCCGACCTCACTACGACTTCAATCCTTACGGAGGATTGGGACTTAATTTTGATGGGAATTGGGAAAGTGTTAATGATGAGGATGGGATTTATAGAAGGCCAAAAACTCTTTCTTTTCCTGAAGATAACAACGGTTATTATGGGGGTGGTTTAAGCTTTGAGAGGCCTTTACCGAATCATAGAGCGCCAGCCATGATATTTCCAGATAGAACAGGGACGGGGGAATTCCTCGTAGATACCGAAAAGCTCTAGGATGGATTTAATTTCAATTTCCTGCGGGGCGCACGTGTTTTACCACAAGAAAAAAAAAACGTAATTTATGTGAGTCATTTCGTGATAAGACGGCGTTCTATTGTTTAATCCGCATTATATGACCTTACATCTTATCTATTGTGTGTGATAGAAACCGCAACTATTCGACGTGCGTATATTAATGTGTACTATTTTTGTTTATATTATTTTATATTATTCCAAACTACGTGGGTGATGTGCGCAGTAGGTATATTTTGAGCAGGTATAAATATTTTCGAAATTTTTTTCCAATAACACAAAAATAGGGGGTTTTCCTTGTAAAAACCACAATAATTATAGAAATAAACAAAGAATTATTTGCTGCGTTTGTTTTTCTATAATACAGGTAGTTAAAAGAAGCGTTCGTTTTGATTTTGATTTTAATTGACGTGGATTATCATATTTTAAATCATGATCTTTCAAATGACTCGCGTCAAAGAGCTGAGAAAAAAAAGGAGATGAAAAGGTTTCTGTAATTAAAACTAGGGAGAGATACTAATTCATTGTCACGCAAAGATTTAAACGAACGTAATAATAAGTAACGAATAACAAAAGACTCTTTGACAGTTCGAACTTCAAAGTGTATCGCAACACGTTAGTTCGGTGGGGCCCTCTTTCCGTTTATCCCTTAATTCCGTACAAATCCCGGCTTGCATATAACTAAATGAAGGTTTACCGCCTTTCTGTCAACCCTGTTACATTGTCCTACGCGGATTTATAAAAGATTCACGCCGTTCTGCGTCGAAATTTAACTTTTAAGTTCTATTTAATCTCTTCGGCAAACAAATCGCTTTAGTGGCTTCGTTTAATTGCACTTAATATTACCTTTTTAATTATAGATTTGGATACGATTCCTACAACTGTTAATCTCGTAAAGTATTTGTTTTTCAAAATTTATATTAATTTTCTTTTAGACGCCCCAATTTTTATTAAAAAGAAAACCTATGGGTTGCTTTCTATTTTGCCATGGAACCAAATCTCGTCCACAAGAAATAGGGGTGCTATTATCAAGTGATACCAACATTTTGATGACCCCCTGTATACATATAAGTCCCAAACAATTTTCTACGTCCAACACAGTCGTCGTGTTAAATATTAAATGAGTAGGAGATTGTTTTTTTTTTTTAATTTGTCATTGAACCAACTGTACAAAGGTTCAAGAGAAAGTTGTCCTGTTATACACAACAAATTTAAAGTTCAAAAGTAACTCTCATGATTCAGAACAAAGCGATTCCGTTAAAATGATGCGAGGTCAATGATTTCTCGAAAAAAAAAGAAAGATCCTGATTCTGATCTTCAATTCTGAATTTTCATAAAACGCGTCACGTGTTTAGTAATCGTATATAAACTAGCAACTTTAATTGGTTTTAGGACGTGGGCTAATGAGCGCAGAGAGAGAAATAGAGATAAAGAGATAGCAAATAATTTGCGGGTAATTGAAACTAAGTTGTCCGCGGTCAGTTACCCGATTTACAATTAATGTAAATTGAGCTTTTCATTTGAAAACGAATAACACGCTCGTGTAAAAAAAAGATTAAATCGCTTTTAAACATTTAAAAAGCACAATCGGTCATTCGACGAATGCGTTAATGCGAAATTCGAACTTAAAACAAGTGTGGTAAAGGCGTTTCAATTCTTCGCCGCCAGATTTCGTTTTAGATATATTCGTAATTGTGGAGAATAAGTTTGCAACAAAAGGCTATACTAAAATACAATGCGGTGAAATTAAAATAATTTGAATAATTATTCCACTCATTACTAACTTACATTGACGTTGTTTTATTTTAAGCATGCGTTTCTTTTTTGGCGAGGGGGTCCTCTAGCTCTAATATTTGTCTTCAAGCCAATCACTTTGCCAAGTTTACTACTTTTAATCTCGTCTCGTGATATTTGGCTCGAAGAAGCGTGAAAGATCCAAAATAATAATCTCTTCTCTTGATTGCAATCAGATTTGTGGGATTAGGATGGTTGTCTGTAATCAATTGTTCGACGAAATACAAAAGATTACAAACTGCTGGTCGCATATCACGCCGAAGCCGATCACTATAGTAAATACGATCTTTTGTGGCGAACTACAAATGGAATAAAAACAGTCGCACGCGTCTCAGTGTCAAATAACGAACACCCTCTAAGTTCATCCCTAGTCAAATGTAGCTCGTCACGTGTCTTTCTGACGCCAGTTTAATCATTATTATTAAAACTGTTCCAGCCATGCTAATACGATATGAAACCCCCAAGCATGACTAAACCTTTAATTTTTTTTTAAAACACAATTTTAAGCATGCAGGATGCTGGATTTTCAAACGCAACATAGGGTATCCCATGTTAATTTAAAAGCGCTCGAATATTGGCTTCCCTAATTATTTCACAGCAAAATTCCATTTAGGTTTCTTAAAATACTCTTCAAGACGAATCTGTTTGTGAAGTTTGAGAATATTTTATTTGCTCAGTTTCGAGATATTTAAAAAAGATTCTGTAACTAAACTCACTTTATAACCAAACTATCAGCACAGTCTTGATCAATGATAATCAATCAATCAATAATAGTCGTTTTTGAAAAAGATTTTCTTCCGATAATTTATTGATTTACTGATCAAGGCCGTGCTGATAGTTTGGTATAAATTGAATTTCGTTGCGAAATCTTTTTTTAAATATCTTGAAACTGAGCAAATAAAATATTCTCAAACTTCCCAGACAGATTCATCTTGAAGAGTACTTTAAGAAATCTAAATGGAATTTTGCTGTGAAATAATTAGGAAAGCAAGTATTCGAGCACTTTAAAATTAACATGGGATTTCCTATGTTGCGTTTCAAAATGCAGCACCGTATACGTCACACAGAAAATTAGTACCATCCAAAAATTCACAGTTGGTATTCGCATATTAAAGGACGCATCGGGACAGTTGCGCCCATGCACATTTCCAAATATTTAAGATGGTTACATACAGGTTCTGTATATTGA
This sequence comes from Prosopocoilus inquinatus, assembly GCA_036172665.1. Taxonomy (NCBI): domain Eukaryota; kingdom Metazoa; phylum Arthropoda; class Insecta; order Coleoptera; family Lucanidae; genus Prosopocoilus; species Prosopocoilus inquinatus. Next base: position 12,199,900 of record CM069880.1, on the reverse strand, counting down.
CAAATTCGCTGTTTATTATTTATTAAGCTTTAATTTAATAAAACGATGTCATGATGGGATGATAAAAAATATATTATATATAAGGAGGCGTTTAGTGTTGCATGTGTGTAGGGGTTCGTAAATTTCAAGTGTTCTCTTCTTCTTCTTTAATAAGTGACTGACTACCCGTATTTAAACCCACTTATATCGTATAACATAAGGCGTTTATATATACATACATAGCAACTCATGTAATATAATGTACCGTGTCAATTTTTAATATTTTCCTTGTAATGGATATTTCATATACACACTCGAATATGGCGATTGAACTGCGGTGTAACACGAAAAGTAATAGATGTCAGAGTGTCACGCCCCTTAGTATTAGAAAACCCTCGAATTGACAGTTCATTCCTCTGATAATTACCATTAATTTTACGCCTTACGCAATGTCACGTCGACATGTGCGGTGGTTTTGACGTACCCACACGAACCGACACCATTGTTATTATTATTTTATTTCCTTTTGTGCGTCCTTAGAAGCCATCAATTTTCATCTTTTACGCAATTTACTAGTAATATTTTTTCCAACGAATTCATTCGATTCCACCACCTGCTTATTTTATTTAATTTTTTTTCATCGGTTGTCTTAATTTGATGATTTATGGAAGCTCCGAAATCAGGCCGCCCCATACTTGGGTTAACCCGTAGTGTAATTTGAATCATGATGTTGACATTAAGCCCTGCAGTAATCTGTCACAGCACAACGCCAAATACTTTTTTAACTTTACAAAAGAGGGGAGGCGAACGAAGTGAGATAATGTTACGGATTGACACTGGTTTCAATTCCATTTAGATTATGCGGATCGGAGATTTCCATCTACCGAATTCCTAAATCCTATGAACGAAATTAATTCGATATACATAGACAGATACGACCGTTGTTTCTTTTTCTTTTTTCATGAAAAATTATTTTAAGTACATACAAATTGTATTGTATCGAGACAAATTTTCTATTGTGTATTGTTAAGACGTTAAGATCTCTTACAATTGCATAGAAAATGTTAGAAACTAGAATGTATTTCCAAAGTTTTCTGTGTAATTTTCATTGTATTTCATATGTAGCACGACCCTAATGCAAAGGAGAAAATAAAAAAGATGAGTAACTTCAGTTGTTGGAATTGTGAGCATCCCCTAAAAGGCACGTGTCGAAAGCAGACATTTATTATTACAGAGGGATTTGTTATTTTCTGAAACAATCACGTGGTGTTTACTTACACGTTTCCCAATTTCGTTCGTTTATCCTTGCAGCTACGGAGTGATCGGAAAATTAAAAACGGAAACGAATTGGGATGGCATAACACGGTTGTCAAACAGAATAATGCATAAGTGTCCGCTACCAATATTTACATATGAATTATCAACAATGAGAACAATAGTTTCGGTGATGTCGTCAAACAATGGATGTAATTAATTGTCTGCAATTAGCAAATAGTGTGCGCCTGACTGATACAAAATGCCCGTTTCAATCATTTAATTATTCTTGCCAACTATGATAACCCTTTGAAGCCTCTGCGTTTGATAGATATGTAAATACGCACTCTGATGCTGAAACACAATTAGAAACGGCCAAGTTATACGTACACCCGATATACCACTTCACATGTTTGCTCTGATTAAATATTATTAAGAGTGGCGGAAATGAATTACTGTTTACATACTTTTCACGTCATTTAGGTCCCAAATGATTCGAAGAGTGTTAAGTAAACAACACCGTCTTTAAGTTATACATATACATTAGTCCGTTTGGCCAATTTTCATTTCATCTATGTACGTACTACGACGCTCAACACAAATGATACTCCTGCATGCGAACCACACCCTTAACAACATTCAGCGTAAGGGTTACGAAACTGTCAAATGGTATCATTTAAGTTGAAGGTCGTAGTACCTACTACTATTCGATCAAATCGATAGCAGATTTCTGCTATTCGTCGAAACAACAAATGCAGTATCATAGAACAAACAGATTTTTGGCATAAAAAATAAATATTTCAGTGTGTCGTTAATTAACGTGGATTAACACATTCTCGGAATCACTCGGGCTTTAGCACAGGGCTTCATTTGCATTTAAAGATTATCGCGTCAGTGTATACCTTTATACTATACATTTGTTGAATGGTGACAAAGTACACAGAATTATGTTAGATCTAACGCCGTGGAAGATATATGGTTATTACAGCCGGCGGTAATAAAAACGTACATTTAGGAAAACCAACTGGATGAAATCAAAATTACTGAAAATAATAGGCGAGGAGGCAAAACGAGCCATTTGTTACCTCACGTGCAACGCGGATAATAAAAATTTCGTCCCGGATAAGTGATACAATATTTATTAAAGCATTAACTAGGTAGTGGTTTGCGATAAAAAAACGAAAATGCCCCTAATAAGTTTTATGAATAGGCAACATAAATCAAAGGGTTTTTACATGCATTATCATCATTTTCTTTTCATGGCGATTATCAATTTGGTATTATGTCATACCTACTTATCTAGAATTGTATCTTTCCGCAGTGGTAATGTATAAAATAATTCCGCCTTATTTTATAATGTATCACCAGTAAATAATTAATAACAACAATAAAATGCAATATACTTTATATGTATTGGGTAGTATACATAGTATAAATCTTTTAAAGTAAATAAATGTATAGGTATCAGTATTTGAGTAGCCTCGTGTATGATTTGTGTATTGTACGTCGTCGTGATAACACAATCAATATTCGTAAGATAAATTTCGGAGCAGAGATAAAACGGTAAGTAATCAGCTGTTAACTGTTTATGCAGTGGTTGGTATGGTAAATGGTTGAGATAAATTTCCAAGGATGAGTGTGTTTCTTTGGTGAGAGATATTTTAGTGTAGTGCAAAACGTAACGGGTTTTTGCACTTGGAGGATTTTTAAAATGACTAATGTATGAGAATTGTGAATCGCATAAATGTAGTAGTAAGTCTGGTTGTCGTATATGGTTTTCAAGGTAACCACCATTCTTGGATCAAAACAATCGCGATATTCTAACTGTTAGTTTACCGTAATGGTATAATAGCGAACCATGTTATTTCGTTGTTGTTGGTGTGAACAAGGAAAATTTTGGATCGTATAAAAAAATAAATAGTAGGTACGTGTGTTTCAGATGGTAAAAAAGAAGAAAAACTGAGATTCTTTTGTGCGATGAGAATTAATTTCGAGGAACAAGAGGACCAGAATAAAAATAAGAGTTTTGAAAAGAAACTTGTTAAGATGCAGAAATAAAAGATTTATCGTTAGAGTGTCTTAGTTTGTTTTGTGTATATAAAAAGTATCACGTTTCAGGGTCTATTATCCATCACAAAAATGTTGAGTTTTTAATGGGTCGTCCAGGCGTCAAGCTGTCTGCATCTCAAGGGCAAATCATTGAGCACATTTCCAAACAAAGCGAGGAACGACCATGTTTTATAGAAGCAATTCGAAACCGGTGGATATTATAGTTTACTTTATCGCCAGCTTTCGGCTAAACGATTAAATTTATCCGAGTGGCCACTTCGTTTACTTTAAATTGCCAACCCTAATACAATATTCTACCCGGAAAGGAAACAGATATTACAGACGTTTCCAACGAAAAATCCGAGCGCTCAAATATAGCGTGTCTATTAAATTCCAGCTTATCTACCTCACAAAAAAAAGTTACGCTACTCTTTCCCATTTAAAGAACTTTAAAGATTACATATTTCGTTCTCGGTATTACAATGGTAAACATAATTTCGTTTTAAATTAAAACGAAAAGAGAGAGACTCTCGAGATTAGATTTATTTTCAATATACGTGCTTCGCGACCGACTTTATTAGATTTTCTTAGATTTCGGAAACACTTGGGAGAATGCATCCGATATCATCACAGCAGGAACTATTTTTAAATTTAATGAACCCATCCTGGTTCCTTCAAAATTCAATTATACATACACCGTTCACTTTTTATTTGTTACCTAATTATATATTTTGCACAAAACAAAAATAAATAGAATCCATGATTCATAAAATTTCAAACCTTGTAGAGGAAAATATTTATTGCAAATCAATGATACTCTTAGAATCTGACTCTTTTATTCCGTAATTTATAGTATATAAGTATATATTACCGAAAACTAGCAGATACCGAATTCTTTTTATAAATGAAGGGGTTAGTACAACAAGTACTTGGCTATTATGATTTGAATATTTGCAACTTCTCATCACTGTAAATTTATCTACGTACTTCTTGGTGTATCTGCGTTTAAATAAATTAACATACTTGACATTGGTTATCTTAAAAATGCGAAATTTGAACTTGGCCACTTTTTACCAAATGTTACAGCAAATTTATTATATACCTTTTTAAATGGTATTGATGATGATCTTTGAGTTTGATAACAAAAAAAAAACAGATGGGGGTTGATGATAAAAACAGATTGTTCTTCCGGTATGTTTATTTTTACATTTATTTAAAAAAAAAACAATAACTATATACAAGAGAACAAGTTATAGTAGTTGGCGACACATTTGGAATGATGTTAATACAAGTACAAACGTTTGAACATACTTTACATTTTAAAAATGGTGATCTTTGAACGTGATTAATAAATAGATGAAGGGTTGTTGATGATGATAAAGATAAATAAAGAGATTGTCCTTTCGGTATGTTTACATTTATTTCGGGAAATCAATGAACTAGGTGTATAGTAACTGTGAGACAGACACATTTGGAATTGGTATGTACTGTAAACGCTTGAACATACTTACATTTTTAAATGGTGTAGATGATGATGATGGTGTGGTGAAGATGGGGTTGATGATAAAAAGAGATTGTCCTTTCGGTATGTTTACATTTATTTCCAAAAATCAATAACTATATAAAAGTGAAAAAGTTTACAATGAAAGACTGTTGGTAGTATAGACTGTGAGTATGTAAAGCGCATAAGTAATTAAATGCACCCATACGTCACAAAAATATAGTAATATATAGATATATGTTCATAAACATGTATAAAACTTATCGACATTTACATCTGAAATAATATTCCACAAAAGCAACTAACTCATTAGAGTTAAATGTATTGGTCTGCCGCGGGCTTGAAGAATATCACTGATGGGCCGGTGTTACAATTATTATTTTTTTTTTTAGATCACCAAGCCCTTGGTCCAGTTCAGGTAATGTACAAGGCAAACAGAATAACTTACGATACATTATATGGCATATTCAGTTCATAAAATTAATAAAACAAATAACACACAAAAAATTTAAAAATATACCTAGTCAACGCTAAAAATAAAACGACTATACTGACTAGGGAACAAAAATAATCGAAAACATTCAGTAGAAATGTATTCGGAGATCAGTTACAACAGGATTCTACTGCCTCGTGGCAAATCACAGAGACGCTTTGAAGAGCGATCTACTAAAGATGCAGTACTATCTTAAACTAAATACTAATTACGCTACTTACAATTGCTTTAAATTTCTTTAAAAATATCAGCGTTCTATATTTATAAAGAATATGTAATTCCTATACAGTATATATATATATATAATATATTTATAAAATAAAATGTAAGCTATTAACACGCATTATAGTTGTGGCCAACGGTTTAAACAGTGTGGGCGTCCGCGTCGACCGTTCGCCGTCGGTTCCGGCCCATCGTCGGATACCACGGCCGGCGCGGACTGTATATAAAGAACACAACTTGACACGCTCATATTTACAAGTTCAGGTGCGGGCTGATCGGCACTTTGGATCGGCACGCGTCCAGCTTTCGCCGCACCGCGCTATTCTAACTACGGAGATCATTTGAAAACCTTTAAGGGCAGCAGACTGCACCGAACACTATAGACAAACTAAGTCAGACTCATGGTAGCGAAAGCGAACAAAGGGACGACGTCCCGCCCACCTGCTTGGCACGATTCAATCTTTGGCTATACTGAATCCAACTTTAGAAAAGAATATTTACAATAATTACATTCATTAAAAACTACCAATTATCTTCGAAAATCAAAATGAATATATCTCTAATCATATAAAATTCCTGAGAGTATGACGGACACCCTAACGCGTCAAGTGTGCCGCCTTTACACAATGAGATCAATGGTTTGATTAGCCCTGCTCTCTTTGGAACTGACAATTCTTAAAAGTGTGCTTGCTAAGAGTGCACGCCACATCTTGAGCACAAATGACCTATCATACTTATTACCCTAAGAACACTCATTAGGTAATATACAAGAATCAAAATAAAACACACCGAAAGAATATTAACAAAACAAAAATTAGCAAACATAAAGCTAGCAATATATATGTAAATATATAACACTATGGCTTTGGGTAGATTTCTGATAGCCCGCGTTAGTGCAGTTACCGGTTCCGTAACAGGTGCCAACCTACGACACAAATCACGGCCGTGCAGATGGATCCCGTGAAAGGCGCGGGCACGAACTTTGAGAACAGACTGTCCTGTCTGGAGGATTTAGAAGGAGACGCTTTCTGCTGAACGCCCTCCTCTTCCTGCAACAAACAAAGAACACCCGTTAACATCAACATCGCACGTCAATTACATTGCTCAAACATCAAATTACGCCTGTGATACTACTCCAGATAATCGATGATACACACTAATAATACACCAGAGGTTACAACCAAACATAATTAGCCAAAGCCATTAACACCAAGCGAGCCGAAATTCCTCCATCCTCGTACACTAAAACCGGCGCTTCCACCAAATTCAAATTTTCAAAAAAACAAAAAAAAGGCGAGAGGAGAGAGCGATACATACCTAGTAGGTACCCACATTTATTTATTTATGACAAACAGTTCCTCCGCCAAATTCAAATTTTCAAAACTAAAAAAAGGCGAGGTGAAGGAGCGATACATATACGTACATACCTAGTAGGTACCATACCTATTTACTACTAACAGTTCCATGCAACCAACCGCGTTACAAAAGCGACGAACACTGAATGGAACGAATTCTGCGACGCGTATATCCAAAGAAAAAAAACACATATATGTTAATGAATGCGAAAGTAAAATCAGATAGCCTAAACAAGGAATAATAACACCCATGCAAATTTGGTTTAGCAACGCGTCAAGAATGACAAATTTTTCTGTGGACAAACAACCGAGAGTCTGCGCTCATTTTAATTTCATAAATCGGTTTAAGTCGAAGTTGTCGAGCATACATGCATACAAAACGACAATCCAACTTGTTCGAAATATAAGAAAATTAAAAAAAATAGTAAAACAGAATGCATTATTACCGAAAATGAATAAAACTAAGTCGTTGTGTAATATAAGTACGGTGTGCGTCGCTCAACTCAGAGCACTCGGAAGAAAATTAGATAATATCATTCCACAACAAAGGACAGTACGTATACAACGCTCTGAAATATAATTACGTTATAATTATCAACAAAGCGGTAGTCCAAGGTTAAAATGAAGCAGGGCACATTTGAAACTAATGACAATATTATGAGCAACGCGCGCTCACAAAGAAAGAACGCAATAACAAAAGTGAGCGAGGCATATTGCACAATCGCGTTATGTTAAGTTACTATAGTACAACTTACAACTGCATCTGTGGATAATTAAATACCACGCGAACCTTCCTACGTAGCTTTGGTTGACTATGTTTCAGGAGTAAAATGGCAACTTCGCTTATTAAATCGTTGCATTGCCGTCGCGTCGCGTCGCGTCGCGTCGCATCGGTTCAAAACAAAAAATAAAATAAATAAATAAAAAATAAATCTGAGGCCTTGCATTCAGTGTATCTCAGTATTTATTGATGATGGTGGATCATGCAAAATGCATAATATGAAGTATCTAGTAAGTTAATTTACCTTGTAGCCGGTAGATTTGAAGTCGTCGGCGATTTTTCGCAGCTCAACGCCAACTTGCAACCATTCTTGATTTGGCGCTTCATCTGCGGTGGTTTGGGTATTGTGGTTGTTTTTTGGTTCTTCGCAGCATGATGATTCGGAAATGGTGCGTTGACGATGTCGTAGTCTAGACGATGTGCATGCATTTGGAATGGAAATAGCCGCCCCGGGTTCGGTTCTGGTATAAAATGCGGCGGACAACAGAGACAAATTCGTGACGAGTTCTGGAATTCTGTCTTCTTGGTCTGATGCAATTGTAGTTCGTCTGTTGTTGTTATTATTAGTAGTAGTAGTAGTAGTAGTAGATGAGGCAGTAGCTGTACGGAAAAAGATTAAGACTATTAGAGGTTGGTGGTGTTGGTTTTCTTTTTTGAGCGTGTGGGGGTGGTTTTTTTTTTTTATTTGCACGATCCGCGCCCGCATAATTTCGTTATGGTCAAGTGATTCAATTCAACCCTAAGGCGATGTATCGAAGCACAGCTGTTCTATTAAGTACTACGTATCGATTGCAAATGCACATTGCACATTACAAGGACATTCGTAAAAGGTTTATTGCACAATAGTTATTTACCTTTAAATACAGTCACAGCCACAGTCACACGAAGCCTGAACGAGAATGAGAATGAGAATGAGAATGAGGCATGAGATCTTTTTGTCACTTACGGATTCTGAATTTTTTATCGACGGAAGCTACAAATATTTATTTATGTAAATTAATTCAACATTAAAAAAGCGACTAATTCGGAGCAAGCACTAGATTTGCCAAGTATGTTTTGTTTACATGTTTATTTTGGTGTCATTAGCATACGGTAGAGTACACTTGACCGTGAACGAGTGATACGTGTTTGTTTACATATAGATATATGAAGTTTAGTGTGACTTGTACACGGAAGTTGCTTTGGTATGGTGTAAGGGTGTTGTTCAACACTTCACGGTCTTTTGCTCTCTTATCCATGCTGTGTTGACTGCCCTCAATTACACGCTTTTTTAACATAGCGTCGCGTCGGTGCAAATCTGAATAATTAATGGTTTTTAAATGAAATGAAAACCCGCGCGCTCAATTTCGCGCGAGTGAAGAAGCAACATGTCTATACTTGTTTTGTTGGTCAGAGACGATGCTATGATAGTACAGTTTTTCAACATCGGGAAAGCAATCGAGCAAACGAACCAACGTCTCGCGGCCGACCCTGAACCCCGGACAGAGAGACACAGCCCCAAGCAACAGGTCCATGGCACTACGAAGCACATCGCACCACCTTGCACAAAACACTTTTCGATACTTCACTTACACTTAAAAAATTACGCGCTCTTTTTTTTGACACGTGTTGTTACACAAATGCACTTTTTTTTTTTTATTTTGAAAAAAAGCTTCAATTCGATGGGGGGGAAAAAAAGAGAAATGCAATTTTTTCTTTCTACCTACCTCTGACTCGTGATGGTTGATTGTTGGCGGGAGATTGGTATATTATTAGCAATCGTTGTAAAATATCGCATAATTCTCTGAGGAGCTCCTCAAGATTAGGCTGAGACACTTCCTGATTAGGAATAGCAAACGGTATTGCCATTGTGATGGGGGGGTTGATTTTAAATTAAAATTAAATAAACACAGTGCACCTCGCAACAACTCCGACGAGTTCGGTATACGAATACAGTACAGAATCGATGCGCCCGACGCTCACGAGGATCAAATTGTATATGCGGGTTGCACGTCGTGCGCGATTGTATACTATGTATAGTCCTGACCAATAGGAACACTCGAGGCGGGGCCTAACTCAAACGGGAAAATGTACACAAATATAACAGAGGAAAAATTACCTACGTCTATTGCCTGCCAATCTTAACGTTTCTATTATTCTACACCTCAAAAATCAAAACATCACCAACAAACCAAGGATAAGTGAAAATCCAGTTTTCCACACCTCCAATTCGATTTTTTTTTTCCAACCCAAACTGTCACTCAAGGTAAAAATCATACCTACCTACCTACCTACCTACTACCTGCGCAACAACAAAAATCACAATTTTAATCTAAATCTGATAAAGCTACAAGCGACTTACTTACTCAAATCTACCCGAACCAACATGTAACTTTTCAATTAAAAAAAAAAAAAAAAAAAATGCATATCGTTACTACCATAACCTCCTTTAATAAAACGATGTGACGTAAGTCGAAAATCCACTGTGGATAAGGTCGCGATTTTCGCTACGCTCTTCGATGCACGTCATTTTTCAGATACGCCGCAGTTTTTCACAATGCGCTGAATTTTACGTCATTCCGCTATTCACTCGGCCGATGATTTATGATGAGAAGAATTTTTAAGATTTTTAATTAAATTTACAAGTGCGAATTGTAAAAAAGTGAAACGACCTGAAAGCGTAACATCACTTCTTTTTTTTGTCATCGCGAAATCCGAAAGGCAGATGGCGTTTATTGCCGATAAATTAAATTATCCAAATCACCCCGGAGCACAATGCAAAAGACTTGTACTTGGAGTACATGTTTTTGGCCGCAGGATTAACAAAAAATTAAAATAACTTAAAACAGTACATAACTTATGTATTAAACAGAATAGAATTAGAACCCAAAGTTTTAGGTACTCTGTACCGTACAGTTTAATTCAATTAATTTTACTTCCTAGAATATTCTTAACAAAAAATTAGAATCACTGAACACACTATATAACTTTTGTATTATAAAAGAATACAAATAGAACCCAACGTTTCAGATACTCTGTATCGTTTAATTTAATTAATTTTACTTCCTAGAATATTCTTAACAAAAAATTAAAATCACTCAACACAGTAGATAACTTGCATATTGAACAGAATAGAATTAGAACCCAAAGTTTTAGATACTCTGTATTGTACAGTTTAATTCAATTAATTTTACTTCCTAGAATATTCTTAACAAAAAATTAAAATCAATCAACACAGTAGATAACTTGCATATTAAACAGAATAGAAATAGAACGCAAAGTTTACGGAGGTACTCTGTATGGTTTAATTTAATTAATGTTACTTACCTAAAATATTCTTAACAAAAGTTAAAATCACTCACACTGCACATAACTTTTGTATTATAATAGAATACAAATAGAACCCAACTTTTCAGATGTTCTGTATCGTTTGATTTAATTAAATTTTACTTCCTAGAATATCCTTAACAAAAAATTAAAATCACACAACACGGCACACATAACTTTCACATTAAACAGAATAGAAACTGAACCCAAAGTTTCGTATTAGATAGAATAGAAATAGAACCCGAAGTTTTAGGTACTATGTATAGTATAGTTTAATTAATTTTACTTCCTAGAATATCCTTAACAAAAAATTAAAATCATACAACACGGCATACATAATTTTCATATTAAACATAATAGAAACTGAACCCAAAGTTTTAGGTACTATGTAGACTTTATTTTAATTAATTTTACTTATTAGAATATTACTAACAGAAAATTAAATTCACTCAACACAGTACATAACTTGCATATTGAACAGAATAGAAATAGAACCCAAAGTTTTAGGGAGGTACTCTGTATGGTTTAATTTAATTAATTTTACTTCCTAGAATATTCTTATTCTTAACAAAAAATTAAATTCACTCAACACACTACATAACTTTTGTATTATAATAGAATAGAAATAGAACCCACCGTTTTAGGTACTCTGTATCGTTTAATTTAATTAACTTTACTTCCTAGAATATTCTTAACAAAAAATTAAAATCACTTCACACAGTACATTAACATAGAGAGAGAATTAGCAAAAAATTAAAATAACTTAAAACAGTACGTAACTTTCATATTAAATAGATTAGAAATAGAACCCAAAGTTTTAGGTACTCTGTATGGTTTAATTTAATTAATTTTACTTCCGAGAATATTCTTAACAAAAAATTAAAATCACTTAAAACTGCACATAGCTTTCGTATTAAATAGAATAGAAATAGAACCCAAAGTTTCAGGTATTCTGTACATTTTAATTTAATTAATTTTACTTCCTGGAATATTCTTAACAAAAAATTAAAATCACTAACACAGCACATAACTTTCACATTAAATAGAATAGAAGTAGAACCCGAAGATTTAGGTACTCTGTATATACTTTGATATTACTTACCTATTTACTTCACTTTTAATTTTTTTTTGTTCTGTTTATTTAGTCAACCTAGACGTTTTTATAGGAGTATATTTTTTACCCGTTCGTTCATTTGATTAAAACATAAAAATAAACATGATGAAACAATTGAAATAGAAAGAGAATTCAGTTTTCTTTAATACCTGATTATATTTACGCATTTTATTTTTGATTTCTAAAAGAAAATTAATTCTTTTTGTACATTTCAGTCTGAATAAATCTAATTGAACAAACCATTTCACCTAATAATAAATAATCATAACGCAAATAAAATACAGGATGTTTGGAAATTGCTCGCGTACAAAAAAACTGGTAGTTGGTGATGGTGAATTGAAGTTATGGGCAAATTTTTTTTTAATAAAAATCCTTTAGACTAAAAGTCTAAAATTGTTGGTGCGCTACTGAGCTAAGGTAACAAGCTGTCACAACAGTCATAATTCGGTACATTATGTATTACTGAATTGAATATGCCGCTTACACAAATAATGAGTTGACGAACATGGTGTTATTTTATGGAAAAAAATGGGTTTCTTGCATTTCCTAGAACTTCCGGATGCTTTTTGTACTAGCAATTTTCAAACACCCTGTATAAACATTATATGTCAATGCATTTTTTTATTTATAATTAAATAAGGATTGAGATGAAAAAAACAACTAGAAAGAAAACGAACGGATTAAAAATTTCTAAAAGAAAATTGATTTTTATGTTTGATCATTCCATTTTGTTTCAAAAATAAATAAAGATGAAGAAAATAAACCAGAAGTAAAAAGAGTTTTATTATTTGATTGTATTTATTTGTTTGATTTTAAATTTCGAAAAGAAAATTAGTTTTTACGTATTTTTAGTCTGCCTTGTTTCAAAAAAATAAATAACGATGAAAATAAAACAGAAACAGAAGTAAAAAAGAAAAGAATTTTTAAGTAGAATAAAAATTAGAATACAAGTTTTTATTTATTTAATTCATTTTCAACTCCTAAAAGAAAATTGATTTTTATTTTTATTTTTCGGTATTTCTAAGCTTTCAAACAGTTTTAATTCAAAAATAAATAGTGACTAATTTATTTTTTTTAATCACTATTTCTAATTTCTAAACTGACATGTTTATTTCAGCCAGTTTATCAATTAATCAAATATATTGATTCAAACTATTTATTTCGAATTTTTAATTAAATGTTTAGTTTAATTTTTAACTTTTAAAAGCAAATTGATTTTTAATTATTTCAACCTAATTTGAAATTTCTATTCCATCAAAAAACCATTCTGATTGAAAAATACATAAACCTAACGAAAATAAAACTTAACGCAAGTAAAATTAAAAAAAAAAAAAACTAATTCAAGTTTGATTTTCATTAAGTTAAGAGCGATTTTTTTTAAATTTATTTCGATAGTTTAGGTTCGCCGATTTTTGATCTAGAATTGAAAAAAAAGACAAATAAAAACAGCCAATATTGTTAAACAACGAGATTTGAAAATTAAAAAGAAAAATTGGTGCGAGTTGCTTCTAATTGCAAAGGATCGGCCCTTCCCCCCGCATCTTCTGGGTAGTTGTTTCGGGCATATTTTGGGCCTCTTCAGCACAATAGTAGCAAAAGAATTCCAAAGCACTGTATTTACATATTTCAGCAGTAATAAATCCAGTCGACCAATTCAATATCAATCAATTCAATTGTCTTTATTGGGAGATTGACAGTTAATAACAAGTATTGCACACGTCACATTTAATCAAACTACTAGATTAGATATGATTCAAACACAGATAAAGCCGATAAAAATTAACAAAAAAAAAACTGTATAACCACCAGATTATGGGCTGTTTTTAAGATAGAACTAAAGAAAATTTTAATAAAAATTGCCTTAAAAACATAAAAACAAAAACTAAACATCAGCGTAAACCATTTTTTCTAACTTTTTTATTCAAACATTATTTTCTAGATATTTTCTTATGCAATAGATAAATATTTTTATGTGGTCGTGTAAAGAATTAAACGACCTATTAAATAGAGGAAAAAAATCAGCAGGTTATCATTTAAGAAAAGTCAACAAGAGCAGATAAACAATTGAAACAAATTGGTAATGTAGGTCCTATTGACTCTGAATCATACACCAAATTTCAAATAGATACGTCAAACAGTTTTCGGAATATTAAGCCGGTTCCATACTTTTGCCTTACCCTGTATATTTGGATAATTTAACGAAGCAAAATGGTAAGAAATAAACAAATAATAATAAAGTAGAATATTTAAAATTCAAGTTCAATAGGTAAATGATTGGGAACAATAGGTAGGCAGATTGAGACTTCTTTTGACGCATATCATTTTTACTAGGGGTCCTTTGATCTTTGGCGAGTAGTAAGCACTGAAAGTGATGAAAAATATATTATTAAATAGTGAATGTAATGCAGAGAGAAGAAAGAAGTAAATGAGTGTGCTTTATTCGAATGGTAATGTCACGGGGCAACATCACACCGGTGTGTTATTGTGATCGAGAGCATCAGGTGGTGTCTGGGTTGGGGTGTTATGGTTGTACGAAGCAGTAAGTAGTACATCAACCTCTCTGGTCGGTCCGCGCTAACCTTTCAATTATGATTGCCTCACGCACATTAAGTACACGTCACTTTCTTATCGAAGAAACAACTACCGGACTCGTAAAATATCCTATAAACTATTTTTAGCATCAGTGACAATCAACTCGAAGCGTCGATAAGGATAATAAATTCAGTCCGCGTATTGTTTTATTTGTATGATGCCAGGCACGTGTAAAATATCATCTTACAATAGACGGACATAAGAAACCCATTTTTGATTTTGAAAACCGGTCTGGTGTAAAAATACAGTCCAGATTCGATCTTTGATTACCGCTGACATTGGTCGCGTTCACGATTATTGCAAATTCATGCACACTTTATCAATGCTCAAACTAGTTTCGGCGCAGTTTCGTTTCTTATGCACCCAAAAACTTTTTCAAATTAAACATCTGCAATAACTACGCTAAGCTGCACAGGTCACTTATCTAGTTTTACAAACAGGTTACAACCTGTCTAGGGTCTGATTGTTTTAATGGAGTGCAGGTGTTTTACTAGGACCGTACCGACCAACCTCTTTTTACAAAATGCCCCAAACAACAAAGCAACAGGATCACAATAACTTTTGCATTCAAATACGTTCGTTGCACGGGACGTTACCTCAATACGTTTTCTCCTTAAACTTTACAAGCATTCAACAACTTCTAAGTAAACTCTCACAATGTTATTATGCATTTACTTTTATAATTCATTCAACCTTATTTAAAAAAAAATTACTGAAACCATCACTTGTGTAATTTACTTAAAAAAAAAAAAAACAAATCTGCGCGTCTCAAACTGTTCTACTCACCGTTTTTCTTGAAACTTATAGTGCAAGGGTCAAGGGTCTCTAAATCCCTTTGTTCTCTTTCCTATTGTTTAGGTAAAGTGCATTCAAATACATTATATTTAATAGAATTTCACACAATCTTGCATTAAAATTGATTTCTTTACATTTGCAATTAAATCAGCGCTTCTTAAACTGTTCCATTCGCCGCCTTTCTTGAGACTTTCACTCACTTGTAGGCCACCCTCTAAATCCCTTCGTTTTCCCATTGTTTAGGCAAAGTACATTCAAGTACATTGCATTTTATAGAACTTCAGAGAATTATTTTGCATTAAAATTGAATTAAAGAAAAAACTTTGATTGATAAATTACTTTGTAATTTATGTTCCTGTTTTGGTTTTATTTTGAGTCCACCAGAAATTTAATAATAGATTCGCGATTGTTTATTATAAGTGTTATTGAAGTTTGTTCTTGTCCGATGAAAATAGTAAGTACAAAGTTTTTTTAATCTCAAACCGGACAGAAAAACGAAGGGAAACACACTCAACGTTTCGCTATAGATTTATAGCTTCGTCAGGAGTGAAAAAAAGTCTGACGAAGCTATAAATCTATAGCGAAACGTTGAGTGTGTTTCCCTTCATTTTTCTGTCCGGTTTGAGATTAAAAAAACTTTGTACTTATAAGTGTTATTGTTTACTTTAATTTAATTAAAAAAAAAATACTGAAACGTTGCTTGTAATTTTCTTTCTTTACATTTGCAAAAAATCAGCGCTCCTCAATCTGTTCTACTCACCGTTTTTCTTGAAACTTATAGCGCAAGGGTCAAAGGTCTCTAAATCCCTTTGTTCTCTTTCCTATTGTTTAGGTAAAGTGGATTCAAATACATTATATTTAATAGAATTTTGCAATTAAATCAGCGCTTCTTAAACTGTTCCATTCGCCGCCTTTCTTGAGACTTTCACTCACTTGTAGGCCACCCTCTAAATCCCTTTGTTTTCCCATTGTTTATGCAAAGTACATTCAAGTACATTGCATTTTATAGAACTTCAAAGAATAATTTTGCATTAAAATTTAATTAAAGAAAAAAACTTTGACTGATAAATTACTTTGTAATTTATGTTCCTGTTTTGGTTTTATTTTGAATTCACCAGATATTTAATAATAGATTCGCGATTGTTTATTATGAGTGTTATCGTTTACTTTACTTTAATTAAAAAAAAATTATTGAAACGTTGCTTGTAATTTTCTTTCTTCGCATTTGCAAAAAAATCAGCGCTCCTCAAACTGTTCTACTCACCGTTTTTCTTGAAATTTATAGTGCAAGGTCATTCTCTAAATCCATTTGTTCTCTTTCCTATTGTTTAGGTAAAGTGCATTCAAGTACATTACATTTTATAGAACTTCAGAGAATATTTTGCATTAAAATTAATTAATTAAAAAAAAAATTGATTGATAAATTTCTTTGTAATTTTATTTATTATATATTATTATTTATTATAGTCTAAGAAAAAATTAATAATAGATGCTCCAAGCTCCTTTGTTTATTGTAAGTGATTAACAATTACTCATTGTTGTCTGGCGAAAACTAAATCGACAAAATTAAAATAAAAAAAGTCAAGCACGTATCTATTGCGTTCGTTCAAAACTTAAAAAAAGTCAGACGGTTGTTGATAAACGTAACAATTTTGATTTTGATACGTGGTATTCTCAAGCACCTTCTCTGTAGCTATGTCAGCTTTAGCTGGGATCTCATCAGGGAAAGAGAACTTCAGTGCCACCAGACTTCTTACACTCTACATTCGACTCCTCAAAAAAGTCATTTTTGGATCTATTATTTTGATTTATTTGAAAATGTATTGAGCATCTGTTAAAGAAGAAATTAATTGATTTAATCTTTGGATACCCACCCAATTTTCTTTTTTTTTTCCTCATTTTGTAAAATATAAGTCGCTTGTATTTTTTTTTTTTTTAGTAAAATTATCGAGAACGTGATTTGCAAAAAAATGCGCAAAAAAATGATGTACAGTGTAAATGTGACTGCAATAACAAGTAAGCAACTGCAACTGGTAACAAAGCGTAGACACTAAATAAAATAGCGTTCTTCTGCATGTTTACGCGTGTCTTCTATTTTTCTTTAATCTTTGCCGCCTGAAATGGAAACGCGACAGAAGCGGCATCTTTTGACTCCGGCAACGGCGACATCAAGAAACTCAATCGGCAACTTTTTTTTTTCGAGAAACGTGGAAAGCAACCGAAAGTTCGTTCGTTCGTTCGTTCGTTCCTTCGCGTGCGCATTTTTCTTCTTCCCCTTCCGAATTTTAATTGCAAGCAAATCAAAATTCGAGCATACAAAGAATTAGTGGGTACGTACGAGAATTAAATAAAAATCCGGTAAATCCGTGCATCGACGTATATAATTTGATTCGTCACCGTTGTAGTTGATATAGTTTACGATAACATTGTTTACGATATCAAAGGTAAACCACAAATCCTGTTGTCCATGTCAAGGAATTATTTTAGAAACCTCCGCATTGAATAAAAACGGAAATACCTGGTGTAATTTAGAGTTTGGTTTGGAAATGTGCAGAATACTTATTTAAAAAGATAATGTTATCACATTAATCAGATATATTAGTAAACATTATGGTTTCTTTTTCTATGCCTGGACTCCCAGGTTCACAGTAAAAAGATAATTTCAAGCTGACAGCCGTATTTTCCTTAAAACTTCAATGCCGTTGTAAATCATTCCCAAAGTGCACGTGGTTTGGTTGAAAGGCCTGCAGGGAAGGAATGCGTTCAAATTTGCCTGGTTTGTTTTGTTTACGCCTTTTTTATGACAGTACAGTAGTAAAGTAATAAATTGCTACAGAAAAAATAAGAACCGAAGGTTTTATGGTTCACGGGGTTCCTCCTGGCAAACTTGTTTATTGAATACTAACATTTATGGAATAATACCAATGAAAATTATTAGGTAATTACGTCATTACATTGTAAAACTTATTCTTTAAATTTGAGTCATTGGTTGAGGAAATTTGGCTCCCTTATATTTTGGAACGACCTAATAGAAATCATTCTAAATGAGGGCTACTTTCGAATACGTCATATAAGTTGAAAACCAACTGTATATACAAGGCATCTACATTATATTCGATTCTGCATGTACTTTCCATCTTCTACTGGTCCACCAGTATTTGGTATTTGGGCTCATATTAATTCTTTCAAATTAAACTGTCAACCACGTTCACATGTCGCATAGAATTGCTCTTCCAACATTCGGCATACAATCCAAATTGGTCTGTCTACCTTTGCGCTTTGGGAAGGCAAAGATCATCTTCACTTGGATGAAGAGGGGCACAGGAAGTCGTTTGGGGATTTATAAGAGAAGAAATCACATCAAAGTACATTTTCCTTTAACAACCCTGTATATCCATCACTTTCATTTTTTTTTTTTCATTTTTACGGATTACGTTAATCTTTTAAACATGAAATCCCTTAATTGCAGATGCAAATGAAAAACGCAAAACGAAATAAATATGACTGGTAGATAATATTATTCTATAATATCCGTTACATTGTGATACCGACCAGTTCAAACGTGTCTGTATTTAATAGTGTTATTTATTTTCCACGTTTAGTTAATCTCGCTGTAACTTCCTGACATACGTTTTAATTGCTACAGTATAAATACTCGATAAATTTATCGGGTTTTCTATGGTAAAGGCAAACGTTCTGTGTCGTGATTAAGAAAAATTCTTATCTGTAACTCCTGTCTGTTCGTCTGTCTGCTTCTAGGTATAAGTTTTTGTTAATTTAAATAATAAGTATACGCGATGTTTCTGAAGAAAATATAAGTAACAACGTAGTATCACTGTTTATTTATACATTAGCATCTCTGCGCAGATTTGCTTTGTGTTGGCAAAAAGTGATACTTGTGACCGATAAGTTGATTGTAAATATACATAAGTGTTTCTATAAACTGTCAAAACTGTCATTGTTCGTTCTGCGCCGTACCGTGAGCTTATCAAAGGCACTCAATAAACGTGATGGCGCGTGTGTTATTATTATTATTTTGCAATGTTTACATATTGTACTCCAGTTTATTTCTCTATAAGCAAATAATATGGGAAAAGATATCAGTTTTCCTTTGCCGTTTAATTCGATGATAAACAACAAAAAAAAATATATATGTCTACAAATGGGTACGACTAGTAATAATAACACATCTACTAAAAAGATTCTATTTTATATTTAGATAATTTGTGATATAATCCGTTATATAATGCGTTCGTTACATTATGAATCCAAGGCGGCAAAACAAAGGACCGTTTTCTATATCTGTGAAGATGTTACTAAAACAGCAAAGAAATAACGGAGTCACAAAAGCCTGATTCATCGTTAACACGAGTTTGTTGATGTTCTTTAATTGTGAATCACATTTTGGACGTCTCTCTCTAAATGAAGTGCATATACCTGTTTGGCATACGTAAGCTTACTATCTGCTCTTATAGTATGAGTGTGTATATTTGACTGCAACCAAGTAGGTTTAACTGCTCGAGGCCAATGACTTTGTTTAATAAAATTTTATTCGCCGGGTTTACTAATCGCCAATACATTTGCATAAATTACAAACGATTCTTACAGATCATCGGAAAGTTCTTCTGGTTTATTTTTGCCACCACCCAAATAAATCCATTTAGTCATTTCGGTGAAAGTCGCCAGGCAATTATGTAAAATGGTGAAATATTCAATCCAGCAGAGACGAAATATAAAAAGCATTTACAATCAGACATGAGCATGCAGTTGCAATTTATAAATGTTGACTTAATTAATCCTTATATCATTATTTAAACAATGATAAGAAAATCGCTAAAACCTAGAGACGTTTTTGATAACCAAAAATTACTTTTCTAGAAAATAGTAATAGCAAATTATTTGCGACGCATTAACGATAGATTAATTTTGGATTCCGAGCGGATGAGATAAGTTATCTGAAACTTAACATTCGTAGAACACCCAATTTTGGGGGAGTTACCAATTTTCTATGTATATGTAAAAGGCTGGCCATACATTAAATTTTTTATTGTATGGTTTAAACAAAATGTGCCTCAATATATGAATAAGACCTGATAAGTTATCAGATTTTTTTTTGAGTAAAAGATTATGAAAATTTCTTTGGCCTTGTTTACAAACAAACATCCACTTTGAAACGTCCTTTGTTTTCAAGTGAAAAACATAAAAATATGGAACGTTTAAGTGCCCAATACCGTCTAAATCACCTTCAAGGTTCGTTGTTACCTAAAAACCATGCTTCATTTTGAAGCGTAAACGCTCAATGTTAAATGCAATAACACTAATTATTATTAACACGTAAATGACCCAGTCATACATCGATGTGTTGTTATTAAGATCTTATCGGGAAGGGAATAAATACGACGTGCATCATATATGTGCTTTTACAATTTAATTGTCGATTAACAGTACTAATGGGAATGGGAAAAGTGAAAATGCATTTAGTTTATGTTTATTTTTGTACACGTACTAGACGAAACATAATCAGAACTATTTATCGTCCGAAACGTAACGACAATACGCCATTGTTCCTTAAATAATTAATCACTCTACTCTTTAAAATTACCTTCCACTTTTGTTATTGTATGTATGTATATTTTTTTATCCTTCTAATTAATTCCCAAACAATTATAATTATTTAAACTGCCTCATTCGATTTATTTTTGCCAGACACACCTTGTACTGGGTATTTAGGTATAATCAAATCAATTTTAATTCCATTCTAAACAAGAGAAATCTAAAGGTTTCGTAAATACAATTAGCTCAATTACACAAAACACAATTTTTTTAATAGATAGCATATTTATACCGGTTGTTCAATCAAACTCAGATCATACAAATTCATTGAAAACAAAAAGAAATGTAGTAGCTACGGGTCGGGGCTGTATATTTTGCGCGGTTCAAATTCTAATGAACCGGGCAATATGCGCAGCGTGAATGCAAACGTGAAAGCTGCGGAGGCAATTAACGCCGCTACAACAATGGTGTTATTCAATATAACAAAGAACAGTGCAGTATTACCGCAATAAAAAATGACAGTTACGAAATCAACTCTTCTTGTTTCAATATGTAAAGATTTTCAGAGTAATTAGTTGACCAGTTGTACCTCGACCTCCGGAATATATTGCCACGTTGCGTCATATAGCAAGAACGCCGTAAATTATTTTAACAATCGTTGTATTTGAATTTGAATAATAAATCTATTATATTATTACATGACATGCCTGTTGGGTGCGCTACTGAAACTATGGCGTGAATATATCAAAATCCTATCGTTAGTAATAGCTTTTAAGTTCTGAATGGGGTTGCATGCTACTGTTTATGTTCTCAGTTTATAACAAGAACTGGTATCATGTGTTTTCTCTAAACATGAGAAGTCATTTTTGTTAAAGAGATATGTCATTGTACTCTCGTAGTAACAATTACAGGTGTAATAGTGTTTTTTCTTCTACTAGGAAATATTCATTTCTTGATTAATCAAGAGTCAATTTATCAAAATTCATCATAACAGCGATGTGGTATTGCAATAAAAACAGTTCTGGTGTTAAAGGAAGTAAATTGCATCGTTCTAAACAAGGAAGTACTGTGAGCTATGCGCGGTAATTTATATTATTACTAGTAATATTATTATTTTTCAGAGTCGGGAGTAATTTGAAGGAATTGTTTGGCTTCCTGTTTAAACATAGTTTTCACCGGCGTGGTACTTTTCATGGAGTTTATCGTGTAAAAAAGTGTACAAAGTAGAGTGATTGAGTTTTTGTGAAACTGTCTATTAAATTTATGTACCTAGTATAACGTCGCCGTCTTACGATTTATAATAGGCAATAAAATTACTGGCATCACGAATTGTCCCGTGATTGAAGAGGGTTTGAAAATAAATAATAATAAGAGAGGCAGAGCTGTTATCTGCGTTTATAAAACAGAAAGAAATCAAAATATAATTTTCTTCCTCCTAATAACGAGGTTCGGGTTGTAACGCTAACGGGTATATAATAAGATTATGCAATAACTAATCTCGAGCTACTTAACATAATACAGCACGAAAAGTTCTTTTTAATGAGCAAACACGAAATGGGTCATGTAGGTAGAATATTTACGGACGTTTTAGGAGGGTGAGGGTAATAAAATATGTAACGTAATAAAGAGTTTTTTAAAAAAAAAAAAAAAAACGTGATGTGTATATTATGTATTTTTATCAGCTGTAAAGAAAAAAATATTTAATGTTGCCGGTTTAAGTATGCAGCAGCACGATCTTTTGTTTCGATTCCAAACTCTAAATTAAAATATATTATTTTGGACGTCTGGACTATAGCCATAGATAACTCGCATAATGTAACCGGTCGTTTAGCTGCGGGCTATCTTCGCAGGTATATATTTTGAAAACGGTTTGCAACATCGTGCCTTAATGGACCGTATCGTGTGGGAAGAACGGGCTAGACTTGCTGCTTCCACAGAAACGAATATGGTAGTTGCGAAGATACAAGTCGACCCATCTGAAATTAATAGACGACTTCACAAGGTCAAACCAAATACAACAAACATGTTGCTAGATGCATCACAAAAACTTTAATGTGCACTTGTAATACGTCACTTATTGCATTATAATTACACTTAACATTATAGTCTTCTTTCAACATACCCCATCAAATTTTATTACATTTCATTTTTTCATACCACATTCCTATTTTGCCTGCGATTTTACATATACTACATATGTAATTGAATTAAATTCGAGTTTCTCAACTAGTGGTTACCTATGCATGTAAGTAGGTATATGAGGAATAGATAGATACCTTTGAAATTAAGAAATTGTTATGTATGGATGTATATACATACTATAAATAATAAAAGTGTGTTGTTAATGTTGTTTCTTATTCTCATAGGTGTGTTAATGAGTTTCTTAGTTATTTTTATAATTTCAAACGTATTTTCTTATGTTTACACATAGTAACGAGCCTTAAACACTTTAGAATTACTTAAAATAATACTATTAGTAAAAAGTGCCCTATTAAAAGAGTGCGTGGATTGGAGGCGATTGGTGGAAGGCCATGAAGCCTACAAATCATGCCCCATAATAGGAAGATAAACATCAGGTGTCCCTGCCAGCTCCGAGAACTTTCTGCCCATTTCTTGGAAACCTGAACTGTAACTCCGGCAGATGTTTCTATGTGTGTTTACAACCATAAAAACCAAATATTTGGGGACCGTTTTTATGGCGTTTTACGTTCTAACATTCATTGGTATTTGCATACGACTCACGAACAACTACCGAATCTAATCAAGTGTTATATATAGGTATTATAGTGGTGCTGATTATAAATGAGCTTACGCCTTGTCTGTCACTGACATCTTTCGGAGGAGAATGAGTTCAATTTGAGGCATAGAAAATAGGGCGATAATCTTATTGATGGATGATAAAATGGAACGCATTCGAGTGTGATGAAGTTTAAAGCTAACAATCGTACGGACTATGACAGGTAGACGCGGACAGGTAGGATAGTGATTCAGTAAGGAAGCAATGCGTTTTTCTGCATCGTATTTTGGACGGGATGAGTGTTAGAAGGTGCCTGTTGGCCTTGACCACTTGCTGGTTGAGTCACTAGCGTCGCTGGTAGTGTCTCTCGTTCGTCTGCACGGCGAGATGCGTAGGTGAGTCACCCCGTCAGGTACCAGGTAGATGGGCCGTTGATTGGCAATAACATGTTTTACCTATTGCGTGCTCGATCTTGCATATTACTTCCGACGCGGACGGATTCTTATTCTCCCGGGAGCGACAGCTTACACCGAACGAATTGAAGCTATGCAGACTTTTTCCGAGCCACTAACTCACTTCATTTATCTTAGTTTGTTACTTTTCTATATTATTTACTTATCCGGTCAACATCCACCCGCAACCACCTAATGTATCCATAATACCATTTGTCTTAACCCCCCCAAAGAAGATAACGACGTGAATTCGCCGATGTTTTCCTCGATTTGTCAAACGTCCTCGCATTTCTGATGAATACATATTAGAAAAGCTCACGGTTGAATTCGTTAAATGATCCTCGTCTCCTAAAAGCATTAGCGGGTGAAACTCGAGGCCCTTTAAAGTCACATCTAACTGCATTTCAAGTAATTGTAAATCCGAACCGAATCGGGGCTCGACCCCAAGGCGGGAATGTTTACTCTCTCTTCATTAGCGATGGGCTGCACGCACATGTCTCATTACGTTCTTTCGCCTCGGTAGGAGTATTTATTTTATTTGGAAATTATAATAACGACTACGAACCAATATCATCGCTTACCACCACAACCATCCCTCTTATACTTTCCGCAAAGCAATTACCGAGAGGTATCCAGCGACGTCATTCTTATTCATGTTCCACACAGAAACACAACTCGTCGAGGAGTAATAACGCAAATGTGGCCGGCCATTAACGTTTCCTCGTTAAAGAGATCCGTTTGCAATCGAGTGAGAAGCCCGGACTGGAATCTGACAGAATACAATGCCATGCTCGCCTATTGTCTTTTAAGTATCATTGATACCTCTGAAACTCATTTGCAAGTCAAACATGTGCACTACTTGGGAATTTAGAACTTAACGCGCAGATTGCAATACCTACTCAATTATTTACATCACCCTCTACGCTAATACTCGCGGCAATCACGAAAATAAAATTTTCACACATATAACCACTCTAAAATAGGCCACTTACTAGGCAATATCTTCAACAACATGTTGGGCAACATACTCACAGCAACAAGATCGCTTGTGTGTAAATAAGATGGTCAACATGTTGTAAGTTGTAGCCTGCTGAAGATATGTTGACGAATATGTTGCCAAGCAAGTTGCCCAACATGTTACCTAGTGTGTGACCTGTTGAAGATACGTTGACGAACATGTTGCCCAACATGTTACCTAACATATTGCCTACTTGAGAACAATCAAAACAAATATAAGCATTTGATAAAAGAAGAAGACCCTGAAAGGTCAATTGGAGCAAATTAACGAACGACCATCGAAATCGAATGCAAATTCGAAATATCTGATTATGCCCGATTTCTTCATCTCCTGACAAATTTATCTGCCAGGTAT
The DNA here is from genome assembly GCA_036172665.1 of Prosopocoilus inquinatus. Classification (NCBI taxonomy): domain Eukaryota; kingdom Metazoa; phylum Arthropoda; class Insecta; order Coleoptera; family Lucanidae; genus Prosopocoilus; species Prosopocoilus inquinatus. Next base: position 12,174,345 of record CM069880.1, on the reverse strand, counting down.
TATCTTTGGAAACCATTGTATCGGTAATAGTTACCTGACAGACAAATTTATCAAGAGGTGAAAAAATCGGGCATAGGTCCAATACAACTAATTAAAAAGTATATTTCAATTTAGAATAACCGGAACTATGAAGCGGCACACGTATATTATAGGCCTACTTAAAACCACTGGTGTGCCGCCTTGTAATAATAGTAGAGAAACCCACTCGTTGTAAATCGTAAAAGTATTATTTAATCATTACGAAAATTTCAAATAGATTATACGGTAAGGTAAGTATTAATTATAGGAAGAACAAAGACTTGAAAGTAATCCACAGATGTAAATGACTTTCAATTTCGTACCTGAACGATCAACGTTTTCGATATCCTTTGGCACGACGTTAACTAGTAATTAGGGGTTACGCACCCGTTATTAATGCGATTACTGAGGGAAATGCAAAGATGATTTTTGTTTGGTAAAGTAAAACAATCGGGTGCGTTTAGAATATACATGAGTGTTCTAATGATAAATGAAGCGATTGTCGTAGCGTTGAAGTTTTGACACCCAATCTGCATAGAATCATCGGACCGGTTACAATCTGCCACTCATTAATTGGGGGTTAGCTGCATGCACGAGCCAATTTAAGCTCGTTTGCCGTTTCACAATTAGCGGCAAGATAGGAGATTACGAGAAAGAGTTAATTGGAAATTGTTCCTCCGCTTTCATTCATAAGGATCAGTCCGGAAAACTCTCAAATCAATCTCCCGTAATTGGTCGCTGTGAATCCATGCGGATGAACACTCACACGAGTTCTGATCAGTTTGTATTTACAGATATTTAAATGTACTCAACGACCCTAACCCTCCCCTCGGTACTTTTGTTAAAAACTGTTAATGACTTGTGACACTGTGTTTACACAGAGGCGAATTAATGGTTACTTTGCATATGGATATGAAACTACAAAAAAAAAAAAAATAGTTTTTAGGTAGGTAGTACCTGGTTGCAGGTAGTTATTGTAAGGTTTGGCGTAGGGATTTTGCTAACAAAGGGGGGTGTGTACGCAGGTGTAAAATCGACCAACAAGTGAAAAATCTTACTAAACCCGAGTTATTAAAGCACCGATCGGATATCTGAATCATAAAATGTAGAGATTTGAGCGGCCATAAACGTCGCTCTACATATTCTTCTCGCCGCTCGCGAACGTCTTAAATAGCCCCAAAATTGGATTTTCCGTTCAATAACCATAAAAGTATATGACATTTTCAAACTCTTTGTTTAATAGTCGCGGGGCAATGTTTATAAAATAATGCAGTAAAAGGGACATTTTAAAGTCTAATACGAGGGCATTATAAGAAGATATAAAGCCCCGAAAGTTATAAAACTTCAAGTCTTGAGACCTACCCGCCCCTTGACTGACCCTTTTGTTCAATGCTATTCAAAGACGGTACTATTTGACAGCCAATTCATTATTTTTTTTTCCTTCGGTGAGTAAGTGCAGATGTAGCTGACCCTAGTCAAAATATATGTCACTTATTTATTGCAGGCAAATTTTTGCACACTCCACTTATTATTCTCTTATTTCGTTTCATACAAAATAGAACGTAAATCGAATTTAACAACACATTCTCACACTAAACCATCAATTGTTTAATATACTTTACTTATATATAGTTTATACGAATGATATTGCGGTGTATACGAGTACAAATCGATTTAATTTTAATATACAACCACATTAATTGTTTAGTATACTTTACTTTTATGCAAGATGCAAGTTATATAAATGATACTGTGGTAACAAGGTATATCATAGTAAATATTAATGCTAATCACGTTTTATTACAAGAATGATTGAATATACTTCATTTTCACATAATTTGTTTTGTTGCAATGGTACAATCAGGTATGTATGTGGTATTTATATATATGTAGTTATATTTCTTCATCGATTGTTTACCATACTTTTGTTGTATTATAAAATCTATAGTAATATTGAAGAATTGAAGATGATACTATGGTATACGTATGCGTTCAGATTAACGTTGGTTAAAAAAAACAAATCGTATTGTAATGAAGCTGATAAGAACTTTTTGTTGGTAATGGGTGTGCAAATCAAATTTATTACGTCTGTCTTTTAGTGGTTATGTATATGCGGCGTTGTGGTGTAACGCCGGTGATAAAAATAATCTAGGTGGAAAAAGTGGAGCTTCATTTGCATCTGTTTAAAGTGAACGAGAACAGCAATCGTATTTCCTCGATCGTGAGCGACAGAATGGAAATGAGCTAAATCTCTATGATATAAAAATCCAAAACACAATTGCGGGCAAAGTCGAGATAAGAATATATTTCGTCAGCGTGGGTGCAACTCGTGTATTGTTCCGCGTCAAGTGGTCACATTTATTTGCGAGGTTTCAATCTTCATATAAGAAAGAAGTGTGACAAGCGGAATATGTCCCCGGGGCGTGAATCGGTCGTTCAATCATACATTTATCTGCGACCACTTCTATTATTTACGCTCTCTACTCGAGTTACTGGCAAAGAGAAGGGCCCCAAATTGAAACGATTTATTATTATCAAGCTGGGGAACGCTCTATTATGTCGATTAATATGCTAAAGTAATTTTTAATTAAATCGCCAATTTGCTTGTTAATGGTCGCGATTAAAACAAAAAGCCGACACAAAAATACCAGCGAACCGACTCCCAGCGGACGTATATTTTCAGTTAAGTACATTTTTCCGGAGTTATTAACTATCGGACAAAAAAATAACAATCCCTAATGTCCTCCCTAACTCGCCACACAATGAACTCGAAAGGGCGAACATAATGATACAGATATCGCAAATGACGTTATAACCAGGAGTCACTCATTTTGCTCCCTCATTAACTGTAATTATTATTGTACCGAGTTTTTCAATGTCTCATCCTGTTTAAAAAATATACACCCTCGTTTTTGCCCCCGACCCTAAATTCCCTATTCACTTCTAATTTTATTACGTAATCGCATCCCTTTGTCGAGAAAAAGCTGAATATAAAAGGCACAAAAAAAATTTCAAAATAAAATAGCTAATTGATTTTTTCGAATGTAACCAGAGGACCTCAACGTTCTTTTCTGCGCTAATGTAATTTGTGTAACGGTGAGTTAAAAAACTCAGAGCGGAGAGGATTGAGTATCAAGCTGGATTACGAGGATTATGCAGTGGTAAGGGACTTGGAATCCCAAGGGAAAGCTGTCACTTTGAGCTTCTGAGTTCAGAAGACTAGGTACAGATAATATGCTAAAGGCAAATATGCGTTGACTGCACTTCTGATTTACAACGCCCGCTTGTTTGATGTTAAAGGCAAGCGAGCCGTTACTATAAGTTTCCTTGTATTGTGCCTGGGAGAAATTAAAAAAAAAAAAAATTTAACGTAAGACGGGAGTTGCTTCCTTCTTTTGCTAATTATTTTATTACAAATATTTCACAGCGCTATAATTTCTCTATCTGATCAACCCGGAAGCTGATTTATAATCTGCTATAATTAATGTTGAATCGATGCTCCTCGAAGACCACAAGGCTATAAATTAAATTTTTCATTTACACTCGATTGCTTTAACTACCTACCATACGTTTTATACCACCTTGAAAATGTACGTATGCATTATTTTAAAAGCTCTGGTCTTAAATCTTGTGTCAAGAATATTTCAAGTTTCAATGAAACAGTCGGTATACGTATACACGTATGGCATAAATGTATGTATGATGAAGTATAATAAATTTCTTTAAAATTTTGATTGCATTAAATCACCAATTAATTATAAAGCTGTAAACCAACGCGTTCCCTATTTATTTATGAAACAAGACAAAACTATTTATCGACTTGGCTGATTCGTGTGAAAAGGAATGTAACGATTTTTGAAAACATTGCCTTGAATCACGCTATACGCCAAGATCGATATGACATTCCTCACCCCCGTTTGTATCAAGAAATCTACGTTCCTTTCCTATGAATCCCTTCGCATAATAACAACAAGTGCACGGTTATGCCCACAATATTGATTTACTTTACAATACGGTTTTGAACTTTTATATCAGCGTTAGCAAGTTGCAGTTTAATTAACGGGGCATGAGTCATGCGTTGAACGTTTTATCGTTCATCGCTTTCGTTATCTACCAAGAGAGTATGCAACGCGTGAAAACACAACTTTTTAATATTTATACATATATTTTTTTTTCGTTTGAAAAACTGCGTTTCTGAGAACAGTACCTTCAGACAGCCTGTCTTTTGCCAGTCCCATGAATCACTTCGTTTATCTCATTCTTCACTTTGATAACGATTGCAAATCTGTTTATTTTATATTACTTGCAAAACATCACGTACGTGAATAAAGGCTTAAAAATATATATTTATATGTATTTATATTTCTAGAGTGATGCCTGTCTCGTTGCAACTTGCAAATCCGAATCCTCCACCAAAAATTATTTTCCTGATTGAATGCTTTTCCAGGACTCTTAAGGCACGTACAGACCTGCAAGCCGAGCGGCTTGCAAGTCTGTACGCAGGTTTGTACGCGGAATGTTTAAAAAACCCTCGTCCACATCTGTGAGCTGAGCGACTCATGAGCCGCTCAGCTTGCAGGTCTGTACGCGGCTTTAGAATTAGGATTCACATCGTATATCAAAAACAAAAGTCATGTGAAATATTTACCTTCAAGTTAGTATTCCTAATGTTCCTTGATTTATAAATAAATATAATAAAGCAAACACCAAAAAGGGAAATACAATAAGTAGACGACGTCATAAAACACCTCCTAGATAAAGTAAGATTAGATGTGATCAAAAATCGTAAGATCTGACGCATTCTTTTGCGCAACACTTAAAAAAAAACCATCAAGTTTAAGGCCTCGTTATATATAGGTTGTTAATTTAATAAGTGTTACTATTTTTTAAGTGGAACGCTATATATTTTTTTGCAGTTTCGGTTGGCCCTTGAAGAGACGATAAAAATGATACAGTATTATACTTACTTATTTTTTGTATTTACTGAGTTATTTTTAATTTTATGCAAAAAATGGGTGATGTTTGATCGTCTGCCAACTTGTCAATTTTAATGACACGACAATCAACCTTAGACCAAAATATACGCTTTTACAATATTCAACATTTTTAAAAATCTAGCGACTATCAGCAACACTACGATTTAGTTGGCATGTTATAAAGTTAGCCATTTTTTTCAAATAGAACACTCAGTATATTATATTATTATCATATATGGATAGCTCTTTCTACGAGCTTTCCAACCATACGATACTTGATGGTCTTAAGGTTGATAACTTGTGAGTTATAATCAACTTAAGAAACGTGCTGTAAAACATTTTTATACGTCTCAGAAATATTTTATCTGCTGTATCATTCAATATATATAACCAAACACTTTATTTTTGTTTAAATTAACAATTTCTTTATCATTGTTTTAGCGGTTGCAATAAAAATATGAAATAAATACGATTTTCACTAAGTAATTCTAATTACATTATGAAAAAAAGGAAAGAATTTATTTACACGGTAGAAAGTTCAATTATTTTGAAGCTACAAATCAAAAACACAAATTGAATCTTAACACTTTTTACAGAATAATAAAAAAAGCAAAATGTCTCCAGTCTCAAATAGGTCTTAAAAATTTTTTGACTATTTAAATTGAATTCAAAAAAAACCTGCCATTTCGCTAAACACGCAGTTTCTTTTCCTTGCATGTGGCGGTTACATCTTTATGCCCTTGTTTCTTTACATATCCTCATAAATTATAAATAGTAAAGGTTTAGTTATAGTTTTTTTGAAGTTTGTTTCGTACTATATCTTTTTATGCGTACTTCAACAAGTACGCTGCCATTTTCAATCATACACACACGCACACTCTTTGGTTGGTATGAGCCAGAGGATATTTTCATTGAATCTCAATAAAAATGAAGGCTGTCGAAACACGTGTCTACGATTATAAACAAATCGTGATAAGAGAAAGAATATTTTTTCCATTTATTTACTCATATCCCCATAAAAGAAGTCGAGAGACAAATCTGGTAACCACGGAGACCACTTCAAAGCATTACCATGTTATATCCAGCGATTATCCAACCGATTCGTTCGATTTTGTTTCTTTACATATCCCTATGAACTAAGATTAGAAAGGTGAAAGCGGTTTAGTCATAGTTTTTTTGAAATTTATTTCATACTTGGGCAAACACCACAGATTAAGAAAAAAATACTAATATTAGATTATATCTTTTTATGCGTATTTCAACAAGTACGCTGCCATTTTCAATCAAACACACACGCACACTCTTTGGTTGGTATGAGCCAGAAGATATATTCATGAAAGCTCCAATAGAAATGAAGATAGTAGCGCGGTTGTCGAAACACGTGTCTACTATTATAAACAAATCGTGATATAAGAGAATTATTTTTTCATTTGTTTACTCATATCCCCATAAACGAAGTCGAGAGACAAATCTGGTAACCACGGAGACCACTTCAAAGCATTACCACGTTCTATCCAGCGATTATCCAACCGATTCGTTCGATTTTGTTTCTTTACATATCCCCATGAACTAAGATTAGAAAGGTGAAAGCGGTTTAGTTATTTCACACACGCACACTCTTTGGTTGGTATGAGCCAGAGGATATTCTCATTGAATCTCCAATAGAAATGAAGATAGTAGCGCGGTTGTCGAAACACGTGTCTACTATTATAAACAAATCGTGATATAAGAGAATTATTTTTTCATTTGTTTACTCATATCCCCATAAACGAAGTCGAGAGACAAATCTGGTAACCATGGATACCACTTCAAAGCATTACCACGTTCTATCCAATCGATTCGTATATGTTCTTACATGACAGGAATTACCTAAAATGATCGTCCAGTTCCTGAATTTATTTTGTATTTTTATTTAAATTACTAAGGCTACGATAAATTGTATGCATAAGGGGCGTATTCTGTAACTTATTATAAATTTAGAGGTCCTTTAAAATTTCAAATACAATTCTATGATTGGTTGTTACCGTAGCAATAAAATTTAGCAGCCCTTTAAAATTAACGCTTTTGATACAGAATAGGCCCCTAAGTATCTTAAATGATTAGAGACGAACGGAACGAAAATATATAGCGTTCCATTTAAAAAATAATAAGTTAGGTTTGTAACAAGCTGTATATTTGAAAATAATTTTGAATTATGCGGAATGAAAACCTACAAACTTTTGTCAAGACATTTTCTTGATGGAATGAATTTAAAAGGGTATTTTTGGACTTTTCCAGAGGTTTGGGACACCTGTATATGTATATAATTTGTTTAGTAATTAGTTTGTACAAAATATAAATTTGAATGTGAATAAGGTGATGTTGCAGTAACTGAAACCGAACGTTATGTAGCAACTTTTGTTAAAGGTCAGTGACTTGATTGCACTACCCCGGGCTCGTAAAATGTGTCTTTGCTTGGCTAAGATTGAAGTAGATAATTTTTACTTGCACACTGTACGAAGCCGATAGTTGGTAATGATTCATACGAAGCAGTAGGTAATCTGCATCTTACATAGCTGAGTAATAATACCCCGCAAATAATACAGTCTGACTCAGTTTCGTTCACTTTTTAAATCTCCCAGAACGAAAACGTTGTTTGTTACCTTTTCCTCTCTTCTGCCAGGCGTCGTCCGTCGAACGAAGAAAGAACAAAAATAGAACGGATTTTTTTATTAAATGAAAAATGACGATATTTTTCAGTTGTGTCACTAACTATTAAATTACGAATTTAAATAATCGACTTGTTAAATAACGTCTTCAAATATAGATCCCTTTGTTCTAATTTTAAATTCACACTTTTTCAGTTGTGTGTGTACGGCGCAGGGTGTAAGATTACTTTAATAACAGCGTGTCAGTAAAAGTTATTTGTCTTTGAACTTACATTGTAATACGCTTTTAATAACACGTTAGATATCGACACCCACCAAGAAAAAAAAAAAAAGAAGTGCAATCACACAAATGACAAACGTATCTATTAATTTGTAAAATAATGAACGATTTCAGGAAACAAATATGACTTCCGTCATGCATTACAATTACAGCAGGCGAAGTGTAGGGTTACATAGGGTGGTGGTTAATAAGTGGTCAATTCATTGTTAAGATAAAAAAAAAGTTCAAATAAACCTGGTAATTAGATTTGCGTGATAAGAAAAATTTATGCAGTCGTATCCTGTTGTTTGGAAATTGTTCACTTAGATACAAATGAATGTAAATTACAATGAACAGATAAAATAGCGACATCTTACTATCGCTTTTTTTTTTTTTGTAAATTACAATGTTAACGGAAATGATTTTTTTTAGCTTCGCAGTTTTCTTTCTTTTTTTATCTCTCTCTGTTTTCATCTCTAATCGATTCTTCTACTACTAAATAAATTTATCAAAAATGATTATGATATGGTTACTCATAATCAGTAAAGTGTACCGACCGGTTGTTCTTCAGTCAACATCGTCGTCTGACGTAACACCACCTTACATAACAAATCACAAACCAAATAGTGATTCATAAAACAAATTTTTACATCTTGCGATCCACATACACACATAGGTCTTCTGATTACTAAGCCAACACATTTAAAACGGTGTTTAAGCAGGTAATTTGAAAGACAAACACAAAAAAAGTATAGTATCTACTAGGACCTCATGAATATTTAATGGTCCATCGTTTTAAGCGACCAAATGACTATATTACTTTCACGGGGGGGTTTTAGAGTGAGCAATTATCTTCAGCCACGTATAATTAGCGCAATGCATTTGCGTCTAACCAAGTTATTTACTTTTTTTCAACTATTGTCTGACGTATTCTACACGCCCATCAACGCACAATAGACCTAACTATCACTTTCCAACTGACGATTCACTGCACGAAACGAATTGATTTAAGGGTTCATTTAATTAATTGGGGTAACGGGGGTAGGCACCTTAAACAATTGATCCGCTTTATTTCACTCGTAGTAACAGTTGAAAGAATAATTGGATTTATATTTATTTCATATCTCACATAAAAAAGACAAAGACAACGATGTATTTGATTATGATTATTCACAGGTACATGCGTGATTCATTCGCCAATTATCAAAACAATTTTCTTTCTGTTTTTGAAATTGGCATAGGATTTATAAGGCATAATAGTATGTGGGTGAATCCCAACAGAATAACAATCACAGGATGCAACATGTATTTTTGGCATAGAAATTTATTTTAAAGAAATTGAACTTAATCTCAGGATACGAAATGATTTTTCTTTGACAAAGTTCCGGCAATAACCGACACTGTACGGGGTTCATGTACCGGATTTATAAAGCATAATAGTGTCCGGGTGAATCCCAACAGAATAACGATCACATATGCAACATATATTTTTGGCATAGAAATTTATTTTAAAGAAATTGAACTTAATCTCAGGGTCTAAAATGATTTCTCTTTGACAAAGTTCCGGCAATAACCGACACTGTACGGGGTTCATGTACCGGATTTATAAGGCATAATAGTGTGCGGAAACTGAACCTGATCTCAGGGTCTAAAACAATTTTTCTTTGACAAAGTTCCGTGAATAATCGATACTGTACGGGGTTCATGTACCGGTTTTTTTTTAATTCATATTTTGCACCCTACCTAGAAGCTTTATTCTAGGCGCTAGAGAAAAACTTTAAACGCAAAAGTTGTAGGATTTTACGCCTAGTATCTTTTAGAGTTATCACAAGAAACAAAAACGCACCGCAAATTGAAGAAAAAAAAATAATACAATTTATGTTTTTCTTTCATGGAATACCCTGTATATTGCTTGCTTAGATGAAGGATCATTTTTTCCTGATTTCAAAAATATACATATAATATATTGACATTTGGAGAGGGTCTTCGTGATATAATTAAGTTTAAAATATCAATGACGTTTAAAAATCAAAACATCCTGGAAATGTGCTTACAAAAGTTCTCATTAGCTATTTTCGTTAGCAAAAAACAATAGAAATTCGAACACCGGAAACCCTAGAAAATGAATTAATAATAAAAAAGAAAATTCCATGTCGCCTTGGGGCCGTATTCTGTAACTTATTAACGAGCTGTTAAAATTTAGAGATTTTTAAAATTCAAAATGCAGTTCTGTGATTGGTTGTTACCGTAGCAACAAAATTTAACAGCGTTTTAAATTTAACGCTGTTGATACAAAATAGGCCCTCTAATATATTTAAAATATTTATTTATTAATATTCTAACCTCAAATATCTCACAAACGGCTCCTCCAAATATCAACATATTATGTATTTTTGAAACGAGGAAAAAATGGTATTTCATCCAAGCAAACAATTTACAGGATGTTCCGTTTAAAAAAATTAAAAATGCATTTTTTCTCGAATTTTTAGTGAGCTTTTGTTTCTTGTGATAACTCTAAAAGATAATAGGCATAAAATCCTACAACTTTTCTATTTCTTTAGCTCCAATACAAAAAAAAAAACTGTACAGAAACGGTCGATAGATGTCGCTAAACAAAACAAACAATGAAACTGACTTGTTTAAAATGAAAATTGAAAAGGATTGCGCTTGTGTAAAAATTAATTCTTATCAGTGACCGAATTAGCGCGGTAAATAAAACAAAAATTCAATACAAAACACGCTTGTAACCCTATTTTACCGACAGTGAAAGTGAAATTCAGCAATACATAACAAATACATAACCTGCATACTAGACATGTCTTAGTTTTGTTATTGGAGTTTATTCGGTAACATTGATATGGACTTGATACGTGTCAATTATTGCTATATATCAAGTGACCTTGCAATATGCGATAGTATTCTGTAAACAGTTTCGTAACAACTTGCAATTCGTATCAAGCATGATATCAAATTAATATGCATCTGTCTTCAGTTGGCGGTCGGCAATCGACTTGAATTGTTATGAAATCGTATCAAGGTCTCATCAATTATTGAAGACCATCAGGGCTATTCCGTAACTTGATATACATATCAATTGATATGGTTTTCAATAATTGAAGAGAACTTGACTCGATTTCATAGCAGTTCAAATCGGTTAAGAGAAATGCATATTAACTCTATAGTGACATCCATTGTTTAAACTTGTTTGAATATTCCAAACCATTTCTATCAAAACATCAAAATTCTTTATGGTGTGGAATTAACTCTACATTTTGCTCTCAATATTGGAAGTTGCTACGAAACTGTTTACAGAATACCAGCTTGTAAGCTCACTTGATTCACAGCAATAATTGTTACGTATCAAGTCCATATCAATGCTACAGAATAGACCCCCATATCAATGTTACAGAATAGCCCTGAATGTCCTCTATTGAGGAACCAGAACGGAAGAAATCTAAGTTTTAGTGTCCATATCAAAGAATATAAACTGCAATAACGTCTATCTGGGTACACTACAACAATCATGCCGAATATCTGTAATCTCAATCAACGATTTAGTGTTGTTTTCCCTAGTATCGAAAATGCTCTCGCAATAATTATTCTAGTTTGAGCAATTTCCAATACCAGAGCAATAACATTACACCAAAAATGCCAAATCGTTGTTATTCCAGAATTCAGAGACGTGTTGAATCTGCCCCCAAATAGATCCACCAAGTTTCTCTTAACCGAATATGTGGTTTCTGGGCTCTCCAGGGCTAAGTGAAACTGAATCGCCTAACGCGGGCATGTCCTTCCTATAAATCAAAATTAAACTTTACAAACATGTTCTAATCCTGTTTTTCAGGACTTTTGGGCTTCTAGAAGAAAATAAAAATGATGGAAAAATAAAATTCTTTACTGTAGCCATAAACAAGTTATATAAATCCGTATGTATTACTTTTAATTAATTAAATAACATAGAAATATGTAAAAAATGATTGATAATCTAAATAATTTTGTAATCCATGACTACCCTTGACCAAAATAATTTTCGATGTCAAAGTATAAGTCAGGTGCAATTACCGTGAAGGTAAACAAACGAATTTTAATTACGTACTGCCTGGAAACGATATTGTATAAATTCCGAAAATAATAACAATTTGACAGAAGTTTACTAGATAGCACAAACACGATAATTTTATGAGTCAATGGATTTAAAAAAGAATTGCAAGTAATTATGCATTGTGGAGGTTTCCGCACGTAGCAGCTGCGAATTGTTTATTTATAATCGATGAAGAAATTGTTGAAGATTTGAAAATTTACAGCCTTTTCTGTTTTAATGGCCGAAGTTACCGGATCGCAACGGTCGATTAGCCATCTAATTTCCTTAACGTCTGTGGGCCGGACATGCCAATTGGGTGATTCACTTCCAGGGTTAACGTAGTTTTTCTCTTGGGGTTTTGTTGCTGCGGTCTATAAATTACTTTTACGTTGATCGACCGATTATATTGTGTTTACACAAGATAGAAAAAAAATCTTCAATATACATAAAGAACATAGGTATTAAAAAAAAAATCGCTTATTTGAATATTTTAGAATTTCAAGATACAAAATACGAATAATTTAATTAGATGAATGAATTTATTGCACGAGATTATACAAAATTAGGTAATTAAGTTAACATTAATGTAGATTATACAGAAACAAAATTAATGTTAGCAGTTAAATACAGACACACTATAATTAAAGTAATATTATACAATTGCTAGCAATTAAAACATTTTTAGGATACTTAAAAGTGTCAAGCATTATTTTAACGTAGCGTTATGTCAGTATAAAACAAGTTTAATTGGTTTTCGTGTTTTATTGTCTTTTGTTGCCAATATTTATCGTTGTATATAATATCTCAATTGGACGTTTGCCAGAATCCTTCAATAAAATCTGGTGTGTTTTAAAAATAATTTACGCCCGTTGTCTTTGTCTCGATGTAGGTTAGTAAAAACAACCAAAATCGTTATAATAATACACTCAAGTAATCACGGTCGTAAAGCATAGTATAAATGACCTCGATATAGATTAGGTATCTCGAAATTGTACTCCAGAAGCGGACATAAATTTTATAAATGCTTTTATTGTCTCTTCTTTAAATATTACAGAGGAACTGGACATTTGCCAGTTTATCAAATACTATCTTCCACCACGCAAATACTTTATTGCCATTGCACATATGATTTGTTTCATCTGATAATTTTAAACGAACGAATAAATCACGGCTTTAATTTTATAAAATTTTAAAAATACTCGTTCACTAACTACTTTTTTAAAGTCGGTGGTACTGGTGATTAATACAAGAATTAAAAAAAAAAAAAAACTACAGTGGTTTGTTTTGCTGCAATAGTTCTTGCAGATGGCCATCGATGTTGTAAAATGTAAATGTAGGGGCGTTTTCCATTGGCTACGAAATTGCAATGCTTCATTTACCTTTTATGTCCTTTAATGCATAACAGATAGCCACAGAAAGAAATTATTCTAGCTTCCGACAATAAAAGTAGACGATGACCGCGAGCGGAGGAGTTATTTATGGGATTCAAGTGGTCGTTTTCGGGGGTGCCCCGGGGCCAGAGACGCTTCTAATTGATTTATCAGGTGGAAACCTCCGACAATACTTCGCAGATAGTTCGCGACCATCCTGATGAGAGGGTATTGATTGCTCTGGGGGGGTGGGGGTGAGTTATAGTTATGGTTATAGCTCGACCGAGAGCGACCGACATTTCGCAGATTACTTTATTATAGCGCCACGGTTGCGGACACTCTTACCTCGCCGATATGTGAGATGATGGCCCATAACCACCCCTACTGACAGTTTGTTTCATGTTACGGCAGTTGATTTAAGCAATGCACTTCGCCCTTCACCATTCATTGCCATTGCTGCTTTCTTGTGTCCTTTTGTTTCTCTTCATAAATCCAATCGTAAATAATAAACGAAAGATCGACCATTTACAGCAAATTCCATCTTGATAACTAACTTTGGAAAAAACTAAAATTACTGAAGACATCAAACCTTAGCAAGCTTCCACCCCATCCACCAAAACTCGACAATTGTACCAAATGACTTCTCAAGTCAAAACTAACCCCTAGTTTTTTGAACAACAGACAAAGGCAGTGCCACATTCGTTTTAAATCCCCCTGAGGACTTCGATGAAAGGTCCTTAACCTTTAAAAAGACGTAATCCCACTTTAATTTCCCTTCTTCAAAACCATTTCCAAAATTTTTCATTTTGGCAAGGCAAAGGTATCCTCTTCATTTCCTATTTTTTCTTAAAAACCAAACCACAATTCTTTTCTTTTTTTTTTTGAAAAGTCCACCTTTCTAAGAATTAGGGCATTCTTAGAAAGGTGGACTTTTCAAAAAAAAAGAATAATAGGTAACATTTTGCATTTAAAGAAAAAAAAAAGGAGAAGAAGAATAGAAATGAGATTGCATCAAGAATGAACAGTTAAGTTGGAGAAGTTTATTTGCATCAAGGTTGCATACATCTATTTCTGTTGCAAGTAACGTGGATTTTTGCGTTCGATAGAAGTCGATGCGCAAAATCTTATTGTTCTTCTTGCCGAGACAAATGTAAACAACCTCTTTTGTGTTTGTACGCACACGTTTATGATAAGGTGTGATCTGTGTGTAAATAAGGTGTGCGCGGGAGAACTCCTCGACAAGTCTCGACAAGTGACCGTCCTGTTTGATATTGCGGAATATGATAAGTGTATTTGAAAGGCATGTCAACTTATACATAGTAAACACGATGGAAAGAAATTTTCATGGCCTTGATTTTGTTTGAGCATGAGTTACTCCTCTTCTTGACAGTAACCTCACGGTCGATCAAATCAAAAAATTTGCAAACGAGAATTCGTAATTATTAACGAAACAACAGCACGTGAACAATATTTTAAATAATAATTACAGACAGTCTTAAGTACAACTTATAATTCAGTAAGGGTACCGACATGTTTTATTATTTACTTATTCTGCTTAGCACTTCAGCTCGATTCACTTTTAACAACCTTTTATATTTTTATGCATACAAGTTGCGAGCACGCTCATTGTTTTATTTTTAACGTCAGGTACCGAAGTCGATGACCAATGAAATTGTAATAACATGCATTGCAGGACTTTAAATGTTGCGATCGCATTAATATTCATAGCAGATATTTAAGTTTCATAATATGCATCGCATCGAACAGTGCCAAGGAATGAAGACGCATGACTTCAAAAAAAAAAAAAAGAAAACTAATTGCCTTCTGGTGTTGTTATTTGACAAGCTTTATTATTAATTAGTGTACGCGGCTTAATAATTCAACAGTCTCTAGTTTTTTGATGCAAAAAAGCTTTTGCTCGACCCGGAATGGGTAACCAACTATCCTAGGTACCGCGAATTTTCCGCCGAGTTAGTCTGGCCTTGTTCGACCCGGAGAGGGTAACCAACCACTGACCAACTATCCTAGATACCTACGTTCTTAGCATATTATTAAAACAATTAAACATCGAAACTAAAAATATAGTGTTATTCCTCTTAAATTAATTAAATTAAAATTAAACACCTGACGTCATTTTACTGGAACTCCTCAATACAAGAAGTAATAGTAAATAATATACTAGGTTGTCAACAACAAACGAATCTCACGCGATCACCCAAATTAGGCAACCAAACTTACACTTATGGTACGTAATACTTAAAGCGACATTAATTTTGTCAGAAAAATTAAATTAAACATGAAAGCAATTTCTTAAACAAATCAAATTTACAACACGTCGTGATGACGATGATAGCTAATTTAGTCATGTGGGACTTAAAAACATGTATAACAAAATACGAGGGGGTATTGATATGTTCTTAGCCTACTAATGGAACAACTAAACGTAGAAACTAAAAATATAGTGTCATTCAACGTTTAAATTAATACACTTATTACAGCGAACCTGCAACCCTTTAGAAGAAAAAAGATTCTTCTTGCTCAGCAAACCAGCCCTCCACAGGTTCTATTACCGCTTTGTTACACAAAAATGTATGTCCCTTTAGGCTTTTTTTCAATCGAGGAAATAGAAAATAGTCCGAAGGAGTACGATCTGGGGAATATGGTTGGCGTTCCGGTAATTCGAACCCTAAATCTCGAATTGAATTCATGGCGATGTGTGATTTGTGTGCAGGTGCATTGTCCTGCAAAAATTAGACACCTTTCGCTAGCATGCCACGACCCTTTTCTTTGATTTTCTCTCTTAGAGTGGCTAGTAATTTAGAATAATAATCTCCAGTTATTGTTTGGCCCTATTCTAGATAATCAATCATAATCACTCCATGAATGTTCCAAAAAATTGAATCCAGTTGATTTTTGGACTCGAAATTTCTTAGGCCTTGGAGAACCTCAATGTTTCCACTCCATCGATTGCTGTTTTGTTTTTGGGTCGTAAAAATACACCCAAGTTTCATTCATGGTCACAATACGATTCAAAAAGTCTGGATTTTCTTGGAAACGTGCATAGATTGAGCATGATGTATCTACTTTTGCTCGTTTTTGGATGGCATTCAAAGGTTTGTCCATTTTGTAGAATTTTTTTTCATACCTAAATCGATGTGAACTATATAATGGACGCGTTCGTATGAAACCTTCAATGTCTCCGCTGTATACTTCAGCCCAATTTGACGGTTTGACAATACCATGTCATGAACTGCATCAATATTTTCTGGGATGGACATCGAAATTGGCCTCTTTTCATCTTCAACTGAAAGTTTTCTTCGTTTGAATGATGCAACCCAATTTTTTACTGTTTCGTATGAATTCCCCGAGTGTAGTAAGCATGTCTTTATAAATCTGCTTACCTCTTAGCCCTTTCAAATAAAGGGACGTACTTAATGCTGGCCAGATACTCTAATTTATCAATTTTCACAATTGCTTTCTTTCAATATTTTTTTTTTGCAATACAATGCTTTAACTTGTTGAAGTAAAACTTTACAGCGACATTTCTATTCAATCATTGTTTGTTGCCATGGTATCAAGCATTTGTTCTGTTTAAGGGAAATGGCCTAGGCTAAATAGATATCAATACCCCTCGTAGAAATAATAAAAAAGAATCGGTTCGAATTTGATTCTATTTTGCAGCCTTCAACTGAAAGCTGAATGTATCAATAGAATATAATTAATAAGAAACAAATTAATAAATTTATAAACAGAAGGAAGAAAAAACTGACCTAGGCTAACTAGATATCAATATCCCCTCGAAGAAACAATAAAAAAGAATCGGTTCGAATTTGATTCTATTTTGCAGCCTTCAACTGAAAGCTGAATGTATCAATAGAATATAATTAATAAGAAACAAATTAATAAATTTATAAACAGAAAGAAGAAAAAACTGACCTAGGCTAACTAGATATCAATACCCCCTCGAAGAAACAATAAAAAAGAATCGGTTCGAATTTGATTCTATTTTGCAGCCTTCAACTGAAAATTGAATGTATCAATAGAATATAATTAATAAGAAACAAATTAACAAATTTATAAACAGAAATAAGAAAAAAACTGTCCTAGGCTAACTAGATATCAATACCACCTCGTAAATGCTTAGCGGAAAGAATTTAAGGATCAGAATCGAAGAAAGAAAATTGGGATACTAAGATAAACGAAGTAAAACATTATTATATTACACAATTAATAACATTTTTAATAAAATAATGAATAATTAACAAAACGTAACGAAATCTATTCAGTGGTATCCTTAGTAGTGAACCAATGGGTAAGGATAGCAGGAAGTGAACGACGTCGTGGTGTATACTGCATGATCATCCTGTCGCAGTACGTGGGGGTTAAGCACGACTCAGTGTCTTCCTGGAAAAACGAGAAAAATGCATGAGTTTTCATCGCATTTCACCAAAAACTAACGGCGATAAATCCTCGGAGGTATTTACACGAGTTGCTGGCGTATTTTTCTATAAATTTCAGCGGGCATTATTTGCATAACATGGAAATTTTTGGAAGAGACTTTTTGCTTCTGGTTTACATTTCTGGCAGCTTTGTTTATTACAATAGAAAATGTTTCTTGAAACTTAAATCGACGGTGTAAGAGCCTGTGTGTGTGTATGTAATATGAGACTTACTTATTATTAGAAGGCTGAATTCTTATGATAGGAAAAATTTGAGACGATAATAATTATAACCTACAGGTGTACGGTATCATTTTACATGGCAAATCTTTACGATGTGTTTAAAAACAAAATGGAAAAATGTGTTAATAACAGAGAAGTGTTGATAATAAAACAGGATAAATTTAGTAGACGAGTTTATAAATTGCTAACTTGACAAACCTCTGACAGTTAATCTCGAGGTTTTAAGGTGATTTGCATATGTTAATTCTGGTGCAAAATAACGCAGGGTATTACACGCCAGCCGTGGTCTTGCTAATCGCAGCAAGCAACGCACACTAATTATACCCGAAGCTTAAATCTATACGCGCCTACGCTATAAGCTCCTATCTCTTTTCTAATTGTACCCTGCCCATTGTTCCATTTCATTTGAACTCCACACATAAGCGCGAATCCAATTGACGTTGAACAATTTACATGAAATTAAATGCGTAATTTGTCTGCATATGTCAATTTCATTAGTTTTATTGTTGTGATTTTGCATACACCTCTGGATAATAAGCAAATATACATTGTTAAAGGTTACTGCATTCAATTATACGATATAATTTTGTACCCTTTCACTGTCAACGCAGCCGCAAAATTATCCAAAACAAATTAACCAAAACA
Source organism: Prosopocoilus inquinatus (assembly GCA_036172665.1). Lineage (NCBI taxonomy): Eukaryota > Metazoa > Arthropoda > Insecta > Coleoptera > Lucanidae > Prosopocoilus > Prosopocoilus inquinatus. The sequence goes on along the minus strand of CM069880.1, from coordinate 12,155,666 downwards.
GAAAAAAAAAGGGGCAAAATAAATACATCTCCGCCAACCAAGCAACCGACAACCTCTTTGCTCTGAAAACAAAACTTGCTGAAAAATAAAACAAAATGATTTAAATAGTCTACTTACTACAGTAAACGCTTTTACATTGGCTCCGAGTACTTAACTGCATACACCATAAATTGTGGAAGCTTATTCATTCTGACTTATAACTCTACATTAGTATATAACTGCGTGGGTACGTTTTTAGCAGAAAAGAAATAAATCTGCTATCGCAGTAAAAATTATTGTGCACATCCTCTCTCTGGTTATTTAAGACAAGAAAAGCATAGGGCACTACCCCCTATAATAGAATGAATCAAATATTTATTATTAAAAAAAAATCTATTTTTTGTTTTCTTCCATAACGACACATTCAAAATAGCATAATCAGTATTCAGTTACACTTGCTGAATGCAATTTGTATACAAAAGCTATAGTCACATGCCACCGAAGCCCTGGCGTAAACTGTTTGAATTTCGCGCCTACTGTCTTTTTTTATAACCGGATATTTCACCTGGTGGGAAATGCTGCCCTCGATCGTTTTCTAAAATGGGACATCTCCCCTAATACGTGAGCAATTCATACACCAAGGTGTAACAGTGCAACACAGAATGATTCTACATACAACAAAAAATGTAATTTAATTGGCCAAGGATTCTAAAATAATTCTATTTTTAAATAAAATAATTTTATTAGCTTTGTATGTTTTCACCAACGCCGAGGTGTAGTTGGTGGCTTACGTACCTTCTAGTACATAGCATTGTCCGCTCTACAGAATACAGGGCATTTGCCCAACTATGTCTCGGGCTTGGTAATCACTAGAGCTGGGCCAAAATGAAGAAAATATGCACCTATACAGTGTATTTCAAAAACAGTGCTGCAAATGGGATTTTTTTTTAATTATCGATTTTTATGAAAGTGTATTGAGGCAGAACGCTTCTGCATCACTTAAAATCAAACTGAGAAATGTCAGAGGAAATTTATCTTGATACCACTATTTTCCCAATATAGTGCGGTTCACAATAAATTGTAGGAGTATTTTTTTTATTTTTGAGATAGGAGGCTGTAATTTGATATCTCGCTATAACTATTAATTCTGCACGACTTACTCTTATGATATTTTCCTGTATCTTGTTAAATAAGAGCAGTTTACTCTTAAGCGGTCTCCATTTCTAAGCGTCCACGCTGTATATCGTTTAAGATAAATTTCATCTGACATTCCCCCTGAGATGCAGAAGCATTCTGCCTCAATAAATTTATATAAAAATCGTTAATAAAAAGAAGTTCCCTTTGTGCTACACTTTTTGAAAGACACTGTATATGCAACCTTTTCAGCGAAAATATGCACGAATACGCAAATAAAATGCATGAATATACGTATACGCATTATCACTTATAAAGAAAAAATAGATTGCGAATTTATTTATTTAAAAAAAGCAGAGTTAAACAGTTTTAAATTAATTTAAAATGAATTTACGTGTACGTTTAGTGCAAGATCAGTTAACGCCACAGACGATTAGGCCATTATCGAATGATCTGTTTTCTGAATTTCGAGACTTTATACAAATTTTCTACAGTTTTCTACAAATTTAAATTCAACAAATTTCAATGTGACTCAAATTATGCAAAATTAACTAATTTAATGTTATATGTATTTAAGTTTCAGAACTATTTGTTTCATCATAAAGGAAAGTTATACATATAGATAAACAAACATAAAACAGTTCTGTGAAATGCATTCATTTTTTCGGTCTCAAATATATTACATAAATTTGACTTTCTGAAGTGATCCAAAAAACGACAATTCGTCATTTATCAATTGAGATTGATTCAATAATCAAACTGTGAATCGAATACGTTTCCGTCCCCCGATGCAAGCGTCTTGTATTAACCTGAGATAAGCGTCTTATCTAACAGTTCCGTTCTCGATGCAAGCGTCTTACATAATCCCGTTTTGTCTGCTCCCCTGACCAGCGTGCAAGCGTCTTGCATAATTCCGAGGCAAGCGGCTTGTCTGCTTCGGTGACCAGAATTGAGACTGATTCAATATTCAAACCGCGAATCGAATTGCAGTTTTTTAGGTGAAGAACAAATCACGCCTCTCACGCAATTTATTGATGAATGCTTCCAAATTATAATTAATAATTAATGACTTAAAACTGGCTTACTATACACGTTAGGTCTGTTTATTATCCAGCACTTGTATACACAAGTGAATACTTTTTCAAAAATATGCTTTAATTCATCCTGAAATCTCTGTATGATATGTCAGTATGAATCGTACTAACACATTTATGAAAGAATTAAGCTGCACTAAAGCGTATTTTGTCAAAAAAAGTGTACACTAGTGCACCTATAGATGCAAATACGAGTGACAAAATGAGAATTGTCTGATGACGAAGAAATAATATCTTCTCGATGTAATTGGCAGAATTAGGAAGATTCTTAGATTTAAAATCCGCATAAATCATCTTTACGTATATCAATCTAAAGAAAGAAAAACAGTACGCAAAAGTAATAGTTAAAAAACTACGAAACTCAGACAATAGGTTTTGCAAGTACAAAAGAACCTGTGAACAAACATGCCACGAAAACTGATTGAGCTACAGTATGTACTCAATCCTGATGCAGGTTGACGAAAGGGACCATTGTTGGCAAAGGTCAAAACCAATATATAAAGGACAAAATATTGAGAAGAGAGGTAGAAGAATCTTGGGAAAATGTCAGAACATGATGAAGTTGTACCATTTTGAATTTTGAAGTTGAAGAAAAGATCGAGATAATCGAGTTAAACTTTTGACTATGTTTCTGAAAAATTGCAAAGATATGCACTAATATGCATTTCTTAAGCAAATATTCTCAGGGTGCTTCAAATATGCAAATATGCAATACTTCATTTAATTGTAAATTGTTTGATATGTCCCGAAAAGACAAAATTTTGCCCCTATACTTCACAGAAGCAAATATGCAATTTGCATATCATCTCAGATCTAGTTTATCACTTATCAATCAAAAAAAAAAAAAAGAAAAGAAATGAAGAACAAGGTAATATAACAAACACAAAGAAAATAGAACGTAAAGTAAACGTCAATGTGAAAAAATTAAAAGCTGTTTGTTTCCTGGAGGTCGTACTAGAACTTAAATATATAAGAAAGAAAAACAGAACTATAGTTATATGGAGGAGATAATTAAAAATAAAGCTTTGGACTGCTTTCCTGTAAAAAAGACGTTTCAAGTTCAGCGACACTTTTAAATTAAAAATAAAAACATAACAGTTGGAATACTTCCTCAAAGGAAGTACAGAAAAGCAGAACAAGAAAAAAAAAACACTTAATGGTGTAACTTACATGGACTGCATTTCGTATTAATTTTCTTCGATGCCCTTCTAGGAATTTTGAAATAAAGGATCACTTAAGGTACTTAACACAATTCAATTAGGAAATACGATGTTGAACACAAATTGAATACAATGGTTAAGACGTAGAAAACTGACGAAGGCAAAAGAGGCAGCGTGCACTTCTGAAAAATGTTACAGCACAAAACAAGGTTGGAAGTGAATTGATTCGTGGAAAACTAGTAAACGAAAAATGAGGGTGAGGTAGGTTGTTTTTGCCGCTGTGGTTGATTTCGGGAAGTTAGGAGGGTTGTAATTACTATGAGCTGAGTAAACGACTCCTTCTGCGAAAGTAGTGAATAGTCAAAGTCATCTAGTTTCCTCGATGGATGTAAACTGCAGCTGCCGTCCCGGCGTTTCTACGGATTGCACGTGCATTTTCTGATGTATAATAGAATAAAATTCTGAGAGAGAACCGAACAGGATGTAATTATCAATATCAGAAAGACAACACTGACAAAATTAATCGTTTAAACCTAAATCCTAACTTTTAAAAATTTTGTTGCAAATCGTTTTTGATTGTAGTGGATACCTAGAGCAGCTGTTTCAGCCCAATTTGGGGCTTCATCAGAAGAAGCTCGACAGTTCTATTGCAAACCAAAATGACTTGTCCGAGGATAAACGCAAACGCGATGTAAAAGTAACCAAAAGCTTAAGTAGCGACATCCTGCGATCCCTTTTTGAGATTGACAAATTGAAGCCAGTTTGCTATGCGTAAGTCATCCCATGCAAGGCGACTCTCCTTGCTGTCAAAGCAAAGAAAATTTTCATTATGGTTTGACGGCAAGCATGGTCGCCTTGTATGTGGTAACTTATTATGTAGCAAACTCGCTTCAATTTGTCAATCCTAATGCAATGTCAAGTCAGAAAGCGATCGCTGCTTAGGTTTTTCTAAATGCTAACCTACGTACAGGCACAGGAATATACAAAATCTTAGTCAGAGAATAAGAAAAGTACATTAAAGGAAACAGTATACATATAAAATAAAGTACGGATTTAGGTCCTCCAATATTCGATGGCAAATGACAGAAAAACATAGAAATTGAACTTTGAAAAGGCTCTGTTTTCCAAAAAGAGAAGAGGTGTGGTATCACCAAGCAGATTGTGTGATCGACCATTTGTGAAATAAAAGTCAATTAAAAAAAAAATGTTGCGTTTAGAAACGAGAAAAACATACAAGTATAGGGGAAGGAAGTAATAGAAAATAATGTTTAGAAGAACCTGGAAGAAGAAGTTAAAGAAAAAATAGATGGGAGAGGATAGATAATTTGGCGAAGGATAGACAAGCTTTAAAATGCAAAGAAGAAACAAGTGGAATGCCTAGGGCAGAAGAAAGGTTTATGAAGAAGACATGAAAGCAATGTTTGAAGAGTAATGTCCAAAAAAGCTGCTAAAATGAGCTGAAAAAGGCAGAGATAAGTTGGCGAAAGCTGAAACAAGTGAAAAGATTGATTTGTGTAATAGGAAAAGTATGCCCAAAAGCACGTGATGGAAGAAGGCTATGAAAGGTACAGGAAAAACAAATGGAATGGCTGGGCTAAAAGAAAGATTTTGTTATTAAAAAAAGACAGGGGCAAAAAGCAGGGGCGTTTGTCATTCTCAGTCAAGTCAGTTAAAATAAAAAAACTGTTACGTTCAGAAACGAGAAAAACTTATAAATATAAGGGAGGGAAGTAACAGAAAATAATGTTTAGAAGAACCTGGAGGAAGAAGGTAAAGAAAAAATAGATGGGAAAGCATAAGTAAGTTTCCGAAGGATAACAGACAACTTACAAAACGCAGATAAGAAACAAGTGGAAGAGCTGGGGCAGAAGAAAGGTTCATGAGAAGAAATGACAGCAACATTAGAAGAGGAATGTCCGAAAAACCTGCTAGAATGAGGTGAAAAAGACAGAGATTCATTGGCGAAGGATGAAACAAGTAAAATGATTGATTTATGTAATAGAAAAAGTATGCCCAAAAGCACCTGATGGAAGAAGGTATGACCTATGACAGGTACAGGAAAAACAAATGGGATGGCTGAACTAAAAGAAGGACTTTCTTATTAAAAAAAGGAATTTTTAAAGCAAAAGCAGGGGCGTTGGTCATTCTCAGTCAAGTTAATTAAAAGAAAAACACTGTTACGTTCGGAAACGAGAAAAATATATAAATATAAGGGAGGGAAGTAACAAAAAATAATGTCTAGAAGAACCTGGAGGAAGAAGGTAAAGAAAAAATAGATGGGAAAGCATAAGTAAGTTTCCGAAGGATAACAGACAACTTACAAAACGCAGATAAGAAACAAGTGGAAGAGCTGGGGCAGAAGAAAGGTTCATGAGAAGAAATGACAGCAACATTAGAAGAGGAATGTCCGAAAAACCTGCTAGAATGAGGTGAAAAAGACAGAGATTCGTTGGCGAAGGATGAAACAAGTAAAATGATTGATTTATGTAATAGAAAAAGTATGCCCAAAAGCACCTGATGGAAGAAGGTATGACCTATGATAGGTACAGGAAAAACAAGTGGGATGGCTGGACTAAAAGAAAGACTTTGTTATTAAGAAAGGCATTTTTGAAGCAAAAGCAGGGGCGTTGGTCATTTCAGTCAAGTTAATTAAAAGAAAAACACTGTTACGTTCGGAAACGAGAAAAATATATAAATATAAGGGAGGGAAGTAACAAAAAATAATGTCTAGAAGAACCTGGAGGAAGAAGGTAAAGAAAAAATAGATGGGAAAGCAGAGGTATGTTGGCGAAGGATAACAGACAACTTACAAAACGCACATAAGAAACAGCTGGGGCAGTAGAAAGCTTTATGAAGAAGAGATGAAAGCAATATTAGAAGAGGTATGTCCAAAGAACCTGGTAGAACCAAGTCAAACCGACAGAGATACCTTGGTGAAGGATGAAACAAGTGAAATGATTAATTTATATAATAGAAAAAGTATGCCCAAAAGCACCTGATGGAAGAAGGTATGGCCTACGAAAGGTACAGGAAAAACAAATGGGATGGCTGAACTAAAAGAAGGACTTTCTTATTAAAAAAGGAATTTTTAAAGCAAAAGCAAGGGCGTTTGTTATTCTCAGTCAAGTCAATTAAAAGAAAAAAAAACTGTTACGTTTAGAAACGAGAATAATATATAAATACAAGAGAGGGAAGTAACAGAAAATAATGTTTAGAAGAACCTGGAGGAAGAAGGTAAAGAAAAAATACATGGGAGAATATAGATAAGTTGGCGAAGGATACACAACGTATAAAACGCATATACCTAAGAAACAATTGGAATGGGTGGAGCAGAAGAAAGCTATGAAAGGTATAAGAAAAACAAATGGGATGGAAAGGTTTACGAAGAAGTGAGACAAGTAATAGAAAAATAATGTTCAGAAGAATCTGGTAGGAGGAAGTAAGAAAGGTGAATGAGAAAAACATGGCGAGAGGTGAAGGAAAATCAAAGAGGTCAGCACCACGAAGTAAAAAGGATACAGGAAAAACAAATGGGATGGAAGGGTTTACGAAGAAGTGAGACAAGTAATAGAAAAAGAATGTTCAGAAGAATATGGTAGGAGGAAGTAAGAAAGGTGGATGAGGAAAACATGGCAAGAGGTAAAAAAGAAATCAAAGAGGTTAGCACCACGAAGTAAAAAGGATACAGGAAAAACAAATGGGATGGAAGGGTTTACGAAGAAGTGAGACAAGTAATAGAAAAATAATGTTCAGAAGAATCTGGTAGGAGGAAGTAAGAAAGGTGGATGAGGAAAACATGGCGAGAGGTGAAGGAAAATCAAAAAGGTCAACACCACGATGTAAAAAGGATTAAATAAGTCCTTAATACATATTTTACATCTTTACAAAAAAGAATGAAACTGATGAAAAGGAAAATAAAAAAAAGATGGGTGGTTTATTAAACGATGGCATGTGTCAGTGAGTGTTTACAAACGAAGGAGTAATTTTAGCAAGAAAATTTAGGGCAATGCAAATGAAGTACTATTTTATGTATAGCCGAAATGGTTTTACGTTCATTATCCGATGTATGCATGCATCTGCACGCAAAACTAAAAAACAACACGTCGCTCAGACAAGTTCATATATTTCATGCGTCTGCAGTACAATTGGAAATAAATCATGTATGCCTGCGAAGACAAAACAGCTTTTCGACTTGACTGTACTACAACAAAATCTGTCTTACCTATTAGATTGATGCTACTGGGCTTACCAAGTTCGAGGGCCTCAGGCATCATCAAGAATGCTTAGCATATTCGAGGTATATTCACTGAATGGATGACGAACTGAAAGGTCATTTTTTGTTATCAAAAAAGGCTTTGAAAAATGGGAGTTGATTTAATATTAACACAACAAAATTACTGGTACACAAACTTGAAAATGAAACGGTTTTATATTAATTTATCCCAGGTAAAGTCACCTTTCGGCGTTTGTCTTGGTGAGCAACAACCTGGTCAGTTTTTTATATGCATGCAATAACAGTAGTTCAACGTATCTTGGTCAACGCTTTGATAATATACTACAGGTACCACTACGCTACATCTTATTATATACTTTTCTACTTCTTTTTTCCTTTTTCAGATAATATCAAGTATTAATTACGTCTTACTTTATTATTTTCCTGGCTTGTCAAATATATCTGGATGTGGATAATTTTCGGAATACATACGTATTACGTAAACGCATAAATTGAAGATACGTACACGAAAACGGAATTAATTACATATTTTTAGCGCGGTGCGTGCGTTGAATCTCAAACACACCGCTGTTCTTTAATAAATTCAAAAGAAAACATTCTCATTATTTTAACCATCCATCATCAAGATAAGGAATTTTACATTTTCAAATTTTGAATACACTGTATTAAATTTCACTTCCAGAAATGAATAATAACTTTTGCCACCTAAGAAATATATTCTATTAAAGTTTTTATTTATTTTTTAGTTTTTTCAAACCTTTCTATTTCTTATACTTTGGCAAGATTTTCAACACAGTATCATTTTTGGTATTACCGAAATCGTACTTTTTTTCTCTTATGATGTACTCTTAATAATTTCTTTGTTTTATTTATAAGTTCACTCTTGTTGGAATTAAAAAGAAATATTGTTTCTAAATAATAATATTTAGTATTAATTATACAGGGCGTAACAAAAATATAGGCCGTTACTTCAGGGATGTATTCTACAAATGAAAATAAAGAAAAAAATTCATGTAGACATGTATACAGGGTGAGGTTGTTCACGGGCAGCCGCAACAATAGGTAATGTCAGCCAAGGTAAAAATTTCTTTAGGGTTAAAAAACTCAAAACGGTATCAAAACAACTCATATTCATATTTTTTGAATAACAATGATTAGAAGAAGAAATAATTACTCAAATTTAAAATGAAATTGAAAGCCAATTTGATATAACATGATTAAAAACAACAAAATAATTTTATAAAGATAAGAAATGGCATTCTGTAATAATAATAATAATAATAATAATGAGCAGTTGTTAGTTGTGTTTATCGATTTCAATGGTCAGACATTATAAACTGACCGTCAAAAAACCCTAAAATATTTTATAACAGAAATCTTATGCCCGGTTTCTAAAACGATAAATAACTTTACGTAAAGATAAATTTTTATTGACAGATAACTTTATGAAAAGTATAAACTGTTTACGTTGCTACGTATACGCTTTATCCACGGATAAAGTTTTGAGAAACGATTCTTTGAAATGAATTTATCTTGAGATTATCTCGACATAAAGTTATGTATCATGCTTTCATCCATTAAGTTATGTATATCAGAACAGAAGATTACTTAATTTTAATGAATGACAATACCGGGCCATACATTGGACGAGTTGCAACCGAAATATCTTACTTGCCGTCTTTGTCTAGGCTAACCAGAGAATTTCCAAAACCTGCAATTTGTTTTTTAAGAAGAGTCTCACGAAAGTCTCAAATTTGATTTCCATAATTCGGTTGCTTGACTGTTAAATGAAGTAATTTCAGCACGCATCATTAGTCATAACCAGGGAAAAGAATTCGGCCCACTTAATGTCGGATGCTTTTTAAACTGAAAGCGCTATTTACTCTTTCCGCGGCTCCGATCACTGTCGCCAATCATTTCGACCACAAATTCCTTTTTCAGCATACAGTGTTTCTCTAGAATTCCCTATAAATTATTAAATTCAAGGTTAAAGTAAATACGATTACAATAAAAAATATTTATTAATATACAAAAACAAATGCATATTTTTTTTTGTTATTGACTTAACAGACGAAAGTAAAATTTTAAAGCAATCTAAGCTTGGGCTTTGATACATTTTCCAGAATCAGAAGCAGTATTGCCAACTTATCAAATTTCGAAGTGCGTACCTCTTTTAGAGAAAAAAGGCATAATTTGACGTCAAAATCATATTAATCTGAAATGGCACTTAATAATAATAATAACAAGAAAAAGAAACTGGTATATAAAAAGTTATTTTTAAATAGAAAAAGATAGTAACGCTTTGGTTAGATTTAATCTGCTGTTTTGTTTTTCGAATATAACGCGATCGTCACTTGTTTATGAATTACCTATTGTTTTTGAGTTATTGAGTTTTGAGTTATTGTTAGAGAGAAGACTGTCTCGCAATAATTTTGCATTAATAATTTGCTTTTCTTTTCTTTTTTCTTTCTTTTGTCTCCTGAAATTATCTTTTCTTTTCGTCAATAGTACGATCGTCATTTGTTTCTTCCTTTTAATTCTGAAGTTAGTTAGTCAAACATTTTTTTTTCGTGAATAATTACAGTCGACAATTGCTTTTTCCTGCTTTCTTCAGAAATTTTCATCTCGTAAGGTTATTATTTCTTTAGTTTTACATCTACAATTCGTGTTGAGTTCTTTTCTTCTATGTGAATGATCGTCATTTGTTTTTCTTACTTTTGTTAGTTACTTTTCAAACTCTTGTCAGAAATCTTTGTTTCTTTCTTCATTTGTAGTGAGTTTCTGGATTACCTAAAACATTTTTCCTTTTTCGTTTTTCTTTTTTCAGAAATCAAATAATTATAATTTCTTTGGAATTTAAATTTTTCCACTTCAATCGTGTTTCTGATCCGTTTTTTTTTCATTTTTGTTTCTGCATGTTTACTCTTTTCATGTGTTATTCTTGCAAAACACAGCAATTATCATTTATTCCTTTTCTTAATTTGTGAATTTCATTTTGAATGTTTATTATTGTTTTTTTTGTTGAGAAATTTTAATTCTGATTCCTCTTTTAATTTTAATTTTTAATTTATTTTCGTTCAAAATTTGAATTTGAAACTGAAATTGTACATCGTACCAACTGCTAAATAATCGTATGAATACGATTATAATCGTAGGGTTGGCAAATTTGATCAGAAGCAAAAGAACGAATCAGCGTGAAGTTTGACAACATTCGGCGGTTTGGTCTGATATAATCACCAACACTAAGAAATGAAAACCCCAAAGCAGGGGCGGACCGTTAACTTTAGGGGCCCTGGGCTACTACTGCTTGGTGGTCTACACAATAAATAAAAATTAATCCAAATTTGGGTTTGTGACGACTCATTCGTCAGCTTGTCGAAACTTACTTTTTGCTAAGTGAGAAATTATAGAAATGAGAAATTATAGCCAAAAGACTTTTTATTTTCTTTGACGCACTGGAATATACAGGCTGCTTTTGGAACTGTGCCTGAAAATGAAGACGGATACAATATGAAACAAATCTAAAAGATGCAGATTAATTTTTATTTGTTGTACTCATTTTGAAAAGCAAAATAGTTTCCTAAATTACTAAAAATTGGTACACGCTACTGATTTTGTATTTTTAATGATTTCTCAACATTTTGACGAATGTTACATTTTTCCCTTGGCTGTGACATGAGTTTTTTGTTTGAAATTTAATAATTAAACCATAACGACGCGTTCTTCTACGAAATATTATTTTTTGAATCTTAATAATTTATTTAAAGAAATTTTCTTATTCACCAGTGTTCCCGAGACATTTGATTTGTGCAGTAAAAAGCATTCAATCGTATAAAAGCCAAGGTTTCCAGCCACACTTCTGATATAAAAATTTATACACAGTTATAATGAAAAATTGTTTCGTAACCCCTACATCAAACAAGTAAAAAATAAAATCTCTTGTCTAGCTTTTAACCAACTCAGAATTGAATCAAAACCAAAAGCTTCAATAAGCAAATAAATCAACAATTGGAATTAGCGAAATTGAAGGAACTGGAGTGTTTACTTGACAGTGATAGCCGTCATGTGAAAACAACATTGACAGGTGTTATTGGACATTTCAAATGCCAATTAGAGCGCTAGATATTTGATTAATTTATCTAAAATTATTTTTACGATACAACAAAATATTTTAATTGCATTTAGTTTAATGTATGGTCAAATTGTATTCACCTAACCTAAAATCTTTTCGCTCTTGACGTTGCGTCAAATATCTGCCAAATAAATAAATCAATAAAATACATCTGGTTGTAGTGTTGCAAAGAGCCAATTAGAGATGCTCTTAATTTTATTGGCAACCAATTTTTTATCGTTCTATAGTATCAACACTTATTTTAAGTGGTTTCCACAAAGGTACAGTAGCGAACTATAAAATCCGGGCACGTTATTTTCAGAATGTACACCTCGCCTTTAATATTTTTTAAACAAGTTTAATATAAACTTTACTGTTCATAATTCGTATTTATTTTGCATTTTGACAAAATGACTCATGTAAATTATGCTCAAAAAGTAAGAGTATTGACTTTGCCATGTAAAGTTTGGACCACAAAAAGAGTTGCTGTAAGATTTCGATTTATTAAATCTGACGTTTCAACTCGATTTTTTATGTTTTGACAGAAACAAATCTCAATAACAACCTCATTAAAATACCAAACTTGTATAAATGCACACAATATCACAAATTGTTCGGATTTTAAGAGTACAACGTTCATCGCTGTTTATCGGGTGCTTTCTTAATTTAAAATATTGACAGCCCTTATCATTTCTATCACGTATGAATAGTGTCTCTTTTTCATAATGTGAATTTACATATCAAAAGGTGCTAGTAAAAATTCTGCTACTGGGCGGCCTAACTTCTAGTTACGCCACTGCGCCCAACTCAAACAGAAACTCAAATGGTGTGAAGAAGAATATGTTTTATATTTCTGATTGTGTCAGACGGCTTTTATTTTTATAAATAAAACATTCTAGGAGTGATATAGCATATATTTTTAACCGCCCTTTGATTGAAGGGGGTCCTGGGTTGCAGTCCATAAAGACCATGCGCAAATCCGCCCCTGCCCCAAAACATACAATATTTATGAATAGATAAAACAGCGACATCCTACGATCGCTTTTTGACCTGACATTGCAGTAGGATAACGATTTGCAACAAAATTTTTTATATAATATTTAGTTTGTTTCGAGAAATTTGAACTAAGATGTGGAAAAAATCCCCAGATTTTAGAGTACTTTTGCCGTTTTTTCCTTTTGTTTCAACTTATCCCTAGATTTAACGACTTTTTCCCTAAGTTAGCAACACTGGCTCCAATGGATCTAAATTGCTATTGAATGGGGGGAAAGGGATACAGTGCGAGTCAGTAATTACTATGGGCAGGACAAATCCAGTCCGAATACTAAATTTTCGTACTGATCGGGCCGATTTGTGTCTTTCGTGTTTCTGTTACTCTTTTTTTCTTTTTGAAATTAAATTTTGTAATCGACTTCGTCTAGCTAATTCCTACATCTCGTATCTATATTGAATGGTTACTACATACCATTATTTTTTTTTTAATTGAAGTTGGTTTTTTGTCCTGACGAAGCTATAAATCTATAGCGAAACGTTGAATGTTTTCTCTTCATATTTCTGTCCGATTCGAGATTAAAAAAACTTTGTACTTACATTTTTTTTAGTTAAAATAAAAACAGTTTATTAGTATTTCCAAAAAGAAAAATTAGGATGACCGGGTTTTTTTTGCAGGCCAGTGTACAATACATTTAAGACAATTACATTGCAGCTACATATCTGAAATGTATTAGGGCCAGTTGCACCAAACACTTTAAGGCTAGCTTAACTCTTAAGTACCACTTAGAATATGACGTATACAATGTTGTGTAATCCCCAATGTCATATTATTAGCAATGCTTAAATTTAAGCTCGGCTTAAAGTGTTTGGCCATTAAAGACGTAAGAAAGGGCTTCATTTGATTTCTCGAGCATTCAAGTTCGAATGTGTTTGGATGGTTTTTGTTGACTCAGCCTGTATATAATAAATTCAAGGATGTTAAAGACAATAGATTAATTTTTTTTGTCGGTGAAATGTGGAATAATTTGTGTATTTGTAAATTTTGATGCAATAAAACGATTGTCTGATTTAATCGATCTATAAAAACGAAACGGAACAAGTGTTTATTTTATATTTAAACATTTATCTTTCGCATCTGCATGCGTGTAAGGCGCTGTGTTTTATTATATTTATTTTAAAGTGTTTTCGGGTAGTTGATGTAACATCTTATATCACGCGAGAATGAGATAAAAAGCGCGCCTTTTTTTAGTCGAAATATAATAATTACATTATTATGCAGGAACAGGCTTTAATTAAGGATGTGTATATTAAATCAAAAACGAAATTAAAATTGCATTATTCACGTCGGGCAACAAAAGAAGCTCTTGTAAAACCGTCGAATTTAAAACGAGGCTTAGGGCTTCTGTTTAAAAAAAAAAAAAAACAGAAATAAAAGAAAAAGTAATCTCAGACAATATGTCAGGTCAGAAATGCTGCCTGAAGTTAAACACAGTAGGTAGAGATATCTTGAATATATAAATTGAATGGTCTGCCCAGAACCTGATCCTCGGGTAATACAAGTAGCATGTATGAAATGAGTTCTTTAAAAACAGTGGGCGATATAAAAGTTTTTAATAACTACCTTTCCATGTAAGATCGCCTACCGGTCGGCAGTAATTCTAAAATAACCGTATGTCATCGATACGAACTTACAAACATACATTTGCAGCTACGCACTACGTTTAAATTTTATTTATTGACCGTGCGTTCTTGTAATATGTCATTATATATGATTTCTCACTATATTTATTTTGCCTATAATTCTAGGGTAATTATTCTTATCTAATAAGTGCATTCATCATACATAAAATTAATTATTCATTTGTTCATTGTTCACCGCAATTAACTTTTATTGTAAGTCAAGAATTATTAAAAAAAAAAAAAAACTACAAACGATTTTTAAAGATTGCTTGCTAGAAGATGGCGGCTTTGGTTTTAATCATGCTAAAGCTAAGAACTCGTGAGCGTAATCCCTATTAAAAAAATTAAAATAATAATAAGCAAAACTAATTGTGCAGCATCAGCTAAAGAAGGTTATTTAAAGAATAAATATAAAAAAAACGGATGAAATTTGTCTGCTTAATGTTAAAATTTACGATTTAAACGAACGCTTTCGAAGCGTTGAAAAAAGCATACAGTAAATTTATGACAAAATATATTTCATAAGTTAACGGCAATGAAGAACGTCTTTTAAACCGATTGGTTACGAAATAGCACAAGCATAAATGCCAATATGTCCGGGGCAATACTGATGTTTTAAATAGTTATAAATCATTATCTTAATAGATCATAAAACAATATTACTGCTATATGTGTAGTCACATTTAGTCACAATTTACAATGGCGTTACTTTCTAATCTCTTTTTTATGCGGCATATTCATATTCGAGAATCGTGTCCATAATTTAAAAAAAACCTTTCGGTTAAATGAGACTGCAATATTTACAGTTAAAATTGCATCAAACAAATCGACGAACCGTGACGATTATACTATCAACTTTAGCGGACAGGGTCATTTAAAAAACAGATAAAGTTCTGTATTAAAACGCTGCACCTATAATGCTAGGTCATAATTAAATTTTATTACTTTTTTTTTCCTTCTTTTACTTCTATTAAACTATTGCAAACTCATAAAGTAACTACCTACTTACATGCAAATTATACAATCATACAGTTTACATGGATAAGGTGTTTATTGATTTAAAAGTGATTTATCATCAAAGTGATTACACATTCAAAATCCTATTATAACATTTTTCTTTCATTTGAAGTATTACAAAAGGGGACTAGGAAAATTATTTAACAAATACAAAATAATTAATCACACTTAAGGCAATCCGCATGGTATCGGAACATTTGCGCCATTAATAGCATTAATAAGATTCTTCGAAATTTTCGACCACTTTGGTAAATTATATTTCTGCAAATTTTAAATAAAATCATTTCCATCAATTTTAATTGCGCGCAATTGCTTATTTCTATATCTTCAAATCATCATTACACTTGTATTGTTCTTCTGAACTAGCATGTTGTATTTCTAAATTACTAGATTTTCTTGTCTTATGTTTTAGTGAAGCTGCTATTTATTAATAAGAAGATGCTGCATAAATTCTTCTTTTTCTGGAATTTATTGTATTTACTTTTAAAAAATTACTTTAATTAATAGCAATGCCTTTCAAATTACAACCTAATAAATATAAATGACACCAAGCATGCCCGCCTTGTATGGGATGACTTCTTATTATTAGAGAACGGATTCTCGTACATGTGTCAGGTGGAAGGGAGCCGTCGGGGTTGACAATCACACGCTTTAGCGTTCTCCCTTGATGTGAATACTCAGTCTTCAATTCATCGTAATTAGTGATGGGCGAGATCGTGATATCAGTATTCACTGTGAAATCACAGTTTTGATATCGGACATCAAAAAGTCATAGTTTATACTTGGATGGAGCATCGTCCATAAACTCGATTTTCCCTTAACGAGCAAGCGAGCAAGCGACTTCGTGCCTTATTGGCATTTGCACTTCGCGAATGAAATATTAAACCAATTTTCATTGTATTTGCACTTTTTGGCACAATATCGCTTTTCAATTTGGCAACAATCTACTAAAAGCAGTTGTTTATTAAATAGTTACATCTAAAAATTTCTTCTCTTCAATAATTCGTCGAATATCAGAATTAAACCCTACAAACTGTGCATATATCATTGAAAAGCTCGTCAAAAACGCTATGAAACGGTGTGTGAAAATATATAGGGTGTTCTATTTGAAAAAATGGAGTTTTTGTTATTTGCTCATATTCACTCGTATTCAAGAAAATCCTAGCAAGCCTTGAAACATCTCTCCACATTCACAGTCTAGGGGATTCACTAAAAAAAAATCGGTTCCGTTATCTTTAGTGGTTTAGAAGTTACCAATTTTTGAATGGAACCTTGCATCTAGAAATTTTCAAGAAAAAATTGACACATCAAAAAGTATCCTTGATACGTAAAGATGACTCAAATTTATTTAACGCAGAATTCAAAAATGAAGTCAAAGTGGGGTGTTGGACACTGTATACAAACAATTTTTTTAATATAAATTTTTAAAATGTGCAATAGAAGCGCTTCTATTGTATAAAGAAAAAAATAGAATCGATATCTGGAATAGCAAGTAAGTTATGGAACTTTTACGGTGCACTGGCACACCCTGTATATATGTTTTTCCTTGTAACTTTGATCTGTGTAAATTAAAATGTGATAACACCAATAAACTATTATTATTATTATTTATTACGGGCATCTCTATAACTATAAGAGATAGAAAAAAAAACTATAAACTAAGTTTTGATCTCTTTTTTTAGAGATCACTGACCATCTTCTTTTGTTTTCAAGTTACAAGCAAAAATTGCCATTTTTGACTTTTCATCAGTCGGGCATATCTCGTTTATTTCTAGATATAATAAAAAAAAAAACTTCAATATTATTAGAACCCTTTCTCGTATACAATTCAGTGAGATAGTTGGCTTTTTGATACATAATTAATTTTTGAATTATAATATAAAGTTTTTTTTTTAAGAAATTCACAATAGCCAATGTCATCATTAAATAGAGATTTATTCCGTTGTCACTTTTCAATATATATTTTTTCTACAATTCTTCACAAAATGGGTGTTTACGTATTAATTTTAGTGCGCAAAACACGCTTTTTTTACCGTTAAAAAAAAATTCGCGCACTGTGAAAAAAATATTTTCTGACATTTAAAAAAATGTGAATTTCTGACAGTTTTTTAAATTATCAGAAATTCTTTTTCACACAAAACGCGTGTTTTGCGCACTAAAATTAATACGTAAACACTTATTTTTTAAGTAACTGTAGAAAAACGATATTTGCATGAACCGTTCATGATACGTGCATAATAATTGAAAGTAGTACAAAGTTTTTTTAATCTGGAAATATGATGACGAAGCTATAAATCTATAGCGAAACGTTGAGTGTGTTCTCATCATATTTCTGTCCGGTTCGAGATTAAAAAAACTTTGTACTTACAATTTTCATCGGACAAGAACCAACTTCAATTATAATAATTGAGTTTAAGTTTTGTTCCAATTGCTCGTAAAACTAGACATTATACGATCACGAGCATGCGCAGTAAACAAATCGTGTGTATTTTGTTTACTGCGCTTTACTGAAGCATGTACTTTTGTTTAATGCGCATGCTTATGATCGTACCGTGTACTGTTCTTCGAGCAGTTGGAACAAATCTTTAAAATACTAATATATTCGCGGCTGAAAAAGAAAGACGGCCTTGAAAGTCGCTTACAAAACTTCTGAGTGACTGGCTGTTTTAGCTACTATAAAATAAATATAAAATATAATATAATTATAGGAAACATTAAATATTTAAGGAAGTGCAACCAACAGAAGAATACATAGAAAGAGTAATAATTATAGTTAATCCAGAAAAGTAATCTTGTGTTTAAAATTACAAAGATCAAAATAGGTAATAAATATAAATAATTTACAAAAGTAAACTTGTGTGTGGATAAAAAATGAGGACAAAACTTAGGAGCATAATAACAACAACCAGTAACAGTAAAGTGCTACACAATTATAAATTAAAAATAAATAAATAATTTTCCAGAACGGAGGCGCAAATGTATCGGTGGCGCAAATGTGCGTGGCGCAAGTGTCCCGGATTCGATCCGCACGCGTATTTCTCGGTTGATAAAAACATAGCGAATGTCTAAAAAACAATTAAATTAAATAAACGAACTAGGTACATCTAAATGTGCCTGTTACTATTAAATCAAAAAATAAAAATTGAAAATCAAAAAAGAAAAAAAAAATAACTGATTGAAGGATTGAAATAAGTTTTGTGTTTATTTAAATCCTGAATTGAATGAATTGGAATAAATTCAGCCGTTATAATGACAATGAAACCCTGATTGTGGTTGAAGATTTTTTTGTGGAAATTAATTGATTGTGTAGTTAAGCCTGTAAGAAACGCAATTTAAATCAAGTAAGCCACTGCAGAACTGGTTTTGTTTCCTCTTTTTTTGCGAATTAATTACGACGATAATCCAATAACTTGACTTTGCATAAAAAGGGGCGTACTGAATAGAGTAGAAAGAGCAAATTGTATACGAAACATAATCGTTTCTGCCTTTTTTTTTTTGTGAATATTTTTCAGAAAAATGTTCAGCTGTCGTTGAATGTAACTCTTATACAAAGGGGCTATAGTGATGCTGGGTGATATGTAGATGTGTGCAGCAGGTATATCTTTAATTCATCAGGTGTCTTTCAAATGCAGGTTCATTTTCATTGACATAGGATCAACGTCACTTATTCTTAATGATTAGATTCACTGCATATGCGAAACGAGTTCCCGTTTTTTTCACTTTGCAAATGGATATGAACCTATAGAGACAATTAACGTCGAGACGTTTGAAGTGACGGTTTTTTTCCCTGAATGATGATATGAGACCTAAAAAAAGGAAACACAATGCAACTTGATTGACACAGATAATTGTCGCGGTTGTAAGGTACCTTTTTCGGAAGGGGGGATTTTTTTTTACAAAATACTTTTGTTGCTTTTAGCTATTAGAAAACAAACGCTTATTTTTTTTTTGTTATTTCAAATTAAAGTTGTTTTTGGATTACTTAACGTGAATTTATTTACGTCTTCTTTGTTTGATCTTGAAAAAGTGATTATAAACCGAGAAAATAAAGAAATATGTTTTTCGAAGTTGTAATTTAACGCATTAAATAATGCAGTAAAAACCAACTGCCACCGCTAAGTAGTACAAAGAGTTGAAATGAGGAAAAATAAACAATCTCAGCCAGGAGCTGCTTTTATTTCACTGGCAGTGGTTTTTGTTTCAGCAATACCAAGAACCTCCTATCAGTAGAATTAAAACATTTCAAAGATAACAAATCTATCTTCGTCGTCTCTGAAGCGAACGCTTCCAGGTATTACTAGAAGGAAACAAAACTTAAATCAAATAAACAACTTATACAATAACCCTTTGTCGAAGTATCATAAACACGCTGTAGGTAATGAAAATTTTCAAGCCCGCAAATTTTAATAGATAATACTGAATCTAGTAAGACCTAAATTGTTTACGTCTTGATTTGCTCTTAATTAATGACAGATCTTGGCAATTTTGACGTAAGTGTCCAAAACCCCTAACTTCGTTGCGCCTCGCGAATTCTATTAATTCATTTCTCTGGCTTCCACTTGTACCCGAATCCAATTAGGTACAAGTCACAATACATTGTCAGATTCGTCCATCAATAAAGTGACTTGCATCTTGAGGAACATATTTTCTGCATTTGCTGAGAATATCGTATTCCCTGAGCGTGAATCGTGTTTTTATCCCTATTTTTACTTAGTGCAGATAATTTTTTACTCAAATGCAATTTTCTCTTTGTTTCTTAACGCATAAATACATAAATCTCACCAGCATTAAAAATATACTCATGTACATAATAAAAATTATACAGGGTGATCTACGTTACAATGAAATATACAAGTGACAATTGCAAAATGATCTCTTGATCATTGAAAAACTAACTCTTGAATATCTTTGTAGCAAAATGTATTTGAAACAAGTTTTTCTTTTTAATGTCTGCTGTAGGAGTGATTACAGGGTTTGAATTTGACATTTCGGGCAATCATATCGCATACAACTTACTTAAAAACATCTTTTGAATTAGGGATGCTGATTTTTTGTCAAAAGCATCGATCTTTGCATCGATTCAATGTTAAATATCGATTCAAGTAGACAGTGTTGTTAAGTATCTAGATGCAAATATCTAGATACAGTATCTAAATACTTTTTGAGTATCTAGATACGTATCTCAGATACTACATAAGAAATGTATTTGTATCCGCATCTAGATACAATTACAAAAGTATCTATTCATTTGAGATACTAAGATACAATTGAGATGCAACTCTTAAACGTCCATAAAAACAGCAGACCTTGGCGGAAATGCAACTTCCGATTTTAATTATGACTTTTCTATTTGAAATATGACTTGATGGTTCAGACACTTGAAAATGATTTGGCAAATTGGGAAACATAATTAACAAAAGGAGAAAATCAAAAGAAAAAAATTGTGTTGGTGATTTTATCAGCATTTCTTGATTACGAGAACGCTCTCTTAGCTACAACCAAGCTACAACTAAAGATCCTAGGATCAATTGACATTTAACTTATCTGATAGCGAAGTAGAGTCATTTCTATTGATAATTTTATATTTTACGTTAACCTCATTTGGTTTCGTACAAAAGCAGACGCTCAACTATTGATCAAGTGATCAAGTTATTAAAAAAGATAATTTTCTTATTTAAAAGGTATTAAGTATACTGCTGTAAAAAACTGTGTTATCTGCGGTCCATTGTGAAAATTATCACAGGTTTTAACGTGTATATTATTCACATATTCATACGAAGACCCCATCAATAATCACAACAAAAAAAAGAACTCGATTTGGATCGCAAAAAATATCGAATCTCCGCAACTGCATAGATTATTGAATTTTACAGTTACAAGTATCTTGATAAACTGCAGTTACTTTTTTTGTATCTATAACTGTATCTAGATTTTTTCCGGAAAAAGTATTTGTATCTGCATCTAGATACATATTTCTGAAAGAATCTGTATCTGTATCTAGATACTATTAGAAATGTATCTTTAACAACACTGCAAGTAGAAATCGAGGAAAAAAGAATCGATTTATCCAAGATCGATTTATACAGGGTAATTTATTACCTCGCCGAAAAGCTTTGCCACGTTAAAGCTCATAATTTCAAGAAAGAAAATCCTTGGTCCGATTTCGTTTATTTAAGGAAATAGAAGAAGTTCTGGTTCTAATTATTTTAATGTTTCAAAAACACTTAAATAAATAGTAACGCATGTACAGTTGAAAAAAAAATCCTAGCATGCTTTGAAATGACAACGATTAACAAAGGTATGTCTTTGAGCATACGCTCTTATTTACAACTGTCACTTGGCGCAAAAACTAACCTCAATTTTATTTCATAAAAATGCAATTTTACATACACCATGATAACTGAAGTCTAATACGAAAGTTAGTAATTAGCAAAAGCTCGTTTAGTTTAGTTCCATAAAGAACAGATCGCCGAATGGAAGATTTAACGTGAAAATTGAAGATGAATAATTTGAGGGTTACGTTCAACAAATGTCAGTGAGAAAGTGGACAATCAAGTTAAGACGCACGTTAATTATTAACATTAATAATTGCTCAAAATTCAAAATTGTGTCCCCCTACCGCTTCAGTGCTTGCTTTACAAGACGAACTAGAGTTTCTCACTCGAACGAAAAGGTTCAGACTCATTTATTTATTCCTTTACGGTACACAGTATTAAAAGTATTCATAATTGCAGTGTATGTTATGTTCTACGTACTTCAACTTCTTTTTTCAGTCGTTTCTTTTTTTTTTTTTTTTTTAGTATCAAAATCAATCAAAATTAAGCCCAACTAATCTCAAGGTTAAACCCAAACAAGAAGATATGAAAACCGGATATTTAAAAAAAATCAACGAAAATTACGTTAACCGCCAGCCAAGGTAAAATTTATTAAGATTAATCCTCCTCCCCCACCCACCAAATCGTCGATATTATTTTGTTTCTTGTCATTATGTCTTGCGTATTTCGATATTTTTTGTTTCAGTCTTCTAGCTTTTTCCGTTAATTTTTTATCAAGAATTAAGCCTGACTAATCTCGAGGTCAACAAAGTCCAACACAACTAAGAGAAAGCTTTAAAAAATCAAGAAAATTAGGACCAACTTGCTTCAAGGTCAACCCCAACTGAAGCAAAATTAAAACCAAGGATTTTTTTAAAATAAAAAATATTAGGATTAAGCCCCCAAATCGCCGATATTCTTTTGTTTCTTGTTTGTTATGTCTTGCGTATTTTGATAAACCTAGGTCAACACAGTCCAACACAACTAAGAAAAAAACTTTTAAAAAATCAACGAAAAATAGGACCAGCTTGCTTCAAGGTCAATCCCAACCGAAGAAAAATTGAAACCAAGGAATTTTTTTTAATAAAAAATATTAGGATTAAGCCACCAAATCGTCGATGGTCTTTTGTTTCTTGTTTGTTACGTCCTTCGTATTTCGATATTTATTGTTTCAGTCTTCTAGCATTTTCCGTTAATTTTTTATTAAGAATTAAGCAAAAACTAATCTCGAGGTCAACACAGTCCAACACAACTAAGAAAAAAACTTTAAAAAAATCAACGAAAATTAGGACCAACTTGCTTCAAGGTCAACCCCAACCGAAGAAAAATTAAAACCAAGGAATTTTTTTTAATAAAAAATATTAGGATTAAGTCCCCAAATCGTAGATATTCTATTGTTTCTTGTTTCTTGTCCTGCGTATTTTTTGTCAATATTTTTTTAAAAATTAAAAAGTATTAGGATTAAGCCCCCAAATCGTCGATATTCTTTTGGTTCTTGTTCGTTATGTCTTTTTGTCAAAAATTAAGCCCAACTAAGTTCAAGGTCATCACAGCTCAACCCAACCAAGAAAAAAACATTAAAAAAGTCAACGGAAAATAGAACCAATCCGTTTCAAAATCAACCCCAATCGAAGCAAAATTAAAACCAAGGAAATTTTTTTTTAATAAAAAATATTAACATTAAGCCCCCAAATCGTCGATATTCTTTTGTTTCTCTTTCATTACTTTCCGCTTTTGTTTTAGTCTTCTCTTTTGTTTTCTGTGTGCTTCGTTTGGCTGATTTCTAATTTCAGTAATTTAGTAGTATTTTGTTTAAAAAAATTAACCAAATGATTTTTTCTTTCTTAAAATTACGTGAGCTTTCATATGACAAAGCTTGACAGTGAGCTAATAGATCACGCTGTATTTTTTTCAAAAAAATAAGCACAAAATCGAATTTAATTTTTTTTACTAAAATAAAAAGTAACAAAAATAAACCGCTCTAAAAATTAAAAATATATTAAAAAACAAAACCTATTCGCAACAATCTGTAAATATAGGTAGTTACAATGCTCTCTATAATTTAACGGCAGGAAAAAAATAATCTAATTATCTCCTAAACTATCTTCATGAAATTTTTGCGTACTATAGTAGTACGTACCTGATAGAATTCTTTAACCCAAATTAAAAATTTATATAACAAAAAACAAAATATATCTTTCAAAAATTATACGAACTCACGAAGTGTCATTTTGAAACTCAAATAAACTCAAAACAATCTGGGATTTTTTCTTAAATTAAAATTGTATTCAGACTATTCAAAATTGGCAATTTTGATAGTCTTACACCAACCCAAATCAAAAAATAACTTGAATGTTATTTTCGATTCGATTTCATAAAAAACAAAATCGATCCAGTAATATCGAGATGAAAAAAAAATCGAAAAGTAATCGATATTTTTAACTGAAAATATCGATCTTTTAAAAAATCGATTTTTGAATCGGGACCCCTATTTTGGATCTAAGTGTTTAGTATTTCAAGCAAAAATGAAACTACGCGAAGTACTTTCAAGATTTAACACATAAATTGGGTGATCCTGTACATAAAAAACAATACACCTACTCTTTAAAACAAAAGAAAACTTACAAAATTTTGTTTCAAACCGTTTTTGATTGCAGTGAATCCCTTGAGCACCCGCTGTACAGCTGTTTCAGCCCTATTTGGGGCTTCATCAGCGGACGCAATCAAAAACGATTTGGAACAATTTCTTTTAAACTTTCATTATGCGCTGCCAGCAAGCATGGCCGCTTTGCATGAGATGACTTATTATGTAGCAAACTGGCTTCAATTTGTTAATCCTACTGCCACGGCCAGCTGAATTTATATGTCATGTACGGCCAGTCCAATTCGCCTAAAGATGTGTTCCTGTAAAGAAAGTCATGGAGCGTGTCAACTAGCGCCCTCTCATAGTCATTAATTAGATGTTACCAAGGTTACGATACCGACGCTTAGTTTGACGACTTAAATATGAAAACGAAGTAACATTATTCAAAACCAAAAATTTTAAGATGACAGCATTTTTTAATGTTCTTTGAACAGGCCATTTATGACATACCAGCTTTATTCCAACCGTATATTATACGATTATGAGCATGCGCATTAAACAAAGCGGCATGCGCAGTAAACAAAAAGACAAAAGTTATAATTAATGTAATTATATAATATTCTATATTTACTTTACGGTAGCTAAAGCAGGTACGTTCCTGGCCGTCTTTCTTTTTTAGCCGTGAATATATTAATATTTTAAGGCTTTGTTTCACTTCTCGAAAAACAGTACACTGTACGATCACAGGCATGCGCATTAAACAAAGTACATGCTACAGTAAAGCGCAGTAAGCAAAATACACACGATCTGTTTACTGCGCATGCTCGTGATCGTACAATGTCCGATTTTTCAAGCAATTGGACCAAAGCTTAAACTCGCATTATGAACGGCGCAGTGAACAAAACGACACACGATTTGTTTACTGCGCATGCTCATGATCGTACAATGCACAATTTTCCCAGCAGTTCAATTCAGCTGGCCGTCCTACAGCAATGTTAGGTCAAAAAGCGATCGTAGGAGGTCGCTGTTTAAACTACTCAAAAAAAAAAACTTACATGAATTGTGAAGTCGCCCATCTATTTCGTTGCAAATTTCACAAAATAGAACATCATGGAATATTTTTTTTGCGTTTGTTTATGTTTGCCTTTGAGGAGTAAAGTTCAGCTTGCTCGCATGTGTCATATTTAATTAATGATTAAAACAAGGCAATTGATTACGAAACGAGAACTAGAACTTATCTAATCTTGCAAAATGCATCATCAATCCATCATACAATGTTGTAGTTTCAGAGAATTTTTTTTATTTCTTAAAAAAAAATTACTAAAACTAAAAGAATTAAATCATATCAAAATCAAATTTGGGTGCGTTTGATTATGAGAGAATTTGAAATCTGAATAGAATGGGTGTTAATAAGTATTTTGCAAATATTTGTTTGCTAGGTATTGAATTAGTGATTTATTTTATCAAATCATATTGTCAATGATGGGAAGGGGATGGGGGGGGGGGGGGGGAGTGTTATGAAGTTCCAATGTACGAGAGCGTATCTAATCTTAATAATAAAAATAAAATAAATGCAAACGTTGAAATTGAGTATGAAACGTGAATTTCATTCTGAAGGTAATTAAATCGAAAATTTTTGGGACCTGGCATAATTCCGGTCGTCGAGTTCGGTTTATTTGATAAAAGACGTTGAAATAATGATGAATGTTTTGTTTGTTTCGGCCAAGTCATGAACACCTGTTAATATAATGAAAGAAAAATTTTTGTTCTTTTTTTTTCTTTTCGTTTTGGAGAAAAAGTAATGAGAAGCAGCAATCTCAGAGACACTTTACGCCGGAGTGTGATTATGCGCTCATTATTTTGAAATTACGCTCCGATAAAAACAAATTGATAATAATTACTATTAATTAATTGACGTAACATATGATCATGTTGATACACGGTGCTGTATTGAATATTACCAATACTAATTGCATATAGAAGATGTAATCAGTGCATCACGGTGTTGCAATCATACCTCTGTTGGGTATCGGTGATGGCGATGACATGACATTATGCACTAGTGCACTAGCATCGCAAATGCAGATAATACGTCACATCCCTTGATTAATGATCGCCAGCTTTATATATTGCACACCAATTTCCAGCCCTTCGTGCGCAACGAATACAATGATTAAACAAAACAGTTAACGCGTACCAGATCACAATAAACTTTTTTTTCAAAATTAAATATCATTAATTTTAATAATCGAACTTTTTGAAATCAGTTTTTTTGGTTTACACACGTAAATTATTACGTTTCTTAAACAATACGTACATGAAGACATGTTTTATTTATAGCAGGCAATAAATATTATGATGACATTGTTTAAAAAAAGAAGCATTATGCTGCAAGTGTTGCATGCAACGTAGTAGGAAGTGAATTTTCTCTCGAGGAAAATATATTATGTAAATAATGGAAAATTCCACCTTGTTTATCAATTTTAAATCATCCTTGTTTATTACATTTTTAAGATAAAGAAAAATAAAATTACGCAAGACACTGTCGGTAAAAATTCTATGCATAACATACATATACTTGGATACGGTTCTTTGGGGCTTACTAGAATATGTAATTATTAACAACAACAGGTATCTATGATACAGATTTACGTTCCACAGCGAACACTATTTGCTTTTTAGATATCTCACATGTTAGCACAAATGAAATTGGCTCTAATATACCTACTAATTCTAATATTAACACAATGCGCATGTGTAGCAAGATGGCGACGGTCAATCACAATTAATAATATTAAGTTAATGCAAATTTAATATAATAGATAGTAATCCCTAATCGCTAAACTTTAATAAATATAACTAATACCTGAGTGACGAAAATCTCAAACAATGATGAATAATGACAGCCAACATGCATAATGGCATTAAGGTTAAAACTGCCAAGTCTGTTACTGGAAAGGGTGTGTTGTATGGATGAATCTGAAAAGCGCCCCAGGGGTCCCCACATATACTCAACGGATCATTACACACAGGTGCACCGTGTCGCGATGGTCCCCAAGTCACTGACACAGCTTACCCTCTCGCTACCTCGAGTTCCTCTAATTCCTACTTACGTAGCCATTTGCGGTGGAAGAATTTAATTATCTTCCCAAAATTAAAATTATCAGAAGTGAACACGTAACACACCATATGCACGGTGGATTTCAGTAATACAGGTGTGCTAACCATGCTCTAATTTGAATAAAATTCTCCTTAATGATTACACGCATTCTGTAACTTCCGGACCACCACCACATGTTCTGATTTTTGTACACACCTGAACGATAATTTTCCTCACCCTCTTTATTAGATTAGAATAGGTCATTTACATTATTATTGATTGATATTAACACCTCTCATTGATTTTATCTACGATTAACTAGACTTTTAAATGCGATATTTATTGTTTTGTTTGTTATTGATTACATTGACTTACAAATGAATGTTGTTATCATAACAACTCGTCGAACACTGAAAATTAACACAAATTTTGTACATATAAAATAGCGACATCTTACTATCGCTTTTTGACCTAACATTGCAGTAGGATAGACAAATTGAAGCGGGATTTGCTCCTAATGAGTCCCCCATGCAAGGCGGCCATGCTTGCTGTCAAAGCATAATGAAAGAATTTAGAAAAATTTTGTGCAAATCGTTTTTGATTGCAGTGAGAACCTCGAGCAGCCTCTGGACAGCTGTTTCAGTCCTGCTTGGGGCTTCTTCAGCAGAAACGTAGCTCGACATTCCCACTGCAGACCAAAAACGACTTGCCCAATTTATTCGCAATTGCGATGTAAGAGTGATGAACATATAAAATAGCGACATCTTACTATCGCTTTTTGACATAACATTGCAGTAGGATAGACAAATTGAAGCGGGATTTGCAAAAACGATTTGCACAAAATTTTTCTAAATTCTTTCATTATGCTTTGACAGCAAGCATGGCCGCCTTGCATGGGGGACTCATTAGGAGCAAATCCCGCTTCAATTTGTCTATCCTACTGCAATGTTAGGTCAAAAAGCGATAGTAAGATGTCGATATTTTATATGTTCATCACTCTTACATCGCAATTGCGAATAAATTGGGCAAGTCGTTTTTGGTCTGCAGTGGGAATGTCGAGCTACGTTTCTGCTGAAGAAGCCCCAAGCAGGGCTGAAACAGCTGTCCAGAGGCTGCTCGAGGTTCTCACTGCAATCAAAAACGATTTGCACAAAATTTTACAAATTTTGTAATATATAAATCAAGTTTTCATGTATCATTTTGATGACACTGTCAAATTTGACAATTTAATAGCAGGATTCATAGTAGTTTTATTCTTAACATGCCACAACGGCTTCAATGCTGCATGATGCTGCAATAAAATAACAGTTGCCGTTTAGAAACTCAGATTTAGAATCAGGGCACACTGCCAAAACATCGTACTTGTCAAAGTGTACCAATTTTCAAATGCCGCAGCTGTACCTAGCTATTTATTATTAAAACCTTCATGTAACTCGCACTAACTTACCTCGCATTAAAAAAAAATAGTGCCTGGGATTGTTGGTTTGAATCACACTATAAAAACCTTCATGTAACTCGCAATAACTTACCTCGCATTTAAAAAAAAGAGTGCCTGGGATTGTTGGTTTGAATCACACGGTATATTGATTTATTTGATTTACCCCCACTGATCAGAAAATTTTCTTTATTTTACATTACCCCCATATAATAATATGTTTAATTTAGATTTACATGTATTCTTGAGGTTGAGGATTTCTAATCCAGTGGACGGTCCAAGGGTTAACAGGGTTGTTACACATGTAATTCCAAGTCGGACAAACAATTTCTCCAGTTGGTGAGGACCAGTTATGTCCCGTGAAAAATACGTATGCGTACCCCATAAGCTCGCAGAATTTACAAAAGAAAGTGTCATTTTGCATTGGGGTCTCAACTATCTGGAAAGTGATTTCCTCTGAACTAGACGTCATGTAGTTCTGATTGATCTGCATCTGACATGAAGTAGAACTCGAATTGGAAGCAGCGTGCATGTCTTCCCAATGAAGCGCAGCTTCTGAAACAAGCAAATTTGATTAAAGTAACGTTGTATTAGCAATAGTATGACGAATAATTTTTTGTTATACTTACCCAATCTGCGTTCGAGTTCGTACGCCCCCACTTTCAATCTTTCAGCTACTTTAGTAATAAACTCTAATTTTGGGGCTCCATTTGGACATGCCTGATAAGCTATCAACAAAATTTGCACCATATCGTCACTTAGAAAAACAGATTCCATCATCGTTGCAACACGTGTAGCACCACAAAGTAAGCTTTTGATGACAGTGTGACCCCATATGCTGAAGGGGTAACGCGGGAAATTTAAAAAACGAATCGAATGAATTTTTTGAAAATCCGCATACATATATCATTTTCAATCTGTTTTAAACGTGGACATTATGATTGCTTAATCTGCACGTATAAATAAACTGAACTGCGGAAAGTCGTTAAAGATGGGAGAGAGGAAAATTCAATTATTTCTACTTAAGTGAAATACCTAAGAAAAAAAATTGTGTCTCATCCACAAAAAGCAGGGGCGGACCGTTAACTTTGGGAGCCCTGGGCTATTACTGCTTGGGGGCCTACTCAATAAATGTAAATTAGTTTGGGTTTTGGGTTTGTGACGACTCATTCGTCAGTTTGTCGAAACTGATTTTTGCTGAATGAGAAATTATAGCCAAAAGACTTTTTTTATTTTCTTAGATGCATTGGAATATACAGCCTGCTTTTGGAAGTGTGCCGGAAAATGAAGACGAACACAATATGAAACAAATCTAAAAGATGCAGATTAATTTCTATTCTTTTTGTGCTCATTTTGAAACGAAAAATAGTTTCCTAAATGACTAAAAATTGGTAACACACTACTGATTTTGTATTTTTACTGGTTTTTCAATATTTTGACAAACGTGACATTTTTCCCTTAGCTGTGACATGAGTTTCTTGTTTGACATTTAATAATTAAACCCTAACGACGCGTTTTTCTACGAAATATTATTTTTTGAATCTTAATAATTTATTTAAAGAAATTTTCTTATTCACCAGTGTCGCCGAGACATTTGATTTGTGCAGTAAAAGGATTCAATTGTATAAAAGCCAAGGTTTTCAGCTACACTTTCAAAAACATCCCATATAAAAATTTATACACAGTTATAATGAAAAATTGTTTCGTAACCAATATCAAACAAGTAAAAAATAAAATCTCTTATCTAGCTTGTAAGCAACTCAGAACTGAATTAATACCAACAGTTTCAATCAAACTTATCACGTTTTGCGAAATTGAAGGAACTGGAGTGTTTTGCAACTTGACGGTGACAGTCGTCACCGTCATTGACAAGTGTTCCTTGACATTTCAAATTCCAATTAGAGGGCTGGATATTTCCATTAATTTATCTAAAGTAATTTTTAGTGTACAATATTTTAATTGGATTTAGTTTAATGCACAGTCAAATTATATTCACATAACCTACAATCTTGTCGCTCTTGATGTAACATCAAACATCTGTCAAATAAATAAATCAACAAAATACATTCGGTTGCAACATTGGAAACAGCGAAATTGAAGGAGCTGGAGTATTTACTTGACAGTGGTAGCCGTCATGTGAAAACAACATTGACGGGTGTTATTTGACATTTCAAATGTCAATTAGAGCGCTGGATATTTGATTAATTTATCTAAAATTATTTTTACGATACAACAAAATATTTTAATTGCATTTACTTTAAAGCACGGTCAAATTGTATTCATCTAACCTACAAAACTTTGCGCTCTTGACGTTGCGTCAAATATCTGCCAAATAAATAAATCAATAAAATACATCTGGTTGTAGTGTTGCAAAGAGCCAATTAGAAATGCTCTTAATTTTATTGGCAACCAATTTTTTATCGTTCTATAGTATCAACACTTATTTTAAGTGGTTTCCACAAAGGTACAGTAGCGAAATATAAAATCCGGGCACGTTATTTTCAGAATGTACACCTCGCCTTTAATATTTTTGAAACAAGTTTAATATAAACTTTACTGTTCATAATTCGTATTTATTTTGCATTTTGACAAAATGACTCATGTAAATTATGCTCAAAAAGTAAGAGTATGGACTTTGCCGTGTAAAGTTTGGACCACAAGAAGAGTTGCTGTAAGATTTCGATTTATTAAATCTGACATTTCAACTCGATTTTTTATGTCTTGACAGAAACAAATCTCAATAACAACCTCATTAAAATACCAAACTTGTATAAATGCACACGATATCACAAATTGTTTGGATTTTAAGAGTACAACGTTCATCGCTGTTTATCGGGTGCTTTCTTAATTTAAAATATTGACAGCCCTTATCATTTCTATCACATATGAATAGTGTCTCTTTTTCATAATGTGAATTTACATGTCAAAAGGTGCTAGTAAAAATTCTGCTACCCGACGGCCTGACTTCTAGTTACGCCAATGCGCCCAACTCAAATAGAAACTGAAACAGTGCGAAGAAGAATATATTTCATATTTCTGATGGTGTCAAACTGCTTTTATTCTTATAAATAAAATTTTCTAGGAGTCATATTTCTGATGGTGTCAAACGGCTTTTATTCTTATAAATAAAACATTCTAGGAGTCATATAACATATATTTTTTAACCGCGAAGGGGGCCTTTTGATTGAACGAGGTCGTGGGCTGCAGCCCATAAAGACCATGCCTAAAACCGCCCCTGATAAAAGAAGTCACATTAAGATAGTAATAATTGTAAAACTGACACTAGGTATACAAGCAAAACAAAATTCAGTTTCCTTTTGATGACATTCTACATAATTTCTTAAATACTACACATATCGTTTCATTAATAACTAAAGTGCGGACTGACTAAATCCTCTCTCTAATGCTTATGAATCTTAGAATATGTTTGCATAGCTTCGTTATGTATGTACTTAAATCGTCGGCGCCACGTATAACTAACGAATGTGA
The DNA here is from genome assembly GCA_036172665.1 of Prosopocoilus inquinatus. NCBI lineage: Eukaryota > Metazoa > Arthropoda > Insecta > Coleoptera > Lucanidae > Prosopocoilus > Prosopocoilus inquinatus. The sequence continues at coordinate 12,123,342 of CM069880.1, read as the reverse complement.
CTCACATTCGTTACTTATACGTGGTGTCGATGAAATTATGTGCATAATGAAGCTGAGCTAATATACTGTGATCTATAACCTAGAAAAAGTGAAGAAAATTTGGATTAATTTAAAGAATTATAATTTATAGAAATGACGAGCGATGTAAGGTAAGTTAAGAAATGAGTTTTTAAGTATTAAGATATTTTTGTTATTAAAAAAGTATACTTATGTCAGTAAGCAATAATTTAATAGGTTAAAACGGTTAGAATTAGAACCACCCTCCACTTATCGTTAGAATCTTCGTACCTGCTCCTATAACTTCAACAGCTAAAATATGAAGGTAAAACTGCTGGTACCATCATAATACGTCGAGATCTTGGAGAACCCCGAACAAGATACCATACGTATTACTCATCGAAGGTGAGTGTTTTTTAATAATCTAGAGCGGCGGGATATTGACCCCTACAGATTAGTGAGGGGTTAAATCTCCCAAATTATACGTAATATTCAAATCTGTGGGAATATCTGTGAACATGTGCCTCGATACCTGTACCATATTAAAGTGATTATAACTATAGGGGTTAAGGGGTGAGATTAGTTTATAAATCATGAAGATTGATTACCATGCAATCATATTAACGTCGACTTTTTTGTTTCCTGCTAGGTACGGGTTTTATAATTTTTAAAAGCCATTAGTATTTCATTTCGAGCAAATCAGAAATGAAACGCATCCTATTTCAAAAATGAAAAAAGTTGCAGAGAGAAGAGGAATAAATACTATTTAAACATATTCTGGTGAGATACATTTGCATTTAGTGCAAGTGCTAAGTTTAACTTCTAAAATTTGCATAACACTTGAAAGATATTTATAGCCTGAAGTGAAGTTAAAAAAAAAGTCACGAGTTATCTTATCTAAACATTTCTGGTTTTAACATCTGAGCCGTGACTTGCTTGAGTATAATAGTAAGAATAAGTAAAATCTAATAATAGTTCGACATTATTAGTTCCAGAGAAGGAATATGCTTTAAAAGAACACGTCAGAAGTCTACTTATCAAAACATTGGTGGTCGTCAACATCTGTGTTATTAGTAGACATTATCAGCGACGTTTTCTAAATATAGGTACGGCCTCTCCGTTTCCCACAAAATTAATCTCTCCTCTATAAAAGCAATGGGAAGACACCGACCATAACTCACCATTACTTCTAAAAGTAATCGAGAATTACTCTTAAATATGATTTTCATAAAAGTTGTTGGCTCATATCAAAGTTGATGCGAGAAGGTGCACCCACTTAATTTAGATTATCTGAATGGTGGCACTTGTAATGTAAGTAAGGGGGGCCATATGGGCTTTCTAATATGCTTATATTTTGTATAATCGAAAAAAAAATTCACACCGCTGTTGTAGCACACACACGTGCGCGGAACATCAAAACCGCCCCTTGTTTTCATATATTTAAATGATCTGGTGAGATACATTTGCATTTTGCGTGTATCACTCCACGTACCACATATGTTACCCTTTCACGTAACACGCGTTTTTTCTTTTCATCGACCAACATAAAAATTAGCCGAGGCAGGCACGTTTAAAATTAAAGCAAAAAAGAAGCTTCCTCCTCGACTTTTACACCGCACTGCCTTAACAAGTTTGTGCACCACCGTTAATATCAAATTTCGTTATTTCTACGTGTGAGTACGCACCACAATTGGCAATGAAAACGCTATTAAAACTACGGCGTAATAAATGCTCTTGTTTGTATTACAAAACTTCAAAAACAATAATAAACCTATATTATATTCTGTCAAAATAAAATGATTTACTCGCGGTGGTTAATTTACTGGGGCATTACGAAAACCATAGTTTAAAAAAGTACCAGGTGGTTTAAATATTTTATATTCGCAGTAAATATTGTTCCAGGTGTTTAATAAATATGTAGGAAATTATTACCCAAACTCTTAAACACTTAATAAAGCTCATATGCTTAGCGATAGATAAATTTGGTGGAGGTGCCTTCACTAACAATCGTTATAAATTGATTGCATACACTAAAAATTATCTTTCGCAACTATATCGAATATTCAAGTTGCATCGTTAGTCCCCTTAAAGCTCAACACACTTGGACCAAGATACATCTCTCGATTCCTGCCCGAAAAATTTAAGTACAACTTTAATCAGGTCTTCATTTAACCGAAATTTCCGTCGTTAATTTTCACAAATAGAAGAAAATCCCACGGAATCAAATTAACATTGCATTTCTTCCGGGATGGTTCTTCTGAAATGCTGCTTTGTTCTTCTTGAATGCCAGTTTCAACCTGACCAAAAGTGTTGTTCGGTAATAACAACCAGCAAAATTCCTTTTGGGTCCTTGGACTATTTTATCTGCAAATGAACTTGAAAATGCCTCAACTATTTTGAAACACGATCATGATTCAGCGAAATGCACAATAATTCTACTAGACCTTGACTTATCATTCTTCGACCAAGGTACGATTTTACTTTTTGGTTCCAAGTTTCATGAAAGACTATTCGCAATTAGAGTCACTAAACCTAAGGGTACGAACATGCCGAAGATGCCTCGCTGTTCACCCTCGATGTTTAGGTCGCGCTCGATACCGCGATATCACGTGGATGTAAAACGAACGTACAGTTTTAAATAGAACCATGCATATCGAAGAAGAAAAGCAGCGTGCATCTTCGACATGCACAACTCCATTTTAAACTATTCATTTGTTTTAGAGGCGTTTTACAATTGTACAAAATCTTGTACAAAGTGAGAGAGACAGACTACGACAGTTAACGTTGATTGGTTGAATCGATGCTTCTTTGTCACTTTGCGTAAGAAATTGTGTCAAATTTTGATAGATGTAAAATGGTTCTTACATTGAGCTGGTATCGGGGTATCCAACGCGACCTAAACATCGAGGGTGAACACATTCGAGGCATCTTCATATCCTTCCCTTTAAGAAAAGCTTAGCACGAATCATTCATTGATGACCTGCATGTAAAAGTATTGTTTTTCACAGGTACTTCTGTTTTTTTTTAGTGTTCCTTCATCAAAGACTTGGCGGTTAAAAATACAAATGGAAGCAACATTAAAATGGCGCAGCCAATTGGAACAAAGAATAACGAAAAAAGAATTGAAAAGAGTGAAAAAAGCTTAGCGCGAATCATTCATTGATGATCTTCATGTAAAAGTTTTGTTTTTCATTTCATTTGTTTTCGCAGGTACTTCTGTTTCCTTTTGGTGTTCCTTCATCAAAGGCTTGGCGGTTAAAAGTACAAATGCAAGCAACATTAAAATGGCCCAGCTAACTGGAACAAAAAAGAATGAAAAAAGAATTGAAAAGAGTGAAAAAAGCTTAGTGCGAATCATTCATTGATGACCTTCATGTAAAAGTTTTGTTTTTCATTTGATTTGTTTTCGCAGGTACTTCTGTTTCTTTTTGGTGTTCCTTCATCAAAGACTTGACGGTTAAAAATACAAATGTAAGCAACATTAAAATGGCCCAGCCAATTGGAACAAAAAAGAATGAAAAAAGAATTGAAAAGAGTGAAAAAAGCTTAGCGCGAATCATTCATTGATGATCTTCATGTAAAAGTTTTGTTTTTCATTTGATTTGTTTTCGCAGGTACTTCTGTTTCTTTTTGGTGTTCCTTCATCAAAGACTTGACGGTTAAAAATACAAATGTAAGCAACATTAAAATGGCCCAGCCAATTGGAACAAAGAAGAATGAAAAAATAATTGGAAAGAGCGACCGCCAATGTAGTGGAAAAAAATGTTATTAGAGAAGAGAGAATAGGAAGACATGGAAAAGGAAAATCATCAAGTATTAAATACCTCAAATGTATACATAGTTCAATTCTTAAAGAGGAAAGGATTTAAGATTAAATAAAAATAAAGTTCCTTTGTTATACAGGTGGTGATAAATATTGATCGTGTGAAAGACCCCTTAATGGTAAGCGGTTTATGGAATTTTCCTGAGGTAAAAAGTAGAAAATGAAGGTAAAATGGAGACGGTTTGGTGTAGGAGAATTTACGTTTAAATCGTAGAGATTAGTGTGTATTTTAGTAGGGATGGCATTATAATAAAGCTGGTATTATCCAGCGAGGGCCGTATTGACCATCAGTGCTACCGTAGATAGTAACTACGGTCGTCACCGCGAATCCAGGCTTGTTTATTGAGTGATAAACCTTCTAGATGCCTCATTACGTTTGCAGCGAACTTATTTTACGAGCAGGGTGGTTCGCTCAACCCCGGACACTCACGTAATAGGCTGATCGCAATGATGCGCCGCGTTTTTCATTATTTGCAATTACGGCAAACGACAGATCATTTGAATACTGACACTTGAGGGTTATACGGGCCTTTTATACCTTTAGTTTAAATTAAGGGAGCTTCTTTTTAAACGTAAAAAGAGGGAAGTTTTACTAGCGACACAAATTAAATTGCTTAAATGACTACTTTTTTATTGATGCGCCTACTATAATTTCGAGCAATTTAGTACCCTAATTTTAAAGATTTATTTCATACTAAACACAGGAAAGAAGATAGATGTAACAACGTTCGTTCTGATAAGACGCGAATAAAAACAACGTACTACGTAATCTAAATTTATCACTGCACAGGAAATGTAGCGAAGGTTTTCGTATGTATTTAAACAAAAACAGTTATCTTATCAATCGCATTACAAATTTTAACACCAAATAAATCACAAAATAAAACCATCCGTAACTATAAACTAGATATACCAGACGACTCGAGACAAAACGAAAAGGAAAATAAAGGTAAAACACAAGTATAAAAATTTTTTATAAGACCGAGTGAAATACTCTAAGTATAATATGAAATGGATCAACCATTAAGCAAATTTTAATTGTCCCTGTAACGGCATGTTTCAGTCGCTTCCTGTAATTAAATTGGCCGATATTACAGCTACGTGGTAAGATACGTTGTAATATGATGTAATTATATTGACTCTATAAATTAGTTATTTTATTAGAAATTAATTATAGCAGCAACGGTAGGGGAATTACTTAAAAATGAAGATGGTCTCCGTTAGAGTTTTTCATCTAAACCTACCTACATAATATACTCAGTTCCAAAGAAAGAAAAACAACCATCTGTATATTAATAATTAATATCCTGCGTCTTTGTACAAAAAATTTTTAAATAAGTTTAAATACGAGGATAAGTTTGCAACAAAATAATTATATGTATATTTTATAATAATTTTCATCGGACAAGATGGTGCTTCAATTATGCTTCTTATCATTAATGATCTTCGAGCTTTAGCTGTAAGATTTATACGAACGAACATTTGCCACAATAGAAATTTATTAAACTTGCAATACGTCTAGTTTAATTAAGTTTTTACTCTGCACTCGGTATTCCAATTAGAATAATTGATTCGAGTCATAAAGTTCCGCAATACAGTAAAAATCGATTTCATGTACAGAAAGCAAACATAAAAACTGATTTTGCAATGCACTGCGTACATTTAATTATAACTGTCGGATAGGTATTTACAAGTAGATAATTTTTATAACAATCTGTATCAGACGTGTTCATCGACTTGCAATTCCACAAATCGAAACGTTTACAAACATTTCATTGTATAATTAAAATTCATTACAGGTGATGCATGTATTAGATTCGCTCGCTGTAAACCATGAAATTAGTTGTCTTATAAAAATACATATCCGTGTATGATATATCACGTATATCACGTATACATATCTATCTACCACGTCAGTGCATTAATTAAAAGTAAAATATATAAATGTTAGGCAATTTAACATTTAACTTTTAAGTAGTTGCCATCATCCCCCCCTAATTTCTTGCAGGAGCAAACTAAGTAAGTAAGTAAGGGAATTAATAAACAAATAAAGAGAGCGTTAAAGCAGGGGTGTGAATTCTAAAAATAGTAACAGAATCTGAAATACCACGGGGAAAAGAAATATGACTTAATTACACAAAACGTCCATCAAACCTTTGTTTCCCATCTCCTTGATCGTAAATCTTGGCGCATAAACATATAAAAATAAACGTTTTAAATTTAAGGGGTCGTGAAGTCGTAAACCGTAAAAATTACGTCGCCAAAAAGAAAATTCTCGTAGAAACCATAAACCGGAATATATGTTTAAGTACTTTTGCTAACTGTTAGGCAAACATTTTGGGGTGAGACATTATCTCCCCTACCTTTGCGCAAAACTGTGTCCCATGGGGTAAACCTGCTACCACCGATATTATTGTATTGGTAATTCAACAACTAATTTGATATGTCAACATATGCTTCTATTGAGTACCGTACTTGTATTGGCTCACATTACTATTAACGCTCCCATAATAATTATGTTAAAACGATTACGTTTAAAAAACGACATATGGAGGAATTACTAAAATTCAATTGCAAACATTTTTCATTATTGGACACTCGCAAAATTTAAAAGAATTATAAAAACTAATTAAAAAAAATAATGTGCTCATATCAATAATTAAAAGGTGGCAAAGATTCATTTGGAAAATCACAAAAATACTAGGAGTATTAAAGATATACCGTTTGTTTCTTAAACCCTTGAAAAGGTTCACAAATACATGTCTCGCGTTCTTTTGAGAAGTGCACCGATGCGTTTCCAATTTAAAACGAAATACACGGTATATGCAATATAGCAAAAAAAACTTATTCGAAATGTTACGTAAGCAGAGGTGGAGTACAATAGTAAATACTCACTATCATGTGATACCTCCTAATTATGATACTGAAAACGACTGAGAAAATCTTGAAAGATAGGTTCATAATTCTTTTTAAACACTGTGAAATGTGAGCTGTCAATTCTTATCATTTCCAAAGCCTGTACTTTGAGTATTTAATGTTTTGAGTGGTTTCACATTGGGATTTCCTCGTTTTGTGTTGGCAGTTATAGAATTGAATTATCTAAGACTCAGTGGGAGTTTTTTTTTGCAAAACTTATGAGTATTTTTCGATAAATAATAATGCAATTGGTATTAAGTTGTTTGTTTCTTAAAACCTTGAAAAGGTCACAAATACATGCCTCGCGTTCTTTTGAGAAGTGCACTGATGCGTTTCCAATTCAAAACGAAATACACGGTATATGCAATATAGCAAAAAAAACTTATTCGAAATGTTACGTAAGCAGAGGTGGAGTACAATAGTAAATACTCACTATCATGTGATACCTCCTAATTATGATACTGAAGACGACTAAGAAAAGCTTGAAAGATAGGTTCATATTTCTTTTTAAACACTGTGAAATGTGAGCTGTCAATTATTATCATTTCCAAAACCTGTACTTTGAGTATTTAATGTTTTGAGTTGTTTCACATTGGGATTTCCTCGTTTTGTGTTGGTAGTTATAGAATTGAATTATCTAAGACTCAGTGTGAGTTTTTTTTTTGCAAACCTTATGAGTATTTTTCGATAAATAATAATGCAAGTGGTATTAAGTTGTTTGTTTCTTAAAACCTTGAAAAGGTCACAAATACATGCCTCGCGTTCTTTTGAGAAGTGCACTGATGCGTTTCCAATTCAAAACGAAATACACGGTATATGCAATATAGCAAAAAAAACTTATTCGAAATGTTACGTAAGCAGAGGTGAAGTACAATAGTAAATACTCACTATCATGTGATACCTCCTAATTATGATACTGAAGACGACTAAGAAAAGCTTGAAAGATAGGTTCATATTTCTTTTTAAACACTGTGAAATGTGAGCTGTGAATTATTATCATTTCCAAAACCTGTACTTTGAGTATTTAATGTTTTGAGTTGTTTCACATTGGGATTTCCTTGTTTTGTGTTGGTAGTTATAGAATTGAATTATCTAAGACTCAGTGGGAGTTTTCTTTTGCAAAACTTATGAGTATTTTTCGATAAATAATAATGCAAGTGGTATTAAGTTGTTTGTTTCTTAAAACCTTGAAAAGGTCACAAATACATGCCTCGCGTTCTTTTGAGAAGTGCACTGATGCGTTTCCAATTCAAAACGAAATACACGGTATATGCAATATAGCAAAAAAAACTTATTCGAAATGTTACGTAAGCAGAGGTGGAGTACAATAGTAAATACTCACTATCATGTGATACCTCCTAATTATGATACTGAAGACGACTAAGAAAAGCTTGAAAGATAGGTTCATATTTCTTTTTAAACACTGTGAAATGTGAGCTGTCAATTATTATCATTTCCAAAACCTGTACTTTGAGTATTTAATGTTTTGAGTTGTTTCACATTGGGATTTCCTCGTTTTGTGTTGGTAGTTATAGAATTGAATTATCTAAGACTCAGTGTGAGTTTTTTTTTTGCAAACCTTATGAGTATTTTTCGATAAATAATAATGCAAGTGGTATTAAGTTGTTTGTTTCTTAAAACCTTGAAAAGGTCACAAATACATGCCTCGCGTTCTTTTGAGAAGTGCACTGATGCGTTTCCAATTCAAAACGAAATACACGGTATATGCAATATAGCAAAAAAAACTTATTCGAAATGTTACGTAAGCAGAGGTGAAGTACAATAGTAAATACTCACTATCATGTGATACCTCCTAATTATGATACTGAAGACGACTAAGAAAAGCTTGAAAGATAGGTTCATATTTCTTTTTAAACACTGTGAAATGTGAGCTGTGAATTATTATCATTTCCAAAACCTGTACTTTGAGTATTTAATGTTTTGAGTTGTTTCACATTGGGATTTCCTTGTTTTGTGTTGGTAGTTATAGAATTGAATTATCTAAGACTCAGTGGGAGTTTTCTTTTGCAAAACTTATGAGTATTTTTCGATAAATAATAATGCAAGTGGTATTAAGTTGTTGGTTTCTTAAAACCTTGAAAAGGTCACAAATACATGCCTCGCGTTCTTTTGAGAAGTGCACTGATGCGTTTCCAATTCAAAACGAAATACAAGGTATATGCAATATAGCAAGAAAAAACTTATTCGAAATGTTAGGTAAGCAGAGGTGGAGTACAATAGTAAATACTCACTATCATGTGATACCTCCTAATTATGATACTGAAAACGACTGAGAAAATCTTGAAAGATAGGTTCATAATTCTTTTTAAACACTGTGAAATGTGAGCTGTCAATTCTTATCATTTCCAAAGCCTGTACTTTGAGTATTTAATGTTTTGAGTGGTTTCACATTGGGATTTCCTCGTTTTGTGTTGGCAGTTATAGAATTGAATTATCTAAGACTCAGTGGGAGTTTTTTTTTGCAAAACTTATGAGTATTTTTCGATAAATAATAATGCAATTGGTATTAAGTTGTTTGTTTCTTAAAACCTTGAAAAGGTCACAAATACATGCCTCGCGTTCTTTTGAGAAGTGCACTGATGCGTTTCCAATTCAAAACGAAATACACGGTATATGCAATATAGCAAAAAAAACTTATTCGAAATGTTACGTAAGCAGAGGTGGAGTACAATAGTAAATACTCACTATCATGTGATACCTCCTAATTATGATACTGAAGACGACTAAGAAAAGCTTGAAAGATAGGTTCATATTTCTTTTTAAACACTGTGAAATGTGAGCTGTGAATTATTATCATTTCCAAAACCTGTACTTTGAGTATTTAATGTTTTGAGTTGTTTCACATTGGGATTTCCTCGTTTTGTGTTGGTAGTTATAGAATTGAATTATCTAAGACTCAGTGGGAGTTTTCTTTTGCAAAACTTATGAGTATTTTTCGATAAATAATAATGCAAGTGGTATTAAGTTGTTTGTTTCTTAAAACCTTGAAAAGGTCACAAATACATGCCTCGCGTTCTTTTGAGAAGTGCACTGATGCGTTTCCAATTCAAAACGAAATACAAGGTATATGCAATATAGCAAGAAAAAACTTATTCGAAATGTTAGGTAAGCAGAGGTGGAGTACAATAGTAAATACTCACTATCATGTGATACCTCCTAATTATGATACTGAAAACGACTGAGAAAATCTTGAAAGATAGGTTCATAATTCTTTTTAAACACTGTGAAATGTGAGCTGTCAATTCTTATCATTTCCAAAGCCTGTACTTTGAGTATTTAATGTTTTGAGTGGTTTCACATTGGGATTTCCTCGTTTTGTGTTGGCAGTTATAGAATTGAATTATCTAAGACTCAGTGGGAGTTTTTTTTTGCAAAACTTATGAGTATTTTTCGATAAATAATAATGCAAGTGGTATTAAGTTGTTTGTTTCTTGAAACCTTGAAAAGGTCACAAATACATGCCTCGCGTTCTTTTGAGAAGTGCACTGATGCGTTTCCAATTCAAAACGAAATACACGGTATATGCAATATAGCAAAAAAAACTTATTCGAAATGTTACGTAAGCAGAGGTGGAGTACAATAGTAAATACTCACTATCATGTGATACCTCCTAATTATGATACTGAAGACGACTAAGAAAAGCTTGAAAGATAGGTTAATATTTCTTTTTAAACACTGTGAAATGTGAGCTGTCAATTCTTATCATTTCCAAAGCCTGTACTTTGAGTATTTAATGTTTTGAGTGGTTTCACATTGGGATTTCCTCGTTTTGTGTTGGTAGTTATAGAATTGAATTATCTAAGACTCTGACGTGTTAGTTTTCTTTTTTTGCAAAGTTTATGATAATAATGAGTATTTTTCGGTGAATAATAATGCGAGTGGTATCAAGTAGGTATAGATTATGAAAAGGATAAGTGTCAGATCTGCATGGGTGCGTCTTTTGACAAACAATATGGTTAATAGAAAGCAAGCACGGCATGCAAATGATTATATAAACAGTTAGACATATGTATTCAAATCGCTGCATCATGAAAAAAACTTACTTTACGTGCCCATTTATCAGTAAACGCACAGAAGACTTGCATATTGAATAAACTCTCGTCAAGTTTTACGAGAAAGCCCTCGGAATTGACCGTTCATTTTCATTTTATATTTGTCCTGAGCACGCATTCAAAACAAATCAGTGACAAAAACAAATTTCAGGAAATGATTGCATCTTATTTATGCAAATATCTTTTCTGCACTCCCCGAACGGAAAATACTGACCGCTAATGGTTTTCTGAGCGAATTTTTTTTCTTTAAACTATGTATATTTGCGCTCACCCTTAGCCATATTTACATAAATAACGTATTTTTATACGTTTCCCCTCAATATTCATACCCTTTCCTGCATGCACTCACATAAATCTATTCTCACATACTAAATATTCTTTTCATCTTTACCGTCCCAAAATTAACATAAATAAATTTCAACACACTTATAAATTACCTTGTTTGGAAAGAAAAAAAGTATACCTAGGTACTCGTGACAACTTGTTAAAATAATACTTTTCTATTAAAGAATATAGCATTGGTATAAAATCTACACCTTCGTGACTTAAAATTAAAAAAAAGAAACTCAATGCATTTATTGCTATTTTAAATGTTCATTAAAATGTTTATGTCAACAATATCATATTGAATTGCAGTTAAAATATGAACGATTCTTAACGAGCTAGATTTAAATTTCGAGTTTTTTTTTGGAAATTATTTATAACATCTTGTTTGGTAACTAATAAAATATTACATAATTAATTAAATAATAAATATGTTACTATATAATTTAAGACGCATGTGTGTAAACATTCTGCTCATCCAGCGGTAATTAGAGCGACTGATTTATGGTTAATAAGTCCATCCTTCTTCAATCGTGGTTTGCAGAAGACAAAGATAACACTCGAGTAGTTTTATCTAATAATCTGTATAAACTATGTTAATATCAGCTACTACTGTTATTACACGCACAACAAAATAAAACTTGTTTTCGGATTTTTATCGCAATCGTAAATATCACTTTCGTTCTCCAGGTTTAGCGTATTAATGCTATAATAATTACATAAGCACTAATGAATAAGGAAGCAATGGACGTACGACTTTATAAAACGAATTACAATCGCCTTTATCTGTATTTGTATCATAACAAATTATTATTATGATGTCACACTTACAACTCCATTGATTGGAAACTGTAAATTTATATTAATTGTAAACGCTGGGTGTAGGAAGAGCTCACAAATTGATCTCGTTAACGTTCAAAGCAATAATAGCCGATGATCATAGGATAATGAAACGAATCAGATTGATTAATGAATTTGAATTTCATATCATTAAAACGATAAGTGTTTTATTAATTTTTTTTTTAATATAATCCTAGAACATAATTAAAGGAATTAAAATACGGAAATTGAGACCTAATACAGGAGAACAAGGCAAGGAAGTACATTAGGCCCATTGCTCTGCATAAAATTAAAATAAAATGGTTAAAATGGACCCTAAAAAAAAGTTTAAAAAAAATGGAGGAAATATTTACGTATGAAACTAACAACAACACCCAAAGAGAAAAGGTTTTAGTAAAAAAAAACACCAGTAAAAGAAGCCAAAACAAAGTCACAAAAATTTGGAGCAAAATTAAAATGTTGGTGGTAATTAAAAAATACCAACAATACTATGTAAGACATAGTTCAAGTAGTCAGCGGTCAAGTGATGTAGCACTTGCCATACCCTGCCGAGCCTACACCCAGGGGAATTGCTCATTTATACCATGCAAGAAATAGATCAAGCGAATTCTCTTCATATAATGCAATTTGCTACAATAAATAACTTATCTGTAAAGCGTACTGCATTCGTTATCCTTCCGGAGGGACGCAGAATATTTCCTGAACACGTCTTATACACTGTCTTTCAAAAAGTGTGCTACAAATGGGACTTTTTTATTATCGATTTTTATAAAAAATTATTGATGCAGGACGCTTCTCCATCTCTTAAAATAAGATTGGAAAATTTTTCTTTAACGAATACAGCGTGGACACCGAGAAATGAAGATCGCTTAAGAGTAAAGTGCCCTTATTTTATAAGATACAGGAAAATGTAATAAGAGTATGTTGTTCAAAATCCACAGTTATAGCTAAATATGAAATTACAGCCTCTTATCTCAAAAATGAAGAAATCGCAATTTATTGTGAACCACTCTTTATAGACACTACATTAGGAAATACAGGTGAGATTAAAGTGTCCGCCGCAATAATATGAATACACGAAATTCGTTTTTATTTTTCAATTATTTTATTTTTTCTGAGTGATTATTTCAATGCATTCTAAAACTATGCTTTTTTGTAGAGTGATAGAAATTCGTTGAAATAATCACTCAGAACCAAACGAAGTAATTGAGAAATACGAACGAATTTCCTGTTTTCCCATTCATGTTATTTTGACGGACATTTTAATCCCATCAGTATTTCTTAATATAGTCTGTATAAAAAATGGTTCACAATAAATTGCATTTCTTTTGTTTTTGAGATAGGAAATTATAATTTCATATCCAGCTATAACTTTTAATTCTGAACGACCTATTCTTATGACATTTTCCTGTATCTTGTGAAATAAGGGCACTTTACTCTTAAGCGGTATTCATTTCTTCGTGCCCACGCTGTATACCATTCAAGATAAATTTCATCTGACGTTTGCCAATTTGATTTTAAGGGATGCAGAAGTGTTCTGACTCAATAAACTTAAATAAAAATCGATAATAAAATAAATGAAAGACACTGTATACCGATCTCGCCACATTAAATATGAACGCCCGAGTGTTCACGAGGAAATCTTACCGGGTGAGCGTAAATACCATGGCGATGTTTACCGATTTTAATTCTGTGCCTATTTGGAATGGTTTCATCTGTATACAACCCCTGTATATGAAATAGATGGACTATAAATTAGAACAAACCGCAAGCAAGGTGGCATATTATTCTAATAATTATTGTGCGCAATATTAATTAATACCGCAAAAACTTATTTAGCGTGCGTATTGATTAACTATATAAAATCGACTGTTCTTTGCCATAACCGAACCTGCATGTCTCGACTTTATTTTCTTCTTTTTCTTCTTCTTCTTCTTCCTGTTCCTTTTCTCTTGTTCTTCTTTCTTGATTGAATATTAAAATATATGATTCGTGTGTAAGTTGTTTCTAAGAGAATTTAAATTTTAAAATCGATTCTAATAATTAAGGTGAATCTAATGGGTCTACTTAAAATAATAGCTGAACGTAATATTAATTAAAATGCCTGTGGAAAAGGATTCTCTAGTTAAACCGGAAACGTGTCTATTATGTTCAATCACAATTTATTGCTTCAATTTAAATTCGTCTTATCTGAATTGGATATTACACATAATTGATGTCAGATAAATCATGAGTAATTTTATCGATGCAGCAGACAATAAACACATAATTAAATTAATTAATTACTTGTAATTCAACACTTTCTATTGCAGCTTACAATGCAGTAAAATATTTTAGTAAAGCTGGTTATTAATTATCGTAAATCATTTTTATGGCGTCAGCTTTTTTTTTGTGTTTCGTGGTAATAGGTTTCGATGGTTTTAAATAAAGCGTAATCGCGCTGTACGTTTCTTCTTCAAGACGTACGTGCACGCTGTATACATGCTATTTCGAAATGAACGTAAAGTTTGAAATGTCAACAAGAAATTGACTTAATTTATTTCTTTTACTGCGTAGCCACTTGCTGTTTCTAAGTAGTTGAGATTGTGGAATCGTTTAGAGAAGCTATTAACTAACTGGTCGAAGTTGTAAATCCAATTATAAGTTATTAAACTACCAGTGCCACTTCGTATGCCCCCTTGTCATTATTATGAACTGTTCCGTCCGTATTCATTCAGCAAACATACAATAGTGATTTTGCTTTATAAAAAAAATCTGAAAAAAAAGTTTCAAACTATAGTTTCCCCCTAATAATAATTTTGTATCATTCATTTCACACAGTGGTCGTTTACTTAACAAGCGACGTTACCACCTCTATAACAAAAGGGCGCTCACAATCACGGAATAAATTTTTAATTTGGGAACATCTTTTTGTTAGCTTCCACAAGTTTTATTGTATTCTCGATGTGTATTATATAATATAACAATACTAGGGAGGACAAGGTTTAGGGGTGGTGTTTCCACACAGGGAGTACACACATAGGAGCAAGTGGTTTGAGTTGGTCTCTAGGGGTCAGTCCACCTACGCATCTGTCAATAGGCAATACCAGCGCACGGTAATTACTCATTTGGTGAATGACAACATGACATATTGCATTCATTGCGTTGGGTATAATTTCTCACTACGCTATCTCCCTAACGTTGCTAAACTGTGCTTTAACTTTTAATGTCCTTAATGGGATACTTCAGTTAAATGCCGACAAATAAACTTATAATTGCTATTCATCAACAGCAGCAATTTGTTGTTGAAACAAAAAACTGTAATTCCACGTGATTTTATTTACAAGCAGCCACACAAATTATTATATTTCATTGTAAATCCTACAAATTTCGGCGGCTCGTTTTCATTAGATTTTCAAAATGCATACAACTTCCTCATAAATATAAATAAAGAAGTACGTATGTACGTTTTCGCACTTATTCATGACGCAAGTCTATTGTCAAGACGACATTTCCTCTCATCATAATTACGCATAAACTACGGTGTACTATGCACTTCATTATTGTCAATGCTACGCATATAATTAAATAATACAATAGATAATAGCAAACCCAGGTGTTCCAATAAAGGTATTGCTTCTCCTACAATTATGTTTTGCCCTGTGTTATTACAATCGTCTACATTCACATTAAATATCATGAGAGGACCAAATTAAACACCTGATGTCATTTTACTGGAACTCCTCAACACAAGAAGTAATTGAAGTTTGTTCTTGTCCGATGAAAATAGTAAGTAGAAAGTTTTTTTAATCTCAAACCGGACAGAAAAATGAAGGGAAACACACTCAACGTTTCGCTATAGATTTATAGCTCCTGACGAAGCTATAAATCTATAGCGAAACGTTGAGTGTGTTTCCCTTCATTTTTCTGTCCGGTTTGAGATTAAAAAAACTTTCTACTTACAAGAAGTAATAGTAAATAATATACCGGGTCGTCAACAACAAACGAAGCTCATGCGATCTCCCAAATTAGGCAACCAAACTTACACTTATGGTGCATAATACTCAAAGCGAGACTAATTTTGTCAGAAAAATTAAATTAAACATGAAAGCAATTTCTTAAACAAATCAAATTTACAACACTGGAACGTCATGATGACGATAGCTAATTTAGTCATGTGGGACTTAAAAACATGTATAACAAAATACGAGGAGGTATTGATATGTTCTTAGCCTACCAACGTTTAAATTAATACACTTATTGAAGCGATCCTGCAACCCGTTAGAAGAAAAAAGATTATTTTTGCTCAGCAAACCAGCCCTCCACAGGTTCTATTACCGCTTTGTTACACAAAAATGTATGTCCCTTTAGGATTTTTTCAATCGAGGAAATAGAAAATAGTCCGAAGAAGTACGATCTGGGGAATAGGGTGGGTGTTCCAGTAATTCGAACCCTAAATCTCGAATTGAATTCATGGCGATGTGTGATTTGTGTGCAGGTGCATTGTCCTGCAAAAACTAGACACCTTTCGCTAGCATGCCACGTCTCTTTTCTTTGATTTTCTCTCTTAGAGTGGCTAGTAATTTAGAATAATAATCTCCAGTTATTGTTTGGCCCTACTCTAGATAATCAATCATAGTCACTCCATGAATGTCCCAAAAAATTGAATCCAGCTGATTTTTGGACTCGAAATTTCTTAGGCCTTGGAGAACCTCAATGTTTTCACTCCATCGATTGCTGTTTTGTTTTTGGGTCGTAAAAATAGACTCAAGTTTCATTCATGGTCACAATACGATTCAAAAAGTCTGGATTTTTTTGGAAACGGGCATAGATTGAGCATGATGTATCTACTTTTGCTCGTTTTTGGATGGCATTCAAAGGTTTGTCCAATCTGTAGAAATTTTTTTCATACCTAAATCGATGTGAACTGTATGATGGAGGCGTTCGTATGAAACCTTCAATGTCTCCGCTGTATACTTCAGCCCAATTTGACGGTTTGACAATACCATGTCATGAACTGCATCAATATTTTCTGGGATGGACATCGAAATTGGTCTTCCTGGCCTCTTTTCATCTTCAACCGAAAGTTTTCCTCGTTTGAATGATGCCACCCAATTTTCTTAAGTCGCGTATGAAGGTCACTGATCCCCGTGTGTAGTAAGCATGTCTTTATAAATGTGCTTACCTCTTAGCCCTTTCTAATAAAGGGATTTACTTAATGCTGGCCAGATACTCTAATTTATCAATTTTCACAATTGCTTTCTTTCAATTTTTTTTGCAATACAATGTTTCAACTTGTTGAAGTAAAACTTTACAGCGACATTTCTATTCAATCATTGTTTGTTGCCATGGTATCAAGCATTTGTTCTGTTTAAGGGAAATGACCTAGGCTAAATAGATATCAATACCCCTCGTAGAAATAATAAAAAAGAATCGGTTCGAATTTGATTCTATTTTGCAGCCTTCAACTGAAAGCTGAATGTATCAATAGAATATAATTAATAAGAAACAAATTAACAAATTTATAAACAGAAACAAGAAAAAACTGACCTGGGCTAACTAGATATCAATACCCCCTCGAAGAAACAATAAAAAAGAATATGTTCGAATTTGATTCTATTTTGCAGCCTTCAACTGAAAGCTGAATGTATCAATAGAATATAATTAATAAGAAACAAATTAAGAAATTTATAAACAGAAGGAAGAAGAAACTGTCCTGGGCTAACTAGATATCAATACTCCTCGTAGAAACAATAAGAAAGAATCGGTTCGAATTTGATTCTATTTTGCAGCCTTCAACTGAAAGTTCAATGTATCAATAGAATATAATTAATAAGAAACAAATTAACAAAGCAACGAATTTATTATAAACAGAAATTAAAAAAAGTGAATATTAATTTACAACGTAGATTATGATCTTTGGCGTTGCACTTGTTTAAGTGGATGGATCAATGCACCTTTTCTTCGAGAAAATATTGTTTGTTAGACCTTGAAAATGCCACGAGGATGTTTATTTATTTCACTTTGCATGTAGACGCTGTTTGACTTCTACGAGTTTTTGCGACAAATAATAAGCAAACGGTAGTAGACGTAGTAGAACCTTTCGCAATCTGATACGTTTAACCATAACACAAATGAAAAGTAAATATTGAACGTTGCTTAATAAAGAAATCAAACGAAGTTTTAAAATAAAATCACTGGATTCGCAATGAGGTGTATGCAGGTAAGTGAATGAACTAGACTCTGAGATGGAAAAGACTATAAATATGCAAATAAAATGAAAGAAAAGATTAGTTAAAAAAAGCAAATGAATGCAGTACCTTTGTAAGTTCGTAATTTATGTTTAGGTATGTGGAGGTAGAACAAGTTGGAAAATGAATTTGAAAATCGTATAAACATTCTAAATGTTTCCTGAAAACAAAGATAAATGATGTAAGTAAGGAACTGGCAATTTTTAAACAATAAATAATTCTAGGAGTTTAATGTGCATCGGTCGCGAGTTCAGTAAATAAAACAAGTTATCGCTGGAGGCTCTTCGGCGATGTGGCGCCTACCGTTTGGAGGTTAAAGAAATCGTGATGCGTTCCTACAAGGAGCCAGTAGTCGTTTTGTCATTGTGACAGACTATTAAAAATCCAATCATTGTTGTTTCTTACAGCGTCTATTATTTAAACAAGAAGTCGAGAACGCGAGCCTAATTATTTCTGCGTTCTCTGAAATTAATTAATAGACAAGAATTATTGCTACTTCACAAAGCTCACATTTTACTCTAATCGTTAATCAGTAACGATAATAACTGGAAGATGTTGTTTCATAAACGTTTTTTCAACAAGCACAATCCTGCTTCGTTTATGTTGCATTTTTCATTTTGCATTCAGTTCATCTTCCTCGCCAAAGAGGAAGTGTTTCTAAACCTTCTTTACTTATTACCTCTTTTACTAAAACCGTTAAGTGAACTACATTTTCACAATATCTTACAATCTACACCTCAAAATCATGTTTTAACTTCAGTCAATATCAAATTTTTATACACAAAAAAAAATAAATTCTTTAATAATTAATTTCATCAGTAAGTACACGTATACCCACAAGTTTCCCAAAAATCATGAAATTTCCAGCTAAAACGGGAAGTTCCAGCATATATGACAACACTGCGTGATGTTTGATTGCACAGATTAAAATTTGGAGTTAATTCTAACACTTTTGGACGCCAGGCAACACTTTTTGGTTTTCCCTCGCGTCCATACGTTTGTGGAGTTAAAAAAAGAACGGAGTTTGGATGTTTGCCATGTAACAGTAGGAGTAGAGCTTATTCTTGTTGGACTAAACACTCACTTTGTAGACACAATTTATTCAGGAAAAGATAACAATAGTGCCAAATTAGATAAGGATTAATAACGTTTCAGGCAAAACTTTATCCATATTTAACACCGATTAGGCAGATTACAATTAATCCCAAAAAATTTTATGTGTGGACTAGAAAGGGATAGAAGGATGCGTAGTTTAAATTACATTTATGCAATGTTGTCAGTGGTTTTGGGGAGTTTTTAAGATTTCAGACAACTTTCAGCAACTTGAGATGTGTCGAAAATTCAGTGATTTCAAGTTTGGTGCACCTAGTGGTTTCTACATGAAAACAATTTTAACCAAAACTTTCATAGTGCACTGATAAAAATCTGGAGTTAATTCTAACAATTTTTGGGCGCCAGGGAACACTTTTTCGGTGTTCCTTCGCGTCCATCCATTTACGGAGTTACGAAAAACGGAGTTAGGATGTTTATCATTTAAACGTGTGTAATAGAGCAAAGTTAAGCTTATCCTTGTTTGAATAAACACTCACTTTTAGATACAATTTAGTTGGAAAAAGAGAACAGTAACGCCAAATTCGATGAAGATTAACAACTTTTCAGATAAAACTTTATCCATATTTAACACCGAATGGGAAGATTACAATGAATCCCAAAAATTCTTATGTGTGTGGGTTTAGTCAATTTCCTTAATCCTAACTTATTCACAATCGTGCTACCAAGAATTCCTTTCCTTAATAATTATCCGAAGAAAAACTTCTTCCGTTTAGTCACTAAATTAGTCTTAAGGATCAGTCTTCCATCGTCAAAACTATCCATACCGAATTACATAGAATTTAATACAAAATCGAAAATTCTAATAATTAATTGGTAAACCGACCATAAGTAACATAACCTAACACCATATTTTACCATCACATAGAGGTCATATCCACTTATGAGGTTGGTTATATATCCAACTTCGTTACAGAACATAGTCTTATTCCCAGGAAAGTTAAAAATTCGCAACATTCAAGGTTACGTCCTCCGTCTGTCGCAGGACTACAATTAAAAATAATATTGTATAAACACGAATGCAATAATACATCATTTTATCTTTTTGACTAAAACTAGGAATAAGTTAAGATTAAAAAAATTGACAAAACCTACAATCAGTCTTTGGTGGATAAAATAAATCAGTTGTGTTACTTAATTCTGTCCACCAATAAAAATAGTCCCTTTTCCAAGATTGCAACCAATTTGCCAAGAAAGCAAAAATGTTGAGAACCGCTGCACGACGTAAACCTAATATTTCGGCAGAAATGGTTAGTGATTTCAAGTTTGGAGTACCTAGTGGTTTTTATATGAAAACAATTTTAATAAAAACTTTCAAATTGACTTTCAGCCTGTATAAAATAAATTAGTAATGTTACTTACTAATAAAAATAATCCCTTTTCCCAGATTGCAACTAATTTGTCACGACAGCAAAAATGTTGAGAACCGCTGGACAACATAAAGCAAATAGGTGCTTTCTTTCACTCACAACATCGTGATCCAAACGTGTTTTGATTCAAAAACAGACATTCTTTTCTTTGAATCTCTGTATTTTTAAAAATTGTTTGGATTGAATTATGGTTATTTACAAATGAACTGTCAATGAAAAATTCAGGTATTTTGTTGCAACAACTACGAAATTCAGATCCAAACTATTCGAAACGCGATTCAAACTTTTAAGCGAAAGAAAGCACCTAATGTTTCGGTAGAAATGGTATTTCGAATCAGGAATTTTAAACTTGCAAAAACTTTTCAAGGATACAGATCAAAATATTCGCTGCTCTTTGAAAAAAAAAAAAAAGATTAATTAAGTTGAAAGAAGTTTTTTTGTATTTTAAATGTATTCAAAATGATTGTCAGTTATGTTTAAACGGTAACTTGAGAGAAAAAGAACGAAAATTAATTCTAATAGAATACTGGCTGCTTTTTTGGTTGGGCGTCTTACGCTTACGAAACGTAATAACGTTAATATTTTACGTGTAAGTTTGCTGGGGCATCTCTGTATAATTAACTAGGGAGAAAAATTAGAAAGTAGCAGCAACATTAAATTCGAACAGGTGAAGCCGCAATGTAATTTGAATATTTAATCTTGTTGTAACTCGTTTATTTATTTTTTTTTGAGGCTAAAACAGTTGGATGGTTACGTAAATGGAAAAAAAACGTACGAATTTGTATGTACGAGTGGAAGTTCCACTGCGAATGGTAGAATTTATAAAATGTTAATAGAGCTTGGAGGAAAAGAAGCACGTTCTGTCCGTTAGAAAATAAAATCATCAGTCATGCAGATCATCACCGTAAAGAATGAAGCTAAGCAAGACAGTCGAATAAATAGCCAGATTTCTGATTAAATAACGTTACACTTATCAAAATATCATTATAGATCGTAATTGCAGTTTTACGCTGTCTTTCTTCTGTCAGGTTCTATCAGATCGATATTATTTAAAAGTTGTATTTAATAAAACAAAAACAGTGTAATTATACCGTATAACGGTGAACGGAGAAGTGAGTTCAGTATTAAGCGGGTCTAAAGGTAGACCATGGCCAGGGTCAACGTATCTCGTAGTAAACATGCAACGCACCAGGAAGTTTAACTTAAGCTCAGAATTTGCGTGTGCCTAGCTTTTTATATGCCTGCCAATCATCTCATCTAGATTCTTATTACATCTACAACTTAAATGGTATAAAACAAACACCAAGTTTTGAATTAGGTTCGCGGCTACTTGCGGTTTTCTAAATGAGAATTATACTCGCCGTAATAGGAACGTGTAAACTACGTGTGCACATTGTAATTCTGATTACTTATTAAAGATATATCTCTCATCCTATAACACAAACGTATAATTTTCCATTCACATTATAAAAATTAAATAATAGCCAAAATTAAAGCTCCTCTGAACAAAGCTTCCACATTATATCTTCTTTTAACTTAATTAAAATTGCACCGCAAAAACAAAACCCCATTACAACAACCTATCAATTGAATTTACGCAAACAGAATCGATTCTATTTCTGTTAGGTTTTACTTTCCAATCATTTGGAAAGAAACTATCAACTATCCACAAAATATCCAGCATTTTATTTTACTTTAGAATGATTACTTACAAAACTGAACTCTTATTGATACAGTTTTGGATTGATTTTCTGTTCGACGCGATACGTGTATTGAGTAAACCTCATTCACTGGCTCGACTCGAAGTTTTGGCTTTTATTGTATCCCAAACAACACGCTTTGGTTTAATTTTCGTGTATTGAACCATATTTTGGTTTTGGTTGGACACTTTTACATTTATTAAACGGCTACGGTCAACGTATGTACAGGTTTTAAGCCGTTTAAATAAACGTATACGTTATACCGCACTTTGATACAGAAACATCGTATTCAGTATATGGACACGTTTTTTCTCAACATCTATCTCGCGGACATTTTATCCTTTATTAAACGTATATGTGTGTTGTTTGGGATTTAAGCGAACTAAAATTCGGATAGACCCAATTTTGAAATAATCATCATGTGCGTGAAGACAAAAACAAAACAAACGGATGATATTTTTTAATAGGAAAGTTAATTCGTAGAGAATGCGATTGATAAAAGCCAATAAAATAGCAGAAGTACGAGTTTAAATAACGACCGTAAATCTTAAAGCAATAAAAACTGATTTGTGAAATTTTTATTGGAACTATACGTCATTCTACAAGGATTTACTGTTCCACTGATTACACCGTTTTATCTGCATTTACTGGTTTAGTTGTCATCAAATCGAGAAAGGAAAAAATGCGGCGAAATATAAAATCCAAAGAAACCTCCATTGAAGATGTTTTAAAGAAAAGTGATCTTGGTTTATTTTTAAATGAAAATAAGAAAGAGTGCAAAATTTTGTTATTGTACTCATTTTAGTTCGTTGTACACGTTTGTAATTACGGAATATTACAAAAAAAGTGGAACCAAAACCAGTTAGCGAGTGTAGGAGGAAACATTTTATAGGGGTCACGCGGGTCGTAGAAGATTACAATCTGAAGACGGGCCACGCGCTGGCGCAGGTGTCCATCCGGTCCACGGAGGTCGCCAAACTCGCAGCGACATCTTGCTATGGTTAATTACTTATTGTTGTAAGTGGCCCGACTTGATTGCTACATCCCTAATATTTCATAAATATTCATAAGCGTGTGATTGTTAGTAGGTCCTTTCCCGTATCTGAACATCTTCAATCTTAAGTCTCGCTACAGATTGTCAGAAGGAAAATTTTATGTAAATATTCATGACTTCTATTTAAAGTACGTTTTATAGCTCGATCCCTCTCGTTCCGTAAAGTAAAACAGAAATTTAGAAATAAATAACCAAAAAAGAGAACAATTCCGTTGAAGCTTGAAACTGTCGGGGAGAGGGGGGGGGGGAGGACGAAGTAAAGGGAGGGGTAAACACGGCTACTGTGTGGAGCGTAGGACACCTGGTCGAGCTGACCTGTGGACTCCCTTAATTACAATTATTAACTACTAGCGTGTTTCTTAGCTGCAGCCGTATCATTGCAGAGGTTAACTTTGTATAATAAACCGAGTTCGTTGGGTATGTACCAACGCGATATGCGAACTGCGAGTTATTTTTAACTCCTGCATCTTACTGTGGAGTGCAGAAGATGATTAATTTTTCGACGCAGCCTGCAAGAAAGGAACGAGAGGGCTCCATGTTTGGAGCAGATAAAATGGGACGGGGGATGACTAGCTTAGCTACCACTAGAGGAGTTGAGACTCCGAGTTGCTAGGTACATTACATGGTGTTCATCAACACAACTGTCTGTATTAAAGTTAACAACTGCTCACAAACCTGTTTGAACTCGAAAAGTGGGGAAAATACAAAGGCTTAAAAATAAATGAAAATAAAACTAAATTATAAATAAAGCGTAAGTACACAAGCGAGCGTGGTCCGCGATGACCTGAGGTCAACAACTCTCGCTGTCTCCGCCTACTCCGTGTCTGCTGCGCGGTACAGCAGCGGGACCGAGGAGGGCCCAGCAGCTCCTCGGGCCGGCGCGAGCGCGGTTTCAGGAAAGTGCAAGTGCTGCTTGTACGCGTGATCGTTCAAGGCCATCGAGTGCAGGGCTGCCTTGGCCACAGCGCGCGCTTGGCTCGCGACGCTGTCACTTATTCGCCCCCACGTCCCACTCCACACTACTCTTATGATGAACAGATTGCTTTCCTGAACCGGACCTACTTTTATGTCAAGCAGCACAACAATAACTTCGTACTCTCTCATACACCAAATCACTTACTCCAGAAACCCGGCCAATTCTAACACATCCACAATTCCTAAACACCCATCCCTCTACACTTATCCCAATGAGGGCAGACAATCTTCAAAACTTTTGGTACACACGTCTCTACAAACACAAAATAAACCAAGCACAAATACCTTAAACCACACTAATCCGTAACGTACACCATCCCTTAATATCATTAACAAACCTATTCTTAGACTTTTGGAATACAATCTCTTCCAAAAGACTACAGTGCAGAATTAGAAGAGGTTATACAGCTCGAGGAAACACTGGAAAAGTAAATGCCTTAACTTTCCAAACAGCACCACCAACATCTACCCGTTCACTCTTATCCCACAAAAGGCGGATGATCTTCAAAACTTTTGGTACACATGTGGTACACGAGCACGAAATGAACCAAAATTCAAAAGAAGAGCAAAAATCTTAAGCCACAACAAACACAATTCCTACTGTTAGACTTTTGGTATGCAATCCCTTGCAAAAGGCTCCGGTGCCGGATTAGACGAGATTGTACAGCTCGATGAAAAACTGGAAAAGTAAATGCCTTAACTTTACAAACAACACCACCAGCATTTAACCTTCTGCTCTTTTTCCAAAGAAGACGGACGATCTCCAAAACTTCTGGTACACACGTCTTTACTAACGTAAAATGAACCAAAGTTCGAAAGAAGAACGAATATCTTAAACCATAACAAACACAATCCCTTAATAACATCATTAACATATCTATTCTTAGACTTCTGGTATGCAACCCCTTGCAAAAAGCTATCCCTGTACACTTATTCCAAAGAAGGCGGACGATCTTCAAAACTTTTGGTACGTACGTTTTTACCAACACAAAATCAACCAAAATTCGAAAGAAAAACAAAATTTCTTAAACCAAAACAAACACAGTCCCTTAATAATATCATTAGCATACCTACTATTAGACTTTTGGTATGCAATCCCTTCCAAAAGGCTACGGTGCAGGATTAGACGAGATTGTACAGCTCGATGAACAGCTGCAAAAGAAAATGCCTTAACTTTCCAAACAACGCCACCACCATCTATCCCTCTACCCTTATTTCAAAGAAGTCGGATGATCTCGAAATCTTCTGGTGCAAACGTCTTTACGAACACAAAACGAACCAAAGTTCGAAAGAAGAACGAATATCGGAAACCATAGCGAACACATCCCTTAATAACATCATTAACTTACCCATTCTTAGACTTCTGGTATGCAACCCCTTGTAAAAAGCTATCCCTGTACACTTATTCCAAAGAAGGCGGACGATCTTCAAAACTTTTGGTACGTACGTCTTTACCAACACAAAATGAACCAAAGTTCGAAAGAAGAACGAATATCTTAAACCATAACAAGCACAATCCCTTAGAATCATCGATAACATACCTATTCTTAGACTTTTGGTATGCAATCCCTTCCAGAAGGCTACGGTACAATATTAGACGAGATTGTACAGCTAGATGAATAGCTGGAAAAGAAAATGCCTTAACTTTCCAAACAACACCACCACCATCTATCCCTCTACCCTTATTCCAAAGAAGGCGGTCGATCTCCAAAACTTCTGGTACACACGTCTATACTAACGTAAAATGAACCAAAGTTCGAAAGAAGAACGAATATCTTAAACCATAACAAACACAATCCCTTAATAACAGCATTAATAGCAGGAATTGCACAGCCGAGTTGGTTGGACCATTGGCAGCGGTATTTGACTCTCGACTGAGCTACTTTAGGTGTGAGTTTGATCCTCACTTGGTGGTCGCGGCAACAAACATAAATTACCAGCCACCCAGCACGCCTCCCCGACAAGCTCCGGAAGCTTGGGAAAAAAATATATAATTAACTGTTAACATAAACTTTTGGTGTACAATACCTTCCAAAAGGCTATGGTGCAGGATTAGAATAGGTTGTACAGCTCTCTTGGTCACTTATGGGAAACAAACTCAACGCTTCCTTGCTTGTTAGTAAATATACGGAGAAAGACGCTCAGGCTCGTAGTAAACCCGTCCAAATGGCTTCTTCCACCAAAGTTCAGGAGAAATTCACCGAGGAGGACTGTAAGATCCTCGATAAGCTGAACGATGATCTGAACGAGCTGGTGAAGCAGAAGAACATGTTGGAGGAGACCGTCGAGAAGTGCTTGACGCAGCTGCAGGACACGAAAACGGCGATTACCGAGGCGAAACGCGACGTGCAGGAGGGGATGAGGAAGAAGAGCCAGAAGATGTTGGAGTACCAAGTCTTGCGATCTGAGGTCGACCGCAGGAGGATGGAGGCGCTCGTCGACTATTACGAGAAGGAACACGAGAGGGCCTGCAAACGCATCAAGCTGTGCCACAGGAAACTGGATAATGCGTTCATCTGAATCACCTCTCCTCTCCCAAAAAAACTAAAAACAACCTGGAAAAGAAAATGCCTCCACTTTCCAAACAACACCACCCACATCTGTCCCTCTATCTTATTTCAAAGAAGGCGGATGATCTAAAAAACTTTTGCTACACACGTCTTTACAAACAAAAATTGAACCAAAGTTCGAAAGAAGGACAAAAATCTTAAACCATAACAAGCACAATCCCTACTCTTTGACTTTTGGTATGCAGTCCCTCCCAAAAGGCTACGGCGCGGGATTAGAAGAGGTTGTATGAGTCGGTGAAAAGAGCTGGAAAAGAAAATGCTTTAACTTTCCAAACAACACCACCAGCATGTGTCCCTCTACACTTATTCCAAAGAAGACGGACGATCTCCAAAACTTTTGGTACACAGCTTTACAAATACAAAATGAAGCAAAGTACGAAAGAAGGACAATAATCTTAAACCATAACAAGCACAATCCCTTCCAAAAGGTTACAGTACGCGATTAAAAGAGGTTGTACGAGTCGATGAAAACAGCTGGAAAATAAAATGCCTTAACTTTGCAAACAACATCCCAGCATCTATCCCTTTACTCTTATTCTAGAAAAGGCGGATGATCTCCAAAACGTTCGGTACACACGTCTTTAGAAATCAGGAGCTTGTATAAGTTGGTGAAGAGGTCGGAAGATGAATAAATACGTTAAATTAGACTAACCCGTAATATACAAAATCCTTAGACTTGTTACAATCCTAAGCTATGGATTCGAAACCTCTCAGTATACAGTCCAATATAAAGATGATGGTAAAATAAACTAAACAGAATTAGGAGTTTATGTAGCTAAGTGAAAAACTGGAAAAAGAAATTATGCTAACCCTTACGCTACACTTAAAATGAACGTGAATTGGAACACAATACTATTTCGTATTCTGAAAATCGAAACACTGCCATTCCTTGATTATATTAGGGTTACTCCTTTTACCAGAATTTCAAGTTCTGAACCGTTCAAATCCATACTGAGCAAGCGCAATGCAAGAGTTTAGACACAATTTCATCACTGCGCATGATTTAGACGGTTCAGAACTTGAAATTCTGGTAAAAGGAAGACAATGCTACCTACCAACAACACTTGTTGCAATAAAAAGGGTCGAATTCTAAAACCGTTGGTAAACAAGGTTTCAAAGCACGTCATGGAAGTGATTTTGTGCAGTGTACTCCAATAAGTATAGATCAGCCTGAAATAACGACATATTATGATAAATATATTCTTTCCGATTGTAAAACTACTAAATTTCCGACAGGAGTTTGTGTATCTTCCCCCTTTTTTTGTATATTTTTAATCCATTTGGCATTGTCTGATGTGAAGTATCATGAATTAATGACCTCCGTTAACGTCTGGAAAACGAAATTATGTTTCTGTTCTTAAAGATATAATTAACAACTGCAGCTCGATGTTGCAAATATTAAGAATGTATGTCGTTGAAGTCGGATGGAAGCTTTTAAGTTTCATTAGCGTCGCGTTGAAGCTGACAGAGTTGTCATAATATTTTTAAGGGATGTTTAGTCTGTAATCGTACATCTTCAGTGCCCATAAATGCGCTGGCTGATCGATTATGTTTTGCTGTAACAGAAATAGACGTTTGCGGAAAGGAAGATGGAATTACCTCGGATAATGCAAATTTGTAGCAGATCTAAATGAGCGTAATAAAAATAAATCATAGGTTTGAACTTTATTCGAAACTGAAAGAAAACTATAATATAATATGTAACGAGCTTTATGAAGTAGCCTCGGGGTCTAATCGGTGGATAATTATAGCGGGACGATGGAACGCGCTATTTCCTGTAGCCATGGTAGTGATTAGCACTTGCCAGAAGTAACGGACTCCGAACACCTATCATTACGATGATCGATAATTAGTGATCGCTTACCGCGTATTGCTGGAACATAAAGAGCAGGGTGAGTGCGGGGGCGGTAGCGGCCGCTGAACTTCATCGAGCTGCATGTGCAACCAGCTTGCACCAATAAATGTCACACGTGCGTCAACACGCCGTGCAACACATGTGTAGAGTGCGGGGAAAAGTTTAACAAGGCCGACCATTTCGACAACTCGCCCACTCCCAACTTTATAATTCTAGTGTTCCAGTCAAAATACATTTAAATGTTATAATAACACTGACCAGAATCGAAATCGAACCTCTGAAAAGATAGATTTTATTGTCCAGGTTAGGCTTAGCCTTGGTATCTCTTTTACGATGCGCTAGTTTCATAAATAAACAAACCTCCGTTACCGATATTTAACAATCACTTATGTATCTGATTTGAAAACGAGTGCTAAGACCTGATGTAAATTCAACCGAAATATTAAAATTTTAAATTAGAAAATACCTGCAAATGCAACAATATTTAAACAGGTTCGGGCCAGAGCAATATTGTCGTGGTGTTATTTTTAAACGTTCTTGAATTTAGAAATCTATGGCAGTGTAACAGGCTGGAGACCAACAGGTCCCGCAGAGAGGGAGTAAGTTCAGGTCTACCCCTGTTCGTTGCCCCTTTCCTTGGTCCATTGACCTCTTAAGCTAATCTAGGGTTCAGTAATTATCGAGAGGTTTTATCTACGCGAATATTATTGAAACTGGAAAGCTACATTAAGAGTG
This sequence comes from Prosopocoilus inquinatus, assembly GCA_036172665.1. Classification (NCBI taxonomy): domain Eukaryota; kingdom Metazoa; phylum Arthropoda; class Insecta; order Coleoptera; family Lucanidae; genus Prosopocoilus; species Prosopocoilus inquinatus. The sequence continues at coordinate 12,093,770 of CM069880.1, read as the reverse complement.
CTTCGATAAACAAACAACGCAGGTTATTTCTTACAGCCTGTCTGCAAGTTTGGCTTATTTTATACATGCAAACCAAATTTATGTGAATTACATCCATGTTATAATTATATGATGAATTGCCCTAGTTGACCTATCCCGCGTGCACCGAACACCATATCTACTACGTAGTAGCAGTAGTTGTAGTATTACTAGCGATAGAGAAGGATAGTAACAAAACAAACCGGTTATCATTTCCAGCTGATGTGCTTTTTATTTTTAAACTTTTTTTTACTTATTTTAAAGTAGGTATATATCCACTTCGTGCACGAGAGTGATCGGTGACGCCCAAAAGAAAGTTACTAACAGCTGCTAACCTGCTTCTTCGACATGTTTAGAAATACACTGGTCCACTGAATATGTATTTTACTGTTCTGATGGTCAGTATCACTGTCTATAATTATTTCATATACATACTTAAATATTATCACGAAACAGCAAATTAATTCTAACGTACGGTATCACTTACAACTTACATTTACAACAACTTTGTTGCAAGTGCATTAAAAAATTTTAACATCTGCTTACTTCCAATGTAATTCTACGACACAAGCAAAAGGCTTTTTGAAGTTCATAATCAAAAAGATCGAGTTCTCCCAGAAAACATTCAAAATAAGCTACCATCAGAAAATACAGGAGCCGAGCCAGATTTACATCAGATTATAACTTGAAGCCGTTTAAAATGTTTTGTTTTAATGCCTTCGGGAAATATTTATCAGAATCGTGTCAATAGTTTGGCCGTAGCGTCACGACTTGATGGACCCGACCGAACTAGCCCTCGGCAACACGTCTTTACAACCACGGAATTTCTTATATGCGCTTATGTAGTTGTTCGGAACTGACAAGCGAAAGAATTTCATAAACCAAGCTACTCGTCGTCTGAAGATTGTGGTATTGCGGTCACTTGGATTGATTTCATCGTAGTCAAGCACGAACCAATATCATCCAAAACACAGGTGGAAACCTTAATAATAACCTTAGGTACAAGGAATAAAAATCTACTTTTCATACACGATTTACTTCTTCGATCCTACTGGTTATTGTCTGAAAAACCTTTATTTAGGTACATACATTGTAGTGAAGTTCAAGTGATCATACCATATTTGTGGGAGTATCATCGTTTCATCAAGTTAATTAACAACATTCTCAAGGTTCATAAGAGACTTTGTAGAAATGAGAAGAGAAGAGAACGTTAATACAATTCGAACATTTACCAAGAAAACAATCGAGAATGACGCGTGTAATTAGTCCGCCAACAAGGAAAGATTACAGTGATGTAATCCGCGTATTCCATGCATGCGTTAAAGAAGGTATTGTCTAACCTTGTTCAAAACCACTTGTTATGGTAACAATATGTATAGGTACGCATCTGATTAAATTATTCCTTGCCGATATTGTGAAATATTCATTCGGTTGCATTCTTAAATCTATCCATAATAGTAAACTCGTTTCAGTATATTTAACTTTTCTAATCGGACGTATAAACACAGAAACAAACGACTTAATTATGCAGTATCCTATTTTTAAAACGATTGAGGAACTGACATTTTGTTTTCTACCTGGCGTACGTAAACATTACGTCGACCTCGAATTCTACTCGGTGATTTACATACATGATGCAAATGTAGTTTACGTACTTGATTAACCGAGATTTCATTTACATAATAATACAATCAAACTTTTCAAAAGTACGTTTCTTTTAGAATCCCTTTAGCAATCAAAATTTATTACGCACGGACTTTGTTTCACTCCAGATATCAATCAAATGATGGTCATTTGCAAATCAATGAGATTGTTTTGACAAAATTCAGCTCAACATCTCAAAAAAAACTTCAAGGTGATAAACAAAGTTGAATTTGCTAACATTTTTTATGTTGTTTTGAAACTATCATTTCATTATTGTATTAATTGATATGATAGAAGAAGGCAAGGGCCTTAACAACTCCTGAGAATTTTAGTGTTCTATCTGCATTTTCTTCTGAAAATGAATAAAATATTGTTCTGACTATTGTAGGATCATATCATTCTATCTCAATATAATTCATCATAATACTGTACAGTTTAAAGGTAACCATGTAACATGGCAAATACTAGAATGTTCTAACAATCATATTTATATTTGTATTCGCGATTTCCACGTAATATAATAAATGCAATTCCCAGGTGACGATATGTATACCTATTACATTATATTAATTAATTGATGACAAAAGTAATTTGGGTGTCTTTAACGTATGCATAAGTAACATAATATACAAGAGAAGAAATGAACTAATTGAAATTTTAGTTACTGCGTAAATGTAATATTTTTTTTAAAGATAAAAATACTGTGTTAAAACTTGAGGTCTTACATCAAAGATAATGATAAAAATGCATAGAATTATTACAAGCAAGTAAATGAGGTATAAAAATAATCGTTTCGTACATTGTCCTTGATGTGTTTTTGCATTCGGTGGATGCAAGCAGAGCTTGCGGGTCCGGCTCACCTTCAAGAAGCAGTGGGTAGGGGCACTGCCTCCACCCTCCTACACCCTCCTAACACCACTCGGTGTATCCACCATGTTGTATTCCGACTCTTACCATCTAAACCATTTACTAACGAACTGCACGTTATTTCATGTTGATGATATGTTTTAAATTCAGTCCTTCGAGAATAAATAACCCCCCACTTAACACCCAGTTCTGCTGACAATATCGAAAAAAAGTAAAAAATGATATGGACTGTTGCAAAAACAAAAGTAAGCCCAAGTCCCCGAAGCAACGTTTCCCAAAAATTCAATTCGTTTTACTATTTATTACTACTGGATATGTTTTCAGAAAACATAAAGCATAACCGAAAAAAACAAGTGTGTAAGGTCATCAACATCTTTAGTAAAGGCAACTCGAAATCAAGTTCTTCGTATCGCTACACTTATAAATGATGGCTGTTCCAAGCTGGCCTCAGGCAAGCAGAGGCAGGCAACACCAGGAGCTGTGGCACGTAAACAAAAAAACCTAACAGAACAAAGATGAAGGCAGATTATCCTCACTCGAGAAACGCTTATGTACGTTGCAATCACGGCGTCCTTCTCTTACCCTTACGGTTTCTGAGCAAACAGATGCATTTAATTCAGTCTCTCGAACTGGCTATTGTGTTCCAATTAAATAACACTTTTTATTGATTAGTGAAGGATGATATAATTTACTTTTGAATTTATAATATACACACGACTTTAGAATTAATTATGCAAAATTTCATTTTATTAAAAAAGCAAAAAGGAACGTTTAATTATACGCTCGCTCCTAACACCAATACTTGTAAATAATTGACAACCATAACTCGTTTCTTACTTATATATCTTAAGGGATTAATAATGTTAACATACATTGTAACACAATCCTTCTTGCGCTTTCGTTATTTTATTTTGCTAATTTCTAAAATCTCATTATTTATAATACACAAACGAATTAAAGATGAAATTCGATATGCGTTGAGACCACAGAACAATAGGACGATATTTATATTGTACAATATTGGAATCAGCAATATGTTTTCAGATTGCATACCGGTTCGATTGTATTCCTGTTTTTAATGATAAACACGTTTGCAACGGTGATTCATTATAACCGAACACCTGTATAAACTAATTTCATATAAATAACTAAGGCACAACGCAAAACATGCCCGGAGAGGCAAACGAGGGCATCGCATACGCCCAAAGTTTGCCTGCCCTCAAAGGAGGAAAAGTTTATATTATATTATAATTTTCCTTTTTTTTAAATACAAGGTGTTATAAAAATCTGTAGTTAATTTCTGAAGCAATTAAGTGTAGCTGAAACGTGCATGCAATTATTCACAGTAGTAGTTTTTGTGATGTAATAGAAAAGTGCAAGAAATGCCGATGGCGACGCTTGCGCGTTGCATTTAATAATGCATTTAACAAAGAAGTATATCACAATAGTATTACACAACATCACTCAAGGCTATGTCCCCTCCTTTGTCATTTCCAATATAATAAAGCTTATTTCGCACCTAGCAATCAAGAATTAATTACGTACAAGGAAATTAAAGCGAAAAAAAAATTACAAAACGCAAATCTCTAATTTACCTACTATTGCATTTTTTTCAAGCCCCACGCTTAAAATGTACGAACAGGTAACCTTTTATCTGACGTCAATAAAAACTTTTTTATCTTATCACTTTGACAGAGTGGTTTCGATTGAATTAGAGGGGTTGTTAGGTTCCTTGGATTTTTTCTTTTAGTTTTCTCGCCAAGGTGAAGACCTATCACGGCAACCGGGGTGCGGAGAGGAACGCTCACAGGCACAACAGGTGCAGCCTGTCCCTACCTGCTCCCTCAGACAGGATAATTCACATGTCGACACACAAAGCACCCCTTCACTTACACCCTTTCAGTCGCGAGGTCAACCCCAACCTGCCCTCAAACTTTTAAACTTCTTATACACACGTAGATGTAGATTTTTGTATGTGGTCAAACCCCTTCTGAACAATACGTGATCTTAAGTTAAAGACATTGAACCCCTTATTCACAAATACATATACATGCAAAAATTTAGATCGGATGATCCCTTTCTTTACGTCATCAAACCTCTTCAGAACAATACATGATCTTAAGTTATAATCTTATTCACAAATACATAATATAATGTATACAGGCAAAAATTTAGATCGGATGATCATTTCTTTATGTATTACTTATAAACAAACAACAGTGTACTAAAAGTGTTTCCAGATGTAAAATCGTTAACTGTTACTTTGTGTTAGAAGGACAATATATGAATAATTTATACAAGCCTACTTAGGGTGGGTAAGCATAATAAATAACAATCATATTGATACTAATAGCCACAGTAAACTACCGGTACAACGTGTGACAATTGTAAACGTTTCTTTGTATGCCTTTTTGCGACAGGATTTCTCAAAATACGTGTTATTTGTTTCATTTCAACCAACACGTTTTAAGTCGTTTATTAATAAATCCATCACGTTTCTTTAATAAACCGTCATGAATTATTACGGCCCACCTTTGTACTTCTGTCTATAAATTAGCAGCGAAAAGCATAAAGTAGCCTTACATAAACGACTGTGTCGTAAAGATAAATAAATATATACCAAACGAGGTGGAAATTCTTCAGTACGACTCTAATCTCGTTAATTTATATTTGTATGTATGTGTATACACTGCAAGTATACTTTTATCTCAACCAATGATAATTTAATACAAAAAATATTACGTAAACACACAAATGTATACAAAGCGTACTGTGAGGTGGGGGAGGGGTAGTTTTCTAAAATGCAGATTCGTTCAGAACGTATAATTGTGAGAAATACTGATGTTTATTTATTCGGTAGGTAGTATGAAGAAGGTGGTGGTGATGCGCTAGTTCAGTAGTTTATTTTCGGGTTAAATAATTAGGTATTTACATTTGGTAAATTTATGAAGGCAGTCGAGCCAACAACATTATGCGATTGTGTTAATCCAGTAACTTGTTTCGTAATAAAGGCTCGTTAAAAATAGCAGCCTCGCGTTGGCTACTGCATTTATAAAATTGTGGGTCATCAATTTCGTTACCGTAATTGCTTAAAAATAATGCATGACCTAAATTAGTGGTACGGAGAGAGAGCCCATCAGCTAGAGAGCGGTCGTGGCTCAGGGCTGGCTGCGAACTTCTTATTTATAATAATACGGTAAGATAGTCCAATCAGGGAGTCAATCAGCATACGACGGAGAGAAACACCACATGAGGATTTCAATAGAAGAGGGACCGAGTATGTATTGTTGTGGTCAATCACCTCAACGCTGCTGTTGCCACATGTTTCATCAAAACAAATCCCTACCAGTTGCATCTCCGGTTAACGAGCGTTGCTGTGGATGAGCTTTTTGTGCAAGGTTAAGTTAAATGCGATAGATCCCAAAAAGTGGTCCGGGTCCTAAATCTAGTGAGAATAATGCAGAGATCAAGAGAAGTGGCAAGCCAGCATCGTCTTGCTGAGCTCAGCTGACACCTGCAGCGTGTTTCCCTGCGGGGGAAGGGAGGAGTGCTCCAAGCCGTGCACTCGCGAGGTGCCCTCGCCCCTCACACCGTCACAAATCCCCAGGACACGACCAAGATATACACACTGTAATCATCTCTTACACGTCGTTGCCAGATCTCAAGCTGCGTTGCAGCCAGTATCTGCGCATTTAATCGGGGCTGGGTGCATCGGAGGTCGGTGGGGGCGGTGCAGTGTGGCGTGATGTCCATGACGTCAGAGAGCGTGCGGGGCGGCGGAGCTCCAGCCACGTGTTCGCTCGGCTCGGCCCGGCTGTACTACGCGACCCAGAGATCAAGGACAGTTTTACGAGCTCCTGCATATAGTACTTGTTGTCTTATTGTGCTTTAGTAGGTGCTCCGTGCAGTGCGCGTCGCGTTGCGGAGAGCCCCAGGCGGACTCAGCTGCAACCAAGGTCACGACAATCATGCTTCTATTGCATTAAACTACGATTACACAAACACAACAGTCCACCATTTATAGAGCATGATGTTGTCACTAACAATAAGTCCTTTACTTAGGTCTTACTAGCTACATATAAATATAACCCACCCATGATTAGGCACATTTATGCTCCTTGCCTTGGTCAGTTCGCCTTAATGAAACTCCTTTAGACGCAATAGCATTTCTGTTATCCGTTATTAACTTACTTCAGGCCTTGTCAGAGGGCAAAGGGGTTTAGGGACAAATGAATTCCGAAATTCAAATCGAAAGCACCGGGAAATAAAACGGTGCTTTCATTAAGCTCACCAGGAAGAGGCGTGCTATGAAGACGTTTAAAGACGCAGTTTGGTAAATGAAACCGTCACGTCTCGAATAGATTGAAAATGCAAGTAATGACATCGTCAGAAGTTGGTCGAGTGCAAGTAGCCAGGTGGCTCGCTCATAGACTTTCATTAGGTCCGTTCGAGTTCGAGTCAGCGAGCACGCGGGTAGCGGCGGGGGCAGAGGACTCTGCGGTAGCCGGTAGCTGCGATCAGGATTGTAGGCTAATGCTCCCGCTGGACGAGGGCGAGAGGACGTAGGGGGAACGTCCTACTTGAGTTAACGCTTTGCTGTCAGCATCCCCTACTGCATGTATTGATTACATCTGCATCCCAGTGTAGTAATCTAGGTCAAGATTTTATGCACAAAGCCTGCCAATTGTTTTCAATTCTTTACAAACCTTTCTGCACTTCCTTTCTACACCAAACGTTCTATTCCAACGACCGTTAAACAAATTACTTCACCACTACTTTATTTCTACATCTTGCAATTCTCCAAAACCAACATGCCCTCTAAGGTTAATCAGACAATATCAAAATTTTGTATCTTTGTTTTCATCGTGAGCTTTACGTAACAATTCCTTCCATTAGGTTTAATCTGTGGCATTTGTAGAATGGATGCAAAGTTGTTGCTGTGAAATCAAAATTTGCTTCCTCTTACTTCTGTTTTCTCAGACACCAAATCCTCAAATCCTTATATATTTTTTAGGAATATCTAAAATACTACTTTGATTCCTTCAGCTGGGAGGCTCCACATGGTCGGACTTGCCCACAATATGCAGTCTCCATTATGTAACTCAGGTTATAAAAGATAGCATAACATCACGATAGATCCCAAATGTATAAAAATCCTCTTAATTCGCACCTCCCGGTTTGACATTTGCAAACTGTGTGCCAGCGATGCTCTAAATAGAGTGTTAGTAAGTTACAAGTCACGAATCTTTCTGACGTTAGTGTTCGTTGTCTGGCAAATAAGCATATGAATAATTTTGAGGTTGGTCAAGACTCTCTAAATGTTTGTTGCTTAACGGACATGCTGTTTTACTTCTTTAAATGATACCCAATGGAGTTGGTACTCAAACTAATTAAGTTACTAATTGTAAGTCCATCGTGTACGTTGGTCCTAGTAGATGGTGAAGTCACTGTGGCTATACATGGACTTGATGCAACCTGCTTTACGATAGTTTTCTTGAATTTGGTTGCCCATGTTAGTGCTGAATGAATCTTAATGACGTTAATTTTGATAATCAATGTTATTTCGCAAATACATGCATCAGTAATTTTGAGGTTGGTTGAGACTCTCTAAGTGTTTGTTGCTTAACGGAAATGCTGTTTAACTTCTTTAAATGATAAACACCATAGGAGTTGGTGCTCGAACTAATCAAGTTACTAATTGTAAATCAATTGTGTATGTACATTGGTCCTAGTAGAAGATGAAGTCATTGTGACTATACATGGACTCGACGAAACTTGGTTTACGATAGTTTTCTTGAATTTAGTTGCCCATGTTGGTGCGGAATGAATCTTAATGACGTTAGTGTTAATATCGTTATTTTGCAAATACGTACATGAAATATTTTGAAGTTGGTCAAGTGTTTGCTTAACGGAAACGCCGTTTTACATCTTGAAATGATGACCAATGGAACTAGTTCTGAGTCTAATCAAATCACTAAGTCCATTGTATACATTGGTCCTAGGAGAAAATGAAGTCTTTGTGGCCGTACGTGGACTACTTCAATTTCCTCAAATTCTTGCAAATGACCAAGCTTGATTTACGATACTTGGTGCTGACTTCAACTTTTTCGAAGTTTCTACATTCACATTCCGAAAATGACTTTTCACAATAACATTATCTTCTAGCAAATGGCATGGACAAATGGCACCTTTCGCTCTTATTAGATATCATTGGGAGTGTATAACCAAGGTGTAAGGTGTGAACGACTTGGAGATTTACAACAACAAATGGATTATAGATCAAGTCAACATTTACTATTTCATTCTCAGCTATACTTTCAATTACTTAAACTTAGTTACTAATGACCAGTTGCACCAAATACTTAAGGGAGCTTAAATTTAAGTATCGTTTATAATGTGATATTTGGGGTTTCATAACATTATTATAACTCACATTCTAAACGACGCTTAAAGTTAAGCTCGGCTCAAGTGTTTGGTGCAACTGGCCATTAGTGCCTGGTATCGGTCATGATTATGTATCTTGTAACTTCTTAAAATGCATACATAAACTTAATAAATTCTATCAAAAACAACAATGTAGATATAAATTTATTCACAATAATTGAGAATCTTCTTAACTGAAAGGAATCGAGACAATGATCAACTTTGTAACATGAAAATATTCAGTGTTTTCTATATTTAGCTCGAGGCGGCTGGTCGCGTACGTGCCTGTTATGTCAATCAAGACAAAACAACAATTATTGTATATTGTGTCACAAACGCATAAGGTGTTGACAATATAATTGCAAATTATAAATGACACGTAACTGACTGGTTAAAAGGTACCTAACCGTTGTTGGATAGGTAACCCTGACCTATCGCCTTCAGTCTTAGACGTGGACACCTTTCTTCCTAGTTAACCTCACAGTAGATAAATCATCATTTTGTACTCGCGTAGAATACTGTTGTGTTTATATAACGTATTGCTTTTTAAGTGCGAAACTAAGATCAGGTTTATTTATACTATTAAGGCCACAACTCTGATACTGACAATTTCGTATACATATGCACATACCCTTGGGCTCCTACATGTATGAACCGGCCATGAATTATTTAACGTTTCAAATTATAATATATACATAAGAACCCTCTTTAAGAAGAAGGAATTAAATTTATACATAGTATAGAATGAGAGCTACAACTAAGTTTACAAAGGGTATATGTATCTACAAAAATGGAAACGTAGAATAAGCAAGTTCCTTGAAGGTTAAACAAAAGCAAACGGAACGTATAATGATTCCGTACTTTAAAAGCGGCCTTATCGGTTATTTTGATTGTTTAATTTATACTCAGAAAGTTGTAAATTGCCTCGCCGGCATTATCGCGATACATAAAACAATAATTTATTTCAGTGAAAATGATTTATACGATGGCGATAGAAGTTGAGTAAGTAAAGTTTCACGTTTATTAAAAATAATAATATATATAGATACGTGCGCAGTACGTGTTACGACATGTAACGTATAGGAAAGCTCCGCCATACGAAGAAGAAAATAAAGCGAGAGAACAAAAAGACGTATGAAGTGTGGCGCTGACAAGAGTTGAAGTCACGTATGTGGGACATTCATGCTCTCGCACCTGACCACTTATACATTATATGACGCAATCTCGATTCGCAGCAACTGCCATTTATTGCGATAGGTTAGGGAGTATCTTTGTTTTACTCTTCCAATAGTTGTTACAGAACTTTGCAGGTTTTTATAAACTACTATAATAAGTCTTCACTAAGGTCATCCCAACAACAAAACATTATTTCAGATGGTAATTAAGTATATACTGTATTAAGTACTTGAGTATCATTGATAATAACTATGTATACCTACGAGTATCAAAGAAACGTCATAACCACCAGTCACTTTGAAATATAAAAACGATTGGTTCAGACAGATTTGCTGTAAGGTCACCACAATGCCCGAAACAAGTTTGTGTAATCTTTGAATAACAGAGATCCTAAATATAAAGCACAAAGCCCGGAGCTTCGGAAAACTTTGGGGTTGCTCGAGAAGCTGACCACTCGGAAAGATCTTTTGTACGGTCATTCGGTATAATTCAAACAAGACCGTGCGCTTGACATTGAATCTATGAATAAATAAACGTATTTCTTTCAAGTCGTTTAACACATTTACGAAATACGTACGCCATAAAAAATAAATCCGTTTGATTTATTAATCGTTCGCTTTATTTTTTTATATAAAACAGAGTATTACGTTGTTTCGTAAACAATCGGAAATGCTACGCTAAAGGAGTAAACTTTAAAGGTATCGATAACAGATACGTCGATGTTTTGGCAGGTAAAAAGCTTGCCAAACTTTATAGAAGTATAATTTACCCCAAAACCCAATTAGCTGCGGTCATGTCCAAGGGTAACGAGGGCCAAGTAAACCCTGACTCCTATTCGAAAGCGCCTGTCTGTCCCTTATTTTTATTGTTAAAGTTTCTACAATACTATGAAATGTGAATAACTGCATTAGGTATATAAAAGAATTTATTTGTAAAAGTATTTGTTGGTTAAGATTCTTTTTCATTTGAATCTAGTATATCATATATCTCCGCTAGCATGTATGCATGTGTATTTAAGTCTTTAAAGAAAAATCCTAATATAGTTGAAACCGTTTGTAGTGACGTAATGACAATGATACAACGACAGTCCCTTGAAACGATTTCTACTGTACATATATATTCAAACTCTAGAACGAATGAAATCAGATAAAACTGAAAGCTGAAAGGTCGTCGTTGTAAGTTTTTTTTTTATAACCATAAACTTTTTAACATGAAAGATAATTTAAAAGTTTGAGGTAATGAAAATAATTGCTTGTAGGGAAAGAAGAAAATTGTTTAAGACCGTTATACACTGTTAAAAGTTTGAGCTCTGTGAAGTATACGCTTAAATATAAAGCCACCCTAGTTAGTAAGGTAATTCGTTCCAGAACATCAAAAGTTACGTATATATCGTAAAATATGCGTGGCGGCAGCGTTATTGTCTGCAATCAATTCGGTAGAAAAGCAATACCAGTCGTAACACTGTTGCAATAACCATTTGAACCTTTTGCTAGTGTTGTCCTAAAAGTACATTATGTTGTCAGAATATACCACCCATATATACAGCCATAAACTCATAAATAAAGTAACTGTGGACTGATTGGCGCTGAGGGTGGCTTCCATAATTGGCGGCACCGTGACCGGTGCTGCGCCGCCAGTTATATAATGGTTAAAATACCTTTTGTACTTTCTAATCACTATGTAATTACTATCATTAAGCTAACATTATAATTAGTATAAATAGGTCAGAACTAACTATTGTAAGACAAGTTTGACATTAGACTCGTTACTGTGTATGTCACTTCCGTTGTTGTGTCGAAATAAAGTTTTTTTTTATCGCGACTTCAGAAAACACAAATTTAATTGGCGCAGTCAGTAGGATTGGTGCACCTTGTGTTTTTGCATTGTGTCCGAAATACAAGGCTTGGTTTCAACCATTTGGCATCAAGACGAAGAAAATTCTGAAGAAAACTCTCAAGAACTGGCAGCGGTATCGACCAGGTCTACAGCAGTTTCGCAGCAACGTCCAAGGAATCAACGACGTAGTGAACCATCTTCGAAGGTTATAGCGTAAGAGATTCTTTTCCTTTTTCCTTTTATTCTTTCTCTCTATTTCAATTGCTGATATTGCTGATGATTAGAATAAAAGTTTAGTATTTACTTGATGTATGAAACAGAAATTAACGAATTAATTGAAAATTTTAACGCGATTGTAAATTTACAAAATACAGTAGAAAATTTAGTAGTAACCAATAATTTAAGAGAAGAAATGGCAACTAATTACCAATTACTCAAATTGTACATAGATACTATTCCAAATTTCTCTGGAGATTCCCATACACTAGAAATCTTCATTGATAGCTGTGAATATCTTATAAAAACTTATTCGAACGCTAATGAAGCTGACCCGATAAATAAATTCTTGATAAAAGCTGTTATAGGTAAACTCCAAGGTAGGGCTTTAATATTAGTAGGCTCGAGAACAGAAATAACGAAATGGTCCGAAATAAAAGAAGCATTACGTCTTTCATTTGGAGACCAAAGAAATTTAGATTGTTTAGTACAAGACTTATTAATATTAAAACCACAAAAGAATGAAAGTCCTCAACAATTCGGTTCGCGAATTCAAGATGCTAGAAGCTTAATCAGTTCTAAAATAAACTCATCACAAATGCCAATGAATGAAAAGTTATTATGTTTAAAACAATATGATAATTTAGCATTAAAAACCTTCATAAGAGGATTAACAGGCATGTTACAATACACTATTAGAATTCGAAATCCTAGTAGTATAGAGCAAGCCATAAGTTTCGTTATAGAAGAAGAAAATTTCATGTATGCTCAAAAACAAATGAATCCTTTCAATCATGTTCAAGAACATAAAACTTTTCCCTCAGCCGTAAAACCGAATCCCTTTCCAACAAAGAATCCGGCATTTCCATTTCCACAAAGAAATCATAACTTTCAAATGCCTCCACCTCAATTTTCAAATTATAATCGGAATAATTTCTTTAAACCAAATCAAAATGCAATACATAAAAATGTATTTCAACCCACCTATCAGTCTAAAAATAATCCGACACCTATGTCAGGAGTTTCTACATCTGTAGCTAAACCACGGTCTATGAATTTTAAAAATCAATCACCTTTTAGAAATAATAATATATTCAAAAACATTGGTCCACAAAAAGTTCATGTTGAAGAACTACATCAAATGAATAATATAGAACCAGAAGATCATGATATTGAAAATTACACTTCAATTCAAAGTAATGACTATAATGAAGTTGAAACAAGTTATAATTATCCGCGACATTCCGATCCACAAGAATGCAGTGAAAGTGAAAATTTTCATCAAATTAGTAATAATTATGATGACAGTAATGAACTTGCTAATTACGAAAATTTTCCAATTGCCGACCTTGTCCAGGAAAATACTTAAAGAATTCATCAATAGAAAGTGAATTCCGATCATTTTTTGAATTAAATACATCTAATCCTAATACGTTACCCTATATACAAATTCAAAATCCACCTATAAAAATATTAATAGATACAGGTGCTTCAAATTCTATATTAAGACCACAAATCGCAGAGTACTTTTTTCCAGAAACAATTTATCACAGTCCATTTTCAATAAAAACTTGTAACGGAGAATCTAAAAGTAGATTTAGAGCAGACATACCAGCTTTTCCTGAACTAAATTCAAATTATTGTATTACCTTTTTATTATACAAATTTCACGATTATTTTGATGGAGTTTTGGGCTTAAATGACATGAAATCTTTAGATTTAAAAATAGATTTAAAGAATAATATTATATATAACAATAATGTCTCTTTACCCTTGTTATACAGAAATAATTTCAATCCCAATCTTAAACTATTAGAATTAAATGCACAAGAAATTACAATAGCAAAAATACCCGTTAGTGTCAATGATGGTGACATCATTTTTCCTGAGATAAGCGATTTTTTCAATTGTTATATACCAGAAACCATTACTACATCTGAAAATGGTTTTGCAAAAATTGAAATACATAATTATACAGATAAATCAAAAACAGTTCGTATCTCAAATCCATTTCCGGTAGTTTCCTGTTCAGACAAATTTCTTGAAAATTATACCTTATTTAATATTGAAAGTAATAGTAAAAAGTCTAAAAAAGGAAAGAAAACTCATAATTCGAACATTACAGACCTTATTAGAACAAATCATTTAAATCCAGAAGAAAAGAAAGCCATATTAAAGTTATGCAATGATTATTCTGATATCTTTTACGATTCTGACAATAAATTAACTTTTACAAATCAAATCAAACATGAAATTAAGACTAACGACGAAATTCCTACATATACTAAATCTTACAGATACCCCTTTGTACATAAAAATGAAGTTCAAAAGCAAATTTCTAAAATGTTAGAAGACGGAATAATCAGACCTTCTCAAAGTCCATGGTCCTCTCCTATATGGATTGTCCCAAAAAAACTAGACGCAAGTGGTAAACAAAAATGGAGAATAGTAGTAGACTATAGGAAAGTAAATGAAAAGACTATAGATGATCGTTACCCTCTTCCAAATATTACTGATATTCTAGACAAATTAGGAAAATGTCAATATTTCTCTACATTAGACTTAGCTTCGGGATTTCATCAAATAGAAATGCACCCAGATAGTATTCAAAAAACAGCGTTTAATGTAGAAAATGGTCATTATGAATATGTTAGAATGCCCTTCGGTCTTAAAAATGCCCCGGCGACGTTCCAACGCGTAATGGACAACGTTCTAAAAGATTTGCAAGGAAAAATATGTTTGGTTTACATGGATGACATAATTATTTTTTCCACTTCTTTGCAGGAACACATAAATAATTTAAAATTAGTGTTTGATAAATTAAGAAATGCTCACTTAAAAATTCAACTCGATAAGTCTGAGTTTCTTAGAAAAGAAGTAGAATTTTTAGGTCATGTCGTTACTCCAGAAGGTGTCAAACCAAACCCAAGAAAAATTAAAGCCATTCAAAATTTTCCAATCCCAAAAACTGTAAAAGAAATAAAATCGTTTTTAGGTCTTGTTGGCTATTACAGGAGATTTATAAAAAACTTTGCAAAATTAACTAAACCGTTTACTAAATGCTTAAAAAAAGGAGAAAAAATAATTCATGACAAAGACTTTTTAGACGCTTTTCAACTATGTAAGGATATTCTTATCAACGAACCAATTTTGCAATATCCTGACTTTTCTAGAACTTTCAATTTGACCACAGACGCTTCAAATGTTGCCATAGGAGCCGTCCTTTCTCAAGGTTCGATAGGAAGCGATTTGCCTATTGCTTATGCATCCAGAACTTTGAATCCTGCCGAATGTAATTATTCTACAATTGAAAAAGAATTACTTTCTATAATCTGGGCTACCAAGTACTTCCGTCCTTATTTATTTGGTAGAAAATTCAAAATTATCACCGACCATAAACCACTACAATGGTTATTTTCACTAAAAGATCCTAATTCTCGTTTGGTCCGTTGGAGACTAAAACTAGAAGAATTTGATTATGAAGTTATATATAAAAAAGAAAAAAACAATACAAATGCTGATGCTCTATCTAGAATCGAAATTAATGCTTTAGAAAATGAATCTATGTTAGTAAATTTAGATGACATGGATAAAGAAATAAATGATTACTTAAGTAATGTTTCGGAAGCACCATTACAAAATTTAAATGAATATATAGACGATATTGAAAGTTTTTTAAATAATAACAATGGTAATAATGAAAATGAAAACAATGACAACGATGATGAAGATGATAATACTATACATACTGCCATAGAAGATCCAGTCTTTAATATACCAATTATTGAAAAGAGTTTAAATTGTTTTAGTAATCAAATAGTTCTATCTGCAAGTCCTCATAATATTCAAAAGTATATTCAAATTACTAAACCTTTTGAGAATAAAACCAGGATTAATGCTTCACTACCTTTATCAACGATTGACGAAGACTTAGTACAATTCATTAAAGAGTATTTAAAACCTAAAAAGACCTATTGCATATTTGTAAAAAAACCTGAAATTCTAACTACGTTGTGCAATATTGTACAACATACTTTCAAAAATAATTCTTTCAAATTAATTAGAACTAATTCTTTCGTTAAAGATCTAATAACTTTGGATGAACAAGAATTACAGTTAAAATATCATCATGAAACAAAAACTTGTCACAGAGGAATCAATGAAACTGAAACAGCATTAAGGAAGAAATTTTATTGGCCAAACATTACAAATGATGTAACTAAGTATATTAATAATTGTGAAATCTGTCTGCAAAGTAAATACGAGAGACATCCAAATAAAATTCAATTAAAATTAACCCCATCTAGTTCCAGACCATTTGAGCACATTCATATAGATGTATTTCAAATAGAAAAACAATTATTTTTAACTGTTATAGATACATTTTCAAGATACGCTCAAGCATATGAATTACCAGGACATTTTTCTACAAGTATTTTAGATGCTCTTTTAAAATACATTTCACATCATGGAATACCATCAAAAATAACTTTAGATAACGGTCCAGAATTTAATAACTCAGTAATAAAAGATTTTGCTAAATTACATAACATAGAAATTCACTTTACAACTCCTAGGAATTCAAATAGTAATAGTCCTGTAGAAAGACTACATTCAACTTTGATCGACATACTTAGATGTTTGAGATTAAAAAATAAAAAAGATAAAATTAGCAGTCTTATGCTACATGCAATAGTAGGTTATAACAACTCTATACATAGTGTTACAAAATTAACTCCCTTTGAAATAATACATGGGCATATTAATACAAATGATCCTATGTCCATTTCAGAAGAACAAATTTTAAATCAATATATTACTAATCATAGAAATAACACTAGGTTATTGTATGAAAAAGTAAAAGAAAATAATAAAAATTATAAAGAACAAATCATTAATAAAAGAAACCAAAATTTAATAGAACCACCTGATTATCCTGAAAATGAAACTGTCCTTGTTGAAAATCCTAAAAAAGATAGAAATAAAATAGAACCCAGGTTTAATAAAAAGATAATTCAAGAAAATCTAAATGAAAAAGTAAAATTAAATAGTGGTGTTGTTCACAAAAAATTATTGAGACCAATAAGGAAACTAAAACAGTCTGTTCCTTTACAGGAAAATGAGAAGAATGATGGTCAGAACTCTAACACTGATCCTGATTCCGGTAACCATAGTAATGAGTAATGAAATACAAACCATATCCTTAGACGATAACCCAGGAATTCTACCTTTTAAATTAAATTCAGCTCATTTAATTACTAGCTCTCATATATTTCTTTATAATGTAAATTTAAATGTAATTATGAATCAAACACGAAGTATAATTTCTAACTACAATAAGCTAAAATCACAAAGAGTCTTCTTCCATAAAAACTTAAATAATATTGGTGAACACATTGATAATCAATTAAAAACTCTAGAAGAAAAAATCCAAAATTTATTTCTTTTAAATAATAGAAATAAAAGAGGTTTAATAAATTTCATAGGTTCCATAAATAAGCAATTATGGGGTAATTTAGATGCTTATGATGGTGATCAAATTTTTGATACACTAAATGCTTTGCAAAATAATCAAAACAATATTTTAAAAGGTTTAAATGGACAATTTTCAATAGCACACGATTTAATCAATAATTATAATAAAACTATAACTTTATTAAGCAATAATCAAAATAGCATTTCCTTATTTGTAAATAATTTACAAAAACAACTTAACAGCACATCACAAGAAATCAATAATTTTATTGAGAGTTTTAGTGTATTGGATCAAGTACAGATCAGTATAGAATTGGTAAATGACTTCATAAATAATTTAGAAAATGCCATAACTTTCTCTAAATTAGGGTTAGTACATCATAATTTGATTACAGTCAAAGATATTAAGAAAATGTTAAATGCGTTAAAACAATTTCATTCATCAAATGAAATACTTCAAATTAAATTAGAAAATTATTATTCAGTTATTAACACTAGGAGTCATATACAAAATAATCAAGTAATCTTTGCAATTGAATTTCCCATCCTATTGCCAAAATCCTTTGATCTATATCACTTGTATCCTGTACCTACAATGAAGAATCTTACCATTATTCCTGTGAAACCTTACCTGACGCTTGGAAAAACCTTCTACCAATATGAAGATGAACCTTGTCAATTAGCAGGAGAAGAATATTTGTGCATCATGAAGCCAACTAATCAACCCAAGGACGAGTGTGTTATTCCTATCATGCGAAATCAAAAACCTAAGTGTAAATTTGTGAAAACAGAAATTATTGACTATTTTATCGAAAGACTAGAAAATAACAACATTCTAATAAATTCCGAAAAAGAAATTAACTTAAAACAAGTTTGTAAAGCGGAACTTTCTTATAAGTCAGTTAGAGGTATACAGCTTATTAAAATACCTGATGACTGTATCATCTCTATAAATGATGTAAAATTCGGAGTGTTAAAAAGTGTCACAAATGGACAACCGTTAATACTACCTAAGATAAAATCCAAAATTTCTAAACTAAATGTGTCTGAAAATACTTTAAGGTTACAACATGTCCAATTAGACGAAGTACACAAATTAAGAAAACACTTCGATGGTTTAGAAGAAATAAAATGGAATGAATCAAGACATCAATCAGCCCATTGGACTACATGGATGATATTCTTAATCATCATGATCCTGATCATTCTATACAGTACAAAGAAGATCATCAACTACCGAAGTCAAAGAAGAAAACCTGAAAACATCAAAATGAAGGAAGTAAAACCAGAATCATTACTCTTTCGGAATGATTCTTCCTCTAGGGATGGAGGAGTTATATAATGGTTAAAATACCTTTTGTACTTTCTAATCACTATGTAATTACTATCATTAAGCTAACATTATAATTAGTATAAATAGGTCAGAACTAACTATTGTAAGACAAGTTTGACATTAGACTCGTTACTGTGTATGTCACTTCCGTTGTTGTGTCGAAATAAAGTTTTTTTTTATCGCGACTTCAGAAAACACAAATTTAATTCGCCGACAAGCAAATATTTTCTCCGTACCTAAACAAATCATGGTTGGACCTTTTCACTTTTTGTTTCCATTGTCCTAAGGCGGCTTAAAATACTTTTGCAAATTAGGTACGCTGTCACAAACATATGCATTAAGCGAAAACTACGCAAAAACTACGAGGGTAGAACATTTACATACATTTTCAGGAGGTATTTTGTACAGTCAGAATTGAAAATAATGTGTCTTGCTTGACTGCCTGCTTGTTATCGTGATCAAAACGGATAAGATACTTCACTGGAGAGACATTTCTTTTAATTCTTACTGTACAAGAAAACAAAATCCAATAGGTGAAGTAATTAACAAATACGTACACTCGCACTCAACTAAATCGATATCTACCCCTTTATTGGTACTACTGCTATGGATTGGATTCAATTTAGGTTATGGTAAGAGTATATAACAAAATAGATTCTGAATTCAAGAAAATACAAGAAAATAAAATCCAATAGGTGAAATAATTAACAAATACGTACACTCGCACTCAACTAAATCGATACCTACCCCTTTATTGGTACTACTGCTATGGATTGGATTCGATTTAGGTTATGGTAAGAGTATATAACAAAATGGATTGTGAATTCAAGAAAATACAAGAAAATAAAATCCAATAGGTGAAGTAATTAACAAATACGTACACTCGCACTCCACTAAATCGATATCTAACCCTTTATTGGTACTACTGCTATGGATTGGATTCGATTTAGGTTATGGTAAGAGTATATAACAAAATGGATTGTGAATTCAAGAAAATACAAGAAAATAAAATCCAATAGGTGAAGTAATTAACAAATACGTACACTCGCACTCAACTAAATCGATACCTACCCCTTTATTGGTACTACTGCTATGGATTGGATTCAATTTAGGTTATGGTAAGAGTATATAACAAAATAGATTCTGAATTC
Source organism: Prosopocoilus inquinatus (assembly GCA_036172665.1). Lineage (NCBI taxonomy): Eukaryota > Metazoa > Arthropoda > Insecta > Coleoptera > Lucanidae > Prosopocoilus > Prosopocoilus inquinatus. The sequence continues at coordinate 12,073,631 of CM069880.1, read as the reverse complement.
AAGAAAATACAAGAAAATAAAATCCAATAGGTGAAATAATTAACAAATACGTACACTCGCACTCAACTAAATCGATACCTACCCCTTTATTGGTACTACTGCTATGGATTGGATTCGATTTAGGTTATGGTAAGAGTATATAACAAAATGGATTGTGAATTCAAGAAAATACAAGAAAATAAAATCCAATAGGTGAAGTAATTAACAAATACGTACACTCGCACTCAACTAAATCGATACCTACCCCTTTATTGGTACTACTGCTATGGATTGGATTCGATTTAGGTTATGGTAAGAGTATATAACAAAATGGATTGTGAATTCAAGAAAATACAAGAAAATAAAATCCAATAGGTGAAGTAATTAACAAATACGTACACTCGCACTCAACTAAATCGATACCTACCCCTTTATTGGTACTACTGCTATGGATTGGATTCGATTTAGGTTATGGTAAGAGTATATAACAAAATGGATTGTGAATTCAAGAAAATATAAGAAAATAAAATCCAATAGGTGAAGTAATTAACAAATACGTACACTCGCACTCAACTAAATCGATACCTACCCCTTTATTGGTACTACTGCTATGGATTGGATTCGATTTAGGTTATGGTAAGAGTATATAACAAAATGGATTGTGAATTCAAGAAAATACAAGAAAATAAAATCCAATAGGTGAAGTAATTAACAAATACGTACACTCGCACTCAACTAAATCGATACCTACCCCTTTATTGGTACTACTGCTATGGATTGGATTCGATTTAGGTTATGGTAAGAGTATATAACAAAATGGATTGTGAATTCAAGAAAATACAAGAAAATAAAATCCAATAGGTGATGTAATTAACAAATACGTACACTCGCACTCAACTAAATCGATACCTACCCTTTATTGGTACTACTGCTATGGATTGGATTCGATTTAGGTTATGGTAAGAGTATATAACAAAATGGATTGTGAATTCAAGAAAATACAAGAAAATAAAATCCAAGAGGTGAAGTAATTAACAAATACGTACACTCGCACTCAACTAAATCGATACCTACCCCTTTATTGGTACTACTGCTATGGATTGGATTCGATTTAGGTTATGGTAAGAGTATATAACAAAATGGATTGTGAATTCAAGAAAATACAAGAAAATAAAATCCAATAGGTGAAGTAATTAACAAATACGTACACTCGCACTCAACTAAATCGATACCTACCCCTTTATTGGTACTACTGCTATGGATTGGATTCGATTTAGGTTATGGTAAGAGTATATAACAAAATGGATTGTGAATTCAAGAAAATACAAGAAAATAAAATCCAATAGGTGAAGTAATTAACAAATACGTACACTCGCACTCAACTAAATCGATACCTACCCCTTTATTGGTACTACTGCTATGGATTGGATTCAATTTAGGTTATGGTAAGAGTATATAACAAAATAGATTCTGAATTCAAGAAAATACAAGAAAATAAAATCCAATAGGTGAAATAATTAACAAATACGTACACTCGCACTCAACTAAATCGATACCTACCCCTTTATTGGTACTACTGCTATGGATTGGATTCGATTTAGGTTATGGTAAGAGTTTATAACAAAATGAATTGTGAATTCAAGAAAATACAAGAAAAGAAAATCCAATAGGTGAAGTAATTAACAAATACGTACACTCGCACTCAACTAAATCGATACCTACCCTTTATTGGTACTACTGCTATGGATTGGATTCGATTTAGGTTATGGTAAGAGTATATAACAAAATGGATTGTGAATTCAAGAAAATACAAGAAAATAAAATCCAATAGGTGAAGTAATTAACAAATACGTACACTCGCACTCAACTAAATCGATATCTACCCCTTTATTGGTACTACTGCTATGGATTGAATTCGATTTAGGTTATGGTAAGAGTATATAACAAAATGGATTGTGAATTCAAGAAAATACAAGAAAATAAAATCCAATAGGTGAAGTAATTAACAAATACGTACACTCGCACTCCACTAAATCGATATCTACCCCTTTATTGGTACTACTGCTATGGATTGGATTCGATTTAGGTTATGGTAAGAGTTTATAACAAAATGAATTGTGAATTCAAGAAAATACAAGAAAAGAAAATCCAATAGGTGAAGTAATTAACAAATACGTACACTCGCACTCAACTAAATCGATACCTACCCCTTTATTGATACTACTGCTATGGATTGGATTCGATTTAGGTTATGGTAAGAGTATATAACAAAAGGATTGTGAATTCAAGAAAATACAAGAAAAGAAAATCCAATAGGTGAAGTAATTAACAAATACGTACACTCGCACTCAACTAAATCGATACCTACCCCTTTATTGGTACTACTGCTATGGATTGGATTCGATTTAGGTTATGGTAAGAGTATATAACAAAATGGATTGTGAATTCAAGAAAATACAAGACAATAAAATCCAATAGGTGAAGTAATTAACAAATACGTACACTCGCACTCAACTAAATCGATATCTACCCCTTTATTGGTACTACTGCTATGGATTGGATTCGATTTAGGTTATGGTAAGAGTATATAACAAAATGGATTGTGAATTCAAGAAAATACAAGACAATAAAATCCAATAGGTGAAGTAATTAACAAATACGTACACTCGCACTCAACTAAATCGATATCTACCCCTTTATTGGTACTACTGCTATGGATTGGATTCGATTTAGGTTATGGTAAGAGTATATAACAAAATGAATTGTGAATTCAAGAAAATACAAGAAAATAAAATCCAATAGGTGAAGTAATTAACAAATACGTACACTCGCACTCAACTAAATCGATATCTACCCCTTTATTGGTACTACTGCTATGGATTGGATTCGATTTAGGTTATGGTAAGAGTATATAACAAAATGAATTGTGAATTCAAGAAAATACAAGAAAATAAAATCCAATAGGTGAAGTAATTAACAAATACGTACACTCGCACTCAACTAAATCGATATCTACCCCTTTATTGGTACTACTGCTATGGATTGGATTCGATTTAGTTTATGTTAAGAGTATATAACAAAATGGATTGTGAATTCAATCAATTTGTACGTAGTTGTTTACTAGATGACATAATGAGAATAACGTGGAATCCATAGAAATTAAATTGTGTGACGGTAATGCTCCATATAAAGTGTATAAATGACGTTGAAATTGAATTTCCTATTTATGCGGCAGATTATTTTCTTTCCGCAAGAAGTAATCGAGTGCCATGACAACGCCCTCTAGCCTTGAGGTTATATACAGCACGATTTATGATGTAATATTAATAAGTACCATATCAATATATAGCTAGTGCATTAATACAGATGCTTAGAACGCTGCAGGCTGTCTTCGACAACGGAAAACGAATTATTGCACAAAGATGTTGCCTTGGATTTTAACGATGACAGAAAATACGCAACTGCTATTGCAGCATCGTCGCAGCAGAAATGTCAGAGCTGTTTACGTGCACACGATCTTGGACTGAACAAGTCCTAAGTAAGAGTTGTTTCTGTAGCACTTCGAGGTGCGGCTACTGCTGCATTGAAAATTCAATAATTATTGCACCCCATAGTACCTCGTTTATTTTCAAGAAAATTATGGCGGCCTTGTCCTTGAAATTTCCTTTTTAGATCATCGCAATTACAGCAATACGCAATCCGTTATGCTATAATCAGCAAAGTAATGAAAATTATCACTTAGCACACTTGTCACTGCGTCATCACTTCTTGTGTCAATTAAAAAATAAAATGCAATCTACGTTCTTCAATTACTTAATTTACGTAACTCAAATTACTTTCATAGGAACTAATCAATTTCTAGAGTATAGGCGTATTTGAATGAATCAAGCTTTCCAAGAGATGCAAATTTTATAAAGTCACCCAGCAAGTTTTATTTACTATTTCAAATAATTTAATTATCTCGTCACTTTTACCTTCAAATTTCCTTCTTGGAAACAAGCAGTAAAAATTCAATACATTTCGTAATAAGTGCTCAAGTACGTATACGTATAATTATTTCAGAATTTAATTGTGAATAATGAATGATGATGGTTGAATTTTGATAAATTTAGGAAGTAAGTATTCAATGAATGATTTTGGAAACACAAAAACGCAGTAGTAGATTCAATTCACATTTTTGCCAAACTTCATGAATCCTCTACAACTGCTGGCAGTTAAAGTTGGCCAACTCAAAAAGACTAAGCTCTTTAAAACTCTTCCATGAAGACAGGATAAGCTTTTCATTAAACCTGCCCGTTTTGTGTCATTTTACTTCACAATCTTCCAAAAGGAAAAATCCTTAATATTGCCGAACAACTGGAAATTTTAGCAAATTCTTGTTTTGTATTTAGGATTTTTGAAGAAAATCCACTTTTACCCGATTTGTCTCAAAAGAATTCGATCCCATCTCATCTTTGGGATTGCAGGAGAACTTCTTTGGCACCCCTTAAACTCTTGGAAATTTGGCATAAATACAGTTCCTTTCGAGTCTTCTGATGTTCTTCAAAATTTCATAGCATAAACTGCGTACTATTAAACCACCTAAATTTAGAAGAAGCAAAGCGAATTATCTTATGGGAATTCATTTCACTTTTCGTCGATTTTTCTTTCTTTTTTTAAAAAAAAAGATACGGAAGTAGTTGATGGCCAATCTCAACTTATCTTTGCGCCTTCTTTGCAGCACCAATATGTTTTTTTTTAATTTGACGTAAATGTAGTTATTTTGGAGACTTCCCCAGTTCTTTAAACTTCTACATATTTTTGTATTATTAAACCTTCCCATTTTAGAAGGAGTAAAACGAATCATCTTATGGAAATTCATTTTTAGGATTCACTTTTCGTAGATCGCTTCGAATCGGTGCAGAACAATCTCATCTCATTTTCTACTATTGTTGGAAAACAACTTGAAGTTTTCTGATTTGGTCTATGTAGATACAGTTCCTCTGAAGTCGTCCAAAGTTTTTGAAAATTCTACCATACACCTAGCATATGTACTATTGAACCTCCCCTTTTTAGAAGGAGTAAAGCGAATCATCTTGTGAGAATTCATTTTTAGGATCCACTTTCGTAAATTGCTTCGTGAAGCATCATCTTTATGCCATTATTGAGGAACTTCTTTGGAACACCCTGAAATTTCTAATTTGGCCTAGAAGTTCCTCTGGAGTCTTCCAAAATTCTACCATACACCTAACATATCTTTGTATTAATAAACAAGCGAACCAGCTTTCGTAAATTGCTTCAAGAGGATTCAGGCCAATCTCATCTTATCTTTGTGCCAATGTTGGGGAACTTCTTTGGAGCACCCTGAACTTTCTAATTTGGCCTACATATAGTTCCTTTGTAGTTATACCAAACTCGTAGCATATCTTTATATTGGTTGAAATTGTAGAAGAACTTCCTCAGAGCTGCTGCTGCTAATGGTGGTGCTGCTGCTGGCGGTCTTGTTGCTGCTTCTTGTAAGTCGTTGAGACTGAGTTGGTATGTCCGTTGTCGTGGTACTTATAGTGGTCGGTGGGGGCAGCGGGGTGGAACTTTTCGTAGTTCGTTTCGAAAGGATGCAGGACAATCTGATCTCACCTTTGCACTATTGTTGGGGAGTAACTTGAACTATTTTAATTTGGCATATGTAGATACAGTTCCTCTGAAGTCTTCCAAAGTTCTTCAAAATCCTACCATACACCTAGCATATGTATTATTGAAACTACCCATTTTAGAAGGCGTAAAGCGTATCATCTTATGGAAATTTATTTTTAGTATTCACTTTTCATTCTTCAAAATTCTACCATACACTTACCATATGAATTATTGAACCTCACCATTTTAGAAGGAGTAAAGCAAATCAACTTATATCATCGTTGTGCCATTGTTGGGAAACTTCTTTGGAGCACCCTGAACTTTCTAATTTAACCTAGATACAGTTCCTTAAAATTCTATCGTAAACCTACGAATCATCTTATGGGATTCATTTTTAGGATTCACTTTTGGTAGTTCGCTTTGAAAGGATGCAGGACAATCTGACCTCATCTTTACACTACAATTGGGGAATTTCGACTTTTCTAATTTGGTCTATGCAGATACAGTTCCTCTGGAGTCTTCCAAAGTTCTTCAAAATTCTACCATACACTTACTAAGTGTATTATTGAACCTCCCCATTCTGGAAGGAGTGAAGCGAATCACCTTATGGGAATTCATTTTTAGGAACTACTTTCCGTAAATTGCTCGACAGGATTCGGGTCAATCTCATCTCATCTTTGTGCCATTGTGCCATTGTTGGGGAACTTCTTTGGAGCACCCTGAACTTTCTAATTTGGCCTAGATACAGTTCCTTTAGAGTCTTCCATAATTCTATCATACACCTAGCATATGTACTATTTATTTATTATTATATATTAAATATTTTATTATATATGTACTATTTCAAAAGGAGTTAAGCGAATGATCTTATTGGAATTCATTTTTAGGATCCACTTTCATAAATTGCTTTAAGAGGATTCAGGCCAATCTCATCTTATCTTTGTGCCATTGTTGAGGAACTTCTTTGAAGCACTCTAAACTTTCTAATTTGGCCTAGATACAGTTCCTTTGGAGTCTTTCAAAATTCTATCATACACCTAGCACATCTTCGTATTATTAAACCCCCCATTTTAGAATGAGTAAAACGAATCATCTTATGGAATTCATTTTTAGGATTCACTTTTCGTAGTTCGTTTCGAAAGGATTCAGGACAATCTGATCTCATCTTCTTTGGAGCACCCTGAAATTTCTAATTTGGCTTAGATACAGTTCCTTTAGAGTCTTCCAAAATTCTACCATACACCTAACATAACTTAATAAACAAGCGAATCATCTTATGGGAATTCATTTTTCGGATCCATTTTTCGTAAATTGCTTCGAAAAGATTCGGGATTCATTTTTGTGCCATTGTTAGGGAAGTTTTGGTGTATCAATTGATTTTTCTAATTTGTTGCTGATGTGATCTATTACCTAATGACACAAATGTTTTCTAAAAGTGACAAGAAAATAGTATATTGTGTTATGAGCCACCCTGAGTGAATTTCCGATGAGATGAATCTAACACATGCCCTTTTTTTCATCAACGAAATTGATTTGCATTTGCAAGGAGTAATAAATTACGAAGAGAGACTCTGAGGTTAAATTGTCACTAATAATCTAGAGAGAACGTTCCTGCTCCGAATCATTAAGGATAATGTGTATTTGCCAATGAGACGTGGGGCGGCTGACGGAAACAGTATTAGCATTTCCCGGACCGGCTCCGATGCGGCGGCCCGGACTCGTTAGGAGAGCGTCCGACCGTTGATAAGCGATTCGCAACGTTTCCTGAAAAATGAATGCAGATTGAATTCTTGTCCTGTCTTATTTACAAAGGGATGAAACGGTCATAAATGAACGAGCAAACTATGCAACGGTTCGACGCTTTTCCACACACAGATAATTTAGATTTTCGTGAAAACGTTCCGGATAATCAAAAGTACATTTTATGGTAAACGATCATCGGAAATAGGAAATCATTTTTAGCAATTATTTTCAAATAACCGTCATCAAGTGTGTAATTATAAATAAATTATGTTGACAATCGAAACAGGAACGAGCAGCAAATCGCAAAACAAAGCTTAGGGGGGTTAAAACAATTATTTACAACTACCCTTTGTGTCGGGCTCTAATAATAAATGTCAAGACGCTCCAATAAAATCAATGGAACCGTGGAGGCAGACGTAAGGACAAGAACAGGGATGTTTCTCAATTACATTTCCTGTTTATATGTAACATAAATGCTCCGAGATTCAGAATGTGTCGCCTTGAAGAGAGCACTTCGCTCGCTATGCGGGCAGACTATTTCAAAGGCGCCATAAACGGAAAATCACGAAGGAACTACCATAAGAATGATCTCCTAACTCTAGACATATGCCATTTTCATCCTAAAGATTCACTTGCGAAAGAAACGGGGAATGTTTTTATGATGCACTAAATGAGCTTGACAACAAGAATTTTTATTGGAATGTTTGTAAATAAACGTAAAAATATAGTGGGAGCACGAATTTATTTGAATTTATGGCTACCAGCCACTAACACTATTATTCTACTTCCTTATTTTTAGTAGTTTCTTATTCCAAAACATTACGTGTATATTCCAATCAATATTTTAAATTTCCTTTCAATTTACAATTCTGAATGTTATTTATGAAATATGTCTTTAATATTGTATGTACGGCATGATTTAATAGGGCATGCGAGTTTCCCGTCGGATTCGTGTTGCTTAAAGCGGAATGATATTAAAATATATGAGAGTTTGTAGGTTTCTGTATGGAAACGAGTTCTATCTCTGAGCTCTTGGTTATGATCCGTTAGTCAAAGTAATATTCAATTAAATTCGTTGAATGCGAGTGCAGAGCATAACGCATAGTTTCTATACTAATTCTGTTGGTAATATGGCGAAATATGGCATCGAAACCAATTAAATTCTGAATGATCGTGGAATATGCGCGTCTGTATGTGCGTGTGCATTGTGCATGTGTACGAGAGAAGCCACTACAAATGCAGAACTATAACGGACTTTGAGCTGAATGGCGTTGGTGGTGGACACTGGAATATTGGTGGGATGTGGGTGCATGTGTGGAGGAATGGGGAATCCGATCACTACAGTAATGCCTAGCTAAACCGGTATGCAACCCCTACATGCATATTGGAAATTGAATCTGGGCAATAGCACCGCCAATAGTGCCGCTTGTGTGACAATGCATATCCATCGACTGTACCTCTGAAGCCGACATACACCAATTCAATATGTGACAAGCTTGTTTGCCGATATAGAACGGATTATTCAAACTTGTCAACTGGAATTCATTTGCCGCCAAATGCTTTCGGCACCCGCTCAAAGAATGGTTAGCCTTTTATTGCCACGTTTAACACCTACGTAACACCATTTACTTCATAATCAATTTCGATTTTAATTACTTAGTACTTTTAAAACGCAAGCCTAACAGCAAAAAACCTATCGAAAATTCTTTATAATCCCCATCCACACCACCATCGCTTTTATGATCTATGATTACTAGAGCTAGGATTATAAGCAAATTGCAAATTTGCTTCTACGACGTATACGGGCAAAATTTAACTTTTTTAGGGCATACCAAACAATTTTCAAACAAATCAAGTAGTGCAGCAGAGAAACAGATTTAATATAGTGTCATTTCTCTCTTATCGATTAAATATTAACTACCGTGCCTTCAATTGAATTCCTCATTAAAGTAAGTTGTGATTTTTTTTATGAAGTTGGCGACACAATTCTAGAGAAAACAGTTGTCATTAAGTGTCAGTACTGATCATAACATCAAATAAAAACACAACATTAAAGTTTAAAGTAGATGCTCAAAGTGCTCTCCTTCAGCTTGAATACATAAGCGTACTCTGCGTTTCATGTTTTCAAACCCGTTTGCTAAGGGTTCGGGGGTTATGTTGGCACACACATCTGTAATCCCCGCACAAGTTCTTCGATTGTATAACGCGTAGTTCTAAAAACTGTGTTTCTCAGGTGCGGATAAATGAAGTAATCCATAATTGTGAGATCCGGAGACTTTGCAGGAAAATTCACAATCCGATTATCGAAAAACTGCTGCAGGAAAGTCATTGTTTGATGAGCTGTGTGGGCAGTAGCATTGTCTTGCTGAAAAAAACCCTTCTGTAAGTTCATCATCATGTAGTTGATTAATGAAAGGTTCTAATAACTCATTTCGGTATTTCAGCAGTTACTAAGTCGTTAAAAAATATTGACCTTCTTGACACTGCTAGCCAAACACCAATTTTTAATGGATGTAATGGAGTTTTCACAAATTCAAGGGGATTTTCTGTTGACCATATTCTCATATTCTGTTTATTTAAATACCCTGAGAGATGAAACCAGACCTCATCGGAAAAGAAACGCTTGTCAAGAATGTCGTCGTTGTTTAAGTTATCAAGAAACCACTGACAATATTCTGTTCTTCTGTGAAAATCTACTGGCCCGAGTTCGTGGACTGCTTGAATCTTATATGGATAAAGCTTTAAGTCTTTTTTAAGAATAGTGTGACATGTTCCCACTGATAGCTGAACTTCTTGTGAAAGTTTCGCAATAGATTTCTTGGGAGAGTGTTCCATTCGATCCCGAACATCTTCAATGCAGGCTGCAGTCCTTTTCTTAGCTGCTCCGCTCCCTGTTTTGCGACCAAGTGATCCTGTTTCACGAAATTTAAGAACACAAGCATGGATATGTTTAACTAGCTGTTCATAAGTAATTGCAAAATTAGGAAACTGCTGTCGAAACTTCTGTACACACTGATTAATTGAATAAACTAACTGTCCATTTTCTATTCTACCGGTTTGAAAATAACTTTCAACAATAAATATTTTCTGCTGTAATTCTAACATTTTGAATTGATTCACTAAATCTTAAACGAACATACAGATATCGCCATCTGTGATTCATTTATTACACTTTTTATTTAGCTACAAGTACATAGACCCTTTTGCATGACATTGGGCTTTGCCCACAGACTCATTTGCTGTCGAAATATCAATTTTTATTTTTTAGCACTTAGACTCTTTTGAAGTCTATGGTCTTCAATTGTTTTAAGATCATTGTTCACGAACGTTCTGAAATTTGTTTTCGGCTCTTTTAAAACTGTTGGAATTAGAGGAAGTAAAATTAAGTGCGACTACAGAGTTAACAGGTGGCGGTACTTATGTTTGACATTTCTTTGAAACTTCTTTTAACCATTCCTGTTCTATTTCATTTATTCGAAATTATTGCTTGTTTCTTACAAGAAATAATTTCGATTTTTTTTAATTTTTACAAATTGGTTACAAACAACGTTACGAGTCACGGTAACAAATAGCGCCACAAATGTTATTTTCTTTTTAATTCAAAGTCGTTTTAAGAACAACAATGTTCTTAAGTTCTTCAGTTGTTTTCGTAAATAAAGAGTGCAATGTTTCAGGCTAACAGATGGCGCCACATGTGCATGTAAATCATAATGTATGTAAATTCTTTGGTTTTAACTATTCAAGTATAAAAGTTGTTTTCAGGGCATTTTCTTGGACATTCCTGACGTTTTTCATTTTTTTTGGAATCTCTTTCCCGTAAATTACGAATTTGCAACGCTATAGAGGGCGCCACATACGTCGTTCATTCGAAATTGGTGCTTGAAACATAGTTTTTTTAGTGTTTTCCAGATGTTTTGAAATTGTTTCCGTCCAAAAATTAATATTACTATTCTGTGTTTGAAAATATGCATTTTTCAGAAATCTTTGAAACGTGACTTACAAATGAGCTTCCACTTTTCCGCATTTGTGAATCTTTGGAGATCCCGACAAAAATTTTTACTTTAGACTTCGGACAGGCCCATTGCGCCGGGTTGCTTTACATTCTCTGCAACCCCTAGAGCTACGCCACTGGATGAGAATCACCTAATGATTTTTTGAGAAATTTGTTTTGTGTTAAAAAAAGAAACAGTAGATCTGAAGCTTAAACACGAATTTGAAAAAAAAACAGTAGATCTACTGTTAAAACTATGTATAGGGTTGGCATCACTAGATGAAACAGAAAATATCATTTAAGAGTTGTTTATAATGGCATATTTATAACTAAAATTTTCAAAACGGGATATTTTTGCATCCCGAGTGATCTCTCGGGGACAACGGGACAATACCTTCAAAAATGATACAGACGTATGGTCACTTTAGTTATGAGACACACGGTATATTTTATAATACTAATTAACATCGGGTAGTGTTTCAACTGTAAACTACTGGTATGGATTTTCTAATTTTGAATGTATTGATGTGATGCCAGAAATATGGTGATATATAAATGTTTCAAATGTAAATGTTTGTACGTTGAAGTGAAAGAAAAATGAAAGAAATCAATAAATGTAGCAAGTTAAAAAGTAGCATGGCTATGAAAGCATGTATTGTACGGGGTATTCAAAATAAAACATAAAAAGGTAAAACGCAGCAATGGCGTCTTACAATTTACAGTCGTAAAAGCGGTGTAAATCACAGTTTTTGAATGCTGCCCTTCTTCGAGAGAAAATGTTTGCGAATAGAATTGTTATTTTAAAAACATATTCCCCCATGTAGTAAAGCGGCGATACGTAGTGCGAGTTTCGGAGTTTATAGCGATTCGCAACGATTTATAGGATTTTAAGAAATGCATTAGTAAAATATAAGCGCTTAAAATCCATTAGGCGACGAGTTCGCTGAGAATTTGTCGGGTATGCGATCCCTTGTCGACGGTAGCAGTCCCAGAGGTAAATGTTAATAGTATAAATCTAATATTTTCTCCGCTCCTGTCGGATTATACTGCATTTATACGATTACGGGCCTGGCAATATGCTTCTAAGCATGTGCGTAAGTAATTTCGCGGAATTATCGAAACGCGAAGAGGTTCACGTTACCGGTATTAGGTTTCGTTCGGTTTAATGGATTTTAAGCTAATTAACTTCAACGTTTTATTTAACAAAGTTATCGATTGTAACGTTGAGTAAGTTATCACTATTAGTAATTTCATCAACGTCCTAAATTAAAACCTCTTCTTTACTACTTTGCTCTTTTGTACAACAACCACGGGCGTATCCAGGTATGGGTGCTTACCCATACCTGGATACGCCCATGCTCGTTGTTGTTTCCAGGTATGGGTAAGCACCCATACCTGGATACGCCCATGGTTGTTGTACAAAAAAGCAAGGTATGGGTAAGCACCCATACCTGGATACGCCCATGGTTGATAGTCGAAGCGAATAAAATAATTACGGGTAATTACACATTTTACATAGAGACAACTTATTTTTTCAAATGTTTAAAAAAATATGTTATGCTTTTTTTAAACCAATTTACCTGTACCATTAAACATCTATTAATTATTAACAGGGATGTTAAAGTATTATATGTTTTGTCTAATACAGTATAATACGTGGGTATAATACTGTATAAAACATTGTTTAATACTGTTGTATACGTTGTACACTATAATACATTATAATACAGGTATAAAACTGTATAAAATTTTATTAATGTATAAAACGTTGTGTAATATAATATTTTACTCTCTAAATAAATGTTTGTCAATTTAAAAAATAATCCTGAACATCAAGGTTTTTACTTTTATTTGCATTTGATGGTAGTACATATGTACATCGCGATCGGCACGTATTTACCGATGGATTTCGTAAATAATTCCGTTACACATAATGTGTATATAACCAAATAAAAAACTTTACATACACTCAAATCAGTAATATCTATTAAGGGACGTTTACATTACATACACGTCTTAAACAAATTCAAAAACAAATCTGTACAAAACTGTCGACTGTCGCATACAAATCCTGATGAATGATTAGTACAAGTATTCGACAAATACTAGAACATGACATCGTTTACATTATATGACTTGTTTGCTGCATATCTGGTATTTAATAACGTATATGGATGATGAGGATCAATTTTTGTTTTTTGTCGCAGCCGCATGTTATTTCTGTGCTCCTTTTGGATTGGACCACTCCATCGTCACAAAATATCGGCTCGCTTAATAATTCTGCACATGCGCAAGTGCTTTTGTATAGTTTGTGATCGTTGTGGTTTCCATTCATTCTATTCATTTGAAATACAAATCTGTCCTACAAAACATGTCGGAAACATGTCAAATGCATGAAATGTCTAATACTTGTATGAGACAAATTTCAGATTTGTTCCAAACTTTTCAAACGACATGTAGGATACATGTATAATACAAACGTGTATGTAATGTAAACGAGCCTTTACACTCTGATGTTGCAACTTTCCATGTTTGGATTTACAGAACGTTATTTAACACAACCAGTTAAATAGAACCTGTATTAGAAGATTGTACCATGCGATCAACAGAATTTATAATTAGAGTAGGCTGTGATATTTCTCAAAAAGATAGGCTTGCAGTTTGAAATTAGAAATTTGAAATGTCAGAATTGTGACATTTATATTTTTCGATGATTTCATAAATTAAAGTAAAGTAATTTAAAGCAGCATCCATACAAAATAAAGATTGTACAAAGCACAAGCGTAACGTCAAATATGACAATGTCGATTTATTATTTATTTTTCCGTGTATCCAACCACACGATATATATAAAATAGCATCGATCATCTAATTATGAATTCCGTTGATCACCCGGTATTTTCGCACTGTTGATAAAACAGAATGCTTCATGATTTTGTACATTTATAGTTTTATACCGTATAATACTGTAGTTTACGTACAATTCCATAGACAAGTAAGTATGTACGTATTATATATTTTATACATACATATAATACATGTAATGTATAAAATCCAACTGTCACATATAATATCATCCCTAATTATTACAATTATTTAAAAATGAAATATATCCAAGTTTAGAAAAAAGTCTGGCTACGTCCATGACGATAACTATTCTCAATTAAAGAAGTATATAGGTATATTATGTTATATTCATGATTTTAAGCGATAAAATTGAAAAATTATTTGGATAATATGCGTAACGAAGTAACTACATTACTTTTAATTAATTATATAAAAGCAGTGATTCGCAACATCCCTCCCTCCAGTAGTTATCTGTTCACCACCCCTATTGTATATGGTACGTCTCACTGATTTTCTGACAAGATCTTGTACAATGCTGTTAATGGCAGAACATGATTTCATCTATAATCGTCTTTTATCCATCAGTTACATTCAATCAAGCCATCAAGATTTTCAAAGTAAATCGTTTCAGGGCAAACACAAAAAGCACTTCAGAAATACTTCACTAAGCTCGCATTACCGAATTTGATCGAGTACGTGCTTATTATTGTTAAAACAGTATAAATCAATGGGAACGTTTTATGGCGACGAATTAATTTGTAAACAATGACCAACATTGCGGAAAATTACTTGTCGGTTTAAAAATATTTATGAGCGTATTATTTGACAGGGTGAAATTCGCCGACGGGAGATTTAAATCACAACGGTTTAATCGCAACTTTACAATCATTGGCGGATGATTTGTATTTGGCATACATATACGGCAGACTTATCATCGATTCAGATTTACATTAAACTGCATATCAGAGCGCGGCCACGGTTTTACAACCGTAATCGAGCTATGATGAACTGCCAGCTTAATAAGGTAGCCTGTCCCATACATGTAATCATGTTTTGCTGCTATTGCAAGCCCACAATTCAAACTATGATTAATGTTAAATGCATTTACACCAGTATTCATATAAGTATAATCAAATTAACTATATATAGCGTTATAACAAATAACACCTGAACCAATTTGTACAATCTGCTACAGAAGGCATTATACAAATAAATTACCAGTATAAATCATTATTAATTTTCTTTTTCTATCATCGCGTACAATTACTATTTTACTACAATCAACTTTTAAAAATCATTAGAACATACGGCAGCAAATTATTCCAAGAGAAAATGGTGGATGCGCCGGTTATTAAATAATATTAAGTAATTCATTTTGCTTCTGGGTACATTTTAAACAAATCGTTATAATTAGAAAGTCACATTAAAAGAATAAATTAAGCTCTTTTCACTTCACATTAAATAATAACGCGGAAAATGAGAAAACCGAGCAAATATTTGCTTCACGTGTCTTTCATTTTAAGAGTATTAAAAACGCCATAATAAATAAAACACCGCTCAAAACAAGTCATACGACAAATAAAGTGAAGTTAGCCTTGACTTGATGCGGCAAAGATCATGAAAAATACGTGAAAATGGATCATAGAAAATTTAGAAAATGGATGTAGAATTTTCTTACACCGATAATATTAACAGAAGAAGAAAAATGGTGGATGCGTCGGTTGTACTAATAAGTTGTTTTATTTAAAAACATTTGTGTTTCATGGAATTTTGTCTGTGAGTGTACGTGTAAATTAAGTTTAGAATACAATTTCGTTCGTAAATAGAAGGCATTGTAGCCAATATATAACGGTTAAATGCAATGGCGATGGATAGGCATTTAACAGAAACGGAAGCGTAAAGCCAGTATGATTTGGCACCTCACCTGCACAGTTGCACCGGCTATTAACAATGAGTCATTATTGGTAATTTATCACCATCGGCGCTTCATTACCGTGGTAATAAAGCCGCAATCCGCGGTGGACGTCGCGACTGCCTGCGGATCGACGGAATCCGTCGGCACATTGTTGCGTTGATACAGATTGATAACACGGTTATTGTACACAACAGAGCCTAGGCTCTCTCATCAGACAGAACAATAAATTATATTGTTATTATTAAAGCACCTATAATAAATGCAGATGAACACAGACAGTCATCCACGGTTAAAAGATTCTCGATTTTTATACCGACGATCAAGCAACTACTTAACCGCGATTACGACTACGGTTCTCCTGCGACGAGAACGTAAATCAATATTTTACGGTCGACATAGCGTTTGTGACTGACATGTTTTATACAGAATTTGTTAATTTAGCGGACTACGAGCTTCGCATTTCCTGGGAACAAAGTACGTACATTCGGGTCATTGATTTACGCATGCACAGAGGATAAATAAAATATCACGACTGCCATTTCAATTTATGAACTGTGGAGAAGTGCCTTTACAATATGCGCCTGAAATTTTTACAAAACAAAAAAAAAAAAAACGCTCGCTGTGATTGACAGGATGACTTTACAAAATACGGTTGGTTCAATTAAACCGGAGATAAAAAAAACGGACAGCTCGAGCGTCATTACCCTCGAGAAATGGAAAACAAAAGTGAGAGTGGGGGCAGTACCGGAAGAGGCTAACGGTAGCGGCTGATACTAAAAGAGATGCGGAAATGAGATAGGAGGATAAATCAACAGAGGTCTGATGGTGAGAAAAACAGCGTCGCTAAAGGAAACTAAACGGATAATTCCATCTGTCGCTAAGATGAACTACCCTAGGAAGCAAAACCCCCACAATTTCTTACATCAAACTTTTAAAATAAATTACGTTTCATGTTCTCTTTTTTTAATGCTTTCCATTTATGAATAAACAATTGGAAATTAATGAATTAGCGCAATTTCTCAATGAAAAAATTCGACGTTAGAGGAAATAATAAAGCACGGCGCCTCCACCATGTCGCGTTAATTAAAATAAATAAATTAGTTTAATTTGATTTGACTGTCTTTTTAAAAATTATTAACTCTTTAGAAACCTAGTTTTAGCCACGCCCAACCAGAGAGTCCTGTCTTCATTATTATTTAATTTAATCCACTGTTATAATTCCACCTGTCGCTATGTCGATGAACTATCCTAGGAAGCAAACCCTCACAATTTCTTACATCAAACTTTTAAAATAAACTACGTTTCATGTTCTATTTTTTCAATGTTTTCCATTTATGAATAAACAATTAGAAATTAATGAATTTTCTGAGTAAAGTGACCATTTATTTTTCATTCAAAAACGGAACGACCTTGAAAAATTAAACAAAATTCGATAAAAACACAAAATATTGTAACAACCCCCAAAGTATAGTCACCATACTAAACAGAGAAGGTTATGATGAGAACAGTGGCGTAGCTAGAAGTCAAGTCGCCGGGTTGAAAAATTCTTGCCAGCGCCTTTTATTATTACAGTAGCTGAGTTCGGCAATGCGCTCAATTTACTCTCTGATCAAAAATGTGAGGGAGAGCGACTGTGTTTCATAGCATGTAAGAGTGAGTAAACCGAACAATTCAGAGGTGATTGATGAAAAAGATCCCATTGCCGAATATTTATTATTAAAAGTAATTAACATATAAAATAGCGACATCTTACTATCGCTTTTTGACCTAACATTGCAGTAGGATAGACAAATTGAAGCGGGATTTGCTCCTAAAGAGTCCCCCATGCAAGGCGGCCATACTTGCTGTCAAAGCATAATGAAAGATTTTAGAAAAATTTTGTGCAAATCGTTTTTGATTGCAGTGAGAACCTCGAGCAGCCTCTGGACAGCTGTTTCAGCCCTGCTTGGGGCTTCTTCAGCAGAAACGTAGCTCGACATTCCCACCGCAGACCAAAAACGACTTGCCCAATTTATTCGCAAATGCGATGTAAGAATGATGAACATATAAATTAGCGACATCTTACTATCGCTTTTTGACCTAACATTGCAGTAGGATAGACAAATTGAAGCGGGATTTGCAAATCCCGCTTCAATTTGTCAATGTTCATCATTCTTACATCGCATTTGCGAATAAATTGGGCAAGTCGTTTTTGGTCTGCGGTGGGAATGTCGAGCTACGTTTCTGCTGAAGAAGCCCCAAGCAGGGCTGAAACAGCTGTCCAGAGGCTGCTCGAGGTTCTCACTGCAATCAAAAACGATTTGCACAAAATTTTTCTAAAAGTAATTAGTAAGTAAAACTAAAAAAATCTTTAGCTGCTTACTTTCAATGCTAAATAAATCAGGACTGCTTAATTGCTTTTGGTATTTCTAAAAAGCGACAAGAACTGTCAAAATTTTATGTTAGAAAAGCTGCCGAAAACTATCGCTGAGCGGAGCACGCTTAAACTATTTGTCGAAAATTTCACTTTCTTGAAGAAATTTGATTTGAATCTGTCTTCCACAATTTAAAAGGAAGAAAACTAACTGAGGCTACAGATTAATGGATGGTGCTGTTTACTTTTGAAGCTTTTTTTTACCATTTCTGTTCAACTTTAATTCAGTCTAAATTGTTTTTTGTAACATTCTTTCCAAAACTCTTTCAGTGATTTTCAGTAGCCTTGAAATCGTTGCCCAAAAGATAAAGTTATGACTCTTGGTAACAGATAGCGCCACAAATATTTTCTTTATTCAAAATTGAAGACCATAACTTCAAAAGGGTCTAAGTGCCAGAAACAAGTTTAGAAGTTATTAAGAAAAACTGATTCACTAAATCTTAAACGAACCTACAGATATCGCTATATGTGATTCATTTATTACACTTTTTATTTAGCCATAGGTACACAGACTCTTTTGCATGATATTGGGCTTTGCCCACAGACCCATTTGCTGTCGAAATATCAATTTTTATTTTTTTGCTCTTAGACTCTTTTGAAGTCTATGGTTTTCAATTGTTTTAAGAACATTGTTCACGAACGTTCTGAAATTTGTTTTCGGCTCTTTTAAAACTGTTGGAATTAGAGGAAGTAAAATTAAGTGCGACTACAGATTAGCAGATGGCGGTACTTATGATTGAGATTTCTTTGAAACCTCTTTTAACCATTCCTGTTCGATTTCATTTATTCCAAATTATTTCTTGTTTGTTACAAGAAATAATTTCGAATTTTTTTAATTTTTACAAATTGGTTACAAACAACGTTACGAGTCAACGAGTCACGGTAACAAATAGCGCCACATATGTTATTTTCTTTTTAATTCAAAGTCGTTTTAAGAACAACAATGTTCTTAAATTTTTCAGTTGCTTTCGTAAATAAAGAGTGCAATGTTTCAGGCTAACAGATGGCGCCACATGTGCATGTAAATCACAATGTATGTAAATTCTTTGGTTTTAACTATTTAAGTATAAAAGTTGTTTTCAGGGCATTTTCTTGGGCGTTCCTGACGTTTTTCATTTGTTTTGGAATCTCTTTCCCGCAAATTACGAATTTACGGCGCTAGAGGACGCTACATACGTCGTTCATTCGAAATTGGTGCTTGAAACATAGTTTTTTTTTGTGCTTTCCAGATGTTTTGAAATTGTTTCCGCCCAAAAATTGGACTCGACAAAAATTGGAATCGAAGTAAGCCATAATATACAGTATGTTCCATTAAAAAAAACATAACTTTGTTCTGGCACAGCCACACGGAACACTGTGTATAATTGTAACTAATGTTAGATCATGCAACTATACCATAGGTAAGTAATAGCGAAAACAGATTTTAAAAATCTGCATTAATATAGGCGCTATCAACCGAATACGCACTATTGGACCACCCTTTATATTTTCATTGTATTTGAATGTATGTTGTACAGTTTGTTTGAAATTCGTTGGACTTGTGTATCCTGTATATAATGTATATATATATATACATATATGTACCTGTATATTTTAACTGTAATTGAATGTATCAGTTTGTTTGAAATTCGTTGAAAATAAAAGGCCGAGCATTTAACCACTGAATCGTTTAGGCTTCTTAATAATGCTTTTTCTTTTTAATATATTGTGCAAGTCACATTTGTTACTCTTTATGAAGCCACTAAGGGATCATCAACCTGTATATTTTTACTGTATTTGAATGTATGTATCTAGTAGAGTTTGTTTGAAATTCGTTGGAAATAAAAGGCGGAGCATTTAACCACTGAATCGTTTAGGCTTCTTAATAATGCCTTTTCTTTTTAATATATTGTGCAAGTCACATTTGTTACTCTTTATAAAACCACTAAGGGATCATCAACCTGTATATTTTTACTGTATTTGAATGTATGTATCTAGTAGAGTTTGTTTGAAATTCGTTGGAAATAAAAGGCGGAGCATTTAACCACTGAATCGTTTAGGCTTTTTAATAATGCTTTTTCTTTTTAATATTTACTTTAATAGTTTGTGCAAGTCACATGCTCTTTGTTACTCTTTATGAAACCACTAAGGGATCATCAACCTGTATATTTTCACTGTATTTGAATGTATGTGTCTAGTGCAGTTTGTTTGAAATTCGTTGGAAATAAAAGGCCGACCATTTAACCACTGAATCGTTTAGGCTTTTTAATAATGCCTTTTTCTCTTTAATATATTGTACAAGTCGCATGCTCTTTGTTACACTTTATGAAACCACTAAGGGATCATCAACCCGTATATTTTAACTGTATTTGAATGTATCTAGTACAGTTTGTTTGAAATTCGTTGGGAATAAAAAAAGTATACCTTACGTTATCATGTGAGTCGTGAAAAAGGAAGCTATCTCCGAAATCTATAAACAATTTTATTCGTCGGTTGTAAAAAAAAGAATACGATAACCTCCGCTTATGACCCAAGCGTCAATAAAATATGATTCTAGATTATATTTTGCCTATTGATTCCGTGCGAGCGGTAAATACATCATCCATTGTTTGGCACATGGTGTAAGAGGAGGAGGACGCGGACGCGGACGCGGAGGTGACGCTTACGGCGCCGCAACCCCCGATTGTCTGTCACTCAACCGTATGAGAATTTGCCTAATGCATTCCATACTCCGCCGGTTCCGCTGCATATTCTTTTATATTTATGTTTGCGTGCGCGTGTCGTTAATTTCCTTTTGTTATTTGCTCTTGAGGCAACGATTATTGCCGTAGTTAAACTACCCCGCATCTTAAAAACTGAAATACTAGCCGAGCAGGTCGGCTGACGCAGCATTAAAAGGAGCCTAAGTGTTATTATGGCAGATATTCATTTTAATGTTCCGCAAACAATAAAAAAACATCAAACGCCAAAGGAAAAAACGCATCTCAGCATAAAAGATGAACATCCGAAATGAAATTCTGAAATTTTCGTTAAATAATTTAAACTGAAAGGAAGGAGGAGCTTTGTGCTGAAAATTTATGTAAATTTTATTGTCTCAGTAATTGATTTGTCGGTACAACGCGGCAATAACTTACAGAGTTAACCCTTCTAAATATAAAAACTGATGATGTGGGGGGTAGTCGAAATTATGAGCGAGTTTCGGTTAGGGGGGTGTTAAAGGGATGGGGGCGGATGAAATTTTTAATCTAAATTATTTCAATCATCGCAAATATTAATTCTGTATACATACATATAAAATGTAGAGCGGTTGCAATTTGCATGTAAACTCTGTGTTCACGATCTAAATTTACATGTTAATCAATTTTCGGCGCAATTATTTATTAATTCCGTTTTCGTTCGTTTCGTGCATTGATTTTTGAATCGTCGCGTTATTACTAGTTTTAACATAAAATTGAAACTTGGCGGATGGAACACGAGCGGCGGCGGCGGCGGCGGCGGCAGCGATCGTACATTTACAGCAGCAGGAAATTATAAATTTATAGATTTACGAGTTAGGGCCAATTAATTTTATGGGTGGCGATTCGGAGTCACAACTACATCGGTCACTGCAATAACTGTTTTAAACGCTTCATAAAAAAGTCAGCTCTCTCTCTCTCTCTCTTTCTGTAAAGTAAATAAAATTAAAAATGCCGTTTATAACTGTGCCCAACAAGGGTGTGTAACTGGGTGAATAACTGCATATGAATTTGCATATCGAAGGTTATTTTTACTTCCGCCCCTATGCTGTTTATCATGTAACCCTTTAGCAGCGGTCATTATGAGCGCATTACAATAGTGCGGTCGCGACGCGGACGCCGAGACGCCACCGCCGCCGCGCTGATTCATGCGGCCGCGTTCATGCGAGAGTTAACACTTCACGTAATAAAGCACCATTGTTGATGCTGATCTATGTACATTTCCTTCAGCTTCTAACTCTCTCACACCGTTCTCCCAAACTTTTTCTCCTTTCTCGCCACTTACAACATGCCTTTCCACTTTATACCAACTCAAAAAAGACCACTTACAACTTCTAAATCAAATTTCTGACATCGAGAGTCACTATATTCATTCACACAATCAAAGAAAATACAAAGACAAAACAATATGAGGAGATAGGTATATTCCTTCATCTCTGCCTACAATTCCTTATTAATCTTTAAACAAAACGAAAATTAATTGAAAAACTGATTTACATAACATATACATAAAACGATCCAATTGTATAATGTCTAGAAACGGTCTAATGCGTTGCCTGATTTTAAACATAAGAATACACTCTCATTACCAAAGTATGAGTAAGTTTGTAAATGGAGCAAGCAGAAATCTTAAAAAAAAAAATCATGGAAGATGTGAATCTAGTAATCAAAATCAGTATGCCTATCACTACTAATAAATAAAGACCTTTACACTGGGTGTCCCATAACCTACGAAGGAGATTAAAAGGGTAGCTAGGGGAGATCAAATTAAAGATTTTTTCTTAATAAATTTTTGGGAAAAAGCAATAACTAAGAAATTACAAGAGTTTAAAGTAAAATTAATTAACGAGCAAAAGTTACTCCCTGCAGTAATATTGGTAACAATTATAGTTAAACCAGAAGAGTAGTCTCGGGTTTAAAATTATAAAGATTCAAATAGGTACCTAATACACATAAATAATTCAAAAAGTAAGCTTGTGTGTGGATAAAAAGGGAGGAGCGTAATAATAACAACCAGTAAATGATATCACAGCAAAGTGCCACACAGTTGATACATATGATTATTTTTGATCTGCAAGAAGTAAGGTTTCAGATTAATGTCCTCACGAAATAAGAAGTTTACAAGTAAATTTTCGTCTATGTAAGAAATAAATAATTTTCCAGAACGGAGGCGCAATGTTCAACTTTAAATCTTTACCTGTGCGGTTATTGAGTTATTGAGCACCTTTCCTTAGAAGGGCGCAAATGTATCGGTGGCGCAAATGTGCGCGGCGCAAGTGTCCCGGATTCATTTTAACGTATATGCAACACTCTGTAACAGTTTTCAATAAATACGTAAGTAAGTTCCACAGATGGTGTTTTGGGCATCTTATAAATATAATTGTAAGAGAGAAAACACCGACAAAAGTATAATAACAATTGTAGAATTCTTTTATGATTCTGCAACTGTCTACCTGGCAAAAGAAAAACTGGTATTATTGAATTATTATCTAAAATCAGTTGTAATGTATCGTTTCTCTTCATTGACCAGTGGGTTAAAGTCTACTGACGTACTAGCCTGCCTAATGATTAGCTATCGCTTATTGTGTTATCCGAAATAAATATACGATATGGATATCCGTACTGAAATATAATTACGGTAACAGGCGTTTATTGTTCATAACTTCGCACTTGCATGACTTCAGCGAATACGCTCCTAACGGGTCGGGCACTTATTCTGAATCAGCCTGTATACAGCGTCAGCAAAAAAATCTTTTTTAAATGAAACACCCTACATATTTTGACGTATTTCGATTCTGAGTTATTCTGAATAAATATACATATTATTTAATTAGTTAATTGGTAAGCTTAGGATAATTATGCATTAAAAAAACTTCAAAATATGCTTTGCAAATATGTACCAAAATTATAAAAAAATATGCATTGCAAATATGTACCAAAATCATCAAAAATATGCACTAAAAAATAACTTTTATAAAATAAATAGTATTTTTATGTTAACGCATATTTACTTTTTTGTTAAAAAACACAAAAACGCACGCTTTTCGACCTTTAAAAAATTACAGGGGCCTTATTTGTGGGTCGATCTGGACGAAATTCGGAGCGTAGGCGTAAGGCGTGGGTATATTTATGATAAATTATATCGTGTTCTTCTGATATTTCTCGTAGCGAAGATAAGTTACGTACTGCAAACATTTAAGTTTATATTATTCGCGCAATTTAGGAATCGACTCGTGGAAGAATGCGCAGTGGTTAGATTGAAAACACAAATAGCAAAGGTGCGGAAACCCAGTGAAAGGAGTGTAGACTGTGCCCAACCCCTGCTAATCCTCTTATTATTTTCAAGTATTCTGATTTTAGAACACTGATTATCTGCTATAAGGTGTCAGTTTGTATTTAGCAACAGGAAATAATGGCAAATTTGCAATTAAAACAAAAAATGCTTTCGTAGAAGGGCGCAAATGTGACGGTGGCGCAAATGTGCGCGGCGCAAGTGTTCCGGATTCGTTTTTACGTATATGCAATACTCTGTAACAGTTTTCAATAAATACGTAAGTAAGTTCCACAGATAGTGGTTTGGGCATCTTATAAATATAACTGTAAGAGAGAAAACACCGACAAAAGTTTAATAACGATTGTAGAATTCTTTTATGATTCTGCAACTGTCTACCTGGCAAAAGAAAAACTGGTATTATTGAATTATTATCTAAAATCAGTTGTAATGTATCGTTTCTCTTCATTGAGCAGTAGGGTAAAATCTATTGGCGATATTAGCCTGCCTAATGATTAGCTATCGCTTATTGTGTTACCCGAAGTAAATATACGATATGGATATCCGTACTGAAATATAATTACGGTAACAGGCGTTTATTGTTTATAACTCTTGAGAAAGCATTACTTAAAAACGTCACGAGACTCGTTCGGAAGCCGATGATAAGTCACGTAGTTAATATGTTTCGAGACGGTTTAAAGAGTTTCCTTCAGTGAAATACTGCACATCGTCCTGAGATTATGCTTCACTCATCAACAGTTGCGATCGCATAAATTTTCTGTTTTATAACTAACTGACAACTGAAATGTAATTTATTTTGCGAAACGGAACTGCAGAAAATCGAACTGCATTCTTAAAGCAACAGTGTAACACTATTTTTGTTTTTGTTTTGTTTTTTTTTTTTTAAATATGATTTTGTTACTGTAGGAAATATAGAAACCATTAATAATCCGTAACACGTCCCGTCCAGAGTGAATTAAATTTCTTGATTTATGTATGATCACGCATTGTCCTTCCCCGATAAACACTGTTGTTTTTGTTCCGTTCTGTTGTTCACGGCTGTTCTTACACGTTGGTAGTTTTTCATGTAAAGCTTCCATCTATGGCTCACTCATCAATCTCTGCCGTGCTTGTAACTGACAGATAGGAAACTGTTATTTTAATCCTCTCTTCGGTTCATCATTTCGGCTGCGACATCGTACAGTTGTGTCGTTGAATACCGACGTCGAAAGTGACACGCACAAAGGAACGAGAATCACTTAGCCGTTACAATAACAATAATGATGATAAAAAAAAAGTAAAGCTACGCGTATACGAGAGGGAGAACTAAAGCATTCCTCTCCAACATAACTGTCAGATTATTTTAATAAAAAAAGCGAAAGTAAATTGGCCCTGTTGTAGTATCATTACCGTATTTCTTTTCCTTTTTTTTAATTTCGAGCCTGTGTATGTTTGTATCATAATTAATAAGACACGTTAACATTTAAGAGGCAAATGCTTCTTTGGAAAGAAGGTATTTGACTATGAGGGTGTATTGTATTGTATAATCGGGATGCGTGTGTGTAAAATGAATGTCACCAATAAAGGTTAATCCGCGTCATAGGTGAAGCATACCCATGATTGGACATGATAAAGGTTATAAATAGCGACATTTCGAAAGGTCAGCGGGCGAGACTCAAGGGAAAAGAGGCTCACCGCGACGCGCCACTCATTATCGCCTTAAAACCAATTAGCATTACCCTTACCCCCAATCCCAGTTGAAAACCTAATTCTAGCCCTGATCTAATTTTTGCTCCTAATGCCGACTCAGAAGAGGGCCTGTAATTACAACTTAATACTTGTTAATTACTCTCAGTCTCTCGACAGCAATAAACACATACCGTTGTAAATCATGATAAGTAAGGCCTGGAATTCATTACCACCAGTGTAGGTGGAGGTGCGTGCGGTGCATCCCTCGTGCGGATAATAATAACACTCCATTAAAACATAAGCACGCGGCAGATTAGTAATTAATAGCAGCATGCACCCTCGCGACTCCATGTGTGCTTGTACCTAAACGCATGTCATTCAACGGTTTACCATCACGAAAAAAAAACCGCGTCGATTTTTTTAAAAATAAACCAAATTTCATACAAACAAGGGCGAGAGGAAGAAATTGTGATAACTTATCCAAAAGCACTAGGTATATTGGAGGGGTTGTAATCATAAATTAACATTTGGACCAATAAAGAATTGGCATTGACGAAATTCCCTTCCCTATATTAATAAATTGTGCGGGTATTATGAATTCTTAGTTGCACTGATTTGTATAAAGTTCACGTTAGCGGGTGGAAATGGGTAATCTGCTCGGAGTAATTGCAAAGAGGGCAAGTCTAGTTCGTGAGGTAGCTTCGGCAATATCGTAACTTACGGCTTAATTTCTATTAATCCTCTACAGCCATGAAACCTAAGTGTACCATTATACCCTTTGAACACAAAAATTAAAAAATGTCGCCCTGCAAAGTGAACAAAAGACGAACATAACCATTTAGGTGGCAGTTTAAACTCGTAGGGGAGCTCCCTGGGGCGACACGCAACTAGCAGTGTCGCCAACTTTACTTCGGGGTTTCACAACGAACCTCAGGTGGCTGTCAACCAGTTTACGTTTCACAATAACACACAATATATTTTTGTTAAGTAAACAGATAAAATCGTTCAATATTTTTACAGGACACGTTTTCTTTTTCTACAAAAGAAACGACCAACTTGTTTCTTACCGATACGATGCGATCCGACGCGACGTCGAGTCTTCAAAAACACGTTTCCTTTGCCCACAGGAAATTACACTTACTCTTTTAATTTTTCTTAATCATCAGCAATTATGTATTTAAACCAAAATCAAGAATTTTTAATCATTTATTTCATAATGATAAATTTGAAAATGAAATTTCTGATATCTGTAACCTTTAATTAATAATAATGAACCAAAATCAAGAATTTTTAATCATTTATTTCATAATGATAAATTTGAAAATGAAATTTCTGATCTCTGTAACCTTTAATTAATAATAATGAACCAAAATCAAGAATTTTTAATCATTTATTTCATAATGATAAATTTGAAAATGAAATTTCTGATCTCTGTAACCTTTAATTAATAATAATGAACCAAAATCAAGAATTTTTAATCATTTATTTCATAATGATAAATTTGAAAATGAAATTTCTGCTCTTTGTAACCTTTAATTAATAATAATGAACCAAAATCAACAATTTTTAATCATTTCATAATGATATCACAATTTGAAAATGAAATTTCTGATCTTTGTAGCCTCTGACTAATAACAACACAAAGCAACAAAAAAAATATTTTTGTTTGTTTATCGTGATTTTTATATTTGACCATGTTGAGCAACATTGAAAAATAGATAAACCCTGACTTTTATAAACATACCTATTCGTTTTTTTTTTTTTTTAATTTCAGAGACTATTCTATGAAAGGAAGATTAAATACATTCGGAAATTTTCATTGGACATTTTAATGATAATAAACAAACATTTATGGTATTATTTCATCAAGAACCAAAAGAAAACATAACTTTCTTAAGGGGATGTAAGTAAAAGTGCATATGAGATCTATTTCTGCGTTTGTGAATAGTATTTGTTTCTCTTAATAACCCGTACAAATAGTCGCCCCTCATTAGCTGCATCACAAATCCTTGGTAACGTTTTTCCATTGTTTTAATGTCTCAGTGGAAACGTTGACGATGTTTTTCAATTGAATTCCCAAGATTCTCCTTTAAAAAGTCTGAATTTGAATGTAAAAAATGCACTTTTAATGACATGCGTCATCCCACATCTTTATGGTTTTGTAGAAAATTTTCTACATTTTATTCATGCTAAGATTTCAGCAATAGCGTTTTCTATACTGGGTGTTTCAAAATAAGTGTCCGACCCATCAACTGCAGCCAGTACACATAAAAAGAAAACAAAAAGTATATATGCATAGGAGGTCTGACACCCATAGTTCTTGAGATAATAAGCATTGACGATTAACATATAAATTTGCCGATGGGCACTAGTACAGCTGTATTGCGTCACAAGAGCAATGAACTCGCGTGGAATAGAACAAAACGCTAGTATTTACCTTGAAATGAAACTGTAAAACGTTTTTATTTATGCCTTTCTGCGGAAAAAATGTATAACACGCAATTCATTCATTCAAATTTCGGACTTGTGTATGTATAAGTAAGACATGAATCATGAATTCCATTTTGGATTCAAAGGAGGTTGATTTCTGAAATGCCCCTGATAGATTAATTTCTTGCAATTTCGTACTTGCATGACTTCAGCGAATACGCTCCTAACGGGTCGGGCACTTATTCTGAAGCAGCCTGTATACAGCGTCAGCAAAAAAATCTTTTTTAAATGAAACACCCTACATATTTTGACGTATTTCGATTCTGAGTTATTCTGAATAAATATACATATTATTTAATTAGTTAATTGGTAAGCTTAGGATAATTATGCATTAAAAAAACTTCAAAATATGCTTTGCAAATATGTACCAAAATTATAAAAAAATATGCATTGCAAATATGTACCAAAATCATCAAAAATATGCACTAAAAAATAACTTTTATAAAATAAATAGTATTTTTATGTTAACGCATATTTACTTTTCTGTTAAAAAACACAAAAACGCACGCTTTTCGACCTTTAAAAAATTACAGGGGCCTTATTTGTGGGTCGATCTGGACGAAATTCGGAGCGTAGGCGTAAGGCGTGGGTATATTTATGATAAATTATATCGTGTTCTTCTGATATTTCTCGTAGCGAAGATAAGTTACGTACTGCAAACATTTAAGTTTATATTATTCGCGCTATTTAAGAATCGACTCGTGGATGAATGCGCAGTGGTTAGATTGAAAACACAAATAGCAAAGGTGCGGAAACCCAGTGAAAAGAGTGTAGACTGTGCCCAACCCCTGCTAATCCTCTTATTATTTTCAAGTATTCTGATTTTAGAACACTGATTGTCCGCTATAAGGTGTCAATTTGTATTTAGCAACAGGAAATAATGGCAAATTTGCAATTAAAACAAAAAAATGAAGCAAATTATGCATTACTGCCCTAAAGAATTAAAATATGCATTTATTTATAAAAATTTTCAAAATATGCATTTGCATAACATGCAAATATGCAAACGCATAATTATTCCTAAGCCTATTCGTTTTTGTGATAAATTATAGTTATTTTAAGGTAATGCGAAACAAAAACAAATCAAAATTCTATTAAATATCCTTAAATGTCGTCTCTGTTTGATGTTTAATAGATTTTTTTAATAAACATCAAGCAGATCGGGTTTTTAAAAATATTTTAAATGTGGTTTTGTTTGTTCCGCTTTATCATAAAATTCATCACAAAAAGTAATTAACTAATTACACATAATAATATATCGGGTGTCCCACGCCGGATGAAGAACCCTTGAAGACTTCAAAAACTGTTCTTTGAGTAACTTACAAACACGTTTTCGCTTATTTTAAGCAATAAACTGAAGACATTCAAAAAACGAAGTCACGGATGAACTTTTGACAACAGAGGTAAACAAAAGAGTTGTTTTTTTAATTTTAGCAACCACCTGCTATGTCTTCTAAAAAAATAATTCCATAAAAAAAGCCTTGTTGCGTTGTGTGTAATGAATGATTAATTGTGATCTACTAGTGTATAAGATTAGTAACGTCATACAAAGTAATTTCGAAAGGGGAAGTTTTTTTTTGGTGAATTATACATACCCGCATGTCCTTGGTGTGAATTTATACGTTTTGGAAGATGGTTGGGGACGCAAATGCGTTTATTATTTAAAACTCATGATTGTTTGATATTAATCTAAATGTAACTGAAATAAAATAGCTAGTTTCCGAAACGATGAGGTAATTTTGGTGGAACACGCACACTTAAAAGGCGTGACGATTATATTCGGTAATTTACAGGGCCGGGTCACGAACGCCGGCCGATTATCGTTCATTAGGCGGTTTTAAAAATGTTGACGCGCAGAAAAAATTGCGCGTTGTTTGATGCGTGCAGATGTGTAAGGTGTATTACATCCCGGGCGTTTAATATCTGACAAGGAATTGATGTGAGGATGATAACCCTCTACCCTCCTACAATATAACTGAAATATGCGGGTCAAAGAGAGAGGATTGCATACCGCAGTCCGTGTCAAGCTAATTTACCAAAACTACCGTGACAATGTTTGACATAACGCATGACAAGTGTTTGCGACGCCGCGCGAAAATTAATTAATATCAACCGAATGCAAGCTCGCATTGTTGCGCGCGTTAATTTTAATATTAACGGGCCACAAATTTTTAATCAAGCCGGCGCAATTAGAATTTCTGCGCAGAATTACGCATCAAATTGTTTAAATGTCGCCGAAATTAAATCGCTTTTGATATTGACATGCATTGAATGCGAATAATAGCGGAGCTTCAGTTTTTAAAGGCGGAATTTCATTATTATTTAATTACAAAACTGGGCGAGACCGACTTTCCAGAATGTACAGTCCGCTGCGTGCACTTCATAATCCCGAATAAATCCGACGATATTTTATATATTTTTATGTAAACACTGCCACTGACAGTAATGTCAAAGAGAATCCCTGAAAGGGTAACCGCTGCGTTTGGGGGAATGCGAATTGTCGCTAACTATCCCATTCCAATCTCGTCCGCTGTACTTCCATAATCCCTCGCATTACTAACAGCAGCAGCGTCACAGCTTCATATCATACAGCTGCACTATGAAATGATATTACTAGTACACTCCACCCGATTTAAAATCATTATACCTCGAAATTACACAACCCACTGACGGATCAAGTTCCTACTGCTTATAATCTCTTGCAATAGCCCGTGTCCATCTAAACGATTCGCATTAAATGCACCTCTATTAACGCTCCTTCCGTAATAAACAGACCTTGTTTCAACAAAGAAACCTCACTGCTCGATTTAATAACCAAACTCCATCATGTTATTGCAAAACTTCCAACAATAACTCATTAGATTATGGGATATACAGAGCAATTTCTATTAATACATCTTAACTTGATTCTACTTTCAATCTCATCAAGGTAAAATTACATGCAAAACATTTACACGCCCAAAATGCTTTTCCAAAGACCTATTGCAATTTGTGCAATTATGATCTAGTACAGGAACCCCCAATCTTTTTTAAGCATCGACGCCTTAAAGAAGATTTTCATCAAACCCCTTTTCCCATTTGAAACTAACTTAATTGTTATACTATGACTCGAAAACGATGCAGGAATAATGTTAAAGGTAGATTTTTCAAACGTAAGTACAACCATACATGATACACAGAATCACCCTGTATGCGAGTTAAACCGGGTTCTCACTAGCGAGTTTCATTACCGATCAGAAAGACTGAATCTATATCATTGAAAATAGAATTGAATTCGAAATGCGTTCACACCATTCCAGGGCATTGAAAATCCTGTCAAGCAAATGTGACTTTTATTCAGAATTCGTCAAGCTGAATAATTTTTATGAAACCCCCACGCTTAAAAGTCCCAACTGAATTTTTGATGCCACAACTAATTGTTTAGTGAAAATAATCCCAGCTGATGGTGTGTTAGTTGTGGAAACTGCGCATATATTCGCAATGATTTTTGTCTTCAACAAGAAAATAAAAGTTGCAAAAACTAATTTTGACATTTCTTAACTATGAAAAACGTAATGACAGCTCATAAAAAGGCAGAAACTACTAAATAACTAAACTACCTACAACTAATTTGTCTTATTTGTCCCGAGCATAATGGAATTTCTAAAACACTATTTATAACTATAGGCGTCATTTTTTCTGACTAAAAAGTAAGTTACGATAGCATACACAATCCAGTAAAACAAATTATAGTTGAAATTACCCAAAGTTAATGTATGAGAAGTTATCTCATAAGCTTGTATTTACAAGCATAAAGCCGAATTCCGGGTCGCGCTGGTGGGGGTGTCCGTGCGGTCTCTCGTGACGTCAGACTAGACTATTTCGATTTCGATTGGTCGCGATCCACGGCGCATGCACAGTCCGTTTCCATAACAACACATATTCTGATGATTTTAAATGGAGCTTGAGCTCGGACGAGTAACATAGTCCTGAGACCCATACGAAAATGTCGAATCCGTCCGATATTTCATGAGGCAACTTCCTATATACTAACTTTGGAAATTACCATGCAATTTTTCAACGTGCGTTTTAAATTACTACGCAATTGTTTGGTTAGGTATACGGAGAACGCCATGCCGTATAACGTGTATTACCAATGATCATATCACTGAAAACCGGTCCGGCCATGGGCCTTTAGTATGGCAAAACGAACGGAACGCACTTTGTTACGCACATGTTGTGTTCTCTGGTGCTGTTCTTCATCTTTGCCATACAAGAAAGGGGAACGCGCATCCGAAAATTGACTCGTTTTCTGCTCGCTTGTTACTCCTCCAGTTACTTAACCTCGATGTGCATATTCAACAGTTTTTATCAACTATTGCGACGTAGATGATGCAAGATGCACGGTCGTTATTATTGGTCGAAGGTGTACTTATTCGTTTCTATATAATTTTCTTGAAGTCTTATTCTGCCTCTTTAATCATTGTTTTACTTTTTTTATTCTATTTCCAATTTTTACAACCTTTAATTCATCTTTCATTTTATTTTTTTAAGTTCTTTCCTTAGGACGGCTCCGCTTAAATTCTCCTTAGGAGTGTTGGGTTGGGTTCATTTTTTCTATTTCTTTACAATTCCTTCTTCGGGTTGGGTTTATTTAGGCTAGCCTTACTTGAGTTGGGTTTACTTAGACTAGCTTGAATTGGATTGACCTTGAAACTATTTTTAACACCCTGTTTTATTTATTTATTTTTTTAATTTCTATTAATTTCTATTTCCAATTGATCATTGAATCAATACCGTTGATCAATCGAAGTAGACCTGCTTTTCACTTTTATCGAAACAAAAAATTGTGGATCAATTTCGTTGAAATGACGTTCACTTTAAAGCATAGTTCTCACTAGTCAATTTCACTGATCAATAAGACTGATTCCATACAAAGGAAAGGAAACTGATTAATGAGAACATCATTTCAGCAAAATTGATCAATAATTTTTTCATTTCAATTTCGTTGAAATAATGTTCTTATTAATCGATTCTCTTTCCTTGGTACAGAATCAATCTTATTGATCAATGAAAGTGGCTAGTGTGAACTAGGCTTAAGCTTAGAGGACTAGGCAAAATTGATCCATAATTTTACGTTTCAATTTCGTTGAAATGATATTTTTATTAATCAATTTCCTCTCCATGGTACGAATAAGTCTCATTGATCAATGAAATTGACTAGTGAGAACCCAGTTTTATAAACAAAATAATTTTTCAATTAAAAACAAAACAGACTATCATGGTTATTTTGGCATGGCTTCAGAAGCTAGAATGGATGTTCAATTCAACTGTCTTTTTAATTCTGTACTGAATGAAGAAAGATTCTTTCGTTTACCAGCTTGGTAAATATTACTAGAGTAGTTTGATCGTTACTCATTAATTTTATCGTTACTATTCTCAGTTCAGTTTGGTACAAAAAAGTATCTGCTTTCTGTAAATAAGTGCATCACATTGAACTCTTTGAAGCGCCATCTATTATTTATTTATTGAAAAACAAAACGGCATTGATAATGCCTAATTACAATATTTTATCTACCCAAACGTAGATTACAATGTCTACTTTGATTACTTAATTACATTTACAAGATATTTTTTAAACTTTGTGATAATATTATTATATAATACCTTGCTTATAATATTATTATATAATATCGCATATTATCCCAAAATGAAAATTAATTTAGTAGAAAATAAAAATAAATAATAAAATAAACTGAACATCTAAAACGAATATGTGATGGGATTATTTAGAGCGCCATCACTTACCCAAAAAAGAAAGCTATTTAATTCTAATTTGAAACAGCAGGATATTGTTTATATTTTCGTACCATATTATCAATTTTTTTAACAAAATAGAATTGCAAATAAAAATTAAGACGAGACAGGAATTATTCAAAGCGCCGCCGTCTCTTGACCAATCAAGAAAACAAATTTCCTCTGACCGCATTTTATCTTTCTGCTGACTTTAATTTCCAAATTAAATTGAAAATCTAAAATCAAGACACGATGGAATTATTCAGAGCGCCACCTTTTGACTAAACATGAAAGCTGTTTAATTCCAATTTGAAATGGCGGAACATCATTTATACTTTATAACCATATTTTGAAAGTATTTTTATAAAAATTGGAAACGAGAAGAAAATTGGAACTAAAAAACAAGGCGTGATAGAAATTATTCAAAGCGCCATCTCTTGACCAAATAGGAAAATAATTTCAATCATCTGTCGTCGTTCTCACCTTATAGCTCCGCAATGACTTTAATTTCAAAATTAAATTGAAAATCTAAAATCAAAATGTGACGGGATTATTCAGATCGCCATTTCTTATTATTCATTTCAAGAGACCAAATAGGAAAACAATTTTAATCGAAGTTCCTCCTATAACAGCATTACATCTTCTTGTTGGCGTTCTTACTTTCTAACCCCCCAATGACTTTAATTTTCAAATTCAAAATGAAATTATATTGTAAACGAGTCCAAATCAAGACGCCTTCTCTTCATCAAAAGAGGAAACTATTTTAGCGGAATTTTAAACAATGTTTCACGTTCTTGTCAACTTTGCCTTAAGAAAAATTTGAGTATTTTCAATTTTCAACGAAAATAAAGGGTCGCTCTCTCTCTCTGTAGTGTATAAAAAATTTAATAGATTAATAGAAGTTAGATTTTGTGTAATAGACTTACAGTCGACAGCCCCTACAAGTTTTTAACCCCTAACTGACTCCTATAGATTGATTCATCGACCGTTTTTAAGTTTTCATCGACACCTTGGGGGGGTTAACATCGACCCCGTTGGGGTTTGAAAAAATCTTGAAAAGAAAAGGTTTTTAAAAATCGAACGGGTAAAATAAAATATTTCTAAGGATTTGTCTACGATCGATGAACATCAAATATTCTCAATGCAAAAAGCACAAAAAAAATTCAAGTTTCAATTATAATTGTAATCAATAGCCCTTGGGAAATATTAGATGGCAGTTGCATTTTTTTTTCAAATATTCAGCAATTTATTGGAAGGCACATGAGAAATTATAAATGAATAATTCAATCGCAGATAAAATTGTATGTTGCACATAATTTCCGATTGTGCACACACAACAAAGCTATATAGGTACACATATAATCATCGTAAATTTAAGCTTAAGTGGTGTTTAAATGATAATAGCATTATGTCACGGATGTAGAGCCACTGTAATAACACATGTAAGTTTCATCAATAGTAAATATCGGGTGCGTCTTGACAATGACTGACAGCGCTGTCAGAGAGCATCGCACCTGTGGTAGTCACGCACTACCAGAGTGCAGCCTTTGATTAAATAAGTTAATCCAAAAAAGAAAAAAAATATTATGACTCTAATAATAATAATTTTTTGCCCTCCCCAATTTTTAACCCCACGTATAAATCTAACATAGAAAAGTTAATTGCTTGTAAAAGTGTCACTCAAGTGAGTCCGTGCCGAGTTAAGTCCCTAATTGCGAAATGCGACAATTGCAAATTTGAATTTGAGGCGCGCGTATCCACGACGGGAGTTTTCAAACACATGACAAAAGAGAAGACACGTGACTTCACGAGAGGAGCCAAGCGTCAGCTCGCTGTTTAGCCACTCACAGAAGAATAGATTCTATGAATTTTCCAAACAATTTATTATTGATACTTTCTACTTTATTGTGGTATGTTACGACTGAAAGATTAATAAAGTCAAAAGGAAATACATAACATGAACAATATTTTGCATTTAAAGCATTCGATTATTATTATTTTTTTCAGTCGTAAACCCTCTCATAACATCATTCAACAGCGATAATCGTTAAGTGACATATTTTGACCTATCACTACTGAGATAAGACGCATTCTATGTACTGATTAGTCAAAATATGTCGTTACATGATGATTGTCACAGATGAACGATGTTGTTATGAGTTATGGAATAAGGGGGTAAGTTTTGCTAGCAGTAAGTTAGTTACTTTTTGTAAATAATTCAAAATTAACACAACGATTATCAAGAGATAAGTATCTCTGATAAATGTATATGCTCACACGGAAGATGCAGAAGAAGATGAACAAGAAAAGCTATACAAATAGAGAAAACCCATGCATAATTAAATAAACACGATACGGTCCTAATACTAGGCCCAAATTGGAAAAGAAGAAAATCTGAGATCAATAGCAGGTAAATTTACAATGCATAATAAAACAAAAAACAACGGACAAAGATCACACAAACTATCAACTGAACAGGACTTCATGGTGGTTAGCAAAAAATTTGAATACAAGAAAGAACAAAAAAATACTTGGATCCCACCGGGCAGAAAAGAAGGAAATCAAATTGACCACATTTTAATAACGAAAAAGAGATAGTCATCAGTAAGAGAGGTGAAAACTCAGAAGGGTGCAAATGTAGATTCTGACCACTTTATGAGCACAGCAATAATAAAACAAAAAACAATGAAATTTCAAAAAAAAAACTCTAGCACAATAGAAGTGGGACATACAAAAGTTAATGACCGCAAATATAAGAGATAAATACGCGCTAAACAAATGAATACGAAAATTCAACAAAAGAAATTGAAAAGACCTATGAAAGTATCAAAAACTGCATAAGATGTCTAATAAACGAGCAAATAGAAACAATTCGAAAGAAATTTAATATTGCGTGGTGGATTGAAGAATGTGAAGCGATGGTAAAAACGAAGAATAAAGCTAGAGAAACACGGTTGAAGTCGCAGGAGCAAAGAGATAAGGAAACATTCGTAAAAAGTGGAAAAGAAAGCAAAAACAAAATTAAATCGATTAAGGAGAATGGATGCTACGCAAAATGAAAGAAACAGACACAGAAGGAAGGGGAAGAAACTTAAAGAAATTTTACCAAATAATAAACAATCACAGTTAAGATACGCAGTATTAAAAACAAGCAAGGAAAGGCAGAAAGGCAGAGAGTGAAGAAGAAATTAAAAAAATATTGGAAGAACACTTTAAAAAAGTAAAATAAAATAAAAAGAGTGGAGAAGAAATTAAAAAAAATATTGGAAGAACACTTTAAAGAAGTAAAATAAAATAAAAAGAGTGAAGAAGAAATTAAAAAAATATGGGAAGAACACTTCAAAGAAATTTTAATAGAAGAACAATATGAACAAGGAATCGACATTGACTGACATTGACGAATATGATGAAGTACTGAAACCAACGAAAGATGACATAACATAATTAAGAACAGTAAAAATGGAAAAACGCCAGGTCAGGATGATATAAATATTGAGCTTCTCAAATACGGGGGAAAATTTACAGTAGATAATATATAAATTAATCAGGAAAACATGGGAAACAAAAAAAAATGCTAGAAGACTGGGAAAAAGGTGAAATAATAACAATACACAAGAAAAGTGACGGAACTCTTCGTAAGAACTATCGTGGCATCACCCTCTTAAACGCCATCTATAAAATACTGTCATCGATAGTACAAAGAATAATAGCAGGACTAAATATATTGAAAGAATATCAATATGGGTTCACTAAAAGTAAATCAACGGCAGATGCAGTACACATGATCAAACAGATAATAGAAAAAGGAAGAGAATATAAAATAAACTTAACTGACTTTCAACAGACTTTCCATTTGATGAAAAAAAGATAACTATTAGAATCACTTAAAGAAATATGAGTTCTAAGATTAAGAAAAATGACACAAATGAAAGACACAACAGTCAAAGTAATGACCACTGAAAGGAGAGACAAAAGAATTTGAAATCAACACAGGAGTAAGACAAAGTTGTCAGCTACATTATTTTACTTGGCTCTAGAGTATATCACGAGAAAAATAAATAAAACAAGAAGTATAAGAAATAGAGGTGGACAAATAATAGCTTATGTAGACGATATAGTAATTATAACCAAACAAAGCAGGATTTAAATGTGGAAATGATTAATATTGGCTAGGGAAGAATGGAAGAAAATAGTAGAAAAAGTCCGGGAAACCGTGCACACTCTCAACTAAATCCAGAATGGGACTAATCCAACCAAGAGGGATGGGAATAACGAAACAGCAATCACTTATTTTTTTTAATTACAATATTGACGTTATTGAACCTTTTCGACTGTAATTTGCTAATAAATTAACGAATATTAGTTAATTTAATTAATAAATTAGAAAATAATGTACAAATTAAGAATAATAAGTATTAAATTAGAAAATAATACAAAACAATAAACAAATTAAGAATGACAAGGAACCATTGGATCTAGAAAATTTATATTAAATATTCGAATTGTTTTTCAGCTTCTTGTAAACACTTCTTACCTCTTGTAATCTTGACGCCAAAAGACAGCCTTGCTGCCTTCTCCTATTAAGTGTGTCACTTTTTTTATTATTAAAATTAATTTTGTTATCACAAGAAGAAATACAAATTTGTAAAAGTACTGTCACTAGTGTGTAGTGTCACTAATCTAAACAACTGTTCTGTCAATTAAAAACTCATGACAACTGTTTTCCTCTTTTCTAGCAGCAGCAAAGATCATTAAAAGAATGTTTCACAAGAGTTTAGATGTAACAATATTTATTACTCCAGTTATTTTTTGTTATAAAAGTAACGTAAAATAAACAGTTAATCAGCTACTTTATTTATTTAGAAAATAAGACCAAATGCAGTGTGTTAACAATGACTAAAGGTTTGCATCTAGAATATTTAGATATAAAGTGATATAAGAAGTAATAAAACACATTAAATAACTCCTAAATAACTAATAAATTAATGCACCGCGCTGCAAGGCAGTTATTATTGATACTTTAGTAATAAATATTTGAAATACCTCAAATGCAAACGTACAATTATTGTTAATTACATTGTATGTAGTTTTTCCTCTTGCAGTGGAAGAACTTTTTTCTAAAATAAATGTGTATGTGTTGAATAAATAGTAAGGTTACAGTTTTTATAATTTTTGCAATAAAAGGCGCAATATCCCAACTTCTCAACTCTTGACGTTTGCCAAGTATTATTTTCATAGAAAAACAAACGTTCTTTTTGCAAAAAAAAGTATTAAACTGTAAAGACAATTTAAAAAAGAAAGAAACCCTCTGCGAAATTGACAGCACCACGATTGGTCGCGTGATGAAAGAAAGTCTCATATCGATCAACACAATGTAAATCAAAGGGATGTTTTAAGAAAAGTAGTTGACGAATTTGAATGGGACCTAGATTACAAAAGATAAGAAGGTTGTAAAAACGATTAGATGAAGTTTCAGACCTGAAATGTAACTGGAAAACCGAAATAATTAAAGAAAATAAACTTTGTGAAAGAAACTCTCATATAGCGACCAATGCCGGGTTTAAAAAAATTTGGTTGTCAGTTACTGAACAGCCTGTATAGCCAAAATTAATTTTATAAAATAGAGCTGACTGATATATACCTTAGCTCATTTGATTTTTTTTTTTCTATCTTGTATACTTTAGATGGTAGAGAAGACTGCAGCACTCGGTGGTCACCCTATATACTGGGTGTATCACAAATACGTGTGTTAATTTTAACACGGAGTGCAGTTAGCTAAATGAAATATTTTTTCTATTTGACTTTTTTTATTTAAAGCTTTTTAAACCGATTTAAAAATTGAACCGTTTTACATATTAACATCTATACCCGCCTCTGGTTAAGATCGGAAAATTTTGTTGTCATAGAAACGAAAAAAGTCACGTAAAGTCAATTGTTGTAATGTCAAGTTTACTAAATTTGAACAGAAATTGCGTTTATAACTTGTCGGAGACAAATAAATGTTCATTATTATAGGTTTCCATAATCCTTAAAGACAGCGAAAGAAAACTGTAATTACTCATAACTATTGCACTTTTAAGATTTGCCAAATGTGTCAAATGCGATACACCTTGCTGAAGTGCATGTCTTCGGGTAATTGTACCAGCAACAGTTACAGCATCCAAAATGTTTTCTTAAACATTAAGTACGAGATCGGCCACGGTCTTGGGCTAGAAGTTGAAATGAGCCATGATCCGGGAGAATTTGGACAGTTAATTGAAATGTATGCCTGCTGGATAAAATACGATTAGAAAACGAACCGCAGTCTTCGTGCTTCCATTCAGCATTTCCACAAGCTCTATGATACACCATGAGAGTATCTCTTAATTTTTGATTAGAAAAGTTATGTGCGTTTATAAAAATGACAACTGTTTTGACACATTATACATAATAATTGTATCCGCCACGGTTGCCATGGTTTTTCGAAAGATGGT
Organism: Prosopocoilus inquinatus; assembly: GCA_036172665.1. Lineage (NCBI taxonomy): Eukaryota > Metazoa > Arthropoda > Insecta > Coleoptera > Lucanidae > Prosopocoilus > Prosopocoilus inquinatus. The sequence continues at coordinate 12,032,718 of CM069880.1, read as the reverse complement.
TCAGTTCAAATGCCAAACGACTCGTTTGCTCACAAATAGGGGTAAAAAAATTACGAAAAAAATGATATTTCCAAAATGCCATAAGATAAAATTGTTCAGCTTGGCGAGTTCTGCTAAGGTTTAAAATTAACACACGTATTTCTGATACACCCAGTATACAGGGTGTTATCAAGTTGAGGGCAATAATTATACCATGTACAGACGGCGTCAAAATTTTAATCTAATTTATCTACAGATATAGATCAAAAACTATTTAATACGATTTCCAAGTATAAAGTATAAAGGAAAGGTGTGGGTGTGAAAGAAATAATGCAGTTGGTTGATCGGATGTGTGTATTGAATGTAGTGTGTGTCAGTAAATATGGATGAAAATGGAAATCAACGGGGCGGCATTAAAGTGTATTAGATATTCTGTGTGCGGTTAGTCACTACATCCCTATTAGAGGAAATCATATCGGGCGGAGTAAATTGGCATTTTAGCGGGATTCTGATTTTTGTGTCGCACAAAGCATGTAATGAAGGGATAAATGTGATCGGGAAGTGAGCAGACGAGTGCGCTTTAATATGGTACATCAATTAGTGTATCAGGTCGAGCGTGAGAAAACAAACAATTATATGCGAAGTAAAGAGGAAGAGCATCCCTCAAGAGTGCGCTTGTCACGGTCATCCGGAGTGGTCACCCCTTCCGCTATTGTGCCGAGCACTGACCACTGACCGCATCGCTGTCGGCCACGATTGCCGACCGCCACCACCGCCACACACGTATTTGTGTCAATTTGCTGGATATTAGCGACGCACAAAGCCCTACTGATTCAGGGGAACTTGTTTACTCCGATATCGGGAAATTCTTACAACGTATCATTATTTTTGATAGGTCCTATTGGTCTCTCTATCGGACCGCTGTGTCATATTTCTTTTTGATTGAGGAAACTAGATACGCGCAGGTATCGCAGGACGAGGTTTTTAACAAGGACATTCGATCTTGCTGCTACTCGGTCAGCTACTTGACGTCCTTTCGTTATCTGACATATACAGATGTTCGTAAATATCTGATTTCCCGAGCAGCTCGGCTTTTTGTGAAAGACTCGCCCCAATTGCCATGCATGCAACTTGCTTGCTGCTAACGCAACCCCACACGCGAAGAGTACAATGGACTTGCACATTAACACATGTATTTTAAACAGGCTACGATAATTTATCAGTTTTCCGATAGTAATCAATTCCTTTATTAAATTTTGTTTAACATGAGGGTCAGTGATGGTCACTACGAACTGTTTTTAACAAGAGGACGCTCGTAATTAATCAAACGTATTAATATCCATGAAGTGACCGCTTCAACCCTGATGTGCATGTACTTCATTTGCATGTCCATCAACAATACAGCAATACCCGCATCGGCGTATTTTAATATAATTGGCACTGACGATGACCAGCATAAGTCAACCCGGGCATCTTCCGCGGGCAGTTTCTCTAATGGACTCCACGTGCGCCGCCCTCCGCGATTAGCTTCTCCACGTCCATCACACAACAAAGAGATTAATTTTAAAATGTCATGTATCAACTTACACCATTATACTTCTTAATTGGTTTGTAATTAAATTACTTTTAAACGATGTTAAAACAAATAAATAATACGAGTACCATATTACAACGATTAACAAAAAAAAAAAACATCACAGCTTATTATTACTGTGATGTGATAGATACAAATTGTAATTTTAGATTTCTTATCTTTAAATATCTAGTTGTTATTTCTTCTTTTACTTTTGGAATTTCGCGTCTGGGGTATATAAATAAAATAAGCAAGCACACGGCTGCAAATTTCTGTAACTCCTGCAGTTACCACCTAACATGTAGTAAAAATTCTTTTAATAAAACTCTCTCCCGCGGTGCCGAATAAACAAAGGGAATTCCTCCGTTGCCGCGGAGGTGGCACAAAAAATAGAATTTCTTATTTGTGTTAACCTATCGAATCTTGAGGAGGAACTAAAAAGACGGAAAAAGTTACGTGCGTACGTAATAAAGCAGCGTTTGACGTGCTGCAATAACAAAGTTTTATTTATGTAACTTTAAAAGGCCTGAGTGCAATCTCTGTTACTTCACATTCGCATAAAAAAAAGCACTTCACACTCTGAAATATTCAGTAACTACTAAATACTGTGTGTTATCTCACATGTGCAGCTAGAGATAAAATAAAATAAGCATTAGAAAGCTATTAACACACTCGAACGTGGCTATGTACACACTCCAATAAAGGAATCTGTTTTTTTCATATTAATAAAACAATTTCGACACTTTTATAAATTGTACCACCCCACCCGTTTTCTTCCGGGTTCAAACATGATCAATATACTGGTGGTTAGGAAAATAAATGTTAAAAGAAAAAAAAACAAGAATCGCACCCTTAAATATTAGAGCACACCTGTCTGACGTTACGAGAAGAAAGTACATACATACGCAACAAACAAAATCGATTTATTGTCAACGGAAAATCAACGTGCGTAAGGTACACAATGTAAAGAGTAAAGGATATAATAGCGTACAATGTAAAAACACAAGTCATCGAGTTTTAAGGCATTGTCCCCTGTCCAAAGAACAGGTCCGTTAATTTCGGACGAGTATTTTCTGAACGTAATCTAGACATAATAAACTCTAAACGGAGACTCTACTCCCAAATAGACGTTCGTATACCTGGAGAGGACCTATGGCGTGTACTCTGCACGTGTGCAGGTTGTACTGTTGAACCCTCATTTACAATACAAGTAACCTTTTTATAAACGATTTTATAAGAGTCTACGTTAACTTGTATGCATGTGTATTTTACTTTACTTTTCCACAGTTTCAAATTGAATTATTACAGAACGCAAAAGTTTTGATTTTTTAATTTTGCTTTCCTTTGATGGTATGTTAAAATAATGCTATGGTAAATACAAAAATAGTGAAAGCAATAGGCATGACTAACCATAAAGTGGTTGAAGAAATATATAGTAGTCATTGAATGAGTCACCCTTCTAAAGCACACTCGTTTGAATCTATACAAATACATGACAAAGAATAACGATACAAATTTCAGTCGGCCCGAACATGGCAATTATATTAAATATACCTATATAACGGACATTCCGAAACATTAAACCTTTCATAATAAAAGAACGAACTTTGTAGCCAACACATCCCTACTTTTTCATTGTACGTCCAACATAATTTAATAATTATTTATTACTTATGACACTTTAATCCCTCAGGGACTTATTTATTTATCTATTAAATTATTGCTACTATTTGACTTTACAAAAAAAAAGGATCCACACTTTGTTTCGTATTTTCTATCCCTATTTAACTTCTTCTTTACTCTTTTAATACAGACAAAACATGAAAATCATATTTGAAAATATGTACTTATGTATATCCAAAATAATTTGAATAAAGAAAGAAGCGACTAACAATAAGGTATTTCATTAAGAGAACTTTATATTTTCTTGACACGCAAAAGTAAAATAAAAATCTAAAGCAGAAGTATAAGTCGAGCACAAAATTAAAGTATATTAGTCGTAATGGTTGACGTTTATGTGTTGGAAACCTAAAAACGAGAGTATCTTGCATGCAGAGTGGTATCTATGCAGCTGTGTTTTATCACCTATGCTACGAGCTGTGTAAATATTGGCTCCACTGCGACCAGATCGTCATGTCATATTACTCAGTGATTTGTGACTTTTTTCACGTGTACAGATCATTTGGTTTAATGCTTTTTTCAATCGAAATAATTCAACTCTGAAATGGCAAATTTAGAATGTGCTTCTTTTTTTTGTTTGATTAATTAAACGCCAGCAGTTTTATTTTCCACCTTTGGGTACTAATGTAGTAGGAACAGTGGCTATTACTCAAGCTTGCGCTGGTTGTAATCTACGTTTATACAATAAGCCATGCACATTAGTTGTTAGTAGGGTTGCCGACAGGGGGTGAGTGTTCGATAACTGTCGACCCTTGCGTAATTAAATCTTCTAATCAACACCTCCATTCATTACGATACCGCAACCTGCGAGTGACCATCGCTGACCTCACTATTCCCAGATGGGCCATTTATACGGATTTAAGATGAACGACGACTGCCCTACAAAGCTGAGCTTAATTGAGTAGGGGCTAACTTATTATGCATGCAAATGGAAACGACGCGGTCACAATGACGGACTTGTCTTGTCTCAAAAAACGTTTAAAGATGACTCACAATGTTTGAAGTGAAAGGACGCAGTTCATCCGCAATGTGCCGCAGGTCTTTGCCCAGTTCGTTCCAATCAGTTTCCGAATATCTGCGAGCTCTTGAGCTGATAACTTCAACATCTGAAACAAAAAATGATTGCCATAATCTGCAGAAGAAGTCGTTCAAGTGCGTTAGAGGAAGGGTTATGTGGGTGTGGTGGTGTTGGTAATTAGTTTGCAGCCACGACGTCCCGAGGATTATCATGCTATTCGTATTTATGCGCCTCCCTTATAATGAGAAGGCAGAGGAAAAATGCAGAACAGCTTCGAGGGTTCGAATAAGCTGATTTGTAAAATAAATTAATGATTCGGTGTCGCAGAAGTCACCTCGAGCTGTCACATTGTCTGTTAGAGCAGAATAAGTTAGGATCCCTAGTTAATTACCTCCTCCGTCTAATTCCTTTTAACGATATCTCTATGCAAAACTAATTAAAAAAATCTGTAATGCCCCCTTTAATTAAAACGTTTAGGTAATCTCCTTATGGAATCTGTTTGTCACATTTGAAACGTCGAGGAGGCTTTCAACGGACGGTGGAAAATAATATTTTGAGAAAACATGGAACAGCTAAATGGTACTTGACGAATTTTATGGACGCCCATAACGCTGCGCTCAGGTGTTCGCACTCCCAGGGAGGCGATAACAGGGATAAGCGGGTGCGCTTGCACGCGTCCCTTCTAATCGGGCAAGTTCATTGCGGCGCCACCGCGAAACATTGTAAAATATCATATCCGCGTGTCAAAGCGAATGGTAATGATTGGCATAAATTCTTCGTAATGAACGCACTTTGCGTGCTAAAATATTCGCGTTTCGCCGTAAGCAAAAATTCTACACAATCCCCAGCAATAAACGGAATTTGCGTTTTCCGTTATGTAAATGTTGGCTGCGTAATGAGCACGCATGCAATCAAGAAGATAATTTGTCTTGTCCCGTGCGTGTCGTGACATTGCGCCCTCTCGTACCGGGGTGTGTGAAGTGTCATTCAAACAAACCCACGTAATTGGAATTCGAGCTAACTCTATCGGAAAAGCGACGACGATTCCAAAATAGCTACTCGACAGACATTCGTTTTACCAGAATCGACTGGCAGATATTCGGTGATACATTAGTCACATGTCACTGTTGCAAGTCCAACTGCATCGACTCAATTATTTCCTTCGCGGTCACGTCCACGGTAACGAGTGACGATTCAGCTCTCCAAGGATTACGATGTTGTCTGCAGGTGACAAAGGTCTACCTCAAAGATATATTTCACCAACGTAGCCATGCCACGCCACGATAACATAACGTATCGCATTTACGTTCGCGGAAGTGCGTATACGTCGACTTCAAAACCGCCGGGACTTCGAACAATTTATCCTTATTCGTGCAACTACAATCGCTTTATCATCGCTACAGGAAACAACGCAAAATTTGCGTGATTTATAACTTACTTCTACAAGAATCGGTAAAGTTCAGCATCATGCATTTCCATTTTTCTATCTTTACATCTCTTTAAGCGGAATTCTATCTTCTAAACATCGCATCATTCATCTCTCACAGTCAACCTTACCTTTCCCAGGACAATGATTCACGAGAAAAAAAATCGTGCTCAAATACAGAAGACCACGATTAACTTAACTAAACAGCAACAAAATTCAGTTTTAAACACGGCAATTTACATCATAAATACTCATAGTATCATTACCGAAGGCCCCCTTAAGTTGATAATTTATTAGGTACCCCATAATTTTATTACCCGAGTTTAAGTATTTAAAAACAATTTGAAAATCTGTCATACTAGTATTTGAAGTAACTCCTTACATCGTAAAATAAAGTTGCATCCACATTATGAAATGACAAGACCAAATAACACTGCCAAAAGTGACAATGATGATATTATCGACAACCGAAAGCCAACAAGTGTCGTTCTGGATCAAAGAAATCCTCGTGACAAGTGTTGTAGGAACGTGACAATTACCAGCTGCTCCTCATTCGCAAAAAAGTCAATTTCCACATTTGAATCGGCTATTTCAGAAACGACACAGGAGCAATGCTTTTCAAATGGAACATGTGTGGTTTCTGAAGTAACCCATTCATTTGCATTCGCGATTTAACTCGCCCTCACCATCCGAAATCAAATCTTTCATCAGTTCACTTCTTCCATATTGAGCAATACATCTACCAAGACTCTCATATACACTCAACATCGTCGATTCCGCGATTCACGATTCACTTGATCTAATAGGTATATTCGTTTTAGATGACTTAGGTTGCCTCAAGTCACCTGCGTCACCGAAATGTGGATTTGTTTTAGATTTTCGACCTACTGTTTTTGACATTGGCATATTCGTTTTAATTGCCCCTACTGCAACGCTGGTGTTAACGCAATGTGCACCTATTCCAGAGTAGGGTCTAGTTGTGTCAATATCAAAGTGTTGTTTACTTAACCCTAATTTATGACCGATTTCTGAAATGATTCATAACTTTATGTAGAGATAAACTCACCGTAACTTGTAAAAACCGTTTCTCAAAATTTTATCTGTAGATGAAGCGTATACAATTTATACTTTTCGTAAAGTTAACTGCCAATAAAAAAATATCTTCACATAAAGTTATTTATCGTTCCAGAACACGGACATTAGTTATTTTTCAGCAAGGTCGGTGTTTTTACCAATTTGCCCATCACAAACTATTCGTTCTAGATCAATTTCTGATGCAACCATAACTTAATTTAGATGGGCATCAGCTACTTGACGATGACGCTATTGCGGCAAACCCGGCATTTCTAAAACGAATATACCTACTATTATTACAGCTGATGCAGCAACAGCAATTCTTCGTCGATACCAGACTGAATACATTCGGCATGTGTCGTTGCGTCCAGATTATGCCAATTGGCAAGGCCAAGTGGTAGTGCGAAGAGAGATGTAAACGTTTTCGTCCACCAGTGCCGATGCGAATTCGAAGTGTATCGGTCTGAATCATGGTGTACAATATAACAGGTGGATCGACAAGAGCATTCGGCTGTGCACTGGTATGTGCAGGAGATGTAGGAGAGAGATAGCTGAAGGCAGAGAGGCAAAAGATAACATCTACCGCACATAAATGTATTTCTTACATTTGTGTGCTCTTACCGAATCCGCCGTCTTATTACCTTATAATCCTGTACCGTGGTCTGAATCAAAGACAGCCGCTTGGTAAGTTCAGTGTACATGCCAATTGATCTCCCCGTTTATTTAAATGAAACCGGTTCCTGTTTCTGAATACCCATTACCCGGTAACTACCCGTTACCTAATAATTACCCGTTACCCGATATTCGGAAAGAGCCCAATAATCAAATAGCCTTCATTACATTTTGTCTGATGTGACCTTCATTAACATTTTGCTCAAATAAGCATCAATTACTTCGGATAATTCTATATTGATTTTTCAAATTGTTAGTCGATACTTATCGGGTATCGGGTACTTATCGGGTATCCGGGTACTTATCGGGTATCCGGGTACTTATCGGGTAATGGGTACTTATCGAGTAACGGGTAACTACCCGGGTATGAAGAACGGGTACCCGGGTAGTAAACATTATCGGGTATCGGCTCCCTAGCCTCCGGCTAAAGATGTCGATTTTCGTTACCTTCGAGTACTAATTGTACTAATTAAGCAAGAACAGGCTTTGCCATTTAGCCTTTCTACTTGGAAAATATCGGCAGAATATGGACGTGACTTATAGGTGCAACGTACAAACGTCGGGTGTCAGTAAATTTGATCAGTAAATTATCGGGTATCGAGTAGTTATCGGAGAATGGGTATTTATAAAAGGGATTCAATTTAAATGAAGGTGGTACCCGATTAACTGTCGCCATACCTATAGTCTACTTACACCTGAGAGTAACATGACGAAAGAAAACTCGGAAATTGAGTTGTCATCTTGAAAATAGAAAAATGTTTTGTGAAAATAATCTGGTTTAGGGAAAAAGAAGAAAATGCCTTAATCATCCTGCGATAATTAGTTTCTGTAGCGTGAACGTAAAAAAACGAGGAAATCTCTAGAGTGCTGGATTAAGGGTGACTGTTTTTGATTGATGAGGCTTGACATGAGAAAGCGACTCTTCCATTCCCATATAGAGTTGATTCCGGACAGTGAACGCGCCATATCTTCGCGCCGAAGTAAAATTAAATATGCGAATCTAATTCCGGGGTTTAAAGTACTTAATCAATCACGCGGTGGTTTCTGTTGCAATGACGGCACCGGACGTGAGGGGTGAGCGGTGGTAGGGCCGAAGAGATAACAGGGGCAATACGCTGCTACAAAGCACGGAATTACTAGATGACATTTGTAATCACGGAGTCAAATAGGATGGTGTCTACATGATTTATGGACCTAAGGAAGCATCGTTTCCCGCACAATGTGTCGCGGGACACAATAACTTCCACTCAGATGATCCACGCGTAAGTGTAGTTGCCGAACTCAACTTAACTAACGCCCGGAGCAATTTAATTATGAAATGTGCTCTCATTAGTCAGAATTACGCTTGAATTGCTCAGTTGACCGCGGTACGGTCAACTGCCTTTAGGACGGACCACGACGATGGTTCGGAGGACGTGTCGAAACCTCTTTGGTGTTGGGTGTTAAAACAACAATAAAAAGTAATTCGATATTTGAGAAATAAAGCAGTCGACTTTATAAATGCGAATCTCGAAAATCCGCATGGCGTCCCGAGTTCCCGAGGGACTTTAAAGCACGCATGAATAACGAAAACAACAATCAATTTCACAAAGCGAGCGTCCGGCAATCTGGGATGACCGGCGTCATTTTTGTCTTTTGTTTATAAGCACCCTTTGAACCCGATAACAAAAGTTTACCGACGACCCCACGCCTCTTGTTTCATCATCAGGCTTCCAGTTTTAATCAAGTGCACTATAGTATTCCCGTGTGAGCTCTGAAATGACTGTTCTATAGTCGGTATGGTAATGATGTCCAGTACGCGAGGGCGTAGACGTACGCGATCTATGACTCACATTCCGGAAACCCTTCCGCGACCTTGTCGGATGCCCATCGATCTCATTGATGCATTTGCAATTGAATAGCTGATTAGAAGCGGCGAAGACGCTGTCGACGGTGATGGATAGGTTAACATTAAATTCTCATCAAGCGACACCATTCTAGTACGGAGAATTATTAAGATAAAAATATCTAGTTTGAATATCTGAATGATGGCAGGAAATCGCGCTTTCGCAGTCAAATTTGTCAAATGCGCCCCATCTACTGACCAACTGACCGAATAGGGCAGCATCTAATGAGCCGCACGAAAAGAAATTCCCGCAAATGTGAATACATCTCCGAGTCGTTTATGCATTGTCATCGTTCCCCGGAAAACCAAAATCCCCACGTCTTCGGGGGACTTTATAAAACACGAAGTCAAATGATAAGTTCGCCTTGCTTTTTATTAGGGTGCACAAAGAGCCCGGTGCGGGGTCAGTTTGGCTCGGTGATCAATCACTGGACATAACAAAACTCTCACTCGAGGGACTGACGAGATGGACTGTGTAATACGTAATGTTTAAGATGTTAACCGGTGGTTTAAATCAGCCTCCTGAGGGTGCTTCTGCTGCTTTTCGCGATAAGAGTGGACAAATAGTCGCAGCGGGATGTCAGTCTAGGGGAATGACATATGAAATTTACCTTCGCCAGGCAAATGCTTGCGGAACAGTATTCCAAGTCGATAGCCATGGACCGTAGCACCTTTTATCCATTTAATACGCGTCATTTAACATTTACAAAGAGATGTAAACAGAAGCTATCTAATCTAAAGCGCTTTATTAATAGAACTCAAACAAGCCAGGGGCTGGATATCCCATATGATAGCCGTCCTTACTACTGATGCAAATGGATGAATAATTCATTTATCTCGATCTCAATTCACTTTGAATGTGTACTGCCATATACATGTTGTATGTTCTCTGTACACAAGTTGAGATGACGAGATCGTTTTCACAAACTGACTAAGCTCCGGGCAAGTTGTTCGTGACAACCCCGACATACAGATAGCTGGACACTAACGCGCCACAGGCGTGAGCACAACCTTTTTCACCAATCAATAATTACACAGACAAACAGGATATGGTCATCGGATCATACAGAATATACGCACTCGGAATTAATTGCAAATAACTGTACGAAGCACTACTCAAATATTTGTAAGTGTAATCAGGCGCTGATTTAATTATGAATCAATTATTAGCGTATAGCCCTGCACTTAGTAAATTAGGTACACCGTTCAAATGCGTCCATGTTAATCACGCCATTACGTACGCACCAAAGTGATTAAGTGAAAACGTTTCGGGAATGATATTTATTACAATGATGCGGAGGTATTTGTTAAATGTCAATGTATAATTTGGTGGGAGAGCGGCTCATTTTTAATCGCGATGACATGAATAGAGGCTTCCTGCCTCGTAACTCGGTTGTGAGATCGCCTCATTTAGACGCCGTTCTCTACCATATTAATTGAGAATGACAGACTGCATTAATCTGATTCTATCTGGACGCTGTTATATTAAGCATATTGCGAGGGCTTTTTAATAAATAATATCTTCAATAAAGTCACGCTTTTATTTACATTTGCGACACAAAAATCTAATCGCATTGTTTCAACGAACGCTTCAAAACTCAACATCCCAACGAGTACCGTTCGCATTAAAATTTTTAATTAATTAATTAATTATCGCGTGTTTCAAATTAGAAAACAAATAAAAATTATCTCGGTCTAAATATCTTGGAAGAAGGGTGCTAAGTGTGGTGAAAGTAGAAATTAGAGAAGTCTGATAACGTGTTAACTCCGGCGCCTGGTGTTAATTACTGAAAACGTGAACGTTATTAAAATACTTCATTTCGTCCTCTCCAAGAAACGTGCCTGTTATCGCGAAAATCGAGCTTTTCCACCGAATAGGAAATACCGTTCCTCCTCGAACATCTGTGTGACCACGATAGATATTTGCGGAACGGTTAGAGGTTACCTTCAGTTTATGTAAGAGAGTGAGATCAAAGCGCCTTTTCAATTGCTTGTGCCGCGTCTCGAAATAACAAAGATGCGATGCTTTGAATGGAAGTTTACATTTCTCTATAAGGAGATTCTACAGATTGCATGAAAACAAACACGCAGATGGTCGAGTAAACATTCGAATCCAAGCAAATCTCAGTTAACGTAAAGAACCGGAAAATAACGCCGGTTAAAAAAACGTCACCGAAACTGGAAAAGGGAGTTGCTCGTCCGACTAATGGCTTTCGCAAAATGCCCAGCATACATTAGAGATAAGTCGGAAATTAGTTTTATCGAATCAGGGGACAAATAAGACGTTCGATTGATAAGAATTTCAACGAAGCAGACGTACAAGTTACAGCTGATAAACAACGGGGAGAACTAAATTAGCCAGCTGGGTCACGGTCTAAGGAATATTCCCACGAGGTCCAATTCGATGGACCGCACTCAAACCACGATCAGAAATCTTACTACCGCGAACTAAATTGATCGTTTATAAACCACGATTTGAATTTGAATCAAATAAAAATATCCTGTGTGCTATTTCAACCTATACTTACTCATAAACTAAGTAAAATCGAAATGAATTAAAAATTTTAATTACGCACAATAAAATAATAACTTATCTGAATCTTCATTATCATTATTAATCCGGGTGAAGTGTTGAGTCCATTGCTATTTATCATCTTAATGGATGAGGTAACTAAAGCAAGCGAGAGTATAACAATAGTAGTGAGTGTAGGCGTAAGTTTATATTAATGAACTCGCTCAAATTTTAAATGTGACATAGGAAAACCAATACATGTAGTCAACTATGGCAAAACATGTTGCTAGGGGTTCTGTCAATTTGTTTAACAATTCACATTTTCGTTTGTCATTTGCGAAATGGCGTACAAGCTAGATTTTCGAAAGTCAATCTACAACCTGGTTGGACAGTTGCCTAGACGAGATACAGTAAACTTGTTTCGCGGACAAAATATTTCAAAAAGTACCATATATCGGACAATTCGGGAATGCAAAGAGGGAATTCCATGTATAAACCTAACAAAACCGTGATGATTACATGTTTTGGACTGACCTTGCAACATCGCATTATGCCAGAGATACGCTAAACTGGTTAGAAGCCCACCATGTGCCATATGTCCTCAGAAATGATAACCTTCCAAATGTCCCTCAGGCAAGGCCAACTAAAAATTTTTGGGCCCTATTGGCAAGAAATGATAATGATTGGAAAGTCCAAAATGAACAACTATTGCGGCAAAGAATTCTTCAAAAAACTAGAGAAATAGACTTGGAAAGCGTCCAAACACTGATGCGACGTGTAAGACCAAAATTACGTCGTCCCCTAGCAGCAGTATAGCAACTAGGTGTTAAAGTCTAAGATTTATTGGTAATTGTTATGTTATGTTCGCTTAATAAAGTTCTCTTAGATTTAAATAATACCCTTCCATATTTTTCCCAAAACTTATGCAACAGGAGTTATGTAAATAACCTAGTAATCTTATCAAATATAAAAAAAAAATTGGAATGCTAATCTCAATACAAGAAATACAAAAGAGGAAGAAACGCCAGGGGTGGAGAGCTTTGGGGTCTATACTCAATGCACAGGGAAATCTGGATTCTGAAATGTACACTACAACACAAATATTGAATCTCTGTACCGTGATCAACAAAACTGATGTTGTTTCTTCTAGTTCCGATATTGTTTTCACAGTGAACGTACTTTCTGAAATACCATTACAGCAGAGGCCGAATAGTTGTTATTCCAGAGCAGGGTGTTATGTAAGAGTCCCCAGAAAAGTGATCGGTCTTGCTCTCACAGTAATTATTCCTATTCGAATAAAGTCGATTTACCTGAATGTCTGTTCTGAGGTAGCATTACAATAGAAATATCGAATAGTTGTTATTTCAGAGTACAGGGAGATGGTGTTTAAATGGTGTTCTTGTCTGGAACGTTCACGATGTAAATAACCCGGCAGAGTTTCACTTTTCAAATTACATTGAGGCAGTTCTTTCATTTAGTATTCTAAGTAGAATCAGACAATAAGAAGCCTACGTCTACCTTTACCCAAAATATTAAATATTTACAAATTACAAAATGAATACTTATTAGTTTCTTTAAATTCTTATCATCTTGTAGAACTGAACTTTAACTGTGTATGGTCCAAGGAAGACTGAACGCATGGCATTTGCGCCCTTCCATTATACCCAAAAATTACTGCAGAAGCTAGCACTAGTGAACAACATAACCTCAAATTGTTAAAATAAAATACAAATTTCAAATTATAACTAAAAACCTTATTCTAATGCAAAAATGAAACTCAAAACTTAATTTTTCTAGACCGTGGGGCAATCGTTGAGTCCTAAATGCCACGGCTCCTCCTTCAGCATTCTCAATTTCATTCCGTCTGGAAGGTTTAAGAAGCTCCTTGGCAGCTTCTTGAGCTTGAGGGTTTCCTCGAATTTCTAAACTTCTTACGGCGCCGGCGCGGCGATTTAACGACAGGATATGAAGTCGGTGACCTAACCTTCGTAACTTCTTCAATCGAAGGCTATGAAGGCCGTACGGTGACGTCAGGTCTCTTGCTAGAGGAACACCAACTTCCTCTTAACCCATGCAGACGATGTTGGAGATACCAAAGTTAAAACCTCTACATTGTCCAACTCAGGCATGTTCTATAAAGCAAAATTAAACTTCGCAAATGTTTTTTAATTCTGTTTTTCATGACTAGGTTTCTAGAATTGGAAAAACAAAAATCTTTACTATAACCAATAATAATCAAGACAGGTAAACCCTAAATGGTTAAATAAAACCGTACGTATGCTTTAAGTAACTGAATAACACAGCAATATGTAGATATATAAAATAAATACATGACACTTAAAATGAGGTTTTGTTTAATTAATTATTAATTATACGCAATAAAGTGATGAGTTATATGAATCATTAATTACTGTACGATTGCATGTATTGTTCGAAATAAAACAAGTCTATTAAACAAGTTTGAATGAGAATGTTATTATTTACTGCACTATTAAAGACATATCAAGGGCTTAATGGAAAAAAAAGAGAAACGAAAGATAAAAGTTTCGGCGTCGTTATTTTCGCTTGCGTTAAAGTGAGTTTGATTTAACTGAGCAAGAGATATGGTCTGGTCAAGAATGCACGCTTTCCTCTTGAAAAAATAAAAAGATAAAAATTGACCAATCTAGGATAACCGGGGGGCAAAATCTGTAACACCAAAAGACTCTTGTTAGAAGACATCTGACGAATTTCAAGCGAGCTATCCACCATTAAAACACCGCCCGAGGATGCATCCAATCATTCAATAAGCGTAACAAGTGTGGACTAGCTCTGGCAATCAGTAGCCAAGTCTTTGGCGAAGTTGGCGTTGGAATTGCGGCCTCTAGCGCTCCGGAGGGTCTTGTTATGTATGACCCCAGGCGTCCAGTAGCCACGGAGAAACACACGTAGTAGCACGTGCCTAGACTTACGACTGCCACTCGAGTTCATGCTGACTTTTTGTTTCCTTTCACTTTTCTATCAGTTTATTTACTATGGTATACTATATTTAAAATTGCAGTTCCTATTCAGTCATTGTGCTTGTCGATCAAATCAAATTCAATTATTCTCACAACTATTGTGTCGTGCACACGATTTTTATAAACTTTCAGTTTTTACGAGTTGTACATAAACCTGTTATTAACATTAAAATCGTTGGATTGCTAGCACACATGCATACAAATACACACTTTTTTAAGCAGGTTAATACAAGTACATACAAATTACGTATATTTCCAATTAGTCTATATAGTAATTTAGTAAGCAATCGAGGTCGTAAATAATTGAATACAATATTGATTACAGCCACCTTTTGTGTAGATGTAATGAAATAATTCCCTAAAATAAGCATATATCAACGTCCGAGAAGACGAGATTTAATTTGAGTAAATGACCTAACTGCGATGCTTTGTTGGAGAGAGGCTTTACAACATGTTGATAAATATATCTTGTAAATAATCCTTGTTACTGCTTTGGTTAGTCCTGAATCCTAAATGAAGCAACCGTACTTAGCCGAAGATAGACACTAAAATTCCGAATCGTCGCTATTAGGAGTTTCTCCTGGAGCTGGATAATCCTCCGGAATTGTCCTTGCACCGCATGATTGTTCGCTGACATAATTTACGCCTTACTGCCGGGATTTGTTCTGATCGAGTAAGTCGTGTTTAAGAGGTACATCATTTGCATACCCGGTTAGAGATTCGAGATTCGTTTATGATAATGCCTCTCTTGACTCGTAAACTCGTCATCAACTCTCGCCAATAGACTGTAAATAATACCTTCCTTCCTTCTGCAAAATAACTTTCGCAATAGTACAAACCCACATTATCACGTAATACCCATCCGAAGAAAAAAATTCTACAAAAACAATTAAAATCAAATTCACCAATACGACGGTGTAGTAGTAAATTAAAAGCAAGTAAATTAAAGCAATTTAGATGAAAATTAAAAGGCAGTTAAAGAGTATGTTGAAATAACTGTTGATATATTGTTTTGTTGCTGGTGGTTTATTGTATATAAGTGGATTGTAACACGGGTGGTCGAAGTAAGGTTTTTACGACGCCGAGACATAATAGTAATGTAGTTAAGTGCAAGAGTAAATTGTGAAAAAGTGACATGAACGCAATCTGCGTATATCGATACAAGAGTTCCGAGAACATATCAGGTACCAAAGAGGCGACATTACAGTGCTCGCCGGTGTCACAAAACCATCAAAGTTTTTGACGTTTACTGCAGTTATAACAACAAAATACATCCCATTCCGACATTACGATTTTTGCATAGGTATTATAATACTCGGGACTTTCATCAATGATGGCATAAAGAGCTGTTTATTTCGTTATATTGTCAGTTCACTCAAAATATCATCAAATGCTTTTTAAATTGCGTGAACAAGAACATAGGTGCACTCAAATTAACTCGGTGTAAAAAATTAGGGTTAAAGTCGACAACTGGTAACAATAAAGGGTTATTCTTCCACACAATAGAATCCTTTCCCCCCTAAATAAAATTGTTAAGTGAACATTTTAAAGAACGCATCTGTTAAACTTACATTTCAGTACTTATTAAAAACAATTTACACGCAGTGATTAATAGTAGTTAATAATAAATTTAAACCGGTGAATCATTACGATCACAGTGCGTAATACCTACTCGAGAAAACAAAAGGTAGAAAGAATTCCTTGCTGCAGATATTTCGATGTAGGCGACTTGAAAAATTTGTCTCGGATTCAATGACTCACAAATAAAAAATGTTTGGGGTCATTGTAACCTACAGATGATTTTCCGTCACCACACATTCAAAAAGTCATCTATAAGCTGCGCCGTGATTACGTCCGCTTTCTGAAAATTTCGCAAAAAAGCGCGTTATTATTTTGTTATGATAATGCGCTAACGCGAAATCCATTTATCGCATTAATTTTAGTGCTGTTATGTATTCAACATTCATATCGAAAACGATTTGTCAAGATTTGTACGTGCCATGGACCGGGCATCATGATTGATCACGACTCACTCAACTCTCTCCCTGGCATCTATTCCATCAAAGCACATATTCTAAATTCATTCAATATAGTAATTGCATTTAGTATAACAAAAAAATATTATATAGTAAGTTAACAAGGCTTTACCATTTCTACAAAACATACAGGGTAACTATTAATTAAACTATTTAAATCGACAGAAGAAATGTTTTCTCATGTTTTAGAGAAATATTTCATAAAATAAACTGTACCGAAAATCATAATACTTAGCTGTACTTGAAAACGTATCGCAGATGAACGAATAAATACAGTTATAAAAATATACAGTTATAGTTTAACCATTGTTACGGCACGTGAATTTGACATTTTAAATAAAATTATAATAATAGAGTAAAGTCGGCATATATGGAATACCCATTCTTTAGACCGTCATATATTCTGAACTAAGGTACTAAATATTGCAATATTTTAATTAAAAATACTTTATGTTGTTTTCTAGCGATCACATATAATGAATTTAAGAAATACATATTTTTTTGGGAAAGTTTCTGTAACATATTAAAAAAAAAACTACATTTTCATGATACGATTAAAAATGGGGGGTAATATGGAATAGCCAGTTGGAATAATATGAAATAAGAAAAAGTATACAATATTTTTAATGAGTAAGGTGAAATATCAAAAGTTGTATTAATTTACATTATAACAAACTTACATTGGTATAAAAAAACACTTTTATTTTAAGAAATCCCTCAAAATACGTTTTTCTGGCACCGCGCGAAGCCTTTCAAAACGATAAATTCACAAACTCATGTATTGTAAAATTATGCAGTCCTACCGGCTGAGAACCTCTATAGTAATGGCCTACAATACCGAAACTCATGTTAATACCAACGTCTATAACAGACGGCGCTTCTTATTTCAAGAATACCGGGTATTCCATATTAGCCAGTCTATTCCATATATGCCGACTTTACTCTAAAAATAATTCCACTGTAAACGTAATTGTATATAAAGAGGCAAAGTTCAGCATAAACTGTTCTTGTACTTAACCCCAACAACAATAAAAATAGCAAAAAAATAACAAATAATAATGATAATAATAAATTTCAGTGTACTACAGTTATCATATTCATATCAATTAGAAGTTTAATTCACTATCCTAGATTATTTTAACGCACTTGATTAGCGGTTGTAAATTATTTCCCGTTACTTGTTCCTTTTGTACAATTAATTATATCGGCGTTTTAATCTTCACACAGGGTACTTTTTGGGTAAATTGTTGATTATGTAATTTTAAACAGACTTCTCCCAATCCGTGATATTGATTTCTATCGGATCAATCGACAGTCATCCTACACAGGTTGCTGCATTTTGAAACGCAACACAGGAAATCCCTTGTTAAGTTAAAGATGCTTGAATATTGGCTTCCCTAATTATTTTACATCAAAATTCCATTTAGGTTTCTTAAAGTGCTCTTCAAGATGAATCTGTCTGTGAAGTTTGAGAATTTTTCATACGCTGAGTTTCAAGATATTTAAAAAAAAGATTATGTAACTAAATTCAACTTATACCAAACTATCTGCACAGCCTTGTTCAGTGATAGCACCTTTAAATTAACATGGGATTTCTATGTTGCGTTTCAAAACGCAGCACCCTGTATATGTATATTTAATGTTCACTAAAAATTGTTGGTTCTCATGATGAACCCTAACGCATCTTAATCAGTATTTTAATGTATTCTAAAATAAGAGAGAGCGTCATCATCCATATGGTGATCAAAAGATTCCCACGTCAATATTTTCGCGTAAAAGGGATACCATATAGTTTTTGGGTGAATATAAATCGTTTCGTGTTTAAAAAAAAAAAAAGAATAGTGAGATGCATATCCAGAAAAATGCACGCGCATGATCATCGTTCAATTACTCAGTAGTGTGTGATGTAACGAAGCATGAAATATTATGCGATGTGAATTCAACCCATATCTGATTTGCTCATCTTATTAACATATATATCCAGGTGAGCTTGGACGGAAGTGGCCAATTACACTTGGTGAATCATCACGAACGCTATTGTATATTAAAGAAAGGGGTCATATAAATTAAAGTTACTGTACTTGCTTTTTACACATAAATATTTACATCTTCATAAGAACCGGATTTTTGACGGCCCACAACACCTGTCTTCTATACGTATTGTAAACTGCAAACGTTCCATAGAAATTTACATATTGTGATATCGCCATCATTACTTTTGTACATCTCCTGTTTTGCATATGAACACAACTTGACGAATTTTTCATTTCCACAATTGCTTTCTTACTAACGTATACAAAACAATGTATACGTCATAAATTCATTTACGCTTTAATTTTTCGCTTAGTTTCGTTAAAAGACGGCAAATAATATAATACTGTGTTGTAGCTTTCGAAAAGAATTATTAGCATTGTTATTGAGACATAGTATAATAACCAGTATAGGTTTATAGGTTAGGTTAATTGTGTAAGTCGTGCCCCGTGGAGCAAAGAGGTCCTTAAAGAGGACTGCATCAGCGGGAGACGTTTATACGACATGTATGCCCGTCTTTATAGGGCCATGCAATTAGAATTGATTGTTGTAGGTGATTTTAATGGCACATAACAACGGTGCGACATAAAACCCGATTATTGTGGGGTTTACAGTACACGGCAATATTCGCGTTGAATTTATGGAGAAAGGGTTAGTGAGGTCACCGCATTGTGCCCGACCGTGTAAGGGTCCTCTTAATTAAGAATCGAAGAAAAAGCGCATTTGCAACACAAACGGACGCAATTACATTCGACACACTTTTTTTTTGGAACATCTTTTCAAAAATAAAGCCGCATGATCTTTTTTTTGTTTTTCAACCCCATAAACAATTTTATAACCGATATATTTCAAAAGCTCAATTTTATTTTATTAGTTCGAGAATGCAAATATTCAATACTGGAAATATCAAATATTTAATAAATTCATTAAATTACATACATGTACATATATAAAAAAAAAAAAACATACTGAACATTAAACCCCTAGCCCTAGATTAAACATCACCGCACTAAGCGGTTAATAAACCTGCAAATTCTACGCACCACTGATTACGGTAAGTGAAATAACGTTTTAATTAAACGCGATGAAAAAAAGAGGGGCTATATCGGCCTGATGTTCCAATTTTCACTTTGAAATTCGAAATATCACATGGGTGAGCAAAAAAGCCGTCGCGTAAATATTTAAATAGGGATTGAGTAATGTAATTCCACTAACACTTTTGCAACGTACGTATGCACTGGGTAAAAGTATATTTTGTTATTGTGAACACGATGACACTGATTGGTGTTCCAATATCCTGCCAAATCGCCACCCCTAAGCGGAAATTCCACCAAGAATCGTGCTCATTACGAGGCCTAAAAATATACATATGCACCCCTGTCGTTTCAGTTTTTCCCCTGGACATTATTAATTTGTTGTTCACAACTCTTTTGTATTATGTCATTTATTACCAGTTTTGATTAAAAAAACAAATCAGTTTCATTTATAACAATAACCAAATGTAAATGTTTAACTTAGATGTAATAGTTTAATGTGCTAAGCTGTAAATGTTTATGCGTCTCACGAAGATCAGGCGTGTCTAAAACGGAATATCAAATGTTTAGTGTTGTTATTAACGTTGTGTAACATAAAGACACAGTAATAGTTAGAGATGGCTTGTAATTCGTAAGATTAATTTAGATAATGCATACGAAATTATACGTTGCGATTACTTTAAGTTATTGCATTGTCACGGCCTTCCACGGAACCTCAACGCCAGAAAGCCTTGAAAATCTACTCCGACTCTCCCAATGAAGTGTCACAAATTCTGATGAAAACCGTAAATGATTAAACAATATTCTACGTCGGCCCGTTATTTATCCGAGCCAGCTATCAACTTGTGGTAGTATCGTAACCACGGGGCTTCCAATATCACCCTCCCCATAAACTTATAACTCTGCAAGTAACTTGATAGCTATCATTTCGTTTTGTTTTAATTGCTCGTCAAAATTTGATTACAGGAACCTTCTTTATGTGCGCAGTCATTTCTTACTTATATTTGTGAGTTTTCCCGCTTTACTGGTCTCTACTGCAATAATAATCTTATAACTGCGTCAGTTCCTAAGATGATTAAACCAAGAAAATAAACATGTAATTTCATTTTCTTAATAAATTAAATAAATCAATAGCGAAATATTCAGAAAAGAAAAAGAAAAGTGCTGTAACAGGCTACTTTATGAAACCCAAACAAGTCATTTGAATTTCATAATGTAAATCCATTAAAGCACATGAAATTTTATTTTGTCAGGTTGGTGGTAACATATGCCAACTGGACTTGCTCAAATCATAATTGAAATTACCTTTACTTGTAAGCATAACAAAAACATTTTATAAACTCACAAAATATGTAATTATAAGCATAATCTATAAACTGACATGTGTTTAAAATTATTTTAAGCGTCAACCAATTTTACTAACCGATATCAACAAAATAAAACAAAATTTTCCAATATTGAATTACTTAACATCGCATATTTTTAAGCTTTTTTCATATTTTTATATATTATATATTTATATTTTTTCATATCTGAGAAGCAAAATACAGGGTGTTCTTTTACTGTGAGCAAATAGTTAAATGTAATATATCACCACGAATGGCAACGATTGAACTCATATGTTCTTAACATAAATGTAATAGTTCTCGAGAAAAATGCAGTGGCAGATTTTCACTAAACCGTTTGAGAACTGCTGGCATAGCTAACAGTGGAACGCGGCCGCCTCTTGAATTACTACCCGAAGCCGAAATCGGTCAGGGTCAGTGCCTTATCGGAACTCGAGGAGGAACCATGTAACTCTCGCCGCTGCAATCATCTGGTCCATCAAAGTGTTTACAATTTAAATTAACTTCACTGCAAGTAATCACAAGTTTAAGTATTAAATTAAAATCTAGTGCAATTCAAGAAACTGCGGTTCCTAATTGCCGAACAAATTAAAAGCGAGGTACAAACAAATTGGAATTTCTCATTCCATATTATTTTTTAAAAGCCAAGTACAAACAAATTGGAATTTCTCATTCCATATTATTTTTTAAAAGACTTCTACATTTTCTTTGTTTCCAAAGACCGTAAGTAGTAATACTTTTATTGTTAGCGGCGAGATTGCAGCAAAAGTTTATTTACGTAAATGGGTGAAGGAAGAACATTTTTAACACGCTTGCCTACTTGGTGCATAAATTTATTCGTCGATAGTTGATATATATCGTAAAACATATTACTTCGCTCAATGAATTAAAATTTTAAATAAAATAATTAATAAATGATATCAGTGATTGTTACTACGAAACTCTGCGTCGAGTGCGGTATCGGTGGGCGTGTTCATACCGAGAGGAACGCGAAGTTGGCCTTCCTATCTTTCTCGCACATTTCAACAGTTCCAAACAAGTGGTCTGTCCGAATTTTTTTGGCTA
The DNA here is from genome assembly GCA_036172665.1 of Prosopocoilus inquinatus. Classification (NCBI taxonomy): domain Eukaryota; kingdom Metazoa; phylum Arthropoda; class Insecta; order Coleoptera; family Lucanidae; genus Prosopocoilus; species Prosopocoilus inquinatus. The sequence continues at coordinate 12,010,388 of CM069880.1, read as the reverse complement.
TGATACGGTAGCCACCAAAAAATACCCGCAGAAGGTAGCATTTCGCGTTCTTATACTGAGGTTTTTTTATTTGCACACAGTAAAAGAACGCTCTGTATAAAAGTGGTATAAAATATTGGATTCATAAGACATTTTAGTGCACTTGTCCATTTAGAAATCCAGACGCGTGCGATAAAATCAAATCTTATGAAAATTGTTTTTTTAATGTACAGTCACGACCCTCGAAAACTGTTACACTTTGACAAATATAAGGTTTTGACACTGTAAACTGATCCTAAATGCGAAGTTTCTAAACGCCACTCAAATTACTCTATCTAGTTATGGATTTGTCAAATTTGACGATGCCATCAAAATGACAGATGAAGGTTTGATTTGCATATTAAAAAAAATTGAATTTTTCACATTTTTCTCAATTCTCAATGTATTTTATTTATTATGATTATAATTTTATTAATGTACAGCTTAAACAGCGATATCCTACGATCGCTTTTTGACCTAACATTGCACTGTAATCAAAAACGATTTGCAACAAAATCTTTTATAATTTTAACCGGAGGGTTTGAAATCTTTTGCTTTATGTAGCTGTACAGGGTTAGTAATAATGGGCGGAAAAAATTTGACCAGTATGCAAGAAAGACTTTTTTAAGTAAAAAAAGTTCATATAATCCTCCATACAGGGTGTTCATGGGAACCCACTACAATAGCTAACATCCTTAGTTGTATATTTACGAAGTAACTGAAAATAGAATTTTTAGGTTTTAGGATCTTCTCTCCTCGATTTTATGGTACGAGAAACCCAAAACCAAATGACAATCAGGTTTTCGAGACTTTCAATTGTTTTCAACTTTTTTAAATGGAACCTTTCAACTTTTTTTAATGAAGTCTTAGGTTTTTTATCATCGCAGCGCATTCAGAATGTCATGTTAATTATGTCTTTGAAATATCATCTCCCAACGCCCACTATTTTCTAAATGATTTAGCAACAAAATCTTACTGGTCGCGGAAAACGGCTGCAATAGCTAACTTTCTTATTTGACAGCTTAAATTAGAAAAGTTTTGGAACTTTTTCTCCTCGATTTTATTTATGGTATCTTCAGAGAAACAAATGACTATCAGAGTTTCGAGATTTTCAATTGTTTTCAACTTTTTTAAATGGAACATTGTAATTTTTATCACTGTGTCGCGTTCAGGATGTCAAATTAAGTACTTCGCGAAAATATTCCCCTCCTAAGTCTACTATTTTATAAGTTATTTAGTAAATAATTGTATTAGACATTTTAACATATCACATTTTCAATATTTGACACAAAAGTTTTTAGCATGAACTAAATTTAAAGAAATTTTAAGGACAGTTCACACAGGTCTGACAGTTTGAACACACTTCATTTATTTTTTTTTTCAGCACGCATCATATTGTGATAGTGAATAACATGACTATTGTAACTGTGCACATCTTCTCGCGAATATCAAGATTATTTATGAAATATTCTGTTTTTAGAGATAATATTTTAGAGACGTACATAATGTGACATCCTGAACTCTATGCCATTTTAAAAACCGTCTAAAAAGGTTGAAAATAATTGAAAATCTCGGAAACCTGATGTAATTTGTTTCTACAAAGGTACCAAAATATCGAGGTGAAAAAATCCAGAAACTTTTCTAATTTAAGCTACTTCGTGAAAATTCAAATAAAAAAGTTATCTACCATGCCCATTTTCCATGAACACCAAAATTTTGTTCCTAAATCATTTATAAAGTAGTAGGTTTTGGGAGATGATATTTTAGAGACATGATTAATTTGACATCCTAAATGCGATGCGTTGATAAAAAAAACATACAGTTCCATTTAAGAAAGTTGAAGACGATTGAAAATCTTGAGATAACCTGATCGTTATTTGTTTTTTCGAAAGTACCGTAAAATCAAAGAGGAAAGGTCTTAAAACTTTTCTATTTTCAGTTTCTTCGTAAAAATACAAATAAGAGAGTTAGCTATTGTAGCGGCTTCCCCTGAACAGCCTGTATGTAAGTTTGTTTATAGAACTTTTTTACTTAAAAAAGTCTCTCCTACGTACTGGTAAAATTTGTTCCGCCTATTATGACTCATCCTGTATATAAAAAATTTGAAAATATATTCCTGAAAACATCGAGCAGGAAAATGAAGGTTTATTATATTAAACGGTCATAACAGCCTTGTGCATAATTATTTAAATGAATTTGATAAGTTATAGCTAAGTCTTCATGGATGAATGGCTTGACAGCACTGACTCTAATCTTATTGACGTAGAATATTAGAATATACATAAAGTCCTTTTAAACGGTTAGTTTCAATAACGTACCTTTACGAAATCTAAAATCGAATTGTAATAGAAAGAGCTTTCAGCCGTAACTAAGAGAATGGAATAGGGCTAACGCAATAATAAACTAAAAAGCGTTTTTTAAACGAAGAAAATCCGCATTATGTAACATTCATCCTGGTAATTCACGTGATCCTTATTATAGAGAGCGTTCCGTTACGTTTTAGATCTCCACAGGGAATTCGTGTAATTAAAACTGCTCTCTGCGAGGATTAATTTTGGACAGAGTAAGTTATTATCGGTGCTGACGGAGGATTTAACTGGACTAAAAAATTTATCCGTTATGTCATTTTAGAAATGAAGTTAGTGCGCCAATTATTCTAAAGTTATTAAATATTTTGACTCGTAACAATAGAATTATAATAAATAGATGGCAACAAAAAGTACCAAAAGTAACATATAAGGTTTACATATATGTAGTATGTTATGAGAATAAGTGGCATGATGCATAAAGTAATATAAGTGAATTCCCTAGAGAACTGTAGATGTATTCCACAATTCAAATCAAAAACCGAAATAACAAGAAAACGAGATTTCCAAACACGCATCCATCATGTCATACAAAACATCCACTTTAAATTCGAAATAAAAACAATTTCGAGCAAACATATTTAAAAGCAGTGCCGTCAGCATGCACGGATGATTGACAAGGGGTTACTCCTGTATGGAAATGCGGTTGAAGAAGTAACATCGCTATGAATCTATATGTATATTGGATGAGGGTGAACGCAGCAACTGTCACACAAAACGGATCGAGGACATTCACGATGCAGATTAGTATACCGAGTATATGTACCGTAATATGTTTGAATTTCAATGTACTCAATTAATTTATTTACTGGAATTAGAGACGCCTCGTTAATCATAATATTAATTATACAAACCAATTTTATTATTCGTTGCTTGACACATTCCTTATTTCATTATTTTATTGTTAACGTATATATGTACTATTCAAGTTTATCAGTTTGAACTTCAATAGTTTTTAATCAACCTTATTACATTTACACGGTACACTTTTTAGTTTTAGTTAAAAGTAGTTTTATGATGAGCAACATGAAGGAAAATAATTTGCTTAAAAGCTTGGAATAATTAGATTAAATTGTTGTTTTTTTGTTCGTATCCTTTTATACTTACTAACGGTTCATTGTATTGTATCTGCGCGTGACAATATATAGATTAATGGTACAACAGAGTACTGTAACGGATAACAAATTTATTATTTCTTTTATTTTATCATCAGCATTTGTATAGGGTGCTAAGTAGTAAATCTCCCAACCCGGCTGAAATAAACGTCCGCCGTTATATTATTTATTGTAACCGACATTAAACATTTAATACTTTCCATTCGCGCGAGCTACCTTCCTCAGCATTAAATTAATAACTTTTTTACGATTGTAACAATTTTCGGTCATTTACATATCGGCGATGCGGGCTGGAGCTGTTGTAATTTTAACGAGTGCACCCGTTTTCGCATTTTATAGTTTATATTCGCGTTTAATGCTTTTTGAAATTGTATTGTTGCATTATACAGATTAGGTTGTGTTTGTAAATTCTCATGGCTCGCTTTATGATCTGTCACTTTTAGCAAGATTAATGGTCGGCGAGAACTAAAATTGACGGTTGGATTCCCAAATGTATTTATCCTATTTTACATTTAGAGTCTTCCATTATTACATCTGCTTATTTCATTATTACTAATATCATACCAACTTTGTTTGTTTGTTTGTTTGTTTATCAGTACCGTTCAGATTTCTCTTTTTTTTTCTTTTTGAACCAGTGTTGTAATCCTGAACAGTGAATGAGTGCACTTAAAGTATTAATCAACTGAAAAATTTTATGTGTTTCGCGAAATGTTCCATTCCACGCAAGTTATGTTAAACGCTCTATGACCCCTGATTAGTAATATAAACAAGTGACGCATTGTTATTGTCCACTCATTTATCGTTATCTTTACTAATTATACAAACTATAGCATATATATTAGGGTCAGAACTTTAGTTTAGTCATATCTGCAGAACTTGTAACCGTTACTCTGCCCATCTGTAACTTTAATAAATGTTTTAAAAAAACATTAACGTGTTTATAAAAAACATAATTGGCGCAGTCAGTAGGATAGTGCGGTCGCGAAAAAAGGTGCATCGTGCAAATTAAAATCGCGATTTGGGACTCCAGTTCCTTCAGTACTACCCAAAAGAACCCTGGACGAAGAAACTTCAAGAGAAATACATCGTGTAAGGCTCTGAAGATACCATTCGTCTTCCAATCCATAGAGGAGATCCACAGCTCTGGGCAACGCAGATATCAACCTTTCACAAAATAGACGACTGGCAATTCCCGGATTTGGTGAGACCAAATTTTGAGTATCCCGTCTAATTTTTTCCATTATTTACCTGATTTCTTGTCTTATATGAACAGCAATTCAGTAAATAACTTAGATTTAGATTCTTTAATCGAAACATTTAATAATAGTATTAATCTATCTAAACCAACTGTAATTCAAGCAAAAATGCCAGAAGTAAATTATCAATTATTAAAATTATATGTAGACACAATTCCATCATACAATGGTGACCAAAATTCATTAGAAATTTTCATAGCGTCCTGCGACTATTTGTTCAATGAAATTAGTAACAACGACCCTCAAATAACTTCATATTTAATTAGAGTAGTAATTGGTAAATTAAAAGATCACGCACAAATCTTAATTGGCACTAGGAACGAATTAAATACTTGGCCTTTAATAAAAAATGCTTTAAGAACTAGTTTCGGTGATCAGAGAAATTTAGATTGTCTCGAACAAGACTTAATCACATTAACACCTTCAAAAAATGAACCACCATTAGAATTCGGCAAACGAATACAAATATTACGTAGTAGATTGTCTGCAAAATTAAACTCAATTAGTACAACGGAAATACCACAAGCCACAAAATTAGTATATTCTAAACAATATGACAATCTAGCATTAAAAACCTTCCTTCGTGGTTTATCGGGTAACTTCCAAAGCATTGTAAGACTAAGAAACCCTATATCACTAGAAAATGCAATGGCCTATGTAATAGAAGAAGAGAACTTTATGTATACTCAAAATCTTCCTAATATATTACATAATAATAAAAGCTCTTCTAACCAAATCAAAACGCAACCTCAAATGTTATCTAAGACGTTCAACTCATTTCCACAATATTCACACGTACCTACATCATTTAATCAATATCCTCAAAGATCTAACATGCAAATTCATCAAACACCTCTTACACAATGGCCACGAAATTTCTATAACCAAAATCCAAGACCCTGGACTTCTAACCAATTCCCTAGTCAACCTATTGACGTGAGACCAAGAGTAGTTCAACAAAAACAATTTACTAACTCTCAAGTTTTTGGTACTCCGAAAAATGTCTTTAAACCAACAGGACAAATCCCAACAAACAAACCGGAACCAATGTCAACCACATCCAGAATCCCAACAATTAGACAACATAATAATTATAATAATTATTTTAAAAACACTATACCAACATCAAGAAATTTTATTTCAGAGGAATTAAATCTCATGGAAAATAATTACTGTAATCACGAGCATACAGAAACGTACCCTGATCCTTCTTTAAACATCCCTGATCATTACGATAACAATATTTGCAATGAGCAAAACTATGAACTTAACAATGTAAATAATGAGACTGACGAAGAGATTAATGACGAATCCCAAATAAACAACTTTCAAAATTTTCGGATGACTCACTCAACAGAAGACGCGACGTAATTTACGAAATCAACAACACGACTTGTGATAATTCACTACCGTATATTAAAATTCAGAATCCACCTATTAAATTACTTATTGATACCGGATGTTATAAATCTATTATCAGACCTTCTATTGCAGAAAAATACTTCCCAAATAAAATCTCTCAAGAAACATCAATAATTAAAACACCCATAGGAGAAAAGAAAATTAAATTTAAAGCTCACATTCCAGCATTTAAAGAATTAGCAACTGACAAAGTAATTACTTTTATTCTTTTTGATTTTCATGATTTCTACGATGGCATATTAGGATTAGAAGACCTCAGAAACCTAGGAATATCAATTAATCTTGCAGAGAAGAATTTAAGTAACAGTAATACAATCATTCCTTTCTACTACAGATTGCCTAAAGAAAACTCTTTTACAATTAGTGTTAACACCCACGAAATTTTAAAAACTAAAATTCCTGTAAATTCATTGTCACGCCTTGAAACAAACGCTATAGAAGATATTGACGAAACTCTCTCTACAATTGGAAACCCTGGTGACGCGATTGAGACTATCAACCTCTATCTCAATAACCCCGAATTAATAACCGTACCAGATAGTCCTTCTCTCCACTCTGTTCTAGGTGACGTTTCTTCCAAAACTCCTAAAGTTAACATAGTTTCTGATATTCAACTGAAACCTCCACAATTGGAACTATCAGACAATGAAACGATACATTCATCTCTAGAAAACCCTGTATTAGAAATTCAAATATCTGAAAAATCTTTGAATCAATTTAAAAATCAGATCATTATTCACGGATCAAACGACATTTTACAGCCTAAAGCAGAAAGAAAAATGTTTTTTAACAAGTCTCGCCTAATAATCTCAATTCCACTAAATGATTTCGAAACGAAATTAATAGATGTTATAAAAACCTACTGTCAACCAAAACAAACGTATGCAGTATACTCAAAAAATCCAAGTATAGCAATCTTGTTTACCAACACAGTACAAAATCTTTTAACAAATTCATCTTTCAAATTCATTAGAACCAACGTAATCCTCCAAGATATAATCGATCTTGATGAACAAAAATTAAAGTTGGAATACCACCATAACGGTAAAACTTGCCACAAAGGAATAAATGAAATGAAAACATCCTTAAGTAGGAACTACTACTGGCCCGATATGATTAAAGACATCACGAACTTTGTTAATAATTGCAAAATCTGTCAAATGGCAAAATACGATAGAAATCCACCCGTAATAAAATTTAATCTTACACCTACAGCCAGTAGACCGTTCGAACATATACACGCAGATACATTCAAAATATTAAACCATTCATACTTTACTATACTAGATTCCTTCTCGCGATATGGTCAAGCATACCCCATCCAATCAAATTCATCATTAAATATAATTGACAACACTTTAACTTTCATGACACATCATGGACTCCCTTATAGAATTACTGTCGATCGTGGAAGTGAATTTAAAAATAACAATTTTGAAGATCTTTGTAAATTACATAAAATAGAACTTCACTACACCACTTCAAAGAACTCAAATAGTAATTCCCCAGTTGAACGATTTCATTCCACAATTGCTGAAGAAATTCGATGTTTGAAATTGGAAAAACCTAATGAAAACACGGACACTTTAATGAAATACGCTATCTTCAGTTACAACAACACTATTCATTCTGTCACAGGTCATACACCATTCGAAGTAGTTAAAGGACACATCCATTCAGACGATCCCTTTGAATTATCTGATGAAAAAATTATCTCTAACTATGTACAAAACCACAAAGAAAAAACAAAGTCATTATACGACAGAATTAAACAAAAAATAACGATAGGAAAGAATCCGTAATAAAAAAACTCAATGAAAAGAGACAAGAACCAGAGTCATATCAAAACAAAGAATATGCATACATTAAAACAAAAGAAAGAAATAAAGCTAAACCAAAATTTACACAAACAAAAATTGTAGTAGATGAAGGTGAAAAATTAAGAACAAAATTAGGCATCTATCATAAATCAACTATCAAAAAACCTAAGAAAACCTATAAAAAATCTTTGTTACAGGAATCACAGGAAAATGATTCTGATAACGACCCTATCCCTAATACAGCTAACGATAATGACAGCCACAGCAAATGACGACATAGAAATCACTACCATAAATTCCCACATCCTTCCGTTCCACCTTGGTCCATGTAGAATCATAGAAACCAAGCATACCTTTGTCCATTATGTAGAAATTAAACCATTAATTGAGTTACTAAATAACAACATTGATTATTTCAAAACTATTAACGATACTATTTATAATTCACCATCACTTAGAACACTAACGTATACTAATGTCCTAAAAAATACCTTGACACATGTCCACTATCTTATCTCAGAGGCAGAATATAAACTAAACAATCTTATGCCACAGGTAAGAAATAAAAGAGGACTATTGAACATCGTAGGAAAAACGTCTAAATTCTTATTTGGAACATTAGACTCAGACGATGAAGAAAACTTTAATAATGCTTTAGAAATTCTATCACGTAACCAAAATGCATTAGAAAATCAAATGCAATACCAAATGTCCCTGACCAAAAGATTAATAGAAAACTATAATCATTCTATCAGCACTCTTAAGAAAAATCAAGAACTAATAGAACAGAGACTTAATTACTTTCAAGACAATGTACAAAAAAATAATTAATGACATTTCTGCATTTATAAGGGCTCAAAATACTCTTGATCAAGTCTTACTAAATTGCCAAAACTTATTAAGATTTCTAGACAATTTGGAAAACGCAGTGGTTTTTGCTAGATTAAATACCTTACATAACTCTGTCATATCATTTGAAGACATGAACAATATGATAGATACATTAGTTAAACTTTACGAAGAAAATAAAATTCTTAAATTCAAAAACATTCATTCTTATTACAATTTAGCTAACTCAAAGGTGACTGTTCATAATGACAAAGTAATCTTCCTTATGCATATTCCTGTCTTCAGTCCTATACAATTTGAATATTACCATATATTTCCTGTTCCTCAAAATAATTTTACCCTTGTACCAAAAAGTCCTTACCTGATACTCAATAACCAAGGCCATCAATATGAAGATGAAGAATGTCCAACGATTGAAAATACCTACATCTGTAATAATAGACCCTTTATAAAAGAGGAAGACTGTGTGACATCCATCATTCAGAATATCAAGACTACTAAATGTCAATTGACTCCCATATCTACGAGTAATACCATTTATGAACAAATCAACAAGAACTACATAATAATTGTACCTGCCAAATTGCCAATAAAATTACAGAAAAAATGTAAAACTACTGGATACAACATAATAGAAAAACCAAGCCTCGTCAAAATCCCTTTCCATTGTCAAGTAATGGACGGAAGCTTCAAAATCATCAATGAAGAAAAAATCATTCAAGGAGAACCCTTCATTCTACCTAAAATGAAAACAGAGGAAATACAAGAACTCCCAAATCTAGAACACCTGCACTTAGAGGACTTGAACCTGGATGACATCTCGAAGTTACAACGACAATCCAGTATGCAGCCAACTTCTAGAACCAGAGAATGGCACCCCCTGAAGATTTCCTTCTTTTTGAGCAACCTAGTTTTAATAATAATATGCTTTGTTTTCGTGTTCATCATACTCAAATATAGAAAGACCCAAAAACAATCAAAAGTAAGAAAAAGCGATAAATCAGAGGAAGCGAGGGATGAAAATAATACTTCACTATTATTTTCCAATTTAAAAAGGGAGGAGTTATGTTAAACGCTCTATGACCCCTGATTAGTAATATAAACAAGTGACGCATTGTTATTGTCCACTCATTTATCGTTATCTTTACTAATTATACAAACTATAGCATATATATTAGGGTCAGAACTTTAGTTTAGTCATATCTGCAGAACTTGTAACCGTTACTCTGCCCATCTGTAACTTTAATAAATGTTTTAAAAAAACATTAACGTGTTTATAAAAAACATAATTCGCAGCACAGTTTTAAAATTCTTTATGTGCTGTTGTTTATTTGAAAACATAAAATCGAGAAAATGGTTGCAATTAGATATATGAAAGAATATCTAAATTCCCCCATAAAATATTTATGTTCCATCCATTTTCATTGACACTCAAATTATAACCATACATAAAAAGGAGAGTCGTCATTCATTCGTATAAATACCTAGACACTTGGGAGGATTTTTTTATTTATTTTGCAGGCGCATTTATGGAAGGCTTTTCTTTATTTTCAAAGATAATAAAGTGCATGGCATTTATGTGACTGATTCCTATTTTATTAAAATAGATCTCCATTTTTATGATCGTCGTTTCTCAAGCCCCAGCCTCACTAAAATTCGCGACCAACAATGCAATTGTTCGACTTTACAGATTGCTTGCGTTACCCTGCATATTTTATATTTTATCGCTTCTCAACGCGAGTTATATATATTTTTTTTTCTGGATCGCATTACCTACCCTACCCTTCTTATCTCAAAAGACATAAATTACTTTAAAAAAAATTATTATAAATTACCTCACATTCGTGATTGTTTTTCACATCATAGTTATTATTATAGAGTTACATTTTCCAGTTATGATTTTATATAACATATACTGGGCAATTATGAAAATCGATGACGCATGACTGTTGGAGTATAAAGAAGTACAACGATAAAAGTCATAAAATGACCGCATGTATTAAAATTCACGAGACCATTCTTCATAAGGACAGTGTGGTGTAATCGTAAAAAATGTATAAGTCGTATTCGGGGAGGCCTATTTCCGCACATATCACAGTGGTTAACACCGACATCGCCCAGAAACAAATTAAATGTTTCAATTCGAGCATGCCTTTATTTATGTGTCATTTCGTCGCCCGTTACCAATAAATGTTTTATGTCTTATGCCGCTGTAATGTCGTTTAACTTCTCTAAGCATAATAATATAAGGCAGATATCAAATAAGACCCTTTATGCGGACTGAATAACAATTCGATGTTGTAGTTGTATTACATAAATCCGTATAAAAGGCTTTACGTCTTTTATTCGGTACATGACGACGCATTTTCAGAAATGCTTCTTCCCATCTCACAACACACAATCAGTAATTAAGAACGAAGTCAGGAACAAAACATAAACCAATAACTATCACAGAAAGTATTCTATTAATTTGTCAGAGGGTATTAACGTCAAGGAAATGGTTTCTTAGACCTATAATAACTCTAACCGCCACTTTATTGTCGCTTTTATTTATTTCACGTGATATACTTCGCAAAACTGTAATTTTTAAAGCAAGCACCTCGAGACGGTGTGGTTTTAGAACTCTTCGAAAAAAATAACAAGTTTAAGAAAAATAATAGAACATAGGAACAATATAAGTAAACCAGCTGTCAGTTAAGGGCCATAAGATAAAACGATAGGGTGAGAACAGAATCAAATTGAAATAATACGTGTCGTATCTGTAGATCGCTAGGCGAGCGGCTAAATTTAAGAGGGCCTGGGCACATATTTAAGGCTTTAGTATGAAAGCCAGGCTTTGTAATGTGTTAGGATGATATAGGAACCGTTTACATGAGAACGTGTGATAAATATATGTCAACATGCTGTTCATTTGAACGATTATTTTACGGCTCTATCATTACAAGAAAGCTCACATATGAACACAAACATTTGTTTGTGGATATTTAATACGTATTAACAGTCTTGCGCAAATACCAAACATGTAATTAGGTTACTTCATAAGTTAACATTGACAGATCCGATACTACGTAAATGTTGTCCTAATTAACATACATCGACAAGGTAAACATCAATTCATGCATCAGTCAATATTAATCAATCACTGATTGCATTTAAACACTTCCAAATACTAAGATTTACAAAGAAGAAGAAATGTTGGTGGCACGTGTAACCCATAATCATGCTCCTAGAATTCTAGAAATAAAAGAAACAAGTCCCAAAAGCTTAATAATTCCTTGGCAGTTAAACAGCAATAATATGACGTACACCTATCAACCTCCAAGTCAATTACGGCATCCAAGATATTAATAATTTTACGGCACCATATTACAGAGATAAAGAATTATAACTTAGTTTCCTTTACGATAAGGCATTATGGGGTATTGCTGCCTCCCTTTGTCTACACGCGCTTGCTAAAATCCAACTCGATTTATATGTAAGAAGAAATCGGCGTAAAATTTTATGCACTTATATTACAAAAGCTGCCACATAAAATATTATGCCTTGCATAAATAAAAGAAAAGCTGGTACAATACGCTCTTTTATTTCTTTCATTAATAAAAGAGCATTGATAAAAAAAACTGCTACTTTTTATTGACCCTCTGTTTTTTTTCTTTTTTTACTTCCAAAGTGTATTGCGGCTGTAATGTTTTATTATAACTGATATAAATCCTTTTATAGTTCGATTTATGTCCGTAAAACTGAATCATAGATTAGTTTTTCCATTTAAACTTTAAAAATATTGTGAGAAATATAAAATGAAAAGGGGCATAAAACCGAACGATATCATCAAAAATTCCATTATAATCTACAGCTTTCCTTTGCATCACAACACACTTGAAACACCTCTCAAATCGATAAACGAAGAAAACAAACATTGTAATCAAAAAAATACCATTCATTCAAAACGTAGATAGAAAGAAAAAGACCGACACAAACTGACTGATGAACAACGTTTTCCTTTCATTTACACCGACTGCACTCAGAGTATCTTCATCCCTAGTTATTATACTATATGCCATAAGGTTAAACCAAGGTGAAAATACTCTGATGCCCGGTTTCTGAAACGACACATAACTTTACGTAGAGACAAACTCAAGATAAACTGACCATAACTTCTAAAATCCAATTCTCAAATCTTTATCTGTAGATAAATACGTAGCAATGTAAACAATTTATACTTTTCATAAAGTTATCTGTCAAGAAAAATTTATGTTTACCTAAAGTTATTTATCGTTTCAGAAACCGGGCATGAGTGCAACTAGTGCAAGCGAATGGCAGAGGCGGTCTTAATAATTGCGAGACCCCGGGCGGGGCCCTTGGGGTCGGCGAAAATTTGCCTTCATTGCATTATAAATAGCAGAAAATAATGAATAAATTTAAAAAAGTAGGTAAAATAATTTCGTTTGACTGTTATTTGACATGTGCCAAATTTGAATGCATGTTGTTACTTGAAAGTGTGAAATAAAAATGTAACTGTGGGAAAAAAAGTAAAATTGTGAAATAAAAATATGACTATAAAATAAAAAGCTGACTATAAAGTAAAAAAATATAAAAAAGACGACTAATTGATAATCAAAATACAAATAAAATATCGTCACATCTAATAAAACAAAAACAAAGGGCGATCTTGGATGAAGATAGGACGAAAATAAAAATCTGTAAAACTTAGAATATGTTAAATCTATGTAAATATTGATAACCAAAATTGAATCTGTTAATATTATTAGATTAGATTAAAATGTAAAATGAAATAAACACAAATTAAATAAACGAAAAAAAGAACAAAAACAAAATCAACTGATAATTAAAAAAATTAAAAAGTCATATCAAATAAAGTCTAACGAAAGAAAAAACAAAAAAAGGCAAAAGATGATAGACGAAAATAAAAATTATAGAAAAAATTAAACGTTAAATGTTAACGAAAATATATTATAAATTAAATCGCATAAGAGAGAAAACAAAAATGGTGTGATCGATCGAAGGAACCAAAAGGTAAAATAAATTTAAATGGTGTAAAAAAAAACAAAAGACGATCAACTGAAAACCAGTAAATAAAATCGAATCGTATAAAAGAGAAAACAAACATAGCGCGATCGACCGAAGGAATCAAAATGCAAAATAAATTCAAATCGAGTAAACAAGAAAAAAAACAAAGAAGAACGATCAATTGATAATAATCAATAAATAACATCAAATCATATAAAAGAGAAAACAAAAATGGCGATCGATGGACGGGATTAAAACGTAAAATAATTCAAATCCAGTAAATAAAAAAAAACATAAACAAAAGACGATCAATTGATAATTAAACAATTAAATTGTATCGAATGAAGTATAAACTGATGGTTAAAAAATAAAATAAAATTAATTGAAATCGAATACAAGAAAAAAAACAAAAGTCGATCAGTTAATTCTACAGCGTGGAAACTAAGTAGCGAATAAATTCGATATTTTCAGAACGATTAATTGAAAGAAAACGTTCGGACCTGTCCGTTTTGGGGAATTTGGAGGGGAGGGGGGTACCAATAAAATAAAATTAATACTCTCCCTGTAGTAACAGTAGAAACAGTTTCTGGAAAGGCAAAAAATTAGTCGAAATCGACGGGTCCTTTTTATTTAATTAATCGTCTTTAAAATATCGTATTTATTGGCTGCTTAGTTTCCACGCTGTATTAAAAATTGAATTAAATGAAGTCAAATAAGGAATCAAAAAGACAAAATAAAAGACGATCGGGGATGAAGATAAGATGAAAGTAAATATTCTATAACATTTATAATTATTATTAGTCAAATCGAATAACGAGCGCTAAAGAGGAAACAAAAGCGAATCAAACTGATAACTCAAATATAAAATAAAGTCAAATTGAATCAAATAAAGACTAAACACAGCAAAACGAAAAAATGAAAAAATAAAGTCAAATAGAATCAATAGCTATACCTACGCATACTGTTTTAAGAGTATTAATACAATTTGAAATAGAATCCAATTTACACATACATACTTTTTTAAGTGTAATAATATAATTTGAGAATTAAAGAGAATCAACCAATACTAACCGACCTATTTAGGTTATCGAATTGTAAAATCGATAGTTTAAAAACTTAAAAAACTAAATAATAAATCTTACTTCAACATATTTGAAAGTAGAATGCGTTTATTTAGAAGCAAACTTAAATTCTAAGAAGAGGCAAAAAATTATTGCAGACCATAAAATCTAGTCCTCATACAGCGGATGTTATTCCAGGAATAAGAGCTGATCGAAAATGTTGTTTCGAAAATAATATTTCTGTAAACGCACGATTTGTTAAGGGGAGTATCAAGGATGTCTGTTCTGATGTATGTATTGTTTGTTTATACGTTATAAGATTTCTATTTTTCTTTTTGACTGAGTAGAGCTTCTCATAAACGTATGAGAAGCCTATACAGATCCGAAAATATTTTCGTATTTATATGATTAAGCAGATATTCAATAATCTAAATTCAGACTGAACTATCGTGAGTAAAATAAAATTGAAAAAAGCACATATTGGGAATGCCGCGAGGCCCCGGGCGATTACCCGGTTCGCCCACCCCTAAGGCCGCCACTGGTGAATGGAAAACGCTATAAGCAAGCTTAAGAATTGGGCCCACTTAGTACCGACGCTTTTCACGCCGAATGTACTGTTCACTCCTCTCAGATATGCGAGTTAGTTCAAATTTTTTCTTCGACAACTAAACGATTTAAATGTATTTAATCATCAAAACGCTCGCACATCCTAGAGAGATAACAGAAGAAAATTTCTTTTTGAAAATATAAAAATGCATGTAATAGTCGCTGCAAATCACCACATACTTTAAATATTTCATTGCAAACAATAAAAACACCTACAAGTCGACAGTATTATGCTCGATGCAGCCACATGAGATAACTCCCTTCCAAATACTGCGGACGGAGCTAGTACAGTCCGAGTATTAAATTTTCGTACTGAGCGCGGAATAAGTGGCCCGATTTCTTTTCCTTGGCTATAAGTAACGTTTGTTTTACATCGATTTTAAGATAATCTTACCCGACGACTTCCCTTCCCTCACTTAAATTACACCTTGCTTTTACTTCAAGAGAGGTATGCAGAAGTGAGGAGAGGAAGTTTCTTAAATAGTCCGAAAGAGGGAATCATTGAATTAAAACCACTTAATTATTTTTAAATCGTAACAATATCATTATCAAGTTAAAGTAAAGATATTAATTTCGCTTCGGCCAGTTTGATTTAATATATATACGACGATAAATTTATTAATGCGGGCGATTTATTTAGTTTATACGATAGGTATGAAATGAGAAACGCAGTTAGGATAGATGATTTTAATCATACGGGATTTGGAGATGTTTTCAAGCAGATAAAGTAACCAATGATGAATATATGGACGTATATATCATATAGTGGGCTACATGATGGTTTTCCAAACAAAGGGATGAAATTCAACATGTAATCGATACGTCGAGTGCAATTTGCGAGAAACCTTATAAATAAACCCACGTTGTGTTTACTCACTCACATCAGAATCCGAATTTGTATTTACAAATCCTAAAAAAAAAAAAAAAACGGATTTTGCCATTATAAAACAATAATATATAAATATTTGTTCGGTAGGTTGAAAATATTTACTTGTTTTATTTATTTAGTTATTCTCGATATGAAACGAGAAACTTGGATTTATGTGAGTAATTCTTAATATAGAAGTTTACGTGGAATTTACGAAGAAGTAAATTACGATACAAGACTTCCTTGTTCGACTAATTAGACAGAGGCAAAGATAAATATTCACAAAAACGCGCCTATATTTAGAGAGTTTCGAAATTAAAAATAAGTAAGCATTCAGTGTTACGCTAAAACTAACCAGAAAAAGACGCACCATGTATATTAAGGAATTCGGCAGATACCCGGTGATTTGTAAGACACCCTAATACTACGCCGCCCATCGATTCCTTCAGTCCACCCCTAATTTTATTTATTGCTGCCCACCCAAAACGTCCCGTTAAGTTCACATTTGTTTCGTGCTTTTTTCGCCGGACTTCAATTTTACTTGCTTATTTTATTTTCTTATCAGTCGGCTCACGGCACATAAAAAATTGCCGCCATTTATTTGCGCGATATGTGAAATCTACAAGACATGTCTAAACGACTTAATTTGAGTATATCATTAATCCCCGTGAATTGACCAATTTGATAACATTGTTAAAGGATTATCACAAAATACATTACTTTCTCTCTTATCTACACAAGTGGAAATTATACGTACGTGATAGTTTCTAGTTCGTAAAACATTAAAAAGCACAAAGCTTTCCACACACCGTTAATACCTTTATTTAATTTTTTTTTTCTTCATGTTCAATTTTACTGGACTTAACGCTGATTAAGCGTAAAGTTAAAGCACGTGATCACGAATTTAAACCGCTTTTAAAGTTTAACCAGTATTTATTTCAATTGTATTAGAAACGCAGGTCCTTCAATGATTAAAAGAGCTCATTATTCAAGAAGACAAGCATTTAACGCTGTTATAATTCAACAAATACTTAGTTAACGGCTCATTTTTTACGTGAGTATCGCTTTCTACACGCTGGCATCAATAGATTTACATTTTTATTGTTAATGCACGCTACAGAACAAAATATTTCCTAACGACTCGGTAATTAATCTTTACGTTGACATTATGAAATCATTTTAAGCACCGTACTGCATTACTTAAAAATAAATACGTGCGGAACCCCGGCTAATATATTTTCCGTCAAGATTTACGCAGATAGTTACACGTGTAATACAAGCTGTCCGTAAATAAAACCCTCCGTCGCAAACAGCACCGGAATCAAGACAAATTTCACAAGTTCATCCTAAAAATGCCATAACAAAACAAATTAGTGCTTAAAATAAAAATTTAAGCACTAAAGAAGAATACTTTTTGCTCGTGACAAAATAAATCAGCAAAAATTATTTTCGCCTTTAGGATTTGGAGATGGAATGTGTTTCTTGTAAATACGGTCCTGTAAAAACAAGCCACAAATAAAGTTAAAAGAAATAGGAAGCGTTTTCAGTTCCCCGTAACGTCACAGTCAGAAGAGCTGTAAATTCTGTTGACAGATTCCTTGGATTCCTGGTTGCGAGTTGCAATGTGGTCTCAACCCTTAACCAAGAGGAACACCCTCGATAGGCAATTTACCTCACAGACGGTGCTTAAGAGAATCGCGATAAATTCGAGCATTTCAATAAAAAGATCCTCGTGAAGAATTACGAAATGCCGAAGAGAATTCCTTCATTTCCCGCCTGCTACTAATTGCGACGGTATACGAAAGCCTCGTGTAAGTGGATTTCTTTGTTGAAGGACGTGGAAGATCACTCGCACCAAGAGAAATAAATAAGGAACTTTGTAATGGAAGTGAAAGAAGAGAATGTAAATTATTAACGAATTAAGCGCGAGGGTGTAATTAGAGGCAGCTTCGAATAAGAAATCAATATAACGTGACAGAGAAATAGTATCAATAATCGATAAAACTTTCTATTGCCAAAGTATATCTTGCACTCTGTGATTTAAAATTATTAATGTCACATATGACAATTTTCCCAAGAACTGAAACATTAATCAAGTTGGTGCAGTAATACTACGTCACCTTACCTAAGTAAGTACAGTAATAATTCTTACAAAATTTACTAGAAATTATATCAGACAGCCAAGGCGTTAAAATAATAAGAATTTTTTTCTTGAAACGTATAATAAACGATGCTGCGTGCACAATAGTAGTATTTCAACCGACTATCCGATGAAATAATCGATGTGAAATTTGAAAGATAATAATGCACGTGATTGCTGCACAAAGTGCAATTTGTGAAAATAAAGAAGAAAACACCTGACGCGATGCGTGACAAAGCTGGAATAAAATTGTTTTAATGTTCCAGGAAAATTGGCGGCAAAATTCATTTCATTGTCATAAATTAGAGCTATATCTTTAATCTGCTTTCAGTTTTAAATTTACCCGTACAACAATCACGACAAAATTATTAGATACATGAAATTATTTTCAAATCGTAATTTTTCTTATCTCTTTCATTTCTTGGTAGCATTACATTTTATAAAGTGCACCTTCGGAATAATTTAATGATAGCAGAAAATAAAACTTCAATAACTTTTCTCATGCAACCTCGCAAAGTGTTGTGATGACACATTTACTCAACTTTATAATTAACTTTTAGAAAAATTTTGTGCAAATCGTTTTTGATTGCAGTGAGAACCTCGAGCAGCCTCTGGACAGCTGTTTCAGCCCTGCTTGGGGCTTCTTCAGCAGAAACGTAGCTCGACATTCCCACTGCAGACCAAAAACGACTTGCCCAATTTATTCGCAAATGCGATGTAAGAATGATGAACATATATGTTTATAATTAACAATTAAATTGCAGCAGAGCTTCGACTCAAGGACAATATTATTTGGTAAAAGTAACGTCACTTACAGTTGATGATAGGGGCAATTAAGCTCGATAAGTGTAACTAGTGCTGAGTTGCTCACAACTTTAGTCCCATTAGTCGGGATAATCCTTTTGTATCGCGTCCTTTGTTCACCGAGGATCAAGAATTACTCCAGTTTTTGCAGTCTCCTCTACGTTTGCTAATTTATTGCTACCCGACATGCTTAACATGTCTTTATCTTGCACTTCCGTATCTTTAACGTCATCCTTCTTCGGCGCAAACCTTCGTTAAAGAGTTCCATCTTGATTCACGAGACCGACATCGATTTTAATTCAAAAGCGTTTTACTATGTACCAAAATGTATGTTAACGATATGCTTAAATTTAAATTTCTTCGCATTTCCAAGAAAACGCCATCAACTCTGTAATTATCTTGGAACATGCAGATTAATGTTAATAACAATAATTATTTACAATTACGCCAAAATATGTTTACGTAATTTGTTTTCAAGCATCGCATGTAATACTTAGAATCGATTTGCTTCAGTCATCTTATGATGTTTAGCAATCAACTTTACCAGACAGCACGTATCCAAATTAAAATTGAAATGTCATAGTTGCATCTTATAATTATCAATAATCACAATTACATATTATACAATCTCTGCGTGTCCCATATTGTAAAATTTATTATCAGTTATTGCAAATAGGAAATTTTAAATGGCTTATAAGATAAAATGATTGTGATGAAGGGAACGTGTGACACCCCTAAAAGTAAGTGGTCGTACCCATTCACCAGCAACCACCACAAAGCATTAGGCATGCATGTCCGTCTGACTGCCGTGAGATGGGGTTACATTGTTAAAGGATGCAACCAAATTCAATTCCGCCCTCGCTTGTCAATGCAGCGTAGTGTAAGCAAATTGCATTGAAATACTTTCAATTTTTAAATTTAGGGGTTAGACACACGCGTCGAATACAATTTTAAAGTCGCTTTCGCGGAAATGTCGTCTGATGGGCATTGTTGTGATTGTCACGACATCTGGCGGAAATCCGACAGCGAGAGCTTCGAATAAACCTTCAATTTAATTAATGGTTTAATTTTGATAGGGTCCTGGCTCGGAGACTTCAACTGTCAAACGGAGGCGATTTTAAATCCCCTTCTTGTCATGATCTCATCTAACACTACTTCTACTTGGAAGCATTCAACCGCGAAGTTTATTTACTTCCAATCGCATTTATTACATACATACTCTTATATAACACACCATCCATTATGCTATTTAATACTACAATTTTTTTTTGTCCTGTAACTTTCATTAGGTTTAACCCCATCCCCATCTATAAAAGCAATAAATCTTTGATAGCTACGATCATATAACATCAATTCAATCATATTTTCCGCATGAATGGCGATTGAAAAAAAAATTAAACGCTGGAACTAATACTAATAATAATAATCCTTTGAAATCTGCGAATTCTAATAGATTGAAAATTTAGTCAATGGTTTTTTAAAACATCGTGCACGGCCGTTGATGAATCTGCCCTAAGTTTACCACCTCAGACCCCCAAATGGAATCAAACATCACCCCAAGATCTTGGTTTGATTCGGCTCAACAATCGAATTCGAGACTTGGGGTGACACTCTTAATAAAAAAGTAGCAGTTGCGCTCCAGAGATCGTTTAGCACACCCTTATGTTACAAACGCATTCATTCGTCCGGATTATTGTATTTCACGCAATTAAATTTCGTGTTAAATAAAATGATTCAGTTTCTTATTACAACATTTCATCGCCTCAAATTGATCAAATCGAATTAAGTCGCATTTCATTATTTTTGATTTAATCGAACTGCGACAAGCTTGACAGGACACCAATTATTTTTAATAAAATAATCGATTACATACGAGATTAATTTTGAATTTAAGAAAAGCAATTAAATCATAAGAAAAATTTAAGGGGTGCTGCGATTCAATACAGTAAATGAAGTTATGTCAAGAAGGAAGTGCTTAGACGCAGACAAGCTTCGCTGTGGAAACTCAATCTCTTTTCCCATTAATTGTATGATAACAGAAGTGTTATCAGCCAATTGTCAGAACCCTACAAAACTCTTCATTAATTATCGTGTCTTCGCGAAATACTGTTAATTTCGGCTAACGAGCTTTTCGTTATCACCCACGCATGCTCGGAACTCCACCATTTGTCAAGTTTTGCTTAGGATAAATATTGTGCACCGCGTCTTAATGATGAATGGATTTTCGGGTGAAGTCACTTTCATTCTCATTCTTTCAGATCACCGGGAACATAAAAACTCCTCGGGGAAATATGATAAATGTTGAAATCCACTTACAAATTATGCGCTTCTTTCTTTTTGTGCCATGACATTCGAAATTGAAACAAATCAGCAAAAGCTAATTAAATTTTCAATTCGAAGTTTTATTAAACAAACATGTAAAGCGTGCCGTTCGTTTAACGTGCGAGCAGCGTTCGCATGCAAATTTTTATTTAAATTAAGTTCAAAGAGAAAATCGAATACATTATGTTTAAAGAACATGTGTGCGCCTTCTCTGTAATAAATATGAAAATAGGTTGAAAAATCATTTCCTCTCGTATCAAATTTACCTTTATGTATGGGGAAACTCGCATTCAAGTAACTCAAGGAGAACACATTACGTAAACATTATCGCGCAACGAAAAGAAAACAAGAATTAGAATAACGAACGAACGCCGTCGGTACGATCCGGATCTTGTTTCTGCCTTCGCCTCCGGGGTTTTCATCAATTTTCTTCGATTTATTCTTAAAAAAAAAAAAAAAAAACCGAATCGTAGACAATAAATTCAGAATTTTGCATTAATTTTTTATATCCCGCTTCGATATTAAATATTAAAAGCACAAGGCTCTTACCTTACTTAGAAAAATGAGAAGTTGTTAAGTTTAAATTGCAAAATAAAACATGGCGCGTTTATTCACATCACTCCCTGACAAGTCGTACGACATAATAGATGAGGTAAAATGAATCTAATGAGACATGTAAATTAATAAAAATTGTATACGCGTAGATCATTGAGCAGATTACAGTTTTAAAATATCACGTTGTCATCGCTGAATGGTTAAAGTTGAGGGGAAGAAATCACTGTGTAATGTATTGTGTCGTGTAAATTTATCGAATTCAGCAATGTGTTCCTCTAATTCAGTTTGAAATATACTGGCATAAATCTTTTGTAAAAGCCGCTTTTAAATTCTTACAACCAGCAATTCCATTACATTGAATATCGCTATAATTTGCGACCAATTTCTTTGAATCAAAGACTCGCGGCAGATGGAACGGTTGTTAGACTAAAGTATCATCCCTCCGGTTAGAAATATGAAGAAGAAACGCCGAGAGTAAAAAACTTACGAAGTCTCAAAGTGGAGTGTCTCTTAATGATCGGAAGGGAATGAAACACGAACGTAATTGGCGTCTCTAAACAAAGCAATCCTAACATCTTACGAAGACGGCGACGGACATCTCGACTAAAGTGGTCTATAGCTCAAGATCTTTTCTATATTACAGTTTTAGAGAATGCCTTCCTTGAAACAGACCGCACTTCAAAGTCAAACTCAAGTACTTACATATTTTTACACAATACTTATTTTTACCCAGTAGATACTCTAAAATACAATCAATAACAACTACATCTTTTTATTCACATTATCAATACATATTGTATCTTAGGCTTTGCATATTTTACTACTCATATAAAAATTTAGAAACAGCAACAAAATGTCTATTTCTATTGTAAAGTAAGTATATAATAATTAATCGAAATAGAACAAGTATTAGCAATTAAAGGAGCCAGTGCAAAAAGTGGTTAAGTCACAAATTTGATATTTTTTAGATAACCATATTTATGACCCATCAAAAATACATGACATGTCAAAATATACACTTAGAGTAAATGTCCACTCACAGTAAAACATATTTCACTAACAGAATTACATACAAAAAAAAAACATAAAATAAATGGATTAGATTGGGCACAAGATTTCTTATAATTTAATTTCACTGTTCAAAAATTCGTCAATCGAGTAGACAGTTTGTTGAGGAGAACATTTTTTATTGCAGCAATGAATTTGTTATATTCTAATATTCATATGTATTCCGGAAGATGTTTGTACAGCTTCGGGCCCCAGTAACCTACACTTAGTTGAGTGCGTTCAGCCGATGCTTAGGTATTTCCCTTGTTTCGTGTATTATATTTATGATTGCCTTTGTTCTTCAGGAATTTGCTTTTGTTCGTTTGTACATGTTTGAGGCAGATAAGTATATGTATATGGAGGATAAGGTAAGTATCCCAGTTTCTCTGAACGCATGGTTTTTTTTTTCTGTAGTATGAAGGTTTTCTCACCTCCCGATGAAGTGCCCCATAGTAGATTACCATAAGACAGTAGACTATGGAAGTTAGAGAAGTAAACAGTTCTAGCAGCAGTGTATGTTGATATGGATTTCATTCTTCTAATACAGTAAAGTTGACACGATAGTTTCTTGTGTAATTCAGAAGTATGCTTGAACCAATTTAACCTTCCGTCGATTGTAATACCCAACAAAACCGCCGAGTGAATTTGTTCTTTGCAAGCAGTGGTTAGTAAAACCTCTTTTATTTTATTACCGTTTAACTTAAGAAGTTGATTTACATCAAACCATTCTTCTTCTTGTTTAAGTGCATTTTCTGTTATAGAATTTACTACTTCTAAGCTTCTTCTATCGTCCGCATAGAGAAACATCGAACAATTTCTTATACATCCTGTTAAGTCGTTGATGTAGATAATAAACAGGATATGGCCTAAAACTGATCCCTGAGGTACCTCATAACTGATTGAATTTGTATGTGACCATGCCATGTACTTACATTAATTTACATGTACTATCGTCTAGTAAACTCAGATAAACATCGCCATTATTATTGTATATCAGCTTGATCCTGAGTGCAAAAAAATTCAACACCTAGAGCAATACAGTGCTCGCCAAGAAGTCGGCATCAAATGAAAGAAATCTTTATTTTTGATTTTGCAAAAAAGATTTTAACGGCAATCATTTCTGCTTATCTGAAAACATATTTAGATTTGTCTAATTAAGTAAAAATTTTCGAAATGGTCAAAACCGTAAAGATTGTTATTTTTTGTACTGTCGTAGTGCTGTACATACATTTGATGTATTGTAGTGATCTTTTTAATTATGAGAGCACAAACGTATGGTTCAAGCAAATTTTTTTGAGTTAATGCTGGAAGGAAGAAACTTTCTTTATACACATAATTTAATAATTCGCATTTTTATTTGTCGCTGAAATAATTTTCAAAATTATTACGTGCAGCTTTCTGTAACTGTTCTGTTGAGAAATCAGGACAAAGCGTCGACGCAGAAAATGTAGGGGTGAGTAATAACAAGGCACGAAGTAAATTGTCTCGTGAACATCTTAACATTCTGAGCTGAAGATATTAGTAATAATGTTGTGCGCCGTCGAGGCACCGACATAAACTATTTCGGGTTGTAATGTCCTGAATTCATCTCCAGAATAGGGTGCTTGGTTTTTTGGTAACTGTCTTTCCGTAAGCAAGTCGACTTGTTAGTTCCGCTTGGTCGCCTGCCTAACTGGATAGAACAAATTACGGAACAGCTTTCATGAACGCACACACAATTCGTTATTAGTAATAGTGCGAGGAGATAAGACCGACCACCTTTTGCAAAAGAAAAAAAAAACAACATCACAATGTTTTAAATAAAAAATGTATTTGCAACGGTTACTTACTTATTATAAATTACGAAAGTGATATACAATAATAAATAGGTATCCAGGTGTCCACGTATGTACGGTACGGTACGGTCAATTGATGATGATTATTATTATTATTATATTCTTCACAGGACATTGTCCCTATTCTATGTAGCATCGATGTGAAAAGGGTTAAAAGAACAGTAGCGTAGATCGAGAAATAAATTAAAAATGATCGTATAGATTTAATCGAGTGGTCATATCCTATTACATTCGAAAAGGATCGCAGGAATACGACTTGGCTATTTACTTACGAACAATGGCCCACACGGTTCATTTAAAACGTTATTAAGTGTATATACGACCTTCCGGATCTCTGTTTACAACCGGCTGATAAGATCTGAGCTCGACCCTTCACCACCTCTTTACGATCGAGATTGCTTCTAGCCGAATTTGGAAAGCGAGATTATTTTATAAAAATAATCCCCCCCTCCCTCCCAATTAAATGTTTTGGTTTTAACACGTGGAAGGAAAGAAGTTTGTGACAACTTTGTAGTTGTACAAGATAGAAATTACGTGTGCGTAGTTGGCTTGCCAATTTGATTGGTATCTTTAGAAGAATGCAAAAGTGGTAATTTTGTGTAATGCAGAGGAGTTATTTTGAAACACTTAGGTACATAAACAAATAGCATAGCAAAAGTGTAATGCAGGTATGTACTTAAAATAGAAGCCATAAAGTTTGCATTAAGAAATGTATAACATTTTGCTTATCGCGATGTATCGCTAATGAATTATAGACATTGGAGTAGTAGAGAAGTGTACGTAATAAAAAATAAAACTTGACAAAAATTACATTAAACACCGTCTTGTTATCAAAATAATAATACAAACACTATAAACGTATCCACTCATAAAAAGCGATGGTGATTGATCGAACGAGTTCCTAGTATAGTGATCCTTGTAGTGCACTTAGTTGTATCAGTGCATGCTGCTTGATAATCGCCATCTCGAATATCGACGAAGGGCACGATCACAGTAATAACCATGTTATACCCACTACTAATAACAGGGTTGTCCATACTACACCATTTCATTATCAGTAAAAAGATACATGATTACAGGAAACTTTTTTACATGTATTTGTACTCGGGCTATTACACAATGTAACAATTTTCACGCACAGACCATTTCATGTTTTATATCATTATCGGATATTGGCACATTTAATTAATTGTCAGATCATACCTGCTCGCATAAAATACACCATAAATTATCAGCACTAATTACAAAATTTATGATCAACATGATCGTGTAAACGCTGAATTTAATGTGGACTTAAAACATCATTTGTATTCGTACAATAATCCGTGACACATTTGCATAATGTTATTCACTTTACTTAATAATAACAATACATAATTTATATTAAAATCTTCACATTGGACAGCCCTGGATTTAATTTCAAAACTAACAACAATAATTCGTGAAGCACTTACTCGACAAATCCGTTCGCAAAATGATGTAAAGATCCAGATAAGAAAATAATAAAACAAAATTCTCTTGCTAATGCCGTTCGCAAGTTCGCACATTTTTATGCATTACACGAATTATAACTCATAATAGCTGATTAAAGTTTAATGTAAATATTCTTATCTGCGCAATTATATCAACCGCATAAATGCGTTTTATACATTTTTATGCGAAATAAATGCGCCGATAATTGCACATATCAATTGCATTTAGATTAAAAAAAAAATCATTTTCATATTTATGAACGTTGTAGCATGTACACACAAGATAAAAGTGTTAAAAGTCTCATGTACAGTCATACTTTTTAATAGAGTCTCCCTTACAAATTTTAAATTGCAGCTTGACACCTTTCGACTATTATAATAAGCAAGCAGACAGACAAACAAGCAAAACAACAAGCACGTAAACAAATATGTACAAAATAAAAACATGAAATAAATTTCAAGGCGTGTTTTCTTACCTGTTAGATAACAACTTAAAATTTTATTGGGGAGACATTACTTTTAATTATGACTGTACATACCAACTAGCAGAACATGCTACAAAATAATTGAATAATAATAATAATAATTAAAGTACAAAATATGATTCAAGAAATTTACAAACACTGAAGTTGAAGGTATTAGTGTGTGTTATAAAGATAAGCAAAATGAATGTATGGCACATAAGTTTGTCGTAAAATAAATTTTATTGAGCCGTACATCTGCATATGTTCTTTAAAAGACATTAGATGATGTGTGGAATACCGAGCTTCACGCAACACATGTCAAAATATTAATAATTACCGGCACTTTCGTAATCTTTGCGCTATAAAGTTAAATTCGAACTTATCGCTTCAACATGTTAATTATTATTCTTTCAGCGCTGCTCAATAAGGTTCCCTTTAAAAGAACCATTTTTTCATCTTCAACATATGAACTATTAAATGGTTCATTTGACACTCGTGCACGTGTCCTAAAAATAACTCCGCCTGAAAAAAATCTAGTAAGTATCTAAGAAGTGATATATGCCTGGCTTATCTTAATGTTTTGATATTTTTTTGCTTTATAAAAGTAAACATGGAATTATTTATTCCGGGAGATTTTTTTGTTACACAAAAAAAGTATCATGCAGCCTTTTAACTACATATAGTAGGTAGAACCCAATTTGTTTATTAATTACTTGAGTGTTGTATTCAGAAGATTCGGAACAATACCTTTTTTATTTGCAAAAAAAAAACATCTTGATGCTAAAAAAGAGAAGAAAGAACTCATTTCAAAATGAATAAAATTCTTAAGGGAGAAAAAGTACACAGAAAAATTTAACAAACGGTATACGGCGCATCTTACTTCCGGATTGTTAATATCGACATCAAAGACTCCACGACTTTAAAAGCCCATTCCTATAGAAATATATTGTTATTACTGTCAATCCACATGTAAAATTTAATCCCAAGAGCGAAAAGGCTCCCTTGTCGCGGATGCCTTTCAATCACCAATGTTCTTTTAGATTAGAACAAACGAGATGCGGCCTTTAAGGTAAACAGGAATACTAAATAATGCTTGATGTAATGAACTCAAGGAGAAATCATTTCGAATACGTTTTATTAAAAGACACAAAGTCGGGAGGCATTCTCTTTCTTTCCCTCAAGAAAGAAATTAAATTTTATTTGATTGAAATGACAAACATTTTTATGTAATTTCCAAAAGGAAAAATTGTAATTTCTTTTTTTATACTTAATTGATCACACAAATATTACAAAAGAATTCGTAAATTAAAACATTAAACTAGATTAATATCACATCTTGAGTAAAGAAATATTAAAATAAAAAAGAAATTAGTGTGTGTGGTCAATGTAAAATCGAATAAATAATTTCTAGCAGTGAACGAGCAATTTATTTCGTGTTATGCGTGTTTACACAATAACAAAAAATCAACAGCGTGTGTATGACAACAGTTTGAAAAGTACATGCATTAAATATTGATAAGTCTAAATAGCCATTAAGGGAAACAATAGGTGATTGTCATTTCGCGTGATTGGAGAGTGGATGGCGCTTCTGTGAGTACCAGCTCGTACTGACGCAGGGCCCCCGCGGGAAAATGGTCCTTAAAGCTCGGTTAACACGTACCAGTTTTCCTGGCAATGCGTCCGGTGGATTGACATTCGAATTAAAACCGAGCATTTATTTAACCATAATATTTTATTTCCTTATCAGTTTTATTCGATTATTTGGAAAATTATTTGTCAATAAATAGGGAAATTTGTTTATCTTCATCATAAATGTTAAATAACGCAAACGTAACTACGGTGAACATAAATGATACACTACCATTAACGTGACACCTACATTTGTATGTATAGAGGGAAATAGAATTAAAAACGATTCTATTTCGCTTCTGTAAACAACACAAAACTTCTTATTCTCCTTAAAAATATTGAAAAATATTATATATTCAAATGTAATAAATAACCCTGCGGTATGTCATAATAAACCGAATATAAATATGGGAATATACACAAAGGATTTTAAGAAAGATCCACATGAGTTGTGAATATTAGAAGTTTTATGTAAGTCGTAAAAATGTCGTATTGATTTTGTGCATTTTCACAAAGAATAAAGAGATGTATATCAAAGTGCCGGAAGCTACGACGACTTCAGGAAACTTTGTTCAAGTACAAATATGGCTTTATTTATTTTGTTTTTGAAAAAGCAAGCTGAAAAATCTCATACTTCCGAGCAATAAAGACGTCTTGCTAAATTTAATTCCACCTTGAAAATATTTATACATAAACCTCGCAAGAATTACAGATGACCCATATTACTCCAAACAAAAGCGCCAATTCAATTTACATAAAGCTCTTCACGTAAAGCTCCCACCCACTTAATTCTTTGTTCTAAAAGAGATTTTATCCGAGGAAAGTTTCTCGAGGATACTTTATTTTTATTATTATTAATTTTTATCTTCAACGAGCTTGAGCTTTCACATTAAAAGCAACAAAAAATCCTATTTTTCTGAAAACCTTATTTTATCTCAAGGAAAATTATTTTAAGAAAACCTTCGAAACAGAAACACACTCATTCATTACTCAAATTATAACTAATTTAAATAATTATAATATAGTGAGAAATGTTTAAAAACGTCGACACAATGAGTATAATAAATCTTGGAAGTAATCTTTCATCATTAAGTCACCGAAAATTTTAATTGAATGAAATTAAAATCCTATTTTCAAACGCTTATCAGAGCATAAACAAATTAAACATTGAAATTTAATATGGCATAACGAACATGTGTTGTGGCGCTGAATAGCTATTTCTCAAAAAAAATCTTATCTCATCGCATTGTTCATTGTGACAAGCATACTTGATTTACCGGGCCATTTTTAGGGTCACCATCTTGGCTGACCCAAAGGTCAAATATAACTTAAGCTTTCCTATCATGAATAATGCGTTTTACGCAGTACTTGTACGTGACTGTTTCATATATCAAAGAAAATAACCACTATATTATAATACAAATGTTTACACACTTAATTTTTTATTGTACCACACGGTTATTTATTATATCTTAGAATGGCTGTGTTTAATATTTACTATATCAGCTATAACATCACTCTTTTCAAATTAATTAAGTGTTACGAGGGAATTTATAATCAGAAAATAAATTTGACTAAACACCGAGTAAACAAATTTAAACCTATTATAAAAATATATCTAACGAAAAATTAAAATTTAAAAGATAAGATAATTTGTAATGAATGTCAGAACCGTAAAGTAATGTAAATCGTATAAGTACATTTTTAAATTTAATATCAATTCATATTGAAAAAAAAAACAAAGAATAGCGCAATTTTAACAACTAGCTATTTATTTAAAAAAAAAAACCTCAATTAACGGAGTGTGCAGATATGGTATTTATTTATAGATACTGTCTTATTTTTGGACGTACTTTTCAATGACCTTGTGATTCTGTACAGTGAAAATTAGCATACATAGAGTAAGAATCGATTTTGACAGGAAATTTATCATACTTTCTGATACAATAGGTTATTTTTATAATGCATCGATACCAGAAGACATCGAAAAATCGCAAAAAGTGAAGTACAATCGAGTTTCAGGCAAACCTACGGTGGCGGATAATAATAAATCCGGACAAGCAAATGACATATCATGCTTATTCTGGAACAATATGGTAAAGTAAGTTAGTTTGGATCGAGAAGATAAACCCAGAAATTAATAAAGAAATTGGCAGAGGACGAGGGTAGGATACCGAAAAGTAATGATGGACGGACGTGAATATAAATGGGATGGTTAGTGTGGGCAACTGATAGAAAATAAGAGAGCTAAGACACCACCTCTGACACAAAACTGATAGAGGGGGGTCGGAATGAGGGAACAAAAACGAATTCAGCAAAGGACAAGGACAAGAGATGGAAAATGATGGTGAAGGATGAAAAAAATTAATAAAGAAAATGGCAGAGGACGAGGATAGGATACCAAAAGTTAACAATGGATGGACGTGAATGTAAACGGGATGGTTAATGTGTACAACTGATAGAAAATAAGAGAGCTAAGACACCACCCCTGACACAAAACTGATAGAGGGGGGTCGGAATGAGGGAACAAAAACGAATTCAGCAAAGGACTATGGGAGAGATGGAAAACGATGGTGAAGGATGAGAAAAAGAGGAAAAATTAAATTAGAAAAACAGGAAAAAAGGCGAAAGAATACCGAGATCAAGATAGGGACATGGAACATGAAAAGTATCTTGGAAGAGGAGGAAGAACTAGTGGAAATGATAAAGCAAAAAATGGACATACTGGGAATTACAGAAACAGAGAAGCGAGGAAAAAGGATTAAGAAAATATATAAAAGCTCCTGGATGTTTTGGCCGGGAGTGACTGGGATAATTGCACCAAACAGGTTGAAGGATGTGATATAGGAAGAGTATGTGAGCGAAAAATTGCTAACAGTTAGGTTAAAACTAGTGAATGAAAAAATATGGACAATAACAACAGCATACGGAGAAAACGAATATGTAAGAAAGGAAGTAAAGTATACATTTTTTGAAGAGCTGCCAAGACAGATAGATGACAGTGGCGAACAGTTATTTTGATGATGTTAAATTTGAGGAAACAAGAATGGGAAAGTAGAGCAATACATGGGCAGAGATGGAGAAGAAACAATCAGTAACAATGGGGATAGAATAATAAAGCTAAATATAGAAAACGATTTAACTCTAGCAAACACAAGGACATACATAAGTTCTAGAGAGTTTCCAAGACAACGAACGAGAGATCAATTATTGACCACATCTTGTTGAGTAGAAAAAATGGAAAAGAATAAAAGACGTAAAAGTAAAGAGAGAAGCAGAGATCGGAAGTGATCACTGCAATAATGAAGATTAAAAGAATCAAAGAGGGTGAAAAGGATAAGAGAAGGAAGAAAATAAATGAAAAAATTAAAAGCACCAAACTAAATGAGGAAAAATACCAAAAGGAGTACAAATTAATCCTCGAAAAGAAACTGAAAGGTTGGTCAAATAAGGCAAATATACAGGAAAAGTGGGAATACCTCAGGGACAGAATACTGTGTGGAGCTGCGGAAAAACGAAAATACCAAATAGCAAGACAAGAAGAACTAAATGGCGGACGGATGATATACGAAGACAGGTAAAAATGAAAAAGAAAAGTGGAAAAAAATATCTGAGTACAAGAAGAATCGAAGACAATGAAGTATACAGAGAGAAGAGAAGAGAGTTTAAAGCCGCAATACAGACGAAAATACCAAAATAGCAACACAAGATGAACTGATTGGTGGACGGATTTTGAATTGCTTGGAATGATCACTGATGACTAACAACAGTAATAAGGACAAACAATGAATAAAATGCAAAAAAAATGAACCAAAAGTTACGAAAAATGAGTGGATATCTCAAGAAAGAAGTTCGTAAATCTTTGACAGCGATAGACTTTTCGGAAGTTTCAACTTTGGGAACTCATAATTTGTAAATGGATCGAGATATCGAAAATCTGAGAACAGCACCGTATTCAGCAGCTCTCGAAGAATTTATGAAAAATGAAAAATAAGGTACCAAACTGTGAACTCCTATGATCGGTTATATACGTAAAAGTTTAACAGAATAAATATGAACCAAGTACTGTTTATTATGTACGCTTGTGATAATTTCATATTGTATTGATATATATATATAATGGAATACACGAATATATATTTTTAATTTATGGTGTTTGGATTTGTTTCTTGCAACTGTAATAAAAAAATAGTTAAATAAGATTCCCACGTAGCTAAGTTCGATTTAACGTATGAAGTACTCTTTCAATATTTGAAGTGTATCAAATGCAAACAGAAACATGCTAACTGCTACGGGCTTGTTTAAACACACCATTCGACAGACAATCAAGAGCATTAGTACAATACACATACCTCTATTACATTGTCCAAATAAAAACTGCCCCCTTAGTTAAATTTTACTCGAGGGATAGATAGAGTATCAGAAGTATTTGATAGTAGAGGCATCTGATTTTCATTAATAAATCAAAAACAAGAGAATTTATGGAATGTTGTGCATGTGCAAGGTTAATTTGGTCCACTACATCAATTTAAGTGTTGAAGTGTCCACAAAAACTCTGTGAAAAATGACGTTCTAACACGGGTTATTAAATTTGCAACGGTCTAACGCTCTTATCTGATTAAA
This sequence comes from Prosopocoilus inquinatus, assembly GCA_036172665.1. NCBI lineage: Eukaryota > Metazoa > Arthropoda > Insecta > Coleoptera > Lucanidae > Prosopocoilus > Prosopocoilus inquinatus. The sequence goes on along the minus strand of CM069880.1, from coordinate 11,977,088 downwards.
ATGCCTGGGGGTACTCCGTGTCCGAGCATATTGAAATTATTAATTTTTGGGCAGCTGTAATTAAAGTGATGGAATCGCTGCGTATTAGTAGTCAGGATATATGCGTAGGTATATAATATCTACTAATAATGTTGAATTGTGGTTAGAAATATGACCTGTAGCAGCTAATTAGTTCCCCTTCAGATATTGATTGTTTGCAAGTCTGTCTGTCTGCATGTGATATTGATTGATTCTGGGATTAATTCGGATTGGACGCGGTCAGTTGCACCTTAATAATTTAGTAAATTCATGTGTTAAATCAAATATGTATACGTGCTCTGATTTGCATGTTATCCTGAAGTAGATGTACATGTCCAAATGCGTGTAGTGGTTTGGTTTAATTATCTAGAAGTTACATGGTTCATCGGAGGTAACACATGTAACCCGGGGCTGGACAGACGCTCTGTATTCAGAACCTACATGTAAGACGAAGCGTCATACGCAGATTCACTGTGGGCGATTTTCTTTGTTACAGTTTTAATATCGCCTCGGTAACTAAGTATATAAATTACTCCATGGGAAAACTTGCAAGCAAATAACACTAACACATGTGTGTATATTATTAACCGCCTGTTCAAAATAAGAAAATAACTTGACAAGTAATGATTGGTGGTCATCACTGAATGTGTGATTTTAACCTTTTTTGCATTTACTATGCATATTTCACTCCTGTGCAAATTACAATAAATTAAAACTGACATTAATTAAAGTCCCAGAACAAATAAAGAAACCCACGTATGGAGTAGACCATGATTTGAGATACCAAAGAAACGCGGTATGTCTATATTTTCTATTATGGAATTCTTTATTGCATTAACCTTTGTTCTCTTGCGAAAGTAACTGTCAATTATAAAAGCTTTTCTAAAGAGAAAACCATTTTATGGCAATCACAGAGCAAACATTTTTACCTAAATATAAATAAAAGTTTAAGAAATAAACGTTAACATACATAAAATTACACTTAAGTTGCCATCGAGCACATAATAATTATATTAAATACCGTCAACTTGAATAAAAGAAAAAAAGACAATCAATTGATTCATTATCAAAATAGAAATGTTTTTAAAATACGTCAAATCGAATAAAACAAAAACAAAAAACGATCGTCGATGAAGATAGGGTGAAAACAAAAGATGTGTAAAATTCAATAAGTCAAAACTGAAAATATTAAAGAATACAGTCGATCGGTTAATAATTAAATAATTAAATGAAGTCAAATCGAATAAAAAAAGAAAAAGTAAAATTTAAAAAAAAATCAATCGACGACAATCGAAATCGCTTAAAAGAAAACCAAACAAAAGACGATCAACTGATAACCAAAAAATTAGTCCAAGTCAAAACTGTAAATATTAAAGAAAAAAGACGAACGGTTAATAATTAAAAAAATAAAAGAAAAGTTAAATCGAATAAAAAAAGAAAGAGTAAAATTAAAAAAAGAATCAATCGACGACAATGGAAATCACGTGAAGGAAAACCAAACAAAAGACGATTGACTGATAACCGAAAAACTAGTCCAAGTCAAAACTGTAAATATTAAAGAAAAAAGACGAACGGTTAATAATTAAAAAAATAAAAGAAGAATCAAATCGAATAAAAAACGAAAAAGTGAAATTAAGAAAAATCAATCGACGACAATCGAAATCGAATAAAAAAACCAAACAAAAGTCGATTAACTGATAACCAAAAAATTAGTCCAAGTCAAAACTGTAAATATTAAAGAAAAAAGACGATCGACTAATAATTAAAAAATAAAATAAAGTTAAATCGCATAAAAAAAGATAAAAGAAAATAAAATAATCAATCAACGATAATCGAAATCAAATAAAAGAAATCCAAAACATTAAAAATTAATCAATCAAAAAAGAAATGATATCGATTGAAAGAAAAGAACAAAAATCGATTAATTAATTATAGGTATTAAAAGCTGAATAAAATTAAGTCAGATGACGAATAAAAAAATAAAAGATAATAACTAAGCTTAGGATAATTATGCATTAAAAAGCTTCAAAATATACATCAAAAACATCAAAAACATGCACTAAAAACAAACTTTTATAGAATAAAGTGTATTTTTTATATTAACACATATTTACTTTTTTGTTAAAAACATTTTTTTTAATTCGAAATTATTTAGTCAAGTCATTATAGAAATAAATTATAATTACATTTAGTTACAACAACGAATTCTCAAAAATAAATTTGCGCCTATTGTCGGCGAGAATATTTTTGTTTCTCGCAGCGGAGATAAATCATGTGCTGTAAAAATTTAAATTTAAATTGTTCGCGCCCTTTAAAAATCGACTCGTGGAACAATGCGCAGTTGTCATATTGAAGACACAAACATCAAAGGTGCCGACACTCAGTGAAAAAACTGTGCCCAGAGCCTGGTAATTCTCTTATCATTTCCAATTATTCTGATTTTAGCACATTTGTTGTCCAGATTGCCTGCACCTAATTCCGTCTGAATTTTGATGTTTTCTTTTGAGATTTAAGTTTTTGGTATATTTTTTGAGATTACTTGGGTTGAGTTCACTTTGTTATTGGTTGAGTTTTGATAAAATGTCGGTTTGCACTTAGCAACAAGAAATAATGGCAAATTTGCAATTAAAACGAAAAATGCAGCAAATTATGCACTAATGCCCTAAAGAATTAAAATATGCATTTATTTATAAAAGTGTTCAAAAATTATGCATTTGCATACACAAATATGTAAATGTATAATTATCCTAAGCCTAATGATAACGAGCATCCTCGACCAAGTCGTTTTGGTTTGCAAGTCTCGAGCTACGATTCGCTGATGAAGCCCCAAATAAGGCTGAAACAACTGTACAGAGGATGCTCGAGGGATCCACTACAATCAAAAACTATTTGCAACAAATTTTTTTGATGATGATGACGTTTAGGACCAAAATAAGAAATCGTATAAAATTAGCAGTAAATCGAATTAATTTAAAAATTGACGAATTTTGTCATGTTAAAGAAAACTAAATAAAAGAAAAAATAAAAATGACGATAAATCGTTGAGATTAAAGTGTAAAATAAACTCAAATCGTGCAAAAGACGACCAACTGACAATTAAAAAATTAAATCAAACAAAAGAAAAACCAAAAGAGATGATAAATTGATAGTTAAAAAATAAGAACAAACAAATAAAATCGATTAAAAGAAAACCAGAGATCAATCAACAAAAATTGAATTAAGTCAAGTCAAATAAGGCATTTAAAAAAAGAAGAAAACAAAAGACGATCGATGATGATAATAAGACTAAAACCAAAATTTTGTAAAGCTAAGTCAAATCGAATTAAGAAAAAAGAAAAAAAAACAAATCAAATAAATAATAGATTGTCACGATTCAACAAAATTTAAATTTAATATTATTAGTACCTATATCCACACCTATTCTTTTAAAAATATTAATTAAATTTGAAAGGGGGTTCATGGAATTTTTTATTTTCTTGTGAGGGGTCGATGCTTAAAAAAGGTTGAGAAATCTTGGACCAGAACATGGACATACGTTTACAGATTCAATACCGACTCCAAAGGTGAAAGTTTTTGAACACATGATATAATGCACTGCAGAAAATGCGATTGGAATTAGAACATAACGTAACTAACAGAGTATCAGAGTGTTATCTTTTCAAAAAGGGTTACATCCCCTTTTTATAACTTAGGTAAGGCAGAATATTGAATGGATTAATAAAAAAAATTAAAAAGAGAGTCCCGTTTCAGTGATGAAATGAATATTAAAAGCTGAAAGACGTTTTTATGTCAGTTGAGGGTAACTTTATATAGGGACTCGTTATTTCTTGTTTAATATAAGAATTATGCAGATGTAGATTTTCTTATTCCATGACTTTTAATCATCTTAATGGTATACGAAGGAATTAATACTCATTCAAATATGAGAAATTCGCGAGAAAGTGTAAAATTTACGAGCGAATAATTTCAGTTTTCCAGGAAATTACATCGATGTTTCTTAGACTCGAAAGCTTTTTATTCCAGTGCTCTTTGTCGACGAAAACTTTATGAGTTCAACAATCCATTGCTATAATACAGGATATTAACAAAGCATAAAAAGCAACCAACGACATTACTCGAGAGCATATTTCAAATCGGAACAAAGGACTTGCAGCGCCGTATTTTTTAAAGGATTTTAGGGAATAAAGGCAAAAAGAAAGCGTTAAAGATACAATATCTCCTATCACACTAACCCCTTTTGTCTTAACGGAGCGTCGAAAGGAAATAAAAACACGAAGCGCGAAAGGATGCCAGATGAAAAAATCGAGAGAAACAATCTTTGAACAAACAACGACCGACTCTAATATTTACAATGGAATCGCATTACCTCGATGAACGTGACAGCTTCGCCTGATCAGTCGCTAATCTTTCGCGTCTTCCCGCAATGTTCCAACACAAACACGCACGGATTCCTTAACGGCCTCACATATTGCGAATTCCGGTAATCCGATATCGGTCAGGATTGAGTTACGTTCATGGCTGGAACGGATACCAAATAAACGAAAAATGTCATTAGGTCCACCATCATTCGATTAAATTACGTGAGCCTACTGCTTCTCCCAGAATTTATTACAACACCCTTAGGGGTTAAAGTTCTGCTTATGACGTTCATATGTTGTTCCTAGGCAACACCATCAAATAATCAATGCTTGATGATTATAAATTACTCCAACTCAGACAATATTGCTATATATATACTACAGGTAGAACAGAAATAGAAACCCTTTTATTGCAAAAAATATTCGTCCAACTCATTATCATACCGTCTGGAAAAAAGGATACGAATAATAGAATGATCAAAGAAAATAACAAATGATGTCCATTATAAGAAACAAACAGAGTAACAGTAAGGAATAGCAGATTAAGGCTATCAGACAAATGTGACAATTTGTGGGGGATCTTTTTTATTCAAGAACAAGGATCGGAGTATTCGAGGAAATCCACTTATATCATGGCACAAAAAACGCGGTAATTCGGAATTATCAGTCAAGGGCCTAATGCGGCCGATAAATTTTCCGTCAACAACGAAACAACGATCGAACAATTGGTGTGAAATTCATTTGTCCCCCTCGCGGGCCTTAATCAATCCTCATAACACAAAGATAGAGCATCCCAATCTCCCAAAGTTATTGTCGTGCTCGAACAAAAGTCGAGCGAGGAAAGCTGATTGGGTCTAAAAGAATACAGTACTTTATATAGGAGGTGAATCGAGATGACAAATAGCGCAGATTACGCTAGAGCGCGGTTGGCGACGCCGGGCGCCGGGACGCGACCCGTACGGAAGTCATCCATCATCTGATACCTAACCCTCATCCACGATGTTACGATCTGACCGACACTTTATGCCTGCACAAAAGCTTTCTTAAGCTTCTTCACGAACAATGCACGTGTAAGTTGGATACAAAATTTAATTAATAAAAAGTCCAAAACGAGGCAGGTCAAAAAAAGGGAGCTAAGGAGACTTTTAAATCAAACTATAAAAAACAATTTTTTTTAGCATGCGTCATATCAATTTCACATTACAGAAAGATCTATCACCGAAAGAAATTGAATTGTCGAGTGAAGTGTCCCCCTTTTATTATTCCTTAGGTCTGCTGACCATCGACAGGAGACCCCTATTATAATAGCATTTGAAGGGTGACAAAGATATCGGCCTGGCCGCGTCGTCGATGGCACTTATATTTCAAACCAATTTTACACGCTTCATATGCTTCGGCTTTACAAAAAAATGCTTCGGTTTTAAATTTTATATGGACCGACTCCTCCGACGGCGCAGCGCAACCAAACAGACAACATAAAATTTTATTCCGCGAGCAATACACAATTTAATTCAATAAATTGTTATTTTATTCTCCGCGCTAAAGATTTTATTGAGCGTAAATATATAAATTAAAAATCCTACCTCTCCGAGGTGAAAGTTCAGAGGTGATTTCATACACCTCCTCAAACTTTACTTCACCGTCGACAATCAGTGATGATGATGATGATGATGATGATGATAAAGTTTGTGTGGAAACATCCGAAGATGTTTGGGTGGAAGCATCTGAAAATGTCTGCGTGGAAGCATCTCGATGGGTGCAGAAAACCAAACCGATTAATTTTTTTGGATTCCGCTCGCTTTCATCACACACCCAACGATTTAACCATGGAGATGTCACAGGCAAAAAGGGATTGCGCAAATTATCTGACATATCAACGACCTATGAGAGAGAGAGAGAGACATTCATAATCAAACTACACAGAAAATATTTTCAATTATTACAATTACCTGTTAACATCTAAAATCCTTTTCATAATACAACACAGCAATAGCACATAGGTAAATACACAAAAGCAAAGCAAACACAGACGACTTACACGCTAAAAGGTCTTGCACTGAAAACAACTTCGCGTTGATGATTTTTAAACACGACCATAGGTGTTGGTACTTCTTGTTGAAAACAAAAACTTGCCCGTTAATATTATTTACTTCGTAGTCGGAGCTATTTATTAGAAGACAGAGACAAAGCGTGTATGCAAAACAATATGATCCACTCGAAGAAGGGGTGATTTATCAAAACCGCGAAAATGAAATTACTTGTATGTTATCACCGTATTTAAATTAGCATAACGCGTACACTCCATGCCAAATATATTGACAGTTCCCTTTGTTTATATATTTTTTGCACTCACTGTTGATAAATCATAAATTCCTTTTTTTAACGTAACTGCACCTACTTTATTTATTTATTCATTTTAAAATTCATGTAGTTAATTGTTAGATCGAAAAAACGCATAATAATTGTTGTGTCCGAGAGCAGTGATTAATTCATTGCTCGATAAAATCAAATTAAGAATGATTTTGTATATAGAAAAAAAAATCTCCGCGTTATGAACAATGCAAATAAATTGTTTATAATAGGTTAGCGCTGACACAACAATGAATTAACAACAGCCAGTTTGAGTGAATAAATTCCAAGGCCGATGCTTAACGAATGTTTTGTGTTGTTAAAATATGCATCCACCAATTCGAAATATCAAACGCATAATGTTTAATTATCTTAATTTAAGTGAGTTTCCCATAATTATATTGTTCACGCTTTAAATGCAACTGTGCGTCATAACTATGTACTTGCATACATATCTGAAATGAATAAACTCACGTACTGTAACAAATAAGTTGCTTAACTAAAATATTTGTTAAAAGTAAACATTCAAAAATTTTGTGTGCGAGTGTTCAAAGGGACTGAGTCTGAATTGGGGCACTTTATCAAGCTGCTTCATATGCTAAACTAACGCAATGAAAATTGCCACCCTTAAAGTTTGACAATTGAATTGAATAAGCTTGGAATAAAAGAAAGAAACTGAGAAAAATTCGACTTCTCCGTCGAATTAATCAATGACATGGAAATGTTACTATGATATATTCATCGTAGCGAAGATCGTTTATATTGTTTCAATTTTTTTTTTTTTTTCGAAAAAGAACCATTTATTTTCGCAGGAAAATAAATCTGACCACGTCAATTTTTTTTGTCGTATTACATTAATGTATTGGCGTCTCGATAGAAAAGATTTATTACGGGAAATTTTATTTTGAAATTAAAGGGACGTACTATCACGAAGTATTATATGTTTTATATTCCAAGAAATTTGAAATTATGTTTCTGTACTACCTTGAAAACTTCTTCGTAAAACCGCAAACGAACCATCCTGAGGACGGCAAAAAACAAAGTTGCGGTCGACACAACTCGCTATCTTCATCTGAATTTGTTTTGGTTCAGCACTACCATGAATTCGTAATTTTCTTTTAAAATTATTTTTACACTTATTTATTTAATGGCCTACACCTTTACAGTCACTCAATTTACACGGCAGTAAAGGCAATTTTATGTTACGTATATATGACATTTTTCAAACAGTAAACATATAAGTAACGTTTTCTGTGTTTGTATTTTCATAATTATTTCTTGATTAAGGTTAAGCTAAAAACTTGGCATGAGAAGTATATCTGAAGTAGTGCAGATATTATGTTGTAAAATGTAGCACTTAAAATAGCAATGCGGTTGATTTAATGTTATGATAGAAATTTATAGGCCCATATAAATATACGAAATAATAAGAGAATGCTACATTGTAACAAATATAAATTACGGTTTTATTTTCTGTCAATACGACATACCAAACACATACAAGTTGAAGCTTTAATTCAACACAACAGAAAAAAATCTGAAACATCCTTTGAGCTTAAATTCGTTATAAGCAATAAAAATTTTATAGGAGCAGCGTTTGAATAAACCAATCGTAAATCATTCCTAAATCGTACTGCATTTTTACTATCCGAATTTTAGTATCCTAAGGGCAGTTGCCCTATAATCCTAATCTATTCACACTCATGAGAAGAGTGCGAAGCCTAAACAATCCAATTTAAGGTTGATTGTGGCTGTATCTGTATAACCGAAGGTTCTCCGTACCCCCGTTTTGGTTATTGTATTTTTTACGACGCGTCGTCTTAGATTAGGAATTGTATTTGACTCCCCTGGGAATTGAACCCGGAATATTCACGCAATCTATATTATACCTCATATTTGCATATCTCAAAAGCGGAATGGATCTAAATAAATACTTATCTTTAAGTTTTCGCCGCTCCCGATCTGCATGAATTACACAGATTCATTTTTTCTTCCTTTGTCATACTTTCCAATCTACGAGGGCGCTTTATTATCCTCCATATTTTTTTTTCCCAACACAACACCGTCAACGCTGCATAAAAACACATTAGATATTTATGAGTTTCTTTCACTTTGTATGCTCATTTCTTATTGATCACTAAGAGGATTTAATAAATACTGCTAAAGATGGATTTGTATTAAATTATGTACACATACCACAAAAACTCAAAAATAATTTCATTTTTACATGTAAAATAGCAAGAATAAGAGATTAATACATAAAGCCCAGATTACACTTCTGCACAGCAATAATTACATCATGTAGATGCACCTTTAATTTAAAGTAAAGGGGTTGGATCGGCTTAAGTTTTTTTTTATATCCTCAATGTTTCAAGAAATTCATTTTGAATTCTGTAGATAATACAGCTGAAAATTGTATACAATGAAAAAGATATGTAAAATGAAACAATACCTTTAAGTGCATGGAAGGAATCATAAAAAGTGTAGTAAAAAATGTAACGACTTCGTTTCTTTAATTACTTAAGGGACCTTTTATATGCCTTTCTTTATCAATATAATAACTTTTTTTGTGACTGGAGGCAGAAATAATAATCCGTTTACCGTTTTCTGGGATAGGATTAGTTGCTATTATATCGTACAGTCAGGAAAGAAAGAAGTATACAATGCACGCGACATTTTTTGAACGACTTACTTTTATCAAATAATTTTGACGTAAATTCTCAAAGTCAATTTAAAGTGAACACGTCGACGTTTCTTTTTTTTAAATGCAATATTTTAAAATATGGCTTTTAAGTTTCACGAGTTGCATAAGGTAATATATTTTGTAGGGGAATGTACATCCCAGGGGGCATTAGGAGCTTCTTAACTTTGTTGCTTCTCCTTTTTATGCGTATGAGAAGATTAAGACTAATTATATTGTTTGAAAACTCGGAAGGGTAAATTTTGAAGCGTCAAATCTCACGAAAGTTACGACTAACGCCTGAAATAATTCTTTCAGAAGCGTGCGTTCTTTGTTTTACTTTTGCTGAAGGAATTCTAATTATAATTACCTACCCCGCTTCTCGAATGGGATTAGCAGTCATTAAGAAAGTTAAATTTATGCAGCGGAAAATTTTTTCAATTCACCCTAAATTAAGTCTTACGTTAAAGATATATAATTTCAGACACAAAAAATAATAAGTACGTAAACTTGAAGGGCATATGAAATTTTATTTGTGTAAACACGGCTATAAATAGAGATAAGAATGTGTAAACGTCGAATGAGACAAACGTCAAGTGGAAAGTAGTGTCAGGTGTCAGAAGAGGGATCTGGAGCAGGGCTCAATTAGGGTGGCTGATGTATGTATCGCAGTCACAAAACAGTCACTTCGCTCCGTCACCTAAATACAGCTCATTAAGTTAATTTAGTTTGCGACTAAAAAGCGTACGCCTAGAATGCGTCATTGTCAATTGGACTTGTCTTGAAGAAAACCAGGACCCCATAATTTCTTAGGATTCGCAAGAACGAGTGCGTTCATTAATTTTAGGATTAAATCATATAACGGCAAGATGATTCATGACTTTTAACTCTGTTCCCTGACATGACATTAAGTTAAATATATACATTTAGAGATTACTATTTTATCCACCGTACGCTTAATTACTAAAAGAATTTATTCGCATGCAACACTGATTAGTGATTTGTTTTGTTATTTATGACAATCGTCACACGGCACAAAATAAAACGGTGTTTTCGGGCAGTAGGCCACATGCGGTTTGAGATAATGGCATGTAGCAATACCAACCTAACAGGCTTGCAATGTTCAACCTAATTACTGGAATTAATTGACATTAATTATTAGTTCCTGCTGTTCGCAGGATGACCAATTAATAAGGCTTGCGGTTGACCAATTTCCATGTACGGACCTTAGTGTTCCATGCAATAATATATTAGGAAATGATATATTATAATAGAAATTTAAATTAATCAGAAATTTATTACAACCCGTGTCAAGCCACATACATTATTTCCCTGATACACGTAAACCGATTTCAACAGTTAACTATGCATGTACAGTCAACACATTTGTACTAGTGACTTTAATATACCTTGTGCTAAAATAATATTTAGACTACCTAATTGTATTAAATTTTGTGTATTGATTAAAACCAATCGATAATTCCTAAGTTGCAGAATAAAAGCGAATACATCTCTTTGAATAAATTACCATACGAAATGTAGGATTTATTTTTGTTCGTTTTACATTAATATTCATAATGCAAAACATCAATAATGAAATGTGTGCATTTTCTTTGTTAAGTGACATATTTTATTCGGAATATAATGCGCGGAGTCGACTGCAAATAAACTCCCTGTGAAGATTTATATTCTGCACTTTATGGTAATTCCGCGATCTAACACGGTCACTATTTATTTAGGAAGTTTATCAGACTGACTCGAATACCAACCTGGCGCCATACTTTAAATAAAAACATCCAAATGCGAGTAAATTTGTCAACACGTTTAACAAAGAAATTGTAAACAGGAGGAAAAACACTCGCTGGTTAAGCTATGTCTTTTGATTCTAAATAATACATAATTAAACTACACAAATAGAATTTCTTATTTTTGCATCAGGGATTCTATGTGGGTATATTGGCTTGCAATTTAACGAAAGAGAAAATTTCAACGTGATTTCTGCCCCTTGTAAATCCCCGAAGCCGCAGACAAGATAAATTCCCGTCAAAAATGCGAAACCCAATTTTCTATATATTCCGGGGAGTCTGTAAAATTTATAAGAAAATAAAACGTTCGAGGAGTTCTCTCAGGGCACTTTAAATTTCGCCAAACGGAAAATAACCTCAGGGGAGTGAATAACAACTGTTAAATTTAGAACGGAGGTTACGTTGGATGCTGAATAGAGATGAAAGTTATTGGACCATGCAGTAATATCTAGCTGGTCAGTGTAAAACAGATGACGTCGCGACGACGGGCGCCAACTAAAGCTGCGCTATCTTTCGCGCATTATACGAACTTACTTAAAATTCCAAATAGGTTTGTTTATATTATGAAAAATAATGTAACGAGTAACAGACTAGGGTTTCTTTTTGCAAAATTATTTTACATACAACGGCGAATTTCCCTTCAGGGAATTAACTTTGAAAAATGAATTATAATAGCACGCACGTTGCGCATATATGCATCTATATCCCACCGATACAATCAACTTCTATAGAAATACGTAACCAAATTACCTGCGCAGGAAGGAAATTCGTTTTGCAAATTGCAAACGCATTGTTGCGAGCTTTAATTATATTGGCTTCTACAGCATTAAGGGTATTAATTCTCAATCTCGTTTTCCTCACTCCAGAGATATATGAAAGATACGCACGCAGCTGACAAAACTGCACAAGCTACTATTCGCTTACAAAATGAATAATTTATAATCTACTTCTATTTTTTTTTTTTTTTTTTTGTTATGATATAAATAAATAAATCACAAATTGTTTGATAAACAGGAAGAACCATTTTTTTTTAAGAAAGTGCCAGGCACGCGAAAGCTTTTACTTCTTGAATATACACACACATACAACAATAGAATATAAACCTGAAGATGACAAATGCGAGTGACAAGAAAAATTGAATGTTTAGTGGAGAAAGAGCAACAAACGTCACGCAATTTCACGCTGTTTGATCATCACTTTATATGCACTGCTTCAATAAAGTGAAAAGCGTCGTGCTTTATTAAATTGTTCCGATTTATAAATAACATATTTTTTTATCTGAAAGGTTTATCTGAAAGATATGTGTGCGTAAGTAAGAAGACACGCAATAATCGTGTTTAAGTACCCGCATGTGCCTAAAGCGCACCATTAAATTAACAACGTTAGATAAGTGACGCAAAAATATAAACCGAGTTAAGGGATTTACCGGATGCATCAGACCGAACGAATTTAATTTAGGGGACCGGATAGTATGAAATTCGAGTTCATCAAGTAAATGAACGGTGGAAATATTGGGCAAATCTATTTTTTTTTTAATTATCGGTTAGGCAGAGTGGACTTTTAATTAATTACTTTAGCGCACTCGACGGAATTAACGCGGACGATATATTTTTAATTACTGCAGCCGATGAATCCGTGCACACATCACGCCCTTAAGTTTTATCGCCACGGTTTATTCAGTACAACCACTACTTTAATTATGCATGTATTTTCTCAATGATAAATTATATTTCTTAGAACTTTTTGCCGTCAGATTTGCATGCAAGACGCAACTTATTTTTCGCAGTTTTCCGCAAGTACAATTTATGTTTCGTTAATGATGATATAAATCTTGAGCGCAATTAGTAATTTAAATGTACCACTGAGATAAATAAATTAAGGACGGTCATAATTTGTAATAAAGCAATGCTGCGGTTATTTGTTGGCATCAAAAAATAAAGGACGTCTTAGTTTGATGCAGAAAACTATAAGTAACGTTATTATACGAGATTACGGTGAAATCTAGGAGCTTTATCCTTAATTGCAGTTGATCCTTCAAAGGACTTTTGTATTTACTATAAGTATAACTGTTCTCGTAGATACATTATAAGGCTTAAGTTCTATATCTTTTCATCAAGTAGCTTTAGGCACACGTATGTTTGATGATAATTCCAATTTTTAAGACTTATTACTTTGACCCTGACTATGTACAGTCGTGCGCGCCTTACGTGGCTACAGTTTGACATTTCCGTGACACTTGTAACAGCCGGGCTTTAAAGTAAAGTTTGCGTGCATTTCAGTTGCGGATGACTGTACATACAATAGACGTATAAGAGTCATAAATTTTTATAGCTGGGAATTAGGTAATTTGGGTAATAAAGCCAAGGAAAGAAAAAGGTAGTAAATCGGTGGCTATGTGAAACGATTTACGGTAATTGCCATTAATAATTAAAATTAAATTGAGTAAAAACAAGCCCGACGAATCAGATTAGATCTTTAGATCGGAATAAAAGTACTAAGTACTAATTACCAATTTATCAGTGCACGCAACGCGTAATCAACAAACAATAGTAAATGTAAATTTAGTATTCAACATATGCCGAACACAAATGCAATCATTTCACGGGCTAGTAATTATTCTAAAGCATGAACAGACTGATATCAAGTCGTTTTACTGCGCCACCTGATTTTATGATGATAGAAGGCATTAAATCCTGCAATTCGAGCTGGACTCTCATTTTAATGAGCGATGATACCGTTTGTAAAGTCGGGAAATTTAACTTCACCTTTAATGCGATTCAGGGCAAAAATATATTGCCCGTATCTACAGACTTAATCACTTTTACAAAGTATAAAACTTTATAGTCACATACATAGCCAATAAACTTATCTGCTGACAACATAGTATTATAGATTAATAAAATCCGAAATACAAAAAAAAAGAACATCGAGATGTACTCGAATAAATCACCCGTGACATTTTGGAAATGAATTATTAAATATTATTCGGAGTGACATCCGAAAATGGCAGTGGTAGCTAAAAATTAATTAAAACCAAAAATAGTCTGTTTTAATTGCTACGCAATTTGCAGATGGGACAATGAATTTACTGGCGAAACGTGACGTTCTCCAGGGAATTCAGTACATTGTGTCGTACCCTAGGCGTAGCCCTAAGGGTCTTATTGGCAAACCACTAAACACGCACCTGATAAATTGATTGATTCGCTTCGATTTTATTTGGGTGTTAGTATTTAGCTTACAATCACCGCACACGTGTCGCTCAAAATTTAATATAACACTAACCATGTTCTATTCACGGAAAACAAATCATTTACCTCGGTGCTAATCAGCTATGAATGGATTATATCTAAAATATGTATGTAAAATATAATTAATTACCCGCTTCATGAATGCGAAAAATTAAATAAAAATGTAATAATGGCAAAATGAATGAATCTATTTCTTAAAAACATCTTCATAATTAATGCAACATTAAATTATCGCCTAGTGTGCAAATGAATAAACCGTCGTTTATAATTCATATTAAGTCAGCCCTATCTAATATCACCATAATGGAAAAATATACAGATTATGTAATTTATAATTTAGAACAGGTGTGCACCTACGGATTAATACCTGTGATTCATAACTAATGTTAGCGCATCGCATCAGTTCACATATTACCATATCGGTCCGAGGGGGAGGGCGCAATACTAACACCACAACCCCCATCTGTTGTTATACTTGCATATGACAGTTGCATAGCATTCAACCCCATAATATTCTACGGTATAATCTTTATTTACGTTTTTTTTACAAGTGCTACCAAATGCTTATTTTTAATAGCCACCAATATTTCACATAGCCTAAAAAATATACTATTCCTTTTAACAAAAATAAATTACACCGAACTTGTAGTCTGATGGTGGAAGTCTAATAAAACAGACATAGTTTTCCGCTTTTCCCTTGACTGCACTTGCTCTCCCGATGATGACCTAATGAAATTCTATGAGGCATGGCGATGAAATATAACATACCAGGGATGTAACCGTTTGCATGTATATGGGGCACAAACAGCAATTCACTCGATTAACAATGACTGCGCTCCAAGAAAACACCCTTTAATATCGAATCAAAGATGTTCGTTTACTATCAACTATCAAATAAACATAAAACACTCGAAGCGATTTCTTTAATATATGTTTTATCTTATTCTTCTTTCTTTTATAGCTTTGATTTCCTTTTGAAATTTTACAGTGGCTGAAAATCAATTGTCAAACGCACAGATTTTATGCTCAATAAAACTCCAGCGAAATCTCCAATAAACATTTTATATATGCAAAATCATTATCATCATCCTGAAAATAATTAATGTTAATTTCTTTTAATGTACCTCTCACTGTTCCAGTTTAGAAATAAATTGTAATTTCCATTACTCTCTACCACGGTGAACGATATATTAGGTGACGCCATAAGAACACTCGACCGTGTGTCGGCATGTGCACGAAAACGCGAAATCAATTGCGACAGCAACAGCTAAAAGAGAGGTGCAAAATATCAATGCGCGCGAAAAAACAGTGTTTAGTTCTTCAGCATGAAATAACATTAAAATATTTCTCGCAGTTGCGTGCACGTTCGGAACGCTCGCGCTACTACCTATAGATTCTTTACTGCGCTCTCTACAAAAAAAAAATAATAAAAAACAGGATTATATGACCTTCAAATTTAAACTCACTACTCTACATAAGTTAGTGGACATATACAGGATGGGCCAATACTGCGTATGGTATATTCATCTGGAACATATTTTACACAGGGTGATTCATAACGCGGATGTTATTTTACTGGGTTAGTTTGAAAAGTGTGACTGGGAAAGAAAAGAGCAAGGGCAGGAGTCGGACTGATAATTACTCAAAACATGTAGAAGTAGCGATTTCCAAACTGGGAGGCGCGAACTAGTGCAAAGGAGGGTGTGAACAATGTTATAGAAATGTAATTTTTATAACAAAATATGTATTAATGAAGTATATACCTGTACATACATGGTATAAATAAACTACTGCATTATTTGATGAGATAAAGGAGGAAAGGGAGGCGCCAAAATTATATTTTTTTCCAAAGGGAGGCGCAGTAACATAAAGTTTGGAAACCACTGGCTTGAAGGATGTGATGCAGGAAGAATATGTGAACGAAAGAATGCTAACAGTTTGGTTAAAAAGGATCGATGAATAAATATGGACAATAACAACAGCATATGGAGAAAACGAAGATGCACGAAAAGAAGTAAAGGATACATTTTTCCAAAGAACTGCAAAGATATAGATGACAATGACGAACAGATATTTTGATAATGGGAGATTTGAATGGCCGAATAGAAAACTTGAATGGGGGAGTAGAAAAATATACGGGCAGAGAAGGAGAAGAAACCCTCAATAATAATGGGGAGAGAATAATAGAACTAAGTACAGAAAACGACTTAACTCTAGGAAACACTAGGACATAGACAAATACACAAGAGTTTCCAAGACGAGCGATCAATTATTGACTACTTCTTGTTGAGTAGAACCAAATGGAAAAGAATAAAAGATATAAAAGTAAAGAGAGAAGCAGAGATCGGAAGTGACCACTGCCTAGTAATAATGAAGATTAAAAGAATGAACGAGGGTGAAAAGGATAAGAGAAGGAAGAAAGTAAATGAAAAAAATAAGAGCACCAAACTAAGGGGAGAAAAATTCCAAGAGGAACACTAATTAGTCCTCGAAAAGAAACTGAAAGGTTGGACAAACAGGGAAAACATAGAGGAAAAGTGAGAACACCTCAAGGACAGAAAACTGTGTGGAGCTGGAGCAAAACGAAAATACCAAATAGCAAGACAAGAAGAACTAAATGGTGGACGGATGATACACGAAGGCTGGTAAAAATAAAAAGAAAAATGGAAACGATATCTGAGCACAAGAAGAACCGAAAACTATGAAGTATACAGAAAGAATGGAAGAGAGGTTAAAGCCGCAATATAGACGGCAGAAAACAAATCATGGGAGGAATTAGGGGGCAGGAAACTCCAGAGAGAACCAAAAACTATTCTATGGTACATTAAAACAGTTCAGACAGAGAAAATAATATACCATGCTAAATATACCTAAAGAATAGGGAGAGCAACATAATAACAAATGAAGATAAAATATTGGAACGTTGGAGAGAGTATTTTGAAGAGTTAACAGCTATCGACATAGCGAGACATCAGGATGAGGAAGGGGAGGTAGCGATAGATGAAGAAGAAATGGGGACTATAAGCGAGGAGGAAGCAATAAAAAGGATAAAATTAGCAAAGTTCCAGGAAAAGATAATACCACACCGGAAATTACAAAATATATGAGAAGAAAGGAGTAATCAAGTTAGTGGAGTTAACGAACGACGTTCTAATGAAAGCAAGGGTTGGTAAACAAACATTATATAAAAAAGGGCGATAGAAGAAACTGTAACAAGTACACTTTCTGGTGTCCCAAGAAAGGTATTCATAAGAATAGAAAAAAAAGAATTAGAGACAAAATAAAGATAACGCTAGAAGACACGCAATGCGGAATTAAAAGGAACAGAAGTACACAAGACCTTATATTTACGATTATACAAATGAATGAAAACAAGAACAGAGAAGCACACATATGCTTCATAGACATGAAGAAAGCCTTCGATTAAGTGCGAAGAGAGGACGTGTAGGAGGTGCTGAGAGCAAGAGGAGTAAGCAGAAACATCATTGAAGTAATAAAAGACATGTACAACGAAAATACGAATGTAGAACAAACAACGAAGAATCAAAAAAAAATCGAAAGAAGACATGGGGTTCAACAAGGATGCGTGTTGAGCCCACTTCTGTACATAACGATACTAGATGGTGCAACGAAGAAGGCCAAGAAAAAGATAAAAAAAGTTGACATTAGGCTAACGGCGAATGAGACCCATACAACTGAATTAACTGATATTCGCAGACGAGATGGCCTTGGTAGCAGGTACGGGGGAAAACCTATAATACAACCTTGAAGTACCTAATAAAAGAAGACCTAGAGAAGATAAACATGAAAATCACTGTACAAAAAACAAAAACCATGATATTATCAAACACTGGACGGAAAACTAAAAAGCAAGTAGACCATTTTAAGTACCTGAGTGCGATTATAGAAGAGAACGGGAAAACGGACAGAGCAATAAACGAAAGAGTAGGAGTAATATTTAATACAGTGAAGACAACATTTCTAGGAAAAAGAAAAATACCGAAAAAGACCAAAATGGAGGTTGTGAGGGAAGTATTTAGACTAATACCGGGTGATCAACGGAATTCATAATTAGAGGAGGCTGTGATTGATGCTATTTTATGCTGTGTTGTTAGATACAATGAGAAATAATTAATAAGTTGACAGTTTCATATTTGAGGTTATGTTCATACTTTATATAATCTTTAGTTTGTTAATTTATTTTGTATGCATGCTGGTTTAAACCCTTTTTTAGAGTATTAGGTGGAGATTCCACAAGACAAATCCGTTTATCATCATTAAAAAGAAATAAATGTCACAATTCTGACACTTAAAATTTTTAATTCTAAACTGTAAGTCTGGGCTGCTAACTTTTTAAAAAATATCATAGCTTTCTCTAATTATAAATTCCATTGATCGCATGGTACTTATTTATGTACAGCAACGAGTCATGGACTATGGAAATTTAGGTATTAATTTGCAGATTTCTTAAACCTCTATTCAAGTGACAAAGGTAACTGATTATTGACGTTATTGGTAGCTGTCATTATTGAAGATCAGTTGTGAAATGTTCTGAAATTTGTTCGAATTCATACTTGAATAGAAAGCTCAATCAAAACATAATTTAAAAACACCTAATTTTAATTTAAAATTTACAATAATAAAAAATGAAATACATTTTTTGTATAAGTAAATAAATTAATATAAGTACAAAAAATAAATAAATTCGGTTTGTAGTTTTTCTGACTTTATATTTTAAATGGTGGCAAAGGCAAATTAATAATAAATAGATATACCAAAATGCTTTCGCTTTTAGAGGGAAAATCAAATTGAATATTACTATAATTTACAGGGAAATCTAAGCCGGATTTACGTGAACTGAGGCATTCAGCTTTCCTTAATCTTAGCGGCAATTTCCAGGAGGCATTTCTCTGTTGCGTATTTAGAGGTCTTATTTGCAAGAGGATTACTGTTTTCAGTATTACAGTTGATTAGCTAAATTTACATGTTATCAAGTCTAATTATTTTAAAATCTGTCTCAATACGAGAAACTAAATAGAACTCATCGATAGTACGCTAATCACTTTACAAAAAGAAAAAAATTACGAAACATAAGTATGGTGGCTTCAAATCAATTCCTGATTGAAGTAAGCTGGTTTCTTTTTTATAAAGCTGGCAACACGTAATACTGAAAATAACATTTTCTAATCTACAGTTGGAAAATACTTTTCAATAATATAAAAAATTGTATTGTAATACCAACATTTTATAAATTGAAGATGCAAAGTGTCACAATTTGACATTTGTTTCTTCTTCTTCTTTTTCGACAGTTATTGGTTTCTTTTAATTTGCATGTTATGCAGTCTAATTATTTTAAAATCTGTCTCAATGCGACAAACCAAATATAACTCATCGATAGTAGGCTAATCAATTATAAAAATAAAAATAAAATAACGAAACATAAGTATGGTGGCTTCAAATCAATTCCTAATTGAAGTAAGCTGGTTTCTTTTTTATAAAGCTGGCAACACGTAATACTGAAAATAACATTTTCTAATCTACAGTTGGAAAATACTTTTCAATAATAAAAAAAAATTGTTTGTAATACCAACATTTTATAAATTGAAGATGCAAAGTGTCACAATTTGACATTTGTCTCTTCTTCTTCTTTTTCGACAGTTATTGGTTTCTTTTAATTTGCATGTTATCCAGTCTAATTATTTTAAAATCTGTCTCAATGCGACAAACCAAATATAACTCATCGATAGTAGGCTAATCAATTATAAAAAAAATAATAACGAAACATAAGTATGGTGGCTTCAAATCAATTCCTGATTGAAGTAAGCTGGTTTCTTTTTTATAAAGCTGGGAACACGTAATACTGAAAATAACATTTTCTAATCTACAGTTGGAAAATACTTTTCAATAATAAAAAAAAATTGTTTGTAATACCAACATTTTATAAATTGAAGACGCAAAGTGTCACAATTTGACATTTGTTTCTTCTTCTTCTTCTTCTTCTTCTTCTTCTTCTTCTTCTTCTTCTTGGACAGTTATTGCTTTTTTTTTAATTTACATGTTATTAAGTCTAATTATTTTAAAATCTGTCTACAGTTGGAAAATACCTTTCAGTAATAAAAGAAATTGTATTGTAATACTAACATTTTATAAATTGAAGACGCAAAGTGCCAGAATTTCAGTTCAGCTGTCAGTGCTATAAACTTTTAAGTGAAAAAAACACTGAAATACTTGAATTGCATGATGTATCCCATATTTTGATAATTACATACGAATAATGCTAGATGCTGAAAATAAAAATATCAAACAAGGAATACAGTGTCTCGGTGATTCTAAATGAAATAAAGTTTCATCATTTTTATTTTGATAACTTTCATCTGTAGAGTAATAGTAATAAAAGAATTCGTGCTATAATGTACTGATACGACGATAAGAAGAGAAGTACCCTATCCATCTGATTCCCTGCTTCCGTTTGCTAGGGAACTGTCAGATGAGGTCCTGATGATGTAGGATGAAGTAGGCTTTTAGTGCTAGTCATAAGAATCAGTTCCCAAATGTTACTGGTTCCTTTTTCCCGACGCCTCGTAAATTTTACTGTATTGATTTTATTGCAAATAAGCTTTACTCTTGAAGTGATCTGTATCTGCCAATCATCCGACTTTATTATGCCATTTAGTCACAGCAATTCTATAAAACGTAACGCATCTGTGCCTGTCGATTCTTATTCATTTAACGACAGTATAAAATAGAAACATTTCGAATTTAATGGTACCAAACAAAAGAAAAGCAAATTTTGAATTTTTAAATAATTATTAACGCGTTTGAAATGCATAGTACATCAGAAGATTAGCATGTATGTGTAATAGGTAAATTTAGGCCCATTATTGCGCAGATTATTCTCTTATAATCTAGTTATTGTGCGAAATAGAGTATTAGCTCATAATTGATCAAACAGGCGTCTATAGTTGCCAGTCATACCACACATAATTGGCACTCAAATTCTCTAATAATACAATTGAATGTGCATTGAATGCAATTCAGATTTCCTTATACATAATTATCTAATAATAATTAGCGATTTCTAAATCAATGCGAAATTAACTTTTTTTTAATTAAAAAAATCTGATACACTCAGAAAAATGAGAAATAAAAAACGAAATGTATCGAAGCTTAAAACAATAAACATTTCAACATGCGCATTAACATTAATGTGTGGCGAAGGCAATTATCTAATTACGTTTAATAAGAATATGAATAATGATAATACGCCGGCACACGACATTATAAAATTACAGTATTTATACAAAAAAAAAATCAGATACTGCAATATGCATCATTGCTCAATATTATTACTGCGTTGTAAAGATAAAGTCGTTCGAGTAAAGTGAAAGGCAAAAATATGTACTTGCAGATACGAAGTCCTTGTGGTTGACATATTAAAAAGAGATTCTGATTGACATGTGATATACTTGCACCGACGATTTGTAATTACTTATTGTAATGGTTGTTATAAATTGCAAGAACTTTTTTATATAAACATTGCGAAATGCACTCGAACAAAAATAATTCCTTTGTAATGTTCAAATAAACAAATTAAAACTTGAGCTAAGTGCATTAACATTAGTTTAAAATACATTTTCAAAGGTGTGAACATTCAAGGCAATAAATCATCATAATAAAGAACTGTTGCAATGCAGAAATTATTTTTACGATTAAAAGATCACACACAAGTCTCATTGCATAAATTTTAATTTAATTATCATTATAAATACCTGCAAAATTTTAAAACAAAACTAAATTCTATTAATTTCCATTATTTATATTTACAATAATATATTTACAATATAATAAATATTAAATGCAATTGTACTATACCGATCGTTGTTTTAAAGTGAGAACATAGAAAATACAACAAATAGGCACACAATACAGATGCCCGTTGCAGAGCCGTGATGTTTCTCTCCTTAGCATATAAATTTCAATCTTTAATTAACTATGTTACTTGCCCTCATCATTGAATTTCTATTATTCCAGTTTGTTTCAACAACCAGTAAATACAGGCTCTTTCAAAAAGCATGCAATAAATGGGGTTTTTATTTGCTATCGATTTTTTTATTAAATTTCTTTAAAACAGAAAACTTCTGCATTGCTTCAAACAAATCAAAAAACGGAAATTTGAAAATGTTAGGAGAAATTTACCTTTTCCGGTATATGTACAGCATCGACATCGAAAAACAAAGACGACATCTTTTAAAACTTAAGGAAAAATGCCCCTATTTTAAAAGATTCAGGAAAATGTCATAAAAAATATTGTTTCGAATTACAACAAATACAATCTTTATTACCAAAATAGAAAAATAACTTGAATGGGAAAAGTCTAAACTTATTGTTCTTCAGTTATTTCAATTGGTTTTGATTAAACCCCAAACAGAACAAAAATTACTTTTGTTGCACGCTTTTTGAAAGACCCTGTATATACCGGTTGTTGAATCAAACTGAGATTTTAGAAAATTCAATCATGAGTACAAGTAGCACAGATAATTAAAGAATTCTAAACTTCTAAAATAAAAAGCTTTCGAAAAATAGGAAAAAGGCGACTTTGAAACAAAATTTTGTAAGGAAAAACTCATTTTCTCTCAATATTCAAAGCTTTCAAAGCCCTCCTATAAACAATAATGCTTTCTAATGAAAATAGATTTTCAGAGTAAGCAAGAATAAGAAAAAAAATCGTAGAATATTTTAATTGTTTTAAAATATTCGAGTTCGAATACTCATCGCTCATTGCTGAAGCATGAAAAACTGGATCACGGCCTACTCCGAATCAATTCCTTTTCGATCTCGTGGTACATGAAGAGAAAGTTTATTCTATTTTTTACTAATTGATTCAAAGGGCAGAGGTTCTCCAGGAAAAAAAAAACTTAAGAAAAGTAATCTGAGGATAACAAAATTAAAGTAATAAATAAGGAAAGATTTTTTTTTGTTTTAATAATTGTACTTTATAAAAATACTTTGAAAACAATAACGAAACTAATTTGAAATAAATTCATAAGCAGTCTTGGGACATTTACAAGGCGTTGCCATGACAACGCGTACAACCAACTCGTCCTCGTATAACCACAGCAATGCCCAAAATAGTCTTAAGTCTGTTCACAATGCAAAAACTATACTATATTTTGTAATTAAAAGATTTTTAAGCTTTAAACGGACGGTATTCAAAGTGGAAAAGGCACTCGACGTTTCCCTATCGATTGATAGCTTCGTCAGGAGTGAAAAAAAAGTTGTCATGAGAAACAAATAGTCAAGAGAAACAAAAAGGTAACATGATTAAAGGACGAGTTGTCCGGAGAAACAATTTTTTGTCTACTTTTTTGTCACTCCTTACGAAGCTCTCAATCGATAGTGGAACGTTGAGTGCCTTTTCCAATTTGAATAGTGTCCGCTTAAAGTTTGAAAACCTTTTAATTATAATATTAATCGAACAAGAGTCGCCCTCGGTTATATTTTGTAAGAGTATTTTTTATTGACTGGCGTTTGAATTTAATTGATTGCGATCAACTTTTTCCCATTTGACGAAAACTAGATTGTTAACTCGGTTTCCAGCAATTTAAAAATATCTAATCTATGACGTTTCAAAGAGCAGTGTGAATTTCCAAAATTATTTTGAAATAAAAGGCATCTGCTTTCGACGTTTTAAAAAAAAAAATTAAATGTACCTAATATAAAATTAGTTTACAAAAATATGCACTTTTAAAAACCGATTTAGTTACCAAACTGAAGTAAACCTTCTCTTTAACAAAAAGAAAAAGAAAAATTAACAGTATTTCAAAAATTAAACGAGTGTATTTAAGTTATTGTTAATAATAACAATCTTTTGATAATTTATGGAATAAGAAAACTAACTACGTACCTAAAATGCAGGCAGAAAATTAACATAAATTAAATTGAGATGCAATTCAAGTCTGTGGAGTCCAGCATACTCAATTCCATAAAAATTGTACCTTCAAGAAGTAATAAAGTTAAATTTTTGAAGCTTTGGTATTTGTCTAATTAAGTGTGAGTAAATGACATTTACAAAAAAAAAAACTAAAATCTATCAGATCTAATAATGGAACAATAAAAACGAAATGAAATTTTACCACGGTTTCAATAATTTCCTTTGGTGGTGCAATTTTTTTGGAACTGAGTGTATGCAGTAAATGCCTTGAAATTAATATAAAAGCGTTTAACAGGAAAGTATTTGACTTTATTAACAAATTTATAGTGAATTGTAACTGAAATTTTGAAATTGAATTTTCGAACACTTCAAAAATTAATTATTTGTTGAAAGAAACATAGTGAAGTATAGTATAGTGCGTTTCAATTGAATTGAAAATAGTAAACATGTTCTTATGGTTGTAAACAATTGCAATTCCTAACCCGTAATAATCTTAACAACTTTACAATCAGTGTTCTCGCATTCTAAAAGTTTTAAACAATTCTATCATTATTAATGCTGTTCCCGAAATGCATTTCGATCACATTCTGTTTAAATAAAACATGCAAAATTAAACGCTTTACAACGTAGTCAATACGGCCGATTAATAAAAATATTTGACTTTATTAACAAATTTATAGTGAATTGTAACTGAAATTTTGAAATTAAATTTTCAAATACTTCAAAAAATTTATTATTTGTTGAAAGAAACATAGTGAAGTATAATATAGTGCGTTTCAATTCAATTGAAAGTAGTAAACATGTTCTTATGGTTGTAAACAGATTGCAATTCGTAACCCGTAATAATCTTATCAAGTTTACAATCAGTGTTCTCGTATTCTCAAAGTTTTAAACAATTTTATTATTATTAATGCTGTTCCCGAAATGCATTTCGATCATATTATGTTGCCCTTTATAACGTAGTCAATAAGGCCGATAATTTCTTCAAGCTTTTAAAATACCAGAATTATTAAGGGTTGCCAATCTGCTTTATTATCATAAATTATAATAGGATGTCGATTAATCTAAGGCTTTCTATTATTGAAACAATGCAATTATGAAAAATCTAGGCTATTCGTAAAACAGAAAAATCTAGTTAAATAAAAACATTTTACATCAAATAACAAAATTGAAGAAGCAGATGGATTGAAACGAGTTAGAAAAAGCTTATGAGTTTGAAAAAAAATTGCTACAAGTGTCAATCAATGTTTTCTTAGGGAATTGCATTTCTGCTTTAATGAAGGCTGATTTTTTTACAAAAAATAAGATCATACAAATACAAAAATAAATATCCCCTATTTATTTAATAATTCTTTAGAGCTTTTGCAACTTTCATGTGACAAAAAAAATATTTTCTGACAAGGAAAACTATTCTCTGACAAAAAAAAAACATTTGTGACAAAACTCACACAAAACTCTTTGATGTTTCAATTTGAAATAACATTAAGAATACAAATTTCAAGGAAACAAAATAGTGGAAACCGAGTATCACAAAATATGAAATTGTGCAAAAACTTACCCCGGTTTCAACCCAATCAGCATACCGACGTGGGACTGAAATTGAAACAAAAAATTATAAAATGGAAAACGAAGACAAAATACAAAGTTAGGATTGCAAATTGGTTGATTTAGTCACTTACCTTACCGTGATACGAAGCGTGCAGGGCTAGTGCCGAAAAATCTGGATTTATTTAACGCCATGTAAATGTCTACAAATCACTTACACTTACACTAGAACAAACAAAAAAAAAAGTAAACAAATTAGAAAAAAAACGAAATTTTGACTGTACCTTTAAAAATTACAAGAAACTTCTTAATCTTCTCAATTGTTTGTTTTGTATAAAAGACTGTGGGTCATTTTCTGTTACCTAAAAGCCAAAAATATACACAAATTTGAACACATAAACAATTCAAGTTTTGACTTTTATTAAAATGTTATAAACAAGTGATTGTAATCTTACCTTTAATAAGGATTGGTACATTTATTTATTTAGACTACCAATAAAAAAGCCTTTTCCTTTGCCTAAAAATAAGCTGATTACAGTAATCTAAATAAATATAAATAATTTTATTCTCACCTTTAAGAGAAGCAGCATACTGCCTAATATGCTTAGCGATTAATTATGTGGGCAATCTGCGATCATTAATAAATAGTAGATCTAGAAGTAAATCTAAAATAAATACTTAATAATTGTTCTGCTTTATCCTTAAAAAATATCCTTCTCACCTAACAGCTTAGTTTGATTTGAAAATGTATGTTAGATTTGCTACGTTTTTAAGAAAAAATCTGGATACCTACGACATGTTGAAACCTGACCTGCAAGGTCTTGTAAATTACGTACTTAAAAAATATTGCAAACTTACATCTCTTCTACATCTCACACCACTATTAATTTTCACGTATTACTAAAATTCCCATTATAGGCATAAAATGAATTGTGAAATCACTTATAAATCACTTGTTGGCTGACTGAAATCATGACGAGCAATTAATTCATTATAAAAAAGCTTCAAACACAAAAACATCGCCATGCAAAAATGCAAGCAAAAAATGACTTACTCGGTTTATTAAATTAACACCTTGTAGGCAAGTTTAATTCACAGCCCCGCAATTTATTTAATCTAGAAAATAATCCAACTATATTATCATACCTCTACTATCCCTTTTCTTGCTGAAAAACTCATTTTTCACTTAAATATTTAAGGAACATTTTAAAATTATTTGACTGACGACGAGAAGGTGATGTGGCGCCACCTTACGAAATTGCCTGATAACCTACGCAGCCAACTTTAAAAGCCAGTCTTCTACTAAATGCCTAAAATAGATAATTTATGTAACCCTGAATTAAAATATTGCTTGCATTAACATCACGTGAATATAAAAATCGTTTAATCTAACAAAATAAGTTGCCGGTAATCACATGTGGTTTCTCATGTTAGTTATAGGTGGCGCCACTAAATTAATTATTATAATTTAAATACAATTACCTGGTTTCTTATTGATTTACTAATAAATAATCTAAAATGCACATATTAATTTACATTTTAAAAAAAGAACGCTTCTAAATTGACATAATACTGACACGTCGGCGCAAAAAATTGTGTTAAATTCTTTGACGGGAATTATCTTAAAATAAATTAATCTCTATTAATAACCTCGTTTGCTTAGAATGAATTATTGGACCACAAAATCTCGGATTATTTTAAACTGCTTTACTTACCATACATACGCCACCTTACGAGGCCGACTAATATTTCTGAGCAGTTTTTATAAAAATTTCAAGTTATTTAACATGTATTTCTTTCGAAAGTTATGTAAACGCTTAAATTATTTTATTCAGCGAAATATTTTAATTGCAAAACACACTGTTTTAAACAATTTATAGATGGCGCTGTTAGTTGAAAGTAATTATAATTTACATCTACATTTTGTTGATTTGAAATAATAAATTGCTGGGGAAGATGCTAAATTTATTACACGAACAGCAAACCCGCAAGTTTCAATGAAAATTGTTGCTCTTTTGATGGTATCAATGTTGCCAACTGTATTCTTGAACGTATTCGCATTTTTATAAAATGTATTCTGCTGCGATTGAAATTACAAGTAATTTGAGCTGTAATCAACTGAAAATCCTTCGTGGTAATGTTGTTATATATTTAACACATCGATGGCCCTTCTAAAAAATACTCTTTTGATGCACCTTAAGAAGATCAGAACAGTTCAAAGAGGTTTCCATAAATTTCCAACACAGAGATGGCTTTTAGTTGAACATGGGGGTAATAACATAGTTTAAAAACATGCTTTTTAACGTTTTTGCTCAACTGGATAAATCTACTGGTCACTTACGTCTTTTACATTGCAGGTCAGGTCAACTACCTATTCAAAATTGGATGAAATGAAACACACATTCTCATCTACTACATTAAACAATGTAGGTAATAACAAAGTGTGAGTTCAAGAGAAACATTGGAGCCTAATTACTAAACATTGGAGGTGTTTTGTAGCTGCCGTAGATATTTTGATTATGATTTTCGAAGCAACAGGAAATAAAATTAAATGTAAGTTCTTGTATATTAATTATTCTTCCAAACAGCTTCTGTTTATTCTTGTTTCATTAACAGACAACAAGACATGCATATATAATACAACTTTCAAAAGTTTGTCTACAATTTAATAGAATTTTGGTTTTGTGTTAATTAACTTTTATTAATCATCGAAATTATTTATCCTAATAATTATATTCTATGTTATTAATCAAAAACAAAAAACCAAAAAAGTAACTTTATTCGGAATAGTCTATTGACCCGGGATAAACTCACAAAATAATTATAAAGCAAATCGAAAATTCTCCTTTACCTTTGAAGAAATTAATTTGATCTGTGTATCTCACCTTTCCAGTTTGATTTGAAAATGTTTGATAAACTGAATTGAATACGAATAAATATTAACTACAACATTGAAACAATACAAAACCAAATTTAACTACAAAATATATCTAAATATATCAACAAAAAAAAATAAATCTGAAAAAATGGCTACACATACAAAAATAAATTTAAATACTCTATGTTCACAAACAACTTGATAACAATTCAATAGGAATTAAATTAAATACAAATACCGTGATGTAATTTGAAAGACTAATTTATATAAACATTAACTTACAGTATTTTCTCTTGTTTTAACTAATTTTAATACTCGGGCTTCTATATCGAATAAATGTTCGTCAGCTACATCAGGAGCAATTTCACGCATGGCTCTTGCCAAATTGAGAACATAATCAATGTTTGAACCGCTTGGTCCAACCGATTTAAATATCTGTTCTGCAATGCAGTCTAAATCTGCAGGGCCTGCATACTGAAAATTATCTGTTGTTCCAACATATATAGTGATTTCAAACGGTTTACTCGAATCGTCCTTCGGATGGAAAAAAATATTCATCCGTTTGTAACCTCCTTTTTCACGAAAGTCCAAGTGATCCACTACTTTCTGTATGTCTTCATCTTTTATTTTATATGCAATGCCCCAGACTTTAGCCTAAAAAATAAATAAAATGTCTCCTGGCACATTCTTAGTAATTATCCCTCTTTTTACCTCTTGATTTGCACTTGGAATTAATGTGACAACTCTACCCGGCTATAATTAAACATAGTATAGTTTACATCATGTTGTTAATCCAGTTTATGAGTCGGTTACCTTTTCTGGAGTGCCTCTATGGTCGGTGCTGTGTTGATAAAATCGTCGGTCGAAACCTTGAATGTAACCTATAATTTTATAGTCATATGGAAAATCGACTTTCCATACTAGAGAACCATAACCGAACACCCACATTTTAATGAGATGTAATTGCACTAATTTTAAACAGCCAAGTTAATTATTAAATAGAAGTTTATTAGAAAATATATTTTAAACTTGAGCGGCAAACTGTCATCTTGACATATAACGTCAATTGCCTTTCGATAATCATTATATTTCGCAAAATTATCATAAATTTATAAATCAGCTAGTTTTGAAATGTTTTTTTTTATTAATAATACATTTTGAAATTGTATTAACATTAAACAATCCTTTCTGTTAGGTAATTTTTAATGTTGGATGTATTTAGTCGGATGTATAGGCAACCCAACTTACACTCGTGTAAATTTCTGTCTCTTCGAAGACAACAATAA
This sequence comes from Prosopocoilus inquinatus, assembly GCA_036172665.1. Classification (NCBI taxonomy): domain Eukaryota; kingdom Metazoa; phylum Arthropoda; class Insecta; order Coleoptera; family Lucanidae; genus Prosopocoilus; species Prosopocoilus inquinatus. Next base: position 11,946,990 of record CM069880.1, on the reverse strand, counting down.
AAAATAGTTTATTGATTGAATTATTTATTTAAAGAACATAAATAGACTATTTTTGACTAAATTTAGAAATTCATTCAGTGAGGTTAATCTTTGTATGTTGACTGCTAAGACGAGCACAGACGTTGAATATCACAATAAAAGGGAGAGGGGTCATTAAACTTTTACAATTTTGTCTTATTGTACTGGATAGGTAATTAAATAAGGGATAAAATTATTTATTTGATTGTTTAATGCTTTCAAGGGAAATCTTGGAAGATGTTTGTTGCCTTTTCTAAAATTTTCATTTAAAACGAAGGTGTCTCCGGAAATTGCTAATAGTTGAGTTAGGCTAAGCACACACGGACAATTTTTTATCGCACGGTTATTAGAGCGCAAATACATAATTGCACACTTAGTCTTAAGTAGAAAAGTTGTATTTCAAAATGTTCTGAATTCTAAAATTTAATCTGAAAAGCTTATCAAAATTTCTTCAAGTGTTATATGTAAATTAAAAAAAAAAAATAGGCTGTTTAATGTTATTAAAAGAGAAAGTTATGAGTGTAATTGAAGTAATTTGTTTTGGAAAATTGCTCAATCTTCTGTTTGTTGTGAAATAAATTTATAGAGGTGTTTGATATGGTTTCTTCATGTTGTTTTAAGAAGTATATGTATGTACTTATGTAGTAAATATCTGGAAATATGCGTGTGGTCTTCGTAATCAATTTAATTTCCAGTACTGGGTCGAATATCGAGCGCTTTTCCGGGTCGCACATGCGCGAGTTCAATGTGTAAAACGCAGTCCTTCAAAGTCCTTGCTTGCCTTTGTGTTTCCTATGTCGCGAACCGATACATATCAGAGTAAATTCCGTTGTTTTCATTATGACTGATTCGCTGGATGTCCTGAAGGACAAAAGCCATTCGTGCGCATTGGTGTACCCTGCGAAAAAAGAATTTTCTCTAGTTGCCTGTTCGAAAAGGACACCATCCTGGCTCCGGAGGTCCCTAATCTGCAGCCCTCCGCCCGCGGCGCTGTTTCCAGATCCAACAGCCGGGACCAGGATGGAGTCGAGATCCAGACAAGGTCTGAAAGTAGTCTTCTATACGAAAGCCTTCACGCCCAACATCAGAATAGAACGTCAAGCACGATTATTACTGAAATACATCAACCACTCTCAGATTATAGACAAATTAGTATCGAACAAGAAACCCTTGTCCACGAAACTGAAGATGAAACTTTTTCAAGACGTTATCGAAACCGTTTCGAAGACTTTAAAATCCCGTATAGAGAATATCGACAGCTCTCAATCCGTTCCAAGGATTCTACCGATGGAAATCCTTTGCTTCCGTACGACGAAAAAATTTCCACCAGGTGTATTGACACCGTTACATCGGATTCTCTCTCATTATCACTATCACCCGTTCAAAGGGACAAACCTTTTCAATATCGTGGAATTAAAACAACCCGGTAAGTAACATTTAAAAAAAAACATCCCCAAAAAAAAAGAATTTCCAAATGCATGATATTGATTAATTACAATCCGATTCACGCATTACTTTCTACTTATTTATTCGGAATACTACGGAAATGGAAAACAAAAGGAGATTTTGACAGTTTTCAGTTGTTTTCATTTGTTAATTAGCTGATTTTTAATTGTTGGAACGGCACAAATAGGAATAAGATAAGTTTAGTTCAGTATTCATATACAGTGTGTCCGCGGATGGACCTAACTATATTTGTAATAAACTCTTAATTATTTCACATTTTAAGAAGAAACGTCATTCTTCGTAAAAAGCTTTACTCCTTGTAGCAAGTCTAATAATTGCACTGTTGATCAGGATTTTGGAAATGTTGAGATTATCGAAAAAAAAAACAGAGAATATCCATTTTGCTAATTACAATATTCTCATAATAAAAAATTCTTTATTTTCAAATCAAAAATTAACCCCTTCTAAGTTCCTAACACTTTTGACCCTAGGGGGTAACTGAGATATGTATTTGTAAATATTTTCTTAAATTATGAATTGAAAATAATAATTCCCAAATTATTTCATTATTTTCTATACATTTCAAATTATTGAAGATCTTATCATTGGGTTAACTTAATTACGCCGCTTGGTTTCTTTTATAACTGAAGCGATTTGTATCTGAAACGTGTAAAAACCTATAAAATCTATTTATATCCATAAAAACGTCAGTTAAATTTCTCCAAAAATTGTGGCTCGAAAATATTTAACTACCTATCGATGCATTGCGTCATCAATCTAACGTTTCGTTCCGTCACATTATTGATCCATCGCTTCATCGAATCAACAATCTACTGATGCATCGCATCATAGGTTCATCGTTTAATCAATACATCGTTTTATCGATCCATCGCGTCATCTACCCAACGCTTCACCGATCCATCGCTTTATCTATGCATCACATCATCCATCAATCGCTTGTCGCCTTATTGATCCACCGCCCCATTAATCATTTCATCGCTTCATCGGATCATCACTTAATCAATAGTTTGCTGGATTTATAGGTCGCTTCATCGATCCATCGATTTATGGCCCCATTCATCGATTTATCAGTCCATCGTTTCATTGATCCATTGTTTCATCGATCCATCGCGTCATCTACCCAACGCTTCACCAATCCATCGCCTTATCTATCCATCACATCATCCATCAATCGCTTCATCGGTCCAGCGCTTCATCGATCATCGATCTATCACTTCACTGTTTCATCGCTTCATCTATCCATTGATTCATCAGATCATCGCTTCATCAAAAGTTTGCTGGATTTATAAGTCGCTTCATCGATCCATCACTTAATTTATTAATCGATTTATGGCTCCATTCATCGATTTATCGGTCCACCGCTTCATCAGTCCATTATTTCATCGATCTATCACTTCATCGAATCGATCCATAGCTTCATCGATGCATCGTTTATGTACAAATTCACATATAAAGTGACTAATTTCGTTGGGGTAATCGATTATCTCGCTTGGCTTTTCTTATTATTTTTCAGAGCTTGGTCTTGGAAAGGTTAATAAGCTCAATTCTTTCATTTATCGATAAAGTAACGTGTTTCGTTTTAAAAGTCATGTTTGCTTTAAACTACAGTGCAAACTGAACTCATAATCAGTAACGATCAACATTCTAATGAACGATGAACAGCAATCAGTCAATTTAACGTTTCGTTCCATCACTTTATGGATCCATCGCTTCTTCGAATCAACCATCACATCATAAGTACATCATTTAATCAATACATTATTTCATCGATCCATCGCGTCATCTACCCAACGCCTCACCGATCCATCGCCTTATCTATCCATCACATCATCCATCAATCGCTTCATCGGTCCAGCGCTTCATCGATCCATCGATCTATCACTTCATTGTTTCATCGCTTCATCTGTCCATTGATTCATCGGATCATCGCTTCATCAAAAGTTTGCTGGTTTTATAAGTGGCTTTATCGATCCATCACTTAATTTATCAATCGATTTATGGCTCCATTCATAGATTTATTGGTCCATCGCTTCATCAGTCCATTATTGCATCGATCTGTCACTTCATAGAATCGATCCATAGCTTCATCGATGCATCATTTATGTACAAATTCGCATATAAAGTGGCTAATTTCGTTGGGGTAACTCCGTTACCTCGCTTGGCTTTTCTTATTATTTTTCTTAGCTTGGTCATGGAATTCTCAATTCTTTCATTTATCGATAAAGTAACGTGTTTCGTTTTAGAAGTCATGTTTGCTCTCATTTGCACTGCAAACTCTACTCACAATCTAATGAATGGTGAACAGCAAGTTCGAAAATATGAAACCAAGAGGAGATTTCCCCATTTACGTAACCGGAATGACTTCGCTGTTCGGATTAAGGAGATACTGTTCGGTTGCTTCAAATTTCCGCTGCTAGGATTACTGGAGGTTTAAATTAGGGCATGTTCGGATTAAAGAGGTCATACTGTATAGTGAAGTTCATCTGGGGACACGCTGTATGTGTAGTATAGAAGAAGTTAGTTTTGAAATTTAACTTGCGGCGATTTTGAAGTTTGTAACGATATGATTTGTCAATTATTGAATATTACATGACCCTAAAAGAAGTTTTTGATGTGTCTCACAGCATTAATATGAGATGAAGACACTAGAAGATAAAATGATTTCAAAAAAATAATTGAATTAAAATTTTATCAAATAATGCATGTTTCTTTTACTATTATTAAATCTTATTACTTGTGATAACTTTCAACGGACGACAAAGTGCTTCACTTGTTAAAAAGAATGTTATTTTATTTTGGTTAAATTTATTATGTAAAGTAATCTGCTAGGTGGAGTAATACGTGTATTAATTTGGTTAACACACGCAGAAAAACAAGAAACTATTTCTAAACATTGATCTGTTCGCAGGCAATAATTTGGTAACGGGTGTTCTAAAATTTACAACTGCAATAAGGTCGTAAAGGTTTTATAATACATACAGTGTAGTAATGATGTTCCAAAACTGAATAGTTCCATTGGCTTTAGGATGATGATTAAATCAGTGTGAATTGTTGTTGTAAAAAGTCGTGTCTGTAAAGATATTTAGCTGCGAAAGATAGTCGTGAACTCGTTCGTTAGTAACCCAAAATAAAAGTAGTTGTTTAGCTTAAATAAATTATTTAAAAGAAAAAACAAGTTGCGATAATCTGCAGTGCATTCGTTGGTGTATCCTTGAACGACGTTCGTTTTTATATATAACAGCCGAATGCCGGTCAAAAATTATTTCGGTGATCCAATAAACTCGTCGTTTTGAACGTATGCCAAACAATTTGCCAGTTTTGAATTTAGCGGGGCGGAAACAGGAACCCAAAGTATCAAAAGCGCGGCAAATACCCACAAACTAATACACTTGCGCATTGGCGGTAAAAGCCTTCCGGTAAAAAACACGAAGAAAACGGAAACTTGTCGGAACTTACTAAAAATCACCCGGAAAAGAACTTGGCATTGAACCTACTGGTGCGATGCTATAATTGGATTTTATATATATATTTGTGTATAAAATATCTTAGACGAGTTTGTGAATAGTTTTTCAAGTTTAATGCCGACCATGGATGACTTGAACGTCTGTTTTGCGAACGAAACAATTTTTCCCGCCTATAAACAAGAGAGCGTCATTCAATCATACGCGTATATTTTGCTGTTGTATCTGACGGGGTGCTTCGGTCTTATCCTAATGACTAACTGCCTGAAATCCCTCAGCAATCTCTTTAAAGAAGGGATAGCCCCAACGGAGATTACCGTTTATCATAACACCCCAAGAAATTCTCTTTCTTGCGGCCCGGTCTTGCGAAGGTAAAATGGGGGCTGAAGCGGAAAAAAAGTTCCTCTTCATTTAACGAGTTTTTTTCTTTTTGTGTTGCAGCGTGGATCTCCGAAAGCCCCTTGAACACCTTAGTGCGGAAGATTTACAAGAAATTGCTGGAGGTGATGATTCGGTCGAACAAGAAAACGTTACGGATTACTGCTACGGCGGCTACAAGCCAATCGAGATAGGAGAAGAAATAGCCCACCGCTACACTGTCATCCGCAAACTTGGCTTCGGACACTTCTCCACGGTATGGCTGTGCAAAGATAGACATGATCCGTAAGTATTCATTAAAACCCCCGAAGCAAATTTAAAACTGCAATAATTTCAGCGCCAATATACAATACGTAGCTGTGAAAATCGTCAAGGCCGCAGAAATGTTTAACTGCGTGGCTCAAGACGAGATTAAACTGCTTAGGTGTATTATGAACGGTGATCCGAACCATCCAGGACGCAATCATGTCATTCAAATGTTAGACTATTTCCAAACTCGTAGCATTAATGGACATCATACTTGCATAAGTTTTGAGTTAATGGGACCATCCCTCCTACACTTACTCGTACAAAGTGACTACCGGGGAATCCATTTAAGTGGTGTTCGTAACATTATTAAACAAGTACGTCTCATAAACAAAATCACATGCACTCGTAATCCACCCGAATCTATTACAGGTACTAAAAGGTCTATCCTATTTACATGACATTTGCAAAATCATCCACACCGACATAAAACCTGAAAACATTCTAATCAAAGTCAAGGATTCTTACGTCCGAAATCTGGTGGATACGAGCTCGAGATATAACGAACTGGGAATTCAAATGCCGAGGACTTACGGTAAGTAACTAAAACCAATCAGCCGTTCAGATCATATGGAAATGGTTTGTAGTGAGTGCGGAAACTTGGGAGAATTATTTGTATATTAGGGACCCAGTCGATTTAAATATGAAAGCAGGCCCGTCGAAGGAAAACGACAATCTCTCGAGGTCAAGCTCCTTTCCGAAAGATGAAGATGAGAAGCGCACCACACCGGAACGCCATAATGCAATTAAGAAACTCAAGCAACCCTTGTATATATCTCCGAACATTGAAGTTAAAATTGCAGACCTTGGAAATGCTTGCTGGGAAGTAAGTTTTAGTTTAAAAATCTATTTCGTTTTAGATAGTTAATACTGTTTTAGGATCGCCATTTCTCCACAAATATTCAAACGAAACAGTATCGTGCACTGGAAGTGATTTTGGGGGCTGATTACAGTACTCCTGCCGATATATGGTCCGTGGGATGTATGGCGTTTGAATTAGCAACAGCGGAATACCTCTTCAATCCTAAGCGCTCGCAATATCTAACTTCTGCGGAAGACCACATCCTGTTGATCTGCGAACTTCTCGGTAGCATCCCGAATTACATTGCTCAACGTGGAACGGCTGCACATAATTACTTCGACGCTGCAGGTTCAGTTTTTTTTTTTTATGAAACCCTTTCAATTTCTTGTTAACCCAGTGTATTTGTGTAGGCAATTTGAAAATATATGCCGATCATCAACTGCATCTGCGTATTTGGAAGACCGAAGATGTGTTGGTTGAGAAATACAAATGGAAACGTGTGGATGCCATCCCCTTCGCTACTTTAATAGAGTCAATGATAGAGCCTGACCCGGAGTTGCGTGTCACAGCTACGATGGCGTTGCAATCCGAGTGGTTCAATGAAGGATGACTCCTTTGCCTAACACAATTCAAATACCTTTAAAACAAGTCACAAATTTAATTTTTCACCGAAAGACAAAACAAAAATAATAATAATAATAATAGGTATAACCGAGGACTTACTAGCAGCTAAAGCTACTGTTACTTCGAACTTTAATAACTGTGAAAATATTCGAGTGTATTTTTTAAATCCTGATGACTCTTCGTACCATTTTCATAATATTAGAGTATGTACTTTACAATGTTCGCTGTGGAATAACTCAAATCTTTTTGCGTATAAGTTCTACAAAACCAGCATGCAACTCTATAATTCAACCAGCTTTCTCTTACTCTGGTAGTTTGAAAAAAAAATATGTAGTGGAAATACATACCTGCAGTGTTAAAGGCATGCACCAGTATTTCACGATTAATTAGTGTTCACATTAAAGTTGCTTGAAATTAAAATCAAAATTAAAGTTACCGGCGTGGTGCATGCCTTCTTTTTATGTATTCTGTGCGAGAACTTTTCATCTGTGTTATGCATGCAAGACCAAAAATCGAAACCTAGAAATGTGACTCTGTTTTTTAAGTATTGAATCTAAATTTGATTATGCAGAACTAAGACGGTTTTGTGTGCGTCAAACCGAAACCATTTTGGTTCTTTTCAAACATACCAATTTTAGAAGACTGAAACAGTTTCTTTTCCAGTTCAATTTATGTATTTAGTTTAACTGTATTCAACTTGATTTTCTAAATAAATGTTTAAAAACGTACAGTGGTTGTAATAATAATTTTAAAAGCGTAGAAAGATTTTGCAAGGCAGCTCAAAATGTTAAAACTAAGAGTAAATAATTTGCACGTCGTGTTGCAGACGTTCGTCAGTAATGTGCATTTCATATTGGCATTTAATTTTGCAGAAACACGATAATACGTAATTGATGCATAATCTTGTTTATCGAACTTATCGATACGTTCTAAAAAAGCTTCCAAGTGCTATGACGAATTAATTAGCACGTTTCAATTTCGTGATTCGATTAGCAAGTCATTCGAATGTGTTCTGTGAAAATGCGTCGGGTCAGAATCGGGTCGCACAAATGCTTTACACATTTGCATTTGCAACAATAATTATTAAAATACATAAACAACTCCAAGCCCCGTAATTGCTGTGGCAACGGGAATAACTTCCACTTCGAAATTTCCACAAGGCCGTTCGTTTTTACCCCCAAACCCGATTCATTTCTGTATTCGTTAAGTTTGTTGACCTTGACTGATAAAAGATTTTTATTTATTATTTAATTTTGTATATCGCAGATAGTGCGCCAACGCCAGTGGCGTAATCTTGATTTTTTTTTTTTAATAAAAATATAACATAAGGCAGAAGTTGTTTAAAAAAGAATCCTGTTGAAACTGAGCTAAAATTTAATTAAATTGTTATTTATTAATGCGCTGGTTAAAAAAATTTCCATACCAGTTTCTAACTGAAGAACCAATTTAGAAGACGTGGTGACCCAACAAGCTTCGTAATCAAAGGTAAAAAACAAGCATTTGTTTTTGTTTTTTAAATATTAATTTGGAATACCTAGTTTTAAAACATGCACGCTTTTACAATCCACCCATTGTAAGTAGCTTGCAACGCGCTGGTTTTGAGGAAAGAATATTTAAGAAAATTACAAACAGGTTCGTAGAATTTGCTTACGAAATCCTGAATCTTGCATGTCATTCCCTCCCAAATCATACCAATTATATACCGGCTGTTCCAAAAAAAAGCAGCGTCAAATTGTCTTTTTTGCATAAAAAGAAAAAGAAAGTAGAGGCCCCTAAAAAGTGATTAGGTACTAAAATTTGAATTTAAATTTAATCAACTCAGTGGCGTAGCTTTGTCGTCAAAGCTACCTTTTTTCTAGATTTTAACCCTAACCCCTTCTTCCCCTATACAAACTTGTTACCTACCTATTTATTTTGAGCGCAATGTATTCTGCGTTTATTTAATTTATTTTCATTATAATAAATTATTTATAAAAGTCAATTATGTATGTATGTAATATTTAGTTTTAATTTTGGGACCCTTTCTCTTCCCTAAAAGAAAATCTTGCCGTGCGCCTGTGTACCCTACCTACAATATTAATTTATATATAGAATTACAACTAAGCAAGTTTAGGAGAAAACGTACGGCAAAGGTAACGACGTATGTTCTTAATTATTGTTATCATATATTACCTTGCACGCACAGTTATAATGACGTATGTAAGTTCGTTTTTAGTTTAATAGAAAGGTGCATCACCTACCTAAATGTTTTAGAACTTGAGTCGTGTGCCGCGCTTTTACGATTGATTCCATAAAATGCCAATGAAAAGTAAGTTTTTTTTTTCAATTTTATTCTTTCCACACAAAGGAAATATATCTTTTTTGTATTGAAGGTGTCGCAAAATTAAATAGTCGTGGTTTAAAATTAAAATTATAAATTGTGCTTTGTAATTGTTATTTGTAATCTTACATTTTTTTTTAATATTAGAACAGCAATCCCATAATAATCAAATTAATTATCGATTCGCGAAGTATTAAAACTAAACGACAAATAATTTCGAATTCAACTACAATAACGTCTGCTTATTAAAATAATTTTTAAACTACAAATTATTAACTATTATTAATTTTTTTTTAATATTGAAAGTATGTAAGATATTTTCCATTATTAATAATAATAAAAAGAATAATCATACTCATTTTAAAATAGCTGAAAGTAGCTCTTTTTGTTTAAACAATGGACATAATACAAAAAAATGTAACATTACTTTTAAAAATAAAGCACAAGTTTTAAAGAGTTTAAATTTTTGTTTTATTTGTTACGAATCTTAATTGTTTACGTAAAAAAATAGCAAAAATAAAACACGTAATCTTTCTGCAGAATTATAGCGCACCAGTCGCCGCCATATTGATTAATTTTGGAGGTTAAAATTTACGCTTCGTTAGAATTGGTTATGTTTTAAGAACAGCAAGGTATCAAACTGTTAAAACTGAAATAACTGAATAAAAGTAACGACCAATCATCTTCTACTTAATTTTGCGAATGGAAAACCCTTCTCTCCTTCAAAAAACACGTCATTTGGACATTTAGCATCATGTTGCTACTACAAATTTAGCTTTAACACTACATTTAAAATATGATGCAGTGTTGCCAGATTTTTCTTGAAGAATACGGAAAAGAATTTTGCAGAAAGTTGCCCAATTACGACAAACTCCGAAATGTAAAAAAAATATTAATTAATTGTACTTATTACTTATTTGAAATATTAGCAGGAATAAATAAAAAAATGTACATTTTCTCGGTAATAATAAAACAACATGACATAATACCATCTTAAAATTTTCGGATTAGAAGTGTGGTAATAAAAAACAAAAATGAATCATTAATTAATCATACAAATGTAATTAATTTGACAATTGTCACTACTACTCTTTTTTGTTTTTTCTAAATAAAAATAGGGAACAGAAAGAAACAAAAAAATACAAAGAACGATGATAATATACGAATAATAAATTAAAATAAAAAACAAATAAGAGTGCAAAGCAATTTGGAATATCAAAAATCAGAACAAATACAAAAATTAGATTCAAAGGATTATCCATCAGATTAGTGGCAGGTAACAATCCAAAAGTTAGCCTGAAAGAAAAATCAGAAACAAAAGAAAAATGAAAGAAACAGCAACAAAAGACGAGACACGAAGCGAAGAAACAAAACAAAAGAAGCAACAATAACTTGAGCGAACGGAGGAATCAAAAAGTCAAAATACGATTAAAAGAAAACAAATGACGAAATTCAGGGCATAAAACAATAGAAGATCACAATTCTGATTGCGGTTGCCAGATTTTTTCAAAGCAATATCGCCAAATTGTTAATAAAATGTAGCCAAAAAGCGCCATTTTTTTTCTAAATCCCATATTACGCACGAAAACGGAAAATAGTTGACAATTACAGTTTCCTGTAATTTTTCTTTCATCAAAATGGTACTATTTAAATACGACTTCACAGTTTTTACAAAAATTTCGCGCTTGTCAAGTCAAATCCGAAAGTAACTTTTTATGGAGGAAGAAAAATTACAGGTAACTGTAATTGTCTGCTAATTTTTGCTTTCAACTGTAATTTGTATAAACACATGTTGCAAAAATTGCTTTACATTAAAAAAGTTGTTTTTTTTTCAACTGTAGCAGTAAGAAACAACTGAAATTTCAAGCAGAAAAAATACAAAAATACGAAAAATAAAATTAAAAAAAATAATAAATCCTGTGAAAAGGTCAGAAACACAATAGATCAAGTTAAACGGACAAAAACAATTTCCAGACCAAGCAAGAAATTCGCAGAAAATTAAAGCAAACTATAAAAATGAATAATACGGTAACAAAATAAAAAAATGAAGGACGAAATACAGTGCGCGAAACAAGAGAAGATCAAAACTCAGATGGACACAAAACAAATGAATAAGAAACAAAAAATGAAAACTACAAAAAGCGTCAATAAAGTTCGAAAGCATGAAGAACGAAAAAAAAACAAAATAAGGTTGAGGACTAAGATGAACAAAAAACAAATAAATCTCCAGACGAAAAAAAAAACAAGTAGAAAACGAAAATGTGAAAAATCAGTTTGATAAAAATGATGGACAGAAAACAAATGAAAAACGATGAACTACAAAAAAGTGTCAATAAAATGCGAAAAATCAATTCGAAAAGAAAAGCAATTTTCAACGATTACCTAAAATAATTAAGATAGAAACATATAGAAACCTAAAATATGTACAGTCGCGAGCATGAAAAACGGGACACTTTATATTCTAAAGATATACAGCTTTAAATAATATTAATAAATAAATAAATAATAAACCTGAACAGTCCAAGTGGTAAAGGATCGGCCTTGCAATCGCATGGACGTGGGTTCGAACTGCGCTCGGGATATTTCTCGGAGATGGTCGGTATCCAACTATCCACTTCAAGTATCCTTGGGCGTTGGGGATAAAATTCGACACTGCTTCCCCTACAATGGCGAGGAGGTCTGGAAGTAACAAAGACATGGAACACTTTACACACACAAAATACATTTCCACTCCTGAGGTCTTGACAAGTCTGTGACTCAAGACGCCATTGGGCAACCACCATAGTTTAAAAAAAAAAGATGGTACTTCTAAGTTTAAGCCTGGTTTAAGCTTCCAACAATGTCAATAAAAATCACAAACACAACTCTAACAAAATTTAGCCGCAAGTAAAAGTTAAATCGTCTGGTTTACGATTAGGGGTTGGTAATTCTCGTCATTGCTACATATTCTATAGCGATTTGTTAACTGTAAAAAGCTTAACAAATATCAAAGTATTCTGTTTCCAAAACGTAACAATCGATTTCGCAATTTCAATGCAATTTCCAAACGAAAAAGAAATTTCCGACATCTCAGAAGTTGCAAAGACTTAGAAATTTCCATTCTTTTTTTGGCAATTTCGAAGTTTTGAAATTACAGGAAATTTCTTCAATCGTTTCGTTGCATATCCCTAGATGGGCCTAAGGTATAAATATGTTTATATAAATAATAAATTGTGGTAGTTACCTGAAACTGATCATAATGACGCTAGAAATCATGAGAATGCAATTTTTAAAGTACGTATGAGGTAATATACAAAGGTATTTTCGAATGAGTTCTTACAACTTGCAAAATTTCGGCAATGACGTCATGTGTAAGATGAGTGCTCTATATATATTTATTTTACTAATGTCGTACCAACTGTTATCGGGTTATCGCCACGCGTGTTAATTTTTGAAACAAGTGCGCTCTTATTTTTGGGATGTAATCTTTAAACGAAATCATTGTCATGAACGGCGGAGGCTTAATTTAATTCGATCACAACCTCCGCACGTGAATTAAAAAAAAATAATCCTCGGGCTATTTATATAATAAAGAAAGGCAATTTGAACGTGTGATTTTATTTATTTATTTCTTTTTTGGAGATTTGCCGCTTATAAACGGCTTATGATTCGTTGAATTTAATTGGCTAATTCGCGATTCGCTTTCTTCACATGACGCTGCGAAATTCGGCGGGAAAATTTGTAACTGACAGTATTGTGAGTGTAACCTTGAAAGTACACAGAGGAAAGTCATTCAGTATATAAGTGTGCAGTATTATACATAGTTTAAGTAAAACTAACGTGCCGATAAAATGCCTCGTGTTTACGCTGACGATTTTGACGGTAATCTTCACAGCAACATTCCTTTAATTCCCCTTGAATCAATTCGCATTTTTACCTTCTTTCTTGCAGATTGCAAAGGCTCAGAAGAATGTCTGGCTTTATACAGAAAGTCTTTGAAGTCCAAGGATATGGTTCACGATGGGACCCACTTCGATGGACAAGTCCCTCACATTTTTATCATACTAGGAGCTTCGGTATGTTTATTTTAATAATTTTTTTTTCTGCACAAAATATATGACCTCGAATGTTCACATGCATTTTTAAAAATGCTGTGACCTTTCAATATCAAACCAATTTCATATTATTTAAGTATTAGTATTGCAGAAAATTGATGTTTACAAGATATTATTTTTGTTATATAGTTAATTAATTATAATTATCCGTAAGTTAATTATTAGAAAGAAAAAAAAACAAATAATATTTCCAATCAGATTTTTAATATTGTTTCAGTAAACAATTAATTTAAGTGGGCCAATTCAAGGAAGATTTGGAGATCTTGCAGTTAAGGCTTTAGAGTTTTCGTGTGTTTTTGTTTGTTTTGGTGAAACCTTGTAGATCAAAGCAATTGAAAATCCCAGTTTTGTGTACAAAAATAAACCTTTCCTATTATTTTTTTTCTCTCCCATCAGTTTTGACTGTATCCCATGAGTTTTGGAAACATTAAAGATGACCATTTCGTTTCCTTTGACTAACATTTTGATTAAAAATTAATTTAAAAATACTTGAAATGAATAATAATATATTTTATAGGGTGATCAGTCAGGTCATCAGTTTTGACTGTATCCCATGAGTTTTGGAAACATTGAAGATGACCATATCGTTTCCTTTGACTAACATTTTGATTAAAAATTAATTTAAAAATACTTAAAATGAATAATAATATATTTTATAGGGTGATTTAGCAAAAAAGAAAATTTACCCAACACTGTGGTGGTTGTTCAGGGATAATTTATTACCGCTAAAAACGGTCTTTTTCGGCTATGCTAGGAGTAAGACGACGGTTGAAGAAATTAAAGAAAAATGCCATAATTACATGAAGGTAAAAATCATAGCGACTTTGCATTTTTTTTTTTTTTGTAAAACAAAAGGAATCATTTAGGTGAAGTCCTCTGAGGAAACACTGTACGAGCAATTTTGGAAATCCAACTATTACGTATCTGGAGCTTACGACTCAAGAACAGCTTTTGAAAAGTTAAATCAGGAAATCAATCACTTCGAGAGGGGGTCCACTGCGAATAGGATTTTTTATTTGGCCCTTCCACCCTCTGTGTTTGAACCAGTGACAGTCCACATAAAAAATTCTTGCATGGCACAGAAGTATGTTCATTTAATTTCATGTTGTATTCGATGTTTTATGTTGCTTTCTAATAGGGGTTGGTCCAGAGTTATTATTGAAAAGCCCTTTGGACGTGATTCCCAGTCTTCACAGAAGTTATCCGACCATTTAGCTTCTCTCTTTACAGAACAACAAATCTACCGCATTGACCATTATTTGGGGAAAGAGATGGTGCAAAATCTTATGACCTTAAGGTATTATTTTATAAATAAGTGCAAACACACTTGAACGTTTTTGTCGATAGTAATCTTATAAAAACGTCTATTGTATGATTATATCAGCAACTTCAGTGATGAATAACATTAATTTTAGATTTGGTAACCGAATATTTAGCCCGGCATGGAACAGAGATAACATTGCTTCGATTCAAATATCTTTCAAAGAGCCTTTCGGCACAGAAGGTCGTGGTGGATATTTCGATGAATTCGGGATTATCAGGGATATAATGCAGAACCATCTGCTTCAGATATTAACGCTGGTTGCAATGGAAAAACCTGCTTCAACTCATCCAGATGATATTCGAAATGAAAAAGTATACATTTTATTTAATTATTTCTTTAGGTTTTGCGAGCTAAAAAGAAATTTTCCACAGGTTAAAGTCCTCAGGTCCATTAAAACCCTAGACATAAAAGATGTAGTTTTAGGCCAGTACGTAGGTAATCCTGAAGGCACTGGGGAAGCTAAATATGGCTATTTGGATGACAAAACTGTGCCTCCAGATTCGGTCACCCCCACTTACGCTCTTGGTGTCTTGCACATCAACAACGAACGATGGGATGGGGTTCCATTCATTCTTAAATGTGGCAAAGGTGAGTATTCAGTTACCCCGAGTCAACTTCTTAAACACTTTTTTCTTTTCTTGCAGCACTCAATGAGAGGAAGGCCGAAGTACGTGTGCAATTCAAAGATGTTCCGGGTGATATTTTTGATGGCAAGCCAAAACGTAACGAGTTAGTTATTCGAGTGCAACCAGGTGAAGCCCTGTACATTAAATTAATGGTAAAAACACCCGGTATGGCTTTTGATATGGAAGAAACTGAACTTGATTTAACTTACGGAAGCAGATATTCTGTAAGTGCTTTATTTTTACTTTTTTTTTAATAACTATAAATTCACTAAGTCAGTGGATTTAACAGAAAAAGTGGAAATTTGAAAGCAAATTTGTTCTCTAAAATTAGAAAGAAATTGAAAACTATTTTAAATTTATAAAAAAAAATTAAGGAGAATTGCATAAACTAAGTGAATTGTGAGTTATCAAGTTTTTAACATAAAAAAAATGTTACTTAGGTCTTTAATATAGGCAACCATACAAGCTGTTATGTTCGTTAGGTTGCCTATATTACGATTTCTTGTTTTTTTTTTTTTTAATTTAAAGAAAGAGTCGAGTTCGAATCTCGATTGTGACGGAAAAACTTTCTGCCAATCTTCAGTTAGTGTTCCTTTATATTTATTTATATACTTTTAGAATGTTAAACTGCCTGATGCCTACGAACGTTTAATTCTGGATGTTTTCTGCGGATCACAAATGCACTTTGTTAGATCTGATGAATTAAGTGAAGCGTGGAGGATTTTTACACCATTACTGCATTTTATTGAGAATGAAAAAACGAAACCTCTGCCTTATATGTAAGTATTCATAGATATTTTTGCGCGATAATTACTTAATTAAAAATTGCATTTAGTTTTGGAAGTCGAGGACCGAAAGAAGCGGATGAAATGTTGTACAACAATAACTTCACATACTCAGGATCATACAAGTGGCAACCAAAAATGTAATTTAGCAAAAGCCAACCAAGCACTATTACAACACATTCCAACAATAAAAAAGAAGTTAATTAAATTCTAGTTAAATTAATGTAAATTATTTATAAGTATTGTAATACACTGGATTATTTTTATTTTATATTGTCTTAGTTTATGCATTCAATAAAGTGAAATAAAAAAAGTAAAACGTCGTGTGTTCACGGAAAAACCAAAATAAAAATACAATACGTATAAAGAAAATTTATTCCATTTCTATTAGTATGACATATAAACATGACTTAACTAAATACATACATCACATCATTGCTAAAACAAAATGGTTAGCGCATGTTAGTAAATTAGGTCATGCAGATCGAGACAAGAATTGGAACGTTTTACATTTGTGCTGATTAAAAAAAAAAATTAAATAAAAACAGAACACAGGTCTTGTGTTTAGCGCCGTCTAAAGCGATAAACACAGATTTAAACACTAATCATAAGGCCTGAGCGTTACAGCCCATACACATAAGTAACAAGTAACATTAAGAGATCAAGCCGTCACTTAGCACAGTCGGGGGCTAATTCCTATTGCACGGTGAGCTGCGAAGTCGCCCCGTACAAAAAGGTATACTATTCTACTATCTAATCGGTCCAATACCTTACTAAAAAAAAAAAATGAAAAACTCAATTCACAGAGTTATGACAATATACAATACTTATATAAAAGAGCGTCGAAGAAAAGACAAAAGAAATGAGCAATTAATATTTATTACACAATAACACTAACATGTGAATGTAATACTTTATAAATTAATTAACCACGAGTGCTCTAAAATTATTAAATTAATTAAAGTCAGTCGAACACTTTGGATAGTTTGAATCAATCACACCACTAATTAATCATACTTGTGGCAGTGTCATGCACTTTTGGAAAAAATAATTTCGGTACCTAAATTATTATTATTATTATTATCATTATCAAAATAATGTTACTTATTGCTATGTATTTATTTTAAAAGTAAGTACGATTACTATTCAGTGCTTCCCCTCCGGAGTACTTTCTTTCTGCTTACATCCATTTGTTAAAAGAAATCACTGAATAGGCAAAAATTCACATTCTGAAGTACCGAAGCTTATTTTAACTATAAGAAAAATAACCCATAGCAACTACGAACAAATTGATTCATACCGACCATAGAAGTGATAAATGAGAGACTTACAAAAACCAAAATCAATAACTGTATTAAAAAACAAATATTAAAAATTTTCACATTTATACAAAAAAGCAAATTTATAAAACAATGTATGTATTTAAAAAGGTATGGTAACGTGCAGCAACAAAAACTTACAGTAAAATAAAATACAACTTATCGATTTTGAGAGTTTGTAAAATAATGAACACGGAAAGTTACCACAAAGCAGTAAATAAGTTGAAATAAAAATGAAAAAAAGTGACAGAACTCAGACATGACATCAACAAGACCCTAAAAATTACAATATATATTTACAGAGTATCCTAAAACATGTGCAACTTAGACTAATACATAACTATAGGCACTATCTGCATAGTCAGCCTGAATGTCAAGCCAGTATTGCCAGCAAAATGCCAGGCAATTCGCATGCTGTATTCCACTACTAAAAGAACGCCGGCAATATCTGTTATTACATTAAAACCGACTATTTCGTTCATTTCTATATAGTATTCACATACAACACAGAAACAAGAAATAATTTCGAATGCCCTTATTCTTAAAAGATAAAAGGGTGTTAAGAAAAATGATTAAATTTAGAATGAAAAAGAAAAACAAATCAGTTTCGGTGTCTCCATCTATCTACACACGTTATTCACTTCATTGATTTATATAAACTTCACATTTACTTTTTAACTAACCTTGGACTTAAATTATCCATATGGCAGTTATATTACTAAATTTATATTTGGTGAAAACCTAAACTACAATTTTTGGCCTTTACTTTGTGAAGCTCAATTCATACAACGTATTAAAAACCTGTTTAACGGAAGAAAATAGCTACCAATATCAAAAAATATATATATATATATAAATCAGATATGAACTGAAGTATGCTACCTACATTTTTCTAACACCTATATATTCTGTAAAAAGAAAAAGAATTCAATTTAAGCCGCGCATATGACTCGTTTTTAATTTATAAAATCAGGCAAGAAAACTTGTATATAACACATACTCGATTTGGTATAAATTACAATGAAAGTCTATTTTAATCCAAGCTTGAAAATTACTTTAATCGCTCCCTAGCTTCAATTAATTAGTCTCATATGTACAATAGTTACCATATTCTTATAGCTTAAAAATTAAATAAATAAAAGGCTCATTATGAAAATAAATATTATGCACACACGTGTAGAATGTTTTAATATTTACGCCATGCAGTATACATACGGTTGTATTTTGAGCTTTTCAACATTTTATTTATCACTTTTTTAATTTTAAGTGGGACGAGCTCAAGTTATATAACATCCCTGTTACCAAACAACCTTATATATTCTGCATAGTTGCTGTATTTGTGTACATACAAACAACCGTTAAGTCTTCACTACAACTTATAATGCAGTTGCTTTAATCACTCAATGAGCTCTTTTTGTCTAAAAAAAAAAGGCAGAATAGAAAATTGAAAGTCGTAATATGCTGGTAGTTAGCGAAATGATGGCTTTTGTTTTAATCATGAAATACAAAATTTAGTAATAGAATTATTATCATAAAATATAACTCACAACTTAAAAAGAAGAAATTACACTCGACTATTTCTACGGTCATTTTTTATTTAAAATGATACATTGCATAGTTATGAATTAGGAAGGTTGCATTAATATCAATTATTATCGTATGTATGTTATTATGTATATAAAATGGTCACCTATTAATTAATAATGCAATTTCTTTACAAACATTTCTTGCATCGCAGTGGTAATAATAACTAAGCAATATATACATGTTTTCATAAGTAACGCAATTAATTATTTTATATATTTTTTTTTTGCAAGAATGAAAGAATTTGTTTACTAGTTTTTTTCTTATCAGGCATGACGTTTTATAAAGATTTCAATGTACATTTTGTAAAAAAATTTCTAAGCTTAATATTGACAGTTTCAATTTATTAAAAAACACTACAGTACAATAATATTGCATTACTTTGGAATCACATCTTAATCTTAAGTTGTGCTAAATTATTTCTGAATTTGATTTTCACGTAAATGCAAATAAAAAATTGAGCAAAATATGTATATTCTATTTACAGTTTAAAATTATTTATTTAAGAGTATTGACAATATAAATATATGTATATATAAAAAAAAAGACGTTGAATCAATTACAAAAGCAGTCAGATTCAAAGACGAAAAAGAAACATAAAATCTCACATATAAAAAAAAAGAAAGTTGTTCAAGTTAACTGCCGCTGACACAGTTAAGCCATCGAAGTTTTGATTTACACTTATTCATCATATTCAATAAAAAAGTGCACGTCAGAATTATCTGCATTGTTAACTACATGCGATCACATTTCGCAATCAAAGATATGTGTAGAAACACAGTCATTAACTAACTACTTAACCTACAATCACATGGTGAAAAGGAGAAAAATAGGGCTACGTAACTGGTGGTAATTTTCCTGAATGATTGCTATGTTGTGAATGAAGAGTGGCAGAGCGTTCATCGCTTAATTGTACGCGTACCTTGTTACTACTAAGTAAAGTATTACTTTTGGGCGTACGAGGGCCTGTCGGAGTACGTACTGGTTCGCTCTTTTCATTTGGGGGACGTGGCAAACGTCGTCTCAACCACGCATGTCGTAATGCGTCATTCGGAGTCATTCGTATATCTGGATCCCATTCAAGGCATCGTTTAATAAAATCTAAAAACAGCGGATCATCACAACCCTTTAAAACTCTCTTCAACTCCTTGGAACCCGGTGGACCCCTTGCTTTTCCACGTCGACTTAAACCTCCACTTAACACTGTAGTACCATCTGCAAGTGTCGAAGCCGTACAATAGCGTGGATAACCTTTCGAACTGATGAAATTCTTCGCTCGCTTAGACTGATCCAATAAGCGTTGAGGGGGCATTCCTAATAATTCTATTATACAGGCTAACTGGTCTGCTTCATCTTCACCAGGAAGTAAAGGAAATCCTGTCAGAAGTTCAGCTAAAATACAGCCGAGGGACCACATATCTATAGGCATGCCGTAACGAGCACCTAATATTACTTCCGGTGCACGGTAAAAACGAGACTGTATGTATGTATAAACCCTCTGGTGCTCATAGCACGAAGACCCAAAATCAATTACCTGTAATTTATACAAGTTCTTAGTAATGTCATCGGTATTATTATAATTTATGTATTTAATTAATAGAGGCATCAATTACTAAGCCAAAATATTGTTTGTATTTCAAGCAACACAACAAATTTATTATTTCATTTTTAATTATTTTTTTATGCCAGAGTGATACAAAAAAAAACAAAATAGTTTATAAGTCCTAAGTAGCTCTGCTCATCTCCATATCATCCTGCAATTATAATAATAATACCTTTATTAGCTAAAAACTATTCAGTTATTATAATTAATTATTATAAAAATAAATTTATTGTTGAATATTTTTTTTTCTGTGTGTATGTTACACCGCATAAATTATCCTTGAATTCAAAGAATTTAAACAAACATAGCTGTTCACCATTAGCACAAAACAAATACCAAATAATACTACATAGATAAGTACTTAATATCAATGTTTAGTGAAACATAGTTGTTTAATGAGAAAAAAATGTGTATGTATTATTGTTGTACTGAGAAATGTTATCGTATTCGAAATAAATGTTTGCATACTTTAAAGTGTGCATCATAACTGTAAACCGATTTCCATAAACAGAAAAAAGAGCTGCTGGAATGCACGTTTTAAAAACATCGGTAGATATTAATTTATGTATATCGCATGGCGACACAAAAATCATGTGCTGGCGAAAATGCTTTTACACTAAGAGAAATGGAATTAGAAAAAATGAAATAATACTAACCTTTAGGCCACTACGTCCCTGCTGCTTAAGTAACACGTTTTCTGGTTTCATATCACAATGGATGATTTTATTACGGTACAATGCATCTAAACATTGTAGTAACGAATGGCTAAATTTACGAACTAATTGCAAGCTGAAGCCTTGGAACTTGTTTTTCTTGATTAGTTCATACAAATTGATGGATAAAAGTTCAAACGTAATGCACATGTGATTTCGAAATGTGAACGAATCTAACATATGTATAATATTCATTGTATTATCCTTGTCTTGTTTCCTTAAATGTTCTAGTATGCGTACTTCTTCTTGTGCTTGTCGATGAAAACGTTTCTCATTGCGGACCATTTTTAAAGCTACGTGCATGTGTGTCTTATGATCGTAAGCCTTCACAACTTGCCCGAATGATCCTTTTCCGATCACTTTCAGTACTTCGTAACGGTAAGCCACATGGTCGTGAGGGATGTGGATGTATGACCCTTGTTCATTATCATAATCACAGTTATTCGGGTTACCTAAAATTGCAAATTGAATGGAATTACTTAACGAGTTAAAGCAGTGCTAAAAATAAAATGTATTATCTAAGAGTGGTTATTTCAAGCATTGTAATTACCTATAATTCCAGGACGTTTCTTAGCATTTGCTCCGATAAAATAAATCTGGGGAAAGTTGAAAATCTCGTAGTGCTCATACGGAGTCAGTTTGTTCATGTAGAGTTTCATAACCTGTTCGGGTGTAGCGACGGTAGTTTTGGGTTTTTCAGATTGTTGAGTTTGCGGAGGGCTGGAGGCAGATCCCTTTATTGCACGTCCGATTAAATTAGGTGTAAGCATGGTGCAACCACTTTGTAAATCGGGTAAACCGGCGGAGGCGGTCGAGGTTGCGGGGGGGCTCTGTTCTTTCAGAACTGATTTTAAAGGTGGTAGACTACCCCCATCCTGAATGAACGAATGTGACGGTACTGTGAATGGATGTGTTCGTGATAGGGGCATCTTGAGTGAATTAGCAACCGCAGCACTAGACATCTCTTGCATTCGACAAGTGCATTTCCGAGATTCCACAAGGTTGACGACCAACCATCACAGTAAACTAACCGAACACATTCACGAACTGCTCTTAACTTGTAACTTTTCGTTTACCTCGCATTCATCCTGCTGAAATTCAAGGCAACCTGTACATTCTTCAATTCATAAATACCCCCGCTTACACTAGCCACGCTTTAATTTACAAACATTACATTTGTAACAAAGAAATGTGATCATTCGACGGCCATATTTTAGATAAACAATTAGTTCATTATCCTTTCACGTTGGCGCTTCCGACGCATATCATCATCGCAAATTTAAAATTCAAATCTTCGCTTAGTTCCACCATATACATAATTGAAACGTCCACAGTAAACATAATTATGCGGTGAACTCTATTAAAAACGTATTTTAGCATAACATCGTCGCGTAAATTATTACGAACGTGGAGATCAATGATTTCAGTTGCTACAATTTTGTCCTTGATTGTGAATAGGTCATTGACTTATAAAGCGAAGAGAGCACGTTTTAATTATTAATTAGCAATTTTAATGCACAATTAAGTGGACCTACTTATTTTCTAAATTCAGCTACTTTTTTTTACAACTCAACGTCTTTCACGGTTGAACCTAAATTTGCATTTCCAGCACTTATTTTATTATTTTGCAAGCAAATGCTGCCGTCACGGCAAATTTTTCGAACAAACCATTTCTCATGTAGGTATATCTAACACGCAGACTTTTGCTTTTTTCTTAAATGCAAAATCAAATTGAAAAAATTTCGCGCCAATTTTTATATACCAATACCAATAACTAAAGAAAAAATCAATTATGAAATATTATCCCTGTTATTCATAAAACATGAAATTCATTATTGAAACAATCGTATTGCTAAAAAGAAAATCGGCAAAATTTAATAAGTACATTAAAATTCTTTGCACACACTCAGAGGGTTTTTATGCTGCTGATCGATGGCATCAAATTTCGACGAGTTATTTTGCGATTGTAATTCGTAACGACTTACCTAATCGAAATTCATTGTTACATAACAGGCGTATCACAGCATAAATTAATAATTTTAAATCTATAAAATCGCATTGTTTATTTATAAATTAACATAAATTTGTACGGCGATTCTAAAATTGTGGGTTAGATGGCAGCACTATCTTAAGTTAATGACAGTTGTGAGTCTCATTAAAAATAATATTTAATTAGGATTTTTTGTTGTTGTTCTTGCAGTATTCTTAGAAAAATGAATAATATGGCGTCGAGAATTTTAGTTAAACGCCCCGTGGATTTAGGGGCTGCTTTCAGAAAGGTATTAATTAATTCAGTTGTCATGTTATCTAATATAACCTTAAAAATTTGATTTTTTTTTTCTTTTAAGGCATCTACTTTGTCTGCGTTTGAAATACAGCACAAAACTCCTTTAGTTAAGAAACAGGTGTGGTACGCTTGACCTAATAAATCGAAAATAGTAATAATAATGCTTTTTCAGACTGCCATCCCAGTCGCTCTTTATGGGGGCAGACATGCAGTTACGATGTTACCTGGGACTGGAATAGGTCCCGAATTGATGGGTTATGTAAAGAACGTGTTTCGATATGCAGGCGCCCCTGTTGATTTTGAGATTATAAATATTGATCCTAAAAGTGATGACAAGAACGAACTCGAATATGCAATAACTTCGATTAGACGTAACGGAGTTGCTATTAAAGGTAATATTGAAACACGAAGTGAAAGTGCAGAAGTACGATCGCGTAACGTTGCCATTCGTAATGAACTTGATTTATTCGTAAACGTATTGAATTGCA
The DNA here is from genome assembly GCA_036172665.1 of Prosopocoilus inquinatus. NCBI lineage: Eukaryota > Metazoa > Arthropoda > Insecta > Coleoptera > Lucanidae > Prosopocoilus > Prosopocoilus inquinatus. Next base: position 11,922,791 of record CM069880.1, on the reverse strand, counting down.
AATCATATCCTGGTGTACCTGCAAGACAGAAAGATTTAGATATTACTATTATTCGTCAGAATACAGAAGGTGAATATGCCATGCTGGAGCACGAGGTGACAAAGTTAATTTGCCAATAACTTTTAGTACTCTTGCTGTGTTAATTTTAGAGCGTCGATGGTGTTGTTGAAAGTATGAAAGTTGTTACGCAATCGAATTCTGATAGAGTTGCCAGGTGGGCTTTCGAGTATGCTCGCAGACATGGAAGGAAAAAAGTTACAACGATTCATAAAGCAAACATTATGTAATTTAAAATCTTTTGGTTTTGTACATTTTTTTTAATATTGTTCAATCACAGGAAGTTATCAGACGGTTTATTTCTGGAAACCTCTCGTAACATTGCTAAGGATTACCCTGAAATAGAACATAATGATATGATTATTGATAATGCTTGCATGCAATTGGTATCAAAACCTCACCAATTTGATGTAATGATCATGACTAATTTGTATGGAAGTATTATTTCAAATGTTATATGTGGTTTAATTGGGGGTGCTGGATTACTCTGTGGTAAGAATTATGGGGATCATGTAAGTTTTTCAGGAAGTAAAAATTAAAACTGAATCACATCTTGTATGTAATAGTATGCTGTATTTGAACCGGGCACGCGTAACACAGGCACGTCAATCGCGGGTAAAAATATTGCAAATCCCATCGCTATGCTGAGTGCTTCCGTTGCTTTATTGGAACACTTAGGTCGGAAGCAACATGCAGATCTCATACAGCGAGCTATCGAGAAAACCATTAGTGAAGACAGAATACGTACACCAGGTAAATTCTAACTTAACAGTATTTATTTTATACTTTAATTAATGTGCTGTTTGTTTTATTTTAGACCTTGGTGGGAAGAATACCAGCACAGAAGTCGTTCAAGCTATTATAGATCATATTTTGCAGTCCGATGTTCGGCCTTGGTAAATATCTTGACTAACTAAATATAAATGATTTGTGTTACTAATGTTTAATGCACTTTTTAACATAAGAGTAAAACAAAATTACATTGTATCATTCCTTGAGGTTTTACTTAATATTTAATAGTTTTAATCACTGATGCTGATACTTATATATCTTGTAAAAATAAGAATGAAGAAAGTGCTTTCTGCTTCTTTTTTGTGGATATTTGCTTTTTGTTAAACTTTATCAAAAAAAGCAAAATCTAATACTTATATATTCTGTAGTCAAAAAAAAGTTCTTACGTTTACTCTTATGTTTGTTTGCCTTCGCTTACTCTTTTTTATTTTGAGATGTGTAAATGGAATTGTTTTTCCTTCCTTTTTTTTGCGCTTCAATGAATTTATACACATACCTATAACAACACTGCTAATAACGCTCAACAGCTTCGTTATAGTTGTGAAGCCCTTTAAAAAAAAAAATGTATCGTTCACATATACTGTTGTCTCTTTTTTTAAACATGTACTTTTATGACGTACTTTTAACTTTTCGTTTTCTTTTTACTAATTAATGTAAAATGTAAATAATTATATGTAAGTAAGATTTGTGTGCGTGATTCTGTTTGCAGCTGTAACAATGTCTTCTTCTGCAATTTAATGTTATTCCTTTCGTTTAACCGCTTACACAAGGTCGTGGTACTGTGAATGTTATAGCAACAATAGGCTATTGTTACTAATAACCTGCTATTTATTTTTACAGAGGAAATCCCGTCTGTAATGTAAGGCCTGAAGTATTAAATGAGTTTCAGGAGTGTTTCATGAAGTATATATGTGTATATCATGTTATTATTTATTGTATTTAATATATATTTTAATTTGTTAATAAAAAAAAACACTTACTACTTAGCAGTATATTTTTCTTTTATTTTAAATATTCAATAACTAAATGAGATTCTTTATAAAAGCGAATTATAAGTTATTTGAGAACATTTCTTGTAGATTCACGAATTTGCCTTCGTCAAGTTTTTCAGTATTTTCAAGGATGAGCTTTTCAACGTTGACTTGGTTTAATTTTTCTTGAATTCTCTGTTTCACCGGTGCTTCCAACGCATCCATTATTTGGTAACGTAAGACATTGGGTAAGATGTTTATTCCAAATTCTATAAGATAGTCTAAGGTTCCCGCTCCGTCGAATCGTACTTGTATATTTCCTAATTCCAATTGGATGTCGTCGAGTGTAGGGGGTTCACGTGTATCCATGCTTTGTATTACTAGTACTTCAACCTATTGGTGTGATTATTATTTATGTGCAAAGTTGAAATGAGAATGTTTGTTTACCTTGATGTATTCGACTGAGAATCCAACTGTACCGGCTCTTGATAATACTCCTCCGACAAATGCGACTTCCCAGTGGGAGGTTCCTTGTAATTTTTGAGTGCCCACTTCAATTTTTCCAAAAACGGAATTGTTTTTCATTTCAAACGTGATATTTCCGACACGATGAAAAGAAGAGCAACCCATAATCCAAGTGTGAGTCATCTGGATAGTAACTAAGCCAGCTGTGTGATTATAATCGTTTATTTTATATGGGTCGTAGCCACTGTTTCTAACATAAGCACGTGCTTCGGCTATGAGCTGGTCTAGTGGGGAAATAGAATTGGGAAACTGCTGTGGAATTTTTGTAACTTGCCTGTTAACTTCAGTGCGGATGTTTGTGTTTGCCTCTTTTAGTAAATATGGTTTGATAGATTCGAAAACTACGTTTCCAAGTGAATTAATGATACTTTGGAAAATTGATGCCATGAGGCCAAGTCGTTTGAAGTTCATGTCCATATTTCCAAAACCTACGTCCATGTTGATATCTTGAGCTTCGAGTTTGCCACTTCTTTCAACTTCCAATCGTGCAACAGCTTTGCCAAATACATTCTTTAATTTAATAGTGAAAGGCCCGGCTGATCTCGAAAAGAATGCACCAAGAGTATAATTGCCCAGAACTTCCAGCTTATCAAATTTTAAGGCAACTTCAGCTTCCATCCCTGCTAAATTTGCATGCACATAATCTATGCGGAATTTAGATAAACCATACAGTTTCATGTTGGTCATCGTTATTTTCCCCACTGAAAACGAGTGTGAAATGGATGGAACACTTTGAGGATCTGGAATCGGAGCCCCCGGTAAACCCACAGGATCTTTCTGCTTGTAATGTTCCAGGACCGCACGCACATAAGCACTTATTTTCTTTTGGCCCTTTTCTATTGTGGCGTTATTTGATTGCGCCTCTGAAATTGAAAAAAAAAAATATTTCATTAAATAATAACTATTAATAAATTTATTATTTCTGTTATTTATCAAGAAATTGCGTGTTGATATGACGGTGTGATACACTCATTTTATTAAGCTAAAGTGATCGTTTCCGTTTATTACTCCATCAACTTAATAAAAAAATTCTCACCTCCTAAACTTATCAGGCACACTCCCAGGAATAAAGCGCCCCCAACAAAAAATTTCATGGCACACATTTTTCTGAACTAGTAAAAGAGTTGCTTATGTTATCGTCTCTTTTCCGACCATGCCGCGCAACTGATGTTCCTTTTAATGAAACAGGAGTCAAAGTTCAAAGAAAGACGGTTCGATTCTTATCATTGGTACTGCAATATCAAAACTTCCTTACGAAAACGTATAGCCATTTCGAAATAATTTCAAGTATTTAAACAAGCAAAATAAAAAAATATTTTTAATTTGATGCCTTTGCAGAAGTAATAATTTTAAAGTATAATTTTTATTTTTTAATTTTAATTAATTAGAGCAATAGACATTTGTTAAAATACTCACTTTTAATTTAATTGATCGGATTCTTAAGAGATTGAATAAATTATTGACTGAGGTTTTCAAACGACGGTAATTATTTTACAAAATAATTTATTTTTAAAATTTTTGTATAGTTCCGAATATTGTTTCTTATGTTAGCATTGTTCATAATTCCTGAAATCTGCGTAAATAAATTTAATGATAATTTAAATTTGAAACCGGACATTAACTGTAATAAAGATTATGGATATGACCGTTAGATGGCGCCAGCATACTCTTCAATCTTTTTATTTATGTATATTTTGCCGTAAAATTTCAAATTCAGTGTTATTTTACTTTAAAGCCGCTTTTCCTGCTTGAAAGATTGGGTATTTGATGAGGACCGCTGCTATTAGTTACCATCGATCACGTGACTAATGATAACCAATAAGTTTCGCCAAGTGAAGGACGAAAGCCAATGACAGCACTCTACACAGTAAATCTTGATTTTCCACAGCCCGAAAAACAGCTTGAACTAAGTGCAAAATTAATTTTAGCGTGTATTTCAAATAAATCTACAAACAAGAAAATGAATCTCGGGGTAATTATAATTTCTTTTTCATTTCTCGAAATTGAATACTTAAATGAATTAGAATGAGTTTGATAGTAATTTGTGTTTGAAGTAATTTGAAATTTGACGTCACCAAAGACCATACAAAAGAACGTTAGGCACAAGTGTTTCTCGTAAAAGAATCTGGATGCAATATTTTTTGTGATAAAATTAATCTTAATGTCAATAAATATTGTATGTTTGAAATAAATCAGTCGACTGGAAATGAAAAAAAAAAAAGATAAAGATGCCTAAATAAAGGAATAAAGATTTTTTTAATCAGCTGATTGATCACGTGGTACAGTCTGACCATTGACTTAACGATTTTGCTCAAAATAACCTATGGTTGCGTTAAGTCAATGGCAGTTCTGACCAAAGTGGTCGGACTTTACTAACCGCTCACTTAACGGCCACAGTTAATGGCTAGATAGGCACTGTGATTATAAATTATGACAGAAGAGGGTGGGAACGGAACAAGTTTTGAAAGGGTCTCTAAAGTTTCGAAATTAATGAAATTTACTTCGTTTAAACTAGTGTTGTTAAATTACCCGTAATAATTTATTTTTAATGTTACCGTAATATTACCAATTACAGTTCAAGTGGGGACATCTCGCGCCGAAGTTACCAACTACACTTTTAACTAAAAATGTGATTTTTACTCAATTTACTGATTAATTTGATACCGAATACGCATTATATTTTTAGCTTTTGCTAAAAATAATATTTAATATTATGTATTTCCACTAAATAAATTCAGGCGAAAACGAAAGTCAGTTTAGGTTATGAAATATTTATTTCCTTTTTTTAGTATTTACGTTTTTCCCAAATAATCAAAAATATTCCTTGATCGTTTCTTTCATTATTTTACTTGAATTTTGCAAGTGTAAAGCTCGAAATTACGTTATTTTGACGACAGAGGTAACAAACGGTAACAAATGACATATAACATTGGAAATTTACCGTAAGGTAACGCAGTAATTTTAGCGACTCACAACACCAGATTAAACCTTTGGATAATAAAAAATAATATATCTAACTTTTAGCCACAATCCTTATTTCAAATCACCTGTATTTGCTATTCTAATCGGTCAAATTGATCCGATTAACCATTTAACGTTTCAGACCACGCTGGTCACATATTAAATCACGTCCAATTTTTCTAATCAGCTGATTGATCACGTGGTACAGTCTGACCGTTGACTTAACGATTTTGCTCAAAATAACCGTTCACTTAACGCAACCTATAATTCAAATTTCAAATGTGGTATACCTAAATGACCGTTAGATAGCGCAAGTGTTTTTCGTAAAAGTTTTCTCTTCTTCTTTGTGTAAATATTTTGTGAGGTGAAATTTCAAATTAGATCTTATCTTGTTTAAAAATACTGTTATTTTCATTTTGATGCGTTTCACTTGGACGATTATTAAAACCAAGTAAGTAAAATCTCTTGCTTTGTGGTCGTTATAAAATAGGTTTAGGTTAAGTACGTGGAGTACTCGCTCGCTCGCTCACATGGCAAAGTACGTTCGTACTTGACTGTAGTAGCATTTTAGGATTTTAGATAAAACTCTGCCTTTTATACAAGTAAGAAGGATGGTTTTCAAGTATCCGGAAGTTAGGAGGGATGACAGTGTGAAAGATGTTTATCATGGCGTTGAGGTTAGGTCATGTTTTGTATCTTGTAAAGAAAGTTGTATGAAAACGTTTATTTGCAGGTACCGGATCCGTACAGATGGCTGGAGGATCCAGATTCTGATGAAACAAAAGCGTTCGTCGACGCACAGAACTCTGTAACCAGGCCGTACCTAGATGACTGTCCATTCAAAGAAGAAATTAACAAGAAAATCACGAATTTATGGAATTATCCCAGGTTTTCCACTCCTTATCTTCATGGAAATAAATATTATCAATTTAGGAATACTGGTGAGTCATTTATTTATATTGTATTATATGAACAAAGTAAACATTAAATGAAATAAAACATATGTCGACAACAACAGATGCTCTGATACTCTTATCTATGTTGAAACCTATTTTTCTAAAGCAAAATAAATACGATTTTCATATTTCTGGTAAAGGATCTGTATTATAGTAATAGAACTCATCGGTCTTCATAACATTTAGGCTTGCCCAGTTCTGATAACGTTTGCGCGATGCAAGAACCTTTCGTTTCAATACATTTAAGTGCACAAAAGCATTTTACACAACGAAAATTAAGATAAGTCATCATCCGGTCATACTGAAATTTCTACCTACAATATTTCACATTTTGTTCCAATTAACAAATTCTATAAACGACTAAAAGATAATAAAACGATAATTTGTCGATTATACAATTGTCTTGAAAGCTTGATGCAATGGGGGGGTGTTCGGTGTGCAATAGCAAGTGCTTGCTGTTCACGGGGGTAAAATTATCTTCTTTCTTTATTGCTCTTTTGTATTTTCCATAACTAGAAGTAATTGACACAATCTGTATCGTTAGAAATACAAACATGAGTGTTTTGAATTGGTTTTAAATGGTACTAGGATTCAGTGTACACTTCTAATTTAAGGTTTGCAAAATCAAAGTGTTATCTACGTCCAGAACAGTTTAGACAGCGAAGCTAAAGTTTTCTTTGACCCCAATCTTCTGTCTGATGACGGCACTGTGGCATTATCCGGTACGAAATTTTCAGAAGATGGAAAAATCTTAGCGTACGGCTTAAGTGCCAGCGGGTCAGATTGGCTTCACATAAAATTCAAAAACGTCGACACAGGTGATTTAAAAATACGAAAGCAAAAGATTTTTTTTTTTTTTACAAATGCGAGTTACAGGCGAGGATTACAAGGAAACTTTAAGCAAAGTGAAATTCACTTCTATGACCTGGACCCATGATAACCAGGGTTTCTTTTATTGTGTAAGTTGAGTGGCTGTGCGGAAAGCTGCGGTTAATATCTGCTTTGCAGGCTTACTTAGAAAAAGAGGGAAAGGCAGACGGTTCTGAGACGGACACCAACGAAAATCAAAAGTTGTATTTTCATCGTTTGGGAACTGATCAGTCTGAGGATGTGGTCGCCGTTGAATTCGATGATCCTCAGCTGCGAATGTAAGCAAAAGCTTTTGATAAGTCATCTTAAAATTAACGCATGGTAACTTACAGCGGTGCTCATGTTAGTCACTGCGGGAATTACTTAGTTATTACCCCCATTAAAGGATGTAAAAGCAACTTATTATACTTTGCAAAATTAGAGCAGGGTAATATCACAGGGAAATTATCATTACAAGCAGTCATTACCGAGTTCGAATCTGATTATGAGGTACCACAACATTCCTCTGAATAACACCAACAATTCATTAACATCTTTTTAGTATGTTACAAATGTAGGTGGTAACTTCATATTTAGAACAAATAAGGATGCACCAAACTATCGCCTCATTATAATCGATTTTAATAATTTAAAAGCCGAGTGGAAGAATTTGATTCCCGAACAAACCAAGGATGTTTTAGACTGGGCCAAACCCATTAATTCAAATCAAATGGTTCTTTGTTACTTAAAAGATGTTAAGGTAAGTACTTGCTTGGGGTTTTGGGGACGCAATAGCTTTTATTATTTATTATGCCACAGAATACGATGTCTCTACACAAATTGGAAACAGGTGAAAAACTCTATGATTTTCCACTGGAACTGGGAACTATATCGGCCATGTCTGGTGAACACAATCACAGTGAAATGTTTTACGGATTTTGTTCGTTTCTAACTCCGAACATTATATACCGTGTTGACTTAAAGGAAGCAGATATAAAACCTGAAGTATAAGTATGGAATGTTGAGGCGAATTTTGTTTAATGCTGTTGGTTATTTTAGGTGTATTATGAGACTAAAGTAGGAAATTTCGATGCTTCTAAATATGAAAGCAACCAAGTGTTTTATGAAAGTAAAGATGGCACGAGGGTGCCCATGTTTATTATCAACAAAAAGGTGCTGCAGTCTTTGTAGTTAGAACGTTTGTAGTCAGCGCATTCACTTGACTATGATTTTAGGGCATAAAGTTAGACGGAACGAATCCTTGCCTCCTCTATGGATACGGTGGATTTAATATAAATTTAACTCCGTCTTTTGCAGTATCACGAATTGTATTTATGGATAACCTCGATGGTATATTTGCTCTTGCAAATATTCGTGGGGGCGGGTAAGTATTCGTACTTTGCAATTAAACTTTCTAAGCCAATCACAAAGTAAAAAATTATTTTGCTAGAGAGTACGGGGATAAATGGCATAACGGTGGTCGTTATGAAAATAAACAGAACTGCTTTGACGACTTTCAGTATGCAGCAAAGTACCTCATCGAAAGTAAACACACAAATGTAAATAAATTGGCTATACAGGGTGGTTCGAATGGTGGTTTATTAGTTGCTGCGTGCATTAATCAAGCACCGCACTTATTTGGAGCTGCTCTGTGTCAAGTCGGGTAACTACTATTACTTGGAATTTTCTTTGGCATTATTTAAAATGAATTATTTGTTAGTGTATTAGACATGTTGCGTTTCCATAAATTTACTATAGGTTACGCTTGGAAGTCTGATTACGGCTCATCAGAAAGTCTTGAGCAATTTGATTACCTGTACAAATATTCACCCTTACATAACATTCAAGTACCTCAAGGTATGTGCAAGTGCTCTAAGTTAGGACACCTGTAAAAGTGTTTCTTTTTACAATTAGATAATGGTCAGTATCCATCGACTCTGTTATTGACTGCAGATCACGATGACAGAGTAGTACCATTACATTCATTGAAATTCATTGCGGAGTTACAATATAGAATTGGGTCTCTACCTCAGCAGGCCAACCCATTAATGATACGTATTGAGACCAGGGCTGGGCATGGAGCAGGAAAACCAACGTCCAAAATTGTAAGACGTTTTAGAAGTAATCATTTTTCCTGATTGCTTTCTTTGTTTGTTTTAGATTGAAGAACTGACTGACAAGTTCTGTTTTCTAGCCAAGTCGCTCAATTTAAGTTTTACGGAATAATTTTATATAAATTGTAATTGTTAATTTTAATAAATATTTCCAAGTACAATTTTTTTACTCTTTAAGAGCTCACGTTTTATTTATAATTAAAACAGCAGACACAATGATTTGTTTCAATTATTAAAAACAGCAGACACAATGATTTGTTTGAATTACCAAAAAGTCATAAATTTTAGATTAAAACAAATTATGTATTATGAACAGATCGTTTTTATTTTGGTCTGAAGAAATAAAACGGAAACTTTTGTTTAAATTTGATTTTACATTGAATTAACATTGAAAAAGAATGAAACCTGTATGTACCTGTATATGTTGAAGTTTTGACTACTCTACTCTAGAGGGCACTAGCGATTTAAAATTTGGAACTTGGAACTGCAATTATTGTTAAATTATTTATTACAAACGTAATTACACAAGCAAATAAGTAAATCTAGTATTTACTCTGTACTTACATTATTCAATATTAAATAAATGTACGCTTGCATTCATAGATTGACATGTCTTGAGAAGTACAATTCAAAGAGCTATCATCACTGATGGTATTGAGAGTTAGATCCTCTTCAAGCAATCTCCTGCTGATAGAATTCTTCTTCCCTCCGAATTTTGCAACGTGTTTGGTAACGAGGTTCTGACCCGGCATTAACAATTCAATATTTCTTGGTAACTTGAAAGAGCTTTGCGTGCTTGTGACTGTGCGCTTAGCTTGTTGGTAAATAACTTGCGGAAACTCGATAACATTTTCTTTATTTTGTTTTTCAGATGAGGATGACTTGCTGTTTTCACATAGAAGTTCTTTCTTGCACTTCTTTGGAGTCACTTTAACATGCAGCGGAGTTACTGGTGCATTCTTAATGTAAACAGCGACTGGGCTTTTGATGTTTTTGAAACGGTCCTTTGAGTTTGCGTGCATCGGAGAAACTAATTTTGTTCTCACTGGTCGCTCAGGTATTTTAAATTCGGCTCTCCAAGGAGTCTGTGAGGGGACGGAATGTGCGAGAGTGTCATAATTAGTTTTGGTTTTACTTGGAACAGGTATCAAACTTATCGGTGGGGGATTTAGTTTGTTAGAAGATTTCAATTCTTGTTCTGCATCGCTTGAAAATTTGCTGATTTCGTTAAAATCCACTTCTGCATTCAACAGTCTCTCAATTTCTTCTAATGTGTCATTAAATTGAAAACTTGCATCGCTTTCTTCTGAATCAGAGATTACTTGCACTTCTTTTTTTTGATTAATATAATCTATTGGATCATCATTCTTTTTATAAGATGAATCAGCGCTTGTGCCAGTTGAGGCTTCAGCATCTGACGTTTCATTCGAGAGTCTATTAAGGCATAAATTATCGGACCTTGAATTGATATTCAAAACTTCATCATTAATTCGACTTTCAAAAGAACAGGTCATAAATGATGTATCTTCTTGTCTTGCATTGGATATAATACTTTTAGCAGAAAAATAAACGTCGCTGTCATCCAAAATTTTCTTATTACTTAACTCCACGTTCTGTTCATCAGCGATCTCGTGTGTTTCACTAATTTCTAACTTATCATAACGCTCAGAACAATCTGAACAGTTTAGAACCTCTTGAGTATTATTCAGTATTTCAGAGATTTTTTCAATAAATTGATTCGGTTCTGCCCCGTACCCAGATTGAAGCTGAGGTTCTGTTTCAAGCTCGATTAAACTTTCGCCCCGTCTTTCGATGTCGTTGGAAAATCTTGGATCACAACTAACATTAAAAATGAGTGCGAAAATTTGTAACAGACAACTACGCTTACCTAATCGAATGGCGGCAAGCTATGTCTTCTTTATTCTTTGGCTGCAAGACATCACGCAAGAATTCTCTTTTAGTGTAGGGCCCCCAACAAACATCGTCGTCACTGTCGTAGTAACTTTCCATCTAAAATACCTCGAACATTATTACAATGAATATTCTAGATATTACGACGACTACTCACAGTTATTATTACAAGATATTAAACTATTAATGGCACAAATATAATTCAGTACAATCAAACGAACAGAAGTTAACTTAACGGAAAAAATTAAACTTCGTTTTTAAATTCATTCGTTAGCGTCACTAGTGTCGCACCATCGTTTCGGATTTGTCTATAGAGCAAACGGACTAATCGTCAATTCTTCTAAACCAGTTTTATTTTACATTTAAACTAAATATGTATTAATTAAATATTAAATGTGCAACAATTTATACATTAATTAAGTTGTAATATATTTTTTTTGTCTTACGTTAATTAGTGTTTGAGGAGCGTTCGGAAAACTACATGTTAAAAAATATTTTCGGTAATTAAAGGTGCTTTCTTTCACTCACAAAATCGTGATCCAAACGTGTTTTAATTCAAAAACAGACATTTTTTTTTCTTTGAACCTCTCTATTTTTAAAACTTATTTGGATTGAATTATTGTTAGTTACAAATGAACTGTCAATCAAAATAAATAAGTCAGGTGTTTTGTTGCAACAACTACGAAATTCAGGTCCAAACTATTCGAAACACGTTTCAAACTTTTAAGCGAAAGAAAGCACCTATTTACAAAAGCTACAAGTTAACGTATGAAGATGAAATTTTGCACATAGCACCACTGCATAATATGTTGTCTCGTAAAACTATTTCTGTTTGGGGCTCGCTGCTAGTTTAACAGAAAAAAAAATTTAAAAACACACTTGGTTATATATATATATATATATGGCCATGTTTGTTTTGTAATGACGTTTGACGCGTATAACGGGTGGAATAACCAACGATTAGAAAAGGGTACAAAATTCGCCGTATCTATAACCATTGGTTAGAGAAGGACAACATAATGATTTTAATTATTTTTTTAATAAAAACGGGGTGTTTGCCTCAATTAATTTTAAGCATAAGTATAAGTAAGATTATAGTTAATTGTAGAACATGTCCTCCAAAATTTATGATTTTTGATCCACCTGTAGCTTTTCTACAAAAACTACATACATTACAGTTATTAATGTATTAAATTAAGAAAAAATCACATAACCTCAACCTTAGCTGCGTTCGTTTATTCGCTCTATTTACTCTTTTCGTGTTTTTATCTCATTTTTGATACAAGTGAAAGTGAGAGAGAAGTAGGAAAGAAGTAAACGGAGTGAACAGAGTTGAAAAAACGAATGCAGCTCTTTATTACATTTTGTAACTGATAGTTTATACAATCTGAATAAAGAATCTTGCTCGATATTCGCAAAAATCAATAACCAACAGGTGGAAAATAATAATAAGGAAAACAAACCGCTGTCATTGATGTTATTTAACAAAACTTGTTATATTCGATCCATCAGTGCTTTTTGTTAGTTCTAATATTGTGTGTACGTTATGCTAAAAGTACGAAAACGTCACAAAACTCACAAACAAACATCTCAATTTAATGTCTTTTATAGGTTAATCTAGATTAAGCAAATATCATTCCAATGTTTTCCTTATTAAAGGAACCTTCACAAAACTTTCGCTAGATGTCAGCCACTCCGTGATTTTCTCGAATAGAAAATACGCTGTTATTATCCTTTAAAAGAATGACATTTAGAGGTTATTCTTATCGATCTTCTACAGAATGACATCACTACATAATAGATAAATGAATTTTGACATCTTGAATAATTATTCAAGAACAGCAAAGAAATGTTGAAAATCCTACTTACGTTTTATATGAATAGTTTAAACAGCGACATCCTGCGATCGCTTTTTGACGTGACATTGCAGTAGGATTGACGAATTGAAGCCAGTTTGCTACATAATAAATCATCCCAAGCAAAGTTTGTTGCAAATCGTTTTTGATTGCAGTGAATCCCTTGAGCAGCTGATGCAGCCCCAAATAGGGCTGAAACACCTCTATAGAAGCTACTCGAGGGATTCACTGCAATCAAAAACGATTTACAACAATTTTTTCTTTTTTACGTTTCATAATTTTGAGAAGCAATATTTCCAAAAACAAGTACAACTAGCAGAAATACTTTCCTTTATTTGCAGGATTTAACGATCTCTTGGTATATTTTCATATTTAAGAAACGCGTTAGCTTCTGTCTATTTTTCAATTTGTTTTGATATATGATTTACGATTATCAAATATAAATAATAAAACAAATATGGCTTTATGAAATAAATAAAACCTGAAAATATTGAAATATTATTTTTTTAATGTGACGTCATGGTATAAGTTTAACTCAAGTTATATGTACAGGGTGTCAACACGAAATTTTCCACCCCCTTAAACACCTGTACTTTGGAATTTAGAAAGAAAATAGAATTGTTTGGTACGAAACTTATAAAGAAATTAATTCAAAGCTTTTTTTTTCTGACGTGTACAGGGCGTTTCATGCACGAGGTGTAAACTAACGTTATTTTCTGTTTTTTTTTAATTGATTTTTCCAAGCAGAAAAAAATTGTTTGTTTATTGATTACTTCACAAAACAAAATATTTCTTTTTCTTTTTTGTAACAGGGTGTAACAGGGCAGAAAGATTTTTTTAAAAAAGTTCCTTTTCACTTTTATTTTGAAAATCTTATTCATTATTTTGTGAATAACGAGGTATTACGCAATTTAATTGAGGAAACGAAAGGCACTTCCTTCCTTCCTTCTATCTGAGTTAGGTAACCACGTTGTCTAAGTAACATAAATGGTCGAAATTGAATCTCCCTGGAATGAGAGATGGACGTTACCTGAGTATCGAAGCGCTTCAAATTAATTGGGGTTACCATTACCGGGGTTAATTTAACACTAACGAGACAAACGACTCTTCCGATCACTCCCACGTTTTTAAGGAATACGAAAAGTGGACTTTAATTGGAGGGGGGGGGGATTGGATAATTAATATTATCTTCTCGTTATACTGTTTTAATATTTAGGTACTTAAGAAGATGCAATTTTGTGGAGGATGAAGTGTTTTCTTTTTTTAATTTATTTTTGTTGCAGGATAAGAACTTATTTTTTTTTCTTTTGGTTTTGCTGGGATGCTTCAAGAGGTATTAAAAGAAATACCTTTTTGTTTTATAGCAGAAATTCCAGTAGACATTGAAAACTGCCAATTAAAATTTGTAAAATCAACATTTAAGATAATTATATCAACGGAAACTCAATGAGACGATTGGAAAATCTTATATACTTTTGGGAGAAAAATGAATATATTTTTTAGAAATAGTTAAAAGAATTTGCGGGCTGCTTAAAAAATGGAGAAGTTAAAGACGTTTGTGTTTTGTACGGAAATTTAACTTAACTATCAATGGAAACTCAGGGAAATGATTGGAAAACCTTGTATATTTGGGAAGAAGATGAATATGCTTTTCAGAGATTGTTAGAAACTTTGGGGGATTGCTTGAGAAATGGAGAAGTTAGAGACGTTGGTGTTTTGCAGGGAAATTTAACACAATTATCGACGGAAACTCAAGGAAGTAATCGGAAAACTTTATACTTTTGGGAAGAAGATGAATGTACTTTTCAGGGATTGCTAAAACGTTTGGGGACTGTTTGATAAATGAAGAAGTTTAAGACCCTGGCATTGTGAAAGAAAATTTAGCATAATTATCGATGCAAATTCAAGGAAATTATTGGAAAATCTTATACTTTTGTTATACTTTTGGGAAGAAGATGAAGAATACATTTTTCAGAGATTGCTAAAAACTTTTGGAGACTGCTTAAAAAGTGGAGAAGTTAAAGAGTTGGTGTTTTGTAAGGACATTTAACTTAATTATCAATGGAAACTCAAGGAAACGATTGGAAAATCTTGTATATTTGGGAAGAAGATGAGTGTATTTTTCAAAACTTTTGAGAACAATTTGAAAAATGGAGAAGTTAAAGACGTTGGTGTTTTGTAAAGAAATTTAACTTAACTATCAACGAAAACTCAAGGAAGTGATTGGAAAGTTTTATAATTTTGGGAAGAACACGAATATATTCTTCCATGATTGTTAAAAGCTTCTGGGAACTGCTTGGAAAATGGAAAAGTTAAAGACGCTGATGTTTTGTAAGAACATTTAACACAAATATCAACGAAAACTCAAGGAAATGATTGAAAAATCTTATGCTTTTGGGAAGAAGATGAATGTATTTTT
Organism: Prosopocoilus inquinatus; assembly: GCA_036172665.1. Classification (NCBI taxonomy): domain Eukaryota; kingdom Metazoa; phylum Arthropoda; class Insecta; order Coleoptera; family Lucanidae; genus Prosopocoilus; species Prosopocoilus inquinatus. Next base: position 11,907,380 of record CM069880.1, on the reverse strand, counting down.
CAGGGATTGTTAAAACTTTTGAGGATTCTTTGAAAAACGGAGAATTTAAAGACGTTTGGTTTTTAGTAATTAAATTTAACACAGATATCAACGGAAGCTCAAGGAAATTATTGGAAAATTTTATACTTTTCGGAAGAAGATGAATGTATTTTTCAGGAATCGTTAAAAACTTTTGGAGACTGCTTGAAAAATGAAGAAGTTAGAGACGTTGGTGTTTTGTAAGGAAATTTAACGCAATTACCGCCTGAAACTGAAGGAAGTGATTGGAAAATCTTATACTTTTGGGAAGAAGCTGAATGCATTTCTCAGGGATTGTTAAAACTTTTGAGGATTGTTTAAAAAATGGGGAATTTAAAGACGTTTGGTTTTTAGTAATTAAATTTAACACGGATATCAACGGAAGCTCAAGGAAATTATTGGAAAATCTTATACTTTTAGGAAGTAAATGGAGAAGTTAATTTTTACTTAATTACTTAATTATCAACGGAAACTCTGGAAGTGATTGGAAAGTCTTATAATCGTTGAATGCCTGGCTTCCGGTTGGAACCGCGTCTCTCCTCGGATTTTTTGATTGTTAAACTAAGTCTTATAATTTTGGAAAAAACACGAATATGTGCTTCAATGATTGTTAAAAGCTTCTGGAAACTGCTTGGAAAATGGAAAAGTTAAAGACGTTGGTGTCTTGTAAGAAAATTTAACACAGATATCGACGGAAATTCAAAGAAATGATTGGAAAATCTTTTGCTTTTGGGAAGAAGATGAAAGTATTTTTCAGGGATTGTTATAAACTTTTGGGAACTGCTTGAAAAATAAAGAAGTTAGAGTCTTTGGTGTTTTGTAAGGAAATTTAACACAATTATCGACGGAAACTGAAGGAAGTGATCGGAAAATCTTTTGCTTTTGAGAAGAAGATGAATGTATTTTTCAGGGATTGCTAAAAACTTTTGGGGACTGTTTGAAAAATGGTGAGGTTAAAGACGCTGGTGTCTTGTAAGGAAATTTAACACAATTATCGACGGAAACTCAAGGAAGTGATTAGAAAATCTTATACTTTTGGAAAGAAGATGAATATTTTTTCAAGAAACTTTTGAGGACTGCTTTAAAAACGGAAAAGTTGAAGACGTTAGTGTCTTGTAATAAAATTTAATGTGGAATATGCATAGATTAATAGTTAATCCTATCAGATAGATTTGCACAAGCGCGTTTGTAACTCTGTGGTGTGTGCAAGCAAGCATAGGCGTCGGAGGACGTCGAAGTAGCGTCGGCAGCGTCCGTATTCTCCGTCGGCGTCCCAGATGAACAGTGTGCGTCGTCCAACATGTATCTCATTTAAAAGCCACTCGTCATCCAATTATGTTTTACATTTTTACAACGCTGTGTTTCGAACTAATCATCGCTGAAGCCGCACGTTTTTGATCCAATCACAAAATTGGTGAGTCCCACAATTTCGTTTCTAACTATTAACAATAAAACGCCAATAAAAAAAATTCAATTCCAGAGAAATAAATTTATTCTTTCATGTGTTAATTACGGCACGTGTTTGCACGTTTTTAATAAATGTTTACGTTGGAGACTCCAAGTTTTTATAAATGTTTTTAATAGGTAGCAGGGGTACCTTGTGTGTAGGACATAAAATTTTACAGCTCCGGAATATGTGGCTCTCGTTACAGGATAAACAAATTTTATTTCAAATGTGCAATGCTGGTGTTTTTTTATAGACGAGCTTTAATAAACACAATCGGAATTTTTAGCACGTTTCACTTTAACTCGATTTCGTCATTGATTACAGAATTCATTAGCAAATAAATACAATCGCATTTTTTTTCTATTATTACAACTGATTTAATATACGAAACATTCGGTCAGTAGTTTCTTGTTAATTTGCTTCTTGATTAATTTAATACTTCATTTTACAACTGATTGAAAACACAAAATATTTTAAGAACTTCAGACATGATTTATTTAATCCTTTCGTGGCAGGCAGTTATATTTTACAACTGATTTAAAGTACTTACAAAGCAAATACAGTTTCATTCATTATTGAATATTAATGTAGTTTGAGAACTTCGGGCTTGATGAATTTAATTCATTCCGGGAAGAGATATTTTCATTCACGTCATAATTCAAATTCATGGAAATATTTCGTATCTGACGTTACTGGGGTAATCTAATTTGCATTATTGATAGATACAACTAACACAACAGAATATATATTGAAGTATGATGCATTTTACTTGGCAACGTCGTAAATACGTGTTTGTAAATTAGATGAAAATCGCAATTATTCAAAATATTTTCGAGTATTTTCGAAGTAGGGGCATTTCCAGAATTGTTTCGGAAATGACGAAAATGAATTAAAAATAATTTTGCTTTTATTTCCTGGTACTGATGATATGATGTCAAAATATGTGATTCCGATCTTTGGTCATTAAACACTGACATGCAGCTATAAAGAAGAATTCTTCTTTACCAAAACCACGTGTGATTGTAAATTAGATTTAAATTAAAAGACGACGTATTCTACAAGAATTATGCATTAAATAACCGAAGAGATTTTTAAAAAGATCAAAAAGTTGGAAAGTCACTTACCAAACGAAAGCAAAAAATAGTAAACATGTACAGTTTCCTGTAATTTTTCTTTCTCCAAAACGGTACTGTTTAAATTTGGCTTCACAGGTGAGAAACAAAAATAAACCTTCAGGGGCCTTATTTTCGAATCGAGGCAACAAACTCGCAAGAAAACGTGACGTCGAAATGACGTAGGCTCTCATACAAATCTAAAGAGAATTACGTCATTTTGATGTCACGTTTTCTTCCGAGTTTGTTCCCTCGATTCGAGAATAAGTCCCCTGAAGGTTTATTTTTGTTTCTCACCTGTGAAGCCATATTTAAACAGTACCGTTTTGGAGAAAGAAAAATTACAGGAAACTGTAACTGTCTGCTATATTTTTTTTGCTTTCTATCGTAAAATTCCAAAAATTCTTGTATGCCCGATCTTTCCACTTGCTTAATAAAGTTCCCGTTAACGTTATTTGGCAAATAAGTTAAATCTTATTTTTGGTTGCCATGGTAATTCGTCGAATTATTCGTCAAATAAATATTTATTAGGAGGTCGGGCCTTAAACATATTAAAATTTCATTCAGATTTGACAAGCTCAAAACTTTTAAAAAATCTGTAAAGTCGCATTTAAACAGTACGATTTTGGAGAAAAAAAAAAATTACAGGGAACTGTAATGCTCTACTATTTTTTATTTTGCTTTCTACCGTAAAATTCCGAAAATTCTTGTAGGCCCGATCTTTCCACTTGCTTAATAAAGTTCCCGTTAACGTTATTTGGCAAATAAGTTGAATTTTATGATTGGCTGTCATGGTAATTCGTCGATTTATTCGTCAAATAAATTTATTAGGAGGTTGAAATTGAAATTTTAATATGTTTAAGGCCAAACATATTAAAATTTCATTCAGATTTGACAAGCTCAACATTTTTGGAAAATCTCGAAGTCGTATTTAAACAGTACCATTTTGGAGAAAGAAAGTTTATTTACAGGAAACTGTAATTGTCTACTATTTTTTGCTTTCGACGGTAAAATTCTTTTAAACATATTAAAATTTCATTCAGCTATACATTTACATTTTAGCAATAGTTTTAATGTTCATTTCTGCCTATAATGTGAGCAGGGTTTTCGATTTATTTAAATAACGCGTTTTAGTGCTATTAAATTAGACAACTATTTTGTGGGAACCATCCACATTTATTTTGAAAACGATAGTCATCCTCCATTTAAACTAATTCCATCCAAAATCAAATTGATTTGATTTTGAACTGAATTGATTTTAAAGCGAACAGGGAATAATATTTTGAAAATAAACGAACATAACCTCAAAATCGTATGAAATCACATCAAACTGAATAGGTACCGATTGTAAAAACCAGCTTGATTAGTAGGGGGCGAGGGAGGAGAAAATCAATCGCTTCTTTAACGCTGATTGCCAACTGAATAAATGCAAATGAAACGTAATCGGCGATTTTTTTAAGTGAATTTGAATCGATTAGAATTCAAATATTTTGTAATCGCCGCCATTTAAATTCATTTCATCCAAAATCAAATTTATTTAATTTTGAACTGGACTGATTTTAAGCGAACGGGGAATAATATTTTGAAAATAAATGAACATAACCTCAAAATACGTATGAAATTACATCAAACTGTGTACTGATTGTAAAAATCAGCTTGATCAGTTTGCGGGTGAGGGAGGAGAAACTCAATCACTTCTTTAACAATTATTGCCAACTGAATAAATGCAAATGAAACGATTTTTAAGTGAATTTGAATCGATTAAAATTCAAATATGTAGCAAATAGAGGAAGGCCTAAGGAACTAATATTTTTTTAAATACACCAAAACTATTCTTTGTGTATCTTATCTCGTTTAGTATCTGGTTTTACCTCGAATTAAAGTGTTTTTCTTTTTCATATTCTATCTACAGTGAAAAAGAGGTATTTAGTATCGAACTAATATTTTTTTAATACACCAAAACTATTCTTTGTATATCTTATCTTGTTTTGTGTCTAGTTTTAGCTCGAATTAAAGTGTTTTTCTTTTTCATATTCGATCTACACTAGAAAAAGAGGTATTTAGTATCGAACTAAGATTTTTTTAAATACTTCAAAACTATTCTTTGTATATTTTATCTGGTTTAGTATGTAGTTTTAGCTCGAACTACAGTGTTTTTCTTTTTCATATTCTATCTACACTAGAAAAGAGGTATTTAGTATCGAACTAAGATTTTTTTAAATACTTCAAAACTATTCTTTGTATATTTTATCTGGTTTAGTATGTAGTTTTAGCTCGAACTACAGTGTTTTTCTTTTTCATATTCTATCTACACTAGAAAAGAGGTATTTAGTATCGAACTAATATTTTTTTAAATACTCCAAAACTATACTTTGTATATCTGATCTTGTTTAGTATCCTGTTTTAGCTCGAATTAAAGTGTTTTTCTTTTTCATATTCTATCTACACTAGAAAAAGAGGTATTTAGTATCGAACTAATATTTTTTTAAACACTCCAAAACTATTCTTTGTGTATCTTATCTCGTTTAGTATCTAGTTTTACCTCGAATTAAAGTGTTTTTCTTTTTCATATTCTATCTACACTAGAAAAGAGGTATTTAGTATCGAACTCATATTTTTTTAAACACATCAAAACTATTCTTTGTGTATCTTATCTCGTTCAGTATCTAGTTTTACCTCGAATTAAAGTGTTTTTCTTTTTCATATTCTATCTACAGTGAAAAAGAGGTATTTAGTATTGAACTAATATTTTTTTAAATACTTCAAAACTATACTTTGTATATCTGATCTTGTTTTAGCTCGAATTAAAGTGTTTTTCTTTTTCATATTCTATCTACACTAAAAAAAAAGAGGTATTAGTGTCGAACTAACTAATATTTTTTAAATACCCCAAAACTATTCTTTGTGTACCTTATTTTGTATCTAGTTTGAGCTCGAATTAAAGTGTTTTCTTTTTCATATTTTGTCTATATTAAAAAAAGGTGTTTAGTATCGATTGTGTAAAATGAATTACGTACTTGGGTTGAACGTTTTTATTAAAACCATTAATCTTCTTCCGTGGAATATTTTTCTTTGGATAATTTGGCGCAAGATGAATCAATCAAAGCCGTTCCCAAAGTGAAAAACAAGCGGCAGCATGCATAAAATCCGTCGATATTTCGAGCTGCGTTAATTTTTAACGCCGTTAAAGTTTCAGTGCGGAAGATGAAGTATTTTTAGGTAGGTGAAAGAGCGCGTTAATAATTTATGTTCTGTGAATCGAGTACGGCCTTCGTTAATTAGAGGGTAAAACGTAATATGTAGGTGGAATACACAACGATTGTGAATTATATTTTTTTTTCTGCCTCGCTTTACCTCATTTTTGCTTTTGTTAGCGAGGCTCACTTTGTGGAATTTTCGTACCTGACTGACGTGTAATTTAAAATTTAAACTTCGGTATAAATTATGCGGCTGACACCTGTCTACACTTTCGAAATCTACGTGTTTCCAGAGATTACGAGTATGACTCACTCACTCATACATTTACTTAAATAAATAAATTTTATTTCAGGATATTAAAATAATTTAGTAAATTATTCTATTTTGTTTCTATTTTGCCTTCAAATGCGCGCTAATATTAGATTCTGTGTAGGTACTAAGTGCATACGTGGTAGTTTACTTTAAATAGGGTAAATATTGAAAATATCTCTGCTGGGGGCTCTTGAGTTTAGAAAGCCCTTGAGAAATCTCATCCGAGAAGTTCGTTCCATTATAGATGAAGTACACCTGTTATCATCACATCACGAACATACGAAAATACAAGCAGTTCGTTTATCGTTCGACGCATCCGCCAGGGCTTTAAAATTATTAAATGCTATACAGGGTGAGAGGATTATGTTTGATTGCGTAACATTAGAGCAAATGCTATGAGGAGAATTCCTGCTATCAGTACATGTACATTTGGCTGGGCTGTACAGTTACTATGGTAACACTTCACCATTCCCCACCTTTAAACGGCCCAACCCCATTCCAAGGGAGCCTTTATCATTAAATTCTACTTACTTCAAACTCTGTTTTTTTTTTTAAAATTTATTGCATCCGCTTATACAAAAATAGAAAACTTAGTTATACATATTTTCAACATAAACACACCAAGTCCACTTTAATTTCCATAGCAACATCTCATTAAGGGTGCAAATATCATTATGAAAACGTTATGAAAAGCACTTTTTTAATTAACTAAAAGTATCAAAATAAACAAAATAAAACGTGACCTAAAGAAATTAAGCAATTCGATTATTTTAGTTCTTTTTAACTTATCACATCCAGGGGCAGACTTTTAGCTTTGAGGGCCCTGGACTAAAAGCGTCAAGGGGCCTATCCAACTAACACATTTTTTTTTGTATATCTGACCAAGGTAGCGTTTTCTAAAACGCTCGCTTTATTTATTTAACGTCGTGAATAGAACTTATCGGTTTAAATATATGCGTTTGCACTAAATCGCCTTTTTTCAATGTAAACATCCGTTATTTAGGGCGTTAGAAAAAGCGAGTGCTTTAGAAAACGCTCGTGCGAACGGGGCCTAATGGTTACGGTTACAATTCAAAAGGCAACGTTGAACTTCTCTTCTCTGAAAATAGATATCACAGATAACACCGTTAGGGTGGTGCTTATGCTGTGACTGAGGTACGTTTCAAGATTTGCATGCCGTGGCCCAGGTACATTTCAAAATGCGCGTGTTCCGTCATAGTAAAGTGAGGCGAAGGAGTAAAATACCGTGGTACTAAACTGCGTATTATACCGTTTAAAACTATTAATAGAGTACTTAAAAAGTAAAGTTATTTTAAACAAAGAAAATAAAGAAGAATCTGATGACTTTGACATCTCAGATAGTAAGGTAGAAAATACTTTTTTCAGAAGAGATTGAAAACCTGCTTTTGCTGCTTGGAAGTTTGGATATTTGGGGAGATTATCATCGATCACGTGATCAGTGATAACTTTCCTGAATTGAATAATTGTTTAAAAAGTTACGAGAAATTTAGTCCCCCCCCCAGGGGCAATCCAATTTTACACGTTTTTATATAAAGTCTATGAGTATTCGAACAATAAATTTAATAACTTAAAGCGCGCCCTCAAGAAGCCAACAGTTTGACGTGAGGTGACTTGCAGCAAGCTTTAATAAATTTAATATTTTCTTATAGCTCCAAAAGGCCAAATCGTTGTGTAATTAATTAGAATTCAAAAGTCAACGTTGCCGTTGTTAACAGATAACACTTAATTTCTCTGAAAATAGTAACAGATTGGTATCGCGTTATGTTGTGGCTGAGGTACGTTTCAAGATTCGCTTGCCGTGCCCGAGGTACACTTTAAGATACGCGTGTTTAGACATAATTAGCCCTGGAATATTTCGGGTAGGATTGCCAACTTCTAAGTTTCGTAAATCGGGACGCTGTCTTTGAAAAATCGGGACATATTAAAAAAAAATGCGACTTTATTAAAAGAGTTGTTTACAAAGTTAGGTTTGCAACGCAATAACATACTTGTCAACACTAAACCTGAATACTGTAAGCGCTAACTGTAGACTTGTACCATTACTAACATAAAGAAAAAACTAGGACGAGATTTTTGAGCTCTGTAAATCGGGCTACCAACCATAGATTCAAAATTATTTGAAATTGTCACTGTGAAACATACTTTACGGTAAACGTTTTAAAATAAAGAATAATTACTTGTGCGTAGAAGATGATGTCACAGTTAGAAAAAATATTTAGAATTTCCGCGTCGACAAAAATAGGATTTGACAAAGTAAGGGATAATGATAATAAAATGATGGATACGCGTGGTTACTAGATTTAAAAGTTGTCGTAATTTCTTATGTTAGCTGTAGTACATACTCATAGAGTTCTATGAGTATTCCAACAATAAATTTATTATTTTTTATGGTTGCAAGAAACTGCTAAATTGTTGTATTACTAATTATAATTCGAAATGCAACATTGCCTTTCACTGGTTGCATTACGGCATCACGAAATTTCTCTGAAAATATTGACGGATAACTCCATTATTCTGTAGCTGAGGTGCGTTTCAACATTCCAATGTCGTGGCCGAGGTACATTTCAAGATTCACGTGTTTAAACGTAGCCAGGCTTGAGATGCTTTGGGTAGAGTTGCCAACTTCTAATTTTCGTAAATCGGGACGTTATTTTTAAAAAATCGGGACATGTCGAGACTTTTTGAAACCATTCTGAGATATTTAGATTTCTATTTTTTAGTTGAACGGAACCCTGGGCTGCAGCCCACAAAGACCATGCCTAAATCCGCCCCCAGGTCAGGTCTTAAGAATAAGAATCTGCTATAATAAGGCAGTGCTGAAAAAGGAAAGAAAAGACGAAAAAAGGTAGTGAAAGTGAAAAAGTCAGAAGGATCAGATCAGAAGGGAAAACGACATTGACAGAGTTAAGACTGAATAAATCAGAACGGGCAAACCAAAGTGAAACAAATCCAATGGACTGGCCAGAATAAATACAGAAACAAAAAGTATTTGCAAATAATCAATCGTTTTTTATTTTTCGATGCTTACTATTTTTTCACCTTGACCTTCGTTAAATGGTTTCCTATTTTCAGTAAAAACCACAAAGGCATTTTTTTACTGTAGAATAAAATATGCAGTTTTGTTTCCATAGACGCGACACTTTATGAAATTGATTTAAATGACATTTTTTTTTTTAAGTGAGTTTACATAACCTCAAATGTCTTCTTTAATGAACGTATTCAGCAAAAATCAGGTTATGTAAAGTTACTGCTGGGCGCTGTTTTCTTCGCCCGGAATAAGAGACACAAAGGACAAGAAATTAAAAATAAAACACCAGAATTTGCTCCAATTGTTATAAAAAATGCATCAGGATTTGCGCTATAAACCAAGAGCTTTATTTTTATCACCAAGTGCTTGTTAAATATATGCATCAAATCTGGTGTAAAAAATACGAAGTTGACAACACTGAATATCAAGCATTCAATGATGAACGATAGAGAAAAATAGTTGGAAAGATCAGTCGGAATAGATCCGAAAAGGCGAAATTATGAAGATTCTAGTGGTTAAAGCAGATTGGTAAAAAAGAAGAGAATAGAACTTGAAAGAACAAAAGCGAAACAATTGGAATGAAGCGCCCAAGACGTCATGATGGAACGTAATGGATTCTGGAATGTGCAAAGAGTGGAAAAGAGAAAGGCGTTGGTACAGGGAATTAAAAAAATGGCAGAAGGAGAAAGAAGACAATAAAAGAAATATGTAAAATAATTGTTAATATTAACCAAAGGCCACAATGGAGAGTGAATAAAGAGTAAAATAGTGGCTACTAAAGAAGAAAATTGAAAGAATTGATAAACATGTGAAATATTAGAAGCCATTGTTGTGAGGATCGAAAGATTAGTAAAGAAAAAAAAAGCAGTTGATGTTTTCTTTTGTGTTTACCTTCTGACATGAAAATAAATTAGGAATTTAAAATGATTTAAGATAATTTTAAATGTAAAATTTTGCTCTCGTCGTATTTCCCACAAGGAAAGCAATTCGTTTCGAGTTTCTTTTCTTCTCTTATCACATTTATTTCCGTCCTGAAAGTATTTGGTTGGGCATAAAATATTTTCGTCGTTTATTTTTTCTGCTCGCAACACAGGCGAATAAATTCGCCTCGGAACAAATTAACATGTTCAAATAATTTATTTTTAGATACGATTTGTTAACCATTTCGCGAAACAATCGCGGTGTTCAATATTAAAACAAAAATAACCGCTTTCACTCGAAACCAACGGATCAATAAATAATTTTATAAGTTTATGTAACTAAAGGGGGGAGAATGTTTTTGGTTTGATTAAAAAAAACGAAGGCCTTTTCGACGGGCCAATGACATCGTAGGTAACTATATGTACGTACGTGCGCCGTAAAGTTTAAAATATTTTAAATATTTATAGTGTAGTTTTTCCTTTACTTTTTACAAGCTATATTTACACGTAAACACATATGGTACACTTCAACTTGCTTATCTTTAAGGTACACTTTCAGCCTTTCGTTTTAAATTCAAACCAAGGGGGTCAACTTGAAGGGAACTTATCTCACAAATAAAAATATCGATTAATAACATTTAATAATCATAAAATTGTGAGCTTTTAAATAAAGATCTAGAAAAATGCACACATACAGGTTGGAGATCGATTTATACATACAGTAAGCCTAATGGTCAATAAAACAAAGAAAAAATATATTAGATTTAACACGGAAAGACAAGGATGGCTTTTACCATTGTAATCAAACAAGCTGTACCTATATCTTCTTTTGTAGTACTATTAATATAGATAAACCTAAAATCAAATAGAACAAATTATATTATTAATAAACCCGCTAAAGAAGTAATCATACATTGAAAACACAGTTTAAAAATAATCCCACATGATCGACGTTAATCAGTTTTAAACAATAATACGCGCCAGACTAAACCGAGTCTGAAATACACACAGCTATTCCGTGTTCTGAAAAAATTAAATTCTCCTTTGTTATTAAATTATTCCCATTTACTTTGGGCCCTCTTGTCCAAATGAGGTTTGCGAAAATTGAAACGTCAGTTACATTTTGATCCGCGTCATCTCTTCACCGGTACCATACAAACTTGTTTCAAATTACTAAATTTAATTTGTCAAATCCATTATAAGTTGCGAAAATAATTCAAGTTTTTTGTTGTGTGCTTATATAATAAAATGAAAAAAAAAAAACTGACTGAATATATTAAGCTTTAATTAATTTAAGATATCAAAGATAACACCGTTAGTGTGGCGCTTATGCTGTGACTGAGGTACGTTTGAAGATTTGCATGCCGTGGCCGAGGTATATTTCAAAATGCACGTGTTCGGTGTTCGGCGAAGGAGTAAAATACCGCGATACTAAACTGCGTATTATACCGTTTAAAACTATTAATACCGTACTTAAAAAGTAAGGTTATTTTAAACAAAGAAAATAAAGAAGAACCTGATGACTTTGACTTCTCAGGTAGTAAGGTAGAAAATACTTTTTTCAGAAGAGATTGAAAAGCTGCTCTTCCTGTTTGGAAGTTTGGGTATTTGGGGAGATTATCGTGGGTCACGTGATCAATAATAACTTTCCTGAATTGAATAATTGTTTAAAAAGCTACGAGAAATTTAGGCCCCCCCAGGGGCAATTCAATTTTATACGTTTTTATATAAAGTCTGTGAGTATTCGAACAATAAATTTAATAACTTAAAGCGCGCCCTCAAGAAGCCAACAGTTTGACCTGAGGTGACTTGCAGCAAGCTTTAATAAATTTAATATTTTCTTATAGCTCCAAAAGGCCAAATCGTTGTGTAATTAATTAGAATTCAAAAGGCAACGTTGCCGTTGTTAACAGATAACACTTAATTTCTCTGAAAATAGTAACAGATTGGTATCGCGTTATGTTGTGGCTGAGGTACGTTTCAAGATTCGCTTGCCGTGCCCGAGGTACACTTTAAGATACGTGTGTTTAGACATAATTAGCCCTGGAATGTTTCGGGTAGGATTGCCAACTTCTAAGTTTCGTAAATCGGGACGCTGTCTTTGAAAAATCGGGACATAGTAAAAAAAAATGCTACTTTATTAAAAGAGTTGTTTAAAAAGTTAGGTTTGCAACGCAATAACATACTTGTCAACACTAAACCTGAATACTGTAAGCGCTAACTGTAGACTTGTACCATTACTAACATAAAGAAAAAACTAGGACGAGACTTTTGAGCTCTGTAAATCGGGCTACCAACCATAGATTCAAAATTATTTGAAATTGTCACTGTGAAACATACTTTACGGTAAACGTTTTAAAATAAAGAATAATTACTTGTGCGTAGAAGATGATGTCACAGTTAGAAAAAATATTTAGAATTTCGGCGTCGACAAAAATAGGATTTGATAAAGTAAGGGATAATTATAATAAAATGATGGATACGCGTGGTTACTAGATTTAAAAGTTGTCCTAATTTCTTATGTTAACTGTAGTACATACTCATAGAGTTCTATGAGTATTCCAACAATAAATTTATTATTTTTTATGGTTGCAAGAAACTGCTAAATTGTTGTATTACTAATTATAATTCGAAATGCAACAATGCCTTTCACTGGTTGCCTACAGGCATCACGAAATTTCTCTGAAAATATTGACGCATAACTCCATTATTCTGTAGCTGAGGTCCGTTTCAACATTCCAATGTCGTGGCCGAGGTACATTTCAAGATTCACGTGTTCAGACATAAAAAATATTTAGAATTTCGGCGTCGACAAAAATAGGATTTGACAAAGTAAGTGTTAATATAATAAAATAACGGCTACGCGTGGTTACTGGATTTAAAAGTCATCTTAGTTTTTTATGTTAGCCATAGTACATACTCATAGAGTCCTACGAGTATTCCAACAATAAATTTATTATTTTTTATGGCTGCAAGAAACTGCTAAATTGTTGTATTATTAATTATAATTCGAAATGCAACGTTGTCTTTCACTGGTTGCCTACAGGCATCACGAAATTTCTCTGAAAGTATTGACGGATAACTCATTATGCTGAAGCTGAGGTGCGTCTCAACATTCCAGTGTCATAGCCCAGGTACATTGACTATTCGAAAAATTAATTTAATACTTTTATGACTGGAAGAAACTGTCAAATTGTTGTATAGTTAATTACAATTTGAAAAGCAACAACATTGCCCTTCACTGGTTGCCTACAGGCACCACGTCATTTCTCTGAAAATATTGACGCATAACTCCATTAGTATGGTGCTTATGCTGTAGCTGAGGTGCGTTTCAAGATTCGAATGTCATGGAAGAGGTACATTTCAAGATTCGCGTGTTTAGCCATAATCAGGCTTATGATATGCTTCGGGCAGAGTTTTCAACTTCTAAGTTTCGTAAATCGGGACGTTGTCTTTTACAAATCGGGGCATGTCCAAAAAAATCGAAACGTTTTGAAACGTTATTAAGAAAAAAATTTAAGAAAGTTGAATTTGCATTGAAATAATGTACTCGCCGAGTCAGAGATGATTCGCAGTCAAACGAATGAAAGAAAATATCGGCAAATATTGCGATCTGAAGCAGCAAATTTGAAGTTCTTTTTTTCTATAGCGCCACCTAGTATGTACTACGACGCTCAACTTAAATGATACTTCTACAAGCGAACCTCACCCTTAAGAACATTCAGCGTAAGGGCTACCAAACTGTCAAATGGTATCATTCATGGTGAGCGTCGTTATATTACGACGCTCAACTTAAATGAAATCATTTGACAGATGCATGTTTTCCTTATTAAAGGCGTCATCTGTTGGTTACTGATTTTTGCGGATAATTTGAGATTTGAACAAATCTAGTGAATAAGTTGCCACCAACCTGACAAAATAAACCCAAATGACTCATTTGCGTTTCATAACGGAGCCCATTAAAGCACTGAAATAAAAAAAAAATGTTTTCACAAGAGTTTGTTTAACTTCGAAATTATTTTGACTAGTTTCTAAATTAAAATAAAATAAAAAGAAAGAAACAATGGAATATTTGTGAAAGACGACAATATTTTCAAATGCCGCAGTCGTCTTTTTTTTTGTAATTTCGTCTTTGTTTTGGTAAAACGCAATAAAAAAGGAGTAAAAAAATTACAAAGCGCGTCCCGAAAGCTTTCAGCCGCTCTTTCAGTGATTGTTTCATAATCTTTGACGCACAATATCCATTGTGGACGTGCTCTCGCGCCTCTGGAAAACTTCTCATTAAAAAATTCTTTTTCCATTTAAGCCCGGGCTTTTTGTACGAGGACGAGAGAGCGATCGTCGAGGGCTTTCTGTAGGTTTGTTTACACGGGGTAATATTCCCTTAAAAAAAAGAAAAGTAAAGCCTATTAATCTCGAAGTTATTTTTTTCCTTGCGCTCGAATTCCAGCTTCGAGGAGGTCGATAATTAAACAAAGTTAAAGCTGGAAATTCCCGTTGTCGGCCATATTGAATTCCAGACAATGAGATTCACGGCTTTCGACGACAATGAACGGCTTATCGTTGCTCATAAAGTTTCGATGTATTGTTCCGAATATGTATGTCATCTGGAACTGTATTATGTGTAACGAAACACTTCCATTATGAATACCTACAAAAAAAGAATAATGCGTCCAACATAATGAAGGACGTCATGTTATCTTGTTTCATTCAACTGTCTTTTGCTTCACTTGTTTTGACATAAATTCAGTTTGCAGGAGGTGTAATAAAAATGTTTGGCAGTAAATTCCGTTCGTGGATGGAAGCTGTGCGGCCAAGAAAAAAGCAACAGCGCAAAGACAAACAAAAATCCAACTCCTCGAAAATGGTTACAAATATTAAACCAGTGAAGTCGTATTGCTCTTCTGAAAACGAGATACTGGTATGCCAGGTAATCCCCCGAAATTTCGATCAGGTACTTTTTTATTTTCAACTCAGGAGGACGTGGTGGATCGCAAGTCCATGCAAACAATCTCAAGTCACGCTCCAAGATACTCAGGGGCAAATTTATCATCTCCGGAATCAGCCTATTCCACGGGATACTCAACCGACGGGACTTCCCCGGGTGCCCCACCCGAATACTACATAAATATTAGAACGGGTTCGATTTAAATAGCGCTCGGTTTTAATTAGGGGGGTTAAAAATATGCTGTATTTTAGGCACGCGATATTTTCCATCTGTAACCCCAGAACATGATGATAGGCCTTCAACGCAAATCGCACACGTATCCCCAAACATCAAACAAGATTCAAGGGTGGCCGCTAAAGCTTCGCCAAGACATAACATCTCACCTAGAATTGATCGTTTATCCACGGTGGCCGTGAGGCTTAATGGGGAATGTACAACGGTCTCTATGGTATTTAACCACCTACAATTTTGATCTTCTTCATCTTCATCATTATTTATGTTTGTAGACTCAAGACTATGAGGGTGGTTCTAAAAATTCGCAAGCAAGAGCAAGCGTTACTCTTCATAATAATTTGAATTCGACGAACGGGGTTGTTCCGAGGTTAACGGAAGTGGTTGTAAATTCCGGCATCACATCCCCAAGACAACGTAATCGTATTCGGACGAATCCTTGGCTTCCCGGAAACAATCTCAGTCCCGGAAGTAGCAGCATAGGTCTTCACAACACGAGGACCGACCAAAGCAAGAGCTCGGCGATGAACAGCCCGTAAGTGCTTTCTTTTCACCGATTTTTGTTTATTTTTGATTGAGCAAAGCTTTTAGGGTCCCTTCCCATTATTTAAGTCCCACCGTTCCCTGTAGTCCGATTAACAAGTCCACTCCTCGATATGAATCTTCGTCTTCCTCTTGCTCATCCCTGAGCGCCTCGAGTTTGCACTGGGATTCAAATCTGGTTCGGCAAATCCCAGAAGCGGATTCGGCAAGTGATGAAGACGATGATTGCACCCTTAATGAAATGATGGGGAAGTACGATGAGAGCTACGTGTATGAGAAAGAGACGGATATTCTGAGCGATAGCGATCCGACTGATTGCGAGACGGATATTGACACGGGGCAAGATGGGGGTGATGAAGATGACCCGTTGGAAAGGGAATTCGATTTTATCGATAATGGTTCGTTTTTGGATTTTAACATCAAAGACGAGCGTAATACGGGGCACTGTACTTATTATAACTTTGAAATTCAGCGAAAATGCTCGAGGAGGCGGACGTCGAAGAGGACGACGCACAAACAGGAAGGCCAAAATCAAATTGTTTCGAAGCAGGCGAGTGACAGACGAAGACGGTCTAACTGTTCAAAGAAAAGACAGAGACATGAGACCGTCGTTAACATGCAACCCTGCGCGCAATCCAACGGGAGCAAAAGTGCGGGAGCGACGCCGCTTTCGGTTAGGCGCACGAAACATCCCTTGTCCAAAGTCGCTTTGGAGGACCGACTGAAGAAACGCTCGAATTCGATTTCCTTTTGCAGAGACCCCGTGAGCACCTTTGATCAGCGCGATAAAGAAGCGGATAAAAAATATAAGGAGCTTATCGTAGAGGCGGAACATATTTTGATGAGCATGAAGCAAGGAGCTTTGTCTCCTAGACGATTACCCGGGCCTGCAAATAAAAGGGTCGAGCTTTTAAGGACGGAATCCGTAAAGCCCGAGTCTTTTATAAAAAACAGACTGATCGAGGACATCTCCAACATGCATTTATCCAGAATTCCGTCCAATGTCTTAAGTTCTTCTAGATGCAGCCCTAAAAAGAACCACATCACGAACTTCATCAATAACAACTCGCCGATTCTCCTGAGAAGAGAATCCGAGAGGACGACGGCGCTGGACGTTAAATCTCCTCCTCTGGGGATACGAAA
Source organism: Prosopocoilus inquinatus (assembly GCA_036172665.1). Taxonomy (NCBI): domain Eukaryota; kingdom Metazoa; phylum Arthropoda; class Insecta; order Coleoptera; family Lucanidae; genus Prosopocoilus; species Prosopocoilus inquinatus. Next base: position 11,890,459 of record CM069880.1, on the reverse strand, counting down.
GGAGCAAAACGCCAATTTCTCACCGGTCGCCACCAGAAAGAAACATCACGGAAAAACAGATTCGCGGAGAAGCCCTAAGTACAGGAAAAAGATAAGCAAGGCCTCGACCATCGATAAAAGGGACTCTTCCACTTCTGATTCTGAATGTGAGCGCAAGCACAAGCAAAACGTACTTTCCAGAAATAACTCGGAAACAAACGGATTTAGTTGTCCTCAAAGTGAACCAGTCAAAAGGAAGGTTTATAATCATCAAACAAAAACGGTTGCTTTTAATTTGAATTACGAAAGCGTATGCAATTTAGGTAAGTAACTAATGGCATATTCCACTTCATCTCTTTTGAATATATGAGGTTACAATGAGATGGGAATATACTAAGTATGAACTATCTCTTTTCATTATATTAGGTTAAAATAAGATGAGAATACATTGAGTGCGCACTAGTGCCAAAATATTAAAAAGAGATGCATCTCGGTGTATCCTCATCCCTTCTTATTATTATATGAGATAAAAATAAGATGAGAATACGTTGAGTGTGCACCATTGTCATAAGATAAATGAGTGCAATCTTATTTATTTTTTTAGAAACGGATAGCAAAAATATTTTTGAGGAGGAACGTGCCAATGGAAATGGCAGTGTAGAAAATTTGAGGCAACAGGTTCTATTGAATACCATAGCGAATTTAAAGAAAAGCCTCGAACATCAATCGGCGTCATTAAAACAGGTATACAACAGTTCTCAAAACGTTCACTTCTAGAATAGAAATAACGTATTGTTTTCAGTATTCGTACAGTGATATATTTGTTACATATAATATTTTGTTATAAGCTTCGTTTTTATTTTTTTACTTCAATACCAAAAAAGGAATTAGCAGAGTGTCCTGGTTCGATTAAATCAGTAATGACGCTAATAACTGTTAAGAAATCATCATCAGTTACTTTCATTTTAGCCACAATACGCGTGGAGAGGGGTGTTCAGGGTTCCCATTTTCATTTTCATTAAAACATTCTCTGATTTTTTTTGTCAAAAAACCGACAAACTTTCACAAACACTTTCTAAATTTTATGTATTTAAACAGCTTTCCACTTCTTCACAGAAAAATAATAAGCGTACAAAAATTAGCCATTTAATTAATTCCCTCGTGTATTAATGGAGAAAGTTATTGAACAACCTTTACAAATTATAAACAATTAATTTTAATAACCAGATGTTTGTTTAAAAATACATAAATTAGATTTTTTTCAATGAGAAGTCTAGTATAGGCAAACTAATGAACTCGGAGTTCGTACGGTTGCCTGCACTGCAGGCGCTGAAATAATTTTTTTTGCAAGAAACTTGTGGACCTTCACAATTAAATTACTGAGAGCAACCAACCCTTTTCATTTTGTAATGTTTAAGCAATTTTTCAAGTTTTCCTGATTTCAGAAACGAAATAATAGACGTACCTACAAAAAAAGCTACTACTATGTATATAATTATTTTTTTTTAACTTTCACCTGTATTATGGAGGAAATTATTGAATTAACTTTAAAAATTAACGAAACAATTAATTTTAACGATGATTATGACATATTTATTTGTTTATAAAATAATAAATTAAATATTTTCAAAAAAAAACTAGAAGCCTTAGTGGAGGCAACCAAATAAACGCAGTCGTTTATGGTTAGCCTATACTGAAGAACCTAAGAACATTATACATCAAAAGAAATATTCGTTTTCAACATTAACTGAACTCTCCTTTAATTAAAAATGCAGTAAACTTCCTCCTGATTTACCGAGTTTACGCAATTCTCCTATTTTGCGTGTATTTAAAACAATTTTAAATTTCTTTCCCTGATTTTAGAAAACACATTTGATGTAGGTACAAAACTGATTAATTTAAGAAAATAATAATAATAAATAATAAAATTGTATAATTATTAATTCAAAAATTCAACAAAAAATTTCACTGGTGTATTGTAAAACAGACAAATTGCCTGTTTTTTCCTGCTGAGAGGGAACCCTGGTGTTTAGCTTGCTATTTTTTGGTCACCATCAAAACAATGAGTAATTCATTTTGCCAAAGTTCAAGAGGAGTTGCTAAAATCTATTTTTTGTACAAAAATACAGCAATTTCTTTTTTCTGCTAAAGTACTTACTTATAAAGTGCAATCTTTCTTAATTATTAAATAAAATAGCCTACTTCAAGACATAATTTAATTATTTAATTTTTTCTTCTTATTTAGAAAATGTGATAACTAGGTAAGAGAAGGAGTCCTACCTACTAATACCTAAATAATAAAATAACAAAACTTCAAGTTTCCGATTTTTTTAACAAAACGTATTGGCCTATTAGAGTAGGTTTTTTTTTTCTTCTTCATTTGACTGACATGTGTAGTAGATCACACAATAAAATATTGTATTCTATTCTTTATATTATAATCTGGGTCACTCTGTATGCTGCATTTATAGCTCTTAATGTTACTATTTTTATTATGCCCCTGTAAATACAATCAAGCTTTTTGGACTTCAAAGTTGTTTTCACTTGATTGCAGTGGCATAATAAAAATATTTTGATGTGAGGAATACTTGTGTTACCGGAAAAGTAGTAGATATAATAGTACTATTGTATTCTCCTTTGTGTTAAAAAAAAGCAAAGATGGTAGAAGTAGTAACATGAAATGTTGTTTTATGGTAGTGATATTAGTACCTAAATAGTTGTAGCTGGTTTTATTGATGATTGAATAAAAATCTGCGACGATTCTCACGGCTGTTGCATTGAACATGTTGCGGCAGATTTCTATGAAATCACCAGTAAAATCGATGTAGTTTTTTAGAGGATATGGACTTCAAATAGTAATACATATACTCAGAATAGCGCAGCCTGAATTTGTGTTTCGAATCGTTTCTTCCCTCCACATTAAAAAAAAAAAAACTGAAATTACTATTTGTAATGATCGTTGTTGCAAATTAATTGTGATTTTTGTTGTACTAAATATGTTGCCAATACAAAGCTCTGTAGCTGTAGTTGTAAGTTGTTTATATGTTCCTTGTCTACGCATTTTTTTCTTTTTTCAAACAGATTGTCTTCGAGTTTTAATCAATTTTTCTTCCCTCGTAAAGCGCAGCAAGTCGGTTTGGAATCGTCATTTAATAAATATCAAATTGTAAATAACCAAACATGCTATAAATAAAATATATGTATATTTTTTGAGGTGTTCCTAGGTCGAAAAGGTTTGCGCTTACGAGGAACAACAAACGACCTTGCTCAATTTCTTTTTCTGAATTACAATAAACCAAGCTTTGCATTATTTCTAAAAGGTCAGTACACATAATTCATTAATCAGGCCTAATTTCTTTTCTAACTCATTTTCATTTCCGTTCTTGTGTCGGGACGCAATCAATACGCATTCGTTTATGCGCTCGAAGAGAAAATATGTTGATCAAGGCGGCCTCAAGTTTTATTTTAGCCTAATTTTATTACTGTTGTACAGCAATTATAAATTAAATGTTTTGTATACATGTTGTGAACATGATATAATTGTTAATTAATTGTTTAATGAAAATGTAACTAAATAAATTATAAAAGTTGAAGTGTTTTTTTTTTTTTTAATTTAAACGAAAATTAACGAAAAGCAATATCAAATATATTTTCTTTGGAACAATTACAATAACTTCGTTGCCAATCAGGACAGTACGATCAATTAGAACACAAACAATTGGAACACAACAATATAACAAAACAAAAACAATTTCCTAGGCTTTCTTACTGTTCTTATTCAGATGATTTTTCTCGTGCTTTTTTAAAGTACTCGAGTCATAAAAGCCTGCGCCGCACTCCGAACAAATATAAGGCCTCTCACCTGTGTGCGTCCTTATATGCACTGTTAAATTCCCTTTGAGAGCAAATCCGGTTTTACAAAACTGACAGACGTAAGGTTTTTCTTTGGTATGAGTTCGCATGTGATGTGTTAAATGATGGTGTTGGACGAATCTCTTTGAGCACAATTTGCATTCGTGAGGCTTCTCTCCTGTATGTGTAAATTCGTGGTCTTTCAGCGTCATTCTATATGCAAACGATCTGTTGCAAAACTGACATCTAAAAGGTTTCTCACCAGTGTGTACCTTCATGTGCGATAAAAGTCCTTGGTTACCAACAAAACCTTTCCCGCAAACGCTGCACAAATGAGTCTTTTGTGTATGTACGATTGATTTGTGTAATCGCAAAGCTCGTCTCGAGCTCGCTACTTCCTCACATATATTACATTTTAATGTCATACCATCCTCTTGCATTGGGTTATCCTGTTCTTCCTGATCTTCCAATAAATGTCTATCCCTATGAGTTTTCAATTCTGAATAGTACTTTAAAGCTTTTCCACAGAAATTACATATGTAAGGTCTTTCACCCGTGTGACTCCTTTTGTGCCCTTTTAATGTGACGAGCTGATTGAAACTTTTTCCACATTCATCGCAAGTGTAGGGCTTCTCACCCGTGTGGATCATGATGTGGCGCTTTAAATTACGATTTATACTAAAACTAGCAGAACACAACTCACATTGGTAGGGCTTTTCTTTTTCTGCGTGGGTCCCCAAATGTTCATTTAAGTCATCCTCGGAGAAAAACGTTTTTGAACATGAGGTGCAATCGAAAGTCTCTTGTTTAGGATCATACTTCTCTTCCTCTTCTTCTTCTTCTTTAATTTGGTCACCATCATGTGCTTCACTCTCTTCTAATTTTAACACAAACTCAGATGAAACAATGTCTTCTTCTGCATCTTCCTTCTTATCGACTTCTCTTTTCATCACAGACTTTAAGAGTTCATTTGATTTACAACAATTGTACATAAACTCGAAGCTAATGATTAATTGGCTAACGCAACCTGTGCATATATTTTGTGGGTATTCATCGTTCTCTATCACCTGAAAACATGTTTTTGTGGTTTTCACAGTACGAAACTCAAGAGGTTACATTTCTTACCTGGACTGTGCAACAGTAAAATATTAAATCGGCAATTGTATGACCATCGTATTGCAGTTCAAAAATGCTGGAAATATCACACTCCAGCAGACAGATTCTGCAAATTTTATGGAAGTTTTCTGGTTTGATTTCGGGGGCATAAGTCTTGCAGTCTGAAGTTTCCGTTTTTAAAATATCAGTGACATTAATCATTTTAGAATTCAGCGGTTTAACATCAACGTATCAGCAACTGATTCCCAACAAATATCCTTGCCTTTTTAAATTATTTATTATTTAATTTCGCTTGTAACGTATGCACCGTAAAAAAGTGAGGTTAGGTTTGATTTGTTGTTATACAACTGCCAACTGTAACATATCAATTCTACTAGTTGACTTTACGCGGGCGGTGTTTGTAGTTTAAAATGAGTTTTAATTTCACTTGTAGTAGTAAATTAAGCTAATTTAATTTATACGTTACCGGATAAATTCGATCCGCAAAAACTAAGGTTACGTTTGATTTGTTGTTAAACAACTACCAACTGCAACATATCAATTCCACTAGATCACTTCATGTAGGGGAGTATTCGTAGTTTGAAATGAGTTTTTAATTTCAGTTGCAATAGTTATTGAAAAAAGAAGCTAATTTAATTTATATGTGGATGAATTCGGTAGATTTGGTAACTCAAAATATGTAATATATGTATATTTGAACATCGATTATGCTTCACATATCACAGAATAATCGCGGTGCACATAGGACACTAGGCGTCTTTTTGAGGTTTGAACCAAAAACGAATAGAGAGAGCAAATATTTAGGGAAAATTAAAAAAAAAATACTTATTAAAGGATAATATGAACACGAAATGAACATTTACACAGAAGAGTCGAACTAGCGCTCGCAGAATATCTCCATCTTGTTTTAACCTCATGTAAAAACAGAGGATGGAGATATTCTCAGAGTGCTTCAGAGTGGTCAGTCGTAAACGCCATTAATTTAAATAGTTTTTAAACTATTTTAAATGAATTCAGAAGACCACATAATTTTTGGGGTTGTTAAATGTCGTGTCTTCTTTATTTAATTTGCCTTTAATCAGTAAGCACAAACTCCAAATACATGTATTTTCTAAATTAATAGTTCCATAAATTAAAAATTCTAATAATTAATTTTAATGACAGCAATTAGTAACAGTAATTAAAATTACAGCAAAACTGCTCTGATTCCCACCCCATCCATTACGTATTTACGTGCAAATTAATAATCAATAATACGTATTTGCATATGTTACATAATTTTTAATTATTTTCAAATACCTGTGCATTTACGATTATTAAACTGCGTCACATTTGCACCAACACTTTCGTACTAAAGGCAGCTTAGAGTTTATTCTACAATAAAATTAATATTTTTTGTACACTGAAAATGAAAACCAAATCTTATTTGAGTTTCAATATTAAATTAATGCAGCTTACTGGTTTGTATAAAGATAAGGGGTATGGGGTGAGAGTACGAAGATATATTTGCAATTTTTCAATGTTTTATGGATTTACTTCGTTTATTGTTGATTTAATGAAAAGGAAACACCTTGGCTTTAACGAAGTCGCTATAAACATACTAAATGCTGGTGAGTATTCAAAATCGCTGTCATGAAAATGAAATTCTGATGAAAAATAATGGAATTTATGTAATTTTATTGTTTTGAGTGAGGAAGCAGAAATTTTATAGAAAAATAAAGCATTCTTCATATAAAGCTATAAGCTGTAATCCATCGTACAGCTTGTTGTCTAAATACCATCTTAAATAGTAAAATAAAAATTTTGTTACAAATCATTTTTGATTGCAGTGGATCCCTCGAGCATCCTCTGTCTCAGCCCTATTTGGGGCTTCATCAGCAAAAGCGTAGTTCGAGAGTTCCACTGCAAACCTAATGTCAATGTCAGATCAAAAAGCGATCGCAAGATGGCGCTACTTAAACTTTTTAAACATAAATAATTAAATAAAGGGAATTTAAATATTCAAACTTTTAGGCATCGTCTCTATTGTGCTGTTCACGGGAAATTACTTTTACCTCTTCGTTGATAAATCTGAGAAACTGGTGACTTACATGTTTCAAATCTTCAAGTATTCAACAAACAATGGCTTCGCAGAAAAGACCGTTCAGCGCTTTGTACACTTCACTTATTATTTCACTTGGGTTTGGGTATTATCTGCCTTTTTCTTTGGAGAGACTTATGGCATTATAAAATTAATTTTTGGAGGCTATCATACACGGTGAGAATTTTTTACATAGCCTTGGTTTAGATCTATAAATAATTTTGATTAACTGATTATGGTACAGTCGCAATCAAACGAATCGATACCGATCGATTAACCCTTATTGCCAGTGTCAACAAGGACTGAGTTAGTTTAGAGCGGTCTCGATTAGGATGATCGCGACTGTACCCAAAAAACAGATACACAATAGCAATATTGTAAAAATAATTTAGTTTTAAGCTGCAAGTTTTTCTTCTTACCTATATACAGGGTGATGCGCTAATATATTTCTTAAAAACCCAAGCTCTTAATAGAAATTGAACTGAAGACATGGCCCCTAGTAACAAATCAATGAATTTATAAATGATTTTCAGGACTTTTCCATATCCTCAGTGGTATCCGTACAACGCGACGATTTCTCCGTATTTTGAACTGACGAGTATTCAGCAAATTGTTTCGCACGGTCTACTGAATCTCATGTTTTGTTCAATAGACTGCTTCTACGCGTGTACCATGATACTCACTGTTGGTCAATTTGAACTTCTAGGTGAGTTTCCACTATACCGGGTGTTTGTGAAATAAGTGCAGAAATTTAAACCTGTAATACACCACCATAAACGGGAACGATTGAACTTACATGTCCTTAACAAAAGTTTTACACATTTCGAGAAAATCGCAGTTGAAAATCGGGCACGAAATAATCGTACGTCTATGTCCTTGAGATAGGTCAAGGAAAGGAAATTTTTTGAAACAAAAAAAAAGAAGTGCAATCGAGCAGTGACCTTTGCCGAAGTCTAGAGGCTAATGAAAACGTTGTTTCTTTATTGAAATTGATAATACTTCCTTTGACGAATGCTAATGTTTCGTCTATTTGACAACAAAATGATTGCGCCACGGAATAATGGCAGCACCCCTGTCCGCTCATCCTACAGTGAAAACCGCATCAATCTATCTCTTTTCGTTGCTGAGTTATCGCGATTTTCTTTGGAAAATATGGTGGAGAAGCCACAGGGTATTAAATAAAATAATTAATATCTCCGGAACGGTTGGAGTTAGGAGGGTGCGGTTTTCACTAACACTTAGCCCTCGGAGAGCAGTGTAAGGTGGATCCAATTCTTTCTGGATTTTTTGAAAGGCAAGGAAAATATTAAGTTTTAAGTTGACGAAAAGTTTCGTTTATTTGATAGCAAAATGATTCCGCCACGGAATAATGGCACCCTCGTCGGGTCATCGTTCAGTGAAAACCGCATCAATCTATCTCTTTTAGTTTGTGAGTTATCGCTATTTTTGTTGAAAAATATGGTGGAGGCGCCGCAGGGTATTAAATAAAATGATTAATATCTCCGGAACGGTTGGAGTTAGGAGGGTGCGGTTTTCACTAACACTTAGCTCTCGGAGAGCAGCGTAAGATAGGTCTAATTCCTTTTGGAATTTTTTAAAAGTAAGGAAAATATTAAGTTTTAAGAACATATAAAATAGCGACATCTTACTATCGCTTTTTGACCTAACATTGCAGTAGGAAACAGCTGTCCAGAGGCTGCTCGAGGTTCTCACTGCAATCAAGAACGATTTGCACAAAATTTTTCTATTAAGTTTTAAGTTGACAAGAACTTTCGTTTATTTGACAATTAAATGATTTCTCTGCAGAATAATGGCACCCTCATCGGGTCATCGTACAGTGAAAACCGCATCAATCTATCTCTTTTAGTTTGTGAGTTATCGCTATTTTTGTTGAAAAATATGGTGGAGGCGCCGCAGGGTATTAAATAAAATGATTAATATCTCCGGAACGGTTGGAGTTAGGAGGGTGCGGTTTTCACTAACACTTAGCTCTCGGAGAGCAGCGTAAGATGGATCCAATTCCTTCCGGAATTTTTAAAAAGCAAGGAAAATATTAAGTTTTAAGTTGACAAGAACTTTCGTTTATTCGACAATTAAATGATTTCTCTGCAGAATAATGGCTCCCTTACCGGGTCATCGTACAGTGAAAACCGCATCACTCTATCTCTTTTCGTTTCTGAGTTATCGCGATTTTTCTTAAAAAATATGGTGGAAGCGCCGCCCGGATCGAAATAAAATAATTAATATCTCCAGAACGGTTGGAGTTAGGAGGGTGCGGATTCCACCAACACTTAGTCCTCGAGGAGCAGCGTAAGACAGATGCAATTCTTTCTGAAAATATCCTCGCAGAATAGCAGTATTTTCTTAGTGGAAGAAGTAAGGATGCACGAAGAAACGCAATTTATATAATTTTTTATTTAAAACACATACGCTTTCTTAATACTAAATATTTATTGTCTTGATACACATTTGTGCATCATTAGGAATTATTAAAAAAAAACATGTACGAGAATATATACTCTGCTGCTTATTATTAGGAATTATTTTATTGCTTTAAAAGAAAAGAGTATTTTTTTAATTTAGTTTTAAATGATTCCCTATTAAATGGTTGCGTTTGATGGTTCTTTTTTTAATTTCTCTTTCTTCGAAATCGGTTCCAGTGAGAAACTAATCGAATTGAGTTAATGGTGAACAAGGCAAGTCATCTCGACTTGTTACATTTTTCTTCAACTGACCAATACATTTCCATTTTTTTTTCTCAAAAACGGCGCTAGTTAGAGACTTGCGGCTTGCACCATTCGATTCGTCTGCTCAAGCTCTATGAGGGCGATTTTTTTCGCGCCAATCTATTTTTCGTAGAAATCCTCAAATTTTCATGGACTATAGGCTTACTACTTTTTCGGCCAAAAAATATTTTTTTCTCCTAAAATCGCGAAAAAATTCACCTAGATAGATCTCAATGAGGCGCATTCAAAACCGGGCACCGTTCCTCTGCAGCTTACCCCCTTTTCGAGATATCGACCCCTAAATGCAGTAATAGAAAAACAATGTTTTCTCAGTGAAAAACTAGAGAGGTAAAAATTCGCTAGTGACAATCGAATAATTGTTATTTATGGAGCAATGTGGAATGATTTTCATTCGTAAGACTGTTAAAATAACAATAAAAGCAATTATTGCAATTAATATATTCATACATTGCTGGTGCTACCATCTTTTGACCACTGTAGGAATCTACAGGATATCGGTAGAAACAGATTTCTATAGTTCTACAGGAATCTGTAATTTTACACCACCTGTGACCTATAAATTGCGCTATTAGCTCGAAGATGGCAGCACTACCGACATATGAATTAATTAATTTATTTATTGTTATTTTAACTGTTTTAATCATTTTATACATTAAAACCATAGCCTATCACTCGATAAATTATGGTTACTCGATTGGAATGAGTAGATTTTAATAATTCCCGCTTTCCACTGAGAAAATATTATTTTTCTGCGCCGGCAATTTAGGGGTCGATAACTCGAGAAGGGGGTGAGCTACAAAGAAACTGATCCCGGTTTTGAATGCGCCTCGTCGAGCTCTACGTTGGTGAATTTTTTTGCGATTTTAGGAGAAAGAAATATTTTTCGGGCGAAAAAGTTGCAAGGCTATAGTCCATTAAAATTTGTGGATTTCTACGAAAAATAGATTAACGTGAAAAAAATCACCCTCATGGAGCTTGAGCAGACGAATCGAATGGTGCAAGCCGCAAGTCTCTAGCTCGCGCCGTTTCTGAGAAAATAAAATTTGAAAAGAAATGGAATAAGAAAATTCAGATTTCTTTTTCTCGAGAACGGCACAAGTTAGAGACTTGCGGCTTGTACCACTCGATTCGTCTGCTCAAGCTCTATAAGGGTAATTTTTTTCACGTCAATCTATTTTTCGTAGAAATCCTCAAATTTTCATGGACTATAACCTTACTACTTTTTGAGCGAGAAAATATTTTTTTCTCCTAAAATCACGAAAAAATTTACTATCGTAGAGCTCGACGAGGCGCATTCAAAACCGGGCTCCGTTCCTCTATAGCTCACCCCCTTCTCGAGATATCGACCCCTAAAATGCTGTCGTAGGAAAGGAGTTTTTCCTTAATGAAAAACTGGAGAAGTAAAAATTCGTTAGCGCTAATCGAATAATTTTTGTTTATAGAGAGATTCGGCATGATTTTTATTCATAAAGCGGTTAAAATAACAATAAATGTAATAAATTTATTCATGTATAGGTAGTGCTGCCATCTTTGAGCTGCCTAATGAATTTTGTAGGTTATCCATCGAAACAGGTCTCTGTAATATTACAGGAATTTGTAATATTACAATACGAATAACCTACAAATCGCACTATTAGCTCGAAGATGGCAGCACCACCAACACAGAATAAATAATTTGATTTATTATTATTATTTTAACTGTCTTATAAATAAAAGCCATTCCTTTTCGCTCTATAAATAACGATTATTCGATTGGCGCTGGCGGCTTTTTACTTTTCCAGTTTCTCAATGAGAAAAAACTGTATTTCTGCGGCTGCTCTTTAGGGGTCGTTATCTTGAAGAGGGGGTGAGCTGCAGAGGAACGGAGCCCGGTTTTGAATGCGCCTCGTCGAGCTCTACGTTACTGAATTTTTTCGTGATTTTAGGAGAAAAAAATATTTTCTCGTTCAAAAAGTAGTAAGGTTATATATAGTCCATGAAAATTTGAGGATTTCTACGAAAAATAGATTGACGTGAAAAAAATCACCCTCATGGAGCTTGAGCAGACGAATCGAATGGTGCAAGCCGCAAGTCTCTAGGTCGCGCCGTTTTTGAGAAAATAAAATTTGAAAAGAAATGGAATAAGAAAATTCAGATTTCTTTTTCTCGAGAACGGCACAAGTTAGAGACTTGCGGCTTATACCATTCGATTCGTCTGCTCAAGCTCCATGAGGGTGATTTTTTTCACGTCAATCTATTTTTCGTAGAAACCCAGAAATTTTAGTGGACTATAGCCTTGCAACTTTTTCGGGCGAGAAATATTTCCTTCTCCTAAAATCGCAAAAAAATTCACCAACGTAGAGCTCGACGAGGCGCATTCAAAACCGGGCTCCGTTCCTCTGCAGCTCACCCCCTTTTCGAGATATCGACCCCTAAAGGGCAGCCGCAGAAATACAGTTTTTTCTCGGTGAGAAACTGGAAAAGTAAAAATCCGCCAGCGCCAATCGAATAGTCGTTATTTATAGAGGGAAAAGGATTGGCTTTTATTTATAAGACAGTTAAAGTAATAATAAATCAAATTATTTCTTCTGTATAGATGGTGCTGCCATCTTCGAGCGAATAGTGCGGTTTATAGATTATTCGTGGTATAGAATTACAGATTCCTGTAGTATTACAGAGACCTGTTTCGATGGATAACCTACAGAATTCATTAGGTAGCTCAAAGATGGCAGCACCACCAATACATGAATAAATTTATTGCATTTATTGTTATTTTAACCGTTTTATGAATAAAAGTCGTGCCGAATCGCTCTATAAATAAAAATTATTCGATTAGCCGAAACGAATTTTTACTTTTCCAGTTTTTCATTAAGGAAAAACTGCTTTTCTACGACGGCATTTTAGGGGTCGATATCTCGAAAAGGGGGTAAGCTGCAGAGGAACGGTGCCCGGTTTTGAATGCGCCTCATTGAGATCTATCTAGGTGAATTTTTTCGCGATTTTAGGAGAAAAAAATATTTTTTGGCCGAAAAAGTAGTAAGCCTATAGTCCATGAAAATTTGAGGATTTCTACGAAAAATAGATTGGCGCGAAAAAAATCACCCTCATAGAGCTTGAGCAGACGAATCGAATGGTGCAAGCCGCAAGTCTCTAACTAGCGCCGTTTTTGAGAAAAAAAAATGGAAATGTATTGGTCAGTTGAAGAAAAATGTAACAAGTCGAGATGACTTGCCTTGTTCACCATTAACTCAATTCGATTAGTTTCTCACTGGAACCGATTTCGAAGAAAGAGAAATTAAAAAAAGAACCATCAAACGCAACCATTTAATAGGGAATCATTTAAAACTAAATTAAAAAAATACTCTTTTCTTTTAAAGCAATAAAATAATTTCTAATAATAAGCAGTAGAGTATATATTCTCGTACAAGTTTTTTTTTTTAATAATTCCTATTGATGCACAAATGTGTATCAAGACAATTTCATTTAGTCATTTAGTATTAAGAAAGCGTATGTGTTTTAAATAAAAAATTATATAAATTGCGTTTCTTTGTGCATCTTTACTTCTTCCACTAAGAGAATACTGCTATTCTGCGAGGATATTTTCAGAAAGAATTGCATCTGTCTTACGCTGCTCCTCGAGGACTAAGTGTTGGTGGAATCCGCACCCTCCTAACTCCAACCGTTCTGGAGATATTAATTATTTTATTTCGATCCGGGCGGCGCTTCCACCATATTTTTTAAGAAAAATCGCGATAACTCAGAAACGAAAAGAGATAGACTGATGCGGTTTTCACTCTACGATGACCCGGTAAGGGAGCCATTATTCTGCAGAGAAATCATTTAATTGTCGAATAAACGAAAGTTCTTGTCAACTTAAAACTTAATATTTTTCTTGCTTTTCAAGAATTCCAGAAAGAATTGGATCCATCTTACGCTGCTCTCCGAGGGCTAAGTGTTAGTGAAAACCGCACCCTCCTAACTCCAACCGTTCCGGAGATATTAATTATTTTATTTAATACCCTGCGGCGCCTCCACCATATTTTTCAAAGAAAATCGCGATAACTCAGCAACGAAAAGAGATAGATTGTTGCGGTTTTCACTGTCCGATGACTCAACGAGGGTGCCATTATTCCATGGCGAAATCATTTTGTTGTCAAATAAATGAAACTTTTCGTCAACTTAAAACTTAATATTTTTCTTACTTTGCAAAAATTCCAGAAAAAGTTGAATCCATCCTACGGTACTCTCCAAGGACTAAGTGTTAGTGAAAACCGCACCCTCCTAACTCCAACCGTTCCGGAGATATTAATTATTTTATTTAATACCCTGCAGCGCCTCCACCATATTTTTCAAAGAAAATCGCGATAACTCAGAAACGAAAACATATAGATTGATGCGGTTTTCACTGTACGATGATCCGATGAGGATGCCATTATTCCGTGGCGGAATCATTTTGCTGTCAAATAAACAAAACTTTTCGTCATCTTAAAACTTAATATTTTCCTTGCTTTTCAAAAATTCCGGAAAGAATTTCATCCCGCAGCACTTTAAGGGTCGATATCTCGACTCTGACATTGTTGAGAAAAAAAAATCTGAATTTTCTTATTCCAGTTCTTTTCAAATTTTGTTTGACGTTGAAATTGAAAACATTTGAATTACGAGGAGTCTTACAATCACTAGAAAATAAAGCAAAGGCTAAAGTTAGTGCTTGACGCTGAGACAATTAATTTTTTTATCTATTATGTAGTCTAATGTATTTTTTATTATTGTTGTAGCATGTTATTATTATTTATACCATTTTTTTCTGTTTGAAAGTTTGGTAACATTTCATTGAAATTTCATTCATTTTACTTAACGTGAAACTTCTTGGAAATTTCATTGCATTTTCTGTTGAATCGTTTCCCTTTAAAAAATACTGAAATTTCCACGTTTCTTTCAAAAAAAAAATATATATATATATTTTTTAGAAATCATAACATCCCTAGTTTTTTTCAGTTATTTCATGAGCGCCGAGTAAGGAATTTTCTTTTTGTCATACGAATTTTTCTTTGTACTTCTTTCGTGTCGGCGTACTGTGGTTCAAAATTTTGCACTTATTTTGCAAACACCCTATATATACAGATACAGGGTGAGTCAGGAAGCGAGGAAAATTTCCTAGGAAACGGTAGTACAAGTTAATATAATTAAGAAAAGCTCATATGAACATGTAACAGTGGTTTTAAAAATACCCCCACTGCATATTATATTGTTTTTGAATTACGAATTGAAAATGTTTAATAATTCAATTGCAGGTTGGGAATTCGAGAACGTCTTGTATAAATCCTTACTGCAATGTGGTATTACCAAGGAATCTGCGGAGGAGTTTAAAAAACAATTCAACGACATTCATCAAGAGTAAGATATAAACAAAAAGAAAACAAACAATTCAGCAATAATAATCATCGTTTTCTTTTTTATTTGTTACAGTTTTAATGAGACGAAAGAAGGCTTTTTTGAAATCCATGCAACGCTGGAATCCGACGACTTTACAAAAATTTTAACGAAGAATTTCAGTTCACTCATTCGTTTCCACCAAGACTTAATTAAATTTTGCGAAAAATTGAACGACTTCTTCTCGCCGGTCATGTTGATGTACATTCTTAATATAATGTTCATTATGCTATTTACGCTTTATTTTTTCGTTACCGTAAGTTAAAAAAAAATAAATAAACATTAGAGATTGCTACGGGGGTGAATTGAAAAGTGAAAAGCTACTGCTCATGCGCTCTTGCTACTGCTCGTACGCTCCTGCTACTACTCATACGCTCTTGCTACTACTCATGCGCTCTTGCTACTGCTCGTACGCTCCTGCTACTACTCATACGCTCTTGCTACTACTCATGCGCTCTTGCTACTGCTCGTACGCTCCTGCTACTACTCATGCGCTCTTGCTACTGCTCATACGCTTTTGCTACTACTCATGCGCTCTTGCTAAAAATGCTGTGTATATAACAAGAGCGGATGAGCAGTACAGATTTAAAACAAGTGTAGAAACAAAGCAATTAATACAGAAAGAGTAATTTCCTTTGTTTTTCTTCTTATTTCAGATTGATGACGTCGCAGTGCGCGTAACTGTTGCAGGATACGTGGTGGTTATTCCTGCAAACGTATTTTACATGTGCGTTTTCGGCAATATACTGATCTCCAAGGTACAGAAGTGACCTTTTATTTTAAGCGTTTGATGAGTCTTCTCATCTTTCTTCCAAAGTTCCAAAAAAACAATCCCTGTTTTAGAACGAGGAAGTTTTAAATCAACTTTACAGCATGCCGTGGTATCTCTGCAATAAAAAATTCAAATCCAGTTTCCTCATTGTCCAGAAGCAAATGCAAGAGCCTCCGGTGTTAAGCATCGGGAAGTTCGCTCAACTTAATCTGCAGACGTTTATATGGGTGCGTACAGGAGCGTTCAATTAAATCGATGCTCCAGTGGTATTGATTTAGTTATTAACAGTGATGGGAACTGATTTGTTTTTTTTTTAGGTAATGAAGTCATCTTTCTCTTACACTACGTTTCTTCGACAAATGACAAATAAAACACCAAAGGAGTAATGCATCAACATCAAACCGCCATTTATTCACACTTAAGTATTAAATGTATTGTACAATAATTGTATTTTAGAAAGTTAGAAATGCACTTTGGCAATTCAATTCAATTTTTATTGTTATTGTGGGTGTGTAACTGTTAGCTACTGATTTAACGAAACGTCAGTTTTTAGAAAGCGCGTGATTCTAATCAAGGTATGTACTACGATGCTCAACTTAAATGATACTCCTGCGTGCGAATCACACCTTTAGAAACATTCAACGTAAAGTCTACTAAACTGTCAAATGGTAGATATCAATTAAGTTGAGCGTCGCCGTACTGCTACGTCACATAAATTCGTTTCCACAGTGTATGTTTTCACGTGTTCTTTCTTCATCGACTATAGAGGAGTATTTCGAATTCATTGTAATTAATGTTATTCACAGGCATTCTTAATCCTTTGTGTATGGATGTGGCGTCAAGGACCTTCCCCAGAATGACTTTGTTGTCATAGTTTACCCTACCAATATACAGTGTCCACAGTTTTCCGTTTATAGGTTCGTATCCACCGACCACCATGTGATAGTCGGTGAAAAGATGGAGGTCTTCGACTTTAGTGCGGCGCCATTCGAATTTATTTTTTCGTGGAGAGCATAATATCTGAGAAATTTGTTTGGATTATAAATTAAATTGGATTATAAATTGAGGTGGCACACCTTAACATGTTCTTCAATGCGATAACCGCCCACATCGTAAACTCCCTCAGCCGCCCTCTCACCTGGGTATATTGTCGCAGGTAAAATCCCCGAGTTAGTTTTGTGAGGTATTTGCCCAATAAACGTGACGTTGTTACCATTAAGGCCACCTTCCACTGCGTCATGAGGTATAACGCCATCATAAGGCCTCCAATAGTAATCTGGCGGGAGGAGTGCACAACAATCAACCACATCACGTGTTTTCGTCATTTAGGTATTAAAAGGAAACTTACCTGGACTTGGTATATAATGACAGCATTCTGCAAAATCAAATTCGACAGTTGAGTGTACGTACAACGACGCTCACCATAAATGACACTTCCATTTGACAGTTTCATAGCCCTTACGCTGAATGTTCTTAAGGTTGTGGTTCGCATGCAAGAGTATCATTTAAGTTGAGCATCGTAGTACCTCAGAAGACAAAAAAACAAATAATTACCTACCATTACAGGTGGAAGCGTAACTTCCAGAGACACTCAGAAATAAAACAGCACAAGAAATTAAGCCGAGTGACTGCATTGTGATGAGTACTGGCCTGGAAAATAAATAATCCGCAACTTTTATATCATTCCAGCGGGCGCTGTTATTTTCAGCGTTGCTAATTTTAAAACAGTGTCAAATTTCACTGCTGAGGAGGAGAAACCCGTATTTAATCATCGGCTAAGAACTTATACTATATTTCTTCGACAAAAATGACGCGTCTTGCATTCAAAATCAAAATCATATTTAGTCAACCTTGAGCAGTGGCGGTTCGTGATGATTTACTGCGGGTGGGCAACAATTGCAAAAGTGGTGCATTTTTTCCAAATAAATTTGTTTTTCGGGGCTTGTAATTTTTTAACTAAATATAAGCGTGAGATTTACTGAGCTTTTTCTCAGCTTTCCAACGCCTTTCAGCAAAAAACAATCGACGAACGCGTTCTTGAGTTACAATCAAAATTCTAAAGCGACGCGTTTTATATTTGGTTCATTAGCTGAACGTCTCTCCCTCCCCTCGCGATCGCGCTTGTCATTTTTGAATCCCAGTTAAGCGGGGGATTTACAAAGTTTTTTCTCAGCTTTCCAACACCTTCCAACAAAAAACAGTCGATGAACGCGTTCTTGAGTTACAACCAAAATTCAAAAGCGACGCGTTTTTTATTTGCTCGATTAACTGAATGACTCTCCCTCCCCTGGCGATCGCGCTTGTAATTTTTGGTTTAAATTTAAGCGTGAGATTTACTGAGATTTCTCTCAACTTTCCAACACCTTTTAGCAAAAAACAATCGACGAACGCATTCTTGAATTACAATCAAAAAGCGATGCGTTTTTTATTTGGTCGCTTAACTGAATGTCTCTCCCTCCCCTGGCGATCGGGCTTGCAATTTTAGGTTTAAATTTAAGCATCAGATTTACTGAGATTTTTCTCATCTTTCCAACGCCTTTTACCAAAAAACAATCGCCGAACGCATTCTTGAGTTACAATCAAAAAACGATGCGTCACTTAACTGAGTGTCTCTCCTTCCCATCGCGATCGCGCTTTTAATTTTTGAATTAACTTTAAGTGGGGGATTTACAGGGATTTATCTCATCTTTCCAACGCTTTTCACCAAAAAACAATTGATGAATCGACAACAACTATAAGAGGGAAAGTGGGTGCATTTTCCAAATAAATTTGTTTTTCGGCGTTGCCCGGATGAGGAACCGGAATAGGTAACTTCATTAGGACGGGGTGGGCGCCGCCCACCTTGCCCATCCCGACGGGCCGCCACTGACCTTGAGTAGGTATTAAAAGTATAATAGATAGTACAATAATTGTACTTGTATTTTAGAAAGGTTTAATAAAATGCACTTTGGCAATTAAATTTTTATTGCCGTTGCATCCGCAAGTGATTGTTTAATGAAGTGTCAGTTTTTAGAAACGTGTATTACATCACATATACATCGAATAGGTTTAATTCGAAGCAAGTTACATTAACATACAGGTCGGAAATTGGTTTGTGTGATGTAGTAGTTTGGATAGGTAACAATAACACAAACTTTTTTTTAATGGAGTTTTGTTTTCACCACTGGTGTCACATAAATTCGTTTCCGCAGTGTATGATGTAGGGCCTTCTTTATCGTCTGTAAACGAGTATTTCGAATTCGTTGTAAACAACTTCTTGGTCGTTCGCAGGTATCCTCAGTCCTTTGAAGACGGACGAGGCGTTAAAGACCTTGCCCACTATGACTCTGTTGTCGTGGTTTACCCTACCAATATGGAGTTTCCAGATTTTTCCTTCTATGCCTTCGTATCCACCGATGAGCAAGTGATAGTCGGTTAAAAGATGGAGATCTTCGACTTTAGTTCGAACCCATTTAAGTCTATCTTTTCTTCCTGAGCATAATATCTGCGAATTTATTGTTAGTTAGGTTTTGAAAAAATAAAAATAAATGAGACGTAGGTACCTTGACATATTCATCATGGTAATAACTTCCCACGTAAACACCCTCAGCTGCCCTCTCACCTGGATTTATTATTGCAGGTATTACCCCTGAGCTAGTTTTGGCAGGTATTTGTCCAATAAACGTGACGTTGTTACCATTAAGGCCGCCTTCCACTGCGTCATGGGGTATGACGCCATCATAAGGCCTCCAATAGTAATCTGGGAAAACCAACCACATTTGTTTTTGCCATTTTGGTTTTAAAAGAAAACTCACCTGGACTTGGTATGTAATAACAGCATTCTGAAACGCAAATAGGATGAGTGAGTATGACACACACACACACACATACAAATAAAATAATTAGGTACTTACCATTACAGCTGGAAGCGTAACTGCCGAAGCCACTCAAAAATAAAACAGCACAAAGAAGTAAAGCTAATGACTGCATTGTGATGGTGATGAAGACTGGGCCTGGAAATAAATAATTCTTGCCTTTTTATATCGTTCCAACCGCTGTTATTTTCGTCGTTGCATATTTTAAAACATCGCCAAGCACTCATACATACTAAATTAAGTTTCAGTGGTAATGAAAAAAACCAGTATTTAATCAGCAGCCATCAAGAACTACCAGCACAAAGCAGAATAAATTAAGTAAGAAGAGAATTATCATATTGTGTTGAAAAAACCTGTGGTTTGATGATGATTTAATAAAACGATAAATGGTCTGCGTTTATTTATTTTTTTTTATTTTGAAACGCGGTACAGGATTAACAGGTAGTCGAACGGCGCGTTCGGAACGTGTACATAGCTGTAAGAAATACTTTAATGTGCGGTGGATGTTATCTCATGAATTAAACACCGTTCTCACTCGCGCATTAATGTTTTGCCTCCCTGCATTCTTCAGCTATCGCTCTCGTGCATTGATCTTACGCATTCCTGTTGCACACACCAACACACATCCACAGCCAAGTGCTCTGATTACATGACCTGTTATATTGTTCACTGTGTTTCGAATTTACAAGAAAAACAATTGTTTGTCTGATTAAATTTATTGGTATAAAAATTCTGATAATATTTAGCTTTTAAGATTGAAAAAAAAATGGGCGTTCTGAAAGTTAACATTCGTCATGTAATTAAATCTTTTACCTTGAATGGCGTTGTAAAAGGTATACTATAGTATATTAAAGATAAATATTTAAAAATGCGTGAGACACGATTGTTGAGTGTTAATGAAGAATAATATCGCAACCTGAAATCGATTTAATGGAAAGTTACAGAAACAAGTTTAAAAATGTGTCACTTCTTTATTTAAAGTTGAAGACAGTTCTTTACTTCTTTTTTCTCTTAAAAAAAATTACTCTGTGTATTTTATAAATTATGTACAAAAAGAAAGTTACTAACTTAAATAAATATCTTAAGTAGTATATAATATAATATACTTTATGTATTACTTACTATCAGGAAAGCATCCTAAAGCGAACGTAAACATGAAACATAGAACGTAACGTAATCGTGAACATTGAACGTAATGTAAGCGTGAACATAAGACGTAATAATTCCAGTAACATAATGTCTAACGTCAAAAAGTACGTATTAATAACCAAATTTTTTGATAAAAATATTCAACACTAAAAAAAATAAATTAGTTATATAATTATTTTAAATAGAAATAAATTGGTATGGATCCTGATAAAAGTTACACGAAGGAAATTAAATCACTTAATAAGGATCCGACGAAGTACATAAATAACTCTTTAACTAAACTACTAATAAATAAAATTATATTTATTACGAACCTATCAAAATATGAAAACATTCTCTAACAAATTCATTTGAATATATAGTATTTGTAAAAAATAAGAAATATAAAATAAATAGAAACTGTATAGATAAAATTGATATATTGTTTATTTACATAATTAGTTATTAAATGATGAAAAAGAAAAAGAGAAAAGTGTTTAAGTGTGCTTAAATTATAGAAATATATTTTATAGTTCATCCTAGAGATAGATGGCACTTGCTGGAATTACATTGAGGTCCTGATTGAGGTCCAACGGATTCAACCAGTCATGACAGTCAGGATTCTATGCCTATGGTTATTCTCCATATTTTATAATTCACAGTATAAGAAATTTCTGTTTCCTTTTATAGTGATCAAATAATGAACTTGTACGTGGCTAATATTGTTTATCCCAATATACAGAATGGTAATCATTAATAGTTTTAATGAATATCATTGGAAGCACATGTTTATGTTTTAGATTGGTTACCACAAAGAGTTGGTTGCTATTCAGCAGATCGAACAACTATTATAAATGCATTTAGAAGATATATCCACCAAGACGTGCAAGTAGAGGATATAAGATATTTCAAGAAAGGAAATCAAAATTGTCAATGGGAGGTAGACTATCTTGTACCTGAAGTAATTATAAATGAAGAAACTGTAGAAAAATATAGCCGGATAATTAAAGAGCCTAATGATCATGGTCATAAAAAGTTGGTTTAGATTGAATGAAGAAGGTATTACTATAGTATATACAGTAATATCGTGTACATGTAATCCAAACATTCTAATTCAATGTTGTGGATATAGTAATATTGGTGAATGTTTTTCTATATATGTTTAATGTGGCATTGATATTGGGTAACAGTAACTTGGTATGCATGTATATAATAATTTACTTTCGACTTAATAAATTAATAACATTTAATAAAAATGCACTAGAATTAAGTAAAAAATCACTGCCATAGATAAATATCTGTATTACAAATAATTTCTTAAGTTGTTATTAATGATTTTTTTAAATAAATAATTGATTAAAACTCCTTTTATTTAATACCTTACAACATGGAGTATTTATTTATTTATTTTCTTACCACCATAATTTCACTAAACTTACCTATATTTATTTTATTTTATATTAATGACTATTACAATTAAAAAAGGGTCATCCACAATTCTTCAAGATAAATCAAAAATTGTTGATGGTGGTGGAATACATGGTGGTTTTATAAATTTTTTAATCCCTATATTAGCCGTCCTAGCTGGACCAGTATTAGCAAATATTTTAAATAAAGTTGTTGATGTAATAGATGACAAAATAAAGGGTAAGGCATTAACGTTAGAAATAAGGATAAAGATATAATAGAAAAAAATATTAGAACCCTTATGAATATGAATAACAAAGTGGATTCAGATTGTGAAGATGATATACCATTATTATGTTTTGATACAAAATAAACATGTTGAAAATATTAATCCTACAGAAGAAATTAAAAAATTATTAAATATACAAGATCCTAGATTATTTGAAACAAAATCATAAACGTTTTGTCTCTGACGTTAAATAACAAACATATAAAAACAATAAACACCACCAGCCACAATTTACATCATTAGAATTTTGAAATTTATATTTATTATGAGTTAGTATATAACTTTTTGGAATTAGAAATTTTTCTGGTAATGAATTACCAAATGAATCAAAGAAATTCACTAATTTATTAGTATTATCTCATCAATGTGTACCACCAGCATTCCAATCTAAATTAAAAATATTATACTTATTTAAATTATCTATGCCGTATGTTAACAATTTATCTGAACTTGTGTTTATTTCCTGGTTTATAATTAATTTAAAAATATTTTCCAAGTCAATACTATCTTATTATCACTTTTACATTTATCAATTAAATAATTCAAAATAATATTATATGAATCTGTGACGTTTGTATTCTTCATTTATAATACTTTGAATAATTGCTGAATATAATTATCACTTATAACGTCTGCTTTTTTAGCACCATCTGCTCCTGCATTTTTATATGCTTTATAAATTACATTTGTATTGCTAATATTATTTTTATATTCTCTTCGGTATTTCCATCAACTGACTTATATTCTCTAAATGATTAGTAATCACATAATTTTGTTGGAAAACAAATACCATTTTTGTTAATTGTATAAAATCCAGTTTTACTATAATTCTTTAAACATTCATTAATTGTTTCATCATCAAGAGTAATATCATTTTCTAAATCATTTATTATACTTTTATGAATAATTATTTCACTATAACTTGATTCCATTCCAGCTGGTATAAACGAACCAGTTTGTTGAATATATATTACGTGTTGCTGTCTATGTCTTCCTTCTGTAAATAATTTTTCTGCTAAATCTGTTATCCCATTTCTCTTATGTGCATCATCAAATATATTAAGACTGTGTGTTCTTAATTCGTTGGGAATACTATCTTTTTCGAACAGATAAACAAGCGACATCTTACCCTCGCTTTTTAACCTACGTCTCTGCTGACGAAGCCCCAAGCAGGGCTGAAACAGCTGTCGAGGTTTTCACTGCAATCAAAAACGATTTGCAACAAAATTTTTTTAAAACTATCTTTTTCGTATCCATATACACCCTGTCCGTTTTTCGAGTACCACTATGGGGATCTCGCTTATCTTAAGAGATACGAAGTTGGTTAAATTAGGGCAAAGTTGCGCATTTTCGTGCTGAATAATAATCTAAAAAGAAATTTGAAATATCTTCAATAGTTTTGAAGATAACGCAAAAAAACCAAAATTTCTGATTTTCGTTTTTAATTTTTTTATGATAAACTAATCTTTCTAGACATTTCTAACGAAGACATTATTCAGACACTTTTTTATGGAGAATTCGAATATGTCATACACTTTTCAATAAATCTCAAGATGGCGGAGAAACACCTGTCAACTTCATTTTTTCTTATGGACGCCATTTTGGATTTTAATATTTTGAGATTAGATTTTTTTTTCTCTTTACAACGATGTATCACACGCGATGGTTCAATCTCATATTTTTGCCAAAAATTCAATTTTTCCTTTTTTGCCAAGAATGCTTTGGAAAAACAAAAAACGTTCGTTTGACAGTTTGAACCTATTTTGAGTCTTATCATTTATGTTTGTGCTAAACTAATCGTACTAGATATTTCTAACCAAAATATTATTCAGACAGTTCTTTATTGACTATGAAAGTAACATCATAACATGTGTTCAAATTGCCCACCTCCTAATTCTAAACACAGTGCCACTCTTTTCTTGAGATTTGCTATAGCTCTCGCCACATCCCTCCTTCTAATCTTGTACCTCAGAGTGGTGACAATTCTTTGACGAAGTTCATCAAGGTCGGCTGGCAATGTTTTATAAATATTATTTTTCATTGTCCCCCATAAAAAATAGTCTAAGGGAGACATGTCAGGAGACCGCGCCGGCCAGGGTACGTCGCCATTATTAGCAATAACATGGTTGGGGAATATTTCCGACAAGCATTCCCTAACCCTCATAGCATTATGGGGCGGTGCGCCATCTTGCTGGAACCAGATGGTGTTCAAACGATGAAGAGGAATGTTGTCGTCAATAAAATCCGTTAGGAATGTCCTTAGAAAATTGAGGTACCGATCAGCATTTAAAGTCTCTTCGTAAATAAAAGGACCTATTATCGTATCGCCCAATAAACCGACCCATACATTAAGGCTAAAACGTATTTGTGGTCGCCGTGCTTGAAATTGATGTGGATTTTCAATTGACCAGTAATGTTCATTATGGCGATTAAACATTGCTGCATTGGTGAATTTACATTCATCAGACCATATGATGTTATTAAGAAAAGTAGGGTTTTCCTGAATCTTATTATTTACAAACGTGCAAAAAGCTAACCGTCGTTCATAATCCCCAGGATGAAGTGTTTGAGTAATATGAATTGCCCAAGGTCGATATTTGTGTTTTCTAAGGGTTCTCCAAACAACTTGATGTGACGGCAAATTCAGCTGGGCTGCAATTTCCCTTGAGGAAACAGATGGATTGTGTTGCACCTAATTAAGAATTAAATGATGAATACGTATTTTAGTCTTTGTAATCATGTAAAATGTTTACCACTTGTAAAATTTCCTGTTCATATTCATTGGGCCTATCGCCATATTTCCGTCTAGGTTTCTTAAACGAACCACATTCGCCCAAGTTTCTATGTAGCAAAGAAAAATAGCTCAAACAAGGTTGTTGCCGCTCAGGATAACGCTGCAAATATTTTGCAGCAGCCACGTGGGTATTTCGATGCGAAGTGTAGTAAATTTGAATCATATCTCTTTGTTCTTGGCTTGAAAAAGGCATTTTCGCGATAAAACTAGCGCAAACGTAAAGACAAGACTTGAAATATCATCAAACTGTCAAACTTTTGTTCACAACAAACGAACGTTTTTTGTTTTTCCAAAGCATTCTTGGCAAAAAAGGAAAAATTGAATTTTTGGCAAAAATATGAGATTGAACCATCGCGTGTGATACATCGTTGTAAAGAGAAAAAAAAATCTAATCTCAAAATATTAAAATCCAAAATGGCGTCCATAAGAAAAAATGAAGTTGACAGGTGTTTCTCCGCCATCTTGAGATTTATTGAAAAGTGTATGACATATTCGAATTCTCCATAAAAAAGTGTCTGAATAATGTCTTCGTTAGAAATGTCTAGAAAGATTAGTTTATCATAAAAAAATTAAAAACGAAAATCAGAAATTTTGGTTTTTTTGCGTTATCTTCAAAACTATTGAAGATATTTCAAATTTCTTTTTAGATTATTATTCAGCACGAAAATGCGCAACTTTGCCCTAATTTAACCAACTTCGTATCTCTTAAGATAAGCGAGATCCCCATAGTGGTACTCGAAAAACGGACAGGGTGTATATTAAAATAAATAAGAGCTTCTTTACATAATTCTTTAATTACTTGAATATCTCTTTCTAATTCATTTCCATTAGGTAAAAAATAATTTATTTCTGAAATAGATTTTCTCTCCATACCAAATATTATTTCTCGAGCAATTGTTGATTTACCAGATCCAGATGGACCTATAATTATTATTCTTTTTGTTTGTGATAATAATTCACCACCTATTTTTCTTTCAATTAATGATCTCAATCCAAAATTTATATCATCGTTATTATTAAATAACTTTTTCTTTGGTCGACCACTATTAGTCATAATTAGTATTTACTAATAATTAAATGTCTGCGACTGAGAAGCAAAGCGTCGAATTAAATATATAAAAATATATTATAATAAATATGTGTAATGTTAGTGTTAAGTATTATACACATTTACCAAAATCGAGTACTTCAGATATATCAATAAATAAATCAATAGCAAAGTCACTAAAAAACATAATAAATACAAAAGATCAATGGACTGCAATAAATGATGCCAAAAATTATTATAGAATAAATTTAGCAACCGAATATTTAAATAGGCTGTCTAAAGAAAATTTGTGAAAGATAAAAAAATGTCACAAGAAACTTTAGATTCGGCATTAATATTAATTAAACAAGACCCAAAAATTAAATCATCACAACTAAATCAAAATACTAATACACCAACAAGTTCTCATTCCAAAATAAATTCAAATAGAGATGGGTCGCATTCGTCCGCATTTGTCCGCAAAACAATACAAAGAGATCAAAAGTAGATCAAAGCACATCAGATGATCAAAACTTTAACTAAAATAGTAAAGGAGACTGTGGTTTAAGAGATAATTGAAATTAACCTCCGCGCACAATAATTTTTATATCCGTAGATATGTATTTCGGCAGCTAAGCTGCCATCTTCAGTACGATACCAACTTAAAATTACTAAAAAATGTCTAAAAACAACCTAATCACTATGATAAAATCATAAAAATGTTAATTAAACCTAACAACAATCTAATCATCCTAAAAGATATATATTATATATGTCTAAATGTAAGTAAATTTAAAATAATATGTGAAAATCTAAAATAAACTATATATGTTATTATGTAATGTATAAATATATAAAAAAAAAATTATGTGAATACCTAAACTTAACTGTCAGATACCTTACAAATAAGAGCTAACCAAACAACACGGAAATGCGGAAATAAATAGTCCAAAGACCCCGAAAAAACTTCTTATTCTAACGAATAAATAAGTATATAATTTCCTGTTATTTGATACCTAAAAATCCTCAAAATAAACTATGTACATGTTATGTACAAATCGTCAAAAAACGACCTACAGATGAGAGCAAATCACACCTACACACCGCAAGTTAAGAGCACTTTAGGAAAATTTTATCTCGGAGAGTCCTCTCCTTATGAAATATCCAGTGCAAAATGGCTGATATGTATGATCAGATAAATGTGTGTCTTCGACATGAACTTGACAATCAAAATCGGCAAAAATATTATCAATTACAACGCCTGAACGGTCCAGTGGTAAGGGACCGGCCTTGCAATCGTAATGTCGTGGGTTCGCATCCGCTCGAGATAATTCTCGAGGGTTGTTTTAGTGTTTAGTTTGGGGAGAAAAATCGACACTACGTCCCCTTCAACGGCGAGGAGGTTTGGAAGTAACAAAGCCACTTTACACACACAAAAATACAACACTCCCCTGCTCCTGAGGTCCTGACAAGTATATGACTTAGGACCCCGTTGGGCAAAACACCAGATAAAAAAAAATGCATGACTCAGTATTTCTAACAGTTCTTGTTGCTTGAAATGTTTTCAGTTGCATATTGTTTTGCCTCATTAAGTTTACCAACGTATTCGAATCCTTTGATTGGTGTTGAAATCACCGCAGATCAAATGAAGATTGGAATTAATGTAAAGAGTGGCTAATTGAATATCAAGATGTTGAAAGAATTCTTCCAAATCACAATTTGATATTTAATATTATTTAGTATCGCCTCGTTGTACAAGCAACAACTTCACATAGATCTTCAAGGGAGTGACAAGAAATGTCTACTGCATTTATTTCACTTTTCACAAAAATACAGACACCACCACCACCTTTTTTGTAACTTCTATTGAAAATACTTTACTTAATTTATAGCCAATTAGTGTTACCCTTTCATTTCCGGATAACCAATGCTCGGATAAGCAAAGTATGTCTGGACTCAAAGTATCAAGAAATGCATCCAACATCAAAATTTTATTTTTTAAGCTCCTGACGTTTAAATGTATCATATTTATTGTGATCTTGTTGTGTTCTGTAGGTAGAAGTTGTGGCTTCACCTCTTTGACAATTTCTATATGTGTGGCAGTTAATTGCTATTCGTCTGTTCTTTTAACGATAGATTCCTTAATTTTAATCAGCACGGAACAGTTTAGGTGAAAAACAGAATGAGCAGTGTCGAGATTTGAATTTAACTTTTTATTATGATCGGGACAATTTATATAATTAAATGCCGAATCTTCTTCACAGTCTTTCGTTTTGTGGGGGGGCAATGCTTGCACACTTACCACAGGTTTCGCTTTGCTGACAATCTGCTGCTTTATGCTTGTATCTTCCACATTTATAGCATCTTAATATATTGAAGTATTCAAACACCTGGCAGCAATCCCAACCTATGTTAAGTTTACCGTTTCTATTGATCATGATATCTTTGAATAACTCACTCTTAACTTCAGCAATTACCATAAATTTGGTTTTCATTCGTTTAATTGTTCTAGTATTAAAAGTTTTCCTGAATGTTCTCGTTCTGAGTAACAATATGATCTACAAGTGACTTACTGTCAAGTTAGCCTCAGATATACCGATAATTTTAATCATCGGTTTAATTGAGTTGGGGATTTTAATAGAATAAGACTTACCCAGTTTATTTACTGCATCTTCTTTCAACTTCATTACATCGGTCTTATTACTGCAGGCAACAGCAATACCACCTTTTTTTCATATTTTTTATAGTTTAGGGCTAATTTTCTTTCTTATTTCAATTTTCGTAGCATCACATTTTTGATTATTCTTCGGTTCAATTATTATAACATCTTTATTGGCTGCTACCTCACTGTACGTTTTCTTCTTTAATAAATCACTTTTGTTAATGCATCTGTCTGTACCTTTATAACAGTATTAATTTCATGTATATTAGATTTTATTCCAAGTATTTCTTTTTTTAAATCGCTTATATTATTCTTCAGTATGATATTCGATATTCTCTTCTTTCAACATCTTATTTTGTTCTTCTAAAACTTTTCTTACTTTAATCCCATTATCGTCAACTAACATTTTTAAATTTCTGTTCTCCTTAGCCAGTTGTTCTAATTTATTTGTAGTTTCCAAAAGTAAAATATGCATTCCGTTAAGTATTTTCATCGTATCATCTGTACGTGGGCTGCTAGAAAATTTTCTGAAATCTAGTAGGTCTAGAATTGTTAGCGTTTATCAACTATCATATTTGAAAAATTTTTTTCGCCTATAATTCTATTGACAGTTCCTATCCAAGTGAACTAGTTTTGTTTGTACAGCATTTGAGAAAAAGTAATTTTGTGTAAACATGGAAATCTCGCGTGAAAATTTTCGTGCCATGATTTTTTACGATTTCAAATGTGGTCTAACGCCGAAACAATGCCTCGATCGGCTTCATTTGGCTTTTGGAGATGAAGCACCATCAAAGAGCAGTGTTTATAATTGGTTTGCCGAATTCCAGCGTGGACGTACCTCTCTCAGTGACGAATTTCGCGAACAACATCTATTGTTCCCACTAATGTAGATACTGTGCGTGAAATGCTTGAGCGAGATCGACATGTGACATACCGTGAGATTCAAGCATCCCTACACATTGACATGAAAGCAATACACCAGATTTTGCATGATCATTTGAACGTACGAAAGCTTTGCAGTCGTTGGATCCCACACAATTTAACAGAAGCGCAAAAGCAGGGTCGTGTCAAATGGTGCGAAGAAATGCTCAAGAAATTCAATGGAGGTCGTTCAAATTTAGTTTATAACATCGTTACTGGTGACGAAACGTGGAGCTATACGTACGAGCCAGAAAGTAAACAACAATCTACCGTTTGGGTATTTCAAAATGAACCAAAACCAACAAAAGTTGTGTGTTCACGCAGTGCTGCGAAGCAAATGATTGCTTGTTTCTTTGGTTTAACTGGACATGTAGCAACCGTGGCTTTAGAGGATCGAAAAGTCGTGAATGCTGATTGGTATACTACAATTTGTTTGCCGGAAGTCATCGATCAAATAAGAAGAAACAATCGAAATCGACGAATTATTCTCCATCATGACAACGCCAGCTCGCACTCAGCCCGTCAAACAGTTGATTTTTTGTCCAACAAAAATGTTGAATTAATGACTCATTATCCATATTCACCTGATTATCACCTAATGATTACTTTTGGTTCCCAAATATCAAAAATAAAATGCGTGGTGAGCGATTTTCGTCGGCTGAAGCAGGGGTTGAAACATTCCGGACACTGGTTTCTGAGGTACCATCTTTAGAGTGGAAAACGTGCTTTAGAAATTGTTTCGGGCGTATGCAAAAGTGTATTGACGTCAAAAGCGAATATTTCGAAAAACAATGATACCGTTTACCAAATTTCATATGCGTTTTTTCATACCGTTTCGAGAAACTTTTCCAGCGGCCCACGTATCAAGATTAGCGTTAAATTCAGAACTGTTGCTGGAAATACAATTAGGGCATTTCCATTTAGGAGCCTTTTTGTGAAATCCTCTCAAATCGGAGACACCACCACAATCACTGTGGAACGAAAATTTGCAGTTACTGCATTGTATAGTAGAACTGTTTTTGGAAAATTGAAATTTGCATAATGAACAGTAGTTATCTTCATCCATTTATAACAAAAACAGGGAAAGTATAATAATCGGATGAAACACACGAGAGTACCTGGTTTATTATTGTCAATAAAGATAACGACACTTTTATTTTAACGAAAGAAAGGGAAAGAACCACGTTTTTGCCGGAGCAGCATGCTCAGTCCGAGTGTCGATCAGTTTAATTTCCCTGTAATTAACACTCATTTTTCGGTCTTACAAAATGCACTACATTTTTGAAAAACATACCACTAAAATCTGCACTTAATTTTGTATCACTTATGTCACTTCCACTTTAATAACTTTCTTATATTCCCTCACAATTTTCATTTTCCGAGGAGCAATATTTTATGCGTGTACTCGGCTTCAACGACGAAATACAGGTTAACATATATTTTTAGCTATTCATTTTAATTTTTAAGTTTAACATTTCTTTTTTACAGTTTCTTCGAATTTCCTTAATTTTTTTGATAATTTCTTACTTTTTTAACATTTGTAAAATTCTTAAGTTGTTATTAATGATTTTTTTAAATAAATAATTGATTAAAACTCCTTTTATTTAATACCTTACAACATGGAGTATTTATTTATTTATTTTCTTACCACCATAATTTCACTAAACTTACCTATATTTATTTTATTTTATATTAATGACTATTACAATTAAAAAAGGGTCATCCATAATTCTTCAAGATAAATCAAAAATTGTTGATGGTGGTGGAATACATGGTGGTTTTATAAATTTTTTAATCCCTATATTAGCCGTCGTAGCTGGACCAGTATTAGCAAATATTTTAAATAAAGTTGTTGATGTAATAGATGACAAAATAAAGGGTAAGGCATTAACGTTAGAAATAAGGATAAAAATATAATAGAAAAAAATATTAGAACCCTTATGAATATGAATAACAATGTGGATTCAGATTGTGAAGATGATATACCATTATTGTGTTTTGATACAAAATAAACATGTTGAAAATATTAATCCTACAGAAGAAATTAAAAAATTATTAAATATACAAGATCCTAGATTATTTGAAACAAAATCATAAACGTCTTGTCTCTGACGTTAAATAACAAACATATAAAAACAATAAACACCATCAGCCACAATTTACATCATTAGAATTTGGAAATTTATATTTATTATGAGTTAGTATATAACTTTTTGGAATTAGAAATTTTTCTGGTAATGAATTACCAAATGAATCAAAGAAACATTTCTTTTTTACAGTTTCTTCGAATTTCCTTAAAATTTTTGATAATTTCTGACTTTTTTAACATTTGTAAAATTCCTTTCTCGGGTTGGATTCACTTAGGTTCAGTTTAGTTGTATTGGTTTGACCTTGAAACGTTTTTTAACGTTTCACATTTTGTGAAATTGGGTTTACTTTGGTTTGGTTCAGTAGGGTTGCATTCGCTCAGCTTCGGTTTAGCTGGGTTGGGTTATCTTAATTTCGGTTGGGTTCGGTTCACCTTGAAATATTGTTTAATTTTTAAAGATTTTGCGTTTAAATTTTCTATGATTTTAATTTTTTTGATTTTTAATTTTTAAGATTTCTTACATCAATCACCTACGATTTTTGACAACCTTTTCTTCGGTTGGTTTCATTTAGATTTACTTCAGTTGGTTTGGGTTCTTCTTCTCAACGATTTTCACTTTCTTCATTTTTCAAATTTTTAACATTTGTGTGTCAGTTTTCGAGTTTTAAAATTTTTAATATATATTTTTCTATATTTTCAATATATAATTTAGTTTATTTATATTTTTTTAATATGTATTTTTACTTTCATCATTTTTAAAATATTTAAATAATGTAAACACTTTTTAGTTGAGTTGGGTTCGCTTAATTTCGGTTGAATTCGATCCACCTTGAAATATTTTTTAATTTTTAAAGAATTGTGCTTAAAATTTTCTACGATTAATAATCAAATTTTTTATTTTTTATTTATAAGATTTCTTATTTCCATCACCTACGATTTTTGACAATTTTTAATCTATTGTAAAAAAAATTCTTTTCTTGCACTGCCTTCACTTAGGTTCACTTCAGTTGATTTGGGTAGACCTTGAATTTCTTTTTCTATTTTCAACTTTCCAACGCCTTTTACCAAAAAACAATCGCCGAACGCATTCCTCAGGTACAATCAAAAAGCGACGCGTTTTTTATTTGCTCGATTAACAGAACGTCTCTCCTTCCCATCGCGATCGCGCTTTTAATTTTTGAATTAACTTTAAGTGGGGGATTTACAGGGATTTATCTCATCTTTCCAACGCTTTTCACCAAAAAACAATTGATGAATCGACAACAACTGCAAGAGGGAAAGTGGGTGCATTTTCCAAATAAATTTGTTTTTCGGCGTTGCCCGGATGAGGAACCGGAATAGGTAACTTCATTAGGACGGGGTGGGCGCCGCCCACCTTGCCCACCCCGACGGGCCGCCAATGACCTTGAGTAGGTATTAAAAGTATAATAGATCATACAATAATTGTACTTGTATTTTAGAAAGGTTTAATAAAATGCACTTTGGCAATTAAATTTTTATTGCCGTTGCATCCGCAAGTGATTGTTTAATGAAGTGTCAGTTTTTAGAAACGTGTATTACATCACATATACATCGAATAGGTTTAATTCTAAACAAGTTACATTAACGTATAGGTCGGAAATTGGTTTGTGTGATGTAGTAGTTTGGATAGGTAACAATAACACAAACTTTTTTTTAATGGAGTTTTGTTTTCACCACTGGTGTCACATAAATTCGTTTCCGCAGTGTATGATGTAGGGCCTTCTTTATCGTCTGTAAACGAGTATTTCGAATTCGTTGTAAACAACTTCTTGGTCGTTCGCAGGTATCCTCAGTCCTTTGAAGACGGACGAGGCGTTAAAGACCTTGCCCACTATGACTCTGTTGTCGTGGTTTACCCTACCAATATGGAGTTTCCAGATTTTTCCTTCTATACCTTCGTATCCACCGATGAGCAAGTGATAGTCGGTTAAAAGATGGAGATCTTCGACTTTAGTTCGAACCCATTTAAGTCTATCTTTTCTTCCTGAGCATAATATCTGCGAATTTATTGTTGGTTAGGTTTTGTGAAAATAAAAATAAATGAGGCGTAGGTACCTTGACATATTCATCATGGTGATAACTTCCCACGTAAACACCCTCAGCTGCCCTCTCACCTGGATTTATTATTGCAGGTATTACCCCTGAGCTAGTTTTGGCAGGTATTTGTCCAATAAACGTGACGTTGTTATCATTAAGGCCGCCTTCCACTGCGTCATGGGGTATGACGCCATCATAAGGCCTCCAATAGTAATCTGGGAAAACCAACCACATTTGTTTTTGCCATTTTGGTTTTAAAAGAAAACTCACCTGGACTTGGTATGTAATAACAGCATTCTGAAACGCAAATACGATGAGTGAGTATGACACACACACACACACACACAAATATAAAATAATTAGGTACTTACCATTACAGCTGGAAGCGTAACTGCCGGAGCAACTCAAAAATAAAACAGCACAAAGAAGTAAAGCTAATGACTGCATTGTGATGGTGATGAAGACTGGGCCTGGAAATAAATAATTCTTGCCTTTTTATATCGTTCCAACCGCTGTTATTTTCGTCGTTGCATATTTTAAAACATCGCCAAGCACTCATACATACTAAATTAAGTTTCAGTGGTAATGAAAAAACCAGTATTTAATCAGCAGCCATCAAGAACTACCAGCACAAAGCAGAATAAATTAAGTAAGAAGAGAATTATCATATTGTGTTGAAAAAAGCTGTGGTTTGATGATGATTTAATAAAACGATAAATGGTCTGCGTTTATTTATTTTTTTTATTTTGAAACGCGGTACAGGATTAACAGGTAGTCGAACGGAGCATTCGGAACGTGTACATAGCTGTAAGAAATACTTTAATGTGCCCTGGATGTTATCTCATGAATTAAACACCGTTCTCTCTCGCGCATTAATGTTTTGCCTCCCTGCATTCTTCAGCTATCGCTCTCGTGCATTGATCTTACGCTTTCCTGTTGCACACACCAACACACATCCACAGCCAAGTGCTCTGGTTACATGACCTGTTATATTGTCCACCGTGTTTCGAATTTACAAGAAAAACAATTGTTTGTCTGATTAAATTTATTGGTATAAAAATTCTGATAATATTTAGCTTTTAAGATTGAAAAAAAATGCGCGTTCTAAAAGTTAACATTCGTCATGTAATTAAATCTTTTACCTTGAATGGCGTTGTAAAAGGTATACTATAGTATATTAAAGATAAATATTTAAAAATGCGTGAGACACGTTTGTTGAGTGTTAATGAAGAATAATATCGCAACCTGAAATCGATTTAATGGAAAGTTACAGAAACAAGTTTAAAAACGTGTCACTTCTTTATTCAAAGTTAAAGACAGTTCTTTATTACTTTTTCTTAAAAAAAATTACTCTATGTATTTTATACATTATGTACAAAAAGAAAATTACTAACATAAATAAATATCTTAAATACCTTAATGAATTCGAGATTCAAATGAGATTCATCTTTTAAATAAATCAAGTTTAAATGAGATTCAACTTTAAGAATGTTAGTTTTTTTTTTAGGAGATGGATGATGGCGTTGTCTTTAGATTGGCTATGGAACTCATGCGGCGTACGAATTTTCTTTCGATGTCCTGCAGACTTTTGCCTTGGGTCTCTGGTACGCAGATGAAGACGAATACTAACGAGATTATGCAGACGCAGGCGAACATCCAAAACGTGCCGTGTTTTCCCAAAACGTTGATGACATCCATGAAGGTCTTCGTTACGAGGAAGGTGCAGGCCCAATTGAAGGATGTGGCAAGCGATGCGGCGGATCCACGAATTTTGGCGGGCAAAATTTCCCCCAGCATTAACCAAGGCACTGGGCCAAAACCAAGAGAAAATCCGAGGACGTAAATTACAGCACTAATTAAAGGCAAGGAACCATAAGGTGCAACATTCATTTTAAGCTCCTTCAGGTAAAAATAAACACCAAGTGAGATGAGGGTGACTGCCATGGACGCTCCGGATATATAAAGAAGTACCTTGCGCCCCAATCTATCAATCAAGATTGTTGCTATGAAAGTGGACACGAAATTAACAACACCCACTATAATGGTGCATACATTTTCTTCGATCGTAGATCCCGCCATCTTAAAGATGGTAGTCGTGTAAAATATCACAGCGTTAATTCCACTCAGCTGTTGGAAAAACATTAATCCCAAAGAAATCATGAGTGGCTTCATGTTTGCTTTGCAGAAGAAATCCGAGATGCTTGAATCTGAAGACATCTTCTCACTTTCTACGTGCGCCTTCACCAAATCATCATATTCCTCATTGATGTCGCTCTTCTTCCCTCGCAACCACTGGAGAGCATCCTTGGCTTTCGCGTCTTTTCCTTTCGAGATGTACCATCTCGGTGTTTCTGGCAGGAAGAACATGAGGATCAAGAATGGAATGGGCAAGGCGATTCCTAACCAGGCCAACTTGTTCCAACGCAGAACACTTCCCGCCGCAAAGCAAAGCAAAATTCCAGTATTCCCGAAGGCCGTGGGCAACAGACCAAGGGTACCACGAACTTCCGGTTGGATCGTCTCGCCCAGGTAAACCGGAAGCGCCAAAGAAGCAATCCCGACGCTCAAGCCTACAATACTCCGAGCAACATACATGAAGTAAACGTTAGTTGCCGCCGCCGTTAAAATCCAGGATAACACAAACATCACATCCGTTAATGCGATCGTCCATTTACGTCCGAGATATTCTATGGATTGCCCACCGATTAAACCACCGGCGAGAGCAGCAAGAGGCATGAAGCTGCAAATCCATGTATACTGAAATAAAAAAAAGAAACACCCTGTATATTCATATACGCAATGGACACACCAAGGTGAATGTATTTTACTATCCCCCCATTAAATGAATGATGCAAACATATTCGAAATTGCCATGAGATTAAAAACACACAAGATCGAAAGGTGGAGGAGGGGGGAGGGGGGGGGGCGATTCTTTTTGTATTTGGAAAGGAAGACTGGTTCAATAAAAGTCAAATGCAAAAACATTAGGACCGGTCGAGCTAGGTTTTTTGATTATTTCGCCTCGGTCCTATCCGATATTGACGTTAAAATATTTCTTTAATTATTAAAAAAAAAATGTTTCATTTACCCATTGCATTTACTAGAAAAACGAAACCAAATAAAATACAAAACGAACTCTTTCTGCAAAACCTCGTTTTTGTCTTAGTTTAGTTTAACTTCCATTTAAATTTCAGAATTATTTAGTTCAGAGTTTATTTTCTGTGTTTAAAAACTTGAGCTGTAAGCATGGGCGTAGTCAAGGTGGGGAAAATGGGGCAGTTGCCCACCACTAGCGATAAGAGCGATAATTTCAATTCTCTATTTGATATTTAAATATTGTAAAAAAAGTAAAAAGCTTTTAATCTTAAACTGGACAATATTATGATTGGAAAAGCACTCGACGTTTCACTTGCTTGACATCAATCGATAGTGAAGTCAAGCGAAACGTTGAGTGTTTTTCCAATCATAATTCTGTCCGGTTTAAAAAAAAAAATTTAAAACTTTGGGTTGTTGACTTGAAGACAAAAGAAAAGCCGAAACAAATGGATGTAATAGAAAAAAGATGAGAGAAATGAGGTAATGTTAATGGAAAAGGGATAGAAAGAAAAATCCGAAAGATCAAGGAAGTAAAGCAAATAAAGATGACGACAAACGAAAGAAGAAGAAAGATGGAAGCAAAAAAAATCAAGGAGGGAAAAAATGGTAAGTTAAAATCATCGGCAAAAAGAATTCTAATAAAAGTTCGTTAGTTTTCGAGATAAAAATTACTAAAAATTTGGTCAAAATTGTTGTTGCGCCACTGAGTTAAGGTTACAAGCTGTCACAATAGTTACAACATTGTACATTGTTATTGTCGAAATGAATGCCGCTTACACAAATAAAGAGTTGATAGACATGGTGTTATTTTATGGAAAGTAAATAAAAAATAAAAAATAAATTTAATTGGATTTCTTAGGCCACAGTTTTCTTTGGACGAGAAATTTTCAAACACCCTGTATTTCTAATATATATTTTAGTTTATTTTTTTATTTATATATATTTTTTTAATATTAATTTTTTGTTTGATTTTTTATACTTCCTTACACTTTAATTCAATTTAGTTGGGCTGTGTTAAACTCGAAACGTTTCTCACGCTTACTATTTTTTGAATTCTTTTTTAATCTCTCATTTTAACATTTCATTTTTACAGTTTTCTTGGAATTTTAGAAATTTTCTAGTTTAAAATTTTTTAATATATATTTCGATATACTTTTTTATATTTCTAATATATATTTTAGTTTATTTTTTATTTTATTTATATTTTTTTAATATATATTTTTTAATATTTATTTGATTTGATTGACCTCGAAACGTTTCTCACGCTTACAATTTTTCGGATTATTTTTTAACCTTTAAATTTAATATTTCTTTTTTACAGCTTTTTTCGAATTTTAGAAAGTCCTCCGCCTGCATTCAAATTAGCTATCCCTTTCCTACAGTTAAACAAGTTACTAGATTAGTTGGGCTAATTTTTGATTAACTTTTAAAATTTTTATTTCCATTTTCTAGTATTAAAAGTTTTAACATATACTTTTAGCTATTCGTTTTAATTTTTAAGATTAACATTTCTTTTTTACAGTTTCTTCGAATTTCCTTAAAATTTTTGATAATTTCTTACTTTTTTAACATTTGTAAAATTCCTTTCTCGGGTTGTATTCACTTAGGTTCAGTTTAGTTGGATTGGTTTGACCTTGAAACGTTTTTTAACGTTTCACATTTTGTGAAATTGGGTTCACTTTGGTTTGGTTTAGTAGGGTTGCATTCGCTCAGCTTCGGTTTAGCTACGTTGGGTTCTCTTAATTTCGGTTGGGTTCGGTTCACCTTGAAATATTGTTTAATTTTTAAAGATTTTGCGTTTAAATTTTCTATGATTTTAATTTTTTTTATTTTTAATTTTTAAGATTTCTTACATCAATCACCTACGATTTTTGACAACCTTTTCTTCGGTTGGTTTCATTTAGATTTACTTCAGTTGGTTTGGGTTGACCTTGAATTTCTCTTTAGTTTGAAAGTATTGTGTTTAAATTCTCAAGGATTTCTACTTTCTTCATTTTTCAAATTTTTTACATTTTTGTGTCAATTTTCGAGTTTTAAAATTTTTAGTATATATTTTTCCATATTTTCAATATATATTTTAGTTTATTTTTTGTTTTATTTATATTTTTTTAATATGTATTTTTACTTTCTTCATTTTTAAAATATTTAAATAATGTAAAACACTTTTTAGTTGAGTTGGGTTCGCTTAATTTCGGTTGAATTCGATCCACCTTGAAATATTTTTTATTTTAATTTTTAAAGAATTGTGCTTAAATTTTCTACAATTTTAATTATTTTTATTTTTAATTTATAAGATTTCTTATTTCAATCACCTACGATTTTTGACAATTTTTAATCTATTTAAAAAAAAAAAACTCTTTTCTTGCGCTGCTTTGACTTAGATTCACTTCAGTTGATTTGGGTTGACCTTGAATTTCTTTTTAATTTTAAAAAATTGTCTTTAAATTCTCAACGAATTTTACTTTCTTCATTTTTAAAATATTTTTATTTTTTTCTTTCAAACTTCTACAGTTTTTTTTCGAAACTCCTTATAATTTTTTTTTATTTCGAAAAGATTTGACCTTTAATTTTTGCCCTCCCCTAAACGAGATCCTGTCTACGCCCATGATTGCAAGTTTTCAAATTCAAAAGTCTTATTTTCTAACGATTTTTCCTGCTCTTTTTAATTAATTTTCGATTTAATTAAACGCGTTTGCACTTTGTGTGTGTATGTATGTGTGTGTGTATATATACAGGGTCCGCCACTCAACTTAAATCGACACACAATATCTAATCTATAGGAAGTACTCGAAACATCGAAACTCAATCGTGCGGTTAGACTGCTTCGTGGAGGATCGTGTTTGCCTACTTGCAGTGGCGCACCCGGTATACGAATTGGAAGCCGATTTTTGTGACTGTCCTCGACAAAGGAGAACAGCAACAGCAGAAAGTGGGGGGAGGGGTTATACTTATTTTAAACAAACTTGTTAGCAAGTCTATAATAAATAAATAAGTCTATAATTTTTAAAATCTTTGAATTAATTCTCTGAAGCTTTACCAGATTATAATTTCTTTTTTAATTCTAACTCCTACTCAGTGAATTTTAATTTGCATTCAAAATTAAAAATGAATTGAAGAAATAAAGTAACTTGAACGTGTTCTTTTGTGATTTAATAATTCTTGCCTTGCGAGAAGGCCAAACAATAATTGTTATTGTCGAGTTAAATTCAATTTGTGAACAGAATGAAAACGAAATGATTTAATTTATTATTTCATATTAGTCTGTAAGAGCGCCAAAAAAAAAAAAAATCTTGTCTTGCTACACATTCTAGGAAGCACATTTCATAATTGATATCTGTTGTAAACAGAGTCGTCCGAGAATAATAATTTGGAGAATG
Source organism: Prosopocoilus inquinatus (assembly GCA_036172665.1). NCBI lineage: Eukaryota > Metazoa > Arthropoda > Insecta > Coleoptera > Lucanidae > Prosopocoilus > Prosopocoilus inquinatus. The sequence continues at coordinate 11,849,802 of CM069880.1, read as the reverse complement.
AAATTTGCAATCCTCAGCAATTAATTCCGGGAATTCTAGGTCAAATCATTTGAATGTCGGTTGTAAACAATGAGCACGAGATTTGGGCTGAAATGATTTGGTTGATTTGCATGTGAGGATTTGAGTTGCAGTAGGCTGCACGCCACTGTACTTATATGAGTTTTGTAATTATTGTAAAATACGACGAACATTGGACTCTGCTGATCGTTAGTTTAGGTCACAGTAGGTTAAAAAACAACACACTAGTAAGTATTTTTGTGCTGAAGAAAATTCAATACAAGAATGATGTTAAAAAATAAAATAAAATAAAATAAAACAGGGGAAGGTGTTTGTGTGCAAAGTTAAAAAAAAAGAAATACCTGATCAGGGCTGATGTCGAGGTCCTTCGTGAGAAGTTCTGCTGCTGGTGATGTGAAGGCTGTTACGAATCCAATGACCAAAGAAACTATTGAAACCGATACAGCAGTTACTACCTGCAACAATTTTTTTTTTAAACATAAGTATCACAATCACTACTTTTTTTAATTTTTTTTTTAATATTGCACCTGTGATAGTGTACACTTCGCCTTGGTTCCATCCTCAGGTATGGTAAATGTAACGTGGGTGTCAGCTCGCATCAACCCCCTCATTTTTTTTAGTAAGTCAAATTATTTTATTTAAAAATAAACTTGAGACACAACGCTTTAGCTAACCAGATCGATCGACAAGTGAAACTAGTCTAAATATAATTGACACTTATTGTTTATTGGATGCGACGACCACTCTTTAAATGCCCTTATATGCCCCTCTTTTCTGGCTTCTGTTTTTATTTGCCTCCGTATTTAATCACATGTCATCCATCTCCCGAATGCTCAAGAAGACGTCATCGGCGTATCAATATTTCGGTAGCTAAACACGTGTACGTAAATTATATTGAGATGGATCAAACTGTAACGCACGTACTTAGTTATCTTCACAACAACAACAAAAAAAAAAACAATTAATTAAGAAGCCTCACAACAAACCAATAACAACAAAAAAAAAAGAAGAATCAACCAAAAGTTGCTGAAGTTGGTCTGAAACCGTCGCACCTCCGCTACTGCTTTTAAAGCGCTCTCAAAATTTTAATTTATTATTTAAATCTCGAAATGGGCACTTAAAACGAAACAATGGGCTTGAAAGATTTTTAAAATCCTTTGTTCACCATCGGCATTTTTTAAACAACAAATTCCTTTTGGTTGCACATGTTTTCTTTTTAAGATTAAATCCGGGGGACCTTGACTTATTTTCTGGTTAACATTTTGCAAACAAAAAATTATTATTTTTTTTTTATTGCAAATTACAAAGATGAAGGTCTTTGGCTCGACGGTTCCAAAACCTAATCTTATTTTTCTCATTGTTTTTGCTTTACAACATATTTCCAAGGTCTTTTCTGAACCATAAAAATTATTTTATTTTTCTGTTTGTAGAAAGAAGTATTTGTTTTCCTTGCAAAAAAAAAATATTGCAAATTATGAAAATGAAGGTTCTTTCCCAATGGTTTCAAAACTGAATCTTGTTTTTCTTTCCAAAGTCTTTTTCGGACTATACAAACAATTTTATTTTTCTGTTGTCTGTTTTGTTTACAAAAAAAAATGATTGCAAATTATGAAGATGAAGGTTCTTTCTCGCCGGTTTCAAAACGTATACAAATCTTATTTTCCTCATTGTTTTTTTGTTTTCTATCCAAAATCTTTTCTGGGCCATAAAAATAATTTTATTTTTCTCTTGCTTTTGTTTTCTTTGCCAAAAAAAAAAAAAAATATGGCAAATTATAAAGAATTATAAAGATGAAGGTTGTTTCTCTACGGTTCCCCCCCCCCCAATCTTATTTCTCTCATTCACTGTTAGGTTTTTCGTTTCCAATTTCGAATATTTTTGATAGCCTTTTCTTGACCGTAACAAGATTTTTTTATTTGTTTCATTTACAAAATATATAAATATATTACAAAATATATAAAAAAAAATTAATGTTTATGTGATGAAATATATTATTTTTAAAAGAAGCTGAAGGATGCCGAAGTGGTTCAAGTGAATTATTACAATGAAAAGTACTCTGTACTTCACCGAAAGTTGTCTGCTAATTCTGTGCAACAATTTCAAATATACAGGGTGCTACATTTTGAAACGCAACATAAAAAGAAATCCCATGTTACTTTAAAGGTGCTCAAATATTGGCTTCCCTAATTATTTTAGACCAAAATTCCATTGAGGTTTTTTAAAGTACTCTTCAAGATGAATCTGTCTGTGAAGTTTGAGAATTTTCCACACGCTGACTTTAAAGATATTAAAAAAAAAATGTTCTATAACTAAATTCAATTTATACCAAACTATCAGCACAGCCTTGATTGATTAACGATAGTGAAGACTGGACAGATAATTAATCAATCCAATCGTTTTTGAAAAAGAAAAAAGCTTTTCCAGTAATTTATTTTAACATTTACTGATCAAGGCCGTGCTGATAGTTTGGTGTATAAATTGAATTTCGATACTTTTTTTAAATATCTTGAAACTGAGCGAATACAAAATTCTCATACTTCGCAGACAGATTCATCCCGAAGAACACTTCAAGAAACCTAAATGGAATTTTGCTGAAAAATAATTAGGGAAGCCAATATTCGAGAAAAATTAAATTAAAATGGGATTTTCTATGTTGCGTTTGAAAACGCTTTACTCTGTATATGTATTTTTTTCTTGCAAATTATACGACGATGAATGAAGGTTTTTTCTCGACCATAACGTACTCTATCCCCCCCCCCCCAAAATAATTGCAGCAAATCTTAAAGAGGAAGTCTTTCCTGACGAATGAACCAAAAGATAGGGTAATGTAATTAAAGAACCAAAAAAATTACTTACTTGTGTGGCTAATATTTTTGGTTGGTCTATTGCTTTTGGGTCATCGTTAATGGAAAGAATGGTGCTTCCATTGGTGGTTTTGAAGATGTCAACGACTTCGATTTTCTTGGTCTGTAGCGGTTCAATTTCCGGTTGGACGACTCTCAGGTTTTCTTCAAGGGTACCTAATCTTCGATTGTAGCTGGTGACGGAACCAAAAGTTTGGCATACATCCATCGAAGATAGGTTGGTGGCGGTAGTGCAGGCTGAAATCGTCGGGCTGTCTGTGGTTGCCAGTAATTGGTGCTGACCGTTCTAAAACAAGAAGAAATGAAGAGCCTTGCTCTCGTATATAATGTACTGATAAGAATTGTATCGCGTGTAATGTGGACTCTGGTCTTTATCTTAACAAGGACTAACACAAAAAAAATGTTTTGTAATTAGGAGACGATTCGAATTGGAACAATGAGACTTATTTGTTTTCAATTCTGATTCAGTGCGTTTACATAGTATGACCCGTTGAACAGAAAACGTTTGTGTATATATTTCCTTTGACAAACGTAATCCTTGAATGACACCAGAACCAAACCGGAATCCTAGAAATTTATTTAAAAGCCCGCACTGAGCAAAACCAACAATTTGTTTCAACAAAACGAATTGTATGTATTGGATCAGATTTGGGCATACCCAAAAAGTATCATGTTTTTTTTTAATGAATTTGGAGCTACTTCTCACGCGTTGTAAATAAATTAAGGATGACGTCGTTTTCTTTTCCTTTTTTGTTTGAAATATGTACACAAAACCTCGTGTAAATTTGTTTTTGAACAAAAAAAATGTGTGTTGTTGAGAAATTGATTTATGTACATTTGAAATTTACCATACTAAGTCATACCGGTAGATTTGATATAGGTAGATTTGACATAGGTAGATCGACTTTTTCGTTCCCAATTTTGCAGGTACCATTAACATTCTGTAACAATTTTTGCACTTAAAAAAATGGGAGTGAGATATGCAAGAGATAGTAACCTAAACCCATTATACAGATGTGTGGAAAAATAGAAAGAGAGAGAGAGATAGAGATAGAGAGACAGGGGGGAAATATAGAATATAGTCTTCACCTTTATTATGTTTTGTTAGAAAAGAAAAGGAGAGAGTTAGTTTTCGTCTTAGGTCTTCTTCAACTTTCGACCATAAAACAACCATTTTTTTTTTAACTTTGATATATTATATGATGCATACGTTCATTGACTTTAAGGTCACAAGTAAATAAAGCAAAAGCAAAATCTAAGACTGTGATAGGAACTATTATTATTGATTCATGCTCTCGTATATAATATAAACAAGTGCGTTGCAGTAACTTCAGTCTTAATGTTTACCGATAAATATTAGAATATACCAGTTCTTCTATCTGCGTTTTATCTAGTTGAAATATTTACCATATTTGCGCAAGTGTTCATTCCAACAATGCATGAATTTTCTTAAAATAAACAACCGTAATGATGGCCGGAGGAAAAAAAGGCGAATTTATTTTATTACGTTACACATAAACAGTTTTTTCTTGCCGTCAATGAATTGCACAAATTAATATCGGCTGTTGTACGTTTCCAAAATTTATTCAATTATCGTTCGGCTAAGCTAAGTAATCTTTTTTCAAAGAAGAACAGCAGACCACTTCCAAATATAAAAATTGATACTGCGTGAATTATGAATCAGGACGAATTATCTTTTAAATACTTTCGGGATGTTCTCTTTATATAAACAAATAACATTACGACAATCAAAACAAATTCAATCAATAAATAAAAACAAACTTCCAAAATAAAATAAAACCATGGGAAAATCCAACATAAAAAAAAAGATACAAGAGCTGGAGGAAAATCAGATGAGTGACATTTCAGAATTTTTGAGGAAAACGTAACGAGGAGAATAGCAACACGAAAGCCAAGGGAAAACAGAATAAGGACCCCCAGACTAGGTAGAATTATGAAAAAGAACGATGTATAATCGCTTTACATAAGATAGTTGAATGGATTGAAGAAGATTCCAAATGGTAATCCAAAATTGTGAAGAAGCCCTATGTCAAACTCAAAACAAATTGGATATTGCAGGAAAAGTATTTGAAGGAAGACTTTGGAAAAGAAGTAGCAAACCAGAAAAAAGAATAAGGACTCCCAGACGAGGTAGAATTATGAGGTAATCGCTTTACATAAGATGGTTGAATCGATTGAAGAAGAATCCAGATGGAAGTTCTAAAATTGTGAAGAAGCACTATGTTAAACTGATCAAGACCAATGCAATTTGGCAACTGCAGGAAAAATATTTGAAAGAAGACTTTGGAAAAGAGAGGACAAAGAAAGTAGTGAAACAGAAAAGAGAATGAGGACTCCCAGACGACGTAGAATTATGAAGAAGAATAATGTATAATCGCTTTACATAAGATGGTTGAATGGACTGAAGAAGAATCCAAATGGAAATTCCAAAATTGTGAAGAAGCACTATGGCAGACTCAAAACAAATTGGATACTGCAAGAAAAATATTTGAAAGAAGACTTTGGAAAGGAAGTAGCAAAACAGGAAAGAGAATAAGGACTTCCAGACGAGATAGAATTATGAAGTAATCGCTTTACATAATATGGTTGTATGGATTGAAGAAGAATCCAAATGGAAATTCCAAAATTGTGAAGAAGCACTATGTTAAACTGATCAAGACCAATGCAATTTGGTAACTGCAGGAAAAATATTTGAAAGAAGACTTTGGAAAAGAGAGGACAAAGAAAGTAGTCAAACAGAAAAGAGAATGAGGACTCCCAGACGACGTAGTATTATGAAGAAGAATGATGTATAATCGCTTTACATAAGATGGTTGAATGGACTGAAGAAGAATCCAAATGGAAATTCCAAAATTGTGAAGAAGCACTATGTTAAACTGATCAAGACCAAAGCAATTTGGTAACTGCAGGAAAAATATTTGGAAGAAGACTTTGGAAAAGAGAGGGCAAAGGAAATGGCCAAACAGAAAAGAGAATGAGGACTCCCAGATGAGGTAGAATTATGAAGTACTCGCTTTACATAAGATGGTTGTATGGATTGAAGAAGAATCCAAATGGAAATTCCAAAATTGTGAAGAAGCACTTTGTTAAACTGACCAAGACCAAAACGAATTGGATACTACAAGAAACATATTTGAAAACAGACTTTGGAAAAGAGAGGACAAAGGACGTAGCAAATCAGAAACCATTTTTATAGGCATTGCAATTTTATTTCAAGAAACGTTAAAGTTCAAGTAAGTCAGAATAAATTAATTCCAATGACTTAATACAGGGTGTAATAAAAATAAATCGTCGTGCTCGATGGATGCATGGTACAGAAGGAACGTGAGAACAAGTTTTCTCTTGGACGTCTCATAACTGTGTATACAAGTTAAGTTGTGATTACTGCAGCGTGAAATTGATGGAAAATTGCGTACGTAATTAGCGTTATTTTCAAGACTTTCGTATCTGCAGATACATATTTGCATACCCATACCCGGTGGATGTGACAGCAGACATTATTTATATACAACGAAATTAGAACGGAATTTATATCAAATTGTGCAATGTCATAAATTGTTTACTTTTTAGCATGCGTAGCTATACCAATTTTTTTTTTTATTAGAGGGTATGTACACGTACAGGGTTACGATTTAGAAGCAAATTCGAACGTGACAACTGTTTTTTGTTCATGTACATGAAGTTGATATGCCAAGAGCAAAATAATTTATTATATTTTTTAATTTAGAATGTACAACAAGCGTTTAAAGTAATGTTTCTGAAAGGGTATCGATTTTTATTTTATGGTTGTTATATATTGGATTTCACGTTTATAGGAGAGGTATTACTTTTGATTCTCATTGTACATGCATACAGTAACTTATTTTTATTTAGATATGATGATGTATTTGTGTTTCTACTGTTTTATAATTGAAAATCTACTTGCGTATACCTATTCGTACGATACAGAATAATTTATTAAAATATGTATGTACAACCGAATTAAAAAAGAATTCCTCTTGTTCGTTGGTACGTTCGGAATTTCGCAATTTCGTGCAATTTAAACCGTACGTCCTATTGTAAGCGTTGTAAATATAAAATATATTTATCAGAAACATGACGTATTTATGTATACGCGACCGGCTAGTTACAAGTAAAATGTCGATGTAAAGCAAGGTGAGATTGTGCGCAGTTGCACTGCAGGAATCTGAAACCGACGTCGAATCGAACATTCTAGATTTATTCGAAGTTCGAACGCAGGTCAGCACGAAATTGTCGAACGGACCTTTACCTTTCGCAAGCAAGGGCGAAAATATTCTTCTTTGACTCACTTAAGAAAATGCCAATTTACAATAAATTTACAACCGATGTGAAGGACTTCAACAATAAATTAATGCATTATTTATTTATTGCTGCTGTTTACCAATTCCACAAGGAATCGTAAAGTGCAAGGACAAAAGAGTTTTCTCGTACGAGTCTTATCTCTCAACTCGCAACTTGCTCTGTTATAATTTTTTTTTTTTTATTAAATAAATCAATTATAATAAATATATAATCGGGCGGGGAATTCCGAACAAAAAATTTCAAGGATCGGGGAATTACGAAAGAAATTTCCCAAAAAACTCGCAAATTAATTACAATAAACGTCCGGGCAGGAAATTTTGAATAAAAAAGTTCTAGGATTGGGGGAATTACGAAAGAAATCGAAAGAAATTTCGAACAAAAAAATTCGAGGATCAGGGAAAAATCGGCCAAAAGATTCGCATATTAATTTTAATAAAGATCGGGCGGGAAATCTCGAATAAAAAAATTCGAAGATTGGGGGAATTACGAAAGAAATCGAAAGAAAACGAAAGAAATCGAAAGAAATTTCGAATAAAAAAATTAGAGGATCAAGGAAAGAAATCGGCCAAAAAATTAGCAAATTAATTTTAATAAACGAACGGGAGGGAAATCTCCAATAAAAAAAATTGAGGATTGGGGGAATTACGAAAGAAATCGAAAGAAATTTGGAACAAAAAATTCAGGGATCAGGGAAATAAATCAGCCAAAAAATTCGCAAATTAATTTTAATAAACGAACGGGAGGGAAATCTCGAATAAAAAAATTTGAGGATTGGGGGAATTACGAAAGAAATCGAAAGAAATTTCGAATAAAAAAAATCAACTATCAGGAAAAAAAAATCGGCCAAAAAATTCGCAAATTAATTTTAATAAACGATCGGGCGGAAATTCTCGAATAAAAGAAATCGAAGATTGGGGAAATTACGAAAGTAATCGAAAGAAATCGAAAGAAATTTCGAATAAAATAATTCGAGGATCAGGGAAATAAATCAGCCAAAAAATTCGCAAATTAATTTTAATAAAGATCGGGCGGGAAATCTCGAATAAAAGAAATCGAGGATTGGGGGAATTACGAAAGAAGTTTCAAATAAAAAAATTCGAGGATCGAGGGGGGAATTACGAAAGAAATCGCGCGCAACAACATTTTTGCATCTCAAAAAATGTCTTTAAAAGAACACCTGCTAATAATAACAACAACACCAAGCCACGTATTCGTTTTTTTTTTTTTTTTTGAATTAAAAAAGTGAGGTCGATTAATTTGGGGAATTCACAAAGCGAGAGCGAAATTATGAAAAAGTTGTTGAAATTTCGTCATCCTTATTATTAAAATTTAAATAAAATAAAATAGCGATAATTGAGAGTATTAAAAATATGTCAATCGAAAAAATATTATTAAAGAAAAAAAAACACATGTTTAGAAGCATCTCATCAACTTATTTTTTTTTTTTTTTTTTTTAATTTACAAACGGATTAAAATAGACGGAAGATGAGACAAAAATAAAAAAATCCTTTTATTGATTCATTATATACTATACATATATTGTTTACTAAAAATGTATTTAGGGGAATTACAAAGAAAATGAAAAAGCGCCTAAAATTTCGTCATCCCTATTAAACTTAAATAAAATTAAAAAATTAAAAACAGAGTAAAAGTAACAATCGGGGGTGCTAAAGATATGTCAATCACAAAATTATTATTTATTAGAAAAAGAGGGTAGCGCATCTCATTTTTAAAAGAGCCTCATCAACTTTTAATGTCATCTTGTTTAAAAAAATATAAAAAAAATATGTGTATATATATATATATATATATATATATATATATATATACATAACGCAGTTAGTCTTTTTTTCGAATTTCTACATACACATATATAAATATAACTTATTAGAAATGTATTTAGGGGATTTACAAAGCATTATGAAACAGTAGCTAAAATTTCGTCATCCTTATTAAAAATAAATGTCTGTCTAATAGAAAATATGTAAATCGCAAAAATGTTATTTATTAAAAGTATATTTGGTATTTTAAAAAAGTGGCAACGTATCACAATCTAGAAGCATTTCAAATGTGTCACCAACTCATTGTTTTGTTTCGTTTTTTTTGTTTGTTTTTTTTTTTAATTTATTTAAGAGCAAATTGAAATATATGATGGAAGATCTCAAAAAATAATTATTTAAGTAGTATTTATTGCCATTTTCGCATTGATATTTCAAAATGTATATATTTTTAAAACACATTGCGTTAGCTTTTGAATTTTTTTGATTTAATAAATTTAAAAACAAATAATTGTCTTACCCAAGATCCAACGTTTTTCCAAAAAGTAATTTTCCCCAAGACGTTCCTGGAGGGTGGTTTCGAATAAACCTCGACTTCATAGTTGGGGTCGTTGTGTGACATATCACTCTTATAATTATGCATCTTCAGTACCTATGCTGACGAAAGTAAAGAGACAATTAACTCCTGTACCGGTTGTGCATTTACTGATACTAAAAACTGAGCGGACAATACTACTTCAATACTACTACTACACACACACACACACATATACACGTATATATGCATGTGAAATATATATTTTACCTGCGAGTGGAGGGGACTTTCAGAAAAAAAAAGGTGGTTTTGTTATATAATCTTGAATTATTATAAACAACTCTGTTTATACTATGGATTCGTAAAAGTATAAAAGTACGAGGAGATACATACTTCCTTGAGCGGTTTGCAATAAGAAGAAGAATAAGAGAGATTTCTCAATGCGCGCTTAAGGACATATATTTAGTACTCAAAAAATAAAAATAAATAAAAAAGAAGCGATCTACTTTCATCTGAACTGAATGGTGTGGTTCTTCATGAAAATAAATATTATACTTACCAGACGTAAAAAGGCGATGACCAAAGGAATGTTTCGCAAAAGAAAATGAAAAAAAAAAGGTCATTTGCAATAGCTACCTACTGTAGCAACAACAATAAAATTTAAACCATCAGATTTATATATGTGTGTAGGTATATATACCCTGGCGTTGTAAACGCAGCGAAATTGCTTTTAATTGGTATTAATTTTCGAAAGACGTGGTGTGGTAGTTTTCCTTTAGAAGCTGTTATATACATCTGAGTTGAATAAATAAAATAAAAAGCGATGAAAGTAGAAACAGCTTCTACCCATGGTGGATGGAAAATTCCATTGCAAGTCGGCGCCGCGTTGGTATTTCTTGTTGGTACAGCTAACAAAATTGCGACCCCGTTAGAGATCGCGCGTTAAAGAACTTTTGCGGATCTCGACGAGATCAATCTATTCTTTTCTTCTCTTTGGTGGACATACATTTACGTATATAGACACCGGTCTATACAACCGCTCAAAAACTATATGTTTGTATTGTATAAAACATAAATACGACCTCTACAATTTTTAAATGTCATAATAATTAAACGAGTTTCACCAAAAATGTTGTTGTTAAACTTGCGTATTTTATCATATCAACTAGGATATTGGATAATAATACTTCGTGCGCATTTTTTTGTAAGTCTACGTACTTTTTCTGGGTACCTGCTGATGCAGTGTTATGAAAGAAATTTTAAACAAGTTTGCGGAATGTGGAAGGTGTGTTTTGTAACGGCCAATGAGAACGTTCCATTCTATGGGTCTGTACCGACGTCACGAAACCTTGATGCGTGTCGATTTTGATTATGTCAAATTTACTTCTCGCCTTTATTAATTGATTTTATTTCGTTCATTTGCGTCACACCATTTGTTTTTTTCAACTCGAACACTCACTGCCTCTGCTCCTTCTTTAATAAGTGACAAAAGGAAAAATTCGATTTATTTTTAGATCGAACCACAACGATCCTCTTCTCTTCCTTTACCACTTTATTTCATCATCATCATCATCATTTTAACGAAATTAAATCACCTCACTTTCTTACAAAATCCAGTTTCTATTTTCGCACTTACTAAAACCCACGTATAAAAAAAAACAATTCGCAATTTTACTTTTTTAATGTCTTTACAGGTTTTAAAGGCCGATTTCTAAAATTTTATATCTACATAAAAAAACGCCTAGAACATGTTAATTTGTTGTAAAAGTTAAGTTATGTAAACACAACACACCTATCTACATACAACATTTATTTCAATTGAAATTAGAGTTATTGATCAGGATTTTTTGAAGTATCCAAACGTGGTGAGGGGGTGATCGCAGGCGGTGATTGACGGGGGTGAGCAAGCACGATGACATCCATACAAATACCCTGCAATAAAAAATATATTTCTAATAAAAAAATGTTTGAAACCGCTGGCTTCGCATATTTACGTTCAGTATTTAATTCCATCGTGCATTTTTGGCATATCCAAGCAGAACAGAGGGGGGGGGGGTTGAAGTAATCGGTTCCTCATAATAATAACAAATTGTTCCTGAAAAAGAAAATACATATTATTTAAAGAAGAAAAAGCAGAAAATTTTTGAAACTGCTGTTTATTTAACAAGCTTTAAGTACGTGCTCTTAATTAAGGACTAAGGTCCGATTTGATAATCGAACTAAAGGAGACTTTAAAACAAAAGTCACAGTCATATGTCAAGAGAGATGCGTAGACGTAGTTATTTATACATCAGATTGTGACTTTTATTTTGAAGTGCCCATTAATTCGATTATGAAACTGGCCCTAAGTCTCCCGCGATAACAAAATTGTCGTTCGAAAATGTGGATTCTAAAAGAAGGGGGGCGGAAAAAATATTACGAGGTAGGAGACGTAATAAAAAATGTTTGAAACCGCTGGGTATACGTCCTCTCTTTATTTTGAAATCACTATTTCAGTAGATGCTTTTAATTGAGGACTAAAAACGTAAATAAATAAACGTTAAGTCTCCTGCGGTAATAAAATCGTCGTTTTAAAATGTGACGTGATAAAAAATGTTTGAAACTTCTGGATGTGTCGCAGGGGAGTGGTAGAAATACGCGATTTCTCATTATCTCAAATTATTTCCAGGGGGAAAAAACATAAGTATTATTTAAAGCAAAAAGGTAGGGAAATTTTTGAAACTGCTGTTTATTTAACAAGTTTTAAGCACGTGCTTTTAATTAAGGGGTAAGAAAGTAAAAGGAGAACCCTGAGATAATAAAATTGCTGTTCTAAAATGTGAATTCTAAAAGAAGGGGGGGCGGAAAAAATATTACGAGGTAGGAGACGTAATAAAAAATGTTTGAAACCGCTGGGTATACGTCCTCTCTTCATTTTGAAATCACTATTTCAGTAGATGCTTTTAATTGAGGACTAAAAACGTAAATAAATAAACGTTAAGTCTCCTGCGGTAATAAAATCGTCGTTTTAAAATGTGACGTGATAGAAAATGTTTGAAACTTCTGGATGTGTCGCAGGGGAGTGGTAGAAATACGCGAATTCTCATTATCTCAAATTATTTCCAGGGGGAAAAAACATAAGTAATATTTAAAGCAAAAAGGTAGGGAAATTTTTGAAACTGCTGTTTATTTAACAAGTTTTAAGCACGTGCTTTTAATTAAGGGGTAAGAAAGTAAAAGGAAAACCCTGAGATAATAAAATTGCTGTTCTAAAATGTGAATTCTAAAAGAAGGGGGGCGGAAAAAATATTACGAGGTAGGAGACGTAATAAAAAATGTTTGAAACCGCTGGGTATACGTCCTCTCTTCATTTTGAAATCACTATTTCAGTAGATGCTTTTAATTGAGGACTAAAAACGTAAATAAATAAACGTTAAGTCTCCTGCGGTAATAAAATCGTCGTTTTAAAATGTGACGTGATAAAAAATGTTTGAAACTTCTGGATGTGTCGCAGGGGAGTGGTATAAATACGCGATTTCTCATTATCTCAAATTATTTCCAGGGGGAAAAAACATAAGTATTATTTAAAGCAAAAAGGTAGGGAAATTTTTGAAACTGCTGTTTATTTAACAAGTTTTAAGCACGTGCTTTTAATTAAGGGGTAAGAAAGTAAAAGGAAAACCCTGAGATAATAAAATTGCTGTTCTAAAACGTCTAAATACGTCCTCTCTTCATTTTGAAATCACTATTTCAGTAGATGCTTTTAATTGAGGACTAAAAACGTAAATAAATAAACGTTAAGTCTCCTGCGGTAATAAAATCGTCGTTCTAAAATGTGACGTGATAAAAAATGTTTGAAACTTCTGGATGTGTCGCAGGGGGGTGGTAGAAATACGCGATTTCTCATTATCTCAAATTATTTTCAGGGGGAAAAAACATAAGTATTATTTAAAGCAAAAAGGTAGGGAAATTTTTGAAACTGCTGTTTATTTAACAAGTTTTAAGCACGTGCTTTTAATTAAGGGGTAAGAAAGTAAAAGGAAAACCCTGAGATAATAAAATTGCTGTTCTAAAACGTCTAAATACGTCCTCTCTTCATTTTGAAATCACTATTTCAGTAGATGCTTTTAATTGAGGACTAAAAACGTAAATAAATAAACGTTAAGTCTCCTGCGGTAATAAAATCGTCGTTTTAAAATGTGACGTGATAAAAAATGTTTGAAACTTCTGGATGTGTCGCAGGGGAGTGGTAGAAATACGCGATTTCTCATTATCTCAAATTATTTCCAGGGGGAAAAAACATAAGTAATATTTAAAGCAAAAAGGTAGGGAAATTTTTGAAACTGCTGTTTATTTAACAAGTTTTAAGCACGTGCTTTTAATTAAGGGGTAAGAAAGTAAAAGGAAAACCCTGAGATAATAAAATTGCTGTTCTAAAATGTGGATTCTAAAAGAAGGAGGGTGGAAAAATATTACCAGATAGGAGATGCAATAAAAAATGTTTGAAACCGCTGGGTATACGCTCTCCCTTCAATTTCAAATCACCATTTCAGCAGATGCTTTTAATTAAGGACTAAAAAATTAAATAAATAAACGTTAAGTCTCCTGCGGTAATAAAATCGTCGTTCCAAAATATGGATTCTAAAGGAAGGGGGAAGGAAAAAATGTTATTAGGTATGAGACGTGACGAAAAATGTTTGAAACTTCTGTATGTGTTCCAGGGGGTGATAGAAATAGGCGATTTCTCATTATCTCGAATTATTTACAGGGAAAAAAAAACATAAATATTATTTAAAGCAAAGAGGTAGGGAAATTTTTGAAACTGCTGTTTATTTAACAAGTTTTAAGCACGTGCTTTTAATTAAGGGGTAAGAAAGTAAAAGGAAAACCCTGAGATAATAAAATTGCTGTTCTAAAATGTGGATTCTAAAAGAAGGAGGGTGGAAAAATATTACCAGATAGGAGATGTAATAAAAAATGTTTGAAACTGCTGGATATACGACCTCCCTTGAATTTGAAGTCACTGTTGCTTTTAATTAAGGACTAACAAATTAAATATGTACATATAACTTAATGTTAATAAAATGGTTGGATTCGGAAAGAAGGAAGGAAAAAATATGATTAGATGGGAGATGCAATAAAAAAATGTTTGAAACCTCTGGATATGTTGCCTCCCTTGAATTTGAAATCACTGTTTCAGTAGATGAAGAGTTTATTTCTAGTTCAAAGACAACGGAAATCGAACTGGTACACGAACGTGACGTGTAAACTCAAACTTGCAATTCTTTAACACTCTGTAATTGGCAGGCATCTTGTAGAACGAAGAAGACGGTAAATTACCGTTGGGGAAAATCAAATTAGTTAACAGAACTTTTTTTACTTATACATAAAACTCACACAATCGCCTCTCAAACCTGTCAAAATATTTTTGTTTAATTTGATTTTTGGCTTGCTAAATTTGCTCTCGTATAGATCCTGTTTTATCTGAATCACTAATATTGTGCAAAGTCGACCCAAATACAAATTTTGCAACTTGTGGAATGTCGGTGGTAATATAATTATTACTCGATTGCAATCCCACGTAATAAATTTTTCAATTAAGAATGCTATTGATTTAGTGCTTCATTAAAAAATTAGTTTGTCAGCTTCTTTGGCAATCACTCAGCAATTTGCTTTGCCTTTGCTTTGTCGTAAGCCGATGTAAGAATGACGTGCACTGTTGTTATCACCATTTATGCCACGCGTAAGGTAAAAAAAATGCAATTGTTCATTCGTGGTTATTACTTTTTGTATTTTATTTTTTATTTTTATTTTTTTTTTTTTGCCTGAGCATATTTTCATATCAATCTTTACTTGTGTTTGAAAACGTCAGCTGTGTGATTTAATTAATTTGTTTTTAAGCCCCCTACTCACTGATGTTATATTAATTTTGAATTATCTAGTCCTAAAGCTTTGTATTCACTCGAGTTTCTTCAAAATCTAGCTTAAAAGCCTCACACTCACTTCAGGTTTTGGTCTCTCATTAATATAACGGATTTTGATCCATTCTGATTAGCTATCAGTCCTGATCGAGCACAAAGCTATATCAGAATTTCTTCATATTATTGTAATTAAGATTCGAATTCAGTTCGTAAAGCCCTAAAGATCGATTTTTTTACATCAGTTTCGATCGGACTTTAGACTCAGAGCCTCAGATATCCAACAAACAATCTGTGCTTGACGTGAATACCTTCCTTAACGGATCAGAATCTGACATGAGTCGGTTCAAAATCTTATGTGAGTGCAAGGCTTTAGAATGCCAGTAAAAAAATTGCAATCTCAATTAAAATTAGACAAATAATTGATTAAAAAAGAAGGAAGCAACGTTGCCTCTCGCCATTAGTCTGAATGCTTCAGGTTGCTGGAAATTTTTTTGTTTCTTTAGATCAAAACTGGCACCTTTTTTTTCCCATGATGTACGAGATGTTTTCCAAGTTACAATAATACAAAACCGACCTCTACTAATAAATCGTGCAGCTCGAAGAACCATCTTACCTTGGAAAGTTTCCGTTTGCTTCGCCTATTTAAATCAATTGCCTCTTAATTCTCTTCATGATGTTTACGAAACAAACAACCAATAACGCCATTACCGGTAAAATTTCAAAGTCTAAACGGAATATTATTTTTGCTGGCTTGCCTTAACACAATCGATTTTCATTTTAATACCTATCTAATTTATGCAACGTGATTTGCAAAAATAACAACGAAACAGGCAGTGGATTTTTTTTTTTTGGTTTAAATATACCGTGAGTGCAAAGAAAACTCAACTGAGAATATGATTCTGTTGATCTTGTTGTTAGCTTCATTGCTTGCTTAAAAGATTAAATTTAAGCTTAAGTTGACATATGTCGGTCACATTCTAACTTACAGTTTTAAATTTAATCTTGGCTTAAATCTTTTGTGTAAGTTAAAACGTTATGTTGTTTACATCTTTGTGACTCAGAATTAACCCAAGGAAAAGAGTTTGGAAGCTCTTGGGTATTTTTCCCTTGAATTTTCATTGCTCTCATGGTATTATTAAGGCAGATGATTTTCTTTTAATTCAGGCCATGGGCGTAGCAAAGGCGGAGCAAATGGGGCAGGCAGTTGCCCACCCCTAGCTCAAGAAACGACAAGAAATTATTTCAATTCTCTATCTGTAAAAACTACAAAAAAAAGTTGGGTAGTTGACCAGAAGACAAAAGAAAAGCTGAAGCAAATGGATACAATGGGAAAAAAGAAGAAAAAAAATGAGGTAATGGTAATGGAAAAGAGAAGGAAAGACAAGGCCGAAAGGTCATGGAGATATAGAGAAAAGAAAAAAAACAACAATCTGATGTAATTGTTTTAAAAACGCAGAAGAAACAAGAAAAGATCAAGGGGAGAAAACAATGAGCGAAAGAAAATGTGCGATCCAAAATCAAAAACAATAAGAACGTTCTTGTAATAGTTCTGAAAACAATTATTAAAAGTGGAAGAGATTTAAGCAAGATACAAACGATGTTACAGTGGCATTTTCTTCAAGAAACAAAATTCTATTAATTTCTCCGTGTGTATTCAAATTGGCTGTCTCTTTCCTAGAGTTAAACAAGTTATTAGATTAGTTGGGCTTTTTTTAATTAATTTTTTGTTTCAATTTTTCAGTTTTAAAATTTTTTATTTCTTAAAAAAAATTTATACATATTCTTTTATTTTTGTTTATATTTTTAATATACATTTTAGTTTATTTTTATTTTATTTATATTTATATTTGGTTTATATTTTTTAATATTAATTTTTTGTTTCGATTTTTGATACTTCTTTACATTTTAATTGAATTTAGTTAGGTTGGGTTGGGTTGAATTTTTCTTAAAATTTTTAATATTTTCGATAATTTCTTACTTTTTTATCTCTTGTAAAATTTTTTACATTTTATCTATTGTAAAACTCTTTTCTTGGGTTGCCTTCACTTAGGTTCACTTCAGTTGGCTTGGATTGACTTTTTTTATTTTAAAATATTGTATTTAAACTCTCAACGGATTTTAATTTCTTCATTTTTCAAATTTTTAACTTTTTGTTACAATTTTCTAGTTTTAAATTTTTTAATATCTATATATTTTTAAATTTTTTATGTATATTTTATTTTATATATTTGGATAATTTTTCTTATATTTTCAATATATATTTTAGTTTATTTTTTATTTAACTTATATTTTTCAATATATATTTTTTTAATATTCATTTTTGTTTCGATTTTTGATACTTTTCTTTAATTCAATTTAGTTGGGTTGGGTAGACCTCGAAACGTTCCTCACGCTTACTATTTTTTGGTATCTTTTTTTTTAATCTTTAAGTTTAATATTTCTTTCTTACAGTTTTTTTTTCGAATTTCCTTAAAATTTTTAATATTTTTGACAATTTTTTACTTTTTTCGTCTTTTGTGAAATTCCTTTCTTGGGTTGGATTCACTTAGTTGGATTGATTTGACCTTGAGACGCTTTTAATGTTTCACATCTTGTGTTTAAAAGAAGTTGGGTTCATTTGGGTTTGGTTCAGTAGGGTTATGTTCGCTTAGCTTCAGTTTAGTTGGGTTGGGTTCGCTTAATTTCGGTTGAGTTCGGTTCATCTCGAAATATTTTTTATTTTTAAAAATATTGTGCTTAAATTTTCTATGATTTAAATTTTTTTGATTTTTAATTTTTAAGATTTATTATATCAATTATATACGATTTTTGACAATATTTTCTTGGGTTAGCTTCACTTAGATTCACTTAGATTTAGTTGGTTTGGGTAGACCTTGAATTTCTTTTTAATTTTAAAATATTGTGTTGTGAATTCTCAACGATTCTTATTTTCTTCATTTTTCAATTTTTTAACATTTTTTTGGGTGAATTTTCTAGTTTTAAAATGTTTAATATATATTTCTCTATTTTTTATATATATTTCATTTTATTTTATATATTTGGATACATTTTTTATATTTTTAATGTATATTTTAGTTTATTTATTTTAATTATATTTTCTTAATATATAGTTTTACTTTCTTCATTTTTAAAATATTTAATTTTCTTTTTTCAATCTTCTGTAGTTTTTTTTTCGAATTTACTTAAAATTTTTAATTTTTATCATTTTTTTATTTCGATAAGGTTTGACCTAATTTTGCCCTCCCCTAAAAAATTGAAAATTTGAATTCCTCATTTTGTGATAGTGAGACCAAACCCCCTCTCACCCTTTTAGTGTTGTTGAAATCAAAAATTTATCACTCAGGGCTTTTGGGTGTGAAAATTTGAATTCCTCAAATTGTGATAGTGAAGCCAAACGCCCCCTCTCACTCTTTTAGTATTGTTGAAGTCAAAAATTTATCATTCCGGGCTTTTGGGCTTGAAAATTTGAATTCCTCAAATTGTGATAGTGAAGCCAAAACCCTCCTCTCACTCTTTTAGTGTTGTTGAAGTCACAAATTTATCACTCACGGCTTTTGGGCTTGAAAATTTGAATTCCTCAAATTGTGATAGTGAAGCCAAAACCCCCCTCTCACTCTTTTAGTGTTGTTGAAGTCAAAAATTTATCACTCGGGGCTTTTGGACTTGAAAATTTGAATTCCTCAATTTGTGATTGTGAGTCCAAAACCCCCCTCTCATTATTTGATGTTGTTGAAGTCAAAAATTTATCATTCAGAGTTAATCCAAGGAAAAAATTTGGATATTTTTGACTTGCCCTCGCGGTATTATTAAGGCAGACGATTTCCTTTTAATTCAAACTACTTTTGGGCTTGAAAATTTGAATTCCTCATCTTGTGATTGTGAAACCGAAACCTCCCTCTCACTCTTTCGATGTTATTGAAGTCAAAAAATTATCACTCAGGCCTTTTGGGCTTGGAAATTTGAATTCCTCAAATTGTATAGTGTAGCCAAAACCCCCCTCTCACCCTTTTAGTGTTGTTGAAGTCAAAAATTTACCATTCAGAAAATTTGAATTCCTCATTTTGTGATAGTGAAGCCAGAACACCCCTCTCACTTTTTTGGTGGTCGTTGAAGTCCAAAATTTATCATTCAGGGCTTTTGAGCTTGAAGATTTGAATTCCTCAATTTGTGATTGTGAGTCCAAAACCCCCCTCTCATTCCTTTGGTGTTGTTGAAGTCAAAAATCTATAATTCAGAATTAATCCAAGGAAAAAATTTGGATATTTTTGACTTGCCCTCACGGTATTATTAAGGCAGATGATTTACTTTAAATTCAAACTACTTTTGGTTTTGAAAATTTGAATTCCTCATTTTGTGATTGTGAAACCAAAAACCACCTTTCACTCTTTTGGCGTTGGTGAAGTCAAAAAATTATGATTCCGAATTAATCCAAGGAAAAGATTTTTTTTTTTTGAAATTCTATGGATAATTTTATTGCTTTCGTGACAGATGATTTTAATTTAAGGTCTTTTTGAGTTTGAAAATTTGAATTCCTCATTTTATGACTGATTGTAAGACCAACTCCCCCCCCCCCCCACTCTCTCTCTCTTTTTTGGTGTACCTAGTTAAAGTAAAAAATTGTGAAAATCAGAGCACAAATCGAATGAAACATTTGCTTTCACAAGTTTTGAAAAATGTCTTTCGCTGTGTATTTATAACTTGCATATTTCTGCATAAATAGTCGTGCAAAAAATACGAAAATGTCTCGTGATTATAACTTGAGAGCGAGTAAGTAAGTGTATGTATACATAGAACTGGATCCTGAAGTCCTAATGAAGTAATAAAAGAAGATTACGAATAGATTAGTGCATTTTTCCATGTTGTCAGGTCGTCTAATTTAGAAACTGCATCCTAACTGCTAGATGAGTCTATTTTTGTTTTTGTTTTTTTTTTATTTCGCGTAATGAAAATATTTAATGGTACACTCGGCAAACGCATATCCAATGGCCTTGGATAGTACTCATGTTTAACGTTTTGTTGCTTTTGTTTAACGGAGTTCACCTGTCGGTTATCTGTAAATGCCATAATTAAACTCTGGCCTTACTTACTCCACGTCTACGTCAACAACGAAGCAACACACCTTCGGATTTTTACGCTGACACACCTCCAGCCATCTATTCTTTCTTTTACTTGATGATAAAAATTACCGTGCTTGCAATTGATGCTATAAATAATAAATCCACTTTTTTTTCCCTTACGTAATAAAATAATCAACTTACTTCGGTTTGAATTAGTTATACCGATTACGTCCGCATTTTCGAGGCCGAATCCTATACAAAAATTCACCAATTACAGGAACGAACTTAATTAAATTATTTATTTAACAATAAAATTTAACGTTCAAGTTGTTTTGATGATAATGTCTTCTCCATTACTCAGCCTTCAAGAAACAATGGGAAAAATGTTTTCATCCGCTCAGGATACGCCAATTAATTAATAAGCACAAACAAATTGAAAGATGACTACCTATTCACACAATTACGCACATTCGAGGTCATCTTTACTAATAAATAAATAAATAAATAAATAAATAAGGTAGATGAAACCACACAACTAATAATGATAAGATTATTTTATTTTGTACGATTTACGCTTGTTTCTACGCAGAAATTTACTACGCATGCGCTCCTGGCGACCTTCTGATAATAGTGCTGAAAAGCACATGCGCAGAGACTATACAATAACATGTATGTATCTTACATGTATTATATAATATTATTATTTGACTTTCACGTGTTTATTTTTTGAACATTCTGTACTACTTTCCACTCACTAACTACAATAGTAGTTAATTCAAATGTGTGTTACTTTTAAAAACGAGCCTCGATGATGCTTTTATAAAACAATTAAAAAAACGAGTCCTTCCGCTCCTTATTCCGAGAAATTCATCATGTTTTTAATTGATGGCCGGTAAGAAGTCGCACGCAGTTCACCTTCATTATTCATTATTTACGTTTGATGTACTTTTACAAACACAGAAGAAATCGTTTACAACAGCAATAATATACAAGTTGTTTGGCCTAACGGAAGGGCACGACGAAGCTAACGGTGTAAACCGCAAGTCTGACCGATCTCGAGATGTGTAGATTTTGTTTGTGAGGAGACTTCCTGTTTTCCATATCTTTTTCTTTTCCAATCCATTTCTAATTGACGCTATCTATTTCTTAATCGGATGGGAACGAGAGTGTTAATTGTTTTGTATAAATACCTTTTCGTTTTCCTTTGGCTCCTATTTTTAACCATCCATAAGATTTCGTGATAAAACTGCATGAAAATGAAAATGAAAACATAAAGTGAACAGAAAGTAGTCCAAAAGATAACTCTAATCGTTTTCAGTATATATATTTTTTATGATAAAAAAGTATACGGTTTTATTACTGAAATAAACAAGTTTGAAAAGATTTTGGCACTCAATCTGTTTGCAGGGGGTGTTTCTAAATCAGTTCAGAACTGTACTGCTCATGCGCTCTTGTTAATAGTGCTGTGTAGTTAGCAAGAGCGCATGAGCAGTACGTTCTATACAATACTGCTCATGCGCTCTTGCTAAACACACAACACGCCAGAGCGCATGAGCTGTGTTGGACGTACTGCTCATACGCTCTTGCTACTAGCTAACTGTTGTGTATTTAGCAAGAGCGCATGAGCAGTATTGTACAGAACGTCCTGCTCATGCGCTCTTGCGTTTTGTGTTTTAAGCAACAGCGCATGAGCAGTATTATACAGAACGTACTTCACATGCGTTCTTGCGTGTTGTGTATTTAACAAGTATAGTTCAAAAGTGATTTACACCTACGTATATGAAGCAAATCTCTCATTTGTTAATAACAATTGTAAATGATTGATTGTGTTTTCTGAAAGCTTCATTCAATAACGAGAGTAATTTTAGTAATTCCGGAGCGTACGTAGCATGATTTCAAGATCACAGAATCTAAATGGATGTAAAAATAGACGACAAAACGTAAATGCTTGCGCGTCTGGTTCTATTAAAAGACGATTCTTCGGAATTGAATAATTTTGCGCAATTTTCGACGTTGAAAGGCTCTTTAATGCCCAAAGTTGTTTCGTCTGGAAGGTAAATGGCTTAATTAAAGGAATTACAAACTCATTCTAAAATTGGTCGTCGCTGCTAATGATCACGAACATTTGATACAAATAAACACTGACTAATCTAAAAATAGCACTAATTAACTGACTGATTGCTTCGTTAAAAAAGTATATATATATTTTCTGCGACGAATTGGTTCTATCACCTAGAATTTCGTGCATTTATTTATTTATTTCATAAAAAAGGTGAACATTGCGTGACTTTTCAAAATTGTAATTACGCTATAAAAGGGAGCCTTAATAGATGACGTGATCATCAAATAATAATTCCCTGAATTTTTTTTCAGCGTCACATCTTTTAATATGTTGTGAAATTTAAAGCAATTATGTTGTTGAATAAAAAAAAATAAATAAATGCAGAAATATCTGTGGAAGGGGTGGGGGGTTAAATAGGCCTGTAGTTTTGGGATGAAGATGGTGTTTATAGATGAAAGGACTTTAGAATTTGTTAGTTTTCTGATTTGTGCATGTTTTCAAGAACGCTCAAATGTGAAGTTGGTTTGTGTTAGCCTCGCTAAGAGTAATAATTTTTAATAACTTTAATTGAAGCTATCCTTGATTTTTTTTTTTAGTTATGAATCTCGGTTTTGCGTTTGCCTCAAATAAGTATGTAAGCAAGTGATTAATTAATTAATTAATTTTTTTAAAAAAAAGGTATCGCATGCTAATTGTTTGGTTTGGTTTGAATTTTTTTGCTGTGACTGACGCACCAAAACGGATTTAGAAAAATCGGGGTTTGCCAGGCCAGGTCGAAAAACACTTCGCTTCATAAATATTAATTGGGAAGATAAAGTTCACGATTTTTGTTTGAGGAAAAAAAAAATTGACGAAAATGGACGGACGGGAAAACCGACCGCAAATAAAATGGTCGTTCCGGATGGCTAACGAGCAAAAATAATTATTAGCTCTACCTGAGATGGTCAAAAACTTGAGCCTCGCTCGTAATGAGCTATACTTAGACGAAACGCAGGTTCTACGTACTTACATAAAGGGCCGTACTATAAATAAAACCCGTCGAATATTTCTACACGTGGCACTTTTTCTGCCAGTTTATTGGCCTTGACTTTTTTTTTCTGCAATAACAATTCGGTGCAATGTCTAATCTAATGAATGTTGTTTGATTGATTTAGAAAAATCCCCGAAGTATCTTGTTAAAAAAAAAAATAAATAAATCAATTCCGATTTAAGCTTAGGTACACAAAATAAATTTTTATTTTCTACACAACAGACGAAATGACATTTGGTTAACCTATAAAAAATCCTGACGCTTCCACACGTATTCTTATACGTATTTGTAACAATAATAATAATGAACATATAAAATAGCGACATCTTACTATCGCTTTTTGACCTAACATTGCAGTAGGATAGACAAATTGAAGCGGGATTTGCTCCTAATGAGTCCCCCATGCAAGGCGGCCAGGCTTGCTGTCAAAGCATATATATATAGCGAATAAATTGGGCAAGTCGTTTTTGGTCTGCAGTGGGAATGTCGAGCTACGTTTCTGCTGAAGAAGCCCCAAGCAGGGCTGAAACAGCTGTCCAGAGGCTGCTCGAGGTTCTCACTGCAATCAAAAACGATTTGCACAAAATTTTTCTAAAATAATAATAATAATAAAATTAACAAAACCATCGAAAGATCGTATAGAATAGGTTTCTTTTTGAGAAACATGAATGACAGCCCTTTATTTGCCTCGTTAAAAGCGCCATCTATGTTACTAATTTTCGCAAATATGTACTATTTGGAATTTCCATTTTAAAATTTAGGCGTGTTTAATACCATACCAGATCGAGAGAGAGAAATATCGAATCAACCAATCAATATTCAGTGTCAGTCTCTCTCACCTTATTCAGGATTTGATTACAGAAAATATTCTGAGTACATATGCATGTACTATGACGCTCAACTTAAATGACACTTCCATTCGACAGTTTCGTAGCGCTTACGCTGAATGTTCTTAAGGGTGTGGTTTGGATGCAAAAGTCGAGCATCGCAGTACAAAGTGAGCGAGATGGGTTATCGTAGTGAATGGTTATTGGTTGGTATTCGATACCTGCAAATTCTGTATATACTTACATATATAAAAATTTTGAGAGACAGGCTTACCATACTGAATATTCGTCACTTTATGAGGGCTTCACAGATAAGTGAAATAAATCCTTTTAAACGAACGCAATTAATCACTAAATAAGACCTCGAAAGTGTGTGTTCATTGGAAAATTTCGCTTTAATTAAAAGAAAGAAAAAAAACTTGCATGGACGTTGTTTACCGGAAGTGTTTACTTTATTATTTAAACTGAAAAGTAACGGCGAAACAATTATTAATAAAATAGTAAAGTCATACCCGGTCGTTTTTTTTTTTTTTTAGTAATCGGCCAATTAATTATTTATTTGGAAAATTATTTATTTAATATTTACATATATTTTGCGTCTGTCAATGAAGGTCAGCTGAAAATTGCAAGCAGCAGCAGTAATCTATCTATACGTATCGTATTATAATAATTTGCCTCATGGTCAACCGTCGTTCTTTCTTAACGCTTTAATTAGTTTGGCTATGTTTATTATGTATGTACAAACAACTGTATACTTGTTAAGCTTCTTACATATTAAACTCTGACAACTTTTACTTTTGCAAAAAAACTACAAGGAAATTGACGCTATAGTTTACGAAGGTTGCTTGTCTTAGCAAATTTGTTGGAACGTTTACAACATGAGAATGAGAACCGTATAAACTAACAATAAACATTCGTATCCTTGCTTTTACTTAAACCATTCATCTAATTCGCGCAGAGAAATTCTAAGGAAGGAAAATTTATTGCGAAACTCATCCGACCGCTTCATTTTTGCTGTAACATACAAGACATTAACATGCAAATATGTAAATATGTATAAAATTACTAATCGTTTTGCTTGTTTAACATTACAGTGCATTTTTTAAATCTGAAAGTCAATTATTAAACTGAACAGTACACTTTTTTTATTCAAATTCTATTAATAACTACTGACACAGAAGGTTTTCAAAAATCAAATGCGTTGTACGTTGTATACATCCCAAAATATCACTCATTTTCGAAATGGACAATACTGTACATGCAAACTGATTATTTTTGTACCTATTACGTAATTACTGTTACGTAATACATTTTGATTTAACTACCTGTATATGTATATCACTTGTTTTCGAAGTGACATACTATACATACAAACTGATTATTGTTGTACCTATTACGTAATAAAATTTGTATCAATTTTGATTCAACTACTTGTATATGTATATCACTCGTTTTCGAAATGGATAATACTGTACATACAAACTGATTATTGTTGTACCTATTATGTAATACTGTTTCTTCCCATTTTGATTCAACTACCTGTATATGTATATCACTCGTTTCCGAAGTGGATAATACTGTACACACAAATTGATTATTGTTGTACCTATTACATAATACAGTTTGTGACAATTTTGTTTTAACAACCTGTATATTGTATACGTATGAGGGGGGCAAATAAAATAATCGAGTATATAAGGTATTTGGGATGTTTTAAATACAGTCGTCGTCAAATTATATCGTTTTTCCGTTTGCAAAATGGAATTTCTCAAGTAAATCCAAACATACTGTATTAGATTTTGAAAAAGAAAAATGTTCCAGCCATGTTGCCAGGCTCTGTAAACGCATAAACTTGATTGCGAAGTAGATTTTAATGATTATAAATTACTGGCGGTCGTCGGGCAATTTTGATTCCATTAATTGTCCAGCCTCCTAATGAACATTTAAAGCGTAAAACGTAAGGGTACTTTAATACAGCGTCATTTGAGCAGCTGCCCAAGAGTCAATCGCCTCAATTATTTGCGTTGACGTGTAGGAAAAGCTCGTCTGGAAGCTCTTGTGACGATTGGAGGCGTGTACGGAGGCACGTACAGCTTGATGCAGTCTTCCGAACATGTATACATATATTTGTTTACCCTATAACTGACCTTGCTACATATACACCTATTCTACTATGTATGCCCTTATTTAGTAATTAGCATTTATTTTTTTTATTATTCCGAATATGTACCTATACATATATTTGTTTACCCTGTAACTGACATATATGCTATATACACCTATTCTACTATGTATGCACACCCTT
Organism: Prosopocoilus inquinatus; assembly: GCA_036172665.1. Classification (NCBI taxonomy): domain Eukaryota; kingdom Metazoa; phylum Arthropoda; class Insecta; order Coleoptera; family Lucanidae; genus Prosopocoilus; species Prosopocoilus inquinatus. Next base: position 11,823,082 of record CM069880.1, on the reverse strand, counting down.
ATTTATTTTATTTACCAAATCAATTTAAGCGATCATTGAAGTAGGTGTATGGTTTTGTGCATTTTTTTATTTAAATATTAATGTATTTACATACACTCAGTATGTATATACACTGATCTGATCATATTGCCCCAACCTTCACAGGTGTGCTCCACTTCTCATGTAATCCCATATAAAATCTGTTACTGACACACTTGCTCTGTTTGTTAAATGTATTTTCTTGTTTACAAAAGAAAAAAAAAAGGAAACCGCTTGATTTTAATACAGTGCGATCCAAAAAGAAAAAATTGTTTAGCATTTTTCTTGTCTGTCAGTGTATACTACACATATTTGCCTCGTCTGTCCTTGCTGAATGTACTTGAAAATAACTGAAGTGCATCATTATGCAATCTAAATTTTCGTAAATAAACGAATTTTGCAAGTGCAAAACCAATCGCCGATTGCCAAATGTTTGTTATTGTGCAAATCATGCAATAAAAAACTCAAACCAGATCATTAGTAAGTATAAAATTATTTTTAGAGATAAAAAAAAATGTGACGAAGTTCGCTGTGTTGTAAAGTGAAGTAAATGAACATAGGTGTGTATACAATATATGTATTTTATACTAATACATAAATAAGTCTTATTTTTGGATTCGAAAGTTCTTACCTAATAGCAATCAATAGCTTTACAGGTTTTGGTATAATTTATGATAATTCGAAACTACAATCTCCTAAGCTGCATGTTTTTGAGAAAGGTTACGGAAAATAAAACCTGGATAAACCCAGAGAGGTATGCAACCTGCAACCTCTCCGTGTATGACATGATTGTTTTTTTAGCCGTCAGAAAGAAAACTTTTTGGGGCTCCAATGCTACAAACCCCTTAAGCGCGAGATATTTATTTAGTAAGTTATGACGTGTTTCATGAATTTTGACTTTGACTGTACCTACTTAATTTAATTAAATCATATTGAAACAATCAAACAAAGCTTTTACACCTATATTAGAAAGGGTTATTTAAAAATTAATCCTTACAAGTTCATTCTTCTCTCTGAATCTAGACAAAAGTAATTTAAACTAGTAGTCAAAATGAATATTGGACTTTGAATAAGAATCACTGGCAAAAAAAACTCGGGCACGTTTTTGATATATGAAGCAGTCAAATGATATACGCCAAAGAAAAAATAGGCCATCAATCTGGTGCGTGAAATAAGCCAGTTTAATCTGGAAAATCGTAGATTATTCTGGGATTTAGTAAAATCAAAACGGATCTATCAGGAAATTCGGAAATTATCTGCAAGTGTTAAAGAGAAACGCCGCTTCTGCTTACGCAAAAGTCGAGTCGTTTCGAAACGATTTTTTTTTTTTGTAATAAATGCTGTTTCATTCTCTACTGTTTTTCATCTAGCCAATAAATTAAATTTCTTCGTCGTTTTTAAGCGCAATTCATTAATAATAATTACTCCATAAACTATTTAAAAAAAATACGTTATTTTTTTAAGAGCGCGACATCGCGCGGATATTTTTTTAACCTAATATTATTGCAATTTCTTTTAATACGGAAAACAAATAATAACAATATTAAATGACTTTATTGGGCAAATTACAAAATAATACAAATAAATACTATATTTTATGTAAATTAATTAAATCAGAAAAATACCTTTTCTTTACAAACACTTGTATCTTCTTCATAAAAATTGAAAAGAAGATGTTAACATAGTTTCTGGTTCAAGATGGCCGTGAGATTCAATTTTAATACAGCGCCTTGTTCAAACTAATTCGATAGTTAGTAGATAGCATTTGTTTTCTGTCATCTGTCAGTTATAAACGTCATTTACTGATTTCACTTTTCCTGAATTTTTTTATCGGTTTGCATATTTCAGGTTTTCGTTAGTGATGTGATGTAATAATGTACGGGAAAGTATTTTTCAAAACTAAAATTGTTCTTGTTTTATAACTGTGTTACTTAGGAATCTATATTTATAAACACTCTGTAGAAAGCGATCCTTAAAATTAGAAATACGTAAAACTTTTAGAAAATAACTAATCATAGAGAATTATAATAGCGCTTTCGATTGGCATGCACTACGTGCACTGAGTGTATTTTCATCTCGTTTTAACCTGATGGAACAAAACGAGATGAAGACACTCAATGTCAATGCACAGCTGCTACGGTGGTTTATGCATATGATGGGATGGAAAATAATCTGATTTGAAGCGAAAGAAATAGGAAAGAAGGATGATCTTCAAAAAAATAGAAATGTAAAGTAAATAATAAGGCTTGCATTCATCTCAACAGCTAGAAATTTTTGCTAATTTAAAATCAAGGACGCATCGCTGAACTGCTTGCCTTTAGCTGAATACAAGTGAACGCAAGCAATAAGATGTTAGCTGTATTAAATTGCTGGGCAGGCCGACGGTTTCCATATAAAGAGGTTTAACATTTATTTAACGTTTGCAACGAAATAAATTAATATCTTAATTGAAATTAGCTTATTTCTGTCGCTTAATTAAGTGATTTTAACTTGCTTTACCTTAGTGATTTACAATGTTGCAGTTGGTAATAGTTTGTCCGCTGATGTTTGAGGTTATGTACACTTTCATTAATTTAGGTGTTCCGTAAATTATGGTTTGTATATTTAATTATAAAATGCAGTATGTACTGAAAATTAATTCAGGAGCTTTTACATTGAGGAGAGACGCAATAAGAATTTGAAGGTTATGTCGCGTGAAGACCTGGCAAGTAAATTAAGCATTTATGTTTCTTTTGATATACTCAGCGTCTACCCGAAGTCGTGATCGATAACGTTGATTTAAGATTGCATTTTGCAACTTCTTAATTCGATTTTATTTGCTTGGGTTGAAAGCTGTTTACGGAAACATAATCAGGAAGATGCAAATTAGTAAATTATACAAACTCTCAACTTGCAGTGCGTGTTTCTTTGACATTTGGTTTGTCTTAAAGCTCTTGATGAGATGAAGCGCTGATAGGACTTGTAGAAAGGTTAAAAAAATCACAACTATAGTAAAGTTCTTTTAAAACCTTACGGAATTTATTTGCTTAATACTGCATAAAATTAATCGCATCTAACAACTACAAACAGTTCAAACATTTCACAACACTTCAACTAGATTGTTAAAAATTTTACATAGCTAAAATGTCAACAGATTTTGAAATACTTTCACTTTTATGGTAACAGGTACTTACTTAAAAATTAATCTACGATAAATAAATTTATTTCTTTTTTGATGTGATTAAAAGTGTAATAATTAAGTAATCTTTAATGATTGTGAAATAAAATCATCAAAAAAGAAGCAGGGACAAAATGTAAGGATGTAATAACTTAAAAAATATATATATATTATTAAGTACTTTAAAAAATACTTGAATTAATTCTTAAATTAGCTAATAGTACTTTGAATATTCTCTACTGTGATACTGTGAATCCAGCAAATGTGAAGAACAGAAGTGGACAGTTTTTGTTAACCCTTTCTCAAACAGAAATCGGATCAAAATACTTACGAATATTTAAATTACGTTTCCGTATGTATAAAATTCAGCAAAAGGGTTAAAAAAATATGTTGTAATACTATTTATGCTTTCGAGTAATTTACAAACACTGGTAGCAACGAATAACACAGACAGTCAAATTCTACAACCACTTTGCCTTTACTTTTTACCGTCACCGAACTAAAATTTTTCTCTACAATTTAACCAAAACGCTAATACCTAAAATGTAAATGATTAATTCGTAAGACAATTAAAGTTTCACATACATTAAGTACCATACCTGTAATAATTTGGCTTAAAGGGCCCTGCCTTGTTAAGTCCCATATACTTAGCTTGTTCATCTGACAACTCAGTTAAGTGAGCATCAAATGTAGGGAGATGTAATGTTGCCACATACTCATCTGTAATAGTATAAAAACAAATACTCAGACTTCCAAATGGGGGGAGAGGGACGTACCCATTTTTTTAGGCAGCAAATAAACGTCAGACTTATATCGATTTGGAGGGGCGTTAAATAATTCAATTAGAGCCAATGCCTGAGTTGCTGATGTAATAGACACCACAAACGATGGTAGAGTTGAGTAACTTAAATTGACAAGGCGTCCTTCAGCCAATAATATAATTCTTTTACCATCGGGCCAAACGACATGATCTACTTGTGAGCGTACTCTTTCCCAAGTTAGATCTGGGGTTCTCAAACTATTCTAAAATATAATCATCTGTTTATCAATTTTTGAATCTTTTCAGAATTTCCCTTAACTTACAACATCAATTTCTGTATTAGAATGTCCCATATTACACACAATGCATCCGGATTTCATCTTGTCCATGTGTTCCCGCGTGATAACGTTTTTGTTACCGGTTGCTGTTATCACAATATCAACATTGCGTATCACTTCATTAATCCTAACAACTCGATATCCATCCATACTTAAAAAAAGAAAAACAAAACAGATTATCGGTACCCATTAATTTTTATCAAACATGATTTCATATAGCTATTGGGATTTATTACCTGGCTTGCAATGCGCAGATAGGATCGATTTCAGTGATATAAACAATACATCCTAATCCCCTGAGAGCTTGCGAACAGCCTTTTCCAACTTCACCGTATCCACAGACGACCACTTGTTTGCCCCCAAACATTATATCAGTGGATCGTTTTAAACTGCAATACTTAATGGTAATACAAGTTGTAAAAAAAGAAAAAGAAAACTGTTACCTATCTATAATAGACTCACGGCAACTGTACAAGTTGTCGAATTTAGTTTTTGTAACCGAATCATTTACGTTCATTGCAGGAACCGTTAATTTCCCTGACTTAGACAACTGGTACAGCCGATGGACTCCAGTGACACTTTCTTCAACGATACCTAAATGAAAGAAATTAAGTGAGTGTGACTGCAAGGAAAAGGAAGCGGTTTGTTTTTGCCTTTGATCATTTTAAACATGGCAGGATATTTCTTAAGCATTAAATGCGTGGCATCGCCCCCATCGTCTAAAATCATATTTGGCTGCCAGTTTTCACCAGTGACGCATTTATCTATGCACCACCAGAAGTCTTCCTCGGTCTCTGACCTCCATGCAAAAATAGGAAAGCCTGCCTCTGCTAAAGCTGCGGCTACTTCATTCTAAGAACGATTTACTACTTTGAGAATCTGATTTTGACACTGATTTAAAATTTATTTTTACCAATGTCGAATAAATATTACAAGCAGCCCAACGTACACTTGCACCTAGAGCAACTAAAGTCTCGATTAGCACTGCTGTCTGAGCATTAATATGAGTGCAACCGATTATCTTAGCATTTTTTAAGGGCTTGTCATCTCCGGCACGTTTTCTTAGGGCCATAATTCCCGGCATTTCTAAAAACACAGGTAAACATATTTTCTTTTAGGGAAGGACGATACAAATACCCTGCTCTGCGATTTCTATTTCCCGCCGACCAAAAGCGTGCTGTTGAATGTTACGAACGCAAAAATCAGAGAAACCTTTAGAATTTTTTTGTACTTTTTCACGAGGAGAAATGTCATCGTCTTCTGAGCTACTTCCTGTACAGGAAGCTAAAAAGATTAAATATACACAGTTGGAAAAAAAGAATGCACGAGTACAATACTTGAGCTGTACGAATCTGTGGACGAGGCAGACAAAGAACGACTTCTGTAACGGCTCGACTTCTTTAAAGCACTCGAAGTTTTCGCATCCTGTAAATAATCAAATTAATATTAATATCAAACAATTTATACGAAGACAAACAAATATTTACATATATACAAACATACATACATATGACGCACCAAGTAGAAATATTATCTTCGGCAAATATTAATTGGACTTTTTTAAATAGAACTGTCAACTTGGTACACCATTTATGGTAACAGCTTATACAAATTACATTTATTTTATTTTATAAACAAACACTGCTTCTTTTTACAATAACTCCAGGGGAAAAACCTCCACAATAACACAATTGTAATACCAAGCATTTATATAATACAGCTAATATCATACACTATAAAAAATAACATTCAAGTACTCTTTTATATACACAGACCAAAATGACTTTCTTTCAAATAATTCTGTACCTAATAAAATATAAGAATTTAAATAAATAAATAAATAAACAACCAACGTTTAGAGCAAAATTATTTAACACCAATGAAATAAATAATCAAAAGAACGAAGGCAGCATGCATTGTTTCAGTAAACAAAAATATTAATTACAATCATTCCATCGCTGCAAAGAGCCCTATCTGGTTACTGATAATTAATTCCTTACCTGCACGTGTGGTTTTATCATATTATATGAACAGTGATTTCTTTACTTGCAATCACCATGATAAAACTATTGTATGTAACAGAAGCAGAACTAAACCAATGTGGGATTCCCCTCAGATTTAAATTAATGAACACACTTTCAGGTATTTTATTTTCAAAAAAATTCTACTCAATATAATGTAATCTTTCTGATGTAGGTAAAAATAAAATAAATTACGCAGTTATTTTTATTACGAGCAGCTTAATCTGACTTTTTCACGTAATTTCGACCACTTCATTCATCTTAATTGGCATAATTATCTCTAGCTTTCATTTTCGTAATGAGTGGAATCGTCTACGAATAAATACTTTGCAAAGCAATCAAACAGCACGCCTATTTAGTTGTTGATTCTGATTCACAAAGCAGTTCAAACGAACCGAATTTGTAAATTACATAATAATCTACTGTCTGCAAAAATTTCTAAGAGGGTAAACCCCCCTACTTATTCTGTCTGTAGCTCATAACGACATCGTTAAGTGACCAATCAACCAAAGTATTTAACGACGTCGTTATGAGGCAAGTACTCAAAAAAATAATTAATCGAAAATCTGGTTTAGTGCCGCCTCTGATCTGATTGATGCACATATATGAGTTATTAAAAATAAATAAAAATAGTAATTCTGTAATCTTTATATTAATGGTAGTAAAAACGATGAAGTTGAAGTTAGAAACTTTCCACAAACATATAAAGCATAGTTGAGCCAAAACAGAAACAAATTAAAAAAATGTAATCCTACAATCTTTTTTGATTGATTAATTTATAGGTTTGTTCCTACATGAATTTGGAACTGTACTGCTCATGCGCTCTTGCTAAGAGTAGCGCGTGTTTAGCGAGAGCGCATGAGCAGTACAGTTCAAAACTCATTTAGAAGTGAATTAGAGTTTTCACACATAGAGCTAAACATAAAACAAACTAAAGCCGCAAAACCAAGTTCTCGAAAAATAAAAATAAAATAAAATATTTATAATACATGCAAATAATGAGCTAAAAGACCAAGGTGGTGAAGCATACATAACACATGTATCTTACCAACTTCGATCTTTGTCCAACGAACGCATTCGTTCCTTCCAAGCCCTAAAATAAAATCACAGACATTTGTTTTACATGGAACATAAATTTTATTGTTAAGACATAAAGTTTTATAACAAAAGTGTGATTCATTACGTACGCCACAAACAAGTATGACGAAGACAAAAGGCCGTTAGGAAGCAAATTAAAATATGTGTGTGGTTTAAGAAAAAAAAGTGTGTAAGTACAGATAAGAAACAATGAGAAACTCATTGATAGAAAAGGTGTGCGTCATGAAAATGAATTTTTAATTGCTTGTACTCTGGCCTATTATACTTTTTAATCAAACATAATAATAAATCAGAACATAAAAAAATTGTTTGATGAAATCTACTTTATTATTATGTATAACAATAACAATTTCGTTATAGCAAACAGCTTAAGAATTGTTTAAATATCGACGTTTCACTGTCATGCGACAATTTTTTCTGGAGTGAAGAAGCTGTCGTCGAATGATAGTAGCGAAACGTTGAGATTTATTGAGAATTAATGTACCAATCATCAACAAGAAAGCTGAAAAACAAAGAAATACGAGTATGAAACAAATGCAATGCAAATGCAAGTTTTTGATGGACAGTTGAGAATCTTTAAAGAATAGAATCAAAAAACATAGGGAAATTAAACTTTTAGTTTTATTTATAGTTACTTTTCAAAGTAAATAGATAAACTTTATTTGTACGTAGATAGGTATGACATCACTCTGAAAAATTCAGACTCAAAACTAATTTTAATTTATGAAATGCTAAAACATTGATTATAATTAGTGACTGACATAAAATAAATAAACAAGTTGAAAAGATTGTTTTTGTTGACTGACTTCAGAAAATTGAGCAAATGTAAACCAAGTTTGCGAAAATGTGTGAGCGTACAGCAGCATCAGACTGGAAAATTCAAACTCAAACTAGATTCATCAAGAAATTGATGGGAATAAATTGTGGCCCTATAAATTAATTACTTCTGTGCGAGAGTTCTTTTAAAAATAACACCACTAATATAAAAATAAATAGATTACTCAGAGGAAGATCCTATTTGAATTGCAATAAATCAAAAATGAAATTACAATGGAAAAATCTCTTGTTTGTCAAATAAAATTAAATTCTACGTCCGTTTGCTTAAAAATAGTAATAAAGATAAGTATTTTCCGTTTTTTCACTGAAGTTTACCTCCCGAGATTAAATTTAATAAGCGACAGCCTCATGATTGATTTATCTGTCGATAAATAACTTTTAATATGACAAAAACACGCTTAAATATTTATAGGTTAATTCAAATAACCGCGTACGTAAATTACACATCCAGACTATGCAACTTACACAAATTTTAATTACTATTAATTAATGTGGGTCGATTTCAAATTCGGCGCTGCGAATTATTTCTTTAAAATTAGTACAAAAATGAAAAATATCGAACAAACCTTAGCTCCAGACGCCGGATCTGTAACAGGGCTATCGGATACTGTATTTATATTCGCCTTAGGCGCCAAGATCGTTTGAATTTCTATGTTTTCAGACATTTCTCTTCGATTTTATAACTCGACGTACATCACGCTGCTGCAGTCAGACAAGACACACATTTACAATCGGCGAACTCGTTCACTTCACGGCTACACTCCACAACTGACGTTGACAGTTGTCATAAATGAACGGATCCTACTCACCGGCCTAAATGAACTACTCAATAAAGACTATTATGAATTATTAATCTTTTTTTCCACTTTTTACTTCATTAAATCAACATCATCTACATAGCCACAAATAAAAATATACGAAAATGTAAAAAATAATCAAAACATCATATACCTATTCATCCCAACTATAATCAAAACAAAAAATAATCAATCTTCAAACTCAAACTTTTTAAATTTCTCTGCCGGTCGATTTTAGGAAAAGTAAACTGAATATTTTCTAAACTAAATTTTATTTAGTTACTGTATTACAGATACATTTTTTATTACAAAACTTGAATATAATCTTAATTTATTTGAAGTTAACCTCAGCGATTACCTCATCGATGACTTCCTTAAGTGGTGGGGGGTGCGCAAGTTCCTGGTGACGTTACATAACCTAATTTTTCGTCGCCTTTTTTTAGGTTAATTTGAATTTGGATTATTAATTTCGATTAAAACTGAAATGTTTAAAAAACCATTTAAAGTAAAGTCGAATAACCAAATCAAAAGCTCAGAAAGGTGATTAATTGTGAGTTTGTGAATGATTGGCTTTGAGTTATTTCTGGTTTCAGAAAGAATTTAAAAGAAGCTGTTAGCAGAAACTTCCCTTGCCTTACGGACAATGATATTGATGTTATTTTACCAAAGAAGGATGTGGCGTACTGCATGAAAATTTTGACGTCGGAAAATAATATAGTCTTGGTGTATCTCGTACAGAAACGGCCTATATTTTTCGAATTTAATGACGTGTTATATCCCACTGTTTATTTGTTATGGAAATATAGCGAATTGTTACTTACTTTTACGACAACACCTTTTGTGGTGACGAAGATCACCAATGGAGCTGATCTGATGTTACCTGGTGTTGTAGCTAATCCAAGCGGATATGGCCCCTTTGCAGCACAGCAAAGTGCTTGTATTAACTCAAGTGATAATAAAAGTCCAATAGCTGTAGGTGTTACTATGTTATCTGCTCACGAATTAGCTACTGCTTTTAGCAAAGCCAAAGGAAAATGCATACTAGTATATCACTTTTACGGAGACAAATTGTGTTCATTAGAAGATTTACCTGTGCTTCCAATACCTCAATTGGGACCGCCCAATTGGTTATGTTTTTCTTTAGAAAATAAAGATGATTTTCCTATATTAGGAGATGATAAGAAAACTACTAGGAATGTAGAAGATACCCACGATAATGAATTAGATGTTGTAATAGAGAGTACAAGTGACTGCAGTATTTCAAAGCCAGAAACTGACGACAATGTCGTCGTTGATAGTGTTAAAGAAATGGATGATCTCTTAGTTTATTGCTTTTTAATGGCTGTAAAATATTCAAAAACTTTGGAGTTGCCTATATTAACATCTATATTCTACAAAATGGAAATGATGATAGCTTGCCCGGTTGATAAAACTTTAGATGTTAAAAAATCATCGTACAAGAAAGTTGGACAGTTTTTAAAACATATGACAAAAGTAGATATTTTAAACGAAAACATAATTTAAATTGTATATTTGTTTTTTTTTTTATTTGTTGTGTTTCAGGAAGGTATTATAGACATTAAAGAAAAGAAAAAGGGCATTGAAACTATCGAAAGCATAAATAAGAACCATCCTTTATTCTTGAATTTTTATGTAGCACCAGAATATCGTGTAAAGAAACCTACCACAAACACCGAAGACACTATTTCACCTCCAAGTATTGTAGAGAAATTCATTATCACCAACGCGGTTTTGCCAATTTTCCAAGAACACGGTTTTAAGTTAGTATTACTTTAAAAATAATTTAAAACTTGACAGCTTTTTTGTTTGCATTAGGAAAGGTGATACATTGCCCCTCACGGATGTGCGTAAACATGTTACAATGTACGTTAAGAACCACAACTGTATAAATGAAGCAGATAAAAGGTTAATCCTCCTAACACACTGCATTTATCCCCCTCATTAAAGCATGCTATATTGCAGACTTGTAAGCCCAGAAGACCCTACATTGAGAAGCATATGCAAAAACGTACGTTTCATAACATGGGAAGATCTAATCGAAAAGGTCGTTGTTGCAATGAAACCATGTTTTAAAGTTTCTACTCTCAACGAAGAAACTGTTTCGAAGGGAAAAATCCAATCGATTACTATGACTGTCCAAATGCGAGGGGGCAATAAAAAAGTGACCCTCGTTGATAATATCGAACTGTTTGGAATTAGATTGGGAGAATTTGCCAAGGAGTGCCAACATGGTGTGGCTGCGAGTACCAGTATTAGTAGGCCCCCAGGGAAGAAATCCGATCAACTGCTAATACAAGGAAACCAAGTTCTCTTTATTTATAACTTACTTGTAGAAAAATATAAAATTCCAAAAAAATATATTAAAGGTCTCGAATTTGCTCCGAAGAATAAGAAATGATATTGCTCAAATTACAGTTGGTTACCTACGATCAGAACTGAGCAGTAATTTACTGAATGAAATAAAATCATTGCTCAGATCTGAATCTACGAATGTTTCCATGTTTCTATAAGAAACACTGTTACAATGCAATAATATTCAACAGGTAATCATTTCATGTCTTAAATTGTTAATATGAAGCGAAACATGGCGTGATTATAAACCAAGTATACTGAATAAGCTTTCATTTTAAGTTATGAGTTAGGTGTTCAACGGTTTGTAATTTCAGTCTAAAAATATATTTGATAACCAATTATATGTCGTTGTTTTAATTACTTGTCAGATAGTTAATAGCGTTTTCGAGTGATTGCTCGGGTGCACTGTCAAGGTATCTCCGTCTTATTTTAACTTCATGTAAAAACAGAGGATGGAGATACTTTCTTAATAGTCTTTTGCTCTCAGAATATCTCCATCTTGTTTTAATCTCATGTTGAAACAGAGGATGGAGATACTCTCAGAGTGGTCACTCGAAAACGCCATTAGTTTATTGTGGGTGAGTTCGCGTTTATTACTCTCTGATCAAAAGTGTGAGGGAAAGCGATTACGTTTTATGTAAGTGTGAATAAAAGAAAAAACATTCCCAGCATAAATGCGAACTCACCCTGTAAACCCTATTCAACTTAAATTTACTCTACTTTTTGGGGCGCGTTTATAAAAGACACAGAGTTAACTCTTTAAACCATCCATAAACACCAGAGTTAAAGGAGTAAATCCCATTCATAGTGTGCATGTTGCCAATTTAAAATTACTCTTCTCTAACTTCGCTCGGAGTAAACTTCCTGAACGCAGCTTTGAAGAGAGAAGTTTAACAATTTAAATAACGTAGAAAATGACGTAATGTCTTTGCTAGATTCTAATTTCTAATCTAAAACTGAATTAAGTTCAAGTTTCAACTTTAATTAAGCTGTTTAAGGAATGCTACAGTTTAAAATTGCGCTGAATAAGCCCGACCAGTAGATTAAATAAAAACGTTTTGAATTAACTTAAAATTAGTATGAATTTGTTTTTTCGTCTAGTCTAGAATTTTCTGCTTTGAGAAACAAAAGAATTTAAACGTATTTTCGTATATAATGAATTACTACATTGGACGTGGTAATCAGTGTGCGGATTATAGAATATAGCATGTGGGGTTTTACATGTGCGCCATCTATACTAAGGTACACGTCATTTGTCATAATACACCGCAAAAGTGGCGTAAAAGTTGTTTGAGCGTCGAAGAAAATAACAGTTTGACGTGGCAAACGTTTAATTTGGCAGAATAATACCTATTTATATAAGTACGACGAAGAAGGATCAATAAACATTAAAATGGGTTTAACAATTTCCAGCGTTTTAACCCGGTTATTCGGGAAGAAACAAATGCGAATCCTCATGGGTAAGGTTAAGAAAACTTGTTATTGTCAATCATTATCTTCTTTTTACAGTGGGGCTCGATGCAGCGGGCAAGACCACGATATTGTACAAACTGAAGCTTGGTGAGATTGTCACAACCATACCTACCATCGGTTTCAACGTAGAGACAGTAGAATATAAAAATATTTGCTTCACTGTGTGGGATGTCGGTGGCCAAGATAAAATCCGACCTTTGTGGCGTCATTATTTCCAAAACACACAGGGGCTGATATTCGTTGTAGATTCCAATGATAGAGAGCGTATTTCTGAGGCGGAACGTGAATTACAGAATATGGTACGATCTCATATGCGTTCTGAATATTTTCATCTTGTATTATTATTATTATTATTACGAGATGCAAAGACTCAGTAAATGCTCAAAGTCAATGTCTTTTTAGCTTCAAGAAGATGAATTGAGAGATGCTGTGCTGCTTGTTTTCGCTAATAAACAGGACTTGCCTAATGCTATGACGGCTGCTGAATTAACGGATAAACTTCAATTGCATCAGATACGCAATCGCCATGTAAGTAAATTGCACAAGAATGAATCAGTAGGTTCAGATATTATAAGATGAATCACTGTTATTGTGTTTATTTTAGTGGTACATTCAAGCTACATGTGCTAGTCAAGGAAACGGTCTTTACGAAGGTTTAGATTGGTTGTCGAATGAATTAGCAAAGAAATAAATGATATTCAAACTAACATATACGGTATTTTCATGGGTATTAATAAGGAGATTCTTAATGTATTCAAAGTGTGCGTGAGATTAGAGTGCAAAGACAAGTTGCATGTTACAGTGCCCATGCCGTTTAACTTAATAGTATATATATTTTCGCATTTAATACATACGTCAGTGAAAAGAAATTTGTTTATTTTAGTTCTAATTACTATTTGTGATTTATATAATGACTGATTAAAAAACAGAAAATCAAATACAAATTTTATTTTTACAGTATTTACCAAATTTACATTCGCTTCACAAAATTATAATGAGGAATAATTGAAAAATAAATGTATAAATATTTACTTGATACATATAATTATTAATAAACTGAAATATAAACATCAATTAGTGCGAAGTTGGTAATCCCCGTTCTGTGTTATATAACGAACCCACGGCAATGCTTGATATCCACTCTTTTCGATAATCTTCAAGTAGCGCACCTAAAAAAAATTAATAGCATTAAAACTTGGTACCATCTCACTTAAAATAATTTACCTGAATGCCAGACGTGGTAAAATACGGTATTTCAAATTTCACTTGTATTGGAGGTTTGCCTTCACTATCTTCACATTCAACGCTAGGCAATCCAAAGTGCGCCCTCATAAGATATTCTTTGCCCCCAGGGAACGATTTTATTGACCAAGTTATTGCATTCTGTTCAGGTGCATATTTCGCACTGCCGATGGTAGTCTTAAACTTAGGTGAATCTGCATCACCAGGCACTGGAATGACGATTTCAACGTTGTTGGCGGTAGATCTTCTTTTGAACTGAGACTTCGCTTTGATCATGTATTCGACTCTGCTATGCGCATGTCGCTCAATTATGGATTCGATCCAAATCAAAGGCTTCACCTGCAATAAACAACTTTCTCCTGTACTATTATTAAATAAACAATGCAACAAGGAAGACTTACATGAGTATTCAAACGATAAGACATCAATTCAAACTCGCCGTCTGGTGGAATGAATGAGATGGTCCTATCGTTTTCAAATCTTGAAAGACGAACGCATTGATGAAACTTGACGTCTTCCAGTTCAACGGATTTAGATTTACCCCTACCCGTGCTTTCAAATAATACTTTGTCGTTAAGGCCCAAGCGTAGTTCTGGCATGCCTGATAAATAGACACGCATTTTTATTGCTCCGACAATCTCACTTCTTAGTACGTTTCCGTTTGCGTTAGCTAATAAATTAACTGATTCAATGACATCTAAGAACACTTCATTTTTGCGATATTTAATGCCTTCTGATCTCCAGGAGACCGCATTGGTAACAGCCATTGGAATCCTAGGTTGTATTTCTAGTTTGTGACCTTCTTGTGTGATATATTCTTGCAGGATTTTGCTGTCGGTGGTTTGTGGATAACCAAAATCTATCAATTCATCTAATAGTTCATATATTACAACGAAATTATCTCTGATGCTTTCCTCTTCTAATTCTTTGAAATATTCTGTCATTACTTGGACGATTTTGTGCAGAAAGACAAATACTAATGCTATGTTTGCATTTTTTTTGGTCGTACTTACTATATACAGGTTATTTGTTTTTATGTATGAAAAAGTGCAGTCAGTAGTTTGAAGAATTGGAGTTAATAAACCTTCTTCCTCCTTTTCCATTAGTAAAGGCATAAATTTCTCTATAACACCCAAATCAATGTCGCCCCGGTAATTGCGTGATATCAACACCTGAAAGCATCGAATTAGACAATAAAAACCAAACAAACTCTACAAATTACCTTTCCCTTAACATCTAATATATAAATAGCGGAAGATGACATGATTATACAGCCCTACAAGTTTCGCTCGTGTACTTATGTTAATTGAATGTTACGTCACTAGAAATTCCCGTGAAAAAGGTGCTTCTATACCTTCTTCCTTGTATTCACGTTCGAAATAAATTACCGTTGACATTAATTTTAATACTTAATGATTTATTGAAAACTCATAAAAACTAATAATTTCCAAAGTTTACAACACAACCATCAATTTCATTTGACAGTTACAACTCACAACCAGTGCTACCACCACAAGAATTAACGCGGATTATCAAGTAACTAACTAAAAACAAATAATTTAGTCGGTTATTACTTATTACCGCTGTTATTACTTTAAATCTTTTTGCAACACGTAAGGTGCAAGTAATTCGGAACGTCGCTTAATTTATAATTTAGAAGTATTGCTCGCGTGCATTGTTAATATTGGCTGCCCTGAATGTGTATATCATTTAAACTTGCTTAATTGTAGCAGTGAATTGATGAATGAATGAATCAATAATGTCGTAGTTAGTAACTTATGAGATTTAATGTTAATTAATATAATTGTTAAATTTGTGGTTCACGTGCGAATTACTGTTTTACTAACTGATAAATCGACCCCGTACGCGGCGACATCTGCAGATATTAAATTGAGCGGTAATTTTTTGATTTTCTGTTAAAATAATAAATAGGATTTTTTGAAATAGGTCTTAAAAAGCTGTAAATATTGCGTCGGTAAACGCACAACGTGTAGTGCTTTTGTTTTTTTGACGTTAACTAATTTAAAAATGTGTGTAAAAAGAAAGAAAATAGTCACTACACATTTCGATCTGTGTTGCAATTCCCAGCATGCAACATGAGTGGGAGTGATGTCTGAGTGATCAAGTAGCCGAGTTTATATGTCGGCGTTAAATACTGGAGAAACTCGAAGGAAAAGTATCTATGTGCCATCGGATAAGTTAGCACTGAAGTTTTTTGCGTTACTTTGAGTTAAAAGAAATGTAACTGAGATTGGGAAGTGGCAGAAAAGCTTGTGACATTTGTGGCGGCTCGTTTGGTGACGTAGTCTCCATTGTATCTGTTGTGTGTCTATTCCGTTAATGCTAGAGGAAGTTGAGGTAAGCGAATAATTAGTGAAGTTCGAAGCTGTGATTTATGGTGTTAAGTTGTGTAAAAAAAATCCGCTCCTAACCGTAATTCGGAGTAAAAGCCGTAGACCATTTTCCAGAGAGTAGTACTACCATAGTATGTAAACATGTTCGCCCCGCCCCACCACATATTGTCATGTATAAATCAATTCTTTTTATGAATGTCACATTCAATTTATTTTACATAAATTTGTGAGAAAAAGTAGTTTTTCACAACTTAACTCCACCCAATATAAGTAAGTTAAGCCTAGCCCACATTTTCTTGTAATCAAGATAGATAACAACCGCTCGATTTCAGAATGCATCCAAATGGCTAGACAGATAATTCCAATCTATTTCAAGTTTTACAAGTTTTAATGTGGATGCTCTATAGTAATTAAGGTACGTAAACACAACTGTTTGTTGTTTTTTTTACTTATCAAACATTTTATCTACGTTACAACTTGCTTGTGTCAAAACATTCCCGTTTAAATTTGTAGTGGCCAGTTTAATTATTACATTTACAGGCATAATCATGGTACACTAGTGTGTGGTTTTAGATCTGCAGCTAATGTTTGCACTGAAAGGGCCGTTTCAGATAAGATCTGCTGCGTTTCATTAAAAGACTTCCTCTTTAAACTTGCATGTGTTGCCAAGCCAAGTCAAAAACGTTTTCTTTTCTTTCAACTTCTCGTTGAATGGCAACTGCATTTTTGTATGAAACAAATTCCTTAGCATCATGATACGATCTTATTTGAAACTTTTTTTTCGTATAAATGCTTATGTATTATCTGTTTGCACGTACACAGGATTATTCAATCGCTTTTACGATGTCTACTAACCAGCTAATGGATTCTTGTCTGTAAGTAGAATGATAGCACTCATTAAAGTAATCATTTCTCAATTTGTAATTCGAGCAAACACATTTATATTGATTATAATTTAAAACTATCAGCAGCAAATATTTCCGTGGTTTACATTACATATCGAAAACAGCTGAATGCGATAACGTTAGTGGATTTTCACTTAATAACAGCAAGTGATTTCACACTGATATCCTGTACTTTTATTCTATTTTAAACATAACTTATTTGTATGTTTACAGATTGATAATATATTATCAGCAATGTGTTCATGATAAAATAGGTGTGTATAATCTCAGTATAAACTAAAGCCTTAAGCAAATAGATTAAATATTGGAAAAAAACTGAAATGTGTAGCTTTCTTTGAAGTTTGTTTTGGCAATTCCATATTTTACCTTAACCAGCGTGATAAATAAAATCTGTATAATAAAGTAATTGTTGTTGGTGATGATTGATGGACACAACTGTACTTTACTAATAACAAACTGTGACTAATCTTCTGATAATATTATAACATCAACAAATAATTGCTATGTTATTGTATTGTTTATACCAACACCCACTTTAACTATATTGGAATCTATAGTATGTTGTGAGGTACTGTATACTTTAAGGGGATTAACAATAAATTGTTAGTATTGCAGAAATTTTCATTTAAACATACACATAATCAATATAAATGTGTTTTGAATTTAGTTTCATATTTTAATGAACTAGTTGAATTAGTAAGGATAAAAAAAACAAAAACTAAAATCGTTTCAATAAATTACACTTGCATGCATCTCTCTGTGTATTTGCTTAAAGCTTAGCTAAACAATTTTGCTTTCACACTGGCAGGCTGGTGAACAGGAGGGTAGAACAAAGACAAGAACACAGCATAACACACACTGAAATAACTCAAAGGTAGGCATTCACATAACTTCGTCATTTTTTCATTCATAAGTAATTTTTGAAGTCTGATGATTCCCCACAATATTAATTGATTAATTGATTTTTTTTTAATACTATAGTGTTTCACATTGTTAGAAATGTAGCCCATTTAGACTACACACACGAACATTTCATATTATTTTTAGTTTTTGATTTTATATTATAATCTGAACGAAGTTATGCATGTACTTTTACAATTTTTTTGCTAATTTACTTTTCTTTGAAATTTAAATAATTTTTTAATAAAATGTTTACATAAGTTATTTTTTTTTGTAGTTATGAGTTAATTTCAAGTAAAACCGTCTTCATTCATCAATTTCATTGTGTGTTGTTTTTAGGCGAATTTTACAAGAGAAGGTTCCAGATATGCAACATTACAAGTAAGTTTAGCTTCGGTTAATATTATGTATTGTGTGGTTTCTGTTTTGTAAGTGTTTGTCTTTGTCATTCATGGATTTGTTTTCCCTCACAGGGGTCCGGAGAGTGGTGGTTCGGTGAATGACGGGGCTTATCATTCTCATAGCAATGGACATTCTGAACATTCACCAAATTCCAGCCATATGTCTGTCCACAGCGATGAACCTTTAGTGCGTACTCATAAACAGCAGACTACTCAACAAGTAACGACCGTCACGAAAGTAGTCAGGGAAGTACAGCAGATAGGTGACGGACAACAGGGGGATTACGTTCCTGTTCCTTTGGGGGCTTACCCCCATCCTGCTCATTCTAGGCCTCAGTACATGGATTATATGGAACAGTCGGCACACCATATGTATTCGCAATATCATCAGCATCCTCATTATCAAGATTACGAGCATTATCCTAACCCATATGGGTCTTACATGGGATATGCAACTGGAGCAGATAGACCACCGACGCCTCCTAGTCCTAGTGAACACAGCGGTGCACCATCACCTCTTCCACTAGCCGCACAACCGGGTGGACCGTATTTACCCTCTGGTTACGATGAACTTGCCGAGCATTACAGAGTCACTCCTTCACCAGGTGGACCAATGGTTTTAGACCCTTACCAAGATGACCCAGCTGTCGTTTATGGTTATGTCTCACCTTCTCCATACGGCACAACTGCAAACCATCCAGGATCTACCTACGACACTAGAAATTACGAAGAAGCTTTAAATGGCCCCGTAGCCCCTGCGATGAGGATGTTTGATGAAGACGATTTACAAAAGCAAGTGAACAAAATGTCTTTGCACGGTCATAACTTAGGACTTGCTCATAATAGAACACACGGTATGGCTTCTCCCGGTAGTGTGGGAGGTGATGATGAACAAAGAGGTATGCGCTGGCGTGACCCCAATCTTACAGAAGTTATAGGATTTTTAAACAACCCCAATAATGTTATAAAAGCCAATGCAGCGGCCTATTTACAGCATCTGTGTTACATGGATGACCCCAATAAACAGAAAACTAGAGCACTCGGTGGTATTCCCCCATTAGTCAAATTACTAAATCACGATAGTGTTGAAGTTTATAGAAATGCTTGCGGCGCGTTAAGAAATTTGTCTTACGGCCGGCAGAACGATGAAAATAAAAGAGCTATCAAAAATGCCAACGGTATACCTGCTTTAATTAACTTATTAAGAAGATCAAACGAGGCAGAAATCAAAGAATTAGTGACAGGTGTTATATGGAATATGTCTTCTTGTGAAGATTTAAAACGTCCGATCATCGATGATGGCATTTCGACTATTGTCTCCTATATTATTATCCCCCATTCTGGATGGGATTCACAGGGAAATCACGGTGAAACATGTTGGTCTACTGTGTTTAGAAATGCATCGGGTGTTTTACGAAATGTTAGTTCAGCAGGAGAATATGCGAGGAAAAAACTGCGAGAATGTGAAGGCTTAATCGACGCGTTGTTATTTGTTGTACGCTGTGCCATAGACAAGTCAAATATAGGCAATAAGATTGTTGAAAATTGTGTGTGTATTTTACGAAATTTATCCTATCGATGCCAGGAAGTCGAAGATCCAAATTATGATAAGAATCCTTTACCAACACAGAGCAGAGTATCTGCCAATTCTAAAGGTAATTATGCAATTATTTTGCTCCATTCGATTCAATAAAGGGGTGTTTGGTACTTTTTCTGTTTACAGGAGAAAACTTAGGTTGCTTTGGTGGTAGTAAAAAGAAAAAGGACTCGCAGTCTTCAGAAGTTAAGGAAAGTAATTCGGGCGTGTCTGGTATCGGTGCAAATCTTGCAACAAACAGAGGAGAGCCCGTTCGAGGCACGGAATTACTATGGCAGCCTGAAGTGGTCCAGTCATATCTATCACTTTTGCAAAGTTGCTCTAACCCTGAGACTTTAGAGGCAGCAGCCGGTGCTTTACAGAATTTAGCCGCATGTTATTGGCAACCTAGTATAGAAATTAGAGCAGCTGTAAGAAAAGAAAAAGGGCTGCCCATACTTGTAGAATTATTGAGAATGGAAGTGGATCGTGTAGTATGTGCCGTAGCCACCGCACTTAGAAATTTGGCAATCGATCAACGCAACAAAGAATTAATCGGGAAATACGCAATGAGAGACTTAGTTCAGAAATTGCCTTCGGGAAACCCTCAACACGACCAGGGGACATCGGACGACACAATCGCCGCTGTGCTGGCAACGTTGAACGAAGTCATCAAAAAAAATGCAGAGTTTTCGCGGTCACTCTTAGAAACCGGTGGCGTAGAAAGACTGATGACCATTACAAGACAAAGACAGAAATACACACCAAGAGTGCTCAAGTTTGCCGGACAGGTCTTGTTTACGATGTGGCAGCATCAAGATCTCAGGGACGTATACAAAAAACACGGATGGAAAGAACAAGATTTTGTCACGAAGACCGTCGCAGCTAGAAATGCCGGCCCGAATTCGCCTAACAATGCCAATTCCACCCTGAATCGTCCTATGGCTTCTCAAAGCGGTACAAGGTATGAAGATAGGACCATGAAGAGGAATGCTCCGACTCCGAGGGGTGTCGCACCTGTATATCAAAGAGTAAGAGGCGTTTGTGATTTTTTGCATTTGATGAAAATTGCTTGTTGCTTTATAGCATTGTCCTTTTCTTTATTATTTTTTTTCTTTGTAGAATGAAGACATTCCTATGGCTGATATGGCGTACCCCGAACCACAACCTCCGATTGGGGGTGTGAGAGCGTATCTACCTGGCCCTGGCCCAAATCCTCCTCCAGTAAGTCACTAATAGCCAGATGCACAAGCCCTAACTATCAGAGTCAATTTTTATGCATGTACACAAAAGTGAAGGTGAAAATGGACTCGAATTATGTGCAGTCTCTTGCTCAACATTAGCAATATGGCAGACACATTCCTTAAATTGTATTACTGTAACGACATTACTCTTAGTTTACTATAAACGCAAAGGCCTCATTTAGGTTACATTATTCACTTAGACTGTTATAGTATCTTGATGTTCATGTACAGAAGAAATAGTAAGTATGTAAATGTAGTCTATACCCAATTGTTATGTATGTAATGAATTAATTACCTACCATTAACTATTTTTACATTTTTACTTATCAGGCCATATTTAGTCTTCCTTTGTATCAGTGACATACATAGTTTATAACAAACAGTAATAAGTTCCAATGTTGTTTGTGTAACTTAGCTGTAGCCTATGATATCGAATAAACATTGATACTATATCAGCGGTGTTGTGGTGGGGTGGGCAGTGAGCGGAAGGCCCTGAGAACAGCAGCGGCGTTCCCGGCCCAGGTAAGGTTGGTGTTATAGCTGCTCAGGGCCTTTGGTTTACTGCGCACTGGCTGCCCTGCAGCAAACGAGAGGCCCTGCCCAGCAATCCGAATCAATCCCTCACTTAAGGTGGGTTCTTTTGCAGCCGGAGCCTCTGTACGCGCAGGTAAACATGGAGAAAAAACGCAACCGCCAGTCTAGCCTGAGCAACACCAATCACTTGGATGAACCTCAGCTCGTAGCACCGGCAGGCAAGGACTCCTGGGTTTAAGCAGACCTACACTTGTTATATATCAATGTTGTCGCATGTTCAGATATATAATGCACTGATTCATATTAAATATGTAATAATATTTAGTTTGGTTTACTGTGATGAGCTTCAAATAAATATGTTGTATATATTTTTCGCATCTAAATTTTTTGTAAACAATTTATTATTTTTTTGTTTTTAAAATACATTTTATTTTAAATAATTTTATTATTATTATTATTATATACTTAAATTATAATCAATATACACGTTTATAAATATATTATAGAAATTGTTTTACTTATATAATATATATATATATTATTTACATAGTTACACATCATATTGCATTATGTAAAAAATGCGTGAGAACGTTTAAAAATAATTTAAATATACAATAGTCGATTTTAATATTGTTTCTAATAAATTAATAATCATTACATTGCTTTTTGATTCTGTTCTTGGTAGTCAAACCTCAAATTCAGTTTTTAATTATTTTAATACTCTATCATTCTATTCCATAATCTTTTTGTAAAGTAAAGTTTTTTTCTAGACTTGTAATTAAACATATTTTCTGCATTTATTTAAATATTTCTGTAATTAAAATCGTTTGAATTTATTTTTTTTATTATACCTATTTTGATTAGCTACATTAGCTTAAAAAAAAAATGAACACAATAGGCGTTTACGATAATTCGAGCGGTACATGGATCGGGGTAAAAAAGTAAGATAGAACGAATGCGTTTAATGCAAGTAAGAGTGAGAGAATAGATTAGCCGGTATATACCGCTCCAATCCAATGATCGTAAACTCCGAATGCTGTTGAAACATGTATCGTCTGCTTCCAGAAGTTTTTCATTTTCATTTTGTATTACAACCTAGATTTCACGCTTGAAAATTTTTATGAATTTTAAATTAGTAGATTAAAGGGGGCGTTACAGTTCTAGGATGCAGTTCGTAGATAAAAAGGCGAGCGTTGAATTTTCAAGTTTGAGAACCACTGGTGAAAGTAGTTTTTAGGTTGGAAAACTATGAAGACCCAAACTATTTAACAATAACAGTGTTTTGTGGTTCATCAAATAGTTTCAATGTAAATAGCTAAAAATAAGTTAAATAATAATAAGTAGGCGGCGAATATAAACATCTAGTGTCCTAATTTATCTTCGCTGCATCTCGGCTGGGTTCCTAACCATTTTGTTTTTGTTTGCACGAGTTGACTGTACTCAAACAATGCGCCAGTAGTTTTAGAGTTCGTTTTTAATTTTGTAAAAAGCAATAGTTAGTAAAATAAGTTATTTTTTGCAGTAGACGGGAAATTGCTTTTGGAGTAATAATGCAAGTGAACGGTAGATGGCGCTAGTATGACCGAAAATGTCAAAGTTTGAAAATGTTATTTTTAAGCAAAATTTGGAGATTTCTCTTTGCAAAATTTACTTTGCTCTTTAAAAAAACAGCGATTCCGAACATTTTGTTGCACTCGCCGAATTTAATAGTACTAGACAAGCCTTACGACATGAAAATTAACAGCAACGACGAAAACCAGGTGGGTTTCTTAAAACGTTTTTTTTTTTTTTAATTTTATTCTGTTGCGATTTTTTATTTTAGTGGACGCTTCAGACGTTTTTGAAAAAAAAGTTCCCGGGTTTGGCCAGCGAAAAACTCGTACACGAGTTTTATTTCGTCCACAGACTTGATTTTGCCACCAGTGGTGTAATATGTGTGCCAACTAACAAAGATTCTTGCAGACTGATCTCGAAGGCCTTTCAACAAAGAAAAACGAAAAAATATTATATTGCCTTAATTCGTGGATTTATGTCGAAAAATCATATCAGCGTAAACGTGCCTATTGGTAAGTTTTAAGCATATGTACACAGGTGTTCAACTAAAACGAATCTAACAAAAGAAATCCGTTATTAATGAATACATGCAGGATTCTTAATTGTGATTAAGCCAACGTGTCTAAAAACAAAAATAATTTTTATTTTGAAATAGACTAGGAAAGTAAACGTCACAGAAGGCGGAGCTGAGTCGTTTACTATCTTTGTCTACAAAATCAGACGTGTGTCGTAAATTATTGTCGCTGTAACGCCGAAGTTAACCTGAACATAACCTAATATTTAAGAATGTTAAGACAACGAGATTAAACAAGATATTACAGTTTTGTAAGTTGGTATCTTGTACATTGTATTGGAAAATTCTTGACAAACTCATTGCATACTTTCCCACAGACATTTTTTTAACAAATTTTGTTTTGTTAGGTTATGTTTATTAATGGTTTATTGACCTGCAGCTGAACTAAGCTCAGACAAGCATTTCATACAATTTTTTAATAACAAATAAGTTAACTAATTACGTACAATGAGCACAACTAAAACAATTTTATTGAAGCTTTTCATCCTAAGTTTCAGTGACAAGCAAAAGATCACACAACATTTTCGGGTTTGATTGGCGTAACCCATGAATTTTTACAGTCCAATAGACTTCTTTTCAAATTTCGCGCCATTTTTAGGACCGCCCACTTTCCTAATCTATTGTATTAAATTTGACAATAGATAAATACGAGGGGTGTTCAATAAATGCAAAGAATGTCACTCTGGCATAAATTTTTTTTTTGAAGTTTCTTGTTCTTTGCATTTAATGAGTTGGAAAATTTCGTCTTTGTACTGCATTTGTATAGAAGGGACCAAAAATGTTGCAATCGGAATGTTTTAGGAGAAGACATGACATCAACAGACAATCAAAAAATGTGTACCACCGAGCAACCTTGGTGTAAACACCCTAGAACTGCTTCCACTGTGATATTAGCTTTAGAAAAGGGTATATTTGACAATTACCCAGCCACAAAAGTCCTAATCCGTCCAGTCACTGGCAGACGTCACCAAATCAGAGTGCATTGTTCTTATTTAGGCCACACCATCGTCGGTGATTATACTTACAGTAACAGAAGAGATCTTATGACGTCAAGGATGTACTTACATTCCATAAAGTAAGCGCACGCTTTGATCTTTGTATTCTCGAAAATCGGTAACCAACAGATGACGCTTTTAATAAGGAAAACAAACAGCTGTCATTAATGTTAATCGGTATAACTTGTTATATTCAATCCATCAATGCTTTTTGTTAGCTTTTTGTTATATATATGTTATGCTAAAAGTATGGAAGAGTTACAAAACTTGCAAACAAACATTTCCAATTTAATGCTTTTTATAGGTTAATCAAATGTCATTCCAATGGGCGCGTTCAGCGGATGCGTTGCTTACTCAGCAGTCGTATGTGATTGGCTATTACCTTCATGTGAGCCAATCACAATCGATTGCTCAGTAAGCAATTCAGCCGCTGAACGCGCCCAATGTCTTCCTTATTATAGAGACCTTCACAAAACTTTCGCTAGATGTCACCCACTCCGTGATTTTATCGAATAGCCCTTGGATTTCAAATAGTAACGACATGTTTGTAAGTTATTTTGAAGCAAGCAAAAAAATTCCCTGGTCTTGAATCAGTCAAAATTGACAATTTAATAGAACTGTTAATTTGCCAAAATAATTTACCAATATGTCGTCGGTTACTATTTGAAATATAGGGGCTGTAGATCTTTGGTTTATTTATGCCGGTTACCAATTCGGCTTTCAGATTGTGTCTGCCGATTGCAACGGAGAATTTTTCAATCGAAACAGACGACCCGTTCACGGAAGAACTGGTTCCTGAATGGAAGGTATTGGAAACAATATTGAAAAAAGAGACAGATCCATATTCAACAATAGATCACGTTATTACAACGCAGTAAACACAAAAGTGTTCCTTATTGATGCTCAATAAAACTCTTTTTTATCAGCATGCCTCATCTTTATTAAATACCATTATATTTCCTATGATAAAATGCGATTGTGACTTTTTTTTGAACGCACTATATCTTAGGTTTAGGATTTTTTTAAGTTCTGGGCTATTCAAATTAGCACCGCGCATGAGCAGTGCAAAAAAAGTGATTTGAATTTCATATTGCGGTTCAGAACTTGTAATCGCGTTAAAAAGAACAGACTATTTTGGAATGTGTTAAGGCGCATTCTCAACTAGGCGATGCACGTTGGCGTTGCCAGCGACGTGGGTTGCTTTTTGCAACAAATCGACAAATGTCAAAAACTTGAAAAGGTAGGTTAGATTTTGTTAGTGTTGTGAGTCGCTAAAATTACCACGCTACCTTACGGTAAATTTCCAATGTTACCGATAAGGTAACATTCATTTATTACCGTTAGGTACCGTTGATACCTCTGTCGTCAAAATAACGTAATTTCGAGTTTCACACTTGCAAAATTCTAGTAAAACGATGAAAGAAATGGCCAAGGAATATTTTTGATTATTTGGGAAAAACGTAAATACTAAAAAAAAGGAAATAAATATTTCATAACCTAAAATGACTTTCGTTTACGCATGAATTTATTTAGTGGAAATACATAACATTAAATATTTAAAACCTTATTTTTAACAAAAGCCAAAAATTTAATGCGTATTCGGTATAAAATTAATCAGAAAAATGAGTGAAAATCACATTTTTAATTAAAAGTGTAATTGATAACTTCGACGCTAGATGTCGCCACTTGAGCTGTCATTGGTAATATTACGGTAACATTACCGGTAACGTAACATTAAAAATAAATTACCGGTAATTTAACAACACTAGATTTTGTCAATACGGATCCATATTAGGTAGTCATATGGCGTTCTCGATTGACTGACTGCTCTGAGCTAGTCTTAGAGTATTTCCATCTTGTTTTAACCTCATATAAAAACAGAGGATGGAGATACTCTCAGAGCAGACAATCGAAAATGTCAACTTTTCCACTTCAGAACTTTGGATATTCCCATTTGACTGCGTCTGCTGCCTAACTTGAGTGCTAATAAACGCATGTTGTGTTTGTTATTGAGGTTATGTAACCGTTACCGCTAGGGTCCGTTAAAGAGTAAAAGGAGCGCTTCTTTCTATCTCAGGTAAGTGATTTTGTGCATTTTGCTTTCCATTTTAAACGCAAAAGTGCTTTCGGGATACAGTTTCTGAACGCGTCCCTGCGGAATAAACAAAATTCGATTCCTAGCGTTCTCGTTAGATTTTCGCGCGGCTTTATCTTCAGTTTTGAATCAACCCTATCCTACGCCAATGCACATCGCCTAGCTGAGAACGCCGCTTTATACAACCATCAGTTGCCAACTTAAGGAATTTATCCCTTTTTGAGGAATTTTTATATTCAAAAAGGGCAAAACCGATTATTTTGAGGGACTTTTGGAGGTTTTGTGCTGTTCTGTATATAGAACGTGTAGGTACTGCCAAGCCAACGAGACAATCTTTATTTTGCTAAATAACATAAAAGAATGTGAAAATGAGTAAAACAGTTTCCGCCATGTCAATTCTCAGAGTTTGTTTCCGAGGGCGGACCTTTAACTTAGAGGGCCTTGGACTAACATTGTCAGGGGATTTATACAATTGACCTAAATTTTTTGTATATGTGACTAGTGGTTACAATTCAAAAGGCAACGTTGCCGATAACTGGTCGTGTACAGATATCATTTCACTTCTCTGAAAATAGTAACAGATAAGGCCATTAGTATGCATATTTATGCAGTGGCTGAGGTACGTTTCAAGATTCGCATGTCGTGGCCGAGGTGTATTTCAAAATAGTAACAAATCAGGCCATTACTATGCTTTATGCTGTGGCTGAGGTACATTTCGAGATTTGCATACCGTGACTGAGGTACATTTCAATATGCTTGTTTTGAAAGAAAGCAGCTATACGTTGTCCACAAATTAAGAAACCACCACCTGTTGCATTATGTTGGTATAAAACATAAATCCCGTATAGAACATTATCAGAATATTAAGGTTGGCAAGGAATTTGAAGTGTCATGTCAAAGTAATTTGTCAGTTCAATTTTGCAATTGGATTATTTATATTTATATTCATTTTTACGTTTCAGTTAATTACAGTTTGTCTGTTATAAAATTGGTTACTAACTATAAGGTAAAAACAATTAATCTATTATAATTGTTAAATTTAGAACCAGGGATTTTGTTCCGCACGTATAACCTTATCGTTTACTTCAAACACTTGCCAATTTTGTTACCGAATTTTTAACTAGGACACTGTTTCCGGTTGTATTTTTCACGAAACAACGCCGCCAGTGGTCTTTTAATTTGTGAACAAATTATGTTATTACAGACAGGTACGATCGTGGCCAGCAAAAGTTGCGCTAAATTTGATATCTTATAATATCAATGAAGTACCAAATTGTTTAGAAATCAGAACTGCGGAATTAACGAAATTGAGGTTAAGTACAAGCATATTTATGCCAATACTCGTACGGTGTTTAAAAGATTGAAATAATATAAATGAAAGAAAGCGTAATTTTAAAATGTACTAGAATTTTCCTGAATTAAAAAAAAAAAAAAACTGAAGTGGTGCACAGCTTTCTCCAGTAGGTTTTATTATATCTCTATGATTGGAAATGGAAAGTTCCGCCCGTCGAGGTTAAGTACATGAACAACGTCGGGCCCTATAACGTGCATTATTGAAAACCGATCCTGTCGCCGGCCTTTTGTATGGCAAAATGAATGGAGTGTGGAGTATTGCGCACTTTGTCGCACACGTGTTCTCTGGTGCTTTTTATTTTTGCCATAAAAGAAATGCAAGTACTCGTTTGAAAACCGGCTCGTTTTCTGTTCGCTTGTTACTCCTCCTGTTACTTAACCTCTATGCTTCCGCCATTGCAGCTCCGCTATCCGCTATATCTGGCTGAAAATATTTAAAACGCCTCGCTGGGTTAAATCTTCCAATTGTTTTATTAATCACATTTTGAGTTGACCGTATTGAACATAATTAAATAATTAGGTACATCAAATACGTGTTTAGAAATATTTCACATGTTGCCAAATTAAACTTAGTGACTCTGTCTTTCGATGCAATTTACGGCGTTCTTCAATTTTTATATTCGATATTCAAATGTGAAAGAGAAAGCCCCTGGAAATTTAGTTCGTTCGCTGCGTATTTCTTTCCCCCCTTTATTAAAAATATTTCATGGGCGAAGGTCACATTTTCTGATCCGACTTTACATATCGGAAATGTAAGAAAAAAAACTGCGTAAGAAAAGTGTGCTTCGGTTTTTTGTTGCTTCGCCGACGCGTCGCATCAGCGCTTATAAAGTATTATTTCAGTGAACAGGTGGACGCAAGTCGAGACGTGTTTTGTTTTATTAAAATTTGCAAGTGTCATGTTAAGTGAAATTATTTATAATAAACGCAATTAGAAAGGTAAATGTTTAAAAAAAAGATCGCCGTGTTTCAAATGCCCCTAAAAACGCAGGTTTTATCATTACTTTGGCGGCGAAAAAGCATTTCTCAATCACAAAATCAATTTTTAATAACAATTTCTTTAGTTTCAGTTTTGTGTTGTGTCCTGTGGATGGTCAACGTTTCGGCACTAGTCCCGCACGCTTCTTTTCACGGTAAGGTAAGTAAAACAAACCTTTTTTTTAAACAATAAAATATTTTTTTAACACATGTTTTTTTCTTTCAGTTCCACGACTATAAGGGGTTGTTGCTGAGTGGTGAGTTAATTTAAATTTAATTCCCTTAAACCGCTTTTCACCGGAAAAAAATATACTGATTGGCTATGGGGAAATGTAACATAACAGGTTACATAAGAGCAAAGAGATATGTTAAACCAACGCCCACTTCATACAGGCCTGATTCATTAGGTGGGAGAATACTCCGACTTCAAAATTGATTCATTTCAAAATGCGATCCAGCACATAAATTCACCATTTTAAGTTTTTCCGTCTTTGTTAGTCAGAAGCACATAGATTTTCACGACTCAAAGGCTCAAAGGCCACAGAAACTGGATAATACCCAGAGTTCTGATATTCCTACGCGATGACTCACGCCTGCTATTGAAGACAGTGTTGATTGGCCTAAATGCGGTAAAGACGTAGATAGTTGAATGGCGACGCTCCACCTCATGAGTTAGTTAACGCAAAGACATCCTCCTTGCACTTGCTTTATCTCAGTATTTTTCCAGACGCGCTTCTCTCACAATTTGGAATTAAACCGAATTATTCCAATAAAAGTTTTCTTTTGTTTCACATAAAAATGCAAATTCATTCGAATAAATAAGACATCACGTGAACAATCAATTGTTTTCGCTCTCATACAAACTGCTATGTTACATTTGCCGTAAAACGATCGGTATACACATACAGAGCGTGCCATTTTAAATGGCGCATTGAGATTTCTTGAAAAACTAAATTCAAAAAAACAGTAAAACACAAGCAAATTCAAAGAAACAAAAGTACAAAATAAAGAAATCAACAAAACCAAGCTAAGACTTACAAATAAAGCCAATTTAAAAATCAACGTTTCGTTGTCATTTGACAATTTCATTAGAGCGAAACGCTTACTTCATCTTTTTGTGTTAATTTTAAACATACAAGAAAGTAATTTAATTAAAAATTCTGTAATTTTGAATGCTGTCAATTTTATTTGACCACGAGCGGTTAGCTCTTAAATAATGCGCATGCGCAGAATATTGACAGTTCTTTCAAATGTCAGTGTTGATAAAAGAAAAACGATTATTTAAAAAATAAAAGCTTAGAGAAATACGACAAGTAGAAATTGGCATGAAAAAAAAACTAAACAAAATAAAATAAAATAAATGTGTGATAGAAATTAAAATTAGACTATTTTTTTTAATTAAAAGAAAAAAACTGATAAATTAAGCATTTCCAAATAGTTGAAATCCTTATAGTTTTCGCGACAAAAGAGAGACACAAGAATTTGTTGTTAGAACAAATGAGAACTCAAACAAATGCACTAACAAAACGTCAAATTTGAAGAACAGAAAACAAAAGAAGATCGTCGGTTTCTTAACCGAAAGACTCTCTCTTAGTAAACAAAAAAACACCAAAAATAAAAGAAAAATTTTGACATTTCAAAATGCTTTCGTTTTCTTGCAATCAATTTCTTTGTGTTGCATTAATTTACGATTGACTTCTTTTGTTTTCTTGTTAGCGATTTAGGCGGAGTTTTCCCATCTCAGTTTAACTTTAATCTGCACTTTATTTCCATGTATTTCTATGGAGATAAAGTGAAGATTAAAGTTACATTGAGATGAGGCCTTAGAAACGTCAATCTTCTTTTATTTTCACTTCACATCAAAAATAACTGTTTGAGTTGGCAATGCTGAATTTATTTTGAAATGGTACAACTGAAGTAAGTTCCTGTTTGTTGACAGCCTTCAGTATTGACTAATTTTCAGATTCACAATAGAAAGTAAACGCTGGATATAACCTAAAATTTTGTCAAATATCTGTCAAATAAATCAACAAAACATATCTGCCGGTTGCAGTGTTGCAAATAGTTGAATAAGAAAACGCTTTTAATTGTGTTGCCAACTCAAATAGTCTGAAGTAAATTCCTACTTGTCGACAGCCTTCAATAATCAATATTGACAGTTGTGTCAGATTCACAGTAGAAACTAAACGCTGGATGTAACCTAAAATTTTGTCGCTATGTCAAATATCTGTCAAATAAATCATTTGTTTTGTTTTCTTTTCACAATCTTGTTAATCGAATAATTCAGTTAATATTTCTTCGTTTTCTGTTCTTCATCTTCCTCTTTGTATTTCCTCTTTTTTTATTCGATTGTTTTTTATACAATAACACAATTGACACTTCACACGGGTTTTCTTTTGTTTTGTTTTCTTTTCACAATCTTGTTCATCGAACAATTCAGTTAATATTCCTTTGTTTTCTGTTCTTCATTTTCCTCTTTGTATTTCCTCGATTTTTATTTGATTTTTTTTTTATATAACAACACAATTGACACTTCACACGAATTATTACGGGTTTTCTTTTGTTTTGTTTTCTTTTCACGATCTTGTTCATCGAACAGTTCAGTTAATATTCCTTTGTTTTCTGTTCTTCATCTTCCTCTTTGTATTTCCTCGATTTTTATTTGATTTTTTTTTTTATAACAACACAATTGACACTTCACACGAATTATTGCGGATTTTCTTTTGTTTTCAATCTTGTTCATCGTACAGTTCAATTAATGTCCCTTTGTTTTCTGTCCTTTACCTTCCTTTACGTATTTCCTCGTTCTGTATTCGACTTTTTTTTTATATGACGACACAATTGACACTTTACACGAGTTGTTCTTTTGCTTTTTTTTCTTCGGTTGGTGATTTAATTATGCCACACTCCACCAGAAAATTGTTGAGTTTTTAGTATTAATAATTTTTTAAATTGATTTAAATTAATAATTTTTTAAATTGTTAAATTCATTGACTTTGTTCAGTAAAGTAATTTAATTTAGATTTTAGAACAAAAATTCAAATGTTGTGTATAAAATATAAAAAAAAATATTATAAATCGGTTAATTATTCGGCCGTTAAATTAACTTCTTAGTTTTAATCTTACAGTAAAGTTGCACGCGCTTTTGAAATTGAAATTTATTTTTTCAATTTATTTTGCAATGTTTTAATGTTCAACATGTAATACTATGCTCTAATTTCTGTACGAGAATATCGTCCCCCTCTGTCTCTCTTCGAAAAATAATTAGTTTTTTTGGCATTTCACTGTGAGAACTCTTTAAAAGCAAAGCTGTCTTATTGGTTGGGTTGGATTGGGTTGTCCCGCCTTGCCGAAATTAAAATCTGGTCACCTTAATGTAAGTCGCGATCATCCTAACCGCGTCCATGTTGACGCTGCCGATAAGGGTTAGGTACAAAGCTGTCAATCGGTTTCGATACGTTTGATTGCGATTGTATAATTGTGAACAGCGAAAAGAGAAAGAAAAATTCGGTCTTATTTTTGTAACCCTTATTTCTAATATCGACAAGGATGCGATTAGCTTGCAGCTGTCTCGATTAAGATGATTGCGACTGTACTACGACGCTCAACTTAAATGATA
Organism: Prosopocoilus inquinatus; assembly: GCA_036172665.1. Taxonomy (NCBI): domain Eukaryota; kingdom Metazoa; phylum Arthropoda; class Insecta; order Coleoptera; family Lucanidae; genus Prosopocoilus; species Prosopocoilus inquinatus. Next base: position 11,789,886 of record CM069880.1, on the reverse strand, counting down.
CTCCTGTCTGCAAACCACGCCCTTAAGAACATTCAGCGTAAGGGCTACGAAATTGTCCAATGGTATCATTTAAGTTGAGCATCGTAGTACATACATACGATAAATTTCAGTAGGGTTTACAATTTTTTTTTAATTAAAAAAATATTCACAGAGATGTGATCTTTCATTATTAACAGAAATTTTTATCCTTATTTTATTAATTGGATTTAGAAACTTGTACTTTAAATCAAAATTTAAGAATTTATTTTTAAAATCGTGAAAGATTTGATAATTTGATGGTATGAGATTAATTTAATTAGGTAATCGATGAAATATTTAAAAGTTAAAGTGAATTTAAATTAAAAAGCAAGAAGTTCGTTCGAGATGAAATACCATTTTGTAAGTAGGTAGGTATTTCTCGGAGCCAGGAAGAAAGTTAATGGCCAGGTAAATTATTGTTGTTACCTTTGTAAGCAGATATTTAGGCGGGGGGTGCATCCGTGTTCTTACCTGCCGGGGTTGTTTCTTATAATTTAGTTCTGTTTTCCTTTTCGCCAGAGAAACATTCGCATTCACATCACATCCAGGTATGTATTATAGTTTATTTTTGTGAATTAAATACACAAAAATAAAAATTATTTTATTACGTTAATAAATTTATTTTAGAATGAAAATCGAAGTGCTGTGTTTGTTCTTCCTGCCGATGGTTTTTGGATTCATAAATTCTGAAAATATTACCAATGAGGTCGCGCCGGATGTGTCGTCAGTATCACCAGCAGCAAACGCGGTAACCCCCTGGAATAAATATACAATGGTTGCAACGGGGGTGGTTGTTGTTTTCGTTAGTGTGGGGGTCATTGCAATCATATCGCTTTTTTCTCCTCTGGTGATGTATAAGCTTTGCTATCTCTTGGGGGAATGTAATTATAACTTGGGGAGTTACGTGGATGAAGCAATTGGTTCTGAAAGGAACATGAGGAGATTTGAGGAGTTGCTTGAAAATGTGAGGAGTGGTGGATATGGGGTTCATGCAGGAAGACGTAATGGGCGTTCGTTGAAGCACGTAGGGCCAATTTTGCAGTCCCTCGCAGCTGCTTACGAAGAATACACGACGGAGCAAGATGGTGAAAAAAAAAACTTCGAGAAGGTCAGGTCTTACACAAGCTAGCCATTTTGGTTCAGATAGCCCCCCTGGCTGTTGATGTGGTTAAACTCAGCTACTTTATTATTAGTTTAATGACGCGCTTGTACAATTTAATTCACGTTTTAATAAGCCTGATCTACCAGTTCTAATTAATAAATTTTCCCTGAACATTGTTTGTTTGTTTATATATTTTTGTTTAGGGATAGGGTAGGTAGTTTAGATTTACGTGATCGAGCTGTAGTATGCGATGTATCTGTTACAAGGTTTCTACCCTTCAGTTTACATGTAACCACATGAATACATACGTCCCTAAGGGATATGCCTTTCCAGATTCAATACAGATACATGCATAACTACAAGTGATAATACAGGGGACGAACTTTGCTCGAGGGAATTTTTAGATCGTGTCGGGGCAAATGACGAAAACAAAGAAGAATTAAATTATCCCCTTTTAGAATCGAACGCGTAAATGTACATCCGTGTAATTTTGGATGTGCAGTGGGTAGAAATCGTTGAACTTTCGCTTCTCTAGCTTTTGTCATATGAAAAGGGATGAATCTCAAGTGCAAGGGTAAAGTTGTCGGCTACCCTAATTGTAGAGCAGAACGCAGACACACGTACAGTACTTACCCTTCCTCTAATTAGAGAGACAGAAGTGTCCAATCTTGGAAATACTAGACGTCTAGTGTAATTTCGAACATGGTGGTCAAATCAACTGTAATTTATTTTCAACCAAAAATTACTATCTATTAGACAGACGAAGGTATTCCAAGATCCCCCCTCCCTTTCCATAATAATAATAATAATAATTTTAATCACCTAACCCTTCTATATTGGCTGCAACTTCAAATTACTGCTGCTGCTGCATACATTTTAAAAGTTTAGATGTAAAACCAATTAGTGGGAATCAAACGTGAAAGTTAAACTAGTTTATAACTATTTTAATTGCGCCTGCTAATTTCTAAATACCTTAAACCCTTTGGTAATCCGTTTGCATCTGTAATACACCCCGTTCAAATCAAATTTAAAAGTTAGCCCTTTCGTTTCGCTTATGATTTTTTGCTGCAGCTTTTGATATTTCGTTTTTTTTCTTTTTAATATTAAAATTTGCGAGGCTGTACTTTGTGTATAGCGTAACTGCAACACAAAAGTAGAATTTCTATTTCACCCCCCCCCCCCCCCCCCAGGGCAAATGCGGATCACCTACCTGACGTCTATTGAGCGTAATAGTTATGAGATGTCAGCTTCGCAATACTTTGTATTCTAAATTGAGGGGTTGTTTCCAGCAAGGGAGTGAAAAATAAAAACAAAGAACGTACATTGTGCTTCTTTCGCTTTGATATTATAAACGTAAAGTCTCAGACACCTAGTGAGATCCTCACTGCGTTAATAACATGAAAAATTTATCGTCCACCGTCTCAGGACGTCTGCTCCCATTTTTTTCTTTTTTTAAATTACCTCTCGGACTTTTTCAATGGACAATGATTTAGCCTAAATTATTCAGGAAATCACTCACCCGATTTAAATTTACCGAAGTCCTTAGGAACTTCTGGATAACGCCGGGGGCGAAAATAAAGTTTCAAGGTCGATCAATAAAAAATAAAATTGAGTTTTAGGGATACTAAAAAAACCATAACTCACTGTCGTCAGCATTAACTTTATCACTCATCTCCAGTGCTTTTTATTCATATTTTATTCCTGCCAATTTGTACCCCTAAGTACTTTTAATATTAAAAGAAAAAAAGGAACTTCGTCTTTCATTAGGTTTTCATTTCGGAGAAGGCAACTCTTCAATGATATATTACGTCAGGCCTTAGGTAATTATACAGGGCTGTCACAAAAGTTAAGGAAGTAGATGACACAGACAGTGGGAGGGGGGAGGGGGTCAGATTGAAACGATCGTTTATTATAAGTAAATATTCAAATTGTTTTATTCATTCATATTCAACTTACGTAAAACTTCACGAATTCAAATTAAGTTTACCCAATTAATTAATTATATTTATTAATCATAATAAACACCCAATATTTTTTTGATAATCCATTTATTACTTTCATTTCGTTCAAGATGTAAGTATGTATAGTCATAATTAAAAGTAATGTCTCCCAAATAAAATTGTAATTCGCTAAACAAATGCGCGTTCAATTTTATTTCATGCGTTTTATTTATATTTGTTTCCCTGGTTGCTGGTTTGCTTGTCCTTGTCTATCTACCTATTATAATGATCAGGAGGCATCAGCCTGCAATTTAAAATTTGTAGGGGAGACATTATTAAAAAGTACGACTGTACGTGCTCACAAATTTGATTCTCTGCGTAACGTATATCGCACGTCTCCAGAAATTCATCTTATATTATTAAATTGCAGTGCGTGTGTTTTAATTTTTTTAATAAAAAAAACTCGCCGATCGCCGTATGTTATAATGCAAAAAACCACAAGTCTCTAACGTCATTTGTTCGGAAGATATTTGCATTTGTTTGAAGTATTGCAACACCCATAATTTTTTTTTTTTTAATTTGAATAACGCGAAAACACTTTAGAACAGACCCTTTGTGTTACATTAAAATTCAGTCCGGAATCTAAAAATGTAAAAAATTGTAGGGTGTTCCGTTTAAAATAACGAAGTGACATAACGCCCAGACCATACGGAACACTCTGTATACACCAAACTAATTTTAAAATATGCTCCACACGATACCTAGTAACTTTCATTTGAAACTTTTTTTTTGTAAAATGGGTAATAGAGAGATATGAAGGAAGCCGCCTTATGTGAAACACCCTGTACATGAATAATATAATAAAATAATCATAGATGCTAAAACATCCCCTCTATTTAGGGCGACGTACACGTTAAATTTAAATGTAGTTTTGCTGTTATCGTGGAATTGTATACATTGTTAAAAAAAAGTCACTTAAAATTGCATTAAATTTTAACGTCGGCTTTTAACAGTGTAATTGGAATTTTTTAGTGAAATGTAACAAAGTGTGAATTATTAATATATATATATATATATATATCTGGCGGCCCACTATTGTATAAAATAATGTTTGCCTTAGTTTGGAATTGTTTTAAAAAAAAAAAAAACTGTGAAAACTGAGTGGGCATGGGGACTAGTTCGGGAATATTATACTCTAAAAGTAGCTTAATAATAAAGTGCGGGTTGTTAATTTTTTTTTTTTAATGTTTGTAGGTCATATTACTTTAAAATATATAGTTTTGGCTTCCAATTTAGAATCGGTTAAAAAAAATTATGAAAATTGAGTAGGCATGGGTACTACTATAGTGGGGGAAGCAAAAAATTGTTGTTTTACATTAAAAATTGCTTGATAATAATGTGTGAGTTTTATTATTATTTTTTGTTTAATTGTTGTGTTGTTAGGATCAATTTAAAAAAAAATCCATAAAAATTGAGTAGGCATGGGGACTAGCTCGGCAATCAAAAAATATTTTACATTAAGGTTTGTTAATTTTTTTTAATGCTTAGAGGTCCCTACTACGTAAAATAGTTTTAACTTCAAATTTAGCATTAAATTAAAAAAAAATCTATTAAAAGTGAGTGGGTCTTGGGCCTAGGTCAAGAATCAAAAAATATTTGACATTAAGGATTAATTTTCTTTAATGTTTAGAGGTCCTATTACGTAACATAGTTTTGGCTTCAAATTTAGGATCGAATTAAAAAAAAAATGAGTGGGCATGGGGCCTAGTTCGGCAATCAAAAAATATTTTGCATGAAAAAATTACTTGTTAACGAAGTGTGGGTTGAAAATACTAAAGTGACAGACAGTGGTTTAGTAAGTAAATAAAAATGTCTCTTGCCACAATGATTTTTTTTATGTAGATACGTATTTCACCAGTTATCTTCAGTACGCTTATATGCACAAACACATTAAACTCCAGTTCTTAACAGCGCTCACAGGCACTCGCATATTAGAATAAATTAATTTAAGTATGAGTGAGTGTTTATGAGTGATGTTAAGAACTAGTGTTTAATGTACTTGTGAGAAGATGGCAGCTTTATTGCCGAAATACGTACCTACGTGGCAAGAGATATTTCTTAACAGCGCTCACAGGCACTCGCATATTAAAATAAATTAATTTAAGTATGAGTGAGTGTTTATGAGTGATGTTAAGAACTAGTGTTTAATGTGCTTGTGAGAAGATGGCAGCTTTATTGCCGAAATACGTACCTACGTAGCAAGAGATATTTTTATTTAAAGTTTGAAGCTTGCAGTTTCACCTATGTTCTGACTTCCGATTAAAAAAAAATCTATGAAAAGTGAGTGGGTATGGGGCTTAGTTCAGGAGTCAAAAAAATATTTTACGTTAAAAGTTGCTTCCAATTTACGGTCGACTTTAAAAAAATCTATGAAAAGTCAGTGTGCATGGGGCCTAGTAATAATTCTTAACACAAAAAGTTATTGTGGGGAGAGAAATTTTTATTTAAAGTGTGGGTTGTTAATTTTGTTTGAAGCTTGGAGGTTCTATTATGTAATAGATTTGGCTTCCGACTTAAAAAAAATCTGTGAAAAGTGAGTGGGTATGGGGCCTAGTTTGGGAATCAAAAAAATATTTTACATTAAAAGTTGCTTGATAATAAAGTGGGGGTTGTTAATTTCTTTTTAATGCTTGGAGGTCCTATTACGTAAAATAGTTTTGGCTTCCAATTTAGTGTGCACGGGGCCTAGTAATAATTTTTAACACAAAAAATTACTCTGGGTGTAATTTTGTTTAAAACTTGGTGGTTCTTTTATGTAATAGTTTTGGCTTCTGGTTAAAAAAAATCTATGAATAGTGAGTGGGTATGGGGCCTAGTTCAGGAGTCAAAAAAATATTTTACATTAAAAGTTGCTTGATAATAAAGTGGGGGTTGTTAATTTCTTTTTAATGCTTGGAGGTCCTATTACGTAAAATAGTTTTGGCTTCCAATTTAGGATCGACGACTTTAAAAAATCTATGAAAAGTCAGTGTGCATGAGGCCTAGTAATAATTCGTAACACAAAAAATTATTGTGGCGAGAGACATTTTTATTTAAAGTGTGGGTTTGTTAATTTTGTTTGAAGCTTGGAGGTTCTGTTATATAATGTTTTTGCTTTCGACTTAAAAAAAATCTTTGAAAAGTGAGTGGGCATGGGGCCTAGTTGGAGAATCAAAAAAATATTTTATATTAAAAGTTCTTGATAATAAAGTGGGGGTTGTTAATTTCTTTTGATTACTTGGAGATCCTATTATGTGAAATAATTTTGGTTTGCAATTTAGAATGGACTTAAAAAAATTATGAAAAGTGAGTGTGCTTGGGGCCTAGCAAATAATTCTTAACACATCCTTTTTTTTAACTTTTATCTTCGTTGCTAACGAAGTTGTTACATTGTAGTCCTGCGTGTAAACGGAAATTGAAAGAATAATTGCTTTTCTTTGAAAGTTCCAAAATTTATTCGCCCCCCTGGTAAACCCAATCAATTAATCTCGTTTTTTCTATTAAGTATGCCTCATACTATGTTGAGAGCGTTTTAGAATACAAATGAGTTTTATTTTTCGAGAAAATACAAACGCTCTATTTAATCATAGCCTTGCACAAATGTGATATTTCGTTGGCGGATATGTAAATAATTATTTATTTTGTTAATATTAATATTTAATTCTGTGTAATGTAAATATGTATTTTGTTAATTAATTTCTAACTTTAGCGTACATTAGCTATTACAGTTCGTTTGTTTATAATTGTTTATAATTGTCGTGAAAACTACTGCATGTGTTGAGGGATTAAGTCTTTAAAATCCATCAACATTTAAAAAATGCAGCAAAAAATTGCTTTATTAAAAGCAACAATTGTTTCGTTTTTTTTTCTCTTACTTTCAGGTTTCAGTTAATAACTCTTGCAGCTACTTTAATAATTGCATTTGGGATTTTATGGATGTAATTGCACCCGGAAATACAAACAAAATAAAAGAGAGAACTAACGATTTTATAAGATCAAATTAGAAATAAATTAATATTTCGTTTTGGGTAGGTGGAACTTGATGCGCCACTTAAATTGAAAAATTCATTTTTAATTACGACGATGTAAAGTTGATTCATAAAGTTTCTAACTGAAAATGAATTGCCCCTGTTCATCCTGAGGAAAACGAATTAGCACTTTTTAAACGTTTAACCGGCGCTAATGTGTTTGTAATGCAATTTTAATGGAATCGTGTGTGTTACAGGTGTTTATAAGTTCGAAAATAAGAACCACACTTATGCTATCTGTTTTTATTAAACGACTTTTATTAACGTAAAACTATTATTTTACACAAAAATAATATTACTGTAGTTATTTTCAAAATTTAACTGCATACAGGTTATTGAATTAAAATGAGATCATAGAAAAATCTATCGCATCGCCTATGTTCTCACTTTAAAACAACGGCCAGTGTACTATACAATATTTTCTTGTATCTCAAATTAGAAAGCGTAGATTTTAATTTAAGAACCGACCTCTGGTAAAATAAGGCCAGCCCGAAACAGTTTGACGTAGGCGTAAATTCGTTAGGTCATAGTACGCAGAGTATATTTTAAGGGTGTAGTAGGTTCTTCCATGTGTATACCCCATCCATTTCACGGGCGAAATGAAAAACGTCTGCGTATTTTAAATGGACACTTTGTTAAAAAAAAAAGAAAAAGAATGATCCGGGTATTGATTTATCACATTACATCGCAGCGCACACCCGCATGAAGGTAATTATTTTATTAAGCCCCGTTCTTTTGGGAAATAAAACATATTTTGTAATTTACTGTTTCAGTGCATGCAGGATTCCACCCCCCGGTGGGGGGGGGGAGGGGGATTCATTTAAAATTTCAAAGACTTTAGTTGTTTTTATCAATCAGCGTCGCAGGTTGGCGATTTTTGACCATGGTATAATAAATTATAACAACAATGGCCATGAGAATACAATAAATGACTCCTGCTTGTATGGCAGCTGTTGCCCAAGTGTTTGGTCCATGTTTGGCTAAAGCCATTAGCTTCTCTTCGTAGCTTAGGATCTCGAGGGAAGATCTTGGAAGTCTTTTCACCTCGGCCTGTTCGCATCCTGATTCCCGTACGTATTTTCCCCAAGTTCTTGTAACTGCGTTTAACACTCGCGCAGGTTTTATAAAAGGCTTCCTTCCGGCTGCTGTTTTGTTGAGGACGATGGGCAAGCTCGTCTTGTAATTACAGGTCAACATTTTCTTTCTTTTTGGCTTTCCAGCCACCACATGCTCCTCGATGATCGTTGAACCTTCCAGGATACTCACGTCGCCCTTTTCCAAAACAGCCCAATCCCATAGTTCGGCGATGGAACAATCGCAAACCCAAGGATTCCCCACTAACTTTAATTTTTCTAAATTTGGATTGCGCGCCAGGTCTTTCGGCGAAAGACTCGTTAGGTTATTGTTACGTAAATCCAGAATTTTCAAACTCGGTAATAATTCGATCGAGATTAAATCATTGATTGTCAGGTGATTCCCCTCTAAAATTAAGCTGGTTATATTGCGTGTCCAATGAAACGCATCCGGCGGAAGGAACGTTAAGTTACAGTTGCTCAAATCCAAAGTTCGCAGACGTGAAAGTTGTTTGGGCAACAGCGGACCTGTCGGTGACACCCGCAAAGGATTTCCTGCCAGTTTTAGTTCGGTTAAATCAGTGTACGTTAGGTTATTAAAGAACACAGTTGCATTGAGTGGACGTCTGAGACCGCAGGAGTTCAACTCCAAACTTTCCAAACTAGTTAAATTTTGAAATAAGCCCGCCTCCAGCGAATTCAAATCGTTCCCAGATAAAATTAGTCTTTTCATCGAAGTCATCTTCGAAAAGGTCGTCGGCGACATGTGCGAAAGATTACAATAACCCATATTCAAATACTCCAAAGTTTCAAGGGGGGCTAACAATTTAATAAAAGCATCATTCAAGGGATTCATCGATATATCCAATTCTTGAAGGCTCTTAAATTTCTCGAAGGTATCCGGGAGAACGCTGAGACCGCAGTTGCTTAAAGAGAGTTTCTGGAGTTTGATGAGTGGGGCTAGCGCAACTAGGAGATCCGAAGAAGAAAAAAGGGAATTCCCCGAGAGTAATAGGTTTCTGAGTTTTGTCGTATGCGCGAATGCATCCTCGGAGAGAGGTCTATTAAGGTCGCAATATGATAAATCCAGGGTATCTAATTGGTGAAGTTTAGTCCCCAAAGCGGCGGCGACGTCGAAGTTTTCAAGGTGGTTCTCAGCCAAAATCAAAGTTCTCATATAAATCGTGTTATTAAAAACATCGTCGGGCAACTTCCTCAGATGAGACCCCCTCAGATTTAAATATTCTAGGCGCACCAAGCTTTGCATGACGTGGGGCCACTCAATTTCCACTAACATGTTCCCAACTAGCTCCAATGTTCTTAAAATCGATTGCGAAGCAAACGCTGATTCATCGATGTGACTCATATTACAGTTATTTATTTTCAAGCTTTCCAAGCTGGTCAATGGGGCAAATACTTTGCCATTGATAGCTTTCAAGGGGTTGTTAGATAGGTCTAAGGTAGTCAGGGCTGTGATGTTTTCAAAGAACTCGTCGTTCAAAGCACCTATTCCACAGTTACTTATATCCAAGTAAAGCAAAGTGCTGATTATTAAGAAAGGCCCTTCAATTGGAGTACCCAGGGGATTCCCTTGAAGCTCCAGGGTGATCAACCCAGCAGAATCCCTACAAAATAAAAAAAAAAAAAACTTGTTAGCAAATTGTTTCTTTATTAGAGGGCTCGGTAGTTTCGCTTACTTAAAAGCGTCAGGATCAATCTTAGCAATTTTGTTCCCGGAGAAATCCGCATCTATCAAATAGTGAAGGCCCTCAAAGGATTCCACCCTCAATTCGGTCAGTAGGTTGTCCGCAATTTGAAATCTCCGCATCTTAATGTCAGGTGGAAACGGGGCTATCCGAGTTATGAAATTCGAGTTTAGGTCCAATATGTACACGTTCTGGCTTATTTCGTCGTATGGTATTTCGGTGAGATTGCTATCGGAACAGTCGGTCAACCAATTCACACGGAAATAATGACAATCGCAGTCATCAGGGCATTCTAATTCGGCTAGTTCACCGTTGAATGCCCACGCGGTAATTAAAATGCTTGAAAGTACCACGAACGGTCGCTTCATGATCCTAAAATAAGGTGCACATAAGACGACAAAGTGTTAAAGAGGAAGTGATGTCATATAATTAAACGTATACAAGAGGTAGAAGGAGAATGCTTTCCGAAATCACTTAAAAAAACTAGGCAAGATTCCACTGAGGCCACATGAAACAAGCAACTCATCAAGACTTCTACCCCAAATTAATAATATAATATTTCAGTTACTATTTCATGTTGGTGAAAAAAAAAAGGTGGAAGGAATTTCACCGATTGTGAGGCAACATGTTCCACTTCAATTTTTTTTGGTGCCATTCCATGTAAAATACTGTCGCGATTCAAACTTTTAATTAGCATACTTCGACGTCTCACGTAGGTATGTCATATGAAGACTTGCCATGTCAAAGTCAAATATATTAGCTCAGTGGAATCGCGCCTAAAAAGAGAGTTGCCATCTATCACTAAAGTATAAATAAATGTTCCATTTTGCAGTTTCTTTTGCCATTCCATATCAAATTGTGTTGCGATTAAACTTTTAATTAACATGCTTCGACTTGACACGTATTTATGTCATATGAAGACCTGTCATGTCAAAACCATATTGGCTCAGTGGAATTGCGCCTTAAAAGACAGTTGCTATGTATAAACTAACTAAGTATAATTTTTTTCGTTGCAAATCGTTTTTGATTGCAGTGAATCCCTTGAGCAGCCATTTTTTTTGTGCCATTCCATGTAAAATACTGTCACGATTCAAACTTTTAATTAGCATACTTCGACGTCTCACGTAGGTATGTCATATGAAGACTTGCCATGTCAAAGTCAAATATATTGGCTCAGTGGAATCGCGCCTAAAAAGAGAGTTGCCATCTATCACTAAAGTATAAATAAATGTTCCATTTTGCAGTTTCTTTTGCCATTCCATATCAAATTGTGTTGCGATTAAACTTTTAATTAACATGCTTCGACTTGACACGTATTTACGTCATATGAAGACCTGTCATGTCAAAACCATATTAGCTCAGTGGAATTGCGCCTTAAACGATAGTTGCTATGTATAAACTAACTAAGTATAATTTTTTTTGTTGCAAATCGTTTTTGATTGCAGTGAATCTCTTGAGTAGCCTCTGTACAGCTGTTTCAGCCCCATTTGGGGCTTCTTCAGCAGAGCTCCACTGCAAACCAAACGATTCAATTTGCCAATCCTACTGCAATGTTAGGTCAAAAAGCGATCGTAGGATGTCGCTGTTTAAACTATTCATAACTAAGTATAGTTGAATAATATGAATGATTCTCTTATATTTTGAAATTATATTAAAATATAGCAGCAGTATAGATTTTTGATGAAACTTGATAATGTATTGATTAAAAAATGCTTAAAATATAAGTAAGAATAAAAATGTGCTAAGTTAATTGAAAATGCGAAGCGGCACATAAGTATTATATGCCGTTTGTTGTTTATTTATGTGAAACCAATGTGCCGCATACTAATAATATATGTAGTCGCGATTCGTTTATCGTCAGCAGCACGTGACTGGTTCATTTTGTAAAAAAAAATAAGTGTGAGGTTCGTTATTGAACGCAATTACGAAGGCAAACAGGGATTTTAATTTTCGCGGTAAACAAGTTCCTCACTGCACATGCTCGCGATTAGGAGTAGCTGGTATCGGGTCGGTAAAAACTTTAATTAAAGAATGTAGCATTTAATTGAAAATATACATGTTGGTGCTTTTTAAAGTGGCACTTACCGTCTGGTGCACACAGTACGAAGTGATATTACACGCCGGGCACGTCCGTGCACTGCTCACAATCGACAGAACCGGCTCAAGCACGCCCCGCTTCTCCTTGGACACCGCAGAGGCCCATGTCTGTGTTTATTTACTGTGCTTTGTAATGCTACACATGATTAGAGCACCAGCTCTAATTTTTTTTAATATCATTCCGCAATCAAATATTACTATATTTTATAATTCACTAGCAGTATAAAAAATGCATTGCTATACAGGGTGTTATTAAACTTCAAACGTTTCTTAAAAAAAAGTAATTTTCACTTCACTTTTACAATCATTTCTTGTGCTTTTATTAACATGTTTTTAATCTAATAATTTTTTGTTTTAAAATCGATAGTTTTAAGTTATATAAGGAACGAAATAGGATTGGGCAAGTGGTCGTTTTGTTTTGCAAATGCAGGAAAGTGATTTTTAAAACGATTTTCAGCAAAGATGAGAATGCTACTGTCTCGCTTCGCAGATCAATTTTTCCCAATCTCATTTGACATTCTTATTTACTACAAAAAAGACGTCGTTAATTTAATTTCGAGGAAAGGAGATTTTTTATTCAGTTTAAGGCTTGGCGTACGGATGTTTGCGAATTCGTTTTAATACCGTAGGTACTTACCTGTTTTCTCATTTTCTTTTCCTTTTTTTTTTTAATGCGTAAACACACGCGTCCAATTTGAATGCCTTGTTTAAGTTATGCGTTGAAAATGGTTCCAGTCTCTTTGGCTTTTTATTTTCGCTAGTCATTGTCTGGTTATTGATTTTATTTTAAAGCGAAATATGGATTCAGTAATATGAAAGTTTCATTCTTGAACTCTGCATTTGCAGCTGTTTTAATTAACGATATACAGAATAAAAAAAATTAAATTGCCAAACAGATTTTTTTTTAATATATCTGGGGAAACCCTGCATTATATTTTGATTTAATCAATAATAAAATAGTGATTAAATTTTCACATTGGAGTTAACAAATAGTAAATAATGTAATTCATAATATTGTGGTTTTGTGAAATATTTATAACGTTTTGCGCTGTTTGTTATAAATGCATTTAATGTGACCGAAAACCCTTGCACAATGCACGCACATCTGCACCGCTTTTCCGGTGATGAAAAACGGGGTTGTTGATAATGCGGGGAAGCCTCTGTTTGCGTGAAATTACCCCACAGTGGCCCACTAACAAAATATTGGTCATGCAATCCTAGCGCATAAACAAATATAGACATCTATTAGAGTAAACAAAAATCATTTTAATTAACGTTGTCGTATATAACATGTTTCACTTTGTCATTCATGTGTTGAGTTAATTTGAATTTCATCCGTTAGGGTTCGCGCCGGTAAGGCGGTTTATTCAAAACGCTAGATTTTTTTTGGAAGTAACAAAATCGAACGCATTAATTACTTTATAATATATTTATTTCCTTAACAAACATATTTATATAATGGTTGAATAGTGTAAGAACAAATATACGGACACATACAATTAACAATATTTTGATTCCATCTATGTCAGTCTGTCTATGAAAAATAATTCTTGCATCGACTTCTTCCTTTCTCATTCTTTCTTCCTCCCAATAAATGGTTTTTGTTACATTGATATTTATTTATTTATTTATAAATAATGAAAAGCAGCTCGGTATTATTAATTTAACACTGCGAAGTTACTGTTGTTCTTAACAATTATATTTCTAAATTTAAATACTTTGTACAAGCTTTATTCATTTTACGGATTAGGGGAAAACAGCGTGGTCTCTTCGTCAGAAAATCTTTCGCGGGGATTAACATGATGCACGTTGAATTGTTTAAACATTTTAAAAATGAGGCGGCACAGAATAAAAACGTGGTGTGTGATAAAAAAAAAAATTGAAAACGAATTTTATTTTTTCGGTTGCTTAAGTAACGAGATTAAAAAAGTTTGATTTCAAATTCATTCGTGCGGGCGTTGTTTGAAGAATCTGGAATAATTGAAAACTTTTTTTTTATTCTTTGCCGTGACACTTTCTATTAATCCAAACAAATAATAATACAGAGTGTTACAGGAATTAAACTATTTGTTAAGTCGCGTACTTTCTCATTGTCATTATTTTACAATTCATCATTCCCATGAGTTTTATTATTATTTAAAAAAATGCATGCCGTGGAGTTAAGGTTGCGTAAATTTTAATTTCAACAACAATAGCAAAAAAAATAAATATAGTATTGTCTCCTTTTTTTTTATTTCTAGTTTACAACGACGTCAATCACTTTTTGCTTCACGTACTCAACAAATATTTAATAACGTTTCTATTTTTATTTTTCATTTCAACGAGTATTACCTAGAGTATAATCCTCGATCTATGTCTTCTACAAATTTCAAAGTAATTTGGTGTCACATGTACATACAAGAACTAAAATAAATGCATCACCGACTGAGAAGCTATTAATCATCTTATCAATAAACAGAAAATTGCGGTCTTTATAATATAGTGTGCACATACATAGTAGCAGGATTTGACACAATTTCGAAAATAGTATTTTTTAATATCTTGAAAAATACATACTAAAATAATTCAGTCTTTATAATAAAACGTGGATTACCCTTAACTGTCCATACGGAAATGTGTTTATGCATAAACAAAACTCAAACATTTTGTTAAGTATTCACTTATCAATTATTTAATTGATCGATTAAAATTAACTATTATTACAATAAACGATCACAAATGAGGAGTAAAAAAACCTTTAATACCCGACAAAATTTTTAAGTTTTGAAAATTTTAGTTTCTTTATTTAGGTGTTTCATCGGTCTATGTCTCCAAAATAACTTTCAATTTCAAACATTAATTCTTTCAAATCAGTGGCAGCTCGTCGGGATGGCAATGCCCACCTTGTCCTATTGAAATTGCACTTTTTGGATGACCCCAAAAACAGATTTTTTTGGAAAGTGCACCCATTTTTCCCTCTTGCAGTTGTTGCCCACTCGTAGTAAACCATCACGAGCCGTCACTGTTTTAAATGCGAGTGTAACTTCTTCAGTTTTTTTTTTAAATAGAAAATTAGTTTATTGATTAGGTAAATTGAATACCGAAGAAAACAGGATTCGAACTCACATCGTCTGATTTCATGCCTCGCCGGTGTCATCATAGCTCAATGTGTGGCTCAAGAGTGTGGCTCAAGAGTGGCTTGGCATGAAACAAAACGATGTGGGTTCGAGTCCCGTAATTTGCTTATATATGTATATCATTGTTTGAAATGAATCGTGTGTTTTGAAAACTAAACCTGGATAAAACTCCCTGTATATTTTTACGTAGATATAAAACGAAAAATGAATGAAAGTAAGGAATACATGGTAATATATATGTATTTATATATATAATATATAATTGCGTCTTGGGCTTACATTGGTGTGTAAGTACTGCACTTGTCGGAAGAACTTTGTATATGAACGCCGTGTCTAATTAAACGTATACAATATGAGGTCTGGTTTTTACGGCGTCGTCATATTGTCCGTAGATATCGGTGCAGTCCTTTATATAAGATTCCCAAGGTGGCAATGCCCTGTATTCATGTATTAAAGGTGGGCCGATGATGTATTTGTCGGCCATTGGATCTTCGTAGTGATGGGTTTCGTCCCCTGGACTTTGAGAGCGTTCAGTTGGCGGCATGGTTCTTTGTTTGGCGCGTTTTTTTGCTTGGTTGCAGTAGAATAAAGCAGATACTGTTCCCAAAATCAGAAAAGTGAATGTAACTGCGCAAACAGCAGCGACCCATCCCAGTGAGCAACCTACCTGCGATTCTGACGTGTCCATTAACAAAATCCCTGTTAATGGTTCTGGGCCAGCACAGTGGATGGCATCGACATCAATTGTTAGCTCAGTCGGTTCGCTTTCATTAATACTGGGCTTGGTTTTCTGTTCTTGGACTAAACGCCACAGCCACAGCAGAGAGCAATTGCACTGTAACGGATTGCCACCTAGTTTAAGCCATTTCAATTGATCCAATGGGAAATGTGAAACCTCCAGCGCTGCTAATTGGTTGTTCTTAATGGAAATGTGCGTTAGTCTAGGGTTACCGTGGAATAATCTGGTGGGAAGAGTCTCCAGCGCAATGTTATCATCCAGCCACACCTTTTCTAAGTTGATGTTGTCAACGAAAGCCCTGGGGTCTATCTTGGTAAGCATTTCTAACCTGTCTAATCTTAAGAATTTTAACTGAAAGAGACTCCGGAAAGCCACTGGCGGGACGGTAGTGAAGAAGTTTCCGCTTAATCTTAACTTTGTCAAATTAGGTAACTTGGCCAGGGACCCTGTTGGTACCACCGTGAAATTATTTTCGCCCAAATCTAAATTCTCCAAAGCGAGCAAACCGGCAAACGCACTGGGATGAATGTCGCCGATGACGTTGTTGTCCAACTCCAAAGTACGTAATCCTGGAAAAGCGGACATGCCTTCTTCTTTAATCGACAGTAACAAGTTGTGGGAGAGAGAAATAATTCGTAGGTTGGAGCAATCCCGAATCGCGGAGAGGGGCATCTCTAAAAGTTGGTTGTCATCTAGGAATAGTTCCTTGAGCTTGCTCGCAGATTTTAGAAGTCCGTCTTCAAGGTAAACGAGTTGGTTTCCTGTAAGCCGAAGGACTTCTAGGGAGTGTAGCTCTTTGAACGCGCTGGTTGGTAGGTTGTCCAGTCTGTTGAAGCTGAGGTCCAGTTCGCTTAGGGCGCGTAGTCCTTTGAACGAGTCCTTCGAGAGGGTTTCTATTTCGTTATTGCTCAGGTTGAGGTGTTTTAGGTTGCGCTGAAATTCAAAGTTAGAAGAGCCTAGCGTTTGGATTTTGTTTGAGGATAAGTCCAGGGATATTAGGTTGTTGTAGAAGCTAAGGGTGAAGTGTACGTTAGTGATTTTGTTTTTGGACAAGTCGATGTGTCGAATTTCGGGGTTCAGTTGAATGGGGACGACTTCAAGGCCGGCTTCTGCGCAAGATGCTTTGAGGGTTTCATCGTTACAGTTGCAGCGTGCCGGACAAAGGGCCCGGGCCGAGCTGGCCAGCACCAGCATTATTAGAAGTACCCACATGGGCCGGGCCCTCTCACCCCCCATGCCAAGCCCGTCGCACCCGCATGGGATCTGAAACAAACACAAACATTGGCTGCTATGCAAATTTCGGGAGAATAATGAAATCGTTAAATTTTAATGCAAATATAATAAAACTGGCGTCACATTGCTGCGTTAAATTTAACTTGCGTTTAAATTATAACGGCAAACGGTGAATTAGATTCGCTTCTCCGTACCCCGGTGCGAGACTGATTGATATGGCGGTGGCACGTGGGTGGGTTAGGGATCATCGAGAATACTAGATCAGCCCGCGGAGAAGAGGGTTGCGTTCATTTTCATTTTCGGGAATGATGGAGCGAGCGTCGTTTACATGAGGTAAGTTCGCATTCCAGTGACACAAAAACACATTACGCCCTTAGATAACAGCCCTGTCGAACATATCTACAACGGCCGCCGTTTTATTTAAGATTGATGCTCCTTAATGTGTTCCTCGATCGGTGTCCGCTCAGTACACCTGTGTAAAACAGATTGAACCTCCCCCCCCCCCCCCCAAGGTAGCCGGAACCTCCAATGTTACGATAACCCGCAAACAATTGGTCCACAAAGGGTTTCGGTATTTCATTAGTGTCTCTATTTTGGTTGCCAGGAGACGCATTGCCCTTTCCACCCCCTCGCCGAGCTTGAGAATTAAGACAAATGACTGTACAAAAACACTAAATACTGCATACTTGATAAGGGTTTGATGGTTGCACGTCGGCGATGGAAGAAATTGATTATCTTCAACATTCATTAACCCACACTGATGCATTTCTTTTAAATAACTTCCAACACTATTTTACTCTCTCTCTCTCTCCTCTAATCATCCCATCCACAGAAGTTCCAGGCGTTAATAAATTATATAAATTCTAAAGTTTTAACGATGCGATGTTTTAAAAGAGAAGGCGATCGTAACTTTAAAAGGTTATAAATTTTACAAAAATCATTCCCTTATTAAAGCCTGTCCTGGGCTTCCCCCCTTCTCCCCACAGGAAACTGTGATTTGCCCCTTGTGATCTCGTTGCATGTAATATCCTAGGGAAATTAGCGGCAAAAAGAATTGAAAACGAAATGAAAAGTTAAGCCCGAAGTTTCGAAATTAAGACGGAATGAAGTAAAATATCTTGTTCTCGTACTTTTTTGCTTTAATGAATCCTAGTGGCTGCTGTTTATGGGGGAGGGGAGGGGGGGAGAAGCTCCTCTCGCTTTACAGATTCAAGAAAGCCGATTCGCCACATTTTTGCTATGAATACTTAATTTGAAACGATGATTAACTGTTATTGCGTTTTACGGTAGAAGAGAAAAAAGTCCTCCGCCTTTAGAATGTATACTAAACTTTTTTTTTAAGATGTTTATTAAAAATGTAACTCTTCCAACCACACGAAACCACCTGAATGTAATCTGGATTAGCTCCAAGTTATTAAAAGGCGAACTATCGATGTGTACTTTGATCTCAGATAAGGTTTCATTCATTCCATTCCTTCCTTCATTAAGATGTAATAAAATGAAATTTCAATCAACTCAGAAATGGACTAACTGAGTAATTCCAATATGCACAACTTTATCACATTTTCACAGTACCCTACTTCATGTTATACAGGGTCTCCATACTCCACGTCAGCCTGATACTTATGCATCTTAATTTATACAGTGTGTTATATTAAAATGGAAAAATATAACACGTTTTATCTCCAAACCTTATATATGAGGGCTAAAAATTGAAAAAGTGGGATACCTATGCACTAACTAACATATTTATATCTATATCATGCGAATGTATAAAACTAGAATGATTAATTTAATATACCTAATGGAATTATTTTATTTGAGGCATAAACATTGGAGATATAGTTTTATTAATATTTATAAGATGGCATTAGCAATCGGTTTAATTGGGTAGGGCAGGGTAGGGTTTATAATAGCACGGTGTGTAGTAGAGTGTAACGGGTTGGGCAATTAAGGAACTATGAAGGGGATAACTATCGTTATTCGGATGTTTCAGTCCTCGAACTGATTTCGCAATTAACTAAATTGAATAAGTGTGCAATTATTTTTTTTCTCGAGAGGTCACCGTGAAATAAAGTGAAGTGGTTCTATATAATTTGGGGAGGGAATTTATGGAACTTAAACTTAATCTCCGCGCATCTTTTAGTTTATTCGTTAAACTCGATATTATAAAAGCAGTTAAAATGCAAATGTCAACTTCTACCAGTCAACGTCACTTTGCATTAGAGTGAAATCCGCTTCGACTATCCAGCAAATAAAAGTTTAATAATGCGCCCCTATTTTTAATGCATGCCGTTCATAAATTAAATTAACCTGAATGAAAAATCTATTGTGAGTGAGTTGGTGATTTTAGATGACGTATGATGTGGGTAGGTAGTACTTAATAAAGTTGACCTGTTAGTTTCCGCTCGGAGGAGCAGGCTATCAGCTCAAAAACAAACCATATTGAAGCGAATCAAATATCATAATACAAGATATCGGTACAATTCGATCACATTCGACGATAAAAATATTGTAGTTTCAGTCATCCTCGTCCGATGGGTTTTCTTCCGGCTTATACCCTTCTCAAATGTAAGCAATCTGTAAAATGATCATAGCCAGGCTACCTATCTGTGTGCCTGGTGACTTGTAAAACGTAATTTATAAAACGCCGTTTATGATACCCCATTTGGCATATATTGACTGTTTCCGCGATTTGTGGAAATAGCAAGGGAGGGAGAAGCGATGTATAATAAATTGGGGTTGCATACCATATGCCACTTGATTTATACACTGCATAAAACTTCATCATTATCCATGTAAATAACAATCAAACAAAAACATCATTGTTTAACATTGATTGGCTTTCTCTTTAATGAACTCGCTTAATTTATGCTTTATTCCTGTTATGTAACCATCATAATTTTTGTTTAATTAGATCTTTTTTATAAGCTCATCTTATGTTAAAACACCTTGTATAGAATGAAAAAGCTCATATCACATATAACATAGAGTCATTCTATGATGTAGGTTTAAAATGAAAAATTTTAAATAAATTTAATTTAAATACCGTATGACACACACGGTGATATAAAGTTTGTTAAAACTGACAGAAAAGTATTGTATTAACCAATAAGCATTCACAATGGTCACCTGTCTTTGTCACATTGCAATAAATTTATGCAAATTATTCTCAAAAATTTACAGTAGTAAAGTAGTTAGAAATTTCTTTCGCATTTGTGAAATAGGGTTTGGTTGAATTGGGTTGGAAACACCATACACGATACAGGGTCATGTTGTGCTTTAGGTTATATTGCAATGAAAAATTTAAAATTAAAAAAAAACAATTTTTTTGGTATTTCCTTTAATTAACTTTAAATACATAGATGTAACAAGTAGTTAGAAATTCTAAAATGCATGAGTTTCTTTTGTACGTGTGAGACAGAGTTCAGAAATATAATAGGAGCTTCGAGGGTAAAATACGTAATACGGTCTGCATAAATTTGAATTGTTTATGAATTTTAATTGGGAAGTGAAATAGTGTTTAGTTGGAAATGATGGCTGGAAAGAGGGAGGAGGGAGGGAGAGTATTTAAAATGTTAGTCACACAAATGTAGAATTAAGAATAATATTGGCGTCTCCCAGTTGACGGGTTTAAAAAGTAGCCGCACGTCTTCAGTTCCCAAAAGAGATATCATTAATTCAGGCACGTCTTTTAAAGTTTGTTTTAAAATATGTATTTATGATCTTCAAAGGAGGCAGGCACGATTTCGGTGCGCTAAGAAATTTCTGCCTCGGTGTTTCGATATAACCCAAAACAATAATGAGATGCCTTCTCGTAAAGTAGTAACCATGCATACCAATGTAACATCATCGTTTTAATTCTTTATATAAAATAGTTCCTTCACTTGAAAATGCGTTCGTTATTTACGATATTCTTTCTTCTAGAGGGTACGATCCTGTTAGTATAAGTATATAAAAGGTGTCTGGAAAAGGCAAGGGGCGCAACACTCTTATAGAAGATATAATAGCGAGACTGGGCTATAAAAGCCGATATAACCTATGATTGAACACATTCTATCTTGAGAGAAACTTGTAAAAAATAAATAACGGCATTTTCAGATATTAACTAAATTGAATCGTAGACTACAATACGCCCCCCTCCCTCCTACCCACCCCCTTTGCTCCGTATATTTCATTCGAAATCCTTTCAACTCGCAGCGCGTTAATCCTGCATTTAACAACGGATGTTCATATATTAGGGCTCTTTGAAATGACAGGTATGTCAAGAAGATCGGTCGAAACCGTGTGTATACATTGTTTAAAAATTGGATAGGCATTAAATCTCAGCTTTTAACCCGATTTTAAATGAATGGGCCCGGAGTTTCATTCATATACAAGGCCTTACTTGTATAGAAATACCGAATTTTGGAATTTCAAACATAAATCATCAAATCTTTTTTAAACGAAATTATATCGTCGTATAAAATATAAATGATCTAGTAGTATTAGGTTATTCTTGGTAATCCTTCAATTCCTTGTGTCAGGTTTTAAACTGCTTCTGCTCCAATGCGATTCCATGGACCGTTCGCGCTCTCTGGTCTCGTTACATCAGGACGTGAACCTGATGACCTGCTGTTTGAAATCGTTCTCTGGTGGCTAATGTTGACTCCGATCAAAAACTCGTCCCAGGCTCAATTTTCTCGTCACTTTGAAACAACTTTCTTTCAATCTTCGATTGCGAAATCATTCCACCCCAACTGTGTCTCCCTCGGCAATTGTGACATACGGCCCTCGATTTCCACCAATTTCCTCCATCACATCATCATAATTTATATATTTTTTTTTCAGGGGCGTTTAATCAATTTCAGAACTTACGTCGCGTCGTCGTATCTTAAAAAAAGAAAATAATCAATCACCATTTTTAATTAATTACATTTTAACTCACTAGTTTGAGATACTTATTATTTGATATGGTAAGAGATTTAACTATTTTAAATTTCGCGCGCGTTTATAATCGGATTTTAAATTCCCCGCGTTTATAATCGGAGAGCGAAAGTCAACGGGATACGCGCGAAGCTCACTGGAATGTGGTGGATCTTAAATTGGAAATATTTTTATTGTAATTTCGAATTGATGTTTGTACCCTCCTATAGTACTTTTGAGAAATTAAATTTTAACATTGGCTTTTTATTGTATGCATAAAATATGAAGTTATTAATATAATCCAGGTACGTTGTGATATGTAGGTGGGTAGGTATAATTTAATTTGTTCGTTCGTTTGTTTGTTTGTTTGTATTTAATTAACGTTTGCTTTATATTTTCGTAAATACGTAATAACACAGATTAAACCGTTACATCGTGATTTTAGTTTGTTTAGCGTTTATAATTAATTATAAAAGGCTTTTAAGTTGACGTTATAATATCGTATTTCGGTGTCAGTGTGTTTGATGTGAACGTTTTACAACATTTGATGGCATAATAAGCGCTTATAAGCAATAAAAAGCGACGCGATTTGATTTCAAAATCCTGACATGAAGGAAGGATGGAAAGAGAGCTTAACATCAGTCAAGCTTCATCTCAGCAGATAAACTAGCACTCGGCGAAATATGAGTTATGATTCTTCTCGGCGTGTGTGTGGAAAAAAATCGTTACGATTTTTCATTTTCGGTCATTTATATTTTTCTTGATTCGCTCTCTCCAGAGTCTCTTTTATTTGAGGCTCAGGTCGGATTTTCCAATATGTGCGTTCGAAGATAAACACCATCTTGAAAACCGGAGCCGATATGCCAATCGCTAAGCTTAGGTTACACGACCGACTATGTATGGAGCCGTACGGTTTGGTCTATATATATTTGGTAAAGAATCGACAGTTTCAACGGATAGCAAGTCGACCGCGATTACCTCCTGCTGGGACCGAAATCATCCCCAGTTCCACCTCTTCACCCCCTTCGCTTTCCCTATTTTATTTTCCTTCTTGTTACTGATCACTTGAAAACGTCCTGAAACTCTCAATTCAAATTCTAATAATATATCATCCATCCAATTAAAAGACTTATTACTCTCTGTATATTTACAATACGTACTACGATGCTCAACTTAAATGATACTCCTGCATGCGAATCACACCCTTAAGAACATTCAACGCAAGGACTATGAAATTTTCAAATGGTATCATTTAAGTTGAACATCGTAGTACATAGTAAACTATAACCATAAATTGCCAAAAAAAAATCAAACACTAAAAAGAACACACAGGGTATCTGCATAAATGTTTGATACGACGTTACGCGGCGACTTTTTTGATAAGACGGGCCTAGTTACATTTGTTCAACGTGTCAAAGTTATCGGAATATCATTAATAAAAATATTAAACAGAAATGGTCCTAGCACCGACCCCTATGGCACACCAGTTTTTACACCTAGTCTCACGAATTCAAATAGAAGCGCAATGATTTAATGAATTCATCAGAAAAACCAATTCAAAGCATCAATCTTATCGGAAGTCTTCTTTTAATTTGTTTAAACTTTGCCCTGACTTATTTATTTAATGAGATATTCAGTATTTTTTCTTTTCATCTTCGTTAAATAAACCAATCACGATCAGTTATTCACCCATCCATCAATCAATCATCTACACTCATGTTTCTTCAAACAACCTGTCAAGTCAAGCCTAGAAAGCTCCTCGAGCTTTTGAATAAAATATTTTTTTTTCTCTGAATGATTACGAACCTAATTTGTTTAAATGTTTGGGTTTGATCTTATAAAATTTAACAAAAAATATATTCTTTTTTTACAAATACTTCAAATTTAATAATTGAGCGATACATGTTTCTTGAAACCAAAGGTAATGCAGTGGACTGTATCGATTTCATTTAACGTAATAAAATAATAATGCTGCAGTGAAGACAACTGGTTTGCTATGCAGCATAATTCGACATGAAACGGAAGTGTGTCACTGATACATTGTTATTATTTTATTGCATGGACGAACTATAAAATCAATAAGTATATCTCCTGACTTTCTGTGTATATAAGCTTTTCAATTTAGAAAGCCGTTTAAGTTGACTTTAAAAACAAAGTTACTCTATTTCTAGCTTAAATTTAATTAATGAAATAGACGAAAAGTAAATTTTGTGTGAGTAAGTGTAGGAAAGCTCTTGATTTAATCAAAACACTCAAGTCCTAACCTTTTTACTAATTAATGTGATGATGAAAAGATGGAAATCAAATACGAGCACCAAAACTAATTCCTTGGTCAGAGGAAAATTTGTTTACGTCAGGCGGCTTGCACATGCAAATGTATCCCATTTTTACGAAACGCTACTTCTTTTTAAGTAATAAGAAAACCCAATTTTTCATGGTAAATAAAACCCCCCGGCCCTTTGTTTTCTCTTAGCTTACGTAGGGCTCTACTTAAATAAAAAATTGCTCTTTTCCAATTCTTCATGTGGTTATTATCAAAAGCTTCGGATTTCTAGTAACGAAAAAGTGGAGGTTTGAGATTGGTTTTCAAACAAAAACAAAGTCATTGATTTATGTAATGAATTCGATTCAATTAAATTCAATTTCTTGTCCTCTCGAGAGAATGGACAGCAATTCTATCGTGTCTTCATTTAATCATGTATCCCATGTGACTTAACGACAATCAATTATGAAGAACTTTTATTTGGCAATCAAGAATTTACAATCAACATCAATAATTAAATAAAGAGAACTGACGAACATCAAACTAAAACAAAGTCATTGATTTATGTAATGAATTCGATTCAATTAAATTAAATTTTTTGTCCTTTCGAAAGAAGGGAAGGCAATTCTATCGTGTCTTCATTTAATCATGTATCCCACCTGACTTAATGGCAATTATTTATTAAGAACTTTTTTTTGGCAATCAAGAATATACAATCAACATCAATAATTAAATAAAGAGAACTGACGTACATCAAACTAAAACAAAGTTATTGATTTATGTAATGGATTCGATTCAATTAAATTCAATTTTTTGTCCTCTCGAGAGAATGGACAGCAATTCTATCGTGTCTTCATTTAATCATGTATCCCACGTGACTTAACTACAATCAGTTATGAAGAGTTTTTATTTGGCAATCAAGAATTTACAATCAACATCAATAATTAAATAAAGAGAACTGACGAACATCAAACAAAAACAAAGTCATTGATTTATGTAATGAATTCGATTCAATTAAATTCAATTTTTTGTCCTCTCGAGAGAATGGACAGCAATTCTATCGTGTCTTCATTTAATCATGTATCCCACGTGACTTAACGACAATCAGTTATGAAGAGTTTTTATTTGGCAATCAAGAATTTACAATCAACATCAATAATTAAATAAAGAGAACTGACGAACATCAAACAAAAACAAAGTCATTGATTTATGTAATGAATTCGATTCAATTAAATTCAATTTTTTGTCCTCTCGAGAGAATGGACAGCAATTCTATCGTGTCTTCATTTAATCATGTATCCCACGTGACTTAACTACAATCAGTTATGAAGAGTTTTTATTTGGCAATCAAGAATTTACAATCAACATCAATAATTAAATAAAGAGAACTGACGAACATCAAACAAAAACAAAGTCATTGATTTATGTAATGAATTCGATTCAATTAAATTAAATTTTTTGTCCTTTCGAAAGAAGGGAAGGCAATTCTATCGTGTATTCATTTAATCATGTATCCCACGTGACTTAATGGCAATTATTTATGAAGAACTTTTATTTGGCAATCAAGAATATACAATCAACATCAATAATTAAGTAAAGACAAGTGACGTACATCAAACAAAAACAAAGTTATTGATTTATGTAATGGATTCGATTCAATTAAATTCAATTTTTTGTCCTCTCGAGAGAATGGACAGCAATTCTATCGTGTCTTCATTGAATCATGTATCCCACGTGACTTAACGACAATCAATTATGAAGAACTTTTATTTGACAATCAAGAATTTACAATCAGTATCAATAATTAAATAACGAGAACTTACATAACATGAATTGTGACATTTTATATGTTTTGGTTGGTCAAATAAGTTGTTGCAGGACAAACGTACTCATCGTTGTATCCTCCTTTGAAGTTGTGGTTCATGTAGTGGTCTTTGTTGTACCCCTGGTGTTTACAGAAATGACAGTACTTTACAATGGGTTGATTTGCGAGGCTCAAGATATCGTCAATAGTTTCTTCACGTGCCTGTACTAATTCAGCAATGATCTGCAGTTTTTCTCTTTCTGCGTTGGCCTCCCAGGTGTCATTCTGGATGCCCTCGTAAATAGCCGGCAGTCTTCCAGGCAATGGACTATCTTCCTTGAATTCAACTTCGTTGTTTATTTCTGCAGCTAAAGTTGTTTTTTTTTTTTTAGAAAGACAGACGGGGAAAAAGTTGATGATGACTTACATATACGATTTGCCAAAGCACCTTCGTAGATTCCAAATGAATCACAGGCTTTTTGTATGAACACCAGGAGATCTTCCTTTTCCTCAAGACTCGAACATACTGTTATTAAGAACCTGAGGACGGGGGGGCTGAGGTCACATTTGCCTGATTTTTTGCATTTTTTCGGTGCCATATCGTTCGCTCGCATAAATTGCAAATTTCTCTGATCAATAACTAGCTTTCAACTTGAATGTGCCAAACTTTCAGCAAATTTTGTTGTTTCCATAGTGATAATGATGCACAGGCACCATTGATTGTAAATTTCCATTTCATTTCAACCCACCCCACCCCATTTAATTACGCTTGTCCATTTCTGATTTGATTTGATTTGATTTTTGAGTATTTCCAGGTTTGCCATTGGCCAATAAATCTGATGTCAGAGTGCTTGTGAGTATCGTGTTCTTTTTTAATTCGATTTTTATTTTGCTTTAAGATTCAAAGCCATACAATAATTGTTTGAGTGCAGATAAAATTGAGAAGTTTGGTGGAGAATTTGCAATAAAGCGTGAGGCAATTGACGTAAATAATTAAATGTATTGACCCGATGAGTGAGTGCTGTTGAAGTAGGAGTTTTCAAAGAAGTCTTCGAAGGCAGCAGGAATTATCTGAAGTATCTGGTAATGAAATCTGTTAATTATTTGAATATTACGTGCAATTATTTAGGAAGTATTCTAAATATGCGTTTGAATTTGATCTGCATTGTTCTTGGCAGATTAAGAGTGCCAAAGGCAGGATCTTTCGTCTTGAAAGTTGAACGCTTTCCGCAGAATTGTAGGATTCAAGACAGATTATCATGGCTGATTGCTGATTACAAAAGTTCCTCTG
The DNA here is from genome assembly GCA_036172665.1 of Prosopocoilus inquinatus. Lineage (NCBI taxonomy): Eukaryota > Metazoa > Arthropoda > Insecta > Coleoptera > Lucanidae > Prosopocoilus > Prosopocoilus inquinatus. Next base: position 11,762,532 of record CM069880.1, on the reverse strand, counting down.
CGCGCGAAGTCCGCCTTGATAAGAGTCGAAAGAACAAGCAATGTATTGGTGTTATCGCAGACAACGGGCTGAAAATTCCGGATAACATGCGGAAGTAGTTTTATCCGGGTAATAACTATCCTGCGAAGGTTTTTCTTGCGTTTGAATCAAATTTATAGTTTCTAAAGTTTAAATTAAACTCGTTTAATTAATTTTTACTTTTCAAAATTGAATAAATTGAAAGAGAAGATGAAGAAGAAGACGAAGCTTTCCTGTTATTATACCTACACAGATGGTGTCGTTTAGAAATTTTTTCTTCTACAAAATTCTGAATTGTGTTAAATTAGAATGAATGGTAGATAAGAGAAAAGGGTGGCTCAATTAAATAAGTCGGTTTTGGAGTTTCGTTTTGTAGAAAACGTGTCTCTTATTGAACCATGCCCGTTGGTGAAAGCATCCGAGCGCAGTGTTGTTATAAACTTTAGACCGACAAATTAAAACTTATATACACAATTGCGAAGTTGTTAAAGAGAAGTATATAAGCAGGGCTTATTCATCGAGTTGAGTAAATTAGCGAACACGTGACCGGATTTTAAGATGGCGCTATATCCGCTATAAAGCGCTAGTGGGGTTAGTAGCGGAGCAATTCATATCGAGCTCGCTCGGTTATTCATTTTCTTTTTTCCCATTTATTTGTTTCGCTAATCAAATAACATCGAAACTTTTTGCTATGATATCAAGCTTTTAAATTGTTCCAATTTTCCTTTGTTATTGCTTCAAAGAAAAAAAAAAAAAACGCTGCGGCCACGCGGAACGTAATTACCCTGTTGCGGAACTTAAATTAATTTTTATAGGATCAAGCATCCCTCTACCGGAAACTGAAGTAACTTTAAATAATTTTTCCAATTTTACCTTCCCCCATTGCTAAACTGTATTTCCGGAATTCAATCTCAACAAGTTTTGATTAGCTATTACTTAACGATTTCCTGCATAAACAATTTTATTAAATTTTAAAACACACAAAATTAAACGATCCATTAAGTTTCCTCACTATACCTCTTTGAATACTTCTGAAGAACGAAAACCTGTTTTTTCCGCGACATCCGGACTTCATCAGTATAAAAATCAATCAAATTGCCACCAACTTATTAAGTTATTCGAAATGCAAGAGAGCCTCACATTTTCTTTGCTTCCAACCATTTGAGTCTGGTTAGGTCTTTAGATTTTTGTGCGCCCTTGATTAATATGGGTCATAAAAAAGAAGTTCTTCTGAAAAGATTATTATGCATTTGTTTTTGCCAACTTACGAATCAATTTCTTTCAAACTTCTTTTCCTTGTCTCTTGTTTTGCAACGCGAAAAAGTAAATGGCCAGGAACTGTTTGGAGATTCTGATTATCCCAACTTTGAGCAAAAATTTATTTGCGCGATGAATCTGAATAATTGATTGCTGCATGAAACGTTCGGAAACGTTGGAGTTTTGCATTTCATCCAAATACGAAAAGGCGGTCTTAATTACATCTTTAGATTCTTGTGCGTCTTTGATTAGAATGGGCCATTAAAAACATTTTTTCCTGAGAAGATTATTATGCATTTGTTTTGCCAACTTACGATTCAATTTCCTTTAAACTTCTTTTCCCTACCTCTTATTTTGTAACGCCAAAAAGTAAACGGGCAAGAATTTCGAACTGTTTGGAGCTTCTGGTTATTCCAACCTTGATCAATAATACGTTCGGAAACGTTGGAGTTTTGCATTTCCTCCAAATAAGAAAAAACGGTCATTAATTACGTCTTTGATTAGAATTGACCATTAAAAATGTGTTTTTCTGAAAAGATTATTATCTATTTGTTTTACCAACTTACGATTCAATTTCTTTCAAACTTCTTTTCCCTACCTCTTATTTTGTAACGCCAAAAAGTATACGGGCAAGAATTTCGAACTGTTTGGAGCTTCTGGTTATTCCAACCTTGATCAATAATTCATTTGGGCGATGAATGTGAATAATTGATTTCCGCATAAAACGTTCGGAAACGTTGGAGTTTTGCATTTCCTCCCAACAAGAAAAAGCGGTCCTAATGACGTCTTTGATTAGAACGGACCATTAAAAACAATTTTCTCTGAAAAGATTATTATCTATTTGTTTTACCAACTTATGATTCAATTTCTTTCAAACTTCTTTTCCCTACCTCTTATTTTGCAACGCCAAAAAGTAAATGGCTAAGAATTTCGAACTGTTTGGAGCTTCTGATTATTCCAACCTTGATCAAAAATTTATTTGGGCGATGAATGTGAATAATTGATTGCCGCATAAAACGTTCGGAAACGCTAGAGTTTTGCATTTCGTCCCAATACGAAAAAGAGGTCTTAATTTACTTGCGTACGTGCAGCGGGGGGGGGGGAAGCGGTAAATTACGGGGGGGAATTAATTTACTGCTGTAGTAATTTAACGATGCATTCGTTTTCACGGCAAACGAACGCATCGAACGAAATCAAACAAATGTGATGTGCATTTATTACGACCGTAACTGGGCTACTGGCAATGGGGTTGTTTTTTTTTTTTTTTTTTTTGGTTAAAAATAAAATCAATTTGTGGAAAACGGTCGGAGTTATGAAAAATGAGAGGAATTTAAAGCCGCTTTTGTAATTTCATGATTGCCAGATGAAGAAAAAAAGCGTACACAAGGTATAATATCGATAGTAGACCGAAAGAAAAAGAAAAAACGCCAATGCAAGGAGATAATTCAAACAAATCCTGATAGAACTAAAAACTAAAGGCAAGTAATTATATTACTAAGAAACCATGGCATTTTGGAGCGAGGGAAACATACCAAGAAAGTGAAGACCTGATTGGATATTACCCCAAAACTAGAAAAGGTGAGTGCATTGTAGAGACCTACGCGTTCTTTCGATGACGTCAAACAAATCCTAACAGAAAGGAAAGACTTACGAAAATGAAAGACGAGGAACGAGCTTCAGGAGAAATCTGCGTTGAATGAGTGAAAGACAACAATTCTGTAATATCGCGGTGGGAGGTGGGGATTGGTAGAGGCTAGAGTATTCGGAAGAACAGCAATATTAAAATCCTTCTCTCACTTGGGGACTCTGCAAGAGAAAATAGAAAAGGGAGACCTACACGTTCTCTTCGATAACTTCAAATAATTTCTAAATGATAGAAACAACCTAAGAGAAGAAGCAAGCTTCATCAGAGTTACTAAAATGGAAGATGGATAGATGGGTGGATGGATGAGAGAGAGGGAGGTGCACTCTCATTAATAAATAATAAGGAAGGCAGGATGACCAAATGGTATCTAAGGGAAAGGAAGAAGAGTAAAGAGAGGGAAAACAGGAAAGGGAGACCTATACGTCCTTTTCGATAACTTCAAATAATTTCTAAATGGTAGAAACAACCTAAGAGAAGAAGTAAGCCTCATCAGAGTTACTAAAATGGATGGAAGATGGACAGATGAATGGATGGATGGATGAGAGAGAATGAGGTGCACTCTCATTAATAAATAATAAGGAAGGCAGGATGAGCAAATTGTATCTAAGAGAAAGGAAGAAGAGTAAAGGGAAGGTAATCAAGTTCTAAAACAAGGATGATCAAATGATAAGAGAAAGGAAGAACAAAGGGAGAACAATCAAGATCTAAAACAAGGATGACCAAATGGTGAGAGAAAGGAGGAACAAAGGCAGAGTAATCAAGATCTAAAATAAGGATTGCGTTAAATTAATCCATCCCAAGAGGATACGTCATTGTAATAATTAATGATTTTTTTTAATATTCCAAAATAGTACAGCTACGAATTGGTTTGTTTAGTATTTGCGTTTAGTACATTCTGTTCTGAAAATTTATTTCCTTAATGGACGTGTGTGTGATTTGTTATGAGATGAGGAAGTAGTTTTGCTGTCTAGGAGAATTTATGGTGTCTTTTGTGTGTGAATGTGAACTGAATGTTTTGATATTTAGAGGCGTTCTGTAATTGAGCCAGTTCTTTTGGTGATCTGTTAGCATATAAAAAGCCGCGTTTTGATTGATGATCTGGCAGACGAAATGAATTTTTTATTGACGTTGTAAATATCTCATGATGATGACAGTTTCTGAAAATGTAAAATGCACGTTTGAAAAAAAAAGCGAGGAGATCTTTAACAAATATTTACCAGAATGTTATATTGGCTGGTGTATTGAAGAAGTCGTCGAGGGAGGAAGCTCTGATATAACGATTGCAATTGCCGTCGATATGAATGAGTATTTACAAGAAGGGGGGAATCCAACAGGAGATATTTCACGGGCTGTTAGGTTCATTAATTACATACTTTTAGTGGGAGAATGGAGTCATTTACACAATTCCAACAATACCGGTGATCCGTTTAAACCCAGTCACGTTTCTTGACCTCCCCGCTTTGTTTCATATCTCATTATGCTTCTGGGTTGCATCTCAGTCCCTTGTGAGACATCACTCAACCGGCAATTATACGTCTTCTGGGCGACCTAAGTGACCGCTCCACTACTGCAAACTTGTAATCTCTCTATATATCACTGCAAAGCAAACTAGTTACGAAAATTGATTTGGGAAAGTTAGCAAGACGTTTAAACCCGAAGCTTACGTGGATGTTCTAAATAAATTTGTTTAGGTTTAGGTAGTACAACTTCAAAGCACCATCATTTTAGAGATGTAATAGAATGAGGTAAAATAAAGGATTACGTTATAAGAGCACAGGACTAAACGGCTAACAATACGTCATGATACCGGGCTACTCATATAGCAGTTCATCAGTCACGTTCTGGCACTAACCCCCAGCGGCTTACTCTCAATTATATTACATATCAACTTTCTTCCGTTCTCGGACTATCCTGGTACAGTCGGTCACGTTTACTTCTGGCGACGCGTTGTCATATGCGATCCTGGTTCATTATCGTTTACCATCCTCTTTTCTCACGATCAAGCCGTGTTTCAACGCTATTTTTCGTACGTGCTTGTGCTACTCACTTCTTGTATGTAAGTACATACATTCACCGAATCATCAGCAGTTTACCCCATTTCACTCACTTCCATAACTATTTGAAAGGAACCTTTATACTATAATATAAACAAATTTGCCAGAACGAAGAATGGGAATGTGGTCTGAAACTTTTTTACACGAGTGTATGGCACAGTTTTTTTTTCTAAACAAAAATACGTCGAGGTGTTCGTTGTTTATTAGTTCAAGTATGTACGTGTTGACTGAAAACAAAACGAATTAAATAAATCATCGCTAATTAAAGTCGATTAATCACTGGAAAGGGTAAGAAGGGAGGATCCTCGGGGGAGGATTCCAGGGAAGATACACAAAGACCGAATATGTTCAGCAAAGATTACCATCATCTGGGGGTATGTAAGTAAGGTTGATGATGATGGTGATATTATTTTAACTTGATGTGGTCGTTTTTTTAAGTGTCAATGGTACGTATGTAATGTACCTTTTGGAAGTAAGTAAATGCGTTTCAAGGGTTAGTTTAGTTTGTACCTAATTGGAATAAGGTAGTTGAATTATTGACGTGTTCCAAGCGTTATCTAAATCGTTTTGCTCATCATCAACCCTCCTCCTTCCAATAACTTGAGAGCCATAAATTTGATTCCTCAGTTGCCTTATCATATCACATCATATCATATCATATTCGTGAATAATGTTATAGGTAGGTATACATAAGTAAGTTTTAAGTTCTGTCGCTGCAGGAATTATTTTTTTTTTTATCTGGCGTCAACTAATATCCATGATGTTGTCATATTTTAGGATTAAGCAGGACGTAATTTAATGGATTTATTATGCTAATATAACAATGAATTTTCAAGCTTCGTAAGACATCACCTAAGACGTTTTGTTTGAAATAGATTATGAACTCAACAAGCCATGTTTTAATATTAAAGACGGGTTTAATATATGAGGTAAGGGAGATGCCGTTGAATATATAACGCGCTTGTAATTTAAGGGCAAACGGTTTCACTTAAATATATCCTTGGTAATAATGGCTAGTCCGACGAGGTTGTTCGTAACTAACGTGAAATTTACGACTATTTTTATGTGCGTTAAGTATGTAAATTCTACTTTTCGCGGCGTTGGTTTTCGGAATTGGGTGGATGCGCCCGGAGTTATGATTAATGACAGGAATGAAATAAACGTGTGAGAGAGAAGTTTATTTAGTAGACCTCGATTCTCGTCGCCAGTTCTATATAGGGGGTGTCGCCTATTAAAATGATACGGAGGTTTAAATTCGCCTTCTTTGTTTTTGCCCAACGTGGAAATAATTTGTGAATAAAATGTAAGCAGAAATACGAAGCATGCTAGCCTGACTGATGTGTGGTACTAACTTTGATGCGATAGCCTTCGTGCACCACGACCCAGACAAATCGTCGTTTTATAGCACACTGCGCGTTAATTCCGTTTGAAGGATGCGCACCATAAATCCGGATAATTGTTATCAGAAAGAAAAACGCTGTTAATTCTAGAATCAACTTTAAGCTACGTTCGCTCTTCTTTCTCGGACGCTATTCATTATTGGGTATTATCTCGTTTTAATTTTGGTTAAATATATATATCACTTTTCTTTTCTGACATCCACCTTCTTTTTCAAAGATAAAGATAATGAAGGCACTGATTACATCATTTAATCACGTTTCTACACATTTCGAACACATTCTATTGTATACCATAGCATTTTCCATCTTATTTTAACCTCACGTGATAGTAAGAGATGAAGATACACCAACCATACACTACTGCAACCATTGCAAAACGCTACCTACACATTTGGTTAAACGTAGTACATATATACGTACCTACTTACAAAATTGGCAAAAGCTTAATTGAACATCCCGAATAATGCAAGCGAGAGGGAACGCATTATAAAAATAAAGATGAAATATAACTAGTCACGCCCATTGGCCGGTGCCGGCGTATCGAAGTGTTTAAAAGTCAAGTGGCCAACGCTGTATATGATAATGGACGTTATTCATGATTTTATACATTCCATTTTAGTTATACTTCAAAAATTCTTTTATATAACATTTGCAAAAAAAAATACCACCGTTCGTTCGAATGCAAAACTTTGCAATTACCTGTTCTTGTAACGGCGCTATTTGTCATTTTTATGCGATCTTTTAATCATAATAATGCATGGATTTTGGTGATGACAAAGCTTTGTGTTTGTAGTTCATGGAGATGATGATTACACTCCACACACAGGTGAACAGTAGCGTAGCGTAAAATAGATTATTAGGTTCGTGTTTAGTAATTAATAGCTAATAACAGACATACCTACTCATATCGATCGGCGGTTCTGATAGTGTATTATTATCAAATAACATGTTAACTAAATTGTAAATTAATGTCAATTTGCTTACCTCACCAGCGCTAATTTAATTTAATTTAATTGAGTAATGTAGGGAACGTACCTTATTAAGCAGAAAGAGTTTCAAAAACAGGACCACGATCGAAGATTCTGAAAACAAAAAAAAAAATTGTAAATTAATTGTCTACAATGCACACAGTGAACTGAAATATTACGTTTCGCATCGTGAAGAGACCTTAATTAATTTATTAATTAATATTCGAACCACGGGTTTCTCCAAGATGGTTATGAGGGGCAAGAAATTTAATTTCCTTTTTACCGACAGAACGAAGAGAAATATTTTATCGACGCCTTAAAAACAGCATACAAATCAGAGCCGGTCCTAAAGTGAAATTTAATACAATTTGCGATCGATGAAATTATTCGCAAATAAAAGTATTTGGTGGAGTGAACGCGCGTGTTTCGCAAAAAGGATTTCAACCAATGCAATAATATTTATTTGTGCGCGCTTTTTCCAGAAGATTGTTTTCAAAACAAAACCCAATAAACTGTTATATTCTTAAACTTCTTTAGGTAAATATAACTTAATTGTTTTTAAAACAATATTTTCAAATGTCGATGAAAACTTCTACTGGCCAATTCGTAGTTTGTTAATTGTTGAATCTATATTCTAAATTGTTGCACAGAATATTTTTCACTGTAATAATACACTCAAACCACTTCGACATCTTCATCTTCTTTTATAAACAATATATTTCATTATACTGGGTGATTCAAAATAAGTGTCCGACCCGTCAACTACAGGTAGTACACAGAAAAAGAAAACAAAATGTCCATTTGCATAGGGCATCTAATATTCATAGTTTTTAAGATAAAATGCATTGAAGATTCAGATATAAATTGGTTGATGGGCACTAGTATAACTCTATTGCGTTACGAGAGGAATGAACTCGCGTGAAATAGAATGAAACACTAGCGTTTACCTTGAAATTAAACTGTAAAACGTCTTTATTTAAGGCCTTCTTTGGAAAAAAAATGTATAATACGCAATTCATTCATTCGAGCTTCGGACTTGACTATACGTAAGAAATGAATTATGATTTCCATTTTGGATTCGAAGGAGATTGATTTATTGAAATGCCTTTGGATACATTTATTTCTTGCAATTTCGCACTTGCTTGACTTTAGTGTATACGCTTCTAATGGGTCGGACACTAATTCTGAATCACCCTGTGTAAACATTAATTTCATCAAAAAATATTAAATAGAATACGTACATGCATAATCCACATTGTTATTAAATTAACCTTGAATTAAATATCAAATGTTTAAACTAGTTTTTGTATATTTTTTTTTGGATTATCGAGAGGAATTAGTTAATAATGTATCTCAGGGCTGGACAAATGACTTCTGCTGAAAAGTCACTCGAGCCTTGAGCAAGTACTTTAAAGTGTATTGGCAAATATCAATTACTCTTTCCTTTTCGTGCACAATGTATGTAGATATTACCAACTGAAGCAAAAAGTATTTGGAATGGCTAACCGAATTTCAATTACTTAATGCTGCTTCAATTACTAATTGCTACTTTAAAATTTCATTTAATCCGGAAGATTAAATAAAAACAAATTCGTAATACAGGGTGATTCAGAATTGCTTTCATCTCATGAATTTATTTCAGGCGTCTCTGTGTATACAGAAATCATTTTATTTGTTGAGGAAATATAAAGACTTGGTTATACATATAAAAACCTACGAGCATTGAATGGCAATACTGAGCAGACTGAGAACTGAGAGAGATGTTATACGTTTTGTGTTTGTGTAGCTCTTTGCAGACTTTTATTTTCGTGCAATTAATTTGATTTAGGGTAGGGTAGTAATTAAATCATAGCATGTTTCTAACAGATAAACCAAACAAGCAAAAAATGTGTTGTGTCAGAATAAGAGAAAATAGCTAAATACGGCAAAGCGAAGATGAAGTTTTGGGGGTGAGTAAAAATCGTTAGTTTTAAGCAGCGGTGACGGGATAAGTCATCGTTCGTTGATGTACAGCTAGAAAAATCACACGTGACTTGGCTATTAATACATCATCATTTATAATGATTAAATATCGACCGCTGGATACGTTAGTTGAACAATGAAACCGTCAAGATTGGATGGGATGCAGGAGGTAGAGATGCGTTAGTGGACCGGAAGTTTCTTTCAACCAGGATACAACATTTCGCCCTGCTCGAACAATTTTCAATTTAGACGGGGGGGAAATCGCCGCCTACTTTCCTCAAACTTTACAGTACATGAGAACGAACGATTTGAACACTTAAGAGAGACAGCCGCAACAAATTCGAGCCCGAAGTAAATAATTAGTAATTTTGTTGTTCCTTGCATTTCAGGACAAAGAAGAATTATTTTATTGATTTGAGACTCCCTGTAGATAACGCACATTGAGGCACTTAAATTATTACTTATGCTTGAATGCTTGAGCCTTCGAGTTAATATGATGAAACTAGAACATAGTACGTTAAACTATCGCTCCACGGTTAACTATCTATCTACAGACAAACTTCGTAATCAGTTTAAGTAGGAATTTGCTGAGAGGAGAGGGACCTTAATGCAGATGCATTCGCTCAGTAGTTGCCGGTTAGAAACGAAGTGGCCCATTTATGCAACGATGCAACGAGACAAATTTGACGGTTTTAAACCTATCCTATTTATATGCAAATAAGAAACTTATGCCTTGTTTACGTATGCATTCGAACCTAAAAACCCCCGCCGTTTATTATGGTCATTTGCTTTTAATTCGAAGCAAATCCGACAAATTTATGCTATCATGTACCTCTAAACGTTTACAAGCTCGCTAATTATATTTGTCCAATTAATTTCCTCCACTTCTTGTACTTATTTTGTTTTCCAACATCTCCTTACCGACCGGCAACTTCCCTTTTCTCATCTCCTTCGATTTCTGTATTACACTCAAACGTATTAACTTTATTACAACCACTCCTTTTAAGATATAATTGGCACATTTTATTCAGATCGCTCTTAAATACTTAATTTTATTTTCATATTTAAATACACATCTAATTATTTTGATGAAAAAAGAAAAAAATACTTTTTCTGCCAATTAATGCTGCTTGATCGTAAGCCTCGTAAGGTATTTACGTCCTATACATGTAAATCGCCTAATACGATGCTTACGATCGCCGTTTAGAATTGAATCGATGAGTGCATAATCATGTTCAGTCCAAATTTACTGTTTTGTGAAAACAACCAATAATTTTCTCTAGATTTTTTTATTTTAAGTAATTATTGGCTTCATGAGGCTTCAGATATACTCAGCTGAAATAATTTTTAGCCAATAATTCAGTTAAAATAAAAATCTAGAAAGTTATGTGTTGTTTTTACGACACAGTAAATTTGAACTTAACATTTTTTTTTGCACTCATCGATTCATTTGCAGCATTAATTTAATTTAAAAATCATAAACATAAATAAATAAATACAAATAAGAAATTAAAGAAGTAGAAGATAATGAATAATAAATTGAAGACCTTATTAGAATGAAATTTGATGAGAGAAGGTTGAGGAATCTTTGGATTTTTTTCCTGTGCAGTAATTTCATACTCCTATAAGCTACGGGAGAAGGTAAGATAGTAAATTAAAATGCAAATCAGATCCTCACTCCTTCTGTAACGTGCTCCGTTGTAATAGACCCTTTGTGGTTTAGGTGAAATATTATTTCTACAAACATAAGTGCCTCCCTTGATGGAATCTTTTATTAGAAGTAAATAGAATTTGGCGATGCTTACCGATATAATAACTTATCGTTCGAGTCAGTAAATGTCTTGGATTATGCAAATTCCTTCCTGTCAAAGTGGTTCCATGGGATTGAGAAAGTATCTACATAAATAAAACACCTTCCGAAATTATTTTTTGATTGGGGGAAGTTTGCGGTACGCGCCGTATAACGTATAAATTAAAGTTTGCCATTTTCTAACGTAATTAACTACGAAGTAACGCAATTTCTGTATACAGGAATATATCATCTCCGTTATAATTTTGTGGCTCGTGGTTTAGAGAATGTCAAGTTGCGAAGAAGCCGCAAACACGTCGCGATGACGGAACCAACTGCCTAAAACAAGATACCGCCGGTATGAAGTTCTCTGCATTTACGTTCAGTTACCAACCAAACCCTAATTTATCTCAGAAACATCCTCTGCCAATAAATTTTAATTGCCTATTTAGCAAATACCATCTTTCAAATTTCTTTTTCCCCTTTCGACTGAACGACCAGAACACATTTATTAATTTAGTTTAATTTTCTATTCGCCTTCCTTTTTTTTTATTGTTTCTGACAGGAAGGATAGCGATAGTTAATCAATTTTTTTTTGTATTCGAATTATTTCTTTTATCTGCAGTTGAAGTTAATTTTACGTTCTTAGGGTGGTATTTTTAGTAGAAAATTGGTTAATTTCCGTTCGGGATACTCAAGTAGGGTAGCGTGCAGTTGGTAAGCTTTAGTCTTATCCGACTGCCCACACAGCACGTGCAAGCTAAAACCAGCCAAACGCAATTATGATAAATGCCGCTGCGAAAACGTGCCACTGTAAAGTGGCCGAAAATCTCCTCCGAACGGAAAAATAAATGGACCGGGGAACCCCTCTGAAAGCGCAAGCGTGTTTGAGATTAATTAAAAAATTCGGCTGGGTCTCCTCTTTAATAAAGACATGTCTTGATGAAATAAAAAGATACCCTTTCGCGATAAGAAATCCGGTTTTGCTGCAATAAAGAAGCTTCCTTCACTAAATATTGACATTACGACTCCGAAACAATGAACAAGTAATTTAAAACATTTTTAATTTCGCTCTGTCGTCCTTTATTTTACGAGCCTCGCCCGGAAAGTAATTTAAATTTGTACACACGTGTTTAAAGTAATAAAAAAAAAACCTATTCGACTCCACAATTAACTTGTCTATCACAGATACTACCGATCAATGTGCTGGAATTATTTGGTTTACGTCATTCTAAATACAACATTTTAACTAAACATTCACTCGAATTCTTCATTGACTTTCCAACTTTTTTTTCTCACATAATTTCAACAATTTCCGAATGTCACGTGAACATCTTTCATTCTCTTTAAAGACCGCATTCCTGTAGACCTGCATATTTGAAATCAATCAAGTTGAGACTCGGTAATACTCGAACACGCGGTATATAACCCATGCACATCACTAATTCACAATTAAAAAAAAATTAGATCATCGAAAAATAAATAAGAAATTAATCAAGAAAAAAAAATTGTTGGTTATAGAGGGTGTGTCAAAATAAGTGTGTGTCTGTTTTGTAAAGTATGAGTATCTTTGCATGCATGTAAAAGTGAGTAGAGGGTGTAAGTAATACATAGAGCAGGGTCAGGTTTCAATAAGATGAATCGGAGAGACCGAAATTAAAACGTTTGGAGGCAGGAGGTTCATGCTAGGAATAATAACTGTGTTTCTACAGGAACTGGGGTGTTTAAATGAAGTAGACTGCCGCAACACGAACCTAGCCCGATGGGCTTTACTTCGTGTTCATTCCGAACACGCGATATGTGTTTCCCCGTCCACCCTACACATGCTTGTAAATTATATACATTACCATTCACACTTCCATTGCGTTTCCTCTCGAAATACATGTAAGTTTTTTTCGAATGCACTGAAATATCGTGGCGAAATATTTTTTCAATTTTCTCATGTAGCCGGGAATGAACCTTGTCGCGAGCAATTGCGAAAGCAGCGAAATGAATTCTTACCCAAAAACGAAAACGTCACGAGAGCAAGTAAATATCTGCTACATCACACCTTGGAAGGAATGAATTGTACAATTGCACCTCCGAACAAGTTCGCGTTTTTCATAAAAAAATGATACGTTTCCCAGGCGATGAAAGAGAGATTTGTTTCTTGGAATTTTATATTCAGATGTATTGTTGAATGTCGTTCGCTTTATTCCCCAGTTCTTCTTCTAAAATAGCTTCTGTATTAGCATCGAACAGGAAAATACATCTTTCGAAATTTTATAAAGTAATTGTCTTCCTTTTAAATTGATCGAAAACCCAGACAAAAAAATGTGTCGGCAGCACTTCCTCGCCTCGACGTGTTGCACATCTCGAAAAAGTTGAGGTTATGTTATTTTTTTTGTTTTGAATTCGCCGTTGCAATCGAAACTTTATTCAAATTCGTTTCAAATTGTAAAGAAAAAATGCATAAGATATTCATCATTATCAAAATGGGGGATTATATTATTAAATATAACCTTAAAACATGAAATGTCAAATTTTAAAGGGAAAGTGTATACGCGGTGTAGGTGTTTCACTCAGGGTTGCCAACTTTGGAAGACTCAACCGCGCCTAATTTAATCTCAATTATCGCCCACATCGTCCAAATTTCAAGTTTGACAGTTAAGTCGTTTCATTTCTTTGTATAGTTCTTCAATTCATATTTTGTTTTTACGACAGGGTCTTCTATCTAAAAATTAATTCGGTTTACAAAGAGTAAGTACCGGAAATAATTTTTAAGTAACAAGGTCTGAAAATTTCGAATTTCGAAAACTTGTTTCCTCTTTTACTTTGCAAATAAATAAAAAAAAAAATATTCCAATAATAATCTTCTCTTTCAAATTTTTAAACTCCGATCGAAATTTAAACAAGATCGAAATTAAACTGAAAAATAATTTATTTATTATTATTTTTGGGAAGAAAAGTCTTGACATTTAAACAAAAGACGGCCAAAAGCAGTGCGGAATTTTGAGAAACAAAAGAAAAACTAGAACGTCGAAGCCTGATTGGATTTTAGGCAAAAAGCGATCGAATTTAAATTAATTGAAAATTGTAATTTTCAGAAAAGTTTTCTTTTTTTAATCAAAATCGATGTTTAAACAAAAGACGATTGGAAGCAAGGCGCGAATTTCAGAAGCAAAAAACAAAAGAAAATATTTTATGGACACCAGAAAAGAAATTCAAAATTTTGACGTCATCATTTAAACAAAAGGCGATCGAAAGCACTGCGGGAATTAGAGGAACAAGAAAAAAGAAATTACAGCCGCCGAAATCTGAATTTATTTTAAACAAAAAACGATCGAGTTTAAAATTAAAAAAAAATTGTAATTTTCTGAAGAAACTATTCTTACAATCGAAATTTTGTCCGGCATTTAAACCAAAAGACGATCAAGTTCTAAACAAAGGAAGATCGAAATCGATACGAAAATTTTTGAGGATTTAGATGAAGCTTTAAAACAAACAGCGATCGAAACCGACGCTAAAGTTTGACGCAGGAGAAGAATTGAAACAAAAGAAGATCGACTTTCGAGACGGTCGAATTCTAAACAAAAAGATGATCGAAATCGATACGCAAGCTTTTGAGGAATAAGAAAAGCGGATGCGCCTGGCTTTGTTTCAAACAGAAGACGATCGAAGCCGACGTGAATATTTGACGAAGGAGAAGAATTAAAACAAAAGACGCGAAGATTTTTGAATAAAAGACGATCGAATTCTAAACAAAAGGATCGAAATCGATATGAAAATTTTTGAGGATTAAGAAAATCGGATAATCTTCAAGCTTTAAATAAAAGACGCCAAAGTTTGACGAACGAGAAAAATTGAAACGAACAATTGAACAAAAGGCGATCGATCGAAACCAATACAAATTTTTTTGCGGAATAAGAGAATCGTATGCGGCGGGCTTTGATCAAGATCTATTTAAAAAAGGACGATCGAAACCGTCGAGAAGTTTGACGAAGGAGAAAAATTTGAAACGGAAGACGACAGACTTTTAAGCAAGAAACGATCGAAATGAATACGAAAAAATATGAGGAACAAGAAGTCAGGTTTTGGTCAACTTTTAAACAAAAGATGATCGACTTTTACTCAACGAAATCCGTACGAAAATTTAAGGAACAAGAAAATCGTGTGCGTCGGGTTTTGACCAAACTTGAAACAAAAGATGATGAAACAAAATATTATTTATAAAACTAATCGGTAATAAGACAATTGCCATTAAGTCCACATAAGATATTCATCATTGTCGAAATGGAGGATTATATTATTAAATATACCTAACCTTAAATCGTGAAATGTCAAATTTTGAACGGAAGGTGTGAACGCAGTGTAAGTGTTGCCAACCCAATTTTTTATTGAGTCGGCTTTATGGGTAAATTATTATTAATATTGTAGTATGTGTTCTGTTTTGTTTGAAAAAGAAAAAGTAGATGTTTTGTTTGTGTTTGCTTTATGAGTTTATATTTAAAAGGAAGTATTTGAGATGATAATTAAACAGGGGGTAGTTAAAGTCTTCATTATATCTTTACTGTTGTATTATTTCATAAGTCTGAAGAGGAGTTGAAATATTCCGAGGAAAGTTACGTCTTCCAACGTGATATTTGGTAAGTGGAAAAGGAATTATTAACTCAAAATTGTTGAGGTTATGTTACTTTTTTTTAATTCGCCGTTGCAATCGAAACTTTATTGAAGTTTGTTTCAAATTGTAAACAAAAAGATGCATAAGGTGTTCAACATTATCGACATGGGGGATTATATTACTAAATATAACCTTAAATCGTGATATGTCAAATTTTGAACGGAAGGTGTGAACGCAGTGTAAGTGTTGCCAACCCAATTTTTTTTTTGAGTCGGCTTTATGGGTAAATTATTATTAATACTGTAGTATGTGTTCTGTTTTGTTTGAAAAAGAAAAAGATAGATGTTTTGTTTGTGTTTGCTTTATGAGTTTATATTTAAAAGGAAGTATTTGAGATGATAATTAAACAGGGGGTAGTTAAAGTCTTCATTATATCTTTACTGTTGTATTATTTCATAAGTCTGAAGAGGAGTTGAAATATTCCGAGGAAAGTTACGTCTTCCAACGTGATATTTGGTAAGTGGAAAAGGAATTATTAACTCAAAATTGTTGAGGTTATGTTACTTTTTTTTAATTCGCCGTTGCAATCGAAACTTTATTGAAGTTTGTTTCAAATTGTAAACAAAAAGATGCATAAGGTGTTCAACATTATCGACATGGGGGATTATATTATTAAATATAACCTTAAATCGTGATATGTCAAATTTTGAACGGAAGGTGTGAACGCAGTGTAAGTGTTGCCAACCCAATTTTTTTTTTTGAGTCGGCTTTATGGGTAAATTATTATTAATATTGTAGTATGTGTTCTGTTTTGTTTGAAAAAGATAGATGTTTTGTTTGTGTTTGCTTTATGAGTTTATATTTAAAAGGAAGTATTTGAGATGATAATTAAACAGGGGGTAGTTAAAGTCTTCATTATATCTTTACTGTTGTATTATTTCATAAGTCTGAAGAGGAGTTGAAATATTCCGAGGAAAGTTACGTCTTCCGACGTAATATTTGGTAAGTAGAACAGGAATTATCAACTCGAAATTGTATTTAGTTAACTTCATTCGGAATTTTGCTGCTTCTCGTTTGTAGTCGTAGTAAGTACTTAAATGCATACATACGTTAAGTTTGTTCTCCAGGGCGTTCAAACAATAGTCCGTACGTATTTAAGTAACATAATGAAACGAATTAACTACGGAAGGGAACGATACTTGTATAAAGTAGGTGGGTATTTACACGAGGCGCAATTCTAATTTGTATTATTTCGCTGAACAAATACCCATAATTCAAATTTGCGAAGCGAAAGTCATAAAACATAATTAAACTCAAAACGCATGTCTAAATAATTGGGAGGAGGAGGGAGGGACAAAAAAGAACATAAATCACGTAATTCTATTCTTTACATCGAATTTCGCATTGCAATATCTAATGGACACTGGGATATCATGATAAATGGTCTCGCGATACACAAAATCATGTACTGTTCACAAACCTGTGTTCTCTACGTCGTACATAAACTTTTAAACCCTAGTTGTAAAACGCTGACGTACAACCAACTCATCCAGAGAAATATACACACTTCTATTTTTACTTCCCACTGAGAAAAATTACTCCCACTTTATTGAATTTATTGAGAAAAAAAATTCACTCCTTTCTTGACAACAGTTCTCCTTTTAAAAGTATCCATATTTCATATAGGAGTAGTGCTTTTTTGTTATCTGAGAAAATTACGTTAACTTTTAACACGATTTATTAGAGGGGGGGGCTTTAAATCTAAGATGAAAATCACTTTATTTCGAACGTATTGTACGTAAATTAAAAAAGACAATAGATGATCACAGTCGTAAATAATCGTTTATTGAAAGAATAAAGTTTGACAGTAGACCGGTTTTTCAATCACAAGTTAACTTTAAGTTCGTAAGTCTTCGTACTTGTTACCATGGAAACCGAAAGTCAGGGTTAACCTGTGATTAACTTGCAGCGGTCTGGTTTAGGTAGATCGCGACTGTACGTCTAAAATAACTTAAAAAAAAGAAATTTCTGTTCTCTCAGAAGCAACTTAGTGAATTGTCTTTGAATTTCAAACTGGAGAATTAATTTTTGGAGATGTTATTATTGGAAAATAATTTCAAAACAACTGAAAAATGCTAAGAAACATGTTTTAAGTGTCAATTTCGAATTAATGACATTTGTGGCGCCATCACTACAATCAAAAACGATTTGCAACAAAAATTTTTCCTAATTATACTGACTTCACCAATGATATTTGTTTAGAAACTAACCTCTGGCGTACCTTAATGTGACGTCATAGTTGTCAGAGTCTATTGAGCAGTCTTGATTTGAGTAACACCATTTCTTTTGTTTTTTTAATTGAACGTTTAATTTTTTTCCTTAAAATTACACGGCAAAGCTTGTCGGTGAGCTAATAAAGTATTTGTCAAAAATTAAACACAAAGACAAATTTCAAAATTTTTACAAAACTAAAGAGTAATAGAAATAAACTATGTATTCTAAAAATTAAAGAAATACATACATTAAAAAAACAAAACCTATTTTTCAAAGTGTAACAGCAACTATGTTTGTATTTAAATAGAAAGGAACATAAATAGCTTTAAAAAATTACACGAATTCACGAAGTGTAATTTTAAAACATAAAGAAACTCTAAACAATCTGTGATTTCTTCTTCTTAAATTAAAGATACCACTATTTTGTATTCAGATTACTCAAAAATATCAATTTTGATAAAAGAAAATAGTTTTTAAACTTTAACCGGACACTATTCAAATTCGAAAGAGCACTCAACGTTTCATTATCGATTGATAGCTTCGAAAGAGCACTCAACGTTTCACTTCATTATCAATTGATAACTGACGAAGCTATCAATCGATAGTGCTCTTTCCAATTTGAACAGTGCTCGGTTAAAGTTTAAAAACTATTTTCTTACAATTTGCATTGGACAAGAGACGATGCAATCGTTTCGTCGATGCAATTTTGATAGTCTAGTTTAGAACGTTATTTTCGATTCGATTTTGTAAAAAATAAAATCGATTCGATAAGATCGAGACGATGAAAAAAATCGATATTTTTAACTAAAAACATCGATCTCCTCGTTTTTTGAATGGGCATCCCCAGAAGAAGGTAAACTGCGTTCAAAATATGGTTTATTCTTTGAAGAAGACAAAAAAGTAGGTACCATATGTCATACATAGATAGTTCTTTGCTTAACGAAATCTGGTATACCTCAAGGTTCAGATCTGTGGCTGTTACTCTTCGTCGCATTAATAAATGGCTTGCGCATGAGTCTGACTTCTGACTTCTTTAGTTATAATTATTAAATTAGCTTCTTATCATTCTTGAACACTCTGTAATTAGCTGTTTAACTACTTAATCTTATCGTTACATACTCGCTTGAAATGTTTTAAAAACAAATGCGCGTGAGGCTTGTTTTTAAATTTGAATTTCACGTGCAGATGAAGCGATTTGTATTTTTTTTTTGTATTGATTTATACCCAAATGCGCGTAATATGTAAATTGGAAGTGTTTCAGCGAGTGAGATTGTTGTTCGTAGATAATGAAAATTCCATGCATACAATAAACTAAAAGGTACATACAACGACGAATTAATTGTAGTAGATACGAAACGCTTTTGTGCGTAAGTAACATCGTGCCATCATAAAAAAATGTATATGTGATTGAGCTGACAGAGACGACTTGTGTAAATGCGTCAAAAGAGAAACTATTCGGAGCGTGTGTATTTTAGTGTCGAAAATAAAAATTACAAGATATTCGAAGTCTTGAAATAGTCGGGTTGCCCAAGTGACCATTCTGAAAACACGAGAATAATAAATACGACAGATAGTGTTTGGCATCGTTTCAAATTCATACGACGAACATGAACCAGTAATGGGAATCGCTTAAAATTTATGGCTATCTGCTAGTGGCCTCGTAAAATTAAACGGATTAAATGCCAAAAATTTCTCTAAATACAAGCGAACGTATTCTTCTTTTCGCCTACCTCCCTTGTTCTGAACAAACGATGCAGAATTAGCAGTTAGGAAGTTAATGCTACAACTGTACGTATATTATTTCTTTGGTGACAGTTGTTTCGCGAATTTGACACCCCCTTCACCCCCACGACTGAAGAGGGTCTTCAGCTTTAATTAGAGATGTTTATACAGCTGCACAAAACTTAACCTGCCTTCCTGCCACTCACTGCGTACCGTTCACATCTTCATTCATTGATCCTTAACTCCTAACATGGTAAATCTCGCCTTAAAAGACATACATACCTATACCTACCCAATTACAGAAATGAAATAAAATAAAAAAAGAAAACCTACTCCTTATTGCTTTATGCGACTTAATTAAAATCACGACGATTAAACTTGAAAAACAAGGCGGGTAAACATCCCACGAAAATAATATCATATTGTAGCAGCTTGTTTTCGGATAGCTTTCATTTGCTTGTTTGTTTATTTTTTACGATGAATAAATAAAACTTATCCCGGGGAATTCTTAAGAAAAAAAAAACACGCCTCTGTATTTTCATGTTTAAACTCGGAACGAAATATTTTCCTCTGCGATTATAATAAAAAAGAACGCGTACAATTTGTATGTATGGTAAAATAAAATATCGATTCAAGTAAAAATCGAGCAAAAAATAATCGAGCTCTCCAAGATCGGTTTATATAGGGTGATTTATTAGCTTACCAACAAGCTGAAAGTTATGAAAGTTATCATGCATGCTATTCTACATATATTGTCTTGATTTGCATTGTTAGACACACCTAGATGTATTCATCAGGTTATATTAATAAATTCAAAGTTCATGTAATTTGAAGAAAAAAATCCTTTGGATATACAGTGTCTTTCAAAAAGTTACAAATGGGCAGTTTTTTTATTATCGACTTTTATAAAAATTTATTGATGCAGGACGCTTCTGCATTTCTTAAAATCAAATTGGCAAATATCAGATGAAATTTTTCTTGAACGGTATACAGCGTGGACACCGAGAAATGAAGACCGCTTAAGAGTAAAGTGCCCTTATTTCATAAGACACAGGAAAATGTCATAAGAATAAGTTGTTCAGAATGAAAAGCTACTTCTAGATATGAAGTTATAGCCTCCTATCTCAAAAATAAGAGAAAAAAAAATACAATTTATTGTGAACTACTTTTTATACTTACTACATTAGGAAATGTAGGTGGGGATAAAGTGTCCGCTGAAATAAATAGAGTAGGAAAACACGAAATTCGTTCTTATTTTTGAATTATTTCATTTTGACGTTGTGTGAGTGATTATTTCAATGCATTCCGAAATTTTATGCTTTTTTGTAGCATGATAGCAATTCATTGAAATAATCACTCAGAACCAAATGAAGCAATTGAGAAATGAGAACGAATTTCCTGTTTTCCTATTCATATTATTTTCGCTGACATTTTAATCCCACCAGTATTTCTTAATGTAGTGCAGCGATGCTCTCGGACGCTCCGAAAGCGCTATCCCCACTCTTGTTTGTTTCGGGAAAACGAGAATTCATTCATAGAAAAGCGCACGGCAAAGAAGTACTTAATAAATGCAGCGATCGCAGTTGTAACGCCTAGCGCGGTGGGGGTACATTTCCCCGCTGGTGGTCATCCCTGATGTACTGTGTTGTTTTTGAGATAGGAAGCTATAATATCATATGTAGTTATACCTTTTAATTAAGAACGAGTTATTCTTATGACCTTTTCTTGTAACTTGTGAAATAAAGGCATTTTACTCTTAGGGCGTTATTCATTCCTTAGTGTCCACGCTGTATACAATTCATGATAAATTTCATCTGACATTTGCCAATTTGATTCTAGGGAATTCAGAATTGTTCTGACTCTATAAATTTAAATAAAAATCGATAATAAAAAAAAATCGCATTTGTAGCACACTTTTTGAAAGACACTGTATGTCCGATTTGATTTATTTAAGGAAATAGAAGACTGTGAAGTCTTCATTTTAAAGTTTCAAAATCACTTAAATATTTACGTGAATTTAAAGCGACCGTACGTCCCGATTCCGATTTTTGTACAGTTTGTACAGTTTTAAAAATCCCGCTTTTCGGAAAGAATGTACCTTTTAAAGATAAGACGTTCTAGAATAGATTACTAACTTTTAGGTCATGTAAGAGTCTATTAATTTAGATCTATTTTATATTATTCTATTCACTTTTATGTAATATATTATGGAGGGACAGCGCCCTCTTTGAAAACCCTTTTATTTCCGTTGAAAATAATTAGTTGTTAAAAAATACTAATTTTTTTAAAGGCATTGATAGGAGATAAAGCTGTAGATCAGACGTAGTGATGAAGTATGTACATATTATTTAACTAAAACAGTTTTTCTCTTTTGGCCACCAAGAGATGGCGCTCTGAATAATTTCTGCGCTTTGGAAAAAAGAAGGAAGTGGAAGTTATTACGGAGAGTGTCAACGTTAACGCGATAACGTACCATTTGATTTGAAGTTACAAAAAAATAGCTTTCGCTATTGGGCAAGAGATGGCGCTCCGGATGATCCCTTCACAACTTGATTTTAAATTTTCAATTTAATTTTGAAATTTTTGAGTCGCTGCGATGTTAAAAGACGTAGGCATATTGCTGAGGACGTCAGCGGAGAAAAGAAATTTGAATAAAGTGGTTTCTTGTTTTGGTCAAGAGATGGCGATGGCGATGTCGATAATTCCTGTGATGCCTTGATTTTTTTTTAACGTGAATTTTGAAATTCTAAGCATTGCAAAGCTAAAAGGCAGCAAATTGACTAAAATAATTTTCATTTTCAGACAATAGATGGAGTGATTCCTGATTACATACTCTTACGTGCAAAGGTTTCACATATTTTTGATGTAATAAACAAATTGTGAACACGAAATCTTATTTTTGATATTCGATTAAATTAGTATTCGGTTTGGGATAATAATCATAATAATAATATTAAAACGTAATACGTCAAAAAAAAAAAGAAAATGGGAAGCACGTGAGTATGGTGATTTCTGTTATAAAATATTTTGACCATGTACATATTTAAATCCAAATATTTCACTGTGCGTTGTTTGGTTAGGAAGAGATGGTGCCAAACAAAGAAAATCAGATTATGGGGGAAGTTTTTGTTGAAGATGTAATAATAAATAAATTGTGTAGCTGATGATGAAATGTGATAGTGAGATGGTGCCAAAAAAAAATCAAATCACATTAAGGGGAATGTTTTTGTTGAAGTGATCGATGTGATAATAAATAAATTGTGAAGCTGATGATGAAATGTGATAGTTAGATGGTGCCAAAAAAAAATCAGATTAAGAGGAACTTTTTTGTTGCAGAGTAGGTATGGATGTAATAATAATAGTAATAGTAATTTTGTAGCTGATGATGAAATGTGATAGTGAGATGGTGCCAAAGAAACCAGATTAAGGGGAATGTTTTTTTTTGTTGAAGAGTAGGTGTCGATGTAATAATAAATAAATTGTGTAGTTGATGATGAAATGTGATAGTGAGATGGTGCGAAAAAAAGGAATCAGATTATGGGGAATGTTTTGGTTGAAGAGTAGGTATCGATGTAATAATAAATAAATTGTGT
The DNA here is from genome assembly GCA_036172665.1 of Prosopocoilus inquinatus. Classification (NCBI taxonomy): domain Eukaryota; kingdom Metazoa; phylum Arthropoda; class Insecta; order Coleoptera; family Lucanidae; genus Prosopocoilus; species Prosopocoilus inquinatus. The sequence goes on along the minus strand of CM069880.1, from coordinate 11,739,250 downwards.
AGCTGATGATGAAATGTGATAGTGGTACGTACGTGAGGGTAGTTGAAAGAAGATGAAGAGAGCAATAAAACATTTGTGGATGTAGAAAGATGTTCGATGTAGGGTGCAGATGCAGAGGTAGGGACGAAGTTCACTCTTCCATATAAATACTCGTTAAAATGCATCAGGACAAATCCCGCTTTATAGGATGAAACTCTCCTTACCGTCATATTTCGATCTTATGTGTCTTTTTTATCACCGGAAATACAGCAAAAGCTAGCAGTTCGGCGAGGCGAAAGTAATAGGGCAGTGAGTTGAGCCGACACTAGCAGAATTCGCTCAAATTTAATGACAAGTGACAATAATGATAGGGCAGCAAACAATGGTGGGGGTGGGGGGGGGGGTACATCTTTATGCTGTGGACGTTGGCTACTCTCGATTCTAACATCACCCCGTCGCCACCCTTTGTGCAAAAAGGAATTGGGGGCTTATAACTGCAACTCTGCCAGCGGATAATCGCATCTCCAGGCGACTTCGCGGAAGAGGGCGCGGCGCCCGACAGTCGCCACAAGAAGCATTGAATTACACTACCAAAAGCAATTGGCGCCTCCCCGATACGCTATTGTGGCAAACCAACACCAGAATCTATTATGCATATGCGCCAATTTTCGACGTAAATCCCCGGTCAGTTTGTCACACATGAGTCGCAGTCGTCTCAATGCCGCATAGTACTTCTATCGACTGAAAACCACCCCAACCCGCACCCGCGATTCCACCTATCAAAGTCCCGAATTCTTATTTCCATATCATGATAGATTTTACTATTCCTCACCCTCACTTCTTTCCGTACCCTCCTTACCCTCCCCAGATCACAAAATCTGCCTGCACCAACGCCCATTGTATTCAGATGCCCAAACTCCTCTCCTATATTTTTATCACCAAATAAATCATCAATACTATTTCAAATTACATCGAAGAAAATATTTCCAAATATCATCCCAACTCCTCGCTTAATTAATCCTCCACATTTCTCTTCTCATTTTCAAACTCATCTACTATATTTTTATCATCAAATAAATCATCTATACTATTTCAAATTACCTCCAAGATAATATCCCCAAATATCACCCCAACTCCTTACACCTTAATTAATCCTCCTTATTTCTCCTCTCATTTCCAAACTCATCTCCTATATTTTTATCATCATATAAATCATCAATACTATTTCAAATTACCTCCAAGATAATATCCCCAAATATCATCCCAACTCCTCACACCTTAATTAATCCTCCTTGTTTCCCGTCTCATTTCCAAACTCATCTTCTAGATTTTTATCACCAAATAAATCATCAATACTTTTTCAAATTATATCGAAGAAATATCCCCAAATTTCATCCCAACTCCTCACTCCTTAATGAATCCTAATTATAAAAAAAAAAAAATTAACATATTTTCGTTGGAAATTCCATTATTTCCTCCGTTGGCCATTTGCATGCAAATACCAAATGCGAAATGGAATTAAAATCGCTGGTTTGCGACAAAGTCTCTTTGTTATAAACCACCAAAATATCTCGGCGCTAATTCTAAAACGATCGGCCTGGCGCGTATTTGTTCCCAAACATTATACATGCAAAAGAAACATCTGCAGATACGTATGTACGTATGTGGGAAAAGTTGTTGCTTCCCAAATTTATTCACCGTTTCTACTTACAATGTAAATTACGAGTTTCTGAATTATTTACACAATTGCCTTTCATCTCGTTCTATTTCTGTTCATTCATTAATAATCATTTCTGAGTCATAACCAGAGAGAGTTTATTGGAAAAGAATGCTATTTGTTTGTTAAAAATAACGGAACATCATTTTATTAAGGGGGAAGGGACGAAAGCCGCTACATCACTTGACATTCTGGAAATCAGTTTAATAAGTATATCTAAATAAAGTATTGTCGATGTCTTTAAATGTGATTGGGGGTAGGTAAATCTAACTTTAATAAAATCGATTTGTGATTTTTTGCAAATTCAGAATTTCTGAATTATTTACACAATTGCCTTTCATCTCTCTCTATTTTTGTTCATTAATTAATAATCATTTCTGAGTCATAACCAGAGAGAGTTTATTGCAAAGGAAGTTTTTTTGTTTGTAAAAAATAACGAGGCAATTTTTTTTATTAAGGGGGAAGGGACGAAAGCTGCTACATCACTTGACATTCTGGAAATCAGTTTAATAAGTATATCTAAATAAAGTATTGTTGATGTCTTTAAATGAGATTGGGATTAATCTAACTTTAATAAAATCGATCTGTATTTTTTTTTCTGGGGGAAGGGATGGAAGTCAGAGGCGTTTAAAAAAAAGAGAACGCTTTTAGAATTCGTTAAAGTGATAAATTATTTTAGGTTGTCAGCTTGATAAAAAGAAAAAAAAGAAATCCGAATGTGTGTTTGCATATTTTAAGCTTCCGGGGGAAAATGGGAAACAGAAACGTAATTAGTATAATTCGAGGTATTTAGGGGGAAACTCGACAGCAATGCTAAGAACTAAGTGATGGACAGTAACGCAGAATTTCAGGTATGCGTAAGCGCTTTCCTGGTCCTGCGAAGGACCTTTGTGGTTTACCTAATGCTCACTATCCAATGTATATATGTCATCTACTACCCACATCACTTTAGCCCCCTGTATGTTAATTCCATCGTGAGAGTAATTATTGTGAGGAGTGTAAAAAGCGAAATACGAAATCGGTGTTGGGGGGGGGGGGGGGGAGGCAGGGCGTTCCATTCTAATTCCGGGGAAAGTTTCGTTTGATATGTTTGTTAATTTCGGGCTTCATTCGTTTCAATGGCTGCGTGACTGAAAATTAATGTAAATTTTTTCCTAAACGACTTGAATTAGTATAATTAATGCCCCAAATGCGAAACGTGAAGTACGAAATCAAGCGCCGAAAAATTGACTTCGTTTTTATTAGCTCTAAAGTCTTATGAATAAACTCAACTTTAACATTCATGATTTTCAAAAAATACGTAGCAACGAAGAATCTTAATTGATTTGAAAGTTTTGCGAATTATTATGTATATAAATAGCACTTTGATTAGGTACAAATAACTACACGGTACAGTTTTTTTTTTAATCTCCCGCCTTTTATTATTTTAATTATTCTCGTTCGCGAGCAAGCAATTTAGTGAAGATGTTCTAAGCTGATTTGCGCTTTAAAAACCGCGAAATTTAGTAGATGATTACAAGCAAAAGCCGATTAATTTTCATAAATAATACGCAAACCAGTTCTTAAATGTTGAAGCATCTAAGGGTGCTAAAAATATGAATTATGAAAGCGATTTTCCACCACCCCCAAAACACATAAACCAACAAATTTGATTTCATGCGTAATTCAATTACATTTATTAATATTAATTGAATAGTATCGTTATAAATATTTATCGATTGATTAGCCTTAATTGCAGTAACGCGGGCGCAAATAATAATTTCCCTCCTGGATTATTAAAACGTGCGCTATTTTACATGCGAATGAAAAAACTATTTCGGCCTATATATAATAAAACAGAAGAACGAACTCGACCACTCGGTTGGTTAAATAAACGAGGCCGTTTAATTTACGAACGGCCTTACAAGGAATTGTAATCAATGTTGAAATAAATTCTCATCTACGACAAAACAATACCCCTGATGGTTATAAAATTCTCCCCAACGTTTACTAGCTGATAATAAGATAAGCAATACAGCTCTCATGTTGATACCAAACACGATCTTATTTACTGTATTATAACCTTGAGAGAATTTACTATTATCTTTTTTTCAAAACACATTCATTTTATTTTGTTTGCTCCAAAATTATATTGTCTAAGATCATATAAATCCCCGCGAGGCAAATGATTTCAATGTTGTACTCCTCCCCCTTGAAATAAATGGGCAATACTTTACGACGGACTTATCCACGAGGGTCAAAGTGTCGTTTACCCAAACCCACCAATCCAGAAATCACTTTCAGCTTGTCGCTTTTGTCTCTTGGGCTCTTGGCCTTAAAAAAATCCTTTTTTTGATAATCGAATCTAATCAACATTTTAAATTACAAAACATAATCAAGACGAACGATTCCAAACGTGCTCAAAAAGGAAGCTTGTCTAGGATCATATAAATCGATGCTGGGCAAATGATTTCGTTGTTGTACCCCCCCTTGAAATTGTGATTCAAGTAGTGGTCCTTGTTGTACCCCGAATATTTACAAAATGGGCAATACTTTACGACGGACTTATCCATGAGGGTCAGAGTGTCGTCCACCCAAACCCACCAATCCAAAAACCACTTGCAGCTTGTCTATTTTTTTCTCTTAGGCTCTCTTGGAACCTTGGATAATTAAAAGAAAACTTTTATTTGATAATCACGACTCTAACGAACATTTTAAATTACAAAACATAAGACGAACGATTCCAAACGTTCTTAAAAAGGAAGCTTGTCTAGGATCATATAAATCGACGCGGGGCAAATGATTTCGTTGTTGTACCCCCCCCCCCCCCCCCCCTTGAAATTGTGATTCAAGTAGTGGTCCTTGTTGTACCCCGAATATATACAAAATGGGCAATACTTTACGACGGACTTATCCATGAGGGTCAGAATGTCGTCCACCCAAACCCACCAATCCAAAAACCACTTGCCGCTTATCTCTTTTGTCTCTAAGGCTCTCTTGGACCATTGGATAATTAAAAAAAAAAAACTTTTATTTGATAATCACGACTCTAACGAACATTTTAAATTACAAAACATAATCAAGACGAACGATTCCAAACGTTCTTAAAAAGGAAGCTGGTCTAGAATCATATAAATCGACGCGGGGCAAATGATTTCGTTGTTGTACCCCCCCTTGAAATTGTGATTCAAGTAGTGGTCCTTGTTGTACCCCGAATATTTACAAAATGGGCAATACTTTACGACGGACTTATCCATGAGGGTCAGAATGTCGTCCACCCAAACCCACCAATCCAAAAACCACTTGCAGCTTGTCTCTTTTTTCTCTTAGCCTCTCTCGGACCCTTGGATAATTAAAAAAAAACTTTTATTTGATAATCACGACTCTAACGAACATTTTATATTACAAAACATAATCAAGACGAACGATTCCAAACGTGCTCAAAAAGGAAACTTGTCTAGGATCATATAAATCGACGCGGGGCAAATGATTTCGTTGTTGTACCCCCCCTTGAAATTGTGATTCAAGTAGTGGTCCTTGTTGTACCCCAAATATTTACAAAATGGGCAATACTTTACGACGGGTTTATCCATGAGGGTCAAAATGTCGTCCAGGGTTTCTCCACCCAAACCCACCAATCCAGAAACCACTTGCAGCTTGTCCCTTTCTGCCCTAGCTTCTTCGGTGTCTTCCTGTAAGTCGGAGTGAACAGCCGGAAGTATTCCAGGAATGAGCGCGTCTTGGCCAAATTCGACTTCGTTGTCCATTTCCTCGGCTGAAATTTAATTTAATTTTCTTCAGTTGGAAATGAAGTATGTACTCACAGATGCGATTGGCCAAGGCGTCCTCGGAAACGCCCAAGATACCGCTGGCTTTTTGTATGAGAGCCAAGATGTCTTCTTTCTCTTTCAGACCGTAACACACCGTAATCAAAAACCTGAGATTTGAACGACTAACTTCACATTCTTCGGGGGTTATATCAGCTACTTCAGAAATTTCAGGAGCTTCAGTAGTTTCAGCGACTTCAGCAGTTTCAGCCATGACGTTTAGCGAGATTGCGGATTTATAGCAACCGTCAAACTTGACTTGCGCGAAATTTTGTTTCAATTTTTTTTGCCTAGGTAACTTTGACCGTTGTCCAAATTAATGACTTTGGTTTTAATTTTTAATTCAATTCAATAATTGCAAGGATACTTATTATAAAGAAAGAAAGAAAGTATTAGAATGTACACTAAAACCACAAAAAAATTGGACCAGGAGGAAAACTGTGTTATTAAAAAGAATGCTTTGGAAGAAGGGGAGCAAACAAACCTACGATTCGATTATTTTTATGTAATGTAATTAATATCAGGAAATAAATAGTGCTAAAAAGAGGGGTAGGAAAAAAGTGACGGGGGATTCTGAAATGGCATTTCGCATATTGTGAAAATGCATAAAACAAGAAAGAGCAAATAAATTTTATGATGGTCGAAAACGTAACTAAAGTGAACGTTGTAAATCATAGCTAGACGGCGCAATATTATAAAAACGTCTCTGCAAACAATGAAAAAAGCCAACAACACAAGACGAAGATGCAGGCAGGCATCAAAATCGATGGTACATTTAAGTCGATACAGACTAATGCTATTATATACAGGCAGTTGCATGTTTTATTGATTCCTTTGTACTTTTATATTGATTTAATGAGATGGATGGAGAAGATAGATGATAATGGCCTGAAATGTTAATATTTTAAAATGTATGTCTTTGTTTAATAATACATAAGTTGTATTGTATACGGTCAGTTAACCAGACGAACATCCAGCACCCCTTATTGGATTGTAACGCGGTTGGATTACTCGATGAGAAGGTATCAGAATTCTCCCCATGATTGTCTCGTTACCACGTCAGATCAAGTCGTATTACGCATTTTGCATTTGGATATGCAAATAAGCTTTAGTAAATGGAAGCAGAAAAGAAAAAGCCAAACTAAGCAGGCGCATTAACTTAAATAGAATCGCTCCTTTGTTTCAAGTTTTATAGCAATTTATCCCAATCATTAATAATTTCTACTTTGATATTCCGTTCCGAATAAACCTCCTTTCTTTATTCTTCGTTCGCCCGAGATACAAATTTAATACGGACTACATGGTATATATTTATACTTTACCCTGCATTATTTATCAGATGCGGGAAAGTTCACATTTCAACAATTTTCTCTTTCACGTGAAGCGTAATAGATTTTTTTTTCTTTCGGTTTACTTTAAACTTTTCGCCGATAGTATCGCGTGTCGCAAAACAAATTTCTTTCTACTTTGTTACCACCACGGAATATACAACTACGTGAAATATTTCCTTCAAATAATAACCGACAGGTTTTCCAGTAGATTGCAACAACTTACGTTACAAGTTTCAACACGCTTTTCAATTTACAATAACTTTCTTTAAGTTATACTTGAGTACCTTCAATGTTTAAATGCAGAAATAATTTCACTTCAATGGTTATTGTCTGGATGACCTCAAATGAAACCTAAGGCCATCCGCTCCCTACTAATACAACTAAAAAAGAATTTTTTTTTTGAAAGCGACCGTACCTTTGAAGCTAAAATCCATTCTATGTGATCCTCAGTGCCGCTGAACTCACAACTAACTACAGAAAAATAATATTCCACTATATAAGTGGTCATTATTCATTAAGTTTCAGTTATTAATAGAAACGGTTTAATCAATCTTTAGTCATTACTACTAGAATTGATAACCTGTGACTTCTTGCGAAAAAATAATGGTTTGCTACTGTTATTTCAAACAATGAAACTAAACTTTTACAATAATGGGAGGTGAGGCGGGTGGGGGATTCCTCCTGGCAATCCAAATTACTTCTTGGGACCTCTTACGGATAGGTACAACCACTAAAAGGAAATTGGACGATGCATATTAAGATTAATAAAGCGCTGATTGATGAAATCAAATTTTTATGATTGAACTATGAAGTCAAGGACGATAAATCTCAATAATTCATAATTTAATTAGACTAGCCCACAGTAAAGAATCTAAAGGTAGCAGTGCGGGCGTTCAGAACGTGCACGCAACTGCGCATGTTATCTCATGCTGAAGGATTAAACACAGTTCTCTCTCGCGCATTGATATTTGAACTCCTCTTTCAGCTGTCTCTCGTGCAATTGATCTCGCGTTTTCAAGCACATATCGACGCACGGGCGAGTGCTCGTGTGGCTTCACCTAATATATCGTTCACCGTGGCCTAGCCCATAGATAGACCGAATGAAAATGAGAATGAGGTCAGAACTAAATGATATGGTGAATATTATTCGTAGGATAAATTTCGAGCTCTAATATGTTTACTAATTAATTACTTTTAGGTACTTCATTAGCGAGATTTGCCGCCCCCCATTTCCAATGTGGAATTTTAAATTTCACAGCATAAGCACAGCAGCTGCCGGGCTTTTTTTTTAATCGACGCTAAATTGTTATTAATTATTACAAGCCCCCCCTCCCACTCTCCGCCGGCTAATATTATTTAATCCCCCATTCCCCCATTCCGAAAATAGGTATCTACGTGCAACACGAGAAAAAATTTTTCAAGTGAGACAGACGAGTCAAATGAAATTACACGTAATTAGTGAAACTCGTGTTAAACGAAGATCAAAGAGTAATTCTAAATTATTTATTAAGTGACTGCGACGATCGTTTTTTTTATTTTTTACTTTTTGGATAATACAGTGCGTGTAATTTTTTTTTAGAGTGAAAAGAAATTTCGGCTTCTATACCATTATCATTATCATTAAAGGCGAAACAGAAAGCAAGAAGACGTTCTTGCAATGACGTAAACATGAGGCACTCGAATTAAATAAACAAAAGTTGTAGTATCTTTAAATAATTTAGTGGGGAAGATCGTGCCGGGGTCTCTGCAAATTCTTTTTGCTTTTTCCTTCATTTCTTGCGCGCTTCTTTTTTTTATTAAAATCAAATAATGTCGGGCTGTATTCCATTATCTCCTCCTGTATTTATTACAGCCCTAAAGGGTTTAATTTTCACACTGCTGTTCTTACAACACTGACATTTGAGATATTACGCAATGGGTAACAACAACAAAATCAAAATTTTAATTAACAAATGAAAAAAAAAACAACTTTTAAAATCAAATCACCACGTGAAGGTAATTTATTAATTGTGAGTGGGGAAAGACTATTTTTGTGCTTGCCTTTGCCTTTGTGAAAATGAATTTTTTTGTAAATATACAGCGTGATTCAGAAATGTTTTCGGATACTTTCAGGGTGAATAGAACATCAAAAAATAAGGTCACCTTTTTATATAATATTTTTTCCAAAACTGAATAATAAGGGAGTTATAACCCCTGAGAGAGGAGTGAAAAGCCTTTTTGCTAATATCTTCTGGATCCTTTAACTTATCAAACTAATATTTTAAACACAGATATAAGACACCTAACTGCGCATTAACAACATATTTGTCAGATCCTCCATCTTTTTTAAAGGGTAGTTTTGTAGAGGTAGCTTTCACTATTTTATCCCTAACTTTTAATTTTTTTAAATATTTCGTAAAGAAAATGGGAAAGAAATATTCTCTAGATTATTTGGCACAAGAAAAGTTCTCTTATTGCATTTCTATAAACTCAACCGTTTTGGAGTAATCGAGGTTTTAAAGTTCGTATGCACTTATTACCCTAAAATTACACTTTTCGAAAAAAAAATATATAAAAAGGTGACCTTATTTTTTGATGTTCCATTCATCCTGAAAATATCGGGCGACTTTTTTGAATCACGGTGTATACAGCACGTACACATACTGGCCTTGAGTGCACTTTAACGTTGCTGTTGTTAATCCAAATAAATAGTCGTTGTCGTAATAGAATTCGACCAGCATTGCGTTAAATGTAGTGTTACCAACATTTTGCGGGACAAAGTTTAAAATAATGAAATTTATAATGGCAACAGCGATAATTGTATTCCACATGTGCGTGTTTCCGATGGTTTTCAGTTAAGCTGATGAATGAGCGTGGCTCAATTCGATACGCCCTTCCTACCGTTTGGGAGCAATTCGAACGAAAGCCTATTGGATTTTTCAATCAATTTATCAACCAAAGCTTCATTTTGGTAGTTTAACATGTCTTCATTTCGGCTTTATCTCCCAATCTCAAGAGATTCAGAGAAAAAAGCCAATTACAAACACAATTTCCCTCTTCGGCAACAATATTTTCTGCTTTTTTCTTTTCTAAATTGATTATTTTTTTTTCTCTTAAGTTTAAGTTTCAACACGAATTTATTTACATACTGAAATAAACGCAAAAGTATATGCAAATTAATTGCGTTAATTTTAGAGAGGACATTCACATTATGTGAACAAACCCTGTACACAGCAACGCTTTCTGGAAAAGGATGTTACTCATATTTCACATGGAATTTTTTAATGTAACAACCATGTTTATAGTCGGATATATTTTAAATAAAAATTTGCACTGTTTCGTCGCACCTCGACACTTCATTAAAATTTCATGCATGGAATAAAAAAATACACATTTCCTAATTTGTTTGATTAATTAGAAATTTTAAGAGCGAAATGAAGAAGAAAAATATACCAGCCGTTGTTGTAAACTGAGAACATAGGCAATACGAAATGGAGGTGGAGCTGTAATGACTTGCGCTGCGCAGTGACTTTCTATGATCTCAGTCTGATTCAACAACCAGTATAATTGTCCCTTGACAACCACGGGGGAGGAATAAAAAAATTTTCTTTGTGTATTTAATAAAACGTACTCCTGTTATATAGATAATAATAGATTTATTTTGTTTTTGTTTTTTTTTTTTTAATCTTGTAAGTGTTTTCGAATCTGAGGGGTGCGTTGCGTTAAATCAAAGTTTCAGTGTCGAATATACTTTTCATTTGAAAGTTTTCCGATTCACTTTATATCAAAGTCAGTTTTCAGTTTCATCGTAACAGTTTCAATCCATTTGCCACACATATTCGCAGCAGCTCAAAGTAAACTCATAAACTTGGGAAAGTCCGTAACAATTGTATTTCCAGCGCTAACACTTTTATTGGAAGCTGTTTATGTTCTCCGTTGGTTATTAATGTATTTCGCGATGGCTCTTTTAAAAAAAAAAAGGAAACGAAAAGGGCCGTTTTCGTTCTGTATTATTATCACGGATCATCGGTCTTCTAGCATTTTATATTCAAAATCATTGCCTCTGTCCTTTTGTCTCTCCCTTACAATTATTTAGACTTTGTGTAAGGGCCACTTGAGCTTTAAAAGCTTTCAAAGTTTTAACTAAGTGTTATTAGTGGATTGCTTTCGTTTCGGTGGAAGCCTAAAAGAATTTTTAAATTTAATGCAAAAGGTTCTTTAAGTAAAATAACAATTGAATTCATTCAGACCGGTCCAAGCCCTTCGTCGATGAATTAGCTGCAGCAACCACGAGTGAAACCACAAATGGGATGATAAAAAGGGAAGCTTAAACACTGAGATACATTCGCATAATAAAGCTATTCCGGGAAGATAAACCTGGACAATTTCGCGACTGACATGCATACAAATGATGCAAACTTTTCTTCAAAACTTACCACTTATACAGATTTCTTACAATTTGTTCTCCTGTTCACACTTTTATGCAACCTATGTACGTCTTTTAATCTGAATATGATCTGTCAACTAAAACTCACGTATTTTTTTTTTTTTGTAATAAAGAAGGATTATGTGGGAAAGTAAACATTTTATAAATATCGTCGCACCCTCGTATGTTCGGGATTTAAAACGCCGGCCAGTTATATACGGGATGAAGCAAATGAGAACGTAATCTCAAAATGACAGTCGAACAAAAACAAATGCCCTCCATTTTTTTTACAACAGCTTTAGAAAACATCGCGCCGTAAAAAATAAGCTTTATCGTTTGCGCTCCACAAAATCCTTGGTTATTAATTCCTAAGGATTACAAAACACATTCAATGAAAATTCAATGAAAAAAAAAATTCCAAACGCAACAACAAAAGTTTTTAATAACGTGCAAACCAAAAATGTGAAAAGCGACACGTCATATATATATATATACATATTTTTTTTTAAAGGGAACGACATCGAAAAGTGAAAAGTATCTATCTGATGTACTTAAATTCCTCCGTTTATAATAAAGGAAGATATATTTTTTATTATTGATAAGAAGGAAAATCGCAGCACCGAGGAGCGAACACGTCACCGAAATCTGCAAATAGAACTTAAAAGGTTCTAAAAGCTTTTGCATTTTTCATGAGCTTATAAAAAATCTTCCCAAAAATGTGTACATCATTTTCAATTCAAACTTGCGGTAAAAATTGACAAGCCCTCTTACAAATACACGAAATATAAACGAAAATACAATCTCGTCTAAAATTATCACTTTCAGACGTACGCTTTACTAAGTTTCTGAATTTACCTAACTGATTACGTTTCTGATTGTACTAGAGTATTTTTTTTAATTCTAATTTTAGATACTTCAGAATAATTAACAACTAATTAAAAAGAAAAGAAACACCAAGTGCAAAGTGCTTTTTTTTAAATGGCACTTGCCTGTTTGGATTTCTGAAATAACTGATTTCGTTCATTAAAAAAAAAAAAAAACGTTGCTTAGTAAACGTACCAATTATAACTGCACCGGACTTAGATGAAAATTTGCATGATAATTTGCAATTGCGAAAGCTTTGTGCCCAACAAATTAAATGAACAAAGTTAATAACGTGTAAAATGGTGTCGAAATAGGATTTAGTAACTTTCCCGCTGTAATTAATTAAAACGAAAACGAAAGTGAAATCTATTTAACCAAATAACTTTCCCGTGTACTGATTATGACATCATCGGATTACAAATATTTAAACGACTTTTTTGCATGTCAGTGACGTTTTTACTAAAATCGAATCTGGTTTGGGCGACGAGATTACAGATTTATTTTTATCTTTTATGTCACAAAATATGTTCTTCATTAAAAAAATAATAATTATTGATTTGCCTCCTGGATTGAAGTTAGTTTAGGCCTGTCCAAAGAAAAGTGAGAAAATATTGATTCAGAAAGAATTCAAATTCAAAAATAGAATCTGGTTTGGGCGCCGAGGTTTACATTCGACTACACAATTAATTTTTTTGGCATTTGAGTCAAAATATGTTATGGTAGTCCTCGTTCATCATTAAAAAAAATAATACTCCTAATTGATTTCCCTCCTGAAGCCAAGTTAGTTTTGCCCTGTCCAGAGAAACCTGAGAAAATGTTGATTCAGAAAGAATTACATTGAATCAAAAATTGAATCTGGTTTGGGCCGCGAGGTTTACATTCGACTACATAATTTATTTCTTGTTATTTGAGTCAAAATATGTTATGGTAGTCCTCGTTCATCATTAAAAAATAACTATTGATTTGCCTCTTGCTTCTGGAGAGAAGTTAGTTTTGCCCTGTCCAAGGAAAAGTGAGAAAATCTTGACTCACAAAGAATTCAAATTTAGAAACCGAATCTGGTTTGAGCGGCGACTACACAATTTATTTTTTTGTCATTTGAGTCAAAATATGGTCTGGCCCTTTTCATTCTTCATAAAAAAATAACAATTGATTTGCCTGCTTGTCCTGAGGGAAGTTAGTTTTGCCCTGTCCAAACAAAAGTGGTTTGGGGGCGAGGTTTACATTCGACTACATAATTTACTTTTTGTAATTTGAGTCAAAATAAGTTTAATTAAATTAAATTAAAAGAAAATAATAATAATTGATTTGCCCCCTGGAGTGAAATTAGTTTTGGCCTGTGCCAAAGAAAGATGAGAAAAAATTCGAAAGGTTCGGTTGAATTGTCTAAATGTGTCAAAAAATATTTTCAGGTTGGTCATCTTTCATCAAATTTATTTGCTTGCTTGTAATGAGTCAAAGAAAAATGGGAAACTTAAAGCCAAACCCACTCGGTAGATAACTGGTCTATTAAAACTCAAACAAGTTATCGACGGATGAAAATTTAAATCATATTTACAGTATCTACACAGGTCGTTTTCTATCTTGAGAAGTCAGAACAATAGAATCGACGTTTTCACATTTGATAAGGTGGCGTCAATACGTCTAATTTGTATGGAGAGGCGATGTTTCATGTCTTTAAATGAATTAATCTACTAGAATTATGATAGAAGGTTATTTTGCCCAAAAGGTGTCGTTGGAAATCAGAACAATAGAATCGACGTTTTCAAATTTCATGACGTGGCGTTAATACGTCTGATCTGTATGGGGAGGCGATGTTTCATGTTTTTAAATGAGAGGTATTTAAACGGTATAATCTACTAGAAGTATGGTAGGAGGTTAGTTTGCATAAAATATGCCGTTGAAGTCGACATTTCTGAGTTGCTATTTTGACGTGACATTAATACGTCTAGTCTGTATGCAGAAGCCATGTTTCGTGTCTTTAAATGAGATGTGTTTTATTGGATTAATCTAATAGAAGTTTGATAGAAGGCTAATTTGCATAAAAGATGTCGTTGGATATGTGAAATCGACATTTTTAGGTTGTTAGATTGATATGGTATTAGTAAATACGTTTAGTCTGTATGGAGAGGCGATGTTTCGTGTCTTTAAATGAGAGAGGTGTTTAAGGGTATTAAGGTGAATGAGTTTTATATGTAGAAGGGTAGTTTGCATGAAAGGTATCGTGGAATATGTGGAATTGACGTATTGGAATTTGATGGGGCTGTTATTTTGACATTGCATTAATACGTGTGAGCAAAGGAACGACATCAACTGTAGCTGTTGGCGGCAACTTTGCGAAATGTGATCCGTAGAGTGGCGGTCGATTGTTTCGACGTAATGTGTCGGAATGGCAGCTGCTCCCGGCGCTCGTTCTCGTTATTGGCTCCAGAAGACTCTCACAACGTCATCAAGCTACCGCGAGTGCATTCAATCTGTCCATAATTACAAAAAAAATCACGGGGGCAGCCGGCACTTTCGAAATAAACACAATTTATCTTCAGCGTTTCCGTTTTGGGTTGCCTTCTTTACGAGCATCGAACAAGATTGGGTTGAAACGAACGAAAATCTAACCGTAATAAAACGATTACGCCCGGAATCGATTTATTCATTCGAAAATAATCCGGGGATTATTTAACACACACGTTCGGAAAACAAAAGATTTCACAGTTTTATTTCCGTTAAATAAATAATCGATTTTTAAAGCTACGGTCGGAAGAACGGGAGGAGCTTTAATCGCCAGTTAACCACAAGTTACCCCCGAGTGTCTACGTTGAGCCAATATGCATCGGCGATGGGGTGCTGATTGAAAATCAACGCTTTCGCAAACCGTGCAAACGAAAGCTAGTGGAAAAGCTTTAAAAATTAAACGCTTTGTTTTATTTCCCTCATGTAAACGGCGTTGCTGATTTAATCATTCAGGGGCAGAACTAGAAGGGAGGACTATGAGTGTACCGGTAATATTTGCCGGTTAATTCCAAGAACGACTGAAATTGTTTCATTTTAATACAGCGGTTTCCCGTGACGGTGATGGATTAGTTTCACTTCACTTCTCGTATTCAGACACGCAAGAAATCGCGAAGCAAAATCCCTACTTTACTGCATTACCGCTACTCCAAATTAAAACGGCAGTTGACGTTATTAAAACTTGTTCTCATCGAGAAATACCTCAACCCCCAGCTTCCCAACTAATGATTCATTATTGTTTTTGAATGCTTTCGTTCCCGTTCCTCTTAATATACCATTTTACTAAGCAATTTGTACACGATTTTATTAAGGGATTCATTCTCACTCCCGCTACCTACCCTTAAATTAAAAGCGCAAAACACATTTCCAAAACGTCGAAACTAAATTATTTTGCTTTACTGCGGACGTGTTCCCATTGTTTCGAATTATATTTGATGGAAAAACCAGGCTCATCCACTTGGAAACTGCGCTACACATTTAAATAGAATTCTGCATAAAAACTGCTTGCTTGGTTTGCTGGAAGAAGATAGTCAAATGAAATACTGTGCATACCGCTCGTTACTTCCATGAATGTAAAATGCAGGAGGGAAATTTTTAGCAGCGAAATTGAGAATTTTAGATAAAAATTTTCAGAAGTCACTACAAAAATATTTCATTTAAATCAAATCGGCACGTACAGCAAACAAAGTCAGTCAGTCATTCAACACATAGAATATATCTTAATTAAAATAAATTAGATCACCATTATTCACTCGGATGATTTCAATGTGTTCCGCAACTCCTTCTGTAAACTTCATCCTAGTGAACAATCACATTTTATTTAAAATTATGAAGGAAGAAAACAAATGAAGAATTTGCTGCAAATAAAAGAAGATATCTGGAAGTTGTCTTAAGTCTTAACAAGTGATAGTGATAATGAGTTTTCTATTCACAGATTCGACTTGGTCATTTTTTTTGCCCTCCCCAACATACCTACCTAAACATTTTTCACTTGATGCTTTCGATCAGAAACGGTACACCGAAATCATCCATCTCCTTGTCAAGCCCTAAAGCGTTGAATGTGAGATATATTTCATCGGAAATCTGATGTATACATATCCACTTTTAGATGGAGCAGTTACACAGAATCTATTCGCACTTAATCTCGCTCCCCCTTTCTCTCTTTCAGATGCGTTTCAGAAGTTTAATCTGCATGTGTGGTTGTAATTAAATAAATAATAAATGTGGGGGCGCCTGCGATTATCAATTCAATTTGAAGGAAAAAAAAATATGTATTGTAAGTGTACGTAATTGAAACGCGAATGTTGGAGGGTTTGAGATTTGAAAATGATTTTAGAAGAAAAACGCAGTAAACTTTAAGCGTTTTCCACAACAATGTTTTTCTATATACTTTTATGTGCCTTTTGCATGCCTTATCATTCAACCGCAGGAGCAAAGTTTTCCGAGTGTCGAATGAATCTCGTTCTGACAAAATTGGCATTTTTGGGAATGTGTAATATGGTTGATAAGGAGCAGTACTGGCGCCGTCGTCTATCCAATTGAATGAATCGCCTGTTATCTGATGTTTTCTTAAGGGGGACTATCAAATAGCATGTTTGTGCAATCTTATCCTATAATAACATGAACAAATTAACATAGACCGTTGAAGTTAAGTGCGCTGACGCTTCCAGTCTGTTTGCATAAATTTTCCGAGCTTTTACAAGTTATCACGAAGGGGCTTAGCGTAACTCTTTCATAATGCCGTCTTTGACGCAACAAGATTTCCACCGATCGAACTACTACATTCACTTTCATATAAAATGCATCGAAAGTTACAATCCTAAAACCTTCCTTAAATCATATTCTTATTTAATGAGAAAAAAAGAAAACCCCCAACTCACACAACAAGAAACAGCTTGAAATAGATTGTCCCTATTCTGGAGAGAGAAAAAGAAACAAACGCTAAAATAACAACTTAATGGAGACCAATAAAAACAAAAATATTCTGAGACACTACTACCTACGAGTAAAAATAATATTTCCTTTTTATGTTGGGTGATTAATTAATTAAGTCGTCACATTCACCTCAAGAAGACGATACCTAATTTTCGTCCATACTACACATTTTGATGGTGGCGAATTTTTCTTTCATGAAATTGAGAAAAGACATAATCAGCATGGCATGAATATGGTCGGCAAGGTCTCTATAGGGCAACATCCGAGGTGGAGGTGTTTAGTCAAGTCATCACATCCAGCCTTAAGAAGTCGATACCTAAATTTCGTCCGTACTTCAGATTTTGATGGGGGCGAGTTGAAGAACCCGAATTTTCCTTTCGTGAAATTGGGCGAAGATATAATCAGCATCACACCATTGTGTCGGAAGACGGCATTCCGATTTCCGAGATCAAGTCGTCACATTCACCCTCAAGAAGTCGATACCTAAATTTTTCTTTCGTAAAATTGGAAGAAGACAATCAGCATCACACCTTTATGGCATGAATTTGGTCGGCAAGGTCTGAAGAGGGCAACAACCGAGATGGAGGTATTCAGTCGTCAAGTCGTTACATTCAACCCTAAGTAGTCGGTACCTAAATTTCGCCCATACTTCAGACTTTGACGGAGACGAGTTTTCCTTTCGTGAAACTGGAAGAAGCCATAATTAGAATCACGGCACTACGGCATAAATATGGTCTGAAGGGGGCAATCAAGAAGATCGCCTTCCGAGGTGGAGGACCTTTCAAATAATGACGTTTAGTCTGGAAGAAAGCTCTTTGTTGTCGTGGATACGCGTATACCATCCATCCAAAGGGACGGCTTTAAATAACTGCACCTCAGGAAGCTGCTGGATTTTCTTGGAGTCAAAGCAAAGTTGAGTTACCGCCTTCAGTGACGGAAGGGTGGATAAATAATGGCTACAGAACATATGGGGGATACGATTGCGGTATTGAGCAAGGGTTGAAGGTGACTTGACCTATCTGTGATAACACCTAAAGAGTGCCTGGAACGGCGTACGTACTTCAGGAGGGCACATTCACCTCCCCCAAGAAGCCGATACACCTAAATTTCGTCTATACTTCAGATTTTTGATGTTTTGATGAGGGCGTGAAATTGGAAGAAGCCATTATAATCAGCATCACGCCACCATGGCATGAATTTGGCCGCCAAGGTCTGAATGGGACATTCAAGAAGATCGACTTTCGAGGTGGAGGCCCACAGGTGAAAGCTGTTGGTTGTCATTCTTCTTTTGGATTATCCAAAGACATGGCTTCCATTAAGGGCTGCTAGATTTTCATGGTGTCAAAGTAATGTTGAATTATCACCTTCTGTGGCGCGAGGGTAGGTAAATAATTGCCATTAAACATATGGGGAATACGACTGCGACATTGGGCAAGGGTTGAAGGTGACTTGGCCCATCTCTGATAGCACCTAATGAGTTGTTACCTACTTCAGTTGGGTTTAGACCATCTGCTATAGATGTTGTTGTTTATTATTAAATACTGGGCAATGCATTTGATTTAAACTGAGATTTTAGATACGCCAGAGTGATTAATTAAAAAGGAAGCGGTATGCTCAGGACTAATTCGATATTTTGAAATGTTATTGGTTAATTTCCAGGCTAGTAATTTTTAATTAGCTTTGAAACCGCGCCACCAACCGTGTAACACATGCAACAGCTTTCCCAGTTTGCATCGCGCTGCACCGGAAAGGAGACAAACACGGGAATGACCTCGCGGCAATATCAGATCGGCTGATGTGAATCGGCTGCAAATTCCGGGTAGTCCGGTCGAATCCGCCAAACATATTGCGGTCAGACGGCCTGGTTCGCTTTATTTAACTCGGTTCCGTTTATTGCTCAATTTGGGTAGTTTCGCGGGCTCCGTTTGTTACGCCCATTACGTGATACCTACGGTACGCCACAGTATGCCCACATATTCCTTCAAAATATTACCATCCTTTACTTCGTAAACTAACCGTTTCCGCTAGAGTAATTTTCCGCTTTTGAAGTTTTGCGCTCCGGCTTTTATGCAAGCATCTGCACTTTACACATCCGTCACAGAGAGCTTTTTAATAACCCATTTTCACCACTCGGATCCTATCGATCTGAAGTTAAACTCATTTAAAATTTCAATTAATTGTTTCCTAACAGACCATATGTGACAGTTTCTTAAAACTATCACCAATTAAATATCGTTCCGTTCATCTCCTCTTCTCTCTTCCAACTTTCAACCAATCATCAAAATTACACTTAAACTTCAGGAAACAACGTAAGTGATATCACACCATATACAATTAATACTAATTTCTTTTTAAAAAGCAAATTTTGACTATAATTTACAGATCTAAAAAAGAAAATAAATATCCTTCGCAAAATTCAGAAACGACAACAATCACACAAATAATGAATATGGCCGGTCTCTCTAAAGAGGGCGTTCAGAAGACCTTTTGCTGGTTGAGGATAGACTTGTCCCTCGAAGATGGGAACTCTTGGTTGCATGTTTTCTCTTGGGCTATACGCACACTATCCATGGTGTTGTATTTTAAGGAAACCTACAATCTCTCTTTTCAGTTTTCAGAAGACCTTCTGGTGGTTGAAGATAGACTTATCCCTCGAAAATAGGAACTTTTGGTTGCAGTTTTCTCTTGAGCTGCACGCACAGTATCCATGGTGTTGTATGTTGAGGAGACCTACAGTTTGTCTTTTCTGTTTCATTCAAAGGTTTGTCGCTGATGGTTTCGTGCATCTCACAGTTTCTCGGTTTCCTTGGAACATTTTCGACACTTGTTGAAGAATCCTCTTGGATAATCCAAAAATATGTATTTTAAAGAAAGGTAAAGTAGCAGTTACCACTAAAGGGGAACGTTTTTGAAAATCGTCAATAAAATAAAACGTGTTCTATGAGATGATGACAAACCAGTCTTTGTTTTTTTTTTGGAATAATTAAATAATAATTAAAGAAAGAAAGGTGGATTACTTGAAAACAAAAAGTTCACTGGGATCATCTTATTGTTAGTTGAATAGTATGAAGAGGTCTTTAGAAATCCGCAATGACTTCGTAGATAATCAGAGACTTTTCTTAACACTATCCTTCATCAATCTCTACTAGCGGCAGTATTGATGCCGATGTGTTTAATTTTAGATCAAGCCGAACCGGTCTGTCAGTTTTATTTCTGTATTTAGTGAATGCATCTCTGTCGAATTACCACGCTATAAATTAACCCTCTCCCTCTGCTTCATGCTCCACCTCCGTATAATCCAACAATCAATTTGCGTCACATGTCTTAATGCAGCTTCTCTCCGTATTTATCAGACTTATTTCGTATCTCGCCAGTTGGAAAGCTAATCCTCGAAGTTTTTTTTCCTACTTTTTCTTCCGCCGATGATTTATCTCCGATGAGATAGATATATTTGCAAGAAAAAAAAAAAGAAAGGATCTGCCCTATTACGTATTATTTTATTATTAATCAACCAGGTACATCGCGAGACAGAAATAGAAATTTCAGTTGTCCTTCTTGTAAAAGCACGATTTAATTTAATAATACTTTGTTTCATTGTACTTTCGCGGTCTCTACCGTTTCCATGCAGTTTCGATACAGTTGTTCTGCGGTAAAATCTTTACACGGAGAGTCCTCCTGCTGCATCTTTTCAGTGGAAACGTTGAATTTCCATAATTAAAGCTCGTACTATTTCCATGCCGGGTTAAATTTATGACGAGCTTTTGCATTGCAAAACCAGCGTGCGCTATAAATTTATCCGTTTTAGTTCTTTCGGGTAAGTATTTGCTGTGTCTACGAACTGAATTAGAAAACATTGAAATCTCTTCGTTCCAAATGTATACACCTACTAGGTCTAATGAAATATTTTATTATACGTACAGTGAATTTTATTTACTTAAAAAAAATATTAATTAATCACCTCTCTCAGCTCTGATGGGATGGGGTTAGTTCTGTTTGAATTGGAAGTTGTTGTGTCTACGAACTGAATTAGAAACCATTGCAATCTCTTCGTTCCGAATGTATTTACCTATTAGGTCTAATGAAATATTTTATTATCTATATGTATAATAAATTTTATTTACTTCTTTTTTTTAAAGATTATTAATTAATCACCTTCTCCAGCTCCGATGGGAAGGGGGTTAGTTCTGTTTGAAATGGAAGTTGCAAAAAGAGGGATTAGAAACTATTGAACTAATGAAGAATTAAGTATTTTGAAATTGATAGCGAGTGTAAAAAACACGATGTTTCTTATTTTACGTCGTTGCTGCCCTGTTTCTTTAGTTACATCATGTTTTATGTTCGTTTCAACCTGAGTGCTCTGTTCCGCTGACCTTTCTCGTCTCCCCGTTGGTTTTCCTTCCAGTCCCCTCACTCTCATACTACCGATTCCTGCTTCTGTAAAATTCATGTGCCGCTTTCGTATACATGGCCGTTATTAGCGAATTTTATATAAAACAGTATTCAATGGAGGAACTGCATCTTGGCACAATCCTCTTCCTCCTCCTCCTGTTTCTCTTCTCGTTCTGAATTTTAGCAAATTGAACGGCTCGGACTTTCGTATTTTCGTTTTCGCCGGGCTGAATATAACGAATTTTTTTTTTGCACGTTCCCCGTGTGTTTTCTTTTGCGTTTGGCGCCGCGGCGTATACAAAACACGAACTGAACGAACGTAAGGAGAACACGTTCCAAAATAAACACAAACAAACAACAACTTTTAATGTAAACACAAAAGTCGCCATGTTATTTATTTAAATGAATGAACAAGCACAGAAAAAAAGCACATTACAAAATTAGGCCTACCCCATTATTAGATTACGCCGACGAATTAAATAATTAACGCCTCACGTGGTAATTAGGATTTCCTTTTAGGCAAAATTTTTTTGCACCTACTTTATATACATAAATTTGGTGGTTTATTTTTATAAAAAAAAAAGAAACAAAGAGTAGAATGTTATGACATATGTAGGTCGGTCTTTGCATTCAGCTTAAATTTAAATAGAATTTATGTTCTCCTTTTTTCCCCCTTGTTTCGTTTTGGGAAAATATACGAGAGGCAATACATTAAGTACATACATACATGAAAATATAAAATATGTTTTGGTTGTTGTTTTTTTTTTTGTTGTAACTGAATGAAAGATTTTTGATTGTTGGTTTTTTTTTTTGCAAGTTGAGAGTGGGTTTTTGAAGTCAAAATAAAATATGTCTGTGAAATGTTAAGATGATTAACGTACCTCTGTTGAAGTTTGCAGTAGGGTGTTTCTATTAGAGATTGTCCGCATGGCAGTCAAGTCACGTCAAGGAATGATCGGTCCCGTGTCCCGTCCCAACCCCAACTAGCCTGGTTTCGATCCCAGCCCATCTCCTGTCTTAGCACAAATATGTGTAATATGTGTTCAGAGCTTCCTGTACTGCTTTAATCAAACCATTTCTAAGCTCAGTCGCTCTCAGTTTACAATTACAGATTACATTACTGTATACGTTAATTTAATTTTAGCCTTTACACATTACAACGACATACAACTACAACATTCCTGCTAATCTCCAGCTCGTACTCCTTTTCCTGCGCGTCACAGTTCCCGAAGTTTCTGCAGCATTACACATCTCGTCATGCATTGACAATTAATCTTGCGGCAGGTTCCACCTAAGTAGGCCGTGGAATATAACTCAGCTTTTGGACCATAATCCACACATACTCCTGTTTTAACGGACACACAAAATTATACTACGATTCCGGTAATACTATATTAAGTTCATCCCTCGCTGAATGGTGTATATCCCTTTGTCCTATTACACAACTTCCAATTTGATTGATGGTAACTGATGATTACTGGCCTCATCACACACATCATTTATGGATACATTTTCTTTCTTCTTTGTATGAAATCCAAAATCAATTTCATGTCATTTAATTTTCAACTTTTTTGCACTTTTTTCCAACTTGAGATAATCCAAAAGAAGTCGTAGCCTTCATCAGGACCACTACAAAGTATGTTATATTTTTCCAGCTTTGCCTCGTGCATATAATTTATGAATTCAGTTTCTTTCTGCCTTTTATGGAATCCAAAATCAATTTCGTGCCATTGAAGTTTCAAGTATGCCCTTTTTTCCAACTTGAGATAATACAAAAGACGTCGTAGCCTCCATCAGGATCACTGCAAAATATGCTACCCCTTTCCGACTTTGCCTCATGCTTATCATTTGTAAATCCAGTTTCTTTCTTCCTTTCATGAAATCCAAAATCAATTTGATGTCATTTAATTTCAAATATGCCATTTTTTCCAACTTGAGATAATCCAAAAGTGGTCGTAGCCTTTTTCACGATGACTACGAAGTGTCTGGCTTTACGTCATGCATAAATCCATTTTCTTTCTTCCTTTAAAGCATCCAATATCAATTTGATATCATTTAATTTCAAACATTCCCTTTTTTCCAACTTGAGATAATTCAAAAGTGGTCGGAATCATTATCAGGTTCACTACAAAGTGTGTAACCTTTTTCTGGCTTTGAATCATGCGTAAATCCATTTCTTTCTTCCTTCTATGATATACAAAATCAATATGGTGTCATTTAATTTCAAATATGCCCTTTTTTCCAATTTGAGATAATCCAAAAATGGTCGTAGCCTTCATCAGGATGATTGTAAAGTGCGTAACCCTTTTCTGGCTTTGCATCATGCATAGATCCATTTTCTTTCTTCCTTTTATGGCATCCAGAATAAATTTGATGTCATTTAATTTCAAACATGCCCTTTTTTCCAATTTGAGATAATCCAAAAGGAGTCGTAGCCTTTATCAGGATGACTATAAAGTGTGTTACCTTTTTCTGGCTTTGCATCATACATAGATCCATTTTCTT
Source organism: Prosopocoilus inquinatus (assembly GCA_036172665.1). Classification (NCBI taxonomy): domain Eukaryota; kingdom Metazoa; phylum Arthropoda; class Insecta; order Coleoptera; family Lucanidae; genus Prosopocoilus; species Prosopocoilus inquinatus. Next base: position 11,715,313 of record CM069880.1, on the reverse strand, counting down.
TCTTCCTTCTATGACATACAAAAACAATTTGATGTCATTTAATTTCAAATAGGCCCTTTTTTCCAATTTGAGATAATCCAAAAGTGGTCGTAGCCTTATCAGGATGACTACAAAATATGTTACTCTTTTCTGACTTTGTATTATGCGTAGATCCATTTTTTCTTCCTTCTATGACATCCAAAATGAATATGGTGTCATTTAATTTCAAATATGCCCTTTTTTCCAACTTGAGATAATCCAAAAGTGGTCGTATCCTTTATCAGGACGACTGTAAAGTGTGTTACCCTTTTCTGACTTTGTATCATGCGTAGATCCATTTTTCTCTTCCTTCTATAACATCAAAAATCAATATGTTGTCATTTAATTTCAAATATGCCCTTCTTTCCAACTTGAGATAATCCAAAAGTGGTCGTATCCTTTATCAGGATGACTGTAAAGTGTGTTACCCTTTTCTGGCTTTGCATCATGCATAGATCCATTTTCTTTCTTCCTTTTATGGCATCCAGAATAAATTTGACGTCATTTAATTTCAAATATGCCCTTTCTTCCAACTTGAGATAATCCAAAAGTGGTTGTAATCTTTATCAGAATGACTACAAAGTATGTAACCTTTTCCGGCTTTGCCTCATGCATATCATTTATGGATTCATTTTCTTTCTTTCTGTCTTTTATGGAATCCAAAGCCGTTTAATTTCAATACCCCTTTTTTCCCAACTTGAGATAATTCAAAAGGGTTTGTAGATATTATCAGGATCACCACTTTAATTAATTAAGAAGAAACAACTGGATTTTGGGAAACGCCATAAAGTCGAAGGTTGATAATTGTTTTTATCTTGTGGTTTGGTAGCAATGAATTACTTTTACGTTCCCTAAAAGAAATTATTACGGGTGTGTATGGTTTTAATTGAGAAAGTATTATTTTGTAATTTAAAATAAACTGCTTCTGCTTTGTTCGTCTCTTTTGTCTGTTCGATGGTAATTGATCAATACTTTACGTTTTTTTTTTTTTTTGGTGGATGTTTTAGTTCTTCTTTTGGGGAAAGTGAAATCAACTTGAGGTAATTTAATCCGTAAGTTTAAACTGGTTTGTTTAAAGTGGATAACTTCACAGTTGCTTAGTACACCCCTCCTCGATCTGTCAAGCGTCAAGCACATTTAACAGTCTGTTGTTGACGTCCATCTTCACATTAAACAAACAAGGGATGTGATGAACTTACAATTAGTGCAGCAATAAATTCATCTTATATAATTAAGCTTAATCTTAATTGATTTGAAGGGAACTTGTTGTTATTTAGGTATTTATAAAAAAGAAAATCCAAAATGAATGAGATCAGGCGATTTAAAATGCAATACAAATAGCAAATCTTCACATTAAATAAACAAGGGATGGAATGAACTTACAAATAGTGCAGCGATGCAATAAATTCATCTGATATAATTAAGTTTAATCTTAATTGATTTGAAGGGAACTTGTTGTTATTTAGGTATTTATAAAAAAAAAAATCCAAAATGAATGAGATCAGGCGATTTAAAATGCAACACAAATAGCAAATCTTCACATTATATATAAAATTAAGTTTAATCTTAATTGATTGAACAGGACTTGTTTTTATTTAGGTATTTGTTTAATTTTTTTTCAAAAATGAATGAGATCAGGCGATTTAAAATGCAATACAAACAGCAAGAGAGAATATAAAGTAAATGTTAGTAAAGCGTATGTCCGGCAAAACGTACGCGGGATAAAATACACAGCATTTGCATACACGGATTTATAAACACGAATCCAAACGCTGCGTAATATTGATTCAGAAACTAAATCCAAGGAAATAAATTACATGAGAAATTAAAAAAGGGGTAAAACGCGGAAATTTCGATACGCGACAAATATATTCCGCTTATTTAAATCCACATGCAACGCAAATAATGAAAATCCCCCAGGTTTTCCTCTCGGAATGTTTTATTAACGATTCCTGTTAATCAATCAAAACTTGTGCTCGTGTTATTTACGCCCGAGTAAAACTTGATGAACAATTTATTTATAATATAACTCTCCACGACGTCAAATGAATTATTAAAAATATCTTTCCGTCTCGTCTTGGATTACTATAAGGGAAACTTTAATAAGGACGAGTGCGTTTCCTTTCCTTCTTATGGCTCGGTTATGCAAATGAAACGTCAGTACACATGTAAGAAGTTTTGCGTGTAATTGGATTTTACTTTGGCTTTACTTTTACTTATGCCTCATAAAAAAAAGAAAACTGAGGAATAACGATTTGGAAGGAAGTCTGAGGCGGTCTGACATGGCTGTCATTGGCTGCACCAGCCAAACAGGGGTGCAAGCTCCTAACTCCTTTCCCCTGGAAATAAAATTCATGCAATTTAGACTGTATGTAAATGTAATAAATTGTTGAGGTCTTTACTGATTATTAAATGTATAAATAAAAAAAAAATGATTGATGTTTGGTGTAAACTTAAATTTCGAATTGAAAAAGAACTAAAAGTTTTATTGGGTTATCAGAGAGCGAATGTCATATTGTTTTAAGGTTCGAGCTGTTTGTAGTGGCAAGGGAGGAAATTGCGCAACATGACATATTAGTTATATTAGCCTCAGGTGGTCGCCTGTACCCTAAGCCTACACTAATCCGCTAAAAGTGGATTTCATGTTTGAAATAGTTGCCGGTGTCTCTTATAATCCAATAAACAGAGGTCTGTGATGGACGTAAAAGGATAAAAACTGTCACAATTAGGCTAGATATTTCTGCAGCCGGGCGGCGTAAGAACAGACGAATTTATTTGACTTTAATACAAAAGAATTGATTTTTTTTTCTTTCGATGAAAAATATCATCTCGAATGTTCGGACCTTCGGAATTTACAGACGCGCTTGCGTAGGTCCTGATTAATATTGACATTCCCTAGAGTATTACTGCTCCAGGCGAAGAGAAGCCTTTCCCAAAAGTATACTTAATCAATTTATGAGCCGAATTTACGGTCGCATTTAGTCCAAATTTAAATGATCCTAATACGTACGAGTATACCACTAATTGTTCATTAATAATTACACTTGAGGACCATCCAAATTATTAGCCAACCTCACTTCAAAATGTTTATAAATCAAATTCGACAGTAACCAAAAAACTTGGATTTAATTTAATATTATTATTATACCGGGTGATCAACGGAATTCATAATTAGAGGAGGCTGTGATTGGTGTTACTTTATGCTGTGTGGTTGCCAGAGGCGGCCTTAGTAATCGGCAGGCCCCAGGCGAGAAATTTTTGCGGAACCCTTGGAGTAGGGGAGAAAGTTTGTCTTCTTTGCATCATAAAGAGCAGAAAATACTAAAAAATAAAAGAAGGTAAAAGAATTGTTATTTGACGTGTTTGAAATTTTAATACATGTCGTTATTTGAAAGTGTAGAATAAAAATATAACTGGAAATAAAGAAGTAAAACTGTGAAATAAAAATATGACTATGAAATAAAGAGGTGATTATAAAATAAAGACATACAGTGTGTCCCAGATTGAGTAGGCTGCCATATGTAACGTTCATATTAGTGAAGATAAAGTTTCTGTTAAATGTTATTTTTTTGTAGAAAAAATTTGTGCAAATCCTACTGCAATGTCAGGTCAAAAAGCTATAGTAAGATGTCGCTATTTTATCTGTTATTTTTTTCTTTAACGTTTAATAATTAATTTTTTTATAATTTTTAGTTTCATCTACCTCCTTTTGTTTTTTTTGTTCTTTCAAATCTAACGAAAGAACAAAAAACGAAAGATGATAGACGAAACTAAAAATTATAAACAAATTAATTAAACTAAAAATTATAAACAAATTATAATTAATATCTGGTGATCAAAGGAATTCATAATTAGAGGAGGCTGTGATTGGTGTTATTTTATGCTATATGGTTGCCAGAGGCGGCCTTAGTAGTCGGCAGGCCCCAAGCGAAAAATTTTTGCGGAACCCTTGGAGTAGGGGAGAAACTTTGTCTTCTTTGCATTATAAAGAGCAGAAAATACTAAAAAATAAAAGAAGGGAAAACAATTGTTATTTGACGTGTTTGAAATTTTAATACATGTCGTTATTTGAAAGTGTAGAATAAAAATGTAACTGTGGAAATAAAGGAGTAAATCTGTGAAATAAAAATATGACTATGAAATAAAGAGGTGATTATAAAATAAAGACATACAGTATGTCCCAGATTGAGTAGACCGCCATATGTAACGTTCATATTAGTGAAGATAAAGTTTCTGTTAAATGTTATTTTTTTCTTTAACGTTTAATAATTAATTTTGTTATAATTTTTAGTTTCATCTACCTCCTTTTGTTTTTTTTGTTCTTTCAAATCAAACGAAAGAACAAAAAACGAAAGATGATAGACGAAACTAAAAATTATAAACAAATTATAATTAGAGGAGGTTGTGATTGGTGTTATTTTATGCTGTGTGGTTGCCAGAGGCGGCCTTAGTGGTCGGCACACCCCAAGTGAGAAATTTCTTTAATCTCGAACCGGACAGAAATATGAAGGGAACACACTCAATTTATTTTTATAGATTTATAGCTCCTGACGAAGCTATAAATCTATAGCGAAACGTTGAGTGTGTTCGAGATTAAAAAAACTTTGTACTTACATTTTTCTTTTACGTTTAACAACTAATTTTTTTTTTATAATTTTTAGTTTCATCTATCATCTTTTGTTTCTTTTTGTTCTTTCAAATCAAACGAAAGAACAAAAAGCGAAAGATGACAGACGAAACTAAAAATTATAAACAAATGAATTGTTACGTGTTAAAGAAAAAAATAATTAAAAAGTAAAATCAGATCACGTAAAAGGGAAAAAACAAAAATGGCAATTGATCGAAGGGATCAAAATGTAAAATAAGTTCGAATCGAGTAAAGAAAAAAAAAATAAAAGACGATCAATTGATAATCAATAAATAAAATCAAATCGCGTAAAAGAGAAAACAAAAATGGCTTGACTTTATTTAATACAATTTTTTAATTATCAATTGGAGGACTTTTGTTGTTTTTTTCCTCTTTTCATTTACTCAATTCGAGGTTATTTCATTTTACATTTTAATCTTTAATATTAACAGACTTAAATTTCTTACTGTCAATATTTATATCGATTTGATTTATTCTTATTTTTACATATTTTTATTTTCGTCCTATCATTTTCATCCACGATCGGCTTTTGTTTTTGTTTTATTAGATTTTACGATATTTTATTTTTATTTTGATTATCAATTAATCCGTTTTTTCCTTTTTTATACAGTGTGTCCCAGATTGTGTAGGCTCCCATGGATAACTTTCTTATTAATTTTATTTTGACTTAACTTTCAGCTGTATTTTTTCAAACCTACTAACTTTTATAACAAACTTTTTTTAATAATATTTCTTATAATTACGAAGGAATTAGACATTGAAGAAAACAGCGATTTTCAGTTTTTCTGCGATAATATCGGAACAGTTCAGAATTTTAAAATATTCTCTACGTCATCTAAATAAGCGCATAAAACTGCAAAACTTTGCCTATTTAACCAAATCTCTATCTTCTCTAATAAGACTGAAAACCAAACAATCTTAAATATGGTTTAATTATATTTTAGGTCTGGAAAATATTATCAACTTTTTTGCTTAATGTTTACTTATTTCAGCTGTTGTGCTAATATCAAGAGTTTGCAAACTTAAACTATAATCTTACTTATATTTTTGTAAGTTGTTACAGGAATACGATTATTTACAAGCAAACTTAAATTCTAAGGAGTAAGAAACACAAAGTTATTGTAGATCATAAAAGCTAGTCCTCATATAACAGATGTTATTCTTTGAATAAGAGCGGTAGATTTTTTTATTTTTCTTTTCGAGTGAATAAGCTTCTAATATTGGGCAGTTGTGGTGGATTAAAGAAGCGAATTTGTAATATAGAAGATCATTGAATATTAATAGTATATTCTGGAAATGAGCATGGATGTTTATGCAATATTAATGAGCCCCAAAAGTGGAAACTATAAACTACCCCGTAACTATTGCTCACATCTGTATAAACTATTTAGATAGAGAAAATGGACCAACTTACTTTAAATGCACACATACATACACATACAGTTAATCTAAAATTGCCAACATTTCTACGGCCAAATTGAATTACTCTTAACGTGCAGTATTATGGTGTTATCAGTGGCGTTTCCCATAAGAGGCGGAAACGTGTGCCGTGTTGGATTATGCGGAAACACATTAAGTAAATTAGCTGCGTTGCAGCTCTGACTTTTAACGTTAATATTTAAGGACGACCCTGCCAACCCGCGCTAACTTTAATATATGTATGTGTGTCAAATAATTTGTTAGCTACAAAGAACCAAATAACTTACTCCACAAAGCCCGGGGGGTTTACATCCCGATCCCGAAATTTATTATTAAATCTGCACGTGATCTCCATTTAATCTTTTCACACTTTAACACACAAATTACACACGAAACTTCGCCGAGACTTATTCATATTTCAAATCGAATTCCAGGGAGGTATCGATTTAATTTATCCGATAAACACACGCTACGAAATCGGATATTAAACTTATCTGCAACTCGAAAGGCAGAGCAGAATCTGCTAATGTCATCTGACAAAAAACATCCTGTCTCGGATTCGTTTAAATTTTATTAAAGTTTATAATTGAACGTGGAAGCATTTAATGGAAAAATCTTTATTATTAAAACTTGGTAAACGAAATTTTAACCGACGAAAATCTTTTCACGAAAATTTCTCCTACGTATAACCTTAACTTCACCTTCATACCCCCCCACCCCTTTGTATTTCAAATTCGAATAATTGTATACTATACTTTTTTCTTCTTCCTACAAAATCTTTTTTTGTATATGTATATGTATATATACGAAAACACACAGCATACAGGGTCTTCAAACAAACTATAGACTACATGTTTTAATCCAAAACAGAAACTGTTCTGTTTATTCAAATATATACCCACACTTTTAAAATTAATTGCTTGCCATAATCAGCCGACCATTTCAGAAGCAGATGTACAGCATGTCCTCGGATGGATCTAACTATACTTATAAACTTCTTCAGTTCGTATTTCATAAAAATAGTCTAGTAAATTTCACATCATCTCATTTTCCAACTACCCTGTATGCTATTTCGAAATTTTGGTAGTACCTTTGGACTAACTTGGCGAATCCAATTTTTTTACGAAGAGTGACCGTTTTTTTCTAAAATGCAAAATAAATTACGACCATACGGGGATTCACAGTATATATTACTTTTTTGAAGTACAAAAAAAATGTATGTACCATTGTTTGATGTTGAGCAATAAGTTGGTTGTAAATATCTTGATAAATAATTTCAAGAAAATTCCTTTGCAAGTCGTAGCAAAAAGATATAGTACACCTGTTTCATCGCTTTCAATTTTCAACTGCTTTATTAGATTTTATGTTACACAATGGCCGGATCTTTGATCTCGAGAATTTAATTGTAAAAGTGCTCTTCCCAATATCCCTCTAATTGTAAAGCCATGCTCGTTAAATTTGGCTTTTATTAAGAGTGTATCAATTCGGTTATTGTTATTCGATGGGCGACTGCAATTATTAAATATTCAATTGGGCTAATGTAACTACGTTGTATGTTGGGTCAGATTCAACAGACTACAAGATTATCAATTATTTTAAGTGTATAAAGTAGTTAGTTTGTGTTCGGGAAAGGGTAGATAACTTCTTCTGATGTCTTTAGGTATATTTGTTTGCGGCGGTGCACGAGACAAATTAGTTGAAAAGAACTACTTTAAAGTTGAAAGTGTGAAAGCAGAGATGTGTATGAATAAGTGTGGCGATGCTTACTTTGTAGTATGTATCTAGTGTGCTTTGTAACCACAAATGGATGTAAACTCTGACCGGGACTTGGTCGCCTTGGGACCCAGACCGTTCCGTTAGAAATGACACTCTGGTGGTGCTTTGCACGTTTTCGTTTCTCGTATTACAAAGCTACCGCTGAGTTGCCGTTCTTCCTCTATATTTTTTTTATAAAATATCTTTTTTATATAATAAGTGAAATTTTAAAAAAGCATCATATAGTGACCGGAAGAAAGTTCGACACTTTTATTATTGACTTCTCAGAAAAAAAATTTCTTTATGAAAGTTCATGCACCTGCCTAAATTCAACATGCATGCATCAAATGTTGTATACCTTTTGTCATATACCGAGGAAATCAAAATATTTGAATTAGACGTAAGAGTAAAGTACGCTTATTTTTTAAGATACGCTATAATATTACCTGAAGAAGTTATTCAGAATTATTATAAGACCTCAAATATAAAATCCTGGCCGCCTACAATGGAAAAAAGTTGCATCCAAAAAAGTTCAATTTTTGTAGGGTATCAAAGTTGAAATTGTTTTTTTCATCGTAGACAGCCAGAATTTCAAATTTGAGGTGTCATGATAATTCTAAATAACTTTTCCAAATAACATTTCCGCGTAACTTGAAGAATAAAGGTACTTTACTCTTATGTCGATTTTAAATATTTTGATTTCCTCGGTGTATGACAAGAGGCACTCAAATTTTGACGCGTGCGTTTTGAGTTTGGGAAGATGCGGGAGCTTTCTTAAAGAATAATTTTTTTCTGAGAAATCAATAATAAAAAAGAAATCCCATATGTGTCCAACTTTCTGCTGGTCACTGTATACTGATTCCTTCGAACTTCAACGATTTATTAGAAAAGAAAAAAATAATTATCGTTCTCTGGCAATTTATAAGATGTGCTGCGTGTGTTCCATTTATAAATTGGTATATTCTGCAAGCAACTTAAGTAAATCACTTGCCACAGCTTCGGGGTTCAAGAATTTGTGAAATTTGTTTTTCTTTTACCGTAGACAGCCATGATTTCATATTTGAGTTCTCATGACAACTCTAAGTAACTTTACCAAATAACATTTCCGCGTATCTTGAGAAATAAAGGTGCTTTACTCTTATGTCGATTTTAAATATTTTGATTTCCTCGGTGTATGACAAGAGGCACTCAAATTTTGACGCGTGCGTTTTGAGTTTGGGAAGATGCGGGAGCTTTCTTAAAGAATAAATTTTTCTGAGAAATCAATAATAAAAAAGAAATCCCGTGTGTGTCCAACTTTCTGCCGGTCACTGTATATTGATTCATTCGAACTTCAACGATTTATTAGAAAAGAAAAAAATAATAATCATTCTCTGGCAATTTATAAGATGTACTGCGTGTGTTCCATTTATAAATTGGTATATTCTGCAAGCAACTTAAGTAAATCGCGCCACAGCTTCAGAGCCTAAGAATTTGTGAAATTTGTTTTTTCATCGTAGACAGCAACGCTTTCATATTTGAGATTTCCTGGCAATTCTGAATCACTTTTCCAAATAACATTTCCGCATATCATGAAAAATAAAGGTACTTTACTCTTATGCCGACTTCTAATATTTTGACTTCCTCGGTATATGACAAGATATATTCAAACTTTGATACGTGAATTTTGAATTTGGGACAATGCAGGAGCTTTCATAAAGAATGAATTTTTCTGAGAAATCAATAATAAAAGAGAAATCCCATACGTGTCCAACTTTCTGCTGGTCACTGTATAATATTGTTTCCTTTAAACTTCAACAATTTATTCAACAAAAGAAATAATAATAATTCTCTAGCTTTTTATAAGATATGTGTTGCGTGTGTTTCGATTTATAAATTGGCACATTCAGCAACTTACGTAAGTCACTTGCCACAGTTTCAGAATTCAAGAATCTACGTCCTCCGACAATGACTGACGATTTCTTATTAGTAAATGTAAAGTTTTAAAATCGACTTCTTTAATGAATTAAATAATTAAAGGGTAGTTTATTTTAACTTGTCGCTAAGACTCTGGGATTTATTTTATTTTCCAAAATCCAAGTGCTCGACGTAAAAGGCGCGGAAATTTTAGGTGCCTTGTATTGTTTGTTTACAATGGCCACTTAATTACATCACTTGTGGTTACTCTGGTTTAAAAGAACTTCTTTTGTGTAGTAGACCGGCGGCTTTAATGTTCTCAATTGGTAATTGTGGATTGTTATTTCCTTGTGAAGGGTAATTTTTTTTTTTTTTTTGGTGACGTGCTCGATAAGATCACGAGTCCTAATCGTTTGTCTTTAAATTGTGAAGGCAAAGAGTTACGCGATGAACATATCAGTGATTTATTTGTTTGGCCGTGCGAGGATGAGGATGGGGATGCTCTCGACGGGGGGAAGATTGACGAGATGCTTGACAAACTTTTTGCAACGTGTATCTTTTTTGCGTTCTTGAATTTGCAAACTGCTGTGGTCTTCAAGGGGCAATTAATTTCTTACGGAATGTCCCAATACATACGGACTTTGATGGAACGAACGAACTTCCATTACTATAATGAAGTGGTGGGTATTCTGATACCAGCAGTATGTTGTTGATATGTCAAGCGTATGTAGATAGCTATTTCGAAAGTAATCAGATTATTATTTTTTTTGATATCATGCGCCACACTCCTTAAATTAAATGACATCAAAGAAGAGAGTAATTTGTTAAAATTATGAACGCAGTTGTATTATTTTAACACCTTGTTGTTACGAGTTTTTAAGGACAATAGTGATATATTACGTCCAAAGTGAAGTGCGATATTCTCTGCTACGTTCAGGCATACACACCCGGTGGCTGTCACTGTATATACAAAGATAAAGTAATATTAATGAGTCCCTGTTACCCCTACCGCATTGTTTCCTAGTCTTGCAGCCCTGCTATCACGCCCCAACTCGCGATACTTTTAAAAACAATGTTGCTGCGTCAAAACTTAAGAAATAATATCGCCTTTTTTCTTCTTGTTTTAATCGCACACGCGAACGCAATAAGACTTATTAACCCCCTTGAATGTGAATGTATAACTGAGGGTTGCCCTAGAAAGATTATTCCACCAAAATTTTGATGCATTAATAAACACCGTGGTGGTATTGATCGTCCTCATTAAAAAAAAAAAAAACAAAATCATAGAAAGTAAGAAGAAAAATTGCATGGCTGGTTGAAATACTACAAAAGACAATTTAATTTTAAAAGATTATTTAATTGCATTTGAATTTGTCTCTTTACATCATGTTAATCATTAAGTGTTAGACTCAAACAGATGTTTTGCCTTTTCGAAATGATTGAAAACTATTTGCAAGGAGCAAAGTACTGTTGAAATGGGTCGATGAACCTTTAGGAATCGGCTGGGAGTCGATGAACCTCCAGGGGTCTTTTAGGAGTCGGAGTTATGAATTTTTGCTAAGTGGAGGCCTGTCTGAATAGTTGATTAATAAAAAAGTAGTAAATTTACACATAATATTCAATAAGTTTGAATCAGCTCGAATAAAAAAAAGAAAGGCGATCGATTGATTATCAAAATAAAATAAATAGTTGATTAAAAACGCAGAAGATTTACACATTATATTAAATCAATTTGAATCAGCTCGAATAAGAAAGAAAACAAGACGATCAATTGATTATCAAAATAAAACAAATAGTTGATTAAAAAACTAAAAGATTTAATCATAATATTAAATCAATTTGAATCAGCTCGAATAAGAAAGAAAACAAGACGATCAATTGATTATCAAAATAAAACAAATAGTTGATTAAAAAACTAAAAGATTTACTCATAATATTAAATCAATTTGAATCGGCTCGAATAAGAAAGAAAACAAGACGATCAATTGATTGTCAAAATAAAAATGCTCCTAAAATACAGTCAAATCGGAAAAACAAAAGACGATCGTCGAATTCGTCAATGAAGATAGGACGAAAATAACAAAATAATTATGTAAAACTTAGTTAGTCAAAACTGACGATTTTTATCACAAGCAAAAATTCAATCCGTGAATATTAAAGAAAACAAAGACGATTAAAAGAAAAAACAAAAGTTGATCAATTGATTGTATTAAAAATTAAATAAAATAAAGTGAATTGAGGAATGAATAAATAAAAAATGATGATGAAGTTAAAACCAAATTAAAAATTGTACGAAACTAACAATGAGTCAAATTGATTGATTGATTGATTTTGTTACAACCCAAAAATTAACATCAATTGATCGCCTTTTTTCTTTTCTATTTTATTCGATTTGACTTTATTTTGTTTTTTCAATTAATTAATTGGTAGTCCTTTTTTTAATTTTTACAGATCAATTTTTTGGTTATGAGAAAATTCGTCAACTTTGAAGTGTAAAATAAAGTGAAATCGAGTCAACAAAAAAAAAACAAAAGACAATCGATTCATACGCACTAAAAAATAAAAACACGTCAAATGAAATCAGGCGAAAGAGAAAGGAAAACAAACAAAACAAAAGGTGTTAAACTGACTGTTTAAAATAAAAAATAAACAAATGAAATTGATTAAAAGAGAAAGCAAAGATCGATCAATTGATTAGGCAAATTAAAAACCGAATTAAATAAAGTCAAATAAGGAATTAAAAGAAATATGATCGGTGATGAAGATAAAAGACTGAAATAAAAATTCTATAAAACTAACATAAATCGAATCGGTCGAATCAAGAGCATTGATGAATTTTTAACCGAAAATTTGAATAGTACACAATCAAATTGATAACTCAGATATAAAATAAAGTCAAATCGAATCAAGAAAATCAAAAAAACGATCGATTTATAATAATAAAAATGTAAAAAAAATTGTTGCCAAACGTTTTTGATTGCAGAAAATTTTTTTTGTGCAAATCGTTTTTGATTGCAGTGAGAACCTCGAGCAGTCTCTGGACAGCTGTTTCAGCCCGCTTGGGGCTTCTTCAGCAGAAACGTAGCTCGACATTCCCACTGCAGACCAAAAACGACTTGCCCAATTTATTCGCAAATGCGATGTAAGAATGATGAACATATAAAATAGCGACATCTTACTATCGCTTTTTGATTACAGTAGATTCCTCGAGCATCCTCTGTACAGCTGTTTCAGCTCTATTTAGGGCCTCGCCAGCAAAAGCAATCAAGAACGACTTGCAACAAAATTTTTAAAACATTCGTTTTTTGCTTTGACAGCAAACATGGCCGCCTTGTACGGGATGACTTCTTATGCAGCAAACTGGCTTTAATTTGTCAATCCTAATGCAGTGTCAAGTCAAAAAGCGATCGCAGGATGTCGCTACTTCAGCTTTTCAATAAAAATACAGTTAAAAAGAATAAAAGTTTGTCCCAATTTAACATTATTTACAGCTGCTGTTTTAAAAATATTAATTAAATTTGAAAGGGGATCGATGGAAGTTTTTATTTTTCTTTTAAGGGGTCGATGCTTAGAAAAGTTTGGGAATCCCCCTCTTATACTGTTATTATTAATGAGTTAGTCGAGTAGTTATAAAATTCGCATGAACATAAATATGGTAACACTGCTAGCAGAAAAAAAGATAAATAAATAAAGATAAGTGTTGATTTTTTGGGGTATTCCCCGAGCAAGTATTTTATTCATTTTATCCGATGCAAAGAGCTTCTTTTCCCTTACGTAAGGTGCCCTCCGCAATTATTAAGTCCGCCTCTGCAAGTGAGGACTTTAAGGTGGGGTATTGATCGTGTTCATCATAAAAATAAAGCCAAAATGGTTGGGAAAATAAGAAGAAAAAAAAATGTACGGCTGTTTGAGCTACTAAAAAAAGATTCAATTTAGTTTATTAACAGAAGTGGATGAGTATAGCCAGGAGGAGGATTAAAAAAAAATATTTACACGTCAGTGTTGAGAAATTAAAAAAAAAAGAACGAGATACCTCGAGGCAGCTGAGGAGAAAACCCCGAATAAAAATAAAAACGTAACAGAAAGAAGCAAATTAGGAATTTATTTAATAAGTAGTTGGCGGCAAATGTTTTGAAGTAAATAAATTATTCGGCGAAGTTTCGCGTACCTATAGAAACTTTTGAAATAAATTTACTTACCTATGAATGATGAACATTGGCCCTCTTATGGTTCATATAATAGGATATAAAATATCCTGAATTTTCACAGTAGGGTTTAAATTTAATTGACGCATGTCATTTTATATTTCCCTTAATAAACCTGTCTGTTCAGGAGCGCTCGATAAAATGAATATAAATAACTTTCATCCGCCTGTTATAATCCGAGCAAATTCGTTAATTGGTATTAATTCGTTCACTAATTGCCCTGATTGTTTACACGTTGGCACTTAAAGAAAAGTAAACTGCTCCGGGTTGATGCATGTGTTTGCTTGTATTTTTGACAGACTTTCTAATGCGCTGCTTAATAATGTTATTTATAAACCCCCCCAGATTTTTATACAGTCAGTTTTACGAAAATAGATCACAACTGACATGACGCTCAAGTTAAAAGTAATTAAATTTATTACTCGGACGTTTCAAAATAGAACGGAAAAAGAAACCCAAATATTTTCCGTAATAATTGAAAGCTTCACAAAGGTAGTCGGGGGTCCCCTCATTTGATTTATTCGGTCAAGCCCAAAAGTATTTCCTCTATAATGTATATACCTACTTATAAATTTTTATTCCTGCTTTCCCATTTGCTTATTTAATACACTTTCAAATAGGAACTAATTTAGAAAATGCGATTTCATTGTATTTCAGATTTTCCTGGGATAATTTTGGGGGTTACCTACTTATTTATTACCGTCGCCCCCTCCCTCCCCCTTCGATGGTAATGTTATCTTTAATTAGTTTAAGTTGCAGCAGGTTTTTGGTGGATAAAGCAGAACAGGGACTTTCGAGAATTCCGTTGTATTCATCTTGAGTCGAGGGCGGGGGGGGGGGGTCCCTCATCTACCCTTACATTTAATTTTTGTACTGTTTACATAAGTACGAGAACTGAAGATGTAATTGCGTCGAGGAAGGTTAATTTTAAACATCACAAATAAATATCAGACGGATTTCGTGCGGCCAAACAAAAGTATATTAAAACTTGAAGTTAAAACAAATAGCAAGGTCGATCTTAATGAAATACCTAAGCGATTGTTGTTGTTCGGAAGCGAAAAATAACGACGACGCCCCGTTTTTAGTAAATAGATAAAGTTGCACCCTCGGGGATTAAAACAGTAATTGAGCAGATTGCTACGAGAATGCTGTTGATTAAAACAACACCGGCTTCTACTACTACTACTTCATTCCGAAACACATTTGCACGCATAGTTCGAAATTTCCAAACCGAAAGATTATTATGCTTTTAATTGTCTCTATTTCATACCCCCTATTTCCAACTTATAATTACTACTACGTTACTATTTCACGGAAATGGAACATATCATTCACTTGTGCACCGGAAAGAATAACTAAATTAGACACTTCATTTAAACACTTCGTTTAAATTTAACTCCACGAATAATTTATTTTTCAACGGTACAAAACTACAAGTTTTCTCTATTCGATTATATTACAGAATTAGAATGATTTCTCTGGGATAATCCTGCCAGCAGAATTAAATTATTTTTTCATTGCAAGCATCAGAAAAAGACCATTTGATTTTATGATTTACGACAGATTTTTCTGATGTGAATTGTTAAATCAGCGGATAGAACTAAATTCCATGCGTTATCTCATGTGATCCAAAGCTAAAAAATACGTTAATACGTTCCCATTCTATTCATTTTTATAGTGGACAGATTTTTCTGATGCGAGTTGTTAAATCTGCGAATAGAATTAATTAATTTCTTGGATTATCTGATGCGTTCCAAACCTAACAAATAAATTCTCAATCTATTCGATTTTATAGTAGACAGGATTTTTCTGATTTAAATCTACAAATAGAATTCAAGAAGTAAAATGCAAAACTTTCTGATGCGAGTTGTTCAATCTGTGAATAGAATTAATTAATTCCTTGCGTTATCTGATGCGATGCAAAGTTGATAAATACATTCTCATTTTTTACGATTTTGTAGTAGACAGATTTTTCTGATTTAAATCTGCAAATAGAATCCACGAATTAAAATGCAAAACTTTCTGATGCGAGTTGTTCAATTTGTGAATAGAATTAATTAATTCCTTGCGTTATCTGATGCGATGCAAAGTTGATAAATACATTCTCATTTTTTACGATTTTGTAGTAGACAGATTTTTCTGATTTAAATCTGCAAATAGAATCCACGAATTAAAATGCAAAACTTTCTGATGCGAGTTGTTAAATCTGCGAATAGAATTAATTAATTCCTTGCATTAGCTGAAGCGATGCAAAGCTAAAAAATACATTCTCATTCTATTTGATTTTATAATAGACAGACTTTTCTGATTTAAATCTGCGAACAGAATTAAACTGTTTCGTGATTCAAGGATTAAAAACGGATTTATGTAGAATGATTTTTCTGATTTAAATCTATACCTTGAATGAAATTGTTTCGTGATTCAAGGATTAAAAGAAACAGAAAGATTTTTCTGTTGTGAATTGTTAAATCAGCGAGTAGAACTAAATTCTTTATATTATCTGATGCGACGCAAAGTTAAAAAATACATTCTCATTCTATTCGATGTTACAGTAGACAGACATTTCTGATTAAAATCCACAGATAGCATTAAATTGTTTCGTGATTCAAGGATTAAAAGAAACAGAAAGATTTTTCTAATGTGAATTGTTAAATCAGCGAGTAGAATTAAATTCTTTGTAATATATGATGCGACGCAAAACTAAAATATACATTCTCATTCTATTTGGTTTTATAGTAGACGGATTTATCTGATTTAAATCTGCAAATAGATTTAAATTATTTTGTGATTCAAGAATTAAAGTGCAAAATTTTTCTGGTGCGTGTATTTTGTATTATTTGATCCGATGGTAAGCTAAACAATACATTGGCAAAAATGAGAATGTTGAATCGAATAGAAATTCGATTTTATAATAGACGGATTTTGCTGATTGAAATCTGCAAATAGAATTAAATTGTTTCATGATTCGATGATTGAAAAAGTACGACTTTATGGTAGAAACTTTTTCTGATGTGAATTGTTAAATCTGATCTAACAGAACTAAATTCTTTGTATTATCTGATGCGATGCAAAGTTAAAAATGCATTCTCATTCTATTCGATTTTATAGTAGGCAGACTTTTCTGATTTAAATATGCAAATAGCATTAAATTGTTTCATGATTCAAGAAAATTTTTCTGATGTGAATTGTTAAATCTGATCTAATAGAACTAAATTCTTTGTATTATCTATCTGATGCGATGCAAGGATAAAAAATGCATTCTCATTCTATTCGAGTTTATAGTAGAGAGATTTTTCTGATTTAAATCTGCAAATAGAATTAAACTGTTTGGTGATTCTAGGATTAAAATAAGTATGCCTTTATGCAATAATTACAGTAAATTATATACAGGTGTTCCGTTAACAGCAACCAAGCTTCGTGACAGTACAAAGATTTATCTGATTTAAATCTATAAATAGAATGAAAATGTTTTGTTATTCGAGGATTAATTTTTTTTTATTCTGATGTGAGTTGTTAAATCAGCGACTGGTAATAAAATTGTTTGTATTATGCGATGTGATGCGAGGATATTATTAATGAAAGTGGATATTTTCCTCGAATATGAATCCCAGAGTGTGATATATTCGAGTCGACGAGGTCTCAATGAAAATTTACCGGCGAGAAACTAGATTAATGGTTTTGTTGTCTACTTGCGATAGGAATGAAGTAATATAATCATAGACGTCACGTTCTCAGCTCGTACAAAAGTGCATTGGAACAATAATTTATTCGGCTGGGAAACTTTTTATTAGGGAAGAACACATCACACTCGAATGTTTAAAAGACATCGGGAGATTTATGTTGTCTACTTGTTTTATTTTTGTGTTTTAATTGCATATTTATAAGACCTCTCTTAAATATTTAACAGGAGATTGACTTTGATGAACAACTAAACAGATACGCATTCATTGTAACTACCATCGAACTACTTTAACGAATTCAAAATTTTATTTAACTATTCGAAAATAAATCCATCCATAAACAAAAGGTTTTTTTTTAGGTTAGCTTCGCTACTCTAAGAAGCCTTTATCTTTTTACTCTTTTTCTACAAACTTCTGAAGCATGATTTCTCTAATTATTGTATTGTAATATGATTTGTTGCGTTTTAAATCCACATTTATTTGTTTTGTTTTCAAGCCCTGTATATTTGGTTAATGGAGTTTTCTTGTAACAACACATTGTGCAGAATTGCAATCGGCTAATATCTCGACACAATTGAATTGAAATTAGCCTTCAGTTTCAATCGTTGAGAGTCTTTTAAACGCACCTTAAGTCCGGACCTGTTTTGTTTATTTTTATAGCAACGAACGGTGTGTTTGGTTTGGGTCGGTGTGTTTTCATGAATTTCTTCAGGTTTTAATCAAACTTCATCCGCATCAGACGTATCTCAAAAGCATTCAAAGTAAGTAAATTTTACTTTTCAGATCTTGCATCTATAAATATTTAGTTGTCACTATCCGAAAATGCTGCAATTCAAACAAAAAAAAAACAAAAAAGTAGCTGCTCACTTCAGTGTTGTTTGCGTTTGTATTTTATTTTGTTTTTCTTTTGGGAGTTGGGATAAAATTGAAAATACTTTTTTTCATTTTTTCAATTCCTTCAGATTAATTTTTTACTGTGTAACAACAACCGACTGAATTTTTAAGCGTTTTATTTGAACACGTTTCCTTGCATTTTAAACTGTGACCCAATTTGAATTAAAAAAAATTCATTAATTTAAATGAATTCAACAAAAGACGTCAAGATCGAGTGGTTTATGTAAACGATGATTTTATTTATGAATCGAGGGGGAAGTCCCAAAAATAAAACAAGATGGCGAGTATAAGAAGAAGGAAAAAAATACAGTTGACAGTCGTAACAATCAAGCCACCAACCCTGGATTGATATGAAAAGGCACTGAGTTTAATGGCTAAAAATAAAATAGTTATTAAAATTTAATTCAAAATTTATTTAAAATTAAAATAATGTGAGATTCGAATTCGAGCCCTCTTTTTGACTAATCAGTTAGGGTTCCCACTCACGGGGAAAACCTGGAAAACTGGGATATGTCAGGGAAATGAGAAACGGTTGATAATGTCAGGGAAAAGTCGCAGGGAGAACTTTCTTGTTTTAATGCAAATTAATTGAAAAATTTTAAATGTTTTCTAAAATCAGAAGAAAAAAAAATTGGAAATTGTTTTGAATATTAAAAATTGAGGAGAATTGTGAAAAAATTTATATGAATAGTTAACACCTTTTTAAGGAACAAAAGAGAAGTAACTGGGATCTTCAATATAGGCAACCATGCAAGTGGCTGCGTTTATTGGGTTGCCTACACTGAGACTTGTTTTTCTTTTTCTTTTTTGAAAAATCTAATTTATTATTTTCTTTTTTAACGAACAGGGATGATATTAAAATTGAGTGCTTGTAATTTTTAAACAAAATTCAGCAATTTTCTCCACAATATTAGGTGACGATAAAAAAAATTAACAAATTTCTGTTCTGAAGTCAGGAAAAATGTTTTAATCATGTAAAAATTAGGAAAATTGCTTAATCGCAGTCAACAGTGGAAGTTTTCTGATGGAAAAACCTGGAACAGTTCCCCTGACTTTGAATACAATTTTTGTTCTCTAAAATTAGAAGAGAAAAAATTGGAAATTGTTTTGAATATTAAAAAATTGAGGAAAATTGCGAAAAAGTTTTAAATGAAATAGTTAATCACGTTTCTAAATTAGGGTCTTCAATGCAGGCAACCATGCAAGTGGCTGTGTTCATTGGGTTGCCTACACTAAGACTTCTCGTTTTTCTTTTCTAAAATATCTAATTTATTATTTTCTTGCGGAATTGCGGAAAAGTTTATATGAATTGTGAAATAGTTTATTACATTTTGAAGGAACAAAAAAGACTGTTATTGGAGGTCTTCAATGCAGGCAACCATGCCAATGGCTGTGTTCATTGGGTTGCCTATACTAAGAATTCTTTTTTTTTTTTTGAAAGATCTAATTTATTATTTTCTTTTTTAACGAGCAAGCATGTTATTAAAAGTGATTGCGTGTAATTTTTAAAGGAAAATCAGCAATTTTCTCCACAATATTAAAAAGTTAATAATTAAAAAAAATATTTTAATCACGTAAAAATTATGAAAGTTGCGTAATCGCAGTTAATAATGGAAGTTTTCTGATGGAAAAACCTGGAAAAGTCAGTATGAAAATAAGTTTTTAAATTATTACATTGGCATTAAAGGAGGGCAAGCAAATTTTCTTTCCTTGGCAAATTAGAACCAATTTAGAAATTTTAAGAAAATATTCAAGGTTTTAAAAGTCGAGGAGGCTTTTTAAAGTTTCCAAAATCGCCTGTAGTGATCCTTTAATTAGCAGATTACAAAAAACGAGTTGAACTTTTTTTTCTAAATTTAATTTTTACGTTCGTAAAATATTTTGATGTAGTAATTAAGAATCCGTAGCGGTGGGAAATTTGGAAAATTAACAGCAGAGAGGGGGGAAACGCTCATAAATTCAGGCGATTGCTGCTCTAGATTTTTGAAAAAATTTAAGTGGAAACCCTGTCAGTTTTTAAATTATGACGTTGGCCTTCAAACAGGGCAAGTAAATTTTCCTTCCTTGCCAAATTAGCACCAATTTAGAAATAAAAAAAATTATATTCAGGGTTTAAAATTTCCAAAATCGCCAGTAGTAACCCTTTAATTAGCAGATTACAAAAAATGAGTTCAACTTTTTTTTAACACTATTTTTTACGTTTGTTAAATGTTGTTTAAATATGAAAAAAGAAACTTAAATGAAGAGAGGGGGAAACGCTCTTAAATTCAGGCGATTGCTGCTCTAGATTTTTTAAATTTGTCTTTTAAATGGAAACCCTGTTAGTTCTTAAAGTATAACAAAATCGATTTGTAACAAATTTTTTTTAAACTTTTAGTATGCTTTGACAGCAAGTACGGCCGCCTTGCATTGGGTAGCTTATTATGTAGCAAACCCGCTTCAATTTGTTATCCTACTACAATGTCAAAAAGCGATCGCAAGATGTCTCTGTTTTTATTAAATCAGGGCAAGCAAATGTTCCTTGTCAAATTAGCACCAATTTGGGAATGAAAAAAAAATGTATTCAATGTTTCAAAAATTGAAGAGTCGTTTTAAACTCTAATTTTTACGTTTGTTAAATATTGTTTAAATATGGAAAAAAAACTAAAAAGAAGAGAGGGGGGAAACGCTTGGAAATTCAGGCGATTCTTCCTCTAGATTTTTTTAACTTCTTTTTTAAGTGAAAACACTGTCAGTTTTTAAATTATAACGTTGGGGCTTAAAGCAGGGCAAGCAAATGTTCCTTCTTTGAAAAATTAACACCAATTTAATAATTAAAAAAAAAATTGTATTTAATTAGCACCAATTTAGTAATTTAAAAAAAAATGTATTCAAGGTTTTAGAAATTCAGGGGACTTTTTAAAGTTTCCAAAATTGCCTGTAGTGCCCCTTCAATTAGCAGATTACCAAAAATAACTTCAACTTTTTTTAAACTCTAATTTTAATTTGTTAAATATTGTTTAAATATGGAAAAAAAACTAAAAAGGAGAGAGGGAGGAAACGCTTGTAAATTCAGGCGATTGTTCCGCTAGATGTTTTGTTGTTTGTTTTTTTTAATTTATTTTTAAGTGGAAACCCTGTCAGTTTTTAAATTATAACTTAAAGCAGGGCAAGCAGATTTACCTTCTTTGCCAAATTAGTACCAATTTAATAATTAAAAAAAGAATTATATTTAATTAGCACCAATTTAGTAATGTAACAAAAATATATTCATGGTTTCAGAAATTGAGGAGTCGTTTTAAAGTTTCCAAAATCGCCTGTAGCGACCCTTCAATTAGCAGGTTACAAAAAATTAGTTCAACTTTTTTTTAACTAATTTTTGAGTTTGTTGAATATAAAAAAAATAATTAAAAGAAGAGTGAGGGAAACGCTCGTAAATTCAGGCGATTGTTGGTCCGGTTTTTTTTTTTGGATTTTTTTTTTGTTTAATCGGAACATGTGAGAAAAACATATGCAATTGAAAAGCGCTCGCGAAAGGCGAGGAGGCAAAAAGCAGAAAATGTAAAATTTAAATTTTATCGATTCCGCCGATTTCAGTTTGCAGAGCGGACCGTCATTTTAGTTTTTTGTTAGATTAGATTAAATAGAAAATTCATAGGGCGGATATTTTAATTAATGAACGCCCAAAGTGATGTAAGTAAGAATTTTGGTTTGGAATAAATTTCGAAAGCACGTCCGCCTGTTTCGAATACATCACTCTTTTTTGCTTGTTGGTCACTGAAAATAGCTAAGCTAGCTAGTAGCTTCGTGTCGTAAATTATTTCTTGGATATTTTAATTACTTTTCAGTCACCTCGGTGCTTTTGTTTTATAGATATACCTCAGTGAGTGTAATATTTTATTTGGTCAATTAAGTTAACAGGAAACGTTTAAGCATAACTCTTAATAATTGTTGCAGTGCGTGGTAATAATTAAAAGTTGCAAATAGATTTATTTCAGCCTGGAAATTGTAAATGCTGGGAAAGTTTCTTTTGTGCCGTGCTGTTTTGCTGCGTGTTTCTAATTATTTTCGATTTGTCAAGTCGGTCGTACGTATGAAATTCGTCGTAACTTAAATTCGCTGAAATTTATGTTTGTACACGGGCGTGTAAAAGTTTTGGTGCGGTGATGAACAACCGAAAAGGAACGTCCATGGAAGTTGACTTATATAAAAATATACATTTTTACTTACTGTAAACTCGAATGAAATTTCAAAGACCCTCTCTTCAGAAAGAGGAAGTCGGGGCTGTCGGTGGAATTCGTGGATTGTTTATGCGTTTCTTTTTTGATTAATCACTCGCGAGATCCGTCGTTTGATTGACATGTGTGTTTAAGAAACGATCGCGTACGTACAGACATGTGGACGGACTCGTGTTCAGCGCGTTCAACGTCGGGAGTCCGACTGCGATTGTTACGTACAGTATCCTGAAACTAGAGCCGTCGCTGAAACCCCCGTAGGAAAAAGCGATCGTCCCGCGCATTCCTCTAGCGCCAACCGGCGTCTATTTGTACTCGCATAAAAACGCGACAAACTTGTATGCGTCTCGTTACGGCCTCATTAACCTGCAGTTGCGATACACCGTTTTCCTCTTCTTCTTCCTTACCTACTACACCTTTTTACTACCACTCGTTCACCAATCGTCCTTTAACGATAAATAAAAATTATTTCGCTGAGGTGTCTCCAAGGCGCAATAAAATCCAAACAAAGGCCTTTTTTTTACTACCCCTCCATGATAAAAGTACGCTTGTACTTACACCTCCATGTGATATTAAAAAACAAGAATCTCACCCAACCGCTCTTTACTGTTGTTATCTTTCCCTTTTAATTTTTCAACAAAGAATACCTTTGCGCCCTCGTCAAAGGAAGCAATATAAAAATTTTCTCCCAGGACATTGTTAAATATAATAAATTTACTTTTTTATCGCATCTTGCAAAATTAATTTCATTCTAACGGTTTTACTTAACCACTCTTCGAGCCTTTTATTGTTACTATATTTCCTCTTCAATTATTTTCAGCCAAGGATATATTGCGTCTCAGATCCTTTTCGCCAAAGGAAGCAATAAGGATAAATTTCCTTCCCTGACTCATATTATTCTCATCGTATTATTTTTTAATCTTGCTCCTTACTTAATCCTTCAGTGAAACAGCGCAAAATCCAATTTTAATCAAAATCAAAATGAAATCAATGTCACAACTCAAATTTATTGGAATTTCAAGCATTGCACAACTATTACAATCACCCGGTATAATATAATTTACGGAATATATATATATTTTTTTAATTTTAATAGTAACAGTTTAGTTTTTTCTTTATTAATCAAATTTAAAACACCTGCACAGAGACTACAATCACCCGGTATATATAATTTATGAAAGACATTTTTAATTTTAATAGTAACAGTTTACTTTTCTCTCTATTAATAAAATTTAAAACACATGCACAGAGACTACAATCACCCGGTATACATAATTTATCAAATACATATATATATTTTTTTAATTTTAATAGTAACAGTTCAGTTTTTTCTTTATTAATAAAATTTAAAGCACATGCACAGAGATGTAGTCAGGCAAACATAATAATCTGATGCTACCATAAATAATTCCGGACATATCACTTTCATTTAATATCTCTGGATATTGAGACCGAAATTATTAATGAAATTTCCCCGTCATGAACGTGGAGGATCGCCGTCTTTAATTAAACATCGGGGCGATCAACTTCTTCTAATTGATACCCGGCTTGTGTTTCCGCAATCACATAAACTTAATTGTTGCCGAAATATATATTTTAATTAATAACGAATGCCATCTTTGCGGCGAACGAAAAGCTTTCGTCCACTATTACGAAATTCAAAGTTAAAGCAAAAAAAATTGTTTTGTATACAGCGTCCGGCAGAAAGTTACGACACGTGCTCTTGAAGATCACAGCGGTTTGCAAATTCAAGAACGGAGAAAAGACGTTGGTCAATCTTCTTCCTTCCCCGTCGAGGGCTTCAAAAAAAAAATAATAATAATCTAATTACTTTCGAAGTAGATAGCTACATACGCTTGACATATCAACAACATACTGCTGGTATCAGAATACCCACCACTTCATTATAGTAATGGAAGTTCATTCGTTCCATTAAAGTCCATATGTATTGGGACAATTCCTTAAGAAATTAATTGCCCCTTGAAGATCACAGCAGTTTACAAATTCAAGAACGCAAAGAAGATACGTGTTGCAAAAAATTTGTCAAGCATCTAGTCAATCTTCCCCCCGTCGAGAGCATCCCCATCCTCATCCTCGCACGGCCAAACAAATAAATCACTGATATGTTCATCGCGTAACTCTTTGCCTTCACAATTTAAAGACAAACGATTAGGACTCGTGATCTTATCGAGCGTGCCACCAAAAAAAAAAAATTACCCTTCACAAGGAAATAATAACAATCCACAATTACCAATTGAAAACATCAAAGCCGCCGATCTACTACACAAAAGAAGTTCTTTTAAACCAGAGTAACCGCAAATAATGGAATTAAGTGGCCATTGTAAACAAACAATACAAGGCATCTAAAATTTGCGCGCCTTTTACGTTGAGCACTTGGATTTTGCAAAATAAAATAAATCCCAGGGACTTAACGACACGTTAAAATAAACTACCCTTTAATTATTTAATTCATTAAAGAAGTCGATTTTAAAACTTTACATTTACTAAAAAGAAATCGTCAGTCATTGTCGGAGGACGTAGATTCTTGAATTCTGAAATTGTGGCAAGTGACTTACTTAAGTTGCTGAATGTGCCAATTTATAAATCGAAACACACGCAACACACATCTTATAAAGAGCTAGAGAATGATTATTATTTCTTTTGTTGAATAAATTGTTGAAGTTTAAAGGAATCAATAGTATACAGTGACCAGCAGAAAGTTGGACACGATTAGGATTTCTCTTTTATTATTGATTTCTCAGAAAAACTCATTCTTTATGAAAGCTCCTGCATCGTCCCAAATTCAAAATGCACGTATCAAAGTTTGAATATATCTTGTCATATACCGAGGAAGTCAAAATATTAGAAATCGGCATAAGAGTAAAGTACCTTTATTTTTCATGATATGCGGAAATGTTATTTGGAAAAGTGATTCAGAATTGCCAGAAAATTTCAAATATGAAAGCGTTGCTGTCTACGATGAAAAAACAAATTTCACAAATTCTTAGGCTCTGAAGCTGTGGCGCGATTTACTTAAATTGCTTGCAAAATATACCAATTTATAAATGGAAAACACACGCAGTACATCTTATAAATTGCCAGAGAATGACAGTTATTCTTTTCTTTTCTAATAAATCGTTTGAAGTTCGAAGGAATCAGTATACAGTGACCGGCAGAAAGTTGGACACATATGGGATTTCTTTTTTATTATTGATTTCTCAGAAGAATTTATTCTTTAAGAAAGCTCCCGCATCTTCCCAAACTCAAAACGCACGCGTCAAAATTTGAGTGCCTCTTGTCATACACCGAGGAAATCAAAATATTTAAAATCGACATAAGAGTAAAGCACCTTTATTTTTCAAGTTACCCGGAAATGTTATTTGGAAAAGTTACTTAGAGTTGTCATGAGAACTCAAATATGAAATCATGGCTGTCTACGATGAAAAAACAATTTCAATTTTGATACCCTATAAAAATTTAATAACTTTTGGAGGCATTTTTCTTCCATCGTAGACTGCCATGATATATTTGATATCTTAAAAGCTTCCGCTTCTTCTCAAACTCAAGATGCACGTGTCAAAGTTTGAGTATCTCTTGATATATACCGAGGAAATCATATTTCAAATCGAGATAAGAGTAAAATACCTTTATTTTTTAAGCTACGCGGAAATATAATTTGGAAAAGTTATTCAGAATTGTCATGAAATCTCAAATATGAAATTGTGTTTGTTTACGATGAAACAATTTATCGATTTAGCTCGTATCCTCCTGTACATCGTAAAACTGTAAATGTACAAAGCCAGACAGACGTTTTTTGAGGTATGACGTGAATGTGCTCTGTGATTTCTTTTTTTTTACTCAAGTACCAACTAGATATTATGAACAATAACATTTAATAATTAGTAATGGACCATCCGTGTATGATTATGAATTTGTTTGTGGTAGGATGGTTTTTATAGCCGTAGTTGAAAAAAATTAGCATCTACAAAGCGTAAAATCGTTTAATGTATGATAATAGGCAATAAAGAAAGATGAACTAGTAACATTAATAGTTTGTAGCGGCGTGTTGCGGTCGGTACAAAAGCTGTTAACTTTTCATTAGAGAATTCAGAGCTCACACCGGATATGCGCAGATCGTGCACAAACTGCATTTAATTTGAACAAAGTGACAATGGTAGGAAGGAACTGTACGTGTTTCGTTTTTTAAAAGTACATCTACCTGAATAATGTCGCAGCGACGTTCGCATGAAGGATATATTTGCCTTGTTCCGCGTTATTTCTCTCCCTTCAACTCTCTTCACTTTTATTAGACAATTCCAAACGTCCGAATGAACGTCTTTCACTGCATGTCACAGCAATTTCTCAGATATTACAATCACCGTTTATTCGACTTCCCCATCCATCAATGTATATACGAGTATGTATTGTGTTAGAAACGCATTTTGAAATATGTAATTATGTAAATACCTCGTTATTTATTTAAATATTTAGTACGGAGATCTAAACTGTGCAAAACAAGCAGTTTTCTTAGTTTCCTTTTTTTTCAGATTTTAACTTTTATTTATAAGTATAATTAACAGTCTTATTTAAGCACATAGCTCATATGCATGCTCGCATGCATGTATATCAAAGGCGACATTTCTAGTTTACAACGCGACGTGTTGATTATAATTAAAAATGAACACCGGCACCGCTAACTTTGTTGAACGCACCATGTATTAAGGGCTTTTGTTACGTAAAAAAAATATACACTGCGCCACGACGCTGTATACGTACAGGTACACTACATCAGATCCCAGTTTGAAAAGTGTTCACGGAATAGCTTATTGTTCCTTTTTACTGCTTTACATCCTTTGCTTCTTTTGATGCTCGATTTCTTTGTTTGCCTGTAATATTCATCTAAAGTTTACCTAGTTTAAAAGAGCCCCTCTAAAAAAGAAAGGAATTTTATAAAAATACCGCGCAGCATATAAGGTGTCCATGAAAGATTGGCGATCCCTAGTTTTATAATAATTGATAAGATAACATCTGCGATACATTCAAATTTGACGTCATAAAAAGATTATTTTATTTTATTCCTGCAACTGCGGTAATTAAAGTTTGCAGGAACAGTCAGTAATACATGTTGTATTTGCTGTTACAGCAGAGCATCATATGGAAGAGTGGGTGGCACTTACATTATAAACTACAAAAAATTACCATTTTAAGGGCGACAAAACTTTTTCCCACCAGGGCAGTAGATTACCCTGGCGTGGCTCTGGAGTCGAGTGCATACTCTTGCAGAATTGCAGTTTGATGCACCATAAATCAATATCGTGTCACCGTATTCGTTTAATACACATAAACTTACTGTGCTTGTAGTATTTATTTTTTGATGCGTTTGCCACTTTGGAAAATCTAAAACGCTTAAATTAAATATTACACACACACACACACATACACACATTGATAACTAGTTTCAACGAAATTAAGAACAATTTCAAATGTATCTGTATACATGTACTGACATTTATACAGGATGCTGTTTTGCGTAGGTTTAATTTAAAAATGTTCGAAAATCGGCTTCCTTAATTATTTTATAGGAAAATTTCATTTAGATTTTTTAAAGTACTCTTCAAGATGAATCCGTCTGCGTAGTTTTAGAATTTTTCATCTGCTCAGTTTTAAGATATTTAAAAAAGATTCGGTAACGAATTCAGTTTGCACCAAACTATCCGTGAATGTTGAAGTTAATTACTGGAAGAGGTTTTCCTATCATTTTTTTTTCAAAAACGACTAGATTTATTAATCATCTAACCGGTTTTCACAATCATTGATCAAGACCGTCGTGTTAGTAGATAGTTTGGTATAAAAAAATTTTGTTTTTAAATATCTTGAAACTGAGCGAGTGAAAAATTTTCAAACTGCACAGACAGATTCATCTTGAAGAGTATTTTAAAAAACCTAAATGGAATTTTGGAATAAAATAATTAGGGAAGCCAATATTTGAACTCTTTTAAATTAACATGGGATTTCCTTGTTGCGTTCATTTGCATTTTAATAAATAATTTTAATGTATTCATGTATACATCTTATGTAATGTATGCACGATCTTTTACGGACAGCCTATTAAACGTAACGTCAAATTAGAGCAAATTGGAGTAAGTAAGTAAAAGAATTAACAATATATAAAAGGAAATCATGTTGACTTATTGCTAATTCACTTGCAAGCAAATTAGAATATTTAATTTTTATTTATGAAAGGATTGGTGGTCGTGGGTGAGTTTTCGTTTCTTGAGTAAACTTTTAATTATTAAAAATCAATTTTGTTTTGCGAGACGAAATTATTCAAAGGACTTTTAATTAGTAATGCAGATTTGGAATTAATTAATTTGATTCAGCCGCAGCAGCAGTCTTTTTCTCTTCCTGCGTAAACAAATATAACGAGCAGAAATCCGCTCGTCGCGAAGACAAGCAAAAAGTGAGCTGGCTGGTTTCTACTTGCATTAGTGAAGTTGCAGAAAACTATTATTTTAAAATTACTGTATAAACATCGGAAACTACTTGACTGCGCTGCGGTGACGGCGGTGTAACTTTCCCGGTTTTAAATTTTAAATTTTCTTTAAACTTTAAACCCTCAAGTTAGTTGAGATGCATCAGCAAATTTCAACATTTATTGATATGTTGTATTTAAATTATTTTTTTCTAAATAGATGTTAAGTCAGCGCATATAAGTAAGTACATACGGGGGGTTTACAGAAACGCGCAAGTCACTACTCTACGCAATCAGATTTCGTATCTCATCGTTATTTCATCATAATTACGGTGTGTTTATGAAATTGAAAATAGATTATTAATTTGCAGGTAGGTACGCCTGAAATAATATTCCCGACATAATCATGATAATGTCGCTAATTGATTTACGTCAAAATCAGTTGCTTCCAAATACAAGCTCCATTACAAAGACTGACAATCATTTTATCACTAAAACAATCTACCGCTAATCATAACACAATAAGTTTCATATTTAGGTTAATTAATACCCGTTTATAAACGAAATAAATTAACTTCCAATTCTGTTTTTAACTCGTTTTAATTATAAATTTAATATATATTTTACGTGTAAGAAACAAGGGAGATATTCCATCTGAGATAAGCAAAGAAAATCAACCGCCAGTTGAAGGGAAGTGAAATATTACTTCGGAAGAAACGTAATATTTTGAGGGAGATGATATCGAGGAAAGGAATTTTAAAGCAATTTCGCCCAAACTAAAACTATGATTAAGTTCATTTATTTTTTATCAGGGGAATGAAACGCTGGGCGAAATCGTGGTGGAAAACAAGAGGAGAGAATTCTGTGTGTGGAGATTAAAATATTAGCATTTCCAGCCTCAGTCTGTTGAACTGAACTCAGACCACGTCTTATTGTCTGTACGTGACAACTGGGACGGGAAATATAATCGAACCGAACAAGTAATCTTGCCTTCATTCAGGAACCAATATTAATCGTCCTTCGGGTACTCATTTCATTTAATTAATTACGAACCGTTACATTTTATTTTATTATTTCCCAATGTCAAATCCATTTCAATTGTAAAACTTATGAAACCCTCATTTCACTCTATATAGCAAAACTTTTATATAAAACACCCTGTTATGTGTTTATACAGGGTGCTTTTAATAGTTGCGCATACATATATTGCAACTGTTAACAAAACATCACGATTCGATCAATTATACCCTCTACAGGGTGATTCAGGCAACTCTTTACTGATTAAAAGTTCCAACTCGAATTTCCATTTCACATTTTGCAATTACAGGTTAGCAAAAACGATCTCTTAAAACAGCGTTTCCCAAACTTTTAGATTTCGCGACCCCCTTTCGAGCAGTTTCACGATTCATACCCCCCTTTCCCTATCTTTTAATATATTTTATTAGTTTTGTTTTTATTTTTTAACTACTATTTACCATTATTTCTCGCTGATTTGTTTTGATTTCCGTTTATTGAGTGAGAATTTATTTTACACATTAATCCCGTCCATTGATTGCCATTTTATGTTCTCTTTTATTTGATTTGACTTTATTTTGTTTTTACATTATTCACTGATCGCCCAGTTTCGTTAAAATTTACGGATTATTCTTTGGCTCATGACAAAATTTGTCAATTTTTAAATCAATTTGACTTATTGCTAGTTTTATATAATTTTTATTTTGGTCCTAACTTTATCATCACCCTTCATACAATCCTCAATTCACTGTATTCTATTTAACTTTTAATTTAATCAATTGATAGATCTTTGTTTTTCCTTTTAATCGATTTCATTCGTTTTGTTTTTTACTTTTACATTAACAACTAATTATCTTGTTTTTTGTTTTCTCTTTGGTTTGATTTTATTTGACATGACTTTCGATTTTTTTAGTAATCAATTGAACGTCTTTTATTTCTTTTTTTTACACAATTTAAGATTAATTATTTTATCATCATTTTATCATCACCCTTCATACAATCCTCATTTCACTCTATTCTATTTAACTTTTAATATAAACAATTGATGGACCTTTGTTTTTCCTTTTAATCGATTTCATTCGTTTTGTTTTATACTTTTACATTAACAACTAATCATCTTGTTTTTTGTTTTCTCTTTGGTTTGATTTTATTTGACATGACTTTCGATTTTTTTAATAATCAATTGAACGTCTCTTGTTTCTTCTTTTTTTACACGATTTAAGATTGTTTTATTTTACATTTTAATTCAGCCGATTGATCGCCGTTTTTGGCGAATTTATTTTATTTTTTAAATATTAAATTGAATTAAATTTTTGGTTCTGGCGAAAGTCAGTTTATATCGATTTGACTTGATGAGTTTCACACAATTTTTATTTTCGTTCTGTCTTGTTTGACGATCGTCTTTTGTTTTTATTTCATTCGATTTTATTCGTATTTTAGGAGTGTTTTGATTTTGACAATCAATTGAACGTCTTTTTTTCTTCTTTATACGAGCTAATTCAAATTCATTTAATATTACATGTATTTTTTTTACTTTTCTTTATAAACTATTCAGCAAGACCTTCATTACTTAAGACTTAACAACTCCGACGCCCTGAAAGACCCCAAGAGGACCCCTAATAAAGGTTCATCGACCGCTTACAAGTCTTCATCAACCTCCAGGGGGTCGATACCGATCCCGTTAGAAACCCGTCATATAAAATGTGAATAATCGTTTATTTTTTTTTTATGGAAATGCTTCCAATAGAATATAAAAGGAAATTCGAAAATGCAATAAAAATGACGTATTCCATTTAAAATAAGAAAGTTAACGGCAACTTCCGGTATAAACGAAAGTGCCCGAAAGTTAGAAACATTATATTTTAATAGATCATCATCGCTAACCTACAACTGCAAAATGTGATATAGAAAGTCAAAGGGGAAGTCCATAAAGTTTTAATGAACGGGTTACCTGAACCTCCTTGTATAATTTTATATATAAGGGCCAACTATTCGCGTGCTCAGACCAAGTTCAGCTGCCGAAAGAAACGCATGAAAAGTAGCAAACAAGGTGCACCCCCCCCACCTCTTCTCGCGCATATTGGCCTCGTCTCACCTGGCCCTACGACGGACAATCGCTTCTGCGATTGCCACCAAAAAAAATATTTGTTAGTGATTTTCGATAAACTTTCTCCGGTTTCTATAGTACAGCGAAAAACCTCAAAAAACACCGTTATCGCGGTCTTCCCGGGGGTGAAACCACTCCCGAGAAATCGGTCAGCCTCAAACTATAATAATCACCCTGTATTAATTAAAAAAAATTCGAAACCCATTTAACGCAACGTTTCTTTTTAATGTCGAGGATTTTTTAAACATCGAAATGAAGAAAGACATTCTGCAATCGCCTTTTGTCCTGATATTGCATTGCTGACGAGGCCCCAAATAGGACTGAAACAGCTGTACAGAGAATGCTCGAGGGATCCACCGCAATCAAAAATGATTTACAAATTTTTTTAAATGAAGAACGTTTTTATCAGAGAGAGAGAGAGAGAGAGAGAGAGAGAGAGAAATTACCGCCGAGAAATCGGTTAGCGCAAAACTATTAAAATCACCCTGTATTAATTAAAAAAAAAAAATTCGAAGCTTATTTAACGCACTGTTTTTTTTAATGTCGAGGATTTTTTAAACATCGAAATAAAAAACGACATCCTGCGGTCGCTTTTTGGCCTGGCGTTGCATTACTGACGAGGCTCCAAATAGGGTTGAAACAGCCGTACAGAGGATGCTTGAGAGATCCACCGCAACAAAAACGATTTGCAACAAATTGTTTTGAAGTAAAGAACGTTTTCATCAGAGGAGAAAACCACCTCATAGAAATCGATCAGCGTTAAATATTAATAAAAAAAAAATTTCGGAACTTAACGCAAACTTTTTTTTTAAACATCGATACCTTAAAAGTAAAGCGGGTTTCCTCGACGCCCCTCATCATTCCCTTCCTTATTAGAAACTTAATTATTACTATTGTTTTGTTATAAATTTAGGGTTTATTAAATTTAAATTTAATATAAAGACTCTATGTAACTTACAAACTAATTTATTTCAAACGTTACACTTACAATATACACTAATTTATTTAATATATTTTATTTAAACGTAAGTCGGGTAATCAGTTGAGAGCGTCAATGCGAACTGTTCTGGGACTCCCCGGTCGATCGCTTAAACATCCCGACTGACGATGATTCGAGACCGTGCGATGGCCGTCTATCGAATTTTCTTTGCCCAGAAAATTCCGTCTCGCAAAGCAAACAACTCTCAAAGCGCCGAGACTTGATGCGCCGGACTCCGACGCATGTAGAGACTAATTCGTCACGCATTAGATAGTCACCGGTAGACCAGAAGCTTCGAGATTTTGTCGCGCTGGCTCTGACGCTTGTTACGTATTAGATCGTCACAATATAATTGGAAGCAAATGTGACCAAGACCCGATTTCTTCACCCACGGATAAATTTATCTGACAGGTAGTATCCTCGGAAACTATTATCGATACAATGTTTTCCAAGGATAATACCTGGCAGATAAATTTATCAGGAAGTGAAGAAATCAGGCACAAGGATATTATCTGGTAGATAAGTTTATAAGGAGGTGAATGAATGCTTTGAATGTATCAACATTTTATTTTAGGTCATGTCTACATTTTTACGCGGATTTCATTCGCCATTGATACGCAGAATTCCTTTCGCTTATGAAACTTATTTTAAAAGTAAGGCTTCGGTCGCACGAGCGTTTTTTAAAACGTTCTAGCGCTCGCTTTCTCTCGCGTTAGAAAAATCGAGCGCTTCAAGGTTTTAAAAAACGCTCGTGGGAGCGAGGCCTAAATTAACCTAATTTTTTTAGCGATTTTAATTTAAAGATGAACGATGTTTTGCACACAAAAAAAATTCCTTCTATTGTTGAAACTTTGTTCTTTTCTTTGCGTCGGCGTAAATTAAAGTTACGTAAGTATACTTCCGCAAACAAGTTGTTTTCGTTAAATATGGTTTCATTTTGTTTGAGTCGAGAGTGTACGACAAAAACTTCCTGCGTTGTTAAAAAAAAAAAAAAAACTTTTTGCGTTGGCCGCGGTATTTATGACAAAAACTAAATAAGTATATTTTTAGAAGGGAAAAATAATTAAAAATTTTGTAGGCTGCCACCACCGGGGATTCCCCCATGACCCATACACATTTACTTCACTTTCATGAGTTTATGTATTATTATTTCTTATCAAATGTAGGACGAAAGTATGGAACTCACTGTCATTCTCATAAGCGGCACGTTAAGTAGACTTTAGGGTACGGACATGCCGAAGATGCCTGCCTGTTCACCCTCGACGTTTAGGTCGCGCTTTATAGACCTAATCAAAACAAACGCATAGATTTAAATGAAACCGTGCATGTCGTAGATGCGCGCTACTATTCATCTTCGATGTGCACGGTTCTATTTAAAACTGTACGTTTGTTTTACATCGAGGTAATATCACGGTATCGAACGCGACCTAAACATCGAGAGTGAACAGCGAGGGATCTTCGGCATGTTCGTACCCCTCGGTAGGCGATATCCCGATGGCGTACTTTGCTTTTTTATCGCATATTCATCGTATTAAGAGCCAAACTACACGAGCGGGTTTCCCGCCGCGTTAAACACGCCGCCGCGGATTGCACGTCTGAATGGAAATAATAATAATAATAGACTTTTATTAATTACTAATAAGGCGACAGTAAATAAATCATGCATACAAATGAGTGAAACTAAACGAATGAAACGCGACGTTTATTCCGTTCGTCTAGTTTCATTCGGTTGTAAGCATAGTTTCCATTCAGACGTGCAATCCGCGGCGTGTTTAATGCCCGCCCGCTCGTGTAGTTTGGCTCTAATAGCCCGGCGCTCGTGAACTGGCGGCGAGCGTGCGCGTGCGCATTCACGAGACGAAGTGACCTTGAATATCCATATAAACGTCCTAAGATTGATTATTATTTCATTGATGAGGGTTCTTCCAGACTTTAAAGATGTGGAACGTGATGTAATTAGAGGTTGCTTACAGTTTCTCGCGCGTCGCGAGTTTTCTATCGCGCGGATGTTTATTTTGTCATATCTAAACGACCACTCGATTTAAGGGGGTGAGTTCGGTGTATGTGCAATCCTCTTGCTCCTTTTCTTAATTCTAACTTAGTAATTAGCGTTTAAATTTTCGTTTTGCTTGTTTATATTCGTACATAGAAATGAATGAATAGTTTTTTTTTCAATCTAGTTTTGTTGAATGAATGATTCATTAATTCATCAAATCAATAAAGAAAAAATTGTGGTTTTTTCGGCGATGCTAATTAAATTGTGACAAAATAAACGTTGGGGTGGGAGAAGAGTGGGGGGCGGGGGGTGAGGTTGGTTAAACTCGAATTCGACAAACAAAATCTGGCAGACAATGTAAATTTCATATTGACATATGTACGGAGGGTTACTTGATATTGTAGGTTTTGTCTGGAATGGGGGGGATGATTAAACAAATTGTGTGTGCATTGAAATGAGTATTTTGATTGGCATCGATCGATTCGGTTAGTCGTAATTAGTAATTCAAGCCCGGCAAGTAAGCTGCGGAGATTTCATGTAAAAAGCTATTATATTTCTTGCGGTAACGAAAACGATTTCCGCTCACCGTGAAAAATATGAGTTTTTGAGACATTACGGGTAATGTTATAATTTTCATATACGTAAGGCAATCTGTAGGGTTGCTCGATGGTATCTAAAACGAGTGGAAGTAATGCGTGACAGCGTCGTGTCGTGACCGAAGTGCCAGTGCAACCCCTATTCGTTGGAATATCCACTGATACGGACGATAATGGCAGTGCATTTTTAAAATAGATTTTACAGTAAAGATTAAAACTCGAAAAACAACTTCATTTCACAACCCTGAAAGCGAATTAATGATGGACGGGTAAGGGGGGTTCTTATTATTCATCCCTTTATGTTCACACAGAAAAAAAAACATCCAAATTTAATTCCAGGGGTATTTTGAATTGATCTATGTAAGTACATCAGGGCAGAGACGAGTGGTCTCCATGCACAAGCAGATAAAAAATTAAAAAGTACGAGTTGTCTCCAAAAATGGGACAAGACTGCTGACTCTCCTTCGACTTTAAGTACCTACTTTGAGATTTTCAGATTGTAATTGATCAATATTGCCCAGCTAAGCAAAAATATGAAATTTTTAAATAGGACGATCCAGCACAGTTGTCGGATTATGAAATTAAGGGCGCCGGAGACAACCCGTCCTAAACCTTTCATGTTCAAGGATGGGAGAAACTCGTACCTGCCCTGCATCATATCATAACTTACGTATAATAATAATTTTAGCCACTACGAAATGTTTATTATTTTTCATCTTCTTCTTACTTTATTTTCATTGTATTTTTCAAATTTTAAATACATCCAATGCAAGCTCTGCGAATCCGTGTCTCACCCCCCGGGAACCACCTACAAATTGAATTGAATATGAATTAATTAATTGGGAGTTAGTTCTTTCTTGTGTATTAGAGGGCAAGGAGTAAGAAAATGAACGAGAGTGAAATATTTTCCGGTGACGTTTAGACAATGTTACCGAGAATGTAGGCCGTAGAATTTCATTGTCTGTGTGCTTAGTCGGAGAATAGGTATTTTAGCAGAAATTAATTTAGTTTAAGTTGGCATAGTTGATTATTGCAATTGTTACAGGTAAATGAATCTCCTTCATCATTACTGTCACTGTGGAATCTCATTTCACATTAAATTGTTTTAACCCTACTTTTGCTAATTCCAATTCATCCTCGACTTGAATACGACGTTCTGTTAACATATTCACTTTATTTAAAAATCTGAAACATTTAATTTAATTAAATTTGTTGTAAAGTGAGTTGTTTTGACTTCGGGCCGACCGAATCACAAAAATGGAACCTCATTGGTTCAGCTATGAATTGATTTACTTTCGTTTTCCGTCCGTGTATTGCACAAATCTCGTACATTGGCTTTTAAAACTTTGTAACTTCAAACTATTCCCTTTAGACTTCGGTTCGGGTGGTTTTAAAACAATTTCCTTAGTTCACGGGTGGTTTTACAACGGTTTGTTTGTTAACATTTAGCAAAATCGTTTCACTTTATTTAAAAATCTGAAATACTTTTTTAATTCATTAAATTTGTTGTAAAGTGAGTTGTTTTGACTTCGGGCCGGCCGGACCACAAAAATGTCACCTCATTGGTTCAGTTATGAATTGATTTACTTTCGTTTTCCGTCCGTGTATTGCACAAATCTCGTACATTGGCTTTTAAAACTTTGTAACTTCAAGCTATTCTCTTTAGACTTCGGTTCGGGTGGTTTTAAAGCAATTTCCTTGGTTTACGGATGGTTTTACAACGGTTTGTTTGTTAACATTTGGCAAAATCGTTCCACTTCACTTCATTTGAAAATCTGAAACATTTTATTTCATTAAATTTGTTGTAAAGTGAGTTGTTTTGACTTCGGGCCGACCGGATCACAAAAATGTCACCTCATTGGTTCAGTTATGAATTGATTTACTTTCGTTTTCCGTCCGTGTATTGCACAAATCTCGTACATTGGCTTTTAAAACTTTGTAACTTCAAACTATTCTCTTTAGACTTCGGTTCGGGTGGCTTTAAAGCAATTTCCTTGGTTTACGGATGGTTTTACAACGGTTTGTTTGTTAACATTTGGAAAAATCGTTTCACTTCACTTCATTTGAAAATCTGAAACACTTTATTTCATTAAATTTATTGTAAAGTGAGTTGTTTTGACTTCGGGCCGACCGGATCACAAAAATGTCACCTCATTGGTTCAGTTATGAATTGATTTACTTTCGTTTTCCGTCCGTGTATTGCACAAATCTCGTACATTGGCTTTTAAAACTTTGTAACTTCAAACTATTCTCTTTAGACTTCGGTTCGGGTGGTTTTAAAACAATTTCCTTGGTTTACGGATGGTTTTACAACGGTTTGTTTGTTAACATTTGGCAAAATCGTTTCACTTCACTTCATTTGAAAATCTGAAACATTTTATTTCATTAAATTTGTTGTAAAGTGAGTTGTTTTGACTTCGGGCCGACCGGTTCACAAAAATGTCACCTCATTGGTTCAGTTATGAATTGATTTACTTTCGTTTTCCGTCCGTGTATTGCACAAATCTCGTACATTGGCTTTTAAAACTTTGTAACTTCAAACTATTCTCTTTAGACTTCGGTTCGGGTGGTTTTAAAACAATTTCCTTGGTTTACGGATGGTTTTACAACGGTTTGTTTGTTAACATTTGGCAAAATCGTTTCACTTCACTTCATTTGAAAATCTGAAACATTTTATTTCATTAAATTTGTTGTAAAGTGAGTTGTTTTGACTTCGGGCCGACCGGTTCACAAAAATGTCACCTCATTGGTTCAGTTATGAATTGATTTACTTTCGTTTTCCGTCCGTGTATTGCACAAATCTCGTACATTGGCTTTTAAAACTTTGTAACTTCAAACTATTCTCTTTAGACTTCGGTTCGGGTGGTTTTAAAACAATTTCCTTGGTTTACGGATGGTTTTACAACGGTTTGTTTGTTAACATTTCGCAAAATCGTTTCACTTCACTTCATTTGAAAATCTGAAACATTTTATTTCATTAAATTTGTTGTAAAGTGAGTTGTTTTGACTTCGGGCCGACCGGTTCACAAAAATGTCACCTCATTGGTTCAGTTATGAATTGATTTACTTTCGTTTTCCGTCCGTGTATTGCACAAATCTCGTACATTGGCTTTTAAAACTTTGTAACTTCAAACTATTCTCTTTAGACTTCGGTTCGGGTGGCTTTAAAGCAATTTCCTTGGTTTACGGATGGTTTTACAACGGTTTGTTTGTTAACATTTGGCAAAATCGTTTCACTTCACTTCATTTGAAAATCTGAAACATTTTATTTCATTAAATTTGTTGTAAAGTGAGTTGTTTTGACTTCGGGCCGACCGGATCACAAAAATGTCACCTCATTGGTTCAGTTATGAATTGATTTACTTTCGTTTTCCGTCCGTGTATTGCACAAATCTCGTACATTGGCTTTTAAAACTTTGTAACTTCAAGCTATTCTCTTTAGACTTCGGTTCGGGTGGTTTTAAAGCAATTTCCTTGGTTTACGGATGGTTTTACAACGGTTTGTTTGTTAACATTTGGCAAAATCGTTTCACTTCACTTCATTTGAAAATCTGAAACACTTTATTTCATTAAATTTATTGTAAAGTGAGTTGTTTTGACTTCGGGCCGACCGGATCACAAAAATGTCACCTCATTGGTTCAGTTATGAATTGATTTACTTTCGTTTTCCGTCCGTGTATTGCACAAATCTCGTACATTGGCTTTTAAAACTTTGTAACTTCAAACTATTCTCTTTAGACTTCGGTTCGGGTGGCTTTAAAGCAATTTCCTTGGTTTACGGATGGTTTTACAACGGTTTGTTTGTTAACATTTGGCAAAATCGTTTCACTTCACTTCATTTGAAAATCTGAAACATTTTATTTCATTAAATTTGTTGTAAAGTGAGTTGTTTTGACTTCGGGCCGACCGGATCACAAAAATGTCACCTCATTGGTTCAGTAATGAATTGATTTACTTTCGTTTTCCGTCCGTGTATTGCACAAATCTCGTACATTGGCTTTTAAAACTTTGTAACTTCAAACTATTCTCTTTAGACTTCGGTTCGGGTGGTTTTAAAACAATTTCCTTGGTTTACGGATGGTTTTACAACGGTTGGTTTGTTAACATTTGGCAAAATCGTTTCACTTCACTTCATTTGAAAATCTGAAATACTTTATTTCATTAAATTTGTTTTAGAAAAATTTTGTGCAAATCGTTTTTGATTGCAGTGAGAACCTCGAGCAGCCTCTGGACAGCTGTTTCAGCCCTACTTGGGGCTTCTTCAGCAGAAACGTAGCTCGACATTCCCACTGCAGACCAAAAACGACTTGCCCAATTTATTCGCAATTGCTGCTCGAGGTTCTCACTGCAATCAAAAACGATTTGCACAAAATTTTTCTAAAATCTTTCATTATGCTTTGACAGCAAGCATGGCCGCCTTGCATGGGGGACTCATTAGGAGCAAATCCCGCTTCAGTTTGTCTATCCTACTGCAATGTTAGGTCAAAAAGCGATAGTAAGATGTCGCTATTTTATATGTTCATTAAATTTGTTGTAAAGTGAGTTGTTTTGACGTCGGGCCGATCGAATCACAAAAATGGAACCTCATTGGTTCAGTTGTGAATTGATTTCCTTTCTACTTCCGTCCGTGTATTTAACCAAACTAGTACACCGGCTTTCAAAACTTTGTAACTTCTGATCTCTTTAGGCTTCGGTTCGAGTGGTAATAAAACGATTTCCGTAGTGTACGGGTCTTTTTAAGAGAACCAATCACAAATAATTTAAAAAATAAAAATAAGTTGAGCTTGAAATAGAATATAAATGAAATAAGATAAGTTTGATGGGTCTATTAGACATTTGGGTTGTAATTCAAACATCCAATTATTAGAAGGGGCGTTTTCAAAGAGGATGAAGGGACATCACCTGAGGGTGTTGGACCTTAAGAAGAGGTGGTCTCTTAATTGGGGCGCCTTTAACGAGCGTGATTACTGCGGTCAGCTCTGTGTCACAACCAGTCATCAGCATTACGGCCCTCACCTTTAGATTAGGGTTGTAATTTTCTCGATTTTCTATTTCACCCTCCGTTCTCTGTTCCCATTAGACGAACTGCAAGTCGGGGGCGCACACACAATTGCCGTTTTCAATTCCAATACTCCAGACAATGTTTCTGCTACTCCACGTTCCTAAATTAATTTTTTCATTCGTCTTTCATCAACAAACAGTGAAGAATTTGATGCTAACCAGATGGCTAAACCGATTGATAAACAGAGCAAGGCGAAAGTTTTTTTTTTTATTTCAGTTTTAACCACGGCGCATACGGAAAATAATCCGCACCCTCCTAGAACTGCCGCAATAAAAATAAGTTATTTAGAGTTCACTCATTTACTTGGGGTTTCCCTCCCCTTTACTGACGGTTTCTTCTGTGCCACGCTATAAATCCCTATTCGATTGTATCCGTCTAGCTATTTTCTTTAAATAAGTAAAAGTAATATCTTACATTGAAATAAGTATAGTCATGCTTTTAAGTAGTGTCTCTCCCTTATAAAATTTTAAAACGCGATCTAAATTTTATATATTGTATTTTGCTTGTCTGATTGCTACCTATTGCAGTAGTCAGAAGGCATTACTACCCTGTTAAGCATAGAAGTCGTTCTCACGAAATC
The DNA here is from genome assembly GCA_036172665.1 of Prosopocoilus inquinatus. Lineage (NCBI taxonomy): Eukaryota > Metazoa > Arthropoda > Insecta > Coleoptera > Lucanidae > Prosopocoilus > Prosopocoilus inquinatus. The sequence continues at coordinate 11,673,778 of CM069880.1, read as the reverse complement.
GTTGCTTCAATTTATTATGCCACCTAATTTGAATATTTTATAAAAAAAAAACTAAATTTAACATTTGCTAAAAGCAGAATCTAATACACGTCATGTTGATGTTATGACGTTGCAAATGTGCGAAATGTAAATACGACTTCTATGCTTAACAGGGCAGATTAAGCCGCCGCAATTTGGGATTTGTAAGGGAGAGACATTACTGTAAAACATGACTGTACTTAGATATATCTTGTAAATCTTGTATAATTAGGTTAACGATGGTGCAAGGAGTTGACTTAATTTTTAATAAAATTTACAGTCGCTCGAAGAGAGTTTAAGTTATATCGGATATTAATTATAAATTCGGGAAATATATTCGTCCCTCGCGGTCTGAAATTTACTAATTCGCATTTCTATTAGTTTTGTATGTAAATCAAGCCGAAGATTAGAAACCAAGTTTCTTGATTCGGGGCGTATAAATTTACCCTTTCGGAATTAACAATCCCGATTTAAAATCCCGTCCCGCCTCCACCCTCGTCGAAATTAAATCTACAGGGTCATCTGAAAAATCGTACACCATGCACAGACGAGATCTTAAATTAAATCTGTCCGGGGTGAGGACGTTGAATTGAATTCAATTATGGAGTGGCTTAAGTCGAAAGAATCTTCAAAAGGTAACTAGAAATCTGCTTTGTGTATTTAGGTGCATCCTTTACAGAGGGCGAGATGCATTTAGATTTGCAGCCAAGTTCGTGTTCTGGAATAATTAGAGCGGCTCTTCCACTGTAAAGGCACGCCCGTTGCAAGTAGCGACATGTGTACAGAGTGTTCATTGAATATGCTCAACAAGATCTTCACTGATTAAATCACATTTAATAGGTACACTACCAAAAAAAAAAAAAAAATCATACACCATGCCTGCAAAAGTGTATGTCTTCATTAAAGACATGTTTAATTAGCAGGTGTTAATTGGGATTAGGAGAAACTTAAGCGGCGCTTGCTTTATTAAAACAAATGTCACAGGCGCCTCCACCTTTTTTTTTCTTTTTCTTTTTCATATTCACTTAAAACGTTGATGAAGTTGAGACCTGCCAATCTTCCGAGTTAATTTGCATATTTAAACTGGTATGAAGGGTCTCTTCGTTGATGTAAAATTGAAACAAAGAGTTAAGATAGACTAGTAGTAGATGTATAGATGCATAATTTAGATAGCCCCCTGGAAAAACCGTGATCTGTTTTAATTGCACCCCGATATACCTACCAAGTTCGTTTCACGTTAACGAACTTCCAACCCTTACGATGTATGCTTCTGTTCAGAATCAAATTCCCCGCTGTAAAAACGTGGCCGCGAGATGGGGGTATAAATAAATTATGGGGGGGTGTATGTATGTGCTCAACGTATATATTTATTTCCTGTATCTTAGCTGTCTGCGATGCAAACGGTATACGTGAGAATCAACAACCTGTCCCATCTTACGCAATATGTTTTGGCTACGTTGGAACTTAAAATATTAGAACCGCAAGGAGATATATTGTTACGGCTGTGGCCGTGGAAAGAATTTATATTATTATATCCATTTTCTAACAACATCTTTATTCGTCTGTCTATAGGTTACGTAATTTAAAATGTTTTTATTATTAAAGCGCTTTAAAAACTGGAACAGAACCGATGCGATGATTAATTGCCTGCTGCCCCCCGATATCTTTGGCACATAAAGTTTTGTGTGGGAAAATATGTTTTATATAAAAATTCGAGATCGAACCTTCGATGAAAGTTTTTAAACATAAAGTATCTTGCTGCCTCTACAACCGCAATGAGATAAAATCCGACGAGAAGTTCGAAGTTTGCGAATCTATTAGCAGTGAAGTAATTGAATTCGAAATTTTTCATATTAGTTTCGTCCAACCAAGGCTGTAGTTTTTGTACATCGTGTTACTTGCGAAATTATTTATCATTTAATATCCAGCGATGATTAATTACATTTCGCAGGGATGATATAATACGTGACATTGGATTTTATACGTTACATGTATGTATAAAACGTATAAAATGTATAATACGTATATACAACGACGCTCACCATAAATGATACCATTTGACAGTTTCGTAGCCCTTACGCTGAGTGTTCTTAAGGGTGTGGTTCGCATGCAGGAGTATTATTTAAGTTGAGGGTCGTAGTACATACTTACATGTCCATGGAATTGTACATAAACTATAGTATTATACGATATAAAACTGTAAATGTACATGAAGCATTCTGTTTTACCAACAGAGCATTTTCTAGTACAGGTTCTATTTAACTAGTTGTGTTAAATAACATTGTGGAAGTCCAAACATGGAAGGTTGGAGCAGCAGAGTTTACATAATATTTCTGATTTGAGTATATGTAATTTTAAGTTATTTGCTTATGTATGGCATTTACAAACTTCTTCGGTAAATACGTGCCGATCGCGATGTACTTACCATCAGATGTAAATAAAAGTAAAGACTTTGATTGTCTGGATTATTTTTTAAATTGGTAAACATTTTTTTAGAAGGTAAAATATTACTCAATGTTTTATACATTAATAAAATTTTATACTGTACAGCGTAAAATACAGTATTAAACAATATATTATACGTCAATGTTTTATACAGTATTATACTCACGTATTATACTGTATTGGACAAAACGTATAATACTCTAACATCCATGACACTTTGTTTAAAAATCCTGATCTTTATTTAATATTTGTTTCTTCTTCCCATGATACTGAATCATTTTCACTAGTTAACTAAATAGATATCAACCAGAACTTGTCTGTAATCTCAAAAGTCTGTTCTGTTGCACAATTACAAAGTGAATTTCAAACTTCACGTGCATTTTGATCGTGTATTAGTAACAATAAGTAGCAGTCTACATTGCGGAAAGCACAATAGAATTTCCACCGAATTTATTATAAACTAAAGCGGGTTTCTTGCTCACGGTGCGGCTTTATTTGTTCATCGGATCGAGCGGAAGACTTGACAACGTTGGCACTCTGTTCGCGAGAGTTTCGCCGGCTCAGACTTAATGTTCTGGAAAATAATGATATATCTCGAATCGTCAACTAAAAAAGCCTGCATGAATCTTAAAAAAAATATTATACTCTGGTGTTACATTTCACTTTTAAATTTTTATGGACTCCTTTATTCCAAAGCATCAATTTCATACATATTCAATTCATTTTATATACAAAAAAAAATTTTTTTTCCAGTATCAACAGTTTTAATACTTACAGATTTGATGAACTGTTTCATTAATCCAATAGCCAACATTTTTCTATTATCGTGTATTCAACTGTGTTGCTATTAATCAGAGGTTGGCGATTCTAGGATATCCAGATGGTAAAATTTACTATCTAGATATCCTAAAAATAAAAAAGAAGTTTGCAGGTGATCATTGGTAGGTAGTGGGGTTTATTTTATAGCATTGATATGGATAACAAACGTAACAATTGGTGCTATGAATTAAATGACCTTGCAAAATCGATATTCTGTAAACAATTTCGTAACAACTTGCAATCCGTATCAAGTGCGATATCGAGTTAATATGCATCTCTCTTCAATTGGGATCACAATCAACTTGAATTGCTATGAAATCATGTTAAGTTCTCTTCAATTATTGACGACCATTTCAATTGATATGCATATCAATGTTGCAGAATTGTTCTGAATGATCAAATCGACGTATTCAGCTACAGTTTGAAGGCGACACTCGTGAACTGTTGGACTGTGGAGATTACCAGTTAACTTCGATTAATAACCTGCTTTAATTTTATCTAAATTTTACCATCTGGTAAGGAAAAATTTACCAGAGGGTAAAATTTACCAGATGATATAATGTACAAAATGGTCAAATTTACCAAATGGTAAGATTTACTAGACATCTTAGAAATAGAAATAATTTTTGGAGGTGATCAGTGTTAGGCAATGATCAATTAAGGCATTATCGACATATTCGCCTACAATTTGAAAGCGACAGTCGTGAACTGTGGATTATGGAGATTACTAATTAACTTAATTTAATAACCTGCTTTAATTTTATCTAAATTTTACCATCTGGTAAGGAAAAATTTACCAGAGGGTAAAATTTACCAGATGATATGATGTACCAAATGTTAAAATTTACAAAAATTTTGTGCAAATCGTTTTTGATTGCAGCGAGGCTGCTCGAGGTTCTCGCTGCAATCAAAAACGATTTGCACAAAATTTTTCTAAAATCTTTCATTATGCTTTGACAGCAAGCATGGCCGCCTTGCATGGGGGACTTATTAGGAGCAAATCCCGCTTCAATTTGTCTATCCTACTGCAATGTCAGGTCAAAAAGCGATAGTAAGATGTCGCTATTTTATCTGATAAAATTTACGAACAGATAAAATAGCGACATCTTACTATCGCTTTTTGACCTGACATTGCAGTAGGATAGTGGTCTGCAGTGGAAATATCGAGCTACGTCTCTGCTGAAGAAGCCCCAAGCAGGGCTGAAACAGCTGTCCAGAAGCTGCTCGAGGTTTTCACTGCAATTAAGAACGATTTGCACAAAATTTTTGATAAAATTTACCAAATGGTGAAATTTACTGCACATCCTAGAAACAGAAATAATGTTCTCAGGTGATCAGTGGTAGGCAATGATCAATTAAGGCACTATCGACGTATCCACTTACAATTTGAAGACGACAGTCGTGAACTGTGGATTATGAAGATTACGAATTAACTTTTTTTTAATAACCTACTTTAATTTTATCTAAATTTTACCATCTGGTAAGGAAAAATTTACCAGAGGGTAAAATTTACCAGGTATCCAAGATATAGAAATAATGTCTGCAGGTGATTAGTGATAGGCAATGACCAATTAAGGCACTATCGACGTATTCACCATAAAATCGACAAGTCGACAGTCATGAATTGTGGACTATGGAGATTACCAATTAACTTTGAAGCTTTGATTTCATCCAACGACAACTTTTGTGATTTGGATCGTCAACCTTACAGTCCTACTTCTTCCAGATTTCTTGTGTGTGTTTAATTAATTTAGTTTTTATATTATTGTCACGGTTAGTAGCCGACATTGTGATATGGGGACAAAAGTAACATTGACTGAGTGGCTGTGTAGGTGGTTGTCAGGTGAAAAGTAGCGAGTAGCATGCAAGTTCTGAGCGGATGGGCCTGGACGAGCTATCCATCATTCGGTTGACAGTCGCATGATTGCACGAGCACACCCTCCCGTGAGGTGCTACACTTGTTCCATTGCCGTGTAATATATACTTTAACCCCATAGTCACCGCACACCACGGCCTTTTGTATAACACGCAGCTGACTTTGTAAAAGATTTAATGGTACATGGGAGACTTAAATTAAAAAAAAAATCCTCTCACCCCCCCATCCCCACCTCGTCACCTTTGATTTTTAATTTTTTGTTCCAGTAGGGCAGCTATCTATAAGTACACCTTCGGTATATGTACATAGTAACAAACTATAGGTATAGCGATTCGGAGTAATTAATTAATTTGCTAATTAGAGATGATTATTGGTTGAAACTTTCTGTTTAATTAACGTATAGAACTTGGTGTGTGTGTGTGTGCTATTGGACTTTAACTTTAGAGAACTCCTGATAGAGGTTTTATTGCACTCGTAACTCAAGTATGCAACTCGTTTCGTGAACGTGCATGGAGATTTAGTTTAACGCGTTTAAACATCGAACGCCCGTTAATTAATTGGAATAACTGGAATATTTTCATCCTAACACGCTAATCTAAATACATTTCATTCGTTCCTCTAGTAATTATTATTATACGGCGGGCACTAGAGCTCGTTAAATTTTCGGAAGCCTCATTAAAAAATCGTATTTACGAATATTTTTGTTACGTGTGTCAACAACATAAACAAACGGATTGTACCTACTCGTGTAAATACAACAAAAATATTTTCACATTTCTTTTATTCATATTTATTATCATTATACGCGGTAGATAAATAAAATATCAGATTAATTCTGTTTTGGCTTTGCCCAGGGCCCCCGCCGCGTGCCACTTCGTATTTTGGCGCCCAGTCACAGATGAGTTGGGGCATAGAAAAATGGTCAGTTATCAAAGTTATTAAAAAGAATTAAAAGAAAAACAAACAATGGAACATTCTTTTTAAAACTTTTCATACAGCTTTTTATAAACATTTTCCTTCACTTTTTCTAAACATTTTCCTTCACTTTTTCTAAACATTCTCCTTCACTTTTTTCATGTTCCTAGCGCCGCGAACCTTCAAAAGCGAGCAGCCAAAATAGCGCAAAGCGCTTTCTTCTCATCTGTCTAAAGAGGCCTCTGTTCGGATTCCCCTCCCCCCACCAAAAAAAAATGTAGGTTACTAATATTAGAAAAAACGGAACAAAATCACAAAGGCAAAGGGAACTTTAATATCTAAAAACTTAAAAAGTGAAATGTAATTTGTTTTTTTTTAACCAAACCGTAACAGCTTACGTAATTATATTTTTACCTAAAAAAAAAGTAGCCCACGAAAGTTAGAAAAATTAAACTTTTCTACTTTTAATTTTGCGCAGTTAACTGTTCTATTTTAGTCGACGTTTTGCCGTGAGGTTGACGGCTTTATCAAGACAGTTCAATCTTGCGGATAGTTCTTTCGAATAATTTTTACCAGACAAGAAACCGTTTCTCATTAAATTTTTTTTTTGGCGAATAAACTGACAAACCAAGTCCAGCGGCCAAGAGGGTAATTGGCGCCCCTTGAACATGGCGCCCGCGCGCACCGCACGCTTTGCACACGACATGGTTCATTAAACAAAAAAAGAAAATACTGGGTATTTCAGTTTACAACTAAGCAAAAATTAGAAGACTGTAGGTAACAACTTTACCTGAAACCTCAGAATTTGAAGTATCCAGTCAAAGAAGTCGGTGGCGTGGGCCTCTTGGCCGCTGGACATGTTTTGTTTGGCGCCCCTTGAACATGGCGCCCGCGCGCACTGCACTCTTCGCACACATGGTTACGGGGGCCCTGGCTTTACCTTCATCAAACAAGAAAAAAAATCTGCTGGGTATTTCAATTTATAACTAAGCAAAAATTAGAAGACTGTAGATAACTACTTCACCTGAAGCCTTAGAATTTGAAGTATTCAGTCGAAGAAGCCAGTGGCGTGCAGCTCTAGTTGTTTCTTCTTGGTTATGCATAGTAATTAATAAGTGCAAGAAAATATTTTGTTGGTAAAATAAAGGAAAGAGAATGTAAATTAAAGTTATTTATTTTAAGAAAAATTCACAGTCTTGTCCAACGTACAATTTTAAACTAGCATAAAAATTTTGGGCCAGATAAAAACGATTTTTTTTCTGAAAAGAAAACTTACATTATTAAAAAATATATATTTAAGTAAGCAGGGTATGATATGTACCAAACCGTAACAGCTTACAAATTTTTTTTTACTTAATAAAATTTTTAAGTACATTAATTTTTTATGAGAAATTTAGCACGCGAAAATTACAGAACTTTTCTACTTTTAATTGCCGTAGTTAACTGTTGTATTTTAGTCGACGTTTTGCCGTGAGGTTGACGGCTTTATCAAGAGAGTGTCAGTCTTGTGGATAGTTTTTGCGAATAATTTTTACCAGACAAGAAAGAAACTGTTTCCCATTAATTCTTTTTTGTCGAAAAAACTGACAAAACATGTCCGGCGGCCAAGAGGGTAATTGGGGCCCCTTGAACATGGCGCCCGCGCGCACCGCACTCTTCGCACACATGGTTACGGTGGCCCTGGGTTTGCCTTCATCAAACAAGAAAGAAAATCTGCTGAGTATTTCAGTTTATAACTAAGCAAAAATTAGAAGACTTGTAAGTAACTACTTTACCTGAAGCCTCAGAATTTGAAATATTCAGTCGAAGAAGCCAGTGGCGTGCAGCTCTAGTTTCTGCTTGGTTACACATAGTAATTAATAAGTGCAAAACAAAATGTTTTGTTGGTAAAATAAATTAAAGAGATTATAAATTAAAGTTATTTATTTTAAGAAAAATTCACAGTCTTGTCCAACGTACAATTTTAAAATAGCATAAAAATTTTGGGCCATATAAAAACGATTTTTTTTCTGTAAAGAAAACTTACATTATTAAAAAAGAAATATTCAAGTAATGCAGAGTATAAAGTATAATATGTACTTAAGAAGTAACGTATTCTCTTTGTATAAGGACACTTATTGCAACACTTAAGGTTAGTATGTAACATTGAACTAACTTAAGCGCTAGTAAAGTAAAACCTGCACGTTTTACTTCTGTGACATATAAACATGAGATTAATACTGAAAAAATTATTATACATATACACGCTTTACACTTGAAATGATGCTAACAGACAATCGTAAGTTAGCGCATATGTACAACATATATTATAACGTAAAAGCTACTTTCATTTGGTCCAGTACCACTTTAGATTAATGAGTTCTCTTACTACTAAAATTAATAAAATGCATTTATTTGCCTTGATCGTACTTCTTACTTTTTTTTTAATTATTATTTAATTTGGGGCGAGGCCTAAAGTCCCTCATTAAATCATCGCCCTCCAATTCAACTCGACAAAGCAACAACTTAATGAACGACATTGCACATTACCCTTACATTTTTTTTGTACTGCATTTTGTAGTTCTACTACTTGGCGTGTCTTTGGGTAATTTACAATTTGGATCATCGGAAAGTATTTACGATTTTCCTTAAATTAAAAAAAAAAAAACATAAAAAATTAAATTAAACGTCTCTAGATTCCAGAGAATCATTAAGGTTAGAAGAAGAAAAAAAAACGTACACTGCAGACTAGAAATTTATAAATAATTTTGATGAGTGTAGTAGGTGCACTCTATTCCAAATGAATTCGAATTCGTCCGATGTGTGCCTCGGTGTCATTTAGCATTTATTATTAAAGTTGACCTCTGCAGTGTACTTACTTCATGGTTATAGAAATTAAGAGCTTCTCCTTTCAGTTGTTTACTTTTTACATTACAATTACGAAAGAAAAAAATAATTAAAAAATGAATAAAACATCGACTAGAGCAAAGGCTCGATTAATTTCTAGGACGTTTATGTAGGTACAGACAACTAAAAGTCATCCCAATCCCAGTTGTCATACTTTAGTAAATTTATGTCGTCGCACAAAAATTTCCATCCAATTATTATTTCCTCTTTTTTTTTAATATAAAAGTGCTATCACATAAAATTATTTTATTAATCTAAAATCGACATTTTACCGATTTGTAATGAAGGTACTGGCGTAAGTGACTAGTTTCTTATTAGAAGGGTAAATTTGACTCGTCGCAACTTGACTCCTGACTGGAGGGTGGAGTGTCAAGTTGGGGCAAACCCAAATCCAAGTATTCCTCGTTTGCAGTGATGGTGAGTATTCGATCTAAGTTTTCGACTAGCTCCGTGAAATCTGGCCTCTCGTTCGGTTGGTAGCTCCAACACTCCCGCATCAACATGTATATTTCCAAGGAGCAACATGGAGGCTTCTCCATTCTATGACCGCTTCGAAGGAGTTGAAATAGTTTCTCCACGCTTGGCACCGATGGGTAAGGCGTTCCTGAAGTTATTAATTAATTAACTAAACAACCAATCCCTTAAGTTATATTTTTTTTATCTGTGGTGGTTGCCTAACGGAGTTCTAAGTCATAGACTTGTCAGGACCTCAGGAGCGAGAGTGTATTTTGATTGTGTAAAGTGTTACTTCCAAACCTCCTCCCCGCTGAAGGGGAAGGAAGCAGTATCGAATTATATCTCCAACACTGAAGGGTACCTAACCACCCCCAAGAAATATCTCGAGCGCGGTGCAAACCCACGACCTTACGATTGCAAAGCCCGTTCCCTTACCACTTGGACCGTTAAGCCGTAATTAACTAATTATAATTAAATAATATCCAACTAATCGACTAACCTCCAAGCGTCATAATCTCCCATAGCAAAATACCATAGGACCAAACGTCTGATTGGGTGGTGTAAACCCTATGGAAAAGTGCTTCCGGTGCCATCCATTTAACGGGCAAACGTCCATCTGTGGTTTTCCTGTAATAATCACTGCAGTGGATATCCCTCGCCAATCCAAAGTCAGCTATTTTCAGAATATAGTCATCGCTGACCAGGACGTTCCTTGCCGCTAAATCACGGTGGATGCACTAAAAGAAAAAATGTAAATGGAAAAAGGAAATCTTAATTGGCTGGGGGGTAAGTACTCTTCGGGATGCTAAATACTCCATGCCCCTCGCGACTTGATAGGCAAAAGAAACCAAGTCCTTCTGCGTTAGGGTCTTCCTTTCCTTTTCCGTCATACCAATCGCTGGTTCGTACCCAGAGGAAGGTCGGTGTTGCCTTAGAAAATCGCGCAGGTTTCCATGGGGGGCGTACTCCACGACGACGTACAACGGCCCATTCTGCGTGCAGCACCCCAACAAGTTGATTATATTAATGTGTTTTCCAATCATCTTCATCATCTCCATCTCAGAGACCAAATCCATCATCTCATTATCAGTGTGGCCTTCTACAAAAACCAAATGGCATTGAACATTTTTATTTCGTTGGTTAACAACGGGGTAGGGTAACCACCTTTAAGCATTTTAACAGCGACGACCGAGTTCACGCAAGGTTTCAACAACCCAATCCCTTCTGCCTTCACCACCTTACCAAAAGCCCCTTCTCCTAAGCTCTTGCCCAAACACAGCAGCTCCCTTGGAATTTCCCAATCGGAATCCATGGGGAGCTCGTACTCAGAGATCATACCATCAGCTGAGTTGTTGTTTTGCGACTTCTGTTTTTCAATCTTCACCACGGGCATGAGCTGGAACTTTTGTTTTAGGAAAAAAAAGCAATTTTGGGGGCGGGGGATGAACTCACTAGTGGTTCTGATACGTTCTCCGAGTGATTCTTTTCGATGATAACTTTTTTAGTCCATTGAGTTACGACTGCGGCTCGGGCGGTTTCCAACGCCAGTAACTTCTTTAATTTTTCCCTAAAGAAATAATCGCTTTTAAAATAATGACTTTTTAGTTTTGAAGAGGATGGGATGATCAAAAGGTGTTCCCCCATCACCCACCAGAATTAGGACCTTTTCTTCGTAGCCCCCTCCCGAAATATCTGTCCTAAGTCGCTTAATTAATTATTACTAACGAGCAATTTTTTTCTTTTTCTTTTTGGAAAATCGAACTTACTGCTTTAATTTTCTGAAAACAACGACGATGCATACGGTGGCTAGGATGAACAAACTCATGAAAATAACTGAGAGTATTATGACGAGGCCTGATTGTTGCGCGGTATCATCTTCAAGTTCTAAAATAAAAAAATAAAAATAGGTCGCATGAGATGAGTTTCTTCGATTTCAAAGATTGCTTGCTCACCGTCGACTACTTTTAAATAAGCGCTGTGCATCGTTTGCCCTAAAGAATTCGATGCAACGCAGGAGTACCATCCTTCTTGGTCGTAAGTGACGTTGACAAACTCCAGAACTTCTGGATTGGGGGATTCACTAGTCTAAAGGATTTTTATTGAATAAGACACAAAGTGTAGATTGAAAATTGAAAATGTGTTAGTGGTGCAATGTGCTTTATAAAAATTGTTGGACAGCAGACTGTTGTGTTTGTTAAACGTACATTAAACACAAAGGATCTCAGCAGCTCCTCGAAATTTCGGAAGTGATTGATGTTAGTTAAACGAAAAACTGAAATTTGCATGCAAAAGAACGTAGTTAATACCTTTGCAATAACATTAGTGGTTTTATTCCATAGCCAATAGATCTGTGGATTTAAATCTGAGAGAAACTTGCAAGTGAAATTAGTGCTACTCCCAACCACCACGGTGGCATTGCTAGCGCCTTCGAGTAAAATAGGACGATTGTGGTACCGTTCTATAAAGCAAAGAATTCATTATTTATAATAATATTCCTGTCGCCAAATTATAATTTGCAGGAACAATAGATTTGTTCCTACACAGTTCTAAATCAGTTCGGAACTGTACTGCTCATGCGCTCTCGCTAAAAACTGCACCATTTTAGCAAGAGCGCATGAGCAGTACAGTTCCGAACTATTTAATTTAAAACTATGTAGGAACGAAATAATATTCATCCAGATCTTGGATTTTTGTTTTTCCTAAGAAAGTTCAAGCCATAGTCCCTTACTCCCTTCACTCCCCTCGCTCTTGTAAAACTTAAACTATTTTTAAAACACATAAATTTCCTCCACCAAAAAGTTGATTAAAGAAACACGACCGTAACCAGGACTTCTCTCACCTTTCCCCCATAATAAATACCTTCAACACTTTCCCTTCTGGTATCGTAATATTTTCATGCGTCGTTTTATTTTGGGTGTTATTCACCAATTGCCAAGAGAAATTTACTGGTCTTATCCACTGAATGAACGGTTCTAAATCAACGAATATCTGAGGGCACTCAAAGGTGACCGTCGAATTGATTAGAGCCGTGACGTTTTTTGGATAACCTTCTTTGATGTATGGTTTCGCCGGGAACCTCTCTATTCATACAATAGCTTTTCGATTTTTTGCATTCGAACTTTGAATAAGTGAGCTAAGCCTAAATAGCTTGACTTACCTACGACGTCGACTTGATAGGTGTAATTAATGCAGCCCAATTCGTTGCAAACGATGCAGGTGTAGTTTCCAGCATCGCTGGTCACCAAATCTTGGAGCTGAAGAGACCAGGTGTTATACCGAATGTTCCCTAAGTACCTCACGGGTTTCTCGTTGTCTTTTAACCAAGTGACGTTTGGCATAGGGTACCCGTAGGCTTTGCACTTTAAAGTAACCATGTTCCCCGCGGGTTTCACAACGAATTTCGTCATCCTTTTCAAGTTGGTGAAGTACGGTTTGGTTGGTGTACCATTTGGTTTATCGAGGGACCTCCCTGACGAGTCGTGGATGTTGTGGATATCGTCATCATCTTGGTTGTCTCTTTCTACCAGCGACATCGACGGGGGTGCATTAGGTTTCTCATAGGAGGAATATATATGTAAGGAATCATCTTCATCGGATTCTGAAAAAAGTGAAGGTTTTTCTTTTTTAAAGTAATTACGCAGGTACTCACCGTCGATGACTCTCAAGTAAGCACTGCGCATTCTCTGCCCCAAAGAATTCGATGCGACGCAGGAGTACCATCCTTCCTGGTCTTTGGTTACGTTGACGAACTCCAGAACCTCCGGGTTAGGCGAAACGTTAGACTAATTGGGTTTAAAACGTAATTAAAATGCAGTTAGGAATTTTTCTCTTATTAGTAAGTAGTAAAAGGAAGAACGAAAATGTTTGGTTAGAATCGTCATATACAGGGCTGATAGTTTTTAGATTGCCTATTGATAATATCTTAGTAACAGGAAGTTGCATGCAAAAGTACGTAGTTAATACCTTTACAACAACATAAGTGGTTTTGTTCCGTAGCCAATAGATTTCTGGTTTCAAATATGATATAGCCTTGCAAGTAAGATTAGCACTACCCCCAACCACCACGGTGGTATTTCCAGCCCCCTCGATAAAAATAGGAGCGTCATGGTACCGTTCTATAAAGCAAAAAATATACATCACTACAAAAATATAAAATAAATCTTCCACCACACAAAAGTTTAAGGCGAGGTTGATTGATCAGAATTGGTAAAGAACGAGAAGAGAAAAGAAAATCCGACACCTTCCCGAAATAAATACCTTCAGCTCTTTCCCTTCTGGTAACTTAAAGTTTTCATTTTCTGTACCATTCGCCAAAAGCCAAGAGAAATTTACAGGCCTTATCCACTGAATGTACGGTTCTAAATCAGCGAATACTTCCGGACACTCAAACCTAACCGTCGAATTGACTAGAGCAGTCACGTTTTTTGGATAACCCTCTTTGATGAATGGTTTCATCGGGAACCGCTCTGTTCATATACTTAATTATTGGCACGTGGCTTTTCGCTTTTTTACGATTTGCTCATCATTCAGATATTGAGGAGAACTTCACTTACCTATGATCACAACTTCATAAGTGTAGTTAATGCAGCCCAAACCATTGCAGACTATGCACGTGTAGTTTCCGGCGTCGTCGGCCACCAGTTCATGCAAAAAAAGAACCCCAGTGTTATAACGAATCTCATCAGAACGCCCCACGGGTTTCCAATTGTCTTTCAACCACGTAACATTTGGTGTGGGGTAACCATTGAATTTGCACTTCAAAGTGAGGGGGCGTCCGGCTGGTCTTACCACAAGCTTCATCGTTTTCATGTTGGTAAAATATGGTTTGATAAAAGTTCCATTTAGTTTATCCGGCGTCCTACCTGAAAGATATCATCATCATCATCATCATTAAAGGTTTGAGTTTTCGCACAGTATAAGGTCAAACCCCTACCCGCCTAAGGGCACGCGGTAAGCTATCATGATCATTAAAAAAGTAATGGTTTAACGAAATACCACTCACCGTCGACTACTTTTAAAAAAGCGCTGTGGATGGTTTTCCCGACGGAGTTCGAAGCTATGCATGAATACCATCCTTCCTGATGGTAAGTCACGTTGACCAACTTCAAAACTTCTGGGTTGGACGAATCGCTAATCTAAATCAGCAAAGCAATAAAATACATCACGCAAAGCAAGGACCACGGTTATAATACCTTTGGGATAAGACTGGTCGCTTTGTTCCACGACCATTTTGGTATCAAGCCCAAAGAAAATTTGCAAGTGAGATTTACACTATCCCCAGCCATAATGGTGAGGTTTTTGAAGCCTTCCAGTAAAGTCGGGCGTCTATTGAATCTCCCTGCAAAAGTCAAATCAATTATCAGCAAAGTTGGAGAAGATCAAACTCCTTCTTCCCCAAACATGCTGAACAAAATGTTTTGGGGCTTTCTTCCTGACCAAAATCTTTAATTTCCTCATTCCGAAATAAAGGTCACTTATATTTTTTCCATTGTTTAATAAAATCAGTTGCCTTAAGCCTCGCTCATTATTAAAGACGCACGTCCCTAAATCGAGTACTCCCAACTGAATCGAAACAGATTTGTTTTTTTTTTGTGTTTTTTGGATGATGGTAATTTACTTATTTTCAGTTGGTAATTGTGCCGAGCCCTTTTACATTTTTTTCTATTGTTCAAAATTATTCTTGTCTTAAGTCTCGTCCATTAAAGACGCACGTCACTCAGATACTTCCAACTAAGTCGAAATCGTTTTTTTTTTTTTATTTTATTTTGGATGACGAACTTCAGTAACTCTTGATGGTAACTCACCTACTTTCAGTTGGTAATTGTGGCTGACACAACCCAAGCGATTGCAAACAGTGCAAGTGTAATTTCCAGCATCGACAGCATTCAAATTCTGCAGGTGAAGAGACCAAACGTTATACCGAATGTTGCCGAAAGGCCTGGTGGGTTTCTCGTCGTTTTTCAACCAAGTAATATTCGGCGTGGGATAACCGTAGGCCTTGCACTTCAGAGCGACGGTATCCCCCACGGATTTCACCACGATTTTCCTCATTCTTTTCACATTGGCGAAATACGGTGCTTTTCTTGGCCTATCCCTTTTTACCAATAACCGGGGGGCGTAAACTAAAAGAAATCAAAAGTTGTTTATAAATGTATGTGTTTTGGGGGGAGGGAGGTAGCAGACCTAATTCTTCTGGTGGTAAAAGATCATCATCAACTATTACATTATCTAAAAATAAGCAAAATTAAAGCAAGATTCTTTTTTGTTTAGGAAAAAAGGGGATTTTACCGTTCACCGTCAAGGTGTAAGTATAATTAATGCATGCCAATTCGTTGCATGTTACACAAGTGTAATTCCCGGTGTCTGATTCAACCAGGTCTTCAATTCTCAACGACCAAGTGCTATGAGGAGTTCCATCGCCATCTTTCAACCACGTTATGTTCGGCGTTGGGTACCCTTCAGTCCAGCAGTTGAATGTAACCGTTTCCCCAGTGGACTTCACGATCTGTTTCCTCAACATTAGTTCCGTATTGATGAAATGGGGTTCTGCAAAATTTAAATTTAACGACCCCGACATGCGCTAGTTGGTTTGGTTGTAGTAAACATACCACTTATGACTTTGAGGTATGCACTCTGCCTGGTATTCTCAACGGCGCATGTATACCATCCTTCTTGCTCGGGTTGAACGTTGACCAATTCTAGGATTTCGGGATTTTCTGATTCGCTTAACTATAAACGAACCTCAAATGATTTGGGCGGGGGGCAAAGGGGATTAACCAAAAAAACCAAAGGAGTTACCTGTACTATCACATTGTTTTCTTCATCAAGCTCCTTTACCCAAACGACATCAGGAATGTAATCTGCTTGTAACTTGCAAACAAATCTTGCGGAACCTCCCACGTTCACCGTAACATTTTTAATGGGGTCTATCAGAAATGCCGTGTCAAGAACGCTAGAGTATTCTTCTGCAAAGGCAAAAAAAAAAACGATTTGGCTTGTAAGTTCGTGTTTAATTAAGAAGTAGTTTGGGGCTCACATACCTCTAGCATGAGAATACGAGATTATAACGAAGAGATACACGAACGCCACTGCCATGGTTGTTGTAATCTTGTTGACCACATCTGTAACGAATGAAAATATGTATTGGAAGAAAGATTTTCCTGTATTTATAAATTCATGTTCCTCGAATTTATTTGCAAAATTGCAAACGATAGGAGGTATACATCCGTTGTTTTTGTAAATATCAAAACAAACTTATCGCAAACACTTTATTCATATTTCGCCGAATTACACATATTTATTTGTTGCTTGTCCTTTGATCTGTTAATGAGAAAAAAGAAAACTTCCAATAATAAGCATAGCACAGTGTGACCCAATTTTTTTTTTTTTTTTTGAATAATGGAATTTGGGGGATGATCAAGGATAACAATTTCAAAAAAGAAATTGTAGCAAAACTTATCCTTGACCTTCCCAAAAGGTTGGTTATTTTTTAAATAATGGCAGTGTATTGTATATCGATGTTTTCATATATCGATGTTTTCATATATCGATGTTTTCAATATATTTTACAGTGAAACCTCGACGTACAATTTGATGATCTTCAATGAATAAGAAATTGCTTTAATTAATGGTCACGCTCTGTTTGTGTGCAGAATTTGATCCTGTAACTTATTTTACTAACATTTATGCAAACAAATTGTGTTTATAATAAATACACAATTTATATGTACCCTTCTTTATAATGGGCAGGAAGCTACAAAATCAGAGTCGTCAAACACCAATCAAATGTAATTTCCTGAACAATTTGCACGATTATATTTATTATTTAAGACACTCCATTTGTATTTGCGTGCTTCTTTTCGCCTTTTTTTATGTATTATTAAGTTTTCTAGTTCTTTTTTTTAACTGATGCTTATAGTTACCTGCCACCCTCTTTCTTGACTACTCTTCGTGTAGTATGATTTGAAGTTCTCGTTACTCTGTCGTTATTTACAGCACTTGCACTGATTATACTCAGAGTATTTTCATCTTGTTTTAACCTCATGTGGTAATACGGGATGGAGATACTCTGTGTGCAGGCAGTGCATGCAAGTGAATCGAAAATGTGAATAGTTTGGATTTGCTTTGTAGTTGGAGGGGCAAAACCAATGGAATTGTGATTTGATTCAATAAAAATGAACAAAACAATAAGAATTTAAAATGACCATCCAGAGATGTATATTAAAGGAGAAGAAAAAGCAAAATAAAATGAAATCGTTGAATAGAATTGCTCTTAAAGTAATTACCCCTAGTAATATAACGAATAAACTGCATACTAAATATGAAAAACCACAAATTGTTACTTTTATGTTGCGTATAACTTACGTAGTATCTAGATAAGGCTAAGTGCGTACTTTTTTATTTTTGTTTCAGCGTGCCGGGAATATGAAATTAAGCGAGGCTTTAAACTGTTATGTGTACGTTTAAAAGAATTTATTGCACATGAGCACAAAGTCTTCGTAATTACGCCGCGTAAAAAAAACTCTCGGTTTATACAACTGGATTGATGCTGGTTCGGCTGGGGTAGGGATCGGAAATACGCATCGTGCTCGGTAATTCTTTACAGATCTGCACATATGGTATGCACGTGCGCCTTTCAGTCATCTCGGTACACCCTACCTGCCTTTAAACATGAACCTCGTATAAGAAAACCTCATTTAAGACCAACAGGATAATAATTCTATTAATATTATTTTAAAGTCGGCAATATTTTTAGCGAAACCCCTAATGCATCTGCAACGTCAAACCTCTAACGCACACATATCATCGTTATTTATTTCCAGAACCTCCTTTTTTTTTTCTCTCCCTTCCTTTCAACTAAATAAATTTGCTTAACGTGAAACAATAAACATCTTCGACTAATTTATTTGGTGTATAGTATTTATAAACAACCATTCATTTGGTAATTGCTTCTCTAAATCATCAAACGCCTGTATATAACTTTTAAAGATCACGGGCCCAAACTCAGATCGATTCGATTGCCTCCAACAATAATTTACGAAGACGATGAACGAACAATCGTGTTTTAAATTCGAATGGATTCGATAACGATTCGACTGCATTCAATTACAATATCTGAAGATGATAAGCCATCACACTTCTTATGGATGGATGTTGAAACTCAATCGATTCGACTGTCCCTGTCTGCAACTTGCGAAGGCGATAAGCAATTAGAACCAAATTGGAAAAGAGAAGATTATTAACCATCAGAACTAAACTGGAGAAGAGAAGATGATGTGCCATCAGAACCAAATTGGAAAAGAGAAGATGATAAGAGCTTCTTATGGATGGATATTAAATCCAAATCGATTCGACTGCCCCCATCTAGAACTTACGAAGACGGTGAGCAATTAAAACCAAATTGGAAAAAAGAGGATTATGAGCCGTCAGAAACAAATTGGAGAAGAGAACATGATGAGCCATCAGAACCAAATTGGAAAAGATAAGCCATCAAAACCAAAATGGAGAACAGAAGATAATAATCCATCATTTACCTATAATGTATGGATTCAATTGCAAAGGTTCAAATGGGATTACAACAAACTTTAAATATAAAATCGATGGTCATAGAAACTTGGTTTCAAATACGTAATAACGTAGATCGTTTCAACTCTCATTTTTTTTCTGCCTCCTTCCTTTCAACTAAATAAATTTGCTTAACGTGAAACAATAAACTAAACATCTTCGACTAATTTATTTGGTTTATAGTATTTATAAACAACCATTCATTTGATAATTGCTTCTCTGAATCATCAAACGCCTGTATATAACTTTTAAAGATCACGGGCCCAAACTCAGATCGATTCGATTGCCTCCAACAATAATTTACGAAGACGATGAACGAACAATCGTGTTTTAAATTCGAATGGATTCGATAACGATTCGACTGCATTCAATTACAATATCTGAAGATGATAAGCCATCACACTTCTTATGGATGGATGTTGAAACTCAATCGATTCGACTGTCCCTGTCTGCAACTTGCGAAGGCGATAAGCAATTAGAACCAAATTGGAAAAGAGAAGATTATGAACCATCAGAACTAAATTGGAGAAGAGAAGATGATGAGCCATCAGAACCAAATTGGAAAAGAGATGATAATTAGTGCTTCTTATGGATGGATGTTAAATCCAAATCGATTCGACTACCCTCATCTGCAACTTACGAAGACAATGAGCAGTTAGAACCAAATTGGAAAAGAGAAGATGATGAACCATCAGACCCAAATAGGAGAAGAGGAGATGATGAGACATCAAAACCAAATTGGAGAAGAGAAGAATGGATGAATCCAATTTCAATAGGGTTAAAACAAACTTTAAATATAAAATCGATGATTATAGCAAAGGAGTAAGATCCCATCAAGTAAGTCATCGAACATAGTTGCAAGTATGTAATAACGTAGATCGTTTTAATAAATTAAAGTTATTTAATATCTGTTCGTCTGAACGTTATTAGTATTAATAGATTTTTTTTCTATCTCTGGCAGTTTAATTGGGTGTAATACATGGTCGGTTTCAAGTTGCTGACGTAAGTTCGTTTGATTGATAAAACGCAAGGCACTTAAAAAGACGGTTGGCAGGAGGAAAAAAAAAGAAGTTTAAGTTCTAAATGGTTATGGAAACATACGTTTTAATGTAGGTTAAATGATTTTGGCAAAGCCTAAAAATAAATCGGCGATTCGTGAAAGATGCGAAACGTTACGTTCCAGGAAAATTTTCAGGTTTACAGGAGGAGAACGTGCGTTTTAAGAAACACGTTCAATAACAACGGATGTGTGCTTTTAATTTCAATTAAGAAATTGAGTTCCGATCGCGGAAATTTATTATGGGCCGACACCTACGACGTTGTTCTATAAATAAATTTTTAGGACGGGAAATATTTTCACGTTTTCAGGAAACTGAAACTCGCTCGATCGAACCGCACACCGGCTTTTAAAATCTGGCGCGAACGTTGCTTCACTTATTATTTCTTCTTACGAGACGGAAGTGGATGTTTATACTTAAAATTGTACTTGTAATTGAAGACCGTGACGCAAGTAGACGAAAAATGTTAACACTCTTAATTTTTCGTTAATTTAACGCTCGTTCTTTCACGTAAAGAGGCACACCGCCGCCATTTTTGACTGATTCACTTATATAACAAATTGGTTTCATTTTTTTTTTCTTTTTTTGCAAATGTTCACCATCTGCTTTCCAAATAATTAATGCATGCCAGACAACGACCAAACACACATACGAATTTGTTTATTTATACAGAGCCTCAATTTATTTGTAACTGAAATTTAATTAAAACTTCACATTATATTGCAAATTTCATAAACAAAAAAAATGTTTTTGTATCTACATATTTCATTAGATTCGTATTAAAGAAGATGAAATGTCAGCGCGAATAATTTTTTCTCTCTCCTAATTTCGGGAGAGCCATTAGCAGTCTATTTGCGCGCACAAAAAAAATTAAATAAACAAATACTAAGGAACTTTGTGAAAACAAAAAGCGGATAAGATTTGTTTTGGAAACATTTTTGTGACCCGTGCCATCGTGATGTTTGTTTAAAATAAAGAGCGTCATTGTTTATTATTAAAGTTGCTCATTTATTAGCAATGGTCTTCATGAAATACATATTGATTTGTAATTTTGATTATTTTTCTTGAGGGGACCCTACACGTAGAATTCTATCTACGCCCCTCCACCCAAACAAATTCCTCTCTTTAATTTTTCTAACCTCAAAACTAATATTTTTGCAACCTGTATCTCCTTGTTATAATATTTTGATTTACAAATCATTTAGAGTATCTCATGAATGACTCTTACTTGCCGTTATTCTTTTGCCTTTTGCAAGAAATTCGAAACTGTTTGTAATAAATAGTAACTTAAACAAACTGGCTACGCCCCTCCCCCCTTCACCCATACAAATCCCTCTCTTTAATTCTTCTAACCTCAGAACTATTATTTTTGCAAGCTGTCTTCTTTTTGTAGTATTTTGGTTTACATATGATTTAAAGTATCTCATGAATGACTTAGTTGTTAGTCCTTTTTCCTTTTGCATTTTTATGTAAATGTTTGTAAAAAAAAAAAAAAAATAGTAACATAAGCAAGTATTCTTCGTTTTGCCGTCTTATTTGCGATCTGTAACAAATGTATGAGCTTTCGAAAGATAACTACGTTGTCAGTGATAAATTGTATGTAATCTTATGTTCGTACTTTATTTATCATGTCTACAATCACAAGTTGACGTGTTCTGCGCAGCTGCGATGTATATGATGAACAACAAATAAAGCGTTTTGTTTATTTTTACTTTTATTATTTATGAATTCCTCCTAGTCCTGAGGAGTTTTTAATCAAGAGCAGGGCAACCAGCGAGAAGTTACAAGAACATAAATCGAATAGCGTAGCATCTGCAGAACCTTGCCTGGGGTGATATCATCTATCTAACAGAACAAAAATTAATAGACCGACCTTCAATAAATCTTGTACATGTACTTAACCAAAATAGGAGCATCCAAACAACCAAACTTTGAAAATTTGGTTGGAATTCCTTTTCTAAATGCAGCAAATAAACTTGTTATTATTGGGCGAATCCAAGAAACGCATTTGCTTGCTTTCATTCCATTTAATAAATCGAAGGGCATTAAAATAATGCTCTCGATCATAAATACATTGAATCGTTGCAACTAAAGTCGTTAAAACTGTGGCATTTTTACAACTACCCCCAAGAGAACTAATTGACCAGGTGGATTTAATTACCCCAGCGTCTATTACGGTCTGTAATCGCGGACTTGATGGCCGATAATTTGTTCCGTCTTTACTCTTGCCATTTAAGAGGCAAATGGCATCAATTCCTTACGTATTTTACAAATTCATTTAGTTATTTGTTACCTACTTATTTCAATTTAATTGCTTGAGGCTCGATCTTTCCACCTCTCTATGAATTTATTGACCAGATTATATCCTCGGAAACAATTGTATCGACAGTGGTAGATAAATTTATAGGGAGGTGGCCTAAATCAGATAATGAAATAAATTTGGAAAGAAGGAATTTTGCTTTCGATAATGAAATCATCATCCTCCGGGGGTTTAGCCAAAAAGGCATTTTTCTTTCAACAGAAATTGCTAGCTGAAGTAATTTGCGTAATGTCGTCTTGGGCAAGGATGTTATGGTTAAGAAAGATGTGGGGAACTCTAGCTTCAGCGTTGACCGTTTCCAATTGGATAACTTTGGGGGCAAAAGAAGACCGTTCTTCAACAAAATTATTAATGGTTAAAGCGAAACTGCAAATTCGCAAAGCCCTTTGGTTCTGGTTATTGATGTTGTAGTAAGAAGACAAGAGAAGCTCAAGTTTCAAGATGGATGTTTCCAATGACAAGAGGAGAGCTTCTCTTCAAAGAAAGCTTCTGGCTTGCAAAGTCCTCTTTCAAATTTAGAAGGAACGTTGAGGAAGTCTCATGAGATTATTAATACTTTTGATTTTCAAGTTGTTTTTATTTTAATTTTATAGGCTGATTATCATTTGGGTGAAAAATATGGATTTCGTACAACTACCCTCAAGAAAACTAATTGACCAGGTGGGTTTAATTACCTCAGCTCTATTACGGTCTGTAATCGCGGACTTGATGGCCGATAATTTGTTCCGTCTTTACTCCTGCCATTTAAGAGGCAAATGGCATCAATTCCTTACGTATTTTACAAATTCATTTAGTTATCTGTTACCTACTTACTTCAATTTAATTGCTTGAGGCTCGATCTTTCCACCTCTCTATGAATTTATTGACCAGATTATATCCTCGGAAACAATTGTATCGACAGTGGTAGATAAATTTATAGGGAGGTGGCCTAAATCAGATAAGGAAATAAATTTGGAAAGAAGGACCTTTGCTTTCGATAATGAAATCATCATCCTCCGGGGGTTTAGCCAAAAAGGCATTTTTCGTTCAACAGAAATTACTAGCTGAAGTAATTTGCGTAAAGTCGTCTTGGGCAAGGATGTTATGGTTAAGAAGGATGTGGGGAGCTCTAGCTTCAACGTTGACTGTTTCCAATTGGATAACTTTGGGGGCAAAAGAAGAACGTCCTTCAACAAAATGATTAATGATTAAAGTGAAGCTGCAGATTGGCAAAGCTGTTTGATTCTGGTTATGGATGTTGTGGTAAGAAGACGAGCGGAGCTTTGGTTTCAAGATGGGTGTTTTCAATGACAAGAGGAGAGCTTCTCTTCAAAGAAAGCTTGTGGTCTGCAAAGTCCTCTTTCAAATTTAGAAGAAATGTTGAAGAGAATTTCCAAGGTTGTCGTGGGCAGGGATGTTATGGTTAAGAAGGCTGTGGAAGCCCTAGCTATTTCCAATTTGATAACTTTGGGGGCAAAAAAAGAACATCGTTCAACACAATTATTAATGGTTAAAGATTAAAGCGAAGCTGCAAATTGGCAAAGCTATTGGGTTCTGGAAAAGGATGTTGTGGTAAGAATTGAAGAAGATGGGTTTTTCCAATGAAAAGAAGAGAGCTTTTTTCCAAAAAAGCTTCTGGCCTGCAAATTGGGGAGAAGTCCTTTTCAAATTCAATTTAGAAAGAAGTCAGTTCTATTAACTTGTTAACATCAATTTTTTTTTATATTTAATAAGATGAAAAATCCAGAAAATTTATAGTATTTTAAAAGATAAGGGAGCATTGATGTTAAAGACGCATTTTGATGTAGAGTGAAGAATAATTTCTTTGTGAGTTTTATATTCAGATGTGAGTGATGTAAACAACAGGACATTTTTATGTATAGTGTTGAGTGCATTCTTTAAATGTGCGTCAACAAGGTATTGTTACCAATAAGTAACTAAATCGATGATGATTACAAAGAGAAATATGTGTGATGTTAAAAGCGACGTGCTTGCTCTACATAAACGTAACTACTTAAAACAAACCAGGGAACATTCTGGTAATAAAAACGTCTAATCTAAAGAATAGCGGCGCGATGTTTTTAAAACAATAGCAATAAAATCGAAGTAAATATGTTGAGGGAAAAAGTAGATTCTAATTAGAAAAATGTGAGCAGATAAAAAAAGGTTTTATCACCGTTCGGAGTTGACCATTTATTTCGGGCATTGTCTCTTCATTGTTGTACGCCATTCAAATTATACACTATTTTATCGTTCGAGATTTGAATTTAATCCCAAGAAATAGACTCGACTTTAAAATTCAACTCACATCGGCCTTTGGAATCCACAGGCGCTAATTAGTGTTTTAGTTCTGTCAAAACGTAAATTATGCAACGGATAACCACATTAACTAACTCGCTTTAATCGACTTCGTTAATGTTTTTCTGTTAATTAAGTTAACAAAAAGCGGTAATTGAAATATATAAATAAATTAATCCGTTAATGATGTCGTTTATCATAAAGCGACCGAATTAACAGTCGTATAAACTACCTCATTACCATTTTGAAATTTTATAAAACGCGCATAATAGTACAAATAAATCTCCGAGCGAGATTACATTAACATATTTAATTCCCCCCTTTTAATATAATTAATGATCCGATCTACTAATAAATATATTTGGTTTTCGTTCATTTAAAATCGTTGTTGTTGGAATGAACGTGTAAGTCGAACAGTTTACTGTAAAAAAAAAAAAACTGTTAGGCCAGTCCACCTACGCAACTCAACTATTGCATGTAACAGAACACACACACACACACATATGAAATTACGACATTTATTTGTAATATACAACGCCACCATATTTCCTAATTTAAACATTAAAGTTTAATACGACGCAATTTATACCCTGCGTATATTATACATGCATACATATTTCCCATGTTTACTTTACCTCATTGATATTGCATGATATATTATAACAATATATTTGCCATTCTATGCTATACATGGGATTTAACACGTATTTACATTGTATACATATACTGTATGGTAAACTGCAACTTCCAATTCATTATTTTTGAAAGTATGCTAAAAATGTATGTATATCAATAGGTACGATTTAATAATCGCACGATATGGCAGATGATGGATGGTAAAACGCTTAGTGTGTAGCGGGCTTAAATTAAGAAAAAAAAATCGATTCGCAAGGGTTCCTCCTGTTTAATAGTTTTAAGGACTATGGATTGAATTTCGTTTGATAAAATTAAATAATAATAATAAGTGGGAAAAGAAGGTTTCAAAGATAAAGCACCGCTCACTCAAATATTTGAACTTGATGGTTAACAACGACGACACATTAACTAGCCCTAAATAGAAAAGAAAACAGACGTTATTTTTTCTTTTTCTTTTTTTTTTTTGAAATTGTAATATTATTAAAGGATGTTTTCGAGTGTTTTCGTCCCGTCAAGTTGAAAAGATTGGGTTATTCCAACATCTGTGACTTCAATTATGTATCCCTCGAGGGTCAGAATTTGAATTCCTTTTTATTTACGTTGGTCTGTTGGGGTCGTAAATACTTTCGAGTATCCGTGTATTGTATATTTCCGAGGTTGAATAAATACGGCTAACTTTTGAAGACAAGTCGAGAAACCAATGTGAAAATCGTGAGTTGCTGTTGTTATCTTCTGGAATAAGCGTTCGGTCAAAGAAGGAGGTATTTTGATTAATTGCCTCTTAGGTTTATGTAACAGGAAATGAGCTGTACCGGAGATAGCACACGAAATAAAATGTACGCTGTCTTTGAACGATTTATTATTATCGTTCGGAGTTGGATTTATCTGTAAATCGGTGGTGCTTAATTCGTTTCAATTTCTTAATCTCACATCATGGAAACAACGACCACGACGCTCTACATAAAACGACCATTCTGTGACCGTGTCGCTTAACGATTCATATCTATGGCAATGCAACCTTGAAAACTACATTTAGTTAACTTAATAATAGGTCAGATTTATTCATGGAACGATATTATAACACGCTTTGCATTTATGATTGGCGCGACATGACTCAAAATGGCTAACTTTTATACATCAAACTACTAAACATAGAACGTACGCCAATTACGAAAATAGTATTCGAAGAACACCAATACATAATTAACTATTTAAGAAAATTGTTCAAGATTGTTTCAGCGAAATAATTTCATTTAATAAAGCATGCAAACCTCCCTTCTCCCTTTTGATGAATTAAAGAATTTTTGAAAAAAATTGAAAGAAACGCCAGTTTTGTTCGTACTCCATCGATAATAGAATATAAAAGAAAAATCTGCAAACTTTCAATTTCCAACAGTTAACATAGCCTTTCCGTCCCTCTCGATGATGTAATAAACACGATTTAAACCAACCGAATGAATACAATCCTGTTTTGTTCCATATTTAGCCAAGTTTTACCGACGTTTATGGAACGTTAACATCACATCTCTTTATACATAAAAGTAAACGGCTTATTTAAATGATAACGATTTGTTGCTTTCCCTTTGTGCTGCCGTCTTTCCATTTAAAGAAGCTACGTAAATCACGTCGAATCTCTAAAATTTTTCTTTCATTCCAAATGTTTTCATCACTTTAATACAGTAGAACCTCGATTATCCACAGTCAAAGATCACATAATACATGACAGTGATAAGTTTTATACGTTACATGTATAAAATGTATGTATAAAGCATGTAATACATACTGGTTTATGAAATGATACTTGACTATTATATAAAACTGTAAAATTACAAAATTATGTAACACTTTCTTACCTTTACAACCATACGACAATATAATATCTATGTCACTATCTAAATACAACAAGATTTTAACAGTTAAGTTACATGTACATTAAAATATATGTATAAAAACCTATATTATACTGGTTTATGGGATGATACGTAGACTATTGTATAAAACTGTAAATTTACAAAAACACGTAACACTTTCTTACCCTTACCAACCATATGAGAATATAATTTCTATGTCAATATCTAAATAGAACAGATTCTGACAGTTAAGTTTTATACGTTTCACGTAATTACGTATAAGTATACGTATATAATACGTAGGTACATACATACTGATTTATGGAATTATACGTACACTACTTTCTTACCCTTACCCAACCATGCAAGGCTATAATTTCCATGTCACTATCTAAATAAAACACATTGTGTTAATAATCTGTTAACAAAATATAATAAATAGGTCACATGTGTATAATAAAATCATAAATCACTTGGTTAAGAAAAATCTAGAAAATATTCACGAAAAATGGAAAACATGGTTAAATCCAATGAGTGTGAGTGTTTGGTTTACATACAGTGACCGGCAGAAAGTTGGCAACGTATGAGAAAATTCTTTATTATTGATTTCTCAGAAAAATTTATTCCTTATGAAAGCCCCTTCATCTTTCCAAACTCAAGATTCACGTATCAAAGTTTGAGTACCTCCTGTCATATACCGAGGAAATCAAAATATTTGAAATCGACGTAAGAGTAAAGTACCTTTGTTTTCAACGCTAAGCGGAAATTTTACTTGGAAAAGTTACTCAGAATTATTATGAGATCTCAAATATGAAATCATGGCTGTCTACGATGAAAATGGAATGGAATTTCACGTATTTTTCAATTTCTCTCGTACCAATGTGCCTGTCGTAGAATTTTGAATGAATGAATGTGTAGAGCTGGATGTTTCTTCAAGTGTAACATGAACATACTCTGAGGTTTGTCTTTTGCTCAGCTATCAACTAGAAATTACGATTAATAACATTGATACCCTAAAAATTACAATTTTTTTGTAAAAAAGATAAAATTTCATGGTAGGCAGCTATGATTTCATATTTGAGATCTCATAATAATTCTGAGTAACTTTTCCAAATTAAATTTGCGCGTACCGTGGAAAATAAAAGTACTTTACTCTTATGTCGATTTCAAATATTTTTACTTTCTTGATATATGATAAGAGATTTTCAAATTTCGATACGTGCATCTTGAGTTTGGGAAGATGCAGGCGCTTTCATAAAGAATAAATTTTTCTGAGAAATTAAAAATACAGAACTTTTCCATATGTTGCCAACTTTCTGCAGGTCACTGTATATTATTCCGTAAGCCTAAATATAATTAAATTTTAACAAAACCAAAGGGTTTTATTAGTTTTAGGGAACATTAAATCTGGACCTAGACAGTAAATAATCATACATTAAAATTATTACATACATTAAAAAATATTTTATAGTTTGCTATGATGATATACCATGCAGTATTATACACGACATTGTATACGTCGGTGTTTTATACAGTTTATATCCTTGTTTACCCTTGTATAACAGTTTTATACCCTTGTATATCCTTGTATAACAGTTTCATACCCTTGTATGACAGTTTTATACCCGTGTATAACAGTTTTATACCCTTGTATATCCTTGTATAACAGTTTTATACCCTTGTATGACAGTTTTATACCCTTGTATAACAGTTTTATATCTTTGTATACCCTTGTATAACAGTTTTATACCCTGATATATTCTTTTAGACAAAACGTTTAATACCTTAACATCTCTGTCCGCAGTGTCAGGTACCTAATTAGAATTCATGCACTCAGAATATAATAAAAACATCAAATATATCTTATTTTTTTTAATAACAATCGTTTTTTTATGATATGTGGTAGAGTATGTTTGAATATTAAAGGTGTCTTTCGTCCATGGACTAGTCTAATTGAAAAATTCTTTCATGAGAAGGTGTTTAGGTTACTAGTGGTTCGATTAATCGAGTTTCTACTGTATATAAGAAGTTTGGGGAGGTCTTAGCACGTGGAATTACTTGTTTTATTTTGTAATACATGTGGTATCACTCTTATTGTTTGCTGTAGCTAAGTCATACATGTACGTTATAAGTTTGATGCAAAAGAGAGAAAACTGTTGCATCGTGCTGTAAATTTGTTTTGTACGATGCAACATGAAATTTTTTCGCACGTGCAGAATTTCATGGAGGGTTTGATAGTGCGACATAGCTGAGCTGGCGTCGTCGTAAAAGCAAAAGGGAATAAACGGCAGCGAGAAAGCAAGAAAACAATCAAGTCAACATGAAACAAGCCAGCAGCCTCCCTCTTATAGTTATTAGTAATGGTGTTTGTTGCCGAGTGCGGATACGAAGCAAGGCATATGCCATGTTTCAAGTGGACCTAACTAGTGCCAGATAATCCGAATCTAGGACCGGACTTTCAGCTCTCAAGCTGGGTCCAGCATGGGTGCTCATTTAAAACTCATTTTTCTTTATATTACCATTCCATCTTGTGTCCCCTGCGTTCACCCTCATCTTTGAATTATTGTTATACGCGCCCATTCATGCCTTCTATCTTTGATTTACGGTTAACACTTCGCTTCAATTGTACTACTCCCCTGACTTTTATTTTCATTTCATTTCTTCATATAAATCTGCCTATTCACGTTATCAATTATTATTTATTAACTGTCTTCAACAACAAGATTTTATGTTTGTAATTAAAGTAAAGTCTGCGATTTAACAGGAAAGGCAACGTGTACAAGTACATAGACTGTAATATATGTAAGTATATAAGCGTTTATAGTATATGTATATGGATGGTACATGTGTATGCGTATCTTAAAAGCAACAACTTCTTCCTCATAGTACATACATGTGCATACATAAAGAACATATTGTAAGGCACAGTTTAGACTTAATGTGTTGTATTTATCAGTTTTATTATATCGCCCCCCATTAAAAAAAAGACTTGTTCGTCGAGTAAAGAATATGTATAAGCAAAATTCTTCTTGCTTGAGTAGTATATATAGCTAAAGAGGAGTTAATAAATTTCAGAGTGATTTACACGTAGCTGAGTGTTCGTCGTAATGTAACATGATATCTCCATGTCTATCCATGCCATAGTGGACGAATTTGAAGTCCCAACTCGTTAAAATTTCTTAAGACGGTCCTTGAGTAGCTAAGCTTTGGTGTCACCGGATATCATATTTAACGAGCAATTCAAACTCCAAAGCTTATTTACATGCAACACAGCAATTGCTTGTTTAGTATGCTGACCAAAGACCCCCGTACTCGCTACCTTGCATACGGACTAAAACAATACAGTCTTACAGAAGAAGAAGAAGAAGAAAAAAAGAAGTATTTAAATTCTATCAGTACCCCGAACTCCTCTCTGTAATGTAACCAAGCGGAATATTTTATTATGCAAAATATGATTAGCGTATCTAATTTGCTGATTTAAAAAAAAATGCCGCACCACAAACAACCGCCGACACATACAAATTCCTCAATAAAAAGAAAACACCCTTTTGTTGAAATAAACAAAAAAGAAAACGCCAACAAGAAGAATAATTCGTTAATTTAAATTAACGACGACGAATCCATTGGCCGGATGCAATTATAAAACGCCATTAAATGAAAATAGCATTAATTCGAACTTAAGGCCGTATACACACGGTATAATCATAATTCGAAGAGGGCCTAATTAATCGAAGCTAATTGTATTTATACCAATGTGGCAGCACAAATTAAAATCTATTGCAAATTCAAGCATCATTACTAATTACTTTTACATCTAATCCGGATGAGTTTAATAATTTGATCATGATTAATATAGTAATGAGCAGCTTTTGAGTTCTGGAAAACGAGCATTTTGCGATCCGCATTCGCATTCGATTGTTTCAAATTGAAAAGACCATAACTTCAAAAGAGTTCAAATGCCAAAAAATAAAAAATTGATATTTTGACAGCAAATGGGTCTATGGGAAAAGCCCAATATCATACAAAAGGGTCTATGTACCGGTGGCTAAATAAAAAGTGTAATAAATGAATCACAGATGGCGATATCCCCATGTGTGTTTAAGATTTAGTAAATCGGTTTTTTTTTTAATAATATCTAGACATGGTTTTGGCACTTAGACCCTTTTGAAGCTATGGTCTTCAATTTATATCTACAATTTTTTTTTTAATTATTTTCTTCGTGATTGTTACTATTTATTTATTTATTAAGTGGGGTATTTGATTGTACGAATTATTTACAAATTCTTTCTGTCTGGTGCTCACGTCGTTCTTCAAAGTCGCACCGGTAGACCCTTTTGAAGCTATGGTAATCAATTTATATCTACAGTTTTTTTTTAATTATTTTCTTCGTGATTGTTACTATTTATTTATTTACTAAGTGGGGTATTTGATTGTACGAATTATTTACAAATTCTTTCTGTCTGGTGCTCACGTCGTTCCTCAAAGTCGCACCGAGTTGGCTATTCGAGTTCATTTTCATGCCAAAAATAACAAACTAAAGAATATCATCGAAACAAAAGCCGAAGCTGTTTAGCCGAAGCCATTATTCATTTTGGATCTATTTTATATCGTAAATCAGTTGAGTGAGTCAAAAGGTTTTGGTTGCATGCACACCAAAGCTTTTTTTTTAAATTCAACACATCTTTTTGTCTGTAATTTATGATTTATGAATTGATTAAATTAATACAATAAATAAATTCATTAATTAATCCTGATACTGATAGAATTAAAACAACTCATTTTTCTTGCCTGTAATTTATGATTTACGAATTGATTGAATTAATCCAATAGATAAATTAATTGATTAATCCTGATACTGATAGAATTAAAAAAAAAAAAAATGAATGCGAAGTTTTCTTCTTGAATTAATCCAATCGGTTTTTTAGAATTCATTTCGTACGTATCAAGGTTGCGGCAGTCAAAAATAATCTAAAATCTAAACAAACTGGTAAAAGTTTAACAGCGTTAAACAAACATAAGTGTTATTGCATATTTAAAGAGGATTTTGCGATCGTGGAAAAAAATCGAGAGGGGGGGGGAGGGGGAGTTTGTCACCCTTGGCGTTGAATTTATTTGAAAGATAAGATCAAGATTTTTGCGTTAACTGAAGTCGTTATTTTAAATTCGTGACTGGGCCCTTTTTAACTCGACTCGAATGTTTCCTTCGGAGTCCGTTTTAAACTGAACAAAGTCCTCGGGAAGTATAAAGTATCGACTTAAACTGGCTCAATATGCCTAACACGTGTGCAAAATTTTACGGTTTCATTCTAGGAAGTTCGATGATTTTTTTGACTGGTAAATAAATAAATATTGGGCATTTGACAGGATCGAATCGATCGAAAAATAACGGGCGGGCTTTTATTATTTTATTTTATTTTATTTTATTTTATTTTTCTTTTGAATGCATTCCAAGTGTGGCTGCGCGACTACCATAAATTAAAATTAAATTGGCGTTGTGCATGAATGTGGTCGGTTTTAATTAAGTTTCAGTCTTAGCCAAGGCATTTTCAGTCGTACTGTTTTGATTTGCAGAAATTTGTTTACATGCTAACTACTACTAAAAAGGAGCGACATTCTTCTAAAAATAGCGGATACGATTTCTTTAAAAATGAGATTTAAATAGCGGCGCAATCGACAAGAGGCCAGTGGGAATTAATTGCGATTAATTTGCTTAATTAAAGCGACGATATTGCGTCGGTACAATTACACTCACCAATTAAAATTAGTGGAAAATTGGACGGTGATTAATGTCGAGGCTTTTAGGTGGATTTTCTTTTTCAGCTGTGTTTTCGCGAGCACGCACTTCAAATTCAAAATCAGTTCTATTTTAGTAACCGGATTACTCGGCGGTGTTTCTATTTTTCGTACAAAGAGGAAAAATGAGCGCGAATTTTATCGTACTAATCACAGCGCAGCTTTTCGAAACGTGCGGCTAACAACACAACGAAAACACACTACAATTTCTCCGAGAACGATACTTCTCGTCGACAAAACGATGATTTGGAAACTGTCGCTTCTAGTGTAGGCGCGATTCGTTCTTAGCTTAGTCTTAGCCAAGTCTATTTCTACCTCGTCTACCGACTCGAGATGGTTAGTATACGGCACGCCTTGCTGCGTATAAACACAAGCTTCCTTACGGGGAGGAAGGCTGCTAGCACGCTGCCATTGCGAATTTACGAAGATGTTTCTTTCAGAAACCGCCTTTATAAAAATTTCACCCCACTTACTACCCCACTGGCTCCCACAATCCATTACATTACTTCTTCAACACGTACACACACAAACAAACTCACAATCTTTTATGATCACATATTGCATTGCGAAATTTATTATTAAATACAACGCCCTAATCTGCATTCCATTACACAACCAAACACAACTACCACCACCAGTATCAATCAACTCTTGTAGTTATACCACTTCTGAAACATTTAAAATTTCCAAAACCTAAGTCAACTCCACATCTCAGACATCTTACATTTACATTCCACTACTCAACTACAACACCAGATCACCCCCTGTAATTTATTTTTAATACCACCAGAGATATCAACTCCTCTTGTAGGTACACCACTGCTTTATATGCTTTTGAATTCGAAAACTTCAAAACTTTCAAATCCTAAACCAACTCGACATCCCAGACGTTTTATATTTGCGTGCCATTACACCATTACCAATCCAGACCATCCCCTGCAATTTATTTCCAACGCAACCGCCAGAGATATCAACTCCTCTTGTAGGTACACCACTGTTTCATATGCGTGAAGACACTTTTGAATACGAAAACTTCAAAACCTTCAAATCCTAAACCAACTCGAGATCCCAGACGTTTTATATTTGCGTCCCATTACACCATTACCAATCCAGATCATCCCCGGCAATTTATTTCCAACGCAACCGCCAAAGATATCAACTCCTCTTATAGGTACACCACTATTTCATATGCGCAAAGACACTTTTGAACACAAAAACTTCAAAACTTTCAAATCCTAAACCAACTCGACATCCCAGACGTTTTATATTTGCGTGCCATTACACCATTACCAATCCAAACCATCCCCTGCAATTTATTTCCAACGCAACCACCAGAGATATCAACTCCTCTTGTAGGTACACCACTGTTTCATATGCGTGAAGACACTTTTGAATACGAAAACTTCAAAACCTTCAAATCCTAAACCAACTCGAGATCCCAGACGTTTTATATTTGCGTGCCATTACACCATTACCAATCCAGATCATCCCCGGCAATTTATTTCCAACGCAACCGCCAAAGATATCAACTCCTCTTATAGGTACACCACTATTTCATATGCGCAAAGACACTTTTGAACACAAAAACTTCAAAACTTTCAAATCCTAAACCAACTCGACATCCCAGACGTTTTATATTTGCGTGCCATTACACCATTACCAATCCAAACCATCCCCTGCAATTTATTTCCAACGCAACCACCAGAGATATCAACTCCTCTTGTAGGTACACCACTCTTTCATATGCGTGAAGACAATTTTGAATACGAAAACTTCAAAACTTTCAAATCCTAAACCAACTCGACATCCCAGACGTTTTATATTTGCGTGCCATTACACCATTACCAATCCAGACCATCCCCTGCAATTTATTTCCAACGCAACCGCCAGGGATATCAACTCCTCTTGTAGGTACACCACTGTTTCATATGCGTAAAGACACTTTTGAATACGAAAACTTCAAAACTTTCAAATCCTAAACCAACTCGACATCCCAGACGTTTTATATTTGCGTGCCATTACACAATTACCAATCCAGACCATCCCCTGCAATTTATTTCCAACGCAACCGCCAGAGATATCAACTCCTCTTGTAGGTACACCACTGTTTTATATGCGTAAAGACACTTTTGAATACGAAAACTTCAAAACTTTCAAATCCTAAACCAACTCGACATCCCAGACGTTTTATATTTGCGTGCCATTACACCATTACCAATCCAGACCATCCCCTGCAATTTATTTCCAACGCAACCACCAGAGATATCAACTCCTCTTGTAGGTACACCACTGTTTCATATGCGTAAAGACACTTTTGAATACGAAAACTTCTAAACTTTCAAATACTAAACCAACTGGACATCCCAGACGTTTTATATTTGCGTGCCATTACACAATTACCAATCCAGACCATCCCCTGCAATTTATTTCCAACGCAACCGCCAGAGATATCAACTCCTCTTGTAGGTACACCACTGTTTCATATGCGTAAAGACACTTTTGAATACGAAAACTTCAAAACTTTCAAATCCTAAACCAACTCGACATCCCAGACGTTTTATATTTGCGTGCCATTACACAATTACCAATCCAGACCATCCCCTGCAATTTATTTCCAACGCAACCGCCAGAGATATCAACTCCTCTTGTAGGTACACCACTGTTTTATATGCGTAAAGACACTTTTGAATACGAAAACTTCAAAACTTTCAAATCCTAAACCAACTCGACATCCCAGACGTTTTATATTTGCGTGCCATTACACCATTACCAATCCAGACCATCCCCTGCAATTTATTTCCAACGCAACCACCAGAGATATCAACTCCTCTTGTAGGTACACCACTGTTTCATATGCGTAAAGACACTTTTGAATACGAAAACTTCTAAACTTTCAAATACTAAACCAACTGGACATCCCAGACGTTTTATATTTGCGTGCCATTACACAATTACCAATCCAGACCATCCCCTGCAATTTATTTCCAACGCAACCGCCAGAGATATCAACTCCTCTTGTAGGTACACCACTGTTTCATATGCGTAAAGACACTTTTGAATACGAAAACTTCAAAACTTTCAAATCCTAAACCAACTCGACATCCCAGACGTTTTATATTTGCGTGCCATTACACCATTACCAATCCAGACCATCCCCTGCAATTTATTTCCAACGCAACCGCCAGAGATATCAACTCCTCTTGTAGGTACACCACTGTTTCATATGCGTGAAGACAATTTTGAATACGAAAACTTCAAAACTTTCAAATCCTAAACCAACTCGACATCCCAGACGTTTTATATTTGCGTGCCATTACACCATTACCAATCCAGACCATCCCCGGCAATTTATTTCCAACGCAACCGCCAGAGATATCAACTCCTCTTGTAGGTACACCACTGTTTCATATGCGTAAAGACATTTTTGAATACGAAAACTTCAAAACTTTCAAATCCTAAACCAACTCGACATCCCAGACGTTTTATATTTGCGTGCCATTACACCATTACCAATCCAGACCATCCCCTGCAATTTATTTCCAACGCAACCGCCAGAGATATCAACTCCTCTTGTAGGTACACCACTGTTTCATATGCGTAAAGACATTTTTGAATACGAAAACTTCAAAACTTTCAAATCCTAAACCAACTCGACATCCCAGACGTTTTATATTTGCGTGCCATTACACCATTACCAATCCAGACCATCCCCTGCAATTTATTTCCAACGCAACCGCCAGAGATATCAACTCCTCTTGTAGGTACACCACTGTTTCATATGCGTAAAGACACTTTTGAATACGAAAACTTCAAAACTTTCAAATCCTAAACCAACTCGACATCCCAGACGTTTTATATTTGCGTGCCATTACACCATTACCAATCCAGACCATCCCCTGCAATTTATTTCCAACGCAACCACCAGAGATATCAACTCCTCTTGTAGGTACACCACTGTTTCATATGCGTGAAGACACTTTTGAATACGAAAACTTCAAAACCTTCAAATCCTAAACCAACTCGAGATCCCAGACGTTTTATATTTGCGTCCCATTACACCATTACCAATCCAGATCATCCCCGGCAATTTATTTCCAACGCAACCGCCAAAGATATCAACTCCTCTTGTAGGTACACCACTGTTTCATATGCGTAAAGACATTTTTGAATACGAAAACTTCAAAACTTTCAAATACTAAACCAACTGGACATCCCAGACGTTTTATATTTGCGTGCCATTACACCATTACCAATCCAGACCATCCCCGGCAATTTATTTCTAACGCAACCGCCAGAGATATCAACTCCTCCTGTAGGTATACCATATGCTTCATATACGAGAACTTCAAAACTTTCAAATACTAAACCAACTCGACATCCCAGACGTTTTATATTTGCGTACCATTACACCATTACCAATCCAGACCATCCCCTGCAATTTATTTCCAACGCAACCGCCAGAGATATCAACTCCTCTTGTAGGTACACCACTGTTTCATATGCGTAAAGACACTTTTGAATACGAAAACTTCAAAACTTTCAAATCCTAAACCAACTCGACATCCCAGACGTTTTATATTTGCGTACCATTACACAATTACCAATCCAGACCATCCCCTGCAATTTATTTCCAACGCAACCACCAGAGATATCAACTCCTCTTGTAGGTACACCACTGTTTCATATGCGTAAAAATACTTTTGAATACGAAAACTTCAAAACTTTCAAATCCTAAACCAACTCGACATCCCAGACGTTTTATATTTGCGTGCCATTACACCATTACCAATCCAGACCATCCCCTGCAATTTATTTCCAACGCAACCACCAGAGATATCAACTCCTCTTGTAGGTACACCACTGTTTCATATGCGTAAAGACACTTTTGAATACGAAAACTTCTAAACTTTCAAATACTAAACCAACTGGACATCCCAGACGTTTTATATTTGCGTGCCATTACACAATTACCAATCCAGACCATCCCCTGCAATTTATTTCCAACGCAACCGCCAGAGATATCAACTCCTCCTGTAGGTATACCATATGCTTCATATACGAGAACTTCAAAACTTTCAAATCCTAAGGCAACTCTACATCCCAGACATCTTATATTTGCGTTCATTTATGCCCAGTTTCTAGAAACTTCTATCGTTAGTTAAAGTAAATGTTGCTATGGTTACCCATGTTAGAACTATAGGAATTTATAACTTATCTAATGATATAAGTTTCTAGAAACCGGACATTAGTGATGTAAGATGACGGTCATTTAAAATCGTAATGCCATTTTGGTCATTTAAGTATAAATGACGGTCATCTTGTCGTCATAATCGCATATTAATGAAATAAAGACAAAACGAAACTTAAATCAAAACAACAAACGTAATACCCTTAAACACAAGGACAATTGTTTCCATAGAGCTAAACGGAGCTTAAAGTTGAATTCCAATTGAAAAACTACTCCTTAAATAGTTTCATAAATTCTTACAGTTTACAGATAAGGCATACAACGAATAGAATACTCGCAACTGAAACTAAAATCTTTTATCTAAACAGTCATTAAAATTTAATTTAATCAAAGCCAGAGCGGTCCAAGTGGTAAGGGGACAGGCCTTGCAATCGCTAGGTCGTTGGTTCGAACGACGCTCGAATTAATTCTCGGGAATGGTCGGTATTCACTTCAGGTACTCTTTCAGTGCTACGGATACAATTCGAGACCAAGCTGATGACTTAATACCCCGTTGGCTGTCAGATTTAAAAAAATCAATATATAAACAAGTAACTATAAACATAAAGAACAATAAACATTGAAGAATAAACAGATATTTACTTAAAAAAAGAATCTGAAGAAATTTCAAAATAAAAATGGCTATTTATTCATCTGTATCTGAACTTGACTGGACCTCTTCACGTTTTACAGTTACCTTGTTTCTTGTTTTCTTGTGAGGATATAGCCATAAGGACTGAAGGACCTTATATTTTTATTTTACCTGAAGTATTTTTCCAACAGCAGTACACGCACATACGCCTATTTGCACGTATATGTGACTGTCATTTATGATAATGACGGTCATTTATTAAAATGACAGCCATTTATTAAAATGATGGTCATGTATCGTTCACAGGGTCATTTTAAAATGACCAATCATTGTGATGTGACCGTCATTTTTATTGTGACCACTGTCATGACCGATGTCATTTAAGGAACTTGCATAACTAGTGCCATTACACAATTACAACACCAGACCACCCCCTGCAATTTGTTTCCAACACAACTGCCAGAGATATCAACTCCTCTTGTAGGTATATCACTGCTTGACATGCGTGAAGAAACTTTTGTATACGAAAGCTTCAAAACTTTTAAATCCTATACGTGAGAAAGTAGAACAGATCTGTGAAAACACGAAAATAACCTAAAAAACAGAGTGGAATCGAGAGTTGAAAACAATGATACGACAGAAGGAATAGACATGGAGGAAATATAACAGAACAAGGACAGGAGAGGATAGGATGGAATACATCAAACAGAGAGACAAAGTAAAAGAAAAAGTAAGAGAAGCAAAAAGGAGGTTTGAAAAAGAACTAAACCAATAGAATATTTTGGAGCAGGATTAGAAAAATAAGAGGGAGGAAGTGAGGAGCGTGAAAGATAAAACACGACAAATAAAGATCACATCAACAGAGATACTAGAAGTATGGAGACGCTTCTATGAAGAAAAGGAAGATGAAACCACAATATCACAAACAGAGGAACTAATAGAGGACCCAGAAGAAGAATTAACCACAGAGAAATTAGAGAAGGGATTTGAAAAAATCAAAAAATTAGGAAAAGCATGTGGAAAATGAT
Source organism: Prosopocoilus inquinatus (assembly GCA_036172665.1). NCBI lineage: Eukaryota > Metazoa > Arthropoda > Insecta > Coleoptera > Lucanidae > Prosopocoilus > Prosopocoilus inquinatus. Next base: position 11,634,018 of record CM069880.1, on the reverse strand, counting down.
TAAATGGATCGAAATGGAGGGTAAAACGTGGATTTTTGGAGATGTGCAGAATAGCATGGAATAACAAGACAATCCCCAAAGAATGGGAGGAGAATCTAATAATTCCCATACACGAAAAAGGAATTATTTTTGTGTTTTACCGTAGTCGTACTGTAATTCATTTCGGTTTAAAATAGAAAAATAATATTACAGTTCATTTTAATTTACTTGAAACTTTACTTTCATCCAATTCCTAGGAAAAACTTGGATATCGAAAATAATCAGAAAAGGGTTTAAAGCTAAATAAAGCAGTAACATGCGAGGGTGAATAGGGGCGACACCGACGCGACGGTGAGTTGGGTCAATGACTACGGCGAATCAGCGACGGCGAATCGTCCCATTCCCCGTTAGACAGCTTATATTTACATCATTCCATTGCACAAGTGTAATACCCCAAGCTACCTTTTGAAATTCATTTATTATTATTCACGTCCGCAAACAATATTTTGATTTGAACTTTGAAAATCGAAAACATTCAGTATTTCCAAAACCAAAAAGTAACAAACCCAAAAAAAAATCGCAAGTTAATTAAAAAAATATATATAATTGTAAATGTAACTCCAGGAGATCAAAGCAAGTTAAAATAAAATTCTTTAAAATTATGAAAGAAATTCGTTTGGTAAATGAACTTTGCCTTTTCTTACTTGAGCTATACAGGGGATTTATAAATTTATGTGATACAATAAATAAAATTGCTTTCTATTATAATTCAACGGAATTAATGCGCATTCCATTCCAGATACAAACCTACACGAACCGGTCAGTTATAATTTACTCCTTCACATCCGCGAATAAAAACTTACTTGCCCCTGTAAAAATATAAGCAACTTTATAGGTACGCCAAATAAGTTTTATTATTTTCTTTAGTAGTTAGACTACAATTATTTGTAACTTCCGAAAATAAGGTGAGTATCCTATTTTATAGAAAAAAAATAATACTTGACTCATTTATATCCACACCCCTCTCTCACACACACGCACACTATAAATAAATGAATCTATTAATTAATTAATAATAATATTTAATCTAATGCAACGATTTATTTGTTTGTTAGCCACTGGTTTCGAATGGTCGATTAAAGAGCAATTCAGTAATTTAAATTAACAACTGATTCGTTGACCGGAAGTAATTATAAAACGCAGTTAAATGAAAATGGCACACAATTCGATTATTCCAATCGATCTTGTGAAAGTGCAGTCTGAACAACACGAGTATTGTGTGTGTGTTGGCAACATCTTCGCGTACCTGCATCAATTCAAATCAAACCAAATTTAAAATAATCAATAAAATCAATACTGTTTTTTATAATCACAGTTTTATTTTTATATTTTATCTTTTTTTTGATTTTCGGTCCTCGTTCTTTTTCAAAAATATTTTTTTTAGCATGGATTGTCTTCCGTTCAAGTTGATCGATTTTTCTTTTCCATTCAACTTTTTAACTTGCTCTTTTTAGCAAGAACTTTCTTTTTTCTTTGTCTTTTTCTCATTCAGAAGTTGATCGATCTTAATACTTGAAGTGTTTCAATTTTTTTTTTTTCAGTAAGGGCTTGTCTTCCATCTACCCATCATTTTTCTATTTAGTTTTTGGTCTTGATCCTTGAAGTTCTTTTACATTTTGTTTTTGTCTTCTTTTTTCATTCGATTTTTTCAATGTTATTTTATTTTTTCTCGAAAATCCTTTGTTTTAACATTGCATCCTCCATATTGTTGCAGTTTTTATCATCCCCTGCGATCTAATTTTTATTTGTCTTGAATTTCGAACTCTGCATTTGACCTTTGAATATCATGGATTGTAAAGAAACTTCTTCTTTCGTTTTTTTTTTTTCTTTTTTAATACAGTGTGGTATGTAAATTGAACCTTTTCAGTACAACTCTTCTGCTGCCCTTTTGCAATTCATCTCTTGTCGAACGGACAGAACAAATAAAAAGAACCAGACGTGTTCGAAATGCAAAGTAAATATTTTTACGAAACATTTCGCCCCCTATAATATTTCCATCAATTCAGAATTATCTGGTTTGCCGTCCCGCCCGTTGGCTATTTATGTATTCATTCTGTTAACGGAGGTGTGTGTTTAGGTTTATTAATGATCTCTTGTTTGAGTTGTGTACGTACAGGAAAAGGTGTTACACAATTTTTACAACGCCATATAAGTAATCACCGTATGTCCATCGTAATTTAACGTCGAAAAGAACCGTGAAATGAATGCCTTTTGCAAAAGAAATCGTGTGTTTTACAACAAATTTATTTATTTTTGTAATTGGAGAATCACCCCACGTAAGATGGGATTGAAATATTTATTTATTTTGTAAATTAAAAAATCACCACACGTAACATTGCAATTCTATGAAAATTATTGCAAAACTGTTATCTACAGGGTGCGTCGAGTAATAATGCAAAGCAAAAGATACTTCGGTTTTTTTTTTGCTTGATGGTCTAACCAAATGTATCAAAGTGACATATAGCTGAGTATCTGTGGTAAGAGTTCGTTTGGGGGTAGGGGGGGGGGAGATGGGGGGTATACATGTACATACATACAACACACATGTACAAATTAGTTCAAAAGTGTTTCAAATCAGTCTAAAACAGAAATTAATTACGAGCTGTGATAAAAAACTAACAAATCTGAGGCCCCTCAAATTTCCTTCTTGTCAATCACAGCCAAGCAGAAAAAGAATATAATGTATCAAGAGTTCTTAATATAGCGAGTGTAAACAAAAGAAAAAAAAAGAGGCGTACACCGAAAATATAATAATCACAATAATAATAGTTTTATGTTGGCCCAGTATACATACATATATTTTTGTTAAATCGATTTAACATTTCAAAGACAATCATTTTGAATTCTTAAATTGTGCTTTCTATTTTTAAAAATAAGAAAAAAATATTTTGTAAATTAAAAAAAATCACCACACGTAACATTGCAATTCTATGAAAATTCTTGCAACACTCATATCTACAGGGTGTGTCAACTAATAATGCAAAGCAAAAGATACTTCTTTTTTTTTTGCTTGATGGTCTAAACAAATGTATCAAAGTGACATATAACTGAGTATCTGTGGTAAGAGTTCGTTTGAGGGGGTGGGAGATGGGGGGTATACATGTACATACATGCAACACACATGTACAAATTAGTTCAAAAGTGTTTCAAATGAGTCTAAAACAGAAATTAATTACGAGCTGTTATAAAAAACTAACATATCTAAGGCCCCACAAATTTCCTTCTTGTCAATCACAGCCAAGCAGAAAAAGAATATGATATATCAAGAGTTCTTAAAAGTAGCGAGTGTAAACAAAAAAAAGAGGGCGTACACCGAAAATATAGTAATAATAATAATAATAATAATAATAGTTTTATGTTGGCCCAGTATACATACATATATTTTTGTTAAATCGATTTAACATTTTAAAGACAATCATTTGGAATTCTTAAATTGTGCTTTTCTATTTTTAAAAATAAAAAAAAATATTTTGTAAATTAAAAAAAATCACCACACGTAACATTGCAATTCTATGAAAATTATTGCAAAACTGTTATCTACAGGGTGCGTCGAGTAATAATGCAAAGCAAAAGATACTTCGTTTTTTTTTTTGCTTGATGGTCTAACCAAATGTATCAAAGTGACATATAGCTGAGTATCTGTGGTAAGAGTTCGTTTTTTTTTGGGGGGGGGATATGGGGGGTATACATGTACATACATACAACACACATGTACAAATTAGTTCAAAAGTGTTTTAAATCAGTCTAAAACAGAAATTAATTACGAGCTGTGATAAAAAACTAACAAATCTAAGGCCCCTCAAATTTCCTTCTTGTCAATCACAGCCAAGCAGAAAAAAAATATGATGTATCAAGAGTTCTTAAAAGTAGCGAGTGTAAACAAAAAAAAAAGAAGGCGTACACCGAAAATATAATAATAACAATAATAATAATAATTTTATGTTGGCCCAGTATACATACATATATTTTTGTTAAATCGATTTAACATTTTAAAGACAATCATTTGGAATTCTTAAATTGTGCTTTTTCATTTTTAAAAATAAAAAAAAATATTTTGTCAATTAAAAAAATCACCAAACGTAACATTGTAATTCTATGAAAATTCTTGCAACACTCATATCTACAGGGTGTGTCAAGTAATAATGCAAAGCAAAAGATACTTCGTTTTTTTTTTTTGCTTGATGGTCTAAACAAATGTATCAAAGTGACATATAACTGAATATCTGTGGTAAGAGTTCGTTTGAGGGGGTGGGAGATGGGGGGTATACATGTACATACATGCAACACACATGTACAAATTAGTTCCAAAATGTTTCAAATCAGTCTAAACCAGAAATTAATTACAAGGTGTGATAAAAACTAACAAATCTAAGGCCCCTCAAATTTCCTTCTTGTCAATCACAGCCAAGCAGAAAAAGAATATCATGTATCAAGAGTTCTTAAAAGTAGCGAGTGTAAACAAAAGAAAAAAAAGAGGCGTACACGGAAAATATAATAATAACAATAATAATAGTTTTATGTTGGCCCAGTGTACATACATATATTTTTGTTAAATCGATTTAACACTTTAAAGACAATCATTTTGAATTCTTAAATTGTGCTTTTTTATTTTTAAAAATAAAAAAAAAATGTTTTGTAAATTAAAAAAAATCACCACACGTAACATTGCAATTCTATGAAAATTATTGCAACACTCATATCTACAGGGTGTGTCAACTAATAATGCAAAGCAAAAGATACTTCGTTTTTTTTTGCTTGATGGCCTAAACAAATGTATCAAAGTGACATATAGTTGAGTATCTATGGTAAGAGTTCGTTTGGGGGGGTGGGAAATGAGGGGTATATATGTATGTACATACATGCAACACACATGTACAAATTAGTTCCAAAATGTTTCAAATCAGTCTAAAACAGAAATTAATTACGAGCTGTGATAAAAACTAACAAATCTAAGGCCCCTCAAATTTCCTTCTTGTCAATCACAGCCAAGCAGAAAAAAAATATGATGTATCAAGAGTTCTTAAAAGTAGCGAGTGTAAACAAAAAAAAAAGAAGGCGTACACCGAAAATAACATAGGAGGCTGCGAGATACGGACACCGGAAACGGAAGGCATCACACGCGTTCTCTTATGTTATAGTAGCGGCGCAGGTGTTTCCCGTTCCACGGTAGGATGTTGTCGAATGTTTCTTATTAGCAGATTCCCGAAATCTTAGTCGGTGTCACTGCCTCCCGACTGTCTAATAATAGACGAATGAATATCAAGTACACACACATAAATGTGACGACTTGTAGGTAAGTTCCTCATAAAAACTCGGAAAGAAGAATCGTTTTTAAACAAACAAATATTTTATACACTTATTTATAGACGTATGGCCATTTACTCCTCCAGTGTGAACGAGCTTTCGAGTTCAACAAAACGCGAACAGAATTTATAGTTTGTTATTGCAAACATAACATGCCATTTCTAACATAATCACAATCAATTTCAATGTTGGCACTTAAAAAAAGACACCCTGTATTTACAGAATTAAAGTAATTAAAAAAAAATTACAAATATATTACGATTTTAAAACTAACCGCACAAACAATATTTTCAATTGATTTTAATTTAACTCTTTGCTTGGATTGAATAGAGTTGCATTTGAGTTTCAAATTTTTTATTTTCTTCTTTCGAGTTCTGGCTTTTGATAATGATAATACTTTCAAATTAATTTCAAATACTCTTTTGTAATTTGCGAAAGTCGAGTCAGTAAAACAGCTTTCCCTTACATCAACCAGAACCTCCCCCCCCCCCATCCTATTTCCCCTCGAAGAGGGAAAGTACGTCATCAGAGGAAAAGAATTCTGGATTAAAGGAGGGTTCGCTGCAGTTCGCTCAGAGATCTTTTTTATTTAAAAAAAATAGTTTTAAAATTTTTATTTTTGGTTTTCTAGATAGAGTTGAGTTGCTTGTAACTGGACTTAATTACAATTGAGACTTGGTTTTTTTGTCTGGTTTAATATTTGTAAATAGAGTTGAGTTGCCTCTACTGGACTTAATTCCAATTGAAGCTTGATTCTCTTGTCTTGTCTAATATTTTTTTGTTTGAGTTAGGTAGAGTTTGAATTGAATTGAAGGTTGGACCTAATCAAGTCTCAATTGGAATTAAATTGCTTGTACTGGTCGTAATTCCAATTGAGACTTTATTTTTTTTGTCTCGTTTGTCTTTTTGTGTTTGAATTAGATAGAGTTAGTTAGAATTGAATTGGAGGTTGGACCTAATCAAATCTCAATTGGAATTAAATTGCTTGTACTGGTCGTAATTCCAATTGAGACTTGATTTTTTTGTCTCGTTTGTCTTTTTGTGTTTGAATTAGATAGAGTTAGTTTGAATTGAATTGGAGGTTGGACCTAATCAAGTCTCAATTGGAATTATGTTGCTTGTACTGGACTTCATTCCAACTGAGACTTGATTTTTTTTGTCTCGTTTGTCTTTTTGTGTTTGAATTAGATAGAGTTAGTTAGAATTGAATTGGAGGTTGGACCTAATCAAGTCTCAATTGGAATTAAGTTGCTTGTACTGAATTTAATTCAAATAGAAACTTGATTTTTTGTCGGGTTTAACTTTTTTTGTTTGAGTTAGATAGAGTTAGTTAGAATTAAATTGGAGCTTGGATCTAATCAGGTCTCAATTGGAATTAAGTTGCTTGTACTGGACTTAATTCCCATTGAAACTTGATTTTTTGCCTTGTTTAATTTTATTTTGTTTGAGTTAAGTAGAGTTTTTTGAATTGACTTGAGTTGGCCTTCGGTTAGGTTGGAGTTAATTTTCCAGATTTAATCTTTTTGATAGTTTTCAGTTTTTGAGTTTTGGACTTTATTGTTTTGTTTTAATTTTTTTTTAAAATTTTTTGCTTGAGTTGAGTAAAGGTAGATTGAGTTAAATTAAGTTCATATTCAATTGGGCTGGAGTTAAAAAACAGTTTTTAGACTTTTTTTTAATTTTTTCAATAATTTTTTCTTCTTCAATTTTTTTGTTTTATTTTTGCGTTTGGTTTTTTATTGAGTCGGTCGGCCTTGCTTGTGTTGGACTTATTTCAATTGAGTCTTAAATTTTTGTTTTGTTTTAATTTTTTAATTATTGTTTGAGTTGGGCACAGTTAGGTAGAGTTAAATTGGCGTTGAGTTAGACTTAATTTGAATTGAGTTTTAATTTTCAATCTTTTGAGTTTTAGTTTTTTGAGACTTTCAGTTTACGAGTTTTGAGTTTTTTTAATTTAACTTTTTAATTTTGTTTTAGTTTCAATGGTTTTTTAAGTCTTAATTTTTCGGGCATGACTTCATTCCAATTAAGTTTTGATTTTTAGTTTGAATTTACTTCAATTGAGTTATATGGAGGTTATTTTTTTGTTTTATTTTTCTTGAGATTAGGTTTTTCAATTTTAATTTCTTACTATGGTTACGTTGAGTTCGATTGAGTTCAGTTGAGTTGGCCATTCTTGAATTGGACTCAATTCCAGTAATTCAATTTTCACTTTTTCATTTTTGAAATTAGAAGTTTTTGTTTAATTTAATTTTTTAAGTTTTGAGTATTCGCTTCTTCGAGTTTCAAACTTTAATTTAGAATTTTTAGTTTTAACTACTTTATACTTTTTGTTTTGAATTTTGTTAAATTGCTTGAATTGTTGAAAATTAAGCTGTTTTAAGTTAATGTACGTGTAGAGAATTGAACGTAATTAATTTACGTAATTGTTTACGTGTAGACAATGACGTAGTTTACGTCATGTTTTGTTGTGTAGACAACGTAAACAATGTAGACAATGTAAGAAAATGTTTTTTTCTTTCATGTATCTGAAACTTTTTTGAGTTTAGAACTTAATTTACAATATCAATTTACAGAATTTTAATTCTCTAGTTTTATTTTTTTGAGTTTTATTTTATTTTTTTTGTAGTAGCACGATAATACGTGGTGCGTCTGATTTTGAGCATAGAAAAAACTCCATGTCATACTTACCTGTTAACAAACTGTATAAGTGTTGCGTCACTTAAATTCCAGAATGTTCAGGACATACCACGCATGTTAAAAACGAATAATTTATTGTAAATCGAACGTTCCACTTAGAAACATTAAAATATTGACGTGTTTAATAGATTTATGTCACACGAACCGATTTCCAAACTGTATATGAAAGTGTTACGTCACTTATATTACAGAATATTTAGGACATACCACGGATACATATAAGTAAACAAAGAATTTATTGCAAGGTAAGCAAAACATAGTAAATTTAGTTTTATTGCCGAAAGCAAAGGTGCAGCGATTATACAGAGCGAATCAAAACTCACTACACTTTCTTTTTTGTTTTTTATCTGCGCTGTGCGAATCAAAACTCACTACACTTAATAACAAGTAAGTAATAATAGTTTTATGTTGGCCCAGCATACATATATTTTTTTTAAATCGATTTAACATTTTAAAGACAATCATTTTGAATTCTTAAATTGTGCTTTTTTATTTATGAAAATAGGATTTTTTAATTATTTGCAATTTCGGGCGTTGCTGTGGTTACGCAATATGAGAACCAATGAGCAGAGTGTATTTATGGTGGATGGCAACGCCCCAAAATATCCTCGGTCTGGTAATAAGTCAAATAAAATTACCCAGATTTTCATATGCACACACAAGTGATCAAGACTGACTATTTGAGTTTGCAATACAATTAAGAACGTTTTCTTATTCGACTGCACGCAACGTATTGAGTTGCTTTTTTGTTCTTTTGACAGATAATTGACAGCGACAAAATTGTAGGTTATCCGGCATTTTAATTTGGCAATGATGCTGTCAGTCACTCGTAACAATTAAACACAAAATTCGTCATTGCCAACTGACACATTGATTCTTGGTCGCTTCGTGCTTCGTGGAAATTTGGAAAACTCTATTAATTATTTAATAATTTAAGTATTTGTTGTTTTACGCTTGTGTTTAAATATTTTCTGTTCCCAAAAACAATTAAATGCTTCTAATCTAAATAATGTCCTAACATTAAGAGAAAAATTTATAGGCATTATTTAACCTTAAAATTATAAGTGTTAGTCGATAGCGTTTGTTTGCACTGTCTGTTTCCACTAATATCATCAATTAATAGACATGTTTGATAATAACTCGAGAACGAAAAAAGATAATCATTTCGGGTTTTCACCATAACATTCGCCATTTTGTATGCTTTATAATTACCGCAGAAGATATACACCTTTTCATTTAAATTTTATTGGAAACCTGTGGGAAAAACTATTACTTTGCAGATAACGCCCTCTAGGTACTTTATAACAAACTAACCAGAGCTGTTGAATAGAAACTTCAGATCAGCTGAAAATTTTCTTCCAAACGAGCCGAAGTTCGTTAATTTCTGATAAAGAGTACAGAAGTTATGATATTTATTTAAGTAAATAATTCAAGTGATTCCCCCACCATTATTAATGGTGATACGATAGTGAGTCTACAACCAAAGTTGTGCAGAATTAATTCAGCTTTCCAATGATGCTCTCAGAGCTGCAGCTTATTCTCAGACTTTTGTTAATAAAATTGATTTTTAGTGTTGAGCCTATTGATTTCGCCTCCTTTATACTTAAAAATATTTTCTTTGATTATCTCTGGATATTTTGACTATATTTTTTTTTCTCCCAAAACTGTAGACATTACGGTTTGCTATACAGGGTGTCCACCGAGTGCCGCAGTCTTCTCTACCGTCTAAAGTATACAAGATAGAAAAGAAATTCCAACGAACTGAGGTGTAACTCAGTGAGTTCTATTTTTTAAAATTATTTTTGGCTGTACAAGGTGTTCAGTACATGAGAGCCATACCAAAGTTACATTTTTTTTAATGGAACATCCAGTATATTTTTGCATATTTCGAACTTTGACTTTGACTTTCGACACCCTGTATAGTAAACCGTAATGTCTACAGCTTTGGGAGAAAAAAAATATAGTCAAAATATCCAGAGACAATCAAAGAAAATATTTTTAAGTATGAAGGAGGCGAAATCAATAGGCTCAACAATATAAATCAATTTCACTAACAAAAGTCTCAGAATAAGCTGCAGCTTTGATAGCATCATTGGAAAGCTGAATTAATTCTGCACAACTTTGGTTTTAAACTCACTATCGTATCACCATTAATAATGGTGGGGGAATCACTTGAATTATTTACTTAAAAAAATATCATAACTTCTGTACTCTTTATCAGAAATTAACGAACTTCGGCTCGTTTGGAAGAAAATTTTCAACTGATCTGAAGTTTCTCCTGAACTCCGGTTAATTTGTTATAAAGTAGCTAGAGGGCGCTATCTGCAAAGTAATAGTTTTTCGCACAGTTTTCCAAAAAAATTTAAATGGAAAGGTGTATTTCTTCTGCGGTAATTACAAAGCATACAAGACGGCGAACATTATGGTGAAAACTCAACACCCTGTACACAAAATGACTAATAGATTGAATCTGCTGTGAAATTTCTGTAGATGAGATATTGTATTGACTACCTACAAAAATTCGCGATGCAATGTAAATAAATAATCAAACTATAAGAGCTCAAAGTAGATCAATTTTTTTATACACTATCATTAATATCTTAAAAACTCTTAAATAAAACTTTGAAATTTTTGGTTATTACCAACTCGTTATGCGTACATTCGAAATATGTAAAAATATACTAGGTGTTCCATTAAAAAAAATATAACTTTGGTATGGCTCTCATTTATTGAACACCCTATCTAGCCAAAAAATTTAGAAAATGAATCTGACTAAGTTACACCTCAGCTCGTTTGAATTTCTTTTCTATCTTGTATACTTTAGACGATAGAGAAGACCGCGGCACTCGGTGGACATCGTGTATATCGCCGGTCGCCGCGCTTCTTGAGGCACCCGGTATAAGTCTCCTTGCTTTTGGTGAACCCATCCAGCCATGTTATAATTGAATTTTTGGAAGTGTTTGTTTGTCTTGTTATACATAAGGTTTTTTGTTTGTGATAAAGAAACACGGAGTGAAAACAAAATATGTTTATCGGCGACTTAAAAATGATGGGTGGTGGTGTTATGACTAACCCGAAAATTGATGATAAAATGTTATTAAAAGAATATTGCGATAACGTTGACGACTATCGCGAGTAAAATAATATTTTTGTGTTTATAATAAAACTAAAAAGTCTGTTGAGCCCTGTACAGGCAGACACGGAATAATATATAGTGTGATATGAAATATTTGAATGTAACAGTGGCAGGCAACTGTCAAATAGAATTATAATATAATAGAAGGTAGCGTGTTTGCATAGGTATATCTACAACACCTAATTTGTGATGTTCTCCTTAATATCAGAGTTCATTCCAGTGTGTTGGATTGATAATATATCATTTTATACGGCGCAGTATAATTAATGATTTATTGTGTATCAACTCGTAAGCGTTGTGTTTGTTAGTCGGGTCAGTCGAAGGACTCCCAGACAAACTAGGACAGGATTAATTGTTTGTGTACTGAAATTTATTAGCATACAAGAATAAATTCGTTTTTATCATCGCTAAATCATACTTAATGATATCGCCGGCGGGGTTTAATTTATCCAACGGCGGCGACTCTTTTTTTTTAAAAAAAAAAGGAAGAAAAAAACGTCCACGTATCTAATTTTTCATTTTAATTCGCGCACGGTCACCGCAGTTCAGAAGTTATTTGTAAACGTCATTTTAGGTCACCGATAAGTAAATTCTAATTAATCAGGCAATTTATTTAAATTCAACGTACTTTACCATCAAACTGACATTTCAAGAAAGTATTCATAAATTCATAACACAATTATATATTTCTATTTTATCGACGCTCTGTATCTGATAGTTAAGGTTATGTTCTTTTTTTAACAATAAATCTAACTTAGTATATTATTTTACGAAAGCTATGGTAACTTAATCGCTTGTAAAATTTCGTGGAATGTAAACCAACTTATTCGAAGGACAATAATAAACTGAAATTTGAAAGAAAAGTGTTGGAATTGGCAACACGGTTATCTGTTTCTGTTTTATCGGCGTTTTTTTAATTGAGGTTATGTTTTTTTAACCAACAAATCTAACCTGCCGTTTGAATATCCATTCAAATTGTGAAAAAAATATAACTTTCCAAACGTATAATAGATCCTTATATTTTTCAATTTCATGACACTTTTAATCATTTACGTAATAACTGATATAGGAATTCCAACATTGCAATTTTTTTTGACATTTCAAAAAAGTATTCATAACACAATTATCTATTTCTATTTTATCGACGCTCTGTATCTGATAGTTGAGGTTATGTTTTTTTTTAACAATAAATCTAATCTACCGTATTATTTTACGAAAGCTATAGTAACTTAATCGCTTGTAAAATTTCGTGGAATGTAAACCAACTTATTCGAAGGACAATAACAAACTGAAACTTGAAAGAAAAATGTTGGCAGTGGCAACACGATTATCTGTTTCTGTTTTATCGGCGTTTTTTTAATTGAGGTTATGTTTTTTTAACTAACAAATCTAACCTGCCGTTTGAGTATCCATTCAAATTGTGAAAAAAATATAACTTTCCAAACGTATAATAGATCCTTATATTTTTCAATTTCATGACACTTTTAATCATTTACGTAATAACTGATATAGGAATTCCAACATTGCAATTTTTTTTGACATTTCAAAAAAGTATTCATAACACAATTATCTATTTCTATTTTATCGACGCTCTGTATCTGATAGTTGAGGTTATGTTTTTTTTTTTAACAATAAATCTAATCTACCGTATTATTTTACGAAAGCTATAGTAACTTAATCGCTTGTAAAATTTCGTGGAAAGTAAACCAATTTATTTTAAGGACAATAACAAACTGAAATTTAAAAGAAAAATGTTGGCAGTGGCAACACGATTATCTGTTTCTGTTTTATCGGCGTTTTTTTAATTGAGGTTATGTTTTTTTTAACCAACAAATCTAACCTGCTGTTTGAATATCCATTCAAATTGTGAAAAAAATGTAACTTTCCAAACATATAATAGATCCTTATATTTTTCAATTTCATGACACTTTTAATCATTTACGTAATAACTCATACAGGAATTCCAACACTGCAGTTTTTTTTGACATTTCAAAAAAGTATTCATAACACAATTATCTATTTCTAATTTATCGACGCTCTGTATCTGATAATTGAGATTATGTTCATTTTTTTAACAATAAATCTCACTTAGTATATTATTTTACGAAAGCTATGGTAACTTAATCGCTTGTAAAATTTCGTGGAATGTAAACCAACTTATTCGAAGGACAATAACAAACTGAAATTTGAAAGAAAAATGTTGGCAGTGGCAACACGATTATCTGTTTCTGTTTTATCGGCGTTTTTTTAATTGAGGTTATGTTTTTTTAACCAACAAATCTAACCTGCTGTTTGAATATCCATTCAAATTGTGAAAAAAATGTAACTTTCCAAACATATAATAGATCCTTATATTTTTCAATTTCATGACACTTTTAATCATTTACGTAATAACTCATACAGGAATTCCAACACTGCAGTTTTTTTGACATTTCAAAAAAGTATTCATAACACAATTATCTGTTTCTATTTTATCGACGCTCTGTACCTGATAGTTGAGGTTATGTTCTTTTTTTAACAATAAATCTAACTTAGTGTATTATTTTACGAAAGCTATGGTAACTTAATCGCTTGTAAAATTTCGTGGAAAGTAAACCACCTTATTCGAAGGACAATAACAAACTGAAATTTAAAAGAAAAGTGTTACACATTTGTCTATTTCTGTTTTATCGACGTTTTTTAATTGAGGTTATGTTTTTTTTTTAACCACCAAAACTAACCTGCCGTTTGAATATTCATTCAACTTCTGAAAAAAATATAACTTTCGAAACGTATAATACATCTTTATGTTTTTCAATTTGATGACACTTTTAATCATTTACGTAATAACTGATGTAGGAATTCCAACATTGCAGTTTTTTTGTAATTAAGCGAATTTAATACAGAATGTCGAAGGTGTTGCCTAAAAGTAGGTGCAATAAAAATGAGTTTCCATTACGGAAAGCTCAAAAGGTCAAATTCCATTAGGGCCATATATGACATGAAGCGTTACAGGAATTTGGCACGAATGCGATGACTCACCGAGCGTTTTAAACATCGAGTTACACTCCTGGAGAACGCCATGCCATGTAAAGTGTATTACTGAAACCCGGTCTGGCCGCCTTGCCATACAAGAGAGAGGAGGGTGCATCCGAAAATCGGCTCATTTTCTGCTCACTCTTTACTCCTCCATGGTTTTAAATCTGACCCGCCATTTTGCCACCAATCTTACCTTAGATCAAAGTTAGTATATGGGAAGTTGTCTCATAAAATATCGGGCGGATTCGACATTCGTCGCTTGGGCCTCAGATATACGTCACTCGTCCAAGCTGAAGCTCCATTTATAATAGTTGCGTTGTTATGGTAACGACACCGACTGTACATGCGCCGTGGATCGTGACCAATAATTAAAATCGCTGTAGTATGACCTGACGTCACCAGAGAGCGCACGGACACCTCAACCACCGCGACTAAGCGTTCGGCTTTATGCATGTAAATTCAAGCGGATGAGACAACTTCCCATATACTACCTTTGACTTCAGATCACATAGACGTCATTTCCGTTGGCACTGTGATTTTGACCTCCCACCTTGCCACTCTCGAAAACTTCCATTATTTTAATATACTGTCGGAAGCAAAAAATAGTAGTTTCCTGTAATTATTCTTTGTGAAAATGGTAGTGATTAAAGACGACTTCACAGATAACATTTAAAAAATTTAAAAGCTTTGAAAATTAACAAGTTTAAAACTTTGGTAAAATCTGCGAAGTCGTATTTAATCGATGGCATTTTGAGAAAGAATAATTACAGGAAACTATAATTTGTCTACTATTTTTTGCTTTCAACTGTACATTCAAACTTACTTGTTTGTGCTAACGGAAATGACGTTTATCTGATTTAAAGTGAGGTTTGTGGTAAAAGGAAAACGCCTAATATCGGTTCGTACTTCTACTTAGCATGTTTTGAAAGTGAATAGGCAAACTGAAAATGCCGACGCCTAAAACTAAGCATGTACAGTCGCGATCATCCTTATCGAGACCGTTGTAAGTTAACTGCGCTCTTATTGATGTTGGTAGTAAAGGTTACAGAACTGTCAATCGGTCTCGATTTGAGAAAAGTACGGAGTGTCTGACATCTAGCGGAAGTTTTGTGAAGTTCCCTATAATAAGGAAAACATTGGAATGGCATGTGGTTAACCTATAAAAAACATTCAATTCCATACTTTTATCATAATGTACACACAATGATAAAACTAATAAAATGTTTAGATGGATCGAATAGAACAAGTTAAACTAAATAATATGAATGACAGCTCTTTGTTTTCCTTATTAAAAGCGCCATCTATTGGTTACTGATTTTCGCGGATAGCCGTCCTCCATTTATAACATATTTGAATTCTAATCGATTCAAATTCGCTTAAAAATCACTGATTGCATTTCATTTGCAATAATTCGGTTGGCAATCAATGATAAAGAAGTGACTGAGTTACTCCTCCCTCACCCCATACTGATCAAGCTGGTTTTTACGATCAGTGTTCAGTTTGATGTAATTTCTTCATGGAGGGAATATTAATATTCCATTCACGGATTTTTGAAAATATTATTGCTTTAAGAAATCTTCTGTTCGCTTTAAAATCAGTTCAATTCAAAATCAAATCAAAGTTCACTTTAGATGAAATGAATTTAAAAAGAGGACGATTCATTTAGCCGCTTGATCACCTGAACGCGGTCGATACATCTCCGCTGCCGCTTGATCACCTGAACGCGCCCACTGTTACGCAGATAATCAATACATTTGCTTTTATCATATAAAGGACTCTGTGTCGTGTTATTTAAAACAGACATCTGGTGGTAATTTTTACAAACAAGCCAATTGAGTTTCGGATTAGCAAATAGTTTGTGGCAATGCTCAAATTTCAGTTTGCGGAAACAAGTGACATCTACTGAGTCTTTTTAGATTATTCTTGGAACGCTAAATTTAAGACACGGTTTGCTAGATTCCTGCTGCAATCGCTAGATCTGGCGCTGAATTTAGAAACGCACCCTTTGCTTCCGATTATGTTAACCAAATGTGAACAGTAGTGACAATAAACCAAAATTATTTATTAAATTAAATTAAAAACACAGTTTTACGTATTTGGAATTGATCGAAAAGACAAAAACACGTTTACCACCTGACTTTTTAGTATGCTTAATGCAAAATAATATTGATTTTGCAACTAATAGGAAAGAAAACAGCGAATCTTGAAATGTACCTTAGCCATAACGCAAGCTCCACCTTCAGCTTGTATAAATCAACGTGCCAAATATACCATCGTTGACAGCCAGAGGTTAAAGTTCGGAACTTCGCTTAGTTTTCAATGCGTAGCAAACATAAAGTTGATTTTAGCATAGTTTCAAACCTTTTGGTTCGGATTATGTTAAGCAAGAGTGAACAACAAACCAAAATTATTTATTAAATTAAATTAAAAACACGGTTTTACGTATTTGGAAT
This sequence comes from Prosopocoilus inquinatus, assembly GCA_036172665.1. NCBI lineage: Eukaryota > Metazoa > Arthropoda > Insecta > Coleoptera > Lucanidae > Prosopocoilus > Prosopocoilus inquinatus. Next base: position 11,617,368 of record CM069880.1, on the reverse strand, counting down.
TGATTGAAGAGGCAGAAACACGTTTACCAACTGACTTTTTAGTATGCTTAATGCAAAATAATATTGATTTTGCAACTAATAGAAAATAAAACCGGGAATCTTGAAATGTACCTCAGCCATAGCGCAAGCTCCACCTTCGGCTTCTATAAATCAATGAGAATCGAAACAGTATGTCAGTTTAATATTTGAAAAATCGCAGTTTTGTAAAGATTATCGTATTATGAGAATGATAAAACATTTTTGTGTTTTCAGATTTAAATTTGTTCCCTCTAATTTATCATAATGGTGGGAACCAGAAGAGTTCCTGTTGTGGCCGAGGTATATTTTAAGTTTCACAATATGTTTCAAGATTCACAATTCGAAAAATCAGTAACCAACAGATGACGTTTATAATAAACAGGGAAAAGAATTCAGACCACTTAGCGTTTACGTCGAATGTGCTATTTACTCCTACCGCCTTTCCACGGCCCTGATGCATCGAATTATTATTGAGTGGGAGGCATTCGCACTTCGCAAAAATTATTGTAGGCAAAAGGCTGATACAGTCCGAGTACTAAATTTTCATACCGTTCGCCGAACAAGTGCCCGAATTCCTTTCCCCGATAATAAGGAAAACCAAGAGCTGTCATTAATGTTATTGAGCGTCACAAAACACATAACCAAACATTTCAAGTTAATATTTTTTTATAGGTTAACCAAATGTTTTCCTTATTATAGGGCCCTTCACAAAACATCCGTTAGATGTGAGCCGCTCATTGATTTTCTCGAATAAGTCATTGCGTTGTTGTCAAATGTTCAATTGTAATTATATGCTGCTTTTTTGAAAATAATAAAAATCATTTTGAATCATACATTTATTTAATTTTAGTTTGACGAACATCACTAAAAGTATCCAAAAATAACATAATTACTTCCTATGATATTAGAAGATGAAGCGAACAGTCTATACAGAATACAATTATTTAAAGTTACTTTTAGTAAAGCTTTTTGCGTTTTTTTTTCATAAATATAACTAACAAATTTGATTTATTTAATAGCAACTTTATATATGTATATAACAAATTCACTAAATAGATCTTAAACATCTAACAGCATTTATTTATTTTGTAGTATTGTTGTTATTATTATTATGTGCATGTTCTTATTAATTTATTATTGGAGATGATGAAAAGCTAAAGAATTGTTTTTTTTTTCCTTTTAATTTTATATCACCTTAAGTGCTTTTCGAGATGCTGATCATCACAAACATAACAACACAGAAATATAAAAATAAAATCATAACAGAAATAGCGGGGATGAAATAATCATCCCATCATCTAACATCTACTAACAGCCACGATATGAAAATATCTACACGTAAAGAATTTAATTAACACTGAGTGCATTGGAAAGCACGAAAATAAATATTTATAATAACAAAAATGACTAATCAGGAATGCGCAGTTTCTATAAAATCAGTTACATTAATAATTTTGTACAGTTACAGGCCAAATGTGATGATGATAAGTATTATCATATATTCGATTGTTGGGCAAGATAAACAATCACACACACAAAAGAAAACTCTTTGACTAGGGTAACAAATTCTGTTTACTAAGAAAAAATTTTATTAACGTGGTCGAGCTGGAAGAGGGGGTGGCGGTGCAGATCTCGCAGGAACAGGGGGAGGACACCTTTGGGGAAGAGGTGGTAATGGAACGTCCCCACGGGGTGGTGGAGGCGGAGGACCTTGTGGCTCCGGGCAACTAATATCATCATTAATTTCTTCATAAATACCACTCTCTTCTTGCGGTGGTTGAAAATCAGGTACCGGAACAGATTTAGTTGGAATACTAATTACACCAGCCTGAAACTTTTACCTTTAAAAAAACATTTTCCAAAGTTCAAACACCCCACCTTAGGAATTGCTTTTTTAGGAGTCCCCGGAGACTTCGAGGGTGGGGGCGGTCGACTTGGAGGAACGTTTCTTAAATTAGACTTATCTGGTATTCCTAAACAATTATATTCTGGGAATGACGACGTGTATAAAGGAACTGTATTCGTGGAACACAAACCGATCTCCTCTTTCGTTTGCTCCACCCAATTCGCAGTCTTTAAAGACAGTGTTAAATTACAATCTAATACCTGTAATTAAGAAGTTGTAGAATTATAGTGAATTTTGCGTGATGATTTTAAATTACCCTAACAAATTTCTTAGCTGCAGCAGCTAAAGCACATTGCCCATCTCTGTAAGTAATCCACATTGTATCTGCAACAAATCGAACTAAAATTATCTCTCCTATCTGCGATAATTCTTGAAGTAGCGTCATCATTAGGTTGTCATCGAAAACAGATCCGTCTTCGTTTTCTGGTGCATCCTGACAGTGAACTATTATCGTTCCATCCGGGGGGCCTAAATCCGCGATGACTTGGTAGAATACATTCTGCCTCCTCTCACAGTCTACCTTGCGTATTTCAACGTCCACTATCGCAATCACCGGTCTGTGATCACTCTGTTTCAAATCAGCTCTGCCATAATGCACCAAGCGACCGGAATTAAAATTCTCTTCGCTTGCATTATCAGGAAATAAAGGTCGCCTTTTCCACAAAACCCTGTCGGTCCATGCAGGGGCCCTACATTTCTCGCTTGTATCATAATCATCGCTAAACAAATCATACTTGTAAGTCGGAGGGAACGTTATTTCACCCTCGGTGAAATTCTTAAATACCTTCCCAGCTTCTTGCTGACGCTGCAGTAACAAAAATCAGCATCAACTCAAAACTGTACGAACGCAAGTTACCTTCAACTGGTCGAACTGCAAGATCGAATTCAAATCGCTCTGCTTGATCAACTCCTTCATCTCATCCTTGTCCATGTCGACACGATAATTAAAATCACCACACCAGAACAAATACTCGTGGGAATTTAACACACGCCCCTAACAACACGATCACATAAAATATGATTTTGCAAATTGGGGGGTGGGGGGTAAGCAACGTACCATTGGGAAACTGACTTTGCGAGTGATTTCTGCGTAATCTTCATTTCTTTCGTTCACTTGAGACTGGCCAGCTGCAAAGTGCGCGCAGACGAAACACAAAGACGTTGCATGAAACACCATTCTAATTGCAACAGCACCTTTATTACCTAAAACAATTTTTTAAATCAAAAATATGTATGGGAATAAGCTGACGAGTACGAGAAAATTCTCCTCTTACAATTTGATCGAGTTGGTTTGGGCGCCAGGATAAAAATGGCGCCCATTCATACTAATAAATAATTTCATTCTATTCTATACTTCTTATGAAATCCTCTGAATATAAAGTTCATTAATTACCTGTATGACCTCCAAGTCCAGTTTTGACAGAATCAACAGCGACATCCCTAATAAACGGAACATGTTCCGGCCTAACAAACAAATACAAACACACACCGACTAACTGTTGGTACGACACTAAAACATAGGGCCTATCACGTGATAAGACTCGTTGTAATTCTTCCATCCACGCCTTGGCATTTTCACTGCTCGAAGCCACGATGTTCGCAGCGTTTAAATCAACTATCTCCTCGAAACCTATTGCGTATATATCAACGGGTTTCGAATCGGTCTCGTTTGTGCTTGATATGTCAACGAGTTTCCCTGAATTTAGCAGCTGCGAGTCTAACAGCCAATCGGACAGTGACACTTTGTTATACACCACACTTCTAAAATGTTTTCCACCGTTTACATTGTACGTGCCGACTGCCACTCGTATTTGCAGGGGCGTTGTGTATTCCGTGTAACGCTTGCACATCTCTCGAAGAGTATGTGGGGGCGCTGCAATTATTTAAAAAATCTATGGAGTGAGTAGTGTGATGAAACCTCGCTTACCATGTAAAGTATTGTATGGTAAAAGTATTCGAGCTCTATCTGCTAATTCCGTACTCAAAGTAGATCCAACTAGTAACACGTCTATTGCTTCTTGCTTGGAATTATCTAGTAGATTGTTTTGAATTGTTCTAGCTGCTGATCTAGCACCATCCATTAACTAATAATAATAATAGTAATAATAATAAAGAAATTGCATTTTATTTTTTGAGTTTGCAACAAAAAAAAAATAATAATAACACCTTAGAACCTCCTTGTATGGCTCCAGTCCCGGCGTAGATTTTACTTATTTCGTTTCCATTGTTGATCCACATTTGTTTGAAGACCTCTTCAAACCTCGAGATCGTTTGTTTCTTATCAACGAGTTGCATTGCTTGCAATTGCTTGGCGAGTAGCTAAAAACTGATTGAGTTAAAAGCCTCACACCCCAAAATAATAAAATACATTTACTTCCAGCCCGAAGAAAGTCTGAACGCAGTTTGTCCTGTCTAAACAATCCAGGCAGTTTGTTCTGATTGTACCGGTTTGTAAGCTGAAAGTTATTATTAATTTATTTAGGAAGTAAGGGCTTTGATAAGCCTCTTCGGCTCAAGAACTAAAGGGGTAACTTCTTCACCTCTTAAACCACTCCCCTAACTTAGGGGATGACCTTCAACAATGGTCACTTCGGATGGACACAAGGCATCCGCAATTTTTTTCAAGGTCAAACTGTCCCAGGATCCCGCTAGCTATACTACTCACCTATAAACACTGTTGCCATCAGCATGATAAAAACTAAAATCCTGCAGTTGCTGCTCGACCTTCGACTTTAACTTCGACAGATTAATCGGATTGACCACTCTGCATTCTTGATGGTAATCGAATACGATGTGTGGAACATCGGTGTGCTCGGATTCCTGATGGTGTTTCTAAATACAAAACAATCAAACTACAGACGAGTTAATTTTCGAGTTAACAATAGTTTAACCAGCGCAGGGAAACGAGTCGAAATACCTGAAACTCCTGGCTCAACGTCGCTTCACCCTCTTTACTGCCAATCAGGCTGGTTCCAAGCAAATTAACTATCGCCTGCTGACCATATCTTTCTTTTATCATCTTCATGTGTCTGTCAAATGCTGAGTTTGATGCTTCAAATCCTCGAGATAATTTTACTTTATGTGAACCAACCTATCATAAATTTTTTCTTTTTATATTAAATAGAGAGTACACACACTTAATTATTAAAAAAAAAAATGTAGCACTTTAGTCTTCAGAACAGATTTATTAAATATTGTAGCTACCTGCACTCCTGGTTGTTCCCAAAATAAAGGTACAGAGCCTCTGGTTTGCAAATAGGAAGTAACTTCGTTATCTAAAAAGATAACTTGCTCCGTTTCGACGAAATTTGCGACGTGCCCCTCATCATTAGTCCCCCTGACGTTGAATCTAAAAATCGTAATTAAAGAGTTCTGTTTGGCATCCGTATGATGTACGTGGATACCTTGTACCAGCCCGTTCACAACTTAATCTTGAAATGACGGCGGCTAAAGCTTTGCGATGGCCCACGTAAACAGTTCGAATTTCGACAGAACCACACATAGCTCGGACCAACCAAGAACTACAATCTACACCGAATCTGACCAAATGTACAAAAAGCATTCTATTCCTAAAATGCACATGTACAAGATAGTTTTGACGAGAGAACAAATAAAGCTTTAAATCAGATTAATAAAGAACGCAGTCTTTCATCCGGCTGATTGATCGTTTAAAAAAATAAAACAAAAAGAGTGGCTCCCTCTGTATATATGTATTGAATTCTGAGTTAAACCTTTTGGTTCGGATTATGTTAACCAAGCGTGAAGGATAACGACAATAAACCAAAATTATTAATTAAATTAAATTAAAAACAAAGTTTTACGTATTTGGAATTGATCGAAAAGACAAAAACACGTTTACCAGCTGACTTTTTATTATGCTTAATGCAAAATAATATTGATTTTGAAACTAATAGGAAATAAAACAGCGAATCTTGAAATGTACCTCAGCCATAACGCAAGCTCCACCTTCAGCTTGTATAAATCAACCTGCCAAATAAACCATCGTTGACAACCAGAGGTGAATGTTCGAAACTTCGCTTAGTTTTCAATGCGTAGCAAACATAAAGTTGATTTTAGCATAGTTTCAAACCTTTTGGTTCGGATTATGTTAACCAAGAGTGAACAACAAACCAAAATTATTTATTAAATTAAATTAAAAACACAGTTTTACGTATTTGGAATTGATCGAAAAGACATAAACAGGTTTACCAGCTGACTTTTTAGTATGCTTAATGCAAAATAATATTGATTTTGCAACTAATAGGAAATAAAACAGCGAATCTTGAAATGTACCTCAGCCATAGCGCAAGCTCCACCTTCGGCTTCTATAAATCAATCAGAATCAAAACAGCATGACAGTTTAATATTTGAAAAATCGCCGTTTAGTAACGATTATCATATCATGCGAATGATAAAACATTTTTGTGTTTTCAGATTTAAATTTGTTCTCTCTAATTTATCATAATGGAGGGATCCGAAGAGCTCTTGTTGTGGCTGAGGTATACTTTAAGTTTCGCAATGTTTTAAGATTCAAATTTGAGAAAATCAGTAACTAACAGATGGCGTTTTTAATAAGGAAAACCAAGAGCTCTCCTGCTCATGTTATTCAGCATAATCTATTATATTTGATCCGACAATGCTTTCGTTAGTTTTATTATTAGGTGTACGTTTTTCTAAAAGCACGAAAGCGTAACAAAACTCATAAACAAACATTTCAATTTAATATTTTTTACTGACTTTATAGGTTAACCAAATGTCGTTCCAATGTTTTCTTCATTAGCTGCTTTCTTTTGCTTAAAAGTTTGAATCTGGTTTCGAATAGTTTGAATCTGAATTCTGTAGTTGTTGTAACAAAACACCTCAGATTTGAATTATTGACTGACAGTTCGCCTGCAAATAACTGCAATTCAGTCCAAACAAAATATAAAAATAGTTTGATTCGAAGAGGAAAGGGGATTATCGATCCAGACTGAAATTTCAAGGAAAGTGGGGATTAATCAGTTTCCAAAAGAACGTTTGTCTTTGAAATTAAACGCATTTGGTCCACGTTTTTGTGATCGAAAGAAAGCACCTTCATAAAACTTTCGCTAGATGTCAGTCACTCCGTGATTTTCTCGAATAAAACAAAAACTCCCTCTGCTATATACAGGATGTTATAGAATAAGATGGCAATAATTATACCACGTATAGATGACATCAGAATATTACAATTTAACGTAAATTATCTATATACAAAAGGCTTTCGTTTATAAGGTATAACCTTCTAAAGAGGTAACTTGAAAAGCATATTTCCTTAAATATCTCTGGAACGCTTTGAGGTAGAGCGTTGAAATTTGACATAGAGGACAATTGAAATACAATGATGAACATGTCATACAGAAAATTGAACATTCTTCACCAGTGCCGTAGATCGGAGAACTTTTGTATACAGATAAATTAGGTTAAAACGTAATATTTTGACTCCGTTTATATGTAGTTTATTTAATTATTGCCGTCATATTCCATAACACCCTGTATATAATTCTGAGTTAAGCTTCCACACATTGATTGCCCCATAGTTACCTTCCATAAACATTTAATTTTGAATTCGATTTTGCACATATTTGAATAATAAATCAAAAATAGATTAAAGAATTTTTTCAAATGTTTCACTTCTCTGAAGTTAGTAACAGATGAGTGTAATGTGGCTCCCTCCTCAGAACAAAATTAAAAACGAGAACGAGATCGTAACCAGCCAAATGAAAAGCACTTTTTATCTTTGATTAATCTAAGAAGCACAACAAACAAAGGTACTATCAATAATGCTTACCAAAAAAACCGGTGATCAGTTTGTGTTGTTCTTTGCCTTCGTTGCGCACACAGCGTTAAATCTAAGGCAGCGCCGCCGGTGTTCCAGGAAAAGTAAAAAGTGCCTGAGTTTAGTAACTTCCTGACCTGAAGTTTAAAAATTAAAGTGTCTGCCAACTGTAAAACTGTAAAAGAATGAATACCTCCAAAATACGTTCTTCTGATTGTTGGTAATGTAGTGGAATGAACTGCGTCTGCGTTATTCTAAATATCTCTGAGTCTCCGATTTTTCCAATTGAAAAACAGCCGGTTATCATCACAAGGTACAACACAGTGCTTTCCCCCGCATTTAATTGCAAGACCCCAAGACATCCGTACGCTTCGAGGATCTTCGTGTACTGTTTCTTGACGGCTTCGGTTTCTTGTGCGGCTAACAAAGCACAAACACGAGCACAATTAAATTAATGAGGCATTCAGCAGAATTTTTTGATACCTACATAAAACAGCAACTGCTTGACTTTCAAATAAGAGAGTGTTTTCTTTCCCACGATGTTCCAGCAAAATACTGTGAGGACTCGGCGGTTTAGACTTCTCCAGTATTCGAAAGCCTTTGTACATAGCCATGGCTAATTAATGTTTCTTAATTATTTTGTAATCATCCCATAAAACCAACCCTTTACTTCGACGACACTTGACAACTAAAATGACAGCCCGGTTACCCCCACCATTCGCACAAAATCGATGTAAACTAGGAAAATACTGGGAAAGCCTGATTTACACAACACAAATTTATTAGCAACAATATTTGAATACTTTATTTACTTACGATTGTCTCAGTCTGTGCTCTGGTCAAAAATAAAACTTAAATTGCTCTTCATTAAAACTCAATTTATAGCATATTCAAACACCCCCTCTTTTGATCTTTTTTTAAGACGTAAGTAAGTACATGCAGGGACGGATTTATTTACCTTTGGGTAAAATTCGGCGGGCCTTAAGCCGAATTAATTTTTGAGACCCCGTTTGTAATTCAAAATTTTACCAACCTCTCAATACGTCAACTAAAACATACAGGTTGATTAATTAAAGGCCGCGTTAAGTGAACGGTTATTTTGCACAAAATCGTCAAGTCAGCGGTCCGACTAAACCCTCTAACCAATCACCAATTGAAAAAAGTGATCACGTGATTTGGGCCGACCACTTCCACCGTTCACTTGCCGAAGCCAAAATCAACAAAAGTGGCGTTTTGCAATATTTTCTTCTAGGATTTTCATTTTCGCAATCAGTGGCGTAACTATAGAGGTTGCAGTGATTGCAAACCAACCCGGCGCTAAGAGCCCCTGTTCGCGACCTATTCGATATCTACAAATTTTTGCCTGGATTTCACAAACATTCACAAACGTTGAAGCTTATTATTTGTGAGTAGGGAAAATAATCAGGGGCACTTGTTCCGCAAACAGCACGAAAATTTAGTACAGAGACTATATTATCCCCACCCAAAATAATCTCTGCGACATGAGAATACTCGCATTGCACTCTCTCCCCTCCCACTCAGTAACAATTCGATGCTCGGAGCCGACGGAAAGTGGCAAGAGTAAATAGTACATTCGGCGTAAAAAGCTGGCCTGAATTCTTTTCCCTGTTTGTAAGTGTCATATTTCAAGGATTTCAGAAAAATGTATATTTTCAAATACAAAATATTCTGAAATAAGTAAACAAAAGAAAAAAAAACAAAAGAAGAACAATTTTTGCTTCGATTTGCTGGAAATCTATTTCAAAACAGGCTGAAATACATTAAAAAAACAACATTTTAAACATTGATTTCGATGTTTAAAACGCTGGAGCGCCCTCTGTTAATCCGAGTCGTAAATTTTGTTATTTGCCGGGCAGAGATTCCAAAACAATTGAAAAACGTTAGGAACATTCAAGGACAACGCCCCGAAGAGAACTTCAAACAAATAAATTTTTACGCCTAAATAGTAAAAGCGAAAGAATTTACATGCACATGTGGCGCCATCTGTTACCCTGAGCCATAACAATGTATTCTTTTATTTATCAGAAAACGACTGAGAAACCTAAGAACATTCAAGAACAATGTATGTACGTTCTTGAAACGACTTTGAATAAAAAAAAGAAAACATTTGTGGTGCCATCTGTCACCACGAATCGTAACTTTGTTCTTTTTCTGTGTGAAGAAGAAATTTCACGGCAACTGCTAAAAAAAATATGTTACAAAAAACAGTTTCGAATGCCTAAATAAAATCGGAATGGAAATGGTTAAATTAAAAGAGGTTTCAAAAAAAATTCCAAACATTTTTAAGTAGCGCCATCTGTTGATGTGTAGCCGCAATTAGTTTTGTATCTTCTAATTCCGACAGCTTCAAAACAGCTGAAGAAGACAGCGTTCAAGAACAACTTTGAATAAAAAAAAAATTATGGCGCCGTCCGTTACCGTGAATCTTAATTCATAATTTCCATTTTTATTTGTCTGGGCTACTGAAAATCGCTTAAAAGAAAATTAAGAAACAATGTTACAAAAAACAATTTCGAATAAATAATAAAGCGATACAGAAATAGTTAAAAACAACTTTCAAAGAAATTTTAAACATAAGCAGCCGCATCTATTAATCTGTGACCGCAATTAATTTTGTTTCCTTTAAACTCTGGAAGACAGTTTTAAAGCGGCTGAAATAAAATTCTTCAAAAAAGTATAAGAAAATTACTCTTCTCCGCTTAGCCTTAGTTTTCGGGAGATTTTCTAACCTAAAATTTTGACAGCTCCTGTCACTTTTTAGGCAATCTGGCGTTGAAAGTACGCAGCTAATTTTTCTTTCTCTGTGTTCACAGAAAATGTTTTTCTAAAATCATCCAATCACATAAGAAATGTTAAGTGTCCACGACCAAAAAAAATTTTTAAATAAAATTGAGGCCCGCTTCTAATATTCCAGCGCCATCTCTGACCTATCTATCGAAGGTCAAAGTGCTAACTACGTGTCTGATTACAACTACTTAACCTGTCTAGCAGTGTCTGATTTGCCCATAAATAAAATTAAAACTGCGTGGAATAGTCCAAAATGGTAATTACAAAATTTCTGGGGGTTGTTAGGAGCGCGGGAGGGTAGGAACAATGTTGCCATTTTTACGTAATGCTAAAAAATAGCGAGACCTATGTATAATGAAATACATGAGTTCGCACTAGATTTGAATTTGCAGTTCAGAAATGCAATAACATACAGGGTGTTCTGTACGATAAACCAAAACTTCCGTTTGTATTTCGGAAATGCTCGGGGAGATCGTCTCGTTGCATACACCTTTCGGTAGCACCAAAAGAATACTGCGAATTTCGCCCAGGACATTTTCCCAAATTAAAAAAACGCGACGGGGAGGGGAGGGAGAGACGCAGCGAATTTTGAGTTATGCCAAAATAAATAAACACTCGCATTAGACCCATGGTGTGACACATGAGTTCGCACTAGATTTGAATTTGCAGTTCAAAAATGCAACAATATACAGGGTGTTCCGTAAGAAAAACCAAAACTTCGGTTTGTATTTCGAAAGTGCTTGGGGAGATCGTCTCGTTGCATACACCTTTCGGTAGCACCAAAAGAATACTGCGAATTTCGCCCAGTACATTTCCCCAAATTAAAAAAGTGCGACGGGGAGGGGAGGGAGAGACGCGGCGAATTTTGAGTTACGCCAATATAAATAAACACTCGCATTAGACCCACGGTGTGACACATGAGTTCGCACTAGATTTGAATTTGCAGTTCAAAAATGCAACATTATACAGGATGTTCCGTAAGAAAAACCAAAACTTCGGTTTGTATTTCGGAATTGCTCGGGGCGATCGTCTCGTTGTATACGCCGTTCGACAGCGCCTAAAAAATACTGCGAATTTCGCCCAGAACATTTCCCCAAATTAAAAAAGCGCGACGGGGAGGGGAGGGAGAGACGCAGAGAATTTTGAGTTACGACAAAATAAATAAGCACTCGCATTAGACCCATGGTGTGACACATGAGTTCGCACTAGATTTGAATTTGCAGTTCAAAAATGCAAGATTATACAGGGTGTTCCGTAAGAAAAACCAAAACTTCGGTTTGTATTTCGAAAGTGCTTGGGGCGATCGTCTAGTTGCATACGTCTTTCGACAGCGCCAAAAGAATACTGCGAATTTCGCCCAGGACATTTTCCCAAATTAAAAAAACGCGACGGGGAGGGGAGGGAGAGACGCAGCGAATTTTGAGTTACGTCAAAATAAATAAACACTCACATTAGACCCATGGTCTGACACATGAGTTCGCACTAGATTTGAATTTGCAGTTCAAAAATGCAACATTATACAGGGTGTTCCGTAAGAAAAACCAAAACTTCGGTTTGTATTTCGGAATTGCTCGGGGCGATCGTCTCGTTGTATACGCCGTTCGACAGCGCCAAAAGAATACTGCGAATTTCGCCCAGGACATTTTCCCAAATTAAAAAAAACGCGACGGGGAGGGGAGGGAGAGACGCAGCGAATTTTGAATTACGTCAAAATAAATAAACACTCACATTAGACCCATGGTGTGACACATGAGTTCGCACTAGATTTGAATTTGCAGTTCAAAAATTCAATAATATACAGGGTATTTCGTAAGGAAAACCGAAACTTCGGTTTGTATTTCGGAAGTGCTTGGGGCGACGGTCTCGTTGCATACGGCTTTCGACAGCGCCAAAAAAATGCTGCAAATTTCGCCCAGAACATTTCCCCAAATTAAAAAAACGCGACGGGGAGGGGAGGGATAGACGCTGAGAATTTTGATTTATGGAAAAATAAATAAGCACTCGCATTAGACCCATGGTGTGACACATGAGTTCGCACTAGATTTGAATTTGCAGTTCAAAAATGCAAGATTATACAGGGTGTTCCGTAAGAATACCAAAACTTCGGTTTGTATTTCGAAAGTGCTTGGGGCGATCGTCTAGTTGCATACGTCTTTCGACAGCGCCAAAAGAATACTGCGAATTTCGCCCTGAACTTTTCCCCAAATTAAAAAGATGCGACGGGGAGGGGAGGGAGAGACGCGGCGAATTTTGAGTTACGCCAAAATAAACAAGCACTCGCATTAGACCCATGGTGTGACACATGAGTTCGCACTAGATTTGAATTTGCAGTTCAGAAATGCAAGATTATACAGGGTGTTCCGTAAGAAAAACCAAAACTTCGGTTTATATTTCGGAATTGCTCGGGGTGATCGTTTCGTCGCATACGCCTTTCAACAGCGTCAAAAGAATACTGTGAATTTCGCCCAGAACATTTTTCCAAATTAAAAAAACGTGAGGGGGAGGGGAGGGAGAGACGCGGCGAATTTTGAAATACGCCTAAATAAATAAGCACTCGCATTAGACCCATGGTGTGACACATGAGTTCGCACTAGATTTGAATTTGCAGTTCAGAAATGCAATAATATACAGGGTGTTCCGTAAGAAAAACCAAAACTTCGGTTTGTATTTCGGAAGTGCTTGGGGCGATCGTTTCATCGCATACGCCTTTCAACAGCGCCAAAAGAATACTGTGAATTTCGCCCAGAACATTTTTCCAAATTAAAAAAACGTGAGGGGGAGGGGAGGGAGAGACGCGGCGAATTTTGAAATACGCCAAAATAAATAAGCACTCGCATTAGACCCATGGTGTGACACATGAGTTCGCACTAGATTTGAATTTGCAGTTCAGAAATGCAATAATATACAGGGTGTTCCGTAAGAAAAACCAAAACTTCGGTTTGTATTTCGGAAGTGCTTGGGGCGATCGTTTCATCGCATACGCCTTTCAACAGCGCCAAAAGAATACTGTGAATTTCGCCCAGAACATTTTTCCAAATTAAAAAAACGTGAGGGGGAGGGGAGGGAGAGACGCGGCGAATTTTGAAATACGCCAAAATAAATAAGCACTCGCATTAGACCCATGGTGTGACACATGAGTTCGCACTAGATTTGAATTTGCAGTTCAGAAATGCAATAATATACAGGGTGTTCTGTAAGAAAAACCAAAACTTCGGTTTGTATTTCGGAAGTGCCTGGGGCGATTGTCTCGTTGCATACGCCTTTCGACAGCGCCAAAAGAATACTGTGAATTTCGCTCAGAACATTTTTCCAAATTAAAAAAACGTGAGGGGGAGGGGAGGGAGAGACGCGGCGAATTTTGAGTTACGCCAAAATAAACAAGCACTCGCATTAGACCCATGGTGTGACACATGAGTTCGCACTAGATTTGAATTTGCAGTTCAGAAATGCAATAATATACAGGGTGTTCCGTAAGAAAAACCAAAACTTCGGTTTGTATTTCGGAAGTGCTTGGGGCGATCGTTTCATCGCATACGCCTTTCAACAGCGCCAAAAGAATACTGTGAATTTCGCCCAGAACATTTTTCCAAATTAAAAAAACGTGAGGGGGAGGGGAGGGAGAGACGCGGCGAATTTTGAAATACGCCAAAATAAATAAGCACTCGCATTAGACCCATGGTGTGACACATGAGTTCGCACTAGATTTGAATTTGCAGTTCAGAAATGCAATAATATACAGGGTGTTCTGTAAGAAAAACCAAAACTTCGGTTTGTATTTCGGAAGTGCCTGGGGCGATTGTCTCGTTGCATACGCCTTTCGACAGCGCCAAAAGAATACTGCGAATTTCGCCCAGGACATTTTCCCAAATTAAAAAAATGCGATGGAGAGAGGAGGGAGAGACGCGGCGAATTTTGAGTTACGCCAAAATAAACAAGCACTCGCATTAGACCCATGGTGTGACACATGAGTTCGCACTAGATTTGAATTTGCAGTTCAGAAATGCAAGATTATACAGGGTGTTCCGTAAGAAAAACCAAAACTTCGGTTTATATTTCGGAATTGCTCGGGGTGATCGTTTCGTCGCATACGCCTTTCAACAGCGTCAAAAGAATACTGTGAATTTCGCCCAGAACATTTTTCCAAATTAAAAAAACGTGAGGGGGAGGGGAGGGAGAGACGCGGCGAATTTTGAAATACGCCTAAATAAATAAGCACTCGCATTAGACCCATGGTGTGACACATGAGTTCGCACTAGATTTGAATTTGCAGTTCAGAAATGCAATAATATACAGGGTGTTCCGTAAGAAAAACCAAAACTTCGGTTTGTATTTCGGAAGTGCTTGGGGCGATCGTTTCATCGCATACGCCTTTCAACAGCGCCAAAAGAATACTGTGAATTTCGCCCAGAACATTTTTCCAAATTAAAAAAACGTGAGGGGGAGGGGAGGGAGAGACGCGGCGAATTTTGAAATACGCCAAAATAAATAAGCACTCGCATTAGACCCATGGTGTGACACATGAGTTCGCACTAGATTTGAATTTGCAGTTCAGAAATGCAAGATTATACAGGGTGTTCCGTAAGAAAAACCAAAACTTCGGTTTATATTTCGGAATTGCTCGGGGTGATCGTTTCGTCGCATACGCCTTTCAACAGCGTCAAAAGAATACTGTGAATTTCGCCCAGAACATTTTTCCAAATTAAAAAAACGTGAGGGGGAGGGGAGGGAGAGACGCGGCGAATTTTGAAATACGCCTAAATAAATAAGCACTCGCATTAGACCCATGGTGTGACACATGAGTTCGCACTAGATTTGAATTTGCAGTTCAGAAATGCAATAATATACAGGGTGTTCCGTAAGAAAAACCAAAACTTCGGTTTGTATTTCGGAAGTGCTTGGGGCGATCGTTTCATCGCATACGCCTTTCAACAGCGCCAAAAGAATACTGTGAATTTCGCCCAGAACATTTTTCCAAATTAAAAAAACGTGAGGGGGAGGGGAGGGAGAGACGCGGCGAATTTTGAAATACGCCAAAATAAATAAGCACTCGCATTAGACCCATGGTGTGACACATGAGTTCGCACTAGATTTGAATTTGCAGTTCAGAAATGCAATAATATACAGGGTGTTCCGTAAGAAAAACCAAAACTTCGGTTTGTATTTCGGAAGTGCTTGGGGCGATCGTTTCATCGCATACACCTTTCAACAGCGCCAAAAGAATACTGTGAATTTCGCCCAGAACATTTTTCCAAATTAAAAAAACGTGAGGGGGAGGGGAGGGAGAGACGCGGCGAATTTTGAAATACGCCAAAATAAATAAGCACTCGCATTAGACCCATGGTGTGACACATGAGTTCGCACTAGATTTGAATTTGCAGTTCAGAAATGCAATAATATACAGGGTGTTCTGTAAGAAAAACCAAAACTTCGGTTTGTATTTCGGAAGTGCCTGGGGCGATTGTCTCGTTGCATACGCCTTTCGACAGCGCCAAAAGAATACTGCGAATTTCGCCCAGGACATTTTCCCAAATTAAAAAAATGCGATGGAGAGAGGAGGGAGAGACGCGGCGAATTTTGAGTTACGCCAAAATAAACAAGCACTCGCATTAGACCCATGGTGTGACACATGAGTTCGCACTAGATTTGAATTTGCAGTTCAGAAATGCAATAATATACAGGGTGTTCCGTAAGAAAAACCAAAACTTCGGTTTGTATTTCGGAAGTGCTTGGGGCGATCGTTTCATCGCATACACCTTTCAACAGCGCCAAAAGAATACTGTGAATTTCGCCCAGAACATTTTTCCAAATTAAAAAAACGTGAGGGGGAGGGGAGGGAGAGACGCGGCGAATTTTGAAATACGCCAAAATAAATAAGCACTCGCATTAGACCCATGGTGTGACACATGAGTTCGCACTAGATTTGAATTTGCAGTTCAGAAATGCAATAATATACAGGGTGTTCCGTAAGAAAAACCAAAACTTCGGTTTGTATTTCGGAAGTGCTTGGGGCGATCGTTTCATCGCATACGCCTTTCAACAGCGCCAAAAGAATACTGTGAATTTCGCCCAGAACATTTTTCCAAATTAAAAAAACGTGAGGGGGAGGGGAGGGAGAGACGCGGCGAATTTTGAAATACGCCAAAATAAATAAGCACTCGCATTAGACCCATGGTGTGACACATGAGTTCGCACTAGATTTGAATTTGCAGTTCAGAAATGCAATAATATACAGGGTGTTCTGTAAGAAAAACCAAAACTTCGGTTTGTATTTCGGAAGTGCCTGGGGCGATTGTCTCGTTGCATACGCCTTTCGACAGCGCCAAAAGAATACTGCGAATTTCGCCCAGGACATTTTCCCAAATTAAAAAAATGCGATGGAGAGAGGAGGGAGAGACGCGGCGAATTTTGAGTTACGCCAAAATAAACAAGCACTCGCATTAGACCCATGGTGTGACACATGAGTTCGCACTAGATTTGAATTTGCAGTTCAGAAATGCAATAATATACAGGGTGTTCCGTAAGAAAAACCAAAACTTCGGTTTGTATTTCGGAAGTGCTTGGGGCGATCGTTTCATCGCATACACCTTTCAACAGCGCCAAAAGAATACTGTGAATTTCGCCCAGAACATTTTTCCAAATTAAAAAAACGTGAGGGGGAGGGGAGGGAGAGACGCGGCGAATTTTGAAATACGCCAAAATAAATAAGCACTCGCATTAGACCCATGGTGTGACACATGAGTTCGCACTAGATTTGAATTTGCAGTTCAGAAATGCAATAATATACAGGGTGTTCCGTAAGAAAAACCAAAACTTCGGTTTGTATTTCGGAAGTGCTTGGGGCGATCGTTTCATCGCATACGCCTTTCAACAGCGCCAAAAGAATACTGTGAATTTCGCCCAGAACATTTTTCCAAATTAAAAAAACGTGAGGGGGAGGGGAGGGAGAGACGCGGCGAATTTTGAAATACGCCAAAATAAATAAGCACTCGCATTAGACCCATGGTGTGACACATGAGTTCGCACTAGATTTGAATTTGCAGTTCAGAAATGCAATAATATACAGGGTGTTCTGTAAGAAAAACCAAAACTTCGGTTTGTATTTCGGAAGTGCCTGGGGCGATTGTCTCGTTGCATACGCCTTTCGACAGCGCCAAAAGAATACTGCGAATTTCGCCCTGAACTTTTCCCCAAATTAAAAAAATGCGATGGAGAGAGGAGGGAGAGACGCGGCGAATTTTGAGTTACGCCAAAATAAACAAGCACTCGCATTAGACCCATGGTGTGACACATGAGTTCGCACTAGATTTGAATTTGCAGTTTAAAAATACAACATTATACAGGGTGTTCCGTAAGAAAAACCAAAACTTCGGTTTATATTTCGGAATTGCTCGGGGTGATCGTTTCGTCGCATACGCCTTTCAACAGCGTCAAAAGAATACTGTGAATTTCGCCCAGAACATTTTTCCAAATTAAAAAAACGTGAGGGGGAGGGGAGGGAGAGACGCGGCGAATTTTGAAATACGCCTAAATAAATAAGCACTCGCATTAGACCCATGGTGTGACACATGAGTTCGCACTAGATTTGAATTTGCAGTTCAGAAATGCAATAATATACAGGGTGTTCCGTAAGAAAAACCAAAACTTCGGTTTGTATTTCGGAAGTGCTTGGGGCGATCGTTTCATCGCATACGCCTTTCAACAGCGCCAAAAGAATACTGTGAATTTCGCCCAGAACATTTTTCCAAATTAAAAAAACGTGAGGGGGAGGGGAGGGAGAGACGCGGCGAATTTTGAAATACGCCAAAATAAATAAGCACTCGCATTAGACCCATGGTGTGACACATGAGTTCGCACTAGATTTGAATTTGCAGTTCAGAAATGCAATAATATACAGGGTGTTCCGTAAGAAAAACCAAAACTTCGGTTTGTATTTCGGAAGTGCTTGGGGCGATCGTTTCATCGCATACGCCTTTCAACAGCGCCAAAAGAATACTGTGAATTTCGCCCAGAACATTTTTCCAAATTAAAAAAACGTGAGGGGGAGGGGAGGGAGAGACGCGGCGAATTTTGAAATACGCCAAAATAAATAAGCACTCGCATTAGACCCATGGTGTGACACATGAGTTCGCACTAGATTTGAATTTGCAGTTCAGAAATGCAATAATATACAGGGTGTTCTGTAAGAAAAACCAAAACTTCGGTTTGTATTTCGGAAGTGCCTGGGGCGATTGTCTCGTTGCATACGCCTTTCGACAGCGCCAAAAGAATACTGTGAATTTCGCTCAGAACATTTTTCCAAATTAAAAAAACGTGAGGGGGAGGGGAGGGAGAGACGCGGCGAATTTTGAGTTACGCCAAAATAAACAAGCACTCGCATTAGACCCATGGTGTGACACATGAGTTCGCACTAGATTTGAATTTGCAGTTTAAAAATGCAACAATATACAGACTGTTCCGTAAGATAAACCAAAACTTCGGTTTGTATTTCGAAAGTGCTTGGGACGATCATCTCGTTTCATACGCCTTTGGACAGCGCCAAAAAATACTACGAATTTCGCCCAGTACATTTCCCAAAATTAAAAAAATGCGACGGGGAGGGGAGGGAGAGACGCGGCGAATTTTGAGTTACGCCAAAATAAACAAGCAGTCGCATTAGACCCATGGTGTGACACATGAGTTCGCACTAGATTTGAATTTGCAATCCAGAAATGCAATAATATACAGGGTGTTCCATGCGAAGAAGTTTATTTTCTTTTATTTTCGTTAAGGTAAAACTCGTCTAACTAAACATAAATTTTGAAATTGCAATAAATATTTCTCCTACGGTATAATATACAAAATTAAAAAACAAAGAAAAAGTTCTGCTTTAACTTTCGTTTGTATTAACATCTAGTCAGTAAATTTATAAAGAACAAGACTATGGCTTAAATATTGATTCTTGGTCTATATAAATTACAAAAAAAAATCCTATGGGTAGTCTATGTAACTATGTATCACTTGTTTTTCTTTATTCGAAGTCTTATTTTCGTTGAAAATTCTGAATTCCTTAGTGGCACTGTTCTAACAAAGTGTTTTTTTTTTTAGAATTATCTATGACGTAAGAAGCATTTGATTTATTTAAATAAATATTTCAGACGAGACAGTCTTTCTCATCACTACCATCGCTGCATTCAATAAATCCATTGCACAGTCTGCTTTTCGGAAGACACTCCCCTAAGGGACACCTGTGTCCCACACATGAAGACCTAGTGGTGAACGTGGTTGAGTTGTCGGTGTTGTGCTCGTCAACGTAAGAGTTTATCCACGTAACGTAATTGGCAACTTTCGTGTAAACCCCCGGCCTATCAGCTCTGGCACATCCATAACCATTGCTGGTGATACCTTGGAGGACCCAACGTCCATCGAGTTCTGGACACATAAGGGGGCCACCTGAGTCACCCAGGCAAGCATCTCTCCCTCCTCGTTCATAACCAGCGCAAAACATATCATCGGTCACCCTGTATAACGGCAGAAATATCGTGCGTTTTCTGCATTCCGAAGTGGAAATCACAGGCACCTCAACTTCTTGTAAGGTATCAGCTGGAAAGCGAAAGGGAAATAATTTTTTGGGGGGTTGAAAAAAAAAAGGGGGGACTTACGAAAAATTCGGCCGATTTCGAAGAGTTGTCCCCAGCCAACGACGGTGCAGAGCATTCCATCCTTCAACATAGCATCGGGTGGTGGTAGGCAGATAGGTCTGACGTAGTCGCTGAATATAACCGACGTTTTCATTTTTAAAATTGAAATGTCGTTTATAAATCCGGCGTCGATGTAATCGGGGTGCAGGATGATTTTTTCAATTGGCCTTAGTTGTTCGTAAGGGGAGGGTAAAGTTGTACCACGACGAAGCGCACCCAATCTAGCCACCCAGTATTCTTCTAATGAACTTAAAAAAAATAATTATTAATATTTCCTAACAAAGTCGATGATATTTTCTTAAACCGGGGGTTCCCAATGGAGCCGATATTGACCTCCAAAGAGCCAATGAAAACTTTTAAAACGGTCGATGAACTAAAGGGGTCGATGAACTATTAGTGGTCGACTGGAAGTCGATTAAATTTAGATGATATTCTGTAACTCTATTTAATTTATTTAAACAGGATGAAGAAGGACAAAGCCAGTGGCGACTTGTTGTGGTGGGCAAAGCGGGCAGTGCCCATCCTGTCCTACTGCAGTCCTGTTGCAGTTGAAATCTGTAATGGATTTCATGACGATGATGACAATTCCAAGACGAGACACTCTCGCAAAATAATTTATTTAAAAAATGTATCACCTATATACAGTTGCTGCCTACCCACAATAAATCATCACGAGCCGCCGCTGGACAGTGCCTCCTTTAAAAACATCTTTATTTCCATAATTGAAACGTTGAGTTTCATAATTCTGTCCGGTTCAACATTAAAAGAACTTTGTACTTATCTTTATTTCCGTTGAAAATAATTAGTTATAAAAAACTATTACTCTTTAAAAGACAAATTTATAAAATAAAGCGTTTGATGAGTACGTCAGCGTTTCTCTTTTGGTCAAAAAAATAGTGCTCTAATGGGTGAAGAGATGCACTCTAAATAATTCGATAAGCCGAGCTTTGGCTGAGAATGTTAATTCTGTTTAAAATTAGAATAATACAGCTTCCTTTTACGGTCCAGAGATGGCGCTTTGCATGATCCCACCTTAAGGTTTTAGTTTTTCAATTTAATTTTGCAATTAAAATCGTTGTGAAGACCGAGTTTTGCTGAGAACGACAACAGGAAAGGAATGCTGTGAGAGGAAATTTGATTAACAATTTTTTTTTGTATTGGACAAGAGATGGCGCTTTGAGAATGACTCACGTCACGGCAATGCTTTTTTATTTTAATATTTAATTCTGAAACATAAAATCTTTACAAAGTTAGAAGTCAGGAAGAATTTTACTGAAAACGTTGGAATGTGCTGTTTCTAGTAAAATAGTTTTCACTTTTGGGCAACGGATGGCGCTGTGGGCGGCTCTTATATGTGTAGATTTTATATTTACTACTAATTAGCACCAGAAGAACATGTTTTTACTGAGAATATAAAGACGAAAACAGTATTATCGATATTCGATGAAATTAGTTTTCACTTTGGGATGATAGATGGCACTTGGAATAGTCCAATAAGAACGTCGCCTTAATATCATCACTTATCGTCTTTTGTTTGTTTGTTTTTTTTTTTCATTTCTTATTTAACTTCATTTAATTCAATTTTTAATATAATCAATTGATCGGCCTTTGTTTTTCCTTTTAATTTTTAATCGACTTCATTTGTGTTGTTCTTTTTTAATTTTTTTAAATCAATTTATCAGCAGTCATCTTGCGGGCAGTTTTCTGACCTTAATTTTTGCGCATCAGTTTCTCCCCTGTGGTCTTCGTTTTTTCTTTTGTTTGATTTTGTTTGACACGATTTAATTTTTTTAATCATCAAAACTGATCCTTTCGATTGTTTTTTAAAACCTTTTATTTAACTTTACTTGAATCAATTTTTAATATAAATAATCGATCGGCCATTGTTTTTTCTTTTAATTTTTAACCAATTTCATTTATTTCCTTTTTTTATTTTTTTATTTTAATAATTTTCTGACTTATTTTTTTTGCACATGAATTTATCTTTTGTGGCCTTTGTCTTTTCTTTTGTTTGATTTCGTTTGACATGATTTAAGTTTTTTAATCAAAATTAGTCTTTTGCTTGTTCTTTTTAAAATTTCTTATTTAATTTAATTTTTAATATAATGTCATTTAGTTTTTTTTTTTTTTTAATTTTTTAATCAATTTATCTACGGCGGGCAATTTTTTGCGCATCAATTTCTCCTCTGTAGTCTTTGTTTTTTCTTTTGTTTGATGTTGTTGATGTGGTTTTATTTGATTTTTGACACGATTTAATTTTTTTAATCCCCAAAATTGATGGTCTTTCGTTTGTTTTTTTTTAAATTTCTTATTTAGCTCTATTTAATTCCATTTTTAATATAATCAAATAATCGGCCTTTGTTTTTTTCTTTTAATTTTTAATCGATTTCATTTATTTTGTTTTTTTTTAAATTTTTTTTAAATCAATTTATCAATCTTGCAGCTAATTTTTTGACTTAATTTTTTGTGTATCAATTTATCATGTATGGTTTTTGTTTTTTTCTTTTTATTGATCCTATTTGACACGATTTTATTTTTGAATCATCAGAATTGATCGATCGTCTTTTGTTTTGTTTTTCTCTCGCTCGCTTTGAATTTAATTTATTTTACATTTTAATCTCACTGATTGATCACCATTTCATTTTTTTTTGTTTCATTTGATTTGCTTTGATTTTATTTTTTAATTATTAATTGATCGTCCTTTTTCTTTGATATTCACGGATTAAGTTGGGGTTATGACAAAATCCGCCAACAATTTGATTTATTAGTTTTATACAATTTTTATTGTCGTCATCATCTTTTATTTTTTTTTTGTTCCACATCTGCCATATTTAATCATTTTTAATATAATTAGTTGATAGGCTTTTTTCTTTTTCTTTTCTTTTATTCGATTTACTTTGTCTTATTCTTATTTTTAACTGTCACTTGATCTTGACCATCTTTTTTTCTTTCGTTTGATTTTATTTGACATTTTATTTTTAATTATAAATTGATCGTCTTTTGTTTTTGTTTTTCTTCTTCTTTTACTCGATGTAAGTTTATTTCATCGACCCCTGAGAGGTTCATTGGCCCTCAGGCGACCCCTGTAGGTTCATCGACCCCCTTCAGGTCTTCATTGACACTTCATTGCTCTAAAGGACTGTCAAAAAAAAAAGGTTAGGAATCCCGCGAATTGATCGGAATAAATTAAAAAAAAAAATCTTTTTCTTACTGGTAAAAACAATGTCCGGCCGAGAGAAGCCAACTGTCAGACAATAAAGTCGCTCCGCATTGGAATTCGCCTTCTTTATACAGAGCGGCTTGCCAAGGCCAAGCTCCTAATCCAGCATTGCCTCCCCCGACAATCCTACACAGAAGAAGTTTCAAATTATAATTCACACAAAAAAGCAAAACATTTTAACCGACCAAGGAAAATTATACTATACAATGCGTACAACAGAAAACGTACCATAGAACATTTAAAAAAAAATCAAATTTCCTTTCATACTTATACAGTGTCTATAATAGAAAACGTTCCATAGAACGCATTTTTTATTGAAATTGCTGCGACGTTTAAAATTTTAAATAAAGAGCAGAATATTTTAATTAAAAACGGAACCTTGCAACTTGTTTGACAGCTTGAGGTCTTGCCCCACATTCCAGCGAACTGCAAGTGACTTTAATGACTTTCCCACTGTCACACTTGGTTTCTTGGAAAGACAAACTGGATCTGTTGACCGTCGAGTTTTGGAAAGAGTAAGCCAACTCATAGTAGCGATTTGAATTAGTTCGGTTTTCAGCCACGCGTTGCACCGATTCTAACCCCCTAAAAAGAAAATGCAAGCAAGGCCAATATTTTGATTAGGTGACGTTTTATTTACTGGTAAGTTATTGCTTTGCACACGGCTCGTCCTAGATCGGATAGTTTCCAGATTATCTGTGAGGTAGAGATGACGTTTTCAAAATTTTCCACGCAGAGTTTCCCCCATTCCCCATATTTCCTGACCAATAAGAAACCTTTGACCCAAAACAAAATACAATTGAAATACTATCTCGTCCGATATAAATAATAATAGTTTGATCTGAATATGAAGATTACCTTCTGAATAATAGGGGAATTCATCGGCTGCGGTGACATTTGGTGCAATTGTCACACATTGCCTTTCATCGTCGGTGTGGGGGCAGTCTCGAATGCCATCGCAAATTTTTGACCTGTCTATACACAGCTTCGAGTTTCCACACACGTACTGTCCGGGATTGCACCAGTCTAAAATTGGTTTTGATTCAGTTAGGTATGAGGGGGAATTAGGGTGGTGACGCACCGCAATGGTTTTCGTCGGAAAAATCCCAGCAATCTACTACCCCATCGCATATTTTCCTCAGCAAATACTGAGATCTTAAATAATCGGCGCAGTTGCAATTTTTCTCATCAGCTCCATCGTTACAATCCACTAACTGGTTGCATCTGGTCGTTTCGGGCAAACATTGCCCATCTCCACATCTCACAGTAAAACTGGTACATTCTACAAGAAAAACGCGAGCAAATCCAAGCAAATCTAACTTACTCTCTTCAACTTACCCGTCTTGTTAGCTTCTACACTCGAAGGTATATTGTTACTACCACCAGCGTCTTCCTTAAATATATTTAAAACCTTGCTGAATGACTTGGTCAAAATTTTAATCCCAGCGTGATTGGTGGTGTAAGTTGAATGCGAATGCGAATGTGAATGCACTGCTTTGGTCGAAGTAGCATTGTCCTCAGATAGTTTACTAATCGAAGATAACTCCCTCAGTTTCTCAGGTGTCAAAAGACGCTCCTTGTTTTCCACTGATATATTCGAGTTCATGCTCAAAACAGCCAGTTTTTCCAGGAGGTCTTCATAGGAGGTCGCGTTGAATTCCGCTTCCATTTTCGCATTCCGAATTAAACCCATTTTGTTTAAGGTAGATGGGGGTCGATGTGAATCCCCTTGCTCCTGATCAAAATTTAGAATCCCCATCACTTTAAAGTTGTTGTTGTTGTTATTTTGGTGAGTGTTTTTCCCACTTGGAGGCGTCTCAACATACTTCACGGGATTGGGGTTGAAGTCTATGTTTATGCTTTGCTTGAGGGCTCCGTTGGGGAAGCTTCGATTTTCCACGGATTCGGATTCATCTCCCGCAGGAATGTTTGGCCTCCGCCTTAAAGGCCTCCCTATGCCGGAATTCGATTTCGCAGGTAACAACGTGACCAGTGGTAGTTTCGTCGTTTGGCTCTGCATGATCAGCGATAGCTCATCTTGATCAACGACTTCTACTTGCCCTTGCCCCACTATAAAATCATTTTCAAAATCTGAACTTGGGAGAGAAGATTTAGACGTCGTGGTTTCCTGTTGTTTGAAACTTTGGTGGACCCTCGTGATTTTCCCCGAGGGCCCCAAGTTGGGGGTTAAACTGTGAAAAATCGATGATAGGTTTTTCAGTGTTGTTTGCCTTGAATTGCTGCCGTTGCTTCCGTTTATCAGTTCCCATTTGAAGGAAGTTGGGGGCACCTCATCGCCGCTACTCGCGGAGCCAGGGACGTACTTAAGCGTTTCGATCTCCACGAACTCCTGCGAGTTTGTTTTTGGCGAAACTTTCTCTTGGGTTTCAATCGGCGTTTGGGTTGTTGTAAGTTCTGAATGGGTGAATTCTTCCCAAACCGAGGCTTGGGTTGCCTCAGGCAATTTATTTATGGGTATTGGATGGCTTTTAAGACTGGTCGAGCCCAAGGTTTCGGCATCACGGGAATGAAATGAGAGACCTGGGTTGGTAAAGCTGGTGT
The DNA here is from genome assembly GCA_036172665.1 of Prosopocoilus inquinatus. NCBI lineage: Eukaryota > Metazoa > Arthropoda > Insecta > Coleoptera > Lucanidae > Prosopocoilus > Prosopocoilus inquinatus. The sequence continues at coordinate 11,591,380 of CM069880.1, read as the reverse complement.
AAACGGGTTGCTTTTTGTATGTGGGGGGGTTTTGGGTGTACTGGGTTTCTTTGTATAAAGGCTTCCAAGGTTCGTTGTCGAAAAACTGGGGGTTTATCGTAAATAGAGGTTTGGTTTTCTCTTGGTTTACAACTACAACTGTCGTGGTGGTAGTTTCTGGTTGGGGTTTCGCCGTGCTGATCGTAACGCTTTTTGGGGTTTCCTGGGTTGTAGATTTGGATGCGTGCGCTATTTTATACAAGGAACTCGTAACGGCCGTTTCTTTAACCGTTGTGTTTTGACTCTTTGGTTTGGTTGTCGTAACTTCAGTTTTGATAGGAGTATTTTTTTTCTCCGAAATATCAGCATCCGTTTTGCTAATCTTGAATGAACCCTGTATGACGGGTAGGTCATCTTCTTTGATGTCGACTTCTTCGATGATGGTGGGTTTTTTTATCACCGGTAGCCTCGCCGTAACCGCCAAATTGGTTGTTTTGGGTTTATCCGCGTTTGGTTTAACCACGACTCCCGTTCGAGACAGTTTCACTTGCTCTTTGGGTTTGGGCAAAACTCTTTGGTAAGAATCTGCTACGTCCGCGACTAATTTAACACTGACGCTTCTTGCGTCGAAACGCATGTTCTTAAATATGGGCTTCTTTGTAACCGCATCGCTCAAGAGTATGTCTCTTATGGTTTTCTCAATGTTATTAATGGTTCTGTTTGTTAAAAGTTGAAAAATTAAAAAAGTGAAAATAAAGTGGATGATGATTGATGATGGTTCTTTTTTTATGGGGAGGGGGGGGGGGGAGAATTGAAAAACTTACCTTGGGATTTTGTGCTTGTTTAAAATAAGTCTGTAATACACGGTTACAGTGTCGTTTCCAAATGTTTCTACGACGCATGAAACTAGGGCTGGGCCTAAGATGCTTCTCTGGTAAAGGACTTCAAATTGACTTTTGTACTTACGCGCCTTCTCTTGTAGTTGATCGACGAATCGATCCCCTCTTAGGACTTTCACACTACAACTAAATGTGAGTAAGGCTAAAAAGCAAAAGATCAGGTGGTATAGTAAGACGGTCACAGCCGCAATTTAACCCAGTTACTTACGACTAGGTGTTTCTGTTCGCAATGCCCCCATGTATAAGGCCAAGCCTGCTATGGAAAGCACTGCGATTAGAACCACGAAAGCTGCTGCTGCTAAGGCTATAGAACACGATCTACCCTTGGATTTTGGAATGTTATAATTGGACCTTTCCCTCCAAAGCAGCGCGGATTGTCGCGTGGAATTTGCAAAATTGTATTCATTCTGAAACAAAAAAATTCAAAACGTGCGGGTCTTTAATTTAATTTAATTAATTAATTCATTAAAACTTAAAACTTGTCGTCAAGAAGTGGTTTGGCGGTTATACTTCCGTAGGTAAACGAACTCGTTTCCGTTACTTCGCTTAAATACAGAGTAACTTCATTTTTATATACGGTTATAATTACGGCGAGATTTAGAGGCCGGTCCTGTTATAATCATAATCTCCTTAAAATGTCTCGACGTATTTGAAATACGGCCCGTTTTCTAAATCTAGATCTATTGATAAACCATGTCATGTAATCGGTATCTAAGTAGTTTAAAAATCAAATGATACACGTCATGACCTGTTCTCGTTCTTAGAAACTCTTCGTAACGGAAACTAATATATTCGCAAATCGTTCGTGGTTTCAACTATTTGAAGCTGACATTAAACAGTGTGTCCCTGTATTCTTTTTTTAAACAGTATAAGTCGCATGTACTTTGAAAAAATTCATGAGATACTCGCCCGGTATTATCATTTAAGAGGAAGATACGCCGATTTTAAAACTGTCAAACGCATAAGTGACCTTTACATAGGCTAATATACATATAATATAATTGAAGTTTGTTCTTGTCCGATGAAAATAGTAAGTAGAAGGTTTTTTTAATCTCAAACCGGACAGAAAAATGAAGGGAAACACACTCAACGTTTCGCTATAGATTTATAGCTTCGTCAGGAGTTTGAGATTAAAAAAACCTTCTACTTACATATAATATAATTAATATATTCGCGGTTTTAACTATTTGAAGATGACATTATGCAGTATGTCCCTATTTCTTTTTAAAACAGTATATTCGCATATGCTTGATTGAAAATTGATGAGATACTCGCGCGGTATTATCATTATACGTGAATTGAAGTTTTAATTCAAAGACGACATAATACCGTATGTTCCTTTTCTTTCCAATAAAAAAAAAAAAAAAAACAGTGCGGCAAAATCAGTTTTTTTTTTCTTTTATTGAAGAGGAAGATACTCCGGTTGAAACGCAACATAGGAAATCCCATGTTAATTTAAAAGTGCTCGAATATTGTCTTCCCTAATTATTTTACAGCAAAATTCTATGGAGGTTTTTTAAAGTACTCTTCAAGATGAATCTGTCTGTGAAGTTTGAGAATTTTTCATTCTCTCAGTTTCAAGATATTTAAAAAAGATCTGTTACGAAATTTCATTTATACCAAACTATTATTAGCACGGCCTTGATCAATAAATGCTAAAATAAATTACTGGCAAAGCTCTTGCAATCAATCTTTTTCAGAAACGAAATAATCTGTTCAATTATCACTATCATTGATCAAGGTTGTGCTGATAGTTTAGTATAAATTGAATTTTGTTACATTTTTTTTAAATATCTTAAAACTCAGCGTATAAAAAAATCTCAAACTTCACAGACAGATTCATCTCGAAGAGTACTTTAAAAAACCTAAATGAAATTTTGCCGTAAAATAATTAGGGAAGCCAATAATCGAGAAAAATTAAATTAAAATGGGATTTCCTATGTTGCATTTCAAAATGCAGCACCTTGCATAATATAACTAATATATTCCCGGTTTTAACTTAAAGACGTCATTATACAGTGTGTCCTTATTTCGTTTTAAAACAGTATATTCACATATACTTGAATAAAATTGATGAGATGCACGCTCGGTATGATCATTGATGTGTATTCAAGTTTTAATTCAAAGTCGACGTAATGCCGTACGTTCCCTTTTTCTTTAAACAGTGCGACAAAATCAGTTTTTTCTTTTATTGAAAACGAAGGTACTCTGGTTTTAAAACTGTCAAAAGCAGACGTAACTTTTACATAGGCTACTATACAGGGTGCTGCGTTTTGAAACGCAACATAGGAAATCCCATGTTGATTTAAAGGTGCTCGAATATTGTCTTCCCTAATTATTTTACAGCAAAATTCTATTTAGGTTTCTTAAAGTACTCTTCAAGATGAATCTGTCTGTGAAGTTTGAGAATTTTTCATTCGCTCAGTTTCAAGATATTTAAAAAAGATCTGTTACGAAATTTCATTTATACCAAACTATTATTAGCACGGCCTTGATCAATAAATGCTAAAATAAATTACTGGCAAAGCTTTTGCAATCAATCTTTTTCAGAAACGAAGTAATCTGTTCAATTATCACTATCATTGATCAAGGTTGTGCTGATAGTTTAGTATAAATTGCATTTTGTTACATTTTTTTTTTAAATATCTTAAAACTCAGCTTATAAAAAAATCTCGAACTTCACAGACAGATTCATCTCGAAGAGTACTTTAAAAAACCTAAATGAAATTTTGCCGTAAAATAATTAGGGAAGCCAATAATCGAGAAAAATTAAATTAAAATGGGATTTCCTATGTTGCATTTCAAAATGCAGCACCTTGCATAATATAACTAATATATTCCCGGTTTTAACTTAAAGACGTCATTATACAGTGTGTCCTTATTTCGTTTTAAAACAGTATATTCACATATACTTGAATAAAATTGATGAGATGCACGCTCGGTATGATCATTGATGTGAATTCAAGTTTTAATTCAAAGTCGACGTAATGCCGTACTCTCCCTTTTTCTTTAAACAATACGACAAAATCAGTGTTTTTTTATTGAAGAGGAAGATACTCTGATTTTGAAACTGTCAAAAGCAGAGGTAATTTTTGAGCGAACCTTGTTTTGCATGTATTTGCGTATTATACTTTAATAATTGAAATTGTTTGTGATTGAAACCGTTGATACTGTAAAACTGCAATGCTGTTCTCATTTTAATGAGTAGACTTGGGAATATTTTAATTAAATAGTTGAAATACTCGGTTGACATCGTGAAAATAATTTGCTATTATCATTGTTTCACGTGCGTTAGTGGTTTGTATAAGAAGAAAGACCACCCATCACATAAGTTACCAAGAATTACTAATTGTTGCACCCTACATTCACGAAATGCCATCCATGCAGACTTATTAAAATACCACGTGTTTTTCTTTGGGGCCGACTCGTCCCCCCGTTCGTTCGTCTTGGGATCTTCATTTATTTTTGATTGAGCGCAAATCTCGTTTGCGATTTTCTTTCTTCTTTTTTTTTTTTTGTTTTGATCATCGAAACATGTCTACGCATTCGCAATTTGTATGTGATTTCATTGTAACATAAATAAATGCGGCTTTTTTATGATTACCCATAATTACATTGTCGGTATTACCTTTCGTATTCGCACTCGCACTCGCACTCGTCGGAAAACAAAAAAATCCTCAAGACCATCATCATGCATAATTGTCATAACGATGAAGTAACATCCTCGAAGTGCATTTTTAAAAGTGATCCTAAAAACCGTAATTAAAAGCGAAACAGTATCTCAAAGTCACTTTTGCTAATTGCCATCGTTAAGCCATCATGTTGTACATACGCGAGCACGATAATTAAAATTTACATTCGGGGTATACCATGCAGTTTAAAATTATTTATGTGTTTCCTTCTGCGTCGAATAAATCGACATCGTTGGCAATAACCATGGCAGATAAAATTTGCTGCAGCATGGGAAGTAGGTACACTCAAGGATAACGAATACATCTTCTTGACGACATACCAATCTTATACGGCCGCATTTTATTTAAACCAGAATGTGCACACAAAGTCGATATACATATGTACATTTCCATGCAAAATAAATTACCACCAATTTACCATTAACCATACGAAATTCAAATTAACTTCCGAGTATTTCAAACCAACAAGTAAGTGCATACGAATTAACAACATGCATATACATTTATTATTTAATATTACCATGGCAACGGAAATACAAGCAAACGAGGTTTAAAAGAAACAAAATTTACGTTAGAACTAGTTTAAACAAAAAAAAAAAAAAATAATAATAATTGCGATCAGCAAAGCGAGAGGGTGGGGGGGATGCCCCCAAGGCCATGTCGTAAATAGATCTTCTCTACAAAACTGCTTTAATGAAGATCTACGACCTTGTGAGGTGTTTACCCTTCGCTGTCTGTTATTAGTAATCTTTTTTTTCTCCTTCTTCTTCTCATCAACTAGTTTTATTTAATTGACTTCCGGTTCAAAAACTCGCCAAGTTCAAGGATTCTAAGTTCTTTGTTGTCTGTTAGAAAATTAATTTCCACCTCCTCTCACTTGACTTTTGTTAATAGCGTTTTCCATTCGCCTGCACTGATTGCACTCAATCAGCGTATTTGCATCTTGTTTTAACCTCACGTAACAACAAGGGATGGAGATACTCATGCAAACGAATCGAAAACGCCAATTCAAGAATTCGAAAATGGTGACTTTTAATTAGTATATCTTTAATATTGATGATATTGGCCCCGATGATTAATAATTACATAAGTTCCCGACTTTTCTTTCTTTTATACCACCTACCCTGATATACTTAAACGTATATTCAGTGTTTATAGAAACGTATCGACAATCGATGATTCTGTTAGAAGAATGAATTTGAGGAGTTTCGTGCTTTGCTTCTTTAAATAGAACACCCTGTACGTGCCTAATCAAATAATACAGTTCTTTTATAATAATACTTAATGGGAAAGTTCAAGTATTTAAAATTAGAAAATATTTGACAAACTGTGCATGTCTTTAAATAAATGGGGGCTTCCAGCATAGATTTCTAATAATATACAGAGTGTACCCCAATCGAAAAACAAACAATGTCAAATCTAACACGCCTATTAAATAAACCCACGCACTTGATAGGATTAAACTTGAAAGGCAATCTAACAATAGTAAATAGTCAAACTCGTTTGCAGAAATGATTCTTTTAATGAATTCAATTGATGTGTCAGGTCGGTCTCCTGAGAGGATTCATTGTTTAACATTCAAATTGAACTGCACAGTGTTTATTTACAATTGCGTATTACGTCAAGGAAATTCCGAATGTATTTGCAAGTCACTCGGAACACTTACTTTATTAATGTAATTAAATAAAAGTTTCGATGCACGATTTCATTGCATTCCTTCTTAACATAATTAAAGTCTCCAGAAAATTATGACGTATTTTCAATTTTTTTTGCTTTACTAGGGACAAGAGAAAACAATAGTTTTAGTATTGCCTTATTAGGTTAATTACTTCGGAAGGTGGCATTTCGTATTTTGTTTGAAAAAAAGCTTATAGGAAAGTAGCAGCATATAAAATCATTACACGAAAGCAAAAGGATTGTTGGACTTTTGTTTTCGCGAGTGCGGTCCTAGGAGCATGCGCATTACAAAAATATTCCAGGTTTCTTTTGTTTGCGCATGTGCTTGTCGATTCTAGGGTAGTTTTTTTTTTGTTGTGCGCATGCCCTACCGGTTCTAGGATAGTTTCTTCGTTGTGTGCATGCTCTCGTCGGTTCTAGGATAGTTCTGAATTATCCTTACGAGTTCTCGAACGAGCCCAAAATAAACACCCTCAATACATTCAGCAAGCGTAAGCAATTTCGTTGTTTTCTTCTGTTATTTGCATGAGAATACACAGTACAAGACTGTTAAGGGCATTTTCTTTATAAACTGGCATCGTTGGATTGGGCAAAATCAAATTTTTGAGTTAACAATTCCATAAGACTGAATGATTTTAAAACAAAAGTATGTGCTACGCGCATTTCGTGTTTTGGAGAAAGAAAGAAGGCAATTCTTCTAGCTTCTAGGAAGCAACACTTGGATAATTATTGCACGAAAGCAAGAGGATTGCTCGGGCTTTCGTTCTCGCGAGGGCGGTCCTAGGAGCATGCGCGTTACAAAAATATTCCAGGTTTTTTGTTGTTTGCGCATGTGGCTGTCGATTCTAGGGTATTTTTTTTTTGTTGTGCGCATGCCCTATCGGTTCTTGGGTAGTTTCTTCGTTGTGTGCATGCTCTCGTCGGTTCTAGGATAGTTCTGAATTATCCTTGCGAGTTCTCGAATGAGCCCAAAATAAACACCCTCCATACATTCAGCAAGCGTAAGTAATTTCGTTGTCTTCTTATGTTATTTGCATGAGAATACACAGTACAAGACTGTTAAGGGTTTTTTCTTTATAAACTGGCATCGTTGGATTGGGCAAAATCAAATTTTTGAGTTAACAATTGCATAGGACGGAATGATTTTAAAACAAAAGTATGTGCTACGCGCATTTCGTGTTTTGGAGAAAGAAAGAAGGCAATTCTTCTAGCTTCTAGGAAGCAACACTTGGATAATTATTGCACGAAAGCAAGAGGATTGCTCGGGCTTTCGTTCTCGCGCTGGCGGTTCTAGGTGCATGCGCGTTACATATCCAAATTCAAGGTTTTTTGTTGTATGCGCATGTGCCTGTCGATTCTAGGATAGTTTCTTTCTTATGCGCATGCCCTACTGGTTCTAGGGTAGTTTCCTCGTTGTGTACACGCTCTCGTCGGTTCTAGGATAGTCCTGAACCGTTCTTGCGAGTCTCGAACGAGCCTAAACTAAACATCCTCCATACATTCAGCAAGCGTAAGCAATTTCGTTGTTTTCTTCTGTTATTTACATGAGAATTCACAGTACAAGACTGTTAAGGGCTTTCTCTTTATAAACTGGCATCGTTGTATTGTTAACAATTGCATAGGACGGAATGATTTTAAAACAAAAGTATGTGCTACGCGCATTTCGTGTTTTGGAAAAAGAAAGAAGGCAATTCTTCTAGCTTCTAGGAAGCAACACTTGGATAATTATTGCACGAAAGCAAGAGGATTGCTCGGGCTTTCGTTCTCGCGCTGTCGGTTCTAGGTGCATGCGCGTTACAAATCCAAATTCCAGGTTTTTTGTTGTTTGCGCATGTGCCTGTCGATTCTTGGGACTTTCTTTGTTGTGCGCATGTGCCTCTCGATTCTAGGGAGTTTCTTTGTTGTGCGCATGTGCCTGTCGATTCTAGGATAGTTTTTTTGTAGTGCGCATGCCCTATCGCTTCTAGGATAGTTCCTTCGTTGTGTGTATTGTCTCGTAGGTTCTAGGATAGTCCTAAACTGTCCTTGCGAGATCTCGAACGAGCTTAAAATAAACACCCGCTATACATTCAGCAAGCATAAGCAATTTCGTTGTCTTTTTACGTTATTTGCAGGAAGATACACAGTGCAAGATTGTTAAGGTAATTTCCTGTGGTTAAAAATTTTTGAGTCAACAGTAAATTGTGTAAGATTTTAATGATTTTAAGCGAAAAGTAGGTGCACGGTCGGTGTTTAATAATAGCAACTAGTATATGGAAGTTATGGAAAAAAATCATTGGCATTGGCCTCTAACTCGCTGGTGTGTTTGAAACTGAGCAAACCAGTTGTATCGCCGGTCAATTCTAGAAGTGAGAGTCCACTGCACCGGCTTGTGACGGACAATGACAGTGCCCCCGACACTTTAATAACGATGATAATTAAAATTTATCTAATGAATTATTAAAAACAATAGTTAGCAGAAAATAAAAATAAATGAATCAAATAATAAAAAGTGGGCAGGTAACAATATCTGCTTCACTTTTGCATGATTCAAATTAATTAAGGAGTGTTGAATTTGTATAATATATGTATGCCTAAGATGGTATAAAACTTCGTGTTGTTATAAATACAACCGGCACTTCCTGTTGGAAAGAAAATATGCGTTGCCTTACTACATCATAAATTAAGAATTCCATGTAGTCACGTAACTGTACTTTAAATCTTAACATCAAAATTTAAGGTGCATTCACGAAGTGCTCGCGCACACACACACACACACAGACAGAGCAACCAAACAAGAATCCGTTATTAAATTATTTCACGATTATTAAAATAATAAATAACAATCTAGTAGGAATTATTCATAACGTCCAGGAATTTTAACGGTAGATGACGATGGAAACCGTGCGTCTATGCGCTTTTAAATCAATTATTTATTATTTGCGCGTCAATTACGGTTGATTTCACCTAAGAACAAATTACCTTACGTTGGTTATTTACCATCTCCGGCTGACGCTAAGTTTATTTTATTGCACGTTTAAAAATTATTAATTAAATGAATGCGAACGGTTTCACGTTTGTATCGTACGTACGTGCTTTCAACGATCAATTACATTGTTTGTGCGAGTTCTATTTTTTGTTTCTTAATTTTTTTTTTATTTTTGCAAAGTTAAAAGCGACGAAAAGGTCTGAATATATTCAATGTGAAGAATGCGTAGGGCAGGTCAGGGTATTTATCATGTGCACAGGTGTTCCACCAGATGACTTAAACAAAGTCAAGGGCGTTCAGAGCGGTCCAAGCACATTATTATAGACTAATCCACTGTCAATCCTTCTTCTAGTATATTAAGCCCCCAGCTTCTTCTATCCATCAATGTCAAATTAAGCCAAAGCTCTTTTTAATAACAATTTATTTAGCAGCACCTAATTCACCTTTTATTCTGTTTTTAAATCTACAAGCTCAAGTAACTTGAAGTTACTTTATTTAAATGAACAACCAAAAATATAAAATTGAATAATTTTACCTGTCTAAAGTTTGTATTGTAAGGTCCTGTATGGCAGAAACTGCTGGATGTAAGTGTGGGCCTATATTTGGAACGACCTGTAGTTGCACAGAATGTCTCCATGTCACTCACACACACACACACACACGCACACAAATGAATGAACGATTAAAAGAAATAATAATAATAATAATAATAAAATCGACGAGGAGTTTATGCCCTATTATTACATCATGGTGTAATAATATTTTTTTGAAAAAAACCTCGACGAATTTTGCGCTTGGCGTTTAAATTTGGCGCGTCGTCTCATTTACTTTTCGCAAATCAAAAATTCTCTTGTGCTTTTCTCATATTTTTCATCACTAAGCCGGTGGTGATCACTTGTACGTTCGAAACCACAATGCCCAACCATGCCGGCAGTGAATCTGAAGACAGTAAATTTAATCCCCACGCTATCTCACTTGTAAAGAAGAACGATACCTACGCAACTAACGGGCCTTACTTCTTACTTCTTACTTACTTATACCATTTACGAATCCACTTTTGGTTGTTGCAAAAACCAAGCATCAACTTACTTACAAATTACAAACAATTAATTTTTTTTTTATTCAGACACCCATTTACATACATAATACATACAATCATTAATTTGCAATAGTCCAATATTATTTAGAAAAGTTAGTAATAATAATTCCTTTTGCCTCCCTCCCGCCCCCCTACCCCTCGTCCCCCACGAATTCATAAAGTCCCCCGAGCAACGGCACATTCAAACAATGGCCTTTTATTTCATTATCATTTCAGGCACGTAAAGTCGGTTGGTGTTTCGCATTTAAGCGGCTTATCCTTCTCATTTCATTCTTTTGCTTCGTTTCTTTTTATTTTCTCTGATTCTGATTCTTTTTTACTTTTGTTTATTTCATGCCAACTGCAGTCAGAATTAAAAATAATATGAAAACGCGCGTGGCGCGTCTTCTCAATTCTGATCACCGTGACAAGGAGGCGGCTAAACAAGCCAATCGAACAAGCATCCGCCTACTCGTTATAGTGGTTAGAAATTATTACGATTTAACTTTTTTTTTATCGATTACTTTTCAGACAAATATTTTTATGAGGTTGTTTAGAGAATTGAACGAACTATTAAATAAAGGGAAAAAATCAGCAGGTTGTGATTTAAAAAAAAATCAAGTTGGGTTTGGATCTCAAAAACAGTAGCAGATAAACAATTGAAACAAATTGGTACTGTAAATCTTATTGGCTCTAAATCACACACCAAATTTCAAATAGATACGTCAAGCAATTTTCGATATATTAAACCGGTTTCATATTTTTGTCTTTTTCCGTATTTGTTTTCATGTTTTTAAAGCAACTCTGATTAAAATTTTCTTTACTTCTATCCTAAATACAGCCCATAATCTTTTGGCCTTCTAGTTTTTTTGTTAAAACTGGTATTTTTGTGGAATACCAACCAATAAACCATTTTTTCTAACTTTTTCATTCAAACGTTATTTTCTCGAAAATTTTCTAATGTAATAGACAAATATTTTTATGAGGTTGTTTAGAGAATTGAACGAACTATTAAATAAAGGAAAGAAATCAGCAGGTTGTGATTTAAAAAAAAATCAAGTAGGCGTTGTATCTCAGAAACAAGGGCAGATAAACAATTGAAACAAATTGATTATATAGGTCTTACTGACTGTAAATGACACACCAAATTTCAAATAGATACATCAAACAGTTTTTGAAATATTAAGCCGGTTCCATACGTTTGCCCTACCCTGTATAATTGAAATATATGTAGCAGAGTTGCCAGATTTCTTGCAGGTAATATCCACCAACTTGTTGCCAGATTCCTTGCTGGTAATGTCGCCAGCTTGTTGGCAAATTTCATATTTCCGTTACATATATACTTGGGACCTAACAAATTATTATTATTATTATTACTAAAAATTTTGAGCCTAAAGGTGCCATTTTTTTGGAATGTCAAAGCCAAAAAAAAAAAATCACCAATTTGATACATCAAAAATCAGAACAGTTAAAAATAAACAAATGAAACTGGAACTAGAAACTAGAAAATCAGAAACAAAAGAGAAATGAAATCAACAGCAACAAACCACAAGATGTAAAGTGGAACTAAAAAGAAAAGACAAAGAATGATCGACAACACCAATTCGTAGAAAATAAAAAAATAAGAAAGTCAATAATGCCACAAGAAAAACAAAAACGAAACGAAATACAGTGCGCAAAATAAGAAACGATCAGAAATGAGGCACAAAACAAATGAAAAACGATGAACTACACACGCAAGCGTCAATAATATGCAAAAATAAATTCAATAAAAAAAGAAAAAAAAAGTAAAATACAAAGTACGAAAACATTAAAAAAAATCAAAAGAAGATCGACGACTAAAACGACTACAAAACCCAAATGAATCTCCACACGAAAAATTAAAGAAAAATCTGGTAGAAGACAAAAGATGTCAAACAACAAAATGTTTAATTGGATAAAAAAAAATGAATGAATAAATTTAATAAAACCAAACAGGAGTACCAGGATGCTAAAATTAACAAAAAATGAAAATCGGCGCCAATTTTTTTCTGTTGTCAGATAAAAAAACAAAAATCGCCGACTCGTTACATTAAAAATCAGAACAAATTAGAAAAAAAAAACAAATGAAACCTGCCAGAAAATCAGAAACAGAAGAGAAATGAAAGCAACAGCAACAAAATAAATACAAGATGTAAAGTGGAAAAAACAAAAAAAAACAATTAGTAGAAAATAAAAAAGTAAAAAAGTCAATAATATGTCAAAAAAAAAACAAAAACGAAGCGAAATACAACATAAAGTACGATCACCAATGAGGCACAAAACAATTAAAAAACGATGAACCACTACACACGCAAGTGTCAATAAAATGCAAAAGTAAATTCAATAAAAAAAGGAAAAATACAGAAGTACGAGAGCATTAAAAATAAAAATAAAACAAAAGAAGATTGGCGACTAAGATGAACAAAAACCAAATGAATCTCCAGACGAGAAATTAAAGAAAAATCTAGTAGAAGACGAAAGATAGTTATAAAAAAGCGTCGATCAACAAATTGTGAAAAATCAAATGGATAAAAAAACAAAAGAGAAATTCGACGGCGTAAAATGAGTTAAAAAAAAACAAAAGAGAAATTCGACAGAAATTCGACAAAAAAATGAAAATCGACGAAAGTTTTTGCAAATAAAATAAACTCGTTGAAAACAAAAGAAAACTGTAAAACGGAGCCAAAAGAATGAGAAAAACAATTTGATTAAAAGAAAAATGCAAGATAAATCTAAAAAAAAAACATAACAATGGATGACGAAAAAATAAATGAAAACAGCTGCCGAAAACTTTTGCAGGAAATAAAAAGGACAAAATAAAACAAACGAACCGTGAATAAAATGCAAAACATCAGTTTCCTAAAACAAAGCGGAAAGAAAAATATGAAATGAACAGAAAAACAAAAGAAAACGTTTCACAAAGTATTCTTGTCATATTTATATCTATAAATCGGCATTGACAGTTATTATTGATCGCGTCAGTGGCGGTTCGTTGGGGTGGGCAAGATGGGTAGTGTCCACCCTGTCCTATTCAAGTAGCAGTTCCGGCTCCATTTCGGGATAGTCCCGAAAAACAGATTTACTTGGAAAATGCACCCATCTCTCCCTTTTGCAGTTATTGCTCGCCCCTAGTAAATCATCATGAGCCGCCACTGGATCGCATTGTATATTTTTGCATCGTCTTTACGTAAGACAACAAAAGTAGTCCAAACCAGGCGCCAAATAAGATTTTAAAATGCCAAATATGTCTAAAATATAACACAAATGTTAAATAACAGTTGTTTGTAACTAACGATTTTAATGACCACCACTGTACATATCAGGCATCTGGAAGTAGCCCGCAATAGTATATTTCCTTTGTATTACATACCTTGTGATAGAAATAATGAAATGTCGTAATAAGAAAAGTATCTTTTCCAGAATCTACCACTCACGGTAATTTTTTTTAACAAGGTGTACTTCGTCACAGATCGCTAAAATCGAACGGAACTTTCGCGTAGATGAATTTAAAGCGTAATCAAATGCGAAACACCGACGTTTTCAAATCAGATGTTTTGAACACATGGATATTTCGTGCGTCTTTAGTGGGGTAAAGTGTCAATTGCAACGATAGACGTTGTTTCCAACGATTTCAATGGCCATCACTGTACATATTAAGCATCTAACAATATTTACTTTTGAATCATCTTGTGATAGAAATGGTGGAATGCCGTAATAACAAAAGTATTTTTTCCAAAATCTACCACTCACGGTAATTTTTTTAACAAGGTGTACTTAGTCACAGATCGCTAAAATCGAACGGAAATTTCACGCAGATGAATTCAAATGCGTAATCAAATGCGAAACTACGACGTTTTCAAATCAGATGTTTTGAAAACGTGGAAATTTCGTGCGTTCTTAGTGGAGAAAAGTGTCAATTGCAACGATAGCCGTTGTTACCAACGATTTTAATGGCCACCACTGTACATATTAAGCATCTAACAGTATTTACTTTTGAATCATCTTATGATAGAAATGATGGAATGTCGTTATAACAAAAGTATCTTTTCCAAAATGTACCCCTCACGGTACTTTCATTTAACAAGGTGTACTTCGTCACAGATCGCTAAAATCGAACGGAAGTTTCGCGTGGACCAAATGCGTAATCAAATGCGAAACATCGACGTTTTCAAATCAGATGTTTTGAAAACGTGGATATTTCGTGCGTCCTTAGTGGAGAAAAGTGTCAAATCCAGCGATAGACGTTGTTTCCAACGATTTTAATGGCCACCACTGTACGTATTAAGCATTTAATAGTATTTACTTTTAAATCATCTTATAATAGAAATGATGGAATGCCGTAATAACGAAAGTATCTTTTCCAAAACGTACCATTCACGGTATTTTTTTTTAACAAGGTGTACTTCGTCGCAGATTGCTAGAATCGAAAGGAGATTTCGCGTAGATGAGTTTAGAAGCGTAATGAAATGCATTTCTTGCCAATTTCTTGCAAAATATTTTGCCCAGGGGTCCTTATTAACTACTTACTTTACTTAACACGTAAATACTTTGTTATTTTTTCCAAACGGACTCGTTTTGTTGCTTTTTTAAGTGCTTACTTGCCCAATTAAGATTATGTTCGTATTGTTTTAATTCTTCTGTTTCCACTTTTGGAGGATTTAGTCAAATTTTGAGCGTTTGTTTGACACAGAAAGTTAAAATCACCTTTTGTGATTGTAATATTTGAAAAGAAAGTGTTTTTGGCGCAAGTAACCACTTTTTATAAGTAGGGGTGGAATTTGTAAGCTTGAGACACCCTGTATAACGATTGACGGCTGTCTATTTTCTTACAATTTATCGGTGTTTACTGATATTTTGCTGATTACAATAATTTATGGATTTTTTTGAAAATACGAGGTGCAACAAATTTTCAAACTGATTAATATTAAAATGATGGCACGTAAAATAACACAATAAATTTGGTGGTGAGTGTACATCTATGTATTTACCAAAATTGTAAAATCTTTTTGCCTAATTTACGTTTGGTATTCAGAATAATCAGTTCCAGACAAATTAGTTAATTACAAAAGGCTGGCTCTTCGTTAACTCAAAAATTAATTATTAATTATTAAAATAATTGTTACGCATGTGATATGAGGTAGATTATAAACAATTATGAATGCGAGGAGATTATTTATTCCAAGTTTTAGCTGAGAGACTCGTAGATAAGTAACTGAAGGATTGCAATGAGCAAGTTCAATAACACTGGCTGCACTGGCCTTCTTGGATGCTTTTATTTTCCCACGCGGTTAAAAAAAATTCTGTCAGGTATCTAGTAGGACTGGTGTGCTTCATACTTTACTTTCCTATCAACTTTAGTTAATTTCAATTTATTATTTCACTCTAAGGTTACTCTTCGTTTCATTTCATTTCATTTCAATCGATTGACCCTTTTTTAGATTTTTTTTTCTTCGAATTATAACAATTTTAATTATTTTTAAATTTAATTTAATTGAATTTAATTTAAAAACAATAACACGGTACCTATGGTTTGTTTAAGCAATTAAAAATCAAATAAATTGAATAACGTTTGTTTAAAGTTAATTAATTAAATAAGTTGGCTGTTTATGTTTACTTATATAAAGACGTAATGATTTATTTATGTATTTATTTAAACAGAACCGGGTTAGTAGGTTAGATTGAACTATTATAAATCAATTTCCGCATCTTTTAATTATTTATTATAACATCGGACTTCGCAATTAAATTTACAAAAATATTTTTTTTTTTTTATATATAAAAGATTTTAGAGCAGGATTCCAAATGGAAGAAAGCCTTAAATAAATATAATTTATGAATTTATTTATTTATTCAAATTTTTCTGACGTACTTTAAAATAAATTCTATGTTATACAGGGTAATCCAAGACACTTCTTTTTTAAATTTTTGTATAACAACTCTTGCTTGCCCTAAAGATCATTGAATAAACATGTTTCTGTGTACGACAGGAAAATAAAACGTCAGTTTCTAATATTTTGTTGTTTTATTTTAGAGAGGCAGTAATAATAAATTGTTCACTTACTAACGCTAAGACTATGTTAGGAAAATTTTTTCGACGATATAGCATTCAATATCCTTTGTACTGTTTCGGCACCCAATCCAAACCAAGCGTTACTCGAAGAGCTCGAGGACCTTCCGGTGTTCGATCTTGCAAAGAAGTCGCCGTAATAATCATAATCGGTGGTGATGACGTTGAACTTTGCGTAATAAACGGCGGCAAAAGCGGAATATATTAGAAGAATCGCCGTGCCAATCTACAAAAAAAATTAAACGTGTTGACCCAAGGTTAAATATTTTTTAATTGAATAATCTCATTGCACATCCGAGATTCACAAATAATTACATTGTCGTTAGTGATGATAAGCAAATCTAGAAATAAATATATTGACCTAACAAGTAACTTAAATACTAAGAGGCAGTTGTACCAAGAAGGTTTAAACCGACGTTCACCTGAACCAGGTTCAAAGTAACTTAAATAAGAAGGTTTAAACCGACGTTCACCCGAATCAGGTTCAAAATACTAAGAGGCAGTTGTACCAAGAAGGTTTCAACCGACGTTCACCCGAACCAGGTTCAAAATAACTTAAATACTAAGAGGCAGTTGTACCAAGAAGGTTTAAACCGACGTTCACCTGAACCAGGTTCAAAGTAACTTAAATACTAAAGGGCAGTTGTAGCAAGAAGGTTTAAACCGACGTTCAACTAAACCAGGTTCAAAATAAACGATCTTAAAGACATATTCATGTAAAATAAAATTGTGTTCTTCATTTTGAACTTGGTTCAGTTGAACGTTGGTTTAAACCCCCTTGGTCCTAAACCCGAAACTCACTTGAAAAGCTGCCCAAAATTTGAACGATCCTTCATTAATAATAAAATCGTAGTAATTGGCCCAGGGGTCAGTCTTCACCGCCTTTTCTTCTTCCATTGGCTTCATCATCATCATCATTTCAGTATGGTGGTCATCATGGTCATCGTGCGTGTCGATGTCTTCGTGGTCATAATCCATCATGCCTCTTGCTTCTCTGTAAAGCATAGCATTATCGTTATAATTAATTTGAACAGAAAAGGACGTTGCAAATCTCAGTGCGAGCACAGCGAAACGTCGATTTTAATTTATTGTCAATTCGAAATTCAAACTGGGCCATCTCTTTTGTCAGACGCCTTTAAATGGCCTTTTTAACATGCTAATGCTAATTTAAACTGTTCTATAGCAACGACAATGAGCGTTAAAAAAATAATAATAACTCACTTCGCACTTAACCAAGCATTAATTACTAAAGTAAATAGGTTTAACTGTATTAGTTATGATGAGCCGATGGTTTTTTGGTTGATAACACTTTTGAAAAATTAGAAGAAAAAAAGTGTACCCGTACTCACCCAGCACTATATTCATCGTCACCAGCGAGGGGTGGGTTTTGGGTAGTGGCTACAGGGTAATTAAAAGTCGTACTCCTCGCTAGGACTAAATGTGTAAAATAAAAGAGACTACAAATTTGAACGCAAGTGCAGCCGTACATATTTCCTTCTAAAAAGAAAAAAAAACTTAATAAACTCGATTGTTAGTTTTTCTTTTAATTGTACTTACGTCAGTCGTGGTTCAATCAAGAAGAAGCAAAATGACAACAGTCTGGTCTAATTTTCTATTTTTTTTAATTAAATTAAAAAAAATTCTAGCTCCGGCTAATCTTAAAATTTCAGAGTCTAGATTGAGAGTTTCGTTTTAAAACACAACAAAAAAAAAAAAGATCACAAACACATTTCGTTTTTGTAATTAATGCACTCTGGCGACGACGGACGGATGCTGTACGTATTCTTTACCAAAAGTAAACTGAAACTACACGTTATCTTTTCATGGTGGTTTAATTGACTGAAGCATTTAACACATTATTACAAAATGTAACGGAATAAAGTTATAATTTAAACAACAAATAATACTCAAATTCTGTTAGTTATACATTTGTAAATTAAAATTCTAAAAGGTTCAAATGTTAATTAATGAACGGTTATTAACATATATACGAAAATATATCAATAAATCGTGTTCTTGATAAATGTATTATTTTAATTTTTAACCAGGTTAATATTCGTATTAGTATGTCACCTTGGGCTTGCGCGAAGAAATTCGGAAAAAAAAAACTCTTCGATAAACACTCCGAAATTAGACCAAACTGCCGTTAAAAATTATCATTTGTTTTATTGGTACAGTAATTAAAATGCATACTAGACAGTTTAACAAGTTCAATTCTGTTATTCACATATTAATGCTTTGTTGTCTTAATGTGTTACGCACGTCTGAGACAAAACATTCAAAAAAAAAACTGTTATTTTCACTTATCATTTATTTCGAAATTCAAATTCCGTAAATTCCTAAGAACCGAAACAGACACCGCGACACAGAATTTAACTAAAAAGAAATCATTTAATTATTCATCAAATAAATCAATCCATCTCTGTCTTTATTTAATTTAAAAAAAACGGATACATTCTGTATATATTATATTTTTATCTTTGCAATGATTTTTTTATTAAATATTATGCAGTTATTTCCATACTTTCTTTTAATACACGTCAGGGATATTAAAAAAAAAAACTACGATGGCCTAAGAGCCAAAATTTCCAAAATCGTAGTTCCCCAAAAATGCTCTGTCATTTTTGTACAAAAAAGAAATATTTTAGGCCACTTTGGATGGCATGAAGGAAGCACCAAAACCTTAATACATATGTCTGTTGCAGTTATTTCTATCATTTTTCATTTATATTACGAGTATCAAGAAAAAAAACTGCGAGTCCAAAGATTTCCAAAAAAGCAGTTCCCCAAAAATGTCACTTTTGCTTCAATTTCAACGGCAACGAAAAGAAATTTTGTTTTCTTCTTATTACAGATACCAAGCAAATGGCCTTACAGTTAAAAATTTCTAAAATCGTAGTTCCTCAAAAATGCCCTTTAATTTTTTTGCAAAACAAATATTTTAGGTCAATTTGGATGGCATGAAGGAAGCACCAAAACCTTAATACATGTGTCTGTTGCAGTTATTTCTGTCCTTCTTCATTTATATTCCGATTATCAAAAAAAAAAAAAAACTGCGAGTCCAAATATTTCCAAAAAAAAACAGTTCCCCAAAAATGTCATTCTTACTTCAGTTTCAACGGCAACGAAAAACAATTCTGTTTTCTTCTTATTACAGATACCAAGCAAAAACTACAATGGCCTTACAGTTAAAAATTTCCAAAATCGCAGTTCCCCAAAAATGCTCTTTCATTTTTTTACAAAAAAGAAATATTTTAAGTCAATTTGGATGGCATGAAGGAAGCACCAAAACCTTGCAGTTATTTCTGCCCTTTTTCATTTATATTACGAGTATCAAGGAAAAAAAAAAACTGCGATAGCCTTGGATTCCAAAAATTTCCAAAAAAGCAGTTCCCCAAAAACGTCATTATTGCTTCAGTTTCAACGACAACGAAAAGAAATTCTGTTTTCTTCTTATTACAGATACCAAGCAAAAACTACAGTCAAAAATTTCCAAAATCGTAGTTACCCAAAAATGGCCTTACAGTTAAAAATTTCTATAATCGTAATTCCCCAAAAATGACTAATTTTTTACAAAAAAATTAAATTAGGTCAATTTGGATGACATGAAAGAAGCAGCAAAACCTTAATACATGTGTCTGTTGCAGTTATTTCTATCCTTTTTCATTTATATTATGAGTATCAAAAAAAAAAAAAAAACTGTGATAGTCCAGGAGTCCAAAAATTTTCAAAAAAGCAGTTCCCAAATATATCACTTTTGCTTCAGTTTTTCAACGGCAACGAAAAGAAATTCTATTTTATTTTTATTTCAGATACCAAGCAAAAACTACAATGGCCTTACAGTTAAAAATTTCCAAAATCGTAGTTCCCCAAAACTACCTTTTATTTTTTTTACAAAAAAAAATATTTTAAGCCGATTTGGATGGCATGAAGGAAGCACCAAAACCTTAATACATATTTCTGTTGCAGTTATTTCTATTCTTTTTCATTTATATTACGAGTGTCAAGAAGAGTCCAAAAATTTCCAAAGAAGCAGTTTCCCAAAAAAAATGTCATTTTTGCTTCAATATCAACGGCAACATTCTGTTTTCTTCTTATTACAGATATCAAGCAAAAACTACAGTTAAAAATTTCCAAAATCGTAGTTCCCCAAAAATGTCCTTTAATTTTTTTTACAAAAAACATTATTTTAGGTCAATTTGGATGGCATGAAAGAAAAAACAAAACTTTAATTCATATTTCTGTTGCAATTATTTCTGTCCTTTTCATTTATATTACAAGTATCAGGAAAAAAACTCCGATAGCCTAGGAGTCCAAAAATTTTCAAAAAAGCAGTTCAATTTGAATGGCATCCATTAAAGAAGCAGCAAAACCTGGATACATATAGCTGTTTAAATTATTTCTATACCTTTTTTTATTTAGGTATGTTGCAAGTACCACGAGTCAAAAAATTCCAAAATCGTAGTTCCCAAAAAACGTCATTTTAATCAAAATAATATGCTTTTAGGGGTCAATTTCACTGGTAATGAATAAAATCCTGTCTTCTTCGTATTATAGGTATTAAAACGATTGGTCTTAACAGTTCAAGACTTCCAAAATCGTAGTTCCACAAAAACGTCATTTTAATCAAAATATATTTTTAGGGGTCAATTTTAATGGCAGTGAATAAAATCCTGTCTTCTTCGTATTGTAAGTATCACGGCGATGGTCTTAACACTTCAAAACTTCCAAAATCGTAGTTGTCCCCCCCCCCCCCCCAAATGTCCGTCCTTACTTTAGGGTCTTCTAAATCTCCACTGTTGATTTTTTTTTTAAATAAAATATTGCTTAAACTTTAAGTCTCGTGGTAAATGGTCCGTAATTTCCTATTTTTAATTAATTTGCCCTCAGAGAAATTCTACAGGGTGTTCCAATTCTGTCGGTACCCTCAAGAAAAAAAAATATTCCAAATGAAAACCACCGACGACAATAATTCCTCATGTTGTATACTATACAGTATGTCCCCAAGCTCATTATAATTATTAGACGTGTGAAGTTGTTCACATTAGCCAGGAATGTAT
This sequence comes from Prosopocoilus inquinatus, assembly GCA_036172665.1. Classification (NCBI taxonomy): domain Eukaryota; kingdom Metazoa; phylum Arthropoda; class Insecta; order Coleoptera; family Lucanidae; genus Prosopocoilus; species Prosopocoilus inquinatus. The sequence continues at coordinate 11,569,939 of CM069880.1, read as the reverse complement.
AATATTTTTTTCATTGCTTGCAAAAATGTGCGAATTGCTCTGAACTTGGATTGGATTTGCTAGAACAATTAACAACCTGAATCACATAAATTTTTAATCCATTTGATGTAAATTAATGCAAATACTATGGGCGCCAACAATTGATTTATGTGACGCTCGAGCTCGTAAAAGTTAAAAGTTAGGTTACGTTCTAAGTGACATTTTAATAAAAATAAAATACAGTATAAACGTATATATGATGATTAAAAATCAAGGTACAAATACCAAATCCGAAAATAGTTTGGGGAATTACGAATTGAAACAGTTGTACCATCCTTGATAATCAAATACTCTTTTTTACTAAATGCGCACACGATTTATTACAACAGAATTTTTTTCTTAAAGTGAAAGACCAAAACAGTATAAGTGGGGCATTCGGTATAATCTAGAATAAAACAAAATTCAAAATCAAACTTTGTAAGTGGGTATACCAGATTTAATTTGTTTTTTTTTTTTTTTGTGAATCAAAATTTGAGTTAGAGTAGATTTTGAATTTGAAATTAGCTGTCTCATTGACATTATTTAAACTAGCAAGTAATGATCTTAATGTCATGGAGTTGTTAACCTTGAGGGGAATCTGTCAAAATGAATGACGTTTGACACCACATATTGAATTTAAACAAAATCTACAACGTAGTATTTTATTTTATTTATTTTTTTTTTAAATTACATTTGTACTCCCTAAATCAAATAATATATCACATCATATACTTTGTTTCTACCTGTTCTATCGCGTTGGTGACGTTAGATGTCAAACTGTTGAGTTCTAAGTTCCTAGCCGACCTTGAATTAGAGGGAAGCGTCGAGAAGAAGTTGACCTTGTGTCTGGCTATGGATTTCAAAATTAATGCGGCGATGTAGAACATGAAGTAGATGCTGAAGTACAAAGGGATATACCAGAGTTTTCTTCCTAAATAGTAGTAACTGTAGTTGTTGTTAACGCGCTTGTCTTCGGGGGCCTCGGTGGTTGTCGTCGTGGTGGTTGTGATTTCATGATAGACATGATGGTGGTGGTGATCGTCGAAATAGTGATCGTCCGGGTAGTGATATCCATGTTCTTTAGGAAACGACTGCGCGTAAATCGGGGGTTTACCATAATCATCATCACTGGGCATATCTTCGGGGGGTGAATCCTCCCCACTGTCTGCTGGGGGTGGTGGGATATGGTTGTGGTGATGGTGATGGTTGTATTGATACGGGGGTTTCACCGTTTGTGCAATGGGCGGGCCTTCTGCGGGCATGTCTTCGTGGCCCACGTCTTTATCCGGTGGCCCTGACATAAACATTTCGTCCTGCTTTGGGGGGTGATCCAATTCAGAGGGGGCGTAAGGGTATCCGGGGTATGAGTTTTTATCATCTTCCATCATACCATCAGGTTTAGGCCCCATGTAAGAGTCGTACATGTCTTTAGGGGGTGAGTTAGATTTCGGCGGTGTGTTCATGTATGAATCAACAAACATATCCTTGGGGGGTGAATCAGGCTTGGCAGGGGTTGGCATGAATGTTTCGGAAGGTGGACCATATGATATTAGAGGGGGGTAAGGAGTTTGCACGCCCGTTTCCTTAGGGCTGTCGGGGTTTGGTTGTGGATTAGGGTTGTATGAGTCATAGGGGGAATTATATAAATCAGGCTTGGAGTTGCCTGCTGGAGGTTTTGGGTTGTCCTGCGGAGGAAGGTATACAGGGGAATTCGAAGCAGCAAAATCTGAAGGTTTTGCATCTACCTGGGCGTCTGGTAAGGGGGGTTGGTCGTTATTATTGAAAACCGGAAATGAATTGAACGGCGAGCCATAAACCACCGATGGTTTCGATGTATCCGTTACTTTAGGGTCTGGCCTATTATTCAGTCTGTGTTTGGAATCCCCTTGGAAATCAAAGTATGGCGGTGGTTGGAAACGCTCTTGTACTTCCCCTTTTGCCGGAAGGGTTTCCGAGCTGTCTTGCCCCACACGTGAAGGTTTGGCAATGTAGTACACCACTTTGTTTTTTAAGTTCTGCCCAGCCATAATTTTTGCGTCGGAACTAAAATAAAAAAAATCATACAATAATTTTTTTTCTTCTATTAAAAAAAGCTTCTTGGATGGAACCTTTGGGTATAAAACGATTGTCCACTGCTTCTACCTTCGCTGGCTGTGACATTCGAGTTTCCAAAATTTGCAACCTTGGCATACGTCGTCAACACCGCCGGATGGTTGTTTGATATACTTTTGGAAATCACTGCACACACTAACATCAGAAATACCCAGAGGAATATTTTGACAAACATAAACATTTTCAGGCTTCGCCGATGTCTTGGATGCGTTCAGCACGAAGATATGAACATCTATATAAGCATTTCAGTACAATTGTGCGCCGGATCCTTGTTTTACAAATATCACACTTCGACGTGATAATTAGTTCACATCACGTTACAGTTATTTGATTTTTTTCTGAATTTGTCCTATATTTAAGTACCGTTTATTTCTGTTATGTAAACATTTATATCTGTAATTGTGTAATACAAATTGAGCAGGAGAAGAAAAAAAACTAATGGCTGCTTAATACACGCTCATGAAATTAACGCCCCCCAAAACAGGGTCAATTTAACAAACTTATTCCTTGCAAAATTATTTTTATTGCTCTACTTTTTTTCAATTTAAGTTTGCACTATTTATTATAGGTACAAATAGTTATCACAAAAAAGATGTATAGTATACAAATTTTATAAACAAATAACTTGTTTCTTGTATTCTTTGTTTCAAAATACTTTCTCAAACTCTAATACAATAACAAATCATTTCTTTTTGTAGTCATAAATTTCTCATCTAGTACTTTTTCTTTTTAATTCAAGTAAATACTGTATTTACTTTACAGATAATTATTTTCAAGTAATAAAGCGGGCAGTAGAACAAACAATAAGCGATATAGGCACGGATAATGGTCATAGTTTACGTCATTTACCGGTATATGTATGTATATCATTATTACCAGGCAAAAGAATTCAGGCTACTTAGCCTTGGAGACTTTTTTACGCCGAATGTACTATTTACCCCTGCCACCTTTCCGCAGCTCCGATGCATCGAATTGTTATTGAGCGGGAGGGAAAAAAAGCGTTCACACTTGACAGAAATTATTGTCGGCCAGGCTGATACAGTCCGAGAACTAAATTTTCGTACCGTTCGATGCGGAACAAGTGGCCCGAATTCTTTTCCCTGATTATTACCCTTCATGTATGCACCTTAACGCAATGCATTTTTTCTAAAAATAAACGCCGGCAAAGAAACTGGCAGCCAATTTTTGTTAAAAAGAAAATACCTGGTATCTTCCAGATTCCTTAATGTAATGTGTAAGAAATAAGTTTATTTAAAGTTACTGTTTATTCGAGAAAATCTAGCACTATTTATTACAGGTACAAATTGTTATCACAAAAAAGATGTATAGTATACAAATTTTATAAACAAATAACTTGTTTCTTGTATTCTTTGTTTCAAAGTACTTTCTCAAACTCTAATACAATAACAAATCAATTCTTTTTGTAGTCATAAATTTCTCATCTAGTACTTTTTCTTTTTAATTCAAGTAAATACTATGTTTACTTTACAGATAATTATTTTCAAGTAATAACGCGGGCAGTAGAACAAATAATAAGCGATATAGGCACGGATAATGGTCATAGTTTACGTCATTTACCGGTATATGTGTGTATATCATTATTACCAGGCAAAAGAATTCAGGCTACTTAGCCTTGGAGACTCTTTTACGCCGAATGTACTATTTTCCCCTGCCACCTTTCCGCAGCTCCGATGCATCGAATTGTTATTGAGCGGGAGGGAAAAAAAGCGTTCACACTTGACAGAAATTATTGTCGGCCAGGCTGATACAGTCCGAGAACTAAATTTTCGTACCGTTCGATGCGGAACAAGTGGCCCGAATTCTTTTCCCTTATTATTACCCTTCATGTATGCACCTTAACGCAATGCATTTTTTCTAAAAATAAACACCGGCAAAGAAACTGGCAGCCAATTTTTGTTAAAAAGAAAATACCTGGTATCTTCCAGATTCCTTAATGTAATGTGTAAGAAATAAGTTTATTTAAAGTTACTGTTTATTCGAGAAAATCTAGCACTATTTATTACAGGTACAAATTGTTATCACAAAAAAGATGTATAGTATACAAATTTTATAAACAAATAACTTGTTTCTTGTATTCTTTGTTTCAAAATACTTTTTCAAACTCTAATACAATAACAAATCATTTCTTTTTGTAGTCATAAATTTCTCATCTAGTACTTTTTCTTTTTAATTCAAGTAAATACTGTATTTACTTTACAGATAATTATTTTCAAGTAATAAAGCGGGCAGTAGAACAAACAATAAGCGATATAGGCACGGATAATGGTCATAGTTTACGTCATTTACCGGTATATGTATGTATATCATTATTACCAGGCAAAAGAATTCAGACTACTTAGCGATGGAGGCTTTTTTACGCCGAATGTACTATTATTCCTGCCACTTTTCCACAGCTCCGATGCATCGAATTGTTATTGAGCGGGAGGGAAAAAAAGCGTTCACACTTGGCAGAAATTATTGTCGACGAGGCTGATACAGTCCGAGAACTAAATTTTCGTACCGTTCGGTGCGGAACAAGTGGCCCGAATTCTTTTCCCTGATATTACCCTTCATGTATGCACCTTAACGCAATGCATTTTTTCTAAAAATAAACGCTGGTAAAGAAATTGGCAGCCAATTTTTGTTAAAAAAAAAAAAAACGCCTGGTATCTTCCAGATTCTTTAATGTAATGTGTACGAAATAAATTTATTTATTTAAGTTACTGTTTATTCGAGAAAATCTAAAGTCACTTAATCAACACACTTACGTGTTCAGGCCATCCCAGTCACATTATGAGTTTATTGTATAACAAAGATAACAAATACAAATGTCGCAAGAGCAACAAGGAAATCAACACTTTTAGGGAATTCTGTTTATTATGATGGTAGTAGTTTACAGCCGACTGTCTAGTCAAAAATATATTCTGCGCAGTCATAGTAAATGGCCATTTGTGAAACGTCACTTTGAATGTCGTTACCTGAACACGAAATGTGTCGATTTAGAAGCTTAAGAAAATCATAGAGTGACTGACATCTAGGGTAGTTTTGTGAAGTTCCCTATAATAAGGAAAACATTAGAATGACACTTGGTTAACCTAGAATGTCTCTGGGTTAACCTATAAGGAACATTAAACGAATTAAGCTGCATTGTTTTTTGTGACGTTTCCGTACTTTTATCGTAACGTACAGCAGTGCTTAAAAGAAATGCGACTCCCGGCAAGCGACCTGGCGGTATAGTTAGTTTACTTTTCGTCGCATTTCTTTTAAGCACTGCTGTACACACAATAGTAAAACTAACAAAAGGCATTCTTGGACCGATTAGAATAAGTTATACTAGATGGCATTAATGACACCGCTCTTTGTCTTCATTATTAAAAGCGCCATCTGTTGTTTGGTAATTTTTGCGAATGAAAGCTTTGGGCTCGTTTTTTTACTCGGGATTAGTTCATCCGTTGCAGCGATTAAACCAAAAGCGGTTTTTTTACGGATGGTATCGATTGAAATCGTCACTTTAAAGCTGAACGTGTGACGTCATCAAAGTACAGCATGAGAATGCGCATTAAACAATAGTGCATGCACATTAAACAAAAGTACATGCGCAGTAAGCAAAACGACACACGATTTGTTTACTGCGCAGGCTCGTGTTTGTACAATGAACGGTTTTTCGACCAGTTGAAACAAAGCTAATAGAAGGACTCGAAAGGATTCACAATAGTTGTGAAAATTAAACAAACATAAACGTTTGAATCAATTTATTAAAACAAAATAAAAAATTGAAACTGAAAATGTATGTGCCAATTGTTTCGTTGAAGCTTGAAAAAAGGCGGAGGTAGAACAGAAATGGCTGCACCTATCACAAAACAAAAGATTAAAAAAGCGTGCGGTCGCAGGATATACAGGGTGTAATTTTTATCAGGGGGAAAAGGTCAAGGGCTAGTTCCTCACGTCGAATTATGAAAAAAAGTTCATACAAACATATGTCGGCAAGCGCATAGCTTCAGAGATACAGGGTTCGGAAAAATGTTGGGAAACTTTTTTGTTATTGATTTCTCAGAGAAACTTATTGTTTATGAAAGTTCCCGCATTTTCCCAAACCTAAAACACACATGTTAAAATCTTAAAATCTATCGTCATATACCGAGGAGATCGAAATGTTTGAAATCGACGTAAGAGTAAAGTACCTTTATTTGTCAAGATACGCGGAAATGTTATTTGGGAAAGTTGCTCGAGAAAGTTATGAGATTACAAATATGAAATCGTGGCTGCCTGCGATGATTTTGTTATATCTCAGAAACAAAGCGTTTGCGGACCTATGTTTACATGAACTTTCTTTCATATTTCGGTGCGAGTAACTGGCCCTTAAAGTGTAGCCCCTCAATAAAGTTACACCCTGTATATTTATTTTTTGTACGGATACTTTGTAAATCGACGTTTCTTAGGGCCACTACACACGATACATTCTACTTTGTTTTGCCTACACAGTTTTTAGACTTCAAGAAAAACGGAGCGTGTGTGTGCTTAAAACGGTAAGCAATTGTTTCAAGTTCACAAAATGCTCCGTTTTGCTTAAAATCCAAAAACTGTGCAGGCAAAACGTAAGGTAAAATGTATCGTGTGTGGTGGCCTTTACGCTACCTGTCAAAAAAAAAAAACAAATAAATTAAACGCAGCGTTGCCGATCTAGAAATAACAGTGCTTCCTAAATGTAATCTCAAATATCCCTAAAACTGAATTAAGCAATGATAAATTGCTCTTTTTCATGAAAAATTGAGGAGAAATCTCGTAAAAAATAAACAAATTGAGTAAACATAAGCTACCTGCCACCGGTAGTGCTTGTTTACAAAACTTTGTGTCATCATAATCCCTAAATTGTCCTTGTCTTAAAGCGTATTTTAGCGATGAATAAAATTATTCCTAAATTTTGAACACGGTTCATGTTATCAAAAATGGTATATCGCGAAAATGGAGTATTCCGTCACTTATATAATTTAAACCGTTCATTCTTGCCGCCGTAGATTGTTAATGTTTGCAGTTTTGTTAATAACGTAACAATTTGTTATTAAATAACAATTAACGACGTTCATAATATAGAACAATGATGTCACGTGTTAGTTGGAAACTTGTAGGATTTTTTGGTGAGTTACCGGTTATAACCACTCCGGTAACAAACGGTAATAGCGGAAACAGTAACCAACTCGTTGACGCAAAAATTTATTGGTATCTACTGCTGGTTATAACCTTTTGCACATAACCTGAATGTATTATTTTTTCCATAATACATAATTTTTTCAATAATCGAGGTTAGTATTGGAATGAATTTAATTAAAATTACATTACATTATTAAAGAAAGACGCATTGGAAGTGTACTTAGTTAGCTTATGTGTTATTAAATAAAAATATTCTAAAATAAAATGTTTCATTTTGGCGTTTTCAAAGAAAATAAATATATATAGAATATTTTAAAAGTAAGTGTTGCTAAAAAGCGTTAAAACTGCACTGAGGTTAGATTATTTTCCGTTAGAAAAAGACACAGTTTTCGACCAGAGTATCTAGCGGTTATAACCATGACGTCATTAATGACGATTTTATAAATAACCGTTAGTACGCGAAAATTCAGCGGTCCAATTACCATAAGTAACCGGTTGTAACCGGTTACCCGCCAAAAAATCCTATTAGAATAGGTAAGAGACGGGATGACGAACAAGCGAGGCACATCTGTTACTAAAAGAGTCCAAAGCAAGGACACTTGCTTTTACCTGTGAAATGTTATACCGGGCTCTTTCTTCTCAGATCGACTTTGTTATACATTGCACATTGTTTCTATAAACTAACAGTATCTGTTTCATTCACGATTTCAATAGAAACACCAAAATTTGCTTTGGCTGCAACAGGTTTGTGTAATGCGAAGTGTCCTTGATTTGGTCTTTTCTAGTATACTAGAAATTAATCACAAAAGTAAGTCAAAATCATATTTTTAGTTAAAAGTGTAATTGGTAACTCCGACGCGTGATGTCGCTACTTGAGCTGTAATTGGTAATATTACGGTAACATAAAAAATAAATTACGGGTAATTTAACAACACTATAAGGCATCCTCTTTCTTACCTAATCTAAGGTCGAAAAAGTATTTACTAAATTTACTTCCATAACCGCACTAATCTAGTTAAAATAAAATATGCTTTTAGTGGAAGTTAGTCCCTGCAAAATAATAATAATAATAAGTCAAAGCTTTATAATTCCTCTGTAAAAATATCCTTAATTTTCTTCCCTAAAAAAAATCCGAATCCTCAAATTCAAATTTGTTGGCAACATTGATTAGATGTCAATTATCGGTTGTAAATTTGAATTTGTATTATGACCGGGTGACCCGGTTAGAGGTTATTTTACAGTAACTTTAAGACATGCCATCCAAGAGAAAAACGTATCAACTAAATCGAGAAGAATTTAAGTTTTGAATATTGTTCATATAAATCAAGCCCTCCTGCGCCATCTGGTTGACTTAGCCGATGTTAAAGTGACGAGAATAAAAAAAGAGATGAAATGCTCACAAAAAACGCGCGAACTTTGAACAAATCCGCCCGTCCTCATTTTAATCGCGCCGTAAAATCTGCCCAAATCCGTGCTAAAATTACACCGTCGGATAATCAAATGCGTGAGTATGAAAGAACCCACCTCAGACGACATCATAAATTAAATATTTCCAGAGAAAAATGAACGGTGACAGTGATTTAAACACGAGGGAAACGACGACATGTGCTGCTTTTCCAAAGAAGCCACCATCTCAGGCATGTGAGAAAGAAAACGCCAACATCGGCGGGGCCCCCCAAGAAAAACAACAAACGAGGACTGTACACTTTAATCTGTGCACGATGGACTTTAGACGGAGAATTAAGTCGGATTGCAGTGTAATAATCCCTGAGCCTCAAAGGGCCCCACTGGGTGACCTACAATTAAATTTGGTGGAGAAAAATGCTGGGCGTGATATCAACCAAGCTAGAGTGACTAGACGTTACAGCGGAAGGCCAACAACTGCGACAAGCAGCAGCCGAATAAGGAAACAAACAATTTCAAGCGCAGCTAAAGTTACGCGCTGCAAGGAAACTCAACAATTAAGATCCACTGCGCCAAGGATTCCTTCAGAGCAATTCACTACAAAAATGACGAAGTCGAACAAACAACAAAAAGATCCCATTGCAAAGGCGGAGGTAAAACAGACTGTGACGGGCACTGACATTCAGGACAAGGCTAAATTTATTTCCCGTCTTTCTGCACCGAAAATATTCACAAGCACTCTGTTTATACAACCCCTCAAACAATTAAGTGGTGGCACGCTGCAGGTAGAAGCAAACAAAAACATTTTTCGACCTAGAGCCAAGTCTTTAAATGCAGATGCGCGTGTAAATATAAATAAGCCGTCATACAAAGTGAAAGCTCCTTTTAGCTATAACGATGATTTATCATCCCCGGTGGTAACAGTTAAACCAATTGTACAAGGTGTGATGAGCCCCATTAAACCAAATGTATTCACCACCGAACAGACTTTGCTTGCGCAACGTCCTTCAAAGCCACCTGCAAGAAAAGAAACACTCGCGCATAAGGCACGTGACAACAGAAAAATTTGTAAGTATAGCTAAGGGAGAGGGACGCGGGGGTAACTCTTGATGAGTTACTTAAGTAATTTCATATTGCAGATGAGCCTGTCGTTTTTTACAAAAATTTTTATGTTAGTGACTACTCGGAGGTAAGCTTTTGTAAATGAGTGCCACTTTTGAAACTTGAATTATAAAAAAAAATGATTGCAGGATGTCATAGCTTATTTACTTCAGAATGAACGAAAACACATGGTGCAAAAAAATTACTTACAAATTTATGATGTAAATTCATTAAACAGAGCGTGCATCGTCGATTGGTTGATGCAAATTCAGGTACGATCTCATATTAATGAATCCTATGATAGGTTTTGCGCAATTTTTAATTTTTGCTTTAGGTGCGCTATAAAATATCAATTAATACTTTCCTGTTAGGCATACGCCTGTTTGATGCTCTCCTAGCTTCGGTTCACGTTCCTAAAAACATGTATCAACTAATCAGCCTTACGGTACTCTGGATTATTCATAAATTTGACAGCAACACCAGGATAATACAAGTAAGATCGGATTAAAAACTTACAAGTACCCACGCATGCAATCTTTGACGGTGCAAATTTCAGGTAAAAAACTTGGTTTCCGATTGTTACAAGGCCTATAATCCGGAGCAGATCCTACACATGGAACAAAAGGTGCTGAAATTCTTCAATTTTGACTATAACTTGCCTGAGCCGACGTCTTACTTATTTTATTATTCTGAAAACCTAAATATAAAAAGCGAGGTTGGTGCAATTTAATATTAACTGCTGCATTGTATGTAATCATGCATCATGCCTTCTAGATACTAATACAAAGCGCTTGCTACATACTTGAGTGCTACACCCTAACAGAAGAATACTCTACGGAACCACCTTCGCTGCTGGCAGCTGCTGCTCTTTACTTAAACATGAGAATTCTGTTTACTTTAAGCACCACTGAAATAGAAAATTACTGGAAGAAACTTCGAAATCACTTGGGGTACTATGACGTTCACAGAATCAAACTGGTCCAGAGCAGCATGCAGGTGCAAGTACAGAAAATCAATAAAGCTGAATATGAGTTTCAGGAAGTGTATAACAAGTACAAGGTCATGAATTGGTTTAAAATCTTCCAGACAAAGTTACAGGATCTTTAGGGGGAATCTGCTTGCCATACCTGCATAATCACAAAACGTGCTGTTCGACTTATTTTGTTTACTTAATTATTTTATTATTATATATTTTATATTTATATCAAGGATTGTAAAATAAACGATAAATTATACGAAAAGATTATAACAGGGTTAGAATTTCAATCTTGCCAATACACTTAAACTTAAGACTAAACTTCCCCGCCATGAAAATAAAATGTCACTAACATTGGGCGCGTTCAGCGGACGCTCAGCGGCTGAATTGCTTACTCAGCAATCGTTTGTGATTGGCCCTTTACCTTACCTTAAGCTGCTTTCTTTTCAAGAACGTGACGCCCTTGGGGCTTGACAAACGAAGCTGTTAGGAAACGATCCTCAAAAGAACTTAATATTTTTAACTTGGACCAGAACTTGGGTAATAAATGTGACAAGATAACCTCAAAAAATACGTCGTTGCGTTTGTAACGAAATCGAACAAGAAATAACCTTTTCTTGATATGATTTAATTGTTTTCAAGTGGTTTACAGGTTTAATTTTTCATAGTGTATTGTGAATAGCTGAATGGTAAACTTTTAAGTTTAAGGGAAAGTTTAAAATCTGTACAAAATGAGTAAGTTTTTGAAATTAACGTTATAAAATAATTGTTTAGCGATAGTACGTACAAAATATATTATATTTGGTCCTTTTGAAGCATTTTTTATATCTTATGTAAATGTAGGCAACCGGGTAAAGCATCCAATGCACCGGGTGCATTGTGGGTGCATTCCGTGATTCCACCGGTGCAAACGATTGCACCGGGTGGAATCCCATCTTTAGTAAGTGTTATTTGTCTCCCCATCCATAAGCAATAACTACAGTGAATTTTCAATTTCTTTTTTGTTAAATCTAACCTCAATTTGACACAAAAGGCGTCACGCTCGAACGAAATAAATGGTGCTCGAGGGGAAAGGAGAAACGGATCATTAGAACTACTCAGAACCTCAGGAGCTCGACGCCTCACCTGAAAAGAACAACGCAAATATTAACCCTGAACTCTTCCAAGCAGCTCAAGTTCTGAAACGAAAGCGGCATTAGTGTAAGCCAATCACAAACTATTGCTGAGTAAGCAACTCAACCGCTGAGCGTTGCTGTACGCGCCCATTGCTTGATTTCTGGGATAAAGCAATTTAATTAATATTTTGAAATCATAAACTTTTATTGCGGATAAATTAAGTGCACCAGAAATAGTACAATAAATAAATAAAGGGCTGCCGGCAATATTGTCAATGGTTAGAAAGGAAAATCGAAATTATCTGTAAACTACCAGTGAGAATGGAAGTTAAATAACTGGAGGAGTAATTAGCAAACAAAAACGAGCCGATTTCCGGACACGCACTCTTCTCTCTTGTATGGCAAAAATAAAAAGCAACATGTACGTGACGAAGTGCGCGATAGTCCATAGTCCGTTCATTGCGGCTCACTGTTAACTGTTATTAGATTACGTACAGATTACGTATCATGGAGGTTAAGAAAATCGAAATTAACTGTAAACTGCCAGTGAGAATGGAGGTTAAATAACTGGAGGAGTAATTAGCAAACAAAAACGAGCCGATTTCCGGATGCGCACTCCCCTCTCTTGTATGCCAAAAATAAAAAGCAACATATGCGTGACGAAGTGCGCGATACTCCACAATCCGTTCGTTTCGCCTCGGTCACTGTTATTACATTACGTATCATGGAGGTTAACTACTGGAGGAGTAAATAGCGAGCAGAAAACGAACCGATTTTCGGACACGCGCTCCCCTCTCTTGTATGGCAAAAGTAAACAGCACCAGAGAACAACATGTATGTGAGAAAGTGTGCGATGCACCACATTCCGTTCGTTTTGCCATACAAAAGATCCGCGGCCAGACCGGTTTTCAGTAAAAACACGTTATATGTGATTGGCGTTTCGTCCTCCAGGAGTATAACTCGATGTTACGTATTTACAGAAATATAAAAGATGTTTTTTTGCGCTTCAAGCACACTTGGGTTTTAAACGCGTGACCTTCATGTATAAACTTATGGAAAGTTGTCTAACTGGAACGTGCGCTTCGCGCTGTTTTGTCCTTTTGGGCTCGTTTGGGTGCACAAACTGTGTAACGGGAAAACAGCTAAAATCAAACCAAATCGCACATACTTTGAAGTTACCGGGGGGGGGGGGGGGGGAGTGATTGCTTGGCGGCAAATTCAAACTAATTTCCCAGTCGATAGAAAATGAAAAATGCTTATGACGTTTTCGATTCATTTCTCCCAATCGATAAAAAAATGAAAAATGTTTATGACGTTTTCGATTCTCGAAAACTCAGAGTATTTGCATTTTGTTTTTAACCTCAAAACATAGTATGAAATGATGATACTCTTAAGGGCTCACTAGTGCAGTCATTTAAAAACGCTTTAGGAATTTTAATTTTTCACCGGTTGGTAAATTATTTTGAATTAGATGCCAAAAAAAAATAAAAAGATAACGCTTGCGCTTTACTTCACTTTTAAATTGAGATATTGTGCTGCTCATAGTGAAATAAAAGGAAACATTTAGCAAGACACTAAATTTTAATTTATTAAATCGTGTTGATTCTTTTTCTAGACAGGATAATGCATAATTAACGGTTTGCAAACATTAGTCCACCTATATATTTTTAACTGAAGTACAGGAATAATTTACTTTTTCGCTTTTTCAAATATTGTAATGTAATTCGAGAAAATCACGAAGTGACTGACACCTAGCGAAAGTTTTGTGAAAGGCGCGTCCAGAGACACTCAGCGGCTGTGTTGCTTACTCAACAATCGTTTGTGATTGGCTCACATTAAGGTAACAGCCAATTAAAATTTTAAGTCCTACTTAAGTGGTTAAGTGACACTTTCTATTATGGAAGAATTGTCACTTAACCGTTTAAGTGGGACTTAAAGTTTTAAGTGAAAGTGGTGCAAACGGGCATAAGTGTGTTTGTTTCCTGCACGAATGTACACTAAAGTATTTGTGTCTTGTTCTAACCTCATACATTAATACGAGATGAAGATACTTTATGTGTGCACTAGTGCCGATAATTTTACGACCACTGTTGCCATCCACTGAAAATGATTTCTCCTATATTGGTTGATTTCCCTGCGTGTGAAATTTTAAAATCAACCTGAATTCTTTAGTGACTATCTTCATTATCGAGGACGTTTAGGATTTCGTTGTTTAAATACTTTACTTATAAATAATAAATAGTTTATTAGAAAATAAAGTTTTATAACCGCATGCAAATTTAAAAAACGAGGCAAACGCAAACGGTGATTTTTTCGAATATCCTAGAAACTGCTAAAAATAAATAAAAGCCGTTCACAGATTATTGACTGATACAAAAAAAGGAAATTTTTATATGCAATAAATATCTTGCAAACAAGCTGTTTGTCTATGGCAGGCTTAACGCGACAAAAAACGGAACTTTTGCGCACTCGCCTACAACGTAACAAAAAAAAGTGAAAATCGCTGCGTGCATTTACGATTAATAATCAAACTAAACACAGGTAGGCGACGACTCGCTTTGTTCAGAATTTTAAAATGTCCGCGCGTTTGGAACAATCGCATTAAAATGACGTTTGGTTTAATTAATACCGTTGCATAATTTTGATATCTGTGCGTGTGTGAGTGTTTGGTAAACATGTGTGGGAGGAAGTTAAAACTGGAATAATAATAAGACAGAGTGCGGAGAAAAAGCGACGATGAAAATGTAAGTACACGCTTTTTTACTGCCTCACGGTTTTACCCGAAAATGTTTTCCGTCCACAGTACGTGATTTTTGACTGTTCGGCACTGCCGATCTCATGTTTTTTTACAGCGGCGCTTTTAGTTTAATTAAAATAAACCTGAACTTAAATGAATAAGCAAGTATAAAATGCGTACAAGAAATATTTTCATGCGTAAATTGTGGAGGAGCCGGTTCGTTTTTTTTTTGTTTTTATTCGTAATCAAAACATTTGAAAACAGCGACGCGACGGTGATATTTGAATTAAATCTTCTTAAAAAGTTCTTAGCTTTCCGATTTTGTACACGACTTCCTTATTTCAAAGAATAAAAAGCTTTCCATTTCTTTTTCTTAAAATTTGAATGAAAAAGTGCAAAACGTTCCTTGTATCTTTTAACCTCTCCTATTCCATACAACGCCATCCCGTAACGCCTGCTATCCTCGCCTGTAAAGACGAGGACAGAGACATTGCGATGCCCGTGTGTAGAACAAAGATGTTAAGAAAGCCAATGAATGTTTTGGCTATTATGAGCTCGGAATCTCGAATTTGAAGGTTAGGTGTGGACACTATAGAAGTCTATGCGCACTCGACCCCCGCCACACTGCTGCTTCTCCTAAGAGACTAATAACCGAAATGAACCGAGTTGCGGGCCGTTTTATAAGCGACGCGCTGAAGACTTGTTCTCGTGACATCCTTATTTTGTGAACGACTATTTCCGCCGCTGTAAATGAAACATTTTTGCAATTCGTTTCTACAGAATCGTTTGTAACTCGATGTAAATTATAATCTGACATTTTGAAGTAATTTCTGCCAGTCGTTTTAATTTTAAAATAGAATGTTTGTATCAAAGATGATGCGAAGCCACTCTATTTTTTTTTTATTCTCGGAAGAATCACAATCTATATTTTGTTGTCGATGGGGGGTTTGCAGATTTGCAATTTGAATCCGAGCGGCACGGCGCGACGGGTTATTTTATTTAAATTTCTGGTCTCACAAGCAAATTTTTAAATTGAAGTCGACTCGTGTCTTTTTAAAGTCGAATTTTATAAATCATTCTAGTAGGCCATATTTTCTTTTCGTTGGGGTTACGTGCATGCAATTTGATAGAAGTCAATTGTTCGACGTGTGTCAAAAATTACGAAGATTCCTATTTTTTTTTTAATGACTACGTTAATGATTTGAAAGAGTAATTAAATAATTCGTAACATAACTAGTGGAATTACGAGGATTCCTATTTTTTTTAATGACTACGTTAATGACTTGAAAGAGTAATTAAATAATTCGTAACATAACTGGTGGGTACGGTGATCTTTAGAAACAATAATCATGAAATTCTAACCTAATTTTCTGACGTCCATATTTTTTTAGTAATGCCAACAAAAATGCCACCCTAACTTAGCCTACTCTTTTCGGGAGTTATTAAAGCAAAACAAAACACTACTAACGTAATTATTTTTTTACGTGCGATAGTCATTTTTTTAATGGCCGCGATACTCTTATTTTGCGAACAAATTAAAATGACTTTTAAACGAAATATTTTTGCAATTTGCATTTACAGAATCTTTTGTACCTTCGTGTAATTTCGTATTTTAAAATTTCCAAGCAATTTTCACAGGCCGTATTAATTTTAAAAAAGAATGTTTGTAAAATGTCGTGGCAAATTGTTGTTTTCTTACTTCATGTAAATTTGAATTTTAGACTTCCACGAACCGTATTAATTTAAAAATGGGATGTTTGTAAAAAAAATATCGTAGCAAATTGCAGATTATTTTTTTGTTTTCTTCGGAAGACGTAATTAAAAATAGGATGTTTGTGAAATATCATAGCATTTTTTTGTATTTTTCGAAAGATCACAATATTTTGTGCCCGACGGGGATTCACTCGTAGGTGTACTACAGTTTGAATTTGAATGTGTGCGGCTAAGAGCCACCAGATGGCTGCAGTGCTAAATATTTTATATTTCGGACAAACAAATTCTTAAAATCGTTTTTTTAAAAGTTATTTCTCGTAAAAGAACATATTAACATGTTACAAAAAAATCGACTTATTTCTTTTTTAATTTTAGAGAATCTGCTTAAAATGATATTTTAATCAAGTAGGATGAATTAAATCCGTAGTTTTGGCAATCCTGGTGCTTCAAAGTGAAGTAATTAACAAATGCGAAAAGATTCTGTTAAGAATTTTCACGCATTTACTACAATCGAATTTGTTTCAATCAAATTAATACAAACAGAGATATAATTCAAGAAACTTTAAATTAAGGTTATATTGGCATTTAACATTTGACCTAACAGTAGTTCTAGTTGTACTCTGTGCAGTAGTTCCAATACCCCATTGTGTACAGGTACAGTACACCCTAACCTAGAAGTATTTCGCAAGTGTCATGTTATTAAAATTTTATTATCAGTATTAAGAAATATAATGAAATGCAGTCCACTTACAACGTTCCTGTGATTGCTCAGAATTTACGAAAAGAAGAAACTGTAATTCACATAGCCGAGTCATTAAATTACTTGTCCCAAGTAGTGAACGATGTAATTAATAAAATAAATGACAGGATAGAATTAAACAGCAAGAATCTATCGAATTTGACGAATCGAATACACACGGTGAATCTGAAAATTAATGCGATAACCGGAGCTAAGAAGGCCATGCAGGTGTTTTCAAGCAGCCGATATCCTGCTGCGAATATCAACCGACAATATGAGTCAGTATTCAGTGGTAAAGATTGTCCGAAACTATCTCGTTACAGTGCCAAATATAAAGATCTTCCCATAAAAGAGGAACCTTTAGAGACGTTGCAATTCTATCATGTGAAAGTGTCTGATAAAAGTGTGATTAAATACGATGGTTTAGGTGACATACCTAAAGACGTCGAAGCTGTTAATGACCTCCTGCTGTATAGTTCGGGTAAAAATCCTTATAATAAATATGTCATGTCGGATACTCTTCAAATGCAACACACATCAAAACGAGAGGATGTCGTTGAAGGTCCGGAAATAGGGGCTGCGCCCTTATCAATATCTGAAAGTACTGCTTTGACTAAGACTTTAGGTGACACTTACTTCTACACGCCTAATTTGGGAGACGTGCCTGCAATCGATGTACCTTTGGATTTACCTGATTTGCCTGGGATAGCAGATGACTTGCGTTATGTACACGGATCAGGGCCGGGAATAGCTCCTTCTGTTATGTCCACTCCTAACATACCGGATTTACCAGAAATAGTTACTAGTAACAAACAAGAAGATCATGCAGATAATAAACAAAACATCGAAAAACCTGTACCAAATACAACGGACACTCTGCCTGAACAAGAAGTTCATTTAAATGAAGAGAAAACTCCTGCAGTTGCAATGGAAATAGTAAAAGAAACGCCACCACCACCACCACAAGTTGAATCAACCCCCAAAGACTCTGACGAAAAGATTAATAAGAGGGTAGTCAATATTAGTGATGCTCATGCTAATCTTATGGAAGCCATTCGTAGAGCAGGGGGCTCACAGAATGCTAATTTAAGAAGTGCCGAGCCTAAGATAAAGAAAGCACCACCAGTAAGTTTGTTTGGCTTTAGTTTTGTTTTAATGTTTGAATGTAATTTTGTAGGGTCGAGGTGATTTAATGGCCGATTTACATTCGAAATTAACATTAAGGCGTAAAGGTATATCAGGCACAAAAAATCCTGACAGTACAGAACCGGCTACGGGGGCGATGAATAAAATATCTGCTATGATACCTCCACCATCGTCTCCAGCTAGAAACGAACAATCTGAATCTGCAACCACAGATGACGATTGGGATGATTAATTTAACTTCCCCAGAATAAACCTGTCGTATCTAAATCGTTAGTTAACTTACAGCATTTTTATTTTTATTTTTTTTTTGTTTCATTAAGGCATTAATTAGATGATGGTGATTTGTGAAACTAAACAAATTGGACAAGAAATTATGTGGGCTTTATTCTTGTCCATTTTGATTTAAAGTCAGCATTTGCAGGTATGTCATTCCAAATAAAACATATCGACTGTACGCATACTGAATATATTTTCTTATTTATTGTAATAAAATCCATCGAAAAATTATTTAATGTAAAAACGTGTATATAAGATTAATAATTAGAACTTTAATTTATTTCGCTTATTTTGTTTGTTTGGGCCATCTCCAAATCTTTTAAATGAAAGTATAACTTGAGTGAGACCTATCAACAAAAAAGAAACACTGCATTATAAGATTTGTTTTTCAAAAAAAAAAAAAATAGTACTTACATAAGCATCAGTGGCTGCGTATTGCAGTTGCTCTTTCGATAAGGGCACTATGTGCCATTTACTCATGCGAACCTTTTTATCCTTTTTTATTTGCATCTGAAACTAAAGTCGACTGTAATAATAATAATAATAATAATAATGCAATCCGAAGATACTGAGTTACTTACACATTCATTTACCAAGTTTGCCATACTCCATCTTCGTTGAGAACTCAAAACTTTATTTGCTTGAGTTCCAACGTCAATGCAATTATTTATAACTTTATCTACATCAACGCCATGAAAATCCCGTGCAAGTTTACGTACATCACTAAAACCACATGGCTAATTTGTTTGATTGTTTAAAAACACATGCAGTTATTTGATACTTTTTAATATTTACACCTGTTAAACGAATGTTAGGGTGTGCTATCAATTCCGTTAGGGATTTCGGCAAGTTTTTCATCTTGCTTATATGCAAGATAAAGCATTCTTCTAATGAGGGGCTCAACTGGATAACGGCAGTCTTTCCCGAGCCCGTTTGAAAACTGAAAGGCCATTCGAGATCGAAACCAACTGGGAAAACCTCGGCACTTTCATGTACCTTGCTCCTGAAATCCAAACTTTTTCTCTCCCCCCATTCTCTCGAATTAAATCCTCGTAACTTACAGCAATAAATCACATAGTAAGGCACAGTCGATTAAGTTGGTGCAGTACTTAATTTTTCCCAAGTAATTTATGAACGGCAGAGTTGTTTCAATTGCAGCGGAATCTTTTTGCTCCTGGAAATTATAATAGTATAATAGAGAGTAGTTTTAACAAAGTTTTAAACGTACGATTTTATTGTAGTTTTGTAATGGCAGTTTAGAAGATGGTCCTCTTGCAGATTGCATCTTCTTCACTTGATGAAATTAATTTAAGAACTGGGTTGGGAGGTGAAACTTACATTTTCAAGAGGTTTTAATATATTTTAATGCAAATCACTAGACGTATTTATCCCACGCTGTTATTCAATAATCAAATTTAAAATTATTTTGAAAAACCACCAACAGCTTCTAAAACAGAACATAACCTAGAAATGTATATAATATAAAAATTTATTTTTTTAATTAGTAAAATACCATTGCAGCTAATCGATTTCTCTTTCTTTTATTAAATTAAAATTGCATGCATCTTACGCACGTAATTATTAAAACTAATTTTCTTAATTAAATGGTACTTGAATCTAGGGGATAAAATAGTTGCTGTTGGCGGTGCTGATTTCGCCAAGGTATTCAACTTCACATCTGTCAAATTAATGTTTTGAGGTTATATCGCCTGTAAATGGGGATGATAAGTAACGAAAGGATATTTATTTATTTAGATAAAACATGTGCGTTAGAAGTGTCTATCGAAATTCCATATAATGGGTCCATAGAGGAACTGGCGTATATATTAATTCTAAAATATAACCTCCCTATTTACGTGTCTAATGGTAAAACCTGAATATCGCAGCGTAAAATGCCTTTGTGAAATCCCTGGGTTTACAGATTTAATAAGCGAATTATCGAGTTTCATTGCAGAACATACACGTGAGTTTACTAATAACACAACTTATTTAATTCAGAAGGCGAAAGCGAATGGCGATAGTAACTTTGAAGATGTCACAAAGGAATGGGAAAAGGTCATGCGTGAGGTAAACTCAATTCGCTTCTTTAAGTTGTTACCATCGCTTTGGTGCTTCTAGGAAATGTCCGAGTTTGGCGAGCGCAGATGTGCCTCGGATGAAGAATTATTTGCCACGGCTTACCACAAGATGGTTCATTCCCCCGCGCTTGAAACCATGCTGCAGTTAGAGCACATGTACGCGCAGACTGTTAGAAAACGCTGCGAAGAAAGAGACTTGCAGATAGATAATTTATCTGATAGGTAAATTCGCATCGCTTTGCACCTGCAAATCAAATCAGGTGTTTTTTTTCGTTTAGTCAAACGATGGAAATGTCGAATGCGGTGGAACGACTTGAACAAGGAACGACCGAAGTGGAAATAAACGAGCTGGCCACCAAACATTTTGAGGACCAGACGTTCCTTCAAGTGAAACTAACCAGCGAGTTGGATACTTTGAAGGAAGCTCAGCGACGTGAATACCGCGAGTGGTTGATGCAGATGCTGGAACAGAATCAAGCGAATAGTTCTTTACCAACCCCAAAGTAAAAAAGAAATTATTGTATATGCAGTCGGATATTTTTTTTTAATGATTTTAGAAGTTCACCGCTGGCCCCCGTTCCTTTGTTACCGACGAGGAATTACATGGACAGTAAACAGAATGCGTCTGACTCGCAGGTTTTAGAGGAAAGCTTCACTATTCACTTGGGCTCGCAGTTGAAACAAATGCATAACATACGAGTCCTAAGGGCCAATGTAATGAACTTGTGTTCTGTAAACGAACAATCGTGGGTGTATTTGAGATGCATGCTGTTGTTGAAGTTGATGATTTCGTTTTAGGGCTGAACCTACGCCTCAGATTTTGCAAACCGCCTTGGCGTTGTACTCCAACGATTTGCACGGCTTGGTTTTGATGACGGATAACATGGTAAGAACTCGTCTGACCGAGGATTTTAGAAAGGTGTGTCAAAGATCAACCGAGTTTCACTTTCAACATGTAGATGATCAATTAGATAAAATAAACGGCATGCAGCAGCAAGTCAGGCGTAACTCGGAAGTGAATTCGCTACGAAGTGGAACGAAGCATCTTCAACCTGGGGATTTCTACATGACGAGGCACTCGAATCTTGCGCAGGTTCATGTGATATTTCATATAGTCGGTGATGATGGTTTAAGGGGCACGGATATTAACAGCAGACATCCCGTCGTTCTGGGGTTAAGAAGCGTTGTCAAAACTGCGTGTTCAAACGATGTAACATCGCTTACAATTCCGCTTTTGTTGACTTATGAAGTCACAGAAGTAATAGAGTGTGTTTAGGCAATGAGAAAGAACAATTTGCAAAATTTGTTGTTGCAGGACATGACGATTTCCTGGTGTGAAAAGCGTGCCGAGTTAGTTTTCAAGTGCGTCAAGGGGTTTATGATCGAGATGGCTTCTTGGGGCGGATCGGATTTAAAGAACTTGCAGTTCATGTTACCAGAGGCGAGCTATAGACTTCTTCTTGTTTGCATAAGTTACCATCTTAAATTTTTTTAGGGCATATCAAGTGAAGTATTTCAATCGTTAACTGAAATGCTGCCGAGAATTTTTAAAGTCTCCAATCCACTCATTTTAAAATCAAGTAAATAAGTCACACGAATGGATTTTTAAGAGATTTTTTTTTATAAATCTATTTTTAGTAATTGAAATACGTATTAATTAATTATGAAAATGAAGATTGGCTTTTGTGATACTTACTTACTTTTTTAATTCGAGAGTTCTTTTCCCAAAATATTTAATTGTACGCTTTTTTGTGTAAGGCAAATAAAATAATCAGGCAAATTAATTTTATAACAACTTTATTTATTTCACATGTCTATGCGCTGTAGAAAGTGACCGGTTACATCAAATCAACATATCAATAAACTATTGCGTTAAATAAAAACATGTCATCATGTTCGTACTAAGCACAACTGTATGATTATTATTTTTATTATTACATTTATTCTCGTGTCTGTTTTCTTTTTTTTTTTTAAAAAAAAAAAGCAATTCAAGCAGGAGGCTGTCCAAGCATCTATTGCAGTGTGAGGGGGTTGCTTTTGCTATCCGTCTATTCTAGAAAATGTATGTATTAGTTTGGCTAAACCGTTCTACACAAAAGGATTTCGACATATTCGTTACACGCACGTTCGGTCGTTACGTTACGTTACGTTACATTACATTACATTACATTACATTTCATTTCATTACATTACACACGACTTTTTTTTGTACAATATGCTACTACATCATTTCACTTCGTGAAAACATTTCAAAAATAAGACACGCAAAGACTGTAGTAGTAATGTGTTTATGTGTGTGTGGGAGGGACGAGGGGATTTCTATTTCCTTTGCAAATTTCTAAATTTCTTTACAATTGTATTTTTGTTTTTTTTTTTTTTTTTTTAAACAAAAAGCAGTTCTTAAATTAAAGATGCTAAACTACTCGAATATATTTTATTATCTATTTTGTCTCCTCGGAAGTCACGCAAATTGTAGCAGTTGTTTCATTGAACACGGAAAAAGGGCGGTTTAAAAGAAATGCGCAGGAAACATGCGCCTCGCATACGTTCCCAACTTGGCTGAAATAAAAAGGTAGATTCGTGCAAATCGGCAACCAAGAGATGGCGCTCTTTTAATAAGGAAAACAAAGAGCTGTCATTAATGTTATTCAGTATAACCTATTCTATTCGATCCATCTTATAGTTAGCTGTTAGTTTTGTTATAGTGTGTTTTGTGCCCGGTTTTCCAATCACGGGTTAACGCTAACGCTCGGTTTATTTCCATGGTAACAAGTACGAAGACAATTGTTCCCATGGCAATAAACTGTAGGTTAAAGTTAACTTGTCATTGAAAAACCAGCCCTAACGGTGTTTTCGGAAATTAGCTCAGAGCGCTCTGGTTAACCACATTTTTCTCACTCTTGCACACAATAAGTCTCTCTCTTTCACATTTCTGCTCGAGTTATGTTCCGAACGAGTTTCCAAGAACGCCTTAAAAATGTACGAAACACGAAACTATAAGTTAACCTATTTTTTTTGTAGGTTAACCAAAAGTCATTCGGACGGGATGTTTTCCCTTCACAAAACTTCCGCTAGGTGTCGGTCACTCCGTGATTTTCTCGAACAGATCAGTTGTTTATTAAAAAAAAGAAATCTCTTTCGCGTTATTATTTATTTTTAAAAAGCAACTTAAATTTGCGTGATCGGAGACACAAATAGCCTTATTAAGTTACGTATACATTCACGCGCATTCCTCCTTTTCGTTTAAATTTATAATATTACAAGTAGATTCCTGCGTTATATAAAACCTTACTTGGCGCCATCTATGTTTTACAGAAGTATTTACATTGTAATTCCAATAATAATGATGAGGTAAGATTTTATGTAATGCAAGGAAGGGTTTTGTTATTTAGATCTATGACTAAAACGTATATTTAGATTTTTATACATATGTTCTTTTGTTTTACAATAGGAAAGTTGCCTAGAATATACAGTATGTTACATTATTTTGAGTTGTTTTGCTTTGAAAAGAACACATGCACGAAAGAACCGTTTCACATTGAATTAAAAAAAAAATAAAAATGGACGGGTCGAACACTACAAGCCTCGATAAGTCGTGTTTGCGCTTTTATTACCATATATAAAAGCTTCTCTACTTTTTAGAAATCACTTTATCACATACATAGAACAACGTAAGGGTCCCTATAAGATTTTTTTTTTTGTAAAAATATAAACTTTCTTGCTACGCAAGGAGATTGCTTGTTTCTACAGGGTTCGTTTCTACAGGGTTCAAACGTGCTTGCGCTATATTTATTTATTTTTCCTTTCATATTTGACAAATACAACTACGTCAAGTTAACAAGCTTGTTTTTCGTGTGTACTTAACAACGCAAATGCTAAATAATTCTTTTTCTTCTAATATCGTGCGTCGTACAGTGTGTTTTTCTTATTAACTACTACGACATTGCTTAGAAATACTAGTTGCTAGTTTAAAACTTACATAATATGAACGATATGTTTGTGAATTCAGTCATTTTCTTTTCTTTTCAAATCAAAAACAAGGGTAACTCTACAAGTACAAACCACGTTCATCAACATTATTATTATTATTATTATTTTTGCTAAACAAGTGAGATTATCAATCATTTATTATTAAAGCTGATATGATATGCATATATTTTAGTTTAGTTTTTTTTTACACACGCCAGGATTTTCTCACAATTTCTCAAAAGAACACTGGTTTTTCTTCAAGCAAAAATTGTTTGTAAATAAATAATTATGGGAAGCTGATTTGTTATTATTATTATTTTGGATTGTATTTTTATTTAATTAAATAAATCCTCATCTCCTTTGCGTGTGTGGAATTCGATGCTTGTAACACTTTTGGGAAGACATTCTTAGATTGTATATTTTGGAAACTCAAAGGAAACTAAACCAGCTAGGAAATGCAGGGTTAAGCTCTAAACGTATGTCGCACGTTGTTTCGTTTTCACAACTGGACAGATATGAGCTGAGCGTTGTCTCAAATGACATATGGAGTAACTAGCGTTTACGTTTACTTTTTTTTTATTGTTATTACTAACTAGTAACTATTTCGTAACAACAGTCAACACATATGATATGTACACATTTGGTAATATTTCATTTAAATCACTAGGTTACTTCGTCTATGTTTTTTTCCTCTCTCTCTCTCTCTCTCTCTCAACTTTCTGTTAATTGTTTTTTTTTTTTCTTTTTGGAAACAAACAAAATAATATTTAGGTACCTAATTTTTTTTCTTTTTTTTTCAATTAAAAGAAAGTCAAGTTAAGTTAAAATACGCGCAAGTTGTTTTCTTATTGACTAGCTTTAATTAGTTAGTTAATTAATTAATTAATTAATTCATTGTAAAAGGATATGTATTTGAATTGTGCTTATCATAGTTTTCACAGTCTTTAATGTCACGATGGCGTTGCGTGGAAAATTCGAAATAAAATCGATAAAAGGGTCGCAACTACAACTAGACTCAACTTAACTGGTAAAATATCTGACGCGGAGCTGGGCTCCACTTGAATTATTTCTACTTCCGCCATTTTGAATATCGACAGCAGCAGGTGCGAAGTAAAGTCGGGATTGCGTGAATTTATTCTGTCTACGATCGTTTCCAACAGCTCTACGCACTCACTCTAAAAAAGAAATCGCATTTTTTATAGCTGTTTTCAATAATTAATTTAACTGAACAAGAACATAATACAAGTTGCGACGAATTATCGACTTTAAAGTTCATAGTTTAGGATCACCCTGTATTATCAAGCAGTATTCATACAGGCCGCCCTAAAAATAAGTAGACGAATTAATCAAAATAAGAGAAAAAGTTCAAATAAACACAAACTTCTCATACCAAATTACATCCAAATCGGTACAAGCGTTCCTTTGTTATAAGAAACATTAACTTTCTCTTCGAGAACTTTGAAGAAGAATACCGACTTAACGAAGTAGTTTTGGATATAGAAGAGTTTGGTTAAATCGTCTTATTTTGAGGTTGGGAATCTGTGGTTACGCCACGTCCACGGAATTTAGAGACACCCTATATATTAATTAGGGAGTAGAGATATGATTTTTGTGTAAAATTTGTTATAAAGTGTGACAGAGACAGATGACACAAACAATGAATGTTTATTGGTCGACTTGAAACTACTCTCCGCTTTTAGCGAATTTTATACAAGAATTAGCGATTCATGGGCCCTTTTAACACCATCCAAGACTCGTTGTAATAAAATCTTGTTGCAAAATTAAGGAAATAGGCTACGACCATCAGTGGCGGCTCGTGATGATTTACTGCGGGTAGGCAATAAATGCAAAGTGGGTGCATTTTTCAAATAAATTTGTTTTTCGGGGCTGTCCCGACATGGAACCGGAACCTGCAACTAACAGGACAGGGTGGGCATTGCCCACTTTGTCCACCCCGACGAGCCGCCACTGACGACCATGAATCAATGATCATTGGTTGATTAGAGACTTTTCTGTCACTTTGTGGAAGATTTTATTATAACAAATCTTTCACGGTGTTTTTTTTTTATTTGCTAGAACTTTAATATTTGCATTTTTTCTTTTTCAGGTTTCCGACTTGCCTGTGGACTCGTCAGCGACGTGTGAAACGAGCAGCGACGCCTGCGGCCGCCATACATTCGCTCTTCCAGTGAATTATCTACTTTAATGACTTATATTTATTTTAATTAGCGAAAATATATTCAGATTTTTAAATTGGCATTTTATTTTATCTTGTAAGTCGAAAGTAGAAAAACGAAAATAAATATAGAATACGGTTTGCATCCCCGCTAAACAAATGAGATATTTAGTCGAGTCGCAAACCCTTAACGAAGTATGATCAGCGCCTCTGGTGGTCAATAGCCGAAGCTGATTGTATGAAAAGCGCCCCTGGTGGACGGTAGTCAAAGCTTGCTGTATATTTTGTGGTTTGCAACTCGACTAAATGTGTCATACAATTAGCCGGGTTGCAAACCGCAAAATATACAGCAAGCTTTGACTACCGTCCACCAGGGGCGCTTTTCATACAATCAGCTTCGGCTATTGACCACCAGAGGCGCTGATCGTACTTCGTTAAGGGTTTGCGACTCGACTAAAGGGGTAGCATTTAGTCGAGACGCAAACCCTAAACAAGAAATAGGTAAAAATCGCAGTGTATTGTAGGGTTTGCGTCTCGACTAAATGCTACCCCTTTAGCCGAGTCGCAAACCCTTAACGAAATACGATCAGCGCCTCTGGTGATCAGTAGCCGAAGCTGATTGTATGAAAAGCGCCCCTGGTGGACGGTAGTCAAAGCTTGCTGTATATTTTGTGGTTTGCAACTCGACTAAATGTGCCATACAATTAGCCGGGTTGCAAACCGCAAAATATACAGCAAGCTTTGACTACCGTCCACCAGGGGGCGCTTCTTATACAATCAGCTTCGGCTATTGACCACCAGAGGCGCTGATCGTACTTCGTTAAGGGTTTGCGACTCGGCTAAAGGGGTAGCATTTAGTCGAGACGCAAACCCTAAACATGAAATAGGTAAAAATCGCAGCGTATTGTAGGGTTTGCGTCTCGACTAAATGCTACCCCTTTAGCCGAGTCGCAAACCCTTTACGAAGTACGATCAGCGCCTCTGGTGGTCAACAGCCGAAGCTGATTGTATAAGAAGCGCCCCCTGGTGGACGGTAGTCAAAGCTTGCTGTATATTTTGCGGTTTGCAACCCGGCTAATTGTATGGCACATTTAGTCGAGTTGCAAACCACAAAATATACAGCAAGCTTTGACTACCGTCCACCAGAGGCGCTTTCATACAGCAGGCTTCGGCCACTGTCCACCAGAGGCGTTGATTGTACACCGTTGACGGTTCGTCTCTCTGCTTAAAAAATAATAATGCTTGTCGAGTTTAGTCGAAACGTCAACGGTGTACAATCAGCGCCACTGGCGGGCAGTAGCCGAAGCTTCCTGTATGAAAAGCGCCTCTGGTGGCCGGTAGCGAAAGCTCGCTGTTTCTATGTTTAGTTAACAGCCCTTGCTTATTATCGTTTAAATAAAAATCCAAAGTGTCAAATAAAAAAAAATATATTCAAACAAGAGAAATTTTAGTACACTAACAAAAGATTACAAACAAAATAATAAGTGAATTTAAAATTAACTAATTAAAATTTAACAATTGACATAAAATTAAAACTAAAATATGAAAGAGAAAAGGAAAAATTAAGAAAAAATCAGTTTACTTCTAAAAACCTTTGTTAGATGCTAAATTTTAAGCAACAATGACTCTATTATATTTAAATTAACCGTCACCGATCTTAGGTACACTTTATTTAAATTAATTGCATTTTTTAATAAGTCATGATTAATAAAATATCCGAATTAAATAAAGTGTACTGAATTATAAAAAAAAAATAATGATAAGAATCTAAATTCTTACATCATCTTTTTTTGTTCGTCTTTTGTTATATACAGGATGCCCCGAGTCGAGTAGCTTATTAAAAACTCCCGAGGAATGAAATATGACATGATTTTGAAAATTCTTATCATTGTACAAAATATTAATGCAATTTGGGATACCCTGTATAGGCAAAGCTCACTTCTGCTTACCTTTTCTTGGGCTAAACTTTCCATGGGGGACAGCATAGTATAATCGACGACTTCGGACAGTTTTCCAGCGATGATGACGTTTTCCCTCGTAGTATTAAACAGTTCCAATGAGCAAAGAGTCTGAAACGAGACAATTAAACAACAAGAGAAAAATAATTGAAATGAGTAGTAGCAGTTTCACGTTCAGGAAAAATTACATCACATCAGCAAGTGAACACCTGCATTCGACTTGCGTGGGTGTACCAACCGGGCATGCGCACAAAGAAGACGCACAGGATTTGACTTGCGTGGGTGTGCATGCGCACTAGGAAGCCATTGATATTTTTTATTATTTTATTTACTATTTTTTAGTAGTTTATTGTGCACTTTTGTAAAGTTTCACAAAATAAAATTAAAAATTCCGCTAGGGCACAGAAAAAAAGTTAATCTTTTTCTCATTTTCGTCGTGGAGTCCTAAAGGTTGTCTGGACGAGCCTTGCAAAAAAAATGATTATCTTTTTTCAATCTGCTTTTTTGCAACCCTCCCGTCCGTTACACCTTTGCATTGTATGCAACGTATAAAACACGTTCGCGCAAACTTCAATAATTACAACAAACGATTAAAGTTGAAACCTAATTAAAATAAACGATAACGCCCCGGTTGACGAAGTTGCAGGTAGCGTTCAAATTTTAATTTCTCGCCAGCCGCGGATTTTAAACGTTTAATAAATTAATTTTAATACACTTATCGCACAAGTAATATTTGATTGCCCAAGAAGATTCATAAATTATAATGCGAGAATGAACAAAAATATATAGGGGTAGAACCAACGCCCACTTCACACAAGCCTGATTCATTAGGTGGGAGAATACCCCACTCCGAGACTTTTGATTTGACAATTGATTCACCTGAAATACGATCTAGCATAGAAATTTAATATTTTAAGGCCCGGTATTTTCAGCTCTGAGTAAGTGGCAAGTTAAATATTTGACAGTTTAGTACACAGTTTAGCCTATCTTTAATCTGTCGAGTAGTAATTTGGCTCTTACTCAGAAATGAAAAAATCGGCTCAATAGCGAAACGCTTGTTGCATCGCAGACCATAAAAACTGGATAGTACCCTGAGATTTGATATCCCTACGCGGTGACTCAGGCCTGTTATTGAAGACGGCGTTGGCAGAACGATTTTTAATAAGCAGTTTCAAAGTGGTTCTATTTATTTATTTTTTTAATTTTCGTTTGCAATTCTAAACCTGTTTATTATCGAACGGAGCGCGCAAGCCCAGATAAAATTAATTCCCCTTTATCTAGATGGTATTTCAAGTAAAAATCACGCGAACCACGCATTTTAATCGGTTTTAAACGTTAGAGAAAACTCCGATGTTTCTTTTTAGCAATTTACTTTTTTTGCAACACATCAGACTTAGATGTTGGAAACAGACCGCAGTCAATGGAAGAAATTAACGGCGAAATTGCGCGCACGTTTCCTTAAACGTAACTTTAATAAAGCGGATAAATTATATAAATAAATAGCAGAAAATGACTTCGCTTGTGCACAGAACTATATAATTATTAAAATAATAGGAAAACGTCTTACAACCTAATCCCTTAAGTCTAAGTAAATTGCTTTTGTATTTATATAGGGTGATGCCAAAACTCAGAGTAAACTCAGAAAATACAGAACATTATTATATATTCTAATATTTTTATTTATGTCAAAAGACATTCTACACAGCTTTGGAGTCCAAAGATTTATAATTAGTGCTCCGAAAAGGAGAAACACATAAATAAATGAGGGTGACGCCCTTTTAGTAAGCCGCGTTGTTATACGGGGTGTCCCAACAGTGCGTTCTCGGGCTATATCTCAATGACTATCGAAGATTTACAAAAGTTTCAAGACATTTTATTCATTATTAATTTACTATTATTTTCATCTATATAGGGTGACTCAAAACAGCGGTGTGGGATACAACTTTTTTTAATTTTAAATGGAAATGGAATTTGGATCGCCTATAAAATTCTACACATTTTTTTATATACCATTATCTATACCTAAATCCAACCGTTTTTGAGATTTTTAACATTTTATCTAAAAACTGTCGCTCGCAGTCATTGTTTTATTTGCTTTTAAGAATTTTGTTGATCAGATGTAGTTGATACTTAAGTGTATCAATTAACGTATTTATATTGTTACAAAGAAATCTTAAAAATAATGGTTGCAAATTACAGTTTTTTGATACAATGTTATATATCTCCAGAACGGTTAGATTTTGGCATGGAGTATGGTACACAAAAAATGTGTAGAATTGTATGGGCGATCCAAATTTGACATAATATGTCATTTGAAATAACGACGTCGCATCCATTTTAAAAATTTAAAAATGATGGTTGCAAATGACAGTTTTTAGATAAAATGTTATATATCTCCAGAACGATTACATTTTGGCAAGGAGTATGGTATACAAAAAATGTGTAGAATTGTATGGGCGATCCAAATTTGACATAATATGTCATTTGAAATAAAGACGTCGCATCCATTTTAAAAATTTAAAAATGATGGTTGCAAATGACAGTTTTTAGATAAAATGTTATATATCTCCAGAACGATTAGATTTTGGCAAGGAGTATGGTATACAAAAAATGTGTAGAATTGTATGGGCGATCCAAATTTGACATAATATGTCATTTGAAATGAAGACGTCGCATCCATTTTAAAAATTTAAAAATGATGGTTGCAAATGACAGTTTTTAGATAAAATGTTATATATCTCCAGAACGATTAGATTTTGGCAAGGAGTATGGTATACAAAAAATGTGTAGAATTGTATGGGCGATCCAAATTTGACATAATATGTCATTTGAAATGAAGACGTCGCATCCATTTTAAAAATTTAAAAATAATGGTTGCAAATGACAGTTTTTAGATAAAATGTTATATATCTCCAGAACGATTAGATTTAGGCATGGAATGTGGTATACAGAAAATGTGTAGAATTGTATGGGCGATCCAAATTTGACATAATACATAGGGTATGTCATTTGAAATAAAGAAATCACTGTTTCTATTCATCCTGTGTATATGAAAATAATTTTGAATTGTAGATCTCTAAAATTTAAATAAAAAATGTCTTGGAATTTTTTTGTATCTTCTGTGGTTATGGATATATAGCCAGAAAACGCATTGTTGAGACACCCTGTATATTTCAGCCAATGTATGTGAAGTTAGATTTAGTATTTATAAACAAAGATAGTTTCTTACCCCGTTAACAGCTTCGTGATTGATGAATTCCTGAAGGGAATGAACGACGTCCTGCACGGAAATCCGAGTGTGATTTTTATTGAGTTTTCTTTCGTCGACTTCGCTGTAGCCCAAAAACAAATAGACGCCCTGTGGTAGGTTGTAATCGTTGGGGGATGGTTTCATGCAGATGAAACGTCCAGAATAGCAAAGGCAGCGGCCCCTGTACGCCTGGTAAGCGGGGGCGGCGTGGTTGTAAAACGCGAACTCTGTCTTACAGGGCATCCTGTCGATGCATATCGTTTTACACGACAGTTTCTCACCAATCTCGCATTCGCACACATCCGAACATTCAGCTTCGTCCTCGTGATAAATCTGAAAACGTTTTGATCTTTTACTCCGCCACACAAAACATAAACATCCGAACATCTATGACTATGACTGCAGCAGCGACGCACCCTGTATATACACCCTATGAATGAAAAATTCGCGCGCGGTGCTTTTTTTTATTCTCGTTTTATTTTTGACGAGGTGATAAATTATAATTAGCAAGTCATTTAAGCCCGGGCCATTCTCTATTATACTTATGCCGATGTAATTTAGCAAATGCGTCCTTTACATAATTATGTGTTTCACTCACCCGTTTGAAAGTTCCTTCTTTTATGTATTGATCGGGAAACTGCGGCCTTTGCACGACGCAATACTCTAAAAAAGAAAGTATTTTTATGACTTAAAATCACTGCCGGATTGAAGATTCCGGCTTCAAATAAAAAAAGGAAAAAAAAACTGTGGAAAGCACTCTGATTTAATTATGTATATGCGGCGTCTTCCATTTAATTGATCTTGCCAATTAAGTTTGGAAAGTTGGAATACTTAAAGGAAAACTATCTCGTCCAAACGCTAGGGTTCGTGTAACTAGTTCGAAACAGTCAAAATCAGTTACCCAGTTAGAGGGTAATGATTAGAGTTCGGAGTTACATATTTTGAAACCATTGTTTTTATTTTTTAATCGATTTCCGAAATAATTTGAGGAACGATCGAATTTCCAACTTGGTTTACGCAGCACCAAACATAAAGTTGGACACACATGGGAAACTTTTTTACTATTGATTTTTCAGAAAAAAATATTCTTTACGAAAGCTCCTGCATCTTCCCAAATGCAAGATGCAAATATCAAAGTTTGAATATTACTAATCGTATACCGGGGAAATCAAAATGTTTGAAATTGACATAAGAGTAAAGTACCTTTGTTTTTCAAGATACTCGGTAATATTATTTGGAAAAGTGATCCAGAACTATCAGGAGATCTCAAATATGAAATCCTGACTATCTACGACAGAAACGAAAATTAGAGTTGGAAGAAAAATTGAAAAACACGTCAAATTTTTTTTTCTTCGTAGGCGGCCATGATCTCATATTTGTGATGCCATGACAATTCCGAATAACTTTTCCAAATAATATTTCCGCGTATCTTGAAAAATAAAGGTACTTTACTCTTACGTCGATTTCAAATATTTTGACTTCCTCGGTACATGACGAAAGATACTCAAATTTTGATACTTGCAACTTGAGTTTGGGAAAATGCAGGAGGTTTCATAAAGAATAATTTTTTCTGAGAAATCAATAATAAAAAAAAATTGCTATACAGTATGTTTGATTTTAGTTGTCACAGGCGATAGCTCGGTTATTATTAAAGATACGACAAGATGTTATAGAAGAAAAGTTATTCTACATTTAATTTTCTATTATCTGCCATAGCCAAAATAAAAAAAAAAACAATTGAGGATCAAGTATATTGAATGAAGCAAACACATTCAAAATTTTAAACGCAATAAAACCAATTTTATCACTTATTCTAAAACTGTAATACAATTTCTTTACAACGTTGTATCACATGTTATAGTTACCAATGCACGAAACGTCGGAAATATTTTAAATCAAAAGCTTGGTGCATAATGGATAGGCCAATTGGCCAGCAAGATTGCCAGATCTCTCTGTTTTAGATATTTCTGTGTGAAGGGTTTTCTGAAACAAAAGGGGTAGGCTAGATGGTAAACTAAGGGCGCCAGGGAATAACCCCCGTTGGTGAGCGCACTATGGAACCGCTTCCCAAGCCCCCACAGCGTGCGCTGATAAACAAAAATTGCCAGGGGTTCTATCATCACTCGTACGTTCAAGGGAGGGGTAGAGACGCAGCAAAACACCGTGACGCATACATAAATAAATATATTGGCATACTTAAAATGCTTATAATAATAATAATACAAGTTAGCCCTCGTGGCCCAAATAAAATAAATAATTAAAGGAACTTCGTAACTCAACTCGACAGCTGATTAACACAACAAGTAAAATGATTACAGATCAGTACTGACCGCACAGATTGACTCGAAGTCACAAAACGTCAAAACTGCGAAACTAATTTAAATTTGACTCAAGAGGCACGGTAATAATTTAATTATTTTAATAAAAAAACGAAATCAAGTAACATGCAGGGTACATTACTCACAACCACTCAGCTGTCTAGGGTCGTTTACACGTCGATGGTTGTCAAAATATTGCGTTAGCGCCAGCCTCGGCCACACACTGAATTTCTGCTCCGCCGTCGTTTGTGAAAATGGCGGTGATCTTCGACGCAAAGCAAGGAAACGTTTGGTAGCCCCAATCGGTGTCCAAGATATTCGGAAGTATACCCCGCTATGAAACAGAACTGTTCCGATCAGAAAGAAATAAAGAAAAAGTAACCTCGTACCTACGCTCAAAGATCGTACCACATACCTTAGATTCCACGAATCTTTTCAACCCGTTGGCAAGAATGCTTTAAAACACCTCAAAAGACACGTAGAGCTTGTTTCATTCCAGTCAAACTGCTTAGATGAATCTTGTACCTAACACAATTTTACACAGATTCTCACGATCGTACCGCGAAGTAAAGTGAAGCCTGCCCGTGATGACGGATGGAATTTGCTTTCCCAGCAAAATGCGGCGGGCCAATCGAGAAACAGAACGCGGACGAACGTGGTTACATTAGACCAATGAAAACCCTTGATTAGAAACGGCGCGTTAACGTCACTTCCAGGGAATGTTGCCTACTTTATAAACAAAGCGTAGCTGCCGAAACGTTATCAACAGATTAACCCGCAACACTGTTGCCAAACAACGCAATACGCGTTGCAAGAAGTAAGAAGAAACTTAATAAGCACTAAAGCAGATCTCGAATAGGAGTTCAGAGGTCACTTCGAACAAAAACTTTAGATATTATGACCTGAAATTTTAAACTTAATTTACATACTCATTTGTTCGTGTTGTTACGTTGTGTTTATGTTGAATAGCATATGTTGTTAGGACAGTATTAAGTAACATTGTTCAACTGGAAGCTGAAAAATAATTTCACTTGCTTCACCACCGCCTACATTTTCGAATGAAGCTCTCATCTACGTAACACGCATTTGTTACTTAATTATCGTTTGATGTTTTTAATTGATTTAATAATTATGACGTGTGATATATTGTTGAAAGGAGATTTTTTTTTAAGTTTCAGGATACATAATACAATTGGGGGGTACGTTCCATTAAAAATTTTCAATTCAATATAATTGCTACACCTTATACATTGGATACTCAATTTTTAGTTTTTTCGGCTACGGTAGGTAATAGAAAATTTAATTATTCTATAACATTTTGTCG
Source organism: Prosopocoilus inquinatus (assembly GCA_036172665.1). Lineage (NCBI taxonomy): Eukaryota > Metazoa > Arthropoda > Insecta > Coleoptera > Lucanidae > Prosopocoilus > Prosopocoilus inquinatus. The sequence continues at coordinate 11,534,381 of CM069880.1, read as the reverse complement.
TATCCCTAATAATAGAGCTGTGACAACTGAAATCAAAGTGATGAATAGATAAAACAGCGACATCCTACGATCGCTTTTTGACCTGACATTGCAACAAAAAATTTTGAAATCAAAGTGTTAAACTTTCTGCCGGTCACTGTATACAACATGATGACGTCGAAATATGTGATTCTGATCTTCAGTACTGGTTTTCGCAACGTCATTAAATGCCGGATACATAATAAAATTGGGTACGTTTCATTTATCATCTATATCTGCTGTGGCAACTAAAATTAAAGTGTCCGGCTTTCTGCCGGTCACTGTATACGAGTTGATGACGTCGAAATACGTGATTCCGATCTTTAATACTGATTTTCACAACGTCACTAAATCATGAAATGCATATAGTTTTTACGGTTTCGAACTAGTCATAAACTTGTACTTTTTTTGTAAAAAAAAAGATTGATAGACATGAGAAGTAGGTTAGTCTAAAACGACCTTTGGATTGATGTTTCCGGAAATTACGAGTGACGTAAACGTGGAAGCTATCATTGCCTTTATTATTTATTCAACTGTGAAATCAATAGCACAACGAATCGATTCAAATCTTATCGTGCATGCGAAACTGAAGCTTTAATTAAATTTCAAGTTGAAAAAGCAAAATAATTATTTAAAAATATGATTACTTGGTGGGACTGTTGTGGTGGGTACTGTCGTTGTAGTGGTGGTCGTGGTGGTTGTGGCGTGAATAATCGGGGGCGGTAAATATTCAGCAATCGGATTTTCCCTCGTTTGTAAAGGAGCTTCGGTTGCAGTCATTACAGTGATCCTTCCTAGAGTGTACGTCGGCCTGGCTGGTGTTGTTGGCCGGGTAATTGGATACAGAGTTGTTGTTAAGAGCGCCTGTTCTGCGGCTTTTTTCAAGTGAAAGTCTATCTGAGACTCGACTGAAATCAGAAATGAACAAAAAAAACATGCATTATTTTATGTGGGTATGTACCTCTACTATACAAATGCAAAACCCGTGCAATTGGAGACTTGACTCTAACTCACAACAGTTTGAGACTTTTTATATGATTTCGAATTCAACTCGGAATAATTAAATTCTCGAGAAATCCTATACTTAATTTGTTTCCTCGGAAAATTTTCTGACAAGGGAAAATTATTCCAAATCCCAAAATGATATTGTGGAATTTACTGGGGGGGTCGTTTAGCTAAATGCAAATTGCCATATCATTGCATAATTAAAGTCGCAATATTAGATCTAGATATGAAATGCAGGGGGAAGTTTGTTTTAAGTTATTCAAGATAGTTCGTACCAACACATGGATTAACCCAGAGAAGTCGTTGCCAACCCAGGCATTCGTAGAGCTGAGTCATGTCGGTTCCTTTACATGCACACGTTGTCCTCAAATCCGTCCCTAAAATGCCCAGCATGGCTAATCTGCAGTCGGAAGGTGAACCTGCACATTTTTTAGTGACGCTGTCGACAGCGCAGGATTGCTCGTAGTGTTCCAGGCGTTCCCTGAAAATCGAAAGGGGAGGGGATGGATTCGATTCGAAAAAAAAGTGCTGATTAATGCCTTGTAATTTGACAAACCTGCATTCCTTATTTTCCTTGCAAACTTCGGCGAGCGAAAGACAGGTGGGTTGGGGAACCCCCTCGATCCTCTGCGCGCAGACGGGATGCAGTTTCTCCTGGGCTATCATGCAAGTGTCGTGTTTGTTGTCGGTTTTCCTGCAAAGTCGAGTGTCGTACAGATTTAAAAATGATGGCTCGAATAGAACGAGCGTCGTACTTGCAGAGACAAAAAGCGATTTCGATGTTCCAGGGCAGTCCCGGTTTCCTGTAAAAGGCCTGTAACGCTTCCATGCACGAGTTCCTATTGCAGCGAGTCATGTCACAGTGAAGCAAAATGGGGGCGAGGGCCATTCGACAGTTGTAGTTATTGTTGCAGCTTTCCATTGCCGTATGACATGTGCTTTGAAATACGATCTTTGATATTTCGTTCGAGTCCGTTCTTCCATGGTTGGTTGAACCTGAAAGGAGTCTCCTTATTACCTTGCGCGGCTTTGTTTTCTTCAATTTTGTTTTAAATATGTACGCAGGTATAAATCAGATGCACGCGTTTCGTTCAAAAGGGGGGAGTCCCTAAATACGAATTCTTTTTTTTTTGTTTTTCAAATCGATTGGCGATTGGTTTGTTTCATCGGCGGCGAAAAGTTAATTTGCGAAATGTCATGCCAAAAAAGTGGAATTGTCAGAGGGGATCTGTGCATTAAAATAAAAAAGGATACCACTGCGCATTGAGCATCTGATAAGTATGAAAATGTATATAAAATACGTGCGATCCCCAAACGAAAGACCATGCAGATGGTTTTTTTTCTACGTGCCGGGGTAACAAGTGCATCAACCCTGTGCACAATTTCTATTATATTTTCAAATCCTTATGCTATAATGCCTATCAAATGAAATGTCTACATGCACTCTTATACCGTTCGTTTATCGATACCCAAATGGGTTTCAAGTGTTTGTATACTTTTAATTTCGTATACAAACAACGCTTTCTATTTTGGAAACTAGCCAGCAGCGGGGCTGCTAGCTACGAGCTAGACGCGTTGATACCTACTTGAGTACTTTTGATGCTGGGTGATGGAATTGCTGTCTTGGTCTTCATCATACTGTTGGGAGATGTTAGCAGCACTAGTTTTTCCCTTGTTGTTTAAGACGCTCACGCTAATGTGATCGTTGTTAGCGTGTGCGTCGTGGCCGTTGGCCGCGTCAACTAGCGGGTTTTCGACTATGGAATTGCCTAGCCCGTAGTCAAATGAGGCAGACGCATTGTCCGAAGCTGAAATCACCTTAACTGAAATGAGGCCCAGTAGTCCTATCAGAGACGGCTACACTAAGATTGTGGTAAAAAAGAAAGAACGGAATGGAAACAACAGAACGGTAGAGAAAGTCGCTCTCACCCGAACCGTCGAGCTCTGGAAACTGTAAGGAGGTGATGAGCGTCTCTTCTACGGTCGAGTGGAAATCAGTGCCAGTGCCAGTGCTGTGCGTGCGATATGTGCCGGAGGCATGAGCAGTGGCGTGCGAAGGGGGCTTCGTTGAAGGAGGGAAGAAGAAGAACGGATACAGGTTCGTGGGAGGTGACCAGAAGTTCCTAAAGAAGTCTCGGTCTGGGTCGTAAGAGGTCTGTGCACTATCAGGGCCAGGGTTTAGCGGAAGAGTGTCTGAAACATAAATTAAACGATGTGGAAAGGTTCATCGCGAATAACAAATTCTACCAACACAAAAAAACATGCACGGTGAGAATACATTCGTGTAGGGACTCCCGCAAATCAAGGATTTTACAATCGAACATGGGACGTTTTTGGATTCAAGGCCTTTTCTAACATTCCTCTCTCCACCTACAAATAAAACAAACACATCATCATCAAATTTGGTAGTACGAAGGGAAAACCACAAGGCCATTTTCCGACTCCTCCAATTAACTGAAACACTACGTCTTCAGAAAAAAAAAAAAAAAACAACCAGAACATCAAAGTCATAAAGATGGGATAAGAATGTTAGTTAGTCAGTTAGTTAGGATGCTTTTGGTTTATGTGTATGGGTGGAGTGCATCATTGACATACTTAATAAATACACCCTAAGTATCTCAAAACAAACGTAAAACATGCAAGTATAAAAAAACATTTCGCGCTTTTTCCTCCTCGTTATTATAAACAACTTTGAATGAATTCAACATGCGTTTTGATTTCACGGTTTATCCAATAAATATAATTCGAGATAGAATTGAGATTTTGATGACTGGATTGGTATGTACCGAGCATGAATTTGCTTGCGTTGTTTGAGGAAGAAATAATCAAGGATAGAAAAGTGAAAAGTGAAAGGGGATTGTTGACTTACCCACGCAGGGATTGTGGTTTACCATGCTAAAGATGCGATCACATCGTTTTTTCATGTGATTGTTCGGACAGATGCAGCCAAACATGGGGGACCGACGCAAATTAGTCCAGGATTCGTGGCATAAGTTTCTGGAAAGGAGGGTGGTACGTTAAAAAACGTATTCCAATGAGATTGTAAAAATTATGTAATTATCAGAATTTTTACAATCCTCTTTTTTTTTTTCGACGGACCTGTGATCCATGCGACATTTGCTATCTCGAACTTTGCAATTGGATTTGAAGTCCTCGTAAAGTGTGATACACTTGCGTTCCTTCTGGCAAACGGATAATGCGTGGTTGCAAGTTGGTAGGGCATCTACGGGATAAGGGTCTTTCTCTGTGAAAATATCCCAATTAATAAAGTGAAAGCACGTAAGGAAAATATTTCAAAGAAAAAAAAAAGAAAAGGGAAGTGGGAAGAAGACCACCGAGATTCTTTGCTGCCAATTAATTAAGAGACGAGTCGCGAAGAGAAACGGTCAATTACAACGGGCACTAAACCTGTCTACATACAGGACGAGTTGAAATACAAAGGAAAAATATTGAAACTCGTGGAAAACAAGGAAAACATACGTTTCGACAAGACGCCCGACTGCCTATTTCAATGCGACTGCCCAATATTTATTGCCCCTACATTCCCTTTGGGACTAGCACAAATTAAACGGGGAACTATAAAATATCGCACATATTCTGAAAGATATTACCACTTTAGACATTTTATTTCCATATCAACCACTTTTATTGAATTTTTGTTTATGATCTCATTTATGTTAACAGTACTTCAAGAATATGAAAACATTTTTATTATTACATTCGCAAATGAGAAACGCTCACTTCTTGGCTTGGCTCGGCTCGGCTCGGGCTTTCATAACCAAAGATAAATTAAATTAAAAGATAAATTCACGACGGAATTAAACGCTAAATTGACCTGATGAAAGTAATTTAAAAAATAAATCAGTATAATGTTGTCTGAAGAAAAAAATAAATAAAATATATCCGAGACGTCGGAGGAGTGAGTCTTCTTCCATCGTATTTCAGGATGGATTAACAGAATGAAAATCTCTTAAAAGAGATGAAAAGGGAAAGTGATTTGGGAGTTTTGAGTTTTCCGGTTTATGCTTTACGTATTACAAAGGAACTCAACGGTAATCTTTAAAGTAATAAATCCTCACATAAACTGACAAACCTAAACATATCATTTCCGCGAACGTAAATTTTATGTTTTCATATAATTTTATGTACGTGTCGTATAAAGCAATGCTGATTTATGTCTGCCCCGTTCCGCATCGAAAAATAAAATTTCTAGTTTTGTGCAGCAACTTATAAGCAGTAAATACTACTACTTCCGGTTGTTATAATAAGATACTACTACTTTATCCGCGGTAAATTGAAAAATTGAAAAATACTTCACAAAACGTCCCCGTTCTCTCTCTCTATTTTTTTTCTCAAACTTTTCTGTCTCATCAAGAATTTAATATTTAATTAAGTTCACTTCTTAAAAGAGAAATATTATTTTAAACGGAGGGAAAGTATTTTATACTTCTTAGTTTCACGTTACATCAAGCTTTAATAAGGTTATTTAAAAATTTATGGAAAATTTACTCATTTGCTTTACGCAAACGTTTAAGTACTTTACAGTCAGTAACTTCAAGTAATGTAAAGAAGCGGCGAATTTTTAACTAATTCATTTATTCCTGCAGGTATTTATTTAATAAAGCAAATTCACTTCGTTTAACTTACTGAATAGATAATTTCTAATAAACTTTAACCACAAGACTAAGAGAAAAAAAAAAAACGATGATTGCCTTGGGTGTGGTCTGGTTTTTAGAATGAAGGTTCGTCGACTTTATTTCCCCAGGACTGGTCGGGCGTATTTTCGGGGGAGTGATGGAAACAGACTGAATTTTACTGCGATTAATTTGATTAATCATAGAGGAATCGCGACGAGAAGTAAAAGTTGCAAGGAGCAAGTTCAAAAATAATTTAGAAAACTGTAGAACAATATCCTTTAATTAGGTTATAATAACTTATAAGCAGTAAATACTAGTACTACTTCCGGTTGTTGTAATAAGATACTACTACTTCCTCCGCGGTAAATTGAAAAATACTTCACAAAACCTCCCCGTTCTCTCTCTCTATTTTTTTTTCTCAAACTTTTCTCTCTCATCAAGAATTTAATATCTAATTAAATTCACTTCTTAAAAGGAAAATATTATTTTAAGCGTAGGCAAAGAATTTTGTATTTCTTAGTTTCACGTTACATCAAGCTTTAATAAGGTTATTAAAAAATTTATGGAAAATTTCACTCATTTGCTTTACGCAAACGTTTAAGTACTTTACAGTCAGTAACTTCAAGTAATGTAAAGAAGCGGCGAATTTTTAACTAATTCATTTATTCCTGCAGGTATTTATTTAATAAAGCAAATTCACTTCGTTTAACTTACTGAATAGATAATTTCTAATAAACTTTAACCACAAGACTAAGAGAAAAAAAAAAAACGATGATTGCCTTGGGTGTGGTCTGGTTTTTAGAATGAAGGTTCCTTGACTTTATTTCCCCAGGACTGGCCGGACGTATTTTCGGGGGAGTAAAGAAAACACACTAAATTTTAGTTCGATTAATTCGATTAATCATAGAAGACTCGCGACGAGTAATAAAAATTAAGATTCATTCAAAATGAAGGTCCCTCGACTTTATTTCCCCAGGACTGGCCGGGTGTGTTTTCGGGGGAGTGATGAAAGCATATTGAATTTTAGGTCGATTAATTCGATTAATCATAGAAGACTTACGACGAGAAGTAAAAATTGCAAGAAGCAAGTTAAAAAATTATTTAGAAGACTACAGTCCAATATATTTTAATTAGCCGAGTTGCTAAGGTGCAAGGTTTATAATAAATAGATTTTCGGACTGTACGGAGAGGTTCAATCTGATAACTGATTCCCAGCACGACTTTAGACAATACGCATTTGCAGAGAGTGCAGCGTATCAAATTATTGAAACGGTAAATAGACATCTGGACGATAATCAGTGTGTTAGTGGATTACCGTTTGATTCGATGATAACCTGGGGCGAAATACATTATTGATTATGCATTACAGACGTTCTGAACAATTATAATAGCCGAATTTTTATGATGTATGTACAGTTTGTACAGGCGGGCGTGGCGCAGGGTTCGCTTTTAGGACCAATGGTTTTTATTTTTAGTTTTTATATGCAGTAATTTAATTATCAAACACGTTACAAAAGTACCGTCGTTTATTATAAAAAGCGAGTTAGTTCCCTTTTTTCAATTGTATTTAAATAAAATTGTTGGAATCACAATCGCAAAAGAAAATCTGATTTAATGTGGATAACGTGACGACGAGTAGAAACAAGAAAAAGGCGAGTGAGTTATAAATTCTGACAGTAGGCTTTAGAGAGGGATTCGACTAGGGAGTAATTCCATTACACACTATTTGTTATTTAAGGGTGTAAAATTTTGAATAGGACGCCTCTTTTTGTTGTTGCTAGTGTTTCTCCTCGTTCTTGTACGGGGGAGGCGATTTGAACGAATGATTGAAATCCTTAATTTATTGTCGGGGAATTTTTGCCACTGCACGATTTGCATAAAACCGTGAGCATAATATCCCCGACACTTCATTTCATATTAGTCGGGGTAATTAATCTCGCACGTATATTGTCACAAATTCGTCATTGATTTCAACCCTGTCATATCCATGCTTCATGCTACACAGAGATACGTAATGGTTTAACGTTATGACTAAGAATTGATTTTCAATTTGAACGTGCATTGATTTCGTCTGTGCATTTTACCGTCGTAATTTGACGTGAATTTTATTTAATTTACTTATTGTGTATTTCGGAAATATAATGTATAATAGATAGATACAAAATATCTCTTGCGCCCTCCCCCACTTGAATATTATTATAATATTAAAAATAATGGAATGTTGTGTTACCTTTCTTGAGGACGAATCCACAAGGGTGATCGAAGAGAAAATCCCTGAAGGAATTGCACTCTGGATCCACGTGAGGCTCTCGACAGAGACATGTTGGCTTGAAGAAAGGAAAAGCTTGAAGAGTACGTAGGGCTGCTTGACACTTTGTTACGGTTACCGTCGAACACGCGACTGAAAAAGGGGGAAAAAAATACTGTCACCCTAAAAATGCTCGCTTTAAATTACAGAAATTACTTCGTTTTATTGCTGTACTAAAAGACAATTTCTTTGAAAGCTTTACGGCATCGGAGTGTACCTTTTCACGCAACACACACGAAAACAAATAATTAATTTACGGCCCCTTTTTACATTCATTCTATTTTTTTTTTTTTTCAATTAGCAATTTCGTTTGGTTTGATACAACACCAAGTGTTGGGTGGTGCTCATGGTGGTGTAGTATGTAACATCACCTTATGTACCTTTTAATAATAATAATGAGGAATTTTATATGCCTTTTCTGGTTTTGCAATTACAGCAATTTCATTTGGTTTGATACACCAAGGGTAGGGATGGTGTAGTATGAAAGGTTGTGTCGTCACCTTTTAATAATAATGAACAGGGAAAAGAATTCGGGCCTCTTGTTTCGCGAACAATACGAAAATTTAGTTTTCGGACTGTATCAGCCCCGCCGACAATAATTTCTACGAAGTGTGAACGCCCCTCCCACTCATTACCAATTCGATGCATTGGAGCCACGGAATGGTGGCAGGGTTAAATAGTACATTCGGTGTAAAAGTCGTCCAACACTAAGTGGCTTGAATTCTTTTCCCTGATAATGAAACATATTACATTCTTTTTGTGGTTTTTTAAATTAGCAATTTCGTTTGGTTTGATATACCAAGGGTGGTGGTTGGTGGTGCAGTATGAAACGTCAACACTTTATGTACCTTTTAACAATAATGAAGCATATTAGGGGTGAATAAGTGCATGTAATGACACCAATTACCCAAAGTTAGGCAACATATAACTATTATTAATGTGTAACAAACTCAGGGCGCTGGATATATATGCAAAATAAGGGTTTGCAGCGTGTACGGGATATGTAAATCGAAAGGTGATGTGATTTCAACCCCCCTATGTTGCGAAATTTTGCTAATAGCGTTAATCCGTAATTACCCTTCCAGCCTGCTTAAAGACGTACGAATTAATAACAGACGTGGTCGATAACGTCAATTTAAAACACATTAAGAAACGCCGGCGTACATAAAATATGCATATACAGTCTGTTTGATTTTAGTTGTCACGGTAGATTGTTGGAGATACGACAAAATGTTAAAAAATATAACATTGTTTGCCGTAGCCGAAAAAACGGATACGACAAAATGTTATAGAATAATTAAATTTTCTATTACCCACCGCAGCCTAAAAAACAATAAAATTGAGCATCAAATGCATAAGGTGTAGCAATTATATTGAATTGAAAATTTTTAATGGAACGTACCCCCCAATTGTATTATGTATCCTGAAACTTAAAAAAAAATCTCCTTTCAACAATATATCACACGTCATAGTTATTAAATCAATTAAAAACATCAAACGATAATTAAGTAACAAATGCGTGTTACGTAGATGAGAGCTTCATTCGAAAAAGTAGGCGGTGGTGAAGCAAGTGAAATTATTTTTCAGCTTCCAGTTGAACAATGTTACTTAATACTGTCCTAACAACATATGCTATTCAACATAAACACAACGTAACAACACGAACAAATGAGTATGTAAATTAAGTTTAAAATTTCAGTTCATAATATCTAAAGTTTTTGTTCGAAGTGACCTCTGAACTCCTATTCGAGATCTGCTTTAGTGCTTATTAAGTTTCTTCTTGCTTCTTGCAACGCGTATTGCGTTGTTTGGCAACAGTGTTGCGGGTTGTTACATTTCGGCAACTACGCTTTGTTTATAAAGTAGGCAACATTCCCTGGAAGTGACGTTAATGCGCCGTTTCTAATCAAGGGTTTTCATTGGTCTAATGTAACCACGTTCGTCCGCGTTCTGTTTCTCGATTGGCCCGCCGTATTTTGCTGGGAAAGCAAATTCCATCCGTCATCACGGGCACGCTTCACTTTACTTCGCGGTACGATCGTGAGAATCTGTGTAAAATTGTGTTAGGTACAAGATTCATCTAAGCAGTTTGACTGGAATGAAACAAGCTCTACGTGTCTTTTGAGGTGTTTTAAAGCATCCTTGCCAACGGGTTGAAAAGATTCGTGGAATCTAAGGTATGTGGTACGATCTTTGAGCGTAGGTACGAGGTTACTTTTTCTTTATTTCTTTCTGATCGGAACAGATCTGTTTCATAGCGGGGTATACTTCCGAATATCTTGGACACCGATTGGGGCTACCAAATGTTTCCTTGCTTTGCGTCGAAGATCACCACCATTTTCACAAACGACGGCGGAGCAGAAATTCAGTGTGTGGCCGAGGCTGGCGCAACGCAATATTTTGACAACCATCGACGTGTAAACGACCCTAGACAGCTGAGTGGTTGTGAGTAATGTACCCTGCATGTTACTTGATTTCGTTTTTTTATTAAAATAATTAAATTATTACCGTGCCTCTTGAGTCAAATTTAAATTAGTTTCGCAGTTTTGACGTTTTGTGACTTCGAGTCAATCTGTGCGGTCAGTACTGATCTGTAATCATTTTACTTGTTGTGTTAATCAGCTGTCGAGTTGAGTTACGAAGTTCCTTTAATTATTTATTTTATTTGGGCCACGAGGGCTAACTTGTATTGTTATTATAAGCATTTTAAGTGTGCCAATATATTTATTTATGTATGCGTCACGGTGTTTTGCTGCGGCTCCACTTCTCCATTGAACGTACGAGTGGTGATAGAACCTCTGGCAATTTTCGTTTATCAGCGCACGCTGTGGGGGCTTGGGAAGCGGTTCTGTAGTGCGCTCACCAACGGGGGTTACTCCCTGGCACACTTAGTTTACCATCTAGCCTACCCCTATTTCCTTCTAAATATAGCTTCTGGACAGACAGCTGTTGAAATCACATCTCGACATGCGTAATTATTATATATCGGGGAAATATATTTTACGCGGTTCAAATTCTAATGAAGCGGGCAATATAAGATATTAGATCGTAGCGTGTAAACAAACGTGAGGACGGCGGAGACAATTAACGCCGCTACAGCAACGGTGTTACTCAGTATAACAAAAACCAGAGCAATATTGTCGCAATAAAAAATTACAGTTATGCAATCAACTCTTCTTGTTTCAATATGTAAAGATTTTTAGAGTAATTAGTTGACCAGTTGTACTTCGATCTCCGGAGTATATGGCCACATTGCATCATACAGTAAGAACGCCGTAAATTATTTTCACCGTCCCATTACACGATGTGCCTGTTCGAGGCATTTTTACGGCGCTACTGAAACGATGGCGTGTACTTATTCTAATCCTATGCTTAGTAATTCTCTAGGAGAGTAACGTAATAGTAGTAAAGTGGTAGCAACAGATACTACCAATACGATTTTTAAGATTGTATAATAGATCTTGTGGGCGGATAGTATAAATTTTTTGTTTCAGCAACCCCCCCCCCCCCCACACACACAGAAATATTTAAAACAAAGAGATCTGGCGATCTTGCTGGCCAGTTGGCTTATCCGTTATGCACCAAGCTTTTGATTTAAAATATTTCTGACGTTTCGTGCATTGGTAACTACAACACGTGATATATCGTTGTGAAGAGATTTTTTCCAGTTTTAGAATATGTAATAAAACTGGTTGCATTCCAGTTAAAATGTTGAAGGTATTTGCTTCATCCAAGCTGTAATTTCGGGCATGCGTCATTTTACTTCGCGGCACGACAGGGCAAGCACGTATTTCCTGTTGAACGTCAGAATCTGTGTGTAAAATTGTTTTACAAGATTCGTCTAAGTAATTTGCCTGGAATGAAAAAAGCTCTACGTGTCTTTTGAGATGTTTTTTCAAGCATTCTTGCCAACGGCTTGCAGAAATTCGTAGAATCTAAGGTATACAGTATGATCTTTAAGCGTCCAACATACTTGACGCCCAATTGTTTTCTTTTGTCTATGCCAGATAATAGAAAATAGAATAAATAACTTTTCTTCTATAACATCTTCTCATATCTCTACTAACAATATAGGCAAGGCGCGCTACATTCCGTTGCAGGTCATTAGCTAATGATGACGTCAGACGCATGCTGCGTTGTTACATACTTAAAATGCAAAGGAATTTTTACATTGTATGTTCAGTTTTTTTTAATGTATATTGCATTTTAAGTAAATAACTACACTTATCAACACAGCATGCGTCTGATATTTTCATTAACTAATGACGTGTAGCGGAATGTAGCGCGCTTTGCGTATAGCACGGATATCTGCTACGATAGCCAAAATCAAACAGCCTGTATTTATATGTATACAACGTAAACAATTTACTTTCTTATTACCGGCGGAACGTTTTATTTTACCCGATTTGCAAGAACGCGTTCAATATTCGTCACATTTATTTTACGTCGAAACATCAAGCGAGTTGCATTGAATTTATATTCACTCACGCCTGTTTGCACTTTACTTCGAAAACAACGTTTCTATTCCCGCAACGTCCCATGTCAAAGTACGCGCACGATACTAAACTTAATTAAGCAAAAATTAATTATATTTCATTGCTTTTAAATATTAATTTCAAAAACAAAATTGGCGGAGGCACCGGATTATGTGTATACTAGGATATGGCGAGCTGGCAGTACAATAATTACCAACAATACTTCTTGAACATCCCCCGTATATTTTTAACGTAAGTCATCAGAATAGAAAAAATAAAAAATTAAATGTAGAACAACTTTTTCTTTAGTTATATAACATCCAGTCGTATCTCTAATAATAGCCGGGTTATCTGCTGTGACAACTAATAAATATACAGGGTTATTCAGAATAAGTGTCCGAGCCGTTAGGAGCGTGTTTACTGGGGTCCTTGGAATCCAGAATGGATAGTATGATTAATTTTTTAGGCATGCATACACGAAAGAATGAATTACCCCGTATATTTTTCGTATGTATAAAAAAAAAATGATTGAGATTTTGGTTTTGTTAAAACTTGAAACAAAAAAATAGCTTCCGTTTATTTAATTTTTTAGCGTGTGTAAAGAGGGCGTTAGTTTTCCAAGGCGGTGATAAACGTAGGGTTGAAAGCGTCGGAGAAATCGATGCGAAACACAAAACTTACCCTTAATAATTTCATATTTAATCTTAGCATTAACGCGGCGCTTAACATTCGATCTAGATGTCGCGTCGGTCGAAAACCCCCACGTTCTCTCTTTTTTTTTATTATTATTATTTATCACAGGGCTTTCTGTTTTACGACCGCGAGGAATTCGTTATCAATGCAAGGCGCGGTTTTTTCTTCGGTCACGTTTTGCCCCCCTTTTTTTTGCTTTTCAACCCCCGTCGCGTGCACCCTTTTCGAATCACGTCATATTAAATATGTTAACTTTTAATAATTAGCCCGCGCGCATTTTTCACGTTTAAGCGGCTAGCTTTTTATCTAAATCGGTTTCGGACTTACTTACTTACTCACTTACTTATTTACATCCTAAAGGAGGAAATTCGGCCAAATACAAGCGGACAATTTAATCTTCATATTGTACTTCCAAAGTTTCAAATTGGGTTTACATTTTTTATGACTTCGTCAAGTCGCGGACTCGCGATAATAAAAAAAAAATACACGCACAAACGTATAAAGTAACTTTCAAGTCAAGGTTGTTTTCTTTTTCTCAAATTAAATTTCCAATGTTATTATTATAAAGTGACCAAACGTCTTGTTTTCAACACGGAACACTCTGTATAATTGTAACTAATTTTAAATCATGCATCTATACCACAGGTAAGTAATAGCGAAAACAGATTTTCAAAATCTGCCATAGGATAGACAAATTGAAGCGGATTTGCTCCTAATAAGTCTATCCTACTGCAATGTCAGGTCAAAAAGCGATCGTAAGATGTCGCTGTTTTATCTGTTCATCGCTCTTACATCGCAATTGCGAATAAATTGGACAAATCTTTTTTGTTTGCAGTGGGAATGTCGAACTACGTCTCTGCTGACGAAGCCCCAAGCAGGGCTGAAACAGCTGTACAGAGGCTGCTCGAGGTTTTCACTGCAATGCAAAACGATTTGGAACAAAATTTTTTGAGAGGTTTATAGTTTATAACTAAGATTTAAAAAACGGGACATTTTTGCGTTCCGCGTGATCTCTCAGTGACAACGGGACAATATCTTCAAAAACGGTACTGTCCCGTTGTCACCGAGAGACATTCCCACTGCAAACAAAAAAGATTTGTCCAATTTATTCGCAAATGCGATGTAAGAGTGATGAACAGATAAAACAGCGACATCTTACGATCGCTTTTTGACCTGACATTGCAGTAGGATAGACTTATTAGGAGCAAATCCGCTTCAATTTGTCTATCCTATGGCAAATTTTGAAAATCTGTTTTCGCTATTACTTACCTGTGGTATAGATGCATGATTTAAAATTAGTTACAATTATACAGAGTGTTCCGTGTGGCTGTGCCAGATCAAAGTTATAATAAAGTTTTTCTGACGGTTATATTTTTTTTAATAGAACATACTGTATATTATGGTTTATTTCGATTCGTCGTTGTAACTAATTTTAAATCATGCATCTATACCATAGGCAAGTAATAGCGAAAGCAGATTTTAAAAATCTGCATTAATGTAGGCACCGAATACCCACTATTGGCCCACCCTGTATTTTACCGGGCGTCGCCCTTATTGAGACACCCGATATAAAAAAAAATCGACATTTGACTGGTATAGGTGGATATTTCCTTTTGTGCTGGCGACATTCGAGATGCAATTAAGGATAAAATTTATATCAATGAAGTCGAGGAAACTCAAGGAACAAAGTGCTTATTACACGCTCGAAGAATTCTGTGTAGCTGCTTTTAGGTTACCGTCGATGTGTGCATCGTTTTATTTTAATTATTTATAACATGCGAGGGACACGAGCTTGTGCAGGGAGCATAAATTTCCTGAACAATTACCCTGACAGCCCACTGTCGTCAACGAACGATATCAACAACGGAATAAATGCTTTATAAGAAGGCACTTCGATACAATTTACCACCACAAAGTAAAATTTAATATTTATATTGCATTCAGCTTTCAGAAATATATACGATTTATATTCAGACTTATCATTAATAACCAGGCCTAGGCGCATGTTAGTCGGAGGGTTTCGTTAAATATACGAGGAACTACTAATATGCTGAAGCGATCATAGTCGGAAAAAGTTCTAATCTTTAACGTGTCTGCCCTGTAAAAACAGAACAATAAACCAGTCGAAGCTCGAAAAGTCTAATCGGCACGCAGTAACCACTACATTTCTGGTCGACTGGATATAAAAACTTGTTTACATAATCGATTCATTCAGAAATGAACTTGCATTCTTTTTGCAGCGACGGCTCTACAATTGATATTAATTAAATGTATTATGCCAGTCTTTTTAAAAGCTACATTAAAGAATTATAATGTTTTCATAATTATTAATTTGAAAGAAACTGTAAAGGCAATCATGTTACACACGTAATTTACATCAAACGGTTGCTTTTGATGCGATGAGCGCGAGGGTGAGAGTGCCTCGGGCATATAAGCCGTTCAGCGGCGACGTTGAAATCTACGCCGCTGCTTTATTTATCTTTATACTGGTTTTTACCAGATATACTAGGAATGTCCGACCCTTATTAATAACATGATTATTTATATAAAAAAAAAAAAACTACCCTGAGATTAATCCTATACAGGGAGATTACACATTGGCAGTAGCTTCGAATTTTTTTAATAAAACTCATACTATATGTTACTTTCTGTTGAAGATTGGATGGTTTTCCCCCCTCTGTACATGTATATATAAATATATTATATTTAAAATGAAAACAGGTATTTGATTGATTTACATAATAATAATACCGCCGTTTCTATTATGGGGCACGTATTGATGCGTTTTGTTTGCGAAGCAATTCAGTAAATTGGACGAGCTTTTTGCGGCCATTTCAATTAAATAAACAACGTAACCGCACGAACGAAACACATATGGGGGATTTATCGAGCATAATAAATCTTTGACGAGATTGTCCCGTCGATTCCTGAATTAAGAAATCCAATTAACGTCTTCGGATTAAACAGAGATCCGCAGAAATGGAAGGCTATTGATGGCAGGAAAATACATTCTGTAGCAGGTCGTTTCCGACGGATCGAGGAAAAGACGGGGGTTCCTTATTTTTAATTCTGCAATAAAGCCAGCACATCATTGCTACTACGACGATCGATATACAGCCAGCTAAGTGTCCCACTTTAACACAAAATTCTTACTAATATAGACGCGTCTGTGAATTTTATAAAATTTTCCACTTCTCGACTTATAAATATAAATATAATATACCGGGTGTATCAAGAAGAAAACCAAGAAATCCGAGTTGACTGCAAGGGGGTCCAATCAATGGACTCAACAATGAAAATTAATTTTACCAACAAAATAACCTACAACTATGATAGCCTCATTGGAAACCTGAGTTAATTCTGCACAATTTTGATTTTAAACTCATTATTGCATCACCATTAATAAGGCCGGAGGAAACAATTGAATTGTTTACTTTAAAAAAAAATCACAACTTCTGTACTCTTTATCAGAAATTAATGAACTTCGGCTCGCTTGAAATGAAACTATCAGCTGATTTAAAATTTCCATTCAATGACTCCGGCTAATTCATTATAAAGCAGATGGAGGGTGATATTTGCAAAAGTAATCGTTTATCACAGTTTTCCAAAAAAATTTAAATCGAAAGGTTTGTTTCTTTTGCAGCAATTACAAAGCTTACAAAATGGTGAACATTATGGTGAAAACCCGAAATGATTATCTCTTTTACTTCTCGAGTTATTATCAAGTACGTCTATTAATTGTTGATATTAGCGGAAGGAGAACGTTCAAACAAATGCTATCGACTAAATTAGCGTTTTGTTTGGTTAGAACTTATTTGTAAGGTTTTTCTGACGGTTCATTTTAGATCTTTACATATTAATTTATATTTACTTACATTTAGACATATAGGATGATTAGGTTATCTTTAGATCTTTTTAGTGCTTTTAAGTCGGTAGCGTACTGAAGATGGCAGCTTAGCTGCCGAAATACGTATCTACGGATATAAAAATTATTGTGCGCGGAGGTTAATTTTATTTCGATGCAATCGAGTAATACTTTTAATTTTAAGGTTTAATAATGCATATCAAAGTTGTTAGGGCATTATTCAGAAGCGTTTACATGTTTTTGGGAACAGGGAATATTTAAACACAAAAACAAAACAACAAAAAACACAGAAACAAGAATAAAACAAACACCAAATAAAAGCAGCGAACGACGATCATGCGCGCTGTGATTAACAAAGTTTCACTGTGCCGCTCTACTATACTTTTTTATTGTCCGCATAGTTGTGTGGAAATTATTATTAATACCCTTACGGAAAGTAAATGGCTATTTCGAAATGAAACATCGATAATATTTTAAAAATATTTTAGGTGCAGACCTTCAATCATCGATCATCGTTGATTATAAGGTATTTCATAAGTATTTTCCGTTATTTAACATTTTATTGTTCATTACTTTTATTTAGTCCCTGTGTTTTTCTCATTTACGTGTTTGTCTGCTGTCTTGTCGTTTTATTTAAATATTATGCTCCCAAAAATAATTACATGCATTTAAATAGATTAATGTCTTTCTATTGATCTCAAAATGAAAAGTATTACTCGATAGCATTTGTTTGAACTTCTAGATCCGCTTTATCATCGGATAATAGACTCATTTAATAATTGCTCGAGAACGAAAAAGTCATCAATTTCGGTTTTTTTACCAAAATATTCTCCTGATTCGATGCTTTATAATCACTACAAAAGAAATACATTTTTCCATTTAAAATTTTTTGGAAAACCGAAAAAACTATTACTTTTGCAAACAACGCCCTCTAACTACTGTATAACAAAGTAGCCGGTGTTATCGAATACAAATTTTAAATCAGCTAAAAATTCCCTTTCAAACGAGCTGAAGTTCGTTGATTTTTGGTAAAGACTACACGAGTACACACCTTCTCTTTCAATCTTCCAATCTTCTACAGTTTATCTTTTCGAATTTCCATTTTCCAATTTTTAATTTTTATCATTTTTTCTTTCGATAAAATTTGACCTAATTTTGCCCTCCCCTAAACAAGATCCTGGCTACGCCCATGGTTCAAATTCAATTAAAAAAAAATCACCAGAAGGTGGAAATATTTTTTAAAGTAAATATTTCAACTGTTTCCTCCTCCCTTATTGACGGTGATACGCTAATAAGTTCAAAATCAAAGTTGTGCAGAATTAATTCAGCTTTCCAATGACGCTATCAAAACTGTAGCTTATTCTGAGACTTTTGTTAGTAAAATCAATTTTTATTGTTGAGCCTATTGATTTCGCCCCCTTGCGGTCAACTCAGGTACTTAAAAATTTTTTCTTTGAATTTCTCTTGGTCGCTTTGACTATAATTTTTTTTCTACGGAAGCTGTAAATATTGCGGTTTGCCATACATACAGTGTGTACCAAAAAGTTTTATACAAATGGCGAAAAAGTTTATCTTACATTTCACAAAAAAAAAAAAAAACTAACTAGAAGGACTCTAGACAGTCCTAATAATTAATTATGTAATTATGATAGCACCATCTATCAGAATAACTGAAAATCTATTGCAAAACTGCAGGGACGTTTATTTTGAAACTACTACCAATCAAAATTTTCACATTTAACTCCTGGAATGCGTTCAGAAATTACGTGTTTGTATCTTCCACACTGCTGATTTATAACATACTCCTATTTTATATTTCGCGCTCTATTTTTTTTTTTTTTGAGCGAAGTGGACGAGTTGTCTGAATTATTTTTCTAAAATCCTATGATAAATCACCAATATCAATCAGTCAAAAATACGAGAGAAATTTAGTATTTAAGAGGCAGTCTAGAATGTAATTTCTGAACGCACTCATGCTGTGTCCTTTTTGTAATAGGTGGCGCTGAATTAACCTAACTTATCGACATAATATTAAAAATTAACAAGCTTGAATACTTGGGCAAATAATGAAACGAATGCAGTTATAAAAAAAAATTATAATAAAAAAGTAGAAAAGAAAAAATAATTATGAAGCAAAAGACAAATAAAACGTAAACAAATCACAACTAAAAACGATTAATAAATAAAAAGTAAATAAAATTCGAAGGTATTTAAGAAACAAAGTAATCTAAAAACAAAGAACAAAAAATCAAAAAACGAAGCGAGCGGAAGGAAATTGCTTTGTGCTTCGTTTCGTTCATGTCATAGGTGTAGCCAAGATGAGGCAAATGGGGCAGTTGCCCACCCCTAGCTCACGGAGCGATAAGAAACTATTTCAATTCTCTATCTATAAATACTTTGTCGAATAAAAAAAATGGGTTGTTGATTAGAAGACGAAATAACAGCTGATGCAAATGGATGCTATTTAATCACAATTTCAATGAACATTTTGCTCTCCAATACAATTTGAACGTATTTTGCTCTCCATCCATCCGTCCAAATGATTATTTTTTATTTTCCCTGTATTCCAGCCATTTTTTTTAAATTTTTTACCTGATTATAGATCTACAAGTCATGCAGAGCTTTTTATCAAGAATATTTTTTTTTCTGAAATGTAAGATAAACTTTTTCTCCATTTGTATAAAACTTTTTGGTACACACTGTACGTATAGCAAACCGCAATACCTACAGCATCCGTAGAAAAAAAAATTGTAGTCAAAGCGACCACGAGAAATTCAAAGAAAATATTTTTAAGTACCTGAGTTGACCGCAAGGGGGCAAAATCAATAGGCGCAACAATAAAAATTGATTTTACTAACAAAAGTCTCAGAATAAGCTACAGCTTTGATAGCGTCATTGGAAAGCTGAATTAATTCTGCACAACTTTGATTTTGGACTTATTATCGTATCATCGTGAATAAGGGAGGAAGAAACAGTTGAATTATTTCATTTAGAAAATATTTCCACCTTCTGGTGATTTTTTTAAATTGAATTTGAACCATGGGCGTAGCCAGGATCTTGTTTAGGGGAGGGCAAAATTAGGTCAAATTTTATCGAAATAAAAAATGATAAAAATTAAAAATTTCATGGAAATTCGAAAAGAAAAACTGTAGAAGAATGGAAGATTGAAAGAGAAGGTGTTAAAAAATAAACATTTAAAGAATGCAGAAAGTAAAAATCCTTAAGAATTTATAATATTTTAAAATTGGGGGAAAAAAATTCAACCCAAACCAACTGAACTGAAACCAAGTGAAACCAACCCAAGAAAATAATTTTACAATTGATAAAAACCTAAGGAATTATCAAAAATCTACAATTACACTGTAGGAGATTGAAACTAGAAATCTTCAAAATTAGTCATGCAGGGCTTTTTATCAAGAATATTTTTTTTTGTGAAATGTAAGATAAACTTTTTCTCCATTTGTATAAAATTTTTTGGTACACACTGTATATCGCCGTTATCGAGACACCCGGTAGAGTTTCAGTGTGAATCGCTGATTGTGAGCCATTTCGTAGATAATAAATTTGGGTATAATAACAGCGGCTTTAGTAATAACCCCCCCAAAACGACGAAGTGAAAGCAAAACATGGCTTCGGAGGAAAAGCAAGTCGTGAAACATGGAAATTATATCTGAGGAGAAGGAGACCGATGACAACCATCGCCTGTGATGACGAAGAGAGGTCGTTTATTAATGACACGCTCGAGAGGTTCGTCGAACATCTATCCCGTTTGATTTTTATCAGCCAGATAGCGTACCCCACCTATTTGGTCGTAAATTCAAATAAATTCAGCGGTATTTACCAGCTCCGACATTGATGAAACGGCTACGAAAACATCCATACTTAGCAGCCCCAGTTGTAATTTTTGGGAGGGGCTATAAACCAAAGTCCCAATCTTTCCCTTTATCTTACACACGGAAACGAAAATTCCTTTTAAAGACCCAACAAAGCTTTTATCGTGTCCAGTCAAGTTCGCTGAAAATGAGTTAATAACAGACTCTCGGCCATGAGCCTCAATTTTCTAAACGTTCATTTCTTATAATACTTGCCCCCTTCTCCCCATCCCATACAAATTTGCACTATAATTATAAAAATTATCACAATTTTACAAATAGGCTTGCGTACATAACGTACGTCAACAGTTACTTTTCCCTTACCCGCTGTGCCAATAACTAACTTTTAATTTACTTTATTTTCCTGGCGTTAATTAATTTAATTCTTGAATATGGAAGAAGTAACACAGATCATCTTACTACACCTTGGTTATACTGTCCTGATGAGGTCTAATAAAACCGTCACTTTATTTCTCTGGTGTTAATTAATTTAGGCTGACCTCTAACTAACCATCTAATCAAAACAAAAGGATTGTTTTGATAGAGCAAAACCATTTCATTTAATAATAAGAAAATCAGAAGGAAGTTTTCTTTTCTTGTAAATACATTTTAAAATATGAGAGGATCGCCTGTAGGTAATTCTTGAAAATTTCCTTCGCATTTTCCTAAATTGCAAAAAGAAGATGAAGCGCGTGCTTCAGCGCACCGGAAACACGTGCGAAGTATTTACTGTATTTTTTTGCAACAGACTTGTTTACAGACCATATCATCAAAGCATTCGCGACATCACGGCAGTGCTGCCTGCCTTTTTGTTGTCAGAGAGAAAATTCGCAGCGACCGTGTTTCCCCGGAAACGAAGGCAATCTTAAGAGATTATTGCCTGCATACGATTTCCTCGACGTCCCTCATTTCTAACACACGCAAATAAAAAAAAGCACCTTCCTAATATATTATTACTACTACATAGGCACGTCGAGTATTTAAATCAAAACCACCTATTTGATATTTTCTTGATGTAATAATCAAATCGAGGAACATGCATGTGAATACAAAATTTAATCCGCGATTTTAAAATGTCGAGCACGAACAGGCGATTTTTTATTTCGACAAAAATTTCCTTCTTACAAGCCAATACTGATGTATCAATCTTTTCCACCTTTTTTACGGTTGGGTGTAATTTAAACTTGATGATATCAAAGTAGTAAACCGATAGATTTATTTTCCATACCGAAACACATTCATTAATTGGAATAAATAAATATACTGCGCGGATTTTAGAAAAGAAAAAAAAAGGCGCCTCCACTGGTTTTAAGAAAACAGAAACTCTTGTTAGTTCCCACTTGTTCTTGCCGTTGCAAAATAAATTTGGACAAATCACAACAAACAACATATCAACTATGTGTACAGTCCAGCTTTAGATGAATGGGGCGTGTCCCTGCTTTTCTGGGTGTGAGGGCTACATTTTGATATTCTCGGGAAACGTACGAAATGCAGCGAGTTTGATCTTCCATTAGGTCTTATGCGGTTCCAGTTTCCATAAACTGTTATGAGAGGTGTTGGTATCGCAGAATTGAATCGGTAAACCACTGATCAAATCTTCATAAGATAATTTTGCTGTTACTCTCGTGAAGTGCTCAACAATAATTATGGCAGATCTGTAATGGGGAGAGTTTATTTCCAGTCTAGCTTAAGATGAACGGGACGTGCCCCTGCTCTTTTGGATATGAGGGCTACATTTTGATATTTTCGAGCAACTTTGAAATGGAGCGAGTTTGGTCTTCAGGGGAACTTTCACTGAGCCATTAGGCCGTATGCGGTTTCAGTTTCCATAAACTGTTATGATAGGAGTTGGCATCGCAGAATTGAATCGGTAAACCACTGATCAAATCTTCATAAGATAATTTTGCTGTTACTCTCGTGAAGTTCTCAACAATAATTATGGTAGATCTGTAATGGGAAGAGTTTATTTCCAGTCTAGCTTAAGATGAACACGGTGTGCCCCCTGCTCTTTTGGATATGACGGCTACATTTTGATATTCTCGGGCAACTTACGTAATATAGCGAGTTTGGTTTTCAGGGGAACTTCCACTGAACCATTAAGTCTTTCGCGGCTTCAGTTTTCATAAACTTTTATGATAGGAGTTGGTATCGAATAATTGAGTCGGTAAACCATTGATCAAATCAGGGCTACATTTTGATATTCTCGAGCAACTTACGAAATGGAGCGGGTTTGATCTTCAGGGGAAGTTTCACTGAACCATTAGGTCTTATGTGGTTTCAGCTGTTTCCATAAACTGTTATGATAGGAGTTGGTATCGATCGCAAAATTGAATCTACCATAATTTCGCTAAACCATTAACCAGTTTTGGTAAGACAATTTTGCTATTGTTGTCGTGAAGTTCCTAACAATAATTTTTATTTCCTAGTCAACCTTAGATGAATGGGGCGTGTCCCTGTTCTTCTGGAGAGGAGGGCTACATTTTGATATTCTCGGGAAACTTATGAAATGTAGCAAGTTTTGTTTTCACTGAACCATTAGGTCTTATGTGGTTCCAGTTTCCATAAATTGTTATGGAGTTGGTATCGCAAAATTGAATCTACCAGAGTAGCTGTCGATAAACTATTGATCGATCAGGCTTGATAAAATAGATAATTTCTTGGCAATAATTTTTGTAGATCTGGTAAAGTGGATAGTTTATTTTTGGAGTATTGGTGAATTTGTTAATCCAAATGGGAATGTGATATCAAAAGAGGGAAAGGGATTTCGATGACGAAATAGAAGTTGTAGACGTAAGAGAGGTGTGTGGTGTAAAGTGGTGAGTCATCGTCGTGAAGTATTTAGACAATGATGTGGAAGTGGAAGCAGTGGTGACGGCGACACTACGTAGCCGCTAGAACAGTGCTGCCGTCAAGCAGGCCAGAACGCTTTTATAAATTATTCAAGGTGCTGTATTGATCCAAAGTTCCTTTACTCTCCTTTCCCCTATGTGGGTATTTCTGTTGGCATGAATATCTGATCCCGACACAGATCCATGCGCCACATACCCTGACCTAGGTGCAACTGAACACACAGACAGTCTTCGCGCGCACTTAAATGTCTGTCTTCTCAGTGGTCGTCAAACGCTTACGTAACAGAAGTTAGTTTCCGATGCGGTTCCACAACGCGCGCGCCATTTTCAAAAAAAAAAAAAAAAAGGAAAAGATCGTCCGCCGCTCGGTACAAAGCGCATGTTTATTATGTTACTTCCCCTACTTTACAAAACTTCTATATATTCCTTACAAAGTTTCATGAACCAGATTAAGTCACTTCGTGAACGCGACTCGACAAAATCTAATAAGACTTTCGACTTCAGTTCAACTTTTTCTTTGTTTGCGGTTACGATTTTAATATAATTAAAATATTGCATTACTTTCTTTCCAATTTTTTTTCTCGTCCATTAGTTGTACAAAACTTGCGCACAAAACAAACAACAAAATTCGACCACTTTTCAGTTATGAATTGATTGATCTCTTTTCGACCTACGTCCGTATACGAAGCAAATCTCATTCACTTGCTTTTAAAGTTGATTTATTTAGACCTCGGTTTGAATAACACAAAAGAAAAACTATTGTCTCATTGGTTGCACGAGTTTCTCACTATGCTACCTACTAGAGAGCAATTTTTTTTTGTCAAGTTGTTTATTAACGACTCCCGTAGTTAAAGGGTGAAAAGCTTAATTAATATTCAGGTTTACATTAAACTAATGAAGCTTACGAGGGGGTTCCCAACACATTAATTACACAAGCATCAATAAATAAAATATTAGCCGCGTTAAATTTGCGAAACTGTGGGTGTTTCCCCGAACGCGATCGGTTTCCTGGGAAAAATCTAAAACCTAGGGGCTATTAATAAAAATCATTACGATTTACCTATATTATACGTTGCATGATGACTTTTGCCCTTTCTTGTACACGCAAATACATTTGTGCAAGACCACTTTCATCAAGCAAGTAAATCGGTCTTGCTGAGTATCTCAAGTATAACGAACGAACGAACGAACGAAAGATAGAGTCTGATTCGTTATTGGGCACAGTTGTTATCTCCCCGGTTATGGCAAAACGCCTATGACACTTGATAGGTAATAGCCGCAGGTATATTTAGGCCGTATCTTGCTCCTCGAAGGTTGCCATAAATAAAATCGATGACTCGCGGAAGTTGATGCAATGTATGCAAAACGACGTTTTCCCGACAAACAGACGCTTTCGTGCTTCCCTAATCTCGAATACGGAGACGAATTCTAAAATTAAATTTTCAGGATAATTACTCGTTTCATTCAAAATAAAAACGTGATCTTTTTCTTGTAACTTTCTCAATCGCATTGCTTTATGTGCTCAAATCATAATTACGTAACAGTTTCAGACAAAATATAAAAGCCACTATTTTTGAGATCCAAAAGTTACTTCTCGGTCCTCATCTACTTTAGACGCTCGAATACACGCTAGTAAAAGCGAAAATCTGAAAATACTTAAGCGTAAATAAAACGAAATTTAAATTAATGGCAATGTTATATGAGTTAGTTTTTCCAGCGCCCGAGCTTCCGTTTGCTTGAACTTCCGAATGGGATGGGATGCGTAAGTAACGCCACGAACCAGTTAGTTTTGCCAGCTCCTGAGCTTCCCCTAATGAAGACGCGTTTACTTGATAATCCGAATAGACGTATGCGATTGCACTATTGAAGATCTCTACAGGTATGATAATATCGTAACTCTTTACTAAAACGTCTGTTTACTCCTCAAACTGTATTTGGTTGTTTCGTGTTTGATGTCATTGATAAAAAAAAAAAAACATGTAATAGTTTACAACTTATTCGATTTTTGTTAAAATGGTTTTCGCTTATTCATTTTAGAATAATAAATCAAATAAGCTTCATTAATGTTTCTTTTTTCGTGAAGTTTGTTTGTTGTATGTATTTGAATTGGTTCATTAAAGTAAGTAGGTGCGTCGGTGGATGAAATTGAAAATCTGAAAATACTTGACCGTAAATAAAACGAAATTTAAATTGATCTCAATTTGAAAAGTTATTAAATTATGCCCTAAATAGATTATCAAGTAAATTTAGCCGTCCTGAGTGAGTATTAATTAAACTAATTAAAGCAGATTATCGCCCACGAAATACTCATCCATCCATTTTAAAGCTTCTCGTCTTTTTAATCGGGCTTTCGAGCTGAAATATACAGAGGGAGAGGTACTGTTTTTTTTTTCTTGACGTTCGGCTTTTATTTATATTTCCAGTGTATGTATCTGTGCTCGCCGGCGAAAAACAAAACAGAAAACAAATGTTTCTCTGATCTGAGATTATAAAATAAATAAAATCCTTCGCTGATTTTTTTTTTCCTTTTTCTTTTTTATTTGGTTCGAGCAAATGTATTAGAAGTATCACATCTGTGGAGATCTGCTCTGCACGTTGTAATGTTAGTAAGGTATGAAGCTGAACAGAAAAATACTTATTGGCTTCGACAAAAGAAATATTGAAAGGAAGATAAGAGAGAAATAAAGTGCCGGTTTATTTTAGACCACAAATTCAGGTGTTCGATTCAAAGGAGGTGAGAAAAAGGGAGGAAAAAAAAAATTCGAACGGTGCTGCTTGTCTTTCTTTGATATTATCGGTCTGTTTCTAAAAGGGAGTTAAACTATATAATGCACCGCATGATTTCGTTCAAAGGAAACGGTTCGCATTTTTATTCTTTTCCTAAATTAATGCGGCGACTCAGGTAAAAGTTTTCTTCCCCCTACGTTCTTCAGATATGAAATTTAGTTTCCTACTTGCTTGCTTTCTTGCAACAACTGCGTATTTTACCAAGCAAAATATTAACTTCCTAACAGGAAGCTTAAGTTTTCAGAAAATTTTTTAGTTAATTACATTTTCCCAAATCTTAGATGAAGAGAGAGAGCCTCACTTTACTATCATTAGTGACTTACATTGCCATTTGTTGTTAATTCTCTTTCGGCATTCCCCTTATGAACGCAGAAAACCCAAAGATTTCGAAACACTAATACATAAGTACTCTATCTCTCACATAAAATCCATATGCAGCAGGAAGAGATTCGAACCCTCGCCTAATAGTTGTCCGGCGCGGCGTCAAACGCTTTGTCCGAGCACTCAACCAACTCGGCTATGCAGCTACACATAAATGATTAATGATTTTCTAATTTAAAATTCTTAAACACTTCGTGCTGGAAATGATGTATGTCAAACGAACCAAGTACCTGGACAGCATTAACAAATAAAAGATTTTCTAGATTTCGTGTGATAAACGACGTAATTTAATCAATATATGTATTTCTGCTTTTATTCAGCTTTGCACGAAATCATTTGAATAAACAATACAAACATTTCAATTCATTAAAATCATAACACTTTAGAAACAGTAAAATAAATCAAAAAAACACATCCTTACCAGACATTTAATTAAATCTAATATCTTAATTTAATATACATATTTACTTTTGAATTCGAAAAACGTCGCCAGTCTATAAAATCCGTACTTTTTTCTGTTTTAATATGAAAGAAGTTGCCTCCGGCGAACACAATATATAAACTCTGACATAAATTGTTATTCTCATATCTGCTTTTGAAAACACAGCGCTTCGTTGCATTGTAAATAATAACGAGAGGAATCAACTTCTTCAGTAAAAAAAAGCCCTTGAATATTTTATGCCTAATTGAAAAAACCAATTTTACGTTTGTAAACAAAAGAAATCTGTTTGTTGTTTCTTTTAGCTCCGCTTCCCGCGGCGATACACCGAGGAGCTCAAATATTTAGTGAACGTAGAAATTGTTAGTTGAAAAAGTTAAGACGGTAATCTGCAGAGAAACAAAAATAATAAGGAGGAAGACAGGATTTTGCGCGCTTGCTGCAGGACAATGCATCCTCTCAGACCTCCGGAAGAAGAACGAACAAACTCTTACCCAGTACGACACTCTCTCCAAGTTCTTTTATTAAACCAATATAGGGCAAAAGAAGATCACTAACATAATATTAAACAAAAAGTTAGGTTTCAACTAATACATCAATTTGTTGTATTATTGTTATTAAAGCTCGAAACATACGGCATTTGTACTTCCCCCTGAGTAGTTTGTTAATTATGTTGTGGGCTACCGCCGAAGAAATTCACTCTTTTCCTAATGCACGCATGCATTTCTTACTAGGATGCGTAAGTAACGTCACTAACAAGTTAGATTTGCCAGGTCCCGAGCTTCCGCTGATGATAACGCGGCGTGTACCTGACCATCCGAATAAAACAATAGGATGCGTAAGTAACGTCACTAACAAGTTAGTTTTGCCAGCGCCCGAGCATCTGCATTTACTTTTGATCCTTCGAATAGACGATCTGTAACTCTTTACCAAACTTGTTGTATTTTATTAATGAATTGAAAATGAAGTTAAACTCACGTATTAAAAATACAATACAAAAGAATTTTGTGTTTCATTAAATTATGATATACTTAATGAATTTAATTGTGTATTTCCGACTAAAAAATACACATCAGGACAGACGTAAATTTGTCCTTCAAACAAAATATTATTTGTGTTAGTCGACGTAATGCAAGTAAAATACGGATGACTAAATTAGGTTCCGCCGTTGTATTTGCTCTAAGTGCCTATTATAAAATATGTAAGCCACCCAACTCACTTAATAGAATAACATATCATTGCCGGTGTGTTACGAGGCGTTTAAACACAAAATATCAACCAAAAACCGAGCGCAGAGAACAGGGTGTTTCATATTTGAACGGTGGCGGCCGTTGCCGTTTGACCTACACACACACACAAAAAAAAAAATTAGATAACGCCGCAGTCGCTCATTGTTTAATCACAGAATTAAATTCCAAACGTCGAACGTATTTACTTAACTTCATTCGCGTGGATCACGATCGGGGTTTACCCGGGAAGATCATGTTTCCACGCGAGGACTTTAATTTCATTACGTGATTCATTTGATACGTGCAAATTTACCATAGAGGGGGGAAAATTTACATTTTAAAACCGGTATATTAACACCTTAATTTTTGAATTGAATCGAATTTGCTTTATGGTTTGTTTGTACATTTAATAAAAAAAAAAATAGTTTAATATTGATTTCCCAATTTTATATCGAGTAGGCTCTCACTCCTCTTTATTAGTGTACGTCAAGTCTAATATTCGGCGTGTTACGTTTAGTTTGTTGAAATCGATTTTGTGAAAGAAAAATGTTTTGATGGATTAAATCATTATAAATCTAAAAGAAAAAAAAATGGCTTATAAAAGGTAAGAGGTAAATAGCTTATAAAACCACTTTGAAATGATTCGAAGGTAACTGGTATCGAAGTCGTCACATCACATTAGGTTACATAATACATGATAAGACCCTTGGCAGGGCTGCGATTGTTATCGCCCTCTTCGCTCAAAAGCCAGGGGGGTAGAAACTACCCCACTAGTTGGGGGGCCGATCGACCGGCCTCATGCATGCTCAACCCGGCATCTAAGGGCATAGAAATGCCCTCGTAAAATTTATTGATTGACCTATGCATGGTTAGTGCTTGTGAGCAAATTATTTTTTTGTTCTTTAAAATACCATAAATTGTATTAAAGGCGGAAGCTAAATTATAGGGGTGGTCATGAAATCCTTAAGTATTTAAAACTTCTCTTTTTTTGTGGGGGCATATCGACGGACGTCGCGACGTCATTATACCCAATGTAATTACGGTCACCGAAGTTTGCTCAGCAAATATGCATTACAATCGATGGCAAATCAGTCGGTCGGTTGGGGAGAGGTGGGTAATGTTCTGCAAACTTAATTGACCGTTTAATAGATGAGTTGTACTCTACAACAATTTCGAATGCTTAAAAGAAAATAATGAATTGGGGGGCGGGAGTTTGGTTCCATGCATAAATTTAAAAAGAGAAACTCAAAACAGTTAATTTTGTTGTTTGGCATTATCGAAGAAATTACTTATACTTTCTATTTTTGGAAAGTAATCCGCTAGGATGCGTTAGTAACGTCACTAATAAGTTACTTTTGCCAGTTCCCGAGCTTCCGCTGATGATAACGCGATTACTTGATCCTCCCAACTATTACGCTTAAATGTTTGGTTTGCGAGTTGTGTATAGGTAACGTTAAAGACTGTTGTTTAAACTCCGTACAGTAAGATCTCTATAATCCGAACATGCCCTAATCCGAACAGCGGAAATTCTAAGCCATAATCCGAAGAACGCCTCCTTAATCCGAACAGTGAATTGATTTCCACCGAAAATCTCTTCGTTTCATGTTTTCTAAGAAATTACCTGTTTATTTATAATTCATTGTTCCTTAGATTGTTGACCGCTAAGCCTCAGATTTGTAGGATAGCGGTAGGCATAAAGTAGCGGCTTTAAATTGGCGGTGAATGCCAAAAAAAGTCACAAAACAATTATATATTCAAATAAGCAAATTCTAAGAAACTCGTCTTATTATTTAAGACAGAGGAACAGAGACATGCGTCCACGCTTGAAGTGCTCCAGACTATCACATTTCCTTGTAGTTTGAACTGCTTTATTAAAAAAAAAATTACACCATGCAAGCAACTGCGAGGCATTTCAAAAATGTGCAGCCAAATATTCATTCCTTCCAAAATCTAATGACGTTAGGCACATATGGTTTGCTAGCCTTACACACAAAATCTAAACATCAGGCACATATGATGGTTTGCTAGAAATGTCACCGTGACGTAAGATTTTACGATTTTATTTTTTAAAGGTTTGGAATCTTTTTTTTTTTTTTGGTTAATCTTAATTTCCAAATATTATACCTATGTTAGTAATGAACAGATTAAACAGCGACATCCTAGGATCGCTTTTCGACCTGACATTGCAGTAGGATAGACAAATTGTTAGTAATATTAAATTAAGTTGGATTATTATGAAAATAAATGTAAAATAAATACAGATCGTTGGTTTTCTTTTTCCTTACTTTATTTCAACATACCTACGTCATTATTGACGCAGTTTATCAACGCTACATGATGTCATTTCACAGTCATATGACGACCGCTACATTACAGTACCGCCGTCCTAGGAAGCCAAAGCTTTACTGTTCAGTTTGTAATGCAATTTATATTTTGTGTTTTTTGTTCGATAATCCGAATCAATCAGTGCAATTATTAGTTCGGATTAAAGAGGTCGTACTGTATTTAAAAATATCTCGCTCTTTACCAACCGCGATACTCCATTATTTAATATGAAATGCTAATTGCAGTAAAATACTACCTTTATATTTAAATTAAGTCGCATGAAGTTGATTTTGGCAATCCACACGTACCGTTCTTACTTTATTTTTGCAAAATTTCAATTTTCAAACGTTTGTACTTCCCCCTAGGAGATTATTAATTTTCCTATTGGCCACTGCCGAAGAAATTCACGCTTTTTTCTAATGTATGCATGAATTTTGCAACGTGGTTCATTAGGATGAGTTAGTAACGTCAGTGATAAGTTATTTTTGCCAGCTTCCGAGCTTCTGCTGATAACGCGTTTACTTGATCATCCGAATAGAACACTAGGATGTGTAAGTAACGTCACTAACAAATTAGTTTTGCCAACTCCCGAGCTTCCACTGATGATACCGCGTTTACTTGATTCTCCGAATAGAGCATTAGGATGTGTTAGTAACGTCACTAATAAGTTACTTTTGCCAGTTCCTGAGCTTCCGCTGATAATAACGCGTTTATTTGATCCTTCGAAAAGAAACTATTACGCTTAACGGTTTCGTTTGGGAATTGTGTACAGGTAACGTTAAAGACTGTTGTTTAAACTCCATATTTAAAAATATCTCGCTGTTTCCCAAACGAGATACTCCGTTATTTAATACGAAATGCTATTTGCAATAAAATACTACCTTTTTATTTAAAAAATTAAGTCGCATGAAGTTGATTTTGGCAATCCACACGTACCGTTCTTATTTTATTTTTGCAAAATATTGACTTTCAAATGTTTGTTCTTCCCCCCGAGGAGTTTATTCATTATCCTGTTGGCCACTGCCCGAAGAAATTCACGCTTTTTCTTATGTAGGCATGAATTTTGCGACGTGGTTCATTAGGATGAGTTAGTAACGTAAGTAATAAGTTATTTTTGCCAGCTTCCGAGCTTCTGCTGATAACGCGTTTACTTGATCATCCGAATAGAACACTAGGATGTGTAAGTAACGTCACTAACAAATTAGTTTTGCCAACTCCCGAGCTTCCGCTGATGATACCGCGTTTACTTGATCCTCCGAATAGAGCATTAGGATGCGTTAGTAACGTCGCTAATAAGTTACTTTTGCCAGTTCCTGAGCTTCCGCTGATAATAACGCGTTTATTTGATTCTTCGAAATGAAACTATTACGCTTAAAGGTTTCGTTTGAGAATTGTGTACAGGTAAGATTAAAGATTGTTGTTTAAATTTCATATTTAAAAATATCTCGCTCTTTACCTAACTAAATTGAGCGTTTAATAGATGTGTACTGAAGGATTTTCGAATGGTTAAAAGAAAATAATGAGTTGGAGGTTTGGTTCCATGCATAAATTTAAAGAAACCCAAGAATAAAAAATAGCCCCCTTTTCGTCGGAGCGGAAAGCTTCGACGTTTATAAAATGTAATATATCAATCTTCCTGCAAGTTTCTACACATTCGTTGAATTTTTATAAATCTTCCTTCTATTTGTTTCAGATCCGGCGATAACCTCTGAGAGCAAAAAAGTCGTGAGATGTAAATTTCATTGATTTGCAAGTGGTAAACGTAATTTGGCGTTTGTACAAAACACAGGAAGCCGAAGGCGGGGTTGTCAAGCCAGATCAATAAATTCTATTACAGGAAAAGAGAAAAATCCAATTGCAAAAGATACCTGCTGCATTTTAAATTTTAATCTCAAAGGAAGAGATGCTTGTTTCGTAATTGTCTAACGTAAGACGCAGACAAATCCGAATCTTAAAAGAAAAGTTCGTAGCATCGTAAGAACGTATTTATTTTCATATCAAACACTGTGAACTCCAATTCTCTTCAAATAAACTACAATAATAATAATTTTATTCCGCCAACTTTGTTTTGGAAAGTTTCTTCTTCTCCACGCTCGTCCGAAGTTTATCGGGAAATGCCACAGAGAGAACAAAAAAAAACTACGATCCACGTATGGGGGATTAGTCGGAAATAATGATGATTTCTTTTGTTGCTTTAACGCTGTGTTCGTATTTATGCGGCGTTTTAAATACGTGAGAGACAAAATCCGTTCTCCCTTGTTTCCTGCAGTTTCGGTGCTATTATAACTTTGTAATAACAGCGCGTTTGTTTAATGACTGTTTCTGGCTTCTCTGTAATATTCTATAAACTACCCTCACTCGCTGTTTGATTTTATTATTTGTAATTAACACGTTCAAACGGCGGCGATACACTTGTTTGCACACACGTTTTTACTTTAATTAAAGTAAACGTATTCACCTCCAACTAATCAATCAATTCTTTAGGATTCACCTTGAACTTTAAAATAATTTAATTAATGCTGGAAATAAACCATCATTATTAATTTAATTTAACTGTTCCTCCCCCCTCCCCCCATTATTGCTGACATATACTAATATTCTATTCTAACTTTTAAGTAAGCGCAATAGTGTTCTATTCGAAGGCTCAAGTAAACACGTTATCATCAGCGGAAGCTCGGGAGCTAGCAAAATTAATTTGTTTGTAACTTTACTTACGCATCCTAATGTTCTATTCCGACGATCAAGTAAACGCGTTATCAGCGGAAGCTCGGAAGCTGGCAAAAATAACTCATTAGTGACGTTACTAACGCACCTTAATGAACCACGTTGTAAAAAATGTAAAGTTTGTGCTAATATTTGTTTTACAAACTTTATTTAGTATTTACAACTTTGAATTTGATTTAAATTTTGTCTGTTTTCTTCATTCAATTGGTAATTTAAAAAAAAATGTAGTCAAAATATATTTTTATTATTAATTGTATTGAATTTATTATGAAAACATGTTGTACAATGAAGTAAATACGAGGTGACCCAGATAGGTCGTGAGCTTTAAAAGCTCCGTAATTAGGTCGCAGTTTCGTTTTGTAAGCAATAAGAAACCATCTGGTGGATGATGAAAGCTTAAATCAAAAATTTCAATCCCGTTTTGTTTTCGCTCGCGAAGAAAAAATGGAATTCACCGGAGCGAAAAAGTCCGAGGAGACGCTTTGAGCAAGTAATGTTTTTCTTTCGTCCTCTAATTTTCGTTTAATTAAAATTTATTGCGGCGTTAATTATTTTTTTTTAATTTCGTATTCATTTCTTTCTATTAAAAAAATCTGCTAATTACAGGATATTAATTTTTCCCAAGTAACTCTTCTACTGGGTATATACGCTAAGTAATTTTATACAGGATGTATGAATAAATAAAGTATGAATAAACGACAGTTCTTAGACAAAATGTTGAATATCTTCAGAACGGTTAGATTTAGGCATGGATTATGGTGTATAAAAAATGTATAGAATTTTATGGGCAATCCAAATTTGGTATGTGCCATTTGAAATAAAAAAGTTGCATTCGGTGCCACTGTTTCGATTCACCCTGTACAGGTGAAAATAGTTTTATGTCGTTGACCTCTGAATTCCAAAATAAAAATGTCTTGATACTTTTGTTGTATCTGCAGTAGTTATCGAGGTATAGCCCGAGAACGCACTGTTGGGACATGCTGTATATACAGGGTGTGCTGGACGTCAAAATAAAATAGAGCAGAAGGCGAAAAAAACTCACATTTTGTTAATTAATTGTACTCTCTAGCTTCAATCTTTTCTTTCTTTAAATTATTTGCATTGTTATAATAATTAATATACAACCTGTCCTATAAATATCGAATAATACGTATTTATTGATTGATTATATTCTAGATTGGTTTCAAATATAAAATTTTAATTTAGTTGAAAACCGAATGGAATTGGGGTTGCAAAAAAAAATTTAAACCAGGATTAAATTTAAACCTAACTTAGAATGTGAGACAATATGTCGTATGTCATAAAGTATTGTCACAATCTAACTTGCGTTCAAGTTTTTAGATGTGAAGAGCTCGTTATAATCAAAGGTAGAGTTAAAAACCCTCTACATTTTCGTGGTGGGTGTGCAATTAAAATAATCCCGTTTCACAGTCAAAGTTGATTAAAATGATTATTACGGCCGTTAGGCGTGTCCAAAATTAAATCATAGTCGGTCCGTTTACTTCGAAACCGTTTCCTCCTCGTCTTCCGTAACTAGCTTAACGTAATCCGGGGGAAACATGAAATATGTGGCGGTTGCTTTTATGTTATTTTTTTTTTGACGTCGAACACATGCAATCGCATACGTCTTCTTTGTATACGGATTATAAAACGCTAACAGCATTTCGAACGTTCGGCCGGAAACTTTGCCGAAGAATCTTTTCTAGGTATTATCTTTTTGCGAAAACTGTATTAAGTTTCCCCAACTTCATCTGTTTGCGTTCAAATTTAAAAGTTATCCGGACAACTTTCGAGGAGAAACAGAAGCAAAAATAAAAATAAAATAAAAGTATTAATTTTGCGACTTACTTAACAATAACATTATTGGAATCATCGCTGAGTTGGACCCATCAAATTAAGCAAAATGAAATTGAATGAGTAGCGCACCGAGCTTTCGACACATTCCAGAGGGTAAGAACACCGAACAATAGGGGAGAGCGTGTCGTGCGTTACCCTCAACAAAGCCGTTTTTATTTCCTTTATCTAATTCGACCGTGTCTACTTAATCTAATTCAACCGTATCTAAACTATTAACGTTAGGCGATGAAAACATTTCGTTAAAAATTAATGACCACTTCAGTACTTTTTTGTTTTTGTAATAACTTCAGGGACCGTCATACAATACAATTCCAAATACAAAAAATTATTCACATCTGAATCCAATTTATATTAGACGATGATAAGCAGGGAAAAGAATTCGGGCCATTTGTTTCGCGACCGGTACGAAAATTTAGTTTTTGGACTGTATCAGCCTCGCCGACAATAATTTTCTACGAAGTGTGAACGCATTTTCCCCTTCCACTCAATACCAATTCGATGAATAATAATAATAATAACTAGTACATTCGGTTTAAAAAAACGTCCAAAACTAAGTGGTTCGAATTCTTTTCCCCGATGATAAGTAGAGGGGTGAGGGGGCGCGCAATAATATAGCAAAAACTCGAGAGCTCGAATCAGGATTGCGACGGAAATAAAATTTTCTGCCAATATTTAGCTTGAATCCCCTCAAACTCGACATGACCGACTACTATACCCGATTAATGGCAAAATATTAATAGCAGCAACGTTATTGATTTATTTATTTAACCACGGAAAGTGGATGAGACAAGTCATGTGCTTGAATACAATGCACCGGTTACATAAAGAAGTTACAAACACAATACAGCTATTACGACGACGAAAATAAGTCCGTCCCAGCTATAGAAACGGGCTCGCGTTTAAAAGAATTATAAATTTCAGTATGCACGACGAAGCCAGTTTGCAATTATCTTTTCGTGCATCGCTTTGCATCATCGAACAATGAAAGAAATATTATTATTGATGATAAAATTAAATATTCAATTGATTACCCAGTCATTCCAAACCAGACTAATGGAAAGAAAAAATTTAACAAAAACACTAAAAGTATAGGACTACGATAAGAGAAAGAGATAATGGAGTAGAAGAGGCCCTGGGTTAACTGTCACAAAGAGGAAGTAAACCACACGAAGATAACAAAAGATTCAAGTTTTCAAAGATTGAAAGAGGATGAAAACTATAAGAAAATAGCCTTCCTAAAACAGACCCAATTTCAGAAACCATAAAAAGGTTGAAAGAGGAAGAAAACCATAAGAGGACTGCAAAAGGCAAAGCCCTCTTAAAAGAGTTCAAGTTTCAGAATCCATGACAAGATCGAATCCATAAAAAGATAGAAAGAGGAAGAAAACCATCTAACGATAGCCCTTCTAAAAGAATTCAAATTTTAAAATCCATAAAAAAACTCGTGAGGTGAGAAATTCAGCCCAAACTAATCAGAGGGAAGGAAAAATTGTTGAAAGTAGAGAACCACGACAATAGAAGAAGAACTAATGAGGAGGTGATGAAATTACAGAAGAAGCCAAGCGTTCCCGAAGTAACCAAAACTCAAAGATGAAGAAGAATAAAGGATATTGGAGACATCAAGCAGGAAAAACCAAAAGAACCAAACGATTTTAATAGGGATACAAACGAGGACTACTAGAGGAAAGCGGGACAAAAAGTAAGGCATTTCTTTTTTAAATCACGCGAATATTTTAGTGTCGGAGGTGAATAAAAAAGAAACTTTATAATTAATGTCTTCGTTTTCAGCGAACGATATTTCCTCTCGTATCACGCCAGATTAAAATATAAGAAGCAGTTAATTAGATTCAAGGACGTGAAGCTAGTTTACAATTATCTTTTCGTGCATCACCTTGCATCATTGAACAATGATAGAAATATTATTATTGATAACAAAATAAAATATTCAGTTGATAGTCAGTCAGTCCAAACCAGACTAATGCAAGGAAAAAGTCTAACGAAAATCACCAGAAATATAGGACTACAATAAGAGAAAGAAATAATGGAGTAGAAGGTACCTTGGTGTAACTCTAATACATAAGTAATTGTCAGGAAGAGGAAGACTACCTAGCAAAAGACTCAAGTTTCAAAATCTATAAAAAGATTGATTGAAAGAGGAGGACAACTATAAGACGACAGTCTTCCTAAAACAGATCCAATTTCAAAATCCGTAAAATGGTTGAAAGAGGAAGAAAACCATAAGAACCTAGCAAAAGACTCAAGTTTCAAAATCCAGAAAAACCAGACTGATTCAAAACGGAAGAAAATTATAAGAGGATAGCCTTCCTAAAACAGACCCAATTTCAGAAACCATAAAAAGGTTGAAAGAGGAAGAAAACCATAAGGGGACTGCAAAAGGCAAAGCCCTCTTAAAAGAGTTCAAGTTTCAGAATCCATGAAAAGGACGAATACATAAAAAGACTGAAAGAGGAAGAAAACCATCTGAAGGTAGCCCTTCTAAAAGAATTCAAATTTTAAAATCCATAAAAAGGTCGTGAAGTGAGAAATTCAGTCCAAACTGATCAGAGGGAAGGAAAAATTGTTGAAAGTAGAGAACCACGACAATAGAAGAAGAACTAATGAGGAGGTGATGAAATTACAGAAGAAGCCAAGCGTTCCCCAAGTAACCAAAACTCAAAGACGAAGAAGAATAAAGGATACTGAAGACATCAAGCAAGAAAACCAAAAGAACCAAACGCTTTTAATAGGGATAGTACTAGAAGAAATCAAGCAGAAAAAAATCCAAAAACCAAACGATTTTAGTAGAGATGGAATCGAAGACTGTCAGAGGAAAACAAGAAATAGAGGAAACAATATATTGTTTAAGGCACTAAGGAATGCAGATAACCTTGTTTGGGGTGAGAGTTGGGTTGTTTCTTTCTTAAATCAACAACTTCTAGTTAGCCCAATTTAGAAAAAGGGGTTTGTTTCATTCTTCAGCTCTAGTATGGGGGAGGGGGGGTTAGTTTGAGAACTGTATGGCTCACGAAGGAAATTATGTACGACTGGACAAACTTCGCGTCTATTAAACACTAATTAATTTATTTGCATAGCATCCGTGATCGGAGGTTCACGTATCTCTGCTCTGCTAATTCGAAAACCCGCCGGTGCAACGGTAATTGACAAAACCGCGCCGCCAATCCGTTCCACCCCCTTCGGGAGCTTGCTCATCAAGGCGAGGGGTATTCCCCAATTATCTCAAAAAAAAAAGAAAATAAGAAATCGAGGCGACCTTCAAAGCACAAGACAAAAAGGCAACAAATGTAAATACAAAAAGCGTGAAGGCAAGCGAGAATGGAAGCTTGGAGCTCAGAAGAATTTTGAGGAATCCGAGAGGTGAAAGAAAGAATTCAATGTCCAAAACAAAAAAGGGGTAATACCAAAGGGTTTGGAAAAAGAAATGACAGAAGATTTCATCGCGCCATCTTGGAATCAAAAGTGGAAGTTCTGACAGCGGGAGTCACGTCGTGCGACGCATCAAATGAAAGCTGCCATCTCAGGCATACTTCACTTTAATTCGGGGCACGACAGAACAAGCACGTATTTCGTGTTGATCACGCGTGTAAAATTGTTTTATAAACAAGATTCATCTAAGCAGTTTGCCTGGAATGAAAAGAGCTCTACGTGTCTCTTGAGGTGTTTTTTCAAAGCATCCTTTCCAACGGGTTGAAGAGATTCGTAGAATCTAAGGTATACGGTACGATCTTTAAGTGTCCAACATACTTGATGCCCAATTGTTTTCTTTTGTCTACGACAGATAATAGAAAATTAAAAGTAGAATAAATAAATTTTCTTCTATAACATCTTCTCATATCTCTACTAACAATATAGGCAAGGCGCGCTACATTCCGGTGCAGGTCATTAGTTAATGATGACGTCAGACGCATGCTGCGTTGATTCATACTTAAAATGCAAAGGAATTTTTACATTGTATGTTCAGCTTTTTAATGTATACTGCATTTTAAGTAAGTACTTATACTTATCAACACAGCATGCGTCTGATGTTTTCATTAAGTAATGACGTGCAACGGAATGTAGCGCGCCTTGCCTATAGCACTGATATCTGCTACGACAGCTAAAATCAAACAGTCTGTATTTATATGTATACAACGTAAACAATTTACTTTCTTATTACCGGCGGAGCGTTTTATTTCACCCGATTTGCAAGAACGCGTTCAATATTCGTCATATTTATTTTATGTCTAAACGTCAAGCGAGTTGCGTTGAATTTGTATTCACTCACGCCTGTTTGCACTTTACTTCGAAAACAATGTTTCTATTCCCGCAACGTCCCATGTTAAAGTACGCGCACGATACTAAACTTAATTAAACAAAAATTAATTATATTTCATTGCTTTTAAATATTGATTTCAAAAACAAAATTGGCGGAGGCACCGGATTATGTGTATACTAGGATATGGCGAGCTGGCAGTACAGTAATTACCTACAATACTTCTTGAACATTCCCCGTATATTTTTAACGTACGTCATCAGAATAGAAAAAATAAAAAATTAAATGTAGAACAACTTTTTCTTTAGTTATATAACATCCAGTCGTATCTCTAATAATAGCCGGGTTATCTGCTGTGACAACTAATAAATATACAGGGTTATTCAGAATAAGTGTCCGAGCCGTTAGGAGCGTGTTTACTGGGGTCCTTGGAACTTTTCTTTTAGTTATAAAATATAGTCGTATCTCTAATAATAGCCGGGTTATCCGCTGTGACAACTAATACACATACAGGGTGATTCAGAATAAGAGTCCGACCCACTAGGAGCGTATTTATTCAAGTACGAATTTGCAATTTGTGCGGTTAATGGGTCGAACACTTATTTTGAATCACCCCCTATAGGAGTGTGTTTGCTATCGATTAGATTCGTTTTTGATAAATACCTGAAGTAAGAAGAGAAAAAGGGAAGAAATCAGTTCTTGTTAGGAACACATTAATAAAGGTAAACAGAAGCCGCGATAATTAACGTCGATTTTTGTTTTTCTATGTAGCTTTATTGAGACGGGTTAATCAATCACGTAGCCGGAGATAATAGTGACAAAAC
The DNA here is from genome assembly GCA_036172665.1 of Prosopocoilus inquinatus. Lineage (NCBI taxonomy): Eukaryota > Metazoa > Arthropoda > Insecta > Coleoptera > Lucanidae > Prosopocoilus > Prosopocoilus inquinatus. Next base: position 11,493,823 of record CM069880.1, on the reverse strand, counting down.
TGAAAGCCCTCTTTACCCATCTCTCTCGCCTGGGGTTCCATGACCTCAGAACTTAAATTTGCGGGGCCAAAATCGTGACCTACTCTAAATCTGAATATTTTTTTTTTCTTCTGTTTGGAGCACGCAAAACATATTTTTATTATTACATCGTGGCAAAAATATTTCATAAGGGCGTTTTAGGATTTAGTGATATAAAACGTAGACAGCTCTAAATTTCGCGAGCGTGTAAATCGACCGTCTGAATCTAAACAAACAAATGAAATATACGTTTGGCTTCATTCAACTCTCGTGGTAATTTATCATCCGCGAGTTAGACGTTACTCCTTGAATCTTAAAGCGGCGCGTACGTTAATATCACGAACGCCGTTTTCTGTCTTGTCTTCAAATGCAAATGTTAATAATAGATAGTGCCAGACTTTATTTTCCTCTTATTCCGAAGCTGTTGAATGCACAAAATATCTTTCGGTTTATAAAGTAACACATACATAATCAAAAACATCTGGATGATGGTCGCTTTGCAATCGAAATACGCATGCAGATCATTATTTTTATCACGTGAATATATTAGTGTTGGAGATCACCAAAAGTATAGGACTACGATAAGAGAAAGAGATAATGGAGTAGAACAGGCATTAGTGTAAATCTAATAAATAATTGTCAGGAAGAGGAAGAATACCTAGCAAAAGACTCAAGTTTCAAAATCTAAAAAAAGATTGATTGAAAGAGGAGGAAACTATAAGACGACAGCCTTCCTAAAACAGACCCAGTTTCAAAATCCATAAAATGATTGAAAGGGGAAGAAAACCATAAAAGCCTAGCAAAAGACTCAAGTTTCAAAATCCAGAAAAACCAGATTGATTAAAAAAGGAAGAAAATTATAAGAGGATAGCCTTCCTAAAACAGACCCAATTTCAGAAACCATAAAAAGCTTGAAAGAGGAAGAAAACCATAAGAGGCCTGCAAAAGGCAAAGCCCTCTTAAAAGAGTTCAAGTTTCAGAATCCATGAAAAGGACGAGTACATAAAAAGACTGAAAGAGGAAGAAAACCATCTGAAGGTAGCCCTTCTAAAACAATTCAAATTTTAAAAACCATAAAAAGGTCGTGAGGTGAGAAATTCAGTCCAAAGTAATAAGAGGGAAGGAAAAATTGTTGAATGTCGAGAACTACGACAATAGAAGAAGAACTAATGAGGAGGTGATGAAATTACAGAAGAAGCCAAGCATTCCCGAAGTAACCAAAACTCAAAGACGAAGAATAATAAAGGATACTGGAGACATCAAGCAGGAAAAACCAAAAGAACCAAACGATTTTAATAGGGATAGTACTAGAAACATCAAGCAGAAAAAATAAAAAACCAAACGATTTTATTAGAGATGGAATCGAAGACTGCCAGAGGAAAACAAGAAATAGAGGAAAAAATATATTGTTTAAGGCACTAAGGAATGCAGATAATCTTGTTTGGGTTGAGAGTTGGGTTGTTTCTTTCTTAAATCAACAACTTCTAGTTAGCCCAATTTAGAAAAAGGGGTTTGTTTCATTCTTCAGCTCTAGTATGGGGGAGGGGGGGTTAGTTTGAGAACTGTATGGCTCACGAAGGAAATTATGTACGACTGGACAAACTTCGCGTCTATTAAACACTAATTAATTTATTTGCATAGCATCCGTGATCGGAGGTTCATGTATCTCTCAGTCTTCCTAAAACATACCCAATTTCAAAATCCGTAAAATGGTTGAAAGAGGAAGAAAACCATAAGAGCCTAGCAAAAGACTCAAGTTTCAAAATCCAGAAAAACCAGATTGATTAAAAAAGGAAGAAAATTATAAGAGGATAGCCTTCCTAAAACAGACCCAATTTCAGAAACCATAAAAAGCTTGAAAGAGGAAGAAAACCATAAGAGGCCTGCAAAAGGCAAAGCCCTCTTAAAAGAGTTCAAGTGTCAGAATCCATGAAAAGATCGAATCCATAAAAATATTGAAAGAGGACGAAAACTATCTGAAGATAGCCCTTCTAAAAGAGTTCAAATTTTAAAATCCATAAAAAAGGTTGTGAGGTGAGAAATTCAGCCCAAACTAATCAGAGGGAAGGAAAAATTATTGAAAGTAGAGAACCACGACAACAGAAGAAGAACTAATGAGGAGATGATGAAATTACAGAAGAAGCCAAGCGTTCCCGGAGTAACCAAAACTCAAAGACGAAGAAGAATAAAGGATACTGAAGACATCAAGCAAGAAAACCAAAAGAACGAAACGCTTTTAATAGGGATGGAAACAAAGAGTGCTAGAGGAAAGCGAGAACTAAAGGAAAAAATAAGGCATTTTTTTAAATACACGAATATTTTAGTGTCGGAGATGATTAAAGAAACAAACGTTATAATCAGTGTCTTCGTCTTCAGCGAACGATATTTCCTCACGTATCACGCCAGATTAAAATATAAGAAGCAGTTAATTAGATTCAAGGATGTGAAGCTAGTTTACAATTATCTTTTCGTGCATCACCTTGCATCATTGAACAATGAAAGAAATATTATTATCGATAACAAAATAAAAGACTCAGTTGATAGTCAGTCAGTCCAAATCAGACTAATGCAAGGAAAAAGTCTAAGGAAAATCACCAGAAATGTAGGACTACAATAAGAGAAAGAGATAATGGAATAGAAGAGGCCTTGGTATAACTCTAATAAGTAATTGTCAGGACGAGGAAAAATACCTACCAAAAGACTCAAGTTTCAAAATCTATAAAAACATTGATTGAGGGAGGAGGAAAACTATAAGACGACAGCCCCAATTTCAGAATTCATAAAAACGTTAAAAGAGGAAGAAGCCCACAAGAGGATACCTAACGAAAGACTCAAGTTTCAAAACCCACAAAAAGACTGATTGAAAGAGGAAGAAAACTATAAGAGGATAGCCTTCTTAAAGCAGACGGAATTTCAAAAAAAAACCATAAGAAGGTTGAATGAGGAAGAAAGCCATAAGAGGATTGCAAAAGATGAAAGACTACAAATTTCAGAATCCATGAAAAGGTCGAATACATAAAAAGGTTGAAAGAGGAGGAAAACCAACCGACGATAGCCCTCCTAAAAGAGCCCAAATTTTGGAATGTATAAAAGGATCATAAGGTTCAAACTAATAGGAGGGAAGGAAAAATTGTTCAAGGTAGAGGATCACGACAATAGAAGAAGAACTAATGAAGAACAGAAGAAGCTAAACGTCCCCGAAATAACCAAAACTCAAAGGCGAAGGAGAATAAATGATACCAGAGACATCAAGCAGGAAAAACCAAAAGAACCAAACCATTTTAATAGAGATGGAACGGAGGACTGCTAGGGGAAAGCAAGAAATAGAAGAAAAAATAAGGCAATTTTTAAATCACGCGAATATTTTAGTGTCGGAGATGATTAAAAAATGAAACTTTATAATTAGCGTTTTCGTTTCCAGTGAACGATATTTCCTCTCGTATCATGCCAGATTAAAGTATAATAAGCAGTTAATTAGATTCAACGATGTGAAGCAAAACACAGCGAAACAGAATTTTCGACGAAGCGCTCCGCTGGCTCTATTCTTCCAACCAATGTACCGTAACAGTTTTTAATTTTAATTGATGACGTGGTCACAAAGTCAATTATGCGTTTAGAAGGGCATCACCAACTCGTAATTCGCAAAATCCACTTGTGTCCTGGATGAATTTTACTCGTTAAACGTCCGTCACAACAACCCAGATCAAATACTGTAGAGAAAAATGGCGGAGGCGCCGGAGTAAAATACGTAAGAAACCAGAATTCTGTATGTATTCCTATTATTTCAAGATAACTAAACAAATTGCAAGTTGGAATCATGCAACGAGCTCTAATGTAAATGAAATAAGAGGACAACTTTTTCACACGCGAATTTAGAAGAAGACATGTATTTCCAGGAATGATTCGTGGATATTTTAGGACATCTTACAAAATTGTCCTGAATTAAGGTAATAAACTAATATTTTAAATAATCATTTAAAAAAATGGTGGAGGTGCCAGTGTGTAAATTTGAAAAATGTAGATTTTCCAATGAAAAGTCGATTGTAAATCCGTGCCAGTGACATCTTCAATTATAGGATTGCAAAACTGGGATGATTGCGAGCAGTTTCCATCGAATTTCCTCGACGCCATTATCTGGGATTAGTCGAGATTATGAGGGCCGGCGAAGTGTTTACGTGACATATTGGAATCAATGTTTTATAGGATAATTAGGAATAAATTATGTTTTTGTTCGGAATTAAATCATCCTGCATATTTAATTTCGCATTTAAATATTTGCGAAGGCGCCTTCTTTCCATCTCATGCGTCTAATCTAAGGAATTTGCAACACATTTCCTTTGTCTTAACCCTCATCATTGTCGTTTCCTACGCCATTTCCCACATCAGCAATTTGTACTCTTTCCCGTAGATTTATACCAAACCAAATAACGTCGTCTCTTTCAATATAAGAGGCGGTAATGACGTTCCTCTTAATCTTCTGGGGCGCATCTCGTTAAGATTTTTGCTTGTAATTGATAAATCGCAATCAAAAACCGAAGGGTATTAATTAAACTTTTTTTCTGCTTGAAAATTTGCACAAATTATCGGATAATTGTGACAGTTAAGCAGGGGGGGAGGGGGGAGCGTAACTTGCATAGCGGTAATTGGAATAATTGCTTCATGATGAGAAGCGTCTGCAATCATTCTCTCATCATCCTTTGCTGTCTAATTCCATCAAAAGTGCTTTAATATTTCATCAAACCACGTAACCTCTTAGGATTTAACCGCTCTCTCTCTCTCTGAAGTGAAATGTAAGAAAAATTCCATTATTGCGTAAACTACAAGGGCGGGGTATGTTTCACGCGCCGAGAGGTTCACCCTCCCCTATCCCCCCACACCCCGCCAATGTGATTTCCGTGATAGTTTCAGGCTCAAAACCGCATTAAATTTAATTATGGGAAGCGGTATTTAGGTGACAAGTTTGATTCGGAATTTATTCACAGCATTTATATAGAATGTTTCTTGTATACGCGAACATTAAAATAATCTGCGTGAGGAATGTTAATGCATTGTAGAAAAATTGTAGCTGGAAACTCTCTTGAAACGCAAAATTTAAACTTAATTAATTTAAAAACGATTACGATTAAATTGATTAACAAAACAAAACAAAACAAAAACACAACGTGAAGGGTTGTATCTTCAGTCGCCAAATTAATTTGAAACTGAGGGAACTGACTGGAAGAATTAATTAAAAAAATGTCGGATGAAGCATTTGCCATGCAAAAAAAAGCCTTAATCCAGTGCATGATTGGGTGCAATAATTCGTCTCCGGCGGTCTTTCTTATAACCCCCCACTCGTTTGTATTGTATCAAGTGGGGGGAACGTTGGATGACGCATTTGCTACGCAAGACAAACCTTAATCAAGTGCATAATTAGGTGTAATAGTGCAACTTTCGCACGCTCGGTCGCGCGTCGTACCGTGTGCATCTCAATTCCAGGAAATTTTTCGGCTCATTTTATTCTGACCTTAAACGCGTCTTAATACGTTATAATATCATTTAATCGCAACTTAATTTTAATGAAGCAATGCATCTCTGCGTTCTGAATATTCCAGCCTTTATAAAACTATAAAGAAGTGGTGGAGGTGCGTCGAACTTTAAATAATCTCTAAGAATCAATTTTGAAATATTAATGAATTTTATAGAAAGATGGTGGAGGTGCTGGACTATAAAATTAATTAAAAAAAATAACTTCAACGAGAAACGGAACGCGTAATTAAGCCGAGGAAAAGTGCACTAAAATGGCTTGCATTTCGTCTCCGGCGGTTCTTCTTATAGACCTCCACTCATTTGTATTGTATCAAGTTGGAGGAATGTCGGATGACGCATTTACTAGGCAAGACGAACCTTAATCAAGTGCATAATTAGGTGTAATAGTGCAATTTCCGCACACTCGGTCGCCCGTCGTGCCGTGTGCATCTCAATTCCAGGAAATTCTGCCGACTCATTTTATTCTGACCTTGAACGCGTTTTAATACGTTATAATATTATTTAATCGCAACTTAATTTTAATGAAGCATTGCATCTCTACGTACTGAATACTCGAGCCTTTACAGAACTATAAAGAAATGGTGGAGATTCGTCGAACTTTAAATAATCTCTAAGAATCAATTTTGAAATATTAATGAATTTTATAGAAAGATGGTGGAGGTGCTGGACTATAAAATTAATTTTAAAAAAATAACTTCAACGAGGAACGCAACGCGTAATTAAGTCAAGGAAAACTGCACTAAAATGACTTGCATTTCGTCTCCTGCGGTCCTTCTTATAGCCCTCCTCCCGTTTGTATTTTATCAGGTTGGAGGAATGTCGGATGACGCATTTACTAGGCAAGACGAACCTTAATCAAGTGCATAATTAGGTGTAATAGTGCAATTTCCGCACACTCGGTCGCCCGTCGTGCCGTGTGCATCTCAATTCCAGGAAATTCTGCCGACTCATTTTATTCTGACCTTGAACGCGTTTTAATACGTTATAATATTATTTAATCGCAACCTAATTTTAATGAAGCATTGCATCTCTACGTACTGAATACTCGAGCCTTTACAGAACTATAAAGAAGTGGTGGAGATGCGTCGAACTTTAAATAATCTCTAAGAATCAATTTTGAAATATTAATGAATTTTATAGAAAGATGGTGGAGGTGCTGGACTATAAAATTAATTTAAAAAAAATAACTTCAACGAGGAACGCAACGCATAATTAAGTCAAGGAAAACTGCACTAAAATGGCTTGCATTTCGTCTCCGGCGGTCCTTCTTATAGCCCTCCTCCCGTTTGTATTGTATCAGGTTGGAGGAATGTCGGATGACGCATTTGCTATGCAAGACAAACCTTAATCAAGTGCATAATCAGGTGTAATAGTGCACCTTTCGCACGCTCTGTCGCGCATCGTGCCGTGTGCATCTCAGTTCCAGGAAATTCTGCCGACTCATTTTATTCTGACCTTAAACGCGTCTTAATACGTTATAATATTATTTAATCGCAACTTAATTTTTATGAAACATTGCATCTCTACGTATTAAATATTCGAGCCTTTACAGATTTATAAAGAAGTGGCGGAGGTGCGTCGAATTTTAAATAATCTCTAACAATCAATTTTGGAATTTTATAGAAAAATGGTGTCCTATAAAATTAATTAAAAAAAAAAAAAAACGAGGAACGCAACGCGTAATTAAGTCAAGGAAAACTGGACTACAATGGCTTGCCTTTCGTCTCGGGCGTATTGTATTGTATCAAGTGGGGGGAATGTAGGATGATGCATTTGCTATGCAAGACAAACCTTAATCAAGTGCATAATTAGGTGTAATAGTGCAACTTTCGCGTGCTCGGTCGCACGTCGTGCCGTATGCATCTCAATTCCAGGAAATTCTGCCGGCTCATTATATTCTGACCTTAAACGCGTCTTAATACGTTATAATATTATTTTATTTAATATAAGAGAAAAGATTATCGCCAGCACCTACTATTATTATTATTATTATTATTTAGTCGCAGCTTAATTTTTCTGAAACGTCGCTATATCTCTGCGTACTGAATACTCGAGCCTTCACAGAATTATAGAAAAAAATGTTGGATACGCTTCGAATTTTAAATAATCTGTACGACTCATTTTGGAATGTTAATAGAATTATAGGAAAACGGTGGAGGTGCCTCGGATTTTAAATAACCTCCAAGAATAAATTTTGGAATTTCAAACGAATTATAGAAAAATGGTTGCGGTGCTGGACTTTAAAATTAAAAATATGGGATTCCCAGCGAAAATTTGCAAAACCACGTTTTGTACTGTATTGTGTAAACTATGAGGGGGTTGGCTTGGTATATTTGATGTGTTGTTGTGGTTGACACTCCCCCCCTTCCCCCGCCACAAATGTTCTGTTGCTTTCGTGGTAGCTAACAGGTTCAAGACCACATTAAATTTAATGATGGAGTTAGATTCTTTCAACGAAGTTTGTTGGGAAATTGCAGATTGTATGTATACAGGCTGTTTCGCGTGTACTCGAATTTTTAATAATTAACGTTAAACGATTTTGAATGTTGAAATGTTAGTGAAGTTTTTTTTTCTGCTACTTACATGACTGAAAATATTAAAGAGCGTTGGAAAGAATTAATCAATTTCATTAATTCGTGCGTTGTTCTCTTTACTTTGTTGTAAATGCGGAATCGCGTGATGGCGATTTTTTTTTTTTTGGAAAAAAGAACGAACGGGGAAAAAATGCCCTATGCAAATCGACGACTTTCTGCCTTAATTACTATTATACGTCCTACGCAAGAAAGAAATTACTTTAATGTAGATTTACCAAATTATTTCTGACAGAAAAATGAATCGCCCCGGCTATTATTATTTGTTTATCGTTGGTTGGTAACGCAGAGAATGGTAACGCAAACTATTTACATAATTATTATATACGTTTGGCCCTTCTCTTAAATAAGAAAAATTTCTTTGAAATTAAGAAGGTAATTTCAAACAAATTCAGATTTTTTTTGCCATTTTTAAAATTACCAACGTCTTAAATAAGAAAATTTTCTTTGAAATTAAGGAGCTAATTTCAAAGAAATTTTTCTTATTTAAGAGGTTGGTAATTTAAAAAATGGCAGAAAAAAAAAATCTAAAATAAAAAATGATTTAAATTTTAAATACGTTGATGGTTATACGGTTTTATGGTCGCTTATAACAAAGGACAATCTGGAAAGAAGAAAATTACTTTAAATCTCAATTGGCGCCAATAAATTTAAAAGAGTTAAGGTCGTTTTCATTTTCGCAAGGGACATTAATTTCAAGCCACGTTCAAGTTCACCGCTGAATTCCATCTTTAGAGTTTTAACTCCGCGATAAAATAGACGAATTTATCGTTTTTCTTAACGCCTTCAATTATACAACGCAAATAGAAAGTTATGGCCCCCAACGACGGCCGCAGGTATTTCTATGTAGGACATCATTGATTTTTGTCTTGTGAAGGGACAGATAGGATAAACCCATAAAATATTTAAAGGATTTGCGTTGAACGCGAGCAAAGCTCCATATTGGAAACAACTTTTGGAACATCAGGGAAAATCTATTTTTATTATGCATCAATAATTTATTTATTTTAATTTTACATCCCTCAGTCCGAAATTATATTATGAATTGAAGGCATTGTCTATTCTATTGTTTGCACATGCATATCGAAAAGTATTTCATTCTATTTTTGTTCTTTATATGTATGTAAGTATCAAGGAGCAGGATTTTATATTTTTTTTTACAGCTTCTCACCCTACCCCATCCCATCCCATCACATCACATCACATCACATCAGGAAATCGTGTTTTGTTGTGTAACCCACCCCATTCCTTTTTTTTGTATTCAGTTTAATTTGGTTAAAACATTTATAAATAAAGGCCTGAAATAAAAATAACTGACGGAAACAGAACGGGAAAGTTATAGACGGAATAAAATATTTATGAAAATCCGAACCCAAATCTCGCAGCAGTTTTTCCTCATTAAAGATGAACGTTGATTGATATCGGTTTTCAACAGATTCTTAAATTATGAAAATTAGTCGCCCGCCTATTATAAAACAGGCGAGAGGGGGGCAACATGTACTGGGTGTGCGTTATTAACAAAGACCTCCAGGGAAAGTAGCTGCTTTCCATTGAAGACTGTCAGTGTCATCTCGAGTCAATAGCTTTAATATATCATTTGTGACGTCTGAACAGCTTTACGGTTACTTACACAATGTTCGGAAAATGGCGGTAAAGTGGTGCTGCTGATCTATTGAATGATTTACGAAAGCAAAGTCGGGGGCGGTGGAGGAAGAAGAGAAAAAGCTCTATTTAAAATTAACTACATACCAGAATAATTTCATAATACCACTTCAACCGTCATTATTATAGATTTATTAATTACTCACTAAAAAAAAAAAAAAAAAAAACATGTAATTCACATTACCACACACGAAAAATCCATTCAGATTGTACAACAACAGTTTTGATTAAAATTAGTTTCCAATGATTTATTATTATTATTCTACGTTTAAAATTAAATCAAGCAAAAGAAAGTAAGCACTATAAAAATTCGTTGGAAATGAACTTTTCCACCAACATCAACTTATGCGATGCTTTGACAAAGAAAGAACTGCTTTGAAAACTGACCTCCTCCTATAAGCTACGACGAGTTTTATTTGAATGTTTAGACATCAAATACAAACCCAAGCTTATTTAAAAAATAAAAATAAATTAAATTAAATTAAATTAAATAGAACGCGAAGCTTAACAAAATAAAGAGCCCCCCCCCCCTCCCCCCAATTAAAACGACCACGCATTTTAAGATTAAATTATTAAACACATTTAAACGCTCTGTTGTGTGCTTTTTTTCCCTCTCGCCGTTTCATTATTGATTATGCAGCTTATCCTGGTTTGCATTTGTTAAATAATTACCTTACCCATTCATTGCATAAATGAAACTTCGAGAGGTTTAATGGAGGATGTCTCCGGAAACACACGAAACGTTTTACGGCACTTTTGAAAATTTATGGCGAAATATTAATCTCTGGTACTCGTGCTGATTCTCAGTTTATTATAATTTATATTACGCGTTAATCGCTCGCCCGCTCGCAAACGAGAACTCAACAAATTCGTAGGTTTAGGTGGAAAGGGGGAAAAAAAAATTAAACGCGCCGAAATTAATGAATCTTAACGTTTAATTAAACTGCCGGAACAATTATTAAAGAACATTAAAAAAGTTGTAATTATTGTTCTGGGCGTAATCAGAAGATGAAACGAGAAGTTAACGAAGGGATATGAAGCAAATAAATTTGATTAAAAGAAAAAAAAATCCCACCCTCGAAAACGGTCTTAAGGATTAAACTCCCCGACAATTTTCTGTTTCGCATTAAAAAAAGAAAGTAATAACGAGCTCTTTAAGTACAATTTTTTTTTTTAATTTTGCATATACAGTCTGTTTGATTTTAGTTGTCACGACAGATATCTCGGCTGTCAATTGTCAAAAATATGATTACATTTAATTTTCTATTATCTGCCATAGAAAAGAAAATTAATAAAACATCTAGTATGTTGGATGAAGCAAAAATTTATTTATTTAAATGAAATGTAACCAACTTACGTGTTCTAAAACCGTAAAAAAATCTCCTTTCATGGTATAGTTATCAACGCACGAAACGACACAAATATTTTAATTCGAAAGGATAGGCCAACTGGCCAGGAAGATCACCAGATCTCTCTGTTTTAGATATTTTTGTGTGAGGTTTTCTAAAACCTATTTGCCCACAAGATCTATTATACGGTCTTAAAAATTGTATTCGTAGGACCACTTTACGACTATTAAGTTAGCTATACTCAAAGGGGCGGGCTAGATGGTAAACTAAGGGCGCCAAGGAACAATCTCCGCTGGTGAGCGCACTATGGAACCGCTTCCCAAGCCCTCACACCGTGCGCTGACAAACGAAAATTGCTCACCACTCGCAGGTTCAACGAAGGGGTGGAGCCGCAGCAAAACACCATGACGCAAACATAAATAAATATATTGGCACACTTAAAATGCTTATGATAACAATGCAAGTTAGCCCTCGGGGCCCAAATAAAATAAATAATTAAAGGAACTTCGTAACTCAACTCGACAGTTAATTAACACAACAAGTAAAATGATTAAAGATCGGAAATGATCGCACAGATTGTCTCGAAGTCACAAAACTGCTTAACTAATTTAAATTTGACTAAAAAGTCGCGGTAATAATTTACTACATTACACAAAAACGTGCGCGTTATAATAAAAAAAAATTAAATGAAATGAAGTAACATGCAGGGTACATTACTCACAACCAATCAGCTGTCTAGGGCAGTTTATTGTTGAAAAGAAAATGATATACAGTTTCAAGATACATAACACAATTTAAAATTTTGCTACATCTTACACATTTGTTGCTTAATTGCTTTTCCGACTATATTAGATAATAGAAAATTAAATGTGGAACAACTTTTGTTCTATAACATTTTGTCCTGTCTCTAACAATACCGGAGATATCTGCTGTGACAACCAAAATCAAACAGACTGTATAACATGATTTCAGCGATTGAGGGTAAATTAAATTTGGCGCCATCTGTGTTGAGTGTTGCCTAAACGAAAGAAGAAAATTCCCAATTGTTTTATTTCGTTCTTATTTTTACTCTTTCGCTCAACCAGAGGCCTTCCCAACAGAGAAAATTTGATTGTTTTCAAGATCTTGAATCGTTATTGAAGAATTTGAAACTGTAAAATGTGCTGTCCGGTTAAGTCGCTCGAAATGCTTTCATTTGATGCGTCACACGACGTGCTTTTCATTTTTCCCGCCGCTGTATATAAACGAAATAATTCTTCTTTAAATAAAAAATGGGCAAATTGCTTTTAATAACAACGAACTCTCAGTAACTCCGATTCTTATTTTGAAAGTAGAAAGTGTGTGCTCAGATTAAATCAAATCTATCCACCCCCCATAATAGTTTTCGAAATTTTCCATTTTTTTTTATTTCCATTATACGGGGTGTGTTTTTGAAGTAAGTTCCCTGTTGTAATTACCATCTGTTACGATATAGCAACAGTGTTACCAACTACCTTTCGCAAAAAGTCTAAACATTTAGACTTAAATATTCATTAATTTCTCATCTTATAATTTAATGGCTGTAGTTTTGGAACCCCCTGTTATAAGTTCTCCTTGGCAGTTAGATTTCGAAGTAACATACTTTAACGAATTATTATTCAAATTTAAATAAAAATAAACGACACACAAGCAAAGTTTTTCCTACTAGTCTTCGAGGTGCTCTCATAATTTAATGGGTCTAGTTTTGCAACTCCCTGTTATAGCTCTCCTTGGTGTTTAAATTTTTAAAGTAACATACTTTAACGAATTATTTTTCACGGTTTGGTAAAAAATAAACGACACATATAAAAAAAAAAAATATTGGTGTTCGAAGCGGTCACATAATTTAATGGGTTTAGTTTTGGAACCCCCTGTTATAAGTTCTCCTTGGCAGTTAGATTTCGAAGTAACATACTTTAACGAATTATTATTCAAATTTAAATAAAAATAAACGACACACAAGCAAAGTTTTTCCTACTAGTCTTCAAGGTGATCTCATAATTTAATGGGTCTAGTTTTGCAACTCCCTGTTATAGCTCTCCTTGGTGCTTAAATTTTTAAAGTAACATGCTTTAACGAATTATTATTCACGGTTTGGTAAAAATAAACGACACATATCAAAAAAAAAGAAAAATCTTGGTTTTCGAAGTGGTCTCATAATTTAATGGGTTAAGTTTTGGAACCCCCTGTTATAAGATCTTTTTGGCAGTTAGATTTCGAAGTAACATGCTTTAACGAATTATTATTCAAATTGAAATAAAAATAAACGACACACAAGCAAACTTTTTCCTACTAGTCTTCGAGGTGATCTCATAATTTTATTGGTCTAGTTTTGCAACTCCCTGCTATAGCTCTCCTTGGTGTTTAAATTTTTAAAGTAACATGCTTTAACGTATTATTATTCAGTGTCTGGTAAAAATAAATGTCACATATCAAAAAAAAAGTTCCTGGTTTTCGAAGTGGTCTCATAATTTAATGGGTTTAGTTTTGGAACCCCCTGTTATAAGTTCTCCTTGGCAGTTAGATTTTGAAGTAACATGCTTTAACGAATTATTATTCACGGTCTCCTAAAAATAAACGACACACATGGAAACGCCGTACTTTCCATATATCGATTAGGTCGAATGCCTACTACAGAGTTAGTTTGTGGGGCTTACATCGCGAAGGGTTAATTTCTTTATAATGGGGCTGCTTTTCAGCCAGGATCTCTTCCTAATTTAAGCCACGCACAATAAATCAATAAGTTCCTCTTGCCATCAATCGATGATCGAAGCTTTCGCCCTCCCCATGCCTCCTCCCAAAGAGTTTTTTTTTTTTCTTTTGCACAAACCAGCAGCACGTTCAGGGTAATCGATCAAAGTTGTTTCATTTTGCTAGTGATTTTTGTGTGTTATTTGCTAATTGATTAATACGGTTTTGCTTTCATATTTTGCTGTGTTTGAACAACGAAAGTTGGGGCCGATATTGTTGTTTGTTTAAAATAAAAGGAAGTGAATGAAAATCCGCGGATTTGCGGATGGTATTTTCTGCATATCTCTGGCGTGTATTATTTACATAGTTTGTTCACGTTTGCAAATAATTAATCGTTAAATTTCGGCTTAAAAATAAAACGGGGGGGGGGGGGGGGTGCGTGATGAAGCAGATGTGTGCAGTATGTAATTTTTTTTTTCTTTTTAAACAAATAAAGGCAAATTTAATGAATGGTTTTAACTGACAATGTGTGCCTCAAAATGATTTTGGAAATCGAATGTAAAAACTGCGTAGCGAATAACGTAATAATTAAGCTAATAAATTAGCAGTAACTTTTGATTGCAATTTGCTGGTGCGTTGTTAAAATGATTTTATGCGATGTATGTATGTATGTAAATTGTGAATCCCCCGTACAAATAAAAGCAGGCAAAATTATTATCATTCAGGTCTAAGAGAGAAAGGATTTTTTTTTTGATATTGATATTTTTACGATCCACTTTGTTGAAGAAAACGGGCTTCGGATTTTAAACAAAGCAAAGCAAGGGGCAAAAGCAAAAGGAGCGTAATGAAATCTTGAGATGGTTTCCTGAAATCTATCGGGATTTCATTTTGCAAATAAAATTGACGTCGTCAACCACTTTGAAAAATAATGAATCATCGAGAAGCGAACAATATCCCTGCCTGCCTAATAAACTGTGAAATTTAATAGTACGAGTATCAATATCCAAAGAATTGAATGAATGAATAAACATTAGACGTGGCGGGTAGCAATAACACAAAATGCATAAAACATCCAAAAACTTGTTATCGTACTTTATTCCGCTCCGATTTGGAAATAATTTGAATACAGTATGTGTTTAAAACCGCATAATTCCGACGATTAGGGATTGAAATATGCGAAAGTTACTCACCTAATTCTGGCCCGCAAACTCTCGGAATAATTTCCAGGATCGCCGAGCAGGACGAATCGTCTAAACACAGCTGCCTGGCCAGCAAACAGTTCAGTATTGCGATGGTATTTTTTATATTAGGACCTGAAACAATGCAGCAAATTACACCCCCGTCTAATAACAGACTAACAACACATTCAATTAAAGTATCCAAATAACACAGAGGCCATTAATTTACTTCACCAATTAATCCGATCTAAATTTAGTACATTCACAGACAAGGCGAGAGAAAGACAGAGACCTCACAAAATGTTATGATTGTATCAATTACTCAAAAACCAATTTTATCATAATTCACTAATTAAACTCAAAGTTTAATTTAAGTTAACTCCGAAACTTCGCATTTTATATATTAATTAAGAAACAAATACATTAGTAGCTTATGGAAGGACTTCAATTCCCTCCACCCCCTTGCACGACCAGAAATTTTATTAATTCCTCCAACATTACTTTAATTAAGAACGAGAGAGAGACTTTTGCGAAATGTTACTGCCCACATGCGGATACTCATACGCCGCCACTTTATTAATTTCACAAATATTTTGTTATTACATTAATTGAGAAAGAAACAATTGCATTGGCTTTTGTAAAAAAGTCCACCCTTCAAGTGCACAGCATGACTACATATTTCACGCCTTTAATTAAACTGTACGTTTATTAATTTTTCAAAGTCACAACGCCGGAATTCCTTTATTAATATTTGCGCTCTAAATATAAAAATTATATTATGTGAAATCCACCCCCTTCTTGAGTGAGCTTGGTCTGGTGTAAGAGTAACTTCCGCTGTACTCTGCTGTTATCGACTGTGACTGTGACAGGTAAGTTGTGGGGCGTTCATTAAATCAAACAGTAACATGAAACAACGCAAGAAACTATTTATTAATGTTGTAAAGTTAATTTTGATATTTGGGTACTCCAAAACTAATTTGAAGATTCGTAGGTGGGTAGTTCGGTCCTCCTATTTGAAAGACGGAGACCTCACAAAATGTTATGGTTGTATCAATTACTCAAAAACCAATTTTATCACAATTCACTAAATAAACTCAAAGTTTAATTTAAGTTAACTCCGAAACTTCGTATTTTATATATTAATTAAGAAACAAACAAATATATTAGTAGCTTATGGAAGGACTTCAATTCCCTCCACCCCCTTGCACGACCAGAAATTTTATTAATACCTCCAACATTACTTTAATTAAGAACGAGAGAAAGACTTTTGCGAAATGTTACTGCCCACATGCGGATACTCATACGCCGCCACTTTATTAATTTCACAAATATTTTGTTATTACATTAATTGAGAAAGAAACAATTGCATTGGCTTTTGTAAAAAGTCCACCCTTCAAGTGCACAGCATGACTACATATTTAATAAAGCATAGTTCACGCCTTTAATTAAACTGTACGTTTATTAATTTTTCAAAGTCACAACGCCGGAATTCCTTTATTAATATTTACGCTCTAAATATAAAAATTATATTATGTGAAATCCACCCCCTTCTTCAGTGAGCTTCGTCTGGTGTAAGAGTAACTTCCGCTGTACTCTGCTGTTATCGACTGTGACTGTGGCAGTTAAGTTGTGGGGCGTTCATTAAACCAAACAGTAACATGAAACAACGCAAGAAACTATTTATTAATGTTGTAAAGTTAATTTTGATATTTGGGTACTTCAAAACTAAGTTGAAGATTCGTAGGTGGGTAATTTGGTCCTCCTATTTGAAAGACAGAGACCTCACAAAATGTTATGGTTGTATCGATTACTCAAAAACCAATTTTATCACAATTCACTAATTAAACTCAAAGTTTAATTTAAGTTAAGTCCGAAACTTCGTATTTTATATATTAATTAAGAAACAAACAAATATATTAGTAGCTTATGGAAGGACTTCAATTCCCTCCACCCCCTTGCACGACCAGAAATTTTATTAATTCCTCCAACATTACTTTAATTAAGAACGAGAGAAAGACTTTTGCGAAATGTTACTGCCCACATGCGGATACTCATACGCCGCCACTTTATTAATTTCACAAATATTTTGTTATTACATTAATTGAGAAAGAAACAATTGCATTGGCTTTTGTAAAAAAGTCCACCCTTCAAGTGCACAGCATGACTACATATTTAATAAAGCATAGTTCACGCCTTTAATTAAACTGTACGTTTATTAATTTTTCAAAGTCACAACGCCGGAATTCCTTTATTAATATTTACGCTCTAAATATAAAAATTATATTATGTGAAATCCACCCCCTTCTTCAGTGAGCTTCGTCTGGTGTAAGAGTAACTTCCGCTGTACTCTGCTGTTATCGACTGTGACTGTGGCAGTTAAGTTGTGGGGCGTTCATTAAATCAAACAGTAACATGAAACAACGCAAGAAACTATTTATTAATGTTGTAAAGTTAATTTTGATATTTGGGTACTTCAAAACTAAGTTGAAGATTCGTAGGTGGGTAATTTGGTCCTCCTATTTGAAAGACAGAGACCTCACAAAATGTTATGGTTGTATCAATTACTCAAAAACCAATTTTATCACAATTCACTAATTAAACTCAAAGTTTAATTTAAGTTAACTCCGAAACTTCGTATTTTATATATTAATTAAGAAACAAACAAATATATTAGTAGCTTATGGAAGGACTTCAATTCCCTCCACCCCCTTGCACGACCAGAAATTTTATTAATTCCTCCAACATTACTTTAATTAAGAACGAGAGAAAGACTTTTGCGAAAAGTTACTGCCCACATGCGGGTACGCCGCCACTTTATTCATTTCACGAATATTTTGTTATTACATTAATTGAGAAAGAAACAATTGCATTGGCTTTTGTAAAAAAGTCCACCCTTTAAGTGCACAGCATGACTACATATTTAATAAGGCATAGTTCACGTCTTTAATTAAACTGTACGTTTATTAATTTTTCAAAGTCACAACGCCGGAATTCCTTTATTAATATTTGCGCTCTAAATATAAAAATTATATTATGTGGAATCTACCCCCTCTTCAGTGAGCTTGGTCTGGTGTAAGAGTAACTTCCGCTGTACTCTGCTGTTATCGACTGTGACTGTGACAGGTAGGTTGTGGGGCGTTCATTAAATCAAACGGTAACATGAAACTACGGAAGATACTATTTATTAATGTTGTAAAGTTAATTTTGATATTTGGGTACTCCAAAACTAATTTGAAGATTCGTAGGTGGGTAATTTGGTCCTCCTATTTGAAAGACAGAGACCTCACAAAATGTTATGGTTGTATCAATTACTCAAAAACCAATTTTATCACAATTCACTAATTAAACTCAAAGTTTAATTTAAGTTAACTCCGAAACTTCGTAGTTTATATATTAATTAAGAAACAAACAAATATATTAGTAGCTTATGGAAGGACTTCAATTCCTTCCAACCCCTTGCACGACCACAAATTTTATGAATTCCTCCCAACATTACTTTAATTAAGAACGAGAGAAAGGCTTTTGCGAAAAGTTACTGCCCACATGCGGGTACGCCGCCACTTTATTAATTTCACAAATATTTTGTTATTACATTAACTGAGAAACAAACAATTGCATTGGCTTTTGTAAAAAAGTCACCCTTCAAGAGCACAGCATGACTACATATTTAATAAAGCATAGTTCACGCTTTTAATTAAACTGTACGTTTATTAATTTTTCAAAGTCATAACGCCGGAATTCCTTTATTAAAATTGGCGCTCTAAATATAAAAATTTAATTCCAAAATATTCTTGGCTGCAAAACATTTGGTTCCTCACCGTTTAGCTTGTCATCGGGTCGCACTCGAATTCGATCAAACCAAACCGTACCTACTTAGCATGCGAAGCCAAGTTGAATTAACCTCAAGATAAAATTACGCTCAGGAGATCGCTTCAACAATAAAATCGAGTAATTAATTTTAGATTTAAAATTGTATATGTCTATAATAATATACGTATACAATTTAGGACATGTTCACTTAAATCCATTAACCTCCAGGATATACATACATATACGGGTAGATAGCACAGAGAACGTTTCAAGTAATTAGAGGCTAATAATGATTGATTGATCGAGGGAATTCCGTAATTCGTCTTGTAATGTTGGAGTTGTGCTAATAAAAAAAAAGGTAAAAAGAAATTATCACGATTTGAACTAAATAGGTATAACTTTTGGGCGTCCCCGGTAAAAGAAAAAAAAAGAAGTGGGGGGGCGAATTAAAATTCTTAATTTTATCGTGTTATCTTTACCTGAGCGAAGTTGTAAAATTGTTAGGCGACCTTGTAACAAAGTTATGAAACGATTAAGATATGAAAACGAATTTTCGCGAAGTTTAAACTGCTAACGAGACGGTTAAAGGTGGAGATTGCATCACCTACGTCGAAAACAATACTTCGTTTCGGTGACCGAAATACGAAATAAAATAAAATAAAAAAAGAGAAAGAAAAAGGGGGGAAAGCTCTGAAATGTGAATGCGCGATACAATTTTTCATGAGTGCGTATGAAAGGGCCCCCGGATCCGGCTGTTTCTTTATCAGTTCGCAGCTTAGAGACTTAAAGAACCTTTTGCGTTTCGCTCTCGGAAGAAAGCGGTTGATAACAATGTGGATGTAGGAAAAGGACTCCACAATAGGCCCACCTGCCGTTTCGACCGTTACCAAAATCGTAAGGATCCCCCTACGGTTGTATAATCCCAATTTGTCCTGTAAGTCCGTCAGCTCGTAATTGAGGGAAACATATTGTTTTTCGTCACCTTCCTTCACTTTATTTATTGCTGCTACCAGCTTTTCTTATCTTATTTTTTTTTATTAAAACTTAATAATACACATTTTTCTGACGTGATATCGTCATTAAAAACGCATTCATTACCATTATATATTTAACGACGCAATTTTCCTTCAATTTTACTAATGAACCAACGTATTACTGTTATTTTAAGTACATAACAAAATGAATGTGTTCTTTTTTTACTGATGGTTATTTGAATATTATATGCAAATGCATTACGATGATATACATTAGCCTTTCTTTACTTTTTTTTTCGTTGTTTAAAACGATTTCATGAAATTTCACAAACAAAATAAAGCCACAACAATTGTTTTGTGTTAACTTTTGCTGCACTCTGCTGTTTTCGGAGCGTGACTGTGACAGGTAAGTTGTGGGGCGTTCATTAAATCAAACGCGAACATGAAACAACGGAAGAAACTATTTATTAATGATGAAAAGTTAATTTTGATATTTGGGTACTCCAAAAACTAATTTGAAGAGTCGTAGGTGGGTAGTTTGGTCCTCCTATTTGAAATTGGGAAACTTTTTGCCTCGCATATTAAAGACAATCAATAGACTAGGAAAGTAAACGTCACAGAAGGCGGAGCCGACTCGTGTACTATCTTTGTCTAATAAATCAGACGTGTGTCGTAAATTACTCTCGCTGTAACGCCGGAGTTGATCTGAACATAACCTAACATTTAAGAATGTCAAGAAAACGACATTAAACAAGCTATTACAGTTTTATAAGTTGGTATCTTGTACATTGTATTGGAGAATTGTTGACAAACTCATTGCATGCTTTCCCAGAGACATTCTTTTAAATTTTGTTGTGTTAGGTTACGTTTATTCATGGTTTGTTGACCTGCAGCTGAACTAAGCTCAGACAAGCATTTTATAGATTCCTTTAATAACAAATAAATTAACTAATTACGTACAATAAGCACAACTAAAATAATTTTATTGAAGCTTTTCATCCGAAGTTTTAGTGATAAACAAAAGTTTACACAACAGCTCTCTGTGAAGCGAGTATTTTCAGTTTGTTTGGCGTAACCCATGTATTTTTACAGTCCAATAGACTCCGTTTCAAATTTCGCGCCAGCTTTAGGACCACCTACTTTCCTAATCTATTGTTTAGAATGGTGAAATTTTGCAAAAAAATCGTAAAGCTCGGCAAAGCCTGCAGCTGGCCAAAGTTAAACGTTTCGTCCTCACTTAATATAATTCCCTGAAAAAATTATGTCATGTGGAATCCACACCCTTTTTCAGTGAGCTTAGTCTGGTGTAAGAGTAACTTTCGCTGTACTCTGCTGTTATCGACTGTAACTATGACAGGTAAGTTGTGGGGCGTTCATTAAATCAATCGGGAACATGAAACAACGGAAGAAACTATTTATTAATGACGTAAAGTTAATTTTGTTATTTGGGTACTCCAAAAACTAATTTGTAGATTCGTAGGGGGGTAGTTTGGTCCTCCTATTTGAAATTGGGAAACTTTTTGCCTCGGCTATTAAAGACAATCGATTGTTTAGAATGGTGGAATTTTGCAAAAAAATCGTAAAGTTCGGCAAAGCCTGCAGCTGGCCAAAGTCAAACGTTCCGTCCTCACTTAATATAATTCCCTGAACAAATTATGTCATGTGGAATCCACCTCCTTCTTTAGTGAGCTTTGTCCGATGTAAGAGCATAGTTCACGCCTTTAATTAAATTGTACGTTTATTAATTTTTCAAAGTCACAACGCCGGAATTCCTCTATTAATATTTGCGCTCTAAATATACAAATTATATTATGTGGAATCCATCCCCTTCTTCAGTGAGCTTGGTCTGGTGTAAGAGTAACTTCCGTGTACTCTGCTGTTATCGACTGTGACTGTGACAGGTAAGTTGTGAGGCGTTCATTAAATCAATCGGGAACATGAAACAACGGAAAAAACTATTTAATTACTCAAAAAACAATTTTATCATAATTCACTAATTAAACTCAAAGTTTAATTTAAGTTAACTCCGAAACTTCGTATTTTATATATTAATTAAGAAACAAACAAATATATTAGTAGCTTATAGAAGGACTTCAATTCCCTCCACCCCTTGCACGACCACAAATTTTATTAATTCCTCAAACGTTACATTAATTAAGAACGAAAGAAAGACTTTTGCGAAAAGTTACTGCCCACATGCGGATACTCATACGCCGCCACTTTATTAATTTCACAAATATTTTGTTATTACATTAATTGAGAAAGAAACAATTGCATTGGTTTTTGTAAAAAAAAGTCCACCCTCCAAGTGCACAGCATGACTACATAATTTAATAAAGCATAGTTCACGCCTTTAATTAAATTATACGTTTATTAATTCTTCAAAGTCACAACGCCGGAATTCCTCTATTAATATTTGCGCTCTAAATATAAAAATTATATTATGTGGAATCCACCCCCTACTTCAGTGAGCTTGGTCTGGTGTAAGAGTAACTTCGGCTGTTATCGACTCTACTGTGATAGGTAAGTTGTGGGGCGTACATTAAATCAAACGCGAACATGAAACAACGGAAGAAACTATTTATTAATGGTGTAAAGTTATTTTTAAAATCTGGGCATTCTAAAACTAATTTCAGGATTCGCGTGGAGGTAGTTTGGTCCTCCTATTTGAAATTGGAAAGCTTTTTCCCTCGCCTATTAAAGACAATTGATTGTTTAGAATTGTGGAATTTTGTAAAAAATCGTAAAGATCGGCAAAGCCCGAAATTAAAAGTTCCGTCCTCACTTAATATAATTCCCTGAACAAATTATATCATGTGGAATCCACACCCTTCTTCAATGAGCTTGGTCTGGTGTAAGAGTAACTTCCGCTGTACTCTGCTGTTATCGACTGTGACTGTGACAGGTGGGTTGTGGGGCGTTCATTAAATGAAATGTGAAAATTAAACAACGGATGAAACTATTTTATTGATGGTGCAAAGTTAATTCTGCAATTTGGATATTCCTAAAAGTAATTTCAAGATTCGTAGGTAGGTAATTCCATAATTTGATCCTATTTGAAATTGGGAAACTTTTTGCCCCCTTCCCTCCCGCATATTAAGGATAATCTTTATAGTCGGGGTCGTATCGTATAATTTGCTCTGAACGAGTTCGATAAGATTTATATATATATTTTTTTTTGAAATTGTGTGGAGGTGGATGATGTCGTTAATATTGTGCTGCGTATGTAGGTGGGTTAATGAATGAGTGTGGGGGGTGGGTGCGTTTTGGTAATGACAGGAAACAAGTTGAGTTGGATCGGGGGGAAGTTGTAGTCGACGTAATCTCGTCGTTCTTCTTATCTATCTCATGAAATGGGGTACTGGGACCAAGAGGCACGTACCAGCGTCGTCGCCTGAAAACATGACACCGGGAAGTTAAATGCCTCGCAGAAATTTTATTTAATCTAGTCTATTTTGCCGGGGCCTTTTTATGTCTCCTCCGCTATAAGTGAGCGGGTTTTCTAATTGTTAATGACGTTAAGTAACTTCTTGGATGGAAAGTTAAGAGAAAGAAAAAGCGGAACCAAAGAAACATATTTCAAATATAATTAACGTGTAATTACGTACACAAAGCAAGCTACAACACCGGGGGTTAACATAACTCGGGTTAATCGAGTTAGTGTAGATTGCGGGTTAGTCTGACCGTCTGATATTAGGATAGCCTCAAGATGGAGTCACGTGCGTACACGCGAAACGACGTGCTTCCTATTACAGTCCGACTATGACAGAAGATTTCGATCATCGCCGTCCGTAAATCAAGTAAACTGCCTCTGAAATGGTTTCGATACAACTCAAGTGCTATCGTCAATAGCTATCTGTTTCGTTATCGTCGAATCGTCGTTGATAATCGATAAATCAATTGGTACTGGAGGACCACAATATATAATTTAGTTAATACAGCAAGCAAGCACTTGAAGGCACACTAACACAATCGATACACCTTAATTTTTCCTGAGGCCACGGTTGTTTCTGATTCGGGAGGATTAAAAAAGGGGCTCATTAAATTTGGTGTGGTACGGAGGAAGAACAAGAGCAAGAAGAAGAAGAAGAAAAGATTATTAAGAAGACGCGAACGAACCCTCCTTCCTTGGCTTGGATATTGCGGTAATGTTGCTGATCCCTATCGGAAATCCAATCTCGCAAAAGCAAGGTTTAAGCAGCAGTACACCTTGCTATTAGCGCAATGACCACCAGCGGACTTTACAGTTTAGAACACGCAATCCCCGACCACCACCGTCAATTAGACATCACGTTTTTCACGAATTTCCTTCTCCTCAACAACCAGAAAAGCATAAACTCAACAACCAGAGAAGGTCTTAAGAAAGAATAAAACATTGCGGGGAATTACCTAGGTTCACAACTATGTTAAACAAATTTAGATACGTGCATTATTAATTGGCCTTCCTATCTTCTATGTGACACCGTGACATCCTAAATGGCTACGCAAACAATTTGATAAGGGACTGCACAAATTATTGAGACCTCTAGATTTGGGGACCTCCCCGAACGAATATTTTGTAAATGTGTAATGTTGGAGAGTGTCGTGACCACATACACATACAGGAGGTACACACGCATGAGGGTCACGCGAGTGCGACACGCGGCGCAGTCATAGATTAGAGAGGGTGGATACCCCCCCCCCCTCCCCCGCCCCCACACCAACGGCTTCCTGCTTTACGTTTGTGCAGTTAAAAATGTGGACGCCTGGATCAATTTCCTGAAAATTTTATCGCAATCTTTTAAATAACAACAACAACAACAACCATTTCGAATGGCGAAGGTGAATTATTGCCCAGACACGAAAGCACAAAGTGTATAGTATTATAAATAACGAAAGGCATTGTATATCTTTCATCCTCCACCTCTTTCTCCCTCTTCGTTCTCTAACTTAGGCCCGGTTTCAAAATCGAACTAAACGAAACTTTAAAATAAAAGCCACAGTCACATTCCGATGTGTAAATAACTATGTTTTCGCATTAGTTTTGACATTTGACTGTGACTTTGCTTTTAAAGGTACCAACGGAATTTATAATTAGAGCAGGCTGTGATAATATTTTCCAAAAATTTGGCAACACAGGCTTACAGTTTGAAATGTCAGAATTGTGACATTTTTTTTTAATGAATGATGTGACATTTTTTTTTAATGAATTATAAACGGATTTTTCTTGCAGAATCCCCCCTAAAATTCTAAACAAAGGGTTTAAACTAGCATCCATCCAAAATAAAATAACAAAATACAGATTGTATAAAGCACGAGCATAACCTTAAATATGACAGCTGTCAACTTATTGTTTATTTCTCATTGTATCCAACCACACAGCATAAAATAGCATCTCCTCTAATTACGAATTCCATTGATAACCCGGTATTTAAAATAAAAACCACATGCCTATGTGTAAGTAACTATGTTTTCGGATTAGTTTTGACATCTGACCATGACTTAAATTTTAAAGGTATTTAAAAAAAAGTCACATTCCTATGTGTAAGTAACTACGTTTTCGCGTTAGTTTAGATATTTGACTGTGACTTTAATTTGAAAGTCTCCTTTAGTTTGATTATGAAACCCCGGCCCTTAACATCGACTTGCGCATATCTTTGCTAGCTAGCTACGAACTTCTTGCTCTTACCTTCGTAAGCGTTTAATTCAGTTAGTGGCCATTTTTCAGAAACTAAAGCCATTTGCCAAGAACAAGACGCTACACGATTTCGAATTGGATGGAAGGTCAGTATAGCCGTCGGTAAAATATATCGATTGGAGAACAGCGGACATAGACAGAGTTGTAGATATATAACCCACGACAAGGAATTTTATTATACAGGACTATCTAGAGTGCGAACCCTCGGCTTTCCGAAATGTAATCAGCCGTATTGCGATTCGAAACGACTTCCAAACGAATCAGATTTATTATTATTTTATTTGTTCTTCTCCTAATCTAACCTTAATAACTCATCAAAACTCAACACTTTTTCTATGTATCACCCTTCCCCTCACCCCCTCTCTCTTTCTCCTTCCATAGCACAACACGTTACAATTTTATTCAATCAATAATAATAATACACTTGCAAATTCAAATTTGGGTAATACCCCCTGTATACGATAATAAATTCCTGGCCTAGATACAAAGAAGTAACAATTTATTATTAATGTAATGGTGACATTTGGACTACTATTGATCAACCCCCTCCGTCCTCATCCCCTCATAAGAATTAGATGCGTTTAAACTTGAGTATTGATACACACTATGTATCATATCCCCGTTTTCCAACATGGATATAGTGTTTTGTGCTTTGACGTTGGTTGATAAAGTTAATTTTACGGATGCATGGATGACGTTCTGCATATGACAGGGGACCGAGATAACGTTTGCCAGCCAATAAAAACTTAATGGTTTAACTAACGTTCGGCAATCCTATTAAATGATAGCGCATTTATACAGTTTTATAAAGGACCATCTGGTTTTAATTGCCTTCGGTCAGATGTATCTACGATTTCCTTGAAAATTAGAAAAACGGATTGAATTTATCGAGGGTGGGTTGGTTGGTTGGTGGGTTTCGATGGATCGTTGCGGGAAGGAGAGCAAATGAAATGAAATTACGTAATGTGCCGCGGCGCACTTCGTGTAAATCAAGGGGTATGTTTCGCTTGTCAAAACCCAGTTGCATTGACTGAATAGTAAACGGGTGAATTATGCTTTGTAACAAGGGGGAGGGTAATAGGGGAAGTGCAAAAATGAGACCTCTCTTCCCTTCTGATGCCTCAAGCAATGCGCGCCGACTTCGCACCCTGCATATTTATATAAAAATTATTGAACGGAGTTTACCAATTTTTTTATTAAAAAAGTATTTTATAACCTTCCCTTTTACTTGTTCCAAGCAAATGACGAAACACAATGAGATAAATAAGTCGGTTTTTCTTCGACTAAACAAATTAATTCACTAGAAGCATCGTTTATTTTTAATTTACTTTCCGGCACCTCCACCATTCATACTTATGTCAAAATTATTGCTTGAGAAAGACATTAGAGCTTGAAATTTAATTAAGGACAAAATAATTGCATACGAAATCCAAATCTATCTTTCCAGGCACCGCCACCATTTATTTATACTTATGCCAAAAATAATGTGTCATGGCATTCTTTTTTTGTTCTAATTCTTCTTTTCTATGACATCCAAACCTATCTTTCCGGGTATCTCCACCATT
This sequence comes from Prosopocoilus inquinatus, assembly GCA_036172665.1. Lineage (NCBI taxonomy): Eukaryota > Metazoa > Arthropoda > Insecta > Coleoptera > Lucanidae > Prosopocoilus > Prosopocoilus inquinatus. The sequence goes on along the minus strand of CM069880.1, from coordinate 11,466,761 downwards.
TATACTTGAGCCAAAAATAATATGTCATGGCATTCTTTTTTTGTTCTAATTCTTCTTTTCTATGACATCCAAACCTATTTTTCCGGGTACCTCCACCATTTATACTTGAACCAAAAATAATATGTCATGGCATTCTTTTTTTGTTCTAATTCTTCTTTTCTATGACATCCGAACCTAATTTTCCGGGTACCTCCACCATTTATACTTGAGCCAAAAATAATATGTCATGGCATTCTTTTTTTGTTCTAATTCTTCTTTTCTATGACATCCAAACCTATCTTTTCGGGTACCTCCACCATTTATACTTGAGCCAAAAATAATATGTCATGGCATTCTTTTTTTGTTCTAATTCTTCTTTTCTATGACATCCGAACCTATTTTTCCGGGTACCTCCACCATTTATACTTGAGCCAAAAATAATATGTCATGGCATTCTTTTTTTGTTCTAATTCTTCTTTTCTATGACATCCGAACCTATTTTTCCGGGTACCTCCACCATTTATACTTGAGCCAAAAATAATATGTCATGGCATCCTTTTTTTGTTCTAATTCTTCTTTTCTATGACATCCAAACCTATCTTTTCGGGTACCTCCACCATTTATACTTGAGCCAAAAATAATATGTCATGGCATTCTTTTTTTGTTCTAATTCTTCTTTTCTATGACATCCAAACCTATTTTTCCGGGTACCTCCACCATTTATACTTGAGCCAAAAATAATATGTCATGGCATTCTTTTTTTGTTCTAATTCTTCTTTTCTATGACATCCAAACCTATTTTTCCGGGTACCTCCACCATTTATACTGGAGCCAAAAATAATATGTCATGGCATTCTTTTTTTGTTCTAATTCTTCTTTTCTATGACATCCAAACCTATTTTTCCGGGTACCTCCACCATTTATACTTGAGCCAAAAATAATATGTCATGGCATTCTTTTTTTGTTCTGATTCTTCTTTTCTAGGAAATCCAAATCCAAATTAATTAAAATGTAGCATATACATTCTGAAATCGATTAGGCGATGGAGATTTGTGGCAAAAAGCTTTAAGTAATTAGTCAAGAACAGAATTTTTATAGGCATCGTCCAATAACCTGATAACGAACGGGCTCCGGAAAGTTCCGGAACTCCACGCAGGACGACAACTTTGCGTAAATTTTATTGTCGACGTATATTTGTCTTTTGGAGTAGCTATTTACACTTGCGCTGAGGTTATTAGCGAAGAGGGAGCGCCAATAGTTATCGATCGATTAGTTAGGTCAACTTACTTGAATTTTAAATTAACCATACAATTTTCCTTCTTGTTTTCACTAGCTTTAATAATAATCGCAAGTTTGAGCTTTACTTTAGAAATTACGCTACCATTTTAGAATAAATAACTTTGGCTGCTTGCTTTTATTTCGTACTGTAAAGTTCTTTCTTGCTTCTTGACATTGCAAACAACTTTTCTTGTGGTCCACTTGAGAAATGATTATTACTCCGATGGGGGGGGTTGAAACAATATTGTAAATACTCCCCGTATTTTCGCTATTATTAAAGTATCAAGTCTTATTATTTACCGTAGGAAAATAGGTTATTTTTGTTTCTAGATAAGTTGTATTATGAAAGTTCTTGGAGTTCCTCTGAAGGTAAAACAAAAGTTTTGGACTTACCTCGTAACTATTATTATTATTATTTTTTTTTTTGGATCTAACTCTAAAGTGTAAAGCATTTGGTTTTATAAATAAAATAAAAGGAGACCTTTTTGCGATAAATTATTTAAAAAAGCAAGGGGTGTAGTAAAAGCTTGTTGTTACGTGAGTGAAATATTTAAATTCAGTTCGAGCTTTTTTTGACTTATCCTCGCAAACGGCTTTTTAAGTGCCGACAAAATTTAAATTTCGTTTTACTAGCGAGCGTATAAAAATAAAAGTCTATAAATGGCGATAATTTATGTCGCGAAAACGTAATCAGTGATAATCCGAGTACTTAAAGAAAAATTCTGAAAGGAGAGGAAATTTTTAAACGTAAACTCCGACGTTTAAAAGTAACAGGACGAAATATGTTATTGGACTAGGGAATAAGAAAACGATTTGAATATTATGCAGATTGTAAAAGTTTAGAGGCGATAATATTTTATCGCGTTAAATCCCGCTTCATTAATCATTTATTTCGGTCGGAATAAGGTCGTCATGAAAAACATACGCACACACACACACACCATTAGCGTACACGAGGACGAAAATCGAAATACACAACTCTACAATAATAACGAAATAGACATTAAACATTAATTATACGCTTTTTGTCTTTAAATTGTACGTTATCATCGTTAACGATCAAACCAAATTCTTAAATATGAAAATAACGAACACGCTTCGAAGGACCAAACACTTTCAGAAAGTTTAACCGTGACATTTGTGTTTGTAATTGAAACTTTTCATATTTCCTTAACAACACGACAGTATAATCTTTTGCTTTCGGATTTCATACATTTTCATACTTTCCGGCACCTCCACCATTTATATTTATGTACAAAACTATTGTTACTAAAAGAAAGTTAACGGCCAGTATTTGAAATTTAATTAAAAGCAAAATTCTCGTACTATACCTCCTCCCCCTTATGCATTAATTTCAACGAATACGTGCGTTATTAAGGGGGCACTTTCATACTTTCAATTAACACTTTTTTTTCTGAAAACGCTTGCGAGTTATTGTCAAAACTAAACTAAAAACAATTGCATAATTTAAAAACAGAGGGGCGGTTTGAGTAACTTTTAATTTACCTCCTGACGCATCCACCATTTATACTGACGGCAAAACTATCGCTTTTGCAAGAACGTTACCGATTAGGTTTTGACTTAATTAGGGATTTAATTTAATTAAAAGCTTCTTTCTTTGTTCTAAATGGAGTTTTCGAATGACTACCTAACCGTCAAAACTAAACCATCAAAGTCACATTGAATATCGAATGATGGGTGCACGCCTATTGAGCTGGAAACAATTACGTATTAGTTTAATTTTTTTTGTTAAATACAGGGGTCTCACCTATTTTTAATTATTTACTTCTCGGTGCATCCACCGTTTATATTCGCGTCCAAAACTATCGCTTACAGACGGACGCTCACGACTAGGATTTGATTTGATTCAACTAAATCGAAAAGAAGTGATTCTTTTTTCGTTCTAAAATCGGCCAGCCGTCAAAACCAAACTATCTAAGTCACATTGAATACCGAACGATGAGGGCGCCTATGAGCCGGAAACAATTACGTATTAGTTTAATTTTTTTTTTGTTAAATACAGGGTTTCCACTCATTCTTAATTATTTAGTTCCAGGCGCATCCACCATTTATAGTCGCGTCCAAAACTATCGTTTACAGACGGACGCTCACGACTAGGATTGGATTTGATTTAGCTAAAGCGAAAAGAAGTGATTCCTCTTTTGTTCTAAAATTGTCTAGCCGTCAGAACCAAACTATCTAAGTCACATTGAATACCGAATGATGAGGGCGCCTATGAGCCGGAAACAATTACGTATTAGTTTAATTTTTTTTGTTAAATACAGGGTTTCCACCCATTTGTAATTCTTTACTTCCCGGCGCATCCACCATTTATATTCGCGACCAAAACTATCGCTTTTAGACGGATTTTCCCGACTAGGATTTGATTTAATTTGATTAAAAGCGAAAGAAAGCGATTCTTTTTTTGTTCTAAAGTTATCCAACCAAACTATCTGAATCACATTGAATATCGAATGATGGGGGCGCCTATGAGCCGGAAACAATTACGTATTAGTTTAATTTTTTTTTTGTTAAATACAGGGTTTCCACCCATTTTTAATTCTTTACTTCCCGGCGCATCCACCATTTATATTCGCGTCCAGAACTATCGCTTTTAGACGCACGTTCCCGACTAGGATTAGATTTAATTTAATTAAAAGCGAAAGAAAGTGATTCTTTTTTTGTTCTAAAATTGTCCAACCGAACTATCTAAGTCACATTGAATATCGAATGATGGGGGCGCCTATGAGCTGGAAACAATTGCGCATTAGTTTAATACTTTTTTAATACAGAGGTTCCTCCAACTATTTTTAATTTACTCTCCGGCGCATCCACCATTTACATTCGCGCTCAGAACGATCGCTTTTAGACGGATGTTCCCGACTAACATTTGATTTAATTTAATTAATTAAAAGCATTAAAGAAGTGATTCTTTTTTTTGTTCTAGAGTCGCCTAGCCGTCAGAAGCAAACTATCAAAGAAAGTCACAAGGAATATCGAATGGGGGGGCCCACGAGCCGGAAGTAATTATTACATGGTTCAGTTTGTAACATCGTTCTGTGCTTTTGGTTATAATCATAATTGTATATACGTAGTTAGTTTATTTGAGATGGAAGCATCCTGGAACGTGGCTAAAGTTTTTTATAAACTTCGATGGAGTTGTCATGTGGGATTTAGACAATACCGATCACGTATTTGCAGTTATTAATCAGAAGCGACGCTGATGAGGCGGGATGGGGGGTGGCAGAGGAGAGCTTTCGACCAACTCTTCTTAACAATATTTACAATTCTGTCGGGTGCATTTAATTTTGCTTGAACCTTGAGAGTCGGCGATGTAAAACCAGAAAGAGTTTTAGACCCTCCATGTGATTTCCAATGTCTCTTTCTTTTTTTGGGTGGTGGGGAGGAAATTTGTTTTGTATTGTTTTTATTATGGTTTTAGGTGAAGAAGAGTTGTAAACATTGTTTTTTGGTGGTGAGGGTGAGTTTCCGACGGTTCTCTCACCTGGTCCTGTGGAGGTAACAGAAGAAGAAGAGCTGGTGGTGGTTGGTTGCGATGAAGGGAATTTGAGATCGCAACACTCTCGTTCAGGAGATTCGCTGGCAATTACCCAGCCAACTACGGCTAGTAGCCACAGTAGGAACCCAACACCGCACATACCATCAGTAGCCGAACGCTGGCTTACATTTCCGCCTGAAGCAGCGAACACTTTGATCAAACACAGTGAGTTACGCGGCGCAAGGGATTTGTTTAAAAAACATGTTCAAAAGAGATCGTTCTTTGTAAAGCTTGAAGCCTTTGAGACCGTGGACATGTGCTAGACGTGTGATTAAGGCGCCCGGAGCACCGTCCACAACCGAACACGAGAGGGTAGTGCGCCACGAGGTTGAAGGCGCCGTCCTCAAACCGCCAGAACTTGCGCACCCCCACCGCGACCACTAGTACGCTTCACTATACTACATTCTTACAGAAAGATTGATCTTTTCAAACAATCGGATTACATTTCATTAAAACGTTTTGCCCCCTGATCAACCTACTCAATAACTGCTTTGTTTGCCCGCTTATCAAGGGTAAATAAAATCAGACATCTTTAGTATCATGAAGCCGAAACACCACGTGCTTGTGGAACGAGGGATCCGGCTTATCAGGTTCACAGGCCACTATAATGTGCATTAATACGCAACAACGCTAAGCCACGCTGATAGCGCGCAAAACAAACCGCTCGTATTTAACTGATTATTGGTGGACGCTTTCTGCCCCCCATGTACATAGTTAAAGCCGAACCTGTTATATCTTAGATCACCGTGATTGGCTCCGCTTCCAGGATCGGAACAAAAGAGCCGCAATCGATAAATCTCATCAGAGAGGTAACAGCAACATAACACACATCTTCTTGGTTACTCTTCCATCCACCCTATTTCACTACTACTGACAACTCACAATCAAATTAATCACCCACGACTACCTTCATTCTATATTTAAGTCATAAATAAAGCTAAAGACCATCTAGACACAAGGCTTGACTCTTATCCCTTTCCCCCTTTTCTATCCTTCAACTTAAGGTCCTCTTTCACATCTTCCAATCACCTTCTTCGCGGACGTCTTCATCTCCTTTTTTCCTCCCACTCTTCTCTTTTCTCCAACACTCTATTTGCCCCATCCTTATTTCAACTCCTATACCTCTGGAATCGGAAAGCACTTTAGCTTCGCGTTGTACCTCTTTCTTTAGCCATGGGGACCAACCCCACATGCCTCTCGCTGTCTTTATTGTTTCAAACGCATCTGATGTCCTGTAGATAATCACGGTTTGAACGTCTTCTCCACTGCATTTCGTTTATTGGTCCTTTTCCATAGGTTCTTTGGTTCCCATATCGCCAACTTCGTCTCTATATGTAAAGCGACCCCAACTTTTGTTTTCCATCCTCGCTTTATCTCTTTTTCAATTTTAAATTGAGTTGGCAACTAATTAGATTTCATCTTCTCGTCGTTCCTCCTCCTTCTCTTTCTTTCCAACCAAAAGTGTCGGTTTCCATTCATCTTGGCCAAACACGGCACGCTCCGTGCCTTTATTATCTGCAGCATATCCAAACTCTTATACACAAGCTTGGTTTGCACATCTTCTCCAGTTTATTGGTATTTCCCCATTTGGTAAAATTCGTCTCTGTACGCATAGAGCCCCAGGTCTTCGAGATTCAAGGCTTAACTTTTGTTTTCCACCTTCGCTTTATTTTTTCGGTTTTAAACTGGGTTGGTAACCAATTAGATTTCATCTTCTCGTCGTTCCTCCTCCTTCTCTTTCTTTCCAATCGAAAGTGTCGGTTTCCATTCATCTTGGCCAAACACGGGGCACTCCGTGCCCTTATTATCTGAAGCATATCCAATCTCTTATACGCAAGCTTGTTTGACCGTCTCCTCCAGTTCATTGGTATTTCCCCATTTGGCCAATTTAGTCTCTGTGTGCATAGCGCCCCAGGTCTTCAAGATTCAAGGCTTAACTTTCGTTTTCCATCCTCGCTTGATTTCTTCAGTCTTAAATTGGGTTAGCAACCAATTAGATTTCATCTCCTCGTGGTTCCTCCTCCTTCTCTTTCCAAACAACAGTGCTTTCCATTCATCTTGGCTGAACACGGGGCGTTCCGTGCCTTTATTATCAGCAGCATATCCAATCTCTTATACACAAGCTTGGTTTAAACGTCTTCTCTAGTTTTTTTGGAATTTCCTCATAGATCCTCGTTAGTTTCTTCCGCTCTCTTATTGCTAATATCATCTCTATACGTACAGCGCCCCCAAGTCTTTGAAATTCAAACATTTTCCACTCTCTTTAACTTTCGCCTTAATTCTACATTTTTCTACTCTTATACTTTTCGAGTTGGCAAACAGTTTTTCTTTATCTCCTTCTCTTTTCAACAGTGACTCTCCATGCGCTTATTTGATCTGCTGTTCATAATCTTGGTTTGAATGCACCTTTTCTAGTTTTTCCCAATAAACTTTTTCGCCCCCAAATTGCCACCTTCGTCTTTTCCTGTTGGTTTATCACCCATTGCTTAAAACTATTATCTCCTCTTCACTTCCTCGTCGGTTCTCCTTCTTCTCTTTCGACAGTGTCTTTGCACATCGACATTTGCCCAGCGCCCCCAAGTCTTTGAAATTCAAACCTTTTCCTCTCTCTTTAACCTTCGCCTTAATTCTACAGTTTTCTACTGTTATACTTTTCGAGTTGGCAAGCAGTTTTTCTTTATCTCCTTCTCTTTCCAACAGTGACTCTCCATGCGCTTATTTGATCTGCTTTTCATAATCTTGGTTTGGATGCACCTTTTCTAGTTTTCCCCTATAGGCTTTTTCGCCCCCAAATTGCCACCTTCGTCTTTTCCTGTTGGTTTATCACCCATTGCTTAAAACTATTATCTCCTCTTCATCTCCTCGTTGGTTATCCTTCTTCTCTTTCGACAGTGTCTTTGCCCATCGACTTTTCATGCCTTCAAGTATATTATTTTGATCTGCTCTTTACAACCTTGCTTTGAATATCTTTCCAGTCTTTCTCCGTACATCCTCGTAAAGCTCTTTCGCTTCCATTTGGTTACCTTAGTCTCTTTGAACTTTGTTTAAAAAGTAGGTTACAAGGACGAAGCAAAATGTTTTAAAATTGAAAAGCAAAGTAGTTGTTGCGTTTTAATGTTATTAGATTATAAAAATTGAAAAAGAAAAGGAATAGATTAGAGCTTGAAATTTTCAGGGTGGGTTAAACGTGAAACTGTTTCGAAAAGCGGTATAATAATTGACGACATTGAATGTAACAAGTAACAATGGATTTACCTCGACATAGTAAGGGATTACGTAAAGGATCACTCAAAGCCAAAGTCAGTAAAAGCTTTTAGACCCATCGACACTATCGCACAAAATAATCCGATTTGTTAGAACGCTTCATGTCATATGACAAACCAGCTTTTTTAACGGAGAATTTCGTTCAATAACGCTCCGCCGGAATCTCTTTAAACGAAAACCGAAGCGATTTAAAGAAGAGGTTTGGGGTTGTAAATAATTATAAAAAACATTATGTCCTTTAATTTTGGGGGGAATGTGATATAATGCGGTTGTGAAATGGACTTTGCAGTGGCTTGGCTTAATGAAATAATAGCGCAGCCGGCGAATTTAGGACCGGAAACTAACCCGGATTTTAGTTTTTCCCACTTCATAAAATACAGCTAGCTAGTATGTTACTGCTTGATTTCCCAAAACAAACAAAACGTACGTAAGGGAAGTATTGATTTCTTCCTTCTGGACGTGAACTTATTAAAGCACACTTCTTCATTTTGCAATTCAATCATTACAAGCAGTTATTAATTGCCACTTACAAATTGGTGAGTTGTTGGTTGTTTCGAAGGGGTTGCGTGTGCGCCATCATTTTTGGGAAAAGAAATTACGATTTCCGTTAGGCTTTATTATAACACACGACGTGATTCCCACTTAAACACTATCCGAACTTTTTTTTTTACTTAGTCGCGTGCACACGGAGATAAATAAAAAGGTTAATAAAGAAATCAATTTTTTTTCGTTCTTCCCTTCCTGGCAGAAAGAATTTAATTAAAAAGTCTGAGTCCTATTGCAGCAGCAATTTTTATTTAATTAAATTCTTGATTCTAATTACAGAAAATAAGATGAAAGAAGAAAATGAAAATTTGAATAGAAAAAGACGCAGACCAGGAAATGAGAAATGAAAGAAAGAACAGAATCCGTAAAGAAATGAGAGTGAAAAAAAAACTAAAACTGAGAGAAGGACAAGTTTGGAGTATTTATGCAAATCACGCAGCAAGAAGAAGTGTCACTGACTACACCAAGTGTACAGAGGGAAAACTGATCCAAATCTCCATCCAGAAGTAAGAAAATAAGCGCAAAAAATAGTTTTATAACTCGGTTTCAAAAAAACAAAAAGAAAAATCAGAAGAGGATTTAATAAGGTGGAGGATATGAAGGGAATGTGTTATAAGGACGAATAGAAGCCAAAAGTAAATTAGGAAACCTGGAAAGCATGTCGAGTGACAGGACCATAAAGAAAATGGCATGGAAGAACAGGATTACAACAAGAAGAAATGAAGACCTAAAGGAAGAGCTGTTCTAGAGAATTTGGGGCGAAAGACGGGAAAGACCGTGAGTTGAAGAGAAAAAGACTGTGAGAAGAAAAAAACTAAAACTGTGGGAAGGACAAGATGGATAATTTATGGAGATCACGCAGCAAGAAGAAATGGAATTCGCAGAAGAATCACTGAGTACAGCTAATGTATGGAGGGGAAACTAATCCAAATCTCCATCCAGAAATAAGAAAACAAGGGCAAAAAATAGCATTGACTCGATTTCAAAAATAAAAATAAACAAATAAATAAAAAGAAGATTTAATAAGGCGGGGGAAAGGAAGGGGATTTGTTAAAAGGATGAATATAGGGATTTATTAGAAGGACGAACATAAACCAAAAGTAAATTAGGAAACCTGGGAAGCATGTCGAGTGAGAGTACCATAAAGAAAATAGGACGGAAGAAGAGGATTACAATAAAACGAAATTAAGACCTAAAGGAGGACCCTAGATGGTTTGGGGGGAAAGACGGGAAAGGACGTGAGTTGAAGAGAAAAAGACTGTGAGAAGGAAAAAACTAAAACTCTGAGAGGGACAAGATGGATAATTCATATAGATCACGCAGCAAGATGAAATGGAATTCGAAGAAGTATCACTGATTACAGAAAATGTACAGAGGCATAACACAACCAAAACTCCATCCAGAAATAAGGAAACAAGGGCAAAAAATAGCATGATGACTCGGTTTCAAAAAAAAGAAAAAATCAATAGAGGATTTAATAAGTTGGGGGAAAGGAAGGGGATATGTTAGAAGGACGAATACAAACCAAAAGTAAATTAGGAAAACTAAAAAGCATGTCGAGGACTATAAAGAAAATGGCATAGAAGAAGAGGATTACAACAAGAAGAACTAAAGACCTAAAGGAAGACGTGTTCTAGAAGATTTGGGGGAAAGATGGGAAAGGACGTGAGTGCAAGAGAAGATGATTGTGAGAAGAAAAAAACTAAAACTGTGAGAAGGACAAGATGGATAACGTATGGAGATCAGGCAGCAAGGCGAAATGGAATTCGAAGAAGTATCACTGAGTACAGTAAATGTACGGAGGGAAAACTAATCCAAATTTCCATCCAGAAATAAAAAACAAGGGCTCGACTTCAAAAAAATAAATAAATAAAAAAGGATTTAATCAGGTGTGGGACAGGATGCGAGAAGGACGAATATGAACCAAATAGGAAACCTGGAAAGTATGTCGAGTGACAAGATCATAAAGATGGCATGGAAGAAAATGATTACAACAAGAAAAAATGAAGACCTAAAGGAAGAGATGATCTAGAGGTTTTGGGAGGAAGGAAACGGGAACAAATTCGTCCAAACAGTGCTTCTAACTATACCAGTTATATATTTTTTTTATTTGTAATAATATTTGAAATGTTATTTGGTTCACACTGTATCTAACCCTGAAAATCGTGGCGGCGGCGGTTTTCGCCTCCCAAAAAAAAAAAATCGTCGCCTAAAACGCAGATTCTTTTGTTGTCTCTTCCACGTGGAGAAGAAAATGACCTGCATGTCAAGACATGCCAATACTCTCCTTTTCATCCATCCCCTAGTCTGCTTGCACCATTGTATCCTCTAATGTGTTTACGCGAAACAAAATATCTTGTTTCACCTTTGCGCGAATCTTAACACAGCAACCACCCCGAAGATGTGTGTCATTAACGCTCCAGTCGGAGCACGATGCAGTCGTGCTGCTTCTGGAAGACCACTTTTTTTAAACATTTTGGAAATACCCAAAAATTATTGCCAGTAAATTAAAAAAAAAGGTGCGCCGCCGCGTTATTTCATCTCACTTGTGTAAGAAGCCAACACGAACATTTGCAGGTAAGCGTTTGAGGATGGGTTGCAAATAAGATTAAATTTAACTCTAAGTTAGAATGGGACACATTCTATTTATACGTCGGCAAGACAGTCGCGTTCTAATTTAGGATTAAATTCAATCCTGGCTTAAATCTTTTATGCAACCGAAGGCAACTGGAAGTCGTTAATGACGTAACTTGCAAGTGCATCAGTGTCTCTAAGTTTAGACTTTTGTTCTTTAGGTCATCCGAAGGAGGTTGAACAACATGGTGGAGCGCATCTCCAGAAAAAAACAGGGACGTGAGTGTACCATTATTTTATTTTAAATTTTAAAGTTCGATTTTGTTTTTTCTAATGATGGTCAGTAATTGTTTAAATTAGAGTTTACTAAACTTGAACCTAACCGGAGGGTGCAAACCATGTTTGGACGAGTATCTGCGTTTACAAAACTTGAACCTACACCATCACGACTAGCCAAAGGGAGTAAACCATGTTTAGATGAGTATTTGTTGTTTAAAAAACTTGAACTTACCCCGTCACGACTACCCAGAGGATGCAAACCATGTTTAGACAAGTATTTGCGTTTACAAAACTTGAATTTGCGCAGTCACGACTAGCGAGAGGGTGCAAACCATGTTTAGATGTGTATTTGTCGTTTGCTAAACTTACCCGGTCACGACTAGCCAGTGGGTGCAAACCATGTTTGGACGAGTATCTGCGTTTACAAAACTTGAATTTGCGTCGTCACGACTAGCCAGAGAGTGCAAATCATGTTTGAATAAGTATTTGTCGTTTACAAAACTTGAACCTACCCCGTCACGAGTAGCCAGAGTGTGCAAACCTTGTTTAGGCTAGTATTTGTCGTGTACGAAACTTGAAAATACCCCGTCACAACTAGCCAAAGGGTGCAAACCATGTTTGGACGAGTGTTTGCGTTTACAAAACTTGAACCTGCCCCGTCGCGATTAGCCAGACGGTGCAACCCATGTTTACACAAGTATTTGCGTTTACAAAACTTGAATTTGCGTCGTCACAATTAGCCAGAGAGTGCAAATCATGTTTGAATAAGTATTTGTCGTTTACAAAACTTGAACCTACCCCGTCACGAGTAGCCAGAGTGTGCAAACCTTGTTTAGGCGAGTATTTGTCGTGTACGAAACTTGAAACTACCCCGTCACAACTAGCCAAAGGGTGCAAACCATGTTTGGACGAGTGTTTGCGTTTACAAAACTTAGACCTACTCCGTCACGACTAGCCAGAGGCTGCAAACCATGTACAAATGAGAATTTGTCGTTTACAAAACTTGAATCTACACCATTATGACTAGCCAAAAGGTGTAAACCATGTTTAGATGAGTATTTGTCGTTTAAAAACTTGAACTTACCCCGTCACGACTACCCAGAGGATGCAAACCATGTTTAGACAAGTATTTGCGTTTACGAAACTTGAACCTACCCCGTCACGATTAGCCAAGAGATGCAAACCATGTTTAAATGAGTATTTGTAGTTTATAAAAGTTAAACCTACCTCGTCACGACTAACCAGAGGGTGCAAACCATGTTTAGACAAGTATTTGCGTTTACGAAACTTGAACCTACCCCGTCATGACTAGTAAGAGGGTGCAAACCATCGCCTCTATATTGATATCGGGTACAGGTAAGAATGTATAATATTAAAAATCGTTGTGTATAATATCTACAATTAATTAATCTTCGTGTTTGGAACATTAAATCTAAAAGTAAGCAAAGAGGAAGTATATCAAAAAAAGGAAGTAAAATGTAATTTAGATGAAACGTTTAATGAAACGTGAAAATGTAGAGAGTGAAATAAGCCGAGATGATAAAAATGAGGCGCGTAGGTATATGTTAATTTACACAGTTTTAAGTGCGTGTTTAGAGAGGAAGTGCTTTATTGAGCGAGTAGTTGGCATAAAGGATTTTTAACTTTCATGAGTTCACGTAACAAATTCATCATGTTTAAAATTTAAAACAGCTACGAAACTCAAAGTAAGGCCGGAACAAGCACAGGAATTCATATATAAATAAATTCTTAGTCCTTCCCTTACATTGTAGGAATACATATTTCCTGACCCCCTTTACCTTGTTTTTCAACGCACACTCTCTCTCTGGTTGGTACATGTCTGAACATGACAGCGCAGAATTATTTCACAAATCAAATAATTTTGAAATCTGTTTTCGTTTGATCGGAGCTATCAGAATTGCTGAGGGTTTTTCGCGCTTGTATTTCGTTTTTTGGTCGCCGTTTTCTAGCATTTACTGTAAATTACTTTGAATTACACACAGCGAAGTTCTGCTGGAAATAATTAGTTTCAAAAACAAATTATGCAAGCGTTAACTGTATCATTGTTTCATTTCTGCGACGGGATATAACTTTCCAGCATATTACATCTAACGTCACAGCAACAAAGAACAAGCACAACCAAAATTATTATTATTACTGTACAATACAATACTAATAACAATAATTTTTTTTTTTATGGAAAGCAAGCAAACTTTTTTTTCTCTCCGATTGCTTGCTACTAACTGTTGTTTATTTACTTTTGAAAACGAGAATGTGAATTTGGGGTGGGTGCTTTGCTTGCTTGGCAATGCGAACGTCTGTTTTTTCATTAACGAAATAATAAATATGTAAAAACAATTTTTCCAAATTAGTCACGCATCAGCGAAGCTCGCGGAAATTCGCTTCCATTGGAAAATTAATTTCCTTTTCTCTCTCTGTGTAAAGTGTATGTATTCATTCAAATAAAACGTCTAAGATAAAGTACAATGCGACGTGCACTCGTCGTTCCACAGCGACGAGAAAAATAAACAAAGGGTGGAGTTTTAATAAGTAGAAAGTTTGATTCGCGTGCAGATAGATATTCCATTAAAATTAAGAAGGATGAAGAGAATTCGCGACAACTGAATTATGCATATATCGATTATGCAAAAACTCAAACTTGCCTCCTGTCAATAAGAGACGTACACGTGTAATTTTATTGGCACCTCACATTCTAAAAAGTTTCCACTTTTATTTAACACCCTCCTATCTAATGCAGTTTCAACAGAAATAATTCAATTCCCCCATCATTTTAAATTCTAGCTTAATTGAATTCTCAAAATTAACTATTCTGAACGCGCCTATATTTGAAATACGCGAACGTATCCTAAATGTACCCAACCAATGTTGCCAATCCAGTAATTTTATCAGAACTAAAATTTGCTTGGAGTTTCGGATACAAATGCAAAATGCAAACTTTTTTTAAAAAATATTTCACCCAGACACATTTTAATCGTGAAAGCTGATTTGGCTTGTTCGGCACGTACGCTCGTTTAGATTTCATCTAAACAAAAAAGCTCCCCATCCCCATCATTAGGAATCTTGCGCGGCATTAACGCTGTACTTGCTTTAAACATAGCAGCAATCTGTGTTTTATTTACTTTCTATTCAGATAAGCACCCTGGAAACTTGAAACTAAGGAAATAAGATGGGGGGGGGGGATTCCTGAAGAAACTTTACAGCGATCACATTTTTTTTCTTTAATTAAAAAGTTCTTCTGCAAACCGAGAGTCGAAAAGCAAGTATCCCGAAAAATCTCATTTAATTTTTCAGCAACACTTCATCCTGAATTTTTCAAAACGGGGGGAAGCGGACGCTAACTCGCTTTATTTCATTCAAAAATTCTTTTATCGTACATCACCTTTGATCTTACGTCATATTTTTTCTAATTACTTACCCCCCCTCGATTAACATTTATACGCCGCATCAGAAATAGAAATTTAGGGCGAAGGGCGCATGCAATAAATTTTACATGTCACAAATAAATCATAATTGTATAAACAATTCTGAATACATATAAATGGGATTCACATTCACATAAATATACTTATGAAAACAAACGGTTATTAAACTTGCAAACTCACGCAATTAGAAAAGAGATTTTTTATCATCTAAATTGTAAAAATTATTTTTTCTTTTCTATTTCAGTGCCTACATTATGAAACTCATATGAGTCATTTGAGTTTCATAACGCAGCTTGAAATTTTATTTTATCAGGTTGGTGGCACCATACGCAGCTAGATTTGTTCAAATATCAAATTTCAAATAATAACCCACGTCCAAGTTATATATACTTGGAACTACCTTTATTTTCTAACATCCCAAATTACATAAACATAACTAAAACATTTTATAAGCTCACAAAATATATAATTATAGGCATAACCTCAAAACTGACGTTTGTTTGAAATTATTTTAAGCGTCGACCAATTTCACCAACCGCCATCTACAAAACAAAATTTCCCCATGTTATATTACAAAATAACGCCGATTTTTAAGATTTTTTTCCTGTATAATCACCAAAATAAAAAAAAATACTATAAAATTCACGTGAATAGATGAAACAGCGACATCCTGCGAGCGCTTTTTGACCTGACATTTCGGGTTGAGGTTTTCACTGTAATCAAAAACGACTTGCAACAAAATTTTATAAAATTCACGTTTCATAACACTTTTTGGCGTACTTGTTCATTTCGAAATGTAACGGCCTACACTCTGAAATGAGTCATTTGGGTTTCATAGTGTATCTAGAAATTTTATTTTGTCAAGTTGGTGGCACTATACGCAGCTAGATTTGTTCAAGTATCAAATTACCAATAATAACCTACCTCCAAGTTAAGTTTTCTAACATCCCAAATTACAAAAATATAACTAAAACAGTTTATAAGCTCATAAAATATATAATTATAGGCATAACCTCAGAACTGACGTTTGAAATTATTTTAAGCGTCAACCAATTCCACCAACCGCCATCAACAAAACAAAATTTCCCCATGTTATATTACAAAATAATGCCGATTTTTTAAATTTTTACGTGTCTAAGCACCGAAATAAAAAAAAAATACTATAAAATACACATTTTATTAGATATTTTGGCGTATTTGTTCATTTAGAGAACTCGTCTTCGACTTGTTTTCTAAAACTGGACGCGTGAGTATTATGAAACTTGTTTTCTTAATATACATTCTATTAAACTGTACATGTGTTGTGTTCGCTTGCATCATTGAGATTGAAGAAATTTACGAGAGGGTTTGCGCAATTAAATCTGAAACAGTTTCGGTTTAAATGGCTTTAGAAATTATGAAACTACCCCTTAATAGGAAGTGTGTCGCTAATTGGAATTACGTATGCGCTTAAAAACGATGACGTTCTGCATGGAAATAAAAAGTCCTCTTTTTTATCTGATTTAACTAAAAATTGAATATCCTTAGAATTTTTCTGTTATCGCGGTGCACAATAGAATCATCAAAGGTGTCAAAAAGGAAGAAAAACGTTAAAGCAGCCTCAATAAGATTTAACATTAAAAGGATTTTTTTATTGGCTTCCTTATGCTTCGGCCGGGAAATGTAAAAGGAGAGAGAGAAAAAGCCAGCCAGGAGACCTCGTGATTCGCAAAAATCCTTTGGCAGCCGCATTCAGACTGCTTAGTTTTGTGAATGCATAATTAGCATCTTTGTAGGTCCTTTAATTTTACACTCAAAGTCGTCGAGAAAGCTTCCTCGAAATATGTATATTCGACCCTCCTTTTAAAAATAAAATCTCCGCCCCAAATAAAAAATCACTAGACACGAAATGTTACAGGCGGCGCTCTTTTTACATTATATATAAATATTGAATCGTCAAAATTTATATTCCTCATAAAATGTTCCATACGTATACAAAACAACATTATTTTACTTTACTTATTGCAATTTATACAGCGGCGAAAAAATAAAATCAGGCACTTTTTTTTAATCTAAAACAAAAAGAAAGCTCGAATTATACATATTTTGTTAATAACAACATAATATAACCTCAAACAAATTGCATACTTTGTTTGTTTGTTAATAACAACATAATATAACCTCAAACAAAGTGTATATTTAGTTTATTTGTTAATAACAACATGATATAACCTCAAACAAATTGCATATTTAGTTTGTTTGTTAATAACAACATAATATAACCTCAAACAAAGTGTATATTTAGTTTATTTGTTAATAACAACATGATATAACCTCAAAGTGCATATTTAGTTTTTTTGTTAATAACAACATAATATAACATCAAACAAAGTATATACCTAGTTTGTTTGTTAATAACAACATAATATAACCTCAAACAAAGTGCATACTTAGTATCAGGGATGATATAATACGTGACATTTGGATTTTATACGTTACACGTATAATATGCATGTATAAAACGTATAAAATGTATAATACGTAAAACGACGCTCACCATAAATGATACCATTTGACAGTTTCGTGGTCCTTACGCTGAATATTCTTAAGGGTGTGGTTCGTATGCAGGAGTATCATTTAAGTTGAATGTCGTAGTACAACCATAAATGATACCATTTGACAGTTTCGTAGTCCTTACGCTGAATACACTTAAGGGTGTGGTTCGCATGCAGGAGTATCATTTAATTTGAGCGTCATAGTACATACTTACGTGTCCGTGGAATTGTACGTAAACCACAGTGTTATACGGTATAAAACTGTAAATGTACAAAATTATGAAGCATTCTGTTTTACCAACAGTGCCAAAATATCATTTTCTAATGCAGTTTCTATTTAACTGGTTGTGTTGAATAACATTCTGTCAAGAGTCCAAACATGGAAGGTTGTAGCAGTAAAGTGTACATGATATTTCTGATTTGAGTTTATGTAATTTTAAGTTATTTGTGTATACATACTATGTGCAACACAGGCGTTTACAGAATTCATCGGTAAATACGTGGCGTAAAATATTACTCAATGTTTTATACATTAAAGGAATTTTATACACCTGTATTATACTGTACAAGGTAAAATACAGTATTAAACAATATTTTATACGTTTATGTTTTATACAGTATTATACTCGCTGTATTAGGCTAAACGTATAATACTCTAACATCCCTGCTTAGCACTAAATGAGAAAGGGAAAAGAAGCACACCTGTGATTACACAAAGGAATCTATCGTTCCGTACATTACATACATAAGGCGAACTCTCAATTTTTTTGTTTTTTTACTTGATGCTGTAATAAGCGTAGAATAAGTATTGTACAATTGAAAGAAATTGACAGTTGAGTTTTACAATTATTTTTCGTTTGGCGTTTGATGCAGTAACTAGCTGGTTGCCCCCTTTTTTTGCTTTCCTGCCAATCTGATGTTAGAAACAGGGTGGAGGTGGCGTTTCCTTTAGTATAGAGAGAGCATCTGCTTTATAATAAAGTTACCGACGTCTTTCCATTGCCAATAAAATCCATAATACTTCTTTACCTTGCTTCTCCCTCGTGATATAAAAATAAAAGGAAACCGTCTCTCCTTAAAACAATCAATAGAGAAAAATGTTGGTTCGGATTTTGTTAAAAATTAAATGAAATGAAATTTGGTATTCCCCTCATTAAGCTTGACGGGCGAGAGCAAAAAAGAAAGAAGGGGGCGCGCATTTGCATTCTGTCGTAGAAAAGGAAGGAGGCGGGTGGAGGGTGGGTTTCGTAAATAATTCAGGACATCATGTAAATAAATTTTTTGATTAAAATAAATTGAGTACAAGCGCATACATATTCATAAAAGCGTGGAGGCGAAGTAAAGTGTAAAATATCTGTAACATAAAAACATCTATGTTATTAGCGTTTAATGATTTTGTCTTGGGGTGCGGTGTAAAAAGGGGTCGAAACTTGAAAGTAGGAAACCGGAAAGGTAGAGATACATTAATCAAAAGCGTTTCTATCCGACTCGGCGAATGGGGAAGTGACAAAATTGCAACTTCTACAAGCACACGTCCGAATTGAAACGCTCGGACAGGTTACCTGATCCTGAACCTACATATCTCACGTGATTTCGAAATTAGACGACTACGTACATGCGAATATCATCACCCCCTATTTATAATACATATATAAAGGGAACAGCCAGCCCTCGCGTATTATACACCGAGCACATTCGTGAATGTGAATGTGAATGTGAATGCGAATGAGAATGTGAATACGAACCCAACTGAAAATATAACACGGAAAAAATATTTCACAACGTAAATATCCATAAATATAAAGTGATCAAGAATAATTGTTTAAGTTGGCAATGCAAAATTTTATTTTTAAATGGCATGACCGGCGTAACCTAACAACTACTGTCAATTATAACGCTGGCTATAACCTACAATCTTGTCATTGTTGATGTCACGTCAAATATAAACCAACCGGTTGCAGTGTTGCAAATAGTTGAATAAGTTTGTATTGCCAACTGAAGCACAGTGATTATTTCGCCTCGAATTTAAACTATGTACGTTCGTAAGCTCTGTTTTAAAACGAGGTCAAACACGTCGATAAAGCAGAACTTCAGAACTTATAGATTTATAGTTAAAATTAGTATTAACTTGAAACTTTCACGAATACTTTAAGTTCCAACATGGCATTAACATTAGTTTTAATGAAGGTATCTGCGCCATAAATTATTTTTAATCCGAAATTCCCGCCGATTTATTATTGTTATACCCCCCATACCACATAACGTACACGACGTTCATAGTGTGTTGAAAATACCGCCCTTAACAAACTCTCCTTTTCCATTCACAACTAGTTGGGAAGAAAGTTTCCCCCCCGATAAAAAATTCCATAAATATTTTACTCTTCGAGAATTGATGAAAAAACTTCGCTTACAAAATCCACGATTTACTTTTCGAATGAATCTTATGATATTATTAAAATTTATTTCCCAACTCCTTCATAATATGACACAACGCAAATTTAATTAATTCCGAAACTTTCTCGATTAAGTCATAAACTTTTTTTTTTCTTTTTAATCATTATTACCAACCACCCATCCCATTACTTTCAACTATTTCCTGTGGCTATATATACATCTGTCTGAGTATATCAAAAACAATAATAAATAACAATTGCAATAATATTTTATTACGATTATTATTTTTTTTTGTTTGTCCATCATTCAGTCCACTATCGAACTGTTTCTATTTTAAAAATACACTTGAGCCAGAAAGCTTCCACATGTCGCCGGTACTTTATTATTTATTTTATTTCTCCGCGTCTTTGTGAGCAGATGTGCTATAAAAATAAAACCTTTTTTGAATCCTCTATTCGCTGTTTATATTTCGAAATGTTGCATAAAAAGAGTTACCGTTAACACAACTTTCTATGCATATACAAACGTGGTCGTCAATTAAAATTAAAATTAATGCGTTAATTAAATACATAGTTAGTTGCATCGACTATTGAAAATAAATCTGACTGATAAATAAAAATTAGCATGAGTGTGAGTTTGGTTGCCTAATTTGGATGATCACGTGGGACTCGAGGATTACTGAATCGGCTGTACCCGTCATGTTTTTATTATTGACAAACTATATCATTGCAAAATATTATTATGTCTTCGATATACGAAAGTAGATACAGAGTAGCATAGAATTTTGAGGTAGAAAGAAAAGCAGTGGTAATAAATTATTTGAATTTACGATCAATTTATATAAATAAAGTGGACGTAAACAGTATAATCAATCAATCGATTTGATTTCAAGTCGTGACGTATAGGGCATTCTTCGAAATCAGGGTTTCACACGTTGAAACAAATACATTATTGATGATGTAGGACAAAAATCGTTGCGGTGCCGAACAACCCTGCGGTTTAATTGACGAAAGTAAATGATAATTTAATTGCGGGCACATTTTTTTTCTTTTTTCTTTTTTTTTAATTCCACTAACGCTTCCAGCTTTCCGCATCAGCTTATTAACGCATAAATAACATTTTTAATTATCCTGTAAGCGTAAAGCACTTGGCGAAAAGTCGTACAACCGGGAACTAAAGCTCAGGATGACGACAACAAAAGATAATGCAGGATTAGCCACAGGAACATATCCCTAAGTAATAACCCATCGATTTTTTTTTGCTTGCGGAAAAATGGATTTACAAAGAAAAAAATGCGCGGACGAAGGTAAACGAATTCAAAAACTTCCCGAGGTAATCATTATTTGCAAGTTGAATTATGTGTAAACGTTGGTTATTAATAACTTTTCAAATTACGACGCCCTTATTTTCTACGACCGTCGTATGCAGGAGCAAGAATTGAGTTAATATATTAAATTAACACCAACAAGTTCCAATTATTATCAAATAACACGCTTAATTAATAACCCGCCGTAAGTTAATTTTCACTTCTGTCTTCATCTCTTCATCTCCTTAAATGAAGACGAAACAAATAAAGGGCTTAATTATTTAAATACTTCTTCTCTTGGAACTTCGAAACTTTGAGCCAAGTGAAATTTAAACGCCGGAAAAAAGTACAACGAAAAGAACCAATCGGCCAAATAAATACTTGTGCAATTAGAAATTTTAAAAAGTTTTGTTTATTTTAAGTAAACTGAAATATTAAACGAAAAATTAACGTTTTCAGTTTGTTCTGTTCTGGCTTACGGTGGAAGTCATGACACTTTTAGTCGCCTCATACGACATGCAGGTTTCTACGCCGAGAGTATTCGTAAAAAATAACCCACCCTACCTGCAGGGTTGTCTAACTGAATTACTTCAGAAGATTTGAAGCGGAAACCAAGGAGACTTTTAGTCGCCTCATACGACATGCAGGTTTCTACGCCGGGAGTATGCGTAAAAAATAAACCACCCCACCTGCCGAGTTGTCTTACTGAATTATTTCAGAAGATTTGAAGCGGAAACCAACGAGACTCTTTTAATCGCTTATTACGACATACTGATTTGACGCCAGCAGGAGTATTCCAGGGGGGGAGGGCACGATCTGTTAGGAATTACAATTTGGTTTGAACTGCAACGCACAGGAACAAAGAAAACTGACATGCAAACGACCTAGTGGAGCAGTCAAACAAAGTGCTCATTTGTTTAAATACTAGAGTAGAAAGGACATTGAAATGTTTGCAAAAAAAAACAAAATGCGTCGAAAAGATTGAAAAATTTTAAAAAAGAAACCGAGTGACGCAGTTTTGATTATTTTAAGTAAAATCACATGTAAGCGACGTTCAAAAAAATTAACTTTCTCTGAGTGTTCTGTTGTAACAGGTTTACGGCGGAAACCGTGATACTTTTAGTCGCCTCATACGACATGCAGGTTTCTACGCCGGGAGTATTCGTAAAAAATAACCCACCCTACCTGTAGGGTCGTCTTACTGAATTATTTCTTCAGATTTGACGGGGAAATCAATGAGATTTTTAGTCGCCTATTACGACATGCTGATTTTACGCCAACAGGAGTATTCTAAAGGGAGGGCTACACGAACTGTTAGAAATTACAATTTGGTTAGAAATGCAAGGCACAGGAACAAAGAAAACTGAAATGTAAACGAGCTAGTCGAGCAATCAAACAAAGTGCTTATTTGTTTAAATGCTAGAGTAGTTGAAAATGTGGAAAGGACATTGAAATGCTTGCAAAAAAAGGGCAAAATGTGTCGAAAAGGTTGAAAAATTTTAAAAAAGAAAGTGACTGACGCAGTTTTGATTATTTTAAGTAAAATGACATGTAAACGACGTTCAAAAATATTAACTTTCTCACAGTGTTCTGTTCTAACAGGTTTACGGCGGAAACCGTGGTATTTTTAGTCGCCTCATACCACGTGCAGGATTCTACGACGGGAGTATTCGTAAAAAATAAGCCACCCTACCTGTAGGGTTGTCTTATTGAACATATCTGAAGATTTGAGGGGAAACCAATGAGATTTTTAGTCGCCTCATACGACATGCAGGTTTCTACGCCGAGAGTATTCGTAAAAAAGAAGCCGCCCTACTTGCAAGGTTGTCTTATTGAATATTTCTGAAGATTTGAGGGGAAAACCAATGAGAGTTTTAGTCGCCTCATACGACATGCAGGTTTCTACGCCGGGAGTATTCGTAAAAAATAAGCCGCCCTACTTGCAAGGTTGTCTTATTGAATATTTCTGAAGATTTGAGGGGAAAATCAATGAGATTTTTAGTCGCCTATTACGACACGCTGATTTTACGTCGGGAGTATTCTAAGAAGGGGGGGCTGTTGGGAATTACAATTTGGTTTGAATTTAAGCGCACAGGACCCAGTCGAGCAGTCAAATAAAGTGCTTGATTGTTTAAATACTAGATCATTTGAAAAACTGGAAAGGAAATTGAAATGTAAACGTCGCCGACGTTTGCAAAAAAAAAAGTAATATAATGTAAGGAGAAGATTGACGGGTTTTGATTGAGGAAATAAAAATAACAAGGGCGACTTAATCATAGAGTCAACCATGTCGTATATCACTATTAGTCAGAAGTTACTAATGGCCCTGTAATTTCTGTTTATAGAAAGTTCTTTTGCTCGTGCTCGCCGAGGAAAAGATTGAAAGCAAGGGTCTCCGAATTATACAAATTTATTCACATCGAGCTCGGCTCCGCCTTTATAATCGGAACACAACGTAAGCCAAATTAATACTGCGATTTTCTCTGATTGGTTCTTCAGGATGCAGAGCTTTTTATATGTAAAATAATTAAAATCTCCTTCTTTGTTACAAATAGAACAAGGAATCTTACCCCCAAACCTTTAAGGCTAGCAAACAAAGTCATTTGAAATTTAATTTAAACTTTATTCTAGGTATTAAGTTCGGTGGTTCACACGTTCAACTTAACGAGTATTTGTCACCAATGCGCGTATCTTCTGCGCATGTTCTGCGGGTTTGTGTTTTTTTTTTCTCTGTCTCCAAAAACTAATACTTCTTGAATAATTCCAATCTATTTGTGTTTGATTCGAAATAAAAATTGATATATCTCATGTGTAAATGTGGTAATTAGTAAAAAGCATAGCAAAAATAAAATGAGTAGCAAAATATGTATTTTCCAGGGCGTGACTGACGTAAGTAAAAGGTTGATGCATAAGTAATTTCCAGGGGGAATACACAAAATTAGATATTATACTAAATATTTAACCCGCTAAGGAATTGTGTTTCGTTATACGTTCTAAATTAGCATTCCACTGACCGCGGACCCTTCGTGATAATCTTGGCGTGAACATCAACGTTTCGCTGTCGTTAATTTACTAACTCAACTCGAATAATGCCCTCTACCTCGAGAATAAATTTTAAAATCGAGGCGCAAACATGTCGCTTAAATTATACATAATTAACGTTTACATGATTCTGTTGACACTTTTAATTTACCCATTCTCTGGATTTGAACTCGTGTGAAAAGTAAAGGTGGAATTCCACTGAGGAAATATGTGGCATATGGAGTATTTGTATGCCACATGTTCCCAACAGTGGAAGAGCGCCCTTAACAACCCGCAATGCAACATAAAACATTTACAGAACCTCACACCAATCTTTTAAATACATGTGTTGACCATGCTGTGTAATGCCGCAGTGGAATGGCGGCTTTAGAAGTGATCTGCTTGCAGTCGTCGCGCCGTCGTTGCAAGAATTTACACCACCCCACAAACGCTTGCCCAAGACTAAAGGATGAAAATAAATGGAATGTAGTAGCAACACGAAAATCTTGTTACCACGTAAAGGCAGTTGGAAGTAATTTATTGAGCAACGCCAAAAGATTATTTGTGGATCTTCATATATACTAGCTCATTTCGCCATCAGAAAGTTTCCCGGAGTTTGTTTATTTATATTTCAGCGTAACTTCTGCCAGTGAGCTTTCGCTCGTCGATTTTTTTTTCTTTTGAAGACGTTGTTTTGCTTTTCAAGTTTGTTTACTCTCTCACGTCAATCACGTAGATTTTATACGTGGCGACCTTGAATTGAAAAGTTGAAATTTCAAGATTACAAAACCTATCGCCACATTCCTGCAAACTGCGCGCGTGTTCCAGTCAGTTCGTTTGGGGACGAAGAGAGCCGAGTAGACGTAAGCGCGAAATTTAAACAGTTTTCATCTGAGCGTGACATATTTTGTTTATTGTTATAACACGCGCTATTTGTTTAAACCCAATTCGTAATTTAACAGTTGTTTTGACTACCACGTAGAAAAGAAGATGAAAATCAATGAATGAATACACGAGAGTCTGATTCGAATATGTGCGTTCGTTCGCCCAGTGTATACACGGCTTTACTTTTCATTACATTTCTAAAGCGCATATATATTTTTTTTAATCGAAATCTTCATATTTCCAGTGAAGTTAAGAATCGGATCTTGTAGCCACTGAGGGGGGGTATTACAGGTCGGTGCGCAATTCTGCAAGCAAAGCGTATTCTAATTAAATTACATTTCTCGTAATTGTTAACGTTTTACACGAGCAGGTCAATTATCTGGGCATTTCTGAAAATAAATAGCTGCCTTTGCGGAATGTTTTCCGGGATGTGGACAAAACTAACGAGTTTTTTGTCAAAATGGCTCATTTCATACTCCAGTTGTAGTTATAATAGTTAAAGAATGCAAACACAAAGCAGCTCGTAAACATCGAAATGTTTTATTTATTTAACCTAGGTTTACAAATATTTGAATTCTGCATTTTCCAGGTTTAGAAAGGCATGATTAATACAAAAATGAAGTTAAAAAGAGGGGAAGATGAACTCCCTGAACCAAACATTAAACAAATTATTATTTTTTTTTAATAGAACGTTAGCTTGTAGCCAAGTTGAAACTTTAGAATAGTTTGAAATGAAGACTTTTTGTGTTCTTTAAGAAAAATGAGCGCTTCTTGAATTACTAAACTGGTTATGAAAAGTTTATGTAGCGACATCCCGCGATCGGTTTTTTGATCTGCCATTGCATTAGGATTGACAAAATCGATTTTCAACATTTTTTTTTTATAAGACCATAGTTAATATGTAATAAGAGACTTATGTGGTTGAAACTAAACATTAAATAAATGAATTTTTTTTTGTAAAATCATTCAAGATGAAATTTGAGAATGGTTTGAATTGAAAAGACTTTTTGTGTTCTTTAAGAAAAATGAGCTGCGTATTACGAGTATGAGATTATATTTAATTATAATAATCGTATTTCATAAACAGTTTGTTTTTAAAGGCAGGAGATAATTCCGTTAAATTTAAAGGAAGATTGGAAGTGCGGCACCGCGACTATCGAATTAAGATGCAAATTCTTTGCGAAGCGAGCAAATTAAATCGATGGTTTCCCAGCGCAGACAGCGGGAAAATTTTGCAACTGATTCCGCGCCATTCGGACACCTCGCTTTATCTATTATCTTATTTATTAGCTTCGCCGAGTCGGATTTCAGGTGTGCGGAAATATTTAATTTCCAACTTGCGCGCCGTTACAAAGCTCATTGCAAACATCGATTTAAACGTTATTGCCGAAGGGCATTTTGATTTCCCTCATTGTATAAAAATTCAACTCAATTCAATACGGTTTTAGTTTAACTCGGCCCGCGAGCAATCAACCCGATGACAAGCTAAATACACACACATTCGTATGGCGCCTAGTGCGCTTTGGTGGAATTCCAAACCCGATGACATGCTACAATGATAAGAAATCTAATGTATACAAAGTCTCATACTTTCATTATTTTTTATGTAGGTATGTCTTTCATTCAACAGTAATAATTAGACTTCGGATGTTCCAGAGGCGTTGCCATAGATACACAGTATGTGGACAATGTCTGCAGACTACTCATTGGTCCTGTACTGCGTAACCATGGAATCGTTTATGACAGCTACAACTTCCAGGAGAATTTTGAATTACTAGATTAACTTAAAAAGGCGCTAAATAAGAAAACAAAGTGGCAAGCAACATTTTCGACTTTTGTTTCCATTTTTCAGTTAACTAATAACTGCACTGCGGACGTTTCAGGAGGCGTTGCCCTGGCTACACATTACGCGGACAATGTTTATACAGTATTCAACTTGCCAAGCAATCTGTAGCCATGGAATCGTCTGTATCAACAGGAACTATGACTACACAGCGGACGTCTCAGGCGCTACCATAGTTAAATAACGTCTTTATCAGCAGGAATAAATTTGAAGTTTTCTTCAAACAGTGATGACTACACTTCGGACGTTTCAGGCGTTGCCGTAGTTATACATTACATGGACAATGCTTGAACACCACTCAACTTGCCGTCTAATGTATAACCATGGCATCGTTTTTATCTACAAGAACTTCAAGAATACTTTTTTGAATTCTTCACACAATGATAATAACCAGGGAAAAGAATTCAGGCCACTTAATGTTGAACGCTTTTTATGTCGAATGTACTATTTACTCCTCGGCACCGATACATCAAATTGTTACTGAATGAGAGGGGAAGGAATGCAATGCAAGCGTTCTCATTTGGCAGAGATTATTGTGGGCGGGGCTGTTACAGTCCGAGTACTAAATTATCGTACTGTTCGGGGAACAAGTGGCTCGAATTCTTTTCCCTGGTAATAACTACACAGCGGACGTTTCAGGCGTCGCCGTGGCTATACATTACGCGGACGATGTTTGCATAGTACTCAACTCGCCCTGTAATGTATAGTCATGGGATTGTACGTGTCAGCAGGAATTTCAAGAATACTTATGAAAGTATGGCGAAAGCGGAAGTGGAGTTTTATCCAACAGTAATAACTACAGATCGGACGTCGCCAGGGCTACACAGAATGCAGACAATGTTTGCACACTATTCATTGGTCGTGTGCTGTGTAATCTTGGAGTCGTTTATAACAACTGATTCTTCAAGGATAATTTTGAATTAAAGGAGAACTTGTAATTAATTAAATAGTTGTAATTAATAAAATTGGAAAGGAAATTGAAATGTAAAAAATAATTTTGAATTACATGAGAACTTGTAATTAATTAAATAGTTGTAATTAATTAAGTAGTTGGAAAATTGGAAAGGAAATTGAAATGTAAAAAATAATTTTGAATTACATGAGAACTTGTAATTAATTAAATAGTTGGAAAATGGGAAAGGAAATTGAAACGTAAAAGATGTTCGCAAAAAATGACGAGTAAAAAATTATTTTATAAAAGAAACTGATTGACGCAATTTTGATTATTTTAAGTAAACTGGAATGTATTCGATGTTCAAAAATATTAACTTTTTCAGTGTGTAAGATTTTTATCGCCTATTACGACACGCTGATTTTACGTCGGGAGTATTCTAAGAAGGGGGGGCTGTTGGGAATTACAATTTGGTTTGAATTTAAGCGCACAGGACCCAGTCGAGCAGTCAAACAAAGTGCTTGATTGTTTAAATACTAGATCGTTTGAAAAACTGTAGAGGAAACTTAAATGTAAACGACGCCGACGTTTGCAGAAAAAAACGTAATATAATGTAAGGAAAAGATTGACGGGTTTTGATTGAGGAAATAAAAATAACAAGGGCGACTTAATCATAGAGTCAACCATGTCGTATATCACTATGAGTCGACGACATGCTGATTTTACGCCAGCAGTATTCCATGGGGGGGGGGGGGGCACGACCTGTTAGGAATTACAATTTGGTTTGAACTGGCAAAAAGGAAACTGAAATGTAAACGACCTAGTCGAGCAGTCAAACAAGGTACTTAGGCCCAGTTTTACAATGACGGTTTAACTTTGAGCCCAAGCTTAAATCCTTCACAATAATTGTTGAAATAATCGTTGCTAAGGGTTTAAACCCCAGGTCAAAGTTGAGCTGCAATTGTAAAATTGGACCTTAATGTTTAAATACTAGAGTAGTTGAAAAACTGGAAAGGAAATTCAAATGTAAAAGACTTTCGCAAAAAAAGTGACGAAAAGATTGATTTTTTTAAAAAAAGAAACTGACTGACGTAGTTTTGATTATTTTAAATAAAATGATGTGTAAACGATGGTCAAAAATATTAACTTTCTCACAGTGTTCTGTTCTAACAGGTTTACGGCGGAAACCATGATACTTTTAGTCGCCTCTTACGACATGCAAGTTTCTACGCCGGAAGTATTCGTAAAAAAGGAAGCCGCCCTACCTGCAAGGTTGACTTACTGAATTATTTTCGAAGATTTGAAGAGGAAACCTATGAGAATTTTAGTCGCCTGTTACGACATGTTGATTTTACGTCAGGAATATTCAAAGGGAGGCCAATAATTATTGATATGAGTTCTAATTCGACATAAGACTTACGTCTAATATATCTAATTGTTTCTTGCTTTGACGAAAAAGAAAATTGTTTGATTTTAAAAATACAATTTGCGTTTTTACACAGAAATATTCTTTCGTGAACTAAAATTAATCGCAGACGTTTTTAAATGCAAGCGAGCGTCGATAAGCGTTATCAATTTCTCGTTACGTGACAATTTAGGTAATTACGTGCACTATTACGCAAGCTGCAGCCTGTTTCGATCTGAAAACACGCTCGCTTCGATTTTATGCAATTTACCCTGTGCAGGTGGCGGTAATTACCGGCCGAATTGACAGTTGCCACCTTTATCATTTACTAACTAAAGTATAAAGCAGCAACGGTAATTTCCATTAAAAGCGACATCAGCCGTTCATTTTCTGTACTACGCTGGAAAATCAATGTGCTTAGCCAATTATTTTCTTTGGAAAATGCGAGAAGAAAATTGCACCCGGGCACGAGGTCGCCGCCATCTACCGTTGAGAGTTGGAACACGACGCTAGTATTGATTTGACATTTCATGTTGTCTCCTCGAGTTTCGATTCTACATAAAAGCATTCTTGAAATTTCATTATTTAGGCCTAGGAGACACCTTGCAAGATTTAAATTGTATAAAATCTTGTGTAGGTATAAAGTGAGAGAGACAGGCTACCGCTGTTAATGTTCATTAGTTGATTCGTCACTTCACTGTCATTTTGCGCAAGAAATCTAAATCTTGCAAGGTGCGTAACTAAGGAGTTTGTAGTAGCGACATCTTGCGATCGCTTTCTGACCTGCAATCAAAAAGGCTTGCAAAAAAATTTGAATGACAGAGAGAGGATTCGTAATCGCACTGAGCATTAAGTCAATCCTAGCAGTGGTGTGTAGATGGCAGCACTTGAGAGATATAAATCGGTTCGTTTAGAACTCCGGTGCAGATACAGGAAACTGCTTCATGATTAGGTTTGCTAGATTCGAACAAGGGTTAAAAAATTTGCTAGGATTATAAAATGTTAAAAACACCGATTTAGAAAAATAAAAAGAAAGTCTTGCATTAATTTTAAGGAAAATGCGAAAATGATTGCAAGAGAAATGTAGTGTACTTCGTCCACAATATCTGCAAGGTTTGTAGCTTCGCTAAAGGAAAATTCAAACGTACTATTACAAGTAAAATATAATAGATGGCAGCAGCATAGTTAGGACGAGAGCTTTCGTGCTCGTCCTTTTTTATTTTTAAATTTAACTCGCGCGTCTGCACAATATTAAATTTCTTTTTCCTTTTTCTTAATGTAATCATAAAGATAGAACGTATTAAATGAACAGTCGAGGCCTTTAGATGATTAATTTCGAAGATATCATGGATGCTTTTGTTTTATCCATAATTCCCCGATGTAACCATGGAAACGATTGTAAAAATATATAATCTTTCGGTAATAAAATTAATTGCCGTTAAAATTAGGGCCGTCTTACGTTTTCGATGTTACGTAAAAAGTAAACAACAAATTGGGGAAATTTCAATTTTTTTTCAATTTTCTTTTTCCTTTTTTGAATTAGGGAAATGAGTCCTTCCAAATTAATTAACCAAAATGTTATTGTTCTACAGTTTTGAGCACCACATAAATGTTTGTAATTAAAAAATTAATACGTCAAAATTAATAGGCCAAGTAGTTCTTTGAATCATTTGCACGCGGCACGCAGCGAGCGGCCGA
This sequence comes from Prosopocoilus inquinatus, assembly GCA_036172665.1. NCBI lineage: Eukaryota > Metazoa > Arthropoda > Insecta > Coleoptera > Lucanidae > Prosopocoilus > Prosopocoilus inquinatus. Next base: position 11,435,861 of record CM069880.1, on the reverse strand, counting down.
GAGATTGAGATCGAGCCGTAATATTACCCCTAATTATGCACACCATTAAAGACATTTTATGCATGGCAAATTCAACATACGATGTCAACAAAATATTGGATTAAGAAAAAAACTGTGACTACCACAAAATAAACCTGGTTAACAGGAAGTAAAATAGGACAGGGATAAGACTGGAATGAAGTAAACAGAGATCGATCCAGATGTAAAGGTTCGGATATTCAGTGTGCAAAGATGCAAGGTTTTTATAAAAGTTATGTTACGGTTAAATAATATTAGATCGAATAATAACGCGTACAAGGTCAAGGCCAAGTAGTACTAGTAATATTTTGCACAAGGCACGCAACGAGCTACCCAGAGATTGAGATCGAGGCGCAATATTAACCCTAATTATGCACATGATTAAAGATTTTTTGCACACGGCAAGCAGCGAGCAACCAAGAGATTGAGATTGAGCTGCTATATTACCCCTAATTATGTATATCATTAAAGATTTTTTGCATGCAGCACGCAGCGACCAACCTAGAGATTGAGATTGAGAGTATGAAAACCGAAATATTACCCGTAATAATGCACAGAATTAAGAATTTTGTATGCATAGCAAATGCAACATCCGATGTCTCCCCTCTGCTCCAAAATCCAATCCAAAATGGCGTCCATAAGAAAAAATTAAGTTGCCAGGTGTTTCTCCGCCATCTTAAGAATTTTTGAAATGGGGATTTTCTGAATTAAGGAAGTGGGTCCTCCCAAATTAATTAACCCAAATGTTATTGTTCTATAGTTTTGAGTACCACATAAATGTTTGTAATTAAAAAATTAATAAGCCAAAATAAATAGGTAGTTCTTTGAATTTTTTGCACGCGGCACGCAGCAAGGAGATCGAGATCGAGCCGTAATATTACCCCTAATTATGCACACGATTAAAGATTTTTTATGTATGGAAAATTCAACATCCGATGTCCCCTCTCCCCAGTCTGGATACCAGGGAGGAGAAATGTGTATAAATGCTTTTGCAGATGACGAAAAGTCGATCTTCCTAGTTCTTCGAGTCAAAGCTTCAGGATTTGAATAATTACGCGTCGCATTCCTTGTTGAAGTTTATTTATTTTACGCACAGATGCAAAGTTATGTTGCGATTAAATATTATTGGAATGGATAATATCGCGTATAAAATCAAGATCAAGCGACCGAGAGATTGAGATCGAGCCGTAAGATTACCCCTAATTATGCACACGATTAAAGATTTTTTCTGCATTGCAAATTCAACATCCGATGTCCTCCTCCCTCTCGGGATACAAACCAGTGAGGAGAAAGGTGCACAAATGCTCTTGCAGCTGACGAAAAGTCGATCTTCCTAGTTCTTCGAGTCAAAGCTTCTTGATTTGAATAATTACGCGTCGCATTCCTTATTGAAGTTTATTTCTTTTACGCAGAGATGCAAAGTTATGTTGCGATTAAATATTATTGGAATGGATAATATCGCGTATAAAGTCAAGGTCAAGTAGATCTTCGAAATTTTTGGACGCGGCACACAGCGAGCGACCGAGAGATTGAGATCGAGCCGTAAGATTACCCTTAATTATGCACACGATTAAAAATTTTTTTATGCATGGCAAATTCAACATCCGATGTCCTCCCCTCTGGATACAAACCAGGGAAGAGAAAGGTGTACAAATACTCTTGCAGCTGTCAAAAACTCGATCTTCCTAGTTCTCCGAGTCAAAGCTCCTTGATTTGAATAATTACGCGTCGTATTCCTTGTTGAAGTTTATTTTTTTATGCAGAGATGCAAAGTTATCTCGCGATTAAATATTATTGGAATGGATGCTTATATATATATATATATATATATATATATATATATCGCGTATAAAGTGAAGGTCAAGTAGTTTTTCGAACTTTTTGCACGGGGCACGCAGCGAGCGACCGAGAGATTGGGATCGAGCCGCAATATTACCCCTAATTATGCACACGATTAAGAATTTTTCATGCATAGCAAATGCCAACATCGGCGTCCATAAGTAAAAATGAAGTTGCCAGGTGTTTCTCCGCCATCTTGAAAATTTTTGAAAAGGGGATTTTCTGAATTAAGGAAGTGAGTCCTCCCAAATTAATCAACCCAAATGTTATTGTTCTTCAGTTTTGAGCACCACATAAATGTTTGTAATTAAAAAATTAATACGCTGTTGATGGACGACCAAAACAAAAAACAGAAACTTCCAATGCCATTTTAATATCCCATGTCCTTCCATTTCGTGTGTTTCTGCAAGTTAATGACTTCATTCTACTAAACTAAGTTTAAAACATCAGGAAGCCAATTACGAAAGTGCCGATGGACGCCGGATTTAATATTTATCCGATGCTGAAAACGGTCGAGCTTTGGACATCACCGAAACAGATTAATGTATAACTATGAGTGTCAATCAATGGGGGGGAAAGAGGGGTGGGGGCACATGCATTCTGACAGTGATTAATTGAAGAAATTTATCCGCCGTAAACAGTTCTTATTTCTCTTTGTGTCCATTTATATTATTATGGAAGAAGGATACTTGACAGGAACGAATCCATCTAAACGCTGCCTTCTTTTCTCCTCTCATAAATAAAAACTCACTCTCAATTATGTAAAATATAAACCTTTTCAAATGGAGTAAAAGCTAAAATATGACGTCTCAAATTAAAAGTGTTTAGCTGTGCTAATCAATGATCTACTGATTTTTGCGACGAATGCGACAATGAAGTTGAATTTGATTTGATTTGATTTCAAAGTTTAATAGTATTTAATGTAGCTAACCAATTTATTGATATTTGGGTTAGTCAGTGAAGCGAAGAGCAATGGGATTCAGCGTCAACGTCGACGTGAGACAGAACTGAATGAACTAATTTAGCAGCATTAAGGTTCTTTGTCTGAGGAAGGGAATAGAGGGAACCTCTCAATAGCGGTAGTCTACTTTAGATTACGTCCACCAAAATTTATAATTGAATCGTTACCTTACTCCGAAACGACTCCGAGGAAAGAATCTTATTAACACAGCTTCATAATGTAACCTATTTTATCCTTCTTATCTAAATTAAAAGATTGACCTGCCATTTCATTTTCGTAATGCAAGCGTGCTTTAAAATCCCGTCTACTTTTTTCCCCCCATCTATTCTACCCTGCTAATAGTTGATTGACATGCTGCAATATTCAAACATAAATAGACACAACGAGAAAGGAAAATATCGATTACCAATACGATGATCTGTTCGTATTACTTCGGAATATTTTCCAATGAACTAGTCAATTTAAATATACCTGAGGAGGATTAAAAAGAGATCATGATAGTCGACTGCAACACGTAATGTAGCAGTGCGATAATATAAGGAAACCAGAACCATTATTAACTCGTTTTTAATGCGCATAAAAATATTTGTTGGATAGACTTTAATTGATTTAAAACAATGACTTGAACGACGCTTTTTCAAAATGTTGGATTCGGAAAAAAATACTGTGAGTACCACAAAATAAATCTGGCTAACAGGAAGTAAAATAGGACAGGGATAAAACTGGAATGAAGTAAACAGAGTTCGATCCAGACGTAAAGGTTCAGATATTCAATGTGCAAAGATGCAATGTTTTTATAAAAGTTATGTTACGGTTAAATAATATTAGAGCGAATAATAACGCGTACAAGGTCAAGGCCAAGTAGTACTAGTAATTTTTTGCACAAGGCACGCAACGAGCTACCCAGAGATTGAGATCGAGCCGCAATATTACCCCTAACTATGCACATGATTAAAGATTTTTTTTGCACGCGGGACGCAGTGAGTAACCGAGAGATTGAGACTGAGCGTACGAAACCCGAAATATTACCTGTAATAATGCACACGATTAAGAATTTTTTATGCATAGTAAATGCAACATACGACGTCTCGCCCTCTGGATACAAACCAGGGAGAAGAAAAGTGCATAAATGCTCTTGCAGAGGACGAAAAGTCAACCTTCCTAGTTCTTCGAGTCAAGGCCCCTTCATGCGAATAGTTACACGTCGTATTCCTTGCTGAAGTTAATTTTTTTATGCAGTGATGCAAAGTTAGGTTGCGATTAAATAATAATGGAATGAATAACATCGCGTATAAAGTCAAGGCCAAGTAGTTCATCGAATTTCTTACACGCGGCACACAGCGAGCGACCGAGAGATTGAGATTGAGCCGTAATATTACCCCTAATTATGCACACGATTAAATATTTTTTATGCCTGGCAAATTCAACATCCGATGTCCCCCCTCTGGATACAAACCAGGGAGGAGAAAGGTACACAAATGCTCTTGCAGCTGACGAAAAGTCAACTTTCCTAGTTCTTCGAGTCAAATCCCCTTGATTCGAATAAATACGCGTAGCATTCCTTGCTGAAGTTTATTTTTTTACGCAGAGATGCAAAGTTATGTTGCGATTAAATAATATCGGAATGAATAATATCGCGTATAAAGTCAAGGCCAAGTAGTGTTTCGCATATTTTGCACGCGGCACGCTGCAAGCGATCGAGAGATTGAGATCGAGTCGTAATATTACCCCTAATTATGCACACGATTAAGAATTTTTTATGTATAGCAAATGCAACATCCGATGTCCCCCCTCCGTTAAAATCAACAATGTCGTCCATAAAAAAAAATGAAGTTGCTATGTTTTTCTCCGCCATCTTGAACATTTTTGAAAAAGGGATGCCATATTCGAATTCTTCGTAAAAAAAGTGCCTAAATAATGTCTTGGTTAGAAATGCCTAGTACGATTAGTTTATCGTGAAAAAATTAAAAACGAAATACAGAAATTTTGATTATTTTGTGATATTTTCAAAACGATTGAAGATATTTCAAATTTCTTTTCAGATTATTATTCAGCGCGAAAATGAGCAACTTTTCCCTAATTTAGCCAACTTCGTATCTTTTAAGATAAGCGAGGTCCCCACAGTGGTACTCGAAAAATGGACAGCCTGTATAGTTTGACCAAAAAGGAATAAGAAGTATGGAACACATTCTGTACTGAAAAATAATGTACAGTAAATCACACAATTTGAATCTAATTTTGGACGATAGGACAGGGACTATGCAGAGATAAACAAAGGCACATCAAATTACAGACGGGTATTCAGTTCCACCAACAACTCGCTTGAATTATTATTCAAGCGAGTTATGTTAACGAGACTTGGCAATCTATTAATGAAGAGAATAGTTTGATGCAAATGCACAGTGGAACTGTTTTATAGAAGAAGAAAATAATAATAATCGAATTATTGAACAATATTATTTCCCGAATAAAGAAAAAAAATGGCCATCATACTTCGTTGCATTATGCATTATTTTTTTAACAGCAGTAGCTTCGTTTAATATTTTATTTGATGAGACTGAAGGGATTGTTTTATAGAAGAACAAAATAATAATAATCGAATTATTGAACAATATTATTTCCCGAATAAAGAAAAAAAATGGCCATCATACTTTGTTGCATTATGCATCATTTTTTTAACAGCAGTAGCTTCGTTTAATATTTTATTTGATGAGACTGAAGGAACTGTTTTATAGAAGAAGAAAATAATAATAATCGAATTATTGAACAATATTATTTCCCGAATAAAGAAAAAAATGGCCATCATACTTTGTTGCATTATGCATCATTTTTTTAACAGCAGTAGCTTCGTTTAATATTTTATTTGATGAGACTGAAGGAACTGTTTTATAGAAGAAGAAAATAATAATAATCGAATTATTGAACAATATTATTTCCCGAATAAAGAAAAAAATGGCCATCATGCTTTGTTGCATTATGCATCATTTTTTTAACAGCAGTAGCTTCGTTTAATATTTTATTTGATGAGACTGAAGGAACTGTTTTATAGAAGAAGAAAATAATAATAATCGAATTATTGAACAATATTATTTCCCGAATAAAGAAAAAAATGGCCATCATACTTTGTTGCATTATGCATCATTTTTTTAACAGCAGTAGCTTCGTTTAATATTTTATTTGATGAGACTGAAGGAACTGTTTTATAGAAGAAGAAAATAATAATAACCGAATTATTAAACATTATTATTTCTCGAATAAAAAAAAATTGGTCATCATACTTTGTAGTATTATGCATCTTTTTTTACAGCAGTATCTTCGTTTAATATTTTATTTGATGGGACTGAAGGCGTGACCTCCCCCCATCTTTTGATTCCAAACGCCTTTAATTTCTAATTCTGAATTTTGATTGTAGAAATTGTAGTATCAAATTTTGAACAAGATATACAGAGTAGTCTAAAACGACTACAACTTATTTCGAGTTTTTTTTTTTTTTTTGAAGGCGAAGAAGAAAAAAAAATAATTGAGCTCTTTAATACAGTTGTGGTTTTCCGTGCAAATTATTTTGTTCGAAACAAATTATTGTTTTTGTTATTCATTCATTTGTGTAATACGCAAAGCATTGTTTATGAAAAACGCTTCTGAAATCGAATCAATAAAAGCGTATCTATTATTTAACACCGCGTCTATTTATTTTGATACAGACGATTAGATTGAACGAAAACATTTCAATTTGTCCGATTTTTATTAACATGGAACCGATCCAAATGGGGTCCGATCGATTTGAAAATAATTTTTTTTTGCCACTTAAATATTTCTGCTTCGAAAGAGCGAGGTCGCAACTGGAAGGCAAAATATTTTATATGAATTTCTACGTATTTTTTCGAGTAAATAAATATTCCTTTGTCGTATCATGTATAACCAGCAGCATTCGTTTATGTCATCATTTCTTTAACACAGACGTTAGAATACAACCACTCGGTTTCTGTCTGTTTGTATGCATGACAATAACATAAATCAGATATATACATTCGGTTCGAATTTTATTTCAGATCGACGTTGACCTCATTTTTGTTGCGAAGCTTGAAAAATACGAGTGCATTACGAGGAGATACTGCAGTAAAACAGATATATTCCAAATTTTGTTTTGCTTGCTTAATTATACCGGGCGATTCTAATAGTTACGCCGTAATATTTTAGTATTATACTTATAAGACTTCTCCAGGCAATTAATATACTCGTATATAATTTATTCGTTTTATTTTATTTCTTGCAGTATGTACTACTATTAAAGTCACCCTGTATATTGTGGTTTAATAACGAATATTTGACGTTTTGAGTTTTAAAATCCAAGTGCTCGAAATTATAATGAGTGTCACATCGTACGAATGAGGAAGACGTTTTAAAACTGGGAAGAGCCCCAAGTTTATTTAACAGGAGATGGTTTTGATTACGGCAGAAATAAAATATAAAAACAAAGGCGAACATTCTTATAATTTCAGACGATAGTAATCAAGACTTCCGCTCACTTAGTACATTAATTATACCGGGCGATTCTAATAGTTACGCAGTAATGTTTTAGTGTTGTACTTATAAAACTTCTCCAGGCAATTATTATACTCGTGTATAATTTATTCGTTTTATTTTATTTCTTGCAGTATGTACTACTATTAAAGTCACCCTGTATATTGTGGTTTAATAATGAATATTTGACGTTTTGAGTTTTAAAATCCGAGTGCTCGAAATTATAATGAGTATCACATCGTACGAATGAGGAAGACGTTTTAAAACTGGGAAGAGCCCCAAGTTTGTTTAACAGGAGATGGTTTTGATTACGGCAGAAATAAAATATAAAAATAAAGGCGAACATTCTTATAATTTCAGACGATAGTAATCAAGACAAGCGGCACTTCCGCTCACTTAGTACATTAATTATACCGGGCGATTCTAATAGTTACGCAGTAATGTTTTAGTGTTGTACTTATAAAACTTCTCCAGGCAATTATTATACTCGTGTATAATTTATTCGTTTTATTTTATTTCTTGCAGTATGTACTACTATTAAAGTCACCGTGTATATTATGGTTTAATAACGAATATTTGACGTTTTGAGTTTTAAAATCCGAGTGCTCGAAATTATAATGAGTATCACATCGTACGAATGAGGAAGACGTTTTAAAACTGGGAAGAGCCCCAAGTTTGTTTAACAGGAGATGGTTTTGATTACGGCGGAAATAAAATATAAAAACAAAGGCGAACATTCTTATAATTTCAGACGATAGTAATCAAGACAAGCGGCACTTCCGCTCACTTAGTACATTAATTATACCGGGCGATTCTAATAGTTACGCATAATGTTTTAGTGTTGTACTTATAAAACTTCTCCAGGGAATTATTACACTCGTATGTAATTTATTCTTTTTTTTTTTATTTTTTGCAGTATGTACTACTATTAAAGTCACCGTGTATATTATGGTTTAATAACGAATATTTGACGTTTTGAGTTTTAAAATCCAAGTGCTCGCAATTATAATGAGTATCACATCGTACGAATGAGGAAGACGTTTTAAAACTGGGAAGAGCCCCAAGTTTGTTTAACAAGAGATGGTTTGATTACGGCGGAAATAAAATATAAAAACAAAGGCGAACATTCTTACAACTTCAGACGATAGTAATCAAGAAAAGCGGCACTTCCGCACTCACTTAGCAAACGGATATGTTTTTGTTTATATTTTTCCTCCCCCGTTAAAGCTTGAGACTTTGTTCCGGAAAACGTTCGGCAAAATTTGACTTATTTGACGTATTTATTAATGTTGAAATTATATGACAAGTTAATACGACGCGTAATTCGTTCGGCGCGCATTAATCTTATTTAACGTCACCTTGAATTTTAATACAATTTTCCGAACACATTCTGACTTTGTAGCAAAAATGTTAAGTTAAGTAATGGATGCGACGCGCTGGAACTTTTAAATTTCATTTTAAGTCCTGCAGTACATTCATTACTAAAAAAATTCTGCAAATGGAAAAAAGTATCATTCACCTTATTGTGAAACTTTATTTAATTCAGTCAATGTATACTCGTGCACACCTTAACTGCGCCAGTTTTATTTATTTAATATTTCTTTTCTTAAACTGTTTATAAAAGTATTACGAACAGATGTAAGAATGAATTTAAAATAAAAATAGTTTGCTTAAGGAATGAAGTGGTATATTTTATCCTGTCGTATTGATTCAATTGCAGTCGTATTTATCAAACGCAGTCGGTCTCCGATTGAGCCCACCATACAATAGAATTTTTCATATAGGATTCGTTCATCCACAAAGCCGTTCCACTGCGACAGATAAAAGAAACGGGGGCGGCAAATTCACAAAATACGCCGGGATAAAAAAAATAAAACATTAAAGAAAGCCCTCATTCTCTTTTGCAGTTTCTTAACAGAAGATGGGCATTTTTGCTTTGTGGTTTAAGCGTTATTCATACCATATCTACCGCCTGTTTCATTGAAACTTGAAAAGCATTTTTATGAGCTATACCAATTGAAGACTTTTGCTCTAGCCATTAGCAGTTAAAAGTCTTCAGTACCTTTTCAAGTTTCAAGTTGAAATTAAAAACATACTGTATATTGATGTTGAAATTCGGTTGAAGATAAGCTAATGTATTAAATAATTAAGAGCTTGACAGTTACAGGGAGATATTCCGTAATAAATCTACACGAAACAGAGCCTACTTCGTAATTAGCGTATTAATTTCGCAACTAACTGAAATATTTCTTGGATTCAAGCACCGATCGATGCTTTAATGGGGAACTATCTGTGTGTTAAATTGTACTTGAAAGGCTATATTTTAAATTTACTGCAGTGCACTCACTGAAAAGATTGCCTGCCTCAGAAATAGCTTCATAAAGTCGAGCGAGAAGAATTTCATTTCATTTCGTTTTGTTTCATTTCATTTCGACATAACAATTCATATATTTATTTATTATTTAGATTATCCAATTAATATTTCAACTTCCTGTAGTGTCCGTTCGCATGCCGGAATACAATTAAACTGCCGGATACAATAATTCTGTAAATCAGCATTCGTGATAATTACACGCATCGATTTTCTATTTCATGTGAGCTACTTTTTTTTTATATGTGGCACAATTTGTGACGCTGCTACTAAGACCTTTAGGAAAATACGAAGGAAAAAAACATATGAATATCTCAGCATGTCATTAACCTCTCTGTACTATATGGAAAGTCACGGTTTGTAAGAATTTCAAAGAGTCTTGTATGAAGTATCAAGTTACAGAGTTCATCAATGATCAATGAAACGGATCCAATTAAGCTGCTCTATTTTAAATCGTAAATTATAAACGTGAAGCCAAACACCGAAAACCAAAAGAATACTTCAAGAAACTCGATGCCTCCACCATTTTTTAGGTAACCAATTATAAGTTCGAAGCAAATATCGAAAGTCAAAAGAATACTTTAAGAAACTCGGTGCTTAGGTAATCAATTGGTTTATATTATACAGGCTTTATGATGAAACAAAGTAAATATTAAAATAATACAAAAATATCGATGATGCCGAATTTTTGAAATAATGAGCATGTTAGTGCAGGTCACTATATCAGTATGAACTACGATCGGTATCTACATATGTATAAGACTGACTACAAAACTTTTTTGAATGGCTCTTAAAGCGTTGCTGTCCTGAATTTTCTTTTTTTAACTGAACAAATGAATAAAGTTCGAGCCAAAAAATTCATCCTTAATGTTTCCTTACTATAAGGGCGAGTGCTCAAAGATATATTTCGTTTCAGTGCACGTCACGTGGACGTAGATGACTGAATACTTCGCTGAAACAAATAAATCTTTTGTTTTCTTACGATCTGATAAAGCGCAATTTCCTCTATTGTTTTGTTTGTACCTTTTTACCGAAACGAAATACAATTATTTAATTGGACTCCAAACGAAAATACAAACACCCTAATTAGAGACGCTCTCCAAATATTTATGTTTTAATACCTTTCAGTAAAGATGCCGATTTTAAATAAACAAATCGTCTTTCTGCCAAATCAACAAATCCAACAACAACTTTTTTATGTTGCGGTGCTTCAGCTTTAACAAGGTATACGATTCAACTTCCTCCAAACTTTCATAGTTAACGTTCGATTAGAAAAGTTTCTTTATTTTAAATCGCAATTTCAACGCTATTCTATCCTTAACTGAAACTAAATTATTAAAATTCGAAGAGGAGTTACACTTGAAGTCTCTCAATAAACGCATAATGTATCGAAAACACCCCCAAAAACACCGATGCCTCCTCCACCATTTGTTATAATTACAATTTGAAGTCATAAATACATGACTCGAGTTTAACCACCACCAGCAGGTCGCTAATGAAACTAAATATTAAAAGAACACAAAAATACAGTGACGATGAATGTTTGAAACAACGAAGAGAAGATCGATATCCATGTATAAGATTCACTTCAAAACTTTTATGAACGGCTCGCCCTTATACAAGGTCTCCTCATTTTTTTTTTTCAACTTCCCAACGACACCTCGCAATGACATTCACTTAAAGCATACGAAGTGTATCCAGTTTTGCATGTACACAGGAGTAACGATTTTTTTTTAAATTTCAATTTTGACAAAATGAAGCTACCTTTATATCGCAAAAAATCGTGTGAATGTGAAAGGTATGTACCTGATAAAGTACAATGCATTTGTACGTGATTGATTGCTCATATAATTCATGTATAACACAGATAAATGTACTAACTCCGTTGTATATCATGTGCTTGATGTAAATAACATTGAATATAAAACTTTTAGAGGCGGCTCGTACCCTTCCTAACTTCCTAATGAAATAAAACATCGAAATATTGCTCACTCCAATCCAAAATCACATGAGAGGGTTAAGCACCCTCAAGAAATACTGTTTTTCTTGAAGTACACGCAGCGTTTTCCAGTTTTGTGTGAAATACCAAGTTATTATCATTGAAAATTATTCACTTTATTGAATTTGCACGAAGTAAAACAAATAAACCTGCATATTAAGAAGAAAATTTGTGTTTGACATGACTTTATGTACGAATGGGAGTTTAGTCAAATATTTGATGTACAACGTGCGCAAGCTTATTGACTCCAGTATACGTCATTTGTTTATGATATGTTGGAATTGTTAGCTCATATTAACTTCTTCATATGAGGTATATCTTTCGAGAATTGGCCAAAAACCCTCAGCGCTACCTTTTGGATCACATTCGCGTTCTATATGACTTCCCATGTAAGCCATTTGTGTATAGTAACAATTCTAATAGGGTACTCATGTGTTTGAAGGTGAGTGTGCTTGAAATAATTTCGGAATTGTTGTTAAACAAAGTGTATCTCCCACAAGCTAAACTTTGAACAAAAACATTTAAGAAACGAAAGGGAATTTAAGATCTGTCTGATCGAATAAATATTTGAAAGAGACGTATTTTCCAGGTTTGTATAAAACACCAAGTTATTATCACTGAAAATTATATGTTTTTGTTTAATTTGCACGAAGTGAAACAAATAAGCTTGTATATTAAGCAGGATATTTGTATTTGACATGAGTTATGCATATTTGATGTATAACGCGCGCAAGCTTATTCACTCCATTATACGTCATTTTCTTATGACGTTTACGTATTATTAAATCGAATTGACTTATTTATATGAGTTATCTCCTTCGAACTGGCCAGAAACTTTCTTGTACAGTTTTCTTGTACATCATATGTATATAAGCGTGTTTCTATGTATATCTATTACACGCTTGTATTCAAATACTTTTTTTTATCTCAAGCTTAATTTTATATATAAGATATGCACCTTATAAAGTATAATACAAAAATACAAATGTATGTGGTAGTTTGCTCATATACTTGATGTATAACGCAGTTAAATGTACTAAATCCGTTGTATATCATCTGCTTGATGTATATAATATTGGATATAAAAGTTTTAGATGTGACTCGTATCCTTCCTGACTTCCTAATGAAATAAACATCGAAATATCGCTCACTCCAATTCAAAATCTCATGAGAGGGTTAAGTCCCTTCGAGAAATACTGTTTTTTTGAAGTACACGCAGCGTTTTCCAGTTTTGTATAAAATACCAAGTTATTATCATCGAAAATTATTAACTTTATTTAATTTGCACGACGTAAAACAAATAAACCTGCATATTAACAAGAAAATTTGTGTTTGACATGGCTTTATCTACGAGTGGGAGTTTAGTCATATATTTGATGTATAACGCGCGCAAGCTTATTAACTCTAGTATACGTCATTTGTTTATGATGTGTTGGTATAGTTAACACTTATTAATTTCTTTATATGAGGTATATCTTTCGAGAATTGATCAGAAACCCTCAAAGCTACCTTTTGGATGACGCGTGCGCGCTATATGACTTCTTATACAAACCGTTTATGGTTAATAACAGTTTTAACAGTGCCCTAGACGTAAGTGTAGGTTTGTTGATTCTTATTTGAAATAATTTCGGAATTATTGTTAAAGAAAGTGTATCTACCGCAAGCTAAATTATGAACAAAAACACTTAAGAAGCGAAAGAGAATTTAAAATTTGTCTGGTCGAATAAATATTTGAGAGAGACGTTTCGAAGTAAAAGTACTTCCGTCAAAAGGAATAATTGAACGAATTTGCATGCACATAGTTATGGCGATGTCGGATTAAAATGATCATTGCGTATACATAAAGTTCGCCTGAAATGGTTTACACGACTACGCTACGAACCAACACACGGTTCAGTAATTAAAATCTCGCCAGTTTGCTCAAGTTTAAGACGAGGAAGCGAAAACAGTCGATGCCGCTTTAATATTTAACATCTCACCTCGTTTTCTGCAAATACTTTCGTATTACCTACCGCGGAGGTTTATTTTATTATTAAGCGAGTGTAGTTCTGGAGAATCTGCCGAAATACTAAGAGTCGCCTTAGGCTGGCTAAGCCAATAAATAAACCGAGGCAAGATGTAAGCGGCTGTTTTCAATCATATTTCAAAAGTTACACTCTTGAAGTTCAAGACAAATTTGTTTATGCAAATTGAAAGAGAAAACGCGATTTTTTACTCTTTCCACCGCCAACATAACATACAGATAGAAGATTTTTACTTGAGCCAATAGCAACGAGTATATGTTTACTTGCTTGCTTGCTTGCAACCTACAGTTCATTATTGGTTAAAGTAAAAGATTTCAATCGGTATAAAATGTAAAGTCCGTTGAAGATTATTATTATTATTATTATTCGACAGCTGTCAAACTATAACCAAACGTTGACTTTTACATTTATTTTATACCTGTTCGACCGGTCACTATTAATTACCTAGTAATGTTCATAAAATGATGAATAATTGAAGATGAAATAAAAAGACGAATCGAATTGTTATTATTATTATTAGAACAATTAAATTTAATTGCAGCAAGGTAGCGAGTGTTTGCGGCCGCAGAGTAATAAATCAATATAAAGACCTGTTTATATTGTACTATCCTCCTTAATGATACAGCTAAATGATGGATCCAGTTATTTGCGGTTTTTGTTTCATTTACACCTTCCCAAACGGCGCCGTTTCATTTAGAAACAATTAAGGTTTTCTTTCAATTTACATAGTAAATTTCGGCGAATTTAAATGCGGCTCACTTCTACCGTTTTGCGCTTTCGCGAATTACCAAATTATCCAAACGAAATGGCCCGGTTTAAATTTGTACAGAACAATATATTTTTTTTTTAAATCATTTATAACCCAATTATTTTTTTGTTCTACGAAGAGAGAAAAAAGAACGTAACTACCAATTCAATAAACATTTCGTATAGATTTAAAATCCCTGCTCTTTGGACAATACCGTCTTCAAGGTGCTGTGCTCTCTTTTAACCACTGAAGTGACTTAAGTTTTCTAGCGGCATCTGAATAACCATTGGGCTTATGGGCTCGCAGTTTAAAGTCTAAATGATTTTTTAATTACTGCATTACATTTTTTGTATAATATGACCATCTCTCGTAATTAAAAAAAATATATATGTATTTTACTGTATATAGCGTGCAAATAAAAAAAAAGAACAGGTAGGTTCAGAATATCGAATTTTGTCTGCGTGTATGAAATAAACGCGTCGTCAACAAAATATATTTTAACGATTTTAAAAAGTTACTAAAGTGACAAATTTATGTCCATTAATTTTAACAAACGCAAACACAAAACGCAACGGCGAAGCACAACATAAAACAGTAATTATTTATAGTGAAATATATTTTGCAGCGAGATGAATATTAATATTTTCGTATTTTCGTAATTACCAGCTTAAAAAGGGCCGTGTTTTTGAAGCGAGCTGAATTGACTTCTTTTTTCGGCTTAGCAAACTTCTCTTTGAGTCGACGATAATTTTTCTTTTATAATTCGCATGAACAAAGATCGAGCCAATAAATTCACCTTTAATGTTTCCTTACTATAAGGGCGAGTGCTCAAAGATATATTTCGTTTCAGTGCACGTCACGTGGACGTCGATGACTGAATACTTCGCTGAAACAAATAAATCTTTTGTTTTCTTACGATCTGATAAAGCGCAATTTCCTCTATTGTTTTGTTTGTACCTTTTTACCGAAACGAAATACAATTATTTAATTGGACTCCAAACGAAAATACAAACACCCTAATTAGAGACGCTCTCCAAATATTTATGTTTTAATACCTTTCAGTAAAGATGCCGATTTTAAATAAACAAATCGTCTTCTTGCCAAATCAACAAATCCAACAACAACTTTTTTATGTTGCGGTGCTTCAGCTTTAACAAGGTATACGATTCAACTCCCTCCAAACTTTCATAGTTAACGTCCGATTAGAAAAGTTTCTTTATTTTAAATCGCAATTCCAACGCTATTCTATCCTTAACTGAAACTAAATTATTAAAATTCGAAGAGGAGTTACACTTGAAGTCTCTCAATAAACGCATAATGTATCGAAAACACCCCCAAGAAACCCGATGCCTCCTCCACCATTTGTTATAATTACAATTTTAGGCCATAAATATATAACTCGGGTTTAACCACCACCAGCAGGTTGCGTAATGAAACTAAAATATTAAAAGAACATAAAAATGCAGTAACGCTGAATGCTTGAAACAACGAACAGAAGATCGATATCCATGTATAAGATTCACTACAAAACTTTTATGAACGGCTCACCCTTATACAAGGTCTCCTTAATTTTTCTTTCAACTTCCCAAGGACACATCGCAATGACATCATTCACTTAAAGCATACGAAGTATATCAAGCTTTGCATATATACAGTGTACTGTTATTTTTTTTAGAATTTCAATTTTGACAAGATGAAGCTACCTTTACATCACAAAAATTGTGTGAATGTGAAAGGTATGTACCTGATAAAGTACAATGCATTTGTACGTAGGTGATTGCTCATATACTTGATAGATAACGCAGAAAAAAAAGTACTAACTCCGCTGTATATCATGTGCTTGTTGTACATAATATTGAATATAAAACTTTCAGAGGCGACTCGTACCCTTCCTGACTTCCTAATTAAATAAAACATGGCTCACTCCAATCCAAAATCACATGAGAGGGTTAAGCACCCTCAAAAAATACCGCTCTTCTTGAAGTACACGCAGCATTTTCCAGTTTTGTATAAAATACCAAGCTATTATCATTGAAAATTATTCATTTTATTAAATTTGCACGAAATAAAACAAATAATCTTGTATATTAAGAAGAACACTTGTGTTTGACATGACTTTATCTACGAGTGGGAGTTTAGTCATATATTTGATGTATAACGCACGCAAGTTCATTGACTCCAGTATACGTCATTTGTTTATGATGTGTTGGTATTGTTAGCTCATATTAACTTCTTTATATGAGGTATATCTTTCGAGAATTGACCAAAAACCCTCAACGCTACCTTTTGGATCACACGCGCGTGTTACATGACTTCCCATGCAAGCCATTTGTGGTTAGAAATAATTCTAATAGGGCAGTCATGTGTTTGAAGGTGAGTGCGCTTGAAATAATTTCGGAATTGTTGTTAAACGAAGTATATCTACCACAAGCTAAACTTTGAACAAAAACATTTAAGAAACGAAAGGGAATTTAAGATCTCCTCTGGTCGAATAAACATTTGAGAAAGACGTATTTTCCAGGTTTGTATAAAATACCAAGTTATTATCACTGAATATTGTATATTTTTGTTTAATTTGCACGAAGTGATGCAAATAAACTTGTATATTAAGAAGGATATTTGTATTTGACATGACTTATGCATATTTGATGTATAACACGGGCAAGCTTATTCACTCCATTATACGTCATTTTCTTATGACGTTTACGTATTATTAAATCGAATTGACTTATTTATATGAGATATCTCCTCAGAACTGGCCAGAAACTTCCTTGTACAGTTTTCTTATACATCATATGTACATAAGCGTGTTTCTATGCATATCTATTACACGCTTGTATTGAAATACTTTTTTTATCTCAAGCTTAATTTTATATATAAGATATGTATTTGATAAAGTACAATGCAAAAATGCAAATGTATACGGAAGTTTGCTCATATACTTGATGGATAACACAGGTAAACGTACAGTTTTCTTGTACATCATATGTACAACGATGTTCACCATAAATGATACCATTTGATAGTTTCATAGCCCTTACGCTGCATGTTCTTAAGGGTGTGGTTCGCATGCAGGAGTATCATTTAAGTTGAGCGTCGTAGTACATGCGCGTGTTTCTGTGTGTAACTATTACACGCTTGTATTCAAATACTTTTTTTCACAAGCTTAATTTTATATATGTATATATAACCTCGTTTCATTAAGATATGGCTCGCGTCAAAGAAAAAATCTGTAATACCAGATGTATAAAATTAATTAATAGTGTTTTCTTTTGATGTGACAAATCCGTTCGTCCCTGTTGAAAAAAAAATGATGAAAGAAGAGAAAACTAATTAAATTTTTCTGGTGCAAACACAACGCTAATTTGATTTCCACTAGTACAGTTTGTTTGCTTTGTTTTAAAGCAGGTCGCATTATCTGCAGCAATATAAATTACAGGGCACTACCGAAATGATTACCAAATATTTACCACCGGAACAGAATAATATTTCAGTGCGCCACCGAATTAAATCATTATTAATGCGAGTCACATTATACCGGGTGCATTTTTTTATAACCGAAGCGTTCAAATTGCGAAGCGGAAACGTCGACAGTCAAATTACGAAGACAATAAAGTGTCACGTACAGAACATGTCTGCATGTTAAAGCTGAAATAGTGTAGGTATAGACCGATGCATGGGGCACCTTGTAATATTGCCTGTCATTAATTAATTAATACGAATTGACATGGGGTAAATATACCGTCTGTCTTTTTACTGCTTTTGTTTTGATGAATTTGAAATTTAAATTGGACGAATTGTACTGTACAAAACAGACTAAACGTGTGTGCAGGAAAGGGTGATTGCAATTATGTATGGAATATGTTATGGTATTCTGAAAAACCGCAGACATGTAAAATCTACCTCTAAAATAACGTGAAACAGAACCAATTAATTAACCGCTCATTCATTAATAGAAAATGCGAAACTGGCGCTTCGATATTTCATCTGCTCTGATAAAGGCTAATCAATTATTTATTTACCATTGGATATTACGTGCCAATACGCTATTTCCGAACGTAAGTATAAAATCTACGAAGCGCGCTTTAAACTCGCCAACCCATGAATTTAAAACGTCATTTCTAGATTATTAAAAAGAATGTTTACATTGCAAAATTCCCGTAACATCTGCATTAAGCTTTTGAATTGATAATTAGGTTATCCATTTGCATGTCATGTACATAATCAAACAGATGTTGGCATTAATATTTCTGCCCGAAAAGGCATAACAAACATAGAGGGAATATATAATTGAACTTGACATATTTCATTTACTTAAGCGATGGAATTATTTAAATTCGCCCTTTTTTCCCTTTATTTAGATACGTTAAACGCTATCGCATTTCCCGATGCTAATCCCTATTTTCCGAGTTCCATCCCTTCTATTAAATTATTATCCTACCCTCACCCAAATATCCCCGCTTAACAAATAGGTCGTCCTTCTTTAATTACTTCATTTTATATTTCTAGACTATCTAAACCCTTTGGTTTACTACTGACTGCTCTAATATACTTGTGCAAAGTATGTTAGACCCCCCCTCACCGCAAGCTATTTTAAATTTGTTTAAACGGCAAACTTCATTGACACACCCCCGTATAAAACTAGAATAGCACGTGTTTTTAGTTTTGATTGTTTGATACTTTATCGAAACACCTCCATATACTTAATTAATTTTGTTTGTTTGAGCATCTCAGAATTTATTTATAAGCCCCCGTATAAAGACAGAGTAAGTTGATGGAATCCAAGCAAGTAATTAGAACTGCACGTAATTATATTAACAAGTTTTAAACGAAGTGAATCACTTTAGAATTGAATGATTTACCGCAAAAGCTGTTTCTCCTTCGGCGTTGTCCATCGCATGACATTAGCGTACGTAAATTGTATATAAACGGGGCGCGGCGAAAAAAAAAGGGGCAACTCTTGTTTAGCACAGCATAAAACGCTCGCTTTTTCTTTGCTCCGGCTTTTATCCGTCCATAACATCGTCTTAAGTATACGCGTTTGATGTAGGTATATAACGCGAAATAAGAAAATAGCGGGAATGTGAGAAAATATATAATAATATCTTCGGAATATAAAAAGATAAAGAAACGCAAATTTATGTCTTTATAAAACGTACCTCATAAAAATGGCGCCCTGCGTTTTAAATATTTATAAATCCTTGTTCGGCCGGGGAGGTGAGGCGGCTGGGGGGGGGGGGGGTAGGTGTACAATTAAATCGAAAGGAAATTATTTGTGCCGCCAAGGTGATATCAAAATAAATTTCGATAAATAATTAATTCTCTTCTACCTGCTGCGTGTAGTAACAATCGATGCTGACCGAATAAAGCCAAAGCAAAACGTTACGTTAGAACAGCATACATTTTAATATTATTGGTTATGTTTTCCCATTACGATATATCATAGTGTACGCTCAACTAAACTTCGATTACTAAAAAGACCCCTAAGTTCCATTTACATTGATAAATGCTTTACATAACGTCGGTATCCATTACTTCATAAGTAGAAAAACATTACTTCATACTTTCCCACACAAATAATTATCAGACCTAGGAGGATTTTAGGCGGAAGCTTTCGTTAAATATACGAGGAACTAGTAATATGCTGAAGCGATCGTAGTCGGAAAAATTGCAGATCTTTAACGCGTCTGCCCTGTAAAAACGAAACAATAAGCTTTAGTTTCGGGTGGTTTATATGATTGTACTCGTTGTAAATTGACATGTACATCCATGGTTTAATGGCTTTAGCACGTACATAAATATGAATAAACCAGTCAAAGCCCGAGAAGTCTATGCGGCACGCAGTAACCATTATAGTTCTGGTCGTCTGGATATAAAAACTTGTTTATATAACCGAAAGATTCCCAAATGAGCACACGTTATTTTTGTAGTGACGGCGCTATAGTTGATATGAATTAAATGTAGTATGCCCGGTTTTTTCAAAGTTACATTAAAGAATTATGTTTTCATAATTATTAATTTGAAAGAAACTATAAAGGTGGTTACACATGTAATTTACATCAAACGATTGCTTTTGATGCGATGAGTGCGAGGGTGAGAGTGCCTCGGATATATAAAACGGTGAAATCTACGCCGCTGCTTTGTTTATCTTCATACTGGTTTTTACCAGATATCCTAGGGATATCCGAGCGTTACCAATTATACTTTTGTTTTAGCCAATAGTGGTGCACGTGGCAATTTCGATTTCATCCCGGAAAACTTATTTTATGTATTTTTCTATTATAAGGATTCGAATATTTGAGTACTCATAAATAAAATTCTGTGTGTAACCTGTACATATCTAGTTGTTTGAAGTTTCCTTGATATTTAGGAGCCTTTTAGGTGGTATTAAGGAACGTGAGTGCAAATATTTTTTGTTAACGCAGGAAAGAAGGGTCCGATAGTGGCTAAGTACGGGCCATTTGAGGTCGGAAGAAAAATAAGATCGCTGGGAGATCTTCGAGTGCTATAAATTAGTTTATTTCATTCTCAGTCGTTGCATGTCAGCCAGCAATTTCGAATGCAATTTAAGAATCTGTCCACCGACTTATAAACTATCTTTCCGAAAAGGCAAATAATACAATTGCGTGCTTGTTTTTGTTTTATTTTATTTTATTTTTTTGAGTCATCGTAGTGTATAGATAGTTCAAGTGAAGCAAACATACCACGTGACTTGATTTTTAAATTTGAAGAATGCAGGCGCGCTATCGATTGTCTGGGGAGATACCCGAAGTGGGTAAAGTGCAAAACACTATACGTTATGTTTTTAAACAATGGAAGCTCTTCGGCAAATTTGCGGACGTTGTTTTCGTTGTTGCTTTAAGGACATAAAAGTGCAACCGGAAAGTTTACGAACCGCTTTAAATGTTCACATTTACTTACTCGTACGTAAGTACATACAAAGTTCGCAATTTTTCTTTTCTTCCTTGCATGTCAATTCGAATCATAGTTATTTCGCAAGATTTATTATTGAATATAAACTCTGTATTAAGTAGATGAGGCAATATCGATTTAATAATGCGAGTGTAACAACATTACAGAACAATTTGTTGCATGTCTGGAAAGTATCGGCCGTGCAACTGAACGAACGACATTTATGAAACGAAACGTAATCTGCGTGAGAAGGTACTTGCGCTTTTAATTACTTCAAGAGTTGTACGACTCGTTTGCAAATGTAAAACAAACGGCCGCTCTTTGTACCTAATTTTATGAGCCCGAATGTAATTGCTCGCCGGGTATAGCAAAAATATACAGAACTCGTAATTAACAAAGTTTTATATAACTTACTTGCATCTCATTGTATTCTGACAATTCAATTTTATTTCCGGCGTTTCCCAAACATTCGTAATTATTTTCATGAAACGATTTTTGTTTAGTAAATCATAATTGACAGGAAGCATGTACACTGTGATTCGTTGTTTATAAAGCGATTATAATAAGCTAAAATTATCTACTTTAAGTTTTATAGGCTCTGCGATTTTATAAACAAGATTTTAGAACAAATTAAAAGTAAAAATGCTAACGTTTCTTTATACTCTTACGTATAACTGTGAATGACCCTGTACATCTCATAACCCTTATCGTTTAAATAAACTAGAATTATTACGCTGCATTTGCGTTTTTATTGTTTCGGAATCAAGTTTAAATAATAAAATGAGGAAACAACGAAAAAATAAAAACAAAATACGAATTTGTTTAATCCATATAAAAAAAATGAGTGGCGTGTTGTATACTCTAATATATGTATATATACGCGTGAGTTTTTCCCTAAATATGAGTTTTATAACATTACGTAGCATCTGGCGGGCGAAATGAAATTCCAAATAAAAAAAGAATAAGCCACTTATTAAAATTAGTTTCCCTCGGCGAGGGTAAATTGGAACGCTAGTAGGAAATGTAAGTGAAGAGATTAAAAAAAAAAAAAAAAAGAAAAGCACATTTTTGTGTTATTAAGTAAGGTTTAATTCTGGCGCGTCCCTAAACAGTAGGAAGAGGGGTGGTGGGGCATTTGTATTTGAGTAATAAATGCGAAATTAATATTTTTTTCGCGCGGGGCTGACAGTAAAAAAGTTTCCGAAGAATAACGACCTGAATCAAAGTTGGAAGGCCTTTTACTTTAAGGCCACTTTAAAACAAAGCTTTTTAGAGGAAGAAGAGGAATCTTAAACGAAGCCGTAATAACTTCGCATTAATATTCTTATATCAGTCGTTCATGTACCTCCTTGTAAATTGAAAATTTTAAACGACTCGTAAAACCCTCGGATTAACTTTTTAATAGAATCAAAGACAATCGATAACCTCTGATTCTTTGCACAGGAATTAACCATCTGAATAGTTTAAGATACTCGCGCTTCTCTAAGGCCTAAATTGATCTTGCGAGTTAAACTTGAAAATTCAATTAATTAGTTACTTAGTTACTATAGTTTGAGTAACCGAAAATGACGGTTCTGTTTCTCTAGCATCGATTTTTAAATGCTCATAGTTTTAGAACTAGTTTGCAAACTTAAATAAGTTGTTTCTACGTTGATACTAATAAATAAACCGTATATTATGGAATGGCTGAGCTGAGCCTTGTTGAGATTAAATTACGTGGTGGCAGCGGTGGGATAAAGAAAGGAAGAACCTTGCGGACCGTTTTGCAATGAAACTAAAATATAGGAATCTTTCCAATTTAATTTCGTTAAATAAATAACTCGATTGTGTGTTTTTAGATAGTGAATGAGTTTTGAGGCAATAAAACCCCTGCGCTTACAAATCTTTTGTGCCGTCTCACACACGCACGGGATGAGATAAGAGAAAGATTGTGGCTAAATTGAAAAACTAGATCTTCAAATAAAGCACATCAAGTTCACATATGCTCATAAGCTCATGGTATCGAGCGATATTATAAATAAATTTGCGAACATAACACTACGTAGAACCGGTAAATGAATCAACGTCATGAATTATTTAATAACACGTATTGTCTACAGGTAATGCCAAGGGAGACAACCTACTTTTAAAGGTACATACAAGTTCACGAGTGTTATTAATGACGTGAAACCAACACCAATTTTATGAATATTCATTCATCTATTCATTCCAATCAGGGTCGCTCTTTTTAATTAAAAAGTTTCAGAATTTATATTTTTAACATTTTAATACGAAACTAAAAACAGTTTAGAGGCAAGAGACATGATTTCCAAAACTGTTTAGATAAAATAACATTCACCAAAGCGACTGATATAATTCTGGAGTCAAAGAGCGCGCGAAATTGGCTTAAATTGTAAGGATTTATTCTGGATAAGTAAGCACCGTAAATACTACATTTAACGGTAGTAAATTATTCATTTTCCTTCCCGTTACAAAATACACACTGAAAAGCTCGGGACATTTCAAAATCCTTTTACACATTAAACGAAAACTGCAATGCAACAACGCGGAAGGACAGGCTAAGGAAAAAACCAAAGCACCACATCGGCGCTTTTAAAGCTGCAATTTCACACACCAAACGTTTAAAGATAAATTATTATTACGCTTCGTTTAAACAAAAGTATTTCCAAACTAAACAATCTTATCACTAAGAACACATCGAAGTTCAAAGTCTGAAGGTAGTTTCTATCTACTTAATAATTAATTCATTCTGCTGCACTTCATACAAACAGAAACTTCTGAAAGACAAACAAGATAACAGAATTTGGAAATTTACTAAAATATCATTTTTTGACTGGCATATACTTTTCTGTTTCGCAAAAGATCGCGGGAGTTAAAAAATGTGACAAATAATTCCTAAAATTGGTAATTCGATTTCGATTCCAAAAGCAATTTACTGATATCATCAAAACGAAATTTGTTTCGGCAAGTTTCTTTCTCCCTCACGTGAAGTCTTGTTTTAAAAAAAAAAAAAAACCAAAAGATCTTGAGGGTTTAACAGTTTTTAGAATGGTTTCCAAATAAACTCCAAAATTGCTAATTCTAAACCCACATTTTTTCTATTTTGTTGATTTTGACTTGCATGAACTTTTCTGTTTCGCAAAATATTTTGGGAGTTGAAAAAGGTGTCAAATAATTTCGAAAATTGGTAATTCGAATTCGATTCCAAAGGCAATTCACTGATATTATCAAAACGTAACAAACACAACAGTAAACGAAATTTGTTTCGTCAAGTTTCTTTCTCCACCACGTGAAGTGTCTTATTTCAAAAAAAAAAAAAAAACCAAAAGATCTTGGAGGTTTAACAGTTTTGAGAAAGGTTTTCAAATAAGCTCCAAAATTGTTAATTCTAAATCCACATTTTTTTTTGATGTTGCGACGCATAGTAGCAAAAATCAAAGTTGGTTTTGACTTGCATAGACTTTTCTGTTTCACAAAGGATCATGGGAGTTAATTGGGTAATTGAAAATTGATTTTTTTTACATGAAGCTTCCAATTATGGTAATGGAGTAATGGATCATTCACATTTCTTGTAACATGAAGCTTCGCTCCAAAATTGTTCATTCTAAATGGAAATTGTTTTTTTTTTGCATGAACAGTTTGTAAAAGATCTTGGGAGTTGGAAAAGTTGTACAAATGGATACTGAACTCAAAAACCTGATTTTGATGTCGTCAAAAGAAACTGGTTTTTCGCTTTCTATTAGTTTAAAGATCCTGGAAGTTTCGAAGCTTCCAACTTTGATATTGAGTAATGGGAAACCCCAATTTTTATTACATGAAGCTTCCTATTTTGGTAATAGGGTAATGGATCACCCCATTTTTTATAACATGTAGCTTCACTCCAAAATTGCTAATTCTAAATGGAAATTGATTTTTTTTTTCTTGCAAGACCCGTTTGTGAAAGATCTTGGGAGTTAGAAAAGTTGTACAAATGGATGCTGAACTCAAAAACCTGATTTTGATGTCGTTCAAAGGAAGTGGTTTTTCGTTTTATGTTATTTTCAAGATCTTGGAAGTTTCGAAGCTTCCAATTTTGATATTGAGTAATGGGAATCCCCAATTTTATTACAAGAGGTTTCCAATTTTGGTAATGGGATAATGGATCATCCTGATGATTGTTACATGAAGCTTTCAATTACAGTAATGAGGTAATGGATCACCCTCATTTCTATAACATGAAACTTCGCTCCAAAATTGCTAATTCTAAATGAAATTGATTTTTTTCTTGCATGGCGTGAAAGATCTTGGGAGTTAGAAAAATTGTACAAATGGATACTGAACTCAAAAACCTGATTTTGATGTCGTCAAAAGAAACTGGTTTTTCGCTTTCTGTTATTTTAAAGATCCTGGAAGTTTCGAAGCTTCCAATTTTTATTACATGAGGTTTCCAATTTTGGTAATGGGGTAATGGGTCATTCCCATTTTGTGTAACATGAAGCTTTGCTCCAAAATTGCTAATTCTAAATGGAAATTAATTTTTCTTGCATGAACTTTTCTATTTTGTAAACGATCCTTTGGAGTTAGAAAAGGTGTACAAATTGGTATTCGATTCGAAAACCTGATTGTAGTCAAGAGAAACTGGTGTTACGCTTTCTGTTGTTTTAAAGATCCTGGAAATTACGAAGCTTCCAGTTTTGCTAATGGGGTAATGGAAAACCCCAATTTTTATTACATGAAGCTTCCAATTTTGGTAATGGGGTAATGGCAGACCTCAATTTTTATTACATGAAGCTTTCAATTTTGGTAATGGGGTAATGGAAAAACCCCAATTTATATTACATGAAGCTTCCAATTTTGGTAATGGGGCAATGGAAAATCTCAACTTTTATTACATGAAGCTTCCAATTTGATAATGGGGTAATGGCAAACCTCAATTTATATTACATGGAGCTTCCAATTTTGGTAAAGGGGTAATGTAAAACCTGAATTCTTTAACATGAAGCTTCCAGTTTTGGTAACGAGGTAATGGATCGCCCAAGTTTCTTGTAACTTGAAGCTTCCAACTTTGGAATCGGGTAATGGGAAGGCCCAATTTTTGGAAACAGGAAACTTGTTTTGTAAAGTTTCATTTTTTTGACTTGTATGAAGTTTGGTGTTTGTTGAAAAAGTTTTTCCTGGAAGAGTTAGGGAAAGTTTTGAAGAACTTACCACAGAGTACAAAGAGTGCGAAAATCAAAAAGCTTGTTTGGGACATTGAGCGGCAGTTTCATTGGCGCGAATCACTGGCGAAAAGCACAAGTACGCACAGAGCCACCAGGTATGTCCTGGAATGGGTACTCTGGCCACGCGACACTGGCACTGGCATGAACCCGAACGAGACGCAACCAGTCAGTCGGCAGACAAGCGGCAATTGTAATGCAGTGGATTGCGTGGAGACGCGCCGCGCCCGCGCTACTCAGGTTGGCGAATCGAGGGTCGGGACGCCGCACCACCGGCACTCATTAACAACCCCGCTCCTTTCAGCGACATGTGATCAACACGCCGTGTTTACTCTGAAAGGGTCGCCGCGCATTGTATGGTCACACGCTTCATCATTAATTCAAGTATTTCCTCGCCCTGGGGTATATAATTAACATCTGTATCGATAGACCAATTGTTAAACGCATCCAAAGAGAGAACAGATCGAAATACCCCCGTACGTACTACGAGGGTCAAACTGGGTCGTAAACTTCTCCGGACCTTTGCCTCCCGATGAATAATAAATTAAAACCGGAACAGGACGTGATTATACCGGACCATGCGATTACCGATCGCAAGCGGAAAAATTCGGTTCCAGGGCGCAACCTTTACCGCCCTAGAGACAAGTCGCGACTGATACCGCAGACTGCGTCTTATGGATGTGTATATCGCATCAGCCGAAGCTCACCGCCCTTTATATAGGGCCAGTCACGCTATGCAACTCGGGGGCCTCGGGAAATCGAAGGTAAATAGATCAGATTATGTCATAACGAACGCCACTACAGCAACCTACGAAGAGGCTTGGCTGAAACGGGCGTGCCACAATACCACCCTAAGTTTCCTCAATCATCACTTTAAAAAAATTATTATCCATACATAAAATAAACACGAAATAACTTCCGGACTCCGTCAACCCCCGAACTATCGCTTTTCTTTGTCTAATTCTACTTTTGACAAAGTTACATACTCTTAAACTAAGGGTCCCATTGCGTACAACACGTTATAATCTGCGTTCGGTTTATGAGATTCCACTGTTGACAGTCTTGCACACACGTCGATACCTCTACTTTAATTAATAAACGCACTCGAGACCGGAAATCGACTGATCCACATTCTTGACACCCTCGCATACACATCGATACCTCTACTTTAATTAATAGTCACACTCGAGTCAAGAAATCAACAGATCCACTATGGAAAGAATCTCTAACCCGTAAGCCGTTTTTGTACGGCGACAGGTTCAGAACGCTTATTAGGCTGTTCCCATGAACTACTGCAATTTGCCTTTTCTTTGTCTAATTCTATTTTTGACAACATTACATACGTTTAAGCCGGGGGTTCCATTGCGTAAAACACGTTATAATCAGCGTTCGATTTATGAGATTCCACTCTTGACAGCCCTGTATACACGTCAATACCTCTACTTTAATTAACACACAAACTCGAGTCGAGAAATCGACTGATCTACTATGGAAAGAATCTCTAACCCGTAACACAGATCATAATTTATTCTCGTCTTTGCACGGCGATAGGTTCGGAACGGCTTCTTACGTTGTTCCCACGAACTACTGCAATTTGCCTTTTCTTTGTCTAATTCTATTTTTGACAAGATTACATACTCTTAAGCCGGGGGTCCCATTGCGTACAATACGTTATAATCAACGTTCGGTTTATGAGATTTCACTCTTGACAGCCTCGCATACACGTCGATACCTCTACTTTAATTAATACACACACATTCGAGTCGAAAAATCGACTGATCCACTATGGAAAGAATCTCTAACCCGTAACACAGATCATAATTTATTCTCGTCTTTGCACGGCGATAGGTTCGGAAAGGCTTCTTACGTTGTTCCCACGAACTACTGCAATTTGCCTTTTCTTTGTCTAATTCTATTTTTGACAAGATTACATACTCTTAAGCCGGGGGTCCCATTGCGTACAATACGTTATAATCAGCGTTCGGTTTATGAGATTTCACTCTTGACAGCCTCGCATACACGTCGATACCTCTACTTTAATTAATACACACACTCGAGTCTAAAAATCGACTGATCCACTACGGAAAGAATCTCTAACCTGTAACACAGGTCATGATTTGTTGTCGTCTTTGCGCGGCGATAGGTTCGGAACGGCTTCTTACGTTGTTCCCACGAACTACTGCAATTTGCCTTTTCTTTGTCTAATTCTACTTTTGACAAGATTACATACTCTTAAGCCGGGGGTCCCATTGCGTACAATACGTTATAATCAACGTTCGGTTTATGAGATTTCACTCTTGACAGCCTCGCATACACGTCGATTAATTAATACACACACTCGAGTCGAAAAATTGACTGATCCACTATTGAAAGAATCTCTAACCAGTAACACAGATCATAATTTATTCTCGTCTTTGCACGGCGATAGGTTCGGAACGGCTTCTTACGTTGTTCCCACGAACTACTGCAATTTGCCTTTTCTTTGTCTAATTCTACTTTTGACAAGATTACATACTCTTAAGCCGGGGGTCCCATTGCGTACAATACGTTATAATCAGCGTTCGGTTTATGAGATTTCACTCTTGACAGCCTCGCATACACGTCGATACCTCTACTTTAATTAATACACACACTCGAGTCGAAAAATCGACTGATCCACTATGGAAAGAATCTCTAACCTGTAACACAGGTCATGATTTGTTGTCGTCTTTGCGCGGCGATAGGTTCGGAACGGCTTCTTACGTTGTTCCCACGAACTACTGCAATTTGCCTTTTCTTTGTCTAATTCTACTTTTGACAAGATTACATACTCTTAAGCCCGGGGTCCCATTGCGTACAATACGTTATAATCAGCTTTCGGTTTATGAGATTTCACTCTTGACAGCCTCGCATACACGTCAATACCTCTACTTTAATTAATACACACTCGAGACGAGAAATCGACTGGTCCACTACGAAAAGAACCTCTAACCCATAACGCAGGTCATGATTTGTTCTCGTCCTTGCGCGACGATAGGTTCGGAACGGTTTATTAGGTTATTCCCATGAACTACTGCAATTTGCGTATACTTCCCCATAATCGCGAAAGTAAACGAGCCAAATCCCCGAGCCACAAGCATCACGCCCTCGTAGCCACTCGACATTATCTGTCGTACCCGTACCGCAACATTAGATTCATCTTTATTTTCTTCAATTTTAAAACGAAAATGATAGTAAAAGCCGAGAGACAAGGATTTCCTTTCAGTACAAAAAAATGTCTGCCTAATACGCTTAGCGGTAGTAATTTGTCTAAATTCTTCCTGTATCCTATTTTTAGGGAAACTCATTGACTTTATAAATGGAATGAAAAAGAAAAATAAGAAGTATTTTTCTTCGGATCGGTTTAGATGGTGGTAACACAGCACACCGTGAAAAGCAGGTTTGCTTTTCTCGGCGAGTATCAAACTTGGAGGATAATTACTGATTTTTAAATAAAAATAAATACAATTGAAGATTTGATTTCAAGAAGACTTCAGGCCTTCAAAAAAGACTCGAAGGAACTGATAACCGTACACGTGTCAATTGTTTATATCATGTCAATCCTTGCGTCGCAAATGGCCGTGTTTTCGACAAACTTTTCTTCGCTAGAGGTAGCTACAATTCATATTTGCATTGTTTTTCGAAATGCAAAGCTTAACCTTGATGGAGTCAATCCCGTCCATCTGTTGAATCGGCAGCTTTAGTTTCTCAATGAAAAATGCAGTGCGCAGTAAGTTATGAGATATTGTTTACGTAAGCTGACGCCGCAAGTTTAATTGAAAGTTTTATCTCAGGTCGGAGTGTTAAATAAAGTTATCAGTTTTAGTTTCTCAAGAGGAAGAGTTCAGTGCGCAGTTTGCGCAAATTATTTTCTTTTGTGTGTGTACCGATATGAAATTCAAATCTTTACAAAAGTAAATAATAAAGTTTTGGGAAACTGTTTTACCTTGCAAGACATTTCTGTTTAGAATGTCATAGAATTAAATTATATTTTTGGTGTGATATTTAAGTGAGAATTTTGTTAAGGAAAATGTCTTGATGTAGTAACCCCTTAATGTAGCAACATGATCCTAAACGAACCACCCTATGATATCGACCTAGCACATTCCTGGCGGTGTATTTGGCAGAAATACGATGCGTCACTCACACACTAGACACAAATATCATGAATCCCTCTCTGGGGGATAGAGAGCAACCAACACATCGCAAATCGCAAGCTGCCTGCAGATGTATCGTCAAATCTCGATTAGTGATAACGGTGCAGTGCGAGCAACAAACCCCTCATCCCTACTTGAACCTTTTCAAATCCCATCCCGTTCCCCATTCCCATTCCCATTTGAAACTCGGCTAATCGTTAAATATGTATATTTTCGTGAATCTCGCTTAAGCCGAAGTAATAACAACCATTTACATCTTCTCAAGGGCGTTCGTTAATTTGCACAAATTCACTAGGAAAATTAAGCCGGAATTATTTACCAATAACTTTACGGCATAACCAGCGTCGATATTAAATTACCATAGCATTAAATTTCCTGGAACTAGAACTAAAGCAAGTTTCACTTAGAACTCTGAACATATTGTCGCCAACAAATTTCTCTCTCAGCACCGACTAATGACTTGCAAAACATTCGATTTCCCCGTAGACGTACAACCGGATTTAAAAACAGTTTCCTCACAAACTTCCTAAGCCACCGCGTAACAATATCTTATCTCCCACCAGAGAAATATTTATTTTATTAATTATTTTAACGAGTTGTATATTAGTTTTGCTTAGCGTTCGTTTTGGTTACTGTTCCACTAGTTACAAAACTGGAATCTTATTGGTTCACTTGCGGAATGTTTTCTTTTCGACTTCAGTTCATGCATTGAGCAAAACTTATTCCTGACTTGTCAAACTGTGTAGCCTCGGTTTAGAGCTCAGTTCAAGTAATAGCAAAACGATTTACAATAATTGTACCTAGTACAATGGAAATAAGGCGTATTAAATTTGATGATGAGGTTTGTGAGTGGAAAATTTTTAGTATCTCGAAAGGGAACCACCAAGAAGATCAAGAGAAAAAAAACGATTACTAAAGGTACGTTAATTAAACCGACATCAGCGTTTAAAATGTTATTTATCCCAAAAGAGATTTAATTAAAAAACATTTTCGCGGTGAAATGAGCTCTCTTACAAAAATAATAACTAGGTAACTAATTAGCCCTGAAATTCGTCAGATGCAAATTCGAAAGCGACGGCGGAGAAGAAAATAAAACAGAAAAACGATGTGGCGGCAGTAATTCATGATAAAGCAATTCCTATCGTATATTTGTTTATTCTCGTGAGGTGAATATTTCGCATTAAGGGCGAAAAGGGTGAGAAAAACAAAGGCGAAAAATGCGACCGCATCACCTGCTAATTGTTATCAGTTAAGAGTTTATGTATCTCTGCGAAATGAAAGTTCAAACACGATTTTTAATTAAAAAAATATTTCAGCATTTTTGATAACAAAAGCCCAACTCAATCGAGTATGCAAATTTAATTAAAAAATTGAATTCTATTATGATTCAATAATTTTGTTTACTTTTTTTCGATACAGTGTTACGACATACAGGGTGATTTTCCAAAAGAACAATTTATTACACATTTAATAAAAGTAAAGTTTACATTAAATTATATTTTAACTCCACATGTTAAAGACATCAATTCTTCTTAAATCCCTTTTTTTGAATTATACTTTATTAAATCAAGCACATGTAGAAATTAATTACAGCCTTTTGTTCTAGAGGCAACATGTGCATGAAATTAACCCGGCGAGCATCACAGTGGCCGTTCCATTATAGCGTATAAATTATGGCAACATTCATGCATAATT
Organism: Prosopocoilus inquinatus; assembly: GCA_036172665.1. Classification (NCBI taxonomy): domain Eukaryota; kingdom Metazoa; phylum Arthropoda; class Insecta; order Coleoptera; family Lucanidae; genus Prosopocoilus; species Prosopocoilus inquinatus. The sequence goes on along the minus strand of CM069880.1, from coordinate 11,403,400 downwards.
AATAATTATGTTATTGCAAGAGCAAACGCAAATTTTATAATTACATCGCAGCTCTGGAAATTAAGTGAATTAAAGTGAAGCAACTTCCGTTTTGCACTAGCAATAATCGAAAATCACGAGGGCGAAAGATCGAAATAAATTCAAATAAACACTCTGGGTTGATTCAATTAGGATTAAATGTTTAGACACACCGGTCGGACTTAGTAGACGAAACTGTTTGCTTTAATATTATAGCAAGGTTGAAATATTTCCCGAGTTTTCTTTGTTGGTTATTCAATTTAAGGTGCAATCTTAGAAATTGTCGGAAAATTGGATATTAGAACGGAAAAATAAAAACAAAAACAATTCAAAACGTTCTTTGCGATTCGTTTCAGTATCTTATTTCGTTGGATCCAAATTTAAAAGCGTACATACGAGGGTACCTAAATAAAAAGTAAAACTGGAACTATTATATAATGGTTTACTTCTATTATAATCGATATACCGACAGAAAGTCATCAAGAAAGGTACTTAAAATACAGAAAAAATGCAGTATAAATAAAAAACAAACATCCAAGTGTACATTTTTAATAAAATAAGCTTGTACAAGCCATATATTAATAAAAAGTTGACTAAAAAGTAACTAAAACACCGCAACAACAAGCAAAATAAAGTAAACTGCATATACTATACCTTGTACAGTTGGTAAACTAATAGAAAACAAAAACATAAAAGTCATTGAAGGTGTAGAAAGCACTTTCTAAGTCATATACTTAACAAACTAGCCTTGTATAGCAGATGTACTTATCTTTAAGCGGATATACTCAACAAAAGCAACTTATACAGGCGATACAATAATAGTAAGTGGTGTAAAAAGTACATCAACTGTACAAGACTATTTTGTTAAGTGCATACGTTTAGTAGTAACTTATAGTATACCGACTGTACAACTCGTTTTTGTTGAAAATATTCGTTTAACGTAAGCAGATCGATTGTACAAGGCTCGTTTGAGAAAGTATATGACTTAAAAGAGGTTTTCTACACCATTAGCGACTTTTATATCAACTTTCTATTAGTGTAACAACTGTAGAAGCTATAGTGTATGAGCTTTTTCTATATGTAACAAAAAAAAATTGTACTTGCGAAGGTTCTTCTGTGTATAACAAAGCTTATAAGCACTTATAAGTAACCTTTTTAGAAGTATATTGCTTGTACAAGCCTACTTTCTTAAGTATGTACACTCGAATGGGTGTTTTAATTGTTATAAGCAACGCAACTCCCTTTTCTTTTACCTTGCACTGCTCAGGTTTTCTATCCTTTTTATAGCTTGTATGATAATTTTCTATCAGCATATCAAGTGTACAAGCCTATTTTGTTAAGTAGATACATTTTAATGGTACTCATTTAAGTTTGAGCTTTTCATCGACGTAAAAGTGTTATATACACTTAAATGAGCTTTTTATCGACGTAGAACTTACCACTAAATGTATCTATATAAGAAAACAGGCTTGTACAGTTACTAGAAAGTTATCATACAAGTTACAACCTGAGCAATACAAAATAAAAGAAAAGGGTATTTTCTATCCCAATAAAAAGGTCATTTAAGTGTATATACTCAACAAGATAGACTTGTACAAGCAGTATAATGGTAGGACGTCGATTTATAAGTTACAAGAAGTGTATAAAACCTTCGCAAAATAAAATAGTATTGGTTCGAAATATACAAAACTTTGTTAAACGTAATATTTGAGTGTGTATAATAGTTTTGAACAGTCAGTACACTAATAGGAAGTTGATACGTATAAGTATAAGTTTCTAAAAGTATCCTATCCCAACCCCTAACAAGTAACAATCAGGTGTTTGTACAGTGTGCAAACGACAGCTGCTTTATGAAATGTTAACTAAAAATATATATATTTATGTGCACATGAAGGTGGAATATCTTTTTACATCAGGAGAAAAACGTCGGACTTGGAAGGGGGGTATTAACAAATAATGAGTTAAAGCTGAGGAAGCGCTTTGGCGTAAAATGGCAAACGATGGCATCGATTCTTCTGCTAGAACGGCGACAGCGTTGGCGTCCAGAAAGGCACTAGAAATCACTGATGTGTGAGACCCAACCCGCCTATGCTAATTCGCTGAAATCGATCGGTGCTGGAGGCAAATTAATAATCGAGATCATAACTAACATGATGAAAACAAGACACATAATTATCGGTTAATATAACATTAGCTTTAATATATATATTTTTTTATTAAAGACGTGGACGTGGATGAACTAAGATGGATGTGGCGTGACTATTGGTGATGTTTTAGAAGAATTAACATAAATGTAACTACTGATAGGTACTTATATGTACAGGTATATAAAAGTCATGGTTTCTCTTGACTCGCCCTCGTATATGAAGAATAAAATTTCATTTCTTAATAAATAACTCATTTTATGCATTATTTAATTAAAGACTCCGTTTTAATAATCGACGTACAATCAAGAAATGAAGCAAAAAAACGCTTTGAGGTTTGCGTGTTACTAATATAAAAATAATAACAACATAATAGGAATCTCTTTGATATAGAACGGCGAAGGGAAGAAGGAAATAGAAAACACTCTCCATCCCTCGTTTCATGATATATATTAAATTACTCTTCGGTTTTTTGTAGCATGCACGTTTTTATATGAGGAGGGGGTCTGCTGTTCGTGTAATAACAATAACAACAATGGTGAAGTATTTAACAATGACTAGAAAATTTTCAACAGGGGTGTTTTAGGGTAATTGATAGTAAGTACGCTCTTGTCGTCAATGAGAGATAAATTTACGTCGGTGTCACCCGTTATTTCACAAGAACTCAGAGGGCGCTCTTTATATGTGTTCCGGTAATTTCCACGGCGGCAAGTTTCGCAGGTACTCGACGGCGCGGCGTAACTTTGTTCATAACAACATAAACATCAAATAAATACACTTGGCCATTGTTTAACTGTTTCCTTGCTGTGTTTCTTTTATATTCCATCGACGTCTCCATTGTTCTCAGGGGAACGTTAAACTCGCAGAACCTTTTCAATAAAACTCTCTAGTTTCTCTGCATGATTAACTCCCGTTTTTCAATTCACAGAGCAAATCCGGTTTCATAATTTCGCTCTTCAATTCAATTCGGGGGTCTTTTCAAATAATAAATTCAGTTCTGCCACTGGTGGTAAATAGTGATCGTCAAGTTGAAAGTAAATGGGGTTTCACGAAATTACCCTACGGGATTACGATTGCATGTAAACAACGAAAGTACAAACACTCAGGCTTAAGTATCATATTCATTAAAATAGTGTCGTACATATTCGAGTAAATTAAAAACAAAAGTGCATCGTTTTGCGTTATCACTATTGTAAAAGTATTAGCTTCGATATACCAAGGATAGGAAACCTCCGCTACGTAAAGTAGTACTTATGAAAAAATGTGTAGAAGTTGTATTACCCATAGTTTATCATACTTTCTGTCATCATTAAACTTTTCCGGTGGTATAATAACGTTACTAGCGTCTGTAGTCGTATATCGATAGAGTATAGTCATCAAAGTGCAGTGCAAACCCCTGCTACGTAAGGTAGTACTGACGAAGAAAATTGTAGGGGTTGTATTACCCATAGTTTATGATACTTTCTCCCATCATTATACTTTGCCGGTGGTATAATAATGTTCCTAGCTTCTGTAGTCGTATATAGTCATTAAATACTCGTGAAAGTGCAGTGCAAATCTCCGCTACGTAAAGTTGTACTGATGAAGAAAATTGTAAGGGTTGTATTACCCATAGTTTATGATACTTTCTGTCATCATTATACTTTGCCGGTGGTATAATAACGTTCCTAGCTTCTGTGGTCGCATATAGTCATGAAATACTCATGAAAGTGCAATGCAAATCTCCGCTACGTAAAGTAGTACTGATGAAGAAAATTGTAAGGGTTGTATTACCCATAGTTTATCATACTTTCTGTCATCATTAAACTTTTCCGGTGGTATAATAACGTTACTAGCGTCTGTAGTCGTATATCGATAGAGTATAGTCATCACAGTGCAGTGCAAATCTCCGCTACGTAAAGTAGTACTGATGAAGAAAATTGTAGGGGTCGTATTACTCATAGTTTATGATACTTTCTGTCATCATTATACTTTGCCGGTGGTATAATAACGTTCCTAGCTTCTGTAATCGTATATAGTCATGAAATACTCATGAAAGTGCAGTGCAAATCTCCGCTACTTAAAGTAGTACTGATGAAGAAAATTGTAGGGGTTGTATTACCCATAGTTTATGATAGTTTCTGTCATCATTATACTTTGCCGGTGGTATAATAGCGTTACTAGCTTCTGTAGTCGCATATAGTCATGAAATACTCATGAAAGTGCAATGCAAATCTCCGCTACGTAAAGTAGTACTGATGAAGAAAATTGTAAGGGTTGTATTACCCATAGTTTATCATACTTTCTGTCGTCATTAAACTTTTCCGGTGGTATAATAACGTTACTAGCGTCTGTAGTCGTATATCGATAGAGTATAGTCATCAAAGTGCAGTGCAAATCTCCGCTACATAAAGTAGTACTGATGAAGAAAATTGTAGGGGTCGTATTACTCATAGTTTATGATGCCTTCTGTCATCATTATACTTTGCCGGTGGTATAATCACGTTACTAGCTTCTGTAGTCGTATATCAATACAGTATATTCATGAAAGTTCAGTGCAAATCTCCGCTACGTACAGTAGTACTGATGAAAAAATTTGTAAGGGTTGTATTACTCACAGTTTATGATACTTTCTGTCATCATTATACTTTGCCGGTGGTATAATAACGTTACTAGCTTCTGTAGTCGTATATCGATAGAGTATAGTCATGAAAGTGCAGTGCAAATCTCCGCTACGTAAAGTAGTAGTGATGAAGAAAATTGTAGGGGTTGTATTACTCATAGTTTATGATACTCTCTATCATCATTATACCTTGTGGGTGGTATTTTAATAGTTACTAGCTCTTTCAGTTGTATATCGATAGAGAATAGTAATGAAAGTAAAGTATAAACCTCCGCTACGTAAAATAGTAGTGATATAAAAATGTGTAGGGGTTGTATTACCCACAGCTTGTCATCATTATACCCTGTCGGTATTATAAAATATACCCTCCAGGTATATAACGTAATCAAAATTTTCTGCTTGACTAATTAACCCACACGCGAAAATAATTATATTGGCAAAGCGAAATCCCTTGCTCGTATCAAGTTCGAACATCCGATGTTATACGTTTAACGCGGAAAATCTATGCGATATCGTCTGCCGAGACTCGACCCTTACTTCCGCTGATAAGTAGACTAGAAAATCTCGAACGCGAATATTCTTGTTAGCGCTGCGAAAGACAAATTACTCCGCATATTTCAAACGAGAGTTACCCCTAACAAATTGTTCTTTTATGTTCGCCGTCTGCAGTCAGGTGGGACGGGTTGGGGCGGCGCGGGCGCGAATTAAAAACAAGTGTGTCCATTAAATGCGTGAAACACAATCCAATAAAACTGGCGCGGAACGCGGACGGAATAACGAAAATCGAAGTCGAAAATATTCTGCCGCCTCTAAACCAGACAAATAATAAATCTCATTTTAATTGCGGGGGTCTACACGAATCTCACTTGAATGAATTGTTCTAATTCATGGGTGTGTTAGATCAATAATAGCGCGAGAACAAACAGATCTCTAAAATACTGAGCTCGGAGGAATTCAAACAATAAGATAAATTGACTTGCAAAATATAAAAATCTAGCAAACCAAAACTAACGGTCATTTTTTTCTCAAAGAAGAGATTTGAGGGAAACACAAAACAAAAAAGCCCCCTCTTAGGACTGATGTTTTTGAACTCCTATCTGTGGAACGTGAAGTAATCATCCCCCTTATTTATTTACGCACGTTTTGCATGCATTCGATCGGAGGACTGACGTTCTTAGGCTCTATGGAACGTGCAGTAACAAACATTAAAAACCCAAAATAAATAAAGAATGACCAATTCTTTCTCAAAGAAGAAATAGAAAGACAAAACCTCTTAGGACTGAGGTTTTTAGACCCTTAGCTGTGGAACGTGAAGTAATCATCCCTCTAATTTATTTACGAACGTTTTGCATTCATTCAATTGCAGGTCTGAGGTTCTTAGACTCTATGGAATCTGTGAAACTGCAGTAGCAACATAAAAAAAAACCTAAAATAAATAAAGAAAGGCCAATTTTTTCTCAAAGAAGAGATTTAAAAGAAGAACAAAACAAAAGTGCCCTCTCTTAGGACTGAGGTTTTTAAACCCTTAGCTGTGGAACGTGAAGTAATCATCCCTGTTATTTATTTACACATGTTTTGCATTCATTCAATCGTCGGACTGAGGTTCTTAGACCGTATGGAATGTGAAACATGCAGTAACAACATCAAAAAACCCAAAGTAAATAAAGAAAGGAAATTTTTTTCTCAAAGAAGAGATTTAAAAGAAGTACAAAACAAAAATGCATCCTCTTAGGACTGAGGTTTTTAGACCCTTAGCTGTGGAACGTGAAGTAATCATCCCTCTAATTTATTTACGAACGTTTTGCATTCATTCAATTGCAGGTCTGAGGTTCTTATACTCTATGGAATCTGTGAAACTGCAGTAGCAACATAAAAAAAACCTAAAATAAATAAAGAAAGGCCAATTTTTTCTCAAAGAAGAGATTTAAAAGAAGAACAAAACAAAAGTGCCCTCTCTTAGGACTGAGGTTTTTAAACCCTTAGCTGTGGAACGTGAAGTAATCATCCCTGTTATTTATTTACACATGTTTTGCATTCATTCAATCGTCGGACTCAGGTTCTTAGACCGTATGGAATGTGAAACATGCAGTAGCAACATCAAAAAACCCAAAATAAATAAGGAATGACCAATTTTTTCTCAAAGAAGAGATTTAAGAGAAGAACAAGACAAAAGTGCCCCTCTTAGGACTGAGGTTTTTAGACCATTAGCTGTGGAACGTGAAGTAATCATCCCTCTGATTTATTTCCGCATGTTGCATTTATTCAATCGATGGACTGAGGTTCTTAGACTGTAATCTGTGGAACGTGTAGTAACACCTTCAAAAACCCAAAATAAATAAAGAACTGCGAGTATATTAGTTAGCAAATAGCAAAACATTGGTATTTAATTTTTTTTCGGCGTAGCATAGAACAGTTTAGATAAAGAAATATTTTCAACCGCCCGCCTTTCTTTAGTAAAGGCAACAAACAACTCGACATTTAACAAAAAAAATATTAAAAGTTCCATATGCGATGGAAAGAGCTCTTAAAGCGACGTGTACCCTTTGTAAATTCCACTTGAATTTCATAACAAGTTCCACTTCAAACCAAATGTCTGTCTTCGTTCCATTCCATATCAATATTAACAGTGCCGGGCTTTAATCGATCTAAACTTTCTTAAATGATACCCGGCGCATCCACCAAAAAGTGGAATTTTAGTTTCACTCGTAAATTATGTATAAAGAAATGAAATGAGTGAATAATTCTGTGGCGGTTCATGAAATGGCTGTTTTGATGTATCGGATTGATTTGGTTTGTTTGGTAAAAATAAAAATAAAAGTGAAGATATAGAACCACTTGTTGTTCATAGAAGCATGAGGATATTTATCAAACTTGTTCAGTATATGTACAAATAGGTGAAAATCAATTTTCTCAATCACTTTAAGCCTTTTGGAGTTTTTCTTCGTTTTTGGCAAGCTACAAATGCACTTTATTCGAGTGCAAGCCCAATCGATACACGACGTACAAGTAAACTGGTATAACTCGGTAAAGTTGAACACAGTTTTGCTTTTCAGTTGTTTCAGAAAAATATCTAGCACCACTTGTACTTCCCCCGCTCGCGTAAAGATACAAGCGCTGAACAAAGTTAGTTGGGAAAGAAAGGAGGAGAAGCTCGAGTGTGGATGCAAATATTTAAAATTTTCACTTCGCTGCGGAGTTGTTTGTATTTAGCAACAAAATTGTATGTTGCGAATGCGAATACAAATTCGTTGTAAACGCAAACATTTATGTAGGACAGACGCGCCTTGAAAGTAAATTCGAAATGCATTCGATTTTCTTGTTTAACATGAAAGGGTAATGTGGTAGTCTTAAAAATGTCAGACTATTATTATAATGCCCTCTGTTGACCTTAACTCGGGGTTCATTACATTTTGCAAGTATAATATTAGTGTACTTTTACATACTACACAAAATTAGAGTACGTAACAAGGAAGAACGCACCTTGTGTGCTTCATAAATTTTCGTCATTCACGTCAACTGCCACTCAGTTCAGAAATAATACCGTAACATTAGGGCTCACAGTTATAAAATTAATTGCGGTCATATTTGAAATGTACGATCCTAATTTTCAACATCAGCGTGTATTTATCGTTGTTGTCGGCAACAACAGCGTTTTAGTTTACTTCTGCACCAGTGCAACAGAGATAAAAACAGCATCTGCTTTATCTTTATTAATTACATTTGTTAAAATGATGTATTACGCCCTGCGAATATACAACACGTACATGATATTTTCGACAGATTAAAATACGTACGCCTTTTAACAAAATTGAAAACTGCAAGCATAAAACACATTTTACAAACACGAACCGCACGAAATGCCAATGTCGCATGCACATTTGTAATAATCACAGTCCATTTAATCACTAAACACAAATAAAAAAATCGTTTTTTAATTAATTAATTTCATTACACAAAGATTTTTAGTGTTTTTGAAAAAGAACACCTGCACTCGGTGTTGCGTAGACGCGCTCATAAACTGAGACGGAATTGACACAATCGCACGCCCTCTAATGGTGAACAGCATTTCGTTCGAAACTACACGCGAGATAAAAATATTTTACTTTAAACACAGTTTATATTAATTAAAAATAGCACCTGCTTTATCTTTATTAATTGCATTCGTTAAAATGATGTATTACGCCCTGTGAATATGCAATACGTATGTAAAAGTTAAAATACGCATGCATTTTAACAAAATTGAAAACTGCAAGCAAAAAACGTAGTTTACAAACACGAAATATCAATGGCGCATGCGCATTAGTAATAAATCACCACCCATTTAGTCAGTAAACAGAAATAAAATAATCATCTTTTAATTAAATAAATCAATTAATCACGTCACATAAAGATTTTGAGTGTTTTCGAAGAGGAACACCTGTACTCGGTGTTGCGTAGACGCGCTCATAAACTGAGACGGAATTGACACAATCGCAGGCCCTCTAATGGTAAACAGCATTTCGTTCGAAACTACACGCGAGATAAAAATATTTTAATTTAAATACGGTTGATATTAATTAAAAAAGAGCATCTGCTTTAACTTTATTAATTGCATTAGTTAAAATGATGTATTACGCCCTGTGAATATGCAACACGTACGTAAAAGTTAAAATACGCATGCATTTTAACAAAATTGAAAACTGCAAGTAAAAAACGTAGTTTACAAACACGAAATATCAATGGCGCATGCGCATTAGTAATAAATCACCACCCATTTAGTCAGTAAACAGAAATAAAATAATCATTTTTTAATTAAATTAATCAATTAATCGCATTACACAAAGATTTTGAGTGTTTTAGAAAAAAGAACACCTGCACTCGGTGTTGCGTAAACGCGCTCATAAACTGACGAAATTGACACAATCGCGCGCCCTCTACTTGGCGACTATGTAAAAAAAAAACTTGTAGACGGAGTTTGAAACCCACTTTTCATCCGGGTTTGCCTCCAATTCTTTTAACTTGGATCTCGATTTTCTTTGTTCGTAGCGTTTTTGGTTTTCGGAAAAGTCAGATATCGATTTTCAAATCGTTTTCCAGCGGATTGCTCGAGCGGCAACTACTTATATTTTCAAAATTGTCGAAATCCATTTCTCAACTTACTTAATAGTCCCTTCCTTACAATAGTTCAAATAAAAATCCAAAACTCTAAATTACAAAACATATTCAAATATAACAGAAATTTTCGTACAGTAACGAAAATATTACAAACAAAATAATATGTAAAATTCAATTTAATAAATTAACGAATTAAAATTTAACACTTAGCATAAAATTGAAACTAGAATATTGTTACAGCAGTGACGCGCAAATAGATCTATTTTTAGTACGAGTCACCCCATCTTGCGTCAGAGAATGTTATCGCAATTTCTGGTTGGTTCGAGTTTATTCCAGCAAATTCAAGAAAATAGAGATCTACTATAAAAGCTCGTACCGGCCCGCTAGTGGAGTAGTTATAAGTTAGCAAGCGAAGTGTTCATACCTCAAATGGTAGAAAGTACATTCTGTAGGAGTTTTATTTGATAGACAAGTGTTATTAAAGTTCATTACTATTGCATTTTTAATTGTGTAAAGCGACAATTTGTAATTAAAGTGTTCTAAAGAATGACTATAATTTGTGAATAGATCTATTTTTAGTACGAGTCACCCCATCTTGAGACACAGAATGTTATCGCAATTTCTCGTTGGTTCGCGTTTATTCCAGCAAATTCGAGAAAATAGAGATCTACTATAAAAGCTCGTACCGGCCCGCTAGTGGAGTAGTTATAAGTTAGCAAGCGAAGTGTTCATACCTCAAATGGTAGAAAGTACATTCTTTAGAAGTTTTATTTAATAGACAAGTATTATTATAGCTCATTACTATTGCATTTTTAATTGTGTAAAGCGACAATTTGTAATTAAAGTGTTCTAAAGAACGACTATAATTTGTGAATAGATCTATTTTTAGTACAAGTCACCCCATCTTGCGTCACAGAATGTTATTGCAATTTCTCGTTGGTTCGCGTTTATTCCAGCAAATTCAAGAAAATAGAGATCTACTATAAAAGCTCGTACCGGCCCGCTAGTGGAGTAGTTATAAGTTAGCAAGCGAAGTGTTCATACCTCAAATTGTAGAAAGTACATTCTTTAGAAGTTTTATTTGATAGACAAGTATTATTATAGCTCATTACTATTGCATTTTTAATTGTGTAAAGCGACAATTTGTAATTCTAAAGTGTTCTAAAATTTAACGGCTATAATTTGTGAACCCCCAAATTCGTAACAGTATAAAAGAGAGAAGGGAAAATCAACAAAAGTCAGTTTATTTCTAAAAACCTTCGTTATTTGTTAAATTTTTAATCAACAATGATTCTATTTTATTTCAACTCACCGTCGCCGGTCGTGGATACTTCTTAGGTACACTTTATTTAAAATAAATTACGAAAATTGAATGATCAAATTTCCAGTGTGCGTGGATTTTGCATTAGGCGTTGGTCTTGAAAAATTCTGATGTCTTATTCTATTTTACTGGCAGTAGTTATTACGTAACTGATGTCGATGTAAGCCAAGGTTTGCTTGTAGGAATCACGAGCCCTTACTTAATTATTTATTCTGTTAACTATGACTCATCGGGAATCTATCGATATGTTACGTTCTGTAAAGCATTGCATAATGCAAGCTCGTCTTTTTAAATCTCATTTCTAGGTACATTGCAAGCTGACTAATGCTTTCGCTGCAAGTGCGTCATTTGCGTTTTCCAATGAGTCATATTCCGATAGTTCTAATCTAATGAAGTATCTTAATTAAATAAAGTGTGCCGAATTGTAAAAATAATAATCTGAAGAATCTGGATTCTTACAACTACATTTCGTTCGGCCAGATGTAAAATATTTTAATATAAAGTGTGTTTAATAAATCCAGTAACTGCATACAAATTATCCACGTGCAATTTTAATGACCTTTCGTGTCACTTTGGGAAGACACTAAACTGCGCCAAGGTATGACACCATGTCATACTAATCTAATGATAAAAATTACTATGAAATTCATGTTCTGGGCTAAAGCGGTGTGATGTTACCGCTGGTTTGAGAACCGCTGAAGAAATCTAATCTGAGTTGCCTGACGTTGATGGAGTATTGACCAAAAGAAAATGTTTTTCTCAAACAATTATTATTGTTAATATCAACAATTGAAGTCGATTCCTGTCCCGATGAAAATTGTAAGAAAATAGTTTTTGAATTTTTCACTATTGATTGACGAAGCTGTCAATCGATAATGAAACGTTGAGTGTACTTTCCAATTTTAATAGTGTCCGGTTAAATGTAAAAATAACCTATTTTCTTATTAATATTAAAAGCGTGAAACTGTTAAGAAATTTATTCGAAATTGTTTGTTGGTTTGGATGCCAGATGAAGTCTTTGATTCATGATTTTTCTACGCTGTTCCCTGCCAGTGTGAAAACTTACTATGTCGGACAAATTCAATCTACATACATTAAGATGTAAGTGGATCGTTTGCCGTTGACGCTTTAATGTAAATGTTCTTGAGATGCAGAACTTTTTCATCAACTCACTTTTTTCTACTTTGCCATGTAAATTGGAAACTTTCCTACAGTAAGCGCGGGAAAAGAATTTTTTACTTAAATTGTAATTATGCAAAATAACGGGGAGTTTTTAATCGCTCCGCGGTGAAAAATACCTTCAATTTAGCCAAACATGAATGAACAAGGTAAAAACTAAAAGACTTCTTCGCATTGATCCCGTTGAAGATGCGGCTCTTGCATACATATTTAAAGAGTTAAGTTTTCACTGTTTTTATACTGCGCCGAATTAAATATGGATTAGGTTGCAGTTTACGCAGGGGTGGGCTCGTTTACTTTAACTTTGAAACTTAACTAGTTATTGCTTCATCTGCAGTTTAAACTCCGAATTCAACGAACTGTTACGACCTGCTTCCTAGAGTTCGAATTGAGTTACATACGTGTGGTCAAACAAACCCTTAGAACCTCATGTACCCCTTTATATATTCCATTTAATGTATACACTTCAATTCGATAACATCCAAACTAAATGTCTTATATCTTCCTTCTCTATATTCACCATTCACAATACACACTTGCTTTTACAATCAAATACAAGTTTGAAAATACAAAACGAAATAAACAGTTTCGATCCGAAACCAATTCCTATTTTAATCCAAGAGACTCATAGTTTTGTTTAATTCTTTACTTGAAAAAAGAAAATGAATAAATCATGACATCTACCGATGGATGGATATAGTCCAGAAATTCAGATACAACTACGTTACGTCCTGATTACTTAGCGAAATATGGTGGCAAGTTGCGCTGAGAGTCACTCACCTGCCCCGAGCTACTACTCTGATAGAGAAGGTTGGGCTTACAAATATTAAGGGCGCCAGGGAGGATCCAAGCTAATCACTACGTACTGTACTATAAGACCGACTCCTAAGATAAGTAAGTCACACCCAGGCATTGTAAAGGCCCCGAAATTAAAAGCTAAATTTACTTTAAATAAAAAAGAGGGCTGAGAGTGATTTCTCTCTCCCTAAAAACTAAAATCAGCAATCTGCAAATAAAAGCAAAGCAAAGTGTTTTATGGTTTCGCAAAATTTATTTTAATGCAGTTTAAGGAATAACAGCGTCGTAAAACATAGTCAGATCGATAATCTAAGAAAAAAAGAAGTGTTTTTAAGAGGTTTTAATTGACAGTTATTAAAGTTGTGTTGTAGGTATTTTGCATGAAACGGCTGCAATCTTTAAAGTTGACGGCAGCGTGTCCCATAATTTCACGCCTGTAAAACTTCGTCGTCGTAACAACTTAAAAACATAAAATTTAATGCCAACTTACTTCCTTCACATAGTATAAAACGCAAAGTCCGGACAAATAGTAATAGGAATGATCCTATGAAATCGTTTTAATATGTAAGCCAGTCATAGAGAGAGAGGGTCCTTTTACGATCTGGCGCGGTCGTGAATTTTAATTAGAGCAAATTCATAAGTTTGGAGGTTGAAACTAGAAAAGCACGGTGGGGAAAAAAGCGCTCAAAGTGTTTTAGATTCGTTGAAACCCCCGGAGAACAATTTTCAACATGTCTGTGTATATTGCACGCTCTCCGTATGTTTGTACGTTTTATTAACAATGAGCAGAAACGAAATTCATTAAGAATCTGCAACGTTGAAAGGAGCTTTATTTTCTGCTGAAAGAATTTGTTTGTTACATGAATTTTTCATGGAAACTCTTCCGCTCTATGTAATAAGTAGATTTTACCACCGCGTTCTTTAACTAGGACAAAAATTGGAACATTTTTCCTCATCGTTTACCGACAGCTGTGATACATTCAACTCAACGTGCTTAAAAGAGAAAAATCTAACTCATTCATTTCTATACGACAACTTAATCATGTTGGAAAAAGTTTTTACTAAAAACACAGACCGACATCGAAAAGAAATCAATCAATAACATAACCAATTAGAGTTCATTTTCAACCCTAATCAGACCACAACCAAAACCACTTTAAACTAAAACTAATAATATACACATTATTGTAAAGGTTCGGATCTTCAGTAGGTGCAGATGCAATGTTTCATAAAAATTAAGTTGCCATTAAATTATAATATAATGAATCAAAACCAGGGTTCTAAAATTCTGCGTCCGCGGAGAGAATGAGATCGAGTGGGCGAAATCCGCAATATTACCCCTAATTTGCACTCAATTAAGAACAATTTTTGCATAGCAAATGCAACATCCTCACTTGCGCCGCAATCCGCAAGGGAATAATGCTTAAATAGTGCGGGACCGTACAAGAAATGGATCTTCCGCTTTATTCGAGTCGAAACCTCTTGACCTAATCTGAATTGTAAAATGAATTTCACGTTTTTATCTAATATTATATTATTCATTTTTTCTAAATTGTCCTCCTGTAAACAAAATTTTAGGTTCTCGTTCTTTTAACATATTATATTTAAAAATTTATTTGCGATATTCTATTCTCGCAAGTAAGATTGTTTTTATTTCATTCTATTCGAAGTCCAAGGAGAGTAAAACTAGAAAGGTGAAGCATTTTCGACAAATTCTGAAAACTAAAACGCAATTCGAGCAACCGTGGGAAGCATATAGGAAAATCGATTTCTGACTTTCCATCCGAAAACCAGGACGCTATTAACAAAGAAAATCAAAACATCGAGATTCAACTTCGTACAGATTGTTTAAAAGAATTGGGGAGGGGGACAAAAGGGAATAAACCCCCATCCACACGTTTTTATATTATCAGCGAAATAAAATATCATACACGAAGTTACCCGTCCTATACCTGCTTAATTGTTGTTGTAAGTATTTAAAATAAATGAGTGACATAATTAAAACATTTCTAAAGTACATTCACATAAGGAATTGTAATTGTTGGTGATCTTTTACTTTTACTTCTGTAACAATTTGCCATTCAGCTCAGGATCTGTCGACGATACGCGCCGTCAAGAGCGTTGCTGATGATGCAAGATTCATCCTCAGGAGACGCAAGGAAGATACGTTTTCTTAGTCCGAGACAAACAGTCGGGCAATTATTACCAGCAAAATTCGGAAGACTAATTAATCATCAGTTATACAAATGGGACCCGCACGCTGCGTATATATTTAATTCCGACATAAATCTTTCCAATTTAAACGGCCCATCAAATTAACTTTCCGTCTGCTCAGCAGCAAGTCTCTCGTTCCTACAGAGCAAAAAAAAAGAAAACGAAATTGTGCTGCGACGACACAAATTAAAATCTAGCATTTTTTTTGTACAAACGGAAGCTCAAAAATATGAATTCCGATTAACTCTCCCCTCCCCTCATGGGGGTTGAAAGACGATTACATACATAATCAATTTCATTATACAAGGACTCGTCTGAGAAAACCTTACCACTAAGCGCCGCGCGGCAGCTAGAAATTCAACCAAACTGTGATATTCGAGCTCTTCTCGCGAAGCCCTTTCATTCGATGTGTCACATGATGTGTCTTTCATTTTTCCACTATCTATTTTCACGGGAAGACCGCCATCTTGGATTTCAAGATGGTGCCGCTTTCATTTGATATGACACATGATATGTCTTTCATTTTTTCCACCATCCATTTTCATGGGAAGACGGCCATCTTGGATTTCAAGATGGCTTTGCTTTCATTTGATGTATAACATGATGTGTCTTTAATTTTTTCCACCATCTAGTTTCATGAGAAAATGGCCATCTTGGATTTCAAGACGACGCCTGGCGCCGGGCATCACATTCATTCAATTTTATCTGTCCAAAATAGCATCGACAACACAAGAGAGCCTTGCTCCGTTTTAAAAGTTTCATTTCACGTGTCACGTGTCGGGTCTTTCTCTTTTTAAATTCGCCAAATTAAAATTTACTTTTCGCAACGCTGCTGTATTTGATTATTTATGCAAAGATGACGTCGATATCGCAGGAGCCAACTAAACCAGTCATATCCCAGCTCTTCTCGCGAAGCGCTTTCATTTGATGTGTCACATGACGTGTCTTTCATTTTCTCTTCCGTCTATTTTCGTGGGAAGACGGCCATCTTGGATTTCAAGATGGCGCCTAGCGCCAGGCGTCACATCCATTTCATTTCATCTGTCCAAGATAGCATCGACATCACAAGAGAGCCTTGCTCCGTTTTAAAAGTTTCATTTCACGTGTCACGTCTCGAATCTTTCTCTTTTTAAATTCAGCAAATTAAAATTTATTTCTCGCCACGGTGCCATATTTGATTATTTATTCAATGATGACGTCGATATCGCAGGAGCCAACCAAACCGTCATATCCCAGCTCTTCTCGCGAAACGCTTTCATTTGATGTGTCGCACGGCGTATCTCTCATTTTCTCCACCATCTATTTTCGCGAAAAGACGGCCATCTTGAATTTCAAGATGGCGCCGGGTGTCACATCTGTTTCATTTCATCTGTCCAAAATAGCGCCGACATCATAGGAGACTTGCTGTGATTCCAAGACAGTGTCAACATCACAGGCGTCCTCCTTTGTTCAACAGTTTTCATTTGATTTGTCGCCTGGCTTTTCTGTTTAAATCTGCCAAATTAAAAATTTCTTTCGTCATAGCACCGAAATATTGAATTCAAGACGGTGGCGACATCACAGATGCCTGCCTTTATTTCATTCCATTTTCTTCAGTCGCAATGCTGCCATATTTGATTCAAAGATGGCGTTGCCCTCACAGGCCCTTTCTTTTGCGTCCGTCTCCGTCGCATATCTTGATCCTCTCTTTTTAAATCTGACAACATTTCTTGCGTTGTGGCACCGCCATATTTAATTTAAAGACAGCATCGATAACGCAGGTTCCTTTTTGGTACGCCCACGCAAGACGAGTCACGATTTCCATAATTTCGTGGACACAAGCATTTTTCTCTTGGCTTACCGAAGTGAGACAATTAGGAATACGAAATGGCGTCCTCAGTCACAGAAGAACAAAAGTTTTCTTAGAATTGTTCGCAATTCAAATTTTTCAGAAAAGGTATCAGAGGCGGGACATTTCAATGTTCAAATCGTTATGGTAAAGCAAATAATAAATACATGAACGATTTTAACATTAATGAGAGCTATCGTCATATTTAATATTAACAATTTATACGACACAGCCATGTGCTTACCACAATTTATATGTCACGGTCATGTGCTTACTACAATTTACATGGCACAGCCATGTGCTTACCACAATTTATATGGCACAGCCATGTGTTTAGAATAATTTGTATGACACAGTCATGTGCTTATCACAATTTATATGGCACATCCATGTGTTTACGATAATTTGTATGACACAGTCATGTGCTTATCACAATTTATATGGCAGAGCCCTGTGCTTACTGCAATTTTATGGCACAGTCATGTGCTTACCTTTAGCTCTTGCATGATCCTTGCCACTTTGAATGTACCCGATTATAAATCGAACGCACAAATAGATAGAGTTTAAGCATATTAGGGAATTCATTTTATCCCGTGAGTCTTTCACACACTTTCTTATCGTTTGAATATTCACTTTATCATATCTTAATAGCTATTTATTTCAAGGGGGTTTAGAGTCGTTTAAAATGTTCAAACGAATATGTACATTAAAAATTAATAAATTAATTAAGTAAAAGCTTGCTTGTTTCTATTTCCTGGTTTTTGTTAATTAAATACCTGAGTAAGAAGTTAGTGTGTTTGTGTGAGGAATATTTTGGCGTTAATTTGGTGTAATTAGAGCTTTAAAACGATGCAACTTTTATGTAAAAACTTTGAAAATTTATAGATAAAGTTAAGGGGAAAACTTAAAAAGGCAATTAAATCTGTGAGGAAGTGGAAATAAAATGTGGACGTTGAAGAATTCAAATTCCTATCCTCGCTCTCATTATTGCATAAAAAAGTGTGTAATGACGTAACGTATAGAATATGTTTATGCGGCACAACCGCAGAAATATACTAAAACATATGAATTGTGTATGTAAAGGTACGAAGAACTCCGTGTGTCCTGAATTCAAGAAACTGTACCCGAGGGATTGTCGACTATTCTACAAATGCGTCCCGCTTTTGGACTCCGCGCACGCGTGCTCGGGGGTGCCCACACGCTGCACTGCGGGACTGGTGAGCCACATTCACAATAAACTAATTTCCTTCTGTATCTACTACCATCTGTATCTATTCATCTTATCTAACATTTCTCCCTATGTATGATTCACGACAGTTTATTAACACCTATCAACGGTAACATTCCATTAACAGCTTCTAACTTTGTGAAATCGATATGGCTTTCAAAATTAACTTCACGTTTACTAAACCTAACAAACACACATCAATTAAATTCATTCATTCAATCATTCAATTCCCACACACATTTGTTTTATTGATGTAAAAGTAATAGGTGTTTGATTTTGAGACAACAAATGTATTCACATTTACATTTATTGCATATTGTACATTTATTACGAGGTATTGTCGGAAATAACAAAAAACAATTTGGAACAGTACGATTCCAAGTCATGGCGAAGGAAAATGTCAAGCTTACACAAGTTTGTCTTGCCTTATGCAGGTGTTGCAGTACATATTTATATGACTGGGTGAAACGAACGATTCCGTATCATGGCGAAGGAAATTGCTAACCGAATGCAGGTGTTACACCACCTGGGGAAGTCATGACAAAGGAAAGTGTCGAGATCACACAAGTTTGTTTTGCTTTATGCAAGCGTTATGGTATTTATATGCTTGGGGGGAAACGAACGATCCCAAATCACGACTAAAACGCGGCGATTCTTAGGATATCCGTGAGGACAGAGAGTGCCCTCGCACACACAAACCGTATTGCGGAGAAGTAGATGCTTTCTTTATCACTGAAGTTGACTCTTGCCTGATGAAGATTGTAAATAAAGGTTTTTAAACTTTAAACGGGAAAGAGCACTCAACGTTTCACTATCCACTGATAGCCTCGTCAGGAGCACAGTAAAGAATTAATAGGAACTAGCGCGGGCGTTCGGGACGTGCACGCAGCTGTGAGAAATATTTTAATGTTATCTCATACTGAAGCATTAACATCGTTCTGTCTCGCGCATTGATATTTCAACCCTTCTGTCAGCTGTCGCTGTAGTCGCTGTGTGTCATACACATATCGACACACGGCCGAGTGCTCTTGTGGCGTCACCTTATATATCGTTCACCCAGGTCAGGAGTGAAAAAAATCTTTCCTTATCGTTATATTGGTTTTTACCAGAAATTCTAAGAATCTCCGCGCTTTAGTCATGACTCACGACAAAGCAAAATGTCATAATTTTCAGTGACCGAAAACTTGTGAATCACTCATCAACACTTTTACTCTTCGCCAATTTAAATAATTAAAGCTTTCACATACTTTTACACGAAGATGCTATAAGGTAAAACAAAAGGAACGGACGCTAATTTCTGAGTGTCCAAGTTCGTTAATTTTTAAAGAGGTAATTAACAGCGCGAGAAAAGAAAGAGCGCCTTGCTTACGACGGGAGAGTATATATCGCTCCTTCTTAAATAAATCATGGCCCCCCTTTTTAAAGTAAATCTCGCATCTCTGCGCTGTAATATTTACCCCGAAGTGACCCTATATTCCTGCCTTTTTTCTTGTTTTGCTTTCATTTCTGCACGAATTGCGGCGTAGGAAATTCAAAAACGTTTTTTCGATATTCGCTCCTCCTTTCTGTAAATAAACAATTTAATTGGTTGCTTGCTTCTATGTTACTGCGTCTGTTTGTGACCGTAGATCAATTGCTTTTTCAGGTTATCAGCAAATTCCAAAGTTTTTTTTTTAAGAAATAATTATACAGGGTGACATAAATAGTACTGCAAAAAAATAGAACCACCTGGAGAAACCCCGTCGCAGATCACGTGAAAAATATTTAAAAAATCGTAATTCATAAATTAAAGTGAATAAAAGCATATAACGCGGCGTGTTATGAATTGTTTATTTTAATTAGAGAACATCGCAAAATGAGAGTTGATCGCTAAAAACTCCCACCTCGATATGGAAGTCGTCTCAAATTGTGACAATAAAATTTGCTTCATTATTTAAGTTTTAAATGCAATTTTCTCGAAAACTATTAATTTTTACTTAGCATTGCACAACTATTGTCTATCTATACTCGATTTGATTATACACAGTGGTCTAGTAGAACTGAGTTTAAGTTGGCAATGCTGGATTTTATTTTGAAAAGGTACAATTGCATTACAACTTCCTGTTTGTTGACGGCTTGACGCTGACAGCCTTCAGTATTGACAAGTGTTTCAGATTCAAAGTAAACGCTCGACTTAACCTACAATTTTGTGGCTAAGTCAAATATCTGTCAAATTAATAAACAAAACATATCCGATTGCAGTGTTGCAAACAGTGAATAAGAAAATGCTCTTATTTTCCTAACTAATTGTGTTGCCAACTCAAAACAGTTCTACTTGATCACTTTGTACATTTCGATCGTTTATCCGGTGCTGATAAATTTACCTCCGCCATTTCTTGCTAGTGAATATTAACAAGCCAGTTTACGTTTTCAACTGAATTTAATTAATCGCTCAAGTGTTTTTTTTCTTTTCTGGGCGTACTACGAATGGGGCTTTCGCAAAAGTAAAAAAATATTCTATCCGATATTCGTTCGTTTCTGTGAATAAACAATTTAATTGGTCGCGTCCGTTAGACCCTTTTTATTTGTTACGAGTAAATAATAACGAGACAATTTGCAAAACGTACGCTGGCAATTTAATTTAATTGGTCGAGTATTTTTCCAACTTTTCAGTTAATACCTATGTATAAGTACGACTGTTACATACAGGATGATTCAGAATAAGTGTCTGACCCGTATTTACTATAAGAACACACGAATACGAGATCGCAAGAAAATAATTTCAAATAACAATTTAATTCATCGCTTCTTTTATTTTATATATTTTATACTCCTACTTTGTTAGTAAATAATAACAAGGCAGTGCGAAATGTACAGTTTCTTTTTTAATACTTTGCACTCTACCTAGACGCTTTATTTTAGGAACTAATCATACAAATGCAATTAATTTGACCGTTGTCAAGGTGAACTATTCTTTTTTTTGTTTTTGATAAAAAAATAGGAGTAGAAAGAAACAAAAAAAAAACCAAACAAATAAAAAATCGCCGGTTTGGAATATCAAAAATCTGATGAACGAATAAAAAGGCCAAAGACCAATTAACCTGCAAAGAAATATGAAAAACAAAAGAGAAATGGAAAAAACACCAAAGAAATACAAGGCATGAAAAGCGAAAAGAGATCGAAAGCGCCAAGCTGAAAGAAAAAGCAACAGTTTTCCGAACGAATTAAAAAAACTCGTAGAAAATAAAAGCAAACTATAAAAAAGACAATAATTTTTTCCAGCTTTTCAATTAATACCTATAAGTACGTCTGTTACATACAGGATGAATCAGAATAAGTGTACGATCCGTATTTATTATAAGATCACGTGAATATGAAATCGCAAAAAAATAATTTCAAATAACAATTTAATTGGTCGCTTGTTTTATTTTATTTATTTTATACTATTTATTGTTTTTTTTTTTATATTTTACACCCTAGCTAGACCCTTCATTTTAGGAGCTAATCATACAAATGGAATTAATTTGACAGTTGTCAAGGTGAACTATTCTTTTTTGTTTTTGATAAAAAAAAAAATAGGAGCAGAAAGAAACAAAAAACGAAACAAATAAAAAATAATCGATTCGGAATATCAAAAATCTGATGAACAAATAAAAAAAAACAATTCACCTGCAAGAAATATGAAAAACAAAAGAGAAATGGAAGAAACAACAGGAAAACAACGGCAAGCTAAACGAAAAAGAAAGTTTTCCGAACGAATCAAAAAATTCGTAGAAAATAAAAGCAAACTATAGAAAAGACAATTATGCAATAAAACAAAAAGGGAAAAGAAATGAACGACGAAATACAGTACATGAAACAAAAGATTATGACTCTGACGAACACAAAATAAATGAAAGACGATGAACTATGAAAAAGTGCAAATAAAATGTAAAAATTCAATTCGATTACAAGATAAGCAAAAGAGAAATCCACGGTACAAAAGCTAAAGAACAAAAACAAAAGAAAATTCATGACTAAATTGAACAATAAACAAATGAATCTCTAGACGAGAAAATACACTAGAAAACAAAACACAACTGTATAAAAGCGTCAGTCAACAAAATGTGAAAAATTAATTTGATTAAAATAAACAAAGAGAAATACTAAAGCATAAAATGAATTTAAAAAAACAGATACACTAAGGACAAAAAAAATGAAAATTGACGAAAATTCTGAGAAGATAAGAATGCGAAAACAGGAGAAAAAAAACAATAGAATGGACAAACGAAAAAATAAATGAAAAAAATGGCCGAAAACTTCTGCAAGTAAAGAAACTGGTAGAAAAGAAGAGGAAAAACAATAAAATAAACGAACTGTAAACTCCTTAAAACAAAAAATAACCTATCCGTCTCTCTTGACAACTTGTTTATTTATATTTTTCACTCTTGACGAAGCTATCGATCGATAGCGAAACGTACAGTGTTTCTTACCATTTTACAGTGTCCGTCACAAAACAACAAAAGTCGACTTCAATTAAAAAATAGAGAAAGAAAAAATATAAAATGAATAAAAAATAAAAGAAAAGTACATATTCGTCATATACTGGGTGATTGAAAATAAGTGTCCGAGCCGGCAACCACAGGAGATAAAATGCATTGAAAATTCAGATATAAATTAGTTGATGGGCACCAATACAGTTGTATTGCGTCACAAGAGCAATGAACTCGCGTGGAATAGAACGAAACACTAGCATTTACCTTGAAATTAAACTGCAAAACGTTTTTATTCATAGCTTTCTGCGGAAAAATGTATAATACGCAATTCCTTCATTCGAATTTCGGTTTTGTGTCTGTATACGTAAGAAATAAATCATGATTTCCATTCTGGATTCAAAAGAAGTTGAATTTTGAAATGCGTCGGATAGATTTCTTGCAATTTCGCACCCACTTGCATGACCTTAGTGAATACGTTCCTAACGAGTCGGACACTTATTCTGAATCACCCTCTATTAATGTAAAGGAATAGACAGTCACTACTGATTGCATTGCATATTTCTTCTTTGCATCGATTCTGCGGTTGTGTAATTTTGTTACAAGGATTATATTAAAATGTAGAATTTCATTTGTGAGTTATGTAAAGACAACAAAAAATAGCCCAAATCAGGAACCAAATAAGATTTTTAGACGCCAAATATATCTAAAATGTAGCCCAAACGGCGGAATTTCTCCCAATCTGGCAACTCTGGTTGCGCCATCTATGAGTCCGCAGGGAGATCGGCATACATATTTCTTTTTTGGTTATTTTAAATTTAAAATTCTTGCCCCACTGAAACTACGCTTTTATATTATACAACTGAACTTAAAAAATTATATTTCGGTTATTTATTAGTCATGTAAAAATATGGTAATTAAAATATTTTGTACGGCCCTACGTGTACTTTATCCTAACCTTAAATTTAGTTACCCAAGAGTAGTAAATAACTTATTGTTAGGACAGCTGGTGATGAAAAGTTGCTTTTTAAAACGCGGATAGTGCGTAAAACTTGGTATTAATAGCTATACTAAGTTTTTTTTTTTACTGCTGTCGATTTATAAAGTTAGGTTAGGATAGAACTAGGGTTGTACAAAGTATTTTAAAATAACGTATTTTTAAGTAATTGTTAAAATTATTAGATCAATATGATTTTAATCAAATTTAATGACTGAATGAAAATAATAATAAGAGTGACTTAATGATAGGAAAAAAAAGACTCACGTCTTTTTTTTCCTATCGAATTCGCATTATCGTAGAGCGACGTTAATTTACTAAAGAGGATTAGAGTCCATTCTTTTATGGCAGCAGCAGATTCATGATTTTAGTGAAACAGTTTCGATAAATAAATGCGAACTTACGGATTCTTTTGATAAGGTACCGCGCACGGATAAAGACTGAAGACCGCCACAGTATATCTACCAAATGGATCTGAAAGAAATTTATGTGCGTCATAAAGAAGAGAAGCAAGAAAGAAGGCGATAGTGAAAATGAATGTACAGGGTGCGGCAAGAAGTAACGCAGTTTTTTTTTTCTTTAAATCTCAAACGATGTTCATTCGTTTAGGAATGCTTAGCTTAGGAAAATCGAACGTGATGTAAAATGTTTGGGGAAAATTGAGATCTCCGCGGTGGGATTGTCGATTTGTTCTTTTCCTTAAGAAATACATTCCAGACGACTTCACAATTTAAACATCTTTTCTGTTGATTATATTATAAAAGAATTCAGATTCTTAACATTATTATTTTTGTGCAGTTCAGTACACTTTATTTAATTAAGAGATTTTACTAAAATAGAAATCAGGTCGAAGTATGATTAATCTGAATTAGAAATCATGTCGAAGAATGATTCATATGAAAATAAAGAAAATTAAAAGCGTGCAGCTTTTGTAACGAAAGCACTAGTCAGCGTTAGTCATGCTAGAGTGTTTTGTTAAAAACAAGTACAAGCTTGCATTGCACTGTTTGCAGAACGTGAACCAACGGTGACTCATTAGAAAGCTCCATACGTTGCATAACGCAGTTACCAATGCAAGCTAATTCTACGAATTCCGGAGTAGTTTCAGCTATCCATGTCAGACGTAGATTTCGATTTCGACACGCGTCTTAAAATTTCTTCGTCGTAAAGTTTTCAAAATTCAAAATTTATTCCATCATTCAGTTTTCCTGATTTAATTTAAATAAAGTGTACCTGAGAAGCATCCACGACCGTTAAGGGTGAATTTAAATAAAGTATTATTGTTAACACAAAGTTTCTTAGAAGTAAACTAATTTATGTAGATCTGCCCTTCTTTCTTTCATATTCTAGTTTCAATTTTATGCTAATTGTTAAAAACTTGATTAATTTATTAATTAAGTGAAACTCACATATTCTTTCTCTGTATTTTCTTAGTTACTGAACGAACATTTCTCTTATAGTTGAATATATATAGAATATACAAAGATTATCCAATATATTAGTGATTAGAAAAAAATTTTCGAAGGAGAAGCCTTGAGTCACTAGAAATTTTTATAGGTTAAGTTTCCAAATTCGTTTATTGTACAAGCCTCTAATCTGATGCTTGTACAATAAACGGATTTGTAAATTTTACCTACAAAATTTTATAGTGACTCGAGGCTTCTTCGTTGAATTTTTTCACCGCAAAAAAATAAAAATATAGTTGAATATACTGTGATGATTTAATTCGTCATGCTTGCATCTGCATCTCGAATGTTCGGTCGACGAGACATTCGAAATGTATCCGGCGACGGAATTCTCCAGACTAGAAGCTCCGAGAAAAACAGCCCGGCTATAAAATGACGCATTCGGAGAATGGGGGCAGTCATCGGCACTTCGAAGTAAAGTTTATAAGTAGTTAATCGCTCGGCTTTTTTTTAAATAAATTAGTTTATAATTCTGTATTAAATAAAATAGTATTAATGTTAAAGTCGTTAATAAATTAGTCTTAGTTTCATGGACTATTATTTTAAAACAAAATAAAACGAACCCTACAAGCGTAACAATTTTTTGTTAATTAAAGATTCAGATTTTTTATTTGAATTTCTATAAGGAAAGACTATTAAGTAAGCTTTAAATAAGCTGAGAAAGAGATTAAAAAAAGAAGTGAGTTATTTTCGACAAATCCCAAAAATATAAGTAAACGCGTGGAAACGATTTCTGGCTTTCCATGCTAAAACCAGGGCGCTATTAACAAAAAAATCGAAATTCAACATTGTACGGATTGTCAAAAGAATTGGGGATAAAAGGGGTTGAAAAGTGGGTTCCAACCCCCATCCGCACGCCCTACAATATTAAGTACGAATACAATATAGTTTGCTTTTTTTTAAAACAAATCCGTTTCTTTTATTAACTCTTTAACCGTGGGTATGAAGTAACTTGTTTACTTCACTGGTAAGACCTCTCTCTGTTTCGTAATCGTTTACTGGAGGGAGAAAGAGAGACAGGAAGAGAAAACGTTGATTTTATTTGCGTTTTAATTTCACAGTGGCTCGTTTTGGCTACGGTTTGACATCCCGTTCCAAAACTAGACGCTTGGGGGTCTTACTCTTGAATCGAGGCAAGAGAACGTGACGTCAAAATGACGTAGGTTCAGTAGCGGCTTGTGATGATTTTCTGCGGGTAGGCAAAACTGCAAAAGGGAAAGTGGGTGCATTTTCCAAATAAATTTGTTTTTCGGGGCTATGTCGACAAGGATTCTGAACGTGCAACTTCAATAGGACAGGGTGGGCACTGCCCATTTTGCACACCCCAACGAATCGCCACTGTTAGGTTCTCATACAAACCTATATGATTCGTCATTTTGATTCTTACGAGTTTGTTCTCTCGATTTGAAAATAAAGCTCCTGGTTGGTTCAATTATTCTAGATTGATTTCTTTTCGAACTCGTGCAAAACTCGTTCATTTACTTTTGAAACTATGTAGCTTCTGTGTATCTCTTTAGACTTCGGTTCGAGGCAATGATAAAACTATTTGATTGGTTTCTTAAGAGAACCAAGAGTTATGGGCTTAGAGAATTTATTTTTTTTTTACATTAATTCCGGTCAGATTCCGTGCGTTTTGTACATACTATCATTTCTGGCTTTTGGTATTGATTTTACAGCGCTATATTTCATGCACTATCTCCTAATTCCCATGCGAACAAATCGAATCCATACGCCGCTATCGCGGAATGAAAATATTACGTCAAAGGAGAATCCTTTTAATGGTTCATTTTCATACTGTTAAAAACGCGAGCTGAACATCGGGGATTAGGGTGAATCGTGGAGGGGGGGAGAATGGCCCCCTGCTAGATGATCTATTTCTTCTCAAACATATCACGTATCAGCAACTGCTTTTTAATGGTTACCTTTGAGGAGAATTTTTTTTTAATATACCCTACAATTTTCAACAAGCAGCAAAAAAATGTTAAATAAAGTGGACCAAAATAATCTTGCTATTTATGGTGATGAATAACCCCCGTTTCTAGATTCAATATAGAGTCAAATGCATCGCCGGAGGGATCCAATTAATAGTCTGAAAGCAAGTTGAGCTTCTGTTCTGCAAACTACAACGCAGTCTCATAGCAAGAGCACCCTCCCCCCCCCCCTTCAATCTCTATTGCATTTACATTAGTGAATGGCCTAAGAAAACGAGCAAACTAAATTTCGTTACCGTACAAATGAATAATAAAATAACAGTTTAACTCATAATTCAAAAGCCCAATTCAAATTCGTTAAGTCATAACAAGGGGTGTACTTGCGAAACAATTCCGGGGGTGTTGTAATTTCGGGATCGTAAATTCTCCCTATCTGACGATACGGTGGTGGTGGTGGTGAAACATCTCTTTCAGCCCCCCCCCCCCCCCCCCCCCCTTGAAACCGCGAAAAATCGAGAACGGGCCTTTCTAATATATCGACTGTCTTCGGCTTAAGTGATAAGAATTCTTTCGCAGTTCACACAACTATCGCACGTCTCTCATTTACCATCTTAAATCCCCCAAAGGCAAATTCTATTTTGGAAGTCAAAAAAAAGAAAACAAAGTAAATCGAGAAAGACTTAACGAGGGAGGGCATTATGGCTAATAAAATATTTGTTTCCAAAACAATTCTTCATTTAATTCAATTCATTGTTGTGTCGAGTTTTTTTTTCTTTTTCAACTTATGTACATATAACAGACTACACTTTCGAAAACTCTCTAATTAGCAACAAAAAATTTGAAAATGTACAGCCGGAATCTTAATTTACGTCATAGGGAGTATCCCAGCCCCATCTCTACACGCGTGCCAGAACCACTGTTTTGGTTCGTCCTGCCAAGTCGAAAGTATTCGTTTTTGCATATTACCTAAAATTAAAATTAAAAAATACGTTGAAACTTTTTTGTAACTTCAGCAATTCTCAAGATATTGGCCGACGAGAACTCACTGTTGGGACACCTGTATATCCTGAAATTGTGCTTTCACGAGAAATAATTTTTGAATTAAACTATTCCAGCCAAGTCTTCATACTCACAAACAAATAACTCTGAAGTAACAAAACAATTTTATTTCAGTTCTTCTTTTTAACTTAGAACATCACAAATACAAAATCTCTACCTATTATGACTCACCCTGTATATTAACTTACAAAGCCTTTCACTTTCTAAATTCGATGAGCAGATTGATTTGCTATCATTTATTAAACATTTTTGAATTATTTTGGTATTACTTTAATGCATGCAGAAAAAAAATTAATAAAAAATCCCTTTCTAAACAAATTTTCATAATGATTTCAGCTTCTGGGTGGGACTAAAGTATATTTTATCTTATCGACTATCGACAAAAGATAGAAAGTACTATTTAATTTGGAAAAGTATTAGCCTTAAGACACCAAAAATATTTTTAATGACTTAAGACTAATACTTTTACAATTTCTTCTGATATCATTGTGTATCATTACGTCACTAATCATGGATAATCCATTCTACTGATATTTTATTTAGATCCAATAGAGTTGCTTGTTGCAAAACCAATGATTTAAACTGTATCTATTAGGTATGAACAATTTTATATAATTTATTTTTTATAAAATTTATTTAAATTTCTATTTTCTAACCATAAAGCCCTTAAAAGACCACGCCTAAATCCGCCCCTGCTTTGGAAATTAGTTGAGAATTAAAAAAAAGTCGGAAACTACACGATGATCTTCCAAGAAAACTACAATTTTTTGGGATATTTTAGAAATATCCTATTTTGAAATTAATACGGCCCGTGGAAATTTTTAAAATACGAAATTATATGAAGGTCATCATTTTTATCACAAAAAACAAAACAAAATACGTCAAAATCGATACAAAAATCGACCCACAGCAAAATTTCTGAATAGATAATAATTATTAAAAATTAAAGGTAAAAAATATTATGAATTAAAAGTCAAAAATCAGTTAAAATGTAGATTAAACAATCTTAAGGTCATTCCAACTCGACTAAACTCAACCTAACTGCATTCAATCGAAGCAACAAGTTAAAAAAAAAAGAGAAAGTAAAATATGTTAATTAAAAAATGATTAAAGCGCAGCTCGAACAATCTCAAGGTCCACCAAACTCGATCCAACAACTCTATTTAACGAAAGCAAAAAATTGAAAAATAATCAAAAAATTAAAATTCCGTTCAAATTTTTAAAATACGAAATTACATGAAGGTCATTATTTTTATCACAAAAAAACAAAACAAAATACGTAAAAATCAAAACAAAAATCGACGTACAGTGAAATTTCTGAATCGATAATAATGATTAAAAATTAAAAGTAAAAAAATATTATGAATTAAAAATCAAAAATCAGTTAAAATGTAGATTAAACGATCTCAAGGTCCTCCCAAGTCGACTAAACTCAATCTAACTGTATTCAATCGAAGCAACAAGTTTAAAAAAAGAAAAAGTAAAATACGTTAATTAAAAAATGATTAATGCGCAGCTCGAACAATCTCAAGGTCCACCAAACTCGATCCAACAACTGAACTCAACTCTATTTAATAATTTAATTTAATAAAAAAATTAAAATTCCGTTCAACTCAAACAAAAAAATTTAAAAAAAACGTATTAAAAAAACAAAAATGTGAAAGTAAGGCTCAACAAATTTCAAGGTCAATCCTACACTAACTGAACTCAACTTAACTATGCGCGATCGAAACAAAATATTAAAAATGCAAAAAATTTTAAAAATTAAAAAACGAATAAAGTGAAGTTCGGCCAACTAAACTCGATCCAACATCTGATCTCGACTCTGCTTAATCTAAACAAAAATAAAATAAAATGAAAAAGCAATAAAAAAAATTGAAATAAAAAAATTAAACAGAAAAAAAATTTCAATGTCAACCCAACCTAAAAACGCTCTGCCTAAATAAAAAATATAAAACAAGTAATAAAAAAATTAAAATTTATAAACGGATTAAAAGGAATCTCAACAATTCTCAAGGTCACCTGAACTCACTTAACTTATATCATATTGTACTCCAATCTAGCAAGCAATTCTTTAATACTTAAAAAAATTACAAGTAAATACACGTTAAAAAAACTTTATACAATTGCGGATTAAAGTTGAGATCGACAAATCTCAAGGTCAATACAACCCAAATGACATCAACCTAACTTCATCTGCACTCTACTTAAGCAAAAACATAAAAAAAGTATTAAAAAAATTAAAAGTAAAAGAAATATTAAAAATAAATATATTAAAAGTTGTAAATGGATTAAAATGAACCTCAACAATTCTCGAGGTCAACTAAACTCATCCATCATATTAAAATGAACGTCAACAAATCTCAAGGTCAACTGAACTCACCCAACTTATATGATATTGCACTCCGTTCTAGCAAACAATTTTTTTGATACTTAAAAAATTAAAAGTAAAAAAATGTTAAAAACATTTATACATGGATAAAGTTAAGCTCAACAAATCTCAAGGTCAATCCAACCCAACTGATATCAACGTAACTTCATCTGCCGCTAGTGGACGAATAAAACTTAAAAGAAAAATTAAAAGATTTTCAAAAAATCAATTAAAATCAACTTCAATTAACGTCAGGGTTAATCCAACCCAACTGATCTCAACCTAACACAAATAAAAATTAAAAACCGCAAGAAAAATTAAAAGTATGAAAATTGTTAAAAATTAAAAATCATTTAAAATAGAGTTCAACTAATCTCAGCATCAACATAAGCCAACCTAGTTCTATTCAACATAAGAGAAAATTAAAAAATGAATGAAGATAAAAAACTAAAAAAATCGTTAAATGCCAAACTTAAATTTTTCGTATTTTAGAATTGTTACCCACACTCAAATAAAAATTAATTCGCCCGTTTTGTTCGTCAGTTGCCATTATAGAGAAAATGAAACCGAACGGTTACCAAAGCGATAAATCCCCGCGGTTGGCAATTGGCAACACTGTCTGATTTTAAAACAGTCTAAAGTCACATACGAAATTTTCCTATGATCAGTACCGTTTCGTCGGGGTGGGTAAAGTTACAGTTAATTTCGGTAGCAATCATTTAAACTAGTTCAAAGTTAAGCAAAAATTTACGAAAATTAACTTTGGATAAAGATTTTGGAAAAATAATGAATATTGAATATATTCATTAAAAAGACCAGAAACTGGCAACTACTTCTGCAATCGATTTCCTACGTTATAAGTAAGGGTCGGAAATTCCTAGGATATTTGGTAAAAACCAGTATAAAGATAAACAAAGCAGCAGCGTAGATTTCAACGTCGCCGCTGAACGGCTTTTATGCTCGAGGCGCTCTCACCCTCGCGCTCATTGCATCAGAAGCAACCGTTTCATGTAAATTAATTACGAAAACATTATAATTCTTTAATGTAGCTTTGAGAAAGAGTGGCATAATACATTTAATTCATATTAATTATAGCGCCGTCACTGTAAAAAGAATGCAAGTTCATTTCGAAATGAATCGATAATGTAAACAAGTTTTTATATCCAGTCGACCAGAACTGTAGTGGTTACTGCGTGCCGCATAGACTTCTCCGGCTTCGACTGGTTTATTGTTTTGTTTTTACAGGGCAGACGCGTTAAAGATTAGAACTTTTTCCGACTATGATCGTTTCAGCATATTAGTAGTATATTTAACGAAACCTTCCGCTTAAAATGCGCCTAGGCCTGGTAATAAGAACTAATAATGTCAGCTTATAAAGAACGCACGCTATTTTTTTGAGACAACTGTACTAATTCACTTGAGTTTGTTTCTTTTTCTTTTTGGAAAGAGGGGCGTCAATTATTATTTTGCATAAGGGCACCGACTACTCTTTCTCCGGCCCTGATAAAAGTTTAATAACATGACACTTGTGAAGTACTTTTAGGTTAGGGTGCATTGTACAAATAAATTATATTAATTTGATTGAAACAAATTCCATACTAAATGGGCAATGAAGTAAACGCGTGGCAACTCTTAGTAGAAACTTTTCATATTTGTTAACTATTTCACTTTTAAGCAGTGTTGCCAAAACTACGGATTTGATTCATCCTACTCGATAATATACATCTTTTTAAGCAGACTCTTTAAAAATTAAAAAGAAATAAGTTTGTTACCCCATTACGTATAAAACGCTCGCAACAGTCGTTTGTGATTGGCTATTACCTTCATGTGAGCCAATCACAATCAATTGCTAAGTAAGCAACTCAGCCGCTGAACGCGCCCAATCTTGCCGCTACTAAAAAAAATCCGCTACGTCCTAAACAATTGGGTTGGGTTAGAAATTAAAAGCGCATGATAATAATAGAAGAACCTTTTTTATGACAAAGAAACAAGCACTCTTTACAATAGTTTTTGCTTAGCTTGTTTCGAAGTAACTCTGCAGCAATTTAAATTTTTTTATTTTGTGACTAAACCGTAAGAAATATCAAAAGCTACAAAGACACGAAAAAGTTGCCTAACGAATGCCTCTTCCGAAAAATTTATTTACTAAAATAATCTTCCTAACCTCAAAAAAGTTATAGTAAGATATGTGCTGTGGCAACACTGTTTTTCACACTAGCGGTTCACGGCAAGTAACTAAAACCACCTGTAAATATGACTTACCTTCTTGTAGGCCTCCAAACCAAATTTTACCAAAATCGGTTCAGGCGTTCCTTTGTTATATGAAAAATTAACTTTCTCTTCAAGAACTTTGAAGAAGAATATCGGCTTAACGAGACCATTATGGATATAGATAAGTTTAGTTAAATCGTCTTATTTTGAGTCCAGGAATCTATGGTTAAGCCATGTCCACGGAATTTAGAGACAGCCTGTATATGCGTTCGCACTGAAGCGCTTTTTTCAGTGTGAACATGACTATTAAATCTGATATGTGCGAACGAAGCCTAAGGAACGTTTTGCACTTTTTCATCGAGATTAAAAAAAAATTGAAAGCTTTTTCTTATTATTTGAGGTTATGAAACAAATAAAAAACTCACGCAACTCTCACGAGCAAGAACTATACGAAAATTACTTATTATTTGAAATACGGAAGTTACGTACAAAATCAGAAAACTAAGAATTTTGTTTTAAGAAGATTAAAAATTCAAATATCACCGCCGCGTCGAGGCAAATGTTTTAGTTATGAATAAAAACAAAAAAAGAAAAACAACGAACCGGCTCCTCCACAATTTACGCATGAATATATTTCTTTTGCGCATTTTATACTTGTTTCTTGCTTATTATTTAAGTTCAAGTTGATTTTTGGCTGAGTTAAGTGAGCGGTCAAATTGCACAGAATCGTCAAGTCAACGATCCGACTAAACCCTCCGACCAATCAGCAATTGAGAAAAGTGATCACGTGATTTAGTCTGACCACTTCGATCGTTCACTTACCGCAGCCTTAAACTAGAAAGCGCCGATGCAAAAAATGTGAGTGTCGGCAGTGCCAACAACAAAAAAGGCAATAGAAAAGTATGTACTTACATTTCCATCGTCGTATTTTCTCCGTGTACTCTATCTTATTATTATTCCAGTTTTAACTTCCACCCACACATGTTTACGAACACCCACACACGCACAGATATCAAAATTAATCAATGGTATTAATTAAACCAAACGTTATTTTAACACGAGTGTTCCAAATGCGGACATTTTTAAATTCTAAACAAAGCGAGTCACCGCCTACCTGTGATTAGTCTGATTGATTACTAATCATAAATGCATGCAGCGACTTTCACTTTTTTTTTGTTACGTTTTAAGCGAGTGCGCAAAAGTTCCGTTTTTTGTCGCGTTAAGCCTGCCACAGACAAAGAGCTTGTTCGCAAAGTTATTTATTACACGTAAAAATTAAAAACAGAGTTTTTCTTATTTTTGTCCCAGTCAAAATACTCTGTAAACGAATTTTATTTATTTTTAAGGGTTTCTAGGATATTCGTAACAATCACTTTCTAAACTTGCAAGGGCTTATAAAACTTAATTTTTTAAATAAACTATTATTTCTTATTTATTCATAAGTAAAGTATTGAATAACGATAACCTAAACGTCCGTGCTAATGAAGATGGTGACTAAAGAATTTGACGAATTGATTATAAAATTTTATATGTAGATACAGGGAAATGCAGGAATTTTTATTATCAACTAGTAGGGAGAAATAGTTTTCTGTGTGTGGCAGCAGTGGTTACCGGGTTTTTAACAGTCGAGTCGATTAGATTGAAAAATATTTTTTGTTTTAATTTAATAGAATACCAATGTCGTTGATGTTTCTCGGACGCCTGCGGAAATTTTCTTACCCTCTCTTACACATTGCAAGAAAACAATTACATTTGAAAGGGTAAATGTAAAAAAGTGAATTCAATAATAGTAAAAAAAAAGAAATGCCTTTTAAATATTACATTTCCATGTTGGATTCAAGGTTGGTGGATTTTTCTTGAAAAATTTGGCCAAACCTACTGCAAAAAGTAGCCCAATTACGTCAAACACCGAAGTGTAAAAAAATTGAATGTCATTTAATTGTATTGTCTTTAATTAAAAAGAAATCTATAATAATAAAACAACATAAAATGATACCAACTTAAAGATAATCGGATGTGATTAAGTGTGATAATAAAAAACAGAAACGAATCATTAATTTGTCATACAAATGTATCTAATTTATTTCACACTTGTTAAGGTGAACGATTCATCTTTTTTTTTTGGTTTTGCTAAAACAGGAGCAGAAAGGAACAAAGGAAAATTAAAAAGAAGCTAAAGAATAAACAAATTAACCTGCAAATAAAAACCAAACAAAAGATAAATGAAAGAAACAGCAAGAAAATACAAGGCATGAAGCGAAATAGAAAACAAAAGAAGAACGACACAACACCAAGCCGAATGAAAAATGAAAAATCAACAGTTTTCCGGACGAATCAAAAAGTTCGTAGAAACTAAAAGCAAATCATGAAAAACTTAATAATATAAAAACAAATGAACGTCGAAATACAGCGCATAAAATAAAAGAATGTTACAGCTGTGAAGGACACAAAACAACAGAATAATGAAAAATGATGAACTACAAGAAAATGCGAAAAATTTGCCATTTGATAAAAGAAGCAAAAGAGAAATCCATAGTACGAAAGCATAAGGAACAGAAAAAAAACACAAGAAAATTGATGATTAAGATGAAGGAAAACCAATGAATCTCCAGTAAAAAACTGTAAAAAACCGTTTCGCCAACAAAATGTAAAAAAATGATTTACTAAAAATAAACAAAAGACTAATATGAGAGCACAAATGTATTTAAAAAGAAGAACAAACAGAAGTAGCACGATGGAAAAAAATGAAAATCAATGAAAGTTTTTGCAAACAAAAACAATTTTTTTGTGAATGAAAACAAACTCGTAAAAAACAAAAAAGAACTGTAAAAAGCAGTCAATAAAATGTGAAATCCCATTCGATTAAAAAAGGAAGAATACCAAAAACATAAGAAAAAAAACAATAGAAGAATGGACAAAAAAAATGAAAAACGGCGATTCTCCTTTTGTAAGTCAAAAAACTGGCAGGAAACGTCAGGACAAAACAAAGTAAACGAACCGTGAATAAAATGCAAAACATCATTTCCTTAAAACAAAAGAAAACAAAACAAAAGAGAAACAAAAAAATGTGAAATAAATAAAAAACAAAAGAAAATGTACAGAAAGGAAAACACAAGAAAATTGATGACTAAGATGAAAAAAAAAAACAAATGAATCTACAGACGGAGAAAGAGACTAGTAGAAAACAAAACACTGTAATCTGCAAAAAAGCGTCGGACAAAATGTGAAAAATCAGTTTGATAAAAATAAACAAAAGACTGATACGAGAGCACAAATGAATTAAAAAAAAGAACAAACAGAAGTAGAGCGATGGAAAAAATGAAAATCAACGAAAGTTTTTGCAAACAAAAACAAATTCGTAAAAAACAAAAGAGGACTGTAAAAAGGCGTCAATAAAATGCGAAATCCCTTTCGATTAAAAAGGGAAGAATGCCTAAAACATAAGAAAAGAAAACAATAGAATAATGGATGAACAAAAGAAATAAATAAATGAAGAACGGCGATTCTCCTCCGGTCGAAAATTTTTGCAAGTCAAGAAACTGGCAGGAAACGACAGGACAAAACAAAATAAACGAACCGCGAATAAAATACAAAACATCATTCCATTAAAACAAAAGAAAACATAGGAAAAGAGAAACAAAAAAATATGAAATAAATAAAAAACAAAAGAAAACGTACTTTTGTTCCACGGATTATACTGGAATGTAGAAGTTTTTGAGTGTCGTTATGCGACGACAACAACAAAAGTAGGTCAAATGAGTCGCTAGACTCCAAATTTGTCCAAAATGTAGCCCAAATGACGAAATTTTGCCAAATCCGGCAACCCTGGTCGAATTAAAAAAAAAAAAATGATTGCGTTAGTCTGATTTACACAAATACATGGTTGCCATGTGACAATCTATTTTTATTTAAAGGAAGTTAAGAAACCTGGGTTGTTAAAATTTTAAGATTCGAATGTCATGTTCAGTCTGTAAAAAAATAAATGTAATAATTAATAATGCTTTACTTTACTTTACTCTACATTAGTCAAAATTGTATGTAAGTTGATCAACATTAATAACTTCACCTGAAGCGTCATCTGTTGTCTAATGTCGAGAATGCAGATTACAACATTGGTTGGTTGCTTGAAATAATTTACAACCTCAAAGTTACAGAGAGCATAAATACCAACCTATTTTTCTTCTTTCCCTTGCTATAAACCTTTTGCTTTTCAATGTTTAATTATTGGTCTCTTTTGTTTATTGTTTTATTGTCGTCAACTAAAAATAAATTGTTTTTTTTTATGTAATCAATTATTCGGAATAAATTTTTGTTCTTGGCGCAGTTAATGTTACAGTAACCTTAAATGCGTTTCAACTGCGTGCCATCTATTGGCAAATAGGGAAAATGCAAGTTAGCACAACACAACATCGTATATTAACAAGAGACAAACGATCGAGCTGCTGTCACCGGCATTTCTACATATTACACAAGTCGCCGACTTTCGGAAGGCCGCTTTACAGATCCCAATTTTCATTGCTGACAATAAATTGCAGCGATTCGTGTTACGCGCATGCGCAGGCATTTGAATTTCGATCAGTTGAAACAAGTTTCAATGCAATTGCAAAAAGTAGCTCCGAACTTATTTTTCTTGCATTGCATGGCCGATTTGTTGGTAATTTTTTAAATACCAACTTTATAAAATAAAGAAATAACATATATGACAACAATATAACTTCAATTTGATTAATTTTATGTGTTGAAGAGAAATTTACGACTATATACGAACTATTTATTAAATTTTATAGATTTTCTGCCAGAAACATTTATTAAAGTGATTTTTTTTTTAAGTAAGTTGTAAACCCGATGCTTCAGTAATTTTTATTGCTGTCTGTAAAGTGTTCGGTAATAAACGTTGCTCAATTTCTTTGTTGGCAATAAAAACTGCGAACATTAAAGCGGCCTAAAACGCAGCGAGTTGCAACTCTGAACGCGTTCGGCCACTCGGTCACCTGAACGCGTTCTACGTCCAAAGTCTGGTAGCTCTTTTAGGTAAAGATTGGGCGCGTTCAGCGGCTGAGTTGCTTACTCAGCAATCGATTGTGATTGGCACACATGAAGGTAATAGCCAATCACAAACGACTGTTGAGAAAGCAACGCATCCGCTGAACGCGCCCGTTCATTTTTGTGTTTCGAAAAGGAAGCCACACACCTCGTCTCTCTTCAAAGAAGTGTTTACTAGCAACGTTTTCGATTCACTTGCACTGACTACATTCAGAGTGTTTGCGTTTTGTTTTAACCTCATGTGATAAAACGAGATGAAGTTGCTTTCAGCGTTGAATGCAATCAGTGCAAGTAAATCGAAAACGATCTATTTATTATAGTGTTGCGAGCCGATGGTAATGAACGGTAAATTCCCTTTGTTGCCGGTAAGGTAACATTCATGTGTTACCTCTGCTATCAACATAATATGGAATTTTTTCGAATAATCGAGTTTCAAACTTGCAAATTGCAAGTAAACTAATGTAACAAACTGTCAAGGAATATTTTAATTATTTAGGAAAACCATAAATACTAAGATGAGGGAAATAAATACTTCATAACCTCAAATGATTCTGGTTTAAACATTAAATTATTTAGCGAAAATAATACATGTTAAATATTGGAAACCTCATTTCTTAACCAAAGCCAAAAAAGTGATGTGTATTCGAATTCAAATTAATCAAGATATTTAATACATGTCTAATTTTTATTTAAAAGTGTAATTGCTGTCTCCGGCCGTGAGATGTTGCCACATGAGCTGTAATTGGTAATGTTACGGTAAGGTTGCCCGGTAAAAACAAATTACCGGTAATTTAACAAGAAAAGTTTATAATTTATTAATAAAATGAACCATATTTGTGCGATTTATTATATTACTGAATTAATTTGGCGTTTTCATGCAATATATTCAAGATTTATTATTCAAATTAAAATGAAATATACAAAGTTTAGTTAAAAAAGTGTACAGAGGGAGCCAAGCTATTTGCGTCTTGTTCTAACCTCATACATTAATAGGAGACGAAGATAGTTTGAGTGTGCACTAGTGCAAGATAACAAACAGACATCGATTCTTTTCAAATGTGACTTAAAGGGGGCAGTGATGCCAACAAGCTTCTTTGTTTGTTATTATAAATAACTGCCTTCACTTTTCGTTTGTTTTGGTTAAAATTTAAACAAAACGGTATCACTATTTACAGATGTAATTGGCAACAGTGCAAGAAAAATTAATAGAGAAAAAAAACAACGTTGCCAACTGCAATTGAAATTATTCACTACTTCACTTTAATCAAATCTACATACGTATTTTATATTGTTATTTTAAACATCTTTTAGGGTATGATTGAGTAATTTTTCAAATGAAAAATGTATTTTGAGTAAAAAATTGAGTTTCTAACCAAGAGAACCTTGGTTGTGCTTCAGATTCTCTTGCTGTTTTCTTTTTCGTTTTGTAAATAATTTTTTTTAGTTGATTGTATTGGAAGACAAGTACAGAATGAAAAAGAAATGAACAATTAAAAATAAAATGTTTGAATTTCAATTATATTTATCATCAATATTAGAATACATTAACATACATTTATATTAAAAAACAACAAGATTGATTTATACAATTTCTTTTCAATTGCTTAATGGGAAGAAACTCGTCAACTGACACATATACTTGTGATTGGAATCTGGAAAAAGTATCCTGTGAAAAATATATATTAACTATATTTAACATAACTTTCTAAAACATATTGGCGAGCGGTTTGTAATTTATTAATATTTTTTTTTAATCTTTTCTTTTAATATTGCATATTGCCGTGCTCATTTGGTACCGCCATTGTTCTGTGCAAAAGGCAGGTGCGAAATCAGTGGTACTTCTCCCAAATGTGAAAAGCTCAATTCATATCACAATTTGAAAAATTCAAATGAACGCTAAATTAATTAATTAATTAATTAATTAATACATTCGAGATTCTTTACAAAACTAAAAGGAAAAAAGTTTAGAATAACTCACTGCTCATTTCCACAATAAATTATCGTAGTTTCTTTCTACAAGTTCATTCATTCATACATTAAATAAAACACCTAAAATCACAATCGGCATAAGAATTTTATTAAAACAGCGTCTTACGTCTTGAACAGATTACATCAACGAGCAATTCCTACGTGATTCATATTGGTGTTCTTTTGGTAGACGTAAGAGACTGAGTTGAAATCACATATGAACGCAGTCACCCAACGAAAAACAAAGCTGAGCACGTTGTGTCACACAATTAAAGTTAAAAGAACGCCGCCAACACTTCATCGTCATCATAATAACTACGACGAATACAATTACTAATATGTATTAAAATTAAAAAAGATCTTAGTATTATGCTTTATTCAGTCTGGAAGTACTCACTCTGATTTGATCAAGTTACAAAAGTAACACCTTCAATAGCACACTAATTTGCATAAGAACAGACTAATTGCACTTCTAGAGCAACAAAAAAATTACTTAATAAAAAAAAAAAATAATCTATTCAGTAAGACTATAAGTGCACACGTTTAATATTGAATTGAATTGAATTGAATAGAATTGAAAGCACAAACGATTTTTAATTTATATAAACAGGAATGAAGAAATACTGACAGAAAATGGAAAATGGTGTAAAAAGTAAAAACTTGTTGCGCCAAAAATACAATAAATATAACAGGGTCTACATAAAATATGAAACAATGAAAGTACGCATTATTACAAGAATATCACAACTTAAGTACACTTCGATTTTAAGCATTTAACAACACGTTAAAAAACTACACAATACATCGGTTTAAACAACTTACAAGATCACCGCAAACCGTCTGTGTTTGTTTAACTCACGTGAGTTTTTACGAAGCCCCCTTCACCCCTTTTTAACCAACGATTGTGTAACCTCAGTTATTGCATATTATTAACATAATGACATCAAATATCACAATGCACTGAATTACCCGTATGCCAAAAGAAATTTATCGAAGACACAATTTGTTGTTGTTATTACTTCCAAATAATACGGCGTTTATGTAATTATAATTTTGATTTACTTTTAATTAATTGATTATTAATTATTAGTTGATGGTGGTAAAATTTCCTGTAGTGCGCCTGTTTAATTTTAATTTTTTTTTTATGAGCAAAAAGCAGCAATATTAACTCTTAATTTACTCACTTCTTTTTTTTTGTTTGTTTGTTTTTAATTCTATAAAATTACAGGTACGTCATTCATTTTCACATATTACATAAACTTACTGCTAGATGATTGTACGGAACATTTATATTAAACAAGTTTTTTTTTTTTATATAACCGAAGAACGTTTACATACAATTGAAGGCGAATTTCAGCGTTAAGCTGTTTTACCCGTAGGCCACACTCTCACCGACACAGATGTTCAAAATCAACTTGAATCAATGTGAACACCCATTTGATTCATTTTGATCTGCAAAAGCTGTTTCGATGGGATCAGAACCGTCCATGATAATTACATCTAAGATGGCAGATGATGATTTTTCTCCCTATTAGAAGTCACGAAAAATGCCATGAGATGAACGTTTGTTGAACAGGTTGCACAATGTGAGATTTTATATTGTCTTTGTTTAATTTTAATGCACTTGATATTTTTTGTCTTTTTTTTTTCGTAGCAAGATGCATAATTTTTAAATCCACAAAAGAAAAACAATCTTCATATTTAAAACTAATAATCTATTACAACAGTATTCAAGTTGCTTACAAGTTGTCGTCACTACGAAATCATTTTCTTTTCTTTTCTTTTTCTTTTTAATCGCTACACTACATTGGCAATACAGATGGAATAAATAATAAATGTAATGCAAATTAATATTTCAATATTTTGTTTGTTTTATGAAGGAAGACACCACTTTCTCTTAAATATATATATATTATAGCTAGTGGATTAAATAATTATGCAGATTTTATAAAAGTATCACAAATTTTATAAATGTGAATACACCATTAAATTTCATCATTTCAAGTCTTTGGTTGACTTAAACAATAAGCAATAATAAGATTTACGGAAATATACTCGTGATGATAAATGAACAGTGAGTTATTTTTAAAAGTTACTCTATCAGTTTTTACTGGTATGGAGTAAGCACTAATACGATTAAGAGAACTAAACTTTATTAAATTACAGTAACTACAGTAAACGGTGAACATTTTAATTATTATAAAAGTAACGAAAGGGCAAATACAAGTAGTAATGGCAGTCATCAATCATAGGTAGAGCGCTTACTCCAGCTCAGCAGAATTGTAACTACCAGAGCCCAGGATATGCATGAAATGGACACTACATCCTACTAGGCTTAACCTATGGAATACAAAAACATCCTAAATATGTTGTGGTCAAAAAGTATTGTCCAGTAGATAGTCTTGAGACTTGGGAACGATTCACACTGTCACTTGAAAATCTACCTTACTTGACACCACTTAATTGGCAGTTGGTTTAACAAACTAACATCATTTCCCTTTTAATCGGTAAATCTACTAAAAATTCAGTTAACAATTTGATTCGAAAAAATTTAACTCACATATAACTATTACAAATACAAATGAAGATTAAATAGTAAATAAAGTTAACAATGCATATTCGCATCGTATGCCCAATCACTGGATGAAGCCCCCACATCCGCACTTGCCTTCACGCCTCTATACACTTTGTCTTATAGTCTTGAAAATCATTATATACTTTTTTGGTTCTTCAATTAATTCTTTTAGAGAAGCACACAAATCGATTTTTTTTTCTGTTTCTGTTTCTTCTCAGGTGATTTTTTGTTAATTTGTCGCACTAAATCATAAAATATCTAAAAGAAACGGGACACAACTCTTACAACCGACCCAACACAACCAAAACCAATACTTACATCATTAACATTAATTTTGGCTTTGGCAGAGGTCTCCATAAAGGCACAGATGAACTGGCGCGATAAATTTACTCCTTGGTCTTTTCCTACCACTCTTTCTTCTTCCAAATCACATTTGTTTCCCACCAATACCATCGGAACATCATCCGTATCCTTATGAATTAAATATAAAGCATACTTTAATGCTTTAAAACAGAAAATATCACTTCTGTTTTATTATTAAGACTCCATGACACAATTATCATTCACTTTACAACAAAATTTATTGAACAAAAACGAATTAAACTGACTGATGACTAAGTAAATAATTATCATCGGCCCTTCTAACAAGTAACCCAGTAGTCCTTCTCTAATCAAAACAACAAGTCTATGCTTCTTTCATTACCTAATCAAATTAAGCGGCAGTTATAAATACTAATTAACTAATCAAAGACACACTTAAGTCACACTTAATTACAAAAGAATTGGATCACTTGTTATAATAAACATAATATGATAACAGAAGCGACATTAAAGACCAATCAATAAAAAATTATTGTGGACCAGAGCATGCTTTGGTCTTTTGTGATACTAATTTACATGTATCATTAAATTAAGAATAAATAAATTTAAATGAAGTAGCCGAGTTTTCCAAAAATC
The DNA here is from genome assembly GCA_036172665.1 of Prosopocoilus inquinatus. Taxonomy (NCBI): domain Eukaryota; kingdom Metazoa; phylum Arthropoda; class Insecta; order Coleoptera; family Lucanidae; genus Prosopocoilus; species Prosopocoilus inquinatus. The sequence continues at coordinate 11,359,945 of CM069880.1, read as the reverse complement.
TCTCCTAGTGAAATGAATCTTAAATTTTGCAAAAACACAAATTAATTACGAAAATTAGAGGAGCTGTCACTGAAAGATTAATCAAGACACTTGTATTGCAAAAAAAAAAAAAATTAATTCAGTGAGAAGGTTTTAATCGATTTTCGTATTGAATTCAAAATGTAAGTGGAGGGACCAACAACATATTCGAGACTGCTTTAAAACTCAAATGATGTAAATGAAAACAGAAATAAATAAATACCTTGACTCTTAAAATTTGTTCTCTTAAATCTTGTAGATCGTTAAAGGTAGATTGTGCCGTAATGGAATAAACAAGTACGAATCCCTGTCCATTTTTCATGTACAGATCTCGCATGGCGGTAAATTGTTCCTAAAACGTAAGTGGATTAATAATGTTGGTGGGAGTTGAGTGGAAAACGTCGTACAGTTCCGGCTGTATCTAAGATTTCGAGCATGCACTGTTGTCCGTCGACTTCGACCTGTTTCCTGTAGCTATCTTCAATAGTAGGATCATATTTTTCTACGAAGATTCCTTGCACGAATTGTACTGTAAGTGCAGATTTTCCTACACCACCTGATCCGAGTACAACGATTTTATATTCACGCATTATGCTATGATTCTATAATTTCCAGTCTGCAAGAAATATCAATAATTAATTCGATGGGAATTGTTTAGGAGTCGTCATGAAAATGAAAATGCGAAACTTCTAATGTTACTACAAAAGCTTAATCAATGTGGTCAGCCAGACCACAGCCCAACAGGAAGCACCTTACTAAAAAAAAAAAAATATTACACATTACTGTTACTACACACACAAATTCTAGTGAGGTGAGTAATCATTTATTAAGCATGCAACACTGGATGCACTTGAAATTAGCTATTAGTTAACTGTAGCTTAGAAACAATAACAAAAGATTTGAGCATTAATTGTAATGGTAAACTAATTAGCGGTTCTACCGCCTGTTTGTTGAGCCCAAACGAAACAGTGCTATATCTATAATGCCCCTCTGCCAACCATCACTAAACAGTCAGTCAATTTAGAAACATACGTACGCACGAACTATCCACCTCCTACGGTTGACAGCAGTTTTTCTTCCTGACGAACTAATTTGACCACTTCACAGATCGGTTTAAATTTAACGTCAACAGATCAGTCCATAAAGCACTTCAATTTACACTGTCATGGCTCAACGCTTCAACAAATGTCCACTTGACAAAACTATTTCCAATTTTTTTTCCACTTATATTCGTATGTTATTTTCATACTTATTTATGTGCTGCTACTTGCTCTGCGTATACCTTACAGAAAAATAACAACTTACCGTAGTATTTACACCTTTTTAACCTTGGTACGGGCGATGGCTAACTGGTGATACGATAGCTGCAATTACTTGTCTTGTCCCAACCCGCGCATGGCAGCATGCCGCACCCGAACTCAGTCGGTAACATCACCATCTACAGTTCACACATTTCCACAACAGATGTCTACACAAACACCAAAACGCGCGCGCACATTCAAAATTATTATCATTCATTACATTAAATTAAAACAATTTTCTCTCTTAACAAACTAATTTTACAAAAATATTTGATGCAGCAGAAGAAAAGTAATTGCCTGTGGGAGTCGACGGTTGTAGTTAAATTCACGCAGACATCATCATACATCAAAAATAGCTGCTTTTATTCAACGTTTTGTGTATTAGTCAGAACGTGAAAAAGAGGTTGGTTTAAATATTTCTACAGGTATGTACTATGACGCTCAACTTAAATGATACTCCTGCATACGAACCACACCCTTAAGAACATTCAGGGTTACGAAACTATAATTGAAATTAACCTCCGCCCACAATAATGTTTATATCCGTAGATACGTATTTCGGCAGCTAAGCTGCCATCCTCAGTACGTTACCAACTTAAAAGCACTAAAAAAATGTCTAAAAACAACCTAATCAGACATTTAGACATTTCTTAGTGCTTTAAGTAGGTAACGTACTGAGGATTGCAGTCGAAATACGTATCTACGCATATAAAAATTATTGTGGGTGGAGGTTAATTTCAATTATCTCTTAAACCACAGTCTCCTTTACTATTTTAGGTTACGAAACTGTCAAATCGTAGCGCCGTTGTACAACAGTGCTTAAAAGAAATGCCACTACCGGCAAGTAACCTGGCGGTATGGTTAGTTTAAATAAGGATTAGATTCGTACGATTTTATTGCTTTTCGTCGCATTTCTTTTAAGCACTGCTGTACATGCAGTCAATCCTCCCTCATTGAAATAAACAAGAGAAAAACGCAGTTTCCGTAATAAAAAAAGATTTATTAATTTTTCTTAATATGTATTCAAGTAGACATTTTTCAAAACAGCACCGGGTTGCCAGATATATATAATAAAACAATATAAAATAATACCAAGGAAACAGAAAAAATAAAAATAAAAATAAATGAAAAATCCCTAATTAACCGAATTGGAATATCTAAAATCAGAACAAATAAAAGAACACGAATTAACCTGCAAAAACAATCAGAAACAAAAGAGAATTGAAAGAAACGTTAACAAAATACAACAGTAAACAAAAGTTTTCTGTAATAATAAAACAACATAAAATAATACCAAAGAACTGAGAAAAAAAACAAAAACAAAACCGAATTAGATGATAAAAAATAAAAACAAATTTAAAAAAACAGATTAACCTGCAAAAACAATCAGAAACAAAAGAGAAATGTAAGAAACATCAACAAAATACAATAGTAAACAAAAGTTTTCTGTAATAATAAAATAACATAAAATAGTACCAAAGAAACGAAAAAACAACAAATAAAAAATAAGAGAAATGAAAAAAACATCAACAAAATTCAAGTCATGAAGCAAAAAAAAACAAAAGAAAATCGACAAAGCCAGTCCAACCGAAAAAGCAAGTTTTCCGGACGAATAGAAAAATTCGTAGAAAATAAAAACAAACTCTGAACAAAATTAAAAAAAAAAAAACAAAACAAACGAACTACGAAATAAGTACGTACGTTTTGTGTCCGTCATTTGTTTTGTGTCCATCCATTTTTCGTTTTTCATTTGTTTTTGTGACGGACACAAAACAAATGAAAAACGAAAAATGCGAAAAATCAATTCGATAAGAAAAGCCAATCATAAGAGAAGCAACAGAGAAATCTACAGTACGAAAGCAAAAAGAAAAGAAAATTGATGATTAAGTTGAATGAAAAACAAATGAATCTCTAGACTAAAAAAAACCTAGTAAAAAAACTAAAAACTGTAAAAAAGCCAACAACAAAATGTGAAAAATTAATGCGATAAAAATAAACAAAAGAGAAATACACGAGCGTGAAAAGAGAAAGATATATTAAGGCGGACAAAAAAAATTGCAAATGAAAACCGACAAAATTTGATAGAAATAAACAAAGGACTAATACGAGAGCATAAATTAAATTTCAAAAAAAAAAAAAACAAACAAAGTAGTACGATGGAAAAAAATGAGAATCAAAGAATTTTTTTGCAATCAAACACAAACTCATAAGAAACAAAAGATAACTGTAGAAAGAAATCAATAAAATGCGAAAACTCATTCGATTAAAAAAGAAGAAAAATGCAAAAACAAAAGAAAAAAAAAACAAAAAAGAACGTGGAAAGACAAAAACAAAAATAACCGACGATTCTCCGGCTGAAAATGTTCGCAAATTAAGAAGGTGGCAGGAAACAAAAGGACAACGAAACGTGAATAAAATGCAAAATAACAGTTCCTTAAAACAAAAAAGAGAAAAAGAAAAAATATGAAATGAACAAAAAACAAAAGAAAACAATAAGCGGAGCATTCCCTGTATACTAAAGTAGCGACATGGACAGTCACTTCTGATCGCATTGTATATTTTTCTTGCAGCCAATCGAAAATGCTATGAACAAAGTTCATTCGCATTTAAAACAGTGAACTTTGTAAAATACTAGTGTTGCCAACTTAATAGGTATTCTCCCCCTCTCTCTAAGGTGAATTTTTTCTGAGAGAGGTATTTATTTTAGGGAAAGGAAAATCGAAATTAAAAATATAATCCCGAGCACGATACAAAATTAATTTTTTTAAAACCATTTTGAATTGCCCGTCTCCGCTCTTACGCATTTGATATACAGGATGTCCCAACGGTGGTTTCTCGGGAAATATCTCGATAACTACTGAAGATATAAAAAATGTTTCAAGACATTTTTGTTTTGAATTTTAGAAGTCTACCACATGAAATAATGAAGTTTTTAAATACTAGTGTTGCCAACTTAATAAAGATTCTCATCTCTTTCTCTCTAAGGTGAAATTTTTCTGAGAGGTATTTCAGGAAAAGGAAAGTCAAATTTAGAAAAAAATAATCCCGAGAATGATACAAAATTAACTTTTTTTAACCATTTTGAATTGCCTGTGTCCGCTCTTGCGCATTTGATATACAGGGTGACCCAACGGTGGTTTCTCGGGGAATATCTCGATAACTACTGAAGATACAAAAAATGTTTCAAGATATTTTTGTTTTGAATTTTAAAGGTCTTCAACATAAAACAATGAACTTTATAAAATACTAGTGTTGCCAACTTAATAGAGATTCTCGTCTCTTTCTCTCTAAGGAGAAATTTTTCAGGGAAAGGAAAATCGAAATAAAAAAATAATAATAATCCCGAGCATGATACAAAATTTATTTTTTTTTAACCTTTTTGAATCGCCTGTGTCCGCTCTTGCGCGTTTGATATACAGGATGTCCCAACGGTGGTTTCTCGGGAAATATCTCGATAACTATTGAAGATACAAAAAATGTTTCAAGACATTTTTGCTTTGAAATTTAGAAGTCTATAACATAAAATTATTTTCATCTATACAGGGTGAATCTAAAGAGTCGAACTGGACGGAACTTTTTTATTTCAAACGGATATTATATAAAACTTGAATCGCCAAAAAAATTTTACTATTATCTACACCTAAATCTAACCGTTCTTTGAGATATTTAACATTTTAGATTTTTTTATAGAAGCTGCCATTATTTTATTTGTTCCTATTTTATTTATTTTTAACTCGATTAAAAATAGTATTTGGTACAGATGTAGCTGATACTTAAGCCATTATTTTTAACGTTACAGGGTGATCGTAGTAATAAGTAAAATATCAGAAATGTAAAACTGACAGAAATTAATTTTCGATGTAACGATGAAAATAAAGACTTATTTATGCAATATTCTTTTTTTTTGCTTTTAATTAATTCCATGATGCTAGAACCTTCCATTTATCGTTTAAGTCGTTTCAAAAAATATTTCATGGTAAGTTATTGTGCAAAACACAAAGGAATCTAAAGATAGGAGCCCGGACCTCCTCAAAGAAGAGAATAATATAATGCGTGTTACGCACCCATCTTTTTGAATGTTTTGTTCTGAAGCGCGAGTTCCTCAGGGAGTCCACTCCCTCGCGTTTTGCTCGTCGTTAAAAATTGCTTGCTGGCTGCTCTATAAACCGGGAGAAAGAGAGGAAACGTGCGCGTCTATTTTCGTCTTTAAAATGCTTTACATATTCCACCGTTCTTTGTCTCTTTATGAATAGCTTCCCCATAGAATACCTGAATAGAGAATGAATTTTTTTTCACAGAAGTCGGCAGTCGATAGTCAAGGGGTGAGTTTTTAGTTACACGAAACTGTTGGATGGAGTATTGAAAATACCACTGGATTTTTTTTTTGTGGGCGAACACAAGACGATATTTATTAATTTAAAATCATTGAAATCATTTTACAAACATCCTGTACATGCATTAAAAATATACTATATCTATTTAATATAAAATCACTCTTCTGAAAAGGATATGCGTCAAATATTATCAACCTAATAACATAATTTATGCCTTGCAATATATGAATAAATTATCATGTTATTACAAATACTGTTGTTATCAGCTACACAAGGTTGCGTTAATAATTAAAACTACGCCTACGTACGTATCTACATCAAAACACGTCATAGCGTGCCGGAAGTAAACATGAGTAAAGTACACATCTGCGAAAACCAGCTAATTATTAACGTGGCAAATAACAAAGCACAAAGTAATTCCGAAAATCGCAGCGTTATGTCATCAAACCATTACGTACTTCAACCACTCAGCCTTACCTAATAATTAATGAAACAACATATTTTGTTTTGTTTTTAAATTAAATCGTATGGAATTTTCTTTAAAATTCAAGACAGAAATTCAATTCTTAAAACCAAGGTCTACAAAAAAATTTACAAAAAAAGTTTAGATTTGGAAAGAAAATATGAGTTTTATTCTAAATATAAAATATGTAATATAATATAAAATGGTGGCGGTCCAAGCTACATCGTCGTTCATTCTTATTTGAATAACGCCAGGCCGTCGTCGATATGAAAACGCCGACTGCCGACCACCGAGCGCCACCACCGCGGGCGGCCGTCGCCGCCATTGCGGACGCTCCGGTGTATGAACCACGGAGACAGCCGCGACTACAATCTAGTGGCCTTCGACTTAACCTCTATTAGGCCAGGTCGTCGTCGTCAAAGACGTCGACCGGCAGCCGTCGCCGCCGACCGTGGCCGCCGACCTTCGCCGCCGACCGTCGCTGCCGACCATAGCCGCCGACCGTTGCAGCCGACCATCGCCGCCGACCATAGCCGCCGACCTTCGCTGCCGACCGCGGACCGTCGTCTGCCAACGTAACACCCCTTTAAGCACTCCACGCCAAGGGTGGACCTTTAACTTTGAGGGCTCTAGACTCAGCACCGTAGCTGACACTGACCTCTGACAAGACGGGCCTGCGCCAGGTGCGTAGATCCTAAAGGGCGCAATTTTTAGTATCAAGTAGACTTGTTAATAAATATCAAAGTCTCATGAGGGCGCATAATCAGAATTTTGCCCTGGACGCCACGACACTGCCTAGACCAGGCACGGGCAAACTACGGCCCGCTGGCTACATGCTTTCTTATGCGATCTCAAAAGTTTGCCCACGCCTGGCCTATACTAACACTGTTGGGGGGGGGGGGCGATTAACCTAAGTTTTTTGTACAACTGACAATATTTTGATTTCTGTTATAAAATTTTATTTAGCCTTGGGCTACAGCCCCTAAAGACGTGGCCAAAATCTGCCCCTGCTCTACATACCGGAGCGGCTGCAGTGGCAGTAACGGCCATGGTGCACGTTGAGATCGAACCATCGACCGTCGCCTCCACCTTCACCACTACGATGCATGGAAGACTTTAAGGTAGTGGTCGGCAAACATTTACAATATTAAGGGCCGCACCATAATTAAGGTACACTTTTGCGTGTCAGACTATTATAAATCGAACCTAAAATTATATTTATATTAATACATATATACAAAATTAACCTTCATTTAAAAAGTTTCAAATGAAAATGTCTTTTATCTAAAAGGTTTTCGGGCCGCAGAAATCGTTTTTCGAGCCGCAAAAAGCGTTCTACGGACCGCGCTTTCCCGACCGCTCCTTTACGGGATTCGGAGTAACCACGACTATGGCCCTGTGGCCTTCAATCTAACCTGTATTACGTCAGACCGCCGTCGACGTTAAAGCGCAGACCGCCGACCACCGACCGCGGACCGTCGACTACCATCACGACGGTCAAGAGTCGCTATGACCGTCGCCGCCATCGTGGCCTCTTCGCTCTTTTGATGTTACAGAGCACCCACGGTGGCGGTCCTAATGAAGGCCCTATGCCCTTCGAGCTAACATGTATAACGCCAGGTCGCCATCGAAGTGAAACCGCCGACTACAGCCCGTCGACCGCCACTGCCACCACCACCCTCATAACGAGCAATCTTAACACACCAGATCGGCTGCTGTGGCGGTCACGGTGCAATTTGAGATCGAACGTCTCGCGCCGTGATCGTCGCTAGCACCTTAGCCGGAGCAGTCGCGATTATGGCCCTGTTGCCTTCAATCTAACTTGCATAACGCCAGGCTGCCGTCGACGTTAAGAGTCCAGACCGTCGATTGCCACCCCGGCGGTCGACGGCCATGGTACAGATTCAAATCGAACGACCCGCGCTGTGGTTGTCGCCGCCACCGCGGCCGCTCCGGTGTATTGGGGTTACGGAGCAGCCACAGTGACGGTCGCGATTACGGCCCGGTGGCCTTCAATCTAACGGTAGTCTGGCCATCGTACACACCGGAGCCGCTGTTGTGGCGGCCACGACCACGGTGCAGGTTAAGATCGAATGCCGCCGTACCGTTGTCGATGACACCACGGCGACCGCTTCTTTAAGAGTTCCGGAAATGCCGTCGATGTAAAAGCGCCGACCGCCGACTGCCATCGCCACCATCACCCACACCACGGAGCGGCTGTTGGAGTGACCAGGGCGCGGTAGCGTTCAACGTCAAGCTGCGTAGCGCCAGCAGACTACCCCCGATGTGAAAAAATCGATAAGTTTCCGCAGGTTGGAGGCCTGTGGACTTCAATCTAACCGGACCGCCGTACACACCGGAGTCGCTGCTGTGGCGGCCACGACCACGGTGCAGGTTAAGATCGAACGCCGCCGTACCGTTGTCGATGGCATCACCGCGACCGCTTCTTTAAGGGTTCCGGAACTGCCGTCGATGTAAAAGCGCCGACCGTCGATCGCCATCGCCACCATCACTCACACCACGGAGCGGCTGTTGGGGCGACCACGACCACGATGCAGATTAAAAGCAAATGCCGCCCCGCCGTTGCCGATGGCACCACCGCGGGCCGCTTCTTTAAGGGTTCCGGAACTGCCGTCAATGTGAAAACGGTGACTGCCGACTGCCATCGCCACTATCACCCACACGGAGCGGCTGTTGGGGCGACCACGACGCGGTAGCATTCAACATCAAGCTGCGTAGCGCCAGACTGCCGCCGATGTAAAAAAATTGATAAGTTTCCGCAGGTTGGTGGTTTGAACCGCGACTCCGAGTCCTTCACATCGACGACGCCTTGCATTGTACAGGTTGAAACTTAACGCTGCCGCGGCTATGGCGCGGTCGCTCCGGTGTGTGGAGGCCTTTAAGGTTGTTTTTTTTTTTCATCGTGTAATATAAGAACTACTGAAAACAAAACAATCAATTGCCAGTACCGTAACGAGGTGTTTAGGTGGAATGAGGCAAATAAATGATGTAATAAGTGAAGTGACTTTTTAATTTATGGGAGACATGCGTGGAAGATTATAAATGTCAGGGAGTTGAAAATGATTTATTTTTGCACTAGGCACCCCAAGGGTTCAATGAACTGGGCAAGGGGGTAGGTGTGAGAAGTTGGTTAACAATGTTGCGTAAAGTTCAACAAACTATAAAATATCCGGAAGCGATTAAAATATGTATGTGTATGCATGTGGTGGTGGATAACGAAGGTGCGCCGATAAAATTAGCGAGAAGCAAAAAGCAAATGACCTGAATAAAAAGGGATATGTGTGTCAGTAGCTGCAATTTATGTAAGGGCTTCGCTAGTAAGAGGAGCGAACCAGGTTCGGTGTATCCTACCACCTAGTGATCCGATCATGATGCGGCAGGGCTGGTGACCATGCGCGAGCCTTCATTGATCCTAAGGAAAAGAGGACCGTAGTAAGCTGGAACATGCGTTCCACTAGGATCAGTAGAAAAGAGAAATCGACCTGAAGATGGTAGGTGTGAGATGAATCTGCGCGTTCCATGTGTGTTATAGCAACACTGCTGTTACGGTTCGCGCAGTGGGCTCGCGGTAGCGCAGTAGCACTTCGACGGAAGAGCATCCGACTCGCAATGGCATCAATAAATGAATGTGCAAAGTAGGCACGAGATAGTAAACATGAAGTAACTAAATCTAAAACAACCGGTAATTTCATAACATATATGTATATACATGTGTATGTGTAGTATGTGTCGTACTGATATACATAAGTATATATGTATATACGATAAACAAAAACTTTTGAACCGAATACATAAATTAAAAGTGAACTAATTAAAATTATGTTTTGCGTCAAGATAAAACTGAAATTCTAATAATAAAATGAATATAATACGTCACTGCAATAATTGGAAGCATTAATTTGAAACGTTTAAATATCGTTACTACTCAGCACTGGCGCGAGCTCTCCACTCTACCCATGGACAGTGGCATGCAGCAATGTCAGTTCTACTGCGGCCCCCGAGCTCTGACGCTCTTTGTCCTTTTGCACATCTGCCTGTCGCTACCGAACGGTATGCCTACACCGTTACCCCATAGACTTATTTTTACATACCCCCTATACACACACACACACACACACTCATTTGTTTTCTTATCTCCGCATGCCCTCCCTTTGCCCTAACTATCATAGATCGAATGAGAAATGCATGCACCCCATACGACTTTACACATTTTCCCAAAACACTTACATACGAACTTTACACAAGATGTTTAATGTTTAATTAATCGAATTTGAATTGGAATCAGTCGAGTTGATTCTCGTTCTACCTACCCCTAATAATCTATTTAGCTTTGATCTATTAATTAAAAAGTAAAAAAAAAGATCACTTTAGTAACCCCAAAACAAATTAATAAACTTTTCAAGTTGTACAAAAATGCAAAACTGAATTAATACGAAGGGTGTTTTCAAAGTTCAAATTGAATTCTATTTTCGCTTCCGTTGGAAGCTTAAAAATTCCCACCTGAAATTGAATTAATTAAACGCTATAACGGGACACCCTCCGATCGATTGGGGAAACTTCATAATAAAGGGCGAATTATGAAAAGTTAATTCAAGTTTCGAATGACGCGATTTATTCCAAACCTACTTCGACGGAAAATAATTAGATTGCGTAATCTGACTCGTTATATTTTCTTACAAAGATAAATAAGCTTCCCTCCCACCTCGGCATTCAGCTCCCTGACAACTTGAGAAAGGCACTTAATGAGATTATTTAATTGACGAGCGAAATTGTTATTGTCCCAAGTTCGAAATCAAATTACTCTGTTTGTGACAACTTTGTTTCAATGTAAGCCCCGTAATCAATGAATTTTCTTTATCAGAGTCTTCAGCGGGATACAACGAGAAAAGGCTTCTCCACAAATTACTCGATCATTACAATGTTTTAGAACGACCAGTAGCCAACGAGTCCGATCCCTTGCAGTTAAGTTTCGGATTGACACTTATGCAAATTATCGATGTGGTATGTTTCACCCATACATCAAACCTTCTCTCCACATCACACACTTCTTTGTTATAGGACGAAAAAAACCAACTTCTCATCACAAACATTTGGCTCAAATTGGTAAGTCCATTTTATTTTATTTCATTTCGTAAGTACCTAATAGGTAGTCCAAAACCTTCATGATACATGTAGGTAATTGAACTTGAACTTGAGATCTATCTGTTCAAGTATTTTATTTAGAAACGAAAGAAAAACTTGAAGTCGTCTGGTCTGTAATTATATTTCGCCGAAGTTGTCGCTGCTGAAATTCCGTCTTAACTCATCATAACTCTATCAACTTTCGAGTGCCTCTTCGATAAATTGAAAGTGACTTTCAGCTTAATGAAGTTTACGACGGCTGTCGGAAAATTAACAAGCTCATATTTTGGTAAATGCTAAAGGTACTTGTCGGGAATATGACCTTTTTCGTACTGGCGATCAAGTAACATATACACGCAAGTGTTTAATTATATTTAGGAGTAAAGAAGGGATGGTGATGATGATGATGATGATGATGACATAAGGTCATCTACAATTATGTTTCATCTAGGTCCTCGTTGAAATGTCATCGCACATAACTCGATCAATTTTCGAGTATCTCTCCGCATGAGTAAGTTGACAAGCGACGGGGGGGTTGGGTGACATCCGAGAGTTTTTCGTGTACACATCCAAAGGGTCGATAGTTTGTATGATTACTTTCGTTGTAGGAATGGAACGATATGAACCTCCGCTGGAACGCGTCCGAATACGGGGGTGTAAAAGATCTTCGCATTCCGCCGCATCGACTTTGGAAACCGGACGTTCTCATGTACAACAGGTAGGGATCACCCTCGTCAACCTCGAAGACTCATTCGTCATAAATCATAAACCAATTGTTATGTCGTTTAAACAGTGCCGACGAGGGTTTTGACGGAACCTACCCTACTAACGTCGTCGTCCGTAACAACGGCAGTTGTCTGTACGTACCACCCGGAATTTTTAAGAGTACGTGCAAAATCGATATCACATGGTTTCCATTCGATGATCAAAGCTGCGAGATGAAGTTCGGAAGTTGGACTTACGACGGCTTGCAAGTAAATAACAGCTTTGAGTTTTCAACTCCCCTACCTCGGGATTAACCGCAATCTTTGATTACAGTTGGATTTACAATTGCAAGATGATTCGGGTGGTGATATTAGTAGTTTTATTACAAACGGCGAATGGGATTTACTAGGTAAAAAAAAAATGCGAGTGATGCAGAAACTGAGGATTAATTAATCGGAGAAAATCTTGCAGGTGTTCCTGGTGCAAGAAACGAAATTTATTATAATTGTTGCCCGGAACCGTACATTGACATCACATTTGTTATTAAAATACGAAGACGAACCCTCTATTACTTTTTTAATCTCATAGTTCCCTGTGTGCTAATCGCATCGATGGCCGTTTTAGGTTTCACTTTACCTCCGGATTCCGGGGAGAAGCTATCTTTGGGAGTAACGATTTTACTATCGCTCACAGTGTTCCTGAATATGGTGGCTGAAACAATGCCGGCCACATCAGATGCGGTCCCCCTACTCGGAACCTACTTCAACTGCATCATGTTCATGGTGGCATCTTCTGTGGTATCAACGATTCTCATTCTCAACTATCACCATCGTAATTCCGATACACACGAGATGTCCGCCTGGGTAAATAGGCTTTTGCACTTGCGACCCCGACCTATCTCTCTAACAAACTTTTTGCTTTCCAGATTAAAGTCGTTTTTCTTTATTGGTTGCCCTGCATTCTACGTATGAACAGGCCGATGGCGAGTAACTGCGATTATGGTCCGCAAACGAGTAGGCCGGCGTCTGTGGGCACCGATCGTAAACCAATTCATTTTCAAGATGTTGAATTAAAAGAACGTTCCTCGAAAAGTCTGTTGGCCAATGTACTGGACATCGACGACGATTTTAGGCACAATCATCGTGGAGGTGGCACACCAACTACGTTACCTACTGCCGCATTTTTTCGTACTGTTTATAGGTAAGTTTCACATCATAATGACGATACGTATGATAATCAAATGGTTGGTATATGATTCGCTAAGGTGTACGATGATATGGTAGTGTATGGTAACTATATATGTGATGATGTGGTAGTATATGGTAACGTGTATATGATGATAAGGTGTGTATAGTAACATATATGGTATATGCTGATGTGGAAGTGTATGGTAACGATGTATATGATGATGAGATGCTCATCAATGTCGCAGTACGGAAATTTTGCATCTAGAGCCCCTCAAAAAAACAAAAAAACGAATTCTCAATGCGAACCCGCGTAGTCCCAAATTAAAAAGAAAGGCGTTTACGATAATTGGAGCGGTGTATACCGGTTAATCTGTTCTCTCACACTTACTTGCATTAAACGCATTCGTTCCATCTTACTTTTCTACCCCGATCCATGTACCGCTCCAATTATCGTAAACGCCTAGAGTATGTCTTTGATTATTTAAATAATCCATCGGCTTTATATCGCCATCTAAGACCAAAAAATAGAATCGGCGCGATTTTTAACCTCCACTCGTCGAGGCGTTTCATTTGCCGTGCGACGAAGCGCATTGACCGATTCGAGGCAAACTTTTGCGAATTTTTTCGACCCCTAAACGGCGTCAAAACGCGAAACTGCCAATCCCATACGAGTAAAATATTCCTAGGAATCTGATGGTAGCATCCAATTCTGGATACGAACGCGCGCAGATCCGGATTTCAAGAATTCAAAATTGTATGTACCTATATACGTCTTCGGACTTCTGTTATTTGGATCGATGGATGGATGCGGTTTATGGATATGTGGAGTATGATGATGATGCAGTTTATGGATATGTGGAGTATGATGATGATGGGGTGTATGAATATGTGGAGTATGATGATGGGTTGTATGGGTATGTGGAGTATGATGATGCGGTGTATCAGTATGTGGAGTATGATGATATGATGTATCAGTATGTGGAGTATGGTGATGTGATGTATGCATATGTGTAGTATGATGATGTTGTTTTGGTGCGTAGGCAAAATGAAGACAATGGTAACGGAGGTCGACTACACGAGTCGTTGGTGTCAAATCACGCTTGTTTGAGTGCCGACTACGAACTTGCGTTGATCTTAAAGGAGATTCGTTTCATAACGGATCAACTGCGTAAAGAAGATGAAGCCGCCGATATTAAGAGAGATTGGAAATTTGCTGCAATGGTGGTCGACAGACTGTGCCTTATAATTTTCACTTTGTTCACGATAATCGCGACTCTGGCGGTATTATTTTCGGCGCCGCACATCATTGTGTCGTAGCGTACCTGCATTGACCCCCTAATTTTTTCGCAGATACTTAACGAGGCATAGATACGATAAATAGTCCTGTCCCTGTCGTATAAGGACTGCACTAGATACCGTATCGATTTGACTACTCCCGTCACCGGTGCAATAGAGGCATTCGTTTAATACGAACATTTTCGTTTTCGCATCGTGTTCTTTAGGATATTAACACAATCATACTGTGATAAATCAAGTTAAATGTTGAGTTATCGCCTAACGCACGTGTGATGCATCTTTTTGTTTTGTTTCTTTTTGGGGAAAAATTAAAAAAAAAACGCGATGCAACGCCCGCGTGTTCGCAAATGTATGTGTAATATTTTTTCTGCGAGGTGATGAGCCCTCGTCAGTGACTCTTCGCTTCGCATTGTTATTTCACACATTGTTAATGGCGTTTTTGTATTATACGATATGTAGAACTATATTTTTCTCGTAGAAGTTTTAAAACTAAATATTTACTGTGAAATTATTGAGGTAAATTTATAAATACAAAACGATCAAATGAATATAAATAAGATTACAGATGAAGTAATAGATCCTGGCTTCATCGTTGTTTTTCCATTAAACAATTATTATGTTTGGTTCATCTAGCATGCTACGTAGGATGTAACTCACTTTCTTCTGTAAATATTATATATTTAGAGCATGGCTGACGAAAAAAAAAAAAAAATAAGCGTCAAATACTACATATCCTTTCAAACAGAACTGCGTATAAGATCACGACAAAGTCTTTCAAACGTTTTTAGTTGTATCGATTTATAACAGAATTACTGTTACTGTAATTTATAATAAAAAGCGAACTCGTAACAATTTCGCTTTTGGCATCACATCATCAACGAGCAAGTGCGTTTTTAAAACGCCCCAAGATCAAAAAAGAAAAAAAAATCTGACATTCTTAGGTGCATTATCATTACGGACGGTCTGCTCAAGACGGAAACGAGACTCCTATTCAAACAGGAAGTTGCTCAAATATGAATACACGCCGAATCAAAAAAAAAAAAAAAAAAACGTTTCTCAAGTTTGGGAGTCTTCATTGCTTAAAAGACTTTGAAAAGAACGCGAATCATAAATAAGCGGTTAGATTCATCGTCAATGTTCTTCCACTGTCATGCAAGACAATATCTTGTTAAACGCGAACAACAAATTTTCAAAAGTGGCAATACAACGCGTTTCTCATCATTAAATCACATACTTGGTTGTTTCATTTTTTTTTTTTTAATTTCTAATTTCTAATTTAAGCTGGCGGGCAAATCAATCAATGAATGTATGTTATCGCTGATTAAAGTCATCTATCTCTCTTAATGGCTTAATAACACGACTGACAGGCAGATGGACGTCTCCGTGTACTTTACAGAGAGGTCCACGTCGTGCGATTCCTCCACTCGTGGGTTAACTTTTTCTCTTATTCGTATAATTAAAAGTATCGCATTCCATTGTTATAATATAAACAAGTAATAAACACTCTTTTTCCCCCCCGAACAAAACGTAATTTAACTAAAACCAAAAAAGCACTGACTGGATTCTATCCTACGTTAAAAACACACGACAATCCATTCTTAGTCGCTCAGTGCAGAACATAAGGCCTTCAGAGAATCCAAAAAAAAAGTCAATCAGGCAGCTACAGAAAAACTGGCTCGCAGTCACATGATTAACTAACACATTCTCTGATGTAACTAACAACTATTGTTTTCTACCGAAATTGTTGTAATATTGTGTCACAAGGATTGTAATTTGTTAAATGAATTTGAATTAAATTATAAACCGAACTGTCTTTATTATTATCATTTTCTTCTTCTTCTCCGCACTCCATATACCTATAGAAGAAAACGTGCCTATCTAATACTTATTCATTCCAATATGTGTATAACTAACATAAATGATGGTGTAGCGATCCACGGAATACAAAAAAAAAATATATATTAATAAATGTAGCTTCTGACGATCCAAATGTTGATGATGCGTATCACCAATAGAATCCGGTGGTCACGAACTGAACTGGTGGAACTGGTAGGTATAAAAGGGGATTGAAGGAGGGTGTACGATGTCCTCAAACGTTGCAAACAAATCAAAATAAGGTTTTTAATCAAAGACTTTGCGACGCTACCGTATGGTTGTAGACGCAGACGCTTTAAGGGTTTAACAAATCGATAACAAGGTGGTAAGATGCACCTATTGGTTGACCAAACCGCTTCTGCGCTTTCATAGTCTGCCATCTAGATACGATTGAGAAAATTATATTTGAGGGGGTGGTGTCGCGCTTCATTCCACGTTGTATTCGTCACAATGGCCCGAAGGGTGAATGCGTGCCCTTGCCGAAAGTAGTGAGTACGAGGATATGGTGTGTGCAATGCAGAATGTTACGGCCCTATAAACGGCTTGGGAAAACATCGAGGGTGGCGTGCCAAAGACAGGCAAGAGCCCACGCTTCGGACCGAACCATGGACTTAAGTTGCCGTGCCCGTTCCCGATGATCTTGTGTTTAAAACCGAGTGCAGTGCTCGCGATGTGGAAGGTTCCGATAGCTAGCTTGTTGTCCATGGTGGTGTTCACCTGCGTCTTCGTTATAGGTACTTTATCAGGCACACCCACTATCTACCATGCTGAACTACATGTAAACACTGCCCCTCCCCTTCGAATCGAAACAAAGACCTCAATCTTTTTCTTGCGGTAACGAACCCCAAACCCAATCGTCAATACTCATTAATGTTTTTTTACCATCGCGTATCTTTAATTGGGCGGGAATTAAATGAGATTTAACGATATTTCCAGGTAAATGTTCGGAAGATGAAGAGCGTTTAGTCCGTGACCTCTTCAGGGGATACAATAAGTTAATTCGGCCGGTGCAGAATATGACTGAGAAAGTAGACGTTAGATTTGGTTTAGCCTTCGTTCAACTGATCAATGTGGTAAGCACTTGAATATTAAGCTTACGCTTGCATATTTTCCTTTGGAAACCCCCCACAGAATGAGAAGAATCAAATAATGAAATCCAACGTTTGGTTAAGATTAGTATGGAACGATTACCAACTCCAATGGGATGAGGCTGATTACGGAGGTATCGCCGTTTTGAGATTGCCTCCGGATAAAGTATGGAAACCTGATATAGTACTGTTCAATAAGTACGTACCTATTCATTTAATTAACCGGGTGTTCGTCATCAAAACCATTTTTTGATTTCAGCGCGGATGGAAATTACGAAGTTAGATACAAATCCAACGTGCTAATCTATCCTAATGGTGAAGTTTTATGGGTTCCTCCGGCGATTTACCAAAGTTCGTGTACAATAGACGTAACGTATTTTCCTTTCGACCAGCAGACTTGCATTATGAAATTTGGCTCGTGGACGTTCAACGGCGATCAAGTATCTCTAGCACTGTATAACAACAAGAACTTCGTCGATTTGTCTGATTATTGGAAATCCGGCACGTGGGACATCATTGAAGTACCCGCCTACCTCAACATTTATGAAGGCAACCATCCTACCGAAACTGATATCACCTTTTATATTATTATTCGACGCAAGACTCTATTTTATACGGTCAATTTGATACTTCCGACAGTATTAATCTCCTTCCTTTGTGTCCTCGTTTTCTATCTACCGGCCGAAGCTGGAGAAAAGGTATATACCACCACTAAAACCACAACTTCTACCCATTAATAACATTTTTCTCTTCTTCCACGCAGGTTACATTGGGAATTAGTATTTTGCTATCGCTGGTAGTATTTTTACTGCTGGTATCGAAAATCCTGCCACCAACCTCGCTCGTCTTACCTCTTATTGCCAAATACCTCCTATTTACATTCATCATGAACACAGTCAGCATCCTCGTTACCGTAGTCATTATTAATTGGAATTTTCGAGGTCCTCGAACACATCGGTAAGACACCTTTTACCATCACCCCCAAAGTAGGCGTTTCGCATATCCCATATTATTATTTAATTCTGTTTCAGATTCCTTTTGTTATTATTTATTTGCCTTGACGTTTTGTTGTTACAGCCAAAAATAATAACTTTTTAGCGCTTTTAGCAAGGGAATATGCGAAGGGGTGATTTGTTAATTAATATTTATAGGATGCCTTCATGGATTCGATCGGTCTTTCTGAATTATTTGCCGGCAATGTTGCTAATGAAGCGACCAAGAAAGACGAGATTAAGGTGGATGATGGAAATGCCGGGAATGGGCGTGCCACCTCACCCTTACGGATCTCCCACAGAAATAAAGCACATAAGGTAACTAGTTAATTAAGACGACGAGGATGATTATTAAATGATGTGTGTTTAGTTCCATAGAGTCGCAGAGTAAGGTCGAAGTTATGGAATTGTCAGACCTACACCACCCGAATTGCAAAATAAATAGGAAACTCAATTCAGATTTGGGGGTGGGCGTAGGAGCCGAAAGTTGTAGGAGAGAGAGCGAAAGTTCGGATTCAATTTTATTATCACCAGAGGCTTCCAAGGCTACAGAAGCTGTCGAGTTCATTGCTGAACACTTACGCAACGAAGATCTTTATATACAAGTGGGGATGTCATTTAATTAAATTTGTATATCGAGAGTTTTGATTGTTGGATTATGTTTCAGACCCGAGAAGACTGGAAATATGTCGCAATGGTAATCGACAGACTTCAATTATATATGTTTTTTATCGTAACAACAGCCGGTACCGTAGGAATACTTATGGATGCACCCCATATATTTGAATACGTAGATCAAGACAGAATAATAGAAATATACCGGGGTAAATAGAAAACCGCCGCTTCCTCACTGTTGGTTAAATTAAATCATGTGGCTTCCACTGGAAAAGAATGCAAATAAGAATGAGGCTTCCACGTTACTATCAATTTTTGGTGCCTGTCTTCAAACGATAACAACAATAAAATAACTTGGTGATGTAACATTTCGTGAGTGATCAGACTTTGTTCCTTAATTTCGCTGAGTGACAATCGACTTATACATACCAATCAAGAAGCATTCACGAGTGAACGAGGGTGTATAAAGGGCTCCGCGAGTAAAAAAAAAAAAATAACGTTTAATCGAACTAACAGTACGGAATCTGAAACAAGGACACAACCATCCGAGTGTTTAAATAATGAAGCAATTGTAATAATACGTGCGTTTTGAAAAAAAAAAAAAAAAAAACGAACAGAAATTCGTTAAAATTAAAATCACCAGAAAAAATACATACAACACGTTTATGGGAGCCCTTTTTCGCTGAATCTAGTTGTACTTAATTATATCGTTATAAGTGATTCGTTAAATCGTACTTTTGTAAGATATGTATCTAGTTAAAAAAAAAGCAACGCAGAATAACTCGGTTAAGCTCAGTGCGGCCTATTCAGTTTCACTATTTCAACGAAAGCACCACGCTAAACCTAATTTTTGATCTCAATCGCACTATAAAATAGTGAGACTGGTGACTTACTTACAGATTTTACGTGAGCTCCTGTAAACAGTCACATATTAACACTGTCATATGTTTAGATTAGCGTAGAATGGACGAGATTGGGCAGTGTTATACTGTAAGCTAAGCGACAAGAATATTCCAAATATCTCGTGTTCGAAGTATATAATTTTTATCGAGCATGCGATGTTACTTCCGGTAGGAATCGTTACCAAACATTGTATGTACGTGCATAGGAGATTATGTAGAAGTGCTAAGTTTAGCTGCGTATCAAGTCTGTAATACGAACGTACACGTATGTGATTTTTTTACAGAACGCGACTACTTCCAAATATGCTCCACAAGAGGTGGTGTCACATATCATCACAACTTATAAGCAACCGAATAATAATAATACCTACTTACTAATAATAAATACTTACATATAATTTTCGCGAGAGGAAGTCACTATAACTGTAACATAATACTGATTTTCTACCTTCAATAAATAAATGAATAAAAAATATAAATAAAATAAATAATAATGCAGACCCTGTCGGTGAAGGTGTACTTAATAACTCACCCTCATTTCTTATCAAAGACGTTATAATTGCTCAAAATTGAAAAAAAAGTATGCAATCATGACAAACAATAGGTATTTTAATAAGTGTTATAAATTTGTACAGCGCATTGTGATTGCTATAGGCACGTGTTTTATTTCACGCTCGTTCGTCACTTCCTGTAGAATATCATTTGAGCAATGTTAAGAAACAATCTAATATCCAATAAGGCTAGTAATAATTTTCGCTAGAGCATCGTGGGGATGTATATAGAATGGTCTTCCAAAAATTTTAATTTTGTTCAAGCGATATTTTTACACGGACGAATCTTTTATCTAGACTATGCAATAATTACTTTTAATGTCATGTGTATGTATTTCATCAACGTGTCGATAGTTATCATCAAATTACTTATCAAATATTGTTATGTGTGTATTATTCATGACGTATCATTTGAAAAAAAAATGTGGTCTATTTAAAAAACTCTGTACCGTATAGCACTGCCTGCACGTGTTTCAGCACAATAACGCTTGGAACACCTATTGACTATTAAAATACAATAAATAATCATTTATCTGTTAAAATGTTGATGTACCAGACAGATGCATTTACAATAAAATTACGCAGAATAATTCCCCGCATTTTTTCTTTAACTTACTCGACATAAAAACTACTAAATACACTTACCACATACTTTACGGAACAATTTCATTTGCCTTTTATTCATAAACTATGATAAAAACGATGAAATACACCACATTTTGAATAATCTATCGTGACGTCACAATTTCTACATCAAGGCCTGGAGTAAATGTCAATTGTCAAGTTAAGTTAGCAATTGGCAACCGTAACTTTCCGGCAAAAAAATTCCCTGACATAACCTGCTTCTAAAAATAAAATATAAACCACAACTTGGCACTGAATGTATCCAATTCAGAAATAAATAAATAAATGGTAAGTAGTTTGTTGCATTTACTTCAAATACATCCACGCCCAGCTTGGTACCATCAAGGTTTATTAAACCTAACCTAACTTTCAGATGTACATATTTAAGTAGTGAAAACACGATGCCTGGAAAAGTCAAAGTAAAAATCATCAGTGGTAGAAACCTACCAGTAATGGATCGTTCCAGTGATACCACTGATGCGTACGTTGAAATCAAATTGGGGAACACTACCTACAAAACAGACGTGTGCCGAAAATCATTGCATCCGCACTGGAACTCGGAGTGGTACAGATTTGAAGTTTGTATACCTACTGCGTTCTAAATCACCCCCCCTAAAAACATACATTTCCTTGTTGTTAAAAAGGTCGATGATTCTGAGCTGCAAGACGAACCGTTGCAAATAAGGTTAATGGACCACGATACGTATTCAGCAAACGATGCGATAGGAAAGGTTTACCTAGACTTAAATCCGCTTTTACTACCGGCTGCTAGTTTATTAAAATGTAACGGGGAAGCCGCCACTAAACGAGAGAGAATACCTACCCCGGTGATGTCAGGTTGGATTCCCGTGTACGACACGATGCACGGAATTCGGGGGGAAGTCAACATTACTGTGAAAGTCGAATTGTTTTCCGATTTCAATAAATTTCGGCAATCTTCTTGCGGTGTTCAATTTTTTTACTGTGAGTTACAACACTTGGCAGGATGTAGTCTTAGATTTTAACATCTTTTAAACGCTCAGCACCGACTATACCTCACGGCTACTACGCTCGGCTGATCCACGGGTTCGTCGAGGAACTCGTGGTCAACGATGACCCTGAGTACCAGTGGATTGATAAAATTAGGCCCCCACGTGTTTCAAACGAGGCCAGACAGACTTTATTTTTTAAATTGTCGGGTGAACTGCAGAGGAAAGTCGGTGTGAAGGCTCTGGATCTAGGGGGCAATGCAGTTATCGGCTACAGTCAATCTTTCGACTTGGAAGGCGATTTCGGTATTGTTGCTCGGGCAGTCGGGACTGCAGTTACTCTGGTTAAAGTACCTGATTATCCACTACAACATATCTTTGAATGCAATCGTGAAGAGTGAGTATAATTTATTTATATTTAGGGAAATATTTCCGAACAAAATAAGCATGAAATACTTTTAGTAAGGTCGAAGGCCGAAATGGTTTGATTAAGATCAAAGCTTGGCATTAAATAAATGTTGATTCTAAAGTGACGTAACGTGCTTATTTTGTAAATAATAGTGATCAGGTATACAAAGTGATTAATAAAACAATTTTTACCCTGCATGCAGGCGTGCTATTAGTTATTTAAAATTCCTAAACGCAGATAAGGGCTTTCGTCTTAACAAAAAGCCTCACATATTAAAGTATAACAAAATATTCATACCACGTTTGCCTCCTATTCTTGCCCATTCCCTCTCGCCGAAGCCGACTCGCCGCGATTCGATCAGCCCTAAAAAATTCACGCGCCATCTTTCCCACACGGAATTCCCCCAAGTGCCTAAATCCGAAATGATGCAGCACAGCAGGTCGCTGCAGACTTTGTTGAAACAGGAGGACATGCGCGGTACGCCTCGCTCGGGGATTTCCCAGCGCATAAAAAATTTGAAATACTCGTCGCAGAATATGTTTTCGAAGAAAATGACGGCGCTCAAG
Source organism: Prosopocoilus inquinatus (assembly GCA_036172665.1). Taxonomy (NCBI): domain Eukaryota; kingdom Metazoa; phylum Arthropoda; class Insecta; order Coleoptera; family Lucanidae; genus Prosopocoilus; species Prosopocoilus inquinatus. The sequence goes on along the minus strand of CM069880.1, from coordinate 11,336,909 downwards.
GCGAAACTGACGGATTCAAATTGGGAAAACAAAGGAAACTCGCGGGGGAAACTAAAGAAAAGTAAGAGCGCCATGGCTGAGGTTTTAGTAACCTCAGTGATACTGGCTCATAACAGCCTTGATTGTATCATGGAATCAACTCGTGATACTCCATCAAATCTACAAAAGCAGATGTCGCTGAATGAAAAATTAAATAATGACTCGGCACCATTAACCAAATCCACTTCGGCAGTCTCTTATTTATCCTTGCCCGACACTTCAAGACACAACAACCACTCATCAAACGCATCGGATTCGTCAGAAACAAGCTCATCCGACGAGGAAAACGACGATAGCAGTCGCAACGAACAAATTGACTACGACACTGTCAGTGCAGTAGTCAAAAACGTCAGAAGACTAAGCATGCTGAACAGATCAGATTTATCCGAGAACATTTCGTTGCAAAGTGATATCCTCGAGGATGACGAAGGCGATTCAAATGATGAATCGGAAAACTTCTATTTTACCGACCCAGAAAAGAAATCGGAGGAAAACGCTTCGTTACAATACGATGTTATAAGCGAGCACCCCGAAGAAAATGCAAGTTTTGAAGAAGAAGAAGAGGAAGTTACTAAAGAAAACCCAAATGAAGAAAATAAGATAGTTTTTTTGATGGGGATGGGGGAAGAACCCGACGAATCTTCTGAGGACGAACGAGGGGGAGAAGAGGAGGAGGAAGAAGAAGAAGAAGAAGAGGAGGAAAAGTGCATTCCACCGCTGGCTGAAATGGATGACTTCAGCATTTATTCAAGCGATGGGGAGTACGAGTTCCCCGAGACTTATAAAAGTTTGGATGATTCACTTGCACGTGCGACGTATACAGAAGAGGAAAGCAGTCTGGAAAATCGGGGATTTTCTTCTGAATCTGCTTTGCATGATCTTCCAGCTCCAGTCGAAATTTTCAAAAGAAAAATGCTACCCCCTAAGAACAAGAACAACAGCGCGGACGAGTTTGAAAGTCAAGGGTTGATAAAAACGGCAGTCCAAACAATGCTTTTGGATAGGGTTATTAACATAGCGGGAATTTGCACTCCCCCAACATCCCCTCCGACTTTCAATGCGGAAACAAACCAAGCGTGGTTTCCTGAGGATGGGGAAAACAAATTGGCGTTGAAGCAATCATCGATGGATGATGATATTATATTGGGGAGAGTGAATCAAAGTGCCAGAAAGAGACGACAAGCAAAATTAGGCTTCAAACAATCGTCATTAGATGAGAGCATGCTCTCGGGCAAAACTGACGACGAGCAAATACTAGGCACGAAGAAAAAAAACAGTTTGCTAAGGAAGGAATCGGGGAATGACGTGTTAGCAACGAGTTCACTTTCTGAAAATCCCTTAAATCCTGTTTTAGTAACATCTAACAGTGAATCTGTTCCCCATAAAAATCTCACCCCTAGTGTGTTGCCTGGCAATATAGAAATTGAAAAAGGCAATAATGCTAATCAATTGCATGCAAGCTTACACCCTTCTCCTAGGCCAAGTGGTTCACCTGTAGAATACAGTCGACACGAATGTGGCCATCAAAGAACCGAATCTATGGGGGCCAAGGTTTTACAATCGCCAGCTAAAGTCAGCACGATTCCATGCATTCATCGTAGATCTTCAGATTCTGATCTAAGCATAACTCCAAAAGGTAGGTGGTACCAACAACTAATCATAATCATGTTATTCTATTTTTTTTTTTGTTTTAAACAAACACGTGTTTGTTTGTTTTTTTTTTAAATAAATAAATAGCACACACTAAACAATCAAAAATACAATTTGGCTCTGCCAGTATTTATTATTTTTTTTTTTTGGAATCTTTCAAAGTGCCAAAGTGTATTTTGAAAAGAAAAAAAGTGGAAGCATTTAATTCTTTCAAATGTTAAAATATGTTTTTGTTTTATGGGTGGTTAAAAAGGATTCTTTAGGAAAAGTGAGTATAATAATCGCTTATTGGAACTTATTGTTGCATTACTGTTAGTGTTTACCGTAAAACGTATAGGAGGTTACTAATTTTCATCAACTCTGTGTGCATTTTTTTTTGACAAGCGTATACCTTTTTTTTTGTGTGTGGCAACTCTGTGTCTCCTTTGTACCCGTAAACGCAGTTGCGAATATTCACCCATTGGGTTCCTCATGTACATCATTTTTTTTTTTGCACAGTAAAATATTTGCGACTGTCAAAAATTTCAAATTTCAGTCCGTCCCTGTTTAGACTTTCTCTTTCGGTTTTACTGTAAATAATAATCTTTTCTGTCGACCTTGTTCTCAAAAAGAAAATATCTTAAACAAACCAGTTGTTGTTACTTTAGGGAATAGTTTGACAGGCAGCGATAGATCCAGCGGCGCCGTTGCCATAATGAGCCATTTTACAACAAGAAACAACACGGTTTTTAGGCCCATTGTACCCCAGGATAACTTTGATATCATGGAATATCCATTTTTAACTATGTCTAAGTATCCACCTGGTTTTATTGCGTATTTAGGTAAGGATTCTTAATTAAAAAAAAAAAAAAAACTTTGATTTACCCTCGTATATTACATATTAAATTTGTTAGACAAATAAATTCATCAATTAATTGTTCAAGTCTAATCGATTCGTTAGTTTAATTCGTTATTTAAAAACACCATCAATCGATTGTAAAATGCTTTATACAGGGTTTGCCAAAAATAAATACCCGAATTGCAAGAAACCTGATTTCTTGTACACTCAGAAAATAAAATGCTTTGAATCAACAAAATTATTGGTATTGACTGTATTTAATCAAATATATTTGTTAAATTTGAATTTTTCGTTGATCCAAGCAAAAAAAAAATGTATTGGATCAACAGCAATGGTTAGGTTAATTCAATGCATTTTGTTTTCCGAGTGTATAATAGTTAATTAATTAATTACTATTAAATTGACTACTAAAACTTCTAACTGACTCATCAGGTTCATCGACTCCCAACAGACTCTACAGGTTCATCGATCCGCCGGGGATCGATGTAGCACCTGAGTTAGAGTACACCAGCATCATGCAGAGTTCCTAGTCACCGGGAAAAGTCAGGGAATTGAGAAGGTTTATAATATCTGGGAAAAGTCAGGGAATTTGCTTGTTTGGCTGCAAAAGTCAGCGAAATTAATTAAAGATCTGGTAATTTAAATACAAGTTTGTTTTCTAAATTAAAAAAGAAATATGGAAAATTGTTTTGAATTTTTTTTAAATTAGGATAATTGCATTATCCAAGTGAATCGTGACTGTATTTAATCAAAAATATTTGTTAAATTTGACTTTTTCGTTGATCCAAGAAAAAAAATGTATTGGATCAACAGCAATGGTTAGGTTAATTCAATGCATTTTGTTTTCCGAGTGTATAATAGTTAATTAATTAATTACTATTAAATTGACTACTAAAACTTCTAACTGACTCATCAGGTTCATCGACTCCCAACAGACTCTACAGGTTCATCGATCCGCCGGGGATCGATGTAGCACCTGAGTTAGAGTACACCAGCATCATGCAGAGTTCCTAGTCACCGGGAAAAGTCAGGGAATTGAGAAGGTTTATAATATCTGGGAAAAGTCAGGGAATTTGCTTGTTTGGCTGCAAAAGTCAGCGAAATTAATTAAAGATCTGGGAATTTAAACACAAGTTTGTTTTCTAAATTAAAAAAAATATGGAAAATTGTTTTCAATTTTTTTTTAAATTAGGATAATTGCATTATCCAAGTGAATCGTGACTGTATTTAATCAAAAATATTTGTTAAATTTGACTTTTTCGTTGATCCAAGAAAAAAAATGTATTGGATCAACAGCAATGGTTAGGTTAATTCAATGCATTTTTTTTTCCGAGTGTATAATAGTTAATTAATTAATTATTATTAAATCGACTACTAAAACTTCATCGACTTCTAACTCACTCATCAGGTTCATCGATTCCCTATAGACTCTACAGGTTCATCGATCCGCCGGGGATCGATCTAGCACCCGACTTAGAGTAAACCAGCATCATGCAGAGTTCCCAGTCACCGGGAAAAGTCAGGGAATTGAGAAGGTTTACAATATCTGGGAAAAGTCAGGGAATTTGCTTATTTGGCTGCAAAAGTCAGCAAATTTAATTAAAGAACTGGGGGATTTCAACACAAGTATGTTTTTGAAATAAAAAAAATATGAATAGATAGTACAGCGACATCTTACGATCGCTTTTTGACCTGACATTGCAGTAGTATAGACAAATTGAAGCGAATTTGCTCCTAATAAGTCCCCCATGCAAGGCGGCCATGCTTGCTGTCAAAGCATAATGAAAGTTTTAAAAAAATTTGTTGCAAATAAATTGGACAAGTCGTTTTTCTTTGCAGTGGGAATGTCGAGCTACGTCTCTGCTGACGAAGTCCCAAGCAGGGCTGAAACAGCTGTGCAGAGGCTGCTCGAGGTTTTCACTGCAATCAAAAACGATTTGCAACAAAATTAAAAAAAAAAATATGGAAAATTGTTTTGATTTTTTTTTTTAATTAGGATAATTGCATTATCCAAGTGAATCGTGAAAAAGTTTATCACGTTTTTTTTACAAAAGATAACTGTTATTGGAGTTTTTAATATAGGCAACCATACAAGCGGCTGTGTTCATTGGGCTACCTACAGTAGTGGCCAGTTGCACCGAACACTTAAGGTCAGCTTAACTTTTAAGTTAAGCACCGCTTAGAAGGTGATTTACTGAATGTTTTGTAACCTCAAATGTCACATTATAAGCAGTATTTAAATTTAATTTAAGCTCGGCTTAAGTGTTTGGTGCAACCGGCTATAAGACTCCTTGTTTTTTCAAAAAAAAAAAACAATTTATCGAACAGACTTCTTATTGAAATTAATTGCTTATGATTTTTAATTTATTAATATTTGTATATATATGTTATTTTATTTCTGTTTTGAAAACAGAAAAAAATTGTTTAATTAATGTAAAAATTAGGAGAATTGCATAATCGACGTCGACAGTGTAAGTTTTTTCTTTTGATGAAAATGCCAAGAAAATCTGGAACAGTCAAGGAATGTTTTAGTGAAAATAAAGTTGGAAACCTGATTTTACTACTTTTATGGCCAGTTGCACCAAACACTTAAGGTCAGCTTAACTTTAAGCACCGCTTAGAATGTGATTACTGAATTACTGAATGTTTTGTAACCTCAAATGTCACATTATAAGCAGTACTTAAATTTAAGCTCGACCTAAGTGTTTGGTGCAACCGGCTATTAGTATCCTTGATCATTTCTTTGAAAATGAGTCTGAATTATAAAGTTTAATGTTTACTTTAATTTTGGAGATACCCTGTATACAAGCAATGAATCGATTTTCTAAACCAGTTTTGTATGATAATTAATAAATTCGAGATGTTAACTAATTTTAGGGGGCGCTGTGAGTGCCCGTTCCGTGAAATTACTAGAAAGAATATCAAACATAGAAGAACCTGAATCTAGAGATACATGGTGGTCCGAAATTCGCATGGAGATTCGCTCGCACGCGAAAGCCTATAATTGCAACTCGGTTTTAGGTTATTCTGAAACGACTAGCATATGGTGAGCCTCAATTGGGACGGGGGAGGGTTAACAGTGATTAACTGATTAAATGTAAAATTGAAATTTTAGTGATGACGTTTGCGTTCTTAGCGCCAGTGGAACGGCGGCGATAATTGGCTATCAGTGTTCAGGCGAAACGGCGGATAGCCTAGGCGTCTTGCCTATCATACCTAAGCCAAACGTTGCAAACCGAGATGTTTTAAGTTCTTCCTTAGACCGAGCTGATTTTGACAAGGAAAGAAAAATAACCGAATCAGTTCCGATCGCGACAGTAAGTTTCGCCTGGGGGAGGGGGAGGTTCTACTGTATACTTGAGTGTTATTTATTTGCAGCAGCAAAACAATAACAACAGCATTAACATTGCGGAGAACTTGGAAAAGGAAATTAACATGCACGCTCAGAACAACGCACAGTCCTGTATGATATGCCATTTGCCTTATACAGGGGGTTCAGCCTCCATGCGTGGTAAAATTTACAAATGCGCGGTGTGCAAGTATTAATCTGAGCAAGTTCGTTTAGTCTCGGGCACCGCTACGTTATTTTTTTAGGTCTGGGAAAGTCCCGGAGATTCTAATAGCAACGATTGAGCTACCGGAGGGGGTTCCCTGCGTCGGCCGGGGGTGTTTCCTTCAATCTTACATATCCCGCCCTATCAAAGACCTAAAAGGCGAGTCGTACGCCAAAGAGATATCCGACGGGCTTCCATTTTTAGAATACGAATTGCACAGGATCTTAGTGAATAAGTTAAAAGTGAAAGGAATGAACGCCATATTCGGCTTGAAAATTCGTATTTCCATCGGCGAAAAAATGCTGATCGGCATAGCAACGGGCACGGCGATTTTTCTATCGCCTTTGCCTTCCCCCCCGTTGCCCAAATTGGTTTGCGACAGAACCACCAACATGTCTAAATTGGCCGAGCTCCAAAAGCAATTGCACGAGACAATCAGAAAGAACAAGGAAACCTACCAGTTAAGACTTGTGCGTTAGTTAAGTGAGTTGGTGAGTTGATCGGCTTTCAATTACTTAAGGGTTTTAGGAGGTTGATCAAAATGGAAAATCGGATAGTGATGATTCGGAGGATGAGCAAACCGTCTTGGATTTGGGGGTGGGAAATAAAGACTGCTGCATTTTAGAAGTAAGCCCTCCCATCGAAATTCATTCCGAACCCTCCCAAACCCCAAAGTACTTTTAGGTAGATGATCCAGAAGACGTGGAAATTCTAAATTTGCTAATGGAGCTTCGGCCGCCAGATGGCTTCCACGTCGTCAACACAGAGCTAGTTCCAGGATTACAAGAATTGGAGATCGTCAAGAACTTGCAGATGTTCATCCAAATTTGGCGGGCGAAGATTCAACCCCCGCATTTTCTAGAAAAACACTTCCAAAGACTACTCGAGACGGTCTACTTTAAATTGCGTAGGATGATACCTTGCGCCCTCTGCGACTTACAGTTTAGGGTTGAATCGCCCGAACCCGACGAAATCCAACTCTGTGTTTTGGGTAAAACCACTTCTCATTGGGTTTAGGCGACCCCCCGAAAATCGTAAATTGCTTGTTGCAGGAATGGCGTTGGGGTTAGGCGATCCCCAAAAGAATTCGAAACTGAAGGGAAAGCTCAACCACATAAAACGAAACGGTCAGTAAACAACCCAAAATCAAGTTTGTTTTTTGTTTAAATAAAAGCAGTGACGTTTTAGATGAGGAATTAATTTTTAATTTAGAAGAGGATAACATCCCTGAAAATAGCGTTGCGCAAACTCCGTTGAGCTCGAGTTATTTATCATCGCAATTGTCAAAAAACCGACAGAAATCGCCGCAACGTTGCAAAACAATTGTTAAACAAAGACACGTAATTTTTATTTTGGAAAAATACTCGGGGGTGGAATTCTTTTCGTTTTTTTTTTTTATTACAGGTGCCTTACAGGGAGCGACATGGGGTTGACATAACCCCCCTATCATACGTTCCAGGTGGTAAAATAGAGCGGTATTTAGGAAATTTAAATTTTTTCTTTATAAGGGAAACGACATCTGTGCGAGAGGTACTATACAGATTGTCTTACGTCCTATCTAACATAGTTATTTATGAACAGATAAAACAGCGACATCCTACGATCGATTTTTGACCTGACATTGCAGTAGGATAGACAAACTGAAACGGATTTGCTCCTAATAAGTCCCCCATGCAAGGCGGCCATGCTTGCTGTCAAAGCATAATGAAATGTCAGGTCAAAAAGCGATCGTAGGATGTCGCTGTTTTATCTGTTCATCACTCTTATATCGCATTTGCGAATAAATTGGATAAGTCGTTTTTGTTTTCAGTGGGAATGTCGAGCTACGTCTCTGCTGACGAAGCCCCAAGCAGGGCTGAAACAGTTGTACAGAGGCTCCTCGAGGTTTTCACTGCAATCAAAAACGATTTGCAACAAATTTTTTTTTATAGTTATTTATATTGGGCTAAACGCGGTCCAAGATAAAAACAGTTGAGGAGTGGGGATGTTCCCCCCCACTCTTCCTTTTTTCTACCGCAAAAATAAATTTTCATTTTTCATTCAAATAGTTAGGACGTTGCTATGTTACATATGGCGTAAAACGATTTTTATATTTTTACTGTACAATTTTTTTTTTCGTTGTAGGAAGGTGGATTTAGCGCTTTCATTCACAGTTTCGTAACGGAAGTCCTGGCTATCATCAGAGCACACGTGACGGCTTTAGGGGGTAATGCGATGGTTGCATACTTCATGACTGAATGCGTTCTCAATCAAAACATACACAAGAATCAAGTAAGTATAATAAAAAAAAAAGAAAGAAAATCCTAGTTTTTATTTTGCTGGTTGTAGCAGAATGAGCAACGTAACAATATAATATTACATAGAATCTTTAGCTGCATCGAGCAATTGGGTATCACACTTCAAAGCTTTGTTGTTTGTAAGTTCCTTAAACGCAAACCAAACGAGAAGATCCCTTTATAGTTTTCGACATATTTCACGATATCAAATTTTATTTATTTATTAAGAAATCGAATATCTTTGCGAAAAAAAAAAACAATGTCTCTTATTACCGTCGGAGGTGATGTCCTACTTTTCCGAAAATCAATAAAACTTCTTTATTTTCTCGTTCCGTTTAGTATTGAGTCTGCTTATCAAATTGTTTGTTAAAAAAATCGCGTCATAATCAATTATAAATGATTTATTCGATTCGAATTTGCCATTGGGGATTTTAAGCTGCGTACAAACAGCAGGACGCAGTTTCTTTTTTTTTCCTTTTCTTTATTTAAATAATTATTGAATACTCGGTTAATAATTAACAAAAATAAAATAAATTGAATAAACCAATTTATTATTTTCACGTCGCTTGTGTTTTAGGGGGACAATACGTCCTATCAACGTCGGCGGTGACGTCGCCTACGTTTCTTACTTTTCGGGCGATGATCAATTAAATTATTTCCTCCCAGTATTATTTTTATTTCCGTTTAGTATTGAGTCTGTTCATCAAATTGTTTGTTAAAAAAATCGCGTCATAATCAATTACAAATGATTTATTCGATTCGAATTTGCCATTGGGGATTTTAAGCTGCGTACAAACAGCGAGACGCAGTTTCTTTTTTTTCCCTTTTCATTATTTAAATAATTATTAATTAGTATTTAACAAAAATAAAGTAAATAAAATTAACCAATTTATTATTTTCACGTCGCTTGTGTTTTAGGGACAATATGTCCTATAAACGTCGGCGGTGACGTCGCCTACGTTTCTTACTTTTCGGACGATGATCAATTAAATTATTTCCTCCTAGTATTATTTTTTTTTCGTTTAGTGTTGAGTCTGTTCATCAAATTGTTTGTTAAAAAAAATCGCGTCATAATCAATTATAAATGATTTATTCGATTCGAATTTGCTATTGGGGATTTTAAGCTGCGTACAAACAGCAGGACGCAGTTTCTTTTTTTTTCCTTTTCATTATTTAAATAATTATTAAATACTCGGTTAATAATTAACAAAAATAAAGTAAATAAAATTAACCAATTTATTATTTTCACGTCGCTTGTGTTTTAGAGACAATACGTCTTATCAACGTCGGCGGTGACGTCGCCTACGTTTCTTACATTTCGGGCGTTGATCAATTAAATTATTTCCTCCTAGTATTATTTTTTTTTTCGTTTAGTGTTGAGTCTGTTCATCAAATTGTTTGTTAAAAAAATCGCGTCATAATCAATTATAAATTATTTATGCGATTCGAATTTGTCATTGGGGATTTTAAGCTGCGTACAAACAGCAGGACGCAGTTTCTTTTTTTTTTTCCTTTTCATTATTTAAATAATTATTAAATACTCGGTTAATAATTAACAAAAATAAAGTAAATAAAATTAACTAATTTGTTATTTTCACGTTGCTTGTGTTTTAGGGACAATGTCTTATCAACGTCGGTGGTGACGTCGTCTACGTTTCCTACTTTTCCGAAGATCAATAAAATTACTTTGTCCAAGTATTATTTTATTTACGTTTAGTATTGAGGAAGGCTCTCTCTCTCTCTCTGCTGATCTTAGTTATTAATTATTTATTAACGAAATTGCGTCCACTGATTATGATTAATGATTTTAAGCTGCGTACAAACAGTGGATGCACTTTCTTTCTTCTTCTTCTTCTTCTTCATTATTTAAATTATTAAATACTCGGTTAGTAATAATTTTTGATGTCTAAGCTTGCCGGATGGCCTTATTATTATTATTTTTTTTTTCTTATCAAGCGAGCCTCATGTTCAATATATTTAAATTGTGATTCATTGTGTTTTCGTTTGTTTCAATCAGCAATAATTACTGTATAGCAATATATTTTCGAATGTGATTTTTAACTTAGCTATTTAGAACGGCCTTTGCCAAGGCCGAGTACGCTGTCTCTCCCTTTTTGATTATTAAGATAAAATGTATTTAAAGAAAAAAAAAAGAAAAGAAAAAGAAATTAACTGCGCACAATTTTTCGCTGCCGTGTACTTTTGGAATTAATTTGTTGGATTTACGCGCGGAATCAGAATTTATCTGTTTCTAATCTCGGCTAGAGCTGTGATATTTCCAGTGAAGGTACAAACTTGAAATAAATCGCCGAGTGTGTTTTAGTAGAGCTCGATTTGATTAATTTAAGTATATACGAGGGGCTGACTTATAAATTTTCCAACCTGCACATTACCAAATGGTATTTTATTGTTATATATACTTTGATACACCTCCTAATTTATTTAATTATTTTGTTTTCTTAGTCTGTGTACTTACGATTGTCTGAATGAGTAGATAAATAAATTTGGTATTGAGAAGCTGCTGGTGGTGTTTTTATTTTATTTTATTTTTAATATGCCCTTGCATCGAATGCTGCTTTGCATTTAGTCGCTGCTGTGTTAATTAATGTGACGAAACTTCGAAAACAATGACACAGTGTTCCTCCTCTAATAAATAAAATCTACATATCTAAATGAATTCCATTTCCAAGACTTGCGTTCGCAATTGAATATGTAACTAGACTCGAATATATAATAGTTTTCGGTTATGACAACGCGGCACATCCACTACACCACGTAATATCTTATGTGCCGCTCTATTGATTTCATTTTTTCGTCTTTATATAAATATATATTTCAAATATATTTGTTATTCAAGGAAGCAAAGTTGTTTTTTTTTTCAATTCTAACAAAGTAAAATGTGTTTAATTCTTTTTGAAAAGCTAATACAAACAAATTTACCCGTGGCAAAGTTCTAGCGATGTAAATATTCAGATTTATTTGAGTTACGTGGAACTTTGCGAAGGCCCCGAATATTTTTAATCGTTCCCATCGGAAGCTACAACTCAGCACTAAATATTTGATAATGAAAATCGGGCCAAAAGTTTATCGGAAACTTATCGAACTCCACATAAAATAAACGGAACTTCAGAATCATACAGGGATGACTATGATGAAATATGAGGGGGGGGGGGGGGTTAGGGCGAGGTAAACAATCTCAAGATTCCTTTGTATGTACTTACAAATATATAATTATTCAAATATAAATATAATACACAGTACGACTAAATCAAGAAGAACATTTTTTTTTTGTACAACACGAATAACAAATATTTTCTTTTTTTTTTTTTGAAATTCGAAGAATACTGATTGATAACTGGTGGGGAGGGGGTGGTGCTTATCACTCTCGACTCTCGAAATAGGAAAAAGCGAATTTGAATAATTGTTACACATGAATTTTAATTAAAAACCGAAACGTCTGCCGAAGCGGAGGAACACGTGGTCGACGTCCTGTCTCTTCGTGCCTCTTTCGTAGAGTCTGCTGTCAATTGGTTCGACTACTATAAGGAGAAAGCAATTAAAAAAATAATTCCAAAATTTTATAATATTTTTAATTGGTACCATTGTCTTGGGGTTGATCGGCTTTGAGTTGTTCCAAGACGTAGTAGCATAGTTGGCGAACCTTGGTTGGTGCTTCGTTTAGGACGTTTGGTTCGCAGTTGATCATTGGAACCGTCGAAGCCAAAGAGGCGTTAGCCAAGAAAAATGCCAGGCAAGCCACTACGAACACGGTGTATTGATTCATTCTAAAAAGAGAAAAAAAAAATGCAAGTTAGGTGTCCCTAAGAAGAAAAAATAATTCGGGCAAACACATGCGTGGGGGAGGGAGGCAGTAAAATAGTTAGTTAGGGCAGCTGGAAAAAAGGGCCAACTGATTTAATAAAACACATAAATCCTTGTTAGCTAGCTTTCGTCTCTGTCGGAATTAATTTAAGCGCGCAACAGGTAGACTTTAATTGTACACACATATACTGCCTTTGGGGGGGTGAGAGGGGAGGGGCGGATATGAGATAAGGATTTTATTTCAACAAATGAAAGAATTCTTTTGCGTATCCAGTCACGCAGAAGAATGAAAAGTGAAAAGCAAAACGTATGCACTCTGAATATAAAATACTCTAACTGCATAAAATTTAAATAATGAAAATATAACTTAAGTATTAGGGTGGTGAGGGGGTGAGCGATGGCAACAACAACCTTCTTGCCTGCCACCTTATCAGGAGGCGTAAAAAAGGGTATTTCCCAATTAATTAATTAATTAATAACTGCATAAGATTTAAATCAAAATGTAAAAAAAGTATTAGGGTGGTGAGGGGGTGAACGATGGCAATAACAACCTTCTTGCCTGCCACCTTACCAGGAGGCGTAAAAAAAGGGTATTTCCCAATTAATTAATTAATAACTGCATAAGATTTAAATCAAAATGTAAAAAAAGTATTAGGGTGGTGAGGGGGTGAACGATGGCAATAACAACCTTCTTGCCTGCCACCTTATCAGGACGTGTAAAAGAGGGTATTTCCCAATTAATGAATTAATAACTGCATACAATTTAAATGAAAATGTAAAAAAAAGTGTTAAGGTGGTGAGGGGGTGAGTGCTGGCAACAATAACACCTTCTTTCCTGCCTGCCACCTTACCAGGAGGCGTAAGAAAGGGTATTTCCCGATTAATTAAAATGGTCATCGAGTATTACCCGGCATGCAATTTAATAAAAACTTTATTACTTCGTCGTAAATGACGAGATGAGAAATCAGGTAAACTTCGTTGACCAACTTGCTTTTATAAAGATGAGATGCGTACTACTCGAGGGTGCACAAATTTGTTTTTCCTTTCCTCCCCCTCAAAAATTCACGGGGCATTTCATTAAGTACTGCGTCGGGGTTATACGTCTTATACTACTAGTCCGGAGGTCTTAATAAAATAAAACTAGAAAGTAAATAATATGAGAAATTCTTTTCCTGAATTTCGTTTCGCCCTGCCTCCCCCTCACATCCCCAAAGAACAGGAAACATACAGGGGCATAATTTCGAAATTGATTATTTTTTTGTAACAAATTTAAAAAAAAAAGTCTGCTTGTAACGTAATTTCGAAATTGATTTCTTTTTGTAAAGAACTTGCCCACTTCTGGCATAATTTCGAAATTGATTTGCTTTTGTAACAAATTTAGAAAAAAGATGTCTAGTTCTAACGTAATTTCGAAATTGTTTTTTTTTTGTTTCAAATTTAGGAAAAGATTGTCAAATTTAGAAAAAAATTGCCCACTTCTGACATCATGTCGAAATTGCTTTCCGTTTGTAACAAATTTAGAAAAAAAGATGTCTAGTTCTAAGGTAATTTCGGAATTGTTTTTTTTTTGTAACAAATTTAGAAAAAGATTGTCAAATTTAGAAAAAAATTGCCCACTTCTGACATAATTTCGAAATTGCTTTCCGTTTGTAACAAATTTAGAAAAAAAGATGTCTAGTTCTAACGTAATTTCGAAATTGTTTTTTTTTTTTGTTTCAAATTTAGGAAAAGATTGTCAAATTTAGAAAAAAATTGCCCACTTCTGACATCATGTCGAAATTGCTTTCCGTTTGTAACAAATTTAGAAAAAAAGATGTCTAGTTCTAACGTAATTTCGAAATTGTTTTTTTTTTGTTTCAAATTTAGGAAAAGATTGTCAAATTTAGAAAAAAATTGCACACTTCTGACATCATTTCGAAATTGATTTCTGTTTGTAACAAATTTAGAAAAAATACGTCTAGTTTTAAGGTAATTTCGAAATTGTTTTTTTTTTTGTAACAAATTTAGAAAAAGATTGTCAAATTTAGAAAACAATTGCCCACTTCTGACATCATTTCGAAATTGATTTCTGTTTGTAACAAATTTAGAAAAAAAAGATGTCTAGTTCTAACGTAAGTTCGAAATTGTTTTTTTTTTGTAATAAATTTAGAAAGAAAAAGATTAAGAAAAATTGTCCTACTTTAATCGAAAAGCAAGAATTTTCTTTTTTTTTTTGTTTGTTTTTTTTTAATAGGAGTAGTTTATTTTAAAAGTTAAAACTGCGCGAGAGAATTTGAAGAAGAGAAAAAGAAAATATGAATTTGTGTTTTTATTTTATGATGGAACTTATGGTAACATATGGTGTGTCATATATATACATTTAGAAACGTCTTTTTGCATTTTATTTTCAAGCCTCAGATCAATTTCCAAGAAGCTTTCAAAACCTATTATTAAAAAAAAATTTAATTTATTTAAACAAAACTGTCTGTGTGATGCATTTTATGCTGCAACATATGGTATAATGACTTTCTTTAAATTTTTATATCCACAGCCGCCGAAAACATTTTTTCTTCCCTTCAAAATAACCTAAGCGGTATAATTTGCCAAAAAAAAAAAAAAAAAACAAAAACTCTTTTTGGTTTTTGATTAATAATAACAGGCAGCAATGTAATTGTTTTTTATGTAACATATAGTATATGATAAAGATGTTTAAATATTTTCGTAAATTAAATGCGCGAGAAGCAATTTCCAAGCGATTTTAGATTGAAATAAAGAAATTATTATTTAAATGATAGATAAAAATAAATAAAATAAAGTCTTGGAGGTCAATCTTAATAAAACAAAACAAAACAAAAACGTTTGTTACAGAAAACCTACATAATTTTTGGTATTTTTATGTAATAATCAATTTTGCTGGCTTTTATGTAACATATGGTATAACTACAATATAAAAATTAATTTCGAAACCTCACATTTTTTTTTATTTAAACTTTTCAAATTTGTTTCGATTAGTCGACGATAAAGAAACATGCAAGGTTTACAAACCACCCTTTGTATGATGAAATACAGAAAATATAGCGACAAAAATGAAACGTTTTATTACGTGCAAAACATAATAATTTAAATGCGAAAACAATAATTTAAATTATTGCTTTTGGAAACAAAGTTTCATAAATAAAATTCCCGCGATAAAATAATTTAAAACCAAACTTAGGTACAACAGAGAATAAAAAAAAATTGGAAACAACTAAGTAATTCTTTTGTGTGTGCCTTTTTAATTCATTCGACTTTTGTTAAATAAAAAATCGACGCTTATTAAGTAATTCAAAATAACTGAATGTTAAAAATGTTGAACTTTGCGATAAATAAAAAATAACTAAAGAGAAAAAGATTTGAAAATTCTGTGAAGTACCAAACATCAAACTTACTTTGCGTTTGTTGAAGTCTAAACTGGAGCAGCGGGAACTGGTGGGTGCAGTTGCACAAGAAGCTTCAAGTCTTCAGATGGTAGTGTACAGGATGAACCAGGAGACATCTCTTATATGTAGTGGTGTTGCGCCTACGACTTTTTGCGCGTCTCCACGCCCATTTGAACGCCACCCTTTCTTTGCGCACCATCATCAGCTATCTTGACATCAGCCCATTAACAATAACGTTAGCTCTGTACGTACAGCCACTTACTTTTTCGAATATAGATAATCAACTAATTGACATATCACATCAAATATGATGATAATAAAATCACACACAAAAATATTTAATTTAAAACAAAAAAAAATCTTCCATTTTTGTTTGTTGTCTTAAAAATGTCCGCCTGAAATCCATCCATCATCGACTTACGGTTGATTAACAATATAATAAGTACTAATTAATTTTACGAAACAAAAGAATCCGTTTAAATTTCGAATTTTCCAAAAAAAAAAAAATGATTTAAAACCAGAGAAAACAAAAACAAAACAAAATCTTCCATTTTGTTTGTTGTCTTAAAAATGACTGAAATCCGTACACCTGTCATTGATTTACGATTGATTAACTTGATATAATAAGCACTAATAAATTTAACAAATTACAAAACAAAAGTTAAATCAGTTTCGAATTTTTCAAAAAAAAAAACAAAAAATTAATTGCCTACTCTACGAAGTGTTTGTTGCCTTTGAACGTGTGACTCAGTCGGTAACTCACGTGTAATTGCCTGTTATATTATTCCATTTAACAACTCTATCAAAACAGAAACGCCTTCGTAAATCCCCGGATGGTTTAAAAGAATCGAACTAGACGTAATAAACGAACCAACAAATCAAAATTATTAACGGTTGGATCGAGTCCTGAATTGCAACGTCGCGATATTTAATTACTTAAGTATTTTGATTTGTTCGTTATTATTTATTTTGTTTTGTTTGGAGACAAAAATTATTTAACCATAAAACTAAACTAAGCACACAAAGAATCAATCATCAAACAGCAATTATAATTATTAAAGTAAGGCAGTTTTGCGACGTTGCAATTTAAATTCGACAGCCGACGGCTTCGATGTATTATTAAAATTGGTAAAGTAGATTGCAAAACTACTTTTTCTTTTGTTTTTTAATGGAATAGAGAAATTATTTAATTTAACCAAAAAATTAACGTAGGTAAACAAATAATCAATAAAAAGTAATTATAAATGCGCGGAATTATTAAGGTAAGGCGACGTTTTGCGACGTTGCAATTTAAATTTGACAGCTGACGACTTTGAACTATTATTAAAGTTGATAAAGTAGATTACAAAACTATTTTTTCTTTTGTTTTTATGGGATAGAGAATTTATTTAACCAAAAAATTCAAGTAGACAAAGAATTAATAAAAAATAATTATAAGTGCGCGTAAATATTAAGGTAAGGCGACGTTTTGCGACGTTGCAATTTAAATTTGACAGCTGACGGCCTTGAACTATTGTTAAAGTTGGTAATGTAGATTACGAAACTATTTTTTGTTTTGTTTTTATGACATAGATAAATTATTTAACCAAAAAATTAATCTAGGTAAACAAGGAATCAATTAAAAGTTATTATAAGTGCACTTAATTAAGATAAGGCGACGTTGCAATTTCAATTTGACAGCTGACGGCCTTGAACTATTATTAAAGTTGGTAAAATAGATTACAAAACTATTTTTTGTTTTGTTTGATGGAATAGAGAGATTATTTAACCAAAAAAATCATGTAAACAAAGAATTATTACAAAGTAATTATAAGTGCGCGTAATTATTACAGTAAGGCGACGTTCTGCGACGTTGCAATTTAAATTTGACAGCTGACGACTTTGAACTATTATTAAAGTTGATAAAGTAGATTACAAAACTATTTTTTCTTTTGTTTTTATGGGATAGAGAATTTATTTAACCAAAAAATTCAAGTAGACAAAGAATTAATAAAAAATAATTATAAGTGCGCGTAAATATTAAGGTAAGGCGACGTTTTGCGACGTTGCAATTTAAATTTGACAGCTGACGGCCTTGAACTATTGTTAAAGTTGGTAATGTAGATTACGAAACTATTTTTTGTTTTGTTTTTATGACATAGATAAATTATTTAACCAAAAAATTAATCTAGGTAAACAAGGAATCAATTAAAAGTTATTATAAGTGCACTTAATTAAGATAAGGCGACGTTGCAATTTCAATTTGACAGCTGACGGCCTTGAACTATTATTAAAGTTGGTAAAATAGATTACAAAACTATTTTTTGTTTTGTTTGATGGAATAGAGAGATTATTTAACCAAAAAAATTATGTAAACAAAGAATTATTACAAAGTAATTATAAGTGCGCGTAATTATTACAGTAAGGCGACGTTTTGTGACGTTGCAATTTAAATTTGACAGCTGACGACTTTGAACTATTATTAAAGTTGATAAAATAGATTACAAAACTATTTTTTCTTTTGTTTTTATGGGATAGAGAATTTATTTAACTAAAAAATTCACGTAGACAAAGAATCAATAAAAAATAATTATAAGTGCGCGTAAATATTTAGGTAAGGCGACGTTTTGCGACGTTGCAATTTAAATTTGACAGCTGACGGCCTTGAACTATTATTAAAGTTGGTAATGTACATTACAAAACTACTTTTTGTTTTGTTTTTATGACATACATAAATTATTTAACCAAAAAATTAAACTAGGTAAACAAGGAATCAATTAAAAGTTATTATAAGTGCACTTAATTAAGATAAGGCGACGCTTTGCGACGTTGCAATTTAAATTTGACAGCTGACGGCCTTGAACTATTATTAAAGTTGGTAAAGTAGATTACAAAACTATCTTTCTTTTGTTTTTTAATGAAATAGAGAAATTATTTAATTTAACCAAAAAATTAACCTAGGTAAACAAAGAATTAATAAAAAGTAATTATAAATGCGCGTAATTATTAAAGTAAGGCGACGTTTTGCGACGTTCCAAATTAAATTTGACAGCTGACGACTTTGAACTATTATTAAAGTTGGTAAAGTAGATTACAAAACTATTTCTTCTTTTGTTTTTATGGGATAGAGAATTTATTTAACCAAAAAATTCAAGTAGACAAAGAATCAATAAAAAATAATTATAAGTGCGCGTAAATATTAAGGTAAGGTGACGTTTTGCGACGTTGCAATTTAAATTTGACAGCTGACGACCATGATCTATGTATTATTAAAGTTGTTAATGAAGATTACCATTGATTTAAAATATTAATGGATAGGGAATGAAGTCGTTCAGTATTATTTATAAGATGACAAATTATCTATAAAAAATCAGGAAATAAGTCGAATGAAAATAAATGGTTTCCACTTACCGAGATGTGAAAGGAAAAATCGTCAACAAGTACAGTCGCGCTTTTTAGTAAAGTCTCCTCCCCAACAATTTTTTTTTTAAGTCGTGAGCTAAAAAGTAAACATTGGATTTTATTTGTTTACTTGCTTGCTGGTTTGCTTGCTTTCCTATTTGTTATAGTGATTTCCTCCCAGTTGGTGGTTGGAACGTGGGGGGACTGTACTTCGGTGACTGTACCCAACGAGTTTGTCTTGCTATTTATTTAATTACTTGTCATTAACTCGAATAAATATTGTTTATTTGCGGGAGTTTAAGGTCTTTTGAGGGGTGGCTGAAAGTTTTCAAACGAAAAATAACATTTTAATGTATTCATCGCCTGGTGTAGAACAGTTAGCAATAACAAGGTACTAGTTAAGTAAATACACGGCGGTGGAAACGAGGAAAAATAAAGAAAATTTTCTTGCGTCTCTTATAGTTTGACTTCGGGTCGCCATCTCCAACGAGAGCTTGATTTAAATTAATGAAGTAGACTTTGAAAATATTTAACCGTGCGGTGCAAATTAAAAAAAGAAAAAAGAACAAAATTCATATTCTCTTAACTATTTGATTTAGGACCGCAATACACAGTCAGAAATTATATATATAATTTATCCGAGGGTGGTGCATATTGACACTGATTAGTATCACACATGTTACAAGTATAATAATAGTTTAAAAAAAAGTGATATCTACTGTTACAATGCGTTAGGTAATTAAAAATAAAATGACATTGACAGTTATTTTTCTATTACGAATTATTGAACCGTGTATTGTTTACTTTAACAAAAAAATGTTTGTATTTGTATGATCCCGAATGTGTTTGTTATTCCAGAACGTTCTACAAGCTCTTTCGTGATGAAGTTTTTAAATTTCCAACCGACGAAATTACGTTCTGAAACTTTTTAAATTATTATTTATGCGACGCACTTGTTTTCGGTGAAAGTAATATACACGAAACTAATATTCATGCATATGTCGGACGCGCCTCCATCCTAAGCAAAAATTGTCACAATAAATTTGAATAAAATTATCTCCTCGTGCTCCTCCTTTAAATTATTCTATACATTTAGAATCGCCGGTGATGAAAGACGACAATGCCGGCCGAAACGTCCATAAATAAAAAGCAATTTATATTCGCGTCTTGACAATATATCGAATATTATGTGCATACATTTCAATCTCATAACTCGCATCAATTTAGATCTTCGCAAGAAAAATTGCCGCCATTAACAATCGCCATTACCAATATAAAAGCTATTACTCTAACTTTGAAACAACACAATAAACATTAATTGCACGTTTAATTAAAATTAGGTACTAAACTTCTTTTTACTCAGGCAACAATAAAATTACTTACACTCAATATTCTACGAAATCCTTAATAAATAAATAAGTAAATACAAAGACATGTTCAAGTATTATTAATCATACTGTATATTGTTTTCGTACGCGAGCCAACATCGACGCAGTTGATCGTTGATGGTGATGGTGCTTATACTGTAACTGATGTGCGTTTCAAGATTCAAATGCCGTGGCCAAGGTACATTGTAAGATTCGGGTGATTAGACATAATTAGGCTTGAGATGCTTCGAGTAGACTTGCCAACTTCTAAATTTTGTAAATCGAGACGTTGGCTTTGAAAAATCGGGGCGAGTCTAAAAAAAATTGTGACTTTTTGAAACGGTAGTTTTCTATTTTTTAGTACCTAATTAAAATTAGGTATTAAACTTCTTTTTACTTAGACAACAATAAAACTACTTACATTCAATATTCTACGAAATCCTTAATAAATAAATAAATAAATACAAAGACATGCTCAAGTATTATTGATCATACTCTATATTATTTTCGTACGCGAGCCGACATCGACGCAGTTGATCGTTGATGGTGATGGTGCTTACACTGTAACTGATGTGCGTTTCAAGATTCGAATCTCGTGGCCAAGGTACATTGTAAGATTCGGATGATTAGACATAATTAGGCTTGAGATGCTTCGAGTAGACTTGCCAACTTCTAAATTTTGTAAATCGAGACGTTAGCTTCCAAAAATCGGGACGTGTCTAAAAATAATCGAGACTTTTTGAAACGGTATATTTCTATTTTTTAGTACCTAATTAAAATTAGGTACTAAACTTCTTTTTACTCGGGCAACAGTTAAATTACTCACATTCAATATTCTACGAAATCCTCAAGAAATAAATAAATAAATAAATAAATACAAAGACATGTTCGAGTATTATTGATCATACTGTATATTATTTTCGTACGCGAGCCAACATCGACGCAGTTGATCGTTGATGGTGATGGTGCTTACACTGTAACTGATGTGCGTTTCAAGATTCGAATGCCGTGGCCAAGGTACATTGTAAGATTCGGGTGATTAGATATAATTAGGCTTGAGATGCTTCGAGTAGACTTGCCAACTTCTGAATATTTTAGACAAACGTTTAAACAAAAGTTTGTCTAAAATATTTTATTTTCGTTAATTATTAGTTTCTATTTTCAACAGGGACAGATTTAGGCATGGTTTTTGTGGGTTGCAGCCCAGGGCACCGTCACGGTCAAAAAAATAGGAATCTAATGTTTTAAAAAGTCTCGATTATTTGGACAGGTTCCGATTTTTCAAAGCCAACGTCTCGATTTACAAAATTTATAAGTTGGCAACTCTACTCGAAGCATTTCAAGCCAAATTATGTCTAAACACCCGAATCTTACAACGTACCTCGGCCACGACATTCGAATATTGAAACGCACCTCAGTTTCAGCATGAACACCATCAGGTTTGCCAGATTGGACGAAATTCTGCCAATTGGGCTACATATTTGGCGTTCAAAAATCTCATTTGGCTGAGTTATATCTATGTAGCGCAAATATAAAACTGACAATTAAAAAGCTAAAAAAGTACCTAGATTTAACTAATCTCAAGGTCAGCCCAACTCTGCCCAACTCTACCCAAGTTTTTCTTTTGTTCTTTTTTTCTTTTTTGTTTATTCTTATCAACTAGATTTATTACATTTTGTTGATTGACGCTTTTTTTACAGTCGTGTTTTGTTTTCTGTTTTTTTTCAGGAGGTTCATTTGTTTCTTGTTCAACTTTTGTTTTTCTTTTGCTATTCTCTATGTTTTCCTACTACGTATTTCTCCTTTACTTTTATCAAACCGATTTTTCGCGCTTTATTGACGTTTTTTTTGTAATTTATCGTTTCTCCTTTGTCTTGTCTTGTGTCTATCTCTCATTTGTCTTCATTTGTCTCTTGTCTATCTCAGTTGTGACCTTTTGTTTTACGCTCTGAATTTCGTCGATCGTTTCTCTTTTTTTCTGTTTTATTTTATCGCATTACTGACCGTTTCACAATTTGCTTTTATTTTCTACAATTTTTTTTATTTGTTTTCGTTTAATTAATAATTTAATTTTTTTTCGTTCAGCTTGACGTTGCCAATCTTCTTTTGTTTTTTTTTTGTATCCACTTCGTGCCTCGTATTTTGATGCTGTTTCTCACATTTCTCTTTTGTTTTTGTTTTATTTTATCGCATAATTGACCATTTCACAGTTTGCTTTTATTTTCTACGATTTTTTTTTAATTTGTCCGGAAAATTGCTTTTCGTTTAGCTTGATGTTGCCAATCTTCTTTTGTTTTTTTTTTGTCAACTTCATGTCTTGTATCTTGCTGTCTCTCACGTTTCTCTTTCTCGTTCTTTGTTTGATTCTATTTTTTTTTATCCGGAAAATCTCTTTTTGTTCAGCTTAATGTTGCCAATCTTCTTTTGTCTTTTCTTTATGTCCACTTCACGCCGTGTATTTCGTTGCTGTTTCTCACGTTTCTCTTTCTCGTTCTCTGTTTGAACATTATTTTGTTCATTTCTGTTATATTGTTAATTAAAAAAATACGACGTTTCCAACGTTCTATGGATTTTAAGAAAGAAAAAACGCCCTGATTATGTCCAAACACGCGCATTTTGAAATGTACCTCGCCCACGGCATGCGAATCTTGAAGCGTACCTCAGCCACAGCATAATGTCATTTGTTACTATTTTCAGAGAAGTAAAGTGATGTCTGTAGACGACCAGTTAACGCTTATATAGTTAACGGCAACGTTGCCTTTTGAATTGTAACCAACAGTCAGATACACAAAAAATTGGGTCCCCTAACAGTGTCAGTCCAAGGCCCGTAAACCTAAAGATCCGCCCCTGGTTTTTAAATTCAAAATATAATTTATTTGTTTGTTTTTTTTTATAAAATGCTAATTTTTTTCAAAAAGTTGTTACGTAAGATACTGATTTTGTTTTTTATATCAGCATTTAATTGACATTCAAATTTCGATTATTTATCATTCAAAGAGGCAGCGGAAAGACAAAAAATGACGATCACGAAACGATTTTTACGCTAACACGTGCGTTTTTAAAATTAAAAATTTACCTGCTTAAGAATTTTTCAAACAAAAAAAATTTCAAATGGGTTTGTTGCGGGACTTTATCACCACTCTGTATAAGTATGAAATGTCAGTGAGATAGTCAGAGATCGGCCGATTTGTTCCGCAAGCAGTACGAAAATTTAGTATTCGGACTGTATTCGTCCCCGCACAGAGAACTTCTGCGAAGTGCGAACGCTCGTACTATAACCCTTCCCCTCCCACTCAATAGCAATTTAACTCGGCGTTAGTCGCGCCGTGAGAGAAAGTCTAATGGCCAATTGCACCAAACACTTAAGCCGATTTTAACTTTAAGCACCGCTTAGAATGTGATTTACTGAATGTAGTGTAACCTCAAATGTCACATTATAAGCAGTACTTAAAGTTAAGCTCGACTTAAGTGTTTGGTGCAACTGGCCATAAGTCTCACATCGACCGACACAATGTAAATCAAAGGGATTTTTTTTTATTTTAAGAAAAGTAGTTAACGAATTTGAATGCGACTTAGATTACCAAAGATAAGAAGGTGGTAAAAAATATTGGATGAAGTTTCAGGGCCTGAAATATAACTGGAAAACCGAAGAAATTAAAGAAAATAAACCTTGTGAGAGAGATTCTCATATAGCGGAAGGAGTAAGTAATACATTCGGTGTAAAAGTATCGGACATTAGGTGGGCCGAATTCTTTTCCCTGGTGATAGTGAATATAATGGCGTTTTCGACTGACCACTCTGAGAGTATCTCCATCCTCTATTTTTAGATGAGGTTAAAACAAGAACGAGATACTCTAAGAGCGCACCCGAGTAATCAGTTGAAAACGCTATAAGATTAGGTTTGGGGGAGACCCTGTATATGTGTAGATTAAATAAAATCGTTTGTTCTATTTGTGTTTTGATTTTAAGTTGTCATGTTTTAAAGTTGCCAAACGAATTCTTTCTTTGAACTATTATTAAAGTTGGTAAAGTAGATTACAAAACTATTTTTTCTTTTGTTTTTATGGGATAGAGAAGTTCTTTAACCAAAAAATTCAAGTAGACAAAGAATCAATAAAAAATAATTATAAGTGCGGGTAAATATTAAGGTAAGGCGACGTTTTGCGACGTTGCAATTTAAATTTGACAGCTGACGGCCTTGAACTATTATTAAAGTTGGTAATGTAGATTACGAAACTATTTTTTGTTTCGTTTTTATGTGATCGAGAAATTATATAACCAAAAAAATCAAGTAAACAAAGAATCAATAGAAAGTTATTATAAGTGCGCGTAATTATTAAGGTAAGGCGACGTTTTGCGACGTTGCAATTTTAATTTTAAAGTTTCAGGCCTGAAATATAACTGGAAAACCGAAGAAATTAAAGAAAATGAACCTTGTGAGAGAGACTCTCATATAGCGGAAGGAGTAAGTAATACATTCGGTGTAAAAGTATCTGACATCAGGTGTGGGCCGAATTCTTTTCCCTGGTGATAGTGAATATAATGGCGTTTTCGACTGACCACTCTGAGAGTATCTCCATTCTCTGTTTTTAGATGAGGTTAAAACAAGAACGAGATACTCTAAGAGCGCACCCGAGTAATCAGTTGAAAACGCTATAAGATTAGGATTTGGGGAGACCCTGTATACGTGTAGATTAAATAAAATCGTTTGTTCTATTTGTGTTTTGATTTTAAGTTGTCATGTTTTAAAGTTGCCAAACGAATTCTTTCTTTGAACTATTATTAAAGTTGGTAAAGTAGATTACAAAACTATTTTTTCTTTTGTTTTTATGGGATAGAGAATTTATTTAACCAAAAAATTCAAGTAGACAAAGAATCAATAAAAAATAATTATAAGTGCGCGTAAATATTAAGGTAAGGCGACGTTTTGCGACGTTGCAATTTAAATTTGACAGCTGACGGCCTTGAACTATTATTAAAGTTGGTAATGTAAATTACGAAACTATTTTTTCTTTTGTTTTTATGGAATAGAGAATTTATTTAACCAAAAAATTCAAAGAATCAATAAAAAATAATTATAAGTGCGGGTAAATATTAAGGTAAGGCGACGTTTTGCGACGTTGCAATTTAAATTTGACAGCTGACGGCCTTGAACTATTATTAAAGTTGGTAATGTAGATTACGAAACTATTTTTTGTTTCGTTTTTATGTGATCGAGAAATTATATAACCAAAAAAATCAAGTAAACAAAGAATCAATAGAAAGTTATTATAAGTGCGCGTAATTATTAAGGTAAGGCGACGTTTTGCGACGTTGCAATTTTAATTTTAAAGTTTCAGGCCTGAAATATAACTGGAAAACCGAAGAAATTAAAGAAAATAAACCTTGTGAGAGAGATTCTCATATAGCGGAAGGAGTAAGTAATACATTCGGTGTAAAAGTGTCCGACATTAGGTGGGCTGAATTCTTTTCCCTGGTGATAGTGAATATAATGGCGTTTTCGACTGACCACTCTGAGAGTATCTCCATCCTCTATTTTTAGATGAGGTTAAAACAAGAACGAGATACTCTAAGAGCGCACCCGAGTAATCAGCTGAAAACGCTATAAGATTAGGTTTGGGGGAGACCCTGTATACGTGTAAATTAAATAAAATCGTTTGTTCTATTTGTGTTTTGATTTTAAGTTGTCATGTTTTGAAGTTGCCAAACGAATTCTTTCTTTGAACTATTATTAAAGTTGGTAAAGTAGATTACAAAACTATTTTTTCTTTTGTTTTTATGGGATAGAGAATTTCTTTAACCAAAAAATTCAAGTAGACAAAGAATCAATAAAAAATAATTATAAGTGCGCGTAAATATTAAGGTAAGGCGACGTTTTGCGACGTTGCAATTTAAATTTGACAGCTGACGGCCTTGAACTATTATTAAAGTTGGTAATGTAGATTACGAAACTATTTTTTGTTTCGTTTTTATGTGATCGAGAAATTATATAACCAAAAAAATCAAGTAAACAAAGAATCAATAGAAAGTTATTATAAGTGCGCGTAATTATTAAGGTAAGGCGACGTTTTGCGACGTTGCAATTTTAATTTTAAAGTTTCAGGCCTGAAATATAACTGGAAAACCGAAGAAATTAAAGAAAATAAACCTTGTGAGAGAGACTCTCATATAGCGGAAGGAGTAAGTAATACATTCGGTGTAAAAGTGTCCGACATTAGGTGGGCTGAATTCTTTTCCCTGGTGATAGTGAATATAATATATAAACGCTATAAGATTAGGATTTGGGGAGACCCTGTATACGTGTAGATTAAATAAAATCGTTTGTTCTATTTGTGTTTTGATTTTAAGTTGTCATGTTTTAAAGTTGCCAAACGAATTCTTTCAAAGAACAATCGAAGCATTATTAAATGTGGCTCGGGGGAAATACATAAACGTGTAATACATAATGCAGGCAGTAAATCAGCTATAAAGTCTATTTTGTGACAGGAAGCGTCCATAAATTTTGCAAGAGACAAACAGAAAATTGAACAGGTGTAATTACAGGGATGAATAAAGTACAGGAATAGATTTTTTTTTTATCGTTTTGTTTATTCGAAGTGAATATCAAAATATAAGCATCTGTGGGATGTAGCAAAGTGTCTACCTACAAAGGTGCCATATATGTTACTTAATTAAATTGTAATGTTTACAACGTCTTTGGTTTGGTCCTGTTCTCTCGGATTCAATTAAGCTTTAGTCTTTAACTATCCTGTGTCATAAGGCTTCTTGTAATGGACGAATTAAGGCGCAACTTTGAAGCTTGTATAACGCAGCAAAATGCGAAATTATATCTTGCTTGTAGAGAGATGCCCTCGCCGTTATCAGATTTACGTGCAAAGACAAAATATACAGAATTTTTCCCTCTGACATATTCTTTCCTCGTTGCAATTTTTGTTTTACAAGCTACGTCACAATTTACTTCTGTCACGTCTTGATTCTACTACACTCAATTTCACGCTAGAATTCTATTTCTTTTAGGCGAGCTGAAATTACTTCTTGTATATTCTCCTGAAATTAGAAAAAATATACTTTTTTCCCTTTTTCTATTTTATTATTATTTATGTGCAACGTTCCATATTTTTTTCTTCATTTCTCTCTTGACTGTCCCATTACGTCTTACACTTTATACCATTATTTACAGGGAAAATTGCGCCACCTACTTTGATATTTTATAACAAAATACAATGTGTAGGAGGTATAACACTTGGATTAGATCCATCTTTTTAATATACATTTTTACTCTTCCAAATAATTATTATCACTAATTAACTTAACTTAAGCAGCACAGCCAGCTGCTTCAATCGTGAGGGGTGTGGGTGTTAATTAACACGAAAAGAAGCAACACCGTCAGGTACTGGGGATATCGTTAAAACGACTGACGCTCTGAATCGCGCCACAAATTAGTAAGGCGAAACCAACTACGCCCCCCAAATATTCAAAAGGAGCTTTTGCATGAATCAAAACCAACATGACATAAGCAGGGATCAACCGGTATCAATCTAACGTAAGAAAACGCCAATTAAATTAAATCAACCATCGGAATGTAGGCTCGCGAACCCTGTAGTTTCATATGAACTGATCTAATTTAAAAAAAAAAGAAAACAACTTTACGAGTGTCTGCCACAAATCTAACGAGCCAGAAAAAAGAGATCCGCTTGCAATAATCGTTTCAATAGACGATGCAATCCTATCAAAAGAAAAAACAGAATCTCCGAACGATATTGTTTATTTAAAAGCACAAAAGAGTGCCGACGCCTAGAGAATTTTGCACTAATTCATGGCTGGAGTATTTCGAAACGAAATATTCGTGACGTAAATAGCGTATCAAACTAACGTAAGAAAACGCCAATAACGTCAAAGGCCCAATTAAACTAGCCGTCGAAATGTTAGCTCGCAAAACCCTGTAATTCACATAAACCGCTGATCTAATTTAAAAAAAAAGAGACGGCGTCGGAAACTTTATGAGAGTGTGTCTGAACGCTTGGAATAACAACTTCGCCACAAATCTCACAAGTCAAAAAAAATGCGCTTGCAATAATCTAGAATCTCCGAAGGATATTTTTTATTTAAAAGCACAAAGGAGTGCCGAGGCCTCAATAAACTTGCACTAATTCATGGCTGGAGTATTTCGAAATGAAATATTCGTGACGTAAACAGCGTATCAAACTAACGTAAGAGCACGCCAACAACGTCAAAAGCCCAGTTAAACTAACCATCGAAATGTGAGCGCGCGCAAAAACCTGTAATTCACATAAACTACTGATCTAATTAAAAAAAAAAAAGAATTTATGAGTGTCTGAACGCAAGAAATAACAACTTCACCACAAATCTCACAACGAGAAAAAAGAGATCCGCTTGCAATAATCGTTTCAAAAGACGATTCCATCCTATCAAAAGAAAAAATAGAATCTCCGAACGATATTGTTTATTTAAAACCGCAATGGAGTCCCGAGGCCTCGAGAATTTTGCACTAATTTATGGCTGGAGTATTTCGAAACGAAATATTCGTAACATAAACAGTGTTTCAAAAGTAACATAAAAGAACGCCAATAACGTCAAAAGCCCAATTAAACTAACCGTCGAAATGTTAGCTCGCAAAAAACTGTAATTCACATAAAGAGCTGATCTAATTAAAAAAAAAAAGAGACGGCGCCGGAAACTTTATGAGTATCTGAATGCAAGGAATAACAACTTCCCCAAAAATTTCACGAGCCAAGAAAATGATGCGCTTGTAATAATCGTTTCAACAGATGATGGAATCCTATCAAAAGAAAAAATAGAATCTCCGAACGATATTGTTTATTTAAAAGCACAAAAGAGTGCCAGGGCCTCGAGAATTTTGAACTAATTCAAGGCTGGAGTATTTCGAAATGAAATGTTCATGATATAAACAGGGTATCAAACTAAGGTAAGAGAGCGACAGTAACGTCTAAGGCCCAACTAAACTAACCGCCGAAATGTCAGCTCGCAAAAACTTGTAATTCACATAAACCGCTGATCTAATTTAAAAAAAAAGAGACGGCGTCGGAAACTTGATGAGAGTGTGTCTGTTAGATATAAAGCGGTAATTTGATAAAATTTATAATTTAGATCATGTTACCGTTTCTTTTTAAAAATCCATGGAGATGTAACATAAACAAAAACAACTTGGTCCTTCGAGAATTTTTTTAAACTACGAAAAATCAATTCAAAACGAAACAGTGTCTGAACGCGCGGAATAACAACTTCCCCAAAAATCTCACGAGCCAAAACCAAAAAATGCGCTTGCAATAATCGTTTCCACAGATGATGCAATCCCACCAAAATAAAAAATAGTATCTCCGAACGATATTGTTTATTTTGAAGCTCAAAAGAATGCCGAGACCTCAAGAATTTTGCACTAATTCATGGCCGGAGTATTTCGAAATGAAATATTCGTGACATAAGCAGGGACTAACGGGTATCGATCTAACGTAAGAGAACGTCAACAACATCAAAGGCCCAATTAAACTAACCGTTGAAATATTAGCTCGCAGAAACCTGTAATTGACATAAACTGATAATCTAATACAGAAAAGAGAAACAGACGGCGGCGAAAACTTTACGAGTGTCTGAACGCATAACGATAACAATTTCGCCGCAACCCTATTAAAAGAAATAGAATCTCCGAACGATATTGTTTATTTACAACCGTAAAGGAGTGCCGAGGCCTCGAGAATTATGCACTAATTCATGGCCGGAGTATTTCGAAATGAAATATTCGTGACATAAGCAGGGACTAACGGGTATCGATCTAACGTAAGAGAACGTCAACATCAAATGCCCAATTAAACTAACCTTGTTGGTGTGATGCGCCGGAAACGTTACAAGTGTCTGAACGCATGGAATAACAATTTCACCGCCACAAATCTCACGAGCCAAAAAGAAAAAAAAAAACACGCTTGCAATACCTAATAGTTTCAACAGATGATGCAATTCTATCAAAAGAAATAGAATCCTCGAACGATATTGTTTATTTAAAAGCACAAAGGAATGCCGAAGCCTCGAGAATTTTGCACTGATTCATGGTTGGAAACGAAATATTCGTGACATAGGCAGGGACCAACTGGTATCAATCTAACGTAAGAGAACGTCAATAATGTTAAAGGCCCAACTGAACAAACCGTCGAAATGTTAGCTCGCAAAAGCCTGTAGTTCACATAAACGAATCTAATAGAAAAAAAAAAAACAGACGATGCCGAAAACTTTACGAGTGTCTGAACGCACGGAATAAAAATTTCGCCACAAATCTCATGAGCCAAAGAAAAAACGCGCTTGGAATACCTAATCGTTTCAACAGATGATGCAGTCCTATCAAAAGAAATAGAATCTCCGAACGATATTGTTTATTTAAAACCGCAAAGGAGTGCGGAATTTTGCACTAATTCATTGCCGGAGTATTTCGAAACTCAATTTAACAAAGGAATTTTTTAACAGTGCGAAATCGATACCATCTTTTCCTTGCTTGACTTAAATAAGAGTTTCCTTACAACATTTCGTTGGCTAGAAGAGGATTTTAAATTAAAAGAACTGTTTTATGCAATCATATCTTTTATTAATGTTGTGTTGCACAGGTTTTCGATCTGCTGAA
Source organism: Prosopocoilus inquinatus (assembly GCA_036172665.1). Lineage (NCBI taxonomy): Eukaryota > Metazoa > Arthropoda > Insecta > Coleoptera > Lucanidae > Prosopocoilus > Prosopocoilus inquinatus. The sequence goes on along the minus strand of CM069880.1, from coordinate 11,305,936 downwards.
TTTATTAAAATGTTTTTGGTGTTGAGTAGTGATGGTTTGTTAATTTTTAGGGTTGTATGTTTTTCAGTATTTAACTTAGGCTAGGACCAATTTAAATTATACCGGTGTGTGCTTTGAATAAGTAATGGAGTTGGCTGTGCGACTATAAACAACAATTATTCCTTAATAGAGCTACAGATGCTACGCGCGTTCATCCGACGATAGTAACGGTTTATTATTCCGTCCACGGAATTCTCTATATTCAAAATTACTATCTGTGTTTATCACTGCTTCAAGTGTAACTTTGACGTAACAGTCCTTTCTTTGGGTTCGATTGAACGCCACTGATTTTAACTGGGACTTTAATATCCTAGGATACATTAAGCTCGGGGGTTTGTTTAATCCTATCGCAGATTGACGCCGGGAATCTTTTATTTCCAGGGAAGATCGATCAACGAGGAACATTTTTCACCGACGGACGACGAAAATAAAAATTAATTTTCTCAAATCAGATTTTCATTCACTTTGCATAACGCACGTCTTTCATTAGGTACACAGTATTTTGATCTGCAGAAGGTATGGAATGACCACGAACAATTTCTTCGCAAATAACCGTTACCTTGCTTAAATCACGTACATTGGAAGCTCGAAAACACAGGCAAAATAAAAGATCTCCAACAATGACACGTAATGTTATAAAAAGCTGAATGATAAGTGATTAGTTTGGTTAGTAGAATAGGTGTTATTTGAATAAAGGAGAAAAAAATGTCTGTTTTACATTTGTAGTGCCACACCCTGTAAGTTATGTTTAATTTGCAAACTTCTGCAAATTTGATAATTTTATAATGAAACTTAAACATATTTTCAGCGCTGTTATGATAATCGAACGTAAAACAGCATTATTCCAGTGCATTATCTAAGTAATTTCAGTAAAGTGCGTGTTATAAACGGTTTTGTGTCACCAACATATGGGGCTTATCTTGACTACCGTGTAATGGACGAACTTCATATTTTAAGAGTTATTTACACGTCAACAATTTTTACTCGTTTACAAATTGATTTATCTCGTCGCTCATGTACATCATCACAACTTAATCAAGTAGGTACGAAAAGCTAGCTCACAATGTAATATTAAAATTAAGAAGAAGAACTTCAATTATTATACACTTGTGCAAAGCATATGATCTTATCCGGCCTTTGTAAACATGCAAATAATATTTAAACAACGCCATTGTTAGATTATTATTCTTTAACCTTCGTTTTCTGTTACTACAATGGATGATGAAAAAAAAATCAATGTGGTCTTGGATTAACTAACTACTAAATCGGCAAGCAATTGGCGGATTAGAGACCGCAAAAACCTGTAGTTCACATAAACTAATTTAATAAAAAAAACGCAGATGCGCCGGAAACGTTGCAAGTGTCTGTACGCACGGAATAACAATTTCGCCGCCACAAATCTCACGAGCCAAAAAGAAAAAAACGCGCTTGCAATACCTAATCGTTTCAACAGATGATGCAATCCTATCAAAAGAAATAGATATTGCTTATTTAAAAGCAGAAAGGAGTGCCGAGGCCTCGAGAATTTTGCACTAATTCATGGCTGGAGTATTTCGAAATGAAATATTCGTGACATAGGCAGGGACCAACTGGTATCAATCTAACGTAAAAAAAAGTCAATAATGTTAAAGATCCAATTGAACAAACCGTCGAACTGTTAGCTCGCAAAAACCTGTAGTTCATATAAACTAATCTACTAAAAAAAAAAAAAAAAAAACAGACGGTGCCGGAAACTTTATGAGTGTCTGGACGCATGGAATAACAATTTCACCGCAAATCTCACAAGCCAGAAAGAGAAGATGCGTTTGCAATAATCGCTTCAACAGATGACGCAATCCTATTAAAAGGAATAGCATCTCCGAACGTTATTGTTTATTTAAAACCTTAAAGGAGTCCCGGGAACTCGAGATTTTCGCACTAATTTATAACCGGAATATTTTAAGATGAAATATTCGTGATATCAACAGGGACCAACGGGTATCAATCTAACGTAAGAGAACGCTAACAACGTCAAAGGCCCAATTAAACTAATTGTCGAAATGTTAGCTCACAAAAACCTGTAGTTCACATAAACTAGATCAGTTTATGTGAACTACAGTGAAAAAAAACAGACGATGATGGAAACTTTACGAGTGTTTGAACGCACGGAATAGCAATTTCTCCACAAACCTCACGAGCCAAAAAGAAAAAAACGCGCTTGCAATACGAAATCGTTTCAACAGATGATGCAATCCTATCAAAAGAAATAGAATAATCTCCGAACGATATTGTTTATTTAAAAGCAGAAAGGAATGCCGAGGCCTCGAGAATTTTGCACTAATTCATGGCTGGAGTATTTCGAAACGAAGAAGCTTTGAAATAAAATGCTAAGCGTAGGTACAAAATTAAAAAATCGTTTTCTTAACTTTTATTACTCCAATTGCTTGCTTAGTCTTCATTCTTTTTTGTTTGTTGCGGCACAAAGAGAACTCTATAATCTAACGTAACTCAGTAATTCTTTAAACAATTACTCGCCCGGTTTGACAAATATCGTTAAAACGCGAGCCAAGTATGGCATATTCAAACCACCCGTTTTTCTATTCTGATCCTGGCTTGCGAGGCTTTATAATGTAATTTCGTTCTCCATTACGTTATTCTTTTCATTAAAAATCATTTACTAATGATAACAAAGTGGTTTTAATTAATTCGCACTGTCATAAATATGCATTATTTGACGTTTGTGACGTTTAAGTGTCAGTAAACTTCAATTTGGGTAACTAGCGCAAAAAACGGAGAAAATTCGCACAAAATAACAAATTGCGCAGGCCGAATAAGAGAGTAAGCAGGTCGTGGAATACGCCAATAAGATCAAAAGCCCAATTCAACTAACAGTCGAAATGTTAGCTCGCAAAAACCTGTAGTTCACATAAACTAATCTAACAGAAAAAAAAACAGACGGTGATGGAAACTTTACGAGTGTTTGAACGCACGGAATAGCAATTTCTCCACAAACCTCACGAGCCAAAAAGAAAAAACGCGCTTGCAATAATCGTTTCAACAGATGATGCAATCCCATCAGGAGAAATAGAATCGCCGAACGATATTGTTTATTTAAAAGCGCACAAAGGAATGCCGAAGCCTCGAGAATTTTGCACTGATTCATGGTCGGAGTATTTCGAAATGAAATACTCGTGACATAGGCAGCGACCAACTGGTATCAATCTAACGTAAGAGAACGTCAATAATGTTAAAGGCCCAATTGAACAAACCGTCGAAATATTAGCTCGCAAAACCTGTAGTTCACATAAACTAATCTAATAGGAAAAAAAACAGACGGCGCCGGAAACTTTACGAGTGTCTGAACGCATGGAATAACAATTTCGCCGCCACAAATCTCACAAGCGAAAAAGAAAAAAACGCGCTTGCAATACCAAATCGTTTCAACAGATGATGCAATCCTATCAAAAGAAATAGAATCCCCGAACGGTATTGTTTATTTAAAAGCAGAACGGAGTGCCGAGACCTCTAGAATTTTGCACTAATTCATGGCCGGAGTATTTCGAAACGAAGAAGCTTTGAAATAAAACGCAAAGCGTGAGATTATTTGCAATTCGCCTAATTATTCACTCCCGTGACGATAAAGCAATCTTAAAAGACTGTTTGTAATCGCAATAAAATGGATGCGGCAAACGAAGCGTTTTTAAACACAGAGAAAAGAATTTCTTAATTAATTAATTAATTCCTTAACGACTTAAATAAGAGGTTATGAGACAAATAAAAAAAGGTTTTTAAAAACGAGCTAAAAGAATAATTTATAGGCTTACTTGACGTTTCGCAAATTTAATTAAAGTAAGTCTTTTAGTTCGTTTTTAAAAAGCTTTTCTATCTGTTTCATATTCTCTACAATTCTCACGAGCAAGAACTACCCAAAAATTGACTTAAATAAGGGTTTCCCAAGTGTTATACACTTGTGCAAGGCATACGATCTTTTCCGGCCTTTGGAAACATGCAAATAATGTTTAAACAACGCCATTGTTATTATTCTTTAACTTTCGTATTCTGTTACTACAATTCGATGATAAAAAAAAAGAATATAGTGCGGTCTCGGATTAACTAACTACTAAGTCGGCAAGCAATTCAATCATGTTATCGGTGGATCTGTGGGTAAATTAGGGCACGTTTTATCTCTTCTAAGTAGAAAAATCCCCTGATTCTCAGTACGAAATTGATTAAAAACTCTGCGAGCGCGCCATATTTTTTACGCACCTCATGGATTTCGACTTAAGGAAAAAAAAATTATACCTAAAAGTGACGTTTATGTATCAAGAATTCCTTTGTTATGGTAATCTTACTTTAACAGAACAATACGCAAAAACAGTGAGGGGGGGTGTCATTAATATTCATAATTATATATACAAAAAATGAACTCTCCAAAGGTCCAGTGTTTCTAATGCCCTCGCATGTTTAACAAAATCGTGGCGCGCGTGTAGAAATTAAAAATGTTGCACTCATCTAAGGACAACAAATACGAGAGTAAGTAAATTTTATATAACGTGAGAGTGTGTAAAAATCGAGAGAAGTCCGTCGGACTCGAAGAAGTGGCGCGGGGGAAACACCGCAAATTCGGACCGTGGCGAAATAAATCTATATTTATAGACGATATTACTCTTCCAATAATACTCGAAATAGAGAGAATTGAAAGACGTAACACAGTCATAATAAAAGAGTGATTGGGGCGATACAAGCGCAAACAAAACCGACCAAGGAAAGAAACCAATATTCATTCATCAAGGGCCAAACAAGAAAACAATTAGAACACAATATATATTTGAAAAAAAAATAATAATAATTAGTAACTAAATTCAATTTAATTTAATTTTTGTATTAATCAAACGTAGTCAACTTTGATCTGCACTTTGACCCGCCTCCCGCCTCCCGCCCCCCTCCCACATGTTATTGTTTGAGTTTAAAACCGTTTTACAATAACAGACGCAGTTGCTTGCAAAAAAAAAAATTAATAATAAACCGATCGTTCTAAATTATATTTTCAACCCATACTGTGCTGTCAAGTCAAGTTCTTTTAACGCTCGACGACTTAACCGCAGTTAAATAAACTTGGTTTATATAGACTAGCGCTAGACAATGGAGAGTTTAATATATTCACGACATGTTGAATGAAGTAACATTTTAAAATATACCGAATCATTGCCTAACTGGTTCACGCAGACTACATAATATGAAGCTCAATTTAATCGCGACGTATCAATTAAAAGAACTTTTCAAATACTCCTAATCAATTGAAATGATATTTTAAAATGTACCTTAACATTCCCCAACTAGTTTACACAAACTAGACAATATGGAGCTCAATTTAATCGCGACGTATCAATTAAAACAACTTTTCAAATACTCCTAATCAATTGAAATGACATTTTAAAATGTACCTTAACATTTCCCGATTGGTTTACACAGATTAGACAATATGGAGCTCAATTTAATCGCGACGTATCAATTGAAACAACTTTTCAAACACACCTGATCAATTGAAATGACATTTTAAAATATACCTTAACATTTCCCGATTGGTTTACACAGATTAGACAATATGGAGCTCAATTTAATCGCGACGTATCAATTAAAACAACTTTTCAAATACTCCTAATCAATTGAAATGACATTTTAAAATGTACCTTAACATTTCCCGATTGGTTTACACAGATTAGACAATATGGAGCTCAATTTAATCGCGACGTATCAATTGAAACAACTTTTCAAACACACCTGATCAATTGAAATGACATTTTAAAATATACCTTAACATTTCCCGATTGGTTTACACAGATTAGACAATATGGAGCTCAATTTAATCGCGACGTATCAATTAAAACAACTTTTCAAATACTCCTAATCAATTGAAATGACATTTTAAAATGTACCTTAACATTTCCCGATTGGTTTACACAGATTAGACAATATGGAGCTCAATTTAATCGCGACGTATCAATTGAAACAACTTTTCAAACACACCTGATCAATTGAAATGACATTTTAAAATATACCTTAACATTTCCCGATTGGTTTACACAGATTAGACAATATGGAGCTCAATTTAATCGCGACGTATCAATTAAAACAACTTTTCAAATACTCCTAATCAATTGAAATGACTTTTTAAAATATGCCTTAACATTCCCCAACTGGTTTACACAAACTAGACAATATGGAGCTCAATTTAATCACGACATATCAATTGAAATAGACAACTTTTAAAATAAAATTAAAGTGACTTTTAAAACATACCTAATCAATTGAAATAACGTTTTAAAATATACCTAATCATTGCGCAACTGGTTTACATAAACTAGAGCTTAATTTATTGACGACGTGACAATTTAAAATATACTTAATCATTGCTCAACTGGTTTACACAGATTAGACAATATGGAGCTCAATTTAATCGCGACGTATCAATTAAAACAACTTTTCAAATACTCCTAATCAATTGAAATGACATTTTAAAATCTACCTTAACATTTCCCGATTGGTTTACACAGGTGAGACAATACGGAGCTCAATTTAATCGCGACGTATCTATTGAAACAACTTTTCAAACACACCTGATCAATTGAAATGACATTTTAAAATGTACCTTAACATTTTCCAACTGGTTTACACAAACTAGACAATATGGAGCTCAATTTAATCGCGACGTATCAATTAAAACAACTTTTCAAATATTCCTAATCAATTGAAATGACATTTTAAAATGTACCTTAACATTTTCCGATTGGTTTACACAGATTAGACAATATGGAGCTCAATTTAATCGCGATGTATCAATTGAAACAACTTTTCAAATACTCCTATTCAATTGAAATGACATTTTAAAATATGCCTTAACATTCCCCAATTGGTTTACACAAACTAGACAATATGGAGCTCAATTTAATCGCGATGTATCAATTGAAACAACTTTTCAACACACCTGATCAATTGAAATGACATTTTAAAATATACCTTAACATTTCCCAACTGGTTTACACAGATTAGTCAATATGGAGCTCAATTTAATCACGACATATCAATTGAAATAGACAACTTTTAAAATAAAATTAAAGTGACATTTTAAAACATACCTAATCAATTGAAATAACGTTTTAAAATTGACCTAATCATTGCGCAACTGGTTTACATAAACTAGAGCTTAATTTATTGACGACGTGACAATTTAAAATATACTTAATCATTGCTCAACTGGTTTACACATATTAGACCTTATGGAGCTTAATTTATTCACGACATGTCAGAAATTGGTAACGCTTCTGCGGCCGTCGTCCATTGCTGAATTCCTGGCTTCCGGTTGGAACCACGTCTCTCCTAGGATTTCTTCTACTGCCGACGTTTTGTTCTCCATTCCATCCCCACCGGCAACGGACATGCCAACTCAGTTTCAACGACTTACAAGAAGCAGCAACAAGATCACCAGGAGCAGCAGCATCACCACAAGCAGCAGCAGCCCTGAGGAAGTTCTTCTGCAATGGAGAACGAAACGTTGGCATTAGAAGAAATCCGAGGAGAGATGCGGTTCCAACCGGAAGCCAGGAATTCAGCAACAGATTTAAAATACATCTAACCAGCGAAATTTTATTCTTTCAGATTCCAATATTATAATAAAAGAGAACCCTTATTATAGCAAGCAGTACGAAGAGATTTACAAAAGGTCGATAGAACAACCGGAGGAGTTTTGGGCGGAAATCGGACAGCTGGTGTCCTGGACGAAGCCGTGGGATAAGGTCTTGGACAATTCACATCCACCTTTCACCAAATGGTAATTAACAATTAAGCTTCACCCCTTCGTTGCATTTAATTATGAAAGTGAATGTACGATGTTTGTTAATTGACTTACTTGGCTTGAAGACCGCCCCAAAACAATGATTGTCCAACGTCCCTTTCGTCGTACTAAAGACCGAAACAGTTGGCACCCAGATGTAGGTACTTTCCGACGACGTCATCCCCCATAAGGCCCTTGGATAATTCACATCCCCTTTCACCAAACGGTAGTTAACTATTAAGCTTCACTCCCACTCCCTCATTGCATTTAATTATGTAGGTGAATGTATGATGTTTGTTAATTGACTTGGCTTGGAGACTAGAACCGCCCGAAAACAATGATTGTCCAACATCCCTTTCGTCGTACTAAAGACCGAAACAGTTGGCACCCAGATGTACGTACTTTCCGACGACGTCACCCCCCATAAGGCCCTTGGATAATTCACATCCCCTTTCACCAAATGGTAGTTAACTATTAAGCTTCCCTCCCACTTCCTCATTGCATTTAATTATGAAGGTGAATGTACGATGTTTGTTAATCGACTTGGCTTGAAGACTTGAACCGCCCCAAAATAATGATTGTCCAACGTGCCTTTCGTCGTACTAAAGACAGAAACAGTTGGCACCCAGATGTAGGTACTTTCCGACGACGTCATCCCCCATAAGGCCCTTGGATAATTCACATCCCCTTTCACCAAACGGTAGTTAACTATTAAGCTTCACTCCCACTCCCTCATTGCATTTAATTATGAAGGTGAATGTATGATGTTTGTTAATTGACTTGGCTTGGAGACTAGAACCGCCCGAAAACAATGATTGTCCAACGTCCCTTTCGTCGTACTAAAGACCGAAACAGTTGGCACCCAGATGTACGTACTTTCCGACGACGTCATCCCCCATAAGACCCTTGGATAATTCACATCCACCTTTCCCCAAATAGCAGTTAACTATTAAGCTTCACTCCCACTCCCTCATTGCATTTAATTATGAAGGTGAATGTACGATGTTTGTTAATCGACTTGGCTTGAAGACTTGAACCGCCCCAAAATAATGATTGTCCAACGTGCCTTTCGTCGTACTAAAGACAGAAACAGTTGGCACCCAGATGTAGGTACTTTCCGACGACGTCATCCCCCATAAGGCCCTTGGATAATTCACATCCCCTTTCACCAAACGGTAGTTAACTATTAAACTTCACTCCCACTCCCTGATTGCATTTAATTATGAAGGTGAATGTACGATGTTTGTTAATTGACTTGGCTTGGAGACTAGAACCGCCCCAAAATAATGATTGTCCAACGTGCCTTTCGTCGTACTAAAGACAGAAACAGTTGGCACCCAGATGTAGGTACTTTCCGACGACGTCATCCCCCATAAGGCCCTTGGATAATTCACATCCCCTTTCACCAAATGGTAGTTAACTATTAAGCTTCCCTCCCACTTCCTCATTGCATTTAATTATGAAGGTGAATGTACGATGTTTGTTAATCGACTTGGCTTGAAGACTTGAACCGCCCCAAAATAATGATTGTCCAACGTGCCTTTCGTCGTACTAAAGACAGAAACAGTTGGCACCCAGATGTAGGTACTTTCCGACGACGTCATCCCCCATAAGGCCCTTGGATAATTCAGATCCACCTTTCCCCAAATGCCAGTTAACAATTAAGCTTCACCCCTTCGTTGCATTTAATTATGAAAGTGAATGTACGATGTTTGTTAATTGACTTACTTGGCTTGAAGACTTGAACCGCCCCAAAACAATGATTGTCCAACGTCCCTTTCGTACTAACCTACAAATGTAAGTAGTTTCGACGTCATCCCCCAAAGTCTTTTAAGGAATGAAGCTTCAATTGTGTCAATCCAATGTTTGGAGAAGGATTGCCACTCCAAACTTCTCTCCTTCAGTATTTGAAGAACTAAATTGAAGACGTATAAGTAATTTCAATTGAAAACCACCTTTACGTCTTATGGTTTTCTTTCCATCAAGTCATTCTTCTATCCCTTTTAGATATCTACTATTTTTTAATTATGTATAGGGAGAAATTCCCAAACACACCCCAATTCCAGGTGGTTTATTACTAATTAAACGTTTCTGGTTTACCCAATTTGGTATTCTATGGCGAGGTCAATGTACATTCCTCTGTACAAGCTAAAAATGCAAAATGGATTTGTAAAAGGTTTTAAAATTGATGTTATATTTAAGGTATGTTGGTGGTGAATTGAATGCATGTTATAATGCAGTTGATCGCCACGTGGAAGCAGGGTTGGGATCAAAAGTTGCAATAATCCACGACAGCCCTTTAACGCAAACAGTTCGTAAAGTAACTTACGCGGAATTGTTAGACAAGGTAAAATTTCCCTCGCATCGAAAACAAGAAACGCTACTTAAAGGGTTAATTATTTAGGTTTCGCATATCGCTGGAGGGTTGGCGGCCCTCGGCGTTGGAAAAGGAGACCGCGTGTTAATTTACATGCCCCTCATACCCGAAGCTATAATGGCAATGCTCGCAACCGTAAGACTGGGGGCTGTTCACTCGGTTGTTTTCGGAGGTACTTGAAAGTAATTATTTATTTGTCTTCCTCCGCGTTCTTATTTTTTTTTTGTTAAATCGTAGGTTTCGCCGCCAGAGAACTTTGCACGAGAATCGAACACGCCGAGCCTAAGGTTATTATTGCTGCTAGTTGCGGAGTTGAACCTAACAAAATAATTAGGTGGGTGTTTATTTCTTTGACGACGATGAATTTGCGAGATGCTTTTCAGATACAAGGAGCTACTGAACGAAGCTATAGAATGTTCGTCCTATAAACCTCACAAGTGCGTGATTTTTCAAAGGAAAAACCTTGAGATTGCAGAATTGGATTTAGAAATGGACATATCCTATGATTACTTGCTTACGTTAGGGGGACCCCACGATTGCGTCTCGGTGGAAGCCAACGAACCCCTCTACATCCTCTACACTTCTGGAAGCACAGGTAAGGAAACCTCATACCTCCATTTCGAAATGGGTAGTTCACTCAAAGTGAAACGCAGGTGATCCAAAGGGGATTCAAAGACCCATCGGGGGACACATTGCAACGCTAACTTGGACCATGAATGTTTTATACGGATTAGATAAGGATGACGTCTGGTGGGCGACAAGCGATTTAGGATGGGTTGCGGGGCACTCTTATATATGTTACGGTCCTCTTTTGTACGGGATGACCACCGTTATGTACGAGGGTAAACCAGATAGAACCCCCAATCCAGGCCAATACTTCCGGTAAGCGTATGATTTTGACTAGACCAGACCCACGCTATCTTTCTTTCTTTTGATCATAGAATAATCGATAATTACAAAGTTAACGGCATCTTCACCGTCCCCACCTCATTCCGAGTTATTAAAAGAGAAGATCCCAATACATTATTTGGAAGATCGTATTCCACGAAGAGTCTAAAGCAAATCTTCGTTGCTGGGGAACTCTGTGATTACGACACGAAACTCTGGGCGGAAACCACTTTTAACGTGCCCATTTTGAATCACTGGTGGCAAACTGAAACCGGACATGCTATTACGGGGACTTGCGTGGGGTTGGGGCACAGTATGACACCCCCAAAATACACGGTGGGAATGCCGTTTCCAGGATATAAAGGTATACATAGTAAAATGCGTATCGAAAGAAATCTAAACAACCTTGTTCAGTTCTGGTAATTAAAAAAGATGGAACCGAAGCTGGGCCGAACGAAACGGGAAGGATCGTGGTGAAACTACCCCTCCCCCCTGGGGTCATGACGACGCTGTACGAGTCCCCCGAGAGATTTTGTGAAGTTTATTTTAGGAAATTTCCCGTAAGCCAATTAAACCCTTTGCATTTTTGCAAAATGTTAACCGCTAGGTTCAATTTAGGGATGCTACGATACCATGGATGCCGGTTACAAAGACGAATTCGGCTACGTTTATATAACAGCCAGAGATGACGAGGTCATCAACGTAGCTGGGCACAGAATGTCCACTTTAGCTCTTGAAGACGTGGCTTACAGTCACCCAGATGTAGCAGAAGCCACGGTAATTGGTGTACCTGAATCGACCAAGGGAGATGTACCCCTATGTCTTTTTGTCATGAAAAGATGTAAGTGTTTGTTTAAGTCAACCAATGTGCTTCTCCTTCTTCACCCAAAAATTTGAGTTTAAGACCAAAAGTTTAAATATTCTTTTGCACTCTTCCTTATTATACCTTTACCAAGCCTAGCTTTTTCCTGCAATATCTCTACAGGTTTTGCCTTAGCTCTTCTTTCTCCAATTCCATTCCATCACTTCCCCCTTCGTTGTTTGTATATGCTATTTTGCCTTTAGCCCATTATTAATTTCATCCTTTGCTTTCTCCCCCACCCCCTCCCCAATTCTTATACTTTGCGTTTAGTTCCTGTTCCAAACTTTCCATTTGTTATTGAGCTTTCTTCCTTCCTCATACTCCTCTCATTCTCTTTGTTTTTATGGGTTAATCTCTTTTTCAAGCTACTTTTTATTTAGCTTGTCCTATCTGGGTTTGGAGTTGATTTAGGATAGCTGCAAAATAAAGAAACATCATTTTTTTAAATAGATTAATCTCATCCGCGACGCAAAAATTTCGATTTGCTTACAAAATACTTCCAAACATGTTTACTTACGATAAGATCAATTGCAAAATCTGATTTGTACCAGACGACAGATTTTTTGGGAGCAATCGAGATAAAGGTTTATTAAATAATCGCTCTTACCTGCAGATAATCTTAATTAATAGTAACAAGCTGATCTCATCAAGGCTTTGCTACCTGATCAAAACATTTTTTGGCCAAATTTATTATATACCTATACGACCTGGAATTTTTGATAAGGCTGTTTAAAGATAGATGGAATAAGCGGGTCGAATTCCAAAGGGAAATAGATTTTTCCATTGGGAAAGAAAATCTGTAAGAATTTATTTGAACTCGTGACACCATCTTGGAGAGAAAGAGAAAGTTCCGTGTCTATGCATTACAGATGCCTACCCCTATTTTTTGGTTTCTCCACGCAAATATTAAAAAAGAAAAGACGTATAATTTCCAGCTTTCTTCTTTTTGAGCATGATAAATTAGGGCAAGGAGCGCTTACATACCCTTTAAACTTTCTTTTTTATTTCGCGTTTAGTATGTTGATAATGGGCGCCACTTATAAACGGTGTTGAATAAATTTTCTAAAAACTCACTGGTCAAGAGCAACAGAACCGCTTGGTTTTTTTGACCTATCCTTCTTTAATAAAAAAAAGGATTATGAGGATATATAATAAATAAATGGAAACATAATTTTCAAATTACTTTATTTTATCTGTAAAAAATAGATTCTACTTTACAGTTTAAAGTTCTTAGGTACATTTGCAACATAAATCAAGGCAATGATTTGGTAAACAATTGCGCCAAACCTAAATAAAACACATGAATAACATAGAACGTTAAATTAATAACAAATGTTTGCGTGATTTTTTTTTTTTTCATGAACAGCGATCTTTTTGTCGGGACCAAGTTTTCAAAATAAAGCAATGCAGCAAGTTTCAGCAATCCATTTACGATTTACAGTTACAGGTACATTTTTTTTAGCACAGGACTTTTATTTAAATAATTTGTTAAAGGTGCAAGAAAAAATGAAGAAGCGATAAGCAGAGATTTGGTGCGTATGGTGCGAGATATGATTGGTCCCATCGCAGCTTTTCGCTTGGCCGTGGCCGTAAAAGAACTGCCGAAGACTAGAAGCGGTAAAATTTGTAGAAAAGCCATTGCGGATTTGGCCAGACAAAAAGATGTTGTGGTAAGTTGCGAAAAGAGATTCGAGGGGTGTTCGGAAACATTGTTTTGCAGATTTCCGGAACCGTAGAAAACCCGTCGGCTTTCAAAGAAATTACAATGGCTCTCCGAAAAGTGGGTTACACGTGTATCGAGCCCGATCTCGATATATAATCAAGATAGTAGTTAGTAGCAATTAAGCGCTTTTAAAATGTTAAATGTTAAATGTCAGATGTATTTTTACGAAGTCTGCAGACGTCGGGGAAGCACAATCGATTTCTCCAAATCCGTCTTCTGCTGATCGTTTTTCATCCGGTGCAAAGGCGACACATGATTAGGTTAGCAAATAAAATTCAGAATGTATTTATATATGCGTGATTATATTTTAAAATTCATGTTTAATATGAAAATATTCATAGCATTTTGTAAACTTTTTAAATTATATTACAACGTCGAAGAACAAACATTCATATTAATTTGAGAAAGAAAAAGTGTAGTAATAACAACAATAATAATAATAATAATAATAATAAAAGTAATAAAAAAGGTCTTTCACAATACGAAAATAATTTACAGGTGTTCCTGAAATGGAATCAAAACACTTTTAACAGCATGTTATTCACCTCTCTTTAATTTAAAGCTCAAAATACCTTTATTATTTTTTTTTGTATAAATAAAAGCACAGACAGACAATAAAACTTAATTAGGTAAATGGTCATGGCCGCACTCCGATCCACCTGTAATTCGATCCGGGCCGTCTGGACCTGCCAGCGGCGCCGGAAGGCGGTGCTGTCGGGCACGCTGCCCGTCGTCGGCGTAAAATAACAAGCATAATATGATAATGATTTAATTGTACCATTAAAAATTACAATAACAATATTAAACTTAAAGATTTCATATCCTAGACAATTTGGCATAAATTACATATTTCGGATCTGTCCGACGCCCAGAACCGGAAATTTCGTGCGCTGGGTACGTCTCCTTTTCGCCAACAGAGCTACGTATTACTACTAAACACCCCAATAAAAATTTGGTGACGAGTAAGTGGGCAAACAAGAAACCGAAAGTCGATGAGAGAGAATGCAGTTCGCACGTGACGATCAACTAGAAGTGAATGGAGTCTGATGGACAAGGGCGTGACGAACCACAGATAGAGAACTTAGTTAAATTATATTACATAGTAATAGGAACGCGCACTTCCACGAAGGCGGCGTGAGAGTGCTCGTCCGGCACCGAAGCCTCGGCCGGTGGTGGACGGCAGCCGCGGAGGTGGTGTGACTTGACTAGAGCGGCCGCAGGTCCCGCCGGGGCAAGGGTGTGCGATCGACCAAGACGCCGGGACGACGAGTGTGTGCCTCGTGGTCGCAGCTTCGCCACCGGTCGACCGCTTCGCCGATGGATCCGATACGGAGTAGTGTATAAATGTGTGCGCGAGCTCGCCGAGAGACGCAAGTCGCATCGGGAATAAATAAATTAATATACTACGAACAATACTGAAACATGACTGCAATAAGTTACCAAGGCCGATAACTAAGTACCGCCGCCGTCCCCAGGTCCGCGTGCAGCTTGCGGCTGCCAGCGCGCCATTATACACAGCTTACTATCTACGTACGTAATTAGTTTAGAGTACTGTACCGTTCGTTTAATTCAAAGTACATATACAGACAAAGTATAAAACAATTTCTCTCTGAGGCAAGACAGTGCCGTACCTCGCAGCTCGGATTATATCTCTATGTAATTTTCTGTTCGCTAACTACAACTAAGTCAGAGTTAGACCTAGAGTACAACAGAATGAGAGCGAGGAGAAGCAGTAATTCGACTAAAACTATCTTTATATAAACACTATTTTTACTGCAGGTGTGGTTTTATTGCCTCCCCTCTGAACATTTGGCAGACAACATTTGATTTCTACAAATTCTTAATAACGACGGATCTCCGCTGTCGACCGCGCGGGTCGACAGCGACTACCCGGATGGGACGAGGACGCACGCGCCCTTGTAACCGGCGGGGGGGCCGGCCGCGGCGACGGTGCACGGGGGAGATCCCGGTCGCCGGGGCGGGCCGCGCCGGAGTGCACCGCGGGCCGGGCGTCCTCGTCGCTGTGAGGGCGTCGTTGATGCGCCGCTCACCTAGGCACCTAATTAAACACTATGGGCGAACTTTCGATCGCCCACTTATTGCTAAACATGGTTTAGTTCGGTCACCAGCGCGGTTCTTGCGCTTCATCGTATGAGACACACAATATCCACTAGAATAACAATAAATCAACGAACAAACAATGCGCATGGATGATGCGGTGTCGGGTGCGGCGGATGCGGCACTCGGGCCGCCGGGCCGGTCCGTACACTGGTGCTGCTCGGGTGAGGGGATTGTTTGGTCTGAGTGGGTGGGACGGGAGCGCGAACAGGGAGCTAGACGGCCGTCTCTGTGTGGCTATGAGAGGACAGTCGCTCCACGTCTATTTCGGGAATAGTTAACTCGTCTGGGATGTTATCGGCATACTCTATGGAAGAAGTTTGAGACAACCTCTTAGAGAGTGATGTCTGTTTGCGGAGTACCTCGGCAAGGGAAGTATTGCTGTGTTCGCCGTACCGAGCATCTAGGCCCTGGCGGAAAGCATTAACTACTCGGATCTGAAATGAACAAGAAACAACAAAACAGGGAGAATTAAAATAAGAACATTCCCGGGAAATGGCGAGCATTTAGCACAGCCGAAAGAACAGTATAGAGCCATGAAATGCTGCGGTCCCGGCGAGCGGTTCTCATCGAAATTTGCGGGTGGCATGTCGGAAAGTGTGGTCTGCTGGGGGTGGCGTTCGTTAGTGATGGGCGGCGTCCTGCTCGCGACCGCCTGACGTGGAGCAAGTGAGCTTCGCCGGCCTCCGAGGGGGAGGCCGGCGAAAGTGTCGAGATGTCGCGACGCGGAGAATCGCGCAGCCAGGACGAGAAAACAGTAAACAATCATGCACTTTTTTTTATATACACATGCCACGACTAGCTGTGGCTGCATACATACACGTGAAAATTCTAGGCAGTCGTAGGGCTGCCGAGCAAACGTACTCGTGTATAGCCATCATACATGCCGTGTACTGGATTTTCCGAGGCAGCTCTAAGCTTTACAATGATCGATTTAGATTGCAGACTATTTAAAGCTCCAACTGAAGTGGTGAGTCTTCAGTTGTTGAACACAGACACTTCAGAGGCTTATTATTTACACAATGGTGGTAAGAGGCCAATGTTCCGGTAATAAGCCGCTGACACTGATAGCAAGCAGTCGGTTCTTGTCATACCGAGTGATCAGGAATTAAAACATTGAACTTGCAATTTTTTTACAGATAACACACTCGAAAATTATTTGAGCACCACTTAAAACACACACGAATAATAACAATGTTCAAATACATACAGTCTTTACCAGATAGTGGTTATTTTGCTTACGTGATTTTGCCCCACCTGTATGTATGTATACGTGGGTATTAGTAAACACACAAAACTATTTAAAAACTATTAATATAACACATAAAAATAAAGGCGATTCGTAACACAACCTAGCAATCTCGTGTTCAAATAAAAATTATACTTGGTTCATTTTGTTTATTTAAAAAAATATTATCGAAAACAGCAATCTGTTAGTAAAAAACAATTGTTAAGTACACTTCGTCCAAGTATTTATATATATACATATGTAGTTTGATTATGTATATATATAGTAACAAATATACTTCAGTTAAACACTTTCAATCATATATAAATAAATGAAGCCTCTACAATAATTTAACAAACAATACCATAACTATAGCAACGAGGCCGTTAACCTAGGTATATAAGCGATCAGGCATCATAGAGCTAGTGGGCATTCGAATACAAATCATTTGCCAATAAGTAGGTTACTATAACACTGTGTACTAGTACAGATTGTGATGGGCCACAATAATACGATCGGCTGCTTCGATACACGATAGGTGATACTTATGATGCGTCGGCTTCGAAAAGTGATCGAAAAGTCGCGAGCAATTTACCAACTTGACCGAGTACATCGGAGGATTCTCTTTTTTCGCTTCTAGTTTTCTAAAGTACGATCCGAAATTCAGACCTTGGCCGAGCAGTCGTTTTGAGCGATCATATGCATCTGTGAATTATGTGTAAAAGAGGCATGCAACATGCAAACGTAAAAGTAGAGCTCACAACAGACAAAGAAATACGGAAAAATCTACAAAAACAAACAGAAAATACTGCGCTGCGCTGCTTCGACATCGTCGACCGACGGTCGGCCGGTGCACGATGCGGAAGCAGTTTTAAAACACAAACTAACGAGAGCGGGCAAACAAATACGTAGCGGACAGAAAGATGTAGGAAAGCGGCTTACAGCTTGATCAGTGGAGCTCTTGCTGTATGGAACCGGAATCAAACGCTCTTGCAATTCACCACCTATCACCTTCAAGAGTAAAGGGCAACGTTAAGAGTGTTTCTATAGACAGTGACAGACACATACAATAGATAGTGCACAGAATAAGATAGACCAGATACTACTGAGTAACCTGAGAAGAGTGCGGCAGCGACCGGTGAAGATCGCACCGATAGCTCCGACGATGAGCGCGCGCATGCGAAACGCGGCGTACATACTGGTAAATAAATGCAACACTCACGGGCGACGGTCCGCGTCGGTTTCGGTTTCGGTTTCGGTTTTGGTATCGGTATCGGTTTCGGTTGCGCGTTCGCATGCACGCGCCTCGTCGTGCTGTAAAATAAAGTGTTACAATCCAATCAACAGACACACGATTGCTCGAAACGTGTATCTACGTGTGGCCCATTGCCGAGTTTCAAGAACAGAGCATATGGTTGGTTATACAAGAAAATACTGTTAGCCGTTCTTCTAACCAGACACGCACGCGCGTGGCGTGCACGACAAACATTTCGTTAACAGTAGGAATTAGTAATACTAAAGATTAACATAAACAGAAACTTTCTTAAACATAGGTACGTAGAACATACGAAACGTGTGTGGCCTGCAAAAACAGCTGACCGATGACAGGTTTGCGCAAGTAACTCGTTTCATATACACATGGGTGCATGTGTACATTGGGTATGCATCTGTGCACATGCATAACGCGCGAACATGACGCACAAACATGTAAATATATATGTAGGTATGTATTTATTTATTTATTTCTTTATTCATTAAAAAAACATGACGTTGGCGATCGACACACAATAGAGTTGACTCGAAGTTTGTGTGCATGCGTTGAACAAGTTCAAATATAAAATATCTGTCTCCATTACTACTAACCTGAGAGGTCTAAGGCTATCTAAAATGCTATACATACAGCTAATCTACAAGTGAACGACGAAATGTTATTTACAAAAATAATACAAAATACTCAAATTTGGTCAAGTAAAGAACTCTACTAGTGCTAAGCTAATGATAGACGGGAGGCGGGTCGAGAAAGGGGGCGGGGGCGAATGGGTTTTCAGGCTACTGCTATGGCAGGGTAGCGCTAGAAACGAGCGTCATGCACTGCTCGCGGCGGTGCAGGACCGGACACGACCGGCACTATATGCGAGTTTCATGCACTGGCTTGGGCAGCTCGGAGTTGTTAGCGGGTGCGGAGGGTGCGAACTGCGGGTTGTGGGGCGGGAGCTTCAGGGTATGAGGAGACAGCAGCCGGTTGCCGGCCCCGGCGTAGTCGTCGCGCTCGGTCTTCGGTAGCTGCGGCGACAGTTTGGTTGCGGTCGGGTCCTCGTCTATATAAGTGATGTCTGAGAGGGGACGTGGCGGCCAGGGGCCAGTGTGGCTTCGCGAGCTGCGCAAACTGTGTAAGCTGTGTAAACTATGTACCGAGCGACGTTCCTCCAGATCCTCCAGGGTGGACTTGAAAGCTCTGATAACTCGCAGCTGCAAACACAGGGAAGCAGGGTACTCATGAGGCTGGGATCTGCATGCACACACGCACCATGCTCACGCTTTCATACTTTCGCCATGCGAGTCACGTGCACACCGCAGCTACGCGGCGTGCCCGCGACCAGCGCCAGCGGACACTCACGTCCTTCCGTTACGCTTGGTGATAATTTAACAGTAGCTGAACTTGTTAGTTTCGCAACGGCGCGGCACGTTGAAAACCCGAACGCGCGCGGCACAGAAGCGGATCTCAAGCAGAGAAAGCAGTCGAAAAGAATTTTGCGAGCGTCGTCGGAACAAGTACGGAATCAATCCCGTACCGAGAGCGGACGAGAGAAAACGCAGAGAACGCCACGACGGCTAGTTAATCTTTACGGAACAACATCGAGCTACTAGTTTCGCCTTCTCATGGCTGTGTTGTCGCTGAGGAAGCACTTAGAGCTGTTAGTAGTCCATTCCGGCTGGCTACCGACGCATTAACAACCTACGGGAGGGACGACATCCAGAGAGGTGAGGTGGCTCTAACACAGCTAACACCACAGTGCAACACAGCAGAACGCATCGCAGTCATTGCATAAAGCTAAGGCCTACTACAAGCTACATACTTGTTTGTACTGCGACAGGATTTGCTTGAGACACCCACAGCATTCCTATACCTCAGTTTCTCTCATGGGTTCCGCCGGCTAATAAATAAATCATAATTAAGTACCTAAACATTGGGTACATTTTGTTGTTCTAATTAAGGTCTCGCGATTGCTTCGTCGATTAACCAACAACGTAATTTAAGAGGGCAGCAATCCGCTTGCAACATCGACACAGAACACTTAAGGGAGTGTGAAATAAACAAGAGACAGAACCTGGAAGTACACTAGTGAGAGATCCGTGGGTGTGGTCGTGGGTGTGGTGCAACCTTAGACAACACAGCCAACTCGGGGCTCGAGTACGGGTCGGACGTACGGACGCTCATGCATTTACTATTTGCTAATAGCGCTAACGCTAACTACGTGTTCCGCGGGAAGCTAATAACTAAGTGATGCTGATGCACCGCAGTGTTTAGTGGCAGGTTTATGAGTTTGCATGCCTGGTCAGGTTAAAACAAGGAGGTTTCGACGAGATGCGATCGGCGGCGCCGACGTCGCAACCTCGTCAACTGTGTTAGTTAAACGCAAGCAAATGTAAAATATCACCAACTCGTATGTTAAAACAAAAAATTCTGCTTTCGAACAGGACGGGTGTTCATCCACTGTTAATCAACGGTCTTGCCAAATAACAAGAAAACTCTAAACTATCAATATAACACAAACAGATTAATCTTCTTTAACGCATCTGCAAGACAATTAACGTGATCATTAACAGACAAAGACCACAAAATTTACACATTATTCCTATACTACAGGAATAGTGACAACTAAAGCGGCTACCGGACTCCCGAGTGTAGGGCTACCGGTAACATTATTAATTCATATTGCACAGTAAGATGTCAATGCACCATGCGTCTCAATAGACTAACACTGATGTGGCCGGGAGCGGGAAGGTAGGAAGGAAACCTCAACTCATGTGGACTTAAAACTACCTATCAACTCCTATATCTGAGCTCTGTTCATCAGTCATTCAGTGACATATAGCTCGGCACCGGTCGCACAGAAGGCGCAGCGATCAATGCGCCGTCGGTGTGCCGATACCGTCGCTGTGATCTACAACGCTTTCGGAGTTCGGTGTAAATTACACACACTTACCTGCGTCTGCAACCTCGTGAGGCCTCTTATCCACAGGATCTGACCTGCCCTCGGCTTCTTATCCGAATCCACGTCGAATTTCTCTTCGCCAATGTTAATGCTCTCCTCGGGGTGCCCTCTTCCCCAACTGCAACACGCAAACGAACCGAATTAACTCTGAAACAAAACAACATCGAACACCAGAAACATACGATAATATTTTGGGTATTTTTCTTGTCGGAACCGTCGTCACGAGTTGACCCCACAACAGCGTTCCTAATCCGAAGAACAGGCACCAGAGCCACTGATCCAACGACAGACTCTTCGTCGAAAATGCCATTTTACCGTATTGGACGATCAAAATCTGAAACGATCACGCATTCACGTATTCGGCTCCGACTTGGCTCCGTCAAAATCTGTTTACGAACCTGCGAGGCGCAAGTACCGATCCAAATCGTATAAAAAATGGGATTCGTAAAGATGCCTTCGAAGATGTTCCTCTGGCCGTGAATTTTTCTCGCGTTGAACTCATTGAACAACGTCATCATTACGAATGAATTGAAGATGACGGTGAAGTGTTGCGTCGGAGGATCGCCGAATTCAGAACCTCGGCCGGATTCGATATCCAACATTTTGTCACCTGCCGGAAACACGCGGTTCATAACTATTACAAGTCCGCCCTACGATACGAGGACTTACCTACGAAAAGTAGGGAAAAAATAACGGTTAACTGATACACAGCTTGTCCAAGTATGTTTTTCATCATCGTTCTCGAGATAAGCGGTTTAGTTCTGCCGTATGGTTTTCGTAATAATAGGTCACTTGTTGGAAGTTCAGTTGCTAAAGCCAAAGAAGCCAGCGTATCCATAATTAAATTAACCCATAACATTTGCACAGCCTGTCAAGGATAAGATGTAACGAACAGGACGCAAGTGGGTTTACATAATTACCTTTAAAGGACTGTCTTGCACGGCACAGGCACCAATAAAAGCTACTATAACAGCTACAACGTTAACTGTTAGTTGAAACTGTAAAAATTTAGCTATACTATCGTAGACATTTCGACCCCACATGACAGCTTTTACGATACTACTGAAGTTATCGTCAGTTAATATAATATCGGAAGCTTCTTTCGCTACATCTGTACCAGCAATGCCCTGAAATACCTCAACTGTTAGTTCCTGTACGCGCATGGTCGACGTCGTCATCATTTACCATAGCGAAACCGACGTCGGCTTTTTTCAATGCAGGACCGTCGTTCGTACCGTCACCAGTTACGGCAACGACTTCTCTGTTATCACTAATTTTACTATCGATAATACCTTTCACCAAAGTATATTTATCTGTTGGAGACGAGCGGGCCAGAACTCGCAATTTAGGCCAAACTTTGTCTAAGAGATGTTGTTGTACCTGTAAGCCAACGAACGGTAGTAGTAACTGATGCGTGAAACGTTTTGCGCGCGTCTACCTCGCCGTTACTATCCCTAATACGTCTGTTAAATTCTTTTCCTTCGAGTATAAGGAAATCTTCGTTAGGTCTCACGATGCCGCATTTGGTAGCGATCGATCTGGCCGTGTTGATATTATCGCCGGTGACCATCCTCACCGTGATACCGGCTTTTTGACATTTTCTAATGGCATCGGGTACTTCTGGACGTACGGGATCTTCAATACCGACGACGCATAGGCAAGTTAAATTATTAACAAAATTTTCTTCTTCGTCCCAATTCGGTTCGCTATCTATGTGTACTTGATTTATTTCCGCTTTTCCCGGTACGAAATCTCTAAATGCAAGAGAAATGGTACGAAGGCCGTCGCTCGCCATTGGTTCGATTACTTGGCGTAATAAACGTTCCTGCATATCCCTGGTAAATTTTTCCAATCGGCCATCATGACCATATATGAAGGCACACCTACCAAATTAAACAGACCGTAGCTTCGTTCCTTCCACCGATTGAAAATTCTCGGTACTTACTTATTTAAAATAATTTCTGAAGCACCTTTGGTAAATAACCTAAATCCTCCACCCGGTCGAGGAATTACAGTGCTCATCGATTTTCTTACAGAATTAAATGTATAGACACGTGTAAATGTGTCTTCAGGTTGGTCATCTCTTATAGTCTGATAATTTTTTTGTAGACCGAGCACAAAACCTAAGAGTGCACACTCAGTCTTATTTCCCACTTGCTTTGGAAGTTCGCCTGGCTCATCGGCAGGCTAAAAATAAATAATACAAGGCTTGCCTTCGAATATTTTTGGACAATATACGTATTATAATTTGAAGACAATGGACGTCGGCATTGTTTTCATTGGACACGACACGATGTAAGTAAACATTTTAGGACCAACAAAATCATCTTATTTCACCAGTACTAATCAAAATAAAAAGAAAACGATCAAAACTAGCGAAATTAAAATGAAAGTTTTTTTTTTGAGAGAAAATTAGCTGAAAAAATAAGAAGGCGAACGCGTTTCTCTGAACTGATAGACTAATAGTAAGCTTTCCATCAGCTCTGTGACAAGCGAAACATAAATTACACACTGCCATAATAACTGAGATACGGGATGGTAAGGTGATGATACGAAAGGAAGAAAAAACACTGACATCAAAGTACTCACCACTATTCTCGACGTGTACGCTGAGTTTATTGATATACCCTGAATAATAAGGTTACCGACATTTGGAGGTATATCGGAAAATTTCGGCATTGTTTTACACAACTGTTCACATATATACGACTGCACAACAGTCATACGGTTGGTTGTCAAAGTTCCTGTTTTGTCGGAACAAATTGCTGTAGCATTTCCCATTGTTTCGCAGGCGTCCAAATGCCTTACGAGATTGTTGTCTTTCATCATTTTCTGAAAGTGACGAAAGAAACAAATCAACCCGAGGGGCTATTTTTTTTATTTAATGTATTTTATTAAGCGAGTTTAAATCAACTGTTTACTTAAACAAAAAAACGCATTAATTTCGTTAATTAGGCCTCAACATTTGTTTACAGTAAACGCGACTTTATCTTCTTAATGAATTAGCTCCTAATTAGGGCTCGTGTTGACGAAACGTTTCATCTCATTCGCTTTGTCGCTTGTATTCGCAACGTTTTTAAATAAAATCATCCCAATTAAACACAGCGGTAAATATTTTTAGTTTCAGAAGTTCATGCGAATGTATAAGCGAGGGGAAAATTAGAAGGACCAAAAAAAGAATTTATCGTCTTACCTTGACGCTGTAAGCCAGTGAAAGAGTGACGGCAAGAGGTAGACCTTCTGGCACAGCAACGACAAGAACGGTGACACCAATGATAAGGTGTCGTACCAAACTATTAGCGTAAGAATTTTTCCAGGGTTTTTGCCCAATAATAAAAGTTTTAGCACAGAACTGCATAACCAATATTACAACAGTAAGAACAGCAATGGTAGAACCTGCGTAACCAATTTGAATGGCGAGTTTTGTTAGCTTAGCTTGCAACACGGACTTTTCTTTCTTGTGGCCTTCCCCCGCTGAAGAGGACGTAGTTACGTGGTTTTCTTTCGCTTCTTCAGGAGCAGCTCCGTCATGTTTATTCGCTACCGGCGGGGAGTTCATGTGACTATTTCCAGTCACAGCGGACTCCTCGTCTCCTACGGTAAACTTAAATATCATACCAAAACACAGTCTGCTTAAATTATTCAAAAAAAAAAAATTATATTTTAAATTCTTCTGTTACGATTTCTTATTAATCATGCTCGATTAAATTAAAAATAAAGCACCGTGGGGTGTAGAAACGTGCAAATATGAGTCATACGCCGTTTTTCGTTTACGCAATTAATCATATTTTCATTTTTCCATATATAATAATAATAATAATAACTCCTCTAATATATCAAAATTTTTATTAATTATTCAAAGCTCGACGGTATATTTTCACAGCGCGACTTATATTAAACAGATCTAATTTTGTTTATTTTGGATAAATTCACTCGCTTTGTTAAACAAAACCGAAGCTACTTTTAAAAATATGTTTTCTAGAAACTATTCAAATAACACGCTGTTTAATAAACAAAGAGACGGTTTTATTAAATAACGCGTAGCATTCATCTGTCACAACGTGACAATATTTTTCTTCCTCCTCGTTAAATTATTTATGGGTATCACATTCTAGTTTTATTCAAAAATCAAAAATATATCGTCGCTTATGATTAATAAATAAATAAATAAATAAATAAATAAATAAATAAAAAGAAACCCAGGTTAATAGCACAGATGAATAACAACACGACATAAACTGTTAGTTCTTTCAAATTTTAATCACACACAATGAGAAACCATTGGCATATAAAACATATTTGCACATTAAAACGAATTAATTTAAAAAAAGCAACTGTTTAAAAAATTATGTTGGGATAATAATGAAATGGAGACCCCACGTTCCTTATTTCTGGAGTTAGATAGATTTATTCACTGCATCAAAAAAAAAAAGTTATATTAAGAAATTAATTTTATGCATTATTTTGTTTTAAAAAGAAAAGTTATTAAATTAATTATAGAAAGTAAAATATTGATTCACCTGATAGACTTTTCTTCTTCCGCTGCTTTTTAGCTTCTGTACAAAAACACATGCAAAAGGATAACATTAGCAATCTCAAAATAAACCCAAAGTCCCGAAATGGGTAAAATATAAATATAATTATGTGTGATACATGGTGGAAGAAACAAACATACATGTTGACGAAGCATGGTTTACAAATTCCGAACACTTTTGTTTGAAATTTACTTTGTTCGAAATTTCCAGAATTGATGTGATGGTTGTTGTGCTTGGAGCGTAAATCAGTCTCTATAGGGGTAATGCGCTTAAACAAATCCACATCATCAAGGAGAGATTAAAATGAGAGCACATTAACCGGCTTATCACGCCCAGATATGAAATACAACGCTGATGCGATGAACGTTTACCAGATCTCATCTATTGTAATGATAGCACAGGTGGGAACGATTAAAATTAGTTCACAGCTACAGTTGCCCCATTAATATTGTTGCATTAATATTTTGCAATAAGGACGTGATAACTGGTAGCACCTGCAATATTTTATTACGTCCAATTGATAACGGCCTTAAATAAATGTCACGCCGAATAAATTAAATTACCGAGCAACTTCTTTTTTTTTATTTTTGTGTAATGTAAATGTTTTATAATATTCCACCATATTTCACTGACATGGCCGGCTGCCAAACGAAACATACAGAATGGTAATAATATGTGTGTCCTGCAGTCAGCAATACATATTTAATTCGGAAATAATCATTATTTTAGAACACTTAAGGAATTTGTGCACTAACAATGATGACATTAAGGGGTAAACGCATGAAACAGGGCAGCTAACGCAACCTGGGCGCCATCTGCCCACGTCCTCAAGGGGTACAATAAACAAACGTATGGACAGACACATGCTTGCGAAGAGTGACCCGGCATACCTTTTTTCATCTTCTTCATTTCCGCCTCTTGATGATCCACTGCTGCTCCCAATAAAGTGAAAATTATACCCGCCTGTGAATTCACACCCACGGCCGTCACCAGCATTTTTCCAGAACCTTCCATTACTTGCGTACCCGACAACATCATTGGCGCATAATGTTCACTCTTTTTTACATGGTCGGATTCACCAGTAAGTGAAGACTCATCCACCTTTATTCAAAACGCAAAAAGCAGATTTTCATTTTTCAAAAATGCACATAAAATGTATCAAAAAACGGATTCCAAATTGTATCTATAGTTACGGATATATACATATTTTCTTTTATTATAAACAATGAAATTTGCAGTCAATATGTCAGCAATATTCGTGAGATGAAATGCAGTGTGATCAGTGTTAGATTTTCTTGTATTACAAGTAGTAAGTATAGTCACATGTTATATTATACCATGTATTACGTCTGACATTTGCTTAAAAAAACAAATGGGTACATAATTTTAATGATAAAAAAAATATCTGAGGATACTACACGTAACTTCTTATCAGTGAGCTTCAACAAATATTTATTTATAGAAATGTTATCAGCGGATCAGAAGAATGTGCTACAATCAACAAACGCACTCTCAAGATAACAAATCGTCGGCCTTTTCTATTCATATCCAGTTCTGGGATAATATTTCTGACCAAATGCAGTAACGGTTGCAAATTACTCGTTTGTTTGAGTTGTTTATAAGCAATCTTAAATAAACAAGATTGACTTATCAAGCTTAAAAAGAGAGGTTGCAATCTGAAACTCTTTTATCTTCAATTAATTAAACAGTCGCATTTACAGAAACTAATCTGCGACATGACTACGTTTAAAGTCAATAGAAGGCAATACATAATTAAAACTAACAGTAACTGGTTTTAATTATTTATTAAAATAGTTGTTCCTTTTTTGTTTATGACGTCAAATTTTAACTTTGTTAAACATGAGATCACTCGCTCAATTGTAAATATTAGCGAAAAAACTCTGACTAATCCTATTTTTAAACTTAAGTTCACTTTTGAAAGAATGAAATGTAAAAACACTGGAATTTATATTACTGTTGTCGATGTATGTATAATACATACACGTTGTTGCTTGAAAAAAATTTATTTCTGTAGACTTTCGAAATTTACCGAAACTATTTCAGGTATTCGTACAGGTACACTAGTATATTAACGCCAACATAAACACAATCCGGCGTTTTCAGTGTTCGAACTTAAATTTTAGAAAATTTATGCTTTTACACGTAATCAAGAAAATTCTTCCTTCGACTCACACATATATTACGGGAGACTAGACTAGTTTTAACAATTTAAATTAAAAGTAACATATAATAACCACATTCATATTAATTTGTCATCCTCAGTAATACACAACTAAACACTTTAGTTGGTATAACCGGAGGATGTTCTCCTTGTCAAATTTTACTTACTTGCCTAATCTCACCCCAGGATATACTCCTCACCAAATTTCATTTTTCGCAGAAAGAATATTTTTTATAATAAAATAAAGAACAACAAAATTATCAGATATTTTATAAATTTCAACCCAAACAGGCATGTCCCCTCGACTTTTATCGTCAACCGTATCATTTCGAACATCATAACTGTTTATTTACAATAACAAATCCGGCGAAAGGTCAAAGTGTTATATTATTATGTGATGTGTGTGTGTGTATGTGTGTAGAAAGCAAACAGAGATAAGTGAAATTAATCCAGAATATATTAATAGCACTGGTATTTGAATAGTCAAAGTGATAAACCTACTCAGACTGACCGGTTAAAATAAACATGCGGGTTTAATTTAAAAAAATATATATATATCATTAGATAAGAAACGGCTTAACAGAACTTGCAACAAAAAAAAAGAATGAGCTAAGTCATGAAAATAGCTTCGGCTAAAAAAAAAAAAAAAGAAATACATAATCATATCTGCAATCGTCGTATATTCACCGTGAAGTAACAATACAAATATTAGAAATTTTTAATGCGAATTAGTACTTCATGTTTAAATGATTTTCAGGCGGTATTTTTAGATGTTCGCTAAATTTAGAACATTACAAAACTTTCACGCTGCAGCGGACAGCTTTTTAGAGCTCATTATAAGTTTATTTCGTCTCGCAGGTAGGGGAAAAACGAAAGAATTTTTTTTTTCATTTGTAAACAATCTTTTTTTTTAATAAGCAACCAATTTATTAAAAAGGAAAACCACAGATACACACACAGTCTTAAAAAAGAAAATAAGATTACATTTTAGAAAATTATTGTACTTTCTGTTGCAGTTGAAGTCGTCAAGTGTAAGTAACTGTCGGAGTTGGAAGGAGTTCTTGTTTATTATTAGAATATAAAGAAGTTAAACTCGCCTGGGGGTCTTTGGTTCGGTTTTCCTCCACGCTTGCTAGTCGCCAATGACTACGACCGAGTACCCAATAAGAATTTGTTTATATTGATGACGTTGGCGACCAACAAACGTGGAGGAAAAGCGGGTTTTATGTGCTAACTTCGCAGTCCTGTTAGTTTTGTGATCCATAAATAAAAATATACGCATGTATTATTTTAATTACAGTACAACAAGAACCAGAAATAAAGTCAACCGAGAAAAAAATCAGGATAATAGAGGTGTAAAGTCATAATTAAAAGTAATGTCTCCCACTCATTAGAGTGCATTTTAATATTTGTAGGGGAGACATTATTAAAAAGTATGACTGTACATACATACATATATAGAAATAAACAAAGAAACCTTCAAATGTAATTTTATAAAGTGAATGGAGTCGCGTGTAACGGAAGAAATACAACAATACCGAGGAAACGAGTTGATTGAGTCAACCAAACTATTAATAATCATGTTATTGTCATACTCAGAACGCGTAGATCAGATTGGTTATTCACGTGGAACATACCGGAATTTGAGAACGTGAATTCAATTTAAATATATTGGAATTTTGCCTTTTACAAGTTCGTGAATACTTTTGTTATGAAATTCAAAGGTAAAAATAATATCATTTAAATTGTTTCCAATCAAACAACACAATCGACTTGTGAATGAATGAATACAGTAGAACCTCGCTGTTATATTTTGAGAGTTGCCCTAAGTATTATAATCATCATTAAGTAAATTGAATTTTATTAACGTACATCCGGGCACAAATTTGTTAATTAAGCACGGACGGTAAAATCCAGTTTCAATTGAAAATAAAAACGAGCACGTGACCTGATCGTAAGTGCCGTTTTCCTGAGTGGCGAAATTTTCAATTTAACAAAAAAAAAACTTTTCTGAATTTTCCAATTACATACATGTATCTGCTTCAAAACTAAAACAAACGATTTTCCCAGCGATGGTTTGTTTGGTTTGTCTAAAAGCGCTCACCGAAGTTTATTAAAGCACAACAGCAAAACGAAATCAAATATTTCATTTAATTTAAGTTAGAGAATGCGAAGTTCCAATCCGCACTAACAAGCCCAAGTTAAATTTAAACTTGTCAAAAACAATCTCCCAGTGTAAACGAGGAGCCCATCGCACATTTCAGCAAAACCGATCTCAAAATTCGAACTTTGTTTACACGTTCAATAATATCAAACGGCGTTAATTAGCGCGCGAAACTTCTCTAAACAAAGCAATGCGCGATTTAATTTCATTTAATTAATTAAACCACCTCATCATCAAATTTCTTGTTCGTGTTTTCATCCTGGCTCGAGCTAATTTAAGAAGTTTGAAGAGAGCCACAAGTCGATTATGTCAGATTGAAAAAGAATTGATTTGTACCTTCATAAAAGGAAATTTCGATAATAGGACCGACCCCATTTACTTTATTGAAAAAAAATCCGATTATTGAGAGTGAATGCCAGTAGTTAAGTAATTAAATAAATAAAAAAAAGTACCACAAAAGGTTTATATCCGTAGATATGTTCATGACAAACACTTTGTTTGGTATGAACCAGAGGATATTCTCGTCACCATACCTTCAGTGGGAATGGAGATTTGGTTTGTACCAACCAAAGATTTGTGCGTTTTAAATTGTGTTGGTATCTATTTTTTCCGTTACTATTCCTAGTTAAGTAATTACTTAAATAATTTATCGTATTAGGGGATGAATTTATTTTTATTTGGTTTTGGCGTGTTACATGGATGGCAGTATCAATGTTTTATCTACCAATTATGCCCCCTCTTTTTGTCTTAATGAAATGGCGTTTTTAATTCAAATTAGTAAAATTTAAGCATGAAGAGTAATGGAAGCTGAAGATAATCAGATATAATTGGCGATTAAAAAAAAATTCTAGAGAATGAAATAAATTAACATCGCAAACCAATTTGGCCGAGGTTCGTTTTAAGTGAATAAACGACGCGTCAAAACAATTTCTTTTTTTCCTTCCGAAAAGTTCAAAACGTTTAATTAAATTAATTAAACTTTCGTTTTAAACGTGGCAGAATCACTTTGAAGTTTCAGTACCGGAGGCAAAGACCGGGCCGTGATGAAAAAAAAAAGAAAAAAAAAAGTTGTGCGACGTTTCATCAAAGTTAATAATTACTTCAGGCCACATTTTCGTAAAACGTTTAACTGAACAAAAAAAAATAATTGAAAATAAAAAAGTTTGTGTGACGCCGGAAATTTTTACGGAAAAAAAAGGAATCCTCGTTGATTTGCCTTTGTGTTACCTCCGGAAACTTGGTTGGTTTAATTTGGAAGTTCGCAAATTGGGAAAATCCTTTGCGATATAATTAAAACGTATTTCCAGATCGAAATAAGCAAACAAAACGCACACGTACAAAAGGTATTTGAAATGCCCCAGTGGATTTACATACGGGAATTTCTCTTTGATGGAAGAAACTACGTGGGATGCGGAGCTGATGCCGAAATAATTTCGGCAAGGGATGGTAAATTAATTTCAAAATTCATTTAATTTTCTAAGTCCTTAACAGACAAGGACATGATAAGAGATATTAAGGGAATATTAATCAATACTTACATTGCCAGCCCTGCCTCACTTTGCTGTTCTAACTCAGCGATCTATTTAAAACGAGCTCACCAAGTAAAACATGCCAATATTTTAACACAAAAACGTGCACACAAATACATACACATACACGTGTAAATAAAAAAAAAACGATTTTTATTTCTCAAAACCTACGGAAATGCCTTAATTATCAAACTCGCAAATTAAAACACGAAGATGGGGATTTATTTACAGAAATAGGTTTTAAAAATCGATGGGGGATTTATTTTTAGAATTCCGTCTTCCCTCTTAACGTTGTATGCAAAACGACGAAGGCGAAATAAAAATAAAGGGGAAGCAAATAACGTAAACAAGATTAAGAGCATTAATTTTAAATGCCTTCCCATTACCGAAAATGCTCTTTCCATTAAATTATATCAACCTTTTGTTATTTTCATAAAAATAAAAATCCACCTTTCAAACCCTCATCCATCGTCAACAACAATCTTACATAAAATTATTTTTTCATATAAAAATTAATATCAGCATTTCTAGAGAATTCAAATCAATAATTTTAATAACGTAAGGTCAAAGTTCACATAGAAGCGATCGATTATTATTATTACTTTCATCTTATAATATCAGTAATAACCTGAATGAATTTTTTGGGAAAGATTGAATTTCTTTCAGTCTACGCAAAATATGCGCAATCAATTTTAAATTGAGGCAGCAGGCAAAATCAAAATCACATATTATATTGGCTTGCATGCCTTTTTCAAAGCAGCGATTCAATTTTAATTCTATTTGGTATTAAAAAAGAAAAAACGCTCCAATATAACCAAGAGCAACCAGTTCGTCCCGGTTATGTATAATATTTTCATACTACATGGAAGTTATTTTAGGAAATAGTCTACCTCGATCTCAACACTTGGTTACTTTACACATATTTTAACGTTAATCAATTCTGACTTTGTGATTTTAAAAACAAATAAATCAAAAAAAAAAAATTGTGTGCTATACCTACGTATTTTCCTGTAAGGAAGAGAAATTTTCACTCGCACGTCAAAGAAGGAAATCGATCGCCTTCACTTCCGCAAACAAATAAATAAAACAGTTCTTTAAATATTTACTGGAAATATTAAGAGCAATGTTGTTTCAACAAACAAAATTATTTTTAGCTGAATGTAGTTACGATGTTAATGCAAATGTGCTTTTTGGGATCCCCGTAAGAAGAAAATGCGCAATTTAAAATTACAACACATTGTCGTCGTACAGATAAAAGTATGTTGTGTAACATGTACGCAAAACAATAAATTTCTGGCAAGTCCGCAATGTTAGGGGGCATTTTTGCATTATACGACCTGAAATCTTTAACCGCAGGACATTCTCCTCGCCAAGACTTACTAACTCACCTAATCCAACCAGAGGATATTCTCCTCACCAAATTTCCTCTACTCTCTAATACTTCACAATTTGCTTACCTACATTATTTGTTATTTAGTAAACCCTTTTTTTTAAGTAGACTTCAAAAAACAGAAACAAATAATGCGAAACAGAATACTTCTACATGCAATATATAAAAACCAACACTGATGCACAATGCAAACCGTTTCGTCGGGGCGGGGAAATACAGAAATGCGCCTTGAAGACATTTACAAATGGATAATATAAATATAGAACATTAAAGCACATTAGATTCAGACAGGCCGTCTTTGAAATAACGCTAGTACTTTGATTTTGAAGCAGACTTCTGTAAATATTTTAACTTTTGAAAAGCTCGCGACTACGTGACATATTGGAGCGATGTTTTCTGAAGAATCTGGAAACGTGTCGAAAAATCCGACAAATAAAAAAAAGCGAAACATGTTAGGATTTGCGTTTTAAATTATTCTCTGCGAAATAATTTATGATGTGGAAAAATATACTTTCATTTTTTTCTTTTTTTTTAAAGTTGACTGCCGACATATTGTTTTTCAAGAGAATGGAAAAGTAATAATGCGAGTGGGTTCTCTAGGTTGTTTCGACGTAGGCTTAAGTGACATTAATTAATAATTTGTATTGCAAATAATAACAGTAAAATAACTTACCTTCAAATCGTTGGACTGTATAAGAATACCATCCGCTGGCAGTAGGTCTCCATATTTAACTTGACAAATATCTCCTACAACAATATCACTGACGGCGATTTGTTTGACTTCTCCTTGTCGAATAACGGAAAACTTGTGTTCTCCTTCTATCCGACTTTGGAGTCCTCGAAACTGCCGTTCTTTGGAGTAATCGTTAAACGCTGTTACTAATACAACTACAATAACAGATATTAAAATAGCCAACCCTTCTATCCAACCGTGGGACGTTTCATCGTCGTCAAAAGCTGGAAAAGAAAGGCATGAAAATCACCTTGGAACTTCTGGGATTTAACTGAGAGACATACTGACAGATTCTTCTTCAGCGGGAGGTTGATAAAATGAAAGACCTAAAGACACGATGGCTGCTACTTCGAGGATGATAAGGGTAATATCTTGTAAAGCTTCCCATACTAATTGGAGAAAGGTTTTGGGAGGTTTTGGAGGAATACAGTTTGATCCGAACGTTTCCCTTCTATGCTCACTATCGACCTGTGAGCCGCTGAGACCTAAAAGTTAAAAGTCTGGGGGGAAACGTCCAAACAAAAAAGCGGGCGCATTTACCTTCACTGGGTGACGTGTATAATTTCTTACATATTTCTTGAACACCTCCCAATTCATTTATTTTGTTAACTCCTTCACGACCCCGATGTTCCATAAGCTCGCGTAACTGCTTGAGGGAGATGCCATATTGCGCGGGCCGGCCGTCTATCGTAGCCATTTCTCGAAGCTAGATCTATCAATAAATTACTCAATTAATTTTACTAAATTCAAAATCAAAGTTCGGTTGGTTGCAAAGAAGCAAATACTAAAAAAAAAAAAAAAAATCGGTACGAAGACCTCTAGGATTTTACAATTCACCCAACCCAGTTTTCTTTCGCAAGAAATATTTCAACCACCACATACACTAACAACTTGTACTGACTATAAAGTCATGTCCAG
This sequence comes from Prosopocoilus inquinatus, assembly GCA_036172665.1. Classification (NCBI taxonomy): domain Eukaryota; kingdom Metazoa; phylum Arthropoda; class Insecta; order Coleoptera; family Lucanidae; genus Prosopocoilus; species Prosopocoilus inquinatus. Next base: position 11,271,223 of record CM069880.1, on the reverse strand, counting down.
ATGAAATAAATTTAACGGTGAGCAATAAAATGCGAACTTGACAAACATCTGAAGAGTGCACGCCCTAAAAATATAGTCTAAACCTAACCCATCGTTTCTCAACATTGTATAAGCCTCGCGACCCCCCCAGTAAGCCCAAAAATAAACTCACGGCCCACTCAGTTATGTTTTATCAACATTTGATTATGATTGATTATATTTGTGACTGACTGCGACCTCTCCGGATATGTGATCACGACCCCCAGGTTGAAAAACAGCGCGTCTCAACCTGGGGGTCGCAATCAGATACAATATATAATGTCTAATCCATGGTTTCTCGAGTTTTTAAATCTTGCGACCTCTTAACGACTCAGAAATAAGTTAAAGGACTTAAAGACACCCTAGCTTTATCAAACTTTGATTGCGGTTGTTTGTATGACAGACTGCGAACCCCCCCCCCCATTATCAAACCGGCCCTAAATAATTGTTTTGTGGTGGTTTGGATGGTTTTCCCGTATTTTATGGTACGGTACGATACCGGGTCTAGGTACGGACGTCGAAAAAATAAAGGGATACCGTCTGGTATCAGCATTAATTATTAGATTAGTGAGCTGTTTGTATCTACAATTAATACGAAAATGGTCACGGTATATTCGAAAAGAGTTGTTAATAAATAAAAATATAGCGGTCGGCTTTTGGTTGAGCAAGAGTAATACGAAAATATATTCGGAGCTAGACAAGGTGTTAAAAGAAAATGGGAATCTCAGGCATTACGTAATCGATATTTTGCAAACATGTTCGGTCAATTTGAATTCACGACTGGGCAATTAATAATTCGGGCTGGGGGGGCAATTAATAAATAGAGATAAAGTGAAACTCGAACGGAGATTTCTATAAAATACAGATAAAAATAAAATTAACGTTCCGCACTTGTAGCCAACCCGAGATTTAATCGATAATAAAAAAAGGACCGTTAATTTTGAATAAACAGTACTGTGAATTTAACAGACGTTGAATCATTTGCGTCCGAACAGTACAATCAAACTTTAAAAAGAATTCTTAATTTAGAAAAAGAAAACACATATCTAACCTTGTATTATTCCTGGCCTCCTTATAACTGTATACTGTTCCACCTCATAAATACTTTTATTTACAATTAAACTTAATAAATCACTATTAGATGTTCGGTTTGATGTATGCCATGTTAAAAAATTATAAGTGGGTACAACATATCGGCGGGTATGTTTTTTTTATAATACAACACTGAACTGATTTCGTCCAACGGGTACCGGCTGGTAAGTAATTTCGACACAATTTATCTTAGAGAATGAGTTAGATAACTTAAGCACGATTTATTTGAGCGAAAAACATTTTCGCATGGATAATTTGTTTATACTAACACATGTTACATATTAACTGCGACGCCGACGAAAGTTCTTTATAGACGCGGCGCGGAATCTGAAGGGCAGTCAATTTAAAAACGAATATTGTGAAAAAAAACTTATATATTGTCGACGCGTGGGACGTCAGCAGCATGCGATCTGGCAAGAGCACCAACGTCACGAGCGTCTTGTATGACAGCACGTTACTACAATAGTCATGAGTTGCTCGATGTATGACCGAACGAAGAATGTTACGGAAAGTGGCGAGGTGCGTGCGTGCAGCTATCAAACCGTGGAGGAATTGCTACGTGGCGCGACCTATCAATTAAAATGGCAATACACTACGATGTATGTATATATAGGTATATCTCACCGCCGCCGTCAAAACTGCTATGTATTTGTTTATAAGTACAAATAAAAACAATTAAATTTACTCAGTGCAACTTTTACATGCAATACAATAATCGTTTACCTGGTAAATAGCGCTCACATGCACACTACATGTATACACACTAAAGAGTGACGTAGTAGTTGACAGAATGATCGAGCTTCAGTTAATTTTGTATATATCTGGGACTTGCTACAGATACCGCACCGTGTCTGAGAGTGAAAAGCAATGCCCGCTCGAAATCATAACCAGTGGCGTTCCCTACAGACTGCGCCTGACTCTTCAGGACACCGGAAATTTGTATACCCAAATCTAATAAAAACGTGCAAGCTACGTTATTTCCTTGTAATAAAACATCAATTTCCTAACGGTTTTTGTTTGTATGTAACAACAAAATACGTGATTCCGGCAACGCCGATCCATTCTGGGTCTGCCTCGCGTCATCGTAAACCAAGATGTAAGCCGTTTCCTTTTACACGCAACAATCGAAAATTAAAACGAAAGTTCTTCACCTGCATCGGAAATGTTATATTTAAATTTTTTCGGGCAATGGAGGTATTGAGGTTATTTTTAATGCACGCCAGTCAGGAATCTCATGGAGACATGACGTCATGCCAGCCGCTCTATTGCCTGACTACTACCGACAACCCGTCGGCGCTCGCAACCTGCGATCGATTTCGCTCCAGTCGACATTATTAGCTATGAGACGCAGTTGTTCTCTGAATCATGTAATATGTCAACCGGTAATTGCCATAACTCTACCCCGGGTGTACGGGTATTCGCTCCGGCGCGAGGGACTATACAACATCACGGGCAAAAGGTCAGACACTTCTACCACACATACCAGTTAGCACCGGTGCTAGCTGGGACATGACGTCATACCGCGGCCGGTTTCAAACAGTCAAACTACTGAAAGGTCAGCTCCGTGAGTTAGTAAGGGAACGCACACCACTGTCAACACCACGTTTGCGTCCCATCCATGGCAATAAGCCCATCCCACTTCAACCACGAGATATCTATCCATCGCAGATGACTGACCTATTTCTGTTAACGTAAAGAAACCACGCAACGTGTACGGGGTTATGTATCGTGCACGGGGTGACAGATGACATTTGCGATTATGACGGCACTTACTTTATGCCCTGGTCCAATATATCCTGGCTGCGGTAGCGGTCGCCCCGAGCCCTTGTCACAGTCCAGCCTGACTAGATGTTCCGTAGTGACGGTCAGGTTAACATTGGTCACCCGAGGATTGAATTAGCAAAAGCTGGGCGCCCCGTAACGCACCCAGACACTACACGCACTCAAACGCAACGCGCTCGCACCTCTCCGAGCCGTTCTGGCCAGTGGTCATGAACAGTCCGATGTCGTAAATGGTGATTCACACCCGTGGCGCTGAAGTCGCTCTCTCTACCTACTGTTCAATGCTGGATTCGTTCGTTGCAATGCTGCCGTCTGTTCATCGACGTGCGCGCAAGCTCAACACAGACGCCCTCTATTGAAAATAACCATCCTCAACCAACCAGGGATGACCATTTAATTCAACGTCCAATAAACACGTAAAAAACGGTTGCGCTCAACAGCTAACAAAAACGATTTTACACCCAAACATTCAAATTACTACGCGATCCAATACTTTTAAAACCCACCCGAAGTATGTACAGGGTATTTTCATACATATCAAAAAATGTTAAATATAAAAGCTTTACCAAAATTTACCAATTGACGATCGGAAACGTAACGCGCTTACGTTATTTAACCTCCTAATTGAAAAGTGACTGTTCGAAAACGGTGCATCCGAACTTAAAGATACCATTAAAACCTATTTTTGGCAGACAGTTAAGTTTGCCCTAATTGATAAACTATTCCAACGATGGCTACATGGCTTGCCCAAATAAAAAAAATCACTATTTGGATATGATACCCACAAGTTTATCGTAGGTACACCCTGTATATCAGGAGTGAAATGTTATATGTAGTGTCCGACCGAATATTCAGTTTCCGTTTCGGCCAAAATTGTTATTTGGATATGATACTCACAAGTTTGTCGTAGGTACACCCTGTATATCAGGAGTGAAATGTTATAGGTAGTGTCCGACCGAATATTCAGTTTCCGTTTCGGCCAAAATTGTTATTTGGATATGATACCCAAAAGTTTATCGTAGGTATCAGAAGTGGTTTCGGCCACAATTTCGTGGTTTGGTAAAACTTTCGGTTTCGGCCAAAAAACAGCCGAACTTTCGGCAATAACCGAAACTACTTTTATTTTCTTTTTTCTGCTTTAAATGCCTATTAATCTCAAGCTTGATTAATTTTTGAATATCAAATAATAATGATGCACAGTTTTAAATAGTGTAAATGTCAATTTTGACAGTGAATTAAAGCTGTATTAACTCATATTTGACCGCAGATTTGAAATGTGACCGATCCCAATTCAAAAGCTGATTCAAAATTCCCCAGTTTGAGATGGCAGACCGTAATATTAACGCAATTTTTACCACAAAATTTCAAATTATAAAGTGAATTTGCTTTGCACAACGTGAAATCTCTAAAATACCGAAGCTTTTGATTCTGACCTAAATTCAATTTTAATAAGATACACATTTGACTTTTATCTATGAGCTATAGTTGAAAAAAAAATCTCTTTTGACGAAAATTCGGTTTCGGTTTCGGCCGAAACTGAGACATTGGCCGAAATTCGGTTTCGGTTTCGGCGAGAAAATCGGTTTCGGTCGAACACTAGTTATACGTATACCTAAAGTGACCATACCATATTTCAACGGGACAGTACCGTTTTTAGTAACGTTGTCCCTTTGTCCCCGAGAGTTCACTCGCGACGCAAAAATGTTCCATTTAGAAAATCTTTGATAAGCTACAAAAATATCCTGTTATAAAGAACTTATATAGTCGTAATTAAACGATTTATTTTCAGCTACATCTAGTGATGCCAACCCAACAGTAGATCTACCGTTTTTCAAACTCGTGTTTAAGCTTCAAATCTACGGGTTTTTTCTTTAGCACAAAACGCACCAATCATTATTGTCCATGACAATTTTGTTTCATAAATTACGTAGTTTTTGAAAAATCGATGGATGGTTCTCATTATAATTTTCTCAATTGAATATGATGACTGTACTTCAGGTGTTGTTACAATATTTTGTATTTCTTACCGAATTTTGTTTAATTTTTCAAGGTCCTCCCGTTTTTGAATGGTCACTTTATCTATACCTGCAGTTACTCGTGAGACAACACTCTTCAACCCTTAAAATATCTACACGTAATCACGTCTAGTTTAACAACGTCCCCTTTCGATGTTAGGACATTTAACATCACAAAATGTTAAGAGCTAAGACAAATTACCATATTATGTGACATAAATTAATAAAAATATACCAAAATGTAATAATTTCAAACTTAATTATTGCAAAAAGTTTCAAGCCAAACATACATTTTTGGAATTGGGAGAAACATCATTCTTAATTCGAGAAAATATATTGGGTGTTCCATTTAAAATAACAAAGTCGGTACTCATTTGTTACATTTCCGATCGTCATTTATTTTCGTTTTTAGTAAATTCTGGCGGTTCAGGCAAATTCCTGAAACGTTTGTATTTAACATTTCTTGATATGCCCGATAATTATATGCACTAACAATGTTTTAAATATTATTAGTTTCTAATATATCATTATTATTATATATTTCTCGTTTCTAATATATTCTAATAGCTTATTAAGATATATTAGAAACTAAAAATATATTTAAAAAAATTGTTGCAAATCATTATGCTTTGACAGCCAGTATGGCGCCTTGCATGGGAGACTTATTATATAGCAAACCCGCTTCAATATGTCTATCCTACTGCAATGTCAGGTCAAAAAGCGATCGTAGGATGTCGCTGTTTTATCTATACATAAAAATATATAATTATAATAATACATTAGATACTAATGTTATTTAAAACAACGTTAATGCATATAATTATCAACTCTACTGATACTAAAGTGTGTAGGTACCCTAATATAACCAAAAACTTTGTACGTCACTCCCAGATTAATCTGTCCGCTAACAAAATGGTATAGTAAGAGCCGGTCAATTAAATTGAGTAAATCCTGTCAAAGCACAACATGGAAAAGTGCATCTCTCCGGTTTCTTTTGATCTTCGACGACTTTTCAAGCTGCTTTTCGATATTAATCCTTAACTAACGAGCGGATCATTCCATTGTGTCGCGCTGACGAACGCAAAACAGTTCGTTTAGTCGAGTTCCAAGAGGAAAATACTAGAAATCGTGTTTACCGCTTATCACCAATTATTTTCGACTTTATGTACAACGACGCTCACCATAAATGAGACCATTTGACAGTTTCGCAGCCCTTACGATGAATGTGCTTATAAGGGTGTGGTTCGCATGCAGGAGTATCATTTAAGTTGAGCGTCGTAGTACATACATACCATGCTTGACACTAAATACAAAAAGTTGAACCAATCGTAAGCAGCAGACTCGGAACCAAGTCAACCTCAAGGGAAATTCTGTTCTCATATTATAGCCAGAGCAATAATTCGATGTATAGTTCCTAGAAATGCAATCTCAGAGGAATGCCTACGGCATGAACATCTAGAATAAATTAAACAAGGGGATGAAATTTCTAGGAACACTTGCGGAATTTTATTAATATTTGAAAAGCAGACTGATACTCATTAAATTGTTCTTTTTTTCCCTTGTACTCATTAACTAAATGATAAATAAGTTTAGGAAAAACGTACGTACCTGGCTCATTCAAATTCTAACGAGTCACATACATACAGATTTGGCAATAAAGCTTTGGAATGTTCTGAAATAACGCGTGCAACAGGGAACATACCATAAAAATAAAGAGAGATATATGATGGATCACTCCCACTTATGGTGGAGGTAATGAGCGTGGCGACGCCGATCGACTCCCGAGGTATTATTAAGTGATACTGACAGTGATTTATTTTGTAGAATACACAAGTATAATACAATCGTTAATTTAAAAGTACATACTTATAATATACATATAATGTTACAAGTAATGTAGGTATATGTATGAAACCAAATAAGAAACATGGCCTATGTGATTTTTTTAATTAATACTCCACGAACTCATTATATTAAATAATCCCTTTGAAACTGAACAGTGAAATTATTTTTGCCGTTTTAACTAAACTTTAACTTAGCAACTTTTGTTTTGTACATGTCAGATTATTACTAAAGATGGGAATATCATATTTCGATGTCACCGATCTGAAAGCGACGGTACAAAGAGTCGACTGACTTTTAACTCGGTTATTGTCATTAATGTAATTCTTTTATATCACGATATTATTTTATCCGCTCTTTGGTTATTATTAAAAGTTCGATATTCGCTGAGCGTGCGGATGACAGGCTATATGCATCTCGTTTCGTACTGATTTCACTAGAAATACGGATGTATTTCGCTACAAGGCATCGACCGATTCCCGCGATACAGTCGCCCATCACGAATGTTACACATCAAACAGGCATTTCCTACCTGGTAAATGGCGAGCGCGACAGAAATCCGGTTGAACGTCACTGTGACGTATGTACATGTTCCACTTTGTTCTTTTTCTGTTATTCCAGTAGGTAATTCAGAAGCACAGTCAATAATGCAATTTATTTATTTTTTTGATGACCACTCGAATATTTAATACGTGTATTGTATATTATGTACGTACAATTAAAGTTGACTGTTGGGGTCACGATACCTAAAATAATGATCGATAAGCAGTAAACAATCTGTATCCTTGGATTTACATACTATATATGTACAAATGTAGGTTGTTCTGCATGTTTCTGTTGTAAAATGTGCTAGATTTTTGCACACTATTAAAAACGTATGAAAATACAAGATTTATTAATTTCACGCCTGAGGTATTGTGATGTGTTTCAAGGTGAAGGTAATACGTAAATCGTTGTATCCTTTGACGTAGCAGTTGCCAATTATTTTATTACTTACAGTAATACAGGGTGTGATTAATGATGGTGCAAGAAAATAAAACCATCGACAGAATGCATGTCACAAACCACGGGGAAAATATTTAAAAAAATCTAGCTAATAAATTGGAAATAATTTATACCGCAATACAGTTTTACAATTATGACTCTAGTGCAACGCAGTGACCCTGACCCATTTAGTAAAACGCGAGATAGTACCTATCTCAGCTGTCCGAAGAAATAAAATCGATACTTTTTACGCAGAAGTATTAGTTGTCGCCGAGGAATCAATAAATGTGCATCAAGTTGCGTATAAATTAACTTAAAGGGTAGAGAGATCGTTTTATTTTGTGTTTATCTCGTTGTGTTTTATGTATATATGTATACTGCAGTGAGCTACACTGCGGAATTTGCATGACGTTTTCTCTTATAAACAAACTTAGAGAAACGAGATTTTTTTAAAGGTATTGAAATAAAACAATTCTATCAGTTTCAGATTCTGTTTGTTACAAAAAGAAAATTATGATAAGAGTATCAGATACTTAGTATTTGCATGTGTATTACCCCATATTTTGTCCGTACATGCAATTTTTAATTTTACTACAAGTTTTCTATCGTATAACAAAATGAACTCATTTTTTTCTTTAAGTCTAGCGATGTGTGTTACACTTTCTCTTTTGAGAAAGCTCTAAAATTCCTAATTGTGAAGATTCCTCATGCGTTGCAAAATGAAACAATGTATGTTTGCGAAAAATAAATTAAGCAGAAATAAAAATTGCATGTACTTACTTATTCTTAAGTAATAATTTGATTGGTGCACGCCTCCGAGTTATTTCCGAAGTAAGTCACCCAAATACAACGAATAAAAATTGAATCAATTAACCTTGACATACAAATAAATACGAGGTAATGTAATGGAATCGATATGGCCATGTTGTATGTTATACCGTCTTTGTCCACCCCTACGTCCAGTAACAACACTTTCATTGAACACTTACGAGGCGAACAAATGTAACTCGTTGTCGTCACTTAAGTTAAAACTCTGCGACATAACAATTGTATTAGCACGTGGACAAAACATCATTTAGCCTAATCTGACGACATCCTTACAATAAATCTTACTTACGCTCGCCTTCAAAAACGTGTTTTACTAAACGCCAATTTGTGCCACATGACTTTACCGATTACATCGATAAGCCTAACGTACTCATCAAAGCTGGCAGGATATAATTAGCCAAATTCCTTCAGGTATATTTAGAATTAAACCATCAGAATAGAATATACAGATAAAACAAACAAAGACCAAACAACTTTGAGACATAACAGATCATCAGATGTTAGTTACACCTATGATGCACAATTTCTCATGGATGTTTGATATTACAAAACTTATTTTATTAACTTACATGAAAGTTGCACCAAATAAAAGTCAAAAATCAAAAAGAAATCAATGGTATCAGTGATACCATGAGATGAAATTAATTCTAACTGGAACAAGTCTGTTTAACATCACAATAGAAAAACTGTCAAACTTATCAAAAAATTTTGACTTGAAACATCTTGAATATACAATATATATTCAGTGAATATACAATATACATTCAATATATTTCAAATATAGATGTATATAGAATGTATATATTCGGTACTACCACTATACTACTACACCAATAATTGGAAACACCAAAATTAGCCCAAAGCTCGCCTCCCCTTCCCCGCCATCTTGAAGATAGGAACTTGGGTCAATTTATTCATTTATCCTCAATTCATAGCCTATTCCAATTATGAAGTCATTGTGCTTAAAGGAATTCATCTTTTGAAATGGCCCCAAATTTACTCATCATCAAACATTAAAAATGTTACTCACATACTTACTAAAGCAAAATATGTACATTCATTCATGACCCACGTTTGAAAAAAAAATAACACCATTTAAAACCAGTTTGTTTTCTCTACGACCTGCTGGGTTGGTTACTTTGCAACATCAACAGTGGAGGAGGAGATGTTTTAATTAAAAATTATTAATATCTAAGAAACGGGAGTAAAATTCCGTTGTTTTCTAAATTCTTATCTAAGGAATGTTTTAAATTGGAAGCGTTTAATTACGCTCGGAGTTTAGTATTACTTCATTTCTATTTATTACAATGATCGGCGTCGTCAAGTTCAGATCAAAATAGGTCATCGAGTGTTACGTACGACCTGCGCCAACCGGATTTTATTTATTCGAAAGACAACAGAACGAACACTCATACGTGTCGAATCTAAAAAAAAAATAAGTTCGAAATAAAACCGCCGTCAAACGAACGAAGAGGAAACAGATTGACACTTTCCTAACTTCTAGCTATATAATACATTTTAAAGTTGAAATCGTCCTTTTATGAATTATGCAGGTACACATTCCCAAAACCATTAATCACAAAGGACTAAGTTTATTTTTGAATCACATTTCAATCTGTTAAAGGACACCCCTGAAATATACAGGGACTTCCACTTCTTTTTCTTTTTTATTAAAAATGATTACTATTTTTTTTCTTAATTGCTACGACAGTCAAGTTATATTATTGTTCGAAGATTCGAATTCGAGTCTTCAGGTGCACTGCAATTTCGAACGTAATCGTCTGACATAAATTAGAATATGTAGTATTTTCTGCTTCGTATTTGTAAATTATTGATTAATCTAAAACCAAGAACGACCCTATTTATCAATTTAAAATGAATTTCAAAACATACATGTGATGTATCGTGATTCGCAGCTGAATGACTAACAAACAACAATGCGGGTCAAGTGGTGATAAAAATGCTGTAGGAGTTCTAATCTTGCCACTTGCCAATTGTAAACCGGTGATGAAACGCGCTTACATTATTTAACGTTCCAATTACAAAGTGACTGTTCGAAAACGGTGCACCCGAATTTAAAGATACCATTAAAACCTATTTTAGGCAGACAGTTAAGCTTGCCCTAATTGATAAACCATTCCAAAGATGGCTACATGGCTTGCCCAAATTAAAAAAAAAATCACTGTTTGGATGTGATACATATGAGTTTATCGTAGGTAGGTGCACCCTGTATATCAGGAGTGAAACGTTATACATATACCTGCAGTTACTATTCGTAAGACAACACTCTTCAACCCTTAAAATATACACACGTAATTCGTCTAGTTTAACAACGTACCCCTTTTGATGTTATTGAATATTCGATAATTGATAATTAGCATCGGGTCCTTCTTCTTTTTCTCACAACGTATTTAATGAGACACCGCGAAAAAGAGCACGATTATTTGATAAACCATTCCAACGATGGGTACATGGCTTGCCCAAATTAAAAAAAAAATCACTATTTGGATATGATACACGAGTTCATCGTAGGTACAGCCTGTAAATCAGGAGTGAAACGTTATATACCTGCAGTTACTCGTAAGACACCCTCTTCTACCCTTAAAATATACGCACGTAATCACATCTAGTTTAACAACGTACCCCTTTCGATGTTATTCAATATTTGATAATTGATAATTGGCATCAGGTCCTTGGATGCCTCTTCTTTCTTTTCTCACAACGTATTTAATAAGGCACCGCAAAAAGAGCACGGTTGTTTGATAAACCATTCCAACGATGGCTACATGGCTTGCCCAAATTATAAAAAAATCACTATTTGGATATGATACACGAGTTTATCGTAGGTACAGTCTGTATATCAGGAGTGAAACGTTATATACCTGCAGTTACTCGTAAAACAACACTCTTCTACCCTTAAAATATACGCAGCTAATCACGTCTAGTTTAACAACGTACCCCTTTTGATGTTATTGAATATTCGATAATTGATAATTAGCATCGGGTCCTTCTTCTTTTTCTCACAACGTATTTAATAAGACACCGCGAAAAAGAGCACGATTATTTGATAAACCATTCCAACGATGGCTACATGGCTTGCCCAAATAAAAAAAAATGACTATTTAGATATGATACACGAGTTTGTCGTAGGTACAGCCTGTATATCAGGAGTGAAACATTATATACCTGCAGTTACTCGTAAGACACCCTCTTTTACCCTTAAAATATACGCACGTAATCACATCTAATTTAACAACGTACCCCTTTCGATGTTATTCAATATTTGATAATTGATAATTGGCATCAGGTCCTTGGATGCCTCTTCTTTCTTTTCTCACAACGTATTTAATAAGGCACCGCAAAAAGAGCACGGTTGTTTGATAAACCATTCCAACGATGGCTACATGGCTTGCCCAAATTATAAAAAAATCACTATTTGGATATGATACACGAGTTTATCGTAGGTACAGCCTGTATATCAGGAGTGAAACGTTATATACCTGCAGTTACTCGTAAGACAACACTCTTCTACCCTTAAAATATACGCACGTAATCACGTCTAGTTTAACAACGTCTCCCTTTCGATGTTATTCAATATTCGATAATTGGCAACGGGTCCTTGGATGCCTCTTCTCCTTTTTCTCACAACGTATTTAATAAGACACCGCGAAAAAGAGCACGGTTAATTGGGGCACCTAATGTCGGCACTGTCTTCCAATTACTATACTTTCCTTGCTTATTATCTAAATACTAATTGCGTATAAAATTTCATGGTGACAGTGTACACCAGCAAACATGTATATACACGAGATGCGTTTTATAAGTATCTCTAGTTACTTATAAATTAAAACAGCAGATATTTTTAAGGTAGATAATAATTCCATTGATGTATACCTACAGCTTACGAAAACCTGTACATTATACGATCATCGTCATGCGCAGTAACCAAAACGACACACACAAGTTTTGTTTACTACGCAGGTCGTTTTGTTTAATGCGCATGCTCATGATCATACGATGTACGGTTTCTTGAGCAATTGGAACAAAGCTTGTTTTGTATTTCGTGGTAGTTTACAAGTTCGTTCACTCAGACAAATATGCAAATACATTGTATTAAGCGTGTTAATGATAAAGGGTTTGTATCACATCCAAAATCTGATATATAATTGAATTTGTATGCCTATATTTGCACCGACTGCAACTGTTAAGTTCAAATTAAAAACAGGCAATCTGTATATATAAGTATAAATAAGTCTTTGGAATTATACAGTTTTGGGACTACATGTGCTCAACCCCTTTTTTGCAGAGGAAAAAATCCTCTGTGAAAGCAGATAAAAGAAAAAGTACATGCATATTTTGTTTTTCCGCGTATAAAATAGGATTCCAAGCATTTTTAACATCGTTCCACCGCCGTCCTTTCTCCTTTGTCAGGAGAATATACCGGCGAACGTTGAAACGCCGATGATATCGATCCACGTTGTAAACTTTAGACGACGTTCAACACAAAAGGCGTTTGAATTGTGCAAACTGCACAACTTGTTTTTCATGTTTCGTAGTATCTTGCACTTGTTTAGGCAATGGAATAAGACAACTGGTTACCAAAATCATAGCAAAATGGTCATTACTTATATAACACACCTCGTATATTCTATGGATAAAAAAAATGGGCTGTATGAATTGTATTTCGTATGTATTTGTTGTTTGTATCTAAATAAAAGTAGGTATTCAACTTACGGAACAATGAGTGAGTAGTACCTCCAAACTATCTTGCAACCGCCGACATCTGAGACACCTAAAGCCGTTGATGATGAAAAAATCTAGAAGAACGAAATAAAACATGAGGCCTTTCCATTTTCAATTCTATTCTATTCTATTCTATTAATACAAAGTGCAAGTTGGTTTTTGTTGTTGTAAGTTACGTTGAAATAGCATTAAAAAAAAAACAACATTTGTAGGTTATATCGAATCCAGGCCACAAAAAAAGTACGATACATACAAGAGCAGCATTTTATTATTAAAGGAAAGAAAGAAGTTATCGATTGTGCAGATGCATGGGAAGCCTGACCTATATCTACTGCAAAGAGAGTTATGCTCCGTGCGGAGTGTAATAATAATTCCTAACAGCGAGTATGTCATAAAGCAGAGAAGAACTCACTCGTTTTTTTTTTTTTATTTACATCAACACGTGTATGTACCGCAGGACTTCAAATTAAAAAATGTTTAACGTGCTTTCCCAGAGGCGACATTAAAAATTCATACGGTGGAAGTCGTTTATTACGTAAATTTAAACCAAACCGTAAATACCTACCAAGAATTCAAATAGAATTCCATTTAAAATAATTACAAAATAATCTAAACCGAATCGATTCAGTTGGATTATTTTGACAGATTATAAAACCCTTGAACTGAAAACGAGGTTTCACTGTATCTCAAATTTGTTTTCATTATTTTAAATAGGCAGATACATCCTACCCAACTGGGTTAAGCCATGAATAGGTGAAAGTAGTTGAACAAAACAAAAAAATCAACGGCAAACTACGACACACTAATAACTCATGACTTCATTTATGATTCCGTAATGACTTCATTAAGGAGGCATTTAAAAGAATGATTTAACGCCAGAGACTTCTATTTTATTATCAACGTCCGCCTGAATGAGACACAGACTAGCTGCTTCCAAGAACTTATTAATAATGCACGCAATTACTACACGCATACAAATCATTGATGACGTGAGTTTAAAGTTTATTCATTAAACTTTAGACCCCATTTAAAAAAAAAGATGCTTTCATATCATTTCTATTAAAATTAATGAACTAAGAGACATTCGATTTTAATTCTTCTTTAATTACCACCAGAAATTTGTTCTTTTTATTTTATTGGTTTACTTGTTTGCTGGCTTTTTCTATTGATTGCCAAAATTTTAAATAGTTTTTATGTCAGGGCAATAATGATTATTGTAAATATTAGTTGGCTTAGTTGTAAATGTAGTTAGTACAAAAACCAAATTAAAATAGGACTACTATACGTCGTAACCGTGCGTTTCAAAGTTAGGGAATTTAGTATTATCGAGACGTATGGGCTTGAATGTCAATTAATCATTACAATGTTTTTTTTTTTTGTAATCAATTGGATAGACATATGTATTATTTGTCCTATAATATAGATAGAGTCAAACTATTTCGAATCACCCTGCATATTTTGTAACGCGTTTTCGGATTGTTCTTTAAGTTTCCTTCCAAATATGGTTGCTCTGTCGTATTTTTCATAATTATGAATCCTTTCTTTAAGTAAATCCTTGAGGAGAAAAGAAACTCTGTTCGTTAGAATATCCTCGGTTTTAAAAACAATACGTTATTCTGATGTTGAGAGAACAATAAATTTTACGTAGTACTATTAAAAGGCTTGTACACAAATGACTTCACTCAGCCAGGGATATATATAATCGACATCATCGTACATTTTTAGCCTTTTTACGTTCCGAATGTATTTTTCAAAGTTGAAAATTGATTTTCATAAAAACGAACGAAGTTGTTTTGTTTTAACGACAAAATAAAATCGCTTAAAATATAATCGTTTCTGACGTAAATTCGATTAATATCAAGTTTTGCAGCGGAACATGCCGCCCGGAAAAAGGATTAGATTATTAATTAGTGAATTATAAAATTGACGCACGAGCTGATAAAAAAATACGTCAGCTTATTTAAGAAGTGTTTCTGCTTTTAGAAAAAAAATTCCGTTGTTTGACGACAATTTTTCAGTTACTTTACGTACTAACCGCTATCCAGAATGCAATCGTCTGATTCACTTGTAATTATCACTATGAAAATATATTTATCACAAACTGTGAACGCAAGTTGTTAGTCAGTGATACTAGGAAATGTAGACACAAGTCATTAGTCTTCTTTTTTGATAAATTTAAACAGTAATTTTTATGCAACGTATTTCCAAGATTCGATATTTGTTCTTACAGCATGAATATGTAAATATTGAAACGATGTTGTGTTGGTTTTACCATAAAGGTATCCACTATTGAGGTTCGAGCTCGAACCCTTTTGGTAGCATGCCAGACGCTTCGAGTTGCTGTAGCTTAAAGCGTCTGGCATGCAACCATAAGGACTCGAGACCGAACCTCGATTTATTTGGTGCTCGTTCTTTAATTTGTTTTATACACCAACACGTCCTGCAAATAATTTTACATAATGCAACAAATAATGTATTCTTACAGTTTTGTATTTAAATTGACAAACCCTTTAGAATCTCTTCTTGCGACTAAAAGGAACACGACATCGTTTCTTTAAGTTAAAGCAGTCGAGATGAGAAATCTTTTGAATAAATTATATGAAAAATGAAATACTTTAAACGTGATATAAAAAAGAAATATAAGGTTCTGAAGCACCGTTATGAAATCAACTTAGATAAAAACCGTAAAAAAAGCCGAATTAAATCAAGGCATAAAATGAAAGAGAGAAAGAAAGAAAGAAAGAAAGGGAGTTTAGCTTTTTATTACATTTCGCCGTCTTATTTATGCGCCCCGCTTTATCTGTTTAAGCAATCAGAACAAATTAAAAAGTTTACATCAAAGGGGATTTAAAAACGCAGAAAAAAAAATTATCTTTTCATCTTTCCCTCGCGATGCAAATTGCCGCGAAATTAACGCAAAACATTTCCCCCCCAAATAATTAAAAGCTGTTGAGATTTTTCCTTTTTTTTGTGCAGTGACGCCCAAATCGGATTTTACGAACGCCATTGTTCAGAAAACAAATAAAATATCCGTTGTTCGAGTTGTACGATTTGATTCGGCCGAAATTTATCGTCGCCGGGGAAGTTGCCAAAATCATGCTCTCTCGGTTTTATTTATGTCGTTATTCCTGTTAAAAAGTGTTTTGTATTTATTGCCCGCGGGAAAGGCATTTATTCTATTCAAAGGGTAAAGTTATAACATTTGTTTCAGATTTGATCCGCTTATATAACTTCATTTCCCGTTCAATTTTTAGAAACAATGACAGGATCATAAATTACGAAAGGAAGCTTAACAAAGACTAAGAGCTTTCAATCACGAAAACTTCTTCATTTAATACGAAATTCAAATCAAAGTATAACTTTCAGAACTTTCTTTTATTTGCCAAATAATACTCTAATACATACAGGGTAACACAAAGCTCGATAGCTCCATTAATATATGATATACACAGAGTATCATACAAAAATACTTACTTTTTTATTATGACTTAGCTTTTACACTTTCTTTCATTTACTAAATATACTCTTATATATACAGGGTAACACAAAGCTTGATAGCTCCATTGATATACATATAATATACACAGAGTTTAATAGATAAATATTTATATGTATTATTTTTTGTTATAACTTAGCTATCTTATTTTACGAAACGATCGAACTTAAAGGTGTATTTCATGTAACAATGAAATTATTGACCTTTGCCAAACTGATACGTCATCCTTTAGATCGATTGTTTCATTTTCAAAAACCAAGATTGTTTTCTTTTCAGTTTTTGCTTAAAAACACTTGTTCAATTAAGTGATATTAAAAAAAAAAACCTTATGGTAAAATATGGTATCCAAAATTTGTTTCTGTTAAGTCAGGTTTAATCCAATAAAAACGACGTACGGGTATGCTAAGGAAGCGATACAAAAGTTAAAAGCTTGATCAATAACTTCGTTTTCATAACAATGAATAGACAGACAATTAATAGCGACGCCCTGCTAATACAATGCATGTGAAATCGATATTTTCAATTACTGCGAAACGTATGTGGTGCACCTATAGTACTATAGTAACTTGAAGTTGGTAAATAGCAAACTTGCACAATACGTGCGCTAATTTAAAAGCAGTCGGACGAGATTGCAATTTGACTTTTCTGAAAAGAATTCAGACAAACAAATTAATTTTGCAATGTTTGGATGCCTTCCAGAATCCAAATTATCTCTTATCTGCAAATACTTCACCAGCCAAACTGGTGCTAAAAAGAAAAACACAAAACTCTGAAGACTTCTTTAAATATTTCATTCGAGTCTTGACAGGTCAGGTCATTTAGATCTATTGTTTCGTAAAGCTTTTCCACTTTTCGTTTGTCCTCCATCCTCATTTCCTCAGTGTTCCTTTTCCGTCTGGCATTTTCATCCAACTTAAGGTAGTTTATCTTTCTAAGTACCTTCTCTTATCTTCATCTTCTCCAAATATTTTTTCCTTCCAGAGGAAAGGTTTTATCATTAATTTTCACATACCCTGTACATGTAAAAAATAAAATATTGTATTGGGCAATAAAGTATTCAGCAGTAATATTATCTTTTCTTATTTTTCCATACGTGCAATGAAACTTCTTCAATAATGTCCAAAGTAGGTCGGATTTTACTGCATATATTGTCCTATTTTCTCATTGGTAATCTCATAAAAGTGAGGTATGGTACTAAAGCGTGAAATAAAAGAAGCAATAAATAATTTTATTGTCGAGACGTAAACCAAAGATACGTTATTAATAAATACGTCATAAATCGCGAGTTGTATATTAAAGATGTTATAAAAAGGCGGCGAATGGCATGGTTGTATGCGCCTACCTAGTTGGTGAAAGCAAACGGAAAAGAGGGAACGGCATTGAGAGGAAAATTTATTTATGAAATCGCAATTAGTTAAAATACCCTCGGCCACTTGATTTATAAATACTTCGTGTAATATCACTGGTCATATCAGGGTCAAGTTCGGGTCTCCCCTTGCCCTTAATTTATATTGAACGGGGAATATCGTGGAATCGTCGCATTCCGCAACCCGGTATTTGTCTTCGTTTTCCGTGGAAAATTTCACAATACATTCATTCCGCAAGATTTAATCGGATAATTGACGGGGAAGCTTGAATGTAATATCAAAGTCCCTTTTAATTTTTATAAAATAAAATAAAATACCAAGACGAGCAAATATTTTCCAGTTTAAAATTCATTCACAATTTATTATTCAATTAGAGAAGTAGGTTATTGATTAATTTAAAACGTAATAAGAGCACAGTTTCTCAAAACAATTACACTAAAATAATACCTACACATACAGAGTTGGCTTTGATTCGATAAAAGTATGTTCTCTAATTCGATCACATCATGACATTCAGATATTTAACTTGGTGTTTAAAGGTCAGGCAATTCTACCGTCGAGGTAATTTTCTGCTAATTTGTCTTGTTTGTAAGTTATTAAGACAAGCTGTTGCAGAAGATATCCTCATGACTTAAAAACAGTTAATCTCCATGTTTCTTGTTATCTCAAATCATGACAAACTCCAAACGTGAGAGTTTTTGAACGCTCTTTATATAATACGATATTATTATTTTTTAAACATCCAAGTGACCGTACTGAACAATGGTACTTTGCGGGTTCCAGTTACAAAAAAAAAATCTTTCTACTCATACACAATTTTCATTGTTTTTTACTTAATGTGTAACGTCGTTAGTTTTCGGTAGATTACTAAGATTTTCTTGCCTTCAATAGCATTCGAGAATTACTGACGGGGGTATCGATTTAGTTGAATGCAAGTATACACAGAATTTTTCCACGTTCTCATCGGAGATCGATTTTTCATCAGAATCTTCAAAAACGATTCCTTCTGCAAAATGCAAAATCTACCCGAAACAAAATGACCTAAATTCATGATTAGACGGAGACAGACGTTAAATGGTTTCGCCGGCGGTCAATAATACCTGAATAATGTACATACGTAGTTAGGTAGTTTAATTTAATTAAATAGACGCTTCACGGTCATTAAATTTATTCATAAGCCTAATGAGTTTTACAAAAACAAAAAAAAAGTATAATTATGATAGAGCAACCCTCTTTTAATTACTCATTTGTGGACACGCAAGGGAATAGAATATCCACACCCTTCGGTGAACAAAAAAAAACAAGTTAAAATTAGAATCTTACTAATTAACTACCTACCTGCCTACAAAATACTGAACGCTTTTAAAAATGAAAAATTTAACAAATTACAAACTCGTGAAAACGTTTGCTAATTTAAAAAAAAAAGCCTCGATAAACTTACAATTAACTTTAATTGGTCCCTACCCTAATTGATTGATTTGCATTAATTATCCCCTTATGTACACAACTCATTAATTCTGGTCAGGGCAAAAAGGTCTATGTTATTAAGACTGTGTAAAGAAACTTGAGACTAAACTTTCCATTAACTTATGAAATGTCTTTTGGAGAAGTATTAGGATAGAAACTTGCAAAAAAAAAGTTTATTACTTAATACGTAAATGCGATGGGTAATCTCAAGTAAATTAAAAATAAAACAGTTAAAGTGCAATTCAATTTTTCAAATTATTGTAAGTACCTAAATCGTTGACAGAACTATAATAAGCAGTTCCATTACAATAATTTGAAACACGTAGGTATACCTATAAGAAAACATAACATAATGATTATTATAAATGTACAAATAATATCTTAAACAGTCATTCAATTATGTATGTGTTTAATGTACGTAACTCTAATAATTATATTTATTTATCAAAATCTATTGCTTTATATACATAAGAATTCCCTCAATTATTAAATATATAATAAAATTAGTAATTAACTAAACAGGTTCGATTTTTTCTCTGGCTCTTGCTAAGATGGCTCTGAGTTCGGATGACCTAGCCGTCTGGAACTGTCATTGAAATACGTTACACAAAATGATTATCGATGAAATCTGCTTTTGACTTACCCCGCAAACACTTTTTTGTATATTAATTTGCGAATACAATCTCTTTCCCTCGATTTGTCCACCGACAATCTCTGCCTGCGTGCGGCTAAGCCCTAACAACTGATGTCCGGAGAAGCCTTTAAATTTCTGGCAGACGTTTTCGGAGAATTCTTTCGCCCTCAGCCAAGCCTGCACCTCATCAGGATTGGATTTCTGATTTATGAAGACTTCTGGCGTGGGCCTTATATCAATGTCTCTACGCTTTTCTCTAAACAGCGTGAGCACTTGGTTAAGTTCATCTTGCATTCTGTCACCGTTGGTGGCCGTTGACCTGATTGACTGCGATCGTTTGAAAGGAATTGGGGTATTTGGTGACGAGAGTGGTATAACTGGCATTGGTGGAGGTGGAGGAGGTTCAGATTCCACTTCTGATGTATATGTTTGAGTAAGTAATTGTCACCAGCAAAATTTTTAAGCCAACACACAAGAAGACGTACCCAAGTCCCATTAAATAACATAAATACAAGACATTGCATGTGGAGGGGAAAGTTGTTGCTATTAACGAGGTTGTAACCCTTTATTAATAGAGGACGAAGTCAGAGTGCCAAGACAACAAACAAGACGGGGTTGTAACCCCTTATTAATGAATGAAGGATGAAGTCAAAGCTTCCAATTCATTTTAAAATATAAATGGTTTCAAGCATAAACAAGCAGACGTATACAAGTGAACAGACTCTTTATTTTGCAATATAAATATAACTACGTATGTATACAGAGTTAGTAAGATATAAATACAAAAAAATTATATTATGCATCCGTATAAATCAATTAGAAAGTAATTGTACAAACGAATTAATGATACTGGACGGATTTTCTTTTTTGTATTATTAATAATAATAATTGCCTTATTATTTTTGGTTATAAAAAACAATCGAATAAACATCCTAACTTGACTGTGCCCTCGATTCGATTTCAACATAACTTTTGGAAGATTATAAATAAAACAAACTTACCAAATTTATTACTGCTATTATATACAGAAGGTGAAGCACGAAAATTATTAAACTGTTAACTACTTTAAAATAATATCCACAATAATCAACTACTACCACACTTATTCAAAAACTGAGGAAACATACACATGAAATTAAGTATGGAGCTTTTAACTCTGAAGTTAGCCGCACGCTGTTTTAGTTCAAATAAACAATTTTGAAACTTTGAACTTATACATAATAAACAAAATGAATGTAATTAATTACAAATTGGATTAACAGCGTATAAAATAATAACTTTGACTTGTCAAGCACAGCAAATTCGTTAGAAATTTCATCTATAAATTTAACTCATATGATTACTTAATAAGTACATAAAATAAACATATATTTACTTAAAATATTAGCTTTATATATATAAAAAAAAATGGTACCAACAATATAATTCATAATTTGTTCATTCACACACTTCCTTAAAACCAAAGTTAAACTCGAGTTTCATTTCATAACTGCTTACATCGTTTTACTCTGATTATTGAGAACACTTAATTTAAACAACTTTTTTTAAGTAGTTTTAATGTAAATTTCGACTTGCCTATTCATTCAACTTTATCGATATCAATTAATTAGTCCAACGACGATAACACCGATTAGCTCAGCGATGGTAATAAAAACTCAAGCCTATTAGTCACCTGAATGTAAATAAATCATTTTAAATAATCTTTATTTATAGATTAGTTCTAAAAGCACGGCCGCCTAATTTTATAAAAGAAAAAGCCTGCACCACGAAACATCACGAAAACTCTGGCTGGTGTGGCTCCCTCTGTACAGTATTGTATCGAATTTCCGCGATTGTCATGTTAAAAATGTTGCATTTGAATCCGAATTTTGTATATTTTCGGTCAGTTTCAATAGTAAATCATAAATGTATTGCATTTCTATCACCAGAAAATTCTGTACGTTAACATGTTATGGACAATTACCATTCCGAGGTTAGTAACATTAACATAACAGATCACTTTAGTTTCGACCCGAAAAAATGAATCTAAACCGAATTAAGTATCGACTAGTAGCTGATAACGAACTTTCTTTTGTGCTTCTAGGAAGTCGTGGTCGTGAATTGCACACTCGATGGCGCTGTTAAAATTGATCATTACTTCTGCGGGCAGCTGTTTTTGACGATTCCGAATTAACGAAAGCTGTACGCGTTGTTGGTAAGCATACTAATGTTAAATTTGAGTGAGCCAATCAAAACTGTAATATCATTAATTTTTGTTGCAAATCGCTTTTTTTTGTAATGTCAGGTTAAAAAGCGATCGCTGCTTAACCTTGTAATATCATCGTTGGTGCTGCATTACAAATTGGGCGCGTTCAGCGGACGCTCAGCGATTGAGTTGCTTACTCAGCAGTCGCTTGTGATTGGCTATTACCTTAATATGAGTCAATCACAAACGATTGTTGAGTCGTCTCTGAACGCGCTCATTGAAATTTGTATTTCAAAACTTGATTACATCGATTAACTCAACGATTTTAATAGAAACACGTGGTTATAAATGGGCTAGACTAAAATTTACTTTACTTTTAAATAAAAAAAAACGCGAATAAATTAGTGCTCGCTCGTCTATGTTTTATCAAGTTTAAACTAGGTCTCCAAAGTTTCTCACCGACTGAATAAAATACTGTACCTAAACGTTAAAGCACAACTTTATAACAAATGTACAAAAAAAAAACATTTTATATTAACAAAACACTATCATTTACAAGAAGCCAATACATGTATAAGCGGCACAAAACTTAGAAGTACCGAAATTCGCCTTTCTTACCAAGTCTTTCTTTGCGTATCCAATCGGCAGACGCAGGAGGCACTGTGGGTGAATTCTGCATGTGATCGGAGCCCCCGTGTCCTGGTCCCTCACTGAATCTATCAGAGGAAGATTCCTAGAAGAATAGATCGTAACGGAAATTTTTCCGAAAACGCCGGGGATTCTTTTTTGTAGGTACTTACCGGCCTGTTACGATAGTGCGTGTACAGGGGGTTATTATAAATATCAGGTGATGATGGGTGGTTTACTTTAGTTACAATGGTGTGTGGTACGTGCGCGACTTCTCCCCTGTGGTTCCTTGCTTTCCACCATTTACGGCTGTCATCTAAAATCTATAACGAAAAGTAGTAATTTGTGGAAGGAATTGTGATTGTAATACCTCAAGGAATTCGCCTCGTACAACTGTCAATTCTTTATCATTATTAGCTGTTCTGGGATAAGTAACGTGTACAATTTGTGCATTCCTCTTCTGCAACATATCCAGCCAGTTTTCTTGAATCCTCTTGAAGTTGCGGTCATCTCCACCGTTCCTTTCGATGGAATCAACTGAAATATCGCTTCTAGCACTAATTGGTTCTAAATCTCGTTCTTGCTCAATCTTTGGTTCTCTGGAATCGTGAGGGTCATTATATCTACTGTCGTTCATAAAGAGATTGTCTTGATTCGATTGGTCATAGTCATTGTAATCACTTCCATAATGTCCTTCGTGGTGTGATTCTCTGTAGTGCTTCGTGTCCGATTCCAACTCGTCAACGACCGGGTAATCCGGAGACCACTTGTCGAGGAAAACCGGATGGTATGATGGTACAGGTGATTTCCATTCGTCCCTAACACATAAAAAAAAAAACATGTTTATATCGGTAATTTATATGGAGGAACGCAGAAAATGAAGTACCTAGGTATCATCCAAGCGTTGCCAAGTGAATGCCAAAGTTCTGTCTCTTTGCTTGTGACGCAATTAATGAGTAAGTTAATAGCTTCTCGGGTCAACAACGGCGAAATTACTTTATGTGGTAAATGTAAATCAAAGTAAGTATCGTGCGAAGCTTCTACAATAAGTGCTAAAGGCGTAAACAGAAAATGAACCAATTCGGGTGCGTTTGGGTCGTGTATGTGGGCCTTTAATTTAGCGAGCAAGTTGAACGATAGTTTAAATTTTTGGAATATGTCGATGAATTCTTTCTCGTGCGGTGGTTTCGTCCTCATCTTTAACATCCCATCTCCGTTATCTCGTTTCTTGCTTTTGCGATTTCTTTTTCTACGTTCCAGTTCTTTCGAGGCGGCCGCAGCATGTTGCAACCTGGCTATAAATTTTTCAATATCATCAAAGCAATGGTTCAACACAGTCACATCTCTTTCGTATTGTTCACTCGTCGTCGAACTGTTATCGTCATTATTTGTAGTCAATTCCGAATCTGATTCTCGGTAGTCCCTTGAAGTGATGACGTGTTGAGGGGGCGGTTTATGCGACTGTGGTGGAATGCTGCTTTTCCGGTTGCGCGTCAGCGTTTTGCCCATCTGGAGCTGCTTTAAATCTTCCACCAAATCTTGTGCTGATATGCTTTGACACTGGAAATTAAATGAATTTATTATCAAAATCGCATTACAAGATTTAAACGAATTGCCATATCAGATAACGCGAAACAAAACGTTTCGACACAATATTAAATAATCCTGAGGTTTATGAGTTTCTTATCGGCGGAAGATAAGAGATGATACGATTTACAATCGCATAAGAAAAATATTTATGAAAATTTAGGAGGAATAATTAGTTGACTGACTCACCTGGAAAATATGCATTTCTGGGGGGTGTGACGGATTGCTGTTCGTAACAATAAATACTAGTATGTTATTGTACATTTCCATGGGGTCGTGGCTCGTGAACGCAGTTGGTTCTTGTATCGATTTACCAGGGAATCTTTCCATGACAGTCTAAAATAGCAAGTCTGTAATCTTAAGAGTTAAAGAGGAGACAAGTTTACTTACACCGGTTTCATAATCCATAATAAGAACCCAAGTTCTATCTAGGCATAGCTGCATCTTCTGCGACCAAATCCCATTCGATTTTTCCAGCTGAAGAAGTCTTCGCATTCCATCAGCCGGGTACATAATGCCAGTATCTTTTGTAACAGTAAACGTGGCGAGGTGTTCCATGAGGTAAGTCGGTTTGTCACTACCGCTATTGCTTCGATCATCCCTATCATCAAGCTCATGGTCTTCCCCTGAATATCCGTTCGAATGATACGCCATTGCTTTCCTTGGGAATATCTAAAACAATCGCGAACACTATTTTTTTATTTACATAATAATTGCTCGTGGGTTGCTTAATTTTGTTTGCATAAAAACCGTGTGGGAATTCGACTTTCACAGCTTCTAATCGCCAATTTAAAATTTTATTTTTGCTTAATTAACAAAAGGCAGGTAAGCACAGCAAACAATACCAGTTTATCTGATATCCAGAGGGAGGGGGGCGGTTAATAAAATTATTACTCATATAATAAATTAATAAATTTAATTCATTGTCGTATCTGTAGATGCACGCATGTTTTATTTTATTTGCAGAAATAAATTAATAGCAGTGTATACCGGGCTTAATTAAAAAAAATATCCGGAATACTTTATGTAAGTGTGATACTATGAAAGAAATTCTGTACTTTTAATATTTGAAAAATTGATTAGGCGTAAGTATTTATACTAAATTAAAATGTGGATCATCTTATTTACAACCGACTACTTCAGAATTATCAGGCTTGAAGATGTACTTACATAGATGAATTCTTAATTGTTTAATGTTGTACTAGCTAAGTGCTGCGATAAGAAAAAATCTTTGTTACCCCAAATCAAACACTTTAGCTTTGGGTTGATCTTATCCGGTACTTATCCGCGTCGATTTTGCAATAATTTATGTGGTAACTAATTTCGCAATTAATTAACCAAGTAAAAATGCAATGTGCCTAAACAACATCATCCTACACAACAAACAGTATTTGGCATCCTAATTAATTGAATATTCTTGCCATCATCGGATGAGTCACGCTAATTCCGGAAGTAAGTTAAAGAAGCCTATTGTTAATAAAACATCAACGAAATGTATAATCGGGAAAGGAAGTAAAGAATGCGACGGTAAAACGTGTCGTGGCCGTAGACGTCTTTGAATTACATTTTTTAATGCCGGAAACTACGGCTGACGTGCCATTTTTCACACGGAGCTAATGTACTTCTTACTTTTCTATCCACAGTGAATACTAATGCAAGACAGGTTTCGTGTTTTAACTGGTAATTTGGTATGCAAGAGGGTCTGCATAGAAAAAGAAGCAGCAGAAGACGTCAGTCTCTGAACACCCTATATATTTATGATTAATTGATTTTTCTTTTTAAACTCTATCTAATAAATTAATGATTCTAAAAATATTTAATCAAGATATTATTTGTTTATCTCATCAAAATGATCGTAAACAATCGGCGAGGGGCTTTAAATTCGACGTGTTGGTTTTTTCTTTTTTTTTTTTTCTTTTAGCTGTACGTGTAAGAAACGCGACATTATTCACCAGCTCGTTTATTTGAAAATATTAATTAGTAGATACACGACAAGATTACGGCGATAAATTCTATAAAACAATAATATTTCATAGAAACATAGATAAAATGATTAGATATACCTTTTTTATGATCGAATTTTCTAAATGTTAGATCATTAACGCGAATAACCGATTTTAAAAATAAAAGTTTTTAAACCAAAACAAATAATCCTTATTGTATTTGCGGAATGTCACGAATAATCCTTGAAAGTCTGAATAGATAGATACGTAGAGCCAAAAGTGACTTACGCACAATTACCTACTTATATATCATTGAACGAGTGAAATTAGAATTAATTAAAGAACAATAATATAAAGTATATTTAACTCGATGGTAATTTTACCTAAGCGAATTCATTCGAAAACGTAATTTTGTTTCGAGTCTTTGATTGCCACACCTTTGACCATTATGGAATGCTAGGAATGTCAACAATTCTTGTTGTAGTTGTAACTTTCTTACATCGTCATTTACGGGCAAGTGGACCGAGTTTTGCGAACTTTTCAAAGAATTTTGGTCATTGTATTCTATAATACGCAGTAAAAATGTACACTTTTTCTACCTGCCGCCTGCATTTACAGCCTAGGGTTTAAAAACAAAACGTAGACAATACCTAAACAGTGGAACTCTTAATATTTTCCAGACGCTCGAAGAGAATTCAAATGTTGCGAGTTCTTTAACATAAAAGAGCCACCGTGGCGATCACAACAATGCTAACTAAGTACAGTAACAATAACAGTAATGCAAGACGAAGAGAAGTTCTATGCGAATTCAAATCGAAATTTCATATGTGCAATAATATACTAAGTAAGTACCTGTTAGCAGTGTAGATTCGACATGATTAATAATCCAAATTTTAATGTAGATATACACTCATGTCACTGTAAAATACCACACTGGATACTTAAGTTACTATCTGGAAGTGAGTATACCTGTCCCGCACACACACACACACACGCATACACCTGACGAACAATTTACTATGAGATTGCGCAGAACGTACTAAGCGAAAACGCCATGTTATTCTACGAGTAAATAGAACAGGGGCGATGAATAAACTTGCTCATCAAAGAGGGAACGTCCTACTTTTGGCGAACCAAACTCATTTCTTTCAGAATAATTAATACAATACACACGTAAAACTACGCGCTCAATTAGAAAGCGAAATACAAAAAAAATGAATACCAAGATACTTCCGCAATACAATAACGTGTATGTATACCTACAGCCCCCGGCGATTAAAAGAGAAATTTGAATTCAGAATTCACAGTAGTTCAGGTCAAATTTTTGAATTTGTTTACTTCAAATTACCTACCCCCCTTTACTAAACCTAAACTAATACAATCCACAATTATTTATGTAAATGAAACAATTAGAAGACTCCTACAGTTATTAATGCGCGCGCTGTATTTGAAAATGGAGATCGCTAAAGTGCTCCGGATGTTATCCACTAGATGTCGCCTACTACGCAGAAGTAACCAAACCAAATTCAAAAACCACCTTTAATTTAAATAATAATAAATAAAGCTTATCTACAAACGTACACAATCACAATCACACTCAGCGACACTGATGACGTGTTATCCATTCACGAAACTCCACTGACGCTTATAATAAAATTCCACGTTCGAAATTTTGAGTGTATTTGATAAGTACCAACATATTTAACCCTCAATATTGACAGTTAAATACAATGCTATTCAAGTACTCAAAATTTTCTTGAATTGAAAAGTTTAAGTAGCGACATCCTGCGTTCGCTTTTTGACCTGATATTGCATTAAGAGTGACAAATTCAAGCCAGTCGCTACGTCATCCTATACAAGCCGGCCATGCGTGCTACCATATCATAATGAAAATTAAAAAGAAATTTTTCAAAATTTTCACTTTGAAAATGTGAATTTCGTGAATGGACAATATTTACAAACGCGTATATAGAGAAGGGTGTTTAATCAAACTGATGTGTTCTTACATCCCTGTTATTATAGTAAATCAATTTTATTCTTTTAACATTTGTAAACAAAACTAACAATAAATATGCAACTAAACTTATTGCTTCGGACAACTTAGTTAATATTGCTTTTAATAAATATGTCACAATTAATGTAGTGCATGCACAACTTGATTACCTTAGCAGTAGATACACTAATACAAAGTAGGTATAAACTTTCACAATAAATAAAAGTATAAAGAAAAGAAAAAATACTGAATTAAATTACTCTGCAAAACACGCACCGGCTTCCTTCAAAACACGAACGATCCGATCCATTTGATTCTCGTCCATCTCGACGTTCACGTTGAAGCTTAATTTGTCGTTGCTCTTGTTAAAGTGGATGTTATTTTTAGTGCACTAGAAAAAAAAATTGGATTATTTTTAAAGCATTAAAGCAACCAAGGGCTAGGGTATTTTTAACTAATCGCTATACTTGGTAAGGGGTTTCTGAAACGCTTTAATTTTAAAGCCCAGTTAATTTGACGCGCGGGAAACAGGTTAACTAAAATGACGCATGCGCAATTTGATTTACTCCCCAACCTCACTTTCGGTGGAATTTTTATCTCTTCCCTTTTCGGCGCATGTGGACACAAAACATATAAAAGATTTGTAAAATGTTAGAATTACTGGAAAAAAAAATAGTGCCGCCGTCTGTTTGACATTACTGTTAGTTCAGGTTTAAACCAGGGCTTGCTAACCTGACATTTAAATTAACTGGCGATTGGGACTCTTAACGATTGGTTAGTTAAGTGGGCTAATTAAAATTTCTTTCAGAAACCGCGTCTAAGGCCCGGTTTTTCAATCACAGGTTAACCTTAACTGTCGGTTTATTTCCATGGTAACAACTACGAAGACAATTGTTTCCATGGCAATAAACTGAAGGTTAAAGTTAACTTGTGATTGAAAAACCGGCCCTAAATCAAACGAATGTCTTACAAAATTATGAATGCTCTCAATAACATTATTGTTGACTTGAAGGACTTTCAATGGTGAGAGCGGATCGCTGATGACCTTGTAGTTCTTAAGCTCCCGCATTCTTTGATCGATGCTCAAAGAAACTGATTCGAGTTTTTTGAACATGGTTGGATCTTTCTCGAACATATCTATAGCGCATATTGATATGTAGCTTAGGAAAGGTGGTAGTGATGCTGAAAAGCAATAACCTGAAAGCATCACGGTTTTAGAAAGACGAAAAAGTTGCTGAAGAGGGGTGGTACCTAGGCCTGACAGGCGTTGATGCTCGATTACGAAGGAAGCCCCCACACAAAATCCCCCAATTGAGCCGACTGAGTTTTCTAAGCTACCCATAATCATATCCACATTTGACCGCTGAAATTAAAAATATTAAAAATCTCTAAG
Source organism: Prosopocoilus inquinatus (assembly GCA_036172665.1). NCBI lineage: Eukaryota > Metazoa > Arthropoda > Insecta > Coleoptera > Lucanidae > Prosopocoilus > Prosopocoilus inquinatus. The sequence goes on along the minus strand of CM069880.1, from coordinate 11,241,227 downwards.
CAAGTGAATTGAGGAATCTTACATCGACGTTATAATGCTCGGTTACACCTCTGCCTGTTTTACCTAAAACACCGAAAGAAACGGATTCGTCCAGGAATATTCTAAGTTTATAACGCTCGCGTAACTCCATTAATTCTGGCAGTGGGCATATAGTCCCAGTCTGTGAGTAAATTCCCTCGACCAACAAAAATTTCCTGAACAGTTTCTTCTGAAACCACAAAATTAAATTCGTTTTCCCCTCCTGGTATACCCGATCGTACTCTTTTGATCTCTTCGACTTCGTAAGTCTTTAATTTGGCTTCTAAATCGAGTGTGTCGTTGTGTTTGAAGTACACAACGTTGCTCTTTGCTGCCACAAGTCCTTGAAGGGAACAAAAACTTATGCACTCGTCACTGAAATTGAAGAATCAAATTTTAAAAGCGTTCAAGAATGTGCAACAAACCAGAATATAATATCTGATTGCTTGCAATATGCACCGATCGCGCTTGATATCGTCGAGAAGCCATAGGAATAGATAATGGTCTCTTCCATGTCCATGAAACTCGAGATACGACTCTCCAAATCCAAGTGGACATCTAGAAAGAATAATCTAAACTGGACCTAGAATTAATTTAATGGAATGTCTGTACCTATGGTTCCGTAAAAACCACGAGGGCCACAAGACCCTACCCCATACGATCTTATACATTCCTCGGCTTTACGTTTTATGTCTTCGTTGTTCAGCAAGTTCAAGTAGTTTACCTTGGCTAAGTTCAAACAGTTTGCAACGCTCTAAAAACCGTTATATTATCAAAATGGGGGCAACTTAAAAAAATTAAGTGTAGTGACTAACTTCATCTGGTTGTTGTATTTCTATGGTTTTATTCCGTAACAACCGGGCTGTAACTGGATCCACCAAGGGCTCAGGCCTAAATTCTATGATACGTTTGTTAAGTAACTGAAACCAAAATGATTTTAAAGGCGGTGAATTCTATCTTTATACTACTTTAATTTGACTCACGTGTATATCTATGGGCTTTCTCGTATTGCTTCGTTTATTATTTATAATGTAGCACAGGGCTATCACCACGCAGGTGGAAGCGATGGAATATAACGCGAATTCCTGAAATGCACAACATTAAAAGAAAAGGTTAAATTGATTAAAACTAACCCAGCCCTACGTGTAGTATTAAAACTTGCTCCATTTCAGCCGATTAATAATCAATGACTAATTTGTTATCACAAATTGGGGGTTATATCAGGTATAGCATGGTGGCGAACCACAGCGGCGGTGTTGTCACGCTTCTAAACGAAAAATAGCGCGGTTAATAATAACAATTACTAATAATAACTGTAATTACATTTGCGTTTATTAAAAATAGCCACATTTTAATTTGCATTAGAAAATATTTCATAGATTTCTGCAGGCATGATTTGGATTTGGATTACGCACGATAGGTGTCGCCAGCTCAAATGTTTCATTTTATAATAAATCAATTTACTTTTAAATATATCCAAAGAGAGTGTTGTGCTAAAACTGTTATATTATTGATTATTTCTACTTAATTTAATTTTTTTTTAAGTTAATAACCTCAAACAGTGACTTAAATCAATTTGCCTTAATTAGGCAATGCAGCAGGTTTTAATTTTCCCTTTATTTTTGACATACTTTAATAAAAGCACTTTCTTAATCGATGGAAATTATTACAAAATTTGTAAATAGTAGTAAATTGTTAAGTATTTGTAAATTCAGTTTAAAAGTTGACGTCTTCTTGTACGCCGACATCTTGTCCCTGCATTACCAACCTCAAAAATCTACAATTTCAATAATTTTCAGCGTTTGATTCAATTGATTAACCAATTTGTCGAATACGCTTGGCTTTTAGTTGCGAAACGCTACGATGTTGGTATTTTGTAGGTTATGTTTACCATAGGTAGCAATTTAAACATTATTATTAACGAATAGTTTATACAGCGACATCCTACGATCGCTTTTTTTATCATTAACGTTGACACTACTAACGTTTTTTTTGTTAGTTCTTTTGTTAATTGTCGTATTTCGAATTGTTATGTAAGGTTATGTTTTTCGGATCGCTCGACGTTGACCTGTCTGATCAGAGCGGATCGCTCTCGATGCGCTATTTTACAAAGCACTTGGTGCAACGGAACATGCAAATCGCATTTCGAGCAATTAAGCTCGAACACTTTCAGAGCGCTCCAGAGCAGTCAATCGAAAACGCTGTTGTTTATAACAGAAGTGAGGTTAGTTATTTTCAGAAATTAAGTTAAATAAAGCGAAACATAAACAACTTAAAAACTAGGGTAGGTACTTTAATAGATTATTATTATTATAGCTGTAATTTTGACAAAGGTAAAGTAGAAGCACAGTAATTAGTTATTATTATTATTATTAAAACCAACCACAGATGCTTTGGATGATCGTAAATTGCTCAGCATAATAGAGAGCCTGAAAATCGGTACTTATAGTTTTCCTTCTCTTTTAGCTGTCCATGACTGTACATAGGTGCGTCTTGCACAAAATCGTTAAGTCAACGGTCAGGTTGACCAACGTGACCAATTTTCTCAATTAGTAACTGGTGATTATACTTGTTATTTCACTACCTTATTCTGTAACTCATAACGACATCATTAAATATAATCGATAGTTATGTGACTTACTTTGATCAATTAGTACATAGAAGTGCGTTGTTCTATAAGTACCATGCGACCAGGCATGCGACCAGCGGAATTTATAATTAGAGCAGGCTGTGATATTTTCCAAAAAGTTGGCAACACAGGTTCATAGTGTGAAATTAAAAATTTTAAGTGTCAGAATTGTGACATTTATTTTTTTAAATGATTAATAATAAACGGATTTGTTTTGTGGAACCCTCCCTAATATTCTAAAAAAAGGGTTTAAACCAGCATCCATACAAAATAAAATAACAAAATAAAGATTGTATAAAGCACGAACATAACCTCAAATATGACAACTGTCAACTTTATTTATTTCTCATTGTATCCAACAACACAGCATAAAATAGCACCAATCAGAGCCCCCTCTAATTATGAACCAACCACACAGCATAAAATAGCACCAATCTCAGCCCCTCTAATTATGAATTCCATTGAGTATTAAGGTTGGCAGGTTTAACAAAATTTTGAATTTGAAAATTGAATTCAGAAGATTGGCATGACTCTCTTACCCCGATGAAGCTGTCAAGTGCAACGAAACGTTGGCTCCTAAATTATACTTACTTATACATTTAGGGTTTGGAATGTCAAATCGCCTTTTTATGTTCGACTTTACCGAACGAACCTGTTTCGTTTATTTTTATTTAAAAACAAAATATTATATTTTGGCAATCGAATTTTTAGGAACTGCAAACTATTAACGACAGGTCAAAGCTTTTAAATTAAAAGTCCGATTCTCTCATGGAAAAATTAATACAGAAAAAGAAACTTACAAGTACTACAGTTACTAAATTTTTATCGTGAATTTATAGGAGTTAAACTTATTAATATTTTATTTTTATTATTCTCAAGGTGTTAACGAAATTAAAATGAAAAATCCCACGTGACTTATGACGTGCTCTAATTGCGTGTAACGAAAACACAGTTCTGCCAATCACGTGTGTTGTCACTTGTCTAACTACGAGGTACAACTTGAACACGTGGGATACAATTAAAATGGTATCGATTAAAATCTTTACAGGTAACATCTATTAAAAAAATTAAAAGCTTTCAAATTTAACAAGCTTAAAGCTGCGTTCTCAGTCAGGCGATACGTGTTGGCATTAGCTGCGATACGAATAGTGATTGGCTAACTTAAATAATATTCCTTTTGATGTGTGTGTGTGTGTGTTTGAAATGTTTCTTTTGAATTAATCGTGGTATTTAAAATAAGTTAATTTATTTTTTGTCAAATATAAGTCAGGCACCAATTTTTTGACAATTACGACCAAAACTCACGACTGTACGATGTTTGATTGTCAAAATTACAAACAATTTACGTTTTATAATCATTGGTCGCGCTCAGATGACCGAACGGTCGAGTTGCTACTCAGCATCGTCACCTAAACGCGACCATTTAAGTAGAATTAATGGATGTTCCTCCTAAGTTGATTTAAACTTACTTAAGCATACCTGTACCAAGTATAATACGGGTTAAATCGTTAAATCGAAGAAATGATATTAAGAAGTGATTCTAGGCACTTATTTTGACGGAAATCACCTCTTCGGCTCGGTCGGTTTCCGCAACATGGCGGTGGCTCTTTGACTGAAAAGTTTTGCGCGGTTTTGTGTTTGTGTTTAATACGAATGTGTGTGTTTATTTAAACAACTGTAAATAGTAATACATCCAAGCGAGACATTAATCGGATAGTGCAATTTCAGGTAACGAGCGGAAAACATTTGGGTTACTTTGGGATGTTCGGTGGAGCAACGAGCCGCAAAACTGTAAGTAGGCTCTTTTTACGTGCTTTTAGTGATAGAATTACGATGTCCAATGTCCAACATGTAGTTTCTAACACCTTATTTTGTTAAATAAATTGTGGCAAGTGCCTTGTAGCAATGGTGAATTGTGTGGTTTGAAAAACGTTTCAAAACGTTTATGTACCTACAGTCATGCGCAACAAAAATTCAACCTTAAGACCATGTGCTACAAGATTCGTAGAAATTTCAAATTGTGCCACTATTATTCGCGATTGCACATACAATTAAAAAATATTGTCACAATTATGGAAAAATTTGCAAAAAATTTCCAATATTTAACTTTTGGTTTTCTTTACCGTCTGTGTTATTTATTTTTCACTTAAAACGCATTTTCCCCTAAAAGCGACCACTGTTACATGTACACAGGATGTTTAGTAGGTACAATTTGGCAACACGGAAATCCCTGTGTTAGATACATTTTCGATTAAGAAGCAACGTACAGCATGCAATGCATACATATCTATATAGGGTGAGTTCTTTATTTTATCAACAAGCCCGCTAGATGGCATCAAACCCGTTCTTTTATTGTTTGAGAGATGACTCAGATTCAGCAAAAGTCGTTCATTTAGTTCTAGTTGGTTTTAATCAGATGGCATCACAAATCCATCAATCGTTTCAGGTGATGGAACTGTTTGAAGTTGAAATCTCTAACCTAACCTTACTTTTTTAAACGTAAGTAAAATTATTATGTACTATTCGTTTTATCTGTACTTTTCAACATTTTTTGTTTTAATCGCTCCTGCAAAAATTAGACGTGTATAAATAAGTAGGAGTGTAAAGGAGTTAAAAGTCTAGAAAGTGCAGAACATACCTAAAATGAATTGGAAGTTATATTAATATGTGTACCATGTTTAGTGCAATGCAAGAATGAACCAGATGATCAATGATTTTATGAACGAAAAGTTTAAACAGCGACATCCTACGATCGCTTTTAGACCTAACATTGCATTGGAATTGACAAAATGAAGGCACTTCGCTACATAATAAGTCATCCCATGCAAGGCGGCCGTGCTTGATGTCAAAGCATAATGAAAGTTTTACAAAATTTTGTTGCAAATAGGGCTGAAACAGCTGTATAGAGCCTGCTCGAGGTTTTCACTGCAATCAAAAACGATTTGCAACAAAACTTTGACAATGTTTTGACAACAAGCATGGCTGCCTTGCTTGGGATGATTTATTATGTAGCAATGTTAGTTCAAAAAGCTATCGTAGGATGTCGCTGTTTAAACTGTTCACTGCTATTACATCGCAATTGCAATTGATTAACTTTGGTCGAATCGTTTTGGTTTGCAGTGGAATTCCTGAGCTACGCTTCTGCCGAAGAAGCCCCAAATAGGGGTGAAACAGCTGTACAGAGGCTGCTCGAGTGTTTTACTGCAATTAAAAACGATTTGCAACAAATCTTTGTAAGCTTTTACGAACGTAAGTAAAATATCTGCTTTTTTGAGGTTAGAAACAATTTTAGTTGAAGGCGAAGCCGTTCTTTTATTCCTAATCTGTTGTTTGTATCCATCAGTAGATGTCGTCGCTACATCGAGTTCCAGCACTGATGTGATGCTTTCAATCACAAATTTGCGTTGAAATAAAGAACATGCCCATATTACTACTACCACTCACATGCAAGCATCTTCTAGAGGGCGCCAGTTATTGGATGTAATTTCAAATATACTATATTATCAACGACAAAAGAAAATATGACAATCTTGCTCCTGCAACAAAAACTGAAAAAGAAGTGCCTCGATTTTTTCTTTAACTTTTTCTTGTCAGTTTCGACTCGAAATGTTACTGATTGAATCTTAAACACAGTTTTTTTTTTTTTTTGGTGGTTCTAAATATATGAAATTGTCAGAAAATCAGATGTGTATGCATTTATAAATGCTTTTGATTATGCATGCCAAGTTTGACTCATAAAATTCACGCTTCGCGATTCCTCTGCAATAAATACATTTCGAAATTGCATTTTAATAAAGTACGTTCGGTTAAAGCTTCCACAATGTGAAAGCTATTTCGAAACAGGAATGCCTAAGTTAAAACGTTGAAGTGCCATTAAAGGAACGTACAACATACTACATGCATTATTATTAACTTTGCTTTTTTCGTAAAGCGCAATTCAGGAGTGAAATTTCTGTCTACAAACAAATTGATTTTTAATGCGGGAGTTTGCAGTTATTGATTTCGTTTATTTACATTTTATTTTTAGCTCTGTATTCCGATGCATTTATAATTCACTTCACAAGTTACAAGTTGACGGAGGAGAAGAAATTATTTATTTACTTTTTCATTTTTATAACTTTTATAACAGATTTTTATTATTTTGACCAATCCAATCATCACCATTCGTTATTAATTCATTCTAAGATATTAGGCTTGTTCAAGTTCTCGCAGCCACAGATTAAAGCCATGCTAGAACCGTCAGGCGCATGCGCACAACAAAAAAGTGGATTGTTTTTGTAAAGCGCATGCTCCTGACGGTTCTAGCACGATCCTGACCCGCCCTCTCGAATACTTGAGTAAGCAAGCCTATTAAAAATAAATGGGATTTTACAATTGTTGTAATAATAATATATGCATATTTTTATAAGGAGGTAAAGAAAACAAAATCAACTTTTTAATAAATAAAAAATAAATACAGTCAATTAAAAATAAAACATATTTTTTTCTTGTAATATTTTTTAGAACTTTAAGCAATTCGATTTACGTTCAATTCTACGCTGAAAGAAAATTATATTTATTCAACATTTCGGTTCCTCTTTTCTATTCCACTCTTATATGCGTTATACGATTTACCCAAGGATTTTTGTTATTATAAAAGGAACATTCTATCGGTGTTATAATATTAAAAGAACGTCTTTGTAGGTGTATTACTGAATCGATTGAGCGAAGGTAAATACGTAAGTTGTTATTTTGCCAAGTCCTTTGTGTATTCGATATAATATAAAATGTCCTTTAATACTGTTTACATGACAACGTCGATTTTATTCCTTATTTGTTCCAAGATAATTGATAATTTAAAATTGGATTATATTAGAGTTTTTCAATTTCAATTGAACATTTTTAACTTGAACTGTTCAAATTTCCTATAATTGAATTGTCTTGTCTCGAAAAATCCGCGTCGCCGTCGAGAACAATCGCGAAATTTCTAGAGTTTTCACAACATACTTTTGGTTCACGTTTATGAAATATTCATTTTTAGTAAAAAAAAAGAATAATTTAGCAAAAAAGGAAGATTATAATTTAGTAAAAGTGATAATAATTTAGTAAAAATGATAATAATTTGTGAGTTTGGTCGATTTAGAATATTTGGACAATTAAGAGATTAACTAGGAAATTATATTTAAATATCGTTTCTTAACTTACTTAGTTTGTGGCAGTCTGTCTAAGATTAAACAAATAATAATCAGTAATTCTAAAACCTCTGTGTTGTAGAAACAGTTTTCATTAATTTCTTTTTTTTTATAGTGAGTTTCTTTCATGATATAATTAAGTAGACTTTCATGTAACGTCGGAATAATTAAAAGCGAACGAAGTCTTTCAAATAAACTTATTTCTTCAGTTGTCCTTCAAAGACGTACCTAGGCGTAGGTAGATAATTCTTTTTGAATACATCCGAGGTGAATTTTTATAATTTCATTGCTGATTTTGTTACCCGCGCTTTGAAATTGAAATAAGTCCATGAAAAGAAAAATGCTTTCAGAAAAAAAATTCCAGGGTTCTCGAGTTTTCTTGTAATTAGTACCTATAATTGTCGAGGTGAAGTGGAAAAGTTTTCAAAGAGTTTAAAACAATTCGAAATTCAATTATTAATAAAAGTATACGCACTTTCTTTTATTCGTAGATTGTTTCCAGATTAACTCATTGACCTTCTAATTCAACGTGTGATTACAGAACTTTTTCAATTAATTATTTTTCAAATAATAATAACTCGAATCGATTCTATTTTGAGACTATTATATAAAAAAGTTAAATTTTATTGATTTTATTATTCAATAACTTGCGATTACTGATTGTCGAAACAAAGTTAAAGAACTGTAAAGTTTTTAAGAAATTTCAAATCGACTATACTCTAGTTTTTAATTCGAATGAAATAAAATAAAAGAACTGAAAAATTTATAAGCAATTTCAAATCGACTATACTCTGTTTTTTTAATTCGGAGGAGCATTTTGAAATTTTGGCGCTAAAAACGAGCTCTGTTATTGGTCAAACGAGCTTTATCATTGGTCAATTCCGGCCACCTGCCAATGACAAAGCTCCTTTTTAGCGCCAAAATTTCAAAGTACTCCTCCGAATTAAAAAGCAGAGTATAGCATTTATTAACTTGAAGAAAAAAATATCGAAAAGTTACAGTTCTAAATAAATAGCCGTTTTAGTTTCCCACCAAGGTTTTCGTGTTCAGTTATCTTTGAGGGATAGATTAGGAAAATGTCAGTCGAGTTCACAATGAATTTTATACTGCTTCGTATTGAACTAAATACACTATTAACGACAGCGCATGAGCAGTAGCAATTTCTATAAAAAAAATTTCTAATTTCTAATTTCAATAAGGAAATCTGTAGGATTGGAGATGCCAAAGCAATAGCAAGTTAGAGGACAAATTTGAACTTCCCAAATTATTATTACAGTATTATTATTTAACAATGTCGATTATTTCTAATGTATAGTGTTATTAATGTTAGTTTTAATACATAAAAATCCGTACTCCCGGTTTTTTTGATTGCATTTCAAAAAACAAGTGTTTTTTGTCGTCTTGGTTGCAACATAAATCATTAATACATGGATGACGAAAAATAACAATAACTTTCAAGAGAATAAACGTAAGTGAACATTAGCAGTTTCGTAATGAGATTTCAACGCTATGTGTATAGGGCTTTTCGATATAATTGAAAGTCGTAAATTAATCGACGTTCTATAGTAACGGAGTTGAGACGACTTATAATAGGATGTCGATTATTTTACGACTTTCAGTTCTGTTTAAAAGCTCTGTTTATGTTTGGGTTTTGTTTCTTCTAAGCCGTTATAAGAGCCCGAACAACCAATACACGATATTAAATCGGATTATTGTGCGCAGGATTTAAAAATATTAAGTGATTGCGTACAGTTTTTTTTTCTGTTTTCAGCAATTACAATGTTTTCAAGGGGGATATCATATTCTTATTGGTTCTGTAACAAGTATTTTATTCTATTTTTTTCTATTTTGTGCCTTTAATGTCCTAAAGAAAAAAGGGCGATATTTTAAAATTTATGGAAATTTCCTGGAGTTGGTGACATTTATTTCACATTAGTGGATGGCGGCGGGAAATTCAATTTCTGATGTTTGTTACAAGAGAGTTACAAGCGAATCGATTTTCGGACGGGCGCTCTCCTCTCTTGCGTGGCAAAAATAAAGAGCCCTAGAGAACACAACATGTGCATGACAAAGAGCGTGGCACTCCACAATTCGTTCGTTTTGCCATATTAAAGGCCTGCGGCCGGACCGGTTTTCAGTAATACCTAAACTTTATACGGCACAGCGTTCTCCATATACTTAACCTCGATGTTTTGTTCTATACCCGGTATAATAAAGGTTTATGTTAATATCGTGGAAAAAGATACCGAAATTTCGGTATTTGAAGTGTAAATATCGAATAATGAATTCCGGTGTTGTACCGGTATTTCAAACTCTCGCCCACGAAGTATTGACCTTTCCTCCTGGAACACCCGGTATGTGACTAGCGTGGCGTAGCGACGGATGTTAAGAGGTGTAAGATTCTTAGTACATGAGTTCAATGCCTATTGTAATTTGAGTGAGGAGGGAAAGATGTGACGAAGTCGGGAGAAGATGTGACGAATAGAAAACTTCAGGAAATTATTTGAAGCACGGAGAGAACATCCATCGCTATGCCACTGGTCATATACAATTATTTTATTTTTATTTTTATTTTCGAAAAAGCGCGTTCAGAAAAGTGTGAGTTTCGTTGATGTTTGGGAAGCGCTTTGATATGAAAGTTAGAAATTCGAGCTTTTCGGGTATCAAAAGAAGCTGCGTTTGTTTTGGTTGTTAATCAAAAGGGGGAGAGGTGTGTGCGTTTGTGAGAGTGGAGCCAACAGGTCATGGCTTTGGAGTTTGTAAGCGAATTACTGTCTTGAAAAGCAATCCTACACCCGGTATAATACAGGTTTATGTTAATATTGTGGAGAAGAATATCGAAATTTCGGTATCTGAAGTGTAAATACCGAATAATGAATTCCGGTATTGTATAAGAAAGGCACCGGTATTTCAAGGTCTGGCCCACGTAGTGATGTAAAATGACGGTCATTTAAAATCGTTGTCATTTAAGTATAAATGACGGTCATTTTGTGGTCATTATCAACCGTTTAACCCTAAACAGGCGCACTTTTATCTATACGCATATTAAATGAAATAAATTACAAATTTTTACAAAACTACAAAGGTAATACTCTACAATTTCACAAATTCTTACAATTTATAGATAAGGCATACAACATACCCACAACTGAAATTAAAATCTTTTAGCTAAATAAGCTTATTAAAATTTATTAATGCCTGAATGGTCCAAGTGGTAAGGGAACCTGTCTTGCAATCGAAGGTCGTGGATTCGCACCGCGCCCGATGGTGGTCGTTATCCACTTCAGGTACCCTTCAGTGTTGGAGATACAATTCGACACTGCTTCCCCTTTAATGGCAAGTAGGTTTGAAAGTAACAAAGCGAACAAAATTGAAGAATAAACAAATAATTGTTTAAAAAAAAGATATTGGAGAAATTTCAAAATGAAAAGAGCAATAGCTAAATATACTAAATAATAAAAATAAATACAGGGTGGACTAACAGTGCGTGGGCGGAGGATTGTGACGTTGCTATTGAAAATTTTTAAAATCTGTGTGCGCATCTGTGTGTGAAAAATTTCTAGAAAATGTGGATTTCCGCCACCATAATGTAAATTCTATTCGTTAGGAATTTCTTTATTCCTGATAAACAGAATGGAAAGCTTCTAATCCAAGAAAACAGGTTACTGGATATTAAATGCTTATTAAAATACTACAGAACATCCAACGTCATTACGAGTTGACATTTACGCCAGTAGAAGCACAAAAAAATCAATTTTGTTTATTAAAATACAATTATAACTCAGATTTTAAAGAGTAAATTAAAAAAATTTCTACGTTCAAAGTTTAAGAGCTATACGTAAAAAATGTTATACTATTGGAAGCACAACTAAGGGTTGTTTTAAACTATATGTTCATATACAGGGGGTTCCGTTTAATTTTTTTTTTTTTGGAAAAATGGTAATTTGTGTTGTGCGTCACCCTGTGTAAAGTTTCTGGAAAAATTTCGAGTTAATTACGCATTTCTGTTTTCTAATAGTTAAATAATATATCCACCAAAAATTCAAAGCAAAATATTTAAAAATAACTAATTTATGGAGTAACAAATTTTGCAATCTTTTACCGGTAAATTGTCAATATCTCGAAAACGATAAACTTTAGGTCAATAAAACCTTATATTATCTTTGTCCACTGATAATGAGACATCTAATGGTGCAATAATATATAGGGTGTTCCATTAAAAAAAAACATATGTTAGGGTCGTCACACTCTTACGGAACACGCTGTATAAATCTAAATAATTTTAGATTGTGCATCTAACCTATATCCATGTTACTGCGCACGCAGATTTCAAAAATCTTCAGTAGTAACACCACAATCCAACGCCCACGCACTGTTGGCCCACCCTGTATAGTAATCGTGTTGTTAGATTTTTTTTAATTTTATTTCCCTTTGACATTAGTATTTGAATCTTCATTAGTGTCGGTATATCTGAACTTGTTGAGTAGACCTCTTCACGTTTCACAGTTAATTTAATTTATTTCTTTTTTTGTGGGGATATTGCCACAAGCACTGAAGGACCTTATTTATATCTTCGTTGAGGTATTTTTCCAACAACGGTGCATGCATGTCATTTATTATAATTCCAGTCATTTATTAAATTGACAGTCATTTATTAAAATGACGTCCTGTATAATTCACAGGGTCATAGGGTCATTTTTTAAAATGACCAATCATTGTGACATGACCGTCATTTTTATTGTGACCACTGTCATGACTGCCGTCTTTTAAGGATCTTACATCACTAGACCCACGAAGTATTGACCTTTCTGATTGACCACCATTTATTAACTTGAAGAAAAAAATATCGAAAAGTTACAGTTCTAAATAAATAGCCATTTTAGTTTCCCACCAAGGTTTTCGTGTTCAGTTATCTTTGAGGGATAGATTAAGAAAATGTCAGTCGAGTTCACAATGAATTTTATACTGCTTCGTATTGAACTAAATACACTATTAACGAGAGCGCATGAGCAGTAGCAATTTCTATAAAAAAAATTTCTAATTTCTAATTTCAATAAGGAAATCTGTAGGATTGGAGATGCCAAAGCAATAGCAAAAGTTAGAGGACAAATTTGAACGTCCCAAATTATTATTGCAGTATTATTATTTAACAATGTCGATTATTTATAATGTATAGTGTTATTAATGTTAGTTTTAATACAAAAAAATCCGTACTCCCGGTTTTTTTGATTGCATTTCAAAAAACAAGTGTTTTTTGTCGTCTTGGTTGCAACATAAATCATTAATACATGGACGACGAAAAATAACAATAACTTTCAAGAGAATAAACGTAAGTGAAAATTAGCAGTTTCGTAATGAGATTTCAACGCTATGTGTATAGGGCTTTTCAATATAATTGAAAGTCGTAAATTAATCGACGTTTTATAGTAACGGAGTTGAGACGACTTATAATAGGATGTCGATTATTTTACGACTTTCAGTTCTGTTTAAAAGCTCTGTTTATGTTTGGGTTTTGTTTCTTCTAAGCCGTTATAAGAGCCCGAACAACCAATACACGATATTAAATCGGATTATTGTGCGCAGGATTTAAAAATATTAAGTGATTGCGTACAGTTTTTTTTTTTCTGTTTTCAGCAATTACAATGTTTTCAAGGGGGATATCATATTCTTATTGGTTCTGTAACAAGTATTTTATTCTATTTTTTTCTATTTTGTGCCTTTAATGTCCTAAAGAAAAAAGGGCGATATTTTAAAATTTATGGAAATTTCCTGGAGTTGGTGACATTTATTTCACATTAGTGAATGGCGGCGGGAAATTCAATTTCTGATGTTTGTTACTATGGAGGTTAAGTAAATGGAAGAGTTACAAGCGAATCGATTTTCGGACGGGCGCTCTCCTCTCTTGCGTGGCAAAAATAAAGAGCCCTAGAGAACACAACATGTGCATGACAAAGAGCGTGGCACTCCACAATTCGTTCGTTTTGCCATATTAAAGGCCCGCTGCCGGACCGGTTTTCAGTAATACCTAAACTTTATACGGCACAGCGTCCTCCATATACTTAACCTCGATGTTTTGTCCTATACCCGGTATAATAAAGGTTTATGTTAATATCGTGGAAAAAGATACCGAAATTTCGGTATTTGAAGTGTAAATATTGAATAATGAATTCCGGTGTTGTACCGGTATTTCAAACTCTCGCCCACGAAGTATTGACCTTTCCTCCTGGAACACCCGGTATGTGACTAGCGTGGCGTAGCGATGGATGTTAAGAGGTGTAAGATTCTTAGTACATGAGTTCAATGACTATTGTAATTTGAGTGAGGAGGGAAAGATGTGACGAATAAGAAACTTCACTGGTCATATACAGCTGTTATTTTTGAAAAAGCGCTTTGATATGAAAGTTAGAAATTCGAGCTTTTCGGGTGTCAATAAAAGCTGCGTTTGTTTTGGTTGTTAATCAAAAGGGGTAGAGGTGTGCGTGGGTGAGAGTGGAGCCAACAGGTCATGTTTTCGGAGGATGTAAGTGAATTCCCTGTTATTCCAAGTGTAAACTGATGGAATACTGATTCTCCCCATTATCGGCGCATCTTAACGATAGCAATGCGCATTCTCGAGCTTTGCGGGCTCGTATTATTTCGAATCCAGTCGGGAGCGCTTCTATCCCGCCGCAAAGCGTAGCACGCGGCCAAACACTCAGTTCCCAAATAATGAAGCAATTAATTGGCGTGCTGTTTACGAGTGGTGGTATTGTGCGCGTATGACACTTAATGCATCTTATGGTTGTGCGACAGCAATGACAGACAGTTTCGAGAAAGAACAAATTGTCGACTCCCCGGTTGACTTAGTATCTGTGGAACGCATAAAAGACACAAAGTCTCCCGCCTCCACGACCGCACAGGACTCTACTAACTCTAGTGTAATAAAAAATAAGGATTTTCTTCTAATAAACAGGACCTTAACGTGGCATGAGCACGTGTACAGAAAATTAACAAACAAACCGACTCCTCACTACATTGAAAATATACTAGGGATTAAGAATACAAGTTGTGAAAGTGAAAACGGCAACAAATCCAGAATGACTATTAATCCTGCGGCAAGCGACGTCCTTCCAAAAATCAACGCTCCAGTCACAGATTTAAACGAACCATTAAATTTGTCGGTTCGCAGTGATATTAAAGTGCGCTCCAAAACAGCTAAAGGTAAGTATCATCGCTCCCGTTACTTTTACATTTTTTAAAAACAATTTGACGATACCGCCCCACGTGGAAATCTACCTACCACAAAAACCACCTCGTCCTGTTTGTTCCATTTTCCTGCATCCGTCTATTATATACCGTGTATATATTCATTAACAATTAATTTCATTATCAATTTTGTTTCCACAAAACTCAATATTAAAGTTTTTAAAACAATATACCCCAGCATTGTATCGCGCCAAGCCACTAAAACAAAACAAAAAAATAAAAATAAATTTGTTTAGAGAAGTCATAATACGCAAAATGTAATCAGTCATATAATCTGTATCATATTATCGTCGATAAAATTTTCATACTATTAAACAACGTATCAAATTCCGATTTTTAGTTACGTACTTATTTATTTTCCACAACAGGTGGTTTATTATTTCCGTCGTTTTAAGCGATTTACCATGTACATTGAAAATTTGCCCGTTTGCGATCCGCGCTCGAATTATCGAACCAAATTAATGTCTTAATTTACAAATTGTTGCGGGTGAAATTCACCGAACGAATTTCCAAAAATAAGCGGATCGTTTAAATTATCGACACGCTTGTTTTATTAATTGTTTTACGCTATCATCGCCCGTGATAAATTATCGCGTCACGCTTTAATTAAAAAAAAAGGAAAAAACAAAAAATCACCAACCCCCATGAAAAAATTTATTTCAACAACTCGAAAACAATCACATTTATTACTCATAATTTTTATTATTAATTTACAATCTAAATCAAATCACAATATTATATTACTTACTAATTAGATCAGAATATTAAAAAGAAAATACTTTTTGCATCAAGTACAGAATTCTACTGTTTTTATTTCTAAAAAGAAGCGAGTGTCAAAAAAATCGAATCAAAATCGAATTCTCATTTCAACTCTAAAACAATAATTACTTTTATTGTTTATTGTATACAATGCAAATAAATAAACCGAATTGAAGAATCACGATTTTATTGTATTACAAACAAGCTCAATATATATTTATATATAAAAATCCGTCAATTCGAGCATTTAATTAGATTCTAAAAGGAATTTAGTTTCTCCTTATCACATATTCCTGGAGTGCTCTTATTTCAACTCGAAAACAACAATTGCTTTCATTTTTTTATTATTATGTACAGTCATGCTTTTTAGTAATGTCCCCTCTGCAAATATTAAATGTCATCTCTTCACTATAATTGTTAGATAGACAAGCAAACGAGCAAGTAGGTAAACAAGCACAAAACAAAACCGTGAAATGAAATTAAACCCCCCGTGTTTCTTTACTTTTTAAATCGCCACTTAAAATTACTAAAAACAGTATTGATTGACGAATTGTACATCGCAAATTAATCGATTGATTGATTCTAAAATCACAGTTTCATTATGTTACAAACAAATCAAATAATAAGAATTCGCTAATTAATCGATTGATTGGTTCTAAAATCACAGTTTCTTTATGTCAAAAACAAATCAAGTAATAAGAATTCGTCAAACCATGTCAAAAAAGAAAACAGTGAATTCCTCGAGTGTCTAAATCGATTTCTTATTTCAACTCGAAAACAATTGCTTTTACTGTTTATTATGCACAAATTAATTTAGAATCTAACTCGAACTGATTCTAGAATCACGACTCTATTAAGCTGGGTTGCCAATGCACTCTGATGCCGCACACGCATCACTCGGATGCTACTTATAAGATCAAAATTCACTTTCATAGGAATTTGGAATTTACATCTGAATTGACTAACTTATTTCATCAAAGTAAGTTGGCCGCTGTCCAAGTCAACAAAGTACACTTAAATCGTGTCAACGCTGCTTTTTATGTCACAAACAATATCAATAATTAATCAAATAACCAGAATTCGTCAAGTCAAGCATATAATTAGAATGAAAATGGAATTGATCCTTAGATAGTTCAAATCACATTAAAAAAAGACAGTGAATTCCTCGAGTGTCAAAATCGAATTCTTATTTCAACTCGAATACGATTGCTTTCACTGTTTATTATGTACGTCTCAAATTAATTTAAAATCTAAATCGATTTGATTATTAAATCACGATTTATATGGCAAACAAGGTCAATAATCAAATAATAAGAATCCGTCTACTCAAGCGCTTAATTAAATCTAAAGAAAACTTATTCTGTGATGGTTCAAATCGATAATCAAATAATAAGAATTTATTCTTTGATAGTTCAAATCACGTAAAAGACTGAATTCGTCGAGTGTCAAAATCGAATTCTTATTTCTTATACTCGAAAACAATTGATTTTACTCTTTATTATGTTTACAACAAATTAATTTAGAGTCTACATCGAATTAATTTGAAAATCACGATTTTTCGAGTTTGCAAATCGATCAAAATCGAATTTGTTGGAATTAAATTTATTGCAACTCGAAAACAATTAATTACGCTTTATATTGTTTGTCATAATTTAGAATTTAGTGACATCACAAATTAATTAAGAATCTGAAGTGAATTGATTTATTTAAAAACCACAATTTTATTATGTTACAAATAAGATCGATAATCAAGTAAGAATCTATTGATTCGAGCAATAACTTTGCATCAAAATCACATTCTTATTTCAATTCGAAAACAATAATTACTTTAATTGTTTATTATATACATCGCAAATTAATTTAGAATTCCTCGAGTGTCAAAATCGAATTAAAATCGAATTCTTATTTCGTATACTCAAAAACAATTGCTTTTACTCTTTATTATGTATGCAACACAAATTAATTTAGAATCAAAATTGAATTGATTTGAAAATCACAATTCCTAGAGCGTGCAAATCGAATCAAAATCGAATTCGTTGGAATTAAGTTTATTTCAACTCTAAAGCAAATAAAATCGATAATCAAATAAGAAACTGTCGATTTAGTTCTGTATTTTCAAAGTGCTTGTTTAATTTCCGCAAATTAGAATCTAAATGGGGTTTATTTGTTTTGAATTCGCAAATAAAGAAAAACAATGAATTCCTCGCAGTTCAAAAATTGAATCACAATTTGAATTGATTGAATTTAGAAATAAAATACCTCCGGTACTAATAATAATGATTGTTATTTGAGGTAGGTATACTATACAGGGCGGTATGCTTGGAAGTGTCACGATTTTGAAATAAATTCCGCTGGGTTTCCTCAAGCTTACGGAATGAATGCGAAAGAGTTATTATCATTTCATTTGATTTTAGATACAGTGAGGAAAAGGAAAAAGCCTCGTGAAGTCCTGGATTGCAAAGACACGACACCTGCGATTACTACGGAAACGGTTGTGGAAGATGGCGATCTAAAATGTAAAAAGAAGAAAGCCAGGACGACCTTCACTGGGCGACAGATTTTCGAATTGGAAAAGCAGTTCGAAATCAAAAAGTATCTCAGCAGCAGCGAGCGATCGGAAATGGCCAAGTTACTTAACGTAACAGAAACACAGGTGTGTATTACTTTTTGCTTTAGAGGGTTTTCCTCCATGTTTGTTAGTCGCTAACGAGACTGTGACTGTGACTGATTGTGAGGTCAGTGTTAATTAAATAAATGACAGGTGTATCAGTACAAGCGAGGTCTTATTGGATAGGATAGAAGTATCGTCAGTTGTTGGCGACCAGGGAACGTGGAGGAAAACTTTTTTTAGGGTCAAATAATACATAATTAAAGTATCTGTTTCAATCGTTTAAAAATTCTTTAAACAAACTTGAAAGGCCATCATAGCTTATTTAAAGGTAATTAAATTTGATCTTTTCACAGCTCCCGACTTAATATATCGACGCCCTCGTAAACCGTGCTTTAAATTCACAGTCATTTTGTTACATAGTTAAGATGAGTGAGACGTTCTGTGCGGTTTTTCTTTTTTAGCTCGCTTTTATTACTTTCTAGTAAAGTTTAAGTATCTCTCGGGCTTCTTATTATAAAATATATTGCATGTGCTAACAGCTGTTTGTGTATTAGTTGGGACGAAATGTGGTCCAGATTTACGAGGTCTTTTTTGCTGTCGTCAAAAAAGTGATTGTTTTGGAAGAGAAAGAGATGGGGAGGGGGAGGAATTAGAGGACTATTAGTTGCCTGATGTGATAAAAATAGTTTATTTGAAAACGTTTAGGCAGGGGTTAATTATAATGTAACGTATCGTTTAAATTTAACTCGTGCACGCGTTTTCAGAAATTAAACGAAACATATGCGAGGAGTCAATGTGGACGACGGATTGGAATTGGGACCCAACGGCTATGATCTTATTTATAGAGAGTAAACCGTCTTAGCGTGGAGTGCAGCAGACCTATAACTAACCATTAGGTGTGATATGCAATATAATTATATAACGCTAACATTTATTAAAGACCCTCATTTAACACCGTCTTTACACATGTACCAAAAGTGGATCCTTTCATCTCCTGCTACTTAAACCACATTCTCATAAAGTTTCAGTTTACGTATAATTAACGATGATATATTTATACAAGCCTTCCCCTCACTTTCATCCTCTTCAAATCACTTTTATTTAGTTTTCTTCTTCGTGGAAATCGCAGCTCAAAATTCCATCTTATCCTCTTCTCTTTCACTTTTCAATTTTTTTATTATTGAGTGCACAGCACAATTAAAAAAAGAAGGAAAGAAATGGGGAAATGACAGTTACACTTCCAAATCACATTTAGAATTGTCATAACCACAACATTTCCTGTAATTAGACAACGATTATTTCCTGATGTTATCTTTCCTTTTGTAACAAAGTTCAAAACGTATTATTATTATTTAGGATTATATTCTTAAGTATCCATACCAAAAACTGTAATCCAAAAGAATCTCTCTCTAGAAACTACCACATACTTTAGGGCCAAAATAGGACATTAATTATAATATTCCATGGGGGATGCCTCTATTTTTATTCAATTTCAATCGGGAATCAATACGTTAAGAATTATCTAGTAAAAGCCATTTTATTTTTCCTGTAAACTTCATTCCCCCAGTTTGCCCAATCAAATCAATTATGAAGCTATAACCACCACGTCAGTCATCCAAATAAAATCCATCCAGAAATTTCTTTTTATTGGGGGTGGTTCAAGCCATACTGAATAGTTATTTCTGAAGAAGGACAAAATTGGTTTCTGCAAGGAAAAAAGTAGCAGTAGCACAAGTTCAAAATTGGTTTTGGCCATGTTTGGCGTAAGACTTGACGTATTTTTTTAAATCTTTGTTGTGGTCAATAATAATTAATTAAATCTTTTGGGTTCTGAATTTTATATACACCATCATTTCAAATTCTTTGACTTTAGCATGCATTCCTCTCAGAATGAGGATTTTTGAGGTGGTTTGGCTTTGTGTAGGAGGTCATAATAAACCAGAAAACAATGTATCAGCGAAATGTTCAAAGGAGCTCTGCAAAATTAATCCTTTTAGCTTTACTTATTACCAAGTTGAATCAAAACAGAAACCTAATCGCAGGTTCGATATGCAAAGCGCAGTTTTTTGTTTGCAATTGCCAATTAAGCATTTAATTTGATCTGCATCCATCCAAAATGCCATGGAATTTAATTATTAAACTAAGCATATCTTCCACATAAGAAGATCACCACAAATCGGATTTAAGATGCGATGCAATTGTGATTGTGCCCTTAGATTTCTAATAATTGGAAACGGGGGGGATCACTTCCGATCAAAGTACAAAGAAATTCGTAACATTTGTAATGCTACATAAATGAAAACTTACTTATTGGTTGCCTTTTACTACAAAGGGGATGCGATGTCCACCAGTCGCAGGCAACATGACAAAAGACTCATTTCTAAACGCTTTGTATCAAGGTTTATACGAGAGTACACCGGTTGTTGAATCAAATTGATATCATGGACGGAACTCAACAAATGAATTATTTGAATATCTTGATGGTCTTCAATAGTGGTAGATTTCGTTATTCATCCGCATTAGGATATTTGTTTTCAACGAGCAATTAGGACAAACATGGCGGTCCATCCGAAATGAGGATTATCTTTAAGAAGGAAGAAGATGACGTATCGAATTGGATCCTTGGCCGGGCGTTAAAACGAAAGTCGCCGAACTGAAACATCCCATTATATCAAAATTGGCCTTTTATTTATCGAAGCGTCGTAATTATTTAATGCGTTCACTGCCCTTTCACTCACGTGCTTAGAGCCTGTGAACTGTACATAAAAAAAAAAATTGATAAGTCAGTTCTTTGGGGGGTCTTGGAAAAAAATGTGAAAATAACGCAAGTGCAGTTTCGTAAATGGATGGTCTTCTCAGAAAGAGGTGCGAAGAAGATTGGACCACCACAATATTCTGGATAGGATAAAATCGTTACGTGACTTGGTAAATAAGAAGTGAAAAGAATGTAACATTTTCTGGAAATTCAGTAGAAGACTTGTTTTGAAAATTAAATTCACCTTTCTCACAAAAATGTTAAATTGAGCTGCCAGGCTCTTTTTTTACGGCCAGTTTAGGAACCATAACGTTTTTTGAAGATTTGAAGACGTACGTCTTTGGCGTATGAATCAATGATCCAATCGTCATATGTGGGGGAACTCCATGACAAAAGAGGACAATAAGGAATGACCATTGATTACGAAGTTCTTGCATGATGTTGATTTTGTTGCCTCAAACGTGAACAGTTAAGGAAATAAAAGTTATTGAAGCCATGGCTTGATGAGGAAACTACATAAACATAAATAAGTTGTTATGTTGGACTTTTGGAAAGCTTAAGTACATCGACGTCTTAGATAATACCCCAATCATGATACATCGATGAGTCCTGGGATAAAAAAGGGCATTAAGGCATTAAGGAGTGACCATTGATGTTATTAAAGCCATGGATTGAGGAGAAAACTACATAAATATAAATAAGTTGTTATGTTAGG
The DNA here is from genome assembly GCA_036172665.1 of Prosopocoilus inquinatus. NCBI lineage: Eukaryota > Metazoa > Arthropoda > Insecta > Coleoptera > Lucanidae > Prosopocoilus > Prosopocoilus inquinatus. The sequence continues at coordinate 11,219,324 of CM069880.1, read as the reverse complement.
CTTTTCGAAATCTTAAATACATCGACGTCTTAGTTAATACCCCAATCATGATACACCGAGGAGTCCTGGGATAAACGAGGGCATTAAGGAGTGACCATTGATTAGGAAGGTGTTGCAGAATGTTGATTTGGATGTTTCTAACATGGCCATTTAGGAAGACAAATGTTATTAAAGCCTTGGATTGATGAGGAAATTACATAAACATAAATAAGTTGTTACGTTGGACTTTTGGAAAGCTTAAGTACATCGATGTCTTAGTTAATACCCCAATCATGATACATCGAGGAGTGCTGGGATAAAAGAGGGCATTAAGGAGTGACCATTGATTAGGAACGTGTTGCAGAATGTTGAATTGGTTGTTTCTAACGTGGCCATTTAGGAAGACAAATGTTATTAAAGCCTTGGTTTGATGAGGAAATTACATAAACATAAACATGGACATTTAGGAAGACAGATCTTATTAAGGCCATGGTTTGATGAGGAAACTACATAAATATAAATAAGTTGTTACGATAGGCTTTTGGAAAGCGTAAGTACGTCTTAGTTTTAATTACTGACCCAATCGTGATACGTTGAGGAGTCCTGAGACAAAAGTGGGCATTAAGGAGTGACCATTGATTAGGAAGGTGTTGCAGAATATTGATTTGGATGGTTCTAACATGGCCACTTAGGCAGACAGATGTTATTAAAGCCATAGTTTGATGACGAAACTACATAAATATAAATAAGTTGTTACGATAGGCTTTTGGAAAGCGTAAGTACGTCTTAGTTTTAATTACTGACCCAATCGTGATACGTTGAGGAGTCCTGAGACAAAAGTGGGCATTAAGGAGTGACCATTGATTGGGAAGGCGTTGCAGAATGTTGATTTTGATGTTTCTAACGTGGCCATTTGGGGAGACAAATGTTATTAAAGTCATGGATTGACGAGGAAACTACATAAACATAAATAAGTTGTCACGTTGGGCTTTTGGAAAACGTAAGTAGGTACGTCGACATCTTAGTCAATGACCCAATTATGATATATCGAGGAGTCCTAGAACAAAAGAGAACGTTAAAGGAATGACCATTGAGTAGGAAGGGGTTGCAGAATGTTGATTTTGATGTTTCTAACTTGGCCAGTTAGGGAAACAAATGTTATTAAAGCCGTGGATTGATGAGGAAACTACATAAAAATAAATAAGGTGTACGTTGGGGCTTTTAGTTTGTTTTGGGCATTAAAAATAATAAAAGGATTGTAAGTCTGGAATAATTTTTCTTTGTGCTTGTGAAAAGAAGCCTGTGAATGAGTAAGGTAAACAAGTTTTGAAAGGCGGAGAAAATTATGGGTAGAAGTTAATATTAAGACAGAAATAAAACGGATGGTAATGAGTGAGTTTTACGCTTAATGGTTCGAATCGCACAATCAGTGTAAATACGTTGATAGGCATTTAGTGCGTCGGTTGATCCCTCGTCGGGGCGGCGAAGTGGAGGTGAGAGGATGCTGATGAGTTACTGCGGCAGCTGTCTCCCACCATCCTCTCATTTTGCTGCCTACATTGGGAACTCTTGTTTTTACTAATTGCCTACCCAACTTACACGACTAAAATATTAAGCTGAATATCGTCCCAGTGTTCCTGATATTTTTTAAGTTCCCACTCGTTCGTAAACCCACTCGCGTTTACTGCTTATTTAAGTTTTTTGTTTAATTTTTTTTCCTCCTCCTCCTCCTCCTCCTCCTTTTCTCTCCCTCCCCCTCCCTCACACTCTTCTTTCACCAATATTGTTTTAGTCGCAGAGCTTTCGGGATCCGACGCTTTTTATGCCCGCTTTGTTTCTTCATTCCGTACTTTCCCCTAAAAATCCCTTGCTCAAATATTTATCCGGTAATTACTTTCAATAAAACAATTTTCAATTTATCTGTTTATTTTACTAAATCTCCAACAGAAAAAAAAAATAGAATGCAAATAGAATAAGTACAGAAATATTCAAACAACTCGGAGACTCGGATTCGAATCTCGATCGTAAATTTTTCTGCCAATATTCAAGTTCATTTGTATAAAATACCCGGAGGGGGTTAAATACTGTTTTAATTAATAACTCGAAAGTAATTTTCGTAAAAAGAAAACAATTTCCCTGAATTATTTGTTGATTTTAGTAAATTTCAATTCCACCACCGACAAAAATTACAAAAATTAGAAAGCTCAGAGTATGAGCAATTCTATTAAACAGTGTATTAAAGGAATAGATTGAAAGTGTTATAATTTGAATAAAACATGGTGTTTTTGAGGGTAGACAGAGAAAGTTGGGCGTAAATGTGAAGCGAAATCAGTGAGTAATAAAGCTTAATATGCCGGTAATAAAAGTAACAAGTTCAGTAAGCTATAATAGTTACAATCTGCTGTAATAGATGTTTAATTGGAACAGCAAAGTCCCATTTACACTGCACTATTTCTACCCTTCGAGTGATAAATTTTATTGGCCACTCTCCGGGTTTCATGCGAATTTAACAGCAAAATTTTCATACGTGCTAAATTAACTCTTTTATTGAAGTTTTAACACATTATTTCATCGTTGAATGAAATCCGTTTTCAAAATCACAGGTGCTTAATTGAATTAATGAAATAAAACGAAGTAGCTGGATGCTCAATTAAGAACGAACGATCTTTTTTTTTGTGTCTTAATTAAGAGTTATACTTAGTTAAATGGCAGCGACGGAGCAAAAGACAACATCTAATAATATATACAGCCAACAAAAACAAAGCAGGATATATGAATTTCAAACGATTACCACTGAACCAACCGGAAATAACTAATTATGTTTGACATAAAGCACTCAAATGCCACTAAAGACGTGTGCCCACAGTTTACAGAGTGTCTTTTACAAAAAGAAACACACGCCATTTAATTTCGGCCTGAAATAACCTTCGCGTATCAGCGGTTTTCAAACGTTGAAAATATATACAATTAATTCATTTTCGGCTCTATTGATTTATTAACATGACGTTTCGAGCGAATACATTTTTTAATGGAGCGCGTGCAGATTTAAATTAATCGAGTTATTGTTTTATTTAAGTGGAAATAATCAGTCTGTATGTGCTTTTGCAATTTATTTCTAAAGCAAATAAATTCAAAACAGTCGGTTAAATAAACAATTTCATATTTTTTTTTTTACTGTTACACCCCCCAACTCTTGAAATTTTTGCACAAATTAAATGAATTATGAAATATAAAATACGTATAAATGCGGTAACGACAGAAGAGATTTATTTATAGAGCGAATATGAAGTTGGTAATTTAAAAACCTATTCATACAAAATGCAAGTTCATCATTAAATTGAACCGGATAAATAACTGTCAGATAGATGGTTGAGGGTGAACTAACAGGGGTGTATGACAAGCACAGCAGAGTCTCTGATATTGACAACAAATCACAAATGCCAGTTATGGGTGCTGTAACTACCGATCAATACTCATTGTAAACCTCACTTAAGGGCTTCGTTAATTGCAGATCCACATATATGTGTTGTTATTATTCATTAACCTCATTTTCCGAGCGACGAATAAACAAATTATCTTCATTACTCTTTCGCTTCAATGGGACGTAATCATTTTTATAGACAGTTGTTAAGCTCGTAGTAATAATAATGATGTAATAACAGATAATACGAAAAGCACTACTTATCTTATTAACATCTTCGTACAACACACTCTTCGAACTATAAGCAAAAAACACATAGTAATAATAACTACAGCAAGGATTCAGATTCAGATACTCCGCGTTTTCATAAAAGTTCACCTCAAATCCGGACTGTAATGATGATGGAATTAGTAACAGCGAAAAATATACTATACATACATACATATGTACCTAGGTAGGTGTTATGTACATAGAGCTTTTAAAAGTACGCTTTGAAAGGCAATATTAAAAGGAAAATGCCTATCTCAGGCCAAAGGTAACGATAGCGACCGTTTCAAACGTTCAGGATTTTTAATCATTTCAGTGAATCGTGCTGCTTTACGTCAATGAAGTGACAATTTCGCGATGCTCGGGAGCTTTTAGGCGTGAGCTTTTGACAAATGGTCTCGAGCGTGCAAAAGCTCAGGATACACAGATTAGGTAAGCAGGTGCTGAATGGTGATACACAATTCACTTGGGAATACGACTGGAACGATCTTTATGTCGCACCGTTATTTTATTTCAAAATTTGTTTTTCGCCTCACTCCAATCTGTCACTTTCAAACATTTATATTAAAAAAAAAACAGTCAAAAACAAAATATACAGAAATTATTTTAGTGCTTTGCAACTACTTTTCTGTGTATATTAATATAATAACGGAGTTATTGAAATTTACCACATTAACAACCCACCCTGTATGTTAAATCTATCTCGTTCTACTTATTTTCGAAATAGCAACAAAAAAGTCAGTTAAATTTTGATTTATATACAATGATCTGCAAAAAATGGGACACACTTGGAAAACTTTTATATATTTGATTTCCCAGAAAAATTCATTCTTTACGAGAGCTCCCACATCTTCCCAAACTCAAGATGCATCTATCAAACTTTGAATACCTCCCATCATATACTGAGGAAATCAAAATATTGAAAATCAACATAAGAGGAAAGTACCTTTATTTTTTAAAATACGCCCAAATATTATTTAAAAAAACTTTTTCAGAATTGTTATGAATCCTGAAATATGAAATCACGACTGTCTACAATGAAAAATGAAAAAATGCCACGTACTTTTATGTCAAAGTCGAAGAAAAAATATTTTTTTCATCATATACCGCCGTAATTTCACATTAGATACCTCATTACAATTCTGAATAACTTTTCCAAGTAATATTCTCGCCTATCTCGTAAAATAAATGTGCTTTACTCTTACGTTGGCTTCAAATATTTTGATCTCCTCGGTATATGACAGGAGATATTCAAATTTTGAAAAGTGTGTTTTAAATTTGGGAAAACGCAGGATGTTTCGTAAAGAATATTTTTTCCTGAGAAATCAATAATAAAAGAAATCCTCGTGTATGCCAAGCTTTTTGCCGTGCTCTGTATATTGAATCTTGCGCGGGAATGTACAGTGAAACCTCTCTAAAACAGATGCGGTTCTCAAAAATTTATAAATAAATAAATTTAAAAAAATACGATCACACAATTTTAAACAATTGTGCAGATTTTACATACCGGGTGTTTGAAAATTGATAGTACAAAAAAAAAATTGGTAGTTGATGATGGGGAGTTGAAGACATCGACAAAAAAATCTAAAGAGAGTCTTTTAGTTTTCGAGATAAAAATTCCTAAAAATTTGGCCAAAATTGTAATTGGGCCACTGAGTTAAGGTAGCAAGCTGTCACAACAGTCACAACTCGGTACGTTGTTATTACCGAAATGAATGCCGCTTACACAAATAATGACTTGACGGATATAGTGTTATTTTATGGAAAAAAAAATAAAAAATGTTTTTTCTTTGGATTTCTGAAAACTTCCAGATGCCACAGTTTTTTTTTTGTACTAGCAATTTCCAAACACCTTGTATTTATATCCAAAAACATTTTTCTCCATCACAGGCTCTCATAATTTCATATTTGAGATCTCAAAGCAATTTAGAAAAACTTTTCCAAATAATATTCTTGCATACCTCGTAAAATAAAGGTACTTTACTCTTACGTTGGCTTCAAATATTTTGATCTCCTCGGTATATGGCAGGAGATATTCAAAGTTTGAAAAGTGTGTTTTAAATTTAGGAAGACGCTGGAAATTTCGTAAAGAATAAATCAGAGAGAGAGAGAGAGAGAAATCAATAATAAAAGAATTTCTCGTATGTGCCTAAATTTTTGCCGCGCACTGTATACCTACTGAATATTGCATGGCGATATACAGTGAAACCTCTGTAAGAAGAACTTGGAACTCGGTTCTCAAATACTAACATTTTGAAAATAAAATTTATACTATTTTAAAAACAAATTATGTACTGGGTGTTGCAGATTTTGTGTTTCATATTGTATTTATTAGCAAGTAATTCCATACGTGTATGTTTTCGTAAAGTAGACGTGCTTAAAGAATGTTTTCCTTTTTAATTCGCAGCTGCATGGTGTTGTAGGAAACTTAATGAGAAAGTGCTCATTAAACATACTTGATGTCATCGGCCTTGTAACGTGATAAATTGTTGATAAGGATCGAGTCCTGCTGGACGGACAATCAGCTCGCTGAATCGAGTGCATTTGCGGAAGTTCGGTTCGGATTACTCTCATTATCTTTTTGGTCTCTCGTTACTTCACAGAAGTTGTTTAATCAAAAGGGGTCTTTTACAAAACAATCCTATCGGAGGAAGATTCTCCTTTCGTTTTTTTTTTGTTTTTTTTTTTTGAGTCAAGAACCTCCCCTAACAAGTTTAGTTTACGAAGAATTTTGTACCTATTATTGATGGACCGTAAACGAGACGGTGAGTGCCTTTTATTGACAAACATTAAAACATTAAACGCAGGAGCAATTTGTTGGATTTAGTTAATTAAATCATAAACACCGTTTTATATGTCATTATCGCGAGGGTAGTTTACAAATTTGCCTCACATCGGATATTTTATTTTTTTTCTTAATGTATTTTTCGATTCTATTTTCTTTGTGTAAAGGAAAAATTGTTGTCCTTTTTCTTTTAATTCTATTTTATAAGAATGAGTTAAGTTAAAGTGTACAGCAATTTAATTAAATGGTCTCGTGTTAGAACATGATCCGCTTTCGTGAAATGGGGTGCCATAGTTCACTAAGTGGTCTGTTAGTATTGTGTCAACGCAGTTACTCGTTTGGCCGCCAGAGTGCACGATTTATCGCTCAATAAATTACGACGACGCTCCTTGTCTAGCACACGCGTCGCGGCGCAGTCTGGGCGGCGTCTCAACGCGACTCATATACAAATCATTGTCGTTATCTACTCGCACGCTGTTACATTGTCGCCAACTTCTGCTATAATCATTTTGATAGACGTTAATTTATTATTGCAAGTTATTGTCGACAATGCCTTTTACATCTGAATCTGCAATTAATTACTTACAATTAGAACTAGAAACTAACAAAAATTAAAAATTAAATTGACTTCCAAATTAATTTATTCACAACAGAAAAAATTGTAAGCCCAAAATAAATATTTGATATGTTCAATTGCATCCGGATAATAATTATATGGCAATACACTCGTTGGCTATCAGCGTATCGGTATTTAAATTCAGTTTGTCGGGGAATGGGGGGTTGGTTGGGGAAGCGAATGCCCTGGGGGTAGGATTGCGATGTATTAACGAACACATCGATTAGCGTTTCAACTGGAAATGGCCACTAGAGCGCCGTTTTAGCCCGATTAGCGCCTCGTTCACCGGATACTACTCGTACACATCGCTCCTGTGCTCGCATCGAATCGCTCCATTATTCCACCAACTTACATCGGATTTTCATCCAACAATCATCTCCTCAAAGCAAATCAACCGAGATTTTACTCATTCTATGTATATTCAACCCCCCCACACAAACACATTTTAAATTCACCTTCACAAACAATCAAAACTCATTTATTAATTTAATCAAATCAAAATCAAACTCCATCGTTTATACAGGGTGTTTCCTGAGATAACCAACAAACTTACACCACGTGTTCCAGAAAAGATTCTAAACACAAAACTTCACTTTTTCGTTCTTGAGATACCAACAAAAGGAAAAATGTACACCTACAATGATTAGACTCTTTCTCGTACCTTTTATATTAAATAAATAAAAAGAAATAATGTTCGAGAGACGTAAGAAGTGATAGAGTTACATTTTCAAATACGCGGCGGATATAAGAGGTCAAAGAGGGTTGCTGCAGATTATACGTTATTACTTTAGTTAGACTAGTTAGAGTTAATTGTGTGAATTTGATTTTCTTGATTGCTTGTTAGTTTTACGTAAAAGAGATTTTTATCTAACCGGAATCGTGTTCCTTGTGTTTCAAAACGTGTCAGGTCTGTACTCCACGTGATTTAATCAAGCTACGTCGTAGTTACCTGATACTTGGATAAAATTATTAGTAGTAACTAGATTTAATGATATCATATTTCTCTGCCAATCATGTGCAGGTAGTAAGTAATGGCGTTTTCGCTTCGCACTCGGAGTATCTCCATCCCTTGTTGTTACATGAGGTTAAATCAAGATGCAAGTACTCTGAGTGCAACCAACGCTATAAGTAACTATTGGTGTCGCAGAGCCTTGTTATGATGTTAAGTGGTTATGTTTGTTTGGTTTAATGTAATATTTAATGTTTACGTCGTAGATAGGAGAAGGATGATGATGATGACGATGATAAAAAAAAGGGTTGTTAAAAATTCCGCGTCGTTATTGACTTGATGCTAAAAATTCTACCCTTCATTAACGTTGTATAAGGGTATTTAATTATGCCCGGGTGAACCGTTTAAATTAGCATGTTGTTTACAATCCAGCTTCGTCGAAGAAACTTAATTATTTTTGCGTTGAGGTAAATAAAGAATGACAAAATATAATATCGTTTCTTGAGGTGATCGGAAGGATGTGTGTATAGGTGGGTGAGTTGGGTGGAATGAATAAGTATGGTGTGGTCTTTTGAGGTTTGGTGGGTGGGCTGCAGTAAAAAAGTGTTTGTAGTTGAGAGCTTCAATTTGCGAAAGTTTCTTAAAATGCTAATTGGGAGGCTACCGTTTTGTTCGGCGTTGTTTTTGAACTACGGATCATAGCATCGCTATTTGCATAAGTGGCAGGGCATGATGTTATTAGATGTAAATGACGGTCATTAGGAGCTTGGCGCTGAGCGATGAACAGCCTGCCTTGTTCGGGATCAGAGACGTAGCGGGGGTTTGACGCTGCTCGATAAACACGCCCGTAATTGAGTGGTATATCCGCACTGGGGTGAGAACGGTCTGATCCATAAACAGCCCTCGCTCTTTGTCGATTAGCGATAGTCGATTGTTTGCGATGCGGATCACAAACCGCAACTTTTGTTTATGAGTAGATATGTAAGGCCGCAACTTCCTTCAATTTGTTGCCTCTTATCATACGACCAGACACACGAGGAAGGCGATTGTGGATAGCAGCGCCTCGGCCTCGAGAAAGCCGCGTGACATCGTGTCACGATGCCGACGAGATGATGGCATAGCTCTCAAGAACCTGTAAGTCGTCTCCATGACAACGTTAAGCCGCACACCGCCGCTGCATAGGGCTATTACTGCACCCTATTAACGTCAAAATTATATCCAGCACAGCTTTCAGACGATATTTCGCCGACTCCGCCAAATAAAAGCTCCCCAATTAACGTCTTGCTTATTATTGTTTCAGAACAATAAAATTCCAGATGAATGTTCCTCCAGCATTTCTTCCCACTACCTTCACAATAACTCACCCTTATTACGTCCAAAAACCTCAAGTGTTTTCTACTTTACCTCTCTCTCATTTTAAACTTTCAACCCCGCACAACACAAAGCTATCTATTTCCAAACAATCCCAAAAGGATTATATATTATATTATATAATATTTCACGAATCATCATTATTTATTTCATTTGTAAATTAGCTGGACTTTTTATAATCGCAATGGTAATTATTTTCTTTTTTTCAAACAAATTCCTTAAAAACATTTATCCCACTACCCTCACAAGAACTCACCTTTATTGCCTCCAAAAACCTCAAGTGATTTCTACTGTACCTACTCTTCTCATTTTAAACTTTCAGCCCCACAAGACACAAAGCTGTTTATTTCCGAAAATCCCAAACGAAACTTCAGGAATATTTCACGAGTCAATCGTTTATTTCATATGTACATTAGCTTTAGGTATTTTAAAGTCACTCGTTCTGGCTGCGCTCCGACTAATTATCAAAACTGCGACATCGACAATCGGTTCAATTATGGATTGATTTCCTTTCGACCTCGGTCTGTGTATTGTGCAAAACTCATTTAAGTACCTGCTTTAAACACCGAGTGAGTTTTTTGAAATTCCACCAGAAGTTTTAATAAATTCAAACATATCTAGTGTCTTTTTCTTCTCTCAATAGTAACTGACTTAGCAACCACTCGACAGTGTTTGTCTAATTTCGTCAAGGAACCATGAATTTCACTCAAAACTTCAATGACTGGGGGGTGTTAATAATTGCAATGGTAATTATCTTCTTTTTTCAACAAATTCCTTGGAAACATTTGTTCCACTGCCCTCACAAGAACTCACCCTTATTACGTCCAAAAACCTCAAGTATTTTGTACTTTAACTACTCTTCTCATTTTAAACTTTCAGCCCCACACGACACAAAGCTGTTTATTTCCGAAAATCCTAAATGAAACTTCAGGAATATTTCACGAACCAATCGTTTATTTCATTGGCACATTAGCGTTAGATACTTTAAAGTCACTCGTTCTGGCTGCGCTCCGACTAATTATCAAAACTGCGATATCGACAATCGGTGCAATTACGGATTTGACTTCTCAGTTCGTGTATTCTGCAAAACTCATTTATCTGCTTTTAATTAACACCAATTGAGTGATTCCGTTTCTCGATTCGGTGACTTTCTATATTTGGTGTTTTTTTTTTACAACAACTAATTCATTATTTAGGTTTTGTCAAATTTTGTCAAAAATCATCGAATTTCAATTAAATCTTCAATGAATGGAGATGCCCCAGTTTTTTTTTCTTTTTGTAATTAACACTATAATAATTGGTGGCAGCGGTAGGATCCGTCATAAAATAATTAGTCTTGTTCGCCAAATATCAAAAATCGCTTTCTTTTCTAAACGAACAAACGATTCTTTGGCATTTTTGGAAAAAAATGTTTGCGGGATTTTGCAGAATTTTAAATTTTGAACTACAAACCTTTTCTGAGGCACGCAATATTTATAAATAATTCCTCCTGGATCCACTGGACCTACCTAATCTTGCCTAAATTTTTCTTTATTTTTAAGAAAACTGTTTTTTTGTGTATTCTTAAATTTTGTAACGTATTCATGGAGTTTCAATGAAATAATTTAGAGGTAGACGAGGCATGGTTTTGTTCATCATGTTCGAGAGCAAATTGCAAGAATTCCAAGTGAATATTGCTCCTAATTCCCGAATTGCCTTGTCCTGTTTACAGAATTGTCAAAAGTAAGTGCAACTGAAATCCACTTTCATAACCAATCATTTGATTACCTGATTAAAAAATAAAGCGGAATAATCAAAAGACAAAATCTCATGTTGAGTGTTTTTTCCCGACCACATTTTTTTCAAACTTAAAAAAATAGGGTTTAAGTTTGATTAATTTATTAAATGGGTTGTGTGATTTAATTGAGTGTGAATTTAATAGCATGGTTAAATTAAACAATTGAGTAGAGGATTAAGTAATTATTATAGAATTTCATGCGAATATAATGAAGTTGGTTGATAATTAGGACGATTAGTAGGGTGTTATACTCTGACTGGGAGTGGTAATAGATCAATAGTGCGTCATGAAAGGATCGTTCTACCTCCGCTTGTGCGATTTACCCCCGATGCAATGTTTACCCTCTGATATGCATCGTATGCATCACTTGTGGCCGACGGCTAAACAATATTGATTTCGGTAGATCATGCGCCCTCTCTTGTTGCAGGTGAAGATTTGGTTCCAGAACCGACGTACCAAGTGGAAGAAGATAGATAACATCACGACCGCGGAGGCAGCGGAACACAAGAATCACGTCCCGAAAGACGCCAAAGAAGACTTCCACTCGAAGATCCGGACGTTTCCGAAACAGATCAACCAGAGTTCGAACTCCAGCATAGAAAGCGACTCCAAGAGCAGGACTTCCGTCGCCGCAGTCGATTCTTCAATTGGAGTTAAATCTTTTAAAGACATCCTCCACGCAACTCGCCTTCCTTTATCTCCGGAGTCGCATTTTCAAGCGCAGATGGATTCCGCCAAAGATGTACTTCTAAACCTATCGTTTAATATTAAAGAAAAATCGTAATAAGTTTTCAGTTAGATATGCAAATTAGCGAGAACAAAAGAAATTTATTAATTAAAAAAGAGAAAAAAATGGGAAAACTCATGATGAAAAAAAAACACAAGAAAGTACAATTCCGTTAGTTGCACATACTAGACAAATATTTTTAATAACTCATTTGACGTAATATCGTAATTCGACTGTTTTATATGTAAGTACTGGGACACCCCAGTTATATTTGTAATTAATTAATAATAAATAAAAGCGTCGTTTAAAAAGTTTCGTCTTTTCTTTTTGATTAACTGTTTCGCCGCCAAATAAATTTGGGTTTTAGACACTAGCGCGCCATCTATCCTTGACTACCCTAAAATCTAAAGTCACTGCGCCTCTTTTGACGACCTTTCTATAAGTTACCGACTTACAGGAAACTACCGCAAACTTTTCCTGTTAAATTTTAGCTTAAAACGCAAATTTGATAAAAGCATTGGCAATGCTGGACGCAGGTACAAATCTAAAATAAAATACGTTTGCTTCCATGAAAGATCCCTGTTTTCCTGTCTTGCATCGCCATCTATCGACTGAAACACGTTTCCTTTACAGCGCAACTCAAAATCAAAATGGACACTGACGTCGTGATTCTCTAACTTTTACATAAATCACATAGGGGGCTCTGAGTGAACCTAGTCGGCATGAATTCATTTAATTTAAAAAATGGCGTAATTATTAAAGAATTATAAATTAATGTAAGCAGAAATCGTTTAAGATATTCAATTAGGAAGGTAAAAAAATACGAATATTTTTTTGTTTTTTTGTACCTATAAGTAGTAAGTAAGTAAGAAACAAAGGACACATTTGCCTTTTCTTTTCTTTTTTTTAATTTAAATAAAATCCGATGCGATTCGTCTAAATTTAAAAATAAAAATGGAGGGATTTGTTTTAATCTAGTTCCGCGTTCGGGCATAACAAGAGCAATCATTTTGGATTCCGTGCGCTCCCGCCGTCGCCGTATAAATTTAATTTATCCATAACAATGTTAGGGTAATACAAATGTATAATTGTGTAATATGCCAGATCTGTTCGAATCTTGCTGTCGGTATTAAACGCTTTTCATTCAATTTAGCCGAGCTTAGTGCAACAGGGGTGGCTCGGAAATCGGGCTCTTTCAACCCCTTGCCCTTTGCAATCTACTGACCGCTTGCTCTGCACCCCATTTATTATTTCTCTAATGTCTTACTACGTCGAGTAAATTACATTCAACAATTACGACTCCATTTATTAATATAATACCACTCAGAATTTGCTAAGGTATAACTTATTCCATACACAAAACCAAATTCAAATTATACAAACTTCTAAGGAATGAAGTTTACTCATTTTGATTACGGTCCGACTATTTAGAAAATTGAACTCTCATTGGATCAGTTATGGATTCCGACTTCAGTACGTGTATAGAGCAAAATCCAAATTCATTGGCTTTTGAAACTGTGTAGCCTATTTATTTTATTTTATTTTATTTATTTACTGACCGCTTCCTCTCCACCCCATTTATTATTTCTCTAATGTCTTACTACGTCGAGTAAATTACATTCAACAATTACGACTACATTTATTAATATAATACCACTCAGAATTTGCTAAGGTATAACTTATTCCGTACACAAAACCAAATTCAAATTATACAAACTTCCAAGGAATCAGGTTTACTCATTTTGATTACGGTCCGACTATTTAGAAAATTGAGCTCTTATTGGATCAGTTATGGATTCATTTCTTTCCGACTTCAGTAGGTGTATAGAGCAAAATCCAAATTCATTGGCTTTTGAAACTGTGTAGCCTATTTAGTCTTCAGTTCGAGTAATTATAGTATTGAGTTCGATTATTATCGAAATGAAATAAATAGGTAGCAGATGGAATTTAATTTTATTTCAGATGGTGTTTTTTTTTTTTTTTTTGGTGTAAAATCGACGCCATAATGTCATAAAAGCAATCGTTAAAATAAAATATGCCAGTTAAAAAAAATGTGTATTTAATAAATTATAGATCGCGTTTAAAAATTTGATAAATCGAAAAAGTTATGCAGCAAGTAAAAGTAGCAACAAATCAAACTGGAAGGAAAGAAATTAAAAATAAATAACGGCAGCCAATATAAATTTGGACACTTTCAATATAAAATTTAGATTTACAGCGAGTTATTTTTACGATGTAGTTTAAAATGTTATATTTCTTGTTGCTTCTTGTAAGTTTTTAAGGTTCGCCGCAGAATAAAAAGTTAAATAGTTATAATGTGCATCAAATAACTAACAGTTCTTCTGATTTACATAATTTACCTGAGCGGTGTTAAATCTGTGCCGTAAGATTTGCTATTATCTACCTATACCTGATTTAACACTACCTACAACGTCCGTTTTTCGTCCTTGTTCCCCCTCAAGGATCACCAGGCCCATCCTTTTTCAGGGATCACTTTTAGGGGCGTATTTACATACCAAAAAGATACTATTTTCTAGTAATAAACTATATCCGGTTATTTGTGTGTTTCACACCTGTGCCCAGGTAAGTAGAGATCTGACTTTATTATTTCGTGCAAGCAACAACACTGAGGCAATCTTTTTTTTTTCTTCTTTGGACGGACTCGTTAGCAAAATATTTACTTTAATAGAACACAGCGACAAAAAAGATTCTTCGAGAACATTAACGCAGGCCCATTCACCGAAACTTAATTACGAGTAAAATCTGTCTGAAATGCATAATGAAAGTTATTTAGCACTGACACGTCCAGAAAACCGTACATAAAAGAACCGAGCAACATTCCAATGGCTGCTCGACAGTCCAGAAATAATAATCCCATTAAATTATTTAAGGAACTACAAACCGACATGATATAAAAAAAATCATCGTTAAACACAATTGTAAAAACCTTTTTAATTCGACAGAAGTTTCTCTGAGCATTTAATTTCTTCCGGTACATTAAAACCATTACAAATATTTATATATATATATGTATAGTAAAAAAAAAGCAAATCAATTCAGGCAAATCAAAAAAGAAAAGAAATCTTTTTTTTAATATATGCAAACAATTAATGAATAGACTATAAGTAGCTACCGCAAACAACTTCCGTTACGTGGCTCCACTTTCCAGCGGCAAAATTAAAAAGAAACACATAACAAAACTTTTTCGATCACACTTTAGATGCATGCACTTTTCCATTATTTCTGCTGCTGTTAATTACCATTTGATTATTATCAAAAGTTGAACTGCAAGAAAAATAAACGTTTCCTTAAATTCTCTTTCCGTCGGATAGTCCTCGTAATACAAGTGAATAGCTACTAACATAAAATATGTTTCGGATAATTGAATTCGTTTGTAAACAGAATTTTTTTTGTGTAACTACACGCTTAAATACGACATATAAATTAATACTCCTGTTTGAGTTACATACTGTATACTGTGTTTGAAATATAAAAATATAAAATGAAATGTCTTCGGATGTATAAATGGAACTCGAAGAAGAAAAATATGGACCAGTAAGAATGTAAGATAATAAATTTTAAAATTGCGATATATACTATAGTTTTGCAGCGATTGGAAAACGTCATAAAGTTGAATACAGATTGTGCACAATGTCATAAAACAGTTCGCTCTAAGCACAGCACTTGCACGAACGAAAAAATGTTTATGATGAAAACATAAATAATTATGTAAATAAAACAAAACATTATAAAATATGTCTGCAGCGTTGAGTTAATAATAAATGGATGTAATTATAATAGGATCTAATTTTTCTTCCATTGCATAGAATCCATCATGGATGGATTAAAATGATGCGGTGCGTATTTAAATAGTGGATTAAAATTACCTTCGCCTTCAGTCGGCCATATGTACATTAATTATTTACATTACAATGCGTAAAACCAGCAGCTATTCAAATAAGTTGCTGCGTAAAGAAGATGGAGGGATGGATGAATGCGATCAGGAGGAGTTTTATGACCCCGGACTGGCCTTTGAATAAACTCGAATTATAATAGCGTTTTCATTTTTATTGCATCCATTCACCCATATTAATTTATAAAAAAAATCATTTTTCGCTTAATTAACCTTGCCTAATCAAAAAGCAAGTTATTACTCGAACCGAGGTCTAAATAGATCGATCAATTTGAAGCTACAGAGTTTCAATGAACTCCATGAATGAATTTTGTTTGATACGCTACACGAACTGAAATAATCGGAATTCACTTTTGTAACTAATCGGACCGAAATCAAAACGAACCATTTGAAAGGTCATTATTAATTAAAAAGATGGCGTTTTCATTTTTATATTGCATTCGCCCGTGGTAAATTATAAAAAATAATTTTGCGCGTATAATTAGTTTCGCCTAATCGCAAGTTAGTACTTGAACCGAGGTCTAAATAGATCAATCAGTTTGACGCTATACAGTTTCAATGAAGTCGATGAATGAGTTTTGTTCACTGCGATACACGGACTGAGGTCGAAAGGAAATCCATTCATGACTAAACAAGAGGGAATTCACTTTTGTAACTGATCGGACCGAAGTCAAAATGAGCCATCTTAAAGGTCATTATTAATTAATAAGAGGGCGTTTTCATTTTTATATTGCATTCACCTGTGGTAAATTATTAAAAAATAATTTTGCGCGTATAATTAGTTTCGCCTAATCGTAAACGAGTAATTAATAAAGCAAGTTAGTACTTGAACCGAGGTCTAAATAGATCTATCAGTTTGATGCTACATAGTTTTATTGAAGTCGATGAATGAGTTTTGTTCACCGCGATACACGGACTGAGGGCGAAACGAAATCCATTCATGACTAAACAAGAGGGAATTCACTTTTGTAACTGATCGGACCGAAGTCAAACTGAGCCACTTTAAAGGTCATTATTAATTAATAAGAGGGCGTTTTCATTTTTATATTGCATTCACCTGCGGTAAATTATAAAAATAATTTTGCCCGTAGTTAGTTTTGCCTAATCGTAAACGAGTATGTTTATTACTTGAACCGAGGTCTAAATAGATCGATCAGTTTGATGCTACACAGTTTCAATGAAGTCGATGAATGAGTTCTGTGTGATACGATACACGGACTGAGGTCGAAAAGAAATCGATTCATGATTGAATCAATGGGAATCCACTTTTGTAACTGATCGGACCGTAGCCAAAATGAGCCATTTTAAAGGTGATTATTAATTAATAAGTGAGCGTTTTCATTTTTATATTACATTCGCCTGTGGTAAATTATAAAAAATAATTTTGCCCGTAGTTAGTTTAGCCTAATCGTAAACGAGTGTGTTTATTACTTGAACCGAGGTCTAAATAGATCGATCTGTTGATGCTAGTTAATGAATGAGTTTTGTTCGATACGATACACGTACTGAGGTCGAAACGAAATCGATTCATGATTGAATCAATGAGAATCCACTTTTGTAACTGATCGGACCGTAGCCAAAATGAGCCATTTTAAAGGTGATTATTAATTAATAAGTGAGCGTTTTCATTTTTATATTACATTCGCCTGTGGTAAATTATAAAAAATTATTTTGCCCGTAGTTAGTTTTGCCTAATCGTAAACGAGTGTGTTTATTACTTGAACCGAGGTCTAAATAGATCGATCTGTTGATGCTAGTTAATGAATGAGTTTTGTTCGATACGATACACGTACTGAGGTCGAAACGAAATCGATTCATGATTGAACCAATGGGAATTCACTTTTGTAACTAATCGGACCGTAGCCAAAATGAGTCACTTTAAAGAGTTATTAATGAATAAGAAAGGGGAATTGTTGTGTTGTGGTTTTAAATGTGAATATAATAGGTAATTTCTTATTAAAAAAAAGTCTCGCCTGGAAAAATGTGTAATGAATAAAATTAACGACGGTGTGAGCTTTAAATAATTCATGGAGCGGGGTGGGGGTGGGGGGGAGGTAATTTGCATTGGTTCGATTAAAAAGTGTCGTCCAATATGTTGAAGAAGAAATAACGCAAACAAGTTAAATTGAAAGCATAAGACGGCTTAGGGAAAATTATCCTTGCATCCTATTAAACCTAATATCCAGATTTGAGCTCTTGATGACCTGTCTTTCCATCCGGAATAATCATATAACGAGACGACAGGGATACAAATGAGGCGACTTTCAGCCAATTTAAATGACAAATTGAATCGATATTTCTTTCTATAAAAATATTTATTTAAGAGAAGCAAGAAGGGATCTGGGGGTGCACATGGCGTCGCTCGCGCCCCGCGCGCTCTGCCTAATTTAACGCTGTTTATGGCCCTTTGATAACGAAAATGCGAGCTTAATTATGCATTATAGTGTTTTTCAGATATCAGATAAGTGATAAGCGGACGGTGCAACATAAATATAGTTTACCAGGGTGAAATATCGCGTCAAACTGATTCACGGACAATTTACATTTTATTTCAGCGATTTAAATCATCAATAACCATAAATTAATTTTATCGCACAATTTATCAAAAACTCCCGTTTTTATTTAGAATTACTTTTTCAATATAATTCATTCATTCTGTGTACGACGTTTTATTTTTTATTTTTTGTTTACAAAACGTACCTTTTTTAATAGCAAAAAAAAAACACCGCCATTACATTTTGCGATACATGTTCGTTCCAATTTCAACAATTCCATGCGCTTGCAAATTATAACTAATGTTTCACATCTCGTATGTGATATTTTTTCAAAATTAATCTCATCATTCAACAATACATTTACATATTTCTCAAATAACCCAAAATATTTACGAAAATTTATTAAGGCCATATTGAAAAAGGAACAAATCACATTCACAAAAAAGAGACTTCGTTACTCAATGCTAAACAAATACCTTCATGTGTTGTAAGATACTTAATTACAAAAGTTTTTGTTCACTCGGTATAACTTAAGCCAATTTAGAAATTAGAAATTTTTTTGATCACTCGATATTTATAATTTCATTCTTTCTTTTAAACGTAGGTATTCCAAAAAGAAAAAGAAATCGTTCGGAAATGTTAAAAAAGGTAACGCGAACTGCATTTCTAATCATTAAAACAAAATAAATTAGGGACAAAATTTTTTTTGGAATTTTGGACACCTGTTTCCCTATTCAGGGTAAACGACTATTTTCTATTTGCTGTTATTCCAAACTTTCAAGATATTTGTTTTGTGTCATAACAACAATATTAATTAACGAATAAATTAAAAAAAAATTACGTTTTCGCCAATGGATTTGGCATTCAAATATTTTCCTTCACAATTATATTATTAAATAAATATACTTGGTTTTCAGTGATGTGTTAATAAAGTGCACTGAAATAATATTTGTATAACCACTTACCTGAGTATTTATTTATGACGTGTGAATGCAACAAATAACGTCGGAACTTGTCGGAAGGAATTAAAATCGAAAGAGCTGAGGCAGGAGCATAAAATGACTGAAACGTTTCGACCCGCGATTTTATGATTGTACAACTGATTTTGAATATTAATTTTATTACTTTTTAAAGTGTCTCGTATACGGTTTATGGTTTAATAAAAATAATCATCGGATGGAAGCGTCTGTTTCTTTTTATGGTTACCGTTTGCATTACATCGGGTCTTCATTTAATCCGGTATCCCACGTGATCTACGACGTACCATATAACCAATATTTGCAAATTATTTGTGTAATTATCAGGCAGAATTTGGTCTCACGTGGGATACAATCAGTTATGAAGAATCTATACTAATACTACGGGCCGAGAGAATTTATCTTGCAACTCAATTCTTACTTCATTATAAGTGGAAAACAGTTAATTAATTTTTGGGGGTAACTCAGAAACCGGAAATGGATTAATTCTTATATTAAGTTGACTTTTCTTGCAGAAAATCTATTGTTAAAATAATGAGCTTTAGGTATTTTAATTTGCAGGGGCTTCAAATTCAGGTAAAAACGTGCACACAAAAGGTGATCTCATATTAAATCTAATAGTAGGTTTAAAACCTATTCCGAATGGTTATTGTTGATGACCTTATTGAAAACGACAAATTGTATCGAAAACAGGAAGTTCGTGTTATAAGCCATTCATGGTTGACTTTAAACGTTAAATTCGTCCTCAATGAATTCTTGTTTAGAATGGACTCGGTAAGTCTATAGAAAGTCGGATTTGTAAAATGGATCGGACCTTATACGTCGACGGCCCAGATGTTAGGGACCCCGAAGTTGCCCATACTGCTGCCGGCTGCCTGCCGGGCATTATGCACAATCTCGTCCCATTTTCTGCATCATTGGCTGTAACTTAACCGTGCTATTATTTACCCATCGCTTAAACACATACATCCCATGTGATATATAGTACATAAATCCTCAAGTCAAGTCTCCTCTTTTACACAAACAAATTTAATTATTTCACAAACTATTTTCAAAAATGCAAAACGTAAAATAAATCAAATAGAACTTGTTATGTATATACAACCAAGACATCCATGCTCCCCAATACTTACAGCCTCTTACTACCAAAACCAACCAAGAAAATTTCATGTTGAGGAAGCAAAAGAAATTCTTTCTGCCATTCCTTAAGTTCCACAATGCTTTTAATTTTGCTGTTGGTTGAAAGAATCCCTTTTCTAATCCCACCGGGGGGCATTATTATCTTAATTTCCTTGACCCAGTGAAATCCAAAGAATTCCCAAGAATACGTGACCAATTATTTTCAGTTTTGGGATCGTCGTTCTAATTCCTTTTTATTTTTAGCAGCAAGAAACTTATGTATCTTTTAAACCTGAAGGTTATTGCCTTATTAAATTGGGCGCTTTTGTTTTTCTTGCAATTACGAAATGAAGAAGACGTGTCTAATTATCTTCAATTTGGGGATCATCGTTCTAATTATCTTCAATTTGGGGATCATCGTTCTAATTATTCAAATTATTTTACAAACTATTTTCAAAAATGCAAAACGTAAATTAAATCAAATAGAACTTGGTATGTATATACAACCAACACATCCATGCTCCCCAATACTTCAGCCTCTTACTACCAACACCAACCAAGAAAATTTCATGTTGAGGAAGCAAAAGAAATTCTTTCTGCCATTCCTTAAGTTCCACAATGCTTTTAATTTTGCTGTTGGTTGAAAGAATCCCTTTTCTAATCCCTCTGGGGAGCGTTATTATCTTAATTTCCTTGACCCAGTGAAATCCAAAGAATTCCCAAGAATACGTGACCAATTATTTTCAGTTTTGGGATCGTCGTTCTAATTCCTTTTTATTTTTAGCAGCAAGAAACTTATGTATCTTTTAAACCTGAAGGTTATTGCCTTATTAAATTGGGCGCTTTTGTTTTTCTTGCAATTACGAAATGAAGAAGACGTGTCTAATTATCTTCAATTTGGGGATCATCGTTCTAATTATCTTCAATTTGGGGATCATCGTTCTAATTATTCAAATTATTTTACAAACTATTTTCAAAAATGCAAAACGTAAAATAAATCAAATAGAACTTGTTATGTATATACAACCAAGACATCCATGCTCCCCAATACTTACAGCCTCTTACTACCAAAACCAACCAAGAAAATTTCATGTTGAGGAAGCAAAAGAAATTCTTTCTGCCATTCCTTAAGTTCCACAATGCTTTTAATTTTGCTGTTGGTTGAAAGAATCCCTTTTCTAATCCCACCGGGGGGCATTATTATCTTAATTTCCTTGACCCAGTGAAATCCAAAGAATTCCCAAGAATACATGACCAATTATTTTCAATTTTGGGATCGTCGTTCTAATTCCTTTTTATTTTTAGCAGCAAGAAACTTATGTATCTTTTAAACCTGAAGGTTATTGCCTTATTAAATTGGGCGCTTTTGTTTTTCTTGCAATTACGAAATGAAGAAGACGTGTCTAATTATCTTCAATTTGGGGATCATCGTTCTAATTATCTTCAATTTGGGGATCATCGTTCTAATTATTCAAATTATTTTACAAACTATTTTCAAAAATGCAAAACGTAAATTAAATCAAATAGAACTTGGTATGTATATACAACCAACACATCCATGCTCCCCAATACTTCAGCCTCTTACTACCAACACCAACCAAGAAAATTTCATGTTGAGGAAGCAAAAGAAATTCTTTCTGCCATTCCTTAAGTTCCACAATGCTTCTAATTTTGCTGTTGGTTTAAAGAATCCCTTTTCTAATCCCACCGGGGGGCATTATTATCTTAATTTCCTTGACCCAGTGAAATCCAAAGAATTCCCAAGAATACGGGACCAATTATTTTCAATTTTGGGATCGTCGTTCTAATTCTTTTTTATTTTTTGCAAGAAACTTATGTATCTTTGAAAACTGAAGGTTATTGCCTTATTAAATTGGGCACTTTTGTTTTTCTTGTAATTACGAAATGAAGAAGACGTGTCTAATTATCTTCAATTTGGGGATCGTCGTTCTAATTTTTTTTTTTTAACTTATGTATCTTTGAAACCTGAAGATTATTGCCTTATTAAATTGGACACTCTTGTTCTTCTTGCTTTTACGAAATGAATTGGGCAAAGCCAAATATGTATAGTTTCTCGTGTGGCCAAGGGAGGATTTTAACCATCCTCTTTTAAAATGATTCTTTTTGAATCTTCTTTTCAAAAATCGTGGGGCATTCGAGAATAAATTTGTTATTACTTTTGTTTTCATGCTTTGTTTTTTTCATGGTTTGTTCATATCTTCAGAAGTTTCAAAGTAAAAATAGAAGAAGAACCAATTAATTGACGTTTTAAAATGAATGAATTAAATACAGTATGATTAATAATAGTGTGATGTGTTTGAGTTGAACTTTATTATTTGTGCTTTAAATATCACCCCTTGTTTATGTCATAAAATTTTTACTTGAAACTTTTAATACGAATGAAAATGTACCTATTATGAAAGCAGTATAAAAAAAAATTGAGTACAAAGTACTCGAGTAAAATATTAAAGAGACATAAATAGGTAAAAGTGAGCAACGGTGCGTCAAATAAGTTCGGTAACAATGGGGATGAATTGGTCAGATATAAATAAAAGCGATCGGAACCTTTTAGTACACAATGATAACTAAGACCCAGCCGTTTAAGTTTTGAAAAGAGTCAATTTGTATTCACAGTTTAATATAATTGGTCGTTTCCAGGGGTCGGTCCCTCGTAAGGGGTGTTATATAATAAAGGCTTGTGATTCTCATACACCAATTTAATTATATTCGTGATTTATATCGCCGATAACTCTTAATAATTATACATCATTTCGCAGCAGTATCTATCTTTTAGCATTAAATACTTGCAACGTAATTTGAGTAAATCCGTTTTAATGTAAACTGTTTATAATGATTATAAACATATTAAGTGACTTGCAGAAGCGTATTTAATGGATACAACAATGGAAATTATCTTGTGCGTACTGCAGTGACAATGGTTTTGTTAACTTTAATGTTAGTGGATGTTAGGTAATTACTAAACCGCCGGATTATATTCCAGTAAACGACATTCCCGAACTTTACAGGATCCATCTAACAATAAAAAAACCTGCACCACTTCGACAAACCGAACAACCAATTAAATGATTACTTTGAAATTTCCTCTGAAAGACAGAAAAAGTTTGCTTTCAAATATTTTGATTTCATTGTTCTGCATCACATAAATACACATTTAAAAAATTTCACTACTCTGAAATGTTCAAATTTCGTAAAAAATGCATTTCTGTACTAACGAATCTTTTGAACTGAATACTTTAATTGAGAAAATAATATTTTGTTAAAACGTTACAACTCGAAAACAAATGATAATGGCATTACCACTTTTGTTTTTTTTTTTTTTTTCTCTTATATTGACGAGTAGAATATACTCCTCCAATTTGGTTCATTCCTCCCGACTCACCCTGTATACAAAAAGTTTCATTCGTTTTTTAAAATTATTCGTCGTTTACTCGGACTCAAAAGAAGTAGAACTTTTCGTTGGTTCCGAATTTCATTGAACGCAATGCCTTCAAAAAATATAAGCTTTTTTGATAACGTATAATTAAAAACAAAGATTTTGTTTTCACATTTTATCAGGATGGAACTTATTTTTAATTTTTATTATTATTTATTATGTAGGCTATACATCGGTCGCTTTAGGTAGATATCGGCTACATCGGTGACCGATATACAAGAGATTACGATAATAAAGTAGAAATAAATTAGAAATCACCGGTTACTTATTTATTTATTGTTAATACTTTTAAATGGTTCAGCTTTTTGATGACGGATAATCAAAAACAAAGTTTTCTCCATTAATCTTTTTCTATGATGAAGGAACTTGTTTCTAATTTTTATTAGGGATGCACCGACAGTGATTTAACCGATATATTGACCGCTTTATGAAGATATCCGAAACACTGAAATTAGTTTTCTTCAATCACGTCAAGTTTTTTCTCTACAGCTTATTATAATGGGAAAATAGCGAAACATCGAGATAAGGTAAATAACAATTAAATTTTTAGCTCGTTCTAATGTATTTTCTTTCTTCTTTATATCCTTTCTACAATTATCACGAGCGAGAATTATACTTACGAATATAAACTTTATTTGCCGTTTGGTAAAAGAACTTTACTACTTGTACCAACACAATTTGATTTACAGTAACTACACACAACCTCTGTATATTTGGTAATTTTTTTCATTTATTTTCTTTTGTATGCACATTTTATATGACTTTTGGAACAGAGAAAGGGTAACCAGTAGTTTGAAAAGTTGATATGATTGAGGTAAAAACTGGGATCATTTTTGAATTCAGATGTCAAATGTTAGTCAAAATCAGATCTAAGTCAACAAAATTCGTGTTCCCCGTCGTTATCGATACATTTAAAAGGTTCAAAAAAAGATATTTAAACCGTGTAATACAGTCTGTTCCAAAATCAGTTTTCAAAAAACAGAAAAGGAAGGTATGACGGAAGGAAAATCCCAAATTGGAATGGCGCGAGCCGTTTCCAACGGCTTATATCATGAATAAATTACTTTAAAAAATACTAAACGTTGTATCAGCCCTGGCAGTAGCTTCGAATATGAAAAGCAAAGTGATTTGGGCGTCTGAAGTTAAACAGCTCATCCGAGTAGTTTCTATTCTATAACACAACGATCAAAATTATTAAACTTTCTGTTTCTTTGGCAAATTTTTGTTTTCCTTTTACCCAATACATTTGTAGTACAGATTTTTCTGAGCAGAAGGTTTTTATTCATTAATTTAAACGATGTTGTACGATTTATTCCAAATTATGTTTTCAGTGCAATACTTTGAAAATAATCTACGCTTTTTGATGATGACGGATAACTAAAGAAAAAGATTTTTTCGTATATCTATTTCTACGAAGATGGAACTTGCCTTTAATTTTTATTAGGTTTGCAACGATGCAGTGATGTAGCCGATGTATCGCCCACTTTATGTGGAAATCGGCTTTATCCGCGGCCGATATATGAGAGATGACAATAACAAATTAAAAATAAATTAGGAATTACCAATAATGTCTTGACCGATTTATTTAATTATTATCAATATTTTTAAATGGTTCAGAAAAAATAATTTGAATCAAACCATGTCCGTTACAAAATCAGTTTTCAAAAAACAGAAAAGGAACGTATGAAGGAGAGAAAAGCGACGATTCTGAGTTGTCCCAAATTGGGCTTCTTGAATTTTTCGAAAGTTACAAGCGCATCAAGTTTGAGATACTTATTTTCTCGCGAAAATTTAAATAGCTGTATAAAGTATCCTAATAGTGTTTTGGATTCACTGCTCTAGAACACTCTGATAGTATTTTCACCTGAGGTTAAAACAAGATAAGGATATTCCGAAAGTGCTCTATTTAAGCGAATCTAAAACTAGATTAAAAATGCGCCGGTACGGTAGTGTCTTGGCCGATTAATCGGTTGAACCGATATAGGAGGAGCTTATTTTCAAAACGCAACGAGTCCAAAATTTGAAATTTTGAGATACAGTTGTCGTTATGTAGTCTATAACAAGTTGGTTATTGTACCTTCATGGCAAACCACAATCAGTCCGATTATACAGGATAGCTAATAATTTTTAAATTTTCAAACCGCAATAAGTCCTGTTTATTTTCATCTTCTAATAACAGTGTGTCCATTCAACCAATCAGAAACCCTGATATTCTTACCTAGTTAACGTGTTCCACTTATTTCATTGCTTCAATCGTTGGAGCCCAAAGAAGTATTATTAAAGATTTTTTACTGTAACATTAATGTTTGGGTTTTTGTCAGGCTTGTTATAGTTACTCTTAATACATGTTGTTTTCTTAAATTAATTAAATAATTAAACTGTTGTTCCAAATCACAATTTTTCCCCCAAAATCTTTTTCTCATTTTTGTAGAAATTATCCATTAGGTATGTATACAACGTCCACAAATTAATACCTATTGAAGGAAACAAAATGTCTTGAAAATCTCATCCCATTATTGAGAAACATGTTTTAGCCATTTATCTCGAAAAGCAATTTTTGGACATGTTGCACTTTGAAAATAAGCTCCTCTTGTATGAGGGCGTAATTAACATGTACTTACGTCAAAAGACGTTCACCGCTACTTTGGACTCAATTAGAAAAATGGAGAATGAAATAAGGACAATTTTGCAGGAGTTAAAGTTGATTGTAAAAGAAAATTCAAGCAGTTACAGACACAATTTTCTTTTTACAATAAACTCTTGTCCTTCTAAATAATATTATTTGTTTTACAAGTATTAAAAAGAAGCAGAGCTTTTCTATTAGATTTTGGGCTGTATCGGATGCAATATTTCCAGAAAGGCTGCTTCTGATGACGGATAATTAAAAACAAGTATTTTTTTGGCAAATTTAATTTTTACTTTCTATCAGGAAGAAGCTTGCTTTATTAGGCATGCACCGATAGTGTTTGGTTTTACATCGGCCAATTATTTAGACGTCATTCTTCGTATATAACACCAACATTAACAAGAGGGTTTGATCAGATTTTGATTTTGTGAAAATAAAAACAATGAGGAGGCAAAGTTAAAGAAACGAATGAATTGCCAAGGCTAAATCAATCAGGCACCTAAAAAGTTCACGATCTGCAGCTTCATTTTGGCAAAGCATTGTTCTCTAAAGTAATTTATGTTTATGACTGGTGAACTTTTAACCAAGCATAGATTTCCAAGTAAAAGAAAAAAATTGCCGATTCCTCCTTCAAGCATTGGCAGTGCACGTTTGCTCAGTAGCAGGCAATATTTTTAATCAAAATCAGACTTAAGGATTCGGCCAAAGCCAAAATAGCATGCCTTCTGAAAAGGGAAACTTGAACTTTAGATTCTCATTTGCTGAACAATCGGTTTTGAAACCAAACATTTTTTAAAAGTTCGCAATATGGTTTCAGCGAATGCAACAACAAAAGATTATTTTTTCTAGTTTTCTTTTTGAAACACGAACGTCCATTAATAGGTTCGCATTGTATTATTTCAATTTGTACAATACACAAAGTAAGCTTTCCAGATAAATAGAAAGTATCGGCCAATATTCAGACAGATACTGTTAAAAGTCAGCTTCAGATTTTCTTCGTATTATGCTCAAAGAGGCATTTAAAAACGTTCTTTTGGCAGCAGATTTCATTTTTTTTTTTTGCAATTGAACAGAACTTTAATTTAAAAAATCTTTTTTATTAAATTGAACTGTATCTCACTTAGTTAACAAAAGGTTTTGAAACCGAAAGTTTTCAGTGAATGTATTAAAAGATTATTTTTTTCTTGTTTAGGCCAATATTCACCGATATTGATAAAATTCAGCTTCAGATTTTCCTCACATGTTGGATTCGAGGGGGTAGAAACATGATTTGGATAAATCTAAATTCCAAGGTAAAAAATGAAGCAACACGTCGGCCGATTTATCGGCTAAAGCAAATATAAATGAAATGACGTAATTTATGTATTAAAAGATTATTTTTTTCTTGTTTAGGCCGATATTCACCAATAGTGTTAAAAGTCAGCTTCAGATTTTCCTCACACGTTGGATTCGAGGAGGTAGAGACATGATTTGGATAAATCTAAATTTCGGGATTAAAATGAAGCAACACATCGGCCGATTTATCGGCAAAAGCAAATATAAATGAAATGACGCAATTTTATAAACTCTGAAGGCATGTAGGTGTGGGTGGTATTCCATAACCCCCGGTGCATTTAGCTATTAAAAACGATTAATGCATAAATGTGGATGGTTGGAAGTGGAAGAATCGTATGGTAGATTTTTTCTCATTTGCAGAAGAGAGAAAAAGAGTAGGTTTATATACACTCAGTGTCACATTGAGTTGATAGCGCTTTGCGAGCAAAGTTGCCAAGCCAGTCGATATTTTACTATCGGAATCAAATCGAAGTCTTGCGGTATAATTTGGCTTACAAGTTGTTCTGTTGGACTTTAATTTTGTTTATATATCGTTTTTTCTATTTAATTATTCATCTGGTTTACATTTTCCATCACATTTTATCTTTGTTTGGCTTTTCGTCCAAGAGAATTCTTTCCACTTCTGTTTGCCGCCTTCTCGTAGTTCTCCATTTTCCAATTGTTTTAACTTTTTTCCTACAATCCATACCCATGGACAACACACTCGATGCCTGTCTCCTATTCTCATGACGTGATGCTTTATGTTTGTTATTATGTATCCTTTTTCACTCGTTGTTCTAATTATGCCTTCTTCCTAAAGTATTACTGGTTCTTCTGAGTCCATTCATAAAATGCCTGGAAAAGCCGACTTTCATTTGTCTTTTCCTTTTTCCCAGCCGCCAAATCCATTTCTTTCATTCCAATAAACCATATTTGCTAGTTCTAATCTTGTTCTGCAAACTCTTCTCATCGCTGGTTTCTAAAGTTTTGAATTGCCCTTTTATTTTCTTTCTTCTCAGTGCCTTTCAGAATTTTTCCTTCTCACTTTCTGTTCACCTGGCTAAACCATGGTGATACCCCTTTCGATTTCCAGTTGCCTAATAATATCTTTACTTCTCCTTTTGTGCAGTCGTCAAATTCCAAGTGTTTTCCCCAATTTCCCATTTGCAACGATAATATCTCTCATTCGTATAACGTGATGCTTTCTATTCTTGTTATTGTTAAATATTGTTTTCGTTTTTTTTTTTATTTAATAAAGAATTAGCAAATTTAATGAAGTAATTAAATAATGAGGTTAAAAAAATGCAAGAGTAATGAATTAATGGTAGTAAATATGACCTTGAAAGTGAAGTAAGTTAAAATAAGCATGTAAGCATTAAATATATATACGTATATGGTGACGAGCCGGTTGTTGGGAAAATGTGGTGGAGGTGGGGGTGAGTTTCAGGCGATGGCGACGTCGTCAAGGCAACGTTCTGGCGCCTGAGCACCTCTTCCCACTCCACAACTTAAATAAATCAAGGCGCATATCTTACACGAAAAACTTGGATTTACATGTGCATACAAGAGAACAGGGCTGGAACTACCATTTTTACCCCATCTGTTCCTTTTTCACTCGTTCACTTCATCTTCCGTATCCCATTTTAAATAATTCAATATCCCATGAATAATAGACAACTTTTTCTATGAAGAAACTCTAAAGAACTTTTTATTGCATTGATTTTTCTTTTATCAGTTTATATTACAATCTACGTCCGAGAGGGACTTTTCCAGCATCAAGTATTATTTACAAGATTTTTTTTTATTTACAAAAGTGATTGATGACTAATCGCAGAGCACAACTGCGTAAGCAAAACTTATGAAAAAGTATCTGACTGATGATTTTCAATCGGCCATGCCAGTACATAGTATTTTAGGAAGCGACGAACAGAGGCAAAGCCAAATATTTCTAGAAGCATCACTTTAGATATAACTCACTTCTCAATTGTTTAGTAGAAACAAATTGGTTTTAAATTTAATTCTTTATTATTTTTTTGTTTATATTATGTGTTTTCTAGATATTGATACTACTTACCTTTATTATACTTTCTCGATGGCTAAATGCAGAACTTCTTTTCCTTTGTTTTTTTTTTATTATACATATATACTTCTTTGTTTGGGAGAGATGAGGTAATAAGTAAGAAAACAAATAAAAAGTATACAAATCACCTGAACATATTTATTTTTAAATATTACAAATACATTGGTTTCTTCTTGTTTTATAATACATTAGTTAACTGCAAAACGTTGCTGCGACTATAATAAATAGATTGCACGAATGATTTCTCTGACCACTCTCTAAAGAAGGCGGCGGCTCGTTACTTTGCTTCCGCCGCGAGCGAACTTCCGGTGGGGGGCCGTTTAGGTACACACACGTTCACATCAGTTCGGTGAGATGTGCGTTATATAAAATTTTGATTTTGTTTTGCTTTATACACTGTGTCTCTGATGATCATGATCAATTAGTAGTAGCACGGTCACTGCTAATCATAAAATTAAGACAACCGAAAGAAGAACAAGCAACTTTTATAGAATCAGTCCCTATTTTATTTTATTTTTAATACTATAACATTGTGATATTATTACTAATTATGATGTTCTTCCAGCGAGGGTCATTTTGGTGATTCCAAGGGATCAATTTAATAATACCATTCCAGGGGGTCATATTTTGATGGTGGTGGTCATTACTATTTCAAGGGGTCATTTTAATTATACTATTTCAGGGGGTCACATTCTGATGATACTATTCCAAGTGGTTATTTTGGTGATATTATTACTATTTCTTCAAGGGGTCATTTTAATAATAATGTTCCATGGGGATCATATTTTGATGATCCTATTCCAGGTGTTCATTTTGGTGATACTATTCCTGGATATAATAGTATTACAAGGGGTTATTTTAATGATACTATTCCAGGGGGGTCATATCATATTCCAGATGTTCATTTTGGTGTTACTATTCCAAGTTATAATAGTATTACAAGGGGTTATTTTAATGATAGTATTCCAGGGGGTCATATTTTGATGATGCTATTCCAGGATATAACAGTATTACAAGGGGTTATTTTAATGATACTATTCCAGGGAGTCATATTTTGATGATACTATTCCAAGCGGTTACTTTGGTAGTATTTCAAGGGGTCATTTTAATAGTACTATCCAGGGGGGTCATATTTTGATGATCCTATTCCATGTTTTCGTGTTCCAGAATATAATAGTATTACAAGGGGTTATTTTAATGATACTATTCCGGGGGGTTATATTTTGATGATGCTATTCCAGGTGGTTACTATTACAGGATTTATTATTATTCCACGGTTTTTTTTTAACGATACTAATCCAGGGGGTCATATTTTGATGATCCTATTCCAGGTGGTCATTTTGGTGATACTATTTCAGGATGATACTGTTCTTGGGGGTTGTGTAATTTGGTTTGATTTTGGTGAAATTTGAATAACAATGGAGACTGATTCTAAATTGCCGAAGTACGTTCTATTTTATTAAGATCAGTGTTAAATAGCACAATATACGTATACAGATATTTATAATTATGTAACATTTTTACAAAGCAGCCTTAGAGAAGGTTGTCCGACCGCACAAGTTCGCACAAACACTGAGATCACTAAACTCAAAACAAGTTCAATATGTACAAGTACCAAGTTTAGAATTATTTACAAGTCCACACTCTCACTGGATGTTTTGTCTTTTGGCCATGTGTTCCTCTTCGGTGTCGGAGATGACGTCGCTGTTCTCATCGGTTTGGTTGTCGAGGACTTCCTGTTTCCGTTTGGCGGTTGCCATCTCGGCGGCGTGCTTTTTCCGCCATTTGGTGCGCCTGTTCTGAAACCAGACCTGAAAGAGAGAAGAGAGGATTAGTTTGAGGAGGCCATGTTTGATTGTCTTGGTTAATCGGGATGAAAATGTCTCCAGTACAGTCCTGTTGTGGAGGCGGGGCAAGAACTAAGGGGTGTAAATACATCGGTTAACTTCCGCAAAACTGCGAAACATCTAAATCGAGCTGTGTGTTTTCAGCGATTTCTGTAGAACAGAGCCATTATATATTAAATTTGCGAATTACACGGTATTTAGAGCCATAGTACTGCCATAAATCATACTGAATAAGGTCTCGCAGGCTGCGAAGTTAATACAGGGAGGAGCTGCGGCTCGATGCGCTTGCTTTAGAGCAAGCTCATCAATCAAGATGCTGGCGCTTTCGCCGATGGTGATGGCGATGCCATCATTTCGATTAAGATTTTCCTTTGATTCCTTCTCGTAAATAAGGATTGGGAAAAGAGGACACAAAGAAATGAAATATATTGCGAATGGTCCCTAATTTGCAGGAGAGGGCTAACATCCGGAACCACAGCGCCGGGAACGACGGCATATACAGCTAATTACGCAGTCACTTAGCGTTAATCGATTCGGTCGCCTTACGTTAACGGTTAACGACACACTAATGACCCGGCATTTCCATAGCGGCCGGGGGAATTAGGGGACAGGGATCGGGGACGAATCCAAATGCTGGGTCTGGCTTCGCGGACGAATGTAACTCATACCGATTTTATCTGAAATTATAAAACAGGACATTTTGCGCTCGGAAACAATAAAAACATATATATGTCACGTAGATTAGCGACGTCAACAATAAATCAAACCGTCATTTCGCGAAGAGCTGATTCCCTTCCGCCAGCCTGCCTATTCGACCTCTAGCCCATTCGCCGGCCAATGCATCGATACCGCAAAATAAAATTCCATACATGTGTCATATACCATGATGAATTGGGAAACCAACAGACAGCAATGGCGACCGATGTCGAACGAGGGCTGAAGCGGGAACCCGCCACACCGAATGTCACCGTTATAAGGGGAAATTTATATACGATATATCAGTTAATTGAATTCACTAAATATTATGGTTTGACGGCCGCATAGCAATTTCATTTTGGTTTTAATATTTATCGTGCATTTTCTGTATCGCTAAAACGATGCATAACCGTGATGGATATGGCTCTTCATAATCAATGCAAATAGTCAGTCAAATCACACCAAATTACAAAAGCCGCCCTCATAAATTACTATTTTACTGCCCTCGTAAAATTACAAACAGCTTCCCAACAAACAAAAAGCACCTTAAAGCCCAACTCCCCCGCACTCATTTCTTTTAACATAATTAATTTAATTCCCATCGCTTTCAATTTAACTAATCACAATACTCAAATTTGGAAAAAATTACATACCCACGCTTGACTACTTCCATCAGTGATCCAATCCCTCATGGAATTACAAATCACGTCTTGAGACAGATTCACATCACGCCTAAGACGTCATTTTTAATCGAATCGCTTGATACATGAATACGGGCCGCAATATCGAATGATTCAAACGCAATATTAGAAAGTACTAAATAGATAATTAGTCGTATGCTGCATTGTATCCATTTACATTAAACATAACGTGCTGTTTGTTATCTTTTTTTTTTAAATAGGTATTTAAACGTAAACTCGTCGATAACGTCACGTTATGTTTAACGTAAATGGATACAACATAAGTTGTCTCGGTGTATAAGTTGTTATATCAAATTTTAGAACTTTTCAGAGCGCGACTTCTAGCCCCTTAAAAGTTGTGTAAAATAGGGTTTTTGTAATAAATCACTAAACACATATCACAATTAATTCCTTTTTAAGGCAGTGCCCGACTTGGCGTTACATTGTATTACAAAGAGAACAACTCCGTGCTTCTTATAAACCACTCAACTCATTTTGGACAAATTTAGACTTAACCACTTATTCACTGAGCCTACAGATATTCTTTAAAAAGAAAAATGAATTCGATGGCTTTAGTGACTATGTAAATGGCACTGCTGTATATGAACGACTTTTTTCCTCGATAGTTTACTATACTGACTACTTCCATTAGTCATTAGTGACTCAATCATCCGGAAGATCGTGGAATTACAAGATGTCGTCACACCCCACCTAAGAAGTGATTTTTAATTCCTTGCCTTTAAATCGCCTCACTTGATAGATACATGAATTGTGCGCGCGCATTTCAGTGATTCAAGCGCTACTAATACTCTTAAAAATAGAACTTGATGGTGCTAGTCCTAGTCGAATGTGAATGATGCAATCGTTGGTTGATAATAGCAAACTTGCGCGAGCCAAATGCAACGGCTTATAAATATTATGAATAAATTACTTTCAAATATACTCAACGTTATATCAGCCCTGGCAGTAGCTTCGAATATGAAAAAGAAAGTGATTTGGGCGTCTGAAGTTAAAGAGCTCATTCGAGTAGGTTCCACTATGTAACATAACAATCAAAATTATTAAACTTTCTGTTTCTTTGGCAAATTTTTGTTTTTCTTTTACCCAATACGTTTGTAGTACAGATATTTCTGAGCAGAAGGTTTTTATTCATTAATTTAAACGATGTTGTACGATTTATTCCAAATTATGGTTTCAGTGCAATACTTTGAAAATAATCTACGCTTTTTGATGATGACGGATAACTAAAGAAAAAGATTTTTTCGTATATCTATTTCTACGAAGATGGAACTTGCCTTTAATTTTTATTAGGTATGCAACGATGCAGTGATGTAGCCGATGTATCGGCCACTTTATGTGGAAATCGGCTTTATCGGCGGCCGATATATGAGAGATGACAATAACAAATTAAAAATAAATTAGGAATTACCAATAATGTCTTGACCGATTTATTTAATTATTATCAATATTTTTAAATGGTTCAGAAAAAATAATTTGAATCAAACCATGTCCGTTACAAAATCAGTTTTCAAAAAACAGAAAAGGAACGTATGAAGGAGAGAAAAGCGACGATTCTGAGTTGTCCCAAATTGGGCTTCTTGAATTTTTCGAAAATTACAAGCGCTTCAAGTTTGAGATACTTTTTTTCTCGCGAAAATTGAAATAGCTGTATAAAGTATCCTAAAAGAGTTTTGGATTCACTGCTCTAGAACACTCTGATAGTATTTTCACCTGAGGTTAAAACAAGACGAGAATATTCCAAGAGTGCTCTATTTAAGCGAATCTAAAACTAGATTAAAAATGCGCCGGTACGATAGTGATTTGGCCGATTAATCGGTTGAACCGATATAGGAGGAGCTTATTTTCAAAACGCAACGAGTCCAAAATTTGAAATTTTGAGATACAGGTGTCGTTGTGTAGTCTATAACAAGTTGGTTATTGTACCTTCATGGCAAACCACAATCAGTCCGATTATACAGGATTGCTAATAATTTTTAAATTTTCAAACCGCAATAAGTCCTGTTTATTTTCATCTTCTAATAACAGTATGTCCATTCAACCAATCAGAAACGCTGATATTCTGACATAGTTAACGTGTTCCACTTATTTCATTGCTTCAATCGCTGGAGCCCAAAGAAGTAATATTAAAGATTTTTTACTGTAACATTAATATTTGGGTTTTTATAAGGCTTGTATAGTTACTCTTAATACATGTTGTTTTCTTAAATTAATTAAATAATTAAACTGTTGTTCCAAATCACAATTTTTTCCCCCAAAAACTTTTTCTCATTTTTGTAGAAATTATCCATTAGGTATGTATACAACGTCCACAAATCAATACCTATTGAAGGAAACAAAATAACTTGAAAATCTCAACTCATTATTGAGAAACATGTTTTAGCCTTTTATCTCGAAAAGCAATTTTTGGAGATGTTGCACTTTGAACTCTTGTATGAGGGCGTAATTAATATGTACTTACGTCAAAAGACGTTCACCGCTACTTTGGACTCAATTAGAAAAATGGAGAATGAAATAAGAGCAATTTTGCAGGAATTAAAGTTGATTGTGAAAGAAAATTCAAGCAGTTGCAGACACAATTTTCTTTTTACAATAAACTCTTGTCCTTCTAAATAATATTATTTGTTTTACAAGTATTAAAAAGAAGCAGAGCTTTTCTATTAGATTTTGGGCTGTATCGGATGCAATACTTCCAGAAAGGCTGCTTCTGATGACGGATAATTAAAAACAAGTATTTTTCTTGGTAAATTTAATTTTTATTTTCTATCAGGAAGATGCTTGCTTTATTAGGCATGCACCGATAGTGTTTGGTTTTACATCGGCCAATTATTTAGACGTCATTCTTCGTATCTAACACCAACATTAACAGAGATGATTTGATCAGGTTTTGATTTTGTGAAAATAAAAACAATGAGGAGGCAAAGTTAAAGAAACGAATGAATTGCCAAGGCTAAATCAATCAGGCACCTAAAAAGTTCATGATCTGCAGCTTCATTTTGGCAAAGCATTGTTCTCTAAAGACATTTATGTTTATGACTGGTGAACTTTTAACCAAGCATAGATTTTCAACTAAAAGAAAAAAATTGCCGATTCCTCCTTCAAGCATTGCCAGTGCACGTTTGCTCAGTAGCAGGCAATTTTTTTAATCAAAATCAGACTTAAGGATTCGGCCAAAGCCAAAATAGCATGCCTTCTGAAAAGGGAAACTTGAACTTTAGAATCTCAGTTGCTGAATAATCGGTTTTGAGACCAAACATTTTTTAAAAGTTCGCAGTATGGTTTCAGCGAATGCAACAACAAAAGATTATTTTTTCTAGTTTTCTTTTTGAAATACGAACGTCCATTAATAGGTTCGCATTGTATTATTTCAATTTGTACAATACACAAAGTAAGCTTTCCAGATAAATAGAAAGTATCGGCCAATATTCAGACAGATACTGTTAAAAGTCAGCTTCAGATTTTCTTCATATTATGCTCAAAGAGACATTTAAAAACGTTTTTTTGGCAGCAGATTTCAATTTTTTTTTTTTGCAATTGAACAGAACTTTAATTTAAAAAATCTTTTTTATTAAATTGAACTGTATCTCACTTAGTTAACAAAAGGTTTTGAAACCGAAAGATTTCAGTGAATGTATTAAAAGATTATTTTTTTCTTGTTTAGGCCAATATTCACCAATAGTGTTAAAAGTCAGCGTCAGATTCTCCTCACATGTTGGATTCGAGGAGGTAGAGAGATGATTTGGATAAATCTAAATTTCAAGGTAAAAATGAAGCAACACATCGGCCGATTTATCGGCAACAGCAAATATAAATGAAATGACGTAATTTATGTATTAAAAGATTATTTTTTTCTTGTTTAGGCCGATATTCACCGATAGTGTTAAAAGTCAGCTTCAGATTCTCCTCACATGTTGGATTCGAGGAGGTAGAGACATGATTTGGATAAATCTAAATTTCGAGATTAAAATGAAGCAACACATCGGCCGATTTATCGGCAAAAGCAAATACAAATTAAATGACGTAATTTTATAAACTCTGAAGGCATGTAGATATGGGTGGTATTCCATAACCCCCGGTGCATTTAGCTATTAAAAACGATTAATGCATAAAAGTGAATGGTTGGAAGTGGAAGAATCGTGTGGTAGAATTTCTCATTTGCAGAAGAGAGAAAAAGAGTAGGTTTATATATACTCAGTGCCACATTGAGTTGATAGTGCTTTGCGAACAAAGTTGCCAAGCCAGTCGAGATTTCACTAACTTATTAATTCCCGGGGGAGCCTTTTATTTAACATTTTTATTTAATCTGAGCGCAGTTTTATTATCATAAAACATTCCGCATTTTTGTAAATTAAATCCTTCAGTGTTGGCGAAGTGCGGAAGAGGGGGGAGGGGACAGGGTACGCTGTTTGATGTGCGTAAATAAATAATAAGGCGCCGCTTTTAACCGTTAAACCGCCTCCAAGGGTTACTTCATTTAGTTAAGGGCACCTCGGAGAATTAGCAAAAAAAAATAATCTGGACAAAACGCCGCCGGTGGAAAACCCTCCCCTGTTGCCGTTAAGTATTTAAGCGAGCGTAACGCGGTGGCACTGTGACACTGTGACGTCGTGACGTCGTACTGAGGCACTAATGAGCGTCGTCGTAAAAACTAGATGTACATTTAAGATTTCCGAGTCGAGTGCATTAGCGGGGGAAATTAAAAATTAATTTTATCTTTGTTACACGTTTAATTAAATTAGAATATGAATAGCTCGGTGAGGGTAGCTCCGGGTCGGTTGTCGAACTTGATACTCGGCGTCAATAGAGAAAGCCCCTCGGCATTTAGTCGTACTCCTATGATGTATCACCGCGTAAGGGATGCAGAGGGGGATGGAGTGTGCGGCTGTGAGCGTATAATCTCCTGACAAATTGAATTAGGGCTGCGGGCAGCGGCCGCGGGGGCGCCACTTGTTTATAACAAACATATCCCCAAGCATTCGTCATCAAACTTGTCAATCAGATAAGACCTCTGCTTTTTGAAGAAGACAAAAAAAAATGGGGGTGGCCGATCTAAAAATGAGATTGATGAAAATGAATTCGCGCTTTTCGCCTCGGTCTCTCTCTTATAATTGGAGCTTAGCGAGATAATTGGGCAAACTCTTCAAGCGAACGAATAAGGCGCCTCAATCAAATCCTGGCGATAGTTAGGATTTCGGGAGACGTCGCCCCGCCGGGGGATTTCTCAAATTTAATCAGATTCCCGGAGCACGCTTTTTTTCCGTTTTTGAACCACAATATTAAGCGTATTATTTTTTGTCAACATCCGGGCTTATATTCAAATCTCGCTGGCTAGAGATTCAATAAAAATGCAAATTTAGAGAGTAACAAAAGGGGGCATTTACACTTGTCGAAAGAGATCGTCATAAGCGAGCAGCAGACTTTTGGATACCGCTCAGCGTTTTCATTAATTCCGAACATATCGTTCGTTCCACACGCGTCGCCACCGAATTACTCACGAGGGATTTCAATCCGGCCTATTTTAACCCCACAATGTACTTAAAGTTAATCGGATTAATTTTGAAACGAACCGATATATTGTGGTGCGAGTTCTAATCACCCCGTTACCTCCTCCTCTGACAGATCAGTTACTTATACCCGGATACCCGTCGCATTCGAATATTTAACATATTTATATTAGTTTTATAATTGAAAAATTAACATATTTCCTATGGATCTGATCCCTCCATTACTCTAAACAATCGAACCGGAATAAGAAGATATTTCTCTATTATACCCACTA
Organism: Prosopocoilus inquinatus; assembly: GCA_036172665.1. Classification (NCBI taxonomy): domain Eukaryota; kingdom Metazoa; phylum Arthropoda; class Insecta; order Coleoptera; family Lucanidae; genus Prosopocoilus; species Prosopocoilus inquinatus. Next base: position 11,180,434 of record CM069880.1, on the reverse strand, counting down.
ATACTAACCTTGACTTGAGATTCCGTCATCCCTAAGGCGTAGGCGAGTTTCGCACGTTCAGGACCTGCCAGGTATTTCGTTTGCTCAAACGTCTTCTCCAACGCAAAAATTTGCTGACCAGAAAAGGTTGGCCGCGTATGTTTCTTCTTCGTATCTTTTTCAGGACCTATTCCACCCAAACCCCCTTGATTCACTACAACAAAAGAAAAAAATGCTTTTAAAAACAAAAATCTAATACCTCACCTTCTTAAGTCTAAGGCCCGCATTCATAAACGAAACTTACGCTATGAATTCGTTTACAATTCTCCATAATTCATAAACTGTACGCATTTTCCGCATTTTGGGCGCATAACCAGTGAAAATTTAAGAATATTTTATGAATTATATTCCCAAAATGCGGGAAATACTTAGGGTTTATGAATTAATTATTAAGTTTTGTTTATGAATACAAAGTCTACAATTACAGTAAAACGGTACCGATACCAAAAAAAAAATATTTACAAAAGTAGGTTACTATGTATTCGATATAGACCAAAGTACCAAAATGTTCTAAAAAAGTGGGGGGAGGGGTTGATATTAGAGATAATGATGATTAGAACAATTGTACATATACACAAGATTAATACGCATGCGCACAGTACACTGAACAACTGTTGATTAAAATATAAGGCACATTTAAAAGCATGCCAAAGTTATTTCTTTCAACTGAACATCCGAAATTGTTTATTAATTATTAAAAGTCGCACCGTGACAATTCCTAATTCGTTTCGTGTTAAAGTAGACGACGATTAGATTAATTATTATTTAAGTTTGTAAAGGGGATAGGTTAGTATTAGAGACAGTGATGATTAGACCATTTGCATATGCAAGATTAATACGCATGTGCAGTTACAGACAGACAAGACAATAGCCGTCCTCCATTTACAGCATATTTGAATTCTAAAGCTGCTTTTCCTGCTTTGGTGATTCGAAGAATTGGTTATTTAGGGATTGCTGTCATTGGTTTTCGTCGTTCACTTGACGAAGGTTATTGGTTATCGTTGAACACGTGATCAGTGAAAACCAATAGCAGCAATCCCCAAATACCTAATCTCAAGCAGCTTGATAGATTCAAAATCACTAATGGCATTTCATTTGCAATTATTCAGTTGGCGATTAGTGATAAAGAAGAGTGATTAAGTCCCTCATCAATCAAGCTGATTTTTATAATCAGTATTCAGTTTGATGTGATTTCATACGTAGGTTATGTTCATTTAATTTTAAAATATTATTCCTCCTCTGTTCGCTTTAAAGTCAGCTCAGTTCAAAATCAAATCAATTTGATTTTGGATGAAATTAATTTAAAAGGAGGACGGCTAGTATGTGCTTTCGAATAGTCGCTAAGTTCGTATTGTCGATTAAAATGTAAAAAACTGAAGTTGTTTATTATTTATTAAAAGCCACGCTATTACAATTCCTAATTAGTTTCATGTTCATGAGTACAATTAGATTAATTATTTTTAGGTTTTCAAAGATTCCTTTATGGCAAGGTAATATTAGAGACATTGATGATTAGACCATTTGCATGGACTAGGCAGTTTCAGAAAGCAGTACTCTGAAATAGACGACACATTCGTATTTCTTGATTATTAAAATATAGAGGTTGAAGTAATTTACAATTTTTTAAATAGTTTTTAATTAATTCGACTACAATAAGATGAAATATTTTTAGATTTTTAAAGGAGGAAGATTTATAGCAAGTTGATATTAGAGACAATGATGATTAGATCATTTGCATGGACAAGGCTAATACGCATGTGCAGTTATGGAAGGTGGTACTTTCAAATAAAACCGACGCTATGACAATTTCTTAATTAGATTCATGTTATCTTTTGAATATATTATATTAATGAAAATAAAATGTTATGTAATTTGAATGAATAATAATGATAAAAGGGAGTTAATTACGATATAATAACGTAGTTTGTTTTTGATGAAATTGGTTCAACTCCAGTATTGATTTAATTATGGGTAGATACGACGAGTGTAAAACAAATACATGTACGGTGGGAAGCAGTAAAAAAAAAACAAACTTTAATGATCGAAATGCATGTTACAAAATTTTACGTTCCTCGCAATTAAAAATAATAAATGTGCGATATAAAAATAAAATTTTTATTGGAGTGTTTCAACTGGCTGGCCTCTGATGGACATTCACTGGCGGATTTATTAGTTTCTAGAACTAATTCGTTATATGTTATGTATTATCGCGGATTGTAAAATTTAATTTCTTTGATGACAATTAAAAAAAAAGAGTCGTTCGTGTTTGAAATTATTGAAAAAACAATCCTGGATAGGTGCTTTCAAGAATTAGAAAAACAAACAAAGCGAAATTGAGAATATTAAACGATGTCATTAGCATCGCTACGAAATGGATATGGTGAATACACAACGCATTTAACGCAGCAATTGGTTTTTTATTGTTTGGATTACAGAGAATCCTCGATGACACAAAATGTTTTATCATTCCTACGTTGAGGGAAAAATACATTTGCGAACATCATATTATGTTCCATCAGGATTTTGCTGCGTATACGCTTCATCGCTCTTTTTTGTACTCCCCCCGACTCGACGACCAACAGAATACAAAAGAATACAAAATCACTTCTTTTTTTAAATTTTCATCAGCATCACCATCACAGATAGAAACAGCTAAATAACCACCTTTTTAATATTGAATAAGCCATAAAAGTAACAGCAAAACGTTGATTTAAAAATTTGTTTAATTACATGCATAATGAAACTTGAAAACCAAGCGTGAAAATATTCTTGTTCGATGTAATATATGAAGTATTTGTGTTGAATATTACACGGCAAGTTTTCCAATGAGAGGGGAAAACATACCTGAAACGCGAATGTGAGTTGAATGTTCAATTTAGTTGGGAAATCTGTACCTTATACGAATTTCTTCATCTCACTCGCAAAGCACATATTACTCGTAAGGTTCTCAGTTCCTTTCTCTGTTATATTTCTCTAACACCACGTATCCTTCGTCATTATTTAGAATTTATCAACAACACAGATTACAACTTTCTTTTAAATAAACTCTCACAAATACGCAACTTCTTTTTCTCTATTCTCCTTACAAGGCGACACTTCCTTCAGTGCAATTAACAAAAACGAAAACAAATTAACAGCAAATATACATATATTAAACTCGACTTACATAATCTTTTTTCATTTATTTAAATTTATTTATCGCTGTTGAGGTTTGTACACTGGTGCTAGTAAATTTTTAACTCCTTAAATCTGCACACACATGCGGCTTGATGTATGCCCGAAGCAATCCACAACGTCATTGGTTAATTAGAAATGCGCAATTTACCCCTCCTCGAGGATTCCCAACGGCAACCCAACCCGCAATTCTGCAGGGTATCAACTGCGCTTTTACTGGTTTTAGATTTACTAGGTTAATTTTTAATAACCGTTTTAGAAGCAACTACAACACTAATTGATTGAAGGATGACGGCTTTTACGACCTAAAAGTAAATAAAAATAGCTGGGTTCATTGTAGTACCTCAATGTAACGTTACTTTGGGAATGTGTACGAGTATTTGGGTTTGTTACGTCTTTACTGCATGCACGGGTAGTTTTGATAATATACTTCGATGTACAATAATTAAGAATTAAGAAATCGTCTTGGGGGTGGTTTAGAAACTAATGTATGAAATAAATCATTGAATGGTGGTGGTTTTTATGACCTAAAAGTAAAAAAGTTCTCATTTCAAACCAAAGTACCGGGATTTATTGTACATACGTCGATGTAATATTACTTCGGGAATATTCAAGTGTATTTGGGTTTGTTACATCAATGTGGTCACACTTTGGAGCATGCAGGGGTAGTTTTCGTAATACATATACATCAATGTATAATAACTAAAAATTAAGAAATTGTGTAAAAGCTGTTTTAAAAGTAACTGCAGGCACTAATGTATATCTGCATGTTGAAATACTGGTGGTTTCAATGACCTAAAAGTAAAAATGTCCTCATTTAAGAATATTTCGGTTTATTGTCTGTCGATATTGTTTTTGAAGAGTATATGAGTTTCTTTTACTCTTTAGTGTATGCGTGGTTAATATTTGCAATAGACTTCAATGTGATCGATGACTAACTAGAAATTGTCTTGGGAGTGTTTGTTTTTAAGAATATTTGGGTTTGTTACATCTGTGTCATAATACTTTGATATATATGCGACAAATCATTGTATACAGGTATGTACATGTTGTGTAAGAATATAAGAGTTTGTTACATGCATGTTATGATACTTTTTCTCGATAGGCGGGATTATACAGATCGGTATAACGTGTCACGTAACTAACGGACGACAGAAATTTTCAAAGTTGACCCAAATCGCTACTAACTAGTTAAGAACACAAATAACTGACTAATATGAGAGCCACATTCTTTTACAACTTCGCGTTTACCGCCCATCAAGAAAAAAAAATGTACCAGAGGCATACATATGCGTCGATAGAATTAGAATGCGAATTAGAAATTGTCTCGTTTAAAAGTATTTGGTTTTGTTACATACATGTCAAAATATTTTGATGTATATGTGCTCTAAACATTGTATATAGGTATATCTATGTTGTTTAAGTTTTTGTAATGGTATTTAGAGATATGTATACGTCGATAGTAGAATTAGAAATTGTCTTGGGGGTGTTTGTGTGTAAAAATATTTGGGTTTGTTACATCTATTTCATAATACTAATGGTATATATGTGGGTAATCTTTTCATATGGGTATATACAAGTTGTTTAAGAATATAAGGGTTTGTTACGTGTATGTTATGATACTTTGGGGTATGTATAGGTGGATGGTGTGCTTAATTAGATTGGGGGTGTTTGTGTTTAATAACATTTGGGTTTGTTACGTCTGTTTTCATGATACTTTGTTCTGTGTATGGGTAATCTTTGGTATATACATGTTGTTTATTAAAAATATAAGGGTTTGTTAGGTATATGTGATGATTGATACTTTGGTATATGTGCATGTGGGTGGTGTAATTAATTAGTTGTTGTTTGTTTTGCGTGGTAAGGTGGGTAGTGGATGGTGATATATGTATGTGGAAATGATGGAATGGCGGTTTGATGGTGTAGGAAAAAGGGATGCTGGGATGTAGAGATGATGTTCAATATAATGCGAGTTTGTATAAAAATGTATAGAAAGCACATTTGTGGTGAAATGGTTAGAGTTAGAATGTGTATTATTTATGAAGCAAGAATAATAAAGGATGAAATATGAGTGATAAAAATATGTTACCGCTGGAAGAAACCGATGCAAAACAGGTTATATTATAGTTGAATGGCAGTCGATGTTTTTATATCGCAAAGAGTCTACAGTGAACAGGCCAGATGTCTATATAATAATCTATATATGCTGACAACGCAGGATGTAAGGCGAGATGGGTCTCGCGGGACATATAAGCTCGGAACAAATTCAATAATGTATCTATAGCCCAGAACATCTTACGGCGCTATATCCGCGAGCGAAGCGATATCTTCTGCCGATTTGAGAACTGTGAACACGTCTGTTTAAATCATATATTTCGGATCGATGTTTGTAAGTGGGGTCTAAAATGCATAATTGGATTATTAAATTTCATGAAAGCCCAATCTAGGAATTATTCATAGGAACGACATGACGAGCGTTTACCCGAATTTTGTACCGACGCTGAACGCGTCGAAATTTCCAGATAACAACTCTTGTAAGTGAGTGTAAGCATTCAAATAAGAGAGATAGCGTCATACTAAAGTGGATAATCTCTTGATCCTGTTATCTACAGATATAATTATTCTAACAGGGTGTCTTGCTTCAAACAGCTTGCTCGATCGCCGTGGCGGCTGCGCCCGCTCGCGCCCTCGCCCCGTTGCTAGGTAACCGCCTCCGGCGACCGCAGAAATACTGCTACAATGTAGATCCTTGTATTACACGACACGCACAACACTTCGCACGATACGGAAGATGGATTGGCTTGATAACAATCTCCCTTCTCGACGTTCTCATTTACATTTGCAACTCTTTTAATGCTAAATTCATCCATGTCCAAATCACACATAATCTTTCACATTATTTGCCCTCTTTTATCTCTTATTCCTTCAACAATTAGCCCCGCATTAAAACTTACACAACCCTTCCTGCTTTTTACTACCTCATTCATATCATACAATCCTTTCACCATTTTTTCCCTTATTCAACAATTACATTCCACGCTTTCTACCTTCACTTACTAAATACCCCACGTATACAAAAAATCAACTCCAATTACTTTAACAACACTTCTTCAACCAAATCTTTTTCCAATAAACTCCTTCATCATCACAAAGAAATCTTCACCATTGAGGGAATACCAATTCCTTATACCAAAGGGATGTGAAGGCCGTAGAAATGAAGATTTCCATTAAACAATCCATTGTTAACCATGCCATCGTCCTTCGATAAACACACCACGTCTTCTCTCCATGCAAAATATAAAGCAACTCCAGTGATTCGATGTTGCTTTGACTTCACTTCTTCATCCAAATCCTTTTCCAATAAAGTCCCTCATCATCACAAAGAAATCTTTACGGCTGGGATATTTCTATTTTTGCCTTAACTGCTTACGACAAATGGATATAAAGGCGTAGGAATCATAATTTCCATTAAACAATCTATTATTAACTTCATCAACACCCCACGTCTTCTCTCCATGCGAAATATAAAGCCACTCCAGTGATTCGATTTTGCTTTGACTTCACTTCTTCATCCAAATCCTTTTCCAATAAAGTCCCTCATCATCACAAAGAAATCTTCACAGCTGAGGTATTTCTATTTTTGCCTTAATTGCTTACGTCAAATGGATGTAAAGGCCGTAGGAATCATAATTTCTATTAAACAATCTATTATTAACTTCATCAACACCCCACGTCTTCTCTCCATGCGAAATGTACAGCAACTCCAGTGATTCGATTTTGCTTTGACTTCACTTCTTCATCCAAATCCTTTTCCAATAAAGTCCCTCATCATCACAAAGAAATCTTCACGGCTGGGATATTTCTATTTTTGCCTTAACTGCTTACGACAAATGGATATAAAGACGTAGGAATCATAATTTCCATTAAACAATCTATTATTAACTTCATCAACACCCCACGTCTTCTCTCCATGCGAAATGTACAGCAACTCCAGTGATTCGATGTTGCTTTGACTTTACTTCTTCATCCAAATCCTTTTCCAATAAAGTCCCTCATCATTACAAAGAAATCTTCACGGCTGGGATATTTCTATTTTTGCCTTAACTGCTTACGACAAATGAATACAAAGGTGTAGGAATCATAATTTCCATTAAACAATCTATTATTAACTTCATCAACACCCCACGTCTTCTCTCTATGCGAAATGTACAGCAACTCCAGTGATTCGATGTTGCTTTGACTTTACTTCTTCATCCAAATCCTTTTCCAATAAAGTCCCTCATCATTACAAAGAAATCTTCACGGCTGGGATATTTCTATTTTTGCCTTAACTGCTTACGACAAATGAATACAAAGGCGTAGGAATCATAATTTCCATTAAACAATCTATTATTAACTTCATCAACACCCCACGTCTTCTCTCCATCCGAAATATAAAGCAACTCCAATGATTCGATGTTGCTTTGTCTTCACTTCTTCATCCAAATCTTTTTCCAATAAAGTCCCTCATCATCACATCATTATCACAGTTGGGGGAATTCTGATTTCCCTTAACTGCTTACGTCAAAGCGATGTGAAGGCCGTAGGAACCAAGATTTCCATTTCCATAATTAACCATGCCCTCTTCCTTCGATAAACACACCACGTCTTCTCTCCATGCAAAATATAAAGCAACTCCAATGATTCGCTGTTGCTTTCACTTTACTCCTTCATCCAAATCCTTTTCCAATAAAGTCCGTCATCATCACAAAGAAATCTTCACAGATGAGGTATTTCTATTTTTGCCTTAATTCCTTATGTCAAAGGGATGTGAAGGCCGTAGAAATCATGATTTCTTTAAACATTCCATTATTAACCTTTACGCTATCTACCTTCAACATTATTAAACACATCACGTCTCCTCCCTGCGCAAAGTACCAATCAACTTCAATAGAAATCTTTCTCGTTCATCATCACAAAGAAATTTTCACGGTTTCTCTATTTTCCCTTAATTCCAACCAACTCCAGTATAATTCGATGAAGCATTGACTTAACATCCTCATCCAAATCTTTTTGAAATAAAGTAACATTATTGAACACAACTTATAGAAAAATCTTTTGCCAATAAAGTTCTTCTCCATCGCAAAGAAATATTCACAGTTGGGGGATTTCTAGTTTCCCTTAATTCCAACCAAGTAAAATTCGTTGTTCCTTTGACTTCACAGCTTCATTCAAATCTATTTGCAATAAAATCCTTCATTCTTCACCACAAAGAAATCGTCGCGGTAATTTTTCACCAGTAAAATTGACACCTGGGGGAATTCTATCTCTCATTAACTTGATGTAAATCATGATTTCCATTAAATAATTTTTTCACCATCATTAACCACTACATTCCGCACTCTAATCTTGTTTTGACTTTTTCTATTCTGCATCCAAATCCTTCCCAGTCCTTCATCACCATAAGGAAATCGTCAACTCAATTTTCCACCGGTAAAATTGACACCTGGGGGAATTCTATTTCTGATTAACTTGCTTACGTCAAGGGAATTAAGTGAATTATGATTTCCATTAAGCCATGTTTCCACCATGATTAACCATTACATTCCGCACTCCGATGTTGCTTTGACTTCTTCTATTTTGCATGCAAATCTTTTCCCCATCACAAAGACGTTCGATCTTCGTTTTTGTTTTCTTTCAGTAAAAGCGACTAATGGGAGGGGGTGAACGCCTTTTTCATTATTCTTTCCATTATTAATCACTGCAATCCACACTTTCTGCCCTCGCCTCCACAGTCTCCCCTTCCCCCGCAAACTCCAATAAACCTCAAAGGCCATTTCTTTCAATAAAGACATAAAGAAATTTCCTTGCAAGGAAGTGATTGCTTAGGTAATTCTATTTTTCTTCAATTTATTTACGTCTCAGAGGGCTAATTGCAAATAGAAATCATAATTCCCATCCCCCTAAATGGTAAACCATGTTGAACCTTCAAATTTTGTGGGGTCCCCCCAATAAAGACGAGGGGAAAAATAGTATGGAGAAGGAAAAACCACGTAGAGATGGTCGTTACCTCTGGGAATTTGGAGTTTTAACAATTAACCAATTAACATTTTCATGCTTGAGTTTAAAAAAGGAAGGAAGATATTTGTGTATTACTTTTAGACATTCGTTCTAAAACGGGGGCGTACATATTCCATTGAATTAACAAACGTGACGAACCTCAAAAAAAAATTCAGATGATAGCTTTCATGAACGAATAAATCAATATCATGGACGTTTTTTTTCTTTTTTGGAAAATTGAAAAATCATTTTATGATTACCTATTACATTCTAGGAGGACATTGTGTGAATGTCAATCGCGTTATATTTAATGAGCAGAAGCTCAATAAAAAAAATATATATAGGGGCGTTTTTAAATTTTTAATTATTTTTATCTTCCGAGTGTAAACGAATTTTTAATTTTTGTGAGAAAAAGTTGTTGCAAATCGTTTTTGATACAATGTCAAGTCAAAAAGCGATCGTAGGATGTCGCTACTTATACTTTTCGATATTTTTGTGGTAACTGACTAAAACCAGGTGGGTTTATCCTTATTTTGAACCACGCTGTATAGCTATTACTATAATTTGGCAGCGCAGTGATTTTTTAAATGTACTTTGAACTGGATATACTTATTATGTTTTTGGCAACGCAATTATATCGCACCACCAAAAGTGATCTGTTTGTCATTTGACTGCTTGATGTAAAAGTAGTGAATTGGGAGCGCCATTTTTAAGGGGTAAGTGAACAGCTGCATTTAAGCAACCCCAATTCATTTTGCCTGCGGTGTAGCAACCCAGACTCACTTTGTGGTAACTTCATGTCTAGTGACTTAATTCAAGTCTCTCAGTATCTCTTCTTCTTCTTCCTCCAGTTACTTGTTTCTGAACAAGAAAAAAAAACATCTTTTAAGTTGTTTTGATTGATGAAATGAAAAATGAAATTGAGTGTATGTGTGTTATTGAAAACATCCTGTATATTGAAAACAAGCCCCTGAAACATCAGCGGGTGCGAAGAGTCGTAAAAGAAGTGGATGGTAGTCGAACAGATCGTTAATTCCAGTAACGACGATCACGAGTAATTCACTGCTATGCTCTTCAATTAGCGAACTTGCTTGCTATTATACCATATCCTTGGAAGGGCTATCATTTCGGCTATACCGGACTTGATATGACGTCGCTTGGCAAACTGTTTATTACTTTCAGGACAATGTTGACTTCATTGCCCTTCCCATCGTATACTTTATTAAAACGTTCATACACAACGATGCACTTTATTCTCAACTAATCATAACAAAAATATTCGCACTAACACAATTATTATTAGTATTATAACAATGAGATATTTTGAAACGAGAACAATAAACATTAAAGTAGGAAAAGTGGAAAAAATATGTTGTTAAATACCATTCAGAAAAATCTATAAATTTAGCGGCTCGCGATGGCGTTTTGTTTAAATATAAATAAATAACGCAAACAGGGTATTATCGTGGGGATTTATGCTCAATGACAAAAATTTGAAAACTAAAATTATTACAACTATTGCGCCGCCAAACAAAGAGTTTTGTATGCCCATGCGTAATATTTTTGTGTGTGCGTTATTATTATTCGACATCAAATAAATATGAATTAGGCGGGCCGTTAAATTAATAATATGTACACACAGTTTATAATGTTATCAAAAATGATGGTAATAAAGAGATATTTCGCGTTAAATACGTTTTATCGCGTACCGTCATATGTTTAGATTATAGGAATTATATTTGTTTCTATCTTCAGGTAAAATACACGCTACATTAGTTTTTTTTTTTTTCGATGTAATTATTTAATATCTCGCGCATAATTACTTTTATTATTATATACACCGCATGTTTATGTATGCATTTACAAATTGTCCAATATTTACCACTTACATACTTACATAATATGTACCGTACCTATTTTACTGGACGCTGTATCTGTGGTTTATATTATTTAAAAATCAAGAAAATTTGGAGGTTAGAATGTAGTTACTGTATTTTAAGTGCGTCGTATTTAAAAAAAATATGAAATATATTTTTATTTGTTTGAAAATATGCTGTTAGGCAGGGAACGATCAGATCACGGTAATTAATGTCGGTGTTTGTTTGATTTGCCAAGTTAATAACGCTACTGCCAGATGGCGCCAAACAAATAACATATACGTCACCGGCCATTACGTATCCTACGTTTGTGCAACGATCGTTCGTAGCCGGTTTCGCTCTGAACTATATTCTGACTGTCCGCAATCACCTATACTTGTATATCGTGATATATGATGTAATAATGCTGCAAACATATGTGCCTCCGCGCGATAACGAAATTAGTATTGATATCTAGTAATCAACTCTTGTTAGACCTTAGTAATGAAGAAACACATATGTCATATTTCGACACATCATTACCTATTGTTATTAACACTACAATATCTGCGATATCCTCATATTTACATTATTTTTTTGGCATTACCTATAAAAAGGGACATAACTTCATTAATTTTTATCAATGATAAAAAAAATTCAACACCGCAAAAAAGGAAATTATTCAAAAATCGTAATCAAGATTTATTTCTCTTTTTCTCATCATTCTTTGTATTTTCCTTATTTCATTTTCGAAATTTCACTCTATACGGGCCCATATTATTTTCTACTTTTTGCTAATCCGGATCTGTACAAAACTAAAATAAAAGTTATAGTCAAGAAATAGAATTCTAAACGAATCTCTTTTACCCTCATGCTTTATCATTCCAATCGTTCTTTCTATTCTTCTTATTTCATTTCCGAAATTTCACCCTATATGGATCCATATTATTTTCTACTTTTTGCTAATCCGGCTCTGTGCAAAACTAAAATAAAAGTTATAGTCAAGAAATAGAATTCTAAATGAATCTCTTTTACCCTCATGCTTTATCATTCCAATCATTCTTTCTATTCTTCTTATTTAATTTCCGTTATTTCACCCTATATGGGCCCTTATTATTTTATACTTTTTGCTAATCCGGCTCTGTACAAAACTAAAATAAAAGTTATGGTCAAAAATAGAATTCTAAACGAAACTCTTTTGCCGTCATGCTTTATCATTCCAATCATTCTTTCTATTCTTCTTATTTCATTTCCGTAATTTCACTCTATATGGACCATTATTATTTTATACTTTTTGTCAATCCGGCCTTGTACACAACTAAAATAAAAGTTATGGTCAAAAAATAGAATTCTAAACGAAACTCTTTTACCGTCATGCCTTATCATTCCAATCATTATTTCTATTCTTCTTATTTCATTTTCACAATTTCACTGTATACGGGCCCATATTATTTTATACTTTACGCCAATCCGGCTCTGTACAAAACTAAAATAAAAGTTATGGTAAAAATAGAATTCTAAACGAAACTCTTTTACCGTCACGCTTTATCATTCCAATCATTCTTTCTCTTCTTCTTCTTATTTCATTTCCGTAATTTTACTCTATATGGGCCCTTATTATTTTATACTTTTTGACAATCCGGCTCTGTACTAAACTAAAATAAAAGTTATGGTAAAAATAGAATTCTAAACGAAACTCTTTTACCGTCACGCTTTATCATTCCAATCATTCTTTCTCTTCTTCTTCTTATTTCATTTCCGTAATTTTACTCTATATGGGCCCTTATTATTTTATACTTTTTGACAATCCGGCTCTGTACTAAACTAAAATAAAAGTTATGGTAAAAATAGAATTCTAAACGAAACTCTTTTACCGTCATGCCTTATCATTCCAATCATTATTTCTATTCTTCTTATTTCATTTCCGTAATTTCACTCTATATGGACCATTATTATTTTATACTTTTTGCCAATCCGGCTCTGTACTAAACTAAAATAAAAGTTACGGTCAAAAAATAGATTTCTAAACGAAACTCTTTTACCGTCATGCTTTATCATTCCAATATACAGTCTTTGATTACTTTTTCGAAAAGAAACAAAAATTTCTTTTTAATGAAACATCACTGACATTTGTCAAATAGTGATTTTTACAACTAAAGTGACGGCTGCTTCTGAGAAAATTATTTTAGAAATGTGCGTGTTTAATGAAAGATTTTTTTAAAGACCATCGAATTTTAGATCACACTGTATTTTTCTGTCTTGGTTTCTATTCTGTCAGGACTATCATCATCATTCTTGATTTCTCATTTCTTGTTTTTTTTTTATTCTTAGGACTCTCATCGTTATTCTTAATTTCCAGTTGGTTTTTAAACTAATAAACTCCTTCCTTGTTTTTTTTTTTATTCCTAGGACGATCATCATTATCTTTGATTTTCCTTTTTTTTGAGCACATTTCTTCTTCTCTTTTTTGTTAATTACCGATTGGTTTTTAAACTAATAAACTATTTTTTTTGTTTTTTTTTTCATTCTTAGGACGATCAACTTACCTTTGATTTCTCTTTTTGTCTTTCAGCACATTACTTCTTCTCTTTTGTTTTAATTTTCCCATTGGTTTAAAGATTAATAAACTTTAACTAAAGTGGCCCATAAGAAAATCGAAAGCCTCTCATGAGGGCCGTTTTAGATTAATGTTTAGTTGCTAAAAGGTTTAAATAAAACTAAAATAAATTTATCCCCATCTTTGTTTATCACTTTCACTCTTCCTTCATTCTTTATTTATTTATTTATTTATTTTTAGTTTATACATAAGCACATAAGCCTGGATAAAACCGAAGGACGAATTTGGTTTTTGAAAAATTTAGATTTCCTACGATTTGGGCATTATGAAGTTTGTTGCCAGTCCGACGCTGTGTTGTTCGCCGTCAATTCATTTGTATTTTGTTTTTTCTTTCTTTCGTCCTCTTCGCTCTTAAATTCCTTTTTCCCCCATGACCATACTCTCGTAATTCTTTTTTTGGTTTGAGGTTGAGTCTTTAACGATCCAAGGGTGGATCAATTCGGATCAATTTGGGGCACACTTTGTACTAACGGCTGTTTTGATAATTGCTTTATTTGTTTATTCTTTACTTTGCTTAGAAAATTCTATTTTCTTTCTCTCTTTTCCTTGATTATGACTTCCTCTTCGATTCATGAAAATAAACTAAATACAACAAAATTTTGAAAACTTAATTCCTTTGCCCTCTACAATAAATTAGAAAGGAACGGCGCGTTTTAATTGTTTTAATTCTCCGTGTGCGTATTAATTATCTTCAGCGTTTTCTCAAATTCTTACTTTTTATTACATCATTTCATTTAGAAGCAACCAGTTTGTTAAACTTCCGAACGTATCTTGTGTATCATTTTGAATTGAAACCGCACCTAACGCGCAGGCGCGTTCTTTTTTTAAAATTCAATTAAGTATTTCGATCGTGTTTCCCTCCGCCTTCTTCCAAGTCTCAATGAAACAAATCATAAGCATAAACAATTAAATTTTTTTCAAATTAAAGAATATTATATGTTTTCATCGTTTTTAATGTTCCGTTACTCATAGTTTATTTTTTATTTACTTCTCCTGTATTTGTGTGTATACAGTCGAAAGCAAAAATAGTAGACAAATACAGTTTCCTGTAATTGTCCTTGCTTAAAACAGTATCGTTTAAATACTACTTCAAAATTTCGAAAGCTGTATTTAAACAATTTTGCCACTTTGGAGAAAGAATAATTACAGGAAACTGTTTTTGTTTCTTATTTTTTACATTCAACTGTGCATATTTCTTTGAAAGTTATTTACAGGGTGTTTTTTTTTTTTTTAATTAAATTCAAACTAAGCCGTCGCTTAGATTCACGATTTTTGTATCCGACGCTTTTATTACTATTATTATTATTATAGTAAATAATAGCGCGTGTTTATTTTGGTTGTGCTGAAGATATTTGTGCGAGTAAATTCTGATTTAAACGCAAAGCTCGGGGCAAACCGACGTCTGTTTATATAGAGTGTTTGGTCAACCATACAATAAACACCTAGGGCTAGATTTCGGTTAAATATTTGTTTACCAACGGTAAGAAATAGAAAATTTCTTGTACAATCATAATAAGGCGTGACTGCAAAAAAAAGAATGTGATATACGAGAGGCGTTCAATTATCAACGAAAATTTAACATGTTCACACAGTTGGCAGAAATTTTAAATCATCGCGTACATGGTTGAAGCATTGCGAGCTCTAAATAATTAAATGCATGGGGGGGTTGTGATTCAGAGGCGTGACGTTAAAATTACCGAGATGGGTGCGCACGATTTAGTTTCACTTTTGTCTTATCATCATCAAAATATTGTATAAGCTATATACTCTTAATTAAATCGCTTTTATCCCATACAATACAAATACAGACCGTCGAGGGATGAAATCTATTGTTTGTATAAGTAATTGTATCTCTGGCCAATTGGTCAATCGTTGAAACAATCTTGCATTAGGTATTTACTTTCACTGCATGTTTAAACAGGTACCTACTTCATTTAGTATATACTTTGAATTAATGAAATGCGAAGAAATTTTAAGGCGATAGAAAATGACCCTGTATTGTATTTAATTAACAATCATAATACCGTCCGAATATATACCCTGTTTATTAATAATAGTCCATTGCATTGTTTTGAGTTCTTCAGCGAAATATTGCCGACACTACACGACAGTTTATGAATTAAAAAAAATATATTATTAACTTATTAAAGAAATAATCAATAACGACCTAATTTGTAAGCCAAGTACTTTTCGATTCGAAAAATTACCGAAAAGTACATATTCAGCAAAAAGAAATAAATTAAAAATTTTTTTTACTCACTTGAACACAGCCTGTCTCTCCACGCTATAAGATTAAATACAAGAATATAACGTTTGATTTACATACAGAATATAATGTTTGATGTATACGGGGTGTACAGGATAAATAGGATTCGATCGATTCAAAACCCATTTGATAGGTTTGTTCAAATAATTGGGCGTAATTTGCAAAGCAATTAAGAACCAACACTTTTCGATTTAGGAAATTATTAAAAAAAAGTACGTCTAAGTAAATATTTTTGCCAGCCACAAGACTATAACGTTAGATTTAAATACGGTTTGATATATGTACGTACGTATACAGGGTGCATCTTAAGAAGTCCCGGAGGTTTTAGCGGGGGTAAAAAGAATTCGGCTGTTTAAGTACCTAAACAGCGGCGATACAAAATATAACGTTTGATGTACGAGGTGCACAGGTGTACATATTTTTGTTCACTATCTTTACGCTACAAGAGTATAACGTTTGATTTAGATACGGTTTGATTTACCCAGGTAAATGACGTATACAGGGTGCATCGCAATAATTCTCGGGAGTTTTAGGGGGGGCAAAAAGAATTCGGCTATTTAAGTAGGTACCTAACACCGGCGGCGATTTGATTTACGTACGAAATAGAAAACGTTTGATGTACGGGGTGTAACAAGGATTCGATCGATTAAGAAACGACTTTGTAGGTTTTGTGAATGTAATAGGACGTAATTTGCAAAGCAAAGCAAAGCAAAACCAACACTTTTCGATTTGAGAAATCATTAAAATTATATAAAACAAAAAAGAAATTAATATTTTTGCTCACTGTGTCTCTACGTTACAGGAATATAATGTTTGGTTTAGGTAGCTATGTACAGGGTTTCTTTTTTATATCTTGCACCCTACCAAGAGGCTTTATTTCAGGAGGCAGCGAAAAACTTCAAAGCCAAAAGTTGTAGGGTGTTATGGCTGTAATCTTTTCGAGTTATCACAAGAAACAAAAGCGCATCGAAAATTGGAGAAAAAAATATAATTTTTGTCTTTCTTTTTAAATGGAATACCCTGTATGTTGTTTGCTAAGATGATAGATCTGATTTCAAAACTATATATAATATATTGAGATTTGCAGCGGCCGTTCGTGATATAATTAAGTTTGAAATATCAGTATAATGACATTTAAAGAATCAAGACGGCCTGGAAAGTCATTTATAAAAGTCCTAAATGGCCGTTTTAGTTAGCAAAAAACAATAGAAATCCGAATACTGAAAACCGTACACAATAAAAAACAAAATTCCATGCCGCCTTAATATTTTAAACACTAATTTATTGATATTCTAACCTCAAATATCTCTTCCCAAATATCACATCACATTATATATTTTTGAAATCAGGAAAATATAATCTTTCATCTCAGCAAACAATATACAGGGTGTTATATTTAAAAATACAAACTGCATTTTTTTTTTCTCCAATTTGCGATGCGCTTTTGTTTTTTTGCGATAACTCTAAAAGATAATAGGTATAGAACCCTGCAATTTTTGTATTTAAAGTTTTTCCCTACCTCCTATAATAAACCTCGAGATAATGTGCAAAATATTAAAAAAAGAACTCTGTACGTATACAGGGTGTATTTTAATAATTCTCTGGAGGCAAAAAGAATTCGACTGTTTTGAGTACCTAACATCGGCGATTTGGTTTACGTAACAAAATATACGGGGTGTATACAGGGTAAGAAGGATTTGATCGATTAAGAAATAACTGCGGCGTAAAAAGTATAACGTTCGATGTACGGGGTGTACAGATAACAAACACGTAACAAAATATACAGAGTGTATACAGGGTAAGAAGGATTTCATCGATTAAGAAATAACAGCGACGTAAAAAGTATAACGTTCGATGTACGGGGTGTACAGATAACAAACACGTAACAAAATATACAGAGTAAGAAGGATTTGATCGATTAAGAAATAACAGCGGCGTAAAAAGTATAACGTTCGATGTACGGGGTGTATAGGTTAACAAGATTAAGAAACAAGTTTTGGGAATAATTTGCGATTTGTAAAATTCTTAAAAATTATGTACGTTTAAGAACGATTTGGTACATCAACGTATACAGGGTGTATTTAAATAATTTTCGAAAGTTTTGGGTTGTAAAAAGGATTCGACTGTTTAAGAAATGGTGAAAGAAGTTATTAGAAATGTAAGAGAAAAAAATATTTTTACTCACTTGAGCCGAGCCTGTCTCTCCACGCTATAGGATTAGAAACGAGACCTTGAAAGCCTGGCCAATATAGTCCGCCGGTACTTCTCCCAAGTTCCATGGGAGGTTTGTTAACGGAATTGGCGGCGTGATGGTGAAAAAATGCGGCGGCGGCAATATTGAAGCCCCTCAAGCCGGAATTTGAGGTGCCTTGTGAGCTGTTGGAAGCCATGCCGAGGGAGTTTTGGGAGAAGCCGAGACTATGGGGGAAATGTAAAGGGCCTGTGGTAATCTGAGAGGGCCTCGAAAGTATGTGGTCAATGCCATGGGGGTTAGCACCCTGAGAGCTGTTGCTGTTGGAAGTGGCACCGAGAGGGCTACGCGACGTGAGGCCGGAGCGTTCTACGTGTAAACTTGTACGCTCCAGCAAGACGTCAGCGTCGCTTTTCTCTTGCTGGTGAAGATGTTCGGGGCTCATGTGTGATTGGTGCTGTACTTTCATTTCTGTCATAGAGTGTAGGGCGGCTAAGGGGGCCGCTAACATGTTACGGTGTTCCAAGTTGAGGAAACTGAGGTTCTGTTGACTCGCGAACTCGAGCATCTTGGAAACAGGTGGTGGCGGTGTAACGGAAACTTCGGAGCGGTCGCTGGATGCGTCGCTGTGCTGCGTCATAGCTGCGGGAGACGCCGTGGTGTCGGATGAAGACGCGATCAAGCCGCGTCGTTGTGTTCTGCGGGATATCACAACACGTGGCCGGCACCGCACATCACATTCACTCACCGCGTAGAACACTGTTGGGGTTCTTGATTTGAATGAAGGGCACCGGTGGATTGACTGCGAGGTGGTGGGCGGTTCAGCAGCTAGGTGCTGAACACCACGGTGGGGATGACGCTCTCTATGAACTCAAGTGCATATTAAATATGTGCTTCTGTTTGAGCTCATTACGCTGGCCTCTATGGCAGAGGACATTGAGTGGTACAGTGCGTGACACGGAGCGCTACGGTGCTGCACGCTGCTCTATTTTTAAAAGAGATTAATGCTTTTTTCATTGGTCCGAAGGAGGATCGGGGTTTGCTGACTGTTTCCGTGATTGGCGAGCCCGCTATAGCCCGGAACCGCCCGGCATTGGCTGCGAGACCGCCCTACCCCCTCCGGACTCGTATTATCGGAGTATACATGGGACTCAATCTGTAAGGAGGTATTTTACTAGCATAAACATGTTAGCGGTGAAAACAAGGTTTGAGCCCCTCTGCCTACTTACGCTCGTCAGTCCACGTTACCCTGACTTCGCTCCCGGACACTCTCCGTTCCCCCGGATCCAGCCACGGCCCGATACTTGCGAAATAACACACATACCTGGGCTCCATAATATCTCTATATTACTGCGCCGTCAGAAACTACACTCTATTCCAATTAACTGCCTCCAGATTCAACCAACCACACATTACCTCAACACAACTTAAAAATATCACGAAAAACTCATTCTAACATTAAGGTACCAAACACATATTTTTTACTTTCTAATTTTAATTTATTATAATTTAAACATGTATACACTACGTATATCATCAGTTAACCAATCACATTCTAAACTTCCTTTCCAACTTTAAATCACGATTAATACTCACTGCTGTATATACCGGATGTGTCATCCAACGAGATTTCTTCAATCGCACCTGTTCTCGGTTGAATACACAGGGTGAGTATTATAAGAATACGAGCCTAACGAACCTAAAATGCAAACCAACGTACAATTTAGATCTAGATTTCAACGAAAATTGTATGTTGCGTTGCATTTTAAGTTCGTCAGGCTCGTACTCTTATACTACTCACACGGTATATAAAATAATAATAATATTTTCAAGCTCCGCATAATTTAGAGTTATGCATGGTGTCTATACGATATGTAACTTCATTATTTTAAAAAGAACAACCTCAACACAACTTAACGATATCAGGAAAAACTCATTCTAACATTAAGGTACCTCACACATATTTTTTACTCTCTAATTTTAATTTAATTTAATTTAAACATTTATACACTACGTATATCATCAGTTAACCAATCACATTCTAAACTCCCTTACTTTTAATCACGATTAATACTTACTGCGGTTTATACCGGGTGTGTCATCCAACGAGATTTCTCTGTTGAATACACAGAGTGAGTATCATAACAGTACGAGCCTGACGAACCTAAAATGCAACCCAACTTACAATTTAGATCTTGATTTCAATGAAAATTGTATATTGGGTTCCATTTTAAGTTCGTCAGGTTCGTACTCTTATACTACTCACACGGTATATAAAAAAATAATATTTTCAAGCTCCGCATAATTTAGAGTTATTCGTGGTGTCTGTACGATATGTAACTTCATTATTTTAAAAAGAACGTCCTATATTTTATAATGAATTTGAGTTTACAAGGTTATTTTTAAGCAAGGTTTCTTCCCTATACTCAACTCCAAAAAAAAAAATACAAAGTAACTTTTATAATTATAATCTCATTAACGAGGAAAGACATTGTGATACTTTTACAAACAAATAGCGTTTTCTACTATATGCACCGAGTGCGCACTCAGAATATCTCCAACTCATTTTATTACGTGAGATTAGAAGAAGATGGGGATACTTTGATTGCGCACTCGGTGCATAAATGCACGTCAGTACAAAACGCTATAAGTGTAAGGTACAAAATTTACTTTTCTCCATTTACACAACAATTGACAGGCAATAACTTTTGTTTATTAAATGCAACGGTTTTGTTTTTACGTCACCGTTAGATGCTTTATAAAATTGTCTTTAATTTGGCTGTATATATACTTCCTTATACCGAATAGTGATGGTTGAAAAGGTTCAAAACGTATACATATTAATTAAAAAATTTTGTTGCAAATCGTTTTTGATTGCAGTGAAAACCTCGAGCAGCCTCTGTACAGCTGTTTCGGCCCTGTTTGGGGCTTCATCTAAGAGATCCAGGATTGGGCATTTACTGAAACTTTTACTTGCTTTGAGTTTTGAGTAAAAAGTAAATTTGCTAGGCTTATTAAAATAACAAAATTCCACATCGTACAGATGAATTGAGACAGTCTGTATATGTCAAAATAATTTTAAATTGTGCGAAACCTGAGCTAAACCATAAATAAAGTCTAATATCTTAAAAATTATTGGACTTGCGTGCAGAATCCTTTTCAAACTAACCTTAAAAACTCAAATTCCATAACCAAACCATAAATAAAGCCTAATATCTTAAAAATGATTGAACTTGGATGTAGTGTCATTATCAAACTAACCTTAAAAACTCAAATTCTTTATAAAATATTGAGTGTTCTATTTAAAATAACGAAATTCCACATCGTACAGACAAAGCGAGACAGCCTGTATATGTCGAAATAATTTTAGATTATGCGGAACCTAAGCCAAACCATAAATAAAGCCTATTATCTTAAAAATGATTGAACGTGGGTGTAGTGTCCTTATCAAACTAACCTTAAAAACTCAAATTCTTTATAAAATAACAAAATATCACATCGTAGAGATAAAGTGAGACAGCCTGTTTACGTCAAAATAATTTATAAATTGTGCGGAACTTGAGAAGGTGAAACTTTTGTATAAGACATTTTTTGTTATGTTCAGGATTAGGAAGAAACCCCGTTCGATGACACACCCGGTATACGTAGGGTAAACAAACAAGCCCGTTTGCAAACATTCTTCAAGCTCGTACATATTGATCAAATTAATCTCTTAAACTGATTTTTATATTATATTTTACTCCTACGTTTTTCATATACTATAGGGCGAGTATAAAAGAGTTTTTTATTAATTGGTGATACTCATGCAGATCAAATCTTGTTACGTTAAAGCTCCAATGAACAAACGTGTTTGCAAAGAATGTTTTATCAACATCAAGTAATACAGCGAATCCCATTTTAACCACATCATAGGTATCCAAAATATACAGCGTCTTTCAAAAAATGTGCCACATAAGGGATTCTTCTTTATTATCGATTTTTATAAAAACTTACAGGCACAGGGCGCTTCTACATCCCTTACAGTTAAATTGGGAAGTGTCACATGAAGTTTATCTTGAACGGTATACAGCGTGGACACCGAGAAATTAACGCCGCTTAAGAGTAAAGTGCCCTTATTTTGCAAGATCATAACTAGTTACTCAAAGACAAGATTTATTTGTCAGTTAGAAGCGCATTTTTTTTATAAAAAAAATTGATAATAAAGAAATTCCCATTTGTAGCACACTTTTTGAAAGACACGGTAGAGTTGCCCTTATTGGGGGACTGTTTAAAAGTTTATTTTCTCAAGAGACTATTATACAGAGTGTAAACATATTTACGTGACAACTGTCTGCACGATGATCAGTCTTTATATTACTGATTGAAGGACCGAACGTGGTAAAGACATGGTATAAGTGCATATACCGTGTGTACCTCGCGGTGAATCTTGGATTAAAAAGAAATGGTGCTTATTTTGTCTGTTTCACTTTACCTCAACTCAGACAGATTTCAAAACTTCTTTCACTTATAAAATGAGCATAGTATATACCGTGTGTACCTCGCAGCGTCCACCTTGGATTAAAAAATAAATAAGTATTTATTGATTCATTCTGTCCTTTTCAAATGACAGCACCACCTACATGGTGTATATACGTGGTTGTAACATTGTTTTTCAAGACATACATGGTTTTGTTCCTTTTTTTTTAACTTTTCACCACAAGAAAGGAAATGACTGTTTATAAACTTTGAAAGGAACTTCATGTAGACATGTTGTTTTGGTACAGCCTGTATATGTAGGATATATCGGAAGTAATATTTGTATTTGTGTGCCCCAAAAAAGGGGAATAAAATCTGTGTTAAAATAACTCAATGAATAGTAACACGGGGTTCAGATATCGATATAATCAGTGGTGGAAAAACATGGTCGTTTTTCGCTTCATCCCACTATCAAGCCAATCATCGTACTGTCCTGGCATAACGGCGCATCGCTTCAGACGATGGCGGGAGCGTCATCATCAGTGGAAGTGGGGTGCGGGGGGCGTCGTAACGGGGGTATTCGGAAGGTCGGTCTCTAAACTGAAGATAGAGCTACTCTGCATATCATTAATCTTAATTAAAGTCGAATTTAGATATCTCGTATGAATGTCGGTGTCTATTCGTGGAGCATTTCATCAAAAGATACATTACCCGCTCGCTGGCTGAGCAGCGGCCTAATTGTTAAACTACACTGTAATTAACGACACCTTATTTAGCCCTCGCGTTATTATCTTGCAAATGTATGCCGGGCATTAATATTTTACACCAGTTTACTTACGAATTAACCCCAATTTTTGTATTTTCGCCGAGCTCATCTTTACTTCCCACTAATTACTTTGCCTTGCTTATAAATGATTTGCCTCGAATATTATTAAGAATTTATTAACACTTTCTTCTATGTTTTCATTAATTACATTCTACCACAATCTCTATCTAATACATTCACCCTCATATTTACTTACACTTTGTATAGCATCCGGGTAGTTACAGTTAGATGGAATTCACTATACCTACGTAATGTTTGGAATCTTTAAAACTAAGATTCTTAATCGAATTCGTTCTGCTCCAATGTTTGGAGGAATGCTTGAAGTTAGAATTCTGAATGGTTTTAAAATATTTGCATTTGAATTCCTTTTGGGTTCCAACTAGCACCAATTTATTCCTCAATAATGTTCGGGATATCTGAAATTAGAATCTGTTTCGTATTCATGAATCTTCTTGCATTCTCCTTAGGTGGAATTCACTCCACATTAATGTTTGGAATTCTTGATTGAATTCGTTCCGCTCCAATGTTTAAATTTAGAATTCTGAATCGTTTTGTATTTTCTCCATTCGAATTCTTTTTGCATTCCACCTAGCACGAATTTAATCCACAATAATGTTCAGAATATTTAAAATTTGAATCTGTTTTGTATTCATGAATCGTCTTGCATTCTCCTTAAAAGGAATTCACACCACATTAATGTTAGGAATCTCTAAAACTAAGATTCTTGATTAAATTCGTTCTGTTCCGATGTTTGGGGAAGCGCTTGAAGCTAGAATTCTGAATGGTTTTGGAATATTTGCTTTCGAACCACCACAGATAAAAAAAGAAATATTTTTGCATTCCGTACCTAGCAGGAATTTATTCCGTAATAATATTCGGATTGTCTGACGTTAGAATCTTTTTTGTATTCATGAATCTTCTTGCATTCTCCTTAGATGGAATTCACTCCACTTTAATGTTAGGAATTTTTAAAACTAAGATTCTTGATTGAATTCGTTCTGCTCCAATATTTGGAGGACTGCTTGAAGCTAGAATTCTGAATGGTTTTGGAATATTTGCATTCGAATTCCTTTTGCGTTTTATCTAGCAGGAATTTAATCCACAATAATGTTCGGGATATCTAACATTACAATCTGTTTGGTATTCATGAATCGTCTTGCATTCTCCTTAAGTGGAATTCACTCCAATTTAAAGTTAGGAATTTATAAAACTAAAATTCTTGATTGAATTCGTTCCGCTCCAATGTTTAAATTTAGAATTCTGAATCGTTTTGGAATATTTGCATTCGGATTCCTTTTGCGTTCCACCTAGCAGGAATTTAATCCGTAATAATGTTCAGGATGTCTGAAATTAGAATCTATTTTGTTTTCAAGAATCTTCCTGCATTCTCCTTAAATGAAATTCACTCCACATTAATGTTTGGAATTTTTAAAACTATGATTCTTGATTGAATTCGTTCCGCTCCAATGTTTAAAATTCTGAAACGTTTGGAATGGAATATTTGCATTTGAATCCCTTTTGCGTTCCACCTAGCAGGAATTTAATCCGTAATAATGTCTGAAATTAGAATCTTTTTTTAATAATGTCTGAAATTAGAATCTTTTGTTGTTTTTAAGAATCTTCCTGCATTCTCCTTAAATGAAATTCTCTCCACATTAATGTCTGGCATTTTGAAAACTAAGATTTTTGATTGAATTCGTTCTGCTCCAATGTTTGGAGGAGCGCTTGAAGCTACAATTCTGAATGGTTTTGGAATATTTCCTTTCGAATACTTTTGCGTTCTGCAAACTGCAACTAGCAGGAATTTAATCCACGAAAGTGTTCGGAATATCTGAAATTAGAAGCTGTTTTGTATTCTAGGTATAATTCACTAATCTTCTTCTAGGAAAGTCACTCTAAATTAATGTTTGGAATTTATAAAATTAGAATTCTTGATGGAATTCGTTCTGCTCCAATGGTTGGAGGAATGCTTGAATTTAGAATTCTGAATTGCTTTGCATTCAAATTATTTTGTATCTACTCTCCCAGTTGGAATAATTCATTATACATTAATGTTCGGAACGTCTGAATTTAGAACCTATTTTGCATTTTAGTTTCACTTGAAGGCTTCGATGGCCGTCGTCCATGGTTGAATACCGCGCTTCTGGTCGGTTTGCATTTTATATGGAATTCATACTTGGTGTGTTTAAAGCTTGAATCTTAAGCTCCAATGTCTGGAATCCTGAATTAATTTGGATTAACTTGCGTTCTAGATGGAATTCATATTTTGCACGTTTCAAATTAAAATCTCCTTGCTCTCTTCTTAGACGGAATTTATAATATACATTAATGTTTGGAATGTTCCTAGTTCGGTTTTAAATTCGAAGCAGAATTAAACTTCCAACACTATTCAACGAAATTCAAATTTGCTTGCGCTAATAATTTTCTGGGTTGCACAAAGATTGCATTCCAATATTTTGAATATGCCTGACATTGAATTCTTTTTATATTTTAGATGGAATTCATACTACGACATTATTTTGAATGCAAACTTCTTAAATTAGAATTCACTGCACATTAGTGTTAGGAATAATGTTTAAAACTAAGATTCTTGATTGAATTCGTTCTGCTCCAATGTTTGGAGGAATGCTTGAAGTTAGAATTCTGAATGGTTTTGGAATACTTGCATTCGAATTCCTTTTGCGTTTCATCTAGCAGGAATTTAATCCATATTAATGTTCGAGATATCTAAAATTAGAATCTATTTTGTATTCATGAATCGTCTTGCATTCTTCTTTGATGGAATTCACACCACTTTAATGTTAGGAATTTTTAAAACTAAGATTCTTGATTTAATTCGTTCTGCTCAGGAATTTATTCCACACTAATGTTCGAGATATCTGAAATTAGAATCCGTCTTGTATTCAAGAATTTTCTTATTTTTTTCTTGGATGGAATTCACGCCACATTAATGTTAGGAATCTCTGAAACTAAGATTCTTGATTGAATTCGTTCTGCTCCGATGTTTGGAGGAGCGCTCTGAATGGTTTTGGAATATTTGCATTTGAATTACTTTTACGTTCCGCATCTAGCAGGAATTTAATCTGCAATAATGTTTTGGATATCCAAAATTATAATCTGTTTTGTATTCATGAATCCTCTTGCGTTCTCCTTAAATGGAATTCACTCCACCTTAATGTTTGGCATTTTTAAAATTAAGATTTTTGATTAAATTCATTCTGCTCCGATATTTGGAGAAGCGTTTGAATAATGTTCGAAATATCTGAAATTAGAATCTGTTTTGTATTCAAGATATAATTTATGAATCTTCTTGTAGGAAATTCACTCTAAATTAATGTTTGAAATTTATAAAATTAGAATTCTTGACGGAGTTTTTGAATGCTTGAAGTTTGATTTTTGAATTACTTTGCATTCAAACTATTTTGTATCTACTCCCCCAGTTGGAAAAATTCATTACACTAATGTTCAGGACGTCTGAAATTAGAATCTATTGTGCATTTTATACGGAATTCGTACTTGAATCTTCAGCTCCAATGTCTGGAATTTAGAATTAATTTAGAATAACCTACATTCTAGATGCAATTCATATTTTGCGTGTTTCAAATTAGAATCTCCTTGCATTCTTCTTAGACGGAATTTATCATATACATTAATGTTTGAAATGTTTCGAGTTCGCTTTAAAATTCTAGACAGAATTAAAAATACACCGATATTGAACGGAATTCAAATTTGCTTGCGCTAATAACTTTTTGGATTGTACTAAGATCGTATTCCAAATTTTTGAATACGCCTGACATTAGAATTCTTTAATATTTTAGATGGAATACTGCATACTGCTAGATTATTTGGAACGAAAACTCCTTAAATTAGAATTCACTGCACATTAATGTTAATGATAATGAAAACTTTACATTCTAAGTATATGTATTCGCTCGAATTCAATTTGTGTTAACATTTGAAGCATTGGCATTCGAATTCTTTATTGTTCATTAGATTGAATGTTTGTAATGTTTAAAATCGGATTCCTTATGCATTTTAGATGGAATTCATGTTGCATTATTATGTAGAATGTTTAGTTTTGGAATTCTTTTGATGGAATTCATTTCGCAACTAAGTATTTGCAATGTTTAAAGTTCAAATCTTTTTGTACCCTAGATGAAATTCTTACTAAACAATGTTTGGGGGGTTATTTAAAAACGCAGTTCAAATTATTGTGTATTAACTGATTTATCAAAATGAATCAAAGTATAAAAAAGTTTGTAATTGTAATTACTATTGATCTTCTAACTTTTATGTTTTAATACTCTTTGTGTGAGTTTTCTACACTAACTTATTGTTTGTGATTTTAATTATGCTACCAGTTGTTCAAATTTGTAACGTATAGCTTCGCTAACATGCGCATCCACATCAGTAATCTAATAGAAAAAAGTATGCCACTTTAATAGCACATAGAGTAATCTATGAAACCTCTACGGTTGGATGAACCCATCATTCTTTTATACAGGGATTGACTCACCCTATTTTTCCATCACCGCGGCAATTTCTGCAGAAGTTTTATTTAATTTCTTTTCTTATGTCGATTCTATGTTTTTATTTATCCTAAAATGTAATGTTTATTGATGTGACGAAAAAAAATTGATCGATTGATTAAAGTTGCGTCGCCGATAATTAAAAAAAGTGTCTAATATGTATGAATAAAATCAGGTGAAGGATTTGAATTAATTTAAATAGTCTGCGTAATGTAAATAGGCGTTTTAAAAGGTCCCCGGGGAGCGTGAGTTTTGATGATATTTATGTAGTCCGATCCTGTTCGTCAGTTGCCGCGATGTTATCAACCACCCCAGTGCTAAAAGCCTTTTGGATATTACATGTTAAAATGGGGGTAAGTAATTCGATTTGTGCCTGCATCTCGAGCTAACGGCCTGCTCGCGAGTGGGGTATCTGTCGCATAATGAAACATTTAATTAACTTACAGATATCTCTGCTGGACCCTCTCATACAATGATATTTGCACTTTAACTAGACTGCTATTATGGGCTGGTATAATTTTACACACCAAATCATTTTATACAAATTATACAATTTGTATTTGAAATAAGTAACACAAAAGAAATAAGAAGTGATCACTTATTTTATATGAAAGGTCACTTTTGGTTGCAAATAATGCATCTTCGTTAATATTTTTCTTAATTATCAACAAGTATAAACGAAAGATTGTACTGGATGGTACCCAAAGATGATGTCTTATCTTTCGCATCGAAGTTAACTAGTTTTGGCAAAGTATATAAGCTGTAACGCTTGTTGTACCTACCTATTTATGTACCCTCGCGTTTAGGTATACTAAATTTCGAATGTAAGAAATTTAATAATAAAATTTGCACTTTAATTGGATGGCTATTATGAGATAGTATAATTTTACACACCAAATCATTTGTACATATATCTGAAATAAGTAATATTGTATACGATTATTTTACAGTTAGTTTATATCAATGGAAATAAGAGGTGACCACTTATTTTATGTGAAAGGTCACTTTTGGTTGCAAATAATGCATCTTCGTTAATATTTTTCTTAATTATCGACAAGTATAAACGAAAGATTGTACTGGATGGTACCCAAAGATGATGTCTTATCTTTCGCATCGAAGTTAACTAGTTTTGGCAAAGTATATAAGCTGTAACGCTTGTTGTACCTACCTATTTACGTACCCTCGCGTTTAGGTATACTAAATTTCGAATGTAAGAAATTTAATAATAAAATTTGCACTTTAATAGTATGGCTATTATGGGCTGGTATAATTTTGCACTCCAAATCATTTGTGTATATATCTGAAATAAGTAACATTGTATACGATTATTTTACAGTTAGTTTATATCAAAGGAAATAAGAGGTGACCACTTATTTTATGTGAAAGGTCACTTTTGGTTGCAAATAATGCATCTTCATTAATTTTTTTCTTAATTATCGACATGTATAAACGAAAGATTGTATTGGATGATACCCAAAGATGATGTCTTATCATTTGCATCGAAGTTAACTAGTTTTGGCAAAGTATATAAGCTGTAACGCTTGTTGTACTTACCTATTTATGTACCTCCGCTTTTATGTATGCTAAATTTAAATTGTTTGATATCTTATCATTTGCGTCGAATTTAATTAGTTTTGGCAAAGTATATAAGTTGTAATGTTTGTTATTCATAGTTATATACCCTCGTGTTTATGTATTTAAGAAGTATAAGTCGTATAAATTTAGAATGTAAGAAAATTAGTAATGAAAGTGTTTGAAAGTACTGGTATAAACCCTTAGCATTTGTTTTAGCTTTATTTATTGAAGGAAAAAAGGATAATAGATTAGTTGAAGAGAATGAACGAGCAGAGGGTAGAATTTTGCGTCGCTGTTATTAATACCATCAATTGGCAAACTTATAAAATATGTAATACGACATGAACGGCACTTGATACAAACAGAACTGCTCGGAGCAAGAATCAAATTACATAAATGAAACACACTGTGAAGTTTTAATTTATCGCCGAGTTGAAAGTGGCTCAATAGCGTCCTAGTTGATTTTTTACTGCGCTCCGGCATTGACGTTTCAGCTGGCCGGCCTTATCGAAATGAACCTAAAAATTTATCGCCCTTTATACATGTTGGGGCGTAAGAATTCGGGAAAAGCTAACGCTCTCAACCGAACGCAAATTAAAAACTTCGCGCAGAAATCAAACGGTTTTATTTTCGATTGGAAAATATTTCCTGCCGCGTTTTACCCAATTTTTAGCATCAGTCATTCCGTAAATCACGTACGTATTTTCCGTTTCATATTTACGAACGTAAATTCTAAACAAGCAGAAACGAAACCTTTTGGTTTTTACTCACTTTGATTTGTTTTATGAAATTCAAATATAAACAGTCATAGAGCTATTATTTTTATGAAAATAAAACAATTAGAAACTCGAAGTAAAAACGTACTGACAAAATTTGGAATTATTTTAGAACACATTCTATTTTCACGCAGACCATTTCTGAACGCGTTCTTTTTCTTTCTGAGCGAAGATAAAATTTATTTGGGCTATATACGTATACTTATCAATCATGATTGTTGAATTAGTTACACATTAAAATAAGATCTGGACAGTTATACGAGTATAAAGTACTTCCATTCAAACTAATAAAAACGTACAGACAGAATCAGGAGTTATTTTCGAACGCATTCTATTTTCACGCAGACCATTTCGAAACGCGTTCTATTTCTACTGGGCAAAGATTAAAATTTATTTGGGTTATATTTATCATGATTGTTGAATTAGTTACATATTACGATAATATTTCGATTGTTATACGAATATAAAATGTACTCGAATTAAAAACGTACAGAACCAATGTAGAACGCATTCTATTTTCTCGCAGACCATTTCTGAACGCGTTCTATTTTTACTGGGCAAAGATTAAACTTTATTTGGGTTATATTGCTATATTTATCATGATTGTTGAATTAGTATTTACATTTTGACAGTTATACGAGTATAAAATATAATACTGAAGTGGTATTATAGAAGTAGCCCGCGTCGTTAGAAGAAATAAAATTTGAATAGAGATTGAATGATAGTTTTCTAGAAACGGATGTAAATTTTAATAGGAAGATAAGTATTAAAAAAAATAATAATAATAAACTGCCGTAATATTTAGGATTTATAAAAGTAAGAATAAAAGAGATACACGTGAGGTGATTTTATTGTTTTTAAGACACACCTTATAAATAAAACACGGAACCAAATCGTAACTATGAGAAATGAAAATTTAGACTGTTATAAAAGTTTAGGACAAATAAAATGCCTCCATGATTTCTGACTATAAATTTCCTAAACTGCTCTCGTATAGAGACATTCCGCTTAGGTGGAACCAGGTAGAGGACGCGGCTGTTACGGTTGTAAAACAACCCCATACACTACACCAACGTACGAGAGAGATTCCACCATACCCACAAAAATATATTTATTTTGTTTTATTATGTCTATAAAAATCTAATCAAACTAATAACTTCTTTTCCTTCTTGCTACTGGAAAACACATTGGGGGAGAGGGTTACGTTTCAATAAAAAAATGTTTATCCACGTAAATACACTTTTTTGTTAAATATGGATAAATTTTAATCATAAGTATAACGAACACTCAGTATAACGAAATAAAAAAATAGTCTCCTCGCAAAGCGTAATATTGATAGATATTCCCTCTTAGCAATTTCATTACGAAATGCTCTCATAAAAATATATCAATTGATTAATGGCGATTCTAATTGAATCACAAGACGCGAAGTAAAAAATATCGCCCGAAATAAATGATAGAATTTATGTCTCTTATGAAGTTTAAAAAGTTCGCAGCGACAGTTTGCGAAAGAGGGGTACTTATTTAAATGAATGTGCTAACTGCACCCAAGTTAAAATCACGATGTGTGTTGGCGGCCGTGATTTAATATTGTCCCTAATTTAATAAAAATCCCCTTCGAACATTTTCCTAACGCGCACTCTATTAATATAATGGAAAACTAATATGATTTCTGACAACACTGACGTCGTCATTTAATACCCATTCAAATCTCCTAATTATTCTCTGATAAATAAATCTTCTTCTCTGTCTTTGTTCTGTATACGTACAGTTTTAATTAATTTCTCAATCAATCACAATCAAATTAATATCTCAATTTTCGAAACTAGAAACTTAAAACCCCCAGATTCTAAATACATATCATTAATTAAAAAAAAAAAAAAAAAAAAAAAACTGACAAGACAAGATTTTGACTCTTAAGTTGGTAATATTCAATAATTTAACACGTTTGAGGTTAGGTTCATTCGACTTTTATAGTGCAAACAATTTGCACAAACTGAATCAATGTTTGCATAATGCAAACTGATTTGTTCAATAATGTTATTCAATCAAAATTTATTTAATCACGTGATTCTTTAAAAGGAAAGCACACGATTCTTTTTATTCTTTGTTGCGCTAATTAAAAAGGTTTTAAAACAGAATAACTACGTTTGCACAAAAACACAACTTGCTCTCCTTTTACTTATAAAAAAAAAGTGTATTGGCAGCATCGTTCTAGCTAGTGCTGATAATTTTCACATTTGACAGTTCAAGGTTATGTTTAACGTGTATATTAATTAAAAAACAATAAAATAATCTGGATATTTTGTTTTGCTTTGCAATTTTCGAAAGTGGCTCTCCTTAATAATGCAGAAGAAATCTTTGCCGAACGTTTCATATATTCGAGCGAAATTTCCTATGGGGATATTGGGTTGTTATTTAAAAGAAATCTAACCTCAAAAACCAAGCAAGACGTAAAGTCACTGCCAATATAAATTTTATAAAAATAAACTAATTTCGATGTGTTTTTGTGGGGGGTTAAAGGGCGTAGTTGAAAATATTTTGAGCCTAAGTTGATTTCACGTGTAAAATACAGGATATTTGAGAGTAAGTTGATCTGATTATGCATATTCAAAGAAAAGAACTTTGGATATTGTTTTGCTTTGACACTTTTCGAAAAATGGCTTTCTTTAATAATGAAGAAAAAATCTTTGCTGAACGTTTTTTTTACTCGACCGAAATTTCCTATTAAGATATTGGGTTGTTATTTAAAAGAAATCTAACCTCAAAAATCAAGCAAGACGTAAAGTCACTGCCAACATAAATTTTATAAAACTAAACTAATTTCAAAGTGTTTTTTTCTGGGGGTTAAAGGGCGTGATTGAAAATACTTTGAGCCTAAGTTGATATCACGTGTAAAATACAGGATATTTGAGAGTAAGTTGATCTAATTATGTATATTCAAAGAAAAGAACTTTGGATATTGTTTTGCTTTGACACTTTTCGAAAGTGGCTTTCTTTAATAAAGAAGAAAAAATCTTTGCTGAACGTTTTTTTTACTCGACCGAAATTTCCTATTAAGATATTGGGTTGTTATTTAAAAGAAATCTAACCTCAAAAATCAAGCAAGACGTAAAGTCACTGCCAACATAAGTTTTATAAAACTAAACTAATTTCGAAGTGTTTTTTTCTGGGGGTTAAAGGGCGTGATTGAAAATACTTTGAGCCTAAGTTGATATCACGTGTAAAATACAGGATATTTGAGAGTAAGTTGATCTAATTATGTATATTCAAAGAAAAGAACTTTGGATATTGTTTTGCTTTGACACTTTTCGAAAGTGGCTTTCTTTAATAAAGAAGAAAAAATCTTTGCTGAACGTTTTTTTTACTCGACCGAAATTTCCTATTAAGATATTGGGTTGTTATTTAAAAGAAATCTAACCTCAAAAATCAAGCAAGACGTAAAGTCACTGCCAACATAAGTTTTATAAAACTAAACTAATTTCAAAGTATTTTTTTCTGATACTAATAATTTATAATACTAATAAATACTTTGAGCCTTAGTTGATTTCACTTGTAAAATACAGGATATTTGAAAGTAAGTTGATTTGCTTATGTATATTAAAAAAGAGAACCTTGGATATTGTTTTGCTTTGCCACTTTTCGAAAGTGACTTTCCTTAATAATGCAGAAGAAATCTTTGCCGAACGTTTCCTATATTCGAGCGAAATTTCCTATTGGGATATTGGGTTGTTATTTAAAAGAAATCTAACCTCAAAAATCAAGCAAGACGTAAAGTCATTGCCAACATTTATTTTGTAAAAGTTAACTAATTTCGATTTCTTTCTTTGGGGGTTAAAGTCCGTTTGAAAATGCTTTAAGCCTAATTTGATTTTACGTGTAAAATACAGGATATTTGAGAGTAAGTTAATCTGATGATGTAT
Source organism: Prosopocoilus inquinatus (assembly GCA_036172665.1). Taxonomy (NCBI): domain Eukaryota; kingdom Metazoa; phylum Arthropoda; class Insecta; order Coleoptera; family Lucanidae; genus Prosopocoilus; species Prosopocoilus inquinatus. The sequence goes on along the minus strand of CM069880.1, from coordinate 11,146,168 downwards.
ATTTAAAAAAAAGAACTTTGGATATTGTTTTGCTCTGCCACTTTTCGAAAGTGGCTTTCCTTAATAATGCAGAAGAAATCTTTGCCAAACGTTTTATATATTCAAGTGAAATTTCCTACGGGTTGTTACTTAAAAGAAATCTAACCTCAAAAATCAAGCAAAACGTAAAGTCACTGCCCACATAAATTTTGTAAAAATAAATTATTTTAGATTTCTTTTTTTGGGGGTTAAAGATCGCGATTGAAAATACTTTGAGGGTAAGTTGATTTCACATGTGACACATTTGCGAACTTGTGAACGAGATGATAAAATTATATAAAAAAATTCTCGGTGCCGTTTTTTTCAAATTTATTTTGAGACCTATAACTAATAGATTATTAAAGAAAGAAAATGTTCTTGGGATCGTTTTTTTTTAAATTTATTCTAAGATCTAGATACAGGGTGTTTTTTAACCTCATCTTATTGTTCATTTATAACTAATAGATGTAAATGTATTTGTTATTGTTTTAAGAAAATGTTTTTGGAGTCGTTTTTTTTTAAATTTATTTTAAGATGTAGATACAGGGTGTTTTTTTTTATCTCACCTTATTGTCCATTTATAACTAATAGATTTAAATGAATTTGTTGTTAAAGTAAGAAAACATAAAAAATACGAGTGTTATGGTGTTATTTGATGTGTGGTTCTTGTTTTGCGTCTTGTTAAGTTATGCAGGCGAAGGATGGGGAGGTGTGTTCGAATAATTCAGCGTACGTGTCAACACATGTGTAGTGTAACACACAAGTCATTGCATTCGCATTATTGTGCTATTTGGTGGTTAGATACACGCGCCGGGCACGCGTTCACGAAACAAACATAGACGGGGGCCCCTTAAAATTCCCTGCTCGCCGCGACGCTGCGTCGTTATCAGAGCAAACGACAACTAGACGTGCACTTAATTGTCCTCTTTATCTACAACTAGTAACGAGTCTCGACGTGCTAAAAGGCTTCAGACCGCATTGCTAACCCAAACAAATAGCCACTTAGCGACTAGACCACAAACAGGAATGGGATTTGTTTTTCACAAAGTGCTTCCTCCTTATTGTATTCATACGTTTCACATTTCTTAATTAATCTGGCTGGTAAATCGAATAATTGAAGATACTATATGTTATGTACAACATATATACAGTCTTATCCTCGATCAATCTTCGAACTGACAGTAAAAACCAAACAAGATATCTATATTTGAAGGAGGAGGTCGCATTATACATTCTATCCGAGTTTTTGAATTCAATTTTCGGAATCGTAATCCGCAGTTGCTATTGGTCAGCCCTCTTTGAAATTCAATTCTTATTCTCACGAGATTGATTCTGCACGAGATATCGCGAGGGCAACGGGCTGGCCGCTGGGGTGTATGGAAATGACACGTAGGAGCGTCTTAGATATTCAGAAATCACTGACGATATCTGCACCTGCGACCGGCCACCCTGATGCAAATATTAACACTTCGGATATAAAACCAGATACCGCAAAAATAATAAAACTTCTCTGACCAACTCACACCACCAACATCTACAATATATCATACCCCCTACAACTTAACCGTATCGACTTTTCAAAATTGTTTTCATTTATTCCAGCCAGATACAAATCCTCCTCCCTCGCCCCCCTCCACCCCGGTGCATTTTACTATACCAATATTAATTAAACATTTAAAGTATCTACCTATGATATGCATACATACAAGAAAAACTTCTACAATATATCATATCCTTCAACTTAACCTCATCGACTTTTCAAAACTGTTTTCATTTATTCCAACCAGATACAAATCCCCCCACCACAACAATATTAATTAAACATTTAAAGAAAGTATCTACCTACGTTATATATACATATAAAAAGACATCTATAATATATCATACCTTACAACTTAACGCCATCGATTTTTCAAAATTGGTTTCATTTATTCCAGCCAGATACAAATCCTCCTCCCTCGCCCCCCTCCACCCCGGTGCATTTTACTATACCAATATTAATTAAACATTTAAAGTATCTACCTATGCTATGCATACATACAAGAAAAACTTCTACAATATATCATATCCTTCAACTTAACCCCATCGACTTTTCAAAACTGTTTTCATTTATTCCAACCAGATACAAATCCCCCCACCACAACAATATTAATTAAACATTTAAAGAAAGTATCTACCTACGTTATATATACATATAAAAAGACATCTATAATATATCATACCTTACAACTTAACGCCATCGATTTTTCAAAATTGGTTTCATTTATTCCAGCCAGATACAAATCCTCCTCCCTCGCCCCCCTCCACCCCGGTGCATTTTACTATACCAATATTAATTAAACATTTAAAATATCTACCTATGCTATGCATACATACAAGAAAAACTTCTACAATATATCATATCCTTCAACTTAACCCCATCGACTTTTCAAAACTGTTTTCATTTATTCCAACCAGATACAAATCCCCCCACCACAACAATATTAATTAAACATTTAAAGATAGTATCTACCTACGTTATATATACATATAAAAAGACATCTATAATATATCATACCTTACAACTTAACGCCATCGATTTTTCAAAATTGGTTTCATTTATTCCAGCCAGATACAAATCCTCCTCCCCCGCCCCCCTCCACCCCGGTGCATTTTACTATACCAATATTAATTAAACATTTAAAGTATCTACCTATGCTATGCATACATACAAGAAAAACTTCTACAATATATCATATCCTACAACTTAACCCCATCGACTTTTCAAAACTGTTTTCATTTATTCCAACCAGATACAAATCCCCCCCACCACAACAATATTAATTAAACATTTACAGATAGTATCTACCTACGTTATATATACATATAAAAAGACATCTATAATATATCATACCTTACAACTTAACCCCATCGACTTTTCAAAATTGTTTTCATTTATTCCAATCAGATACAAATCCCCCCACCACACCAATATTAATTAAACATTTAAAGAAAGTATCTGCCTACGTTATGTATACATATAAAAAAAAAAACATCTATAATATATCATACCTTACAACTTAACCGCATCGATTTTTCAAAATTATTTTCATTTATTCCAGCCAGGTACAAATCCCCCCATCCCCACCCACCGGTGCATTTTACTACATCAATATTAATTAAACATATAAAGAGTATCTACCTATGTTATGTATACATATAAAAAACGAATGTTTTATCTGTATGTATATAACAAATCACTTTAATGTTTTCACAAATAATGACGGTGTGGTATTAACTGTAATTAATCTACATTATCAGAGATAACAAGTATATACGTGGGGGGAATATTATTAATAAAACGGTATTACACTGCATTATCTAAACTAAATAATGAACAGATATAATCGTGAATCTAAGCTTGTAGCAGACGACGAATCCCTCTTCGCCAAACTTACAGACAGCTGACGCTGTACTATATTATATTATATTATATTACATAACATGAAAAAAAAATGATCATCTTAGCTTCGCCCCCATACTATTCCTACCTTTTTTATATAATCATCGAAGACAAACCTAAATCTTGTATTGTCAACACTCTGTATTATATTCCGCCGTCATATTTCCAGGTAAAGTCCACGGTGGATTAAAATCAAAATATAATAGTTTATGATAATTATTAAGTTGAATCGAGTCTGGCCGGTGGTTCATAATGGATCGTTCCGAAAGGAGCCGCTTGCTACCGTGATACGAAGTACAAAGGTGGCGTAGGGCGTGTTAAATCATCATTAAATAGTATTCACCGTGTATCTAGCCTGAGGACACCGCAACCACAACATATGTTCACTATAACCGCAGACTTGCTAGACTCCAGGGAGTCCACCCGTGGCTATCAAACTACTGACCTTACGTTATTATCATTACTTCAACTAAAACATATCATTTACACTAATAACAATCACATTGAATTTCATTTTTTTCACTTATACAACCACTTAAAATACATGTACTTGTGAATCGGGGTTAGTATATATAAGTATACACAAATTTAAACTAAAGCAGATGACTTATACTCATCTTTTTAATGTGTATAACTCCTTACAAAACATGTTTTTGGGGGGTAGAAGCTTTAATGAAATAGTTTTCGTACGTATACATGCATACGTAAGGTATTAAACTTAACTTAGGCTAAAATAGATCATTTATATTTATAACAATCATATTGCATATCATTTTTTTAACATCTATAACTACTTACGAGGGAAGTATATGGGGGCTGAGGTTTTAACACAGTTGTTTTCGTATGTGTAGATGCATACGTATGTACAATCGTAGGGTATCGAACTTAACTTACACTATTATACTATTAGCAATCATATTGCATTTAATTTGTTTAATTTGTATAACTATTTATGGGGAAAGTATTTGGGGGTTGAAGCTTTGATAGAATTGTCTATATATAAGTTGCGGATGGTACCTATGTGAATGAAGTAGACGATTGAACTTGGAGAAATGATGAGTGAGCTGTTTTCTTAATTATTTTCTTATCGGGGATTGAATTAATGTAAATGTATATAATGATGTATGGGAATAAAGATTAGATGGTGTGGATGTAATAGAAAAAGTAGGTATGTACAGATAGGTGAGATTTAGTCGCAAAAGTCGGTAAAGCAGTGGCAGTATGTCGCAGGAACCGCCAGATAAAATGAAAAAGTAATTTTCTTGGAAGAGAATTCATGGCGAGCTTCAAACAATTGTTTCCGCATTAGCATCGAGTTAGCGCTTGCCGCCACATGACCGTCCGCCTCATATGCGCCGCTCGTCATAGGGCTTCATACTGAACTCGACTACCATCGTAAATCAAAGAGAATTAAATATTAAAAACGTTCAAACTTTGCTCGCATACTCTAAATTTAAAATGAATGTAAAGTAGATAATTCGAATTTTAGAAATTTGAACCATTCTTTTCACAAAGGAAAAGAAATTTAATTTAATAGTGCCAGCACATGTGCTTGTCATTTCAAGATTTCAGCATTCGATTTCCATAATTTTCCGCCGTCTCTCTCTCGCTCTCATGTACGGAATAACGATGCCTGTCACTTCTGTAGTAATCATCCCGATGCTGTTTCTACTCAATGGAGCACTTTAGTTACTTATGAAATTAGTACAGTACTGACTTACTACGACTCCCTTCATAACCTTTCTTTCCTTTAAACTCATATCCAATAATAAAAATTTATTTGATTTAATGGTAATATATACAACTTTAAACACTAAACCGAGGGACGACACAATCACATAGATTATTAACAAACATTTACATTTTATGATATTACAGAGAATATAAAACGCACCTAAAAGTTTTTAAATCTCAACAATCAATAAAGTAATACTAATAAGTATAAACTACAGAATAAACTAAATAAAGTTTGTTTTGTGAGATGAAAATTCCTTTCATATATTTACAACTGTCCCAGAGAGTAATTACACTTTTCTTGAATAAATAGGTTTTTAATTAGTGTCCAACAAAGTAAATATATTATTTCGAAGCACCCTGTATAATAGAAAAAAGGAAACTGAATTTATTTAATTGTGAATTTCACCTATTTTATTTACAGTAAAAAAAACAGATATATTTTATAAACGTGCAAACGTACTTACTTATTAATTTTTTATTTTGAATTTGCAAAAATATGAAGAGAAATGAGAAGTTCCGTTTTTCTTTTTTTTTTTTCTCAAAGCTGAATTAATTTGTATGACCAAGTTCAATTCATTTTGAATTAATTTGGAATGTAAATACGTAAGAAATTCGGTTTGGTTGGTCGACTGCGCGCCACCTTTAGTTGTTCGAGTTGTCCTTGCGTGAAAAATGGACCATCGTGCTGACATCTGTGTAAAACTAGCGCAGAAAATCGAAGCTTTAAACCGGGAAATTCAGAAAATTGGTTTTCCTCCTGTCACGTAAACAGACAGCGGTTTCTTGCGTGGCAGGAAAGATTACTGCCACTTATGCGTAGTATTGATTTTATATTATTTCCGTTTTCTTTAATCAATAACTGCGTCAGTCAGATGATAAAACGAATGATTTCAAAAACATTCTTTTCATCGATTCGAAATTAATGGATTTTAACTTCAGTTCTTTGAACTTGAAATCTATTGGGGGATTTATTGAACCTTCTTTTGTGGATTTATATTCTTATATTTCACTCAGTAATTATCAATAGCAATCGAGTATCCCTTTCTTTTAGCTTATAGCGATTTTCCTCACCCATGGATACGGATTTTTGGATATTGAGGGTTTGTTAATCCTTTACGATCTTCTAAGAATTTAGATTCTTGTAAATGTTTCGTTTAGTCTAAATAATAATGGAGCATCCCTTTAGGGATTTTCCTCTACTGTTAAAGCTTTTGGATACGACCATGGTTTCTGATCTTTCACTTTTTTCCTTCTAAGTAAAAAATGAGCGAGTATTTTAGATATCGTCAATATCAATAACGATTGGGTATCTCCTCTCCTATTAAAATTTTTGGATACCATTATGGTTTCTGATCTTTGACCTCTTTTCTTTTGGCACAAAATGAGCGAGTATATTAGGTATCGTCAATATAAATAGCAATTCGATATCTCTTCCAATTGGGAATCTTCCTCTCCAATTAAAGTCTTTGGATACGATTATGGTTTCTGACCTCTCACTTTTTTTCCTTCTGGGTACAAAATGAGCGGGTATATTAGGTATCGACAGTATAAATAGCTCTTCTTTTCCGATTGGGGATTTTCCTCTGCTATTAAAGTGTTTGGATACGACCACGGTTTCTGACCTTTCGTCTTTTTCCTTCTAGGTAAAAAATGAGCGAGTATATTAGGTATCGTCAATATAAATATAAATCAGGTATTACTTTCGATTGGAGATTTTCCTCTTCTATTAAAGTGTTTGGATTCGACCGTGGTTTCTGACCTTTCACCTTTTTCCTTCTGGGTAAAAAGTGAGTGAGTATATTATATATCATCATTAGAAATAGCAACTTTCCAATTGGGGATCTTTCTCTCCTATTAAAGTCTTTGGATACGATTATGGTTTCTGACCTCTCACTTTTTTTCCTTCTGGGTACAAAATGAGCGGGTATATTAGGTATCGACAGTATAAATAGCTCTTATTTTCCGATTGGGGATTTTCCTCTGCAAAGTGTTTGGATACGACCACGGTTTCTGATCTTTCACCTTTTTCCTTGTAGGTAAAAAACGAGCGAGTATATTAGGTATCGTCAATATAAATATAAATCAGGTATTACTTTCGATTGGAGATTTTCCTCTTCTATTAAAGTGTTTGGATTCGATGGTGGTTTCTGATCTTTCACCTTTTTCCTTCTGGGTAAAAAATGAGCGAGTATATTAGGTATCGTCATTATAAATAGCAATTGTATATCCCTTCCAATTGGAGATCTTCCTCTCTTATTAAAGTCTTTGGATACGATCATAGTTTCTGACCTTTCACTTTTTTTTCCTTCTGGGTACAAAATGAGCGGGTATATTAGGTACCGTCAGTATAAATAGCTCTCCTTTTCCGATTGGGAATATTCCTCTGCTATTAAAGTGTTTGGATACGACCGTGGTTTCTGATTGTCCACCTTTTTCCTTCTGAGTAAAAACTGAGCTAATATATTAGGTATCGTCAATATAAATAGCAATTGGATATCTCTTCCAATTGGGGATCTTCCTCTCCAATTAAAGTCTTTGGATACGATCAGCGTTTCTGACCTTTAATTTTTTTTCCTTCTGGGTATAAAATGGACGGGTATATTAGGTATCGTCAGTATAAATAGCTCTTCTTTTCCGGTTGGGAATTTTCCTCTCCTATTAAAGTGTTTAGATACGACCGCGGTTTCTGACCTTTCGCCTTTTTCCTTCTAGGTAAAAAATGAGCGAGTATATTAGGTATCGTCAATATAAATATAAATCAGGTATTACTTTCGATTGGAGATTTTCCTCTTCTATTAAAGTGTTTGGATTCGACCGTGGTTTCTGATCTTTTACCTTTTTCCTTCCGGGTAAAAAATGAGCGAGTATATCAGGTACCGTCGATAAAAATAGAAATCGGGTATAACTTCCGATTGGGGATTTTCCTCTCCTATTAATGTGTGGATATGGTGATGGTTTTGGATAAGGTGTTGAAATAATAAAAGATGTTATTAAATAAACCCTCTGATTTAATCTTAAATGTAAATTAATACATTCGCCTCTTGTTAAGCTTTCTACAATAATAATAATAGTAATAATAATAATAATAACCAACACTACTGACGTGTAACACGTCTAACAATTGAGTCAACAATATCATGGCACTGGTTATAATATCACCCGATTCTATAAGTACGTGTAAGTAATAAAGACTGGATGTTATGTACAGTAGTTGAATATTGCGGATGGGGATGAACCAGAGCTCGCCTGGTTTGAATCGGATCGACGTCGGCGGTCCAAGTGAATGGATAAGTGGTCCGATCGAAGGCAGGCGAGTCCTGGACGAGCGCAGAGTGTCCCAATAGAATTAACTGGTTAGTCGGAATCGAGGGAATAGCACTAGGTGTATCAGTCGGGGCCACTCTGCTCGAAACGTGACTAGAGAAATGAGGAGATAAAGGAGTCGGGAGGAGCGTGACCTAAGGACACAACGGTGACCTGGTCGTCGTGTCCTGCGCTCGGCCGCGGCTGCTTTAAAGGTACTCAATCACAGTAGATTTATACTGCGAGTCGACAAGGCCTGGCGAAGAGGGTTGCATCAGTCGGTCCACAAGTCGTCTACAATCCAAACCATTTCAGGCGAGATGCGGAGCGAAGAGGCTGTGTCGAAGACGCGAGACATTGTCGATGCACGCATGTATCATATATACGTATATAAATATATTATATACATATTAACTAGTACACCGTTTGGTGCTGCTGGCAACTCACGTATTTTCAAAGTATGCTGTGAGCAAGCTCGATTAATAACGTCTCTAAGAACTAGGCTACGGTATCAATATTATTGTAATACTAAGGCACAGACCCAGCTCACTGCTTGTACGCACGGTGTCCACGCCAAAACAACGCGGGCCGCACGCTAAGCACAGTCGTGGAAGACAAGCACCGCTGGATATTCTACCCAACATAGGAACGGAATTGAAACTAAGTCACCGACATAGGGACGACCCTTTGCTGTGTCTGCTCGGGGTCGTCCGCGGCTGGAGCATCGCACAGCCTGACTTGGCACCGGTGTCTATCCTACCTAATGTGTACACTAATCTACGCCTATGCTAGTTGAGCAGCCTCTATATGCGCACCGAGACGCGCGAAATAATTAAAATTCAACGTAATCATCACACATAAATTGGCAAGAAGCTGCAGAAGATCATAAGGCAGTTTGTCGTTGTGAAGACTCAAGGCGACTTCGGTGTCGACATTTGTTCGTTATCCCGTTGCCCTGAATGCTCTAATCCATCCGACGCGACGCCCGACTGAAAGAAACGGTCGGCGTCGCACATAAGATTTGTACTGTTGCAGCACTGGTTATCGTGTTCGGGTGCCGAAGACGTCGCGGTCGCCTCGTCCATCAATATAATGGTGTTAGTTTCCGAACTGGACCCCGATACGGGGTGCGTGATCATACTGAAGTCTTCTTGGTCTAAGGTGAAAAGTGGTGTGCTCCATCGTGGAATGGCGTTAGTACGCGGAGTGCCTCTCGATGTAGTCACGCCTGGTGAATACATGCTGAGGTTGGTAGGGCTGATAACGCCAGACATCCCGCTCATGCTGGGATACGTGAAGAGCTGCAACAACAATCAGATTAGAGCTCGCGTCGCTTGACCACCCGTACACACTACCAACATGTCCCGGTTGCCCGTGGAAGTGGTTGAACGTGTAATCCCTATTGGGCGAGTATGGACTGCTCGTCGGCACCGTATTCCTCTGCGACGGTGATTTCCTTCTCTCGTGACTTCCGGGACTCAAAGGGGGCGACGAACTTATATCGGGAACTTCATCCGCAGGGGACGTCTCGCTTCCCGGTGGTGTTATACTAGCAGGGGGTGAATTCGTCGCGCTCATCGTCACATCACCCGTTGAACGGATTATGGCCACCGGACGCGCCATGGGGGGCAAAGGAGGTGGAGGCAGCATCGTCGACGGAAAATACTGAGGTTTCGGACTTCTCGACAAATTTGTCTGCATCTAAAACAAAATCACAATAAACCCCGTTTCCTTGCACGGCAAAAAGTTCATCCCGACTCACCTGCGACGCTTGAGAACTATTGTCGGTTTCTTGACAGACGAACGTTACAAAATCGGAAAGCGTATCGTGACCATTCTCCGGGTACTTCACTTGATTTTGGTGTTGGTGTTGATGTTGCTCTGGACTGTGTTGATAAAAAAGTGTGCTGGGACTGGCGGACTGTGAGTTGGACGAAACTAACGTTGTATTTTGAGGCATTGCTAGAAAAGTAAACCACAATCAAAACTACGATACAGAAACTAAAGATGCAAACTTGCAACCTATTGGCGCATTAACGTCAATGATATCACTCAAAACTCATGATAACCCATTTGTTTAAATGAAGCCGATACCTCTTATCGGATATTTGGAAGGTGCCCAACAACATTACATTTTACTTGATGTGGGGTGAGCGTCAATTACTTGGGATACCATGCCACTTTAGTCAATTTTGAAATTGTTATTCGAGTATCCAAATAGTTATGGTGGTCATAATTCCTGTCAGTTACTTAGGATACCATGCCGCTTTAGTTGATTTTGAAATTGTTATTCGACTATCCAGATAGTTATGGTGGTCATAATTCCTGTCAGTTACTTGGAATACCATACCGCTTTAGTTGATTTTGAAATTGTTATTCGGGTATCCACATAGTTATGGGGATCATAATGCGCGAGAGTTACTTGGGCTACCATACCCCTTTAGTCGATTTTGAAATTGTTATTCGGGTATCCTGATAGTTACGGGGGTACCAGGTACCCGGGTACTTAGCGTAATTACCAGTAAGGGTATCGGTATCCCTACAAGAGCTCCCTCTTGAGTTGTTGATGATGTCAACAGATGCGCAATACCGTACTTTTAGATTTTGTAACATACGACTCAAGAAATTTTAGGTCTCAGGCAGCCATGGAATAAAATCATGTAATATCAATACCCAATGTTAAGCTTTTTTTGACTTTACTACAACTGAAGACAAAGCTTACACCTGAAATTTATTGAATCATATGTTATATATCGTGCGTTAAAGTAAATAATTGTGATTGATACTCACAGTAAGCGGCGGAAACGACCATAGCATCCACGGAGGACGATCTGTCCGCAACAACAGGACCTTGTTCCGTGTAACTATTGCAATAATAGGCAGGATGTTCAACTTTAACACTATTTATACTTGGTTGAGGATCAGAGAGCTCGTGTAGAATTGAAGCTGGAAATCAATTCATGTGATTATTCGTTTGCGCTCGCTCAATTCTGGATTCTGTTTATGAAACGTGATGGTTTACCGTATAAAATAACGTTATTCAGTATCGGTAACGTTTTTTTTTTTTCTACAAACAAAACTGCAAACAGCGTCCCACGTAATCCTACGACGTCACAGACCCAAAAATAAATAAGTCTTCCGGGTTACGTAGAACGTCGAAATTAAATTGCTCCGACATACTCCTGTAGATCTAGAATTATTATTTAGCAACTGCGCGTCTCGTTAATCTACCGTAACATCATCAGGCAGAGGTTTCGTTTTTAATTTAGTGAACTGTCGGAATTGCGGTTTCAAGACGCGAGTTTATTTTGACAGTTTTTTTTTTAAACGTTTACATTTCATCTTAGTTTGTAACTACAATGAGGAATAAATATTATAAATATGAAGCTGCGTTGGAAAAAGTTATTTTCTTTGGCCTGCTTTAAATAATACGGTCCAGGAATTTTTATGTATGTATTTATAATCCCTTGTATTTGACATTCAAGATCATTTTCTTGTATATTTAATCTACTTTCTACTGTTATCCAACATTATAAAATGAAATAGTAGGTACATATACATAGGTATCTTATTATTGAACTTAAGCATCGCGTTTACGGCCAAATCTGTAATCTTAGGTACTTAAAAGTAGATTCGGAATTGAATTTTGATTTAATTGTATATTTGTATATGTATACACATATTAAGAAATTGAAAATAGTAAGACATATTTACAAACACTAAAGACGTTACAAAAAATTCATGAAAGCTTTGCAATTGTGTACATATATATTACAGAATGTTAACGTCTCTAAACTTTTCGTATAGTAAAAACAATTATTATTTTGAGAATCCTGAACTGGTCTTTATTTTTTTCTTTTTTTAACTAAATTATAAAATAGTTATACATCTATGCGTTAGTGCAGAAATAAAAAGATAAGATTTTATAGTCCTCGGACACCATAGAATCCGCAATGCTTACGCGCAAAGTAAACAATCTATAATTAAATATCTAATAATAAATATTTAAAAACAACTTACATTTAGACAACTTCCACAGTTCCTTCGATGAAAAAACGCCCGTCGCAAGAATAATATCGTTACAAATAACACCATTGTATGGGTTATGTGTGTATCCTGTAACTGTTAACTCTTATAAATAGACAATTACAGACAATTCAATTCTAACGTACCCTTATTCTTTCTTTCATCGTCCTTTTTGCTGTTATTATAACAGACTCCGCTTAAAATTTCTAAAATCAAGAAAAACCAACATTTTTTTTCCTTTTTAATTAAACCGATTTCACTTTAAAAATATGTACATATATCCAAATCTCTCTCGCTTATTTCCAAGTGAAAAAAAAATGGCTAGTGAATTTATTTATGGCCGCAGTTGTGAAACGTATTTATTGATTCGCCAAAACTTTCTGTCGCAATCGTTTGATTCAGCTTGCAATGTTGAAATGCAAGACGTACAGTTTAAATTATCCATAAAACTATTACCAGTGAAATCCCATTGTGTGACAGTTGGAATGTTGACAGATTTATTAATTTGGTTTACACTTACTAGAACCAATCTATTAATTAAATAAATGCATGTAATAGTTTTACAAATGTGTTTTCGGCATCATCAGATTAAATAATAATTTTATAATTGAAACTTCAGCTTGGGCGCCCCTGTATAACTTCTGAAAACTTTGTTTTTTTTTTTTTTTTTACCTCCCTGTGTTACTCCTTGGTTGACCAATCCTAATAACGTCGCCATTCAATTTAAAAACATCTTTAATAAATTAATTAATAACCGTATATTAAAAGACAAAGAAAACAACTTATATTCATACAAAAAATATATATACGTACCATTCTTGGATGACGTGGATGTAGTAAAATATTTCTGGTTATTTAAGAAAGAAAAAAATACAACGTAAAGCAATTTTGAAATTTTGAACTTCAGACTCTGTAAATAATTTTTGTATTAAATGACACAAATCGGAACATCCTGTATTCATTGCAGTACAAAGCTTTCATGAACTGATTTTTTTCTAAATAAGAGTTAAACTCTGAATACACATTAGTGCTTATAAATATAATTAATCTAATTACCTTTATCATATACTAAAATAATCATTTAATGACGTTTGTTTGTAAATTGATTTTTTGAGTTTTTGATTTTTTTTTTTAGGTATTTAAAACCGAGAAACAGAACAGGAAAAATATTAATGAATAAATAAATTACCAAATTCCTTCGCGGAAGAAAACTTTGACGGATAGCATAAATAATTCCATCAAACTGTAAGCAAGGAAGACCTAAATAAATAATTCAAAAAACTTTCAAGGACGTTACGTTAAAATATTGACGGATCGGGTGAACGTAATTACAACATTTTAGTAAAACGGCCTACCGTTTACTATTAATTCCCGAAAAAGTTTCTTGATGATGCCGAAAAGGTGGAACGCTTATTTCTACCCTAAATTAATTTTAATAAATTGGTTCTAGTTTTAATAATGCGATATACAGAGAGATCCAAAACGAAGTGATATACGACTTCCTTGTATTGCAGAACCTGTCAAAATTAAAGTAATTGAAGACCTCAGTGCAATAAGTCGATGGATAACTCACAGTGCATTTCTTTTTTTCAAAATTAAACAGGAAAACAAGACGTTTCAAAAATTTGACTTTATAACCTTATTAATAACAAAAAGTATTTAATGGAAAACAAAACTGCAAATTGACACTTGTAAAAGCACAACCATTAATAGTTCATCGACCCCCGAGGGGTTGAAAACTCCTGAATTAGGATTTATGTCTATAATTTTGGTTATTTTGCATCAACGACTATCCGAAAATTATAAGAAAACGGAAATTTCGGAACGTAAATCGGATAATAAGGCAAGGTGGTAGCATCTCGTTCTGTTTCTGCCCTCTCCCCCTTAGGTGAATGACCAATACCCTCACTACGGCTCAATGCGAACGATACCCGACACAGAAAGACATAAAGGGTTAAACAACCCCCAATCAAACTCGCGGTATTTCCGTCGGTACTCGGTATTCAGTACGGTACGATGCGCTACGTAGTTTCGCCCCGAATTTCGGATACCGACGGAAATATCCTCCAGCCTTTTGATAGCATAAAGAAAAGCGGTTCATTTAGGTTGGATTGGGTTGGATACAAAGGGTCAGACTATCGCGGTATTTCCGTCGGTACTCGGTATTCCACGGCACAAAACGCGTAATCTGAATATTTTTAATTAAAGGACTCGACCGAGTATTTCATTTTCTACGCGAACCGGCAAGTGAAAATTGCTCGCAGGGATATACAAGGGATCAGTTTGTGGAGTTTCTTCTTGGGGGGAAAAAGTAAATCTGATTTTTCTACCCAAAAACAGCAGAGTTAGAAAAACCATCCCTCTTCTATTTAAGGACCCGAACGAGTATTTGATTTTCTTCGCGGGCCGTCAAGTGAAGCTTACTCGCAGGGGTACAAGGGAAGGTTTTTTTGAGGGGGAAAGGATGTAAATTTCGTTCTTCTACCCAAAAACACGGATTTGTAAAAACCATTCCTCCTCTATTTAAAGACCCGAGCCGAGTATTTGATTGTTTACGCGAGTCGTCAAGTGAAAGTTGCTCACGGGGATATACAAGGGATCAGTTTGTGGAGTTTCTTGGGGGGAAAAAGTAAATCTGATTCTTCTACCCAAAAACAGCAGAGTTAGAAAAACCATCCCTTGACTATTTAAGAACCCGAGCGAGTATTTGATTTTCTACGCGAGCAGTCCAGTGAAGCTTGCTCGCAGGGGTACAAGGGATGAGTTTCTGAAGTTTCTTTGAGGGGGAAGGGGAGTAAATCTCGTTCTTCTACTCGAAAACGTGGATTTGGAAAAACCAGTCCTCCTCTATTTAAAGACCCGAACCGAGTATTTGATTGTTTACGCGGGCCATCAAGTGAATTTTGCTCCCAAGAGTACAAAGAATGAGTTTCTGATGTTTTTTAGGGGGGAATCGAAGTAAATCTTGTTCTTCTACCCCAAAACACGAATTTAGAAAAATTATTCCTGCCTAATTAATGACCCGAACCAAGTTTTTGATTTTGGGGACGTCAAGTGAAGGTTGATGGAACCTCCTAATCCATCCCTGCCTAATTAAATTAAATGAAAGTTGCTCATGAGAGTACAAGGGATGAGTTTTTGAAGTTTCTTGAGGGGAAGGAAGTAAATCTCGTTCTTCTATCACAAGTTAGGAAAAAAAAGGTATCTCTGTTTAATTATGGAAACGAAGCGAGTGTTTGGGTTTCTCGGGCTCGGGATGGGTAAGGTTGCTCGGTTTGTTGAGCCAAGAAGTAAAGGAGGTGTGTTTCGTTGGATTACGAACAATAATTAAAGACCTCCCTGGAAAAGCGCTGTAAACAACATTTTTGCCACATCAACAATTTCAGTGAATACTGTAATATCTGGCCTAAAGAAATGGTCGGCAGTTTATTTCCCGGTAAAAGGATCTATGAAAGGACAATGGGGCGTATTTTGCAACTTATTAAAATTTAGAGGTCCTTTAAAATTTAAAATACAGTTGTAATGATTGGTTGTTACCACAGCAACAAAATTTAACAGCCCTTTAAATTTAACGCCTTTGATACAGAATAGACCCCAATAGAGGCTATTCTGTATCGTTAAATTTAAAGGACTGTTGCTATGGTAACAACCAATCATAAAGCTGTATGTACAGTCATTTAAATTTAACGTACCCGGTACAAAATAGTCCCTAATGTTCCAATAGGAAACAAACTGCCGACCATTTCATTAGGCCAAGGAAATGGTCGGGGATGCTTCGATAAATAACTTGGTTCGATATGACAGACAACATTCTAAGTTTTTCTAAAGTTTTCTAAAGTGCTCTACTTTTTGACGTAATCCTCTAGAAGTTCAACGCACTTGACCCAATGTCTCTCTAGGTTCCCGATCCCTTCCCTGAAGTGGTTTAATGTTAATTACAACGGGGGAGGTCTCAATTATCCCGGTCTAATTATGGACCCGAACCACGTATTTAACCAATGATGTAGAAAGTTTGGGTTTCTAAGGTTGCTGAGTTGAGGAGGTGCATTTCATTCTTCTACCCAATTTAATAAAATGTGGATTGGTATAGAGTTATCCATTTTTGCGCCGACGTTTACACTTCCCTCTAGAACAAACGTGGGCAAAGAAATCCGAAACGAGCCAGCTCATAGTATCCCTTCTCTTCGACGGAATGAATCCATTAACAAACAAGTGTGATCTCATGGAAGTCACAAAAATGTTCGTGTCGCATTGGTTGTTGTAATTAGCGCGTAAGTAATATTGCGAAGAAAAGGGACACACCCCGTCATGCTCCTCTAGCATGTTAACGCCTGCTCTAGAAATTCAACGCACTTGGCTCAATGTTTCTCTAGATTCCCGATCCCTTCTATCCAATTTCATAAAATATGGATCATGTATTGTAGCCCATTGTAGCATTAGCGCGCAAATGATATTGCGACGAAAGGGGATCTACCCCGTCATGCTTCTTTACCATGCCAACGCCTGCTCTAGAAGTTCAACGAACTTGGCTCAATGTTTCTCTAGGTTCCCGATTTCTTCCCTGAAGTGGTTTAACGTTGATTACACGAGGGGAGGTCTTCAATTATCCCGGTCTAATTATGAACCCGAAACAAGTATTTAGCCGATGATATAGAAAATTGCTTGGATTGGGTATGCCGGCCTAATTATCAACCCGAACGAAGTATTTAGCCGTTGATATATAAAGTTGCTTGGATTGGGTTTTTAAGATTGTTGGGGTGAGGAGGTGCATTTCATTCTTCTACCCAATATCATAAAACGTGGATTATGCATTTTTGCGCTGAGGTTTTCACATCACTCTAGAAGTTCAACACACTTGGCTCAATGTCTCTCTAGGTTCCTGATCACTTCTTTGAAGTGGTTTAATGTTGATTACACGAGGGGAGGTCTTCAATTATCCCGATCTAATTATGAACCCGAAACAAATATTTAGTCAATGATATAGAAGATTGCTTGGATTGGGTATCCCAGTCTAATTATGAACGCAAACGAAGTATTTAGCTATTGATATAGAAAGTTGTTTGGATTGGGTTTCTAAGGTTGTTGGGGTGAGGAGGTGGATTTCATTCTTCTACCCAATTTCATAAAATGTGGATTACGTATTTTTGCGCTGAGGTTTTCACTTCATTCTAGAGGTTCAACGCAGTTGGCCCAATGTCTTTCTAGGTTCCCGATCACTTCCCTGAAAGGGTTTAATGTTGATTATAAGGAGGGAGGTGTTCAATTATTCCGGTCTAATATGAACCCGCACGAAGTATTTAACCGATGATATAAAAAGTTGCTTGGATTGGGTTTTTAAGGTTGTTGTTTAATGTTGATTACAAGGGGGAGGGGTCTTCAATTATCTCGGTCTAATTATGAATCCGAACCAAATATTTAACCAATGATATAGAAAGTTGTTTGGATTGGGTTTCTAAGGTTGTTGGGGTGAGGAGGTGCATTTCATTCTTCAACCCAATTTCATAAAACGTGGATTATGCATTTTTGCGCTGAGATTTTCACTTCACTCTAGAACTTGGCCCTCTAGGTTTCCGATCCCTTCCCTGAAATGGTTTAATGTTGATTTTAAGAGGGGCGGTCTTCTATTATTCCGGTCTAATATGAACCCGCACGAAGTATTTAACCAATGACATAGAAAGTTGCTGGGTTTGGGTTTTTAAGGTTGTTGTTTAATGTTGATTACAAGGGGGGGGGGGCTTCAATTATCTCGGTCTAATTATGAATCCGAACGAAGTATTTAACTAATGATATAGAAAGTTGCTTAGATTGGGTTTCTGAGGTTGTTGGGGTGAGGAGGTGCAATTAATTTTTCTACCCAATTTTATAAAATGTGGATTGGTAGATAGAGAGTTATCCATTTTTGCGCTGAGGTTTTCAGTTTCGTATGGAAAATTGAAAGAAAATTACCGTGGCTATTGATGAAGTTTGCCAAATAGAGATCGAGCTCCCTGACGGAGACATTGATATGATAGGGGTTGACACAAAGTCCGGGTTGGGAACAGTCGGGATTTTTTTCAAGACGTTCTCCGTCGGTGCTCTCGAGCGGAATCGCTTTAAATAAAATGACCATGACGAGGTCAAGCCGCCACACCTTATCGGCCTGGCGAAGACAGTCTATACGTCGCATTTTCCCCTTTTGATCGGGGTTAGAAAGCACACACACGGCGGGCCTTTTGCCCGTAATGCTAAGCACGAAGTCTTCGCGGCACTCCTGCGTGATGTCTTTGCGGAGTTTTCCCAGTAGACGCGAAGCCCACTTCTGCTTGACTTCGGCCTTTTCGTTCTGCAAGAAAGGTAAGGCGTGCGTCGCATATTAAATTTGTTTACGCGTCGCATACCAGGCGCGTCTTACCTGCAGTGCTTCCTTGCACTGTCGCTCCTCCTCTAGGGACATTCGCTTCTCGTGCTTTTTGTAATATTTGCGCTTAGCCGCCTGCAGGTTGAACCACGTATAGGAAAAGGACTTGACAAAAGGCAGCAAGGCCTCGATAAAGGGGTGGAACTCGTCCTGTAGAAACAAGGGTAGATTATTGAGAGTCCGAAGGCTAGCTCGCTGTAGTATAAGAGTAAGCGTAACTTAAATTAGCTATGTATACACATCAATGAGGCAATCGAAAAGAAGATTGGTGTTAAACCTGTGGTGAAACAGCGACAGTGTCGTAGCGTATTTGAGCCAAAAAGAAAAAGAAAAATGAAATAAAAAAATTGTACAACATCTGATTTATAAACAGGCTACATGTCGCGGCTGGGGCCATCGCCTCGCATAGTTGGTCACGTACAATTTTGCATGCACACAACTGCATCACACAAACAACAACCGAATGGAAAATGCATCGCCGCGTTGCATTCAAATTCGATGAGTGGCGAGCGAGAGACGTCAAAGGGGTCAAGCCCGAATGGATCACGTATATTGTGAACTGCTGTAGACAGCCGGACACCGCAAATCCAAGATCATGCTGATGGAGGTGTACGCGCTCTCGACGACGCGACGCGGACGTCGAGCTGGATGTTCGTCTTTAAATTCTAACTTATTTATACCCGGGGTATTTTTAGCCGCTAGCAAGGAACGAACGAGCTCAGTAGCAACAGCAAACAGCAACAACACAACAGAACAGGTATGACGGTGCAACAACAGAACAGAATAACAGTCAACATCGAGGGCCAGCGGGGCAGATGCGGGCGGTGCGGCCCAGCAGCGACTGCATCCACCCGAGCCGCCACAACAGAACACTCATGTTAATCATGTTAATTACATATCACGCCGCGGGGGGAGTAGGGAGGGTAGCAGCGGGTAGGCACCTGTCCCGAGGACGGCGTCTGGAGGTACGAGGATACATCGGGCTCCACCATGCAGCTGCGCAGCGTGTCGGGGATGAACATTCCTCAGGGTCACCGGCCGGCGCCGCGTCGCGCGTCCTGTCCCATCACCAGCGGCTCGCCACGACGCCACCGCGGGAAACCAACGTGCTCTTCATCGATTTCGTACTGCGCACTGCAGTCTTATCGATAGTCCGAATCTCGAACCTCCGGCACTCACCACTCGCGTCACATGCCAACGATAATAATATGCGCGTCCCTCAATCCACACAATGCTTACTTACAACTGACTGCTTGCGCCTCGCTATTAATAAAGACGCCGACACTGGGTGTATTTATATATTTCTACGCTGGTCGTCACCACCAGCTGCGGCCGAGGCTTCGAGAACAGCTACGACTGGGCTTTGCGGACACACGTTCATCATTTTGCTCGGACTCCCGATATACCGATTGCTGGAGGTCGACTGAACCGCTCGTCTGCCGCAAATTCGACGCTCTGCGACGACGCAGACGTCGCACCAAAAGGCGCCTCCGCGATCGGGGATGATTTTGATTTCGCGTAACGATCGTTGCAAATGCACCGTCGGAAATTTATTGCAATTAAGCCCAGCTTTCGGACACCAATTATAGACCGTTACACGGACGACACCTGGCTGTCGCACCGTTATAAATAACGACGTCGCCCGTTTGTCCCTCTTCCATCGCTCAAAACGTAATCCCACTACGCAAATCAACAATTCAAAAACAACTCATCAGCATTTTATTCATCTATTTACAACAAATCACATCCTATTTATTTATTTAATCCATTGTGCCCGCATCAAAGAAACGTCGACCAATACACGACGTTCAATATAAAGAACGAAAATGGAAAGAAAAATCGCGAAAAGTAATCGATGCATAAAGCTGTACTTCTGCCTCCGCAAAACGTATCGTATTGGACTTGACTTGCGACGCTGAAACGCGGACGATCCATATCCTGAAATATACATATATGCAACCAACATCACACCAAATCCAAAAGCTCGCTGCAACATTTTACATCGGGCTCGCTTTTTTACTCTTTCAACAGGGCCCCCCGTAACCATAGTTGTCTTTTATTTGCAACGTTCAGGTCAGTTCAGTTTAACCCAAAGTGAATTGATCTTAAGCGATCGATTTAATGGTAAATAAAACATGCGAGATGCGATTGCTGCATTTTAATCTTCAAATGAAGATATTATTTTTGCATCACTTTACAGCGAATTAAGCAAAAACAAAAGGTTATTTGGGCGAGTAATGTAATTTGACAAACAGTTAAAATAACATCCCCTCTACAAGTGAACCAACTGATCCAAACTGATCTAGAATTTCCAAGGTGTAGTATCAGCAAGGCGGGAAGGGTTTTGGATCACTTTAGATTAGATCATGTAGCCAAATAAAACAGACAAATTTTTGAATAAATGATCCAGGGTAAAAGTGAATTGATCTGACGTGCAAATAAAAAGTTGTCTTTTATTTGCAACGCAGATTAGTTCAGATCAGTTCAGTTTAACCCAAAGTGAACTGATCTTAAGCGATCGATTTAATAGTAAATGAAACATGCGAGATGCGATTGCTGCACTTTAATCTTCAGATGAAGATATTATTTTTGCATCACTTTACAGCGAGTTAAGCAAAAACAAAAGGTTATTTGGACGAGTAATGTAATTTGACCAAACAGTTAAAATAACTTCCCCTCTACAAGTGAACCAACTGATCCAAACTGATCTAGAATTTCCAAGGTGTAGTATCAGCAAGGCGGGAAGGGTTTTGGATCACTTTAGATTAGATTATGTAGCCAAATAAAACAGAGAAATTTTTGAATAAGTGATCCAGGGTAAAAGTGAACTGATCTGAAGTGCAAATAAAAAGTTGTCTTTTATTTGCAACGCACATTAGTTCAGATCAGTTCAGTTTAACCCAAAGTGAACTGATCTTAAGCGATCGATTTAATAGTAAATAAAACATGCGAGATGCGATTGCTGCATTTTAATCTTCAGATGAAGATATTATTTTTGCATCACTTTACAGCGAGTTAAGCAAAAACAAAAGGTTATTTGGACGAGTAATGTAATTTGACAAACAGTTAAAATAACGTCCCCTCTACAAATGAACCAACTGATCCAAAGTGATCTAGAATTTCCAAGGTGTAGTATCAGCAAGGCGGGAAGGGTTTTGGATCACTTTAGATTAGATCATTTAGCCAAATAAAACAGACAAATTTTTGAATAAATGATCCAGGGTAAAAGTGAACTGATCTAACGTGCAAATAAAAGACAACTCATGTGTGCAAAGCGTGCAGTGCACGCGGGCGCCATGTTCAAGGGGCGGCAATTAGCTTCTTAGTCATTGGACATATTTTGTCATCTTTTTCGCCCAAAAAAAAAGAAAAATAATGGGAAACATTTTTTTTTGTCTAGTATAAATTATTCAAAAAAATTTTGTGCAAATCGTTTTTGCAGTGAAAACCTCGAGCAGCTTCTGTACAGCTGTTTCAGACCTGCTTGGGGCTTCTTCAGCAGAGACGTAGCTCGACATTCCCACTGCATTCCAGCTTCAATTTGTCTATCCTACTGCAATGTCAGGTCAAAAACCGATCGTAAGATGTCGCTATTTTATCTATTTTACATCGCAATTGCGAATAAATTGGACAAGTCGTTTTTGTTTGCAGTGGGAATGTCGAGCTACGTCTCTGCTGAAGAAGCCCCAAGCAGGGCTGAAACAGCTATACAGAGACTGCTCGAGGTTTGCAATCAAAAACGATTTGCACAAAATTTTTTTTAAAACTTTCATTATGCTTTGACAGCAAGCATGGCCGCCTTGCCTGGGGGACTTATTAGGAGCAAATCCCGCTTCAATTTGTCTATCTTACTGCAATGTCAGGTCAAAAAGCGATCGTAAGATGTCGCTATTTTATCTATTTATAAATTATTCGAAGAACTAGCCACAAGTTTTGATGAAGCCATCAACCTTACGGTAAAACGTCGACTAAAATAAAACAGTTAACTGTGGCAATTAAAAGTAGAAAAGTTTGTAATTTTCGTTTGCTAAATTTTTCCTCAAAATTTAATAATTTTATTAGGTAAAAAAATAAATTATGGTTTGGTTAACAAAAAAACAAATTACATTTCACTTTTTAAGTTTTTATAAATTTAAGTTCCTTTTGCTTTTGTGATTTTGTTTTGTTTTTTTTTTTTAATATTAGTAACTTGCGGACTTCGCCACTTGCATTCGGGGGGGGGGGGGGGGCGTCTAAGCAGAGGTCTTCTCAGTCAGATGAGAAGAAAGCGCTTCACTTCGTTTTTGGGGGCTTGCGGCAGCTAGGAACTTGAAAAAATGAAGGAATATGTTTAAATAAAAGTGCAGGAGAATGAAGGAGAATGTTTAAAAAATGTGAAGGAAAATGTTTAAAAATTTTTCTGTTTTTCCCAATTCTTTTCTTTCAATTTTTAATAATTTTGATAATTGACCGTTTTTGTTTACCCCAACTCATCGGCGAGAGGGCGCCAAAATATGGATTGGCACGCGGGCGGCTTTTGGCCTCGCGGGGGCCCTGCTCTTCAACATTTAAAGTTTTGCATCTTAAAATTTCAAAGCTGAACTTTGATGACGTCACACTTTCAGCTTTACAGCTTCACACATTCATGAAGCAAAAACGCTTTAAAGCAAAACGTTTTGCTGCAATGCAAAACATCACTAGAACTGAGATTATATGTAAGATGAAGGTGTTTCAAGACATGTTAAAATTATTTACAGTTTGCATAGCAAAAAATGGTTGCTTTAAACATGTTTTACCTAAAATTTTCAGTGAATTTTTTTGTATATACTTAAACTTTTTCGTAATATTTTTCGTTTCCAGTTTAAAAGTTAATTTTTTTGAAGATGTCTAAATCAATTTAATATGTTAATGGTAAAACGTCATTTAATGTTATTTTATTTAAAACCAGGACTTTGTTTATTTTTTTGGGTATGCGACGCTCATTTGTTTTTCGTGAATATCTGGGGCAGTACTGAAATAAATTCCACAACTTTCTATCGTTTTTTTTCTTTCTAAAGTCAAAAATAAAAAATTAAATAGGAATTATTTTATAGACGTCATCTATATTATTATTATTGGTTTTGTTGGTATATCGAGACTTCAAAAATAATTCGGCACTATTGCTAACTATTTTATTATTAAAGTTACAGACATTCAATTAGCAAACTAGTCGTATCTTTTGCCATGATTGCAACGATGCATTCAAAAAAAAAAAAAACAATTGAACATCACGTTTATGAAATAAAGGGAAAAGAACACTCTTTTTTTAATGGAACACCCTGTATATTGGCCAATCGATAGAGAATAAATTCTGAATGAAAATTATTCTTTATCATTTAATCGGAAATCAATAAATAAAGAAGATATTTTGATTTTTTACAAATTCATTAAGATGGCTGTGTTTCAAGAATAAAAAAAAACATTTGAAAACAGTGTATGTATGTGAAAACATTAATTTTGGTTTATTTGTTTATTATAAAAGGTGTCTTTGTCTGAGTTTTGTAAAAATCTTTTAATAACAAGAATTTTTGAACCTTATGAAAATTCTAGGCCAGAACATGCATCTTATGAATGATTTTTACAAAACTCACCAGAAACACCTTTTATAATAAACAAATAAACCAAAATTAATGTTTTCACATACACACAAAGTTTTCAATTGTTTCGTTCTTGGAACACAACCATCTTCATGAATTTGTAAAAAATCAAAATATCTTCTTTAATAAAAAAGAACAATTTTAATTCAGAATTTTATTCTCTATCGATTGGTCAAATAATATACAGGGTGTTCCGTTTAAAAAAGTGTTCTTTTCCCTTTATTTCATAAACGCGATGTTCAATTGTGTTTCTGAATACATCACTGCAATCAGGGCAAAAGGTACTATTAGTTTGCTAATTTAACCGTATCTGTAACTTTAATGATAAAAGAGTTAGCAATAGTGCCGAGTTATTTTTGAACAGTCTGTATATGCAAGCTTTTTGGTTAAAATATGCCTTATCTTATTCAGAACATGCCAAAAATTATACGTAGATATGCATATATGCTTTGTCACTTATAAACAGGGAAAAGAATTCGGGCCACTTGTTCGGCGAACGGTATGAAAATTTAGTACTCGGACTGTATCAGCCTCGCCTACAATAATTTCTTCGAAGTGCGATGCCTGCCACTCAATAATGATTCGATGCATCAGGGTCACGGAAAGGCGGTAGGAGTAAATAGTACATTCGACGTAAACGCTAAGTGGTCTGAATTCCTTTCCCTGCTTATAAATTAAAAAAATAAGCAAATTAAAAAAAACTACCTGGAAAACCTCAGAGATATGCATCAATATGCATTTTTTCATAAAATATACTCAGGATGCCGAAAATATGCAAAATATGCATTTTTTTAAATTACTTCATTTGAAAAATATGCAAAATATGCATTTTTTAAATTACTTAATTTGATTACAAATTGTTTGATATGTCCCGAACAGACAGAATTTTGCCCATATATGCCATAGAAACAAATATGCAATTTGTATATAATCCCAGCTCTAGTTATCACAATCACTAATAATAATAATAATATTTATTCAACCAAAACCACAGAGTGAATAAATAATATAAGAAAAAAGAAAAAATAACATAAAATTTAGATTGAATCACTAAAGACCGGACGTTTCGGTCGTAAAAAAATCGAAAAACGCATGTAGCTACCTGATTTGGATGACTTAATTACGATATTAGGTATTTATTTTCTCGTAGTAGGTTCTTAGAAAGGTCCAGTAAAGTTAAATAAAACAAAAAAAATTAAATTGCCTTTAATTTTAATTCTGAACTCCTACAAAATTCCGGATGACTTTCACTTTAATGTACTATTTAACTTCATTGGACCTTTTTAACTAGCAAATAAATACCTGATGTCATAATTAAGTCACCCAAATCAATCACACGCGTTTTTCACGACATTTATACGACCTAAGGCGTCCGGTCTTTACTAATCACTATCGTCCAATCGATTTTAAAAATGAAATGTTACGACGCGTAGAAAAGAATCATAGATTACGAGAAAAATGTTTCTGATTAAAATTAAAAATTGCAAACTGCGATATTGTTTTATAAGCGAGTTCGCGATGCGTGACGTCGTCGGGGGCGTCCAGACGTCGCCGGGCCTAGGAAAATTATTACTCGGGCCCTAAATTATGTGATGTGGTGTTGGGGGGGGATCTTACGCCGCCATCCCTTCCCTTTCCCCGAGCTTGCGTGACGTAGACATCCGACGGTCCGGAAGAAAAAATCGATATTTTTTACATAATTGAAGCACGTATCTTGTCCAATGAAATTTATATTATAATATATAATTATTGTGCGGACACTTGGAAAAAGAGTAGTAAGTTGACGTTTCGCTGTGTGTTTAACAGCTTCTTCGGGAAAATTATATTTCTATATTTTCTTATAATTTTCCCGAAGAAAAAATATTCCTGAAGAGAAAATTATATATTTTTTATAATTTTCCTGAAGATACTGTAAAAATAACTATATATTTTAATGATCTTTTTTACGTAAATTAAACAAGATTGATAACATCAGAATTTTATAGAACTTTATTATTTTTTTCTATTTAGATCCCCCGCCATGACGTACGATACTTGATAACCAATAGAATTCGAGTACGAAACCAAATTCAAATATATTGGTTGACTTGCCTGTTGCAACGACACATATCGGGTTGTCGAGCTAAAGAGGGCGGTAGGGTTATCAAATATATAATATAAATTATATACAGAGTGCTGCATTTTGAAACGCAACATAGGAAATTCCATGTTAATTTAAAAATGCTTGAATACTGGCCTCCATAATTATTTTACAGCAAAATTCCATTTAGATTTTTTAAAGTGCTCTTTAAGATGAATCTGTCTGTGAAGTTTGAGAATTTTTCATACGCTGAGTTTTAAGATATTTAAAAATAGATTCTGTAACTAAATTTCATGATCAATGATATTAAAAACTGAACAGATAATTAATACATTTAGTCGTTTTTGAAAAAGATTGATAGAAAAAGCTTTTCCAGTAATTTATTTTAACATTTACTGACCAAGGCCATGCCGATAGTTTGGTATAAATAGAATTTCGTTACTGATCTTTCTTAAATATCTTGAAACTGAGCGAATGAAAAACTCTCAAACTTCACAGACAGATTTAGCTTGAAGAACACTTTAAGAAACCTAAATGGAATTTTGCTCTAAAATAATTAGAGAAGCCAATATTCAGGCACCTTTAAATTTACATGGCATTTCCTATGTTGCGTTTTAAAACGCAGCATCCTGTATACTTATAATATAAATAAATTCAAATTTATTGGCTGACTGGCCTGTTTCAACGACATGTATCACGTTTATCAAATATGTGACGTCACAACGGTCACGTTCAGGTAGCCGTAGCGCCTGACGTCATTGCTTGTATATTGAAAACAGCCGTGGCATGCATGAATTTTCATTGAACGCAACCGCCAGTGCAGCAACGTGATGGTGGGTTGACATTTTGATCAATTATATCTCGGAAACTAATTTTTCCTGTAATCTATGACGTGAATTGACGTCCACGGAGTCAGTCACCCTGTATATACCTTATACTCATTCATCGTTGTATGAAAATCCTCGTCAGAATATCCCTTCATGGCCTTCGTCGCCACAGGCCCCATATAATTATTTACGATGGCAAATTCCATCAAGGAAAGAAAAACGAAAACCGAACAACTCGACATCCACACGTCTATGGCTTTGACGTACGAAACGGGGGGCAGAGACTGCTGCGATTGTGTGTTTTGCGTGGCTGGAATACAAACAATCGAAAATCCCTTAAGTCCTTTCTTTGGTAATAACTGTGCGAGTTCTGAACCAAATCCCCATTTAATTTCACATGTGTAAGTATGGTTGCCTAACTGAACGAGAAGCGATTTCGATTGCAGCTGGCAGTTAGTTAGGCAACCATACGAAACGAGCTAAAAAAGAGACCCCTAAGGTAAATCCAACTGGGGATTTGGCTCCGAATTTCCTTGACGTCGTATTTATTTTAATAAATACCTCACCCAAAGTTAATAACGATGTAACGCCCAGAGTAATCCTAGCTGGAATTGCTTCTGGTTTAATCCAAAATGAAATCCAAGACATCACCACAATCAAAGCCGATGGGATGTAAGTGTGAAATAAATGGTACCCTAGTCTTCGCGTTAAATTAAAAGCGATGGCCAAGCAAGTGAAATTTCCTGCAAGCAAACCCATTTGCCCCCATCCAAATTAATTAAAGCCCAATTACCTGTGGAATATTCAATGGTACAGTCTGCAGTGTAATTGTTGGAAATGTCGAGTTGGGGCAGTTCGATTTCCGAGCTGACGACCAAAGGGTGCGTCGTGTTCCAAATGAAAATTAAATCGTGGACGGTGTGCGACACTAAAAGAAAAAAGACAATTCCTGCAAGAAAGTGAATAAATAAAATAAAACCATCTCACAGCTTTCGATCATCATTGTACACGTTTGGGTATCGTGTGGGTACGACTCGAATTTCATGGCACAAGATAAAACGAGCGTCAGCCTAGAACAAGCAACACTTTTTTTGAAGAACCTAATCAATAGAGGAATGGGCGATCAATACTTTGACATGTACAATAGGGTCTTGTCGTGGTACAACCACAGGTAATGATTTGGTATGGTCATTTCATGAAAGGTAACGCTCTTTGCGTTCTTGAAGAAACAGTCAGGTCTCCAAATGCTATGCAACCATTCCACATCCAAAATCCTGTAATCCTCGCTCATATTTTCAGGCAACCTCAGTCTTGGATCACGCCAGCTTTGTGCAAGAAATATATCCGCCACGTAAGTCTAAGTAAATAAACAAACAAACCAAAAAATTAATAGCATTTAGAACAAGGCAAATTCAAGTTATACTTTCCATGGACTCCTCGTTGATTGAATCCAAAGACAAGACGGTCACGTGGAAGTACACAACGGTGGGTTTCCCTTGGTATTTCGGAGGGCGGTTTTTGTCGTACATCTTTGGTTTTAAAGGCAGGATATCTCGTAGTGACAGGCTCCTCTCTTCGTGCAAGTGATCTTTACTAGGGAAGCTAAAATTGCAAAATCAGAAACGTTGAGGAAGGGCAACTGCCACAATGCTTACAGTCCGCGATTGCTTTTTACGCTTGTAAAAGAAATAAGAACCAAAAAGATAATGGCACACATGGCAGACTAATGGAGTTTGGCGCGATTGGCTTACCTTCTATACTAGTACACAAGCTATAATTAAATTATCCTCTAATAGGCTTTATGAAAGAACGATCAGCTTAGATTAAGTTAAAGTTCGATTTTGTGTTGGGATTAACACAACCGTTTCATAAGTTTTTTTCTTTTCGTTTTTATGTATTCATGAAAACTGCAAGCAACAAAATCCATGATTAGTGCCGCAGTACGGAAACTTTGCGCCTAGGGCCAAATATCTAATTTGCGACCCTCCTTAACAAAAAAAAGGAATTTTGGATACGAACGCGCGTAAGTCCGGATTTCGCAAAAAACGTGTGCCTTCGACCCTTTAAATAGCCCACCGGCCTTGTATTGCCATCTAGGATCGAAAAATCGAATTGACACGATTTTCCACCTCCACTCATCGAGACGTTTCATTTGATATGCGACGAAGCGCACTGGCCGATTCAAAACAAACTCGAGAATTTTTCTCGACCCCCAAACGGCGTCAGAACACGAAACTGCCACTCTCTCATGAGTAAAAAATTCCAGGGAATCCGATGGTTGCATCTAATTCTGGATACGAGCGCGTGCAGATCCGGATTTCAAAAGAAAAACGTGTGTTTTTGACCATTTGAATAACCCACCGGCTTTATATTGCCATCTGTGATCGAAAAATCGAATTGACACGAATACACACAATACACGAAACTGCCACTCTTTTATGAGTAAAAAAAATGCAAGGAAGCCGATGGTTGCATCTAATTCTGGATACGAGCGCGTACAGATCCGGATTTCAAGAAAAACGTATGTCTTTGACCCTTTAAATAACCTACAAGCTTTATACCGCCATCTAGTGTCGAAAAATCGAGTTGGCACGATTTTCCACC
Organism: Prosopocoilus inquinatus; assembly: GCA_036172665.1. Taxonomy (NCBI): domain Eukaryota; kingdom Metazoa; phylum Arthropoda; class Insecta; order Coleoptera; family Lucanidae; genus Prosopocoilus; species Prosopocoilus inquinatus. The sequence continues at coordinate 11,116,119 of CM069880.1, read as the reverse complement.
TCCACACTCATCGAGACGTTTCATTTGATATGCGACGAAGCGCACTGGCCGATTCAAAACAAACTCGAGAATTTTTCTCGACCCCCAAACGGCGTCAGAACACGAAACTGCCACTCTCTCATGAGTAAAAAATTCCAAAGAATCCGATGGTTGCATCTAATTCTGGATACGAGCTCGTGCAAATCCGGATTTCAAAAAAAAACGTATGTCTTCGACCCTTTAAATAACCCACCGACCTTATATTGTGCTTTCGACCCTTTAAATAATCCACCGGCCTTACATCGCCATCTAAGATCTAAAAATCGAATTAACACGATTTTCCACCTCCACTCATCGAGACGTTTCATTTGATATGCGACGAAGCGCACTGGCCGATTCGAAACAAACTCACGAATTTTTTTCGACCCCTAAACGGCGTCAATACACGAAACTGTCACTCTTTCATGAGTAAAAAAATTGCAAGGAATCCGATGATTGCATCTAATTCTGGATACGAGCGCGTACAGATACGGATTTCAAGAAAAACGTATGTCTTTGACCCTTTAAATGACCTACAAGCTTTATACCGCCATCTAGGATCGAAAAATCGAGTTGACACGAGTTTCCACCACCACACTCATCGAGACGTTTCATTTGATATGCGACAAAGCGCACTGGCCGATTCAAAACAAACTCGAGAATTTTTTTCGACCCCTAAACGGCGTCAAAACACAAAACTGCCACTCTTTCATGAGTAAAAAAATTGCAAGGAAGCCGATGATTGCATCTAATTCTGGATACGAGCGCGTGCAAATCCGGATTTCAAAAAAAGACGTAAGTCTTCGACCCTTTAAATAACCTACCGACCTTATATTGTGCTTTCGACCCTTTAAATGAAACTGCCACCCTCCTATGGGTAAAAAATTCCAAGAAATCCGATGGTTGCACTGAAATCAGGATATGAACGCGCGCTAATCCTATTTTTTTTTTAAAACGACCCTTTAAATAATCTTACACAAGACTTAGACTCCTATCTTAGATCGAGAATTCGAACCGGCATGGTTTCTGACAACCGCGCCTCTCCGCGTCGAGACCTTTCATTTGATATTCGACAACGCGGGTTTATCTTTGACGCGATCAATTTCGATTATTGCATCACCATCTTAGATAAAAAAAACATTTTCAACCTCCACTCGTCGAGACCTTTCATCTCATCATTCTTGTAAGATATTCATTCAAAATATATATATATATATATAATCAGAACCTTATAGTACCCGTAGGTGTAAGGTGAAAAAATCGACTCTAAAAAATATAAGAATGATACAAATGATGACAAATAAGACGCGACATCGCTCAACAAAAATTGGCGCCCGTTCGTTTGATGCGCTTGGGACTGTCACCCTCTCCGCCACGCCCTTACTACGGCGCTGTCCGTGGTTAGACCATATCTGACGTATTTGCAAAAGAAACAGTGTTAAAAATATTGTACCGGGTGTTTACAAAACTGTTGTTAGTAGAATAAGCCACCTCCGACGAGTAATGTCGCAGAAATTTGTCTTATCAAATTGAACATCCTGTATAGTTCTTTATTTTGTAATTCAAGTTGAACACAATAGTCCGTTTTCCCTCAATTAAAACGCAAAAGGATTTTTTAATACCGGTACTATCCACTGGACGCTATTTTACAAACAGGCGGTATTTCTTTATTATGTTCATAGACACTGGAAGAAGACATGATTATGTGAATGCCCTCAAACATGAAACGACGTAATCAAAAAAGGAATGAATACGTTCATAAACTGAAAACAGAAGAAAAAAAGGCGGCGCCTACTTCTAGACGAATAACCTAAATAATTTCATGAGGATGAACCAATTAGGGCACGCAGAGATAAAAAAAATTAGAGAAGTGGCACGAAAAGTATAAATACTGATATAAAATGGTTAAGTACGCAAAAGAAAACGAGATAGCCACGCCTATTTTCAGGGCGTTAGTTATGAAAGCTAATTAATTACGATAAATTGTTTTTCTTAGTTGGGCGCCATTTTTAAGTAGTTATTTAATGAAGTCCCATGTTGAGCGCCATTTTTATGTAATATTATTTAATGAAGGCCCCACGATGGGCGCCATTTTTACGTAATGTTATTTAATGGAGGCGCCACATTAGCTAGCATGCGTATTCTTAATTTTTAACGTCTTATCTTATCGAGAAAATAATAAATCAAGTAACGAATCCTTGCTACTCTTACACTTCTTTATTTGTTTATTTACATACAGTTACATGATGAAAAACAACTGAAAATAAAGAGTCGATTTTTGAACGATGAGAAACCAATTTTCATTTTTATTATTACAACATGTGAAATTTTTCTGTTATTAAAGATCCGCATATCTTTACGTTCAGTGATGTACTCGCTGCTATCTTTCTTAAGTACCAAACGAGGTGTTGTAACGAACGAATCGCGTTTTTAAGGTTCACGATTTGACACTTTTACTGTATTTTCCGTAATTTAAGTTTAATGCAAAAAAAATATATATAAAAAAATAGATATATATATATATAATATAAATACATAAATAAATCTATAAAATCACCTAATTAAGATCATTAAGTAACAGAAAAATATACTGTGTTTAAATTCACTATTATTTAATTTTAATACACACAACTGAGTTGTTCCAACTGTTCGAAAAACCGTGCATTGTACGATCACGATCATGCGCACTTGCACATATTTAGATGATGAGCATGCGCAGTAAACAAAACGACACACGTTTTGTTTACTGCGCTTGCCCGTGATCGTACAATTAGGTGGAATAAAGTTCTCTTATGTATCACATAGTTAAGTGTCATCGTAAGAGATGTAATAATACTTGTGTTGCGTGTATTAATATTATGTACTGCAGCTACTTAAGAAGAATATAAGTAATACACAACCTTATATAGCTGATATGAACTGAAAAATTACATTTAAATTTACAAGACGTCCTACTTAGGTTTTACATGCAGATTTCATTTTTGATACAAAAAAAAGGCGAACATACACGTACATAAACAAAAAGTAGAGCGACTTTGATTTTCACAATAATACCAATTTCTTACTACTCCTTTGGTGATGTTAATTAATTAATCAATTAATTATCAATCAAGTATATAACGTAAATAAAGCCCCTATGTTCATTTTCTTACAATCATTTAGTGAGAAGTAAATCTATTTCTTAAAAACAACCATCAGATGGCACATGACTAATAAATTTCTAGCATAACAAGTGAGCCAGTGACTTGAAACTTCTCTTTATTTTTAAACAAAAACTGCAGTCATAATGAAATGATTTCAGAATACAGAAGTACACGTATTTATTTATTTATTATTAATATTATTATTATCATTAATGAGTTTTACTATTCTCTAAACAACATATGACATGGGTTTTGCTCTAGACCTTTTCTACTCGCTAACAAATCATGCAATTTCAAATTATTTTATAGTTTGCCCCATTCTTGTAGTAATATTTGGACGAATTCACTGATAGTATTCGTTTTGGAAATGCCTTCTTTCAACTCCTAAAATAATCTAGTTCTAAACGAAAATAATATCAAATTAATTATTTACGAGGCAGAGGCAAATGGAATTCTGTTCATGAAGAAAATTCTACTGGCCAAGCTTAGGGTTCATGTGTCTATAGATTAAGTGATAAATTTTGAATATAAAAAAATCTGCTTGTACGTTTGGGTTAATGGAAGACGTTCGTTTTGAAACTGGAAATGAATTTATTTTCAAAATATTATTGCATTGCTGCATGTTGCCGTTATAAAAATTTTAGATTGTCATGGTTTGAAATATTACTGAAGACTGAAGAAGTAATTTAATAATTTCCATATGCACAAGCAGAAGGCATTTATTTATTTGTGTGTACTACAATTTAGATGTTAGAAAAGACCACGGCATCATATATTTTATACTGTTTATTTTTGAATGCATCACACCAAAAGATTTGTAAAGCATTAAAAAAATAGCACTCTCAACATAATATACCCGACTTTCAAGTAGTTTGTCTGCACGTATTTTTGCTTTGAACTATAATTTCCATACATTATATAAAATACGCCAAATAAAATTGCAGAATATTTTAATGATTGCAAAAATAGAGAGGAGACAAACTGAAATGAATTGAGTGTGTGGGGGGGAGGTGGGGGATTCATGTACACTGTCCCTCATAAACACAATATTCACTTAAAAATGGAATGAGAATAAATAAAAATAATCTAGGCCACTGCTCTGAAAGGCGCCATCTTCAAAAATTTCACATCAATATACTCATGCCAATAATAGTCACATAATAAAATTATTATAAATATTCAAATAAATATCAGATCATTTAAGCATGGTGCACATATTTAAAAAAAAAAAAAGTATACTACTACACGATAGTAGCAATTATTAAAGTACATGTTTTTTCACTAATTTAATAAATATAACTTGAACGGAAGATTAAAAATTTAGTTCTACAAATTCAATAAAAGTGTTAATTCATCTAATTCTTCGGATAAGTTTTTTTTTTCTTTTCGAATATAATTATTGCTAGGACCACAATCGCAAAAACTATCACAGTAGTGAGGATAGGTTTGCCAGATCATATAAATATATGGATAACGGACTTTATGATACTATTATGTAAATAAAACAGAGACAGGAATTATTAAGTACTATTACTAGTTGCCATCGTCACAAACATTTGTTGGAAGTCCGCTAATTCCTGCCCTAACATCTCTATTCCTGAGCCCGTATTACGTCCCCCTTCTGTCAGTGCCGTTTGCTCCTTTCCCACTACCACAGTTTTTTTTTTCTCGGCTTCTCCACTTTCTGGCCGTCGTGTCGGCGTAGATTTAGTCGGAATGACTGGTTTATTCGGGGGAATCGGTGGTGGTATACCTCTACCTGCGATCGAACCTTTCTTTGGAGGCGTTGCCGGAGCAACGTTACTCTGGGAAGTAGGGTGAAACACAGCTTTTGATTGTGTTCGAAGAGGACCTGTCACTACAGACGGTGATGCAGGTGTGGAAGCCTACAGAAAATTTTATTATTGATTGATTGATTGAAGTACTAAATAATTTTCATACCTTTAGTGGAGGAGTACTGACTGCTGCTAATGTAGTTTGCCTTAATGTTTGCCCTGGCGTCACCGACTGTGCTATTCCAGTAGCTGCAACACACATTTTAATATTCCTTGCAATTAGAAATTTGGAATCGCATACTTGGCCCTGAAACTGGGACACTGGAAACCGTGGCCGTAGGCTGAACGACTTTAGCGACGCTACTAGTCATAGGAGAAGCTGTATCTCCAGGATCTCTGATTCTGTTTCGCAAAGACTCACATTCCAGACGTAGTTTTTGTAATTCAGCTTCGAGTTCCTGACACCTTATCAAACAAAATCAAAAAAAGCTCAGCAATTTTTTTATTAAACAAAAAAGTAAACAATCGACTTTATGCATTCTCACCTGGCATCTTTAGTGGCAAGAGCAGTTTTAAGTGACTTTCTGTCTGAGTCATACAGATGAACCTGTTTTTCAAGTTCAGCTTCCATTCGAAGTGACTTTTTGCTTTCTTCTTCCAAACCCTCAGCCATGCTATCTATCCTTGACTTCTCTTCAGACAGAATCTAAAATCATTTTGTACAGAATCTATAAATAAATTAATTAATGTGTTTTTTGCACATGAATAATTTATTAACTGGCCAATATAATATTATGTGATGGAAATTTAAATTACCAATTGAATTCTTTGGATGTTCTTTCATTGATGCCTACCTGTGCTAGATCTTCACTCCGTCTTCGCTCTTCAATATACTTAATAATAATTTTCTTTCTTTCAGCTAGTAAAAGCAGAACGATTTGTTTTTGCCTGGCCCTTTCCTCGTCGGCCAATTCTTGCTGTCGTTTCACTTCCTTCTCGTATTTCTTCCTGGTCAACTTTTCGACTTCCAACTCCTGTTTTAATCTACTTCTCTCCATTTCCAACCCGTAAGTTATGTCATCACCCTGAGCTGTATCGTGCTCGTGCTTGCATTTTTCTTCCTCGAGCTCCTGAATCACCTTCTTGTGTTTTGCTTCGGCGTCCTTTAGGATGTTCACCATGTGCAAGTGTGCACGGCGTTGCTGCAAAGCTAATTGCTCAAGGGCTTGCAGCTGTTGCTCTGCAGCAGCCGCCATATCTTTTTCACTATACGGTGGTTTTGCAGTCGGGCCATCGGCTATACTATCTCGTAGAAGTGCCGTGTAAGGATCGGACATTACGGTAGGTCTGTACCGTCCCAGATTAACAACTTGTTTAAGTTTCTCCGACTAAGAAATGCAAGTACATTTAAAAAAAAAGTTTCCGTGTGTGTTTTACCAAGAATACTACCTTCAAGGCAGCGATTGCGATGTCACGAGCTTGAATTTCTCCCTCGAAATAAGTAACTAGCTTAAGTAAATCACTCTTAGTTAATTCCATCTTGGGATTTCTCTGGGGGGGAAGCAATGTTTATTTAGTGGATTTGATTAATAAAGAAAACAATGACTTAAACCTTTAATGTGTTGCTTCCAGTTGTAGTCCGGTCATTTTGCTCAAACTGATTTATGTCCGAGCTCGATCCGGACTGCTGCTCAGGAACCACACTCAGGTGACTCAATGGGGCCCCGAAACCGATGCTCAAACCACTCAACCATCCATTCTGATTATTATTAGTAGCCATATTGGACGTATTTACTTCGCCGGCTTGTTAAATTTAGTTAAAAACGCGTTTATGTGTGTCCCCAACGTCCACAATCATACTGTTAACAATTATTGTTTACATTATCACTTCTACCGTCACGAACACCAAGTCTCATTTTGACAGTAAAAAAATATGAATATAGGTTATTATTCAGCAATCGATTATACGTCGGGACGTTTACACAATGTTTTTTAGGTGGCACCACTTACTACATGAAGTTAACTTCAGATCATAGTTTCAAAAACTTCGCACTCTTTTTAGTTTTAATTTTAAAAAGCAAACAGAAAATGCATTTTAAAATTCCTTGTTCCACAATCAAAAAAGAATAAAACAGATTTACAAAACCGCATGGCCAACAAAGCAGGGTTGGAATAGCCCTTAATAAATCCATGCAACAAAGAGCATTCGAAAAGCCTCCACGTTTGGAGTTGGCCGCGACTTGGAATGACAGGAAACACGGGTTAATTGAAAATAACCTCCGCCCACAATAATTTTTATATCGGTAGATACGTATTTCGGCAGCTAAGCTGCCATCTTCAGTACGCTACCAACTTAAAAGCACTAAGTAAGATTTAAAACTACCTAATCACACTGATAAAATCATAAAAATATTAAAGCTAGCTTTAATATTTTTAGCGTACTGAAGATGGCAGCTTAGCTGCCGAAATACGTATCTACGGATATAAAAATTATTGTGGGCGGAAGTTATTTTCAATTATCTCTTAAACCACAGTCTCCTTTACTATTTTAGGAAACACGGGCATGTCTTTTCTTATTATTGTATATACTTACGTATGAATAGAAATATCAAAGTGAATTAACTGCTGTCGAACATGCAACAAAAAGGTTTATTTCTATGGTTAAACGACAAACAAGAAAGCATGGAGCTCATTCAAAAATAGAAAGATTCAAAGAGGATTTGAATCTAAACGCGTAATGTTGCGTTTGGATTACGATTTTGTGAACGAAAGGAAGCATCTTGAAATGTACCTCGGCCACGCCATGACAATCTTGAAACGTACCTCAACCGCATAGACGCCATACCTGTTACTATTTTCAGAGAAGTGAAATGATGTCTGCAAACAACCAGTTAACGGCAACATTGCCCTTTGAATTTTAACTACTAGTTAGGTACACAAAATAATTGGGTTAAGTGGATAGGCTCCCTTTCATTATTAGTCCATGGCCCTTAAAATTAAAGGTCTACTCCTGCGTTTGGCAAGCATATTTTCTTCATTGAGGAAAGCAAGCCACTTTCAAAAAGGGGCAAACTCTAGAAAGTAAAAAGTTTTTGGCGAGGAAATTTCAAATTACTTATTCTCTTAATTGAAAAAAGTTTCATATTTAAGACTTGAACAAATTTATTATGTTTTTTAAACCAAAGCATATGCAGCAAAATTTGCCACCCCACATTGATTTTTATGTCTCTTCAAAAACATGTACCCATCTTCACCCCAATGACTCCCCCACCAATTTTTCAAAATCCACGCATCTTTGGTATAACCAACGACTAACATCGCGTGGTTTACAGTATTGGATGAACAAGCTGGATCATCATATATGCCCTTGCTAAAAAAAAAAATAATTTACAAGGAAAGTTATTAAAAATGAACAGTTTACTGACTGGTATAGTTGGAAAGTATGGGGACTTGCGTTTATAGATGCTGCAACAGGGCCGATTTTAGCCACGGCGAACTCCAAAGCCTTTTCATCTCTGGCTGGAAGGATCGCCCAAGAACTGAGGTTAACCATGGCCTTGTTGATATCAAACTGGCATTTTGTTCTCTACAAAATTTTAGTTAACACAATCATCGCAAAATAAACTGCGCAGTTCTACATCAATTCCGAACTGTGCTAGTCATGCCCTCTTGCTAATAGGGCGATGTATTTAGCAAGAGCGCATGAGCAGAACAATTCCGAACAGATTCAGAACGTGCACTGGAATAGACCTAAAGTAACTAATTGAAAATACTTTAGCAGCGTAGGGATAATCAGAGTAGGCCATTAAACCCCCCGATTTATCCAAATATCTCAGTGTGTTTCGTAAGGACCCCCCGCCACATCCGTAGTTTCCGGTGATTGTGCTACAATCAACTATTTGTTGCTCGCTGAAACAAATTTTGAATTACAAAATGGCGGTCTAACGGAGAGATATCTACCAACTGCAAAAAATAATAGACAATTAGAGTTTGCTGTAATTAAGCATTTAAACAGTACCATTTTGGAGAAAGAAAGAAAGAAAAATTACAAGAAACTGTAATTGTCTACTACTTTTTGCTCTTGAATGTACCTTAGTGGAACCAATTTATGCGTTTGTTTAAAAACCTGCGCCTGTAGAACGTTTGCGATGCTAAAGGCGTAGCATGCCCCACAATCCTTTTGGTTATAAACGGGCGTTAAGAATCCGATTTTTCTCCAGTCTAATTCCTCGGGTAAATGATGCAGTTTATGGTATAGATCGCCTACTATTTCCGCATCCGGTAACTTCCTGTGCCTACTCCTGGTTAATTTGGTCATTTTCTGCAGGTAGACTTGCGGAGACTAAAACCACACTTAAACTAAAACTGTTTTTTTGAATTTAATTCGGAACATTTTTTACCAAGTCACTTAGGTGGTTGTCTTTTATGTAGTAGGCGTGTATACCATTTGTGGCTTCTTGATTGTGCTTGTGGATGCGAAGCAAGTTTTGTTCCCACGCTTGGCGCCTTCTTAATTCGTGTATTCCAGTGTAGGTTTTATTAAATTTATCCTAAAATTTTTGCTGTGTAAGTTGCTTGCTTGGCTAAAGTGTGTGCGTACCTTAAATTGTATCCAAAGGGCGTTTAAGTCGGTTGTGTTGAAGAAGGGATGCGATTCACATGCGAGAATGAATGAAAAAAATAAATTTATCAGAGTCAAATATAGAATGTTCATCTTGCTTTTTAGGTCATGGTGTGAAGAAGACTAATATTTCGATGGATAAGGTATGCGTTGGCATTTTTTTTTTTTTTTAATTTGCAAACGTAGTCATTTTTATTGTGTTGCAATGAAGAAATAATTTCGCAGTAGCGAAGCACAGGGCGGTAGTTAATGGATGAGTTGTCGGGGCTCAGCCAAATTCTGATGATTGACGTTAAATGTAAATAAAATAAATAAATAAATTCGACGATGCATTTTTCTTGTTTGTTAATTAAGGAGTGTTCTTTTTTTAAATATATAATTTCATGGTAAAGTGTGTAGGTTGGATTGGCCCCCTGTGAGGTTTTTGTTTTGCTACGGCCCTGGTTATGCAGGTTGATGCTTTTCCCGCGTAAATTTAAATTTGACTGGGAATTGCCGCGATTGGATACGAGAACGCGCGATTGGTTCTCGTGAGTACCGTCAACGACGATGTATTCATAGCGTAGTCGTGCTGTTTGACAGTTCGTGGATTTTAGTGTGCTAATGGGGGTTACATATGTTTACGTAAATAGTTTATAAAACTTCGTGCCAATTAACATGTGATAAATAATATATAAGTGATTTGTAGTATAATTGTAGTTTAAAATGACGGAGTCCGGAATTGATCTTGGCTTTGATTTATCTGCTTACATCTCGGAAGATTTTGATCTGCAAAATGCCATCGACTTCGATGAGCTGCTAGGAACCCCAAAAAACCAAGAATTTTACGAATTGAAGTCGAAAACAATGCCCGTCACGGAGAGGTGAGAATCGGTTTATTTACTTCTTAATCTGTCAGCAGCAATCCAGAGAGATATTACACTCACGTGATTGAATTTATCTTGTGATAATTGTTCTTATCGTCTGTAGTGGTAGCAAGAGAAAAACATAAAAGAAAATACAGCAGCCCAAATTATCGGCAAATCTCCGCACTTTCGTAAACCGTACCAACACAACAACTTATTATTTAAACGCAATAAAAATTCAATTAACCCACTTCTGCTGGGAATTTAAATTACAATCACAACTAAATCTCCACCGATCAACTCATCAAATTCACCGTAAACAACTAATTAATTACCACATAATTGACTTCACATCAGTAATAATTTTTTGCGTCAACAATTTAAGCCTTTACGATTCCTTTAAATTTAAACCAACATATCAATTTATCTCTACTTAGGCAGGGGCGGATCCGCACTGTAATTCTAAAAGGGGCGGTAACATTTTAAAACAAAAAATCGTCGAACGAAAATCAGCGCGCCACCGTGGAAAAACTAAATCATATATTTTCGTTGACTTCACATCAGTTAATTTTTTTTTTTTTTGCGTCAACAATTAAAGTCATTTAAACCAACATCAATGAACGTCTGCTTGCAATTAGTCAGGGGCGGATTTAGACTGTATTTCTAGTAGGGGCGATAACATCTTAAAACAAAAAATAACCGAGCGCGCCACCGTAGAAAAACTAAACCATAAATTTCCCACAACTTCACATCAGTTTTTTTTTAGCGTCAACAATTAAAGCAATTTAAACCAACATATCAATTTATGTACGACAGGGGCGGATCCAGACTGTAATTCTAGAATCGGCGGTAAGATCTTAAAACAAAAAATTACTGAACGAAAATCAGCGCGCCACCGTGGAAAAACTAAACCATAAATTTCCCACAACTTCACATCAGTTTTTTTTAGCGTCAACAATTAAAGCAATTTAAACCAACATATCAATTTATGTACGACAGGGGCGGATCCAAACTGTAATTCTAGAATGGGCGGTAAGATCTTAAAACAAAAAATTACTGAATGAAAATCAGCGCGCCACCGTGGAAAAACTAAACCATAAATTTCCCACAACTTCACATCAGTTTTTTTTTAGCGTCAACAATTAAAGCAATTTAAACCGACATATCAATTTATGTACGACAGGGGCGGATCCAGACTGTAATTCTAGAATGGGCGGTAAGATCTTAAAACAAAAAGTTACTGAACAAAAATCAGCGCCACCATAGAAAAATTAAATCATATGTTTTCCGCGACTTCACATCAGCCATATTTTTTTAAGTCAACAATTATAGCGATTTAAACCAACATATCAATGTATGTCCACTTACAATTATTTAGGGGCGGATCCCGACTGTAATTCTAGGACAGGCGGAAACATCTTAAAATAAAAAATCACTAGACGAGACGAAAATCCACGCCACCTTGGAAAAACTAAATTTCATGTTTTCCTCTACTTCACATCAACCATATTTTTTGGAGTCAACATTTAAAGCATTTAAGCCAACATATCAATTTACGTTCACTTACAATTATTCAGGGGCGGATCCTGACTGTGATTCTAGAAAGGGCGGTAACATCTTAAAACAAAAAATCACTAGACGGGACGAAAATCAGCGCCACCTTGGAAAAACTAAATCATAGGTTTTCACATCAACCATATTTTTTGAGTCAACAGTTAAAACGTTTTGAAAAAATTCAATCACATATTTTCCTTGACTTCAGTACGTCAGTAATAATTTCTTGTTTGCGTCAACAATTAAAACCATTTAAATCAATGTATCGGTTAATGTCCACTTGCAATTAATTAATGAGCGGCGGGCGGATCGAGACTGTAATTCTAGAGGAGGGACGGTACATCTTAAAACAATTGAATGCAGATCAGCACCACCTTGGAAAAACTAAATCATACATTTTCATAGTTTTCACAGCATTATTATATTTGTTTGCGTTAACAATTAAAGCTTTTAAATGTCCGTTTAATCAGGGGCGGATCTAGACTGTAATTCTAGGAGGGGCGATAACATCTTATTTAAAACAAGAACTAACTGAATGCAAATCAGCGCCACCTTGGAAAACTAATTTGTACTATTTTCCCTTTTAACTTCACGTCAATAATAATTCTAAGGGGGTTTAGGCTATCATAAAAAATAATTAAAAAAAAAACACTTAGGCGCGAAATATCGCCTAAAAATTTACATTTATATTTTCCTTGACTTACGTTACATTAGTTTTATTTTTTTGTTTGCCTCAATAATGCGATTTAAGACCAACACCACAACGTTTGTCTTCAGTTTGAAAAATTAAAGCGAAAAATTAAATTAATCAAAAAAAAATTCAACAACTCGCTCTTTCTAAGTCTATTCCTACCTTTTAGTTCTTAATAATAATTTAAAAAAATACTGTCAGTGAGGGGGCGGTAGATTTAGACTTAATACTAAAATAAAACAAATTGTAAAAAAAATTGAATTTTTAACAGGGCACCTTGGGTTCTTCCCACCTTGAGTTGATCCTAGTAGTTATCATACCCCTGATTCAAATTTAGTAAAATTGTCTAAGAAATCAATCACTCTGACAACCCCCTCTTTCTAAGTCCGTCCCTGTTTTTCAATCATTAATTTAAAAAATAGGTTAAGAAAATAATTTTAAGCAGTTCTATCCACCTTGAGTTCCTCCCAGTAGTTCATGCCCTTTATTCAAATTTAGAAAAATTGTCTAATAGAGCAATCACTCTTGACAATCCCCTCTTTCTAAGTCCGCCCCTATCTTTTATTCATTAATTTAAAAAAATACGAGGTCAGGTTAGAAATAAAATGAATATTAAACAAGGTCACCCTGGGTTCTTCCCACTTTGATTCTCCCCCTGGCACTGCATATCCCTAATTCAAATTAAAAAAAAAAGTTTAAGGGGGCTATCATTCCAACAACTCCCTCTTTTTAAGTCTGCTCCTATCGTTGAGTCATTAATTTAAAAAAAATAGACGGTCAGGTTAGAAATAATATCAATTTTAAGCAAGGTCACCTTGGGTTCTTCCCCTCCTAGCAGTACGTGGCCATACATCAAATTTATAGAAATTGTTTAAAAGGGCAACTCCCTCTTTTTAACACCGCTCCTATGTTTGAATCGTTAACTTAAAAAAAATAGACAGTCGGGGGGGGGGGGGGAATCAAACTGTAATCCTCAGAGGGGCGACCCCATCTTTAAATTCAAAAAAAATATGGGCAAGGGCACCTTGTATTCCCCGCAGAAGTTTTATTGCATTATTTTCTCCCCAGAGGATGCCGGTAAAATATTTGGGGGGGCGTCACTCCGAACACTCCGCTTCTATCCGTAAATTCTTTATTTCAAAAATATACAGTAAAGGGTGGAATCTGATTGTAATTCACAGAGGGATTAAAATAACAAATTGAGTAGGGGCACCTTGTCCCCCCCCCCCAATAGTCTTTTGCATTATTTTTCCTTCCCGTCATTCAAATTTTAAAATATTATTTGGTGGCGTTACTAAGAAAAACTTCGTTATGGCCCCCCCCTGTTCTTAATTTTTAAATAAATTGCAAAAAATGCAAGAATTAATAAATTTTGAGTCCAACTCTTTTTTTAACAAAAGAAATGTGATGTAGCTATATTTATATTATTATTTTTTTTTTTAATTTGGTGTTTGATTGTATCTCAGAAACAGTGTTAAAATGAAATAAAAGAAATGGTTTGTTTACTTTTCTAAAATTCTAAAACCATTTTGCTGGAAATGTGTAAAAATTATTTATGGATCGCGTTCAAAAATAGCCGAGGAACCTTCACACGGGCAAGGCACAAGTTTTAGCACGCAGTTTACCGTTCGGCGAAGCTGTTCGCATCAGATCGGGGCCTTTGAAACTTTCCTTTTCCGTGTGAAAATGTGCCCAGAACAAAACTGCCCCGTTACGCCCCCCATGCGTAACGTGAAAGTTAACATCGGCATAGACGAGGACTTGCAAATGATTTTGGAGATGGATCCCAGCATTATTGACCTGGGTGTACCAAACATACAGGATTATCCACCCACTAGTATTTCCGGTGATAAAGTTACAGGACTTCCCCCTAAACCTGGAGGGTAGGTGTTATGACTCGCCTTGCTTTATTATTTATTACTTTTGCATTTACCCAAAAATTAGAAAGGAAGAAATAAAACAAATACTAGAAAAGTCATTTACTAGATTTACTAGATTACTGAAACTTTCACAACAAACAAAGGTGACAGTTATAATTAATTTGACAGTTAAGATAAGGAACGGCCTGGTGTTTCCCCTTCCCTCGAAGGAAGATACTCGTTCATGGAGTGAATGAATGGATGAGGCCCAATTTTAAAATAAAAATGACCTGTGACAGCTGTCAAAGCATGTACGTACCAATCAAAAATAAATTTCTTTGCCTATAACTTCCCCACTTTTGTTAAAAAGAAAATATTATTTTGACATAATTAACTCATGCTCAGATAGTTTTCTTTGTTTTATATAAAGAAGGATGACAGTTGTAATTAGTTTGACAGTTAATAAAATGAACGGTTACAAAGACGGTAAGCATGGTTTCGAGAAAACAAAATTGTAGTTGAAGTGGATGCGCGATCACGTATGGTTAAGTTTTTTTTTTTTAATGCAGTTAATTTTGACAGCTGTTTTCTTAAATGCTATTAACTTTGACGGGACTTAGGACTGTATGTAATACTGATCAAAGTCATTCCTTTCGTTGTTTATAACTTTCTTCACAAAAAGAAACTTTCTGTTCTTGTGGTTTTCTTATTAAATAGTTTGACAACAGACAAATAATATAACAGGTTGTTATTGTAAAAATGATTTTTCAAAAAGAAAAAACCTAGCTGGTGAATGTGTGGGTGGATTATATTTTTAAAACGACAGTTCACTTTGACAGTTGTCAAATTAACTAGGACTGAAAGACATAACCTCTATTAACCTCAAATTTTTTTGATCTCATGATATGCCATGCATACAGAACTTGTTTTACTACATTTTTTTTGATGAACATATAAAATAGCGACATCTTACTATCGCTTTTTGACCTAACATTGCAGTAGGATAGACAAATTGAAGCGGGATTTGCTCCTAATGAGTCCCCCATGCAAGGCGGCCATGCTTGCTGTCAAAGCATAATGAAAGATTTTAGAAAAATTTTTGTGCAAATCGTTTTTGATTGCAGTGAGAACCTCGAGCAGCCTCTGGACAGTTGTTTCAGCCCTGCTTGGGGACTCATTAGGAGCAAATCCCGCTTCAATTTGTCTATCCTACTGCAATGTTAGGTCAAAAAGCGATAGTAAGATGTCGCTATTTTATATGTTCATCATTCTTACATCGCATTTGCGAATAAATTGGGCCAGTCGTTTTTGGTCTGCAGTGGGAATGTCGAGCTACGTTTCTGCTGAAGAAGCCCCAAGCAGGGCTGAAACAGCTGTCCAGAGGCTGCTCGAGGTTCTCACTGCAATCAAAAACGATTTGCACAAAAATTTTTCTAAAATCTTTCATTATGCTTTGACAGCAAGCATGGCCGCCTTGCATGGGGGACTCATTAGGAGCAAATCCCGCTTCAATTTGTCTATCCTACTGCAATGTTAGGTCAAAAAGCGATAGTAAGATGTCGCTATTTTATATGTTCATCATTCTTACATCGCATTTGCGAATAAATTGGGCAAGTCGTTTTTGGTCTGCAGTGGGAATGTCGAGCTACGTTTCTGCTGAAGAAGCCCCAAGCAGGGCTGAAACAGCTGTCCAGAGGCTGCTCGAGGTTCTCACTGCAATCAAAAACGATTTGCACAAAAATTTTTCTAAAATCTTTCATTATGCTTTGACAGCAAGCATGGCCGCCTTGCATGGGGGACTCATTAGGAGCAAATCCCGCTTCAATTTGTCTATCCTACTGCAATGTTAGGTCAAAAAGCGATAGTAAGATGTCGCTATTTTATATGTTCATCATTCTTACATCGCATTTGCGAATAAATTGGGCCAGTCGTTTTTGGTCTGCAGTGGGAATGTCGAGCTACGTTTCTGCTGAAGAAGCCCCAAGCAGGGCTGAAACAGCTGTCCAGAGGCTGCTCGAGGTTCTCACTGCAATCAAAAACGATTTGCACAAAAATTTTTCTAAAATACATTTTTTTTAATAGTTTTAAATGTAATTGTGGCGTAGTTATTAATTTAAATTTTTAATAGAAATTTGTTGTGTTGTTTAAAACATATAAATAAACTGAATTCAGGTTTTCCAAAATATTTTTTCTCAAAAGTGTTTATTTTTAAATTTTTGCAATTTGTTGCTTTATTTTCACCTTGATTGTTGTTATTACTGTATTAAATATTATATTTTATGTAATTTAAAAGTGCATAATATAGAAATACTTAATTAATGACGGGTTAAACTGCAAGGATACGATATTTAAAAACTGTTTTACGTCATTAGTTACCACAATCAGATCACTGAGCATTATTTTTGTTTTGTTTGGGTATTTACTTCTCGAAAAGGACAGCTCATAGGAAATGAATCAGCACGAAATAAAATAAAATTTCAATGTTTTGTGGCTAAATAAAACCTTCTGGTCTTTTTTAGATATGGCTACTTGTACGAATTTGTGGAATTAGAAAAATCATTGACATTGTTTATTTTGCAGCAATCTGAAATTTTATACCTTTACTCTATTTTTTATTGACAGGCGGATTTTACTGATACTTGGTGTAATTTATTACATAACTAACAGACGACAAAAGATTTCAAAGTTGAGCCCAATCGTTACTAACTACTTGTTATTTTAATAAAATATAAAAAAAAAACGAAGACTAACAGAAGAACCACTTTGTTTTATAACTTCGGATTTACCGCCTATGAATAAAAAATAGAGTATAGATAGAATGTCAAATCATTAAGAAATCATTTATTCCTCGAAATGTTTACTCTACTAAATATTTTGAACTACCTAACATTAACCTGACGACTTACGTCATTAATTATTTTGAAGTTATAATGTACGAGGAATTGTGATTTAAGCTTTCTCTAATTATCTTTTTGCAACTTGACTAAGAAAAATTAAAAAACAATCAAAAACCAAACCATCCTCGGTGATAAGAATTCGGTTTGTTTGTGTCGCATAATTTTTATCACCGGTATTTAAAATGAGACCAAAAAAAAATTGACATTTATTACTCTTGAACTAAAACATCCTCTTCTGATAAACACATATTATACACTGTGTGGAAGTAGGTTTTAAAAATAAAGCGCGGTTGTTTTAATGTTAATAAACAAATGTCGGAATGAAATATGCGAATTTCTTTGGCGGACTTTTAAAATTCAGATTGCTCGTGGAAAATAACTCTTTCCCGACAATAACAATGCTGAAAATTATTTAATTAGGTTCTGATTTTTTGGCGGTGAATGCAAGGTGTAAATTAAGGTTGAGGCTTTGCCAAAACGTCAATGCCAATTATTTATTATGACATTATGACACCCCAACCAGAACGATAAATAAAATTCAAAAGATCATAATAATTTAATTTTAATTTTTCTATTAAATTAAGCAAACTTTTCCAAAAAAAAAAATGGTGACGAGATAAAAATAATAAATTAAGTATACCTAAACCTTTCTTATTTTTTTTTTTAGTACCGAATGCTATTGTCTTGTCAGTACTTTATATCTCTCACTATTATTAAATAATTAACCAGCCGATTATCTCGAAGGTAAAAAGCTTTCTTTTAATGTGTTTTTGTTGTATCGTAAATAACTGTCTAAATATTATTATGATGTATGTATTTTTATGCCTCTCATTGAGCCAAGATATTATTTTAAGTGTAATTAAATTCATTAATTAGCTATTTTATCACTGTTATGTAACTGTGATAACGATTGCGATTAAATTAATTATTTACTTTGTGTTTTGACCTACCAGAATTTGACAACCACTTTCAAATGCCAAGCATTTATTCCAAATTTCTCCCTTTCAATCATAACTATTGATTTTTTTGTAATCTCCTTGGGTGTAACCTAAGCATCTTCGTCATCTTTTACTGATAAAGGCCAAAATCCTCGCCCAGATTTGATTAAATGAATTAAGGCGAGAAGTAGCAGCTATCATTGATTCAGATATTTCCAGATTGTGCTGTGCTAAAATCTAAAATCGAACACAAATTTTTAAAAGATTGACCCACTTAATTATCTCACTTATTTCTGTCTAGACTTAAAGTTAATAATTTTATGTCACTTTATTATCTTCTTTCATAAATTACAGCGTTAAAATTTGTTGTTATGCAACACTCTTTTGTAAACCTTGAGTGTTACGTGTTTTATTTTTTTTCTTAAACGTAAAAAGTACCGAACCCAAAATTTGCTGCTTTCTGTAGTTTATTTATTTAAAAAGAG
Organism: Prosopocoilus inquinatus; assembly: GCA_036172665.1. Taxonomy (NCBI): domain Eukaryota; kingdom Metazoa; phylum Arthropoda; class Insecta; order Coleoptera; family Lucanidae; genus Prosopocoilus; species Prosopocoilus inquinatus. The sequence goes on along the minus strand of CM069880.1, from coordinate 11,097,293 downwards.
AAAATTAAGGCGTTCGTTATGTTGAAAATGTTGAAAATAATTATTGTCTAAGAGATAATAACGTTCAGGGAATTATATTTTGAAATATGGTACACGCAAATGCGTCATCCATGACGTTATTTCAATAATAATCATAATTTCACTCGGTCATTTAATTTCTACGGCGCCATGCTGTTTTTTGGGCGGTCTGATGTTTCGAAAGGTCCAAAAATTCGATTGCGCAACGCCATTTTGTCGGCGATCCAAAATTTCTTCGAGCTCCTCTGGTAACAATATCGAATTCAATTTATGAAACCAAATGTACATATTGTTACGGAATTTTACTAGCGACTATTATATCGTTTGAGCTTGTCATGTGTACATCCAATTAAACATTGTTTATATAACAATTCTGCTGTGAAGCCAACAGCTCACTTGAATGTATTAAACTTTATTGACTTTGTTCATCTGTAGTTGTGTCACTTAACTCTCCTATCATATTAATTTACTAAGTTTAAACTTCGTACTTGGGTAGATTTTTCTTACAATTACCAGTTATTATTAAAGTAGTTTTTTTTGCTTATTTACTTAAATTAGTTTTACAAAAAAAAAACGCTCCCTTCTCCTACCCAAGGACTTGAAATTATACCATACAAACTAGTCTTTTCTTTAAGTTTGAATTAAACAAAGGGGAAAACAAAGGGGACTTCCTCTGTGATAAAATTAGTTTTGATTTAAGTAATGGTAAGGCCTTCAAGAATTACTTCCCTTATTTACTTTGCAAGGAAATCACACTGAATTTTCTGTTTTCTGTATTCCTCCATTCTAGTATCTGTCACACCGAATCCCCCCAAAAGTTTGACAGAATATTCCTTCTTCTCTTCTCTATATTCATCCATTCTAGTATCTGTCACACTTAAAACCTCCTCAAAACTCAAAAAGTTGACAGAAAATTCCTTCTGTTTTCTGTACTTATCCATTCTAGCACCGGTCATACCGATCCCCCTAAAAATTTGACAGAAAATTCCTTCTTCAGACTCATTTATTCTAGTATCTATCTCAGTAGTCCATCCCCAGTCTTCTTCATGCCCTTATCAATGTAATTGTGAATGTTTCTGTTTTCATCTTTCTGAGGAAACTTATTTTATATTATCTTTGTGGCGAATTTAGAAGGAAATTGATTTTAAATAAAAGCAGTGGCGTTGCTTTGGTAATTTTTCTTTCGCGTTTTATTTCAGTCCACCAAATTTGAAAACAGCAACGCCTGTTTCTCGTACTCAGCTGAAGCTTCAGTTGATGCGAGAACAGGCTCTTCAGGAACAAGAAAGGAAGCAGGCTCAAGAACGTGCCCAACGTCTTCAAGAACAACAGCAACAACGACCAGCAGCCCCTGCCATGAGAGTACCACTTCATAGTATTGCCTTAGATGTTCCTCCACAAGTTTTGCAGGTTCGTACTTAATTGTCAATTGAAACGTCAAAAGAATTTCGATTGTAGACATGTCTATTTTTAATCCTTTTTTTTTTGGTCTGTAATAATTGAGGCTAACTAACGAACCATCATCTCCACGGATCTGAACGATCCGTTCAGTTTTACCTATGCTATTTTCATTTTCTTGTTTGCTCTAGTAATTATCGCAGCAGTCGCACTTTGGACTAACTTAGCTACAAATAACGCTACATTAAAAACAATTATACATAGCAAACACTTATGTATAGAATCGCATTCCAAACGTATCAACACTGAATAATTTTACTTTTTAAGTACGCCAGTGGCATATAACTTACTCTAAAACATGAGGTGGGGGGAGGGGGGCATGATGCAACTTGTTTGTGTTTGTTCTAATTTGGACAACACTTACAGTCATGAATGAACGTTTCTTTTAAGTCTTAGCATAAGTCAAAAAAAATAAAACCGTCCCTTTTTATTAAATTGGGCGACAGTGCAAGGTTGAATTTATTACTATCTCTTTCAACTTAACACCCTCATAACGAGTCTGACCAATAATTAATTAGTCCAAGGCTTCGAACCGACTGCGTTCAGTCACACTCACTCACAAACAAGAAATGATGATTTTTTTTCCTGCCTGCGAAACGCTTAATAATTTTAAGTTTTTAAATTAAACGCATTGTTTATTTACCTACTATTATTACATAAATAGAAAACAAGATTTTTTTTAAAAACAATTCAGTTTACAGGTCGCTTGTTATTGGGTCAATGGCAAATAGATAGAAAAAAAAATAATCGTCATTGACTTAATAACTTATGAAATAAATAAAATAAATTTACATTATGTTATTGGCATTAAATAAGCGTAATTGCAACTTAACGCTTGCTTTTAGTGAGGATCATTACGTTTCACTGTGCTAGGTTTCATTCATTCGTATTTCTTGTAAATTTAATCTAATGATGCAGAAAAATAAGATTTGTTTTTTTTTTTTTCTTTTTAGGTTCAAACGAAATTAGAAAATCCAACGAGGTATCATGTTATACAAAAGCAGAAGAGCCAAGTTAGACAATATTTGAGCGAATCGTTTCAGCAACCGACCAACGGAAGATTGCTGCCCCATTTGCACCCTCGTGTATGCCCCCCTACACAAACGCACAGTGCCCCCGGTGTCGCAAATAGTTACTCGAATGGGACCCCTTCGACCAACGTGCAGGGATTACTACCATCCACGCAGAACCCCTACAACACAGGACCATCACCAAGTCCTAGTGAAGCACCCCCTGTTATGTCGCCTGCTCTTAGTTCTGGGGCAACGAGTGCTTCAGAGGTGAGTGTTTTTAATTAACAAATCTAAAACCCTTCTCCTGTATCGCATATTAATCACAGGATTATGCTGATAGTAACTCATAAAATATGCGTTGGTTTAAATTAAAAAAAAAAAATAAATAAATAAGAAATAGAAAACTGTATCATAGGCAACCAACAATACACATGCGTAACTATTGATTGCGGTGGCGTAAAATCATGAATGACTTGTTTAGTATTGTTGGTTGTCTACGTTTAGAAACAACATTTCTAAAATAAATTAATTTATTTTAACGCGTCGCCGCTTGCAACATTGAAATGTTAATTTAATTTGAATGAAACAATACAGCACTGACCTTCTTTCTCGCAAAAATATTTAATAATATCGAACTAATTAGACTTATTAGATTATTATTAAAACGTGCACGCGTCAAAGGTATATTTAGAAATTAGAACTTGGAATACTTTCTATGCAAACTTGCATAATCGTAGTAACATTAATATCAAAGACAGGTGTACGCGACATTTTTTTTTTTTTTTAAATTGTGATCAAGGTTTGAACATTAAACATTCTTGGGGCAGAGAAAATTGTTAATTTTTTTTTCTTTTTGCAAAATGGAAATAATTTATTGACTGCGCACACGAGGACGTGATATTCATCTTTCCTATAAATAACCTATCCGAAGATAGATCTTGGAGATTACTGGAAGTGATTGACATTCATTACGAAGTGCTACTACGTCAATTTTTTTGGTATCCCGGCGGGTGGAGCATGTTATTTTCCCTATAAATCAAGATAAACTATCGTATCGCGGTGCTACTACATCTTAATTAAGATACCATCAAAATTCAAGACCTGTGATGTAATCTATTACAAATTTGCGTTTCAATTCGGCTGAAATAGTTTGAGTGCTCAATCCGATCCTTCAGTATAATAGTCTATTTATTTAATGAGGTCTTTAAATTGGCATAATAAACACAAACAACTAAATAATTTATTCATTCAAAATTATATTTAACACACTTCTTCTACGTACCTAACTTTAAACTGTTTGAAAAAATAAATAAATTTGGTTGATAAACCAACAACCCCCTAGAGTATGATCATTGCCCAGGAAACATCCTGTATAAAAAGACAAGAAAGTGAAAAATATAGAAAAAAAAAAATAATATAAGCCGTAAGTTCATCAGAAGAAAGACTTGTCCAATTTGCTTTACTTTGCAATATATCTAGCTTCTATACAGGGTGATTGACTGTTTTGGTGTTACAGGCAAAAACTAATTTAAGTCATTAGGAGAAGACTTTTCCTGTGCTCTACTTTGAAGTATAATTTTTGATTAGTCAACCTACACACGTACTTGTAAAAGAAATGAAATGTACTTTGTTCTAAATCTGAACTATCTCTGAGTGGCGATTTAATTTGCACACATTTTTGAAGTCTTCGTCATCGACATTCGAAAAGAAATCATTGCGAATGAGGTGCTCGAACGCTATTAGATCAAACTATGTACGGTAAATAATAAAACGATAAGATGTATAACACTTAATCTTATCCCCTTTATGTTGCTGATAACTCGTATTCAAATGTCATTTATTATTATTTTTTTTTAATTACCTGTCTAAATAATATCATTATTATCGGAGATAAATAATAGACTAGCTGTTTATCAAATCAATACCCAATCTTTGACGTATTAAGACTATTAAGTTGGCGTTCCAAATTTTTTTCTGACTAACTCTAAGGTATTTACGAACGAAATTAAAAATTTAAATAAATAACCTTATAGTAAATATAGTTTAACATAAAGTGAAATAAAAGAGTATTGCATGATTCGAATTTAAAAAAAAAAATGTTATTTCAAGTACCATTATTTAATTATATTATTTTACCTCGTTATTTCTGTTTGAGTTTGTCCTTCCTTTAGTGCTTACAAATATAATGAGTGTTTGCTTTTTTGCGTCTAGAAATATCTCATCATTCCAAACATAGCCCAAGCAGGTGGAAGGAAACGTTTCGACAAAACAGAATTATTTTTAGAGGCAATTAATTTAATTAATGAATATAATGTAATTTTCGGAGCAAATACTACATATTATCTTAACGTCGAGTGCTAACTTATATTATTAGAATTTCCTGGCGTTTTAATTTTTTTAATTGAACTTGTAGTAGTATTGCTCTTCATCTCAAGGTGGGATTTATTAATGAAAGTATGATAAGCAGTTTTATACGCTTATATGAATTAAATGTTAAACTTCTGGACCTTTACTTTTCGCACATGTTACATAATTACTTAATATGTGTAGTAATTGAAGGGGAATTAAAAACTTACACAACCATTTAAGTATACTATGGTTTGTTGGGGGAAAATAAAATCGCGAGTTAATTATTATGTAATTTAAATTATTAAAATTTATCTGATTGATAAAATAGATTTGGGAGCGATTCTAAATTTGATTAGGAGGTCTCGCTCTAAAATGGAAAAATAAAATTATTGCTCAAAGCCCCCTCGACGTATTCTATTACTTATCGTTTTAATCTTATATTTAATTGTATTAAATAGACGTTCTTGATCCCTTATCAATCAAAGGCTATAAAGACATTTAATATTTGACAAATACATCATAATTACGTCCAAGATTTTACGATTATTTTTTATGTCATGAATGGGGGCACGAGGAATGAATTTATTCGAAAAGAAAGAAAATTCGGGGGCCATACGTTTTTTTTTTTATAAACGAATAATTGAATCGGCAACAGTTAGAATAGTCACACTGTATTGTATGAATTTACATTCGTACATGCGCTGAAAAAAAAATTCCATTCACGTAATTTTAATTGTGTTGTGTTTGTCAAACACATTATGCGTTGACGATTATGTCGTAAGTTTTTTTTTGCATTATTATTTATTATAGCACTAGATCTGATAAGATACAACTTGGCCACATGCGATTAGCCTACTTACATTTTCAATTATTTTCGTTTGATGCCTGAATAATTATCGTGTGTTGGTACAATTTTTGTTTTTTTTTTTAATTTACCTAATTGTTTGTTGTGTGTGCGAGGCTTAAGCTTTTATGATTTTTATTTTAAAGGTTGAAAATAAAACGCGTAAAACTTGATTAACCATTAAATAACAAAAATTATTACTTTTTTATACTTTGATAAAAAAAACAACTGCACTATTGTACTATTGACTCGCCTATCACGTAATAATAATATTATTCATTTTTAATTAATAATTGTTTCTGCGGGTATATTTTATAGTTTTCTTTTTTGGATGCACACGCATGTTTATTTTTTTATTAAATTCATAAAATAACGCATCGGTTGTGTTAAATAAATTAAAATTGCTTGCAATTATTTAGGCCTGTCTGAAGTCGTCGGAGTTATGTAATACATGGAGAAAAAAAAAATATGCGTTATGTTTGCTGTACCTATCGCAGATTTACATACAATGCACGTTATATAATAACTGGGTAATTCGGTATTGAAAAAAGGAAATCTTATTCTGCGTAATCGAACTCAACCAACCGTCTAATCAAATTCAGATTTCCACGTGAAACAGGAAGAAATTTCATTGAATTTTATTTTGAATGTCATCCGCATTAAAGGAAATTATAAATTTTCATTATTTTCAAAACATACCTAACCAATTCACTTAATAAGATACTAACTGTGTACAGTGCAACCTCGATGTTATACACGTGGACTCAAACGTCAAATCCTAGGGGGAGGGGGAAATCTGCCATGTACAGTGAAACCTCGACATGCCAAGCGTTGTGAAAGTTATTAAAATTAAATTACAGCATATACAAACAGTAGCTTTTAACTAATTTAAAGAAGTACTTTCGATTAAATTTATTTTTTGAAGATGTCCTGACTTTAATATCACCTAATAGTGTGGTAAAACTGGTTCGGTCAGGTGAAATCCGCCCATAATAGATTCTCTATTTTTACTTTCTGATAATGTGAAAATGATATGTTTATAAATAACCGAAATAATCTCGATAATTTCTGACACATGTTAAATCATCCACTCGTAAGAACATGCGATTTTATTGCAACTGCGTTAAAGCTGTCAGAGACGGACTCGGTGATTAACAATCGTCAAAACGCGTTATATAACGAGAGAATAAATAATATCTGGCGTTACGAACCCGAATTATTCCAATCTTAATTAAAATACAACGTATTTATCATATCAGGCATCTTATCTGATAAGTGCCTCCTTAGATTTCGCGCACGGTAGTTTAGCTCACCGTTACAAATCGATTTTAACAGAAGAAAACTATCGGGGATTAACTCATCTAGAAAAATGGGAATACCTAAATCCTTATTGTTGCTTAAGTACAACTTTCTCTAAGTAATCCCATTCAAACTTAAAAAAAAAATGGTATTATTCTATTTTTGTTCTGTATACAAAAAATTGCTACCGTTTGACGCACCTTTTGTACAAATATTTGTTTGAATGAGAGTTCAATTTTAAAAACTATTCCGGCTACAAACGTTTTAACCCTCAGAAGAAATCTTAAAAGTGTTTATTACTGCGATGCTAGCAACTCATTATCCTATTTTTTTTTCTTCAAAAATGAATTTATCTGTAGATATCCTCTTTTCAAAAAAAAAAAAAAAAAATCGAGATGAAGTTACCGTCATTAACGACGCTCAAAACTGGAAGTTTTGGTTAATATTCTTCGTGTACACGAAACTCCCGTGTGAATAGGTACCAGGTACAACCATAAATCCCCCCCCCCCTCTCTTTCCCGTTGTGGCCAACAAATTTCAAACAATTTTCGCGGTCAACCGCGACTGCTGAAACTGGCTTGTATGTTTTGACCTTAAGAAAAAAAAAAAATAGCTAATCTAATGGTTTTCCTTAATTATTATGCAATTTATTATTTACTTTCATGAGAGAAGCAGCTTTAAAATCCTGAGTAAGCGTATAGTCCGAATTAAAAATAATGTCACCCTGTAAATAAATCGTGGGTGTTGCTTTTTTTTGTTTATCTGGCTGCTTATGTAATCGCATTCTGAAAAAAAACAGAGCGCCATTAGACATTATTTTTAATCCCGACTGTACTGAATACTGAAGAAACTCAATGGTTAAAATTCTCTGCAGTTTTCAGCGCGCTCGGAACATAGTATTTATGCAATTTATTATTTACTTTCATATAAATAAATCGTGGGTGTTGCTTTTTTTTTGTTTATCTGGCTGCTTATGTAATCGCATTCTGAAAAAAACCAGAGCGCCATTAGACATTATTTTTAATCCCGACCGTACTGAATACTGAAGAACCTCAACGGTTAAAATTCTCTGCAGTTTTCAGCCGCGCTCGGAACACTGCCTTAATTTAAAATAAACTTTCCAAGCGAAATCTGTGATAATCATGAAAATAATAAAAAAAGAAAAAACATATACGCAATTTAATAAACCTATTTACGTTCTGTGGAATACAGGGCTCAATTCGGGATTAGCTTTCTGTTCGTGATAACAAACAGTTTCGTGTTCTCAATTTTATTGAAAAATAAATAAAGTAATTACAGAACACTTTTCGAATCCACGACGTTTGATGTACTAAAAAAAAAATAATACCTATCGTTATTATACAGGCTGATTAAGAATATTTACTCAAAAATGTTGGTAAACGAAAGTAGATGTAATTAAATGAGGGAGAGGGGGTCTTGTTGTTGTATAGAGCGTGATTAAAAAATGTTTTCCGATTATTTCCAGGGCGAATAGAACATCAAAAAATAAGGCTACCTTTTTATATAATTTTTTCTTTCGAAAAGTGCAGGTATTAATTACATTGAAACGGTTTGGTTTATCGAAATGCAACCTTTTTTGTGCCAAGTAATCTAAAGAATATTTCCTTCACAAATTTTTGACGAAATATGTCAAAAGTAAAAAGTTAGTGATAAGCATACTGAAAGTTACCCCTACTAAACTACCCCTTAAAAAGGACGGGGGATTTGACTAATATGTTGTTAATCCGCAGTTGGATGCCTTATGTCCCAATTTAAAATGTTAGTTTGATAACTTAAAGGATTCAGAAGATATTGCAAAAAAAATAATTTAATAACAATTTTCACTCCTCTTTAACCCTCTTATTATTCACTCTTGGAAAAATATGTATATGAAAAGGTGACCTTATTTTTTGATGTTCTATTCGCCCTGAAAATATCGGGAGATATTTCTCAAAAAAAAAAAAAAAATTCTCTATACGGTGCCCGGCAGAAAATTGAACACATTTGGGAAACTTTCTTATCATTAATTTCTCAGAAAAATTTATTCTTTATGAAAACTCCTAGACCTTCCCAAATTCAAGATGCAAGTATCAAAGTTTGAATGCATCGTATCATATACCGGGGAAATCAAAATATTTGAAGACCACCTAAGAGTAAAATACCTTTATTTTTCCAGATACGTCGAAATATTATTTGGAAAAGTTATTCGGAATAATCGTGAGATCTCAAATATAAAGTCATGGCCGTCTACGACGAGAAATGTTTCAATTTTTCAATCATGGAAAAAATTTTGGTCAAAAAAAGTGCACTTTTAGAGTATCAGAGTTATTGATCATAATTTCTAGTTGGTAGTTGAGTAAAAAGACAAATATCAGAGCGTATTCTATAAATTCATTCAAAATTCTACGGTACATATGGAGGTAAGAGGAAAAATTTTCCTCGTAGACGGCCACAATTTCATATTTGTGATAGCATGGCTATCCTGAATAGCTTTTCCAAATAATACTTCCTTGTATCCTTCGAAAAGTAATACTATGTTAGGTCCTGCGGTAGCGTACACTAAAGTATTTCTATCTTGTTCTAACCTCATACATTAATACGAGATGAAGATACTTTGAGTGTGCACCAGTGCAGGATAACAAACAGACCTGTTGTATGATGTCTGATTCACGTGGACTTTTAGCTTTTGCATAGCTGATGATGAATTTATAACATGTATACACAATACATATGTATGTACAGTTTGAAGTATCTTTTTTTAAGTTTGTTTCTTTTGAATATAGAAAGTACATTTTTTTTACTCGAGTTGGTTTCTTCGAAAAGTTATACTGATGTTGTATGATGTCTGATTCACTTGGACTTTTAACTTTTGCATGGTTGATGATGCAATGAAACGATCACGATCTAGTTGATTGATTTGTAATGCAGGTATTTGTCGTTTTTGAAATAAATTATGAGATCGGCGTAGTTGTTGTTTTAAAAAAAAAAATTATGTAAATGGTTGGTTATAGTAAATAAAACGTAGTAAACAAATATGTACGTCGAGCACATGTTGTTTAATTGAGATGCGCTCTCCTCGTGGCTTTTTTTTCTTAAATTACACAGTGCGGTCCGAATTGTACTAGTGCAGTGAGTCTAGCAGGAAAGGGGGCGTACTGTTGTTACATAACTCCCTCTCCACCGCCAGTCTTAAATTGTTATTCAGTTCAGCAATTATGTTTTATCTTTCATATTTGCTCGACCGAACTTGCGTGCTTACCGCGGTTAGAAACGACTGTCAAACACACGACCACCTGTGTAAAATTATCAGTCCCGCTCATTCAGTACTCTGTTATTGTACTGTCAACTGCACACATCAATTTACTCGCGCTCTATTACGAGTTATTAGTACGCAGCTTTAATTTATATTATTTACAAAAAAAAAAAAAAAATAGTATTGTGATGTAGTGTGCACGCAAGGAGGACTTCTTGTACCTGTATACAGTGTGTGAAATCGTTTTAAAATACTAAAACAGAGATTGTATGTGATTATGTTAATTGCCGGACGAAAAGTTTGACCTACATATAATTAAACATTTTTCTACTGCTCGCTCTTGAGGATATACAAACTCAATAATGCCGGTCTACAATATTATCACGAGAAGACGAAAGGTATTTTTTTTTAAGTACATGCTATATACTTCTTTAATAAGCGCCACTGCTTCATCATTGTTTATTCTCGCTTTGCTGAAACTTAAAGAAATCCTGAAATTACGCAGTGTTACTTCATTAAAGACCATAATCTACCTTATCTTGAAGCACTTAAAACGCGATTCAGAAGTGTGTAATTGCAGATAAATGATGTATAAATAAAAAAATAGTTAGTTGTTTTCCATCCTGGTTTTTTACATTTCTTTTTTTTTTATACATCATCGTTGCAGTTCATAATTTCTTGCATTTTTTTTTTCTTTAAATTGTTTTCTTTAATCGTTATATTTTCCTAAAGGGCAGGCGTACGCTTGTAATGACGTCCATGACCGTGTGCATTAATTGTGTTAATAATTTATAATAAATTTATGTAAGTACATAACACAGAGAGAGAAAAATACGTTTTGGTTATAACCGCCGTAATAATTCGAGAGTCAACACTCTAAAATTACACGGTCGGTTATAATTTTTGAATAAATCGTAGTGAAGCTAATTATAGCATAATTTCTTTTTAAACGGACGTAATTCTTGCTTTCTGGATGATTACTCTTCAATCAGATCGAATTTGCCGCGTGTGATAAAATTTTAATTAAATAAAAAAATCACACCGAGGCCAATCAACCCATTTAAGACTTTTTTGCTAATTATTAGGAAAAACAGGAACTTTGTGTTTAATTTAAGATTGATTTTTACAAAAAGAAAATCTATTTCTTCAATATATAGGGTTTGCACCCTGTATCATCAAAATTTTCAATTTTTGAAATTATCACACAATTTTCTCTTGTTGTTTTGTCGTTTGAGACATCATTTTTTACAGAATAGGTAAATTATAAATATTCGTGTATGACCTTGTGTGCACGTGCACCAATTGTGAATGAGATGATTACGTATATATATGTCAGTGTCGACCAGTATCATCTTCTACATTAAAAAAAAAGAAAAACATGTCTGCCTTATTTAAAAAAAAGGCAGACATGGGCATTATGGCATTATAGCATTATAAGGCATTATGTATTTATCGATTTACGTATATACAAAGAAAAAAGATGTCTCAAGATACATAACATCCTGTATATTGTACATACGTTTTATACGATTCAATTCTATAGAAAAATGACCATGTATTTAATTTAATTTCATTTCTGTCTGTGTAGTTTGTTTAAATAAAAAAAAAATTGATAAAATTTTCTTTTTGCGAATCAGAGAAAAAAAAGTCTCAAGATAGATGACTCCCTGTATTTGAATTTTATTAAAAATTTCAAGGCTAGTATTATTGATCTCAGTCGAGTATTTATTTCTTTTTTAATACGTCTGAATTTAACCAGAATTTTCTTAAGTGTATTATTTCCATCTGCCACTGAAAATAATTGTTTATAACAAATTTTTTTCGTCTGCGTGATTATCTCGATAAGGTTTCCCTAGTTCAAAGAATTTTAATTGCACGACGTCGCGTTTATCTGAAGTGCAAATAGTGTTAAAATCAAAGTTGATTATCGATTGAATATAATGTATGTAATTCTGTTCGGATTCCTGAAGTAAAAACTGCATGTGTTTTGTAAAGTTTACGTACGTGTAGTTCACAGAAATTCGACGTGTTTCCCCAGTTACCTTCATAACAATTCTCCATAATAACTGTGGAACGTGTTAATCATTGGCGATCGTAAATGATGTAACTTGCTGTTGAGCTTCTATACAAAATATAACAAAGTTAATCGCAGTTAAAAAATAAAAAATAAAAGAAAACTAATCATATTGTAATCACAATCACAAACAGTAGGAAACCTTGAGTAAAATTTCTTTTTGTTTTTTTTTTTTTTTTTAATTTAAGTACTTATTTATTTAATACTTGGGTAACGAAGTTAATTAAATCGTCGTATTGTTATATTAACAGGACAATCTGATTATATATGCGTCTAACATGTAAATTACAGTTCATGTCAAAGCAATTGAAACATGAAGAGATTTAGTTGATTAACGTGCGAACACACGTCGAAAATAATTCCATTTATTACATTAAATCAACAGAACACGTAAATAGACCGGGAGTACGTTTGAATTATAATAATTAATTTCATTGTTAATTATAAACTACATGCACAGGGCAATTAAGATAAAAATTTATGTGGTGCGTTAGTAATTGACTCTAAAAAAAAGGTCGCTTTATTTTTATGCTTGATTAATACTTAACTTGACTCAGCTAAATCGGTTGATTGGATTTATGAATTTTTCTAGAGTTAAGAGCGTGTATGTAGAATAATTTAAAGAAATGTTCGTGTGGCAATCAATATGTGATGCTAATTATCACATTTGGAGGACTCGTTTATACGAATGCAACAAGCACCTCTTTTTTTCTGTTTGTTCTTCGCGCAGGAAACTTAATCCCATTTGCAAATAATAAAACTTCATAAGTACGTGAAATCGTATTACGTATACGTATACGTATATACAACGTGAAGCTATGAAACACGTTGTTGTAAAACTTCACCATTGGTTCGGTGTATTAACGCTTAAACATTTATTACATCTGTAAATATAAGGCATCAGATATTGCAGTATTTTGTACATTATATATTGAAACGAGTTATTAACGACGACGTAATAATTGTAATATTAATTGAAAACTTGATTTTGTTGGTGGCACTTTAAGTGAGTGCATTACGTATTATACTATTATTGCAGCAGTATATCATTTTTTTTACGAGAAATAAATTTTCTACATATGTATGTAGTGAGTATCACAAACCGTAACTGATTTTGAGTACTTCCTTCATACATGTCATGTTATGTAAGTTTAGAGGTTTTTGTTTTGTTGCTTTTTTTTGTACACGAATGATTTTATTCAGCCGTAACCACCAAATTATTGTAAACCGCAACAGAAAAATAATGAAGGAGAATATCACGGTGATTTTATGACAAAACGTACTTAACCCATATCGATGGATGGCTGTTTAAAACGTGATACCGTTATCTTTTGGCTGAATATCAAGTCTACTATACAATACATAGATACATACATACACATCATGATGATCGAAAGTGAAAATTAAATCAAATTAATCGATAGACGTAGTAAATCATTGCACCACAGAAACCCAACACCTTGCTTCTAATTCAAACAAAAACCTTCTAACTTTTTATCTGACCCAAAAATTAAATTAACCCGTTTAACAACTATTAGCAACTCACTAAATGGTAGATTCGATTGCCATTCATTAGTACCGAAGAAAAAATTCACACGTATTGTCGTCAGAATAGATTCGATTTCATTTTTTTTGGCAATCACAAGGAAGATACACTTACTCATTATTTCTAATTACTTCTTCATTAATTAATTAATTAATTTACTTGCGCGGCAAGCAAACGAGCGACATTTTGTAATAATAACCTAAATATATTTTTGTTTGACAAACGTAATAAATTATAACGCATTATAAATTATGCGCGTTGAAAAAGTAGTTCACAGCCGCAGAACTGTGTTAAAAGTGTTGTACCAACATAAAACCTAGCTGGCAGTTTTAAATTAACCGTTTCAGCTAGGCTATTATGCAACGGATTCAAGAATGAATGATTTGTTGAATCATTTAGGTAGAAATATTAGTTAAAAATCGCACAGTTTCAAGGTGAAATACTCGCATTAACCAACTATTATTCTTTCTCTCATTTATACACACATACACACGTTGATACAAAAATTTGTTATTTTGTTTATATTGCTCCTTGACTGTCGCCGATATTATTTATTATTGGCCGGCTGCAATCAAGTTAATTTGCTCTTAAGACCATTTAAATAAGTTAATTATAAACGTACGAATGATTATCTTAAAGAGAACATTCTTAAAGACATCCACCTGTATATGTATGTACAAGTGTATTTACTTATTTACTCTAAAGATTTTTTTTGCAAGTGTCAAATGGCCTTTATAATTTATTAAAAAAATAAAACTTTATTTATATCGAAACCGACAGTCTTATAGAGGACGTTCTTTATTTATGACATGCACCTATACATGCACGTACAACTGTATTTTAGAATTTAATTTTTCGTACGTGTCAAATTAAAAAAATAAAAAATTTTATTCATTTATTTCGACGGTTCTTTATTTATGACATGGACCTGTACACTTACAATTGTAGGTATTTTATAATTTAATTTTTTTTGTACGGCCTTTCCAGTTTAAATAATAATAATCTTCCTGTACAAATAGAACTGATTTATATCGAGACCGTCTTAAAATTTGTTTGACGTGTTTAAAGTTGTTTTGCGTGTGCACGGCTCACAAAAATTTTGCGTCAGCCTACGTACATAGAAAATTTATTGTTGACGTGTGACGTAAGAAAACTATTTGTTTTAATTCACGTATCTGCGTTTGTTAGGTTTTCCTCGTTTAGGTAGGTGAGCGGATCAGAAAGTTATTTATTTAACTTTAAGGAGTTATCTGACACACACAAATTTGAAAATCAAATTTGCTTTGTGCGTTTATTTTGCAGCTTCGTTTTCTTTTGTGTTACTGATAAAGAAGTAGAAAGCGCATGCGTATACAACACGCACGCTCTCGGACTGACCACTGCACTGAAGTTGTTACGCACGCGTCAAATCACAGATATTACCAACAACAATAAAAAAATGTGCCTGCCAGGTTTAATATTTTAAAGCGCAACTAAGAGTAAATTAAAAATTATCTAACAAGTATTGCCCGTATAAATACTTTAATGATTTATTGTGGCTTACACCATTGAAACTATTTATTGCTTGTCGTTGCAATTAAATGTGTATAAGTGCGGTGATATACTCGAAGTACCTACGGGATTCAAGGACTTATTTTTTTTGATTCTTGCGTTTTGGTGGAAATTAAAAGATGTGCATAATAAATATATGTATATAATGTAATTCGTGCGATATTATGTAAATTTCGCTCTATAAAAAAACTATGAATTTATAATATTCCTAATCAATTTATTTGTCACGATAATTTGTCTAAGAATTAACACCTTAAGCTATTTCACCTTGTACGGCGTCGGTAATTGTTTGCTAACACTCTGTATTCAGGCGTTAAAACTAATGCAGTTTATGTAACAGTAAATAACATGAAATCCTCCTGGTTTAAAATAACTAAATCATCCCCGCCGAGCGAGCAAACAAGGCAATTGAATTTAAACCTATTTTACTTTTTTCTTTAATTTTTGAAATAAAATAAAAGTGTACGTAGCTACTCCAGATAAATACATCACGTTGTAGTACAACACAAGAAATACAGTTCTGTTTTATGTATTTAATGATAACGTTGCTGTTCCATTTAATTTATTGTCGATGTGATGCAATTACACATTGTTCCATTTCATTACAAAATATATATTTTTTTTTTTCAAATTGTTTGATTTTTAAAGAAAAAATTTAATGAGGCATCAAACAACTACCTATCAGATTGTTTTGCACAACAACGGGAAATTTGTTACGAATTTCGTATTAGATAAGATTAAATTAAATTAAATTGCTGACATTGGATTGTGAAAATAATAATAATAGAGGACAATAGTAAGTAGAAGTATGGCCTTGCTAAATAATAATTTGCGGGAACGTATGTGTTGTGTTAATTAAGGATTTTTTTGCACCCTTACCTGGTTTTATCTGTTTATAAGAAGGTTTCATCACGTCGTAAATCTTGGCTGATATATTTACAGGTGATAATAATCGTAAAAATTTGTATATTATTGTTGATGTTCAGATAATTAATCTAAAACGTGCACTCTCATCCTTAAAACGTGTACGTCTTATCCAAAGGATAATCAATTTTTACTTCACGTATAGTATAATAAACTCCTCAAACTCATAAAACTTAGGTATACAAATTTGAATATTATACCTACTCGTTTTAATGAACTTAATTTTTTCTTGATGTTGCCCAAGTGAGATCTGTGTCGCACTTTTTATACTTACTTACTTACTTACAACAAAGTCTTGATCACGAATATCAAACTGATTTAATTTGTGAGTGAGAGTGTAAAAATTTTATTCGATAAATATAGATCAAGTGGCGTAATTTAATTAGAGTGGAGGTACGAAAACGTTACGTCGATGGTCCCCATACCAAGTACGAAAGCAAAGTGAAGGTCTCAGAGGAATTAATATCGCTGTTTAAATTGGAGGTTAATTAATTTTTCATATTTAATTTGTACGGTGTCGGTAGGCCGGCCGACCTGTATTGTAACTTGCATACAGTAAAGCAAGCAATTGTATGCAAAAAAAAAAAATTATTTCATTCAAGGTGATAGAAAGTGAAACGTCCATTTGTCTTTCGTAGAATAACCGATGTACTTTTAAACAATTAATTATGTCATTCTTCAACGTGCTCCTTTGCCACCGGGCATGTTAATATGTACTAAAATGTATTTTTATTTATTGCAAAATATTTGTGATTAAATCCTTCCATATAAAAATCGTCCAATTTTAAATATCTCAAATTGATTAGGTTGCTTAAACAAGCTTGATTTTAATACCCTTATCGCGCAAATGCATGAGGATTTTCGCGTTGCGTAAGAAAGAGTAAAAAGTAAATTCCTTTATCAAGTATGCTCGGATTTATTCTTTGATTTTTTCTAAATCTTTTTAAATCTTTTCATTACTTGCCCCCGGCCTGCCCGATTCGATTAATATCTAACAGAATCTCCGTTTTATAAGCTTTTAATTGAAAATAAATCTCTTCTTTTATTTATAGCACCCAGGCAATTTTTGCATTTTTTTTTTTTTGTATTTCAGGCCGAAGATCTCCTCGATGATTTACTGTCTCTAGAATCAAGTTCTCTGGCATCGGATAGCTTTAAGACAAGTGATAATTCTTTAACGAGCGCTGAAATTAACATCAAAAATGAACCGCTTATATTTACAGAAGCAGAGTTACACGCGCTTGCCAAAGATCGCCAGAAAAAAGATAATCACAATATGAGTAAGCAATTCTTTTAATCTTCACCTTCATTGTTCCTATTTCGCTATTTATGCATCAGCACTGACTAACTGCCATGGAAAAATCTGTTATTTCATTTAAAAACGACTACCTCTCCCCTCTATGTCAGTTAGTTATGCAACCATACCTACACATGTGCAATTAAATGGGAAATTGCTTCTTATCCACAAATTTTCTTCTTTATTTTCTTTAATTATCGCATTCTTCATGGACGAACCATCAACGACCATCATCAAAATAAATCATTTAATTTGTTTTTATTTTATTAGTCGAACGTCGGCGTAGATTTAACATAAATGATAGAATAAAAGAACTGGGTACGCTTTTACCGAAAAACAACGACCCCTATTTCGAAATAGTGCGAGACGTCCGGCCGAACAAAGGCACGATTTTAAAATCCTCGGTGGAATACATAAAATGCCTCAAAAACGAAATTCAAAGATTGAGGCAGAACGAAGCTAGGCAGAAACAAATAGAGCAAATTAACAGACGGTTACAACTTCGAATACAGGTGCGTAATTAATTAATTTTATCGTCGCCCTGAACAAATTCGTCAAAAACTCATTTGTATTCAGTGGACATCCTTAATAAACACTCTCATAACAAATTGTTTACAAGTGTCGAAATTATTAGATTTGAATAGGCAAGGTTGATGGTTTGTAATGATTTTTGTGTGTAGGAATTGGAACGACAAGCAAAATCTCACGGCCTTCCCGTTTCCGATTTTAATTGGCAGGGAGGTGCACCATCAGGCTCGTTATACAGCACATACTCCAAAAATCAAAATCCATTATCCACAACTTCCCTAGTGCCATCTATGTTAATCCCCGATCCAGTTCAGAAAGTAAGAAGCTTCTGGATGGTTGACTGGTCAATGCAAAAATTCAGTTTTTGATTTCACAGATGCCCGATGTTATAACTGACGCACACCTAAGTCTTTCCTCAGCGATGGACGAGTTAATGGACGATGACGAACCCGTTAATGGTGTTAATGGAGATCCCATGTTATCTTCCCCGCACGCTCTTCATTGCGATCCCCTTTTAGCGTCGCCAGACCATCCCGGTCCTGCAGCAGATTCGATTTTAATAGAACCACGCCTGCCCACACCAACCAGCCACATCGATCCCGTGGACGGAGACACACTAGACATGGACATGATTGCATGATACAAATTATTACGATTGTTTCTCAAACAAATCGTTAAAGCAAAATTAAGTTAAACGCGCAATAATTGCTATGTATAAGGAATCAGTTACTTATGTTTAATAGGAAATAAAAAAGACGGAAAGTAGTTCTCATTAAATCAAAATCAACTCTTCACGATTGATTAAATTGATTCTTTTTAGTTAAAAAGCAAACAATCAATGCATCTATGTATATGGAAAAACGTGCCTATTATATAATGTACAATTGAAAAGACTGAGTTTATCATCACCATTGTCATGAAAATTTATTTGTATTGCATTGTTTGTCTCTCCAAAAATAATCGGTTTTAATTGTGGCACTCAATATTACCTATTAATTTGTGCTATGAGAATTATTTTCTTGTACAGTAGATTCCACCTATACACTGCGCAACCAAAGTTACTCAACATAAGAATAAATTAATTGTACTATACTCAAAACATTGTATGTACAAGGTGTTCAGTATTTACGAAAATAAAACAAAAAAACATTTGTGTGTTGAATAACTTGAATAGCGCTAGAAGAAAAGATTTGCGTGGATGTGCTACGTAATGCAATATGTTCCAGTATCGATATTAGTTGTGTTTAGTGAAAATCAGAACCATATAAGATTGTAAAATTTAATTTAGTCCAACGTGAATTTGTATTTTACACATGTCAAGAAGTATTATGTAAATGTCCAGCATTTAGGGAACCTCACTATTATTATAAGCAAATACTATGTTAATTTCTTTATGTAAAATATATAGCACAATTAGTTAATGTTGCGTACTAGAGAATTTTACGATGTGAATTGCCTGCCTTAAAAAGAAGACACTTTCAGACGTTAAAAAAAAATAAAAAGAAAGTTATCATGTTCTTAATGATATACTGTTATATTTTGATAAATGCTATTTGTGAACTGTAATTATTGTAAATAATCAGATGGAAAATTATATATATATATATATATATTATGTATATACATACACAGACAGGTGTTTTTCTGACTTTTTTTGTTTACCCAATTTCTCAACTTCTTTTTTCAAACGCATCTTTCTGTTTTGAAGTTAAAAGTTGGATTTGAGTATTCAAATGCCTTCATTTCTGCATTTCATTATATGGTCGTCAAATAAAGTTATGCCATTAGATGGCGCTGCAACAAACATTTGTGATTTCCTGTTAATATTGACAGGAAATTCAAAAGGGACAGAAAACAGAGCCCTACATATCAATATTGCAAGCAACGGCAACGTCGTCTATTAAAACACGAAATAACGCATTAAAAACAAACCGCTTTACAATAAATAATATGAAGTTGACTAGTAAAAAACATTTCGAACGAATTAGCTTGTGGTGTAAATAGTAAACTGGAATGAATGAAGTTATGAAATAGTAGATGTCGCCTATCGTTAAATTATTAAGCGCCGCCTGGAGTTCGTCTTCTGCTCCTCCAAAGCTGATTTTCGGATTTTAATTAAGGACGAGCTAGTTGGATGTTATACATAAATAAAGAGACCGATTAAAATTTCTTTTTAAAGGTTACGTGTTAATTTTGATTACAGGTTTCGTTTTTTCCACCGTGCTGCGCGGCGCGTTCAGGTGCCCGAGCGGCCATGCACAGATACGCGCGCTAAAGGCGGAGATACCTGATTCGGTTTGGTTGCTTACTTGGTTAAATTCGAGCCGCTGGCATTTTCAGTCACATTACTCTAAGGCCCAGTTTTACAATGACGGTTTGACTTTGAGCCGAAGCTTAAATCCTTCACAACAATTGTTGAAATAATCGTTGCTGAGGGTTTAAATCTCAGCTCAAAGTTAAGCTGCAATTGTAAAACTGCCCAAGCCGCTGATTTTTCAAAATATGTCGAACCGCTCGGTCACCTAAACGCGACCATTTTAATAGTAACACCCTCACGTGTTTGGTGACCTGTAATACCGAGTGGTGCTGTCAATATTAAAATGTGTGATCGATGTGTGTAGATTAAACTTACAAGGCGGTTTTAAGTTTTAAAATGCGCGTGAAATTAATTGCCAAGGTAAGGAGACCGATATATTTAAAGGAGGCTATAATTTAGAGCCATCAGCGTTGCCATCTACTGGTTAGTGTATTGCAGCGGGTATTTTTGTTATGGTAGGAATCTATTGATGGAAGAGTGAGGAAGGTATAGGCGGGATGAAAGTGAGACGGACAACTTTCTCATTGTGACGTCGAGCAGTATCTATGGAGGTAGTTGTTTTAAATGAGTCAGTAAATGGCGTGTAGTTTGCGCAGTAGTGTTGGAATTAGACCAGCCATGGCGCACTAACCAATATCGCTTGCTCGAAGATGGCGAAACCTGCGCATGTTGTGTTTGCGATAAGTGAGGTGTTGTGACTTGATTATGTTTGAAAATGGATAAAAATGTGAACCTTTACCTAAAAACCGTGTGATTGTATATGCTATTTCGGTGTTTTATTCGAGCAAATAAGAAGCATGTCCGCTACAGACAAAATAAAAGTTGCAGTGAGGGTCCGTCCTTTCAACAGGAGAGGTATGTTCAATATTCGTTGTTATTAGAACAAAAATGTTCAGGTGATGATCATGTGCACACGACGTATACACGAACGACTCTTATTAATACCAACTTTTGACCTGACACGTCTGATATTAATTTTTTCAATGAAACAAACAAAGTGAGTTTATATACTCTAATGTAGTGGAATTAAATTAGGCGAAAAGATACGTTTTAATTAGATAAATTGATACAGATAGGTGTGGTGTCACACGTTGACAAATACATACTGAGCCTAATCTTCTATTTTGCGAAAAATATAAACCTTGTGAATCATCATCGTCCCTCGTACATACATACAATAACTCCAGACAACTTATTTTCAGAACAAAACAAGATCGTAATGCAAGAGACTTCAGGAAACAGGTCAACTTTTTCTTTGCAATTGCTCGCCAATAACAAAAATAACGAAAGTTACGCCGTTTGGTACATTCGCGAAATGTTGAAATCAGTGTTGCAAAATTAAAAAAAAAAAAAACAAATAAAATAAAAAATAATGATCAAGTGCACAGCAATTCTAGAGAAATTAACTTAACACTTTTATACAAGTACGTTCTTGTATAATATTATTACTTTCACAAAAAAAGACTGTTATTTTTAATTTTATTTTTTTCTCACTCCCACGTTTAAAATTAGAATCGGGCAACACACAGGGTGATATGAATAAAAATGGACTGGAGCAAAATACACACACAAATACCACCACCATACAGTCAGTACATGAATTTTCACTCAATTTAATATGAAGAAAACAGGAACAATGCATGCTTGGCTGATTTTATTATATACTCTTATTATTAATGAGACAGGAATTTAGACGGTACCTACTCTTCCAGAACAGTTTTGAAATATAAAATGCAACTGTTTATTTTATAACACGCTTTTATACTTCAACATCTGAAAAAAAATCGACGCAAAACCGTTTAAATTAAGAAGTCAAGATCGCTTACTTAAAAAAAGAAAACAAAATTTACATATTCAGTTAATTACAACCGTATACAAAAAAAAGACAACAACTTTCACTACTCTCCAACAGATGGGTCTGCATACGTTTCGCCACCGAATTCAATTTAAATTTATTCAATCTTAAATAATAAATTTCAGCATTAAATGAACGGTATACTAAATTTAGTTTCTACCTCATGCAATGGGCTTTATTATTCCCCGATAGATGGCTCTGCATACTTTTCACTTAAGCGCAAGCTTATAATAGAATTAATTATTTCAACCACATCTCACATTTCAACCACATCTAACCACAAAAAGTTTGTTTAAAAACTAAATACGTATTTCGGCAGCTATGCTGCCATCTTCAGTAGATGCCTTCTTCTTGATCACAAGAGAAGTGGGTAATGGTCACAAGTAATGAATTTGTTCTATCAACCTCAACTCCATCATGGTTGGAGGTATAGGGTATGATATTTTTAAGACGTGGCTCATCTGTACTCATCTTGCAAAATTTATTTCACAGAGGCTTTGAGCGTGTAACAAAAACAACTTAAAACCATCGACGTCAGTGTCATCTTTTGTTTACATGCTGAAATTGCCCAAGGTGGCTAAGTGGGCGACGTCTTGTAAATGGTACACCCTGTATATGCAATAATAATTGTGTTTGTGCAAAAATTATACCAAGTTTTCAATCATTGTACCACGACTTAATCGGGGACATTCCCTATTTTGCAAAACTTCCTAAGGTGTGTTCACATACTTACGAAATCTGTTAGTAAAAATAAAAAAAATGTCAAATGTCTAAAGAAAAAATTGACAAATGAACCCCCCACCCCCAAGTCAAACCTAAAAATGAGACAATAAGTATAAAGACACGTCCAAATGAAAGAATGGAAAAGGAAAAATGAAAACTTCTTAGTTTGATGATGTGAAACATCCTTCTGTAATAAGCAAAATAGGGCATTTGCCTTGGTGCTTAAATAATAAACTAATGTACGGTCTAGTTGGCAGCCAAAATTGAATATCGCCACCACTTGCATACCATGCAACAGTTTGAGCAACTCATGGCCAGCAAGTTTGCAAAACCAACGCGAAGTTTTTTTTTTCTTTTTCTTCGTGATGATTCTCTTTTTAATTGGGTAATCAGAAGTAAAATAAATAATGCAAATGTTTGGGTTTTTTTTGGGAGAGGGGGGACTTCCTTCTCGAAACGTCTTGATCATATTTTTTGCGCACCTAGAAAACAAAAAAAAAAACCTAAAAAAAAACGACGGTCCATAAATCACTTCATCTCGAAGATAAAGGAACTTATATATCTCAATTTGTGGGTCGTGATTCCCGGGAGGGGGTTGAGGGGGGCGGGGGGGGTTCGCCGCGTGTCTCCCCATAGGGAACAGCCGGGATACTGAACAAAATTGAAAATAAATTGGATTCTTATTAAAGCTGAAAATAGTATATTTAGGAGAGGGGGGAGGAGGTTATCTATATTCGGGTAATCAGAAATAAAATAGACAGGAAAATAATTTGTGTGTGGGTGGGGGGATTCACTGAAATATGTTTCTGCCTCCAAAATTGTTTTATATTTAAGGGAGGGGTTATCTCTATCCGGGTAATCAGAAATAAAATAGATAAAAAAATAATTTGAGGGGAGGGGGATTCCCTGAGATATATTTCTGTCTCCTAAAATTTCTTGTAGTTGGAGGAGAGGGCTTATTTCTATTCGGGTAGTCAGAAATAAAATACACAGGAAAATAATTTAGGGGTGGGGGGTCCCTGAAATATGTTTCTGCCTCCAATTTTTTTTTTTTTTTTTAATTTAGAAAAAAAATAAATCAGTCCATAAATCAGTTACCTGTGATAGCTTATTCAATTCAAGCAAAATAGAGAAATTGTGATCCCCCGTGGAAGAGAGAGGGCAAACAAAAAAAATCAAAAAAAATAAATTTGGATCGATGTTAAAACACGGTGTTTTTTTTTTTCTTTTTGGGGCACTAAAAGGATCGAAAATGGAAGATTGGCATTATGTAGACAATCAGGAAGAGGGAGGGGGGGGGGTGCATTTTTGTGTGGGGCCCACAAAAATCGCACAGAAAATTTAAGACGTAATAAACGGTGGCAATTATTTTTGCAGTTTTAATTTTGGATTTGGTGGGAGGAGCGGGGACCCGGGGGGGGGGGGGTAATCGCAGTGCATTTTATTTTGTACGCCCCCCCCCCCCCAAAAAAAAGAAATATCGTACAGGAAATTTAAAACGTAATATAAATATGAACTCAGGATGGAAGTAATTTTTTGCAATTTTAATTTTGAAGTGAAGTGCATCTTAATTTTTTTGCCCCCAAGAGGGGGGGAGGCGGTTTTCCCTCGTAGCATCGGAGCAAGAATAATGCACAAAATTATTAAATCACGGTTTTTTTTTTTTCTTTTTGGGGCACTAACAGAATCGAAAGTAGTTACGATTGGGATTATGGAGACAAGAAGGAGGGCGGTTAATCAAATTGCATTTTGTTCTTTTTATGCCCCCGAAAATCGTACAGATAATTTAAGATGTAATAAACCGGAACTCAAGGTGGCAATAATTTTGCAAATTTTAATTTTGGATTTGGTTAGAGGGAGGGAGGAAGTGCATATTATTTTTCAGCCCCCAAAAATCGTACACAAAATTTAAGACGTAATAATAAACGGGAACTCACGCTGGCAATAATTTTGCGGTTTTAATTTTGGATTTGGAGAGAGAAGGGGAGGGGGAGGGGGGGTTATCCCAGTGCATTTTATTATTAACCCCTCAAAAACATCGCAGAGAAAATTAAATATGAAGTCAGGGTGGAAGTAAGTGGAAGCAATATTTTGCAATTTTAATTTTAATCGAAGTGCGGTAAATTTTTCATGCCCCCAAAATGGGGGGAACGCCCCCGAGGATCGGAGCGAAGATGGGGCGCACAAAATTGAAAACAAATTTAGATCGTTTTTAAATTTTTTCTTTTTGGGGCACTAAAAGAGTCGAAAAAATAGTACGATCGGCATTATGGAGACAAGGCGGTTGGAAGGAGAGGGGGGGGGGAATAATCGAAGTGTATTTTGTATATTTTGTGTCTTATCTCTCCGAAAATCGTACAGAAAATTTAAGAGGTGGTAAATGGGAACTCAGGGTGGCAATAATTATGCAAATTTTAATTTTGGACTTGGGGAAGGAAGGGAAGGGGAGTGGAGGGGGGTTTAATCGAAGTGCATTTTATTTTTTTATGACCCTGAAAATCGTACAGAAAATTTTTACACGTAATAATAAATAGCAATAATTTTGCCGTTTTAATTTTGGATTTAGAGGGAGGTGGGGGGGGGGGGGGGTAATTCCAGTGCATTTTGTTATTTATGCCCCAAAAAAAATCGAACAGATAATTTAAGACGTAATGTAAATATGAAGTCAGGGTGGAAGTAATTTTTTGCAATTTTAATTTTAAATTTGCAAGGAGGGAGCGAGGGTGGCACGAAACTTATATACTCCACGCGCACTTTTGCAATTTTAGGAGGAGGAAGGGGGGGGGGGGGTAAAAAAATCGTTCGGGTAATTTAAAATGTAATACATACTATGCGACCAACGGCATTTATAATTAGAGCAGGCTGTGATATTTTCCAAAAAGTTGGCAACACAGGCTTGCGGTTTGATATAAAAAATTTGAAATGTCAGAATTGTGAGATTTATTTATTTTTTTATGATTGATAATAAACGGATTTATCTTATGGAACCTCTCCTAATATTCTAATAAGGGATTTAAACCAGCTTCCGTACAAAATAGAATAACAAAATAAAGATTGTACAAAGCACCGGGCATAACCTCAAATATGACAACTGTCAAGTTATTATTTGTTTCTCAGTGTATCCAACCACACAGCACAAAATAGCAACAATCACAGCCTCGTCTAATTAGGAATTCCATTGATCACCCAGTACATATAAATATGAACTCGTGGTTATTTTGCAACTTTAAATTTGGAGGAAGGGAGCGGGGGTGGTACGAAACTTATATTCCCCGCGAGTAATTTTGCAATTTTTAGTTTATTAATTTCTCCAACAAGTTTTCTTCAACAATTTAAAAAACCACTTCCAGTTTCTGATGAGAAAAAGGTAACTACGTGCAAATGTAAGAGAGGAAATAAATTAAATAAATAGACGTCAGTGCTCGTCGCCCCCCCGCCCCCACTCTTAATATGTTCGAGACAAAGGAGCAGCATTTCTCACCCTGTGGGTCGTTACCTCCCGGGGAGTCACGGCGATATACTAAAAAGGGTTGTGAAAATAAAAGCAACGCACATAATTTCAAAGAAAGAAAATATAAAGACTTGAAAAGTTTATTTTCTATTCTTTCAAAAAAATAAAATAAATAAATCAGTATTTTGCAGATGACATTTGAGTAAAATAGGTGGAGAAATATGACACGACACGACAACTTAAGGTATTGATTAGTTTAATATCTGACAGTACACCCCGGATGATAAACTACACATTGTTTACATTGTATCGATTCTAGATGCGGGGCTATAATTTAGTAATCGAAGTAATTTTAGCCTACTAGTAACGCGTGTTAAACGACCTTCATATTCATCTTTCTTTGCAGTTACTATACTCTGTTCGTTTTTTGTTGGCAATAAAAAAAAATTACTATATAGGGTTTCATTTTTATTTCATTTCCTTTTTTTTCAAATTTAAAACACAAAATTGTATTTTTTTATAAGCATCAAAAGGACAAAGTATTATAAACATCTGCTGCTGTGTAAGTACATATTCATTTATATTGTCCACTACGGCTGCGACCGACTTACTCGTTTTACAAACTAACCAGAAGTCGGTATGAACCGTAAGATTTGCCAACCAAGTCAACACAATCAAGAAAAGGAAATAAATAACAAAATGTGTTTAGCATAAGGCAAAAAATTTAAGTACATACCTGCGCATAGTTATGTATTTGGAAATTTAAAACAACTTTTCTGTTTCAGAGTTGGAACTGGCTACACAATGTATTGTAGAGATGGAAAAACAACAAACCATTTTACATCATCATGTATCACTTGATAAAATAGATAGGTAGGTAATGATTAGAGTTTTTCAACTGTAACATAATTATTTTACGCCATCATTTGGCGCCCAACACCAACTTCATGGGGCGTCCAATTTTTTAAATGCTAGAACTTTTAATTTTTACTTTAATTATGTTAATTGTTATTGTTGACAGTACTTGCGTCATCATTTGCATCATCCTGTGTCACTTGTTCAATTTGAAAGGTAGTAATTAATGATTTGGCGCCTTACTCGTACCCCAGGGAGGCGTATTCGATTTTCTGAAATCAAGGGATTTTCATCTTCACCTTTAATTATGTTACTTGTTCTGAAATTGCTTTGATAATATTTGCGTCATCATTTGCATCATCACGTGTCACTTGATAAATTGGAAAGGTAATGACTTGGCGCCCTACCCCTACCCCATGGGGCGTGTTCGATTTTCTACATGCAAGGAATTTTTATTTTCCCCTTTAATCACGCTAATTGTTATAATATTGCGTTAGTTTGCGCAGTATAACGTGGCAATGTTTTCCTTCCAGTCAATAATAATTAGTTATCTTGGCGCGAACTGTAATAGAAACCGTGGCTTATAAATATGTAATTACAAACAAGGGCGGCGCACTAATTACATAATGGCCTCTTTAGAAGAAAAAAGGCCAATAAATGAAATTGCTTCTTTTTATGTCCGCTACTCGTACTCACGAATAATCTATTCATAACTGCCACTGAGCGTTAATTAATTATTTAAATACAAAGCACAATGTTCATTATGTAAGGCAAGAATGACCGCTATGTATTACTTTTTTCCGATTGTATTTTCACTTTTTCATTGACATATACAGGGTGCGCCTTCGTACGTAGACACACAGGAAATCTTTTGTAAATTACGTAGAGAGGCGAACTCAATATATCTGCTGTTATGATGTATTGAACTAAAATATTATCATCACCCTGTATGCTTTAAAACTGAAACCAAATGAGCATTTAGTATTATTGTTTTTTTTTAATGGAGTTTTAGCTCCTTTATTATTATTTGCCGTTGTTTAAAAACATAATAATCCCAGGGGAAATTTGGCTTAATTAATTAAATTACAAATGTGATTAATTAAGATGATAAAGCTAATTTTATTTGCAGAAAACAACCGAAAACGTTTGCGTTCGACCACTGCTTTTATTCTGCAGACCCCAGCCGAGAGGGATACGCCACCCAGGAAGTCGTTTTCGACTTCCTAGGGCGCGACATCCTAGACAATGCCTTTCAAGGATACAATGCATGTATTTTTGCGTACGGTCAAACAGGTAAGGCTCTCTCTTAATAGAATTTTGGAGGACACTCTGGATTTATTAATTCTTGAAACTTGATAGATAACACCGGGAGATAAATTACGGTGTTTTGACGGTGCCTACATTTATGTAATCCGTAAATATTTCTCAACTATCGTAACGCAATACCGCTATCTCGGTGTCAATATTTATATTTTCGATAACTACGTCAGGTAGGTAGATAATTAATGGTTGCCAGTTGCCATAACTCAGATATTTCTGTCGCAAAATCAAGGACTTCACACTTCATTTTTTATGCAACACGTTTTTAGGTGACTTGGAAGAAAAACGTGGCTGAATTAATAACAAAAAAAAACATACAATTTACTAAAACAAAAATTCATGCATCACCCTCGTATAGCAGCACCATTTTAAGATGGTTTTTATAAGCCAAGTTATCTTTTTTATCTTATACATATAGATAGTCCTAAAAGTCCATAAACACTAATTTAAAATTGGACTACTATACATATTTTCATCTTAAATTAAAAAAAAAAAAAAACAATCACTGTTGGTGATTCAATTATTTAAATAGCCTCTACGTTACCAGGACTTGTTAGGCACCAGGAATGAATTAATTAATTTAAAAGATGCATCATGCTACGTATTGATTTTCATTATGACCATATTAATACTTACGTAGGAGTTTCATACATAAGCAGGTAACTTGGCATAATTAATTGAATAAGTGGCTTTATTTAATTAAATTCAAGCCTTATTAGGTCAGTAAACTAAAAAAGAAAAAGAAAAACATGTTATTTAAATTTAAGGGAGATTCACATGCCATGTTTGGTAAATCAGAATTGTTTTCAAAAAATTACATTTCAGTTGTACTTTTATAAATAATTGTTTCCAGGTTCTGGTAAATCGTACACGATGATGGGTACCCAGGATAATAAAGGAATTATACCTCGACTCTGTGACTCACTCTTTGATCTCATTGCAAAACAACAAAGTTCAGAACTTTCATATAAAGTCGAAGTCAGCTACATGGAAATATACAATGAGAAGGTCAGGTTGTTTACCTTTTAATACATTGTGGCTTTGAACGAAAGAAAACTTGCAAAACACAAGAATTACGATTTTTAAATGTACCCCGTGTGTTTCTTTTAATTTTTTTTTAATTGGGAGGAGTCATTTGAAATTCGCGCGCCTTCAGGAACCAATCAAATTTGATTTTCACCAGCACGCTTCACTTCGAATCTCGTGCCAACCCTTACCCGCTAACAGTTTTAAACAAACACACCAAGAATAACATTTTCAATTAATTTTTATGTACGTACTTGTTTTTTTTTTTTAATTAAGAGGAGTGATTTGAAGTTTGCGCGCTCTCAGTAAGCAAACTTGATCTAGACGAGTGCATTTCACGTACTGCCAACATAACTTGCCAGCGGTTTCAAGCAATCACAACAAAAATTAGAGTTTTGATTAGGATGAGTGATTTGAAGTTTATACGCTTTCACGAACCACTCAAACTTTATTTTGACGAGTGCATTTCACATACTGCCAACATTACTTATTAGTGATTTCAAACAATTACAGTTTTGATTAGGATGAGTGATTTCAAGTTTGCGCGCTTTCAGGGAGCACTCAAACTTGATTTTGACGAGTGCACTTCACATACTGCCAACATTACTTGTTAGTGATACTGATTTCAAACAATTACAACAAAAATTAGAGTTTTGATTAGGATGAATGAATTTTGAAGTTTGTGCGCTTTCATAAATTAATCAAACTTAACTTTGCGCTTTACATTCTGCCAACACTAACGAAATGTGTACAAAAACGAACTGAAACAGCAAACTAGTTATAAATAACCTTCAAATATGTCACGGTCCACAGGCTGGTATGTAAAGAAAAAAGAAACCGCCGTATTCGAAAGTGGTGGGCAAAGTTCCCGTCGGTGTGCCACCGATTTCATTCAAATTCACATCGATTGATTGATCGATGACTCTGCTGAATGTCTCCATCATTTCATCTTTTCAGTTTCGGACTTTTGGATAAAACTGTTCTAACCAACAAACAATTTAGATGTTTTTCTTCGCCGTCGTTACTTAAATAAACCTTCTCTTTTGGACCAGCATAGCCAACTTCTAAATTGAAAAGTCCTTTTTATTGTTACAAGAAATTCCTTTTGATTGAAAAAAAAAAATGGAAATTGCCGCTTAAATGAGCGCAGTTTAAATTTTCTTTCAGAGATGGCGCCACCCACTACGATTTCACTTTTTATATATGCGGTAATATCGTGAGCAAATAGAAACAGGAGAGAGCCTATTGCAATAATTATACGCAACGGATGTACGACGTAATCGTGGATTAATTGATTGGGGGAAACCGCAGTGGCGTGACAAGTTTATTAAAGATGGGAATTTGTTTTAATGAAAAAGCATGAAATACATCTTTGTCGGAAGTTGTAATCATGACAAATCCTCTTAAAAAAATGCCGG
This sequence comes from Prosopocoilus inquinatus, assembly GCA_036172665.1. Lineage (NCBI taxonomy): Eukaryota > Metazoa > Arthropoda > Insecta > Coleoptera > Lucanidae > Prosopocoilus > Prosopocoilus inquinatus. Next base: position 11,066,174 of record CM069880.1, on the reverse strand, counting down.
ATAAACAGTAAACCGGAATTTTATTGTAAATTTTAAAACGAGGTTAAGTCGGTAGGCCGGATGCCACTGAACACACGCGTAACACAATCTATAACTTCTTCTTAACAGTCTCAATTCGTCGATTTCACACTTCAACCTACTCAAAATTAATAATTTGTTTAATATTGTACGTACAAAAAAGAAAACTAGTTTTATAGGTTATGATACCCACTCACCACTAAATGTAGCTTATGTTTATAAAATAATAATTTTCGTCATTTTTTTTTAATTTTCCCTCTGGTTATGTTCTCTCTTTGCTCGTAGGGGAATGATGACAATCAGAACGGCCAACTTGAAACGGTGATAATTAAATTTTCCTTGTTTGAAAAAATGTCATGCATAAATTTGATTTAAAAACGTTTCAAATAAAGTCATCGTCAGTCCCGTTTGTATATTTTTGAATTTTTTCAACTGAAACTGAATTAAAAAATGTGATTTGAAACAAAAAAAGACTGACTTATAAAAAATTCTTTAGTGTAATTGGGGATTGTGACGTCACTCCTCTTAATTATGGCTGCTGTAAGTGAACGGTCGAAATGATCAGAACAAACCACGTGATCACTTTTCTCAATTGGTGATTGGTCAGTGGGTTTAGTTGGACCGTTGACTTGACGATTTTGTGTAATTTGACCGTTCACTAACTCGGCGTATAAAATAATGGGCGCGTTCAGCAGAGGCTCAGAGTTGATTAGTCGACAATCGTTTGTGATTGGCTGACAGCGAGAGTAAGCAACTCACCCGCTGAGCGTCTCTGAACGCGCCCATTTTTAATTAAATTGAAAAAGTGGTTACAGCTGAGCTATTATTTTAGGTGCACGATTTATTAGATCCAAAAACTAATAAGCAGTCCTTAAAAGTCCGTGAGCATAACGTATTAGGTCCGTACGTGGATGGATTATCGCAGTTGGCAGTCACGTCATTCCAAGTAAAAAAAAAAAACTCCAACTGGCTTTTTACATTCCCCACAAAAATTAATCGCGCGTCTTTCAGGATATAGAAACATTGATGGCTGAAGGTAATAAATCACGAACGGTGGCTTCGACGAACATGAACAGCGAATCATCGCGTTCTCACGCCGTCTTCACCGTGATTTTAACGCAGACATTAACAGACTCCAAAACAGGTGTATCGGGTGAAAAACAAAGTCGCTTATCTTTAGTTGATTTAGCAGGTTCTGAAAGGGCTGTGAAAACCGGAGCTGTGGGAGAAAGGCTGAAGGAAGGTTCCAATATAAATAAGTTGGTATCACTTTTTAAATTCATCATCAAGTTTGGTAAGCCTGTTGTTTGGGGACCTAACCATGTTTTGTGTTGTTGTGAGATTATTATTTTTTTCTTACATATAACACCACAAAACTTAAAGGGGACAAATCTTTAAGTCCCTAAAATCGCAGGGTTGCCACCAAGTTTTTTTTTTAACACATACTTTTGTAGATCTTTGACGACATTAGGGATTGTAATATCGAAATTGGCTGATCAATCGACAGGAGGAAGTAAAAACCGAGATAAATTCGTGCCATACCGGGATTCTGTGTTAACATGGTTGCTAAAAGATAACCTAGGTGGTAACAGCAAGACTGTTATGGTAGCTACGATTTCACCGGCTGCTGATAATTATGAAGAAACTTTATCTACACTTCGATATGCCGATAGAGCTAAGAGGATTGTTAATCATGCCGTTGTTAATGAAGATCCTAACGCAAGGATTATCAGAGAATTGCAAGAAGAAGTGGCGGTTTTGAAGGAAATGTTAAAGCACGCAACGGTAATGTCTGTTTTAGCAACAAAAGAAACGTATGTGAATGTTTGATTGCAGAGACTGCCCGTGGGTGATATACAAAGAGTCGACATACACCAAAAACTGAGCGAAAGTGAGAAGTTGTATAAAGAAATGTCTCAGACCTGGGAAGAGAAGCTAATGAAAACCGAGCGTATTCAAAACGAAAGGCAACAGACATTAGAAAAGATGGGAATCAGCATTCAAGACTCCGGTATTAAAGTCGAGAAAAATAAGTTCTACTTAGTTAATTTAAATGCGGATCCATCACTGAATGAGCTATTAGTTTACTACTTAAAGGTACGCCAGTGTGCTCAACATTTTCTTTTCTAATCTTTACCATTGAATTATAGGAAAGAACAGTCGTCGGTGCTACAGGGAATGGAAACGGAGGAGATCCGGATATTCAATTATCCGGATTAGGCATCCAACCTGAACATTGTGTGATTACAATCGAAGACGGCACACTATTTTTAGAACCTCTTGCCAATGCACGTTCCTACATTAATGGATCTCAAGTCACTTCGAGGACGCAGTTGAGGCACGGTGATCGAATCGTCTGGGGCAATCACCACTTCTTCAGAGTTAACTGCCCCAAATCAATTTGTAAGTCAACACTTCACTTTAGCTTCGCTTAATAACTACTTCGCTTTCAACAGCCTCAGCATCAGAACCTCAAACACCAGCACAAAATATAGATTATAATTTCGCACGGGATGAATTAATGTTGAACGAGTTAAGCAATGACCCTATACAAGCTGCGATTTCTCGTCTGGAAAGACAGCACGAAGAAGACAAACAAGGTTCTACTTCCACATCTTTTTAAGAATTATTTCTGAAGTCCTGATACCTGTTTTATAGTTGCTTTAGAAAAACAGAGGCAGGAGTACGAACGACAGTTCCAGCAACTTCGGAACATCATGTCACCTTCAACCCCGTACCCTCCGTACTCATACGACCCCTTCAGATTTGGAAAGACAACGCCTTGTACCCCAACGACACAAATGCGAGTTGAAAAATGGGCTCAGGAACGCGATGAGATGTTCAAGCGAAGCATCAGCCAATTGAAAGCCGGGATTTTGAGAGCGAACGTCTTGGTGCAAGAAGCCAATGTTCTGGCTGAAGAAATGGGGCGGCAAACTAAATTCAGTGTTACATTGCAAATACCCCCTGCGAATTTGAGCCCCAACAGAAAGGTAGTACGTCTTCGCTGGTATCCTCCCCCCCGATTTACTTTTACAGTTTCAATTGCAGAAAGGTGCGTTTGTAAGTGAACCAGCCATTCTGGTTAAAAGAATAAACGCAGGGAGCCAAGTCTGGAGCATGGAGAAACTAGAAAACAAGTTAATCGACATGAGGGAGATGTATGATGAGCGCAGGGAAAAAGGAATTAACATGAAGGTTAGAAGATTAATGTAAACCAAAGCTTCATTTAGCTTTATTCTTTTTTTAAATATAGGAGCCGTTAACATCGAAAGCCCTCGACCCATTTTACGAATCTCAGGAGAATTATAATTTGATTGGTGTTGCAAACATATTTTTGGAGTCATTATTCAACGATGTCGTCTTAGATTATCACACACCTATTATAAGTCAACAGGGAGAAGTGGCTGGTAGATTACAGGTAATTATGCTTAGTTTTGAAATAAGTTGCTTCTCATCGAGTACCCCACCCTCAGGTTGAATTGAGCCGTGTGTCAGGGACACTCCCCCAAGATAGAATCTGCGAGGCATCGTCTGACACATCAGAAAACAGCAACGACGACGATGATTTAAGTGGCACATCCGAGATTACGGTTTGCGTTCACATAAAACAAGCTTCGGGTTTGCCCCTGTCCCTTTCGAATTTCGTATTTTGCCAGTATACTTTTTGGAATTACCCCGATCCAATTGCTGTGCCCCCTTTCGATGAACCAGAATCAAACATCTACATGCACGGCCAGAAGGATTCCATGACTTTTAAATTCGAACACAGAAAAGAGTTTACCATTCCTATTACTGAAGAATTCATCGAACATTGTGCAGGTTAGTCTCATAATAATAATAATAATAACAATACAGCATTCTCACTCACTGAAATTTTGTTATTTATTTTTAATTTTGAAAGTAATTTCGTATTTTAATGCAAAAATTTTGTACGTCTATGAATTGTCTTCTGAAATTTAAAAAAAAAATGGAAAATTGAATTGAATTGTGAAAAAAATTCTCACATTTTTAATAAAACTAAAAAGATTCTTATAATCCTCAGCACAGGCAACTATAAAACAACTAAGTCTTTGGGTTGCCTACACTAAGCTTAAACTATTTGTTTAATGGTAATTAAATAATTTTCTCCAACAATGCAAATGAAAATTAAAAAAAATTAGTAATTTCTGTACGTCAATTATTTTATTTCTGAAATCAGAAAAAGTAAATAGGAACATTGTTTAAACATTTTATTTTTTTAAATCTTAAATTTTCAGTTTTTTTTCGTTTGAGAATTGAATCGCCTGCAATCTAGACAACTATGTACCAATTGTGATAGTCGGGTTGCCTGCACTAAGGCTTCTTTTTTTTAAGAAAAATTTAATTTATTATTTTTTAACTTGAAACTAATTAACTAAACAAATGAACTTGTTTATAATTAATTATTTATAATTTTTGAAAGTAATTCAATAATTTTGTTCAATAATGCAAGTGGAAATTAAACAAAGAAAACGCACGCCTGTCATTTCTTTTCTTATATTGGAAAAATCAGCCTGAAAATTGTTTAAATATATTAAAATTAGGATATTATATGTGAATTTTGGAAGTTCATAATTTGAATTGTGTAATAAAAATTTTTCTTAGAGCCTTCAGTATAGGCAACCATGCAACAACTGTGACTATTGGCTTGCCTATAATGAGGCTTTCGTTATTTTACAGGAAACGAATTTTATTATTTTTTAAATAAACAGCACATCATTAAAATTAATTGTTGATAATTTTGAGACGTAATTCAATAATTTTCTCAAATAACGCAAGCGGAAATTAAGAAAAATATTAGATTAGTAATTTTTGCTTGTACGCTCATTATTATTAAAATTTTTTTTTTTTTTTCTGAAACCAGAGTTTGGAAAATTGTTTAAATATTAAAATTCTTGACAAGAAATTATTTTTACCGCCATTTGTGCTTGCTCGTAGACCGCAAAGTTCGTCAGTTTGCCTACATTAAACCTTTCAAAGCTGTTCAAATAATTATTTAATTTATTCTTAGACAAACTCGTTGCATGTTATTAAAATTGTTTGTGTTTTTTGAAGGATATAAATAATTTCTTCCATTAATAAACGTGAAAATTGCCAAGAAGAAAAGAATTAGTAACTTTTACATATATTTTTTTTTTTTGTAGAAGGTGCTCTGTCAATAGAAGTGTGGGGTCATAGAAGCGCAGGGTTTTCCCGCATGAAACCTGGTTGGGAAGTAGAGCAGCAGCTTGCGAAAGCCCGATCCTTAGCGGACAGGTGGTCAGAGTTGACCCGAAAGATAGAACTGTGGGTTGAAATACAGGAGCTGAATGATTTGGGCGAGTATGCACCGGTGGAAGTCGGTTATAAAGCCGACATGCTCACCGGGGGGGTCTACCAGCTAAGGCAGGGCCAACAGCGGAGAATACAGGTGCGGGTCAAGCCCGTTCAGAATTCCGGGACTTTGCCCATTATATGCCAGTCGATTTTGAAAATTGAGGTTGGAAGTGTTACGGTGAGATCACGATTGCAAAAGCCCCTCGATTCATATCAAGAGGAAGATCTGACTATTTTACGAGAGAAGTGGAGCGATGCACTTATGAGGAGGAAACAGTATTTGGATCAACAAATTAAAAAACTGATTGATAAATCAGGTAAAAGAATGCAATCGAGACTGTATATTAATTAAATATAATGTTATTATTAATTTTTTTTTTTAGATAAATCTGAGCAGGATATTGAACGTGAACAAAGCCTGGTGGACCAGTGGATTAATCTAACTGAAGAACGCAATGCTGTACTTGTCCCAGCACCTGGCTCGGGGATACCTGGGGCTCCTGCAATTTGGGATCCACCCCCAGGAATGGAGCCATACGTTCCAGTTTTATTCCTTGATCTTAATGGTGATTATTAATTAAAAAAAAAAAAGTTCCGTGGACTTTTATTTTCGTTTTTCTATTTTAAGCCGACGATTTATCCACCCATCAATCAGGGGAGGAGGTGTCTGTTACGGGGCATAATTCGATTTTGCCGAAGGAAGTTGGCAACAAATTCTACAGCCTCCACATTCTTCAACATCTGGAAAAGGACGTGTGCGCTGTTTCTTCTTGGGATTCATCCATACACGACAACGTACATTTAAATAAAATAACTGATGGTAAGCGTACACTTCAGTAAAGAAAACTAACCGGGAAATGTCGGGATTTATAATGTCAGGGAAGTCAGACAATTTGTCTGTTTTAATAGAAAAGCCAGTGAAAATAATTGAAAAACTGAAAATTGATTTAATATTTTGTTGTGAACAATATCTTTTTAAATATTTCAGTTAATAATTATTTTTATTTGTTTATTAATTATTTCTAATTTTGAAACTAATAATAATAATAATAATTTTTTCCGTTAAAAGTTCATCACATTTTTAATTCTTAAAGAAATAAAATTTTTATGGTCTTCAGTATAGGCAGCCGCAGAAACGACTGCGTTTGTTGGGTAGCCTATACTAAGGTTTCTTGTTTCCTGAAAAATTTAATTTATTAATAAGTTTGAAACAAACAGGTACGTTATTAAAATTAATTTTTAAAGGTAATTCAATAATATTCTGTATTAATACAGATGAAAATTAAAAAAAAATTAAGTTAGTAATTTATTTTGGACGTCGAGGAATTGCAAAATAATTTACACTTGCCAATTTTCTCAATAAAAAATCCTTTTCCCGCCTTCAGTACAGGCAACCATACGTGCTGCTGAGTTCGTCGGTTTGCCTATATTCGCTTTCCATTGAGAAACTTTTAAGTTTTCATTTTTAGACAAACAGTCGTGTTTTAATTAATTGTTTATAAGTTTTAAAGATTTACCAGTAAGTATCTGTATTAATACTCGTGAAAATTAAAGAAATAAATAAATCAATAATTTTCTGGGCGCCTAAACTAAATCGGAAAGAATTGCGAAATAATTTACACAATTTCTCAACAAAAAATACTTTTATCGCCTTCAGTGCAGACAACCATGTGGACTGCTGAGTTCGTCGGTGTGCCTACATCAAGGCTTTTCATTGAAAAAATTTAAATGTTTTTATATTTAAACAAAGCGGCATGTTATTATAATTATTTGTTTTCAAGGTTTATTAATAATCATCTCCATTAATACACGTGGAAATCAAAAAAATAAATAAATTAGTACATTTTTGGGCGTCTAAAGTAAATCGGGAAGAATTGGGAAATAATTTACACTTAGAAATTTCTCAACAAAAAAAAAACCGCCCTTAGTGTAGGCAACCATACGGACTGCTGAGTTTGGTTTGCCTATACCAAGACATGAAAACATTCACAAAAAAAAATATTTTTATCCCGCCTTTAGTGCAGGGAACCATGCGCCCTGCTGAGTTAGGTTTGCCTAGGCGTGAAAAACAATATTTTTAGACAAACTGGCATGTTATTATAATTGTGCATAATTTTTAAAGGTTTGCTAATAATCATTATAAAAATTAAATGTTATAATTAATGGTGTAAGTTTCTTGATAAACTCAAGTCAAGTTTTTTTTTTTTTATTTTTTACAGCAAATGATCGGGTGTATTTAATTCTGCGAACCACAGTACGTCTGAGTCATCCAGCCCCGATGGATTTGGTGCTCAGGAAACGTTTGGCCCTGAATATTTACAAGCGACAGAGCATAGCCGATCGAATTAAACGAAAGATTGTGCGTACTGATGTCATCACCCACTCGGGTGTGACGTATGAAGTTGTGTCGAACATACCTAAGGCAAGCGAGGAACTTGAAGACCGAGAGTCCCTGGCACAGCTTGCCGCTTCGGGTGAAGACACTTCGCTCTTCGATGGTGAAACCTACATAGGTAAAACACGTTATTATTTTTTTGTGCTTCTGGTGTAACTTGCATTTTCAAATTTACGCACAGAGAAATACACGAGGGGCGTAAGCGCAGTCGAAAGTATATTATCATTAGATCGCTTGAGGCAAAGCGTAGCTGTGAAGGAATTGTTGCAAGCGAAAGGGCAGCCGTTGATGAGGAAGACAGCGAGCGTTCCAAACTTCTCGCAGGTAAAAAAAATTAATCACAGTGCTAGTTACTATTGGATTAAAAAGTTCTTGTCTGGAACTTTTTGATCTTTTAAAAGTTTGGAATGTCATGTGAGAGTAAATTTATATTGATTGTCTGTTGCATTATTTTTCTTTATGCTGACCAATCAGGCTTTGGAAACTAAGAACGGGGTAAATCCAAGGACCAATTATTTAATTTGTGTATTTTATAATACTATATGTAATAGTAACATGTTTGTTGTTATATGTTATTTCTCATTGGTGTTACAGTTGTCACGGTTGGATTTGAGTGCGGATTCACTGCAAAACATATCACGCTCTGAGAGTGTGAGCGAATTGAGCAGCGAGCTGATGGGTAACACCACGCAGTTACGGTCGAGGACAAGCTTCGGGAAAGATGACATCTCTCAATCGAAACCTTTTGGATTAGGTATGCGAAATTTGCTTTTTAATTTTTGTAATAACAAAGTAGTGTGTTAGAATAGAATTTTTTTTAGAATATTCTAGTCGATCGAAAACAAATCAAGTTGCATTTTGTATCCATCTCTTCATACTACTTATTTAATTAACTGTGTTTTTTCTCTAAATATTTATATATGTGCCAATGCTATTATGCTTTGGTTTGTTCGTGTTTTATTTCAATAATATTAGTTGAATTGAATGCACCGTAAGCAGCGTTTTATGTTCATATTTAAAATGTATTTCATCTTCTGCTGCAAGGGTGTGGAAAATTTCGTTCTTTTTTTCTTTTATTTTTGGTGGTAGTTAGTTAATGGTTTTTTTTTTTTTTTCTTTTAATAAAAGAAGAAGGATTTGGTTTCCCTCTCTTTCTCTCTCTTAAATGCAGGGATCCCACTTATTTGAAACACTTAGAAAATTCAGAGAATTGAGAACATATTCAAAAACTTAGGGAATTGATTGCTTGTTTTATTGAAACATTGCGTGAAATTAATTGATGAGCTGGAAATTTGAATAATAAAATTGGCAATAGTTACTTTTACTTAATTTAAGTGAATTGTGAAAAGTTTATTACATTTTTAACAACACAAAGTTATTTTAGAGCCTGTAATATAGGCAACCATACAAACGACGGTGTTAATCGGATTGCCTATACTAAGACTTCATGGTTTTCTGAAAAATTTATTTTTTTATTGTTTTAACGAACTTGCGTGTTATTAAAATAATAATTAACTCAATCTCTTTCCGTAATACACGAAATAATAATAGAAAAATTAATAAATCATCAATTTTTGTACATCTGTTATTTCTGTTTTGAAATTAGAAGGAAATTGTTTAAAAGAAATTTAGGAGAGTTTCAGGGAATGTTTGGATGAAACTGAAGTGGGAACCCTGTAAATGTGATGATGCAAGTCGTATTTTATTTTATTTTATTTTCTAAGAGGTGTAACTCTGCTTGACTAATTTTCATTTGAAATTTTTCTGCAACCACAAGGCTCCATTCTGTCAGGTAAAATGGAGGCTTGCATATTATGATTGCTATATATATTATATATAATAGGTGGAAAATGGTTGTTTAATTTTACGATAAACAAAACTAATGCTTGATCCGAACATGTTTCGAGATCGTAGACCGATCTTGAAATCTTGTTTCACACACACTGTTGAGGAGCTGTTATATAAATGCTGTTCTTATTTTTTTTTTGTTTTATTTATATAATCGCTTCTTGTAACTCTTTAGTTGATGTTTAGTAATCATGTAGATATTAGTTATTACAATAACATAAATTGGCATGTTTGGGGTTATTTTGTTATTTCGCTCATCAGTTTCGTTTGCTTTATACTCTTAGTACCTAACTTAAAAGAATATTAACCTCTTAAGTTGACAATTGCGATAATAACGAGGTGTACTTGTTGAAATAATTTTATGTTGTTTTATTTAGTAAGGTGACCGATGTGGATGTGAGTTTTTCATATTTGATTAATAAATAAATTCATTTTTCATTATGCATTTCTCATCTAGCCGAGGAGATGAAGACGTCGTAAACATTTTTTTTTCTTTTTTTGTTTTTGTAATAAAGTCACAGAGACTCGGTCATATATTAGAAATAGTCAGCCTGAAATTCTGATTGGTGATTTGTGTGTCTTAGAAAATGTCTCTTAAATAACTCGGCATGAACGATTGGATGTTTTTATTGTAAACCAAAAGAGATCCTTGCATGCATCAGTGTATTTTCGAGACATAAAGTGCATATCTATTTTTATTATCTACTCGTAGTGGCCTGAGTAGCTCTTAACAACGTAATCATTGAAAAGTATCTCGGTTATTAATTGGCAACCTGCATGATCTGTTCTATGTTTAGTATTTAGCAGTCTCTTTGACTTTAACGTTTAAATATTTTCATAATAAAATCATTTCATTTCTCCTTCAAACAAATCAAACACCTGAATTGGAAATTTGTTTTCTAAAGAAATAAATCAAAAATTGTTTTGATTAGTAGTAATTATTTAATGTAAGTAAACCTGTGAATTTTTAACGCAAGAAAGTGTCTTCGGTATAGGCAACCATACAAACGATACTGTCATTGGGTTGCCTATACGGAGACTTCATGGTTTCCTGAAAAATCTAATTTGTTAATTTTTTTTAATTGACATTTAAATATTTTCATAATATTAGTCATTTCATTTCTCCCGCAAATTAAAATCAAACACGATTATACACTTTTAGATTCCAGAAGAGTGCAGCTTTTTAATATGTGCAAACTTCAACACCACATCGTAATATGAATGTTTATTATTGAACTATTCCCTACTAGCATTGTAAATATAAAGCGAAACTAATTCTTTTTTTAGTTAGTCAATCAATTAATTAACGAAGTGGTAGGCCTTAAATATTTCATTTGCTATTTCAGCTCGGCCTACGTTCTTAAATCTGAACCTCAACTTGAACTCGCTAAGATTGCAGCAACCGACGGGAGGTTCCAAACGTACGTCTGCCTAAATCTGATTGTGACCTACTTTTTTTTTTTTTGTTTAACTTTTGCCTTAGTATCATCATTTGTTTCTAATACCACCGTTTTTTTGGAATGTGCATTATTATTTTTGTTTTCAGGTGTGTCATTATTCATTTTAGTATGGGTTTTCTTTTTTTTTTTTTTTTAATCAAATCCTTAACGTGTTAAGCACCGTAATAAATAATATTGCAGTGTACTCGGGGATCGTTTCCCCTGCGAATCAGAAACTGGGGATGCGGATGACCACCCTGCACGAAGAACAAGTTCCATTGCCCCGGAAGCATTCACTGGATTTGATCGTCGACGAGAACAACGAGGAGGAAACATCTGAGCATGGCGAAGATGATCGAATGGTAATTAATTAACGAGTATAAATACAAAGACACAAACAAATCGCACTGTAAATTAAAAAAAAAACTGAAAACAATTTTGTAATTAGATCATCTGATTTTATTTCTAAAATTGTAAATGGTGAGTTTGACTTTTTTTAGCAGCAAGTCAAATCTCACCACGCCAGACGAACTATCACAATATCAAGAACGTTGGATTCCCTGGTGGAATTGGCCCCTAAGACTAGCACACCGAGCGCAAGCTCAAGTGGCTACGGTTCACAAGCGGTTTCTTCTACGAATTTAACAAGCGAAGACTCGATGAGCATTCGCAGCATCAGTGTAGATGAAACCCCTGATACAGAAGTGAGAGCTCCTAATTTAGTAAATGACCTTCAGCCAGTTTCTGAAGTAGTGAACGATGCCACTGAGGTGGTTAATGTGGGCAGTAACGAAGTACTACTCCCCGCCGAAGAAAATAATTTCGATTTGGATTCAAGTGTGAATGGGGTTTATAATAATGTGGCTATATCGTCGAAGCCCCCTGAAAATGATTTGATTCTCGAAGGAAATTCCGTTGTTAAAACAAACTTATCTCCGGGTAGAGTTGTCCGTCGCACTAAAAAGCCAAGCAAGTCTCAAGTCCCCCCTCATCAACAAAGAGCATCCTTTCCTATGGTCCGTCCACATTTATCAGAGAGCAAGGCTGCGCAGCATCTTGAAAACTGCCTCATGTGCGATGATGGCTTGAACAGTTCCACCGATAAAATTGAAGGTGGGGCTTGTAATAATCAAATTAAATCAAAATCTGACGTGTTTGTAACTTTAGATGATGGTGATAATTTTGGTTCCCGTCCTGATCTTAACAAGCTCGCTGATGTACCAGTCCCAGATTGGGTTGTCCTTGGTGAGAGTGTACTCATTCGTCCTTACAATTCCTCAGGCGTAGTCGCATACATCGGTGGTACAGAGTTCGCAGGTGGTACTTGGGTTGGAGTTGAGCTAGATGCTCCGAAAGGTCATTGCAACCCCCTTTTATTACCCTTAGCCTTTCTAATACTTTTAATTAATAAACAGGCAAGAATGATGGAATGGTGCAAGGTGTTCGCTACTTCACTTGTCGCCCCAAACATGGCATGTTCGTCCGTGCTGATAAATTAATTTTAGATCGAAGAGGACGTGCGATGAGAACTTACAAGGCCGAAGCTTTAGCAAACGCAAATAATTCTAAATGTGCTTCTAGTAAAGGTAAGATGAGGAATTTTGGGGGCGCCTTCAAATTAAAATTAAATCGATTAATGCCTTTGCAGGTGATACACTATCACGTTCTCGATCCAGAGGTGATGGTATTAATATCATAGGCTCACGAATGAGTTCAAAGGCAAAATAGGCTTTTACTCATCACCCCTCCATTGGCCCACCCTTGTTATTTATCATGTTGTAGTTGTGCCGTCCATGTACCTATGTGTGGCAATTTAATTGACTACTTTGGATTTAATATTTTATATTAAAAAAAAATCAATTATGTCGTTATCGTTATCTGAGACAACCAATGTTTTATCATAATTATGATTATGATTAAGGAAATCAACGCAGTCATATCTTTGTTTCGGGAACAACAAATAATCAACTGCAATAATATGTTTAATAATGTCATCGAGGAAAGAGTTGAAATTTTGCAATAAATAAATAAATAAAATACATATTATTATCATTTGAGTTTAAGTGTGTAATAAATGAAAAGCAATAAAGCATAATATGTTGTCGAGATAATTACGTGAAACATTCGTTGTCTGTATTTTATTATCGATTAAAAAAAAATAATAATAAAGTAAAAGTATTCCCTCCTACTAGCAAGAAAATGTGGCACATTCCTCTGCATTTATTATTATAATTCTTTTTCTTTTAGACGAGTGATACCTGATAATTTTTTCAATCAAAGAAAGTGTTTTTAGTATTAGGAAGCTAGCTCTCAAAGTTATTGGTCGTAATAATTTTCTTGACGAGATGCTTTTATCTTTCAAAAAAAAAAAAAGCAAAGCAAAAAGGCTTCTTCGTGTGAGTAACATGCGTTTTTAAGGGTAGTGCAAGAAAGAAATTCTTTTGTTCATTGTAGAGATATATTTTCTGTGATAATTTTGGTTTTTGTATATTTTAATTCTTTTGTAAAATACAGTGTTGTTAAATTTTAGCAGCACGTTAATCAGAGAGTGTTTTACGATAATTTGTTTTTATCAAGTTAACGAAATGATTTTTTTGTTCTTTTTTGATTAGCGAGTGAGTGAAATAATTAATTAAGATTAAAGATTAAAGCTGCTTTAGGTGATTAATTATGTTGCATTGTATTAGCACACGTAGACTACTGAGGATGAGTGACTTGATATTGAAAATTATTTATTAAAACACTCTGTAGCGCAGCAGAAAGAAGGAAAGAGAGAAAAATCATTTAATAGCGTAGATATAAGGTGATATAAAAAAATATTTAAATATTTCTGTGTATTTGTAGAATAGAAATGAAAATATTAGGCAGGTAGTTTAGTTTCGAGTATTTTTTTTTCTATAATTTTCTTGATTGTAACATTCCAAGATTTTTATATAAAATTTTTGCAATATGTCTAGTCCAATTCGTTTGCTCAGTGATTGTTTCACTCACCTTTTCGGGTATGAACCGAGCAAAGAAAATTGATTGAAATGAACCTAGCTGTGTCCAATTCGAACTATTTCTGTCCAGTGTTCAATAATGTTATCGATATACTGTTTCACCTTGTATAAATTTATTTCTGATACAGAGTATAAATTTGTAAACACAATCACTTCAGTGTAAGATCATATATATGCTAGTGTCTGTGTGTCATTGTCACATATAGTGATTAAAGGAAAACAAAATGCATTTCTTCATGTTGTTGAACACGGTATTTAATACCAATAATTTTTTTTTAACATCTTCAGTTCCAACCTCCTACCTTTTTTTAAATAATAAATTAATAAATTTCTAACTTGGAAAACGCAGTGTATAACAGGCTATTGGTGTTAGATATTTGTATTCAGTAATATGATATAATTGTAATATATTTCTCGTAGTATTAAATTACATACAATAGATAAGTAAATACCATTTAATTGAAATTATGTGGCACTGCAGTCTTAGTACTTATTAGAGAAATTTTTTAATTTTATAATAGCTTCTTTAGTGTAAGTTACTTACTTTTCGAAAACAATACTTTCAAAATATATAGACGACTACAGATTTAATCAAACTTGTGCACCAGTACGAGCAGTGTAAAACGAAACTGCTTGTCTAAAAAAAAAATTAACTCTACAGCAACATGTACATTTTTAATGTAAATACCTGTAATTTTTCGTAATTTTATTTGTAGATTGCTTTAATGTCAAATTATATAATAAATTAACAGTGATTGTTACGTGTTTAATAAATAATTTCTCTTTTTCGCCTGTTACGGTTAAATTAATTTAATCGCTTACGTGTACATTTGTTTGTTGTTTATTATTATTTTTAATATTTAAATTATTTAACGTGTAATTGTAGATTTTCTAGATTTCATTTTAGCTGTGGTACTGTAAGAAATTTTAAATAAACAGTAAACATTTATTGTCTTTTCTTTTTTTTGTAAATTATCTGCAACTACTTGGAAATAAAGATTAAAAAAAAGCAAGTAAGTTCTGTTTCATCTTCCTCACTAGTTAAACAAGCAAATCTAACGCCATAAGCGCCATCTATGCTTCAATAGCGCAATCAGCCGCGGTGTCAACTATTGTAAAAACAGAAAACTGTAACGCCGGCGCTCACTTACAGGAATCTGCAAATACGGAATAATTACAGAAAACTGCAACTAATAAAATTATTCAAAATAATATTTTCAAATGCCAGAAAACTTAGGGGAATTTTAAATTTTGCTATCAGGATCACATAAACGCGAGGAGGTGTCGAATGCCGGGTGTTGGGAGCTGGAAAATTCCCGCCAATTTTTATTGCAGGCTAAATTTTCTGTAATTTTTGAATCTTGCTACCAGGATCACATAAACGCGAGGAGGTGTCGAATGCCGGGTGTTAGGAGCTGGAAAATTCCCGCCAATTTTTATTGCAGGCTAAATTTTCTGTAATTTTTGAATCTTGCTACCAGGATCACATAAACGCGAGGAGGTGTCGAATGCCGGGTGTTAGGAGCTGGAAAATTCCCGCCAATTTTTATTGCAGGCTAAATTTTCTGTAATTTTTGAATCTTGCTACCAGGATCACATAAACGCGAGGAGGTGTCGAATGCCGGGTGTTAGGAGCTGGAAAATTCCCGCCAATTTTTATTGCAGGCTAAATTTTCTGTAATTTTTGAATCTTGCTACCAGGATCACATAAACGCGAGGAGGTGTCGAATGCCGGGTGTTAGGAGCTGGAAAATTCCCGCCAATTTTTATTGCAGGCTAAATTTTCTGTAATTTTTGAATCTTGCTACCAGGATCACATAAACGCGAGGAGGTGTCGAATGCCGGGTGTTAGGAGCTGGAAAATTCCCGCCAATTTTTATTGCAGGCTAAATTTTCTGTAATTTTTGAATCTTGCTACCAGGATCACATAAACGCGAGGAGGTGTCGAATGCCGGGTGTTAGGAGCTGGAAAATTCCCGCCAATTTTTATTGCAGGCTAAATTTTCTGTAATTTTTGAATCTTGCTACCAGGATCCCATAAACGCGAGGAGGTGTTGAATGCCGGGTGTTAGGAGCTGAAAAATTCCCGCCAATTTTTCCTAACGTATAAGTTATCTAAATTTTCTTATTGAATTTTTTTGCACTTTTTTCAAATTTTATTTTCTCGGAGACGGCGCGAGCTAGAGACTTGCGGCTTGCACCGTTCGATTCGTCTGCTCAAGCTCTATGAGGGTAATTTTTTTCGCGGCAATCTATTTTTCGTAGAAATCCTCAAATTTTAATGGACTATAGCCTTACTACTTTTTCGACGAAAAAATAGTTTTTTATTCTAAAATCACGAAAAAATTCAACAACGTAAAGCTCGACGAGGCGCATTCAAAACCGGGCTCCGTTCCTCTGTAGCTCACCCCCTTTCTGAGATATCGACCCCGAAAGGGCAGTCTCAGAAATATAATCTTTTCTCAGTGAAAAACCGGAAAACTAAAAATCCGCTGGCTTCAATCGAATAAACATTATTTATGGAACGATGAGGAAGCATTTCAATTCATAAAATAGTTAAAATAAGAATAAAAGCAATACACGTAATTAATTTATTCATATATAGACTGGTGCTGCCATCTTCGAGCGAATAGTGCGACTTACAGGCTATTCACGGTGTAAAATTACAGATTCCTGTAGAATTACAGAGACCTGTTTCCATAGATAACCTACAGATTCTATTAATGGTTCGAAGATGGCAGCACTAGTAATACATGAATAAATTAATTGTGATTATTGTTATTTTAACTGTTTTATGAATTAAAATCGTTCCGTATCGCTTCATAAATAACGCTTATTCGATTGGCCCTAGCGGATTTTTATTTTTCCAGTTTTTCACTGAGAATAAACTATTTTTTATGACGGCAATTTAGGGGCTAATATCTCGAAAAGGGGGTGAACTACAGAGGAACGGAGTCCGGTTTTGAATGTGCCACGTCGAGATCTATCTAGGTGAATTTTTTCTCGATTTTAAAAGGAAGAAATATTTTTTCGCCCAAAAAGTAGTAAGTCCATGAAAATTTGAGGGTTTCTGCGAAAAATATATTTCCGCGAAAAAAATTACCCTGATAGAGCTTGACGGGGGCGATCGAATGCCATAAACTGCAGGTCTCTAACTCGCTCCATTTTCGAGAAAAATAATTTGAAAAATATCGATCGGTGACACAAAAAATCAATAAGCCGAGAACGGCTCGAGATATTGACTTGAAGTTTTCACCGCTAACTCTATCTGATAAGACGAAGCTACAGGAGAAAACCGAAACTTTCTAAACCTTTTAATTCCGGAGATATTAATATTCTTAATTGCGACTGAAAAATCACGATATCTCAAGAACCAGGCGAGACAGAATGATGCGGTTTTCACTATTCAATTAGCCTCACCGAAGGACGTAAGACAGTGGTGAAGTTTTCAAAGCAAATTAAAAACGGATTATTTTGAAAAAATTCCGCGAAAGGAATTGTATTAACTTGCCTCTTTCAACGTTAGTTCCTCTCTACAAGGCGACTTAATGGTGAAAAGTACAACTTTCTATCTTCTACTAATTCCGAGATAATAATTTCCAAATTAAGCTAATGAAGCCGGTGCGTGTTGAATTTAATCGTACGCATCAGTTAATAATAATTCCTTTCCGTTAAACGAAACAAGATTTTAAAGTTTGCACTAAAATGCAAATACAATGGGTGCGTTCAGCGGCTGAGTTGCTTACTCAGCAATCGATTGTAATTGGCTCACACGAAGGTAATAGCCAATCACAAACGACTGCTGAGTAAGCAACGCATCCGCTGAACGCGTCCATTGATTTTGTAGGAACGGGGCCAGCTCCTGCTGCGTCCAAAAACTTCGTATCTCACTTCAGAATTACTAGAGTCCATCGAAACGTCGGGGGCTTGTCCATTCGCCTCAACGTTGAAAATTGTCGCTAATTTTGGGAGGCTGAGTGCGCAGCGAAGCGTTGAAACCATCGTTGAATATTATTGAACGCGCTTCAGGGATGGGCGCGCCATCTATTCATTAAACGTGTAACTTAGAACGCGATGAGTATTACAGATTCCTGTAATTCTGCAGGGACGTGTGATTATTGATAAAAGTTCTCGTTGGTCGTTCGAGGACAGCCGTACTACGAGGCATTAAAAATTTATTTTATTTATCATTATTTTAAAGGTTTTATAAACAAGAATAATACCATAACGCCCCATAAATAACTATTACTGGTTTTGCGCGAAGAGATTTTCACTTATCCAACTTCTCCCTGAGAAAATACTTGTTTTACATAACAGGCCTTGAATTTCGTTTTCTTTTGAATTAAGCAGGGCAGGATTAGTTGTTTTTCTCTTTTAATATAGAGTACGATCGAACAAACGCTAGTGGATTAATCTTTAGTTAGTTTACCTCTGCAGAAGAGAAATTTTTGTAAGAAAATGTGAAGGGAGTGATTAGCTTCGATTTATCTTATTACCTGGGCGTAAAAACGAGATATCGACCCCTAAAATGCCGTCACAGTGTTTGCTCAGTGGAAAAACTGGAAAACTAAAAATTCGCCGGCGCCATTTAACTAATCGTAATTTATAGAGGGAAAGAAAATTTGATTCATAAAACAATTAACATAATAAATCAATAAATTATTCGTGTATTGGTAGTGCTGCCATCTTTGGGCAAATAGTGCTACCTACAAGTTACAAATGATAACAGATTCCTGTAAAATTACAAAGATTAACTTATAAACCTAATTATTTGTCTAAAGATGGCAATACTACCAATATATGAATAATATATCTTTATTATTTTAACCGTTTTATAAATTAAAAGCATGTCTTTTCACTTGCTAAACGACGATTATTAGATTGGCGCAAGCCGATTCTTACTTTTCCAGTTTTTCACTGGGAAAGTAATGAATATTCTGAAATAAAAAATTATTGCATTATGGTAAAAATACTTCTTCGAGACGGGTGTCCCGTGGATATATTTTCTAAAATTATTGAGTTAAAAGTGGCATTAGATTTTTTTGATTTTCCTGCTTATTCTGAACAATAAAAAAAATCGCTGTAAAAATTGACCCGAATTTTTTCTGCGTCTAATACAGCTCATCCGACATCTCCTCGCGTTTCTGAGATCTTGATGGCAAGATACAAAAATCGTAAAAATTTGGCCGGCAGTAAAAATTGGCGGGAATTTTTGAGCTCCTAATACGCATCATTCGACGTCTCCTCGCGTTTATGTGATCCTGGTAGCGAGGTACAAAAAGCGCAGAAAATTTGGCCGGCACTAAAAATTGGAGGGAATTTTTGAGCGACCGATGCCTGTCATTCAACACCTCCTTGCTATTATGTGATCCTGATATAGACGAGGCGCTCTGTATTCCGTTGCACGTAATTCGTTAACGATGACGTCAGACGCATACTGTGTTGATAAATACTTAAAATAGAGGGGAATTTTTACATTGTATGTTCAGTTTTATAACAAATCTTAAGGTATGTATATTGTATTTTAAGTAAATAAGTATATTTAGAACACAGCAAGTGTCTGACGTCATTATTAGCGCAGAAAATTTGGCCGACAGTAACAATTGGCGGGAACTTTTCAGCTCCTAATACCTGTCATCCGACACCTCCTCACGTTTATGAGATCCTGGTAGCAAAATAAAAAATCGCAGGAAATTTGGCTGGCAGAAAGAATTGGCGGCAATTTTTCAGCTCCTAATACCTATCACCCGACTTCTCCTCGCGTTTATATGATCTTGGTAGCAAATAACAAAAATCGCACAAAATTGGCCGGCAGTAAGAATTGCCAGGAATTTTTCAGCGCCGTTTCGCTTTCATAGAAGTGATTTTGTAAATGCATTTCAACTTTCATTTTAAATTCCTCTCGGTGGTGCTCTCGAGATATAGTTCCCGAACGCGCCCCACTGAACACTAACATGAGATAACGCACACTCAGAAAACAAAATGCATTGGATCAACCAAATCTGTATTTAATCGAAAATATTTGTTAAATTCGGGTTCCTTGATTGAACCAAGAAAAAAAAATGCAATGGTTCAACCAAAAAGGCCAAATTTGACAAGTACCTTGGATTAAATACAGTCAATAGCAATGATTTGGTTGATCCAGTGCATTTTGTTTTCTAAGTGTATAAAAAACATTACTCTACATCAATGAAATCCTAAGACTAGAAGTAATATGGAATATTAAAACAGAGAAGTCGATATAACCTGTAGAATTGTTTACATTTCCCGCATTACCATTGGCGTGCCATCACAGCGTACGACACAAGAGGTTATCATTTCTTTACCTGAGTGTCGCGATCCCCACTATTTAATGAAAAAGTCTGTAGAAAATATTCCAACACAAAGTCCAAATTGTACAATACGTAGTAAAGGCCCTTGCACCCTTGGACCACTGAAATTTAATTTAGCCGATTTCAATGCGCAAAACATATGCAACGCCGCTGACCTGTTTACATTGGGCGCGTTCAGCGGCTGCGTTGCTTACTCAGCAATCGATTGTGATTGGCTCATGTGAAGGTAATAGCCAATCACAAACGACTGCTGAGTAAGCAATGCATCCGCTGAACGCGCCCATTGTAACTAACATTAACTTGAGTAACGAAACTGATTAGTTCTTTTAATAAATGATACCACAAATAACACAGGAATTAATCGGGAGACATTAATTTTTAGCCAAAACTATTTATTAACACCCGAAATAAAATAACATTTTATTAAGTCATCTCAGCTGATCGCGATTGCGTCCATGATATACCTCTCGGCCAATCAGAAGCTGTGTCTAACGTAAACAAACTGTTGCATTTCGTAAACCTTATACTACATTGCTTCTAGTCTTAGAAATTAATTGCTACACATGTACTACGACGCTCAACTTAAATGATACTCCGGCATGCGAACGACACCCTTAAGGACATTCAGCCTAAGGGCTGCGAAACTGTCAAATGGTACCATTTAAATTGAGCAACGTAGTACATACATTTATTGCTTTACAGATGAGGCTGAGGTAGTAAAACATTTCGAAAATGGCTTGCAATTTGATTTGACGATCCGATAAGAATGAATTTTAAAATAATTTGTTTATAGAATAATAAATGACGCCTCCTACTGAATATAGCAGGTGGCACAACCTGGGTCGCGTTCAGAAATTGTGCAGGGAAAGCACTTCGGGCGTTTAAAATGGAAAGCAAAATGCACAAAAGCATTTACATGAGAGAGAAAGAACATTACCCAGATCTCTTTTATTTCTGAACAGGCCTCTGGTGTCTGATGTTCTTCTCCAGGTTCAAGACTTCTGTTTGCAAAGTGGTTTTCAGCAAGTTTTTAGATTGATGCCACCAAGGTTAAAGTTACCAAGCAAGTTGCTTTGACTGAGTGTAGCTGTTGAACAGATTGCTAAGTTCCAGGCACTGGAATTTTCACATTTCGTTTAGCTGCACGTTCAGGAACACGAGCTACTAACTTTCAAAACAGGTAGGTCACCTAAACGCAGTCATTTTAACTAAGGACAACACTCTTGTTTGTGTACATATATAGTTAGGCCCGTGTATTACCTTGCAAGATTTCATACAATTTTGTATCAAATTCTTAAAATCGAGAGGAAGCTCGAGAAGATAAAACAGAGCCCTGTACACCGTTGTCGTGCTCTGTATTTCAACATTGCGTCCTCTATACTTCAATGTTGCAAGCGACAGCAACTGAACACTAAAACCAGTGTTCAGTTCAGTTCAGCGGCTGAGTTGCTTACTCAGGAATCGATTGTGATTGGCTCACATGAAGGTAATAGCCAATCACAAACGACTGCTGAGTAAGCAACGCATCCGCTGAACGCGTCCAATGTATTAAAAGTTGCTTTACAGATGAAGTGGACTAATAAAATAGGGCTCGTTTTTTTACTCTTCAACATTTAAAGCGCTGCATCTTAAAATTTCAACGCTGAACTTTGATGACGTCACACTTTCAACTTTAAAGCGACAATTTCAATCGCTACACCCGTAAAAAAAACGCTTTTGGTTTAATCGCTGCAACGGATGAATTAATCCCGAGTAAAAAAACGAGCCCACATTTCGTTGTAATGTGACCTGTCATGAATGAATTTTGTACATTTGTGGTAATTCAAATATTAAATTATAAATGCCGCTTATTATTGTATTGTTGCCTCCTGGTGTTTGTCTCCAGAAAGTTGTGGTTGTCAAATTTTAATCAAGGTCGGGCTAGCAAAGGTATCTGTAAAACTTATCCAGAGACCTTTTTGATATTCGGTTAAACAAATTTTCACTTTGGAGCAATTGATGGCTCTCCATACAGTTCAATGCCTTAATAAGAGAGTGTGGCCATACAGGCGCCATTTTTATTCTAACTTGGGGAGGGAAGTTCAAAATTAAGTAGTGGTCAACCTGTTTATGCTTATTTATTGTTAATGATTATTTCGTACGTTTGACGTCGTTTATCTTCACTGCATTTAAATAAAGAAAAACATAAAAGCTTTATTTTAAAGCATATTTATAGTACATTTTTATGTAGTTAGTATTAATCAAGATTGAGGTCTTATTTTGGTAACCTTACATAACCACAAATGTTTCAATTTTTTATTGCGGTAGTCGTCATATCTTTCTTTTATTTCCATTAGGAGTTCTGACTTTCTTGCAATTTAAATCTTGATAACCAAAAATGATTTATTTTATTGTTTTGATTGCTTCTATTCCACAAAGCCACTTGCCGAATTTGTAAATAACCAAAACGTCTTCTTTATATTATATATGTATATAAATAATTTTATACAGGGTGATTCAAAATAAGTGCTAACCCGTCAATCACAGGCAGTACACAGAAAAATAAAATAAAGTCTATATGCATAGGGGGTTTGATATCCGTTTTAGTTTTTGAGATAAAATGCATTGAACATTCAGATATAAATTGGTTGATGGGCGCTAGTACAGCTGTACTACGTCACAAGAGCAATGAACTCGCGTGGAATAGAACGAAACACTAGCGTTTACCGTGAAATGAAGTCGTTAAACATTTTTATTTACGGCTTTCTGCGGAAGAAAAATGTATAATACGCAATTCATTCACTCGAATTTCAGAAATGAATCACGATTTCCATTTTGGATCAGAGGAGGTTGATTTTTAAATGCCTCTGGTGGATTTATTTTTTGCAATGACCTTGAATAACTTGGGGAGGGAAGTTCAAAATTAAGTGATCAGTCCGTTCATGGTAATTTATTATTTATGGTTATTTCCTACGTGTGACGATTACCTTCACTGCATTTAAATAAAGAAAAACATAAAAGCTTTATTTTAAAGCATATTTATAGTACATTTTTATATAGTTAGTATTAATAAAGATTGAGGTTATGTGATTATTTCCGTTTAAAAAATACCAAAATAAATAATAATCTCAACAACGCATACAATAACAAGAAATACTCACCTGAATAATCAAGTTAGCACTGAAGAAATCGTCACAATTTAAGTTAATTTTGAATAACCTCTCGCAGAAACACATTTAGAACAAAAATTATTACCAACCTTGTTATATAACACAGGTGTATAAAGTTGAAAATCGCTGGCAACCAATAGAAATCGACTTCACGTATGGCCACACTCTTTTCTTAAGGCACTCTATTCTATATGAAGCGCTTATTTATAGAAGTCAGATAATTTTTTTTCTTTAATGATTTGAAACCAGTCTGGACTGAAAATAGTAACAATAAAATTAAAATAACTAACGAATTTACTGGTGGAAAACATAAGTAGTTTAATTCCTTCATTAGCTTCTCTAATTGCAAGTGGATTTTCTATCAAATATCTAATTATTGTGTTCAATACTATTCTAGACATGTTCAATTATTTATTGGTAAACGAAAGATTCTCTCTTCATTAGATATTGATTAACGGAATAAGTAAGAAGGAGGAGGATTTTCGTATAGTTCTTACTCGTGAGAATTGCAGAAAGGATATGAAACAAATAAAACACTTTATAAACGAGCTAAAAATATAATTTTATTACTTTTATATTTTACCAAAAGTGAATAAAAGCAAACAAGCAGGTTTGCGAAACGTCAAGTAAGCAATAAAATTATATTTTTAGCTCGTATCTAAAGTGTTTTATGTGTTTCATATCCTTTCTAAGAAGGAGTTTGTTAATGATAAACTAAGTATTCAATCGATTTTTAGATTCGTTTCTATATGAAAATTATTATATTATATTATTACTAATCAAAGGAGGTTGATTTTTGAAATGCCTCTGGTCGATTTATTTTTTGCAATGACCTTAATGAATACGTTCCTAACGAATCGGACGCTTATTCTGAATCACCCTGTATATAAATTACTTTATAAAAATAAAAATTGTTAATGTTAAACCACGTATTCAGTGGATTTTTAGGTTCGTTTCTATATGAAAATTAATTTCGATGTATTTAATTTCTTGACTTGCGTGAAAATACATGCGCCAAACAATAATAATCATTACGAAAATGAAAATTCATTTAAGTAATTATCAGGTCCGTCTAACCTATTAATTAATTAGATAAAAAAAAGGAGATATGATCGTAAAAATAACTATCTTTTATAATTAAATTCGTGTTTGTTCTTTGTCCTCGTTCACAAAAAAATTTTTATTCAAACTTATTCATGAATTTGATTTGATCCCTATGTATTAATTTGGTTAATAAAAGCTTTAAAAATACAAAATAATATATTAGGAATTTCTATAAAATATTTTGGTGCGTATTTAATTTAGCAGTTTTGATTAATTGATAAAACTCGGCAAACAAAAGCCGTGTTATGCCTGGCATAATTAACGGCAATACAAGCCTGCTAATAGGCAAAGGCATTTCACCATCGTCGGGATCTACATAATTACAGACCGAACTGTATCACAACCTCATTGTTGCCGCTTAAACCTGCAGAGTCATTACTGTTATTAGAATGTGCAGAGCTCAAGAAATTTTCATTTTGTTTTCAAACTACTAAACATGAGGAATTGGAATGTAAGATTTATCAATAATTTACATAAACAAATTTGTCATACTTTTCTTTTATTCTTCTTTATATTTCTCTTTTCTATTTTCCAATACGTTCTCGCTCCGGAGGTCCTGGCAAGTCTATGACTTAGGACTCCGTTAGGCAAACATCACAGATAAAAAAAAACAAATTCGTGACAATCAGTAACCAATAGATGGCATTTTCAACAAAGGAAACAAAGAGCTGTCATTAATGTTTTATTCGATCCATAAATGTTTTTGTTGGTTTCATTATTGTATGTACTACGTTGTGCTAAAAGTATGGAAGCCTCACAAACAAACAATTCAACTTAATGATTTTTTATAGGTTAACGAAATGTCATTCCAACGCAGGGTTGCCAGATTTCAATTTCAAAGACGCCAAGTTGTTGATAAAATGTAGCCAACTTTTCTAAAGCCAATATAACATGTTACCTTCGAAAACAAAAAATAGCAGATAATTACAGTTTCCTATAATTTTTCTATCGCCAAAATGATACTGTTTAAATACGACTTCACAGATTTTGCAGAAGTTTTCAGCTTATCAAGTCAAATCTGAAAGCTGTCAAAATGTCTAAGTGTCACCTGTGAAGTCGTATTTAAGCAGCACCATTTTAGAAAAAAAAAATACAGGAAACTGTAACTGTCTAATTGTAATTATCAACTTATTTAATTAATAAATTAATTGTCTGTTCTTGATTATTTTTGCTTCCCACTGTAATTTGTACAAACCAATCACATGTTCTAAAAACTGCTTTTCCTACATTAAAAATGTCGCATTTTTTAAATTATAAAATAAAGCAAAAAGGAACAAAAGAAATGGCAAGCAAATAAAAGATACGAGAAAACAAAAACGAATAAAAAATGAGATTTGGGATGTCGAAAATGGGAGCAAATAAAAAAAAAACAAAAGAAACTTGCAAAGAAAACAGAATCAAAAGAGAAATAAAAGCAACAGGAACAGAATACAAGGCGCAAAGTGAATAAAAGAAAAACAAAAAAAAGATGGAGAAAATATGACGAAATACAGGGCGCAAAACAAAAGAAAATCACAACTGAGAAGGACACAAGACAAATTAATAAGAAACAAAAAACCAGTTTGGTAAGAAAAGCAAAAGAAAATCACAACTGAGATGGACACAAAACAAATTAATAACAAACAAAAAACCAGTTTGGTAAGAAAAACAAAAGAAAATCACAACTGAGATGGACACAAAACAAATTAATAACAAACAAAAAACCAGTTTGGTAAGAAAAACAAAAGAAAATCACAACTGAGATGGAGGCAAAACAAATTAATAACAAACAATATATCAATTCGATAAAAGAAACAAAAGAGAAATACATAGTACGAAACCGTAAAGAATAGAAAATAAAATAAAATATGACTGACCATTAAGATGAACAAAAACAAATGAATTTCCAGACGAAAAATAAAAAAAAAGACTAGTAAAAAAACAAAAGCCAACTATAGAAAAAGCACGCAGCAAGAAAAATATGAAAAATCATGTTGACAAAAATAAACAAAAGAAAAAATAAAACGAACGTAAAGAAGAACAGAAATAGCACAATACTAAGATGGACAAAAAAAGGAAAATCGACGAAAGTTTTTGCAAATAAAAACAAAAACGCAGGAAACAAAACAGAACTATAAAAAGCAACCAATTAAATGTGAAAACCAATTCGACTAAAAAGAAGAAAAATACGAAAAACAGAGAAAGAATAAACAAAAGAAGAATGGATACACAAAAGAAAAAATGAAAACGGAGATTTTCCGGCTGAGAACTTCTGCAAGTCAAGAAACTGGTAGGAAACAAAAAAAAAAAACGAACGAACTGTGAATAAAATCAATTCAAGAAAAAAACAAAAAGAAAAAATGAATACTAAAAACAAATTAAAAACAAATGAAAACAAAAACAAAAGAAAGCAATGCTATATAGAAGTATTTTTGTTATAAACAGAATTAGCCGCCTCAATGTCTAGTAAATCAAGTGCTCTTGATTTTTGTATAAAATTGGTTAAAAACTGAGAGAGAAATGGTAAATTGACCAATGAATAATCATTCTCATAATCTGCATCTCTCTCGTTTTCAGGGGCGGGCGAGATGGGCGGCCGTGGGGCGCCAGCTTCGAGGGGCGCAAAACTAGAATCTTTTTATGAACAATAATTTCACAAATTATAAATTAATATTATTTCTAGCTGTAATAAAACAGTAAATTTGTATACATATTTAAATTTTCGTGCCAGACAAATTAAGCTTCGTAAGTAAATACTCGAATATTTATTCAAACTTATTCATGAATTTGATTTGATGCCTATGTATTAATTTGGTTAATAAAAGCTTTAAAAATACAAAATAATACATTAGGAATTTCTATAAAATATTTTGGTGCATATTTAATTTAGCAGCTCTCCTAACGGGTCGGACGCTTATTCTGAATCACCCTGTATATAAATTATTTTGCAAAAATAAAAATTGTCACTAGGTGTAGGAAGAAATTCGTAAGTTTGATAATTATGGGTATGTACTGCTGTTGTTATATTTTTTATTTTATACCTACGCATGTTCGGATTTAATTTCTTTTTTTTTGGCCGCCCGTGTACGCCACGATAGGACGCGGCGACCCTGCTTCTTAAAAGCACTATGATGCTAAAAACAACACATGACAGCCAATCAGATCCTCTTATTAATTAAGCTGCCGACGAAATTGTATCTGCCAGAATTTTTTTATGTTGTTTCAAGCTGCCGTTTCTTTTTTTTTTGCTTGTGGGAATCGAGACGTGAATTAATTATATTTCAATTATTTAATAAATTGCCAAATTAAAAAAAAAATAATAACACATTCCAGCGTTATTTTTGTGATTAAATAAAAAGAAAAGAAATTAAAAACAGAGGTGCTTAAGTAAAAATATATTTTCGAAGTCGGGGGAAACTCGTTCTTAAATGACACATTCGACTTGACGTGTGTTATGTCCTCAAATAATAGATTGACAAAAATTGTTTTTGATCTTATTTTCGCCCGGATAAAAATTCAGAACACACATTGTGAATTCAGCTGCATATACAAGTGATGTGAATATGAAAATGTACAAAGTAAAACCGATATAAAGTTCCAAGTAGCAAAACAAGATGCATCGTATATCGAGTTAGATATAAGTTTCTTACTACGTTGCATAATATTTCTGTGTTTTTTTTTTCTTATGTTGAAATATTATTATTATTAATGGCGTAGTTAACCCTTTCGTAGGGTACATAATAATAATAAAAGTTAGGACATTTGTATGAATATTCACGGTCACTCACATGCTCGCCGCCAGTTCATGAGCGCCGGGCTATTAATTAATTTGATTAATATACAGTAACAAACGCAAAGTACGCGATGGGGACACCGCCTACTTAACATGCCTCTTATGAGAATGACAATGAGTTCCATACTTTCGTCCGATATCTGATAATAATATAAAATTAGATTTAAAGTTCTGTAATAGAAACTACAATCAATAATACGCACGAAAATATCAAATTTTAACGCTGTTTCTGCTGATTATTCACTTAATAGATAAAATCAAAAATATTCAAATAAAAATAAGATGAGAAAACAGTTTTTAATCTTTAACCGGACACTATTAATATTGAAAAGAACATTTAACGTTTTACTATCGCTGATAACTTCTCTCAAAGCGATGGTGAAACGTTGAGTGTTCTTTCCAATTTTAATAGTGTCCAATTCAACGGGTTTGCCCTTCAGAGACTTTCATTTGTTTTTTTTTTAGAAATACCCAGGCTTTAGTTGGTTTTCATTTTATAGTGGTATTCCACATTTTGTTTGACATTCCTTTCCTCCTCTTGAAGGTTGATGTAATCAAAGCAATCCTCACTCTGTTATTAACAATTCTGGATAAATCTTTTGGAACACAACACAACACACAACTTGATGCAAGATATTTTTTATATCACTGACAAGACCTTTGTGTCTAAGCTTCTATTCAAGAGAGAGAAAATATAAGAAAAAGCGAGATTCTAGAGTGTTAGTAAAAGAGTAGATATGTCTGGTTACTTTACAAAAAAAAGCAATAATTACACTCACTAATGTACAGGGTGTAACTTTAATGAGGGGCCAATTTTTAAGGGCCAGTTCCTCACAACGAAATATGAAAAAAGTTTATATAAACATAGGTCCGCAAAGGCATAGTTTCTGAGATATAACAAAGTCATCGTAGGCAACCACGACTTCATATTTGAAATCTCATAACTTTCCCGAACAACTTTCCCAAATAACATTTCCGTGTGCCTTGCAAAATAAAAGTACTTTACTCATACATCTATTTCAAACATTTCGATCTCCTCGGTATATGACGATAGATATTCAGATTTTGACGAGTGTATTTTAGGTTTGGGAAGATGCGGGAACTTTCATGAAGAATAAATTTTTCTGAGAAATCGATAACAAAAAAGTTTCCCAACTTTTTTCCGGGCCCTGTATCTCAGAAACTATGCACTTGCCGACATATGTTTGTATGAACTTTTTTCATAATTCGACGTGAGGAACGAGCCCTTGAAGTTTGTTCCCTCATAAAAGTCACACCCTGTATAGATTTTTTTATAAAATCAAATGTGAGTTACTCCATGCAACAGAGAGAAAAAAAATTGATGAGTATGCCGAGAATCATCAACTCTTCGAATCCAAAAAAAGGGAAATCAAATTTTTCGAAGTGCAAGTTTGGTTCTATTTTTCAATTGTCTATTTGTCTGCCTATCAAAAAAATTCCTGTCGCCTACTTACCTATAGTCGTTAAGTAATTCT
Organism: Prosopocoilus inquinatus; assembly: GCA_036172665.1. Lineage (NCBI taxonomy): Eukaryota > Metazoa > Arthropoda > Insecta > Coleoptera > Lucanidae > Prosopocoilus > Prosopocoilus inquinatus. The sequence continues at coordinate 11,036,285 of CM069880.1, read as the reverse complement.
AACCTATTTCCGTTTATTTCTAATAAATAGTGATCGGAATCACATATTTTGACGTCATCAATAAGAGTTTTGGTTTGCATGGAAAATTATTTTTAAAACCTACGTTTTTTTTGCGTAATCCTTTCCGAAATAATCTGGGGGGAGGGGGCATCTTGCGATTTGTTTGCGGCAATTATTCACAGTGGGGTGTCATAGTATTGCCAACTCACCAAGTTTCAAATTCGATTTTTTTGTATAATTGATTTTTGCAGCAGTTTTGAATATTATTAATCAATTTACTATTTTCGCTTATTTTCTGTAGTTTCTGAAATTGTTTATTTGCTTTCGTAATTACCAACATATCGTGTGAGCCACAGATTTTTTTTTCTTAGTTGGCTGTGAAATAAATTGCGCATATTCACTTAAACTCTTACAACTGCTGTCAACCTAACCAATATGAATTAATGTCAGACAAGCCTGGTAGATATATCTCTCTCGTTCATGGCCAACTCAGAAAAAGAATTCTTAGGCTCACGCAATACTTATTACTAAGCTTAGGATATTTATGCATTAAAAAAACTTCAAAATATGCATGCAAATATGCACCAAAATCATAAAAAATATGCACTTAAATATGCGCTAAAAATTAACTTTTATAGAATAAATAGTATTTTTTTATATTAACAAATTTACTAAATTAGTCAATTCATTATATAAATAAATATTTATTATTCCAAATCCTAAAGTTTTCTTCTGAGGTTTCTCGTACCGGAGATAAGTTGCGTGCTGTAGAAATTTAAATTTAGATTGTTCGTGCCATTTAAGAATAGACTCGTGGAAGAATGCGCAGTTGTTCGTGCCATTTAAGAATCGATTCGTGGAAGAATGCGCAATTGTTCGTGCCATTTAAGAATCGACTCGTGGAAGAATGCGCAGTGGCACAAATATCAAAGGTGCCAACACTCAGTAAAAAGATTATTTAGATTGTGCCCATACCCCGGTAATCCTCTTATCGTTTCCAAGTAGTGTGATTTTAGAACACTGATTGTCCAGATTGTCTGCTATAGTGTCGGTTTGCACTTGGCATCAAGAAATAATGGCAAATTTTCAATTAAAACAAAAAATGCAGCAAATTATGCATTAATACCCTAAAGAATTAAAATATGCATTTATTTTTAAAAATTTTCAAAATATGCAAATGCATAATTATCCTAAGCCTACTTATTACGATCTCTGTTTGTCGTAAAATGTACGATCGTCATTTGTTTTTCTTGCTCTTCTTACCTCCCTGGAATTATTTTTTAATTTCCATTCCGATTACATTTTTCCAAAAGATGAAAATGTTCTTCTTTTTTGTTTACATTTTATTTACCTTATATTTTCAAACTGAATAATTTAAGACCTTCTACAGTCTGCAGATCGTCGCAACCGTCTTTTGTTTTTGTTGCTTTTGTATTGTGATTATAATTTGTCTTTCTTTGTATGCTCCTTTTTCTAAATTTCGAATTGCTGTTGTCTTGAATCGAATGTGTAATGTTTTTTTTTCAAATGTAATAACTGTTATTTTTAGCTCGTTTTCTAAAGTGTTTTTTTTTGTTCATATCTTTCTGCAATTCTCACGAGCAAGAAATATACGAGAAAAAGTAACAACTGTCTTTAGGAATTTTTATTTTACTTTTTATCGAGTGTTAAAAAGTTCTTCATGTTTTTGTTTGTTATTTTCAATTGTTAGCCATTTTTTCATAAATTAAATAATTTTATTTTCTTTAATTGAAGCCGAATCTTAAGCGATGAAAATTGTAAAAAAATAATTTTTAAACTTTAACCAGACGCAACTAAAAATAGAAAGAGCATCCAACGTTTCGTTATCGATTGATAGCTTCGTCACTCCTGAAGAAGCTATCAGTCGATAGTGAAACGTTGAGCGCTTTTTCCACTTTTAATTGTATCCGGTTAAAGTTTTTTTTTTTTTTAATATTTTCTTTAGAAGTTTTATTTTTCCCGTTTTGATTGTTTTTCGAAAATCAAAACGTTTTTTTTTTCTTGTTTTCGATTGTGTACCTTTTTCTTTTCTTGTGTCTTTTTTTCGCAAACTGTTTCGATCTTCTCTTGTTTTGACTTTTATTTATTTCCGCTTATTTTTAATAAACAGTGATCGGAATCACATATTTTGACGTCATCAATAAGAGTTTTGGTTTGCGTGGAAAATTATTTTTAATACCTTCGTTTTTTTTGCGTAATAGGCGACATCTTGCGATTGTTTTACGGCAATTCTTCATAATGGGGCGACATAGTATTGCCAACTCAAGTTTCAAATTCAATTTTTTTTGTAGAAAAGAAAATGTATTTTGTCATACTTTTCAGACTTGACGCTTAATAATAATAAACAATTGATTGATTATGTTTTTCGATAATCAAAAAAGCTTTTTTTTATTGTTTTCGATTGTGTACCTTTTTCCTTTCTTGTGTCTTTTTCTCGCAAACTGTTTCGATCGTCTCTTGTTTTGACTTTTGCTTTTCTCAATCCATCAATTTCATTTTGAATGTCAACTATTAATTACCAACTTGGAGAATTTAGCTTTTTAAATCGGTACTATTTGACGTTTGTCGCGCATGACTCTAAATATTATATAAATTATAAAAGGAAGAGAAATTGAATCTTCGTTCTCAAAATCCAAAATCCACACTCAAGCATACACGCGATTCTGAAAAGATGAAATCGTACATAGTACCAACTACTGAAATAATCATATGGTTGGCAACTTTGCTGCAGCGTGACGAGCCCGGCCCAATGATGACGTCAAAATATATGGTTCCAATCTCTATTAATAATTATTTTCACACTGTGAAAAACCTAAGAAAATCGTGAACATTTTTTTTAATATTTCCCATTTCTTTTTAATTCAGCTGTAAATACGCGTAACGGGCAGTTTATGTTCATCGCGATCGTTGTCATATTTATGTTATGATGTCATTCAAATCCAAATCATGCGCAGATGGGCGGACATTTTCTGCGCGGCGGCAAATTTAAAATAAGTTTCATACAATTTCTGAATGCTACGAAATATGTCAATTAAAGGCTTTTAAAATTGTGTAACTTCAAATTAATCGCAGTCTAAACAAATGAGGCATGCCGCTTGTCATTTGAGAATTTTTTTTTTGTTGTTTTCAATGATTGTTTATGTAAGCTGTCGAAAAATCATACATTTTTATTACTCGGGTTTCGTCATTTGAAAACAAAATTAAAATTTCTTCGGCTCTTCACATTCTAATAACAGCAATGACTCTGCAGGTTTAAGCGGCAACAATGAGGTTGTGATACAGTTCAGTCTGTAATTATGTAGATCCCGACGATGGTGAAATGCATTTACCTATTACTCTTTTATTTTAACTAATATCTTCCCCTTTATCTGAGTGCTTTGTGGACTCTACAGGTTATAATTTTATACCGGCTTCTGAGTACCTAGAGCCAAGAACTCGGTTCGGCATTAGAATGTGAATGTACTTCAAAACTAGATAATGATGAATAACTATTATTATTTGAATATAACCTGAGCAATTTTCAAAATTAGAGTGTATATTTAGAAGCCTTACATTTCTTTAGACTATTAATATTAGAGCAGTTATTATTGATTACAAAATAGTTTATATACAGGGTGATTTTTAATATGTGTGAAAAACTTTAAGGGCTTATACTCTGAGTAATTTCCATCAAGAAAGTTCATATGAGCATAAGTCAAAAATTCCGTAGTTTTTAAGTTACAGAGTGTTTTACTTTTATAAAGAAGGACTGTGTAAAAATTCACTCCTTGATGGAACAAATTAAAACGTAATAAAAATGTTGAATTATGCACTCGTTAGTTAATATTTGACAGAAAATTTAGATATTACGTTCATTCTATTCAAAACAAACATACACTTTTAGATTTCCATGTACAGAGTTTGTGGATTCTTGTTTTAAAATCTCACATTTCGCTGCACACAGCAACAATCTTGACGAAGCTGTCAACCGATACTGCGAATCGTTTAGAATTATACTACGAAATTAAAAAAATCATAGAATCAAAAAAAATCATACACTCACCAAGAGTTTCTCTGAAGATACCAAAATAATGAGCTGATAAAAAAAGATAACATGAGTACAAGATTTGTTTTTCTTTTTTTTATGAAAGATTAACGAATTATACAATACAAATGGACTGTACTGCGTTAAGAAATAAATGTCACGTCGTAATAAGAAAGTTGGTGGGTGTTTCTAATTGTTAGAGTACAACAATTCTGTGGCGAATGCTAGGCTTGGGGGTGAGGTTTACATTATTGCTCGTTTACTCGCTGTTTCACGCCGCCGTGCAGATCTGAATAATTCAATAACATTCTAAATAGGCGGTACTAACATCAAAAAGGCGCGTTCAGACGTTCCGAAAAGGTATTGTAAAAACACAAGTTCCACAGTTTTATTTTCTGCATCGGAAATACCCTCGCATTTTCAAAAATAAAACGAATATTACTGTGCATGAACATACGAGTAGATCAATTAAATGGAGAAAAATGATGAAAAAATACGTCAGAAATATTTTACATCTAATATACTGGGTGATTCAAAATAAGTGTCCAACCCGTCAACCACAAGTAGTGCACAGAAAAAGCAAACAAAAAGTCTATATGCACAGGGGGTCTAATATCCATGGTTTTTGAGATAAAACACATTGAACATTCAGATATAAAGCGGTTGATGGGCACTAGTACAACTGTATTGCGTCACAAGAGCAATGAACTCGCGTGGAATAGAACGAAACACCAACGTTTTTCTTTAAGACTTTCTGCGATAAAAAATGTATAACATTCAAATATCGGACTTGTGTATGTATACGTAAGAAATGAATCATGATTACCTACCATTTTGGGTTCAAAAAAGGCTGGTTTTTGAAAAGCCTCTAATAGATTTATTTCTTGCAATTTCGCACTGGCACATGACCTTAGCGAATACACTCCTACGGGGTCGTACACTTATTCTGAATCACCCTGTATAATCAATCGAAATATGTATTAAAATCTTAAATAATTTGAGACAATATCACCGTCACACGAGCCCTACGGATGGTTACGAAAGCAAAAAAGAGTAGACGGTTACAGTTTCCTGTATTTTTTTCTTCAAAATAGCACTGTTTAAATACGACTTCACAGATTTTACAACACAAGTTTTGAGCTTGTCAAATCTGAAAGGTGTCAAAATTGCCAAATTTTCGAAAATTCGCTCGAAAGTAACCGTAGCAGAAATGTGAGAGAGAAGAATTCTGTTTCAGTACATGTAAGAGAGAGAAAAACTAGAGCGCTCCGAGCGAATTAACGAAATCGCTTTAGAAGTGTCAAGATTACAGAAAACTGTAATTATCTACTATTTTTTTGCTCTCCCATACATGTTTCAAAAACTTGCTTTACATTAAAAACGTCGTATTTTTATTATTCGTCGTATTAAAGATGCAATGAAAGATATATGAAGATACGATAGATAAAAGACACAAAAATAAAAGAAAAAGTGCCGCTTTCGGATATCAACAATCAGAACAAATAAAAAGAAAACAACATATGAAATCTGCAAAAAAATCGGAAACAAAAGAGACGCGAAAGAAACTGCTAATAAAATACACACAAAGTAAACAAAAAAAAACAAACGAAGATTGACAACACCAAGGTGAACGAAAAACAACAGTTTTTCGTGCGATTCAAAAGAATCGTACAAATTTTTAATTTTTTTAAACTGTCGAAGTCAATAACCTAATAAAAAAAAAACAAAAACGAAATGAACAACGAAATACAGTACGTAAAACAAAAGGTCACACCTGAAATGGAAACGAAATAAATGAAAAGCGATCAACTACAGAAAAAGCGTTAATAAAATGCGAAAACTCATCTGATAATGGAAACAAAGGAGAAAACATAAACAGAGAAAAAGAAGAACGACTAAAAACTAGTTGAAATTAAAAGACAATTGTAAAAGAGTCGATTAAAAAAATGTGAAAAATCAGTTTGATAAACATAAACATAAAAGAATTACGAAGGCATAAAACGAATTAAAAAAAAATGAAATATGTACTACAGTACTAACATGGACAAAAAAAATGAAAATAGAAAGTTTTTGCAAATAGAAACAAACTCGAAGGACAAGAAAAACAACTGTAAAAAGGAGTCAATGAAATGCTAATTCCGATTCGATTAAAAAGAAAAGAAAAACAAAGAAAACACAAAAGAAGGGATAGACAAAAATATAAATTAAAGCAATAATACCGGATGATCAATGGAATTCATAATTAGAAGAGGCTGTGATTGCTGCTATTTTATGCTGAGTGGTTGGCCACAATGAGAAATAAATAATAAGTCGACAGTTGTCATATTTGAGGTTATGCTCGTGCTTTATACAATCTTTATTTTGTATAGATGGTTTAAACCCTTTTTTTAGAATATTAGGGGAGGGGGAGGGGGGATTCGGGGGTTCCGTTTATCACTGATTTAAAAAGATAAACGCCACAATTCTGATACTTAAAATTTTTAATTTGGAACTGTAAGCAAAGCTGTAAGCCTGTGTTGCCAATTTTTTGGAAAAACAAATGAATACAAAGCGGCGTTCCGGCCGAATACTTTTGCAAGTCAAAAAACTAGTAGGAAATAAAAGGTCAAAATAAGACAAACGAAGCGTGAATAAAATACAAAATATCAGTTCCTCAAACAAAAAGGAAAGAAAAGATATTAACAAGAAACAAAAGTAAGGATATCGTAGAATTCTCATCGTTTAATAACTATACATTAAAATGTATTGTCATTATTGATCGCATTGTATATTTTTTCTTAGTGGTTTCAAATTTTTGATCGGTGGTGTACTTTTGTTTCATATTAGATGTAGAATTTTGTTGAGTGTCGTCATTGAAAATAACAATAAAAGTAGCCCCCAAATCAAGGGCCAGGCGCCAAATAAAATTTCCAAACTCCAAATATGTCTAAAATTTAGCCCAATCTGGCAACCCTGCACTCGCGAGCAATACATTTAGGTCCTTATTGATTGTCAAAGTTTTGTACTTGACTTATTTTCGACACTTTTTTGATAACAGACGAGATATTTACATGAAAATTTTTAATTCTTAGAATGAAAACTGACATTTAATTGACAGTAATGACCAAAATTTATTACTGACCACTGTACATATATTGATTTGATTTTGTTATTACTGAAACGAGAGAATCGTTTTTATTTTACGCTGTATTTGCTTTTCAAAAATAAACAAACTTATTCGATAATTTTACGTAACCATAATATTATAAAGTAGGGCTTTTATAAAAACTATCATCATCATTATAGTAAATAAAATTTATGCCGAAGGGTTGAGCATATTAAAACAGTTTCGCCCGACCACCTGCCCGTCCTTAAAATTTTGAATGACCCCAAATAATAATAACATGACAAATAACTTCTTTTCATAACATTTGGCAAATATAAAGATCTCTTTTTAGATAAGAAAACATTAAATACTGAAAATACAATGGGGCCTTAAGCGTTTCGTGAGAAACGCAGTACCAATCACCGCTTGGGTTAACTTTCATGTCGTAAACACTTAAACAAATATTTATTTTAATAAGTTATTTGAAAAGAATTTAACATAATTAATCTACGGTAAATGATTTCGTAATATAAATACTTTTTGATCAACTTTTATTTCGTAACGTCAAGATAATAATAATTGTTTTTTTTTAATATATTTTATTTTAGCCATTTATTTAATTAATTAAATTTAATACAGTTATTTTAAGTAATTGAAAGTGCGAGTAATAAAATCCTTGAGAAATTCAGGAAAGTAAATTTTTATGTTTGATTTATAATTTTTGCCGAAATTATTGTAGGTATAATTTCGGCTTTCAAAAATTACATTGGACGTTAAATTTTAAAGAGCCGTCGCCTGAAAAGAGAAAAATATACCTAACAATAAATCCGAGCCTAACATCAAGATTTTCATCAGCATTGGTAATAGTAGAATAAGTTGTAATAAGGAAAAAGCGCATAAAAGCCGACCTCTATGGGATATTGTTAGAATTAGATAATTCAGGAATTTTGTTATTAACAGGTTGGCAATGATCGATTATTGCACATAATAACCAACGTGTCAAAAAAAAATAATAACCGACTGCGGTCTATTTGCTAATATTTTACAGTTGGTTTAACGAAATCTTTTTTGTTTTATTTTTTTAATTAAAAGCTAACGAGCATGCTCTTTATTTTAATGCAAATTTATAAATGAATGCAACTCGATGCAGAGCATTTGGCTACAATAGATTAGGAATAAATAAAAGCTTTGATGCTTTGCGTTCAATTAAAATTTTTTCTAACCTCAAAAAGTAGCTGTTTTATTTACCTTCTTAAAATCATTGATCACCTAATCCAATTCTTGCATTGTACTAAACACAATACGCGTGCTAATATAATTTCCAAGTAATTTTAGACTTGTTCTGCACTTTCTAGACTTGTAACTCTTTGCGTTCAATGAAAACTTTTTCTAACCTCAAAAAAGCAGATCTTTTATTTACCTTCTTAAAATCATTGATCCCCTGATCCAATTCTTGCATTATACTAAACACGGCACACGTACTAATATAATTTCCAATTAATTTTGCACTTTCTAAACTTTTAACGCCTTGACACTTCCAACTTATTTATATACATCACATTTTCACAGGAGCGGTTGGTGTGAAAAGTGTTTAAACGAATACAACTTTTCTTACGTTTAAAAAAGTGAGGTTAGATTTCAACTTTCAAACAGTTCCATCATCTAAGACGAATAATGGATTTGTAATGCCATGTGATTGAAACCAACTAGGATTTCAGAGATCTATCAAACAATAAAAGAACGGCCTTGACGAAATTCATGCCATCAAGCAGGCTTATTTATGAATGAAATAAATAACGCGCCCTGAAGGAAGCTGTCAAACGTATAGGTACTGAAACGTCAATTAGAGGGAAAAAATCGATATTTAAGGTAAATAACTAATAACTTTCTCAATTATTATTTACTTTATCTTAAGGAAGCTGTCAAACGTACAGCGACACGTCAATTAAACAAAAGAAATATTGTTTAGGTACCCAATTAACTCAGGTAACAACGAATGTTTCTGAAACGTTTCAATAACATTTGTTATTACCTGAGAGAATAAGGTGATCAGCTTTTAAAAATGATTGAAAACGAGAGTTTGGAATTTTTGTTTTCGTTTATTTGACAGATATCTGAGACAGCGACAAAATTGTAGATTATATCCAGCGTTTTTTTTTTTTACTTTGAAATAACGAGTGTTCAATTAAAAAAACGGTCTAGATAGCTATGAATTTATTTTGAACGTCTAGCGTAGGGTTCTTCATACGACGAGCGTGAAGCGTCACTTGCATTTCTAACCTCACTTTAACTTAAAGAAGACATTTCAAATAAACGTTTATTACCGAATATTTATATTAAGTATAAATATTAGAAAAAAAAATGCAGGAGCAGCTTTCGACTTTTATTAGTTAGGTTAACCGTCAACTTGTCAAAGTTGTCAAATTCAAATGATGTTAATCACGACATGCGTTCTCGACAACAAGAGCCTGCTACAGCCTACTTGACCGTTTTTTTTATTGAACACTCGTTACAAATAATGAATCTTGTCAATGATGGTGTTACGTAACGGCTGTCAACTGTCAGTAGGCTTGCCAATTTCAAAGTTTCATAAACCAGAACATTACCTCGGAGAAATCGGGACACACTCAAAAAAAGTAGGGACTTTTTAAAACTAAAAATTTTTCCAAGTTGTATTTGCAACGCAAAACAGCCTCGTTCCTACACAGTTTTAAATCAGTTCGGAACTGTACTATACTGCTCATGCGCTCTTGCTAAAAAATCTGCATATTTAGCAACAGCGCATGAGCAGTAGAGTTCCAAACTGATTTAGAACTGTGTAAGAACAAAGCTAGCCAATCATTAAAACCGAATACTTTAATTGCCGACTGTAGATTGTACTCATAGACGATCCGCGACCTCATTGTTGCCAATAGGATTTCGATGTGTATAAAATGTTGCTAGAAACAAATAATGATTCACTAAAATTATCACAAGAAGCAAATAAGCAAATGCTGAAATAAAGTATTTTTAATATTTTAGTTAAGCACTCACTAGGATTGGCATCACTGGACCCGATATTAAAAAGACTATGACATGAAAATTACAAAAGAAATCCAGTTTTTATAAAAAAAAAAAAATAAACAAAAGACGATCGACTTACAATAGATACAAAAAAATGTTAACGTTTTCTTCCTCGATGGTAAATTCTTTTTTGTTCAAAAAAGAAGAGACAGGAAAATGTCTTTCAAACAAAAATTATTGAGTGGTCAGTTATTAAAAAAAAGTCACCAGATATGTGACTAAATCGGTCACAAAATCATTCAAATTCAGACGTATTTAAACTGACTAAATTTTGTCTGAAACTTCAATAAAACGTCACCAGTTAATAAAATCACTTAATTGGCAACAGTGCACGGTGCTTGCGCAATTTTACGTTCTTTATTGGAATTTCTGAGTCCAAAATACCAGACAAATCCCGTTCCGCATGAACATCCTGAGGCACGCGGAACTAAGGTCTTTAATGCGGGACAGTTGGCAACCCTAGCTGTCAGTGTCAAGCCGTCAAAAACCGGCAGTTATTACAGTTTTAACCTTTAAAAAGTAAATTCAGCATTGCCTACTCAAACAATCAATCTTGATGGCTTTGTATCTAAAATTTTCAATTTTTTTTTGTCTATTTGACAAATATTTGAGATAGTCTTCAACTTTGTTTTTGTTTATTTGACAGATATTTGATACAGCGATAGGTTATATCTAATTACACATTGATTGTGTAATAAGTCACCTTTTATAAAATATTTCTACCTTACAAAAGGTGACCTTTTTTTAAAATACTTACCTTTTATAGTGCAATATCGGTTTCTAAAGCAGGCCATTCACTTCGAAACATGTTTGGCAACATGGCTCGTAGTAACAAGTTGGCTTCTGTGTTCACGGGTTCGTCAACATGTTCGTAAGTTGCAGGCTCCTGGAGAAACAACCAAAAGCCAAGACGTGGGTCGAGCTTACTGCTCTGTATGTTGCATGCCACTCACTAGAGAACATGTTGACGAACATGTTGTTCACCAAGTTGCCTAACATGTTCCCTAATGAGTGGCCTGCTTAAGAAAAAAAATATTATGAGGAATATTGACTTACATAATACGTAACAGAATGATTTTTTTGGAAGTTCAAACTTCAGCGTAATCTATAGGTGCTTTCTTTCGCTCGCAAAATCGTGATGCAAACGTGTTTTGATTCAAAAACAGACATTCTTTTCTTTGAATCTCTCTATTTTGAAACGTTGTTTGGATTGAATTATGGTTCTTTACAAATGAACTGTCAATAAAAAACTCAAGTCGGGTGTTTTGTTGCAACAACGACGAAATTCAAATCCAAACTATTCGAAACACGATTCAAACTTTTAAGCGAAAGAAAGACCTATATACTGTCTTCAAAAGAATTCCTGATTAAAGCAGGCTATGATTTCAATGTTTTTTCTCCTAAAGGTTTGTGGCTCTGACAACTGTCCAATTATTTAAATTAAACAAATGTCAAATTGTCATTCCTGACAGTTATTGGCTCCACCCTCTTGAATTAAGCGTCGCCAACTTTATATAAAAAAAATCGCGGCCTACTTTAATCCGGAATTTATTTGAAAGCAAGGTATTTGTCTATTTTGTCGTAGATTTGCACACCTGCAAATTCCTCGTGGAGTGTTTAAATATCCCTAAAATTATACAGTGTAAAACATGGGTTATTTGCATACGGTGATACATAATATAGAAATGTGTATTCCAAAACAAGCAGGCGGTATTGGTCAATATTAGCTGAAGCATCTTGATATATTGGGAGTGGTGCACTTGTGAGGGACTTCCTTGGGGGTAGCTTACAACAAACATTTTAAGGAGTGCTGCTACCATACGCTACGTTTCGTTTCGGTTTACATCATGTGTTCTTTCTGGAAGCACTAAACGCTATGATTTGGAACTGCACATTTTCTTCGATAAAACTCATGCATCCCCATGTATTCTGATAATCCTATATAATTTATGTGATGTGATATTTCGCAGTGGTAAAATAAATTTGACAATTTAAGTTACGAAAATGTAGATTTAATTACTTTTTCCTATTTCGATGCTTTAATGAGCTACATTATGAAACTCAAATGAGTCATTTGGCTTTCATAAAGCAGAACATTAAAGTATCCGATATTTTATTTTGTCAGGTTGGTGGCAACATACGCTGCTAGATTTGTTTAAATATCAAATTACAAATAATAATCTACATCTAAGTTATACATGTTTGAAATGACCTCTATTTTCTAGAATCCTAAATTACAAAAACATAACTAAAACAATTTATAAGCTTACAAAATATATAATTACAGGCATAACCTCTAAACTGACATTTGTTTGAAATTATTTTAAGCGTCAGCCAATTTCACCAACCGTCTTCAACGCAACAAAAATTCCTCATGTGACATTACAAAAATAACGCCGGTTTTTAAGATTTTTTTCATGTCTAAACACCAAAATAGAAAAAATATTGTAAAATATACGTTTCGTAATACATTTTGGCGCACTTGTCCATTTAGAAAACTCGTCTTCGACCCGTTTTCTAAAACTTAAAATCACGTCTTCTGAAACTTGTTTCTTAATATACTATTGTCAGACTTGTCACTTCTCAAATGACACATATATTGCTTCTGACAGTTAAATCACTGTATTGTACTGTTTATTTGGAGCGTTACGTACTTTTTTGATTTATTAATGTTTTTAATAAAGTAAAAATGCTTACAGAACTATTCAGTTTTAAGAACAAGCTGTAAAAGTGCTTATAATTCTAAATAATAAAACATTTATATTACAGCACTTATAAATATTGCATTTGTACCTTCTATAAGTAGAATGGCGTTCGTCGTCGCTTTCCATTCTTATAAAAAATTATAATTGCTTCTTAAGACTGCATAATAAAGTTTTTAAAAACCAGTATTATAGTTTTTTATCATTGCTTTATAATGCGGTTTAAACATCATCAAATAAAAAATATATAGTAATGTGTCTACTAGGGAAAAATATTTCTTACACGCCACTGAGAACTTTTAGAAATCATGTATAACATAGGATTGTGCAGATTTTATATAACGATTATAGAACTAAAACGTCAACGTAAGTAATGTAGATTTATAACTGTTCTAATAATAGTATATTAAAAAGCAAGACATTTTATTTTAGCATTTGAGTGTCAGTCAAGTGGACTCGTGTTTTCTGCACTACTTTTTTTCTATTTCGGTTCTTCGATGGAATACAAGTTACTAGTTCGCGCTTGAATTAATTTCTAATGACGATTTGGAGGTTTTGTTTATGATTACATATTTTATGAGCTTACAGGGTGTTTTAGTTATGTTTAAAATTTGCGACAACAACAAATAAAGGTAATTTCAAACGTGTATCAAGTACATATTACCCCATGAATGACGTTATTAAAAATATGTACACAGGATTTGGAGGAGGATCGTTTAGTTATGTTATACTCTTATAAATGCATTACATAACAGTAAGTCTTAGTGAGAGTATTAATATAGTAATTTATTTACTTTTATAAAGATTACAATGTATCGCATAATAAATAGCTTAAAGAAACCTGTTGATATTGCAGCTTTGCATAGGTTTTATAATTGCTTATAGGCTTCTACGACATGTAATGAAGACTAAACTAATAAATTTCTTGCTTGTTTTTTTTTTAACTTTTTAACTAAATCATTTTCGTGTTAGAAATCAATTAGGATCGATTAATTTTAAAAAAATATTAGAACAATAGGTATGTGTAGAAATGCTATTTGACTTCATTTTATTTTAATTGCAAACGATCGTATTTTGTTGATTCAGTTTGAGTTTATTTTATATTTGGATTATCAGTTTGATTGCCTTTAGTTTTTTTTTCTGTTTTGTACAAACTTTCGAATTTTTACTTTCGTCTTATCTTCATCACCGATCGTCTTTTGATTTGTTCTATAAATTCCTTCTTTGACTTTACTTTTTAATACTTTAAATATTTATAATAATAATTTTTTTTTTAATTGATCGAACTTTTTTTCTTGTACATATTCGATTTTATTTAATTTATTTTTATTTTTTTTTTCTATCATCGTTTCTATCATCATTTGGTCTTTTGTTGTCATTTCTTTGTTTACTCGATTTGAGCTTATTTTACGTTTTAATCCCGTCGATTGATCCCATTTTTGTTCTCTTTTTTATGCGATTTGAGTTTATTTTATTTTTTAATTATCTTTCTTCTTATGTGTTTGTTTTTCTTGTATACGATTCCATTTAATTTGTTTCTTATTTCTTATATATTAGTTTATCATCAGTATTAATATAGTAATTTATTTACTCTTATAAAGGTTGCAATGTGTCGCATAATAAATAGTTTAGAGAAACCTGTTGATATTGCAGCTTTTTATAGGTTTTATAACTGCTTATAGGCTTCTACGACGTCGGATCTATTAGGGGCCATTTTTTTATATTTCGCTCTTTATAGAATGCAGACCCATTGCTTTAAAGCACATACAGAATAATAATCCAGTTATTATTTTGCATAAAAAATTATAATTTTATGTAAATAATAAATTACTTATTAAATTCAATAATCTACAAATCAATAACAAGGTAATTAAAGTAAAAAAATAATATTTGTTTAAAATAAATATTCGTGTGCAATAAATTTGTGTATTTCACGTGGAGCGCTGTTTTTAAAAGTATCGAAACAACTCTGACGATGAGTTTTGATTTGCATGAAAAACCAAGATAGCGATGCCGCCTTGCGACAATTCCAGTATTTCATGTTGTATGAAGACTAAATTATGTGGTAAACTTAAGAAGATGTTTTTTGACCTTAGTAAAATGAAACTCCGCTGTTGGTAACTGTTATCCAGCGAAATACTTTTTTTTAGAATATGTATAAAAGAAGTCCACGGTAATTAGACAACAAAATAGTTACTGTAAACCTATTTTATAAGAACAGTATTAACCCGACTGCCCATTGCTTTATAACGTATTTATTAAATAGATTTGTAATACTTTCAAAAATGTTTGTATAACAAAAAAGTAGTGTTGACATTGCTTTATACGCTTCTGTATCATTATTTTACTTTAATACTCGTGCCTATTTTGGAACATTTAAGTGCTTTATTAATATCGGGAAAAGTTTGTAAGACCAAATAATAAAGTTTTAAGGTTTAAATACTTGTTGTATAAACATTTATAAGATTTTAATGGAGTATTTTTGGTTACTTGGAAAGTGCGCTAGGCGTTCGGGATTGTTACCACGGTAAACTTCGACAGCCATTGACGGTTTCAAGTGATGAAACCAAACTGGAAAAGTAAGCAAATACCACTTGGAACGCGACAAAAATAACAAAACCTACCTGAAACGAAAAAGGAAGAATTTTCTTTTAGTTGATATTACACCCTTTGAAGGCGTATCGAAAAGGCCTAGAAACGCATTCATAAAAAACATCCACATCTATTTACATAATTTGATGCAACGTGGTGTTATTTAATTGCATCTTTAAAAGGAATTTCAAATTATTTCATTTGATGACTTTAATTGCTGCTATGTTAATGGCACGATGCTTCAACATCAGAAGCATACGCTTTTTTTTTTCACGTGAACGAAGTGAATCGAAATTATATGTTCACTCAACAAAAGATCACTAAAACCTAATTTTCTAATGTGCCTTTTTATACGTAGATAATTGAATTAAAATAAAATAAGCAAATTACTTCCGTAATTCAAACGAATTAAGAAATAAAAATAAGTTACTTTTAAATTAAATAAAAATAAATAAATTCCAATGAATGAATGTATAATGGTTTCTCGAGTTACATAACTTCATTTATTTATATTTGTATATACGTGCCATATAAGTGCGATGTAAGAAGAAGAAGAAGAAGAAGAAGAAAAAACATACACACTATGTAGTTGTTGTCGATTAGAATGATAAGTAATGTTTGAGGCATTTTGAATGACGGTGTCTTTTGTAAATGAGCCGAGAGCGGTCTAAACATTTTAGAATCCGATGTTGACAGCTCATTGGAACTCTTGTTGAGGTGCCCAATTCAAAAAAACTTGAGATATCATTGTCTTTGTTATTCCTTTGATATAAAAGATCGTTTCAAACTCATGATGAGCGTTTCAGTTCTTGACGTGCGTTTTTATTTTATTAAGCGGTTAATGTGTTTATCAATATGTTTGTCAGGTTTTCATTTGTAATGAAACTGACGTAGAACTTGAAATACATATAACAACAATTAATTTTTATTTTACATACTTGTTTTTTTCTTTCTATAACTCAAAAACTCCCTCTGGCATTTCATTAATTACAAATTACTTTAATTATTTCCAAAACACAAATACTCTGAGCATCAGTTTATAAAACAGAATTCTTGAAAGTTTACGTTTTACAAAATTAGAAAAAAGTAGAAAATTATAATTTGTATTATCTTTTTGGTTGATGTACATAGGTGCCACATTTCAGTAAAGTTATATCCGAAGAGTTACTATTTATAGGCCATTCTTTAAGTATTTGTAATCGCAAAATGCTGTAAAAGTCCTAGTGAGAATGTGGTAACTAAATTACGTTTTGATTTTTAAATTTATTCCGAATTAATCAATGTTACAACATTTTTTTTTCATCGCGAGGTGTATTCATGTACAAATTTACATAACTGACAACACCGTCTAATCAATTTGATTTGAACTGACACAATTTGACGTATACGTTATAATGATATTAAATTAAGTTTGTCTAATTTAAAATGTAACATAAAATCACGGCCTACTGCGATTACAAATAAATAAGGAATGATTTATAACTATCCAAATGTCGCTGTCAAAATGACAGGTATGAATTTGACCGAAACCAAAAGTGAGGTTACTTGCTTCTAAAGACAGATTCACACTGCAGTGACAGCGTGCCTAAAATGTTCTATCCGCAACTGTACAGATTTTTGGTTATATTTTCAACGCTGCCTACACAAACGAAATTGACGGCGCTATCAAGCCATAGTGAAACGTTGAGTGTTCCTTCCGATTTTACAGTGTCCGTTTGAAGTTTAAAAAGACACTTTATTGACAAATATATGTATAAAAAAATGTTAAGTACAAGCGTTTTAACAATTAGCCTCAACCGCTAGAGCTTAGGTACTAAAAATGAAAACAAATGATCATCGGAAACATAACAAATAGCTACTGACTTTACTATTTTTAATGAAACACAATATAAAACAGGAAATGTAACAAATGAGTAGGTACCGACTTTGTTATTTTAAATCAGGGGTTCCCATCTGGGTCGATATCGACCCCTTGGAGGTCGATGAAGACTTAAAAGAGGTCGATGAACCTGTAAGGGTCGGTTGTGGGTCGTTAAACCTCTATGTTTTTTTCTAAAGGCATGAATTCTTGTCTAGTGGACAATTTATTACATAACAGTTAAATTAAACAAACTCAAATAAAATAACTATAAGAGATCAATTGGATATCAACATAAAAAATAAAATACCACCGAATCTAATAAAACGAAAACAAAAAGCGATCGTCGGATGAAGACAGGAAGAAAATAAAAATGTGTAAAACTAACAAAAAGTGAAATTGATATAAAAATTGGCAGCCAGAAATTTAATTATAATTTGTTAATATTAAAGGATCAGATGATTAGTTAATAATAATAATAAAATAAATCGAATTAAACAGAGAAAAAATGGCAGTCAATCGACTGGATTAAAATGTAAAATAAAATAAACTCAAGTCGAGTATATAAAAAAAAAAAACAAACAAAAAGTAGATGGTCGATTGATAGGCGAAAATAAAAATTAAATGAAACTAATAGTGAGACAATTCGATTTAAAAATTGACAAATTTTGTCATAAACAAACATTTCATCTCTAAATATTCAAGAAAAAAAATAATATAGAAATAAAATAAAGTCAATTCGTATAAAAGAGAAAACAAACATGGCGATCAATCGATTGGATTAAACTGTAAGATAAAGTCAAATCGAGTAAATAAAGAAACTAAAACAAAAGATCAAAGCAAACAAATGTAAAGCAGCAGCAAAAGATGATAAACTGATAGACAAGAAATAAAAAACAAATTAAATGAAATCGCATACAAGAAAACCAAACATAAGAAGAAAATTAAAAAAATAGAATAAACCGAAATCGTATAAAAGAGAAAACGAAAATGGTATCAATTGACTTGATTAAAATGTGAAATAAGCTCAAATCGAGTAAATAAAGAAATGAAAACAAAAGATCAAGTCAAACAAATGTAAAGCAGCAGGAAAAAATGATAAACTGATAGATAAGAAATAAAAAACAAATTAAATGAAATCGCATACAAGAAAAACAAATACATAAGAAGAAAGATAATTAAAAAAATAGAATAAACCCAAATCGTATAAAAGAAAAAACGAAAATGGGATCAATCGACGGGATTAAAATGTGAAATAAGCTCATATCGAGTAAATAAAGAAATGAAGACAAAAGATCAAGTCAAACAAATGTAAAGCAGCAGCAAAAAATGATAAACTGATAGATAAGAAATAAAAAACAAATTAAATGAAATCGCATACAAGAAAAACAAATACATAAGAAGAAAGATAATTAAAGAAATAGAATAAACCCAAATCGTATAAAAGAGAAAATAAAAATGGGATCAATCGACGGGATTAAAACGTAAAATAAGCTCAAATCGAGTATATAAAGAAATGAAAACAAAAAATCAAATCAAACAAATGTAAAGCAGCAGCAAAAAATGATAAACTGATAGATAAGAAATAAGAAACAAATTAAATGAAATCGCATACAAGAAAAACAAATACATAAGAAGAAAGACAATTAAAAAAATAGAATAAACCCAAATCGTATAAAAGAGAAAACGAAAATGGGATCAATCGACGGGATTAAAATGTGAAATAAGCTCAAATCGAGTAAACAAAGAAATGAAAACAGAAGACCAAATCAAACAAATGAAAAGCAGAAACAAAAGATGATAATTTGATAGATAGAAAAAAATAAATAAAAATTTATATGAAATCGAATACAGAAAAAAAGGTCGATCAACTAAAAAAAATATTATTATTATTATAAATATTTAAAACATTAAAAAATTAAGTCAAAGAAGGAATTTAAAGAACAAATCAAAAGACGATCGGTGATGAAGATAAGACGAAAGTAGAAATTCGAAAGTTTGTACAAAACAAAAAAAAAACTAAAGGCAATTAAACTAATAATCCAAATATAAAATAAACTCAAACTGAATCAACAAAATACGATCGCTTGCAATTAAAATAAAATGAAGTCAAATAGCATTTCTACATATACCTATTGTTTTAATATTTTTTTTTAAATTAATCGATCCTAATTTATTTCTAACACGAAAATGATTTAGTCAAAAAGTTAAAAAAAAAAAAAAATTTATTATTAAAGAAATTTATTAGTTTAGTCTTCAGTACATGTCGTAGAAGCCTGTAAGCAATTATAAAACCTATGCAAAGCTGCAATATCAACAGGTTTCTTTAAGCTATTTATTATGCGATACATTGTAACCTTTATAGAAGTAAATAAATTACTATATTAATACTCTCACTAAGACTTACTGTTATGTAATGCATTTATAAGAGTATAACATAACTAAACGATCCTCCTCCAAATCCTGTGTACATATTTTTAATAACGTCATTCATGGGGTAATATGTACTTGATACACGTTTGAAATTACCTTTATTTGTTGTTGTCGCAAATTTTAAACATAACTAAAACACCCTGTAAGCTCATAAAATATGTAATCATAAACAAAACCTCCAAATCGTCATTAGAAATTATTTCAAGCGCGAACTAGTAACTTGTATTCCATCGAAGAACCGAAACAGAAAAAAGTAGTGTAGAAAACACGAGTCCACTTGACTGACACTCAAATGCTAAAATAAAATGTCTTGCTTTTTAATATACTATTATTAGAACAGTTACAAATCTACATTACTTACGTTGACGTTTTAGTTCGATAATCGTTATATAAAATCTGCACAATCGTCTGTTATACATGATTTCTAAAAGCTCTCAGTGGCGTGTAACAAATATTTTTCCCTCATACAGACAAATTACTGTATATTTTTTTATTTTATGATGTTTAAACCACATTATAAAGCAATGATAAAAAACTATAATACTGTTTTCTAAAAACTTTATTACGCAGTCTTAAGAAGCAATTATATTTTTTTTTATAAGTATGAAAAGCGACGACGAACGCCATTCTACTTATAGAAGGTACAAATGCAATATTTATAAATGCAGTCATGTAAATGTTTTATTACTTAGAGTTATGAGCACTTCTACAGCTTGTTCTTAAAACTGAATTGCTCTGTATGCATTTTTATTTTATTAAAAACATTAATAAATCAAAAACGTACCTAACACCTCAGATAAACAGCAACAATACAGTAATTTAGAAGCAATGTAATAATCAATATGTGTGTTACTTAGGATGTGAGCGGAAAATAACAAGGGCAAATAATAAATATAACGTGAATATGAAAGTATCATTCAAATATTCATATTACCTAATATAATTGCATTTTAATTTTATCAAATTTCATAGAAGCAATAGTATTTATTTTGCAATTGGGTTTAGTATATTTTATTTTTGTGCCCATGTAAAAAAATGGCAGATGAACAAAACCGGTGGGTGCAGAAGAAAATTGAAAAGAAATGCTTGAGAAGTTGCCCGTTAAAAAAGGTTTATAAGTAGCAGAAATTTTTGCTTTGTCGGCGTGTGTTTTTATATTATACAGTGTTCTGTTGTCAGATACACATAGTTTTGAATAACTTATACCTTTATGACTTGCATTTTTCAGCGATACCATCCAAATCGATCCCGCGTCTTTCGTAAACGAATATAAGGATCATTATTGCCTAAAACAATGTCCGAAAGTCCTCATGACAGGCATCTGTGTGTATCAGAGTACAATTGGTTTGTCACTACGAACAAAACGAGGTTTGTTAAAATAAATTTCATTCGCATTTTAGTGTTTTCTTTACGGTCACTTTATTTTGATTAGTCCGTTTGGTATTGAAAGACACCTCTTTCTTAGAAATTCAATAAAATAATAACATATAAGAGAATATACTCGTAGTAGGTATACCTACATACAATGAAATTGTTTTCATGTTTGTGTTTTGATACAACAATAAAAGTATTTCTGTTTGACTGAATTTAATCTGTCACACTTGAAGGAATTCTTAAACTTGTTATAAAATCAAGAGAGTGGTGCGCAACTGTTATAACAAATACTCAAATTCATTAGATTTAGCCCGAAGATACCCATTCTACGGGGTGTTGATGCCATTATGTATTAATGCAGTTTTTTATGGTCGGATGCCTTTCTATGGTTGCAATTTGTAATTGTATTTATTGGACTGTGTGTAAATTAGTAAATGATTGTACTCCTAAATACAGAGTTCAATTCAATACATTGTTAGTTGAATATGTAAGACTCCCGCAGAGTCTTACTTACACCCTATGAATTATTTATACCGGCCTGCTATGTATTGTTGTACGTTGCAAATGTGCCTGCGTTCACACTTTGAAGTTTGTGCAACACGTTTACTTACTTTTTTTATCCTCTCTTTTAAACATGCTATACATAACTCACACTGAATAATAATGATAATAATCAACAAACTCATTTAAGATAAAACTCAAAAAAGAATGGTTAACTTCACTTTTATTAATTAAAAACGATTAGAAACACTAATTAGTTAAATCATATCCATCTACCTACCTACCAACCAAACGAAAAACAGTTTTAAAAAATTTGCAAATCCGATAATCCTTTTATAAAAACACGCTCGAGCCCCCCCTTAAATCCACAGAAATGTACAAAACGCATTCAATGCCTATGTCAAGTAGATTACCGAACACAAAGGATACTTAGCAGGAAAACCCACAATATTTGCACCTCCTACGGTTTAAGTGAGCACTTCTTAAGGACTTCAGAACTCATTCACGACTATTGATCGAATTAGGTTTTTGGAGACCTTCATTCATTTGAATTTTAAATGCCTCAGTGTACAGGTAACCAAACTCGAATTACATTAAATCAAAAACACAAGTTAATTTTCATGACAGATTAAAAAAGCTTCAAACAAACAAAAAATATTATCTATATATTTGGAGTACTATGTAGTAATTATTATTTTTAACATCAACTCTATAAGGATCTCGCAATTTGAAAAAGAACCATCACGTGACTCGTCCTGCATAAGAAACATAAGCGTTTAAGCTCCGCCCACAGGTTCTTCTCATGTTGCACGTCAGTACACAGAGATTTGCTCCTTGTTTCAAATCAATGTAATCAAAAACATTTGATTTGCTGTTTACTTTTTACTATTAAAGAAATAAACTCCTCAGAATTAACCAACATCGTACTTTGTAAAAAAGAATATCCTAATTATATTTAATAAACCTCAGAGGAACAGGACCACACAAATCAAAATTTTATTTTTAAGACGTTTTTGCTTTTATATCTTCTACTCATATATTTCTTTTAAATTTTATTGCAAATAGTTTTTGATTGCTTTTCATATTTTTTTAACCGAAACACACTCTTGTCCGATGGAAATTATTATCAATGTGTAATTAATTTAACTACATTCTTCCTTTTTTTTATTGAAACAATTTCTCGTCCATTGAAGATGATTCCAAAACCATTATCAATATGTAATTAGGTATAAATATTTTAATATTAAGAATGATTAAGAAAGTTTTCGTTTTCATGGAAGCTAAAAAAAGTAAACGTAGAACGAAACGCCGACTTGTACATCAATTTTACAGAGCGTCCGCTCGACTATAATTAAATATTACTTATACTTTTTATACTTTTTATTAATTTTTCTTTTACAAGAGAATCATCATTATTTCTCAAAATATGTAAATACCAAACGTTGTTATTTCGAAAATGAATAAATAATAATAAATAATTGTATGGGTAATTCAAATTAATTTTTTTTTCTAAGCACACTTAAATATTGAAATCGCGAAGAAACTTCAAAATAGATATGTTGTGAATCAAACTTTTTAATATTTCAAAATGAAGAAATAGTTAGTTAAGGGTAATATTTGTTGTAAAAATGGTAAAACTGAAAAACAAATCACAAATTTGACAGTATGTCATGTTTGAGGTTAGTTTTATGTTTGCAGATGCTTGGGGTTTAGTGATAGTAAAATAAATTCATTAAAAAATTGTGTCGTTTTTGTTACACCGAGTTTCGACATCCTCCTCTCATGAGTTCCATTTCTTTATAACTTTTGAATGATTTTTTTTTTAATATATTGCACAAGTCGATGTGATCAGTTGCAAATTATTAAGTCCTTGAAATAATCGAACAGGGCACGATGAACTAAATTTATTCACTGTTTAGTCAAGTCGGAGTTCTCAAAAGAAGAATTTTTACGATTTCAAAGTCCAAATTAACAATTTTTTAAATTTTAATAAATTCAACAAACACAGCCTGGGTACTCCAATTATAATATTCATTTAGTCTCTTGGTAGGTTTCACAATTTCAATTTTTCTTTTATTAAAATTCTTTTCTTTTTGAAACGTACAGTGTGTCCACGGATTAGGTACACAATAGGAAAAACTTTTCGAAAAGAAGATGAATCTTTATATCAGCTGAGAAAAATAGAAAATTCTGTTTCGATTTTCATAGAATATGGCCAGTCCAAGAATTTTGCACAAAATCATGTCAGTTAATGCTATAAAATTGTGTAAAAAATCTGTTCTGGTAAGATGTTCATTGCAGAGAGTCTTTACTTAATTGAATGTTAGGGAATTTCGAATTGCTTGCCACGAAATTGCAGTTGAGATGTTTTTTTTTTAATTTCCGATGTGGAAACTGATTAAAAAAATTATCAAACAAGACCGGTGTTAAACGAAAATGAAAATTTTAGCATTTTTGATATTATGAGAATAAACATTTTAATTCATGACACAGACAATATTAGCTGATTTTGATTTTTCTCAGAAAACCTGCATAATATTTTGCAAACGTCAAAAGAGAATTTTTATTTTTTTTCCGGCTGTCAACCGGAATTTGCCATGTTCTAAGAAATTTTTAGGCGGTTTAGGATAGGCAACAGCTTTTAAGAAGAATGACTTTTCTTTTGAAAACTCAAAAATAAAAAGCTTTTTCGTATTATTAACCCAATCCACGGACACAGTGTATATCGGACACTAAATTCCTTGTAAAGTAATTAAATCTTTTCAGTTAATTGTCTAGAAATTTTTCATACATTTTAATTCATGATACAGGTTTGTTACAATACCTGCATAATATTTTGAAAACGTAAAAGAAATGTTTATTTTTATTTTTCAGCTATCAACCAGAATTAATCACGTTTTAAGAAACTTTTGGGTGTTTAATCTCGAGCAAAAACTTTTATAATATTTTTCGAAAATTCAAAAATGAAAAAGTTTTTCCTATCCCTCGACATAGTGTACAACATCAAAAACTAAATTTCTTTTTAATTTTGAAAAGTATAAATGTTAATTAAATCTTTTCAGTCAATTTTCTAAAAAAAATATTGACTTATAAAAAGAAATATTAAATTAAATTCTTGAAATGTTTGTGCTAGAGGATTGAAAATAAACGATTCAGAGTAGGCCATGAATATTAAAAAAAAACATTGACAATATTGTGTGTTAAGCTTAACAGTGACGTTTTACTAATAGTTTCAAAATATTCGAGTTTCGAATTTATTTCAGAAACGATGAAATTCCGAATCACAGCCTACTTTGAATCATTTAATTTTTGATCGAGTGGTACTAATTTCATTTAAAGAATTGCAAAATTCCGGACGTTGCCTGAAGAAGCCGTCAAACGATAGCTGTCAGGCGTTTAGCCTAAGCTGAATTGAAATAAAAAATTGTATTGCCCCTTTGGGTTTTGTTAATAATTTGTAAATATCAGGCAATGTTTAATATATGATACGTTTTAAGTAACTGAATTTGCATCGCGTGGTACTAATTTCATTTAAAAAATTGCAAAATTCCCAAGATATCTTGAAGAAGCTATCAAACGATAGCTATCAAGTGTGTTGTTTAATCTGAATTGAAACAAAAAAAATGATATTGCCTCTCTAGTTTCTATTAATAATTCATAAATAACAATAATATACGATACATTTTAAGTATCTGAATATAAAGACAACTAATAATAAAACTTGATTGACACTCATTGTGGGTGTATTTTATATTTGAAAAGCTTGTGTTGTTAAAGTTAACATTCATTTTAATTTCTAGGAGTGTTTTTTGTTGTTAACGAAAGTTCTCAATCTAAATCATTCTAGAAAAACTGAATAAAATAAATTTGCGGGCAATTTATTTTTATTCGGAAGTCCAAATATTATCAAATGATGATCCGACGGCGGCATAACTTAGGTGCATATGAAAATTTTCAAATTAATTATTCAGCGAATCGTCTTTTGTATTTTTAACAAAGCGATTGATGTATTTGTAACCTATTTGATTTTATTTCAATAAATTTAACGATGTAAAGGATTTGCTCAATATTCAAGTAGGTTCAATAAAAAGACAACCATTTACTGTTCCATTTAAATATTATATATTTACATGAAGATATACAATTTTACGTGCACATATACCGTCTCATTATTTATTTACAGGTCTTTAATTATACATCAAACAATTTCGACATGGTATTAAGGTCGTTATTAATAACCAGGAAGGAGTTTTGCGACAATATTATACGTAAAGTTCTAATATCTGCGCAGGTAAACTATATAATTGGAAACTTATTAATTCGTTTTTGGGGCTAATAGTATTTCTTTTTCTATCCATTAATGTTTATAATAGCAAATGTAAATTATTCAATCTTTTGCTTCTTCCAACTCAAATACCCAGCAAATGCATATTTGCTATATTTTTTTTTTTTTTAGAAAACTTGTAGTTATAGATGATTTTAGTTTTGTTTTAGGTTATTTTGGTTTTTTATTCCATAAAAAAAATGTTTTCCAAATACTAATAAGTACGTACCCGTGTTTAGTG
Organism: Prosopocoilus inquinatus; assembly: GCA_036172665.1. NCBI lineage: Eukaryota > Metazoa > Arthropoda > Insecta > Coleoptera > Lucanidae > Prosopocoilus > Prosopocoilus inquinatus. The sequence goes on along the minus strand of CM069880.1, from coordinate 11,010,067 downwards.
TTTTGCTGGGTATTTATAGTTTGCGAAAACAAGTACTAGGCGCAGTTTTTGGACACTAAAAGTCACTTTAATTTACGAGTCAACCTGGTCTCTGTCTGAGTTCTCTATGTCTTGTTGGGGGCGAGCTTGTAAAAGTGCCTGGTAGTAATTAACGATAGGAAAAATCGGCCACTGCCTTGTATTTGATTGTTCTTGTTGGTCACTACTGACGACGTCGATGTCTTCATCTGGGGTGTCTTCTCCGGAGTCTGGGGCCAAAAGCGACGCAACATCAAACTGTCGCTTTCGTGATGGACCTTTCGTAGCGACGGGGAATACCGGGGTTGATGGTCCGGGAACAACTGGAGGACTTACGGATAATGGAGGTGGGCTTGGTGAATCTGCACCGTCTTCATCTACTGCTAAACCCATGTGTTTTCGTACCTTCCGTTGAGCCTTGCGTCTTCTGAAATCGCCTTTGCGGAAGTCTTCGATGTTCGCCGGATGAATGGCCCAGTAATGACCTTTTCCATTAGCACTTCTGCCAGCTTTGATGAAGCAGTCGTTTAACGATAGGTTGTGCCTTATGGAATTTCTCCATCCAGGTCCTCTTGTTCTGAAGTAAGGATAATGATCCAGGATGTGCTGGTAAATGTCGGACAAAACTAATTTGCCTTCCGGTGCACTTAAAATAGCCATTGCGATGAGGCCTATGTAACTGTGTTGGGGCTTCGGTTCTTCTGGTTGTAACGTACGGGGAAATAAGGGATAACAAGGCAGAGGCGTAGGAAAAGGGTTTAAAAGAGGATATCTTAGGCGTTCAGCGACGGCATACTGATATAAATGAAGTCGGTACTGATCAATAGGCAAAATAGCACGTGGTCCATTTGCGTCCATTGTAAATGGTATTGGTAATCGAGGTGATGCATTCGTAGGAGTTTCGTTACTGCACATATTTAACGAATCACTAAAAATCACACATTAACACCGTAAAACCCCCGTCGATACAAACTGGCTAAAAGTGATTTATCAGTTTGCTTCTTTTTTTTCTTTTCTTATGTATTTACTGGTGATACATTCGCCCGCACACTAGATTATTAATCATGATTCTCACTGTGAATACGGTAACACTGTATGGTTAAGAGACCCCGTCTGGGCATCTAAACATGTTACAAACACGAACTATTTGTCGACCAATATTTGCCAACAGTCTAGAGGCGGGCTTCGAACCGACCAATGAGAACTTGTAGCACCCTTCCGGTAAAAACGGAAACCACGCCTCGCCATGTTGTTAAACTTGCGTGTTAAGGGTATCCCTTCGTCCTTTTAGGGTGAGGGAAAATTTATTCATTCTTTAGCACGCGTTAGTATTTCTGAAAATCACAGGGACGTATAGATCTCCGTTACTCGATTACGTTTGTATTATATAATTTATATAATTTAATTTTAATGTTCCTAACATAGAATACTATAGTCACAACACAGCTTTCAATAGAAACTTGAAAAGTAATTCATATTTTATCTTCTAATAAAAAAAAGATAACAACCATTATGTATAATACAAGAACAATTGAATCTAAAATCCATTTAATTATAAAGCGTTACAGAAAGGATTACTGTCAAATATCTTTCAACAAAATATCTCAAAAATACGCATTCTGCTACCTACTTATAATTACAACGTGTGTTCCAAAAAAGCTCTGCAATCCATGCGTTTATCACCAGTAAACCGTGCGTCGAATATTAACCCTTAACAGTTTTTATTTTATTTTTGTTGCATAATTTGAATATTTAAATATTCAATATACAAATGTTGAATTTCTTAGTATGAATATTCGGTTTGCTGGTCTGGATTCCAAGATTTTTGGCTCATATGCTATTTTAATTTCATAAATATCATTTTAAAAATAAGTATCTGTTTGGTTTCCACCTTTACTCTCTGGATTTCTTTTTTATTCGTTTCATTTTCATTTACTAGAAAACTAAATAAAGTCTGTCACATTAGTAACAATTGACATATTCATATTTTTCTGTCAGTTATTATTATTAAAAATAAAATTATTTTGTAATAAGTGTAGAAATTGTGTAATTCTATTTTAATTCGAAATTTATGTTATTTATTAGAATGCCATTTATAATTAATTCTTCTTTACCGACAGGCAATTTTATCAATTACGGTAGATTAGATGGTGTTTTGATATTCTTCTGTTAGTTTAATATCAGTGTACACTCTATTTTTTTAATTCAGAGGAGTACTTTGAAATTTTGGCGCTAAAAACGAGCTTTGTCATTGATAGCTGGCCGGAATTGACCAATGACAAAGCTAGTTTGACCAATAACAAAGCTTGCTTGACCAATGACAAAGCTCGTTTTTACCGCCAAAATTTCACAGTACTCCTCCGAATTAAAACATAAAGTATTATTTTGTAATTCTATTTTAATTCGACATTTTTAACGCGTTTATTTTATTAATTAGAAAATCATTTCTGTACACTAATAATCGTAAACTATCTTGCTACACTGAATTAGAGCAATTGTTGCAATCCTAAGTGGCGGTGGAATCAATCACTTTTCACTAATTATTAATTATTGCTTTAGATTGCGATAAAAAAAAAAACATTAAATATGTTAATAAGAACTTATTTGTTCTTACGCTAGTGAGAATAGATATTAATGTTCGATTCCACAGCCACCCAGGACTAAATACAATATTTTCTGGACACACGTTACTATTATATTTTTCTGTTAATTTATTTATATTTGCTAGTCAAAGACAGAAATTCTATTTCAATTCGAAACGTCTCATACATTTTGTTGTGTTAATTGAAATTAATTGATTTACGTTACGAAGTGATCCACAATCACTGTAGCAGTGGCGTAGTTACAGGAGTAGCAGTAATTTTAAAGAATTCCGTTGCCAAGACGTATATAGATTTTTTTAATTAAATTAACAAGCAATTATGCAGGGTTATTCCCAAGTTGATTCATTTTTTTTTAATTTGTAAATTTCTTATTTTTTTGTGTTTATTTTCTACCATTGAAGGCGACTTTTGTCCGATGAAAACTGTAAGAAAATATTGTGTCAACTTCACCCGGACACTATTAAAATTGAGAAGAGCACTCAACGTTTCCTGACGAAGCTATCAATCGATAGTGAAAGATTGAGCGCTCTTTTCAATTTTAATAGTAATAGTAACAGTAATATGAACTTGATATTGCTATGTTTCAAGTGACCTTACAAAATTGGTATTCTGTAAATAGTTTCGTAACAACTTGCAATCCGTTTCAAGTGTGATCTCGAGTTAATATGCATCTTTCTTCAATTTGCGATCGGAAATCGTCGTGAAATGTTATGAAATCGTAACAAATTCTCTTCTAGTATTGAAGACCATATCAATTGATATGCTTATCAATGTTACAGGATAGCCCTGAATGTTTCTCAAAAAGTGACAAGCGCTGTCAAGATTTTAGGTTAGGAAAGCGCTCAATAACTAGCGCTAAGCGGAGCATGCCTGAATTGCACTCCTTAGAAGGGCAATTCATTTAACAGGTCTCGATCGCGTTAATTAAATATATAGATACGATACATATAAGAAAAATCAATTATGAGAGAATAATCTTTTGTTTTGAATTATTAAAAAAAAAGTTTGTTTCTCTTAGACCCGATTTTCTATCTATCGATCCATGATTTTATTGATCCATCGAGTCATCGAATCAGCAATCCATCGGTAAATCGTTTAATCAATACATCGTTTCATCTATCCATCGCATCATCATTCGTAATTACAATTTCTGGGCATATGTATGTGTAGTTCGTACCATTCTCCGCTTAGCGCTGGTATCGGACTTTTTCTTAACCTAAAATCTGACAGCTCTTGTTACTTTTTAAAAACAAGACGAGCCAACACCCTACATGGAGATTGTACGTTCAAACGACTAAAATGAATACAAGGAACAAAGAAAGAGAAGAAAACTTAATTAAATTAATTATGATTTGTAATTTTAGATACCTAAACGTTGAATTATAAAGTAAAATATAAACTGAACCTGGCTGGCTACATGTTCACTTCTTTTCTTTCTTACTGTGCTAAGCAGAAAAAAAATACGAGAATATATAAAGACTGAATGTCATGCAAATGCTAATACATGCAAAATGAATAAAAGGCAGCCGCCAGAAAGAATAAAAACATTTAAATCAGTTCGTGATTGAAATTCAAGATGGCCGCCGCGTTCTTTTTTTGGTAGGTACAACTGAATATACTTATTGTCTATTGTGTAATAATGACAATATTTGGCCAACAACTCCTGAATCTGCAAGAAACAATTCTACAGGAGTGAGAGAGTTTTACCAGTCGGGGAAATCGGTCTGTTTTGGGAGAGGGAATAGGGAGGAGCTTGCGCCAAAATACAGAAAATATTTCGAACAGAATAGAATAGACACACACAGTAAAGGTGACCACTGAAGATAACCATACGATGACTCCCTTCAATGAAAATCTCAAGTACACACCGAGTCGAACTCCTAATTATTTAATTTATACAAATTTTATTCACCAGATTGAGGGCTTTCAAATTTCATTATTTTAGAACTTGAATTAAATTCAATTAAGAAAGAATTTTGTTTGCTTCCTTTTAAAAGAGGAATTCATAACATCGTTTATAGGCTGTTTATATTTTTTATACGAAGCTTCTTTTTATTTCAGGATTAAAAAAATGAAAGAAATTTAAGAATTACTATTAAAAGTATTAACAATTCATGGAGTGTTTTTTTTTTTTTAATTCGGCATCGAAGTTGGCTTCATTGAAAACCGCCATCAAAATAATAGTTGTCAATTTGACATTTGAAATTATCACCACGCCATACCTAACCCTTCTTTTCGAGTTCAATGTTAATAATGGACACGTTCAGCCAGTGCCAGCAGCTATCTTGCAACACTCAACATGTTGAGAGTGCTGTATGTCAACGTTACCGATTCGGCTGAACAAGCTGCTGAGACGCAGCGATTTAACTTCAAAAACATAGTCGACAATTTTCATCAAAAGTGCGAAATTCTGGATGATGACATTGATTCTAATGTTTTATTTGAACCAGTTGAACAGTTAGTACAACCATCTAATGTTGTTGCTCCAAAAAGAGAAGGTTCCAAGGAGGAATGAAAGTTACTGTGAAATTGTTACTCCAAATTATAACATGGGTGACTTTAAGCCCCATTTCAGAATGACTCGAAGTACATTTCAAATTAGATAAGTTTTGCTTAATTTTATGAACGTACCTTTCTATTAAGACGTCGCTTTCTATTACAACTGAACTGTCGTCATTTAGTATAATACAATGTGTTTGAGATGTTATGTTCATCGTTTGTCTGCAATGTATGAAGCAAACTATGTACAACGACACTCACCATAAATGATACCATTTGACAGTTTCGTACCCCTTACGCTTAATGTTCTTAAGAACGAGACTCACCATAAATGATACCATTTGAAAGTTTCATACCCATTAATGTTCTTAAGGGTGTAGTTCTCATGCAGGAGTATCATTTAAGTCAAGCATCGTAGTACATAGTTTGATGAGTTCACAATTTACAAATATAAACATAACCTGCAATTATATCAGCTGCCAAAACAAAACGTAATTTATTTACGATGAGATAATTCCACAAAAGTTGAGATGCAGCTTACACTCAGCGTATTGTTCAGCTGACTCAACATCTCAGCTGCTGACATCGGCTGAACTTGCCCAATGAATCTTCAAAACAACTTTGACTCCAACACGAAAATTTTCTGTTCTTGCGAAAAAGCCATTTTATTTGAAAAAATCCAAACTCTAAGCAATTGACAGGTATCAGATATTTCCAAAATTGTATTGCCTTCCAAATTAAAAAAAAAACAACAACAACGTATGCGTGGGTCGTATTATGCTTGCCCAGATTTTTACTTTTCCTTTTCTTCTTCTTCTTGTTGTGTTTATTTAAATAGTCACTTTAAATATTTAGTCTACCTTGACTTAAAATATGGAGAAGAAGGAAAAAATAGATTCGTCTCACATCAGAGTTCGTTGTTGCAAACTGCAATTTATTATTCGGAAGCACTTGTTTATACCGTGCCTTTAAATGAATTCCTAATTATGTGGGCTATGATTTGAGTGTTTTCGTTTCGAAATGTTTGAAACACTGACAGTTGTTCAATTATTTAAATTAAATAAATGTCAAATTGTGACACTTTGTATTTTCAATTTATAAAATGTTAGAATTACAAGAATTATTGAAAGCTATTTTCCAACTGGTAGACTAGAAATGATCACTGTCAGTTATTGTACGTTATTGACAACTGTCCTCTCACTCTTGGATTAAGTGTTGCCAATAGTATAAAAAAATCACGGCCTACTTTAATGCGGAATTCATTTGAAGGCATAATTTGACAACTGAGCGAATTGTTACCAACCTATTTCCGTTTAAATGTGAATTTCTAAACGTATACGTATATTGTATTATGCATGATTGGATTTTTAATTTTTCTTCTTCTTCTAAGTTAAAAAGTTTTTGTGCTTATTTAGGCAATCGCTTAGTTAGTTTATCCTTTAAATATTTGGTTTGACTTGGCTCAAAATTTGCAGAGGGAAAAATATAGACTTTTCTCACAGGAGACTTCGTTGCAAAAATGCAATTTATTATTCGAAACAACTAATTTAATATAATTTGACAACAGAGTGAATTATTGCCAACCTATTTTTGTTTAGATGTGATTATTTAAATGTATAGTTGCACCCTTGAAAACTGGCAGACTTTACATAGGTGCAATGTTTTGGTAGTGTAAATTGATCGGAAGTTTCTAAACGTTACTCAAATTACGAATTTGTCAAATTTGTCCTTGCCATCAAAATGATAGGTGAAGGTCATGTCAATTCTCGGAGATGGGATGATTCGCCGTCGCCAATTCGTCGCAGAACAAATTCGCCGTCGACGTAATTTACCGTCCGCCCAATTCGCCGTAGTATGTTACCGCTTCATTTAGCTTGATGAGCTTTAAAACACTTTCTGACTATTTTAATATCAAAGTCATACCTACGAAGTGAATGAAAATAACTGTAATTTCAGTATGTTTCAAATATATTAAAATGCACTTGTCTATTATTTTTTTGTTTCAAACCAAAATAAATTTTTTATTACAGTACGACCATCGCAAGGCACAAAATTACGAACAAATTCGTGCTGTTAGCACATAATCATAATTATGATTTTTTTAATCGAATCCCCAATTTTTTTAATAATTTTCAGTGACGAGCTTTCATGAATCAATGTCTCGAAAACAGTGGACTTTTGTGTGGTGATTTTGATTTGTATGAAAAGGCATATAATTTTGAGCAGAATCTGAAAATATTAAAAAAAAATTGGAGGGATTTTGCAAACACCCTGCAGAATAAATACTTCCTGAAAGAGAAAAAAAATCTGTTTCTTTATCATGTATCTTATTTAATTAATTAATTATTTTTTTTATTTTATTTACATATAATTATCGGTTATTATTTTTGGATATGCACCTGCACTTAAAACTTTAATCGCTGACGGCGAATTTACCGACGGCGAATTGTACCTACGGCGAATCGGCGACGATGAATTGGCGATGGCAAATCGGCTACGGCGAATTGTCCTAGACCCTCAATTCTCTGTGTTCCAGTTTTCAGTCATGATCAAGCTAATTGAGTCCGATTGACAGCTCTGAAACCCTTACTATCAGCATCAGTAAATAATTCGATTAGGATGATCGCGACTGTACATATACTGGTAGGTGTTTTTGTTTTTAATGACGTATTATGCTTGATCGGATTTTTATTATACCGGGCGTCCTCTCTCAAAGTTGAACATAGACATTTAACACATATATTGAATTTTAAGGCTGATTGACAAGATTTAAGTAATAAAACAATAAAAATTAAGTATTAAAATTAAAACTGTTCGACTTTGAGAACGAATGGGTGGTATACTTCGACGATTAAATAAAGATTTAGAAAATGAAATTTAATAAGGTCTAAAGAAAATAGTGAAATGGTAGATTCTGTAAATTTTTACTTCCACGGAAAGATTTAATTTTTATAAATCCTAAATATGAATTTTCATGTATTTAAACGTTGCAAAGTACCTAGTGGCTCTTTATACCCGTGAAAATGATTAGACCACTTGCAAATAGAAGTGGTAAAAAAAATTTGAATCGTTTTCCTTTTTCGCCGAGTCGAAATACTAAATATAAAGTGGCTTGGGCTTTTTGCATAAAAGGCAGGCGAGAACAAAAGCTCGAATAAAAACTGCAATAAAAATAAAACGGCAACGAAAAATCAAATTAGCCCTTTTGCAGCGAACTGAAGCACTGGAGTTAATTTAGACGCATTAGTTCATTTTCAATCGCGGTTTTCCGACCGAATAGTCCATATAGATCGATAAAACTATTGTACTTCATTCTGGTCACGAGGCTGACCGTATCTGATGTCACGCATTGTGTTCGAAAACACACGGCTTGTCCGTGATATGCCCGCACGATCGCACTAAACACGATATTCTTCAACGATACAGCAAATCAATGTCTTATGTGACGTAAGATTTTGACTTTAGTATTAAAACTAAAATATTCCACAACCTCATTCAACATCAAAGATTCAATTAAGTCCATAACATATACTTCTCCAAAAAAAGATTATATCATACCTGTGATCATATGTACCTTGATCCAAGTCAAAGATACCCATGGACTTTCAAAATATAGTCATAATCAGAATTATGAAAATTAAATTTTAAGCTGTATTAACTAACATATACAACAAAATGTCAAAAAAATCCCAATTTCTCTTTAGTCCTTTCACAATCCTAGTAGATTTTTGTGTAATAATTGAGTGTATAAGAGCCGGATTATGTATAGCTACATGTATATCATATGTATCTACTCAAGAATACGATTGTATTTGGTTTCTAATTTGTACTTACATACATAGTACAATTAGTTTTGGTTTAATTATAGAAGTTTAAATATTTTAAGCATATTGGTGTGCTTTTTCATATTTAAATTTCATTCAAGAGAGCATGTAATCTCTGAGCCTAAGCCTAATCTTAAGTTGAAGCCTGACATTATTTTAATCCTATTAGTAAATATGATGTAAAATTAAGATTAAATTGAAATCATATTAGAAAACGAATGAAGTAAAAATAATATAAATCCACAATTTAATTAAGTTGAGCTACACAAGAATACAAAAAGGTAAAATCCTACGAAATACATAATCTAATCCGCTTAAAGTCTATCCAACACATATAACAGCAGAATCCTGCGATCAATTTCTCTATGGGTTATATAATATTATCCTTGTTCGTGAGTTACGAAGATACGGAGGGGAAGCCGGGTTGGCGGGCTGGCAATAGCAGGGAGTTTAATTACAGACTGGTGGCATCCCTTGGGATGGCGGGGCTTCAAGCCACCCTTTCCACTGTTCCCGAACTTCCTCGACCCCTCCGTCCAACGGTAAAGCTCAAAGACTACGAAAGAACTGTTCACACATAGCCTTGCTTTGCGTTTAGGACTTCATTGTAAACAAACACATCGAGATACCTTTCGCAAAAGAATTTTTTTTTTCTAACTCCCCCTAGAACAACAAACTATCTCAAGTTGTTGAGTTGAAAGAACTAAAAAAGGAATTGAGAATTTTTTTTTAAACAAGAAGCTATACCGAATGTTCATCATACAGGATGTAACATAGAGAATTGATTATGTACCTATTATTTTTGTTTGTCTAAACTAAACAGTATAAGGGGACCTCCTAACACTTAAGAATGTTTAATTATTATAATCTTTAGGTACCGAAAAACATGATTTTAAATCGAACGTTTACTACTTTTTTATTTATCGAATGAATTAATTATAACAACACATGCATGTTACAAAAATTTTAATATTTACGTATATGAATTTAAATGTATTTAAAATAATTTAAATATCCATATTGGGTGAATATTATTTATTTTGGTGTAGGGGTTCTTATTTGATGATGTTAAATAATCCTCTTATGTTGTAAGTAAAAGAACGGTGAACAGATCTTTCAAAGTCTATATAAATGGTATTAAAAGCCCCAGCGTCGACAAACGAGCTCAAAGGCTGTTTTGATGAGTTATTTTGAACAAAACAAGCCTTACAACGTCATTTTCGGCTTTGTTGCCGCTTTCGGCGAGGTCTGCGGGATGAAAACCAATAAATAACTGATTATTTTCCGATGTTTTCATAAAAACTCCGGAATAATAACCGAGTTTATTATGGAAAACTTGTTTGCTAAATTGAAAATTTTACAAAGTTACTTTGGAAAAATGTTTACTGGTTTTAAAGCTTTTTTTTACCCCATTTTTTATTATTGCGTTAGGAATCGAATTTGTTCATTACCTTTTTTCTTTTTTTTCTCTGGCCGGAAAAATATTATGACATTTATGTAAATCAATGTTTGTTTGTAATCTTTTCGGGTAGTAGAAGAGACATCTGATACTATTCAGTCATCACTATTCAATCTAAAATCGATTGGAAATGTTTCCCACTATGCATTATAAAAGCAACGATCTTAATCTACCTCTTTATTAGTTTCGTCCGCGAGTAAAACGGGCGTGACCAAATGGTTATTGACGGCATTCAGAATCAATTACCATTGATAAGTGATAGTTTACAACCCCTATAAATGAATTGCCCATGGCTAACATTCCACTTTTCTGCTCCCACTTGTTATTATACTTAATTTAATTTCAGAAATAATTGTACATACATTGTTTATTTGATCCTAAATTTAGTTTTCACCTTCATTACAAAAAAAAAAAAACATATTCGCACAGGTGATAATCAAGCATTTATCGAGAATTCAGTGAAACAGAAAACAACTTTTTTAATCTTGTTCAAAATATTTTGATTATATACAGGATACGTCATTGCAAGTAGGCACGCACAATCATTCACGAAGCAGTTTCAATCTAGATCACCAATGTATATAAGGACGGTCTACCGATCAAATATTATAATCTGATATGTACAATGCACTTTAATAGCTAGATATAGGTACAATTTAAAAATGTACTGCCCAGGTAGGTTGTATTCCTACTTTGAGTTGCGAACCAGGTGTAGGTATACCATATTATCTATCTCAGTAGAGTTGATCTATTAGACTCAGGTGAATCTAAAATTATATTTCTATATAAATAAATGATTTTTGGTATGAATTATCAGGGCTGCTTTTCCTTGTTGACAGCCACGGAAATCTTCAAATAACATAACAACCTTATTTTACTCAAAAGTCAAGTCGTCAAGTTTGAAAATATTAACTAACGCCTTTGATTATTATATCAGAGGACAAATTATACAAATATCTCGCCTTTGATCAACTTTGTCAACGTTTTAGTACTGCATACGTGAACTGCAACTACCGAGTAAATCAAAGGAACGGTATATTTACATCATAACGTATTCATTTTATAATATAACAAAGAAAAAAAACAATATTCGAAGAGATAAATTGTTAGATACGGAATAGTGTTTTCTTTTCTTATTTTTTTTAATGTCATGTTCTAAAGTAATTCTGAAATAGATTGGTACTCGACTTTATTGAGAAATACTGGATGAAAGTTATAAAGTTTTCTAACAATGTAATAGTGTCCTTTTGAAAGCTAAAAGGATGACGCCAGTTCCTATTTCCGGTTCTTACATTTACTTGCTAATCTCGAACAGAAAAGTTGTTACTTACTTTTATTTCGCTTAAACTCTTTTGTATTTTTGAAAGCGGCAAATCTTGCACGTACCCACCTACCATAAATAAAATCAATAACTACAAGAGTAGTAGTAATTCAGAACATTTAAACATAAACAAATATTTTGTGTTCGATGTAAGTATGTACGTATTCGTAAATACTTTTGCATAGCATAAAGTTTGAAACTAAGCAGAATCGCGATTTGTATCGGGGGGATAACTTATTGAGAATCTCTGAATTATCACCCTCGGCCGTTGCGCACAGGCAATGCGCAAAAACGGAAACAATTAAATCAACAATGGATGGTTTGGTCTCGCATACAGCGAACGGCATTCGGGTCAAATCTTGCAGAAAATACGTTTTTGTTACGATTATTTCCGATTGAAATCGTTTCATATTTAATAGGAACTTTGCTTTGTTGCATTTGTTATACATTTGTGTCGCAAGTATTCATCAAAATCGTGTGGTTAATTAGTTCCTTTTACAACTGATTCATTATGCTTCACTGTTACAAGTTCGTTATTTCAGTAATACAACTGAATCGTATTGTCTTCCTTAGAAACTTTTATAATATCATTCAAATTATCTCTCTTAGTCATATCAAGATAAAGATAACCTAGTGAAACCGCAGAAAATATTATTTTAACCAAATTTACACCGAACTCAAATAAGCTATATATATTTATCTAAGTATACATATAGAGAAATGCAATCCACAAAAATGTTAGGTTAGATTACTCACGTTAGTGTTCCGGAAATTGGCACTACACTTAATTTAAGAATATTGTTTGTTTGTGTTATAAACTATATAGATACCACATTTAATGACCATGATTGATGAAACATGATTAAATAGCACGTTGAAATTAATTTAAACACCATCACAGAAAACCAGTCAGCCATTTTGACTTATTTTTGGAGCTTGCGCATAAGCGTACATTACAAATTATTAAGAAACAGATGCGCTGTAGCTCAACATATCGCAAATAAATATAACAAAATAAATTAGAAAAATTGGCCATAATACTAATCATAAAAATACAATATAGTTTTATATAATTGTTATATAATTTCATGTGGCATATGACTGTATACTTAATTCAGACCGCATCCTAACAATTAAGAACGTACCCTTGTAATGTACGCTTATGCGCAAGCTCCAAAAATAAGTCAAATGGCCGACTAGTTTTCTGTGATGGTGTTTGAATTAATTTCAACATGCTATTTAATCATGTTTCATCAATCATCGTCACTAAATGAGGTATCAAAATACTTTATAACACAAACAAACAATATTCTTAAAATAAGTGTAGTGCCAATTTCCGGAACACCAATGTGAGTAATCTAACCTAACATTTTAAAACAGTTTTATTCCTGATGTTAGTGATGTTAGTGATGTTACAGGAAATGTTGTACAAAATACATAATATTATATTAATATTATAATCTAATAGGAATTGGATTTTCTTCAACTTTTCAAATCACATCACAGCAAAATGATGAATTAAAGAACGCAAACTTATAATTGCGCTTACGCGCAAACTCCAAAAATAAGTGAAAATGGCCGACAAGTTTTCTGTAATGTTGCTTTAATTAATTTCAACGTGTTATTTAATCATGTTTCATCAATCATCTTCATTAAATGAGGTACTTAAATATTTTATAACACAAGCAATATTCTTAAAATAAGTGTGGTGCCAATTTCGGGAACATCAATGTGAGTAATCTAACCTAACATTTTAAAGAAGCAGTTTTGTTCCTGATTTTACGGGAAATGTTGAACAAAATAAAGGAGCTCTGAGCGAACTGGCCCTTTTATTAACCAACATAACACGTTAAATTTTCTGTTTTTAAACATACACATATATAATCCCAGTTTTTGTAGTTACGCTTATGCGCAAACTCCAAAAATAAGTCAAAATGGCCGACAAGTTTTGTGTGATGATGTTTTAATTAATTTTAACGTGTGAATTAATCATGCGCCTTCAATCATCGTCATATAATAAGGTATCTAAATAGTTTATAATATAAAGAAACAACATTTTTAAAATAAGTGCTGTGCCAGTTTCCGGAACACCAAAGTGAGTAACCTAACCTAACATTTTAAAGCAGCTTTGTTAATAGCAGTTTTGTTCCTGATGTTACACGAAATGTTGAGCAAAATAAAGGAGTTGTGAGCTAACTATGCTTCCTTTATTGACTAACATATCCGTTAAGGTTAAGTTTCCTGTTTTATATATATACGTGTATATTTAGTTCCTGTTTTTGCTTAATTTTTAACTTTTTTCTATAACATGTATGTATAATCCTATACTTATTTATCCTAAACCCAGTTTTTCATTCCTCATTTCATTGTCTCTTATTTCATCCTCCTGGAATAATTCATTGTGCATTCAAGATAAATTCTTACGTTTAGAGCGACTATCATTTTGACATTTATTTACTAGATCGGATTACGTGTTACGTATGTAAATATGCCGGGGGTTTTGATGTTGGGACTTCGGAGATCGGCATCCCCTTGGGATGTTGCACTGAAGGGCTGAGCGACCCCTTATTAACTAATAGCGGTAAATACCGTGTGATGTATGTAATTATAAGCTAATTTCGCAAACCCCTACACAAGTTGTAATAAAACAATCAGCATGCGTGAGCTAACATATAAGTATACGTCATAGATTCATAATATTTTGATAATAAGATGCAACATAAATAAAGACACTTTTAAGCAAGAAACAAACAGCTAATCAAAATAAAGAGTTGAAGTCTCAAATTCTATGTTAAATACAATTTTTTTTAATTGAAGTTGGTTCTTGTTCGATGAAAATGGTAAGTACAAAGTTTTTTTAAACTCGAACCGCACAGAAATATGATGGGAACACACTCAACGTTTCGCTATAGATTTATAGCTTCGTCAAGAGTCACTCCTGACGAGGCTATAAATCTATAGCGAAACGTTGAGTGTGTTCCCATCATATTTCTGTCCGGTTCGAGTTTAAAAAAACTTTGTACTTATAAATTTGTTTGTTGCATCTTGTCATTAAAATATTATGAATCTATATCGAGACGCATAATATATAGTTATAATCATTATTATATCAAAGTTTGATACAGATTCATCATATTTTGATGTATAACAAGAGCCAACATATATAAAATAAAAAAAAGGAATTTGGCTTTAATATAGAATCTAAGACATCAAATCTTTATTTTGATTGGATGTTTTTCTTGGTTAAAAACGTAATTGATTAATGTTTTAAAATAAATATAGGGCCTCTTGAAGATAATGATCGTATCTGAGTGTGTAGTTGGCCTACATTATTACTTAAATAAAGCAAGGCTTAGTACACACTCGCCGCTTGAGATACGCAAGTGTATCCTAGGCTTAAATTTGTTGGAATTTAAATAGAAACGAGAAACCTCAAAATGTATTCTTTGATTATTGAATATTTTAATGTCCTGAACTGGAACATTATTGTAAATCTGGTAATTACAATTACAAGTTTACTTTTCAAACTATAAATTATTCAAATACTATTTGTATTAAGTGATTACAAAACATTTAGTGATTTAAAGACATCCGCACTTAATAAAAGGCTAGAAGGGAATCTTTCTAGAGATTTTTACAGTGGCCAGAGAAAGATGCAGGACATGCGGAGAATGCTGCAAAGGGTGTGTGGCAACCGTTCATTAAATTAAAGCCCCTTTCAACACATGCATATACCCTTGCCACTGGTTACCGTGGAAATATTCCCAAACACTTTGCTCCCGAGGAATTTGCATATTTTCCGCTTGCAGTTTTTCTTCGCATGTTTAGGTATTGCCTGATTTTAAAAGCAGTTTTAAATCACATAATCAAATCAATAAGCAAGTATAAGTATAACAAAAAAAAATCAGTTAGTTTCAAATTGTCGCAGCAATTTGTTTTGAAATCGAAAGCAATGTACATACATAGATAAAAAACGAATTAATTTTAGCGTCAAACATGTTTCTTTCTTTTAATTTCTCACGTTTAACTTACTTATTATATTTTAAACTATTGTTTGATTAAGTTATTTGATATTTGTTAAGATATGTTAAGATATGTTTGTTTAGATTTGTTATTACATTACTGTATAACGTATATGTATAGGGGGTGTTGTAATAAATGGCGCACGTTCAAAGCGTTTGTGATCGTTGGAGTATTAAATGGTTTGGGACTTTCGTCGACACCACGAAGTCCAAATTAGCACCCATCACATTTCATGACCATTACCACATCGCTATGCATCAATTGCTTACCCCCCCGCATTTATATTCTGCCTCTGACACACTCGATTTCGCAACAACCGTGTCTTATGAAGCGAATTTAGGATATCTACGTGAAGCTAATTATATACAAATCAAATTCATTTATTTTATACAAGCGCAGATTTGTATCCCGGATCTTTTTCAATTTTCACAGCTCGTAAATAAAACTCAAACCGACTGTTTACAAGGAATCAATTCTCAGTCTACGTTATTGAAAACGTGTAAGAAAAATTAAGGAACATAATAGAACTATTAGGATACAATGCACAGAAATTGGATAAACTCAAGTTCCAACGTTGCGGTATCGAATGGTGGTAACATTTGTTATTTGAAACTTGAAACCTAGAAATTCGAGCTTAAGTTTGGGTGTCATTGTATGCGAACACATCTGTGATACATACATATTTTAATATAGGTATTTATAACTTACTTACTTCAAATTTGCTAACTGAAATTTCGAAAGCAAAGAGTTTAAAAAATACACCTATTTAAAACGTTTAAGATAGACTCGAGTATATAAATATATGTATAAATTCAACCGTTACATAAAATATCCTTTATTGTATTAAGTTTGAATTGTTGCCCTAGAATAACAAGGGTGATAAATCCATTATTACATTATATTCAAAACGTATTGTATTTATCGGAGAGGTGCAGATATTTTTCTTAAAAATTTCCGCACAATGCGTTTTAAGTGGCAATTTGTAACATTGCACACCTTGTCATAACACGAGCGCAGTTTATTTTTGTTCAAATTGGCATGTGTATTTTTAGGACCTGACAGTTTTCTACTACACCATTCAATTTTTCGGACAAAGAAGGAAAAAATATCCACTTACGAAAACCTATTATATTTAACACCATATTTTCAATTACATTCTAAACGCAGAAGTTTTTTATTACAATTTGTGACCTCACTGTACATAATCATAAGTCTGTAATTATTTTTTAGTTTATAGCACAGGGTAATATTTTCTTTAATCATGATCCCTTAAAAAGACTTTTTTTCATCTCATCTCATCCCCCATTTTATTAATACAACTAAAAAAACGATTCACAGGGTGTACTTGATTTGCTTGGACAAACTTTATCAACGTGACGGAAGTAGCAAGTAGCAAGCAGTTTTGTTCCATACATCACGTTTATAAAGTTTGGTCAAGCAATTCAGATACAGCATGTACGGGGTGGGCCAATAGTGCGTAAAATGCCGAATTTTAATAAACATCTAATCTGTAAAACATCAAATAATATCATTTTCTTACATTGAAATGTCAATATCTCAAAAACTATTAAGTTTAGGTACATAATATCCGTATAATACATTTATCTACTCTTAAAGACGAATCGAAATAAACCATGCAGTATGTAACATTAAGAAAAAACATAACTTTGGTCTGGCACAGCCACACGAAACACTCTGTATAATTGTAACTAATTTTAAATTATGCATCTGAACCATAGGTAAGTAATAGCCAAAACAGATTTTAAAAATCTGCGTTAATATAGGCGCTATCTACCGAATACGTACTATTGGCCCAACCTGTATATAGGTGCAAGATTAAATTTAGATTTCTTATATTTTTTTTTTATTTTCGAATTTTCTTGGTTCACTTTATACATCAATTAAAACAAAATTTGTCTATTTATCGTTTTGGCATGCTTTTAGAAGTTCAAGTGTTTTTTTTTAATCTGTATTCAAGGGCCTAGCCAAGATGGAGCAAAAAAGGAAGTTGCTCCTCAAGCAATAAGAAACTATTTAAGTTCTCTATCTACAAATCTTTGTCAAATAAAAAGAAGTTGGGTTGTTGACTAGAAGACAAAAGAAAAGCTGAAATAAATGGATACAATCGAGAAACAGATGAGAAAAATGATGTGATGGTGGAAAAGAGATGGAAAGAAAAGTGCAAAAGGTCAAGAAGGTGAAGAAACGAAAGACGAGAAAAGATAAAAAGAATTCAAAAGAAAAAACAAACGGATATAACTGTTTTGAAAACGCACAAGAAAAAAGATCAAGGAGGGAAAAGATGAGCGAAAGAATTCTGCGATCCAAAAGCGGTTTAAACAAGATATAAATGATGTTACATCTTCTTCAAGAAACGAAATTCTAGAAATTCTTCCGTCTGTATTCAAATTGACTAGCTCCTTCCTAGAGTTAAACAAGTTATTAGATTAATCGGGCTTCCTTTTAATTCATTTGTAACATTTTTTGTTTCGATTTTCTAGTTTATTTCTTAAAATATTTTTGTTTGAATCTGGGTTTTGTCTGGGTTCAATTTAGTTGGGTTGAGTTGACCTTGAAGCGTTTTTTTATATTTTTAAATTTAATATTTCATGTTTCAGTCTTTTCCAGTTTTTTCGAATTTCCTTAATTTTTTTTTTATTTTTGTTTACATTTTTGATAACTTCTTACTTTATTCTCTTTTGTGAAATTCTTTTCTTGGATTGGATTCACTTAGTTTACTTGGATTGGTTTGACCTCGAAAAGTTTTATTGTTTCACATTTTGTGTCTAAAAGAAAAGTTGGGTTCATTTGGGTTTAATTCATTAGGATTGGGTTCGCTTAGTTTCGACTTGGTTGAGGTTGAGTCCCCTTAATTTCGGTTTAGTTCGATTGCCCCTGAATTTTTTTTTAATTTTTAAAGATTGTGTTTTCTATGATTTTATTTTTTTTATTTATTTTTCTTACTTTTAATTTTAAAGATTTCTTGTTTCAATCTCCTACAGTTTAATTTTCGATTTTTGATAATTTTTATCTATTGTAAAATTCTTTTCCTGTGTTGGCTTCACTTAGGTCCAGTTCAGTTGGTTTGAGTTGACCTTGAATTTAATTTTTTAATTTTAAAATATTGCATTTAAATTCTTAACGATTTTTACTGTTTTCGTTTTTTAAATATTTAATTTTTAGCATTTTTTTTTCAATCTTTCCTTATGATTTTTAATTTTTATCGTGTTTTATTTCGATAAGATTTGATCTAATTTTGCCCTCCCCTAAACAAGATCCTAGCTACGCCCACGTCTGTATTCTTAAGCCTGCCCTTTAAAAACTCCCTCTACTTGTCCCTTGATAAATTCATTTATCGATTGAGGCATTTCTAGAATAATAATGATAATTAAAATAATTGGCTGAATAAAAATCAATTTTTTTACTTATTTATAATAAAATGTATTAAGCGCCACCTATGGTTCAATTGAGAAATTAATTTAATTATATTTTCTTATTAAATTTTTAATTATTGTAAATTTATTTTATACAATTGAAATGCTTTGTCTTTTCTACAAATTTAATTTCCTTTTACACACGACCGGTTTCTAGTATTCTCTAAATTAAAAAATATTAAAACTAATTGTATAATTAATTTATTTTAAGTCACTTTCTGTCCAGGTTGACTTAAAATAAGTCAAAGAAAAAAAGTTTTATATTTCTAATAGTAACGACGTATTGAAGTTTTCTTGGAGTAAAGTAAAAATTCCCTAGTAACTGCACCAAGAAAAGTTGACAGTTTAGCAGAATTTTTGATTGCCAACATACTTTACCTCAAAAAAATTTACAAATTAGCTTTGAAAGCCCTGAACTAACACTGTCAGGGGAGGGGGCATCTAATTAACCCAGAATTCAAAAGGCAACGTTGCCGTTAACCTGTCGCCTACACACATTACTTCACACTGAAAATAGTAACAGGTAACGCTTATGCTGAGGATGAGGTACGTTTCAACATTCGGATGCCTTTACCGAGGTACATCTCAAGATGCGCGTGCTTGGATATAATCAGGCTATGGGATGTTTCGGGTGGGATTGCCAACTTCTAAGTTTCGTAAATCGGGACGTTGTCTTTTTGTCTTTGAAAAATCGGAACATGTCCAACAAAAAAAATTGGAGTTTCTAAATCTTTATTAAAAGAATTTTTAAAGGTTAGTTTTGCAACGCAGTAACGTACTCGCCAATCACTAAAACTGTACCTAAGTGCCAACTATAGAATGTACCTACTCATAATGTCTATGAGTATTCAAACAATAAATTTAATAAAGTTTTGTTGCAAATCGTTTTAAAACTAAACAAAAATATTGACGGATAAATCGATTAGTATGGCCCGCTGTAGCTGAGGTGCGCTTCAAGTGTCTAATGTCATCGCCGAGGTACATTTCAAGATTCGGTTGTTTAGGCGTAAGTAGGCTTGAGATGCTTCGGGTATGGTTGCCAACTTTTAAGTTCCGTAAATCGAGACGTTGTCTTTGAAAAATTCGGACATGTCCTGAAAATATCGAAACTTTTTGAAACGTTGCCCCTGTTACCAACATATCGTTGTTATTTGAAATATAGGAGCTATAGTATTGAACTGTACGAACTGCCATCTATTGCTCTAATGTGAAAACTAATTCAAACAACTAATAAATAGTTTTAACCTTTTTGAAATGATATTTGATGATTGTTTCTGTGTGTGTGGTTTAATAAAGTCTCTTTAATTTTCATCGGTGCTATAAACTTTTGAAATTTTAATTAAATTTTAAAAGGGTGTTATTATTTTCTGACAAGGCTTTAGTGGTAAGCATTAGCACAAATAGCAGATAAAAGGGATGCGTAACAACGCTTTACCCGCCATATTTTGTCACTGGAAACGGTGGCATATTTAAATAGAGGGATTTATTTTACCCTTTTAATGTCAAAACTGAATTAATAACTGCGAATAATGAGGGCATACGACCCGGAGTGTAACCTAACTCTATATGGTAATGGAGTCTCTCATGTGTAAGTTTGAAGCAACTTGCCGCGGTTTGATGTTTGTACTTACGAAGGGTTACGTAATTGGTTTATTGAAACAACAGTCAGCCGCTTTGACAAAGTTCGGTTCAATAATTAAGTTATTCGAGCCGATAATATATTTATTAATGTAATAACATGTGTTGTAGCACCATTACATTTAAACAGTTTATGAGACCTTTGATTACTTATTAACGATAAAGTCTTTTTGCAAAGCTAAAATGAGCTAAAATTCAAAAATTATTTCCGTTTTCTTGTAAAATTTAATCAAACTTAATGTTTTCTTTTTTTTTTCAATTTTACTGTGATCAAAAAATAAAAAAATAATAGTCAGTTTGGACTTGACCACGAAAAAAATATTTTGCACGTCTCTGATTAAATCAGCGGATAACTCTGACAATCAGTGTTGCCAATCTAGTGACTTTCTATTGAAACTTCAGATTACTATTGGATAGCAGTATTGGTGAGTTTAATGTTCACTTGTTGAAAATGTAATGATTTTGTGACCTGTTTCCTGTCAAAATAGTGATTTTGGACGCATGGGCATAGTCAGTATCTTGTTTAGGGGACAAAATTAGGTCAAATCTTGTAAACAAACGACAATCGTTTCTTTAAGTCTTTTACGAAACTTTAGAAGACGTCATTTTCAAATTTCCTTCTGTGTAATCTGTTTTCTGTCATAACAGATCTCAGTGTAAGTCAGATTTTGACTTAATGTAACGCAGAAGAAGGGTTTTCAATAGTTTTCAATTGTTTTTCTATAGAAAAAAAAAACATTTTTTGACTTAATGTGACGCAGAAGAAGCCTTTTCAATAGTTTTCTATTTAAAGGCAAAGAAAACATTTTTCAGCCTTCTTCAGTACTTCTACAAAACTGAGCTCATGAAAAATTCAAAGTTTTAAAGAAATTCGGAAAAAACTGAGGGTTAAAGATTGAGGGACAAAATGTTAAAATTAAATATCTTGAAAATGAAAAAAGAAGTAAAAATCGTAAATAATTTAAACACAATATTGTAAAGTAAAACAAAAATCAACGTCAACCCAAACCAACTGAACTTTACCTAAGCAAAGCCAACCCAAGAAAATAAGTTTGCGATAGATAAAAAAAAAACGTCAGAACTGTCATTCAAATTCAAATTCAAATTTATTCCCTGTGTAATATTAGATACAAGATCAATATGACATGAGAACTATCAATATAAAGAAAAAATAATAAAAACTAACAACATAAAAAATTAATAACGAACATAAAAATAAGATCTAACAAATTCCAATAACTAAGAATTAGGCAAAAAAAGAAATTGATGAGAAATTTAAACATTAATATAATAAATATTGTTATTATAAAATTTGAGAAATTAAACATTTTAAAATGAAATTCGAAAAAACTGTAGGAGATTGAAATAAGGAATCTTTCAAATTAAAAAAATTAAAATCTTTGAAAACTTATGCGCAATACTTTTAAATATTAAAAAATATTTCACGGTCAACTCAAATAAACCGAACCCAACCCAACTGAACTGAAGCTAAGCGAACCCAACCCTACTAAACCCAGCTCCTTTTGAACACAAAATTTGAGACATTAAAAGCGGCAAAAACCTTAGAAAATTTATGCATAATATTTTTAAATATTAAAAAAAAAAGTATATTTCAAGGTCATCTCAAATAAACCGAACCCAAGCGAACTGAATCAAAGCTAAGCAAACCCAACCCTACTAAACCAAACCCAAATGAACCCAACTTTAAACGCAAAATTTGAGACATTAAAAAGGATTCGATGGCAAACCGATCCAACCCGACTGAACCTAAGTGAATCCAAGCCAAGAATGGAATTTTACAAAAGATAAAAAAGGAAGAAATTATCAGAAATCACGGCAAAATTGCTAAACATTAAAAATTCTAAGGAAATTTGAAAAAAAACTATAGAATATTGAAACGTTAGACTTAAAAATTAATAAAAATAAACAATCCAAAAATTAAATTGTAAAAAGGCGTTTCGAGGTCAACCCAACCCCATTAAACTGAATCTAGCCGAAGAAAAGATTTCTAGAATTTCGTTTCTTGAGGAAAATATTACTGTTACATCATTTGTATCATACGATAGATAAGAAACGTCAGAAATTATCATTATTATAAAATTTTGAGAAATTAAAGATTTTAAAATGAAAATAAGGAAATAAATAAGGAATCTTAAAAGAAAAACCTTCGAAAATTTATGCACAACATTTTTAAATATGTATTAAAAGAAATATTTCAAGGTCACCTCAAATAAGCCGAACCCAACCCTACTAAACCAAATCCAAATGAAGACAATAGAAAAGCAACAGAAAATAAATTGAAATGAAATAGTTCTTTTACTCTACCACAGATGGCGCTGCTCTTCTTTCTTATTGCTGTGACCCTTAAAGTTTCGAGACAAATCAATGAATTAAGACGAAAATGAACACAAAATGTGTACTACGATGCTCAACTTAAATGATATAATTTAGCAATTTCGAAGTCTTTACGCTGAGTGTTCTTAAGAATGCGGTTCGCATGCCGGAGTATCATTTAAGTTGAGCGTCATAATACTGTGGAAATTAATTTCGGTATTTTTCGACAAACGGCGACACTCTCGTTGATTGTGATCATAAAATTTATTTTAAAAAAAGACGTAAATTCAATCGTCGGTAAAACAGAACAAAATAGTCCACAATGGCAAGGACATAAAGGAAAATTAATTATTCTTATCATGTACTTCACTTCCGGTTGACCTTCAGAAATAATCATATCACATCATCAATAATCATAGCCTGTATATTTTGTTCGGTTTATTTCGAACGAGGCGGTAGCGAGAGTGTGTGCATTTATACCATTGAGGTTAAGTATATGGAAGACGCTGTGCCATATAACGTATACTCCTGAAAACCGATCCGGCCGCTGGGCTTTAGTATGGCAAAACGAACTGAGTTTAGAGTACCGTGCACTTTGTTATGTATATGTTGTGTTCTTTGGTGCTCTTTATTTTTGCCATACAAGAAAGGGGAGTGCACGTCCGAATATTGGCTCGTTTTCTGCTCGCCTTTTGCTCCTCCAGTTACTTAACCTCCATGATATGCACTTCCCTGCAGCGTTATACGTTAACCGAATCGTTTGCATTTAATCAAACAAAATACATAATTCCGTTCCCTGATCATTACATTTTGTGGCATTTTTTTCAATTAAGAGTTACTCATAGACATGGTACGGACTTATGTATTTATTTGATGATTATCTCATGAATTAATTTTTGAATTCTAATTTAATTCATTAAACTAGTTCGGATGTGACGGAAAACTTTTTTCGGTTTCTATTTTATACTCGCGATTAAATGCTAAATTATCGAAAAATGATTGGCGTGAAGCTGAAGTGCACGCAATAAAATCTAATACACGTAACCTAATAAAATTTCAGTTTATGAGCTTTTTAGCAGCCCGTTGATTGAATTAGGCATTCCTTTCATGTTCCAGTAGTTCCTATCTACATACAACGTGTAAATTTATTATAAAATTACTTATCACTCTAAAGGGTGTCAATAAGCCCACGCTTGATGAAAAGGGTATTCAAAGCTATATTTTTGTATTTTGTGCTTTGTTGCTAAAAGCTTTTCGCACTTAAAAAGCTCCCGAGTACTATTAGGAAGAACAAAATACACAAAGTACGCGCGCCCTTTTCACGACGAACTAACTCATCTAATTATTCGAATAGTTACAGAAATTACTTTTAATGCTTCTTATGCACATGCAAATCTACACTTAACGATAAAAATGGCCTTAAAATCCATGTAACATAAGACCAGGCTCATCGTTAGGAATAGCATTCACCATAAAACAATAATATTGCAAGTCGGTATCCCTTTTTCCCCCCAAAACTTGCAAACGTTCTTTTTTTGTTCTTCTTGTTAGTTGAATGTACATCAGCGTTCCACGACAATGTCATTCCGTGTGATTTTATCGTATAACAGCGGTAATGCCATTGTCCAAAAAACGCTTTATGTCAATAACTTACGTTGAGCTTTTTGTAGAGTATCTTCAAGATCAGCTGACGCCTTGCTTCTTAAAAAAGACACGCAAGGATACGTCATATGATCTTGAAATTACACTACACAGTGTAAACCATTCTCAACTCTGATGTTCTTTTGTTGTATGTTGAAGTTGATGACTTATTACTAGGCGTAACAATATTGTGATTATTATGTAGGTATATGATGGCGCGTACTATAACCAAAAAAATGAAAGTTTAGTAATATATGTCTCTTCTGTTTTCTAATAGATTGTTATTGCAGTAACAGATGTCGCCATCATAATGACAGTCCTAGAGACCCTCTAGTTAAAGTCTGGCAGAATCAGCCATGTTTCAGCAAAAAAAGTCCCGGCAGTGTCAAATTGACAATATTATTTAACCTTACTTGCTCTTTCAAAATCAAATTTCAGCAAAAAAGTCCCGACAGTGTCAAATTGACAATATTATCTAACCTTGCTTGCTTATTTTCAACTCCAAATTCAAGTGTTGGCGCCAAACTGCATCTCCATTCTTTCTTATGATTGGCTGAAATACATTTTTGCTGAAATATGGCGGATCCAATTAAAAATGCACGCTGTTCTTCCAGTCTCTAACTAGAAGGACTCTAGACAGTCCTAATAATTAATTATGTAATTATGATAGCACCATCTATCAGAATGACTGAAAATCTATTGCAAAACTGCAGAGACGTTTATTTTGAAACTACTACCAATCAAAATGTTCACATTTAACTCCTGGAATGCGTTCAGACATTATATGTTTGTATCTTCCACACTGCAGATTTATAACATACTCCTATTTTATATTTCGCGCTCTATTTTTTTTTCTTTTTTTTTGAGCGAAGTGGACGAGTTGTCTGAATTATTTTTCTAAAATTCTATGATAAATCACCAAAATCAATCAATCAAAAATACGAGAGAAATTTAGTATCTAAGAGGCAGTCTAGAATGTAATTCCTGAACGTACTCATGCTGTGTCCTTTTTGTAATAGGTGGCGCTGAATTAACCTAACTTATCAACATAAAATTAAAAATTAACAAGCTTGAATACTTGAGCAAATAATGAAACGAATGCAGTTATAAAAATAACAAAATATAATAAAAAATCGAGGGCAGTAGAAGAAAAAAGAAAAATAATTATGAAGCAAAATACAAATAAAACATAAACAAATCACAACTAAAAACGATTAATATATAAAAAGTAAATAAAAATCGCAGGTATTTAAAAAACAAATTAATCTAAAAACAAAGAACAAAAAATCAAAAAGCGAAACGAGCGGAAGGAAATTTCTTTGTGCTTCGCTTCGTTCACGTCATGGGTGTAGCCAAGATGAGGCAAATGGGGCAGTTGCACACCCCTAGCTCACGGAGCGATAAGAAACTATTTCAATTCTCTATCTATAAATACTTTGTCGGATAAAAAAAAAATGGGTTGTTCATTAGAAGACGAAAGAAAAGCTGAAGCAAATGGATCCAATCGACAAAAGATGAGGAAAATTAATTTTTAACATTTTTGTTTCAATTTTCTAGTTTCTAAATTTTTTTATTTCTATAAAATTTTTAATATTTATTTTTCGTTTCGATTTTTAATAATTGCTTACATTTTAATTGTTTTATAAAAAATTTTTTTTCGGATAGGTTCAATTTAGTCAGGCTTGATTGATCTAGAAACGGTTTTTTACGCTTTATTTTTTAGATTTTTGAATTTTTTTTAATCTTTACAATTTCATGTTTCAATATTTTACAGTTTTTCAAATATCCTATAGTTTTTGTTTCGATTTTTATTAATTCCCTACTTTTTTATATTTTATAGAATTCCTTTCTTGGGATGAATTCACTTAGGTTCAGTTTAGTTGGATTTGCTTGACCTTGAAACGTTTTTAATGTTTCATATTTTGCGTTGGGTTCATTTGGGTTTAATTTAGTAGGTTTGGGTTTACTTGGCTTCGGTTTTGTTGGGTTGGGTTCGCTTAACTTTGCTTTAGTTCAGTTAACCTTGAAATATTTTTTTAATTTCTAAAGATATTGTGTTTACATTTTCTGTGATTTTATTTTTTTTATTTTTAATTTTGAAGATTTCTAGTTTCAATCTGCTACAGTGTAATTATAGATTTTTGATAATTCCTTGGGTTTTTTATCTATTGTAAAATTATTTTCTTGGGTTGGCTTCACTTGGGTTCACTTCAGTTGGTTTGGGTTATTGTTTTTTTCCCATTTGCCAAAGTCAAATTCAATTCAGTTTGCTTTATTTGGTTCGATTGTTTTTTCTCAATTTTAAAATATTGCGTTTTCATTTTCTTCATTTTTTAAATATTTAATTGTTTTTTTTTTCTTTCAATGTTCTAGTTTTTTTCGAATTTCTTTAAAAATTTTTATTTTTATCATGTTTTATTTCTATAAGATTTGATCTAATTTTGCCATCCCCTAAACAAGATCCCGGCTACGCCCATGGTTCCCGTGATAACAAAAAATAATATTTTTTGAGTTAAGTGGAAGCCGTCTGATTTATTTTTCTAAAATAAAAAATACCAATATTGTTTTTGGATGAAGTGGAAGCCGCCTGAATTATTTTGCTAAAATTCTGTGATAAATCAATAAAAAAAAAGATTCAATTGACTAACTACTATAGTATAAGAAGGAGCCCAGAATATAATTTCTGAACGCGCTAATTCAGTGTCATGAATTTAGCATTTGTCACTTTTGGCAACATATGGCACCTGACTTATGAACATAAATTAAAAAATTAACGAGTTCGAAAACAAAAACGCAATAGATTTTAGCTGTTTGGTCACGATGGTAAAAATCAGTATAAATTAACAGTTATAATTAATTACGAAAGTAATAGCATTGGCAACAGTGACTATTGCGACTGATGCGCACCCTAGAGCGAGTTTACAGAACGATGTACGATGGATTGCGGGAAAATTGATTTTCAACATGTTTCGTATTATATTTTAATTTTATCAAAATAGAAAAAATCACTGTTTTTTTTTAAATTAAGTGAAAAGATTAAATTTAAGGGAAATGAAAATTATTTTTGTAATAGCACTGTCGCTCTTAACAATACTAATTTCAAAAAAAAAAAATATTATTAATGGAATCTATAAACCCCGTGTAAAGAACAGTAATAAAGATGATAACAAAAAATAACAAATAAATAGAATGGAAGCAAACATAAAAATTAAAAATATAACGTAACAATTGGCATCATTCGCCTGGAAAGGGTTAAATAAATATGCAACACGATTTCAAATAAATTCCCGAATGAAAAATGTCTCGGGTATATTTTGTAAAAAAAAAGAAAGAATGCAATTGAAGAAATCAATATGACATCGAGTAGGGATGACGATGCAATTGCGCGGTATGAATATAAAATGATTAATTTGTTCTGGTAAGCGGATTGGAAATCCGCATCGTAAAATATAAGACCAAAAAGTACTAAAATCTAAAAAAAAAAAACATTAAAGTTATACTTGTTTTCTGTCGCAAGTTCGCAAATTAAAATACTTGCGTTTTGGCTAAGAGGAGAATTTATGGGAATATGTTGCAAAAGCAGAAACAAATATATCTGCTTTAGTAACATGTTCTCGTTAAATTTTCCTTTAAAAAAAACTAACTATGTACCTGTAAGAATTCAAAATGGGGAAGTTGAAGGTATAGTAATTTGGCTAGAATATGTTACAAACGCAGAAGCAAATACACCTGCTTTGATAACATGTTCTTGCCAACATACTAAATCATTTACTGAACATATATTAATTAATAACAATGTGTACATATGCTCACGTGATCGATCACTTTGATCCAAGCTATTGAATTGTCCTATTCTAGTAAATATTGTGCTTAGCGTGATTAAATAATAAATACAATATGCACCGGTAATCCTGGTTCCCATTGTTAGGATGATATTACATCTGTATTAAACCGACTTCATAGAATTGATGAAACCATGTCTGCTTGATGCCGTGCAGACTTTGATAAACTGTGTAATCCCCTTTTATCATCATTAAGTTCCCATTCAAGTGAACTAAGCTGACACAGAATTCATAGCAATACCCACATATAGGGTATCATAGAGAAAAAAAAACGCTGTTACAAGTAAATTTTTTAATTTTTATTAAATCACCCATGAGTACATAATTAAAAACTCAACTTAAGTCAAAAACACCCAATCGAAATAAATAAATAACTTACTTTTATTGTTTAACATACGAAACTAACAGAGAATTATTAATCATTAATAGCGTATCAAGGGTTTTATTGATCTCATGTATTTCAGTAGCATTGGATGACACACCCGGTATACAGAATATAAAAAAATAATTGTGTGTTTTAATTTCAGATGTATTCCATAAAATATTTTTTAAAGGTTTAAATGAAATATACTTTTTATACTTCGTTGCATTTTAAAATTAGAAATGTACTATTACATAATTTTAAATGTGCAAGTCTTGTTTTTTTTTTTCTTTTGAAAAAAAAAAAGTTAAGCAAATCAAGCTCTGTGCGAATATTTGAGTGACAGTCTAACTTAATTATTCGTCTGTTAACACAAATTAAAACGCTTTTACTTGACTGTGTAGGGTTGAAATTGTTTTTGACAGGGAAGATTTTATCAGTTTTTAAGCCCCGTGATTTCTATAACCGGTGTTAAAATAAGCAAACGCTTATTTCGCGCGCGCTAAAATTACCTTGTAAATTAAATTATGTAACGTCGAAAGTTTTTTTTTTGTTCTGCTTTTGATAATTTAATAATAACATTAATGGCATGGATTAATACAGCCACAAGGAAACGGAACAAACTAAAAATTAGCAGAATCCTATCTACCTGCGATAAAGTGTCTAAGCCAGTTGCACTAATTCTTAGTCAATGCCTATTTGACATGACAGATATTGTGGAAGGTAGGAAGCGATTGACGTATTCATAATAGCCCCTTTTTGACGCTTTCTGTTGTCCAGAAAAGAATAGAATACCTACTTGAAAATCTCGTGAGTGATTGTGTTTTTGACGTTGTAATTTTAGAATTAGTTATATTTAAGGTGAAGGAATAAAGCCCCTGTAAATAAACAATTCGTTTAATTCGATTTAACCAAATAAGTCCTTTCCTTAGAAAAATATAACTTAAATTAAATAAGCAGAATTATTAAACACATAATTAACACGCATAAAATTCAAAAACCTCAAAAAAAAAAGCTTTAAATTTAGGTAAAGATATGTTCACTCACCCCCTATATGCATAAGTATGCCTTTTCACTATACCTTAAAGCAACAGTAATTATCACATATTTATAATACACGAGTAAGTACTTGGAAGTAAATGAAGAAAATAAATCGTGTGGGTACTCTTATATAGACAAGCATTGTTTATGTTTTTAAATAACTTTGATAATTACATTCCATATGGTACTCCGTTCAGTTCAAAGGTATACATGCGTAGGTTAAAATTCTTTTTTAATTAAGAAATCAAATTCACTAAAACTAATTGATTACATTTGCATTTATTGCAGTCCTCGTGTATTTAAAAATTATTTTAAAAAAAAGTTTCTTTTTCTATTTATTTTAAATCCTATGACCATTGTGGTCTTGATATAAATAACATATATCGATTATTTATACGAATGCATACTTGTTTTTCATTTGGTAATCACTAACAGTTTAATTTAATTTTAATTTATTTACATTAAAAAGAAGGCTGTGGGTTTCAGTTTGAAAAATTTATTTTAGGTCATAAAATAACCGCACGATGTCGCGACTCTATCTGTTGTTAAAGCCTGTTTTACATCATCAAATGATACCAAACAATATATACATAAGTTTTAGGATAGTGTAAAACAGTAGAACAAATTATGTTACTATAAAATCGTACAGAAAATGATGTATTTGTGTCAGTTTCATAACTTTTCGTTGTTAATATTTTTTATTACTAGTTTCTCGTAGGTAACATAAATTAGTATAATGTAAAACAGCCTCAAAAAGTGATAAAAACTAAGCAATGTTTTTACGATTAAACCTGCGTTTAAATTCCTTATTTTATCGGCAACGTTGCCATAATGAAATATGATCTCCAACTATCATTTACATACAGGTTTTATCATTTGATGTCTGCCCGCTGGTATATTTTTCTTTAATTTGTTGTAAGGCAATTTAAAGATTATTCTAACTTTATTTTGGTCATGTGATACCCCTGATCTGCACTTGAGAAATTTAATCTGTGTTTTACAATTATCTACAAAAATGCCATTTTATACCTTTCAAAATAAGTGCAATTAAAACAGAATTCGCCAGTCTTCGTTATTAAATTTATTTAATGCTTCATTGATATGCAAATTTAATATCAAGTAAGTTATAAAATGCATAAATACTTCATTCATTATCTAATTTTCTGTACCATTTTTGAAAATTACAGATGATTGACCAGCGAATGGAAACTACATATTACATAAAGTAGAATTTCACTTTCTACATTAAAATAATGGGGTAGTAAAAGCAGTTAATGAAAATAATACGTTGCATGTTCGAACATGAAACTACAAAGTGTTTTATCTAATATTTATTGAAATAAACTCGTGCGGGAAGCGCAAATTTGAAAAAGGCGCTCTTTCCGAGGACTTGCGTGTAGGCGTTGCCATCTATCAAATTGTTTGAAAAGTAAGAAAGTTAATGGTCGCCTTCAGGTAACCGCGTTGCCTTGATTCTGTTCATAGCTGTTGAAGGGACATACTAAATTCCACTCGCTGCTATTTTCGCACAGTTTTCGCATGACGTTAAGTTGCCCGTTCAGGAACACGAGCCGCTGACTTTCAAAACATGCTGAGTTGCAGTTGCAAGTCAGACGCTTGGTCACCTGAACCCGGCCAGTCATTTTTTAAAACATAAAAGAAACCTCTTGAAGAAAAATTCCATGTGTGTAACTTAAGCCGACGAAGCATTTTCGTAAAACATAAAATACAGGATGAGATATTAAGCCATAAAGAACACGTAGGCATTATACTGCGTCGTCTACTTTAAGCGATTTTTCGCGACATACTTTTTTAGAGGTAACACATACCATTGTGTTTTCGCGACAAATAGGTATGTTAGGGGAATATCTTAAAACGTCATTCATGACGTCGTTATTAGATACTACAACATACCTGCCTTTTGAGCTGTGTATGTTGTGGTATGTGAGGCAACATAACCTTATAATCTCATAACCCGTAATATTTATGCGAATTTGTAAATTCTAATTATGGAAGAAGCAAACGAAGGAATGGTTGACATTTCTATTAACTATAAAGGGATTGATTACAAATTAACTGTGGATGAGTTCACTGCAAATGAATTATTAAATGGTAAGTACTTATTATTTAAAGTGGATTTATATATTTTGCGTTGCCGTTAAAAACTATATTCATTGGTTACTGTACTGTATCTTAGTAAGTTTGCATTTTAAAACATAAGTTCATTAACAGAATTGATTTATTTTGAAGTTCCTCACTCACATATAAAATTTGCGTATTGAATTTTGGAACACCCTGTAATTACTTACCTGGATAATTTTGAAATCCACTACTAACATGTGCAAACTCTTCTTGATTTCTTGGCCAAAATATGTATTTATTCTTTATTTGAAGTACAATGTAGAGAAATACATTTACTATTTGCATAACAGTACTACCAGTCACTTTAAACGTATAGCCAATACATTGTAAAGAATCTTCTTGTGCCATATACCATAAAAATATAAGAAGTGATTTTTCTGGACGTATTGGGAAATTTCCTCCTCTATACTTCTTTTTAATCAAGTTGTGTCATTTTCAAGCAAAACATTCAATAATGTGTCGAAAGTGATTCTCCTTAAGCGGAAAAAGCGATAAAATATTACATCGTTGTATTTGGTTAACCATTCACTATCTTCACAAGTGTTCATTCCATAAAAAATATTTCGTAAACCAGGCAATAAATAAACAAATTTACTGTTCATATTAAATATATGTTCCATCCATCTTATTATTTCTATATTGTTCATATTGAAAAACTCATCCAGTAGCAACGTAGCACAAATTTCCATTTTCTTTCAGTTAAACTAAACCCAATAAACTAGCTTTTGGACACAAACTCAGGTTATGCTTTTCTTCTACAAAAACAGAAAATTGACTTGATCATACCGTTTCCATTTTCGCGCTGTTACTTCTGGTATGTGGAGGGGCGGGTAACCGTAAGTTACTAAATAGTATGTCGCGAAAAATCGCTTTTTGTTCTATCCGTACATACAAGCCGAGTTAAGCGACACGATGTTGTATTTGTTTTATTTTGCTGTTTTTACTACTACGTGCGAACTCTGAACGTAATTGACAACTTATTAATTAAACGTCGTTTTTGTTTATTAATATTGTTATTGAGGAAAGAATAATTTGTTTTATCCGCGCCGTTATTTCTTTGACAGCGCTCGAGCGCTTCTGCGCATTGAACGCAGCCATTGAACGTCAAAGCAAAAAACATAACCTAGTTGCATGTAGCACTTACGTGTACTTTAAATTCGTAGTGATGATGTATCTTCCTAAAATCGTAAATTATTTTATAGTAGATTGCACTTTTAAATTGTTTTTACGCATATGAGATGAACATCACCATAATTATTTTTTCAATATTAATATCTGTGATATGTGTGCTTCTAGCTGTGGTTCAGTATTATGATTATTTGAATTTTAAAAAAGCAACCTCTGTCCGACTTTACCAGCCGCTGTTCCAAGATTTGATCATTACAGATTTGCAGCCACGTTATGCAATAGATTATGATAAAAGAGTACCAACGAATGAAGGTACTTATAAGTATACAAATAGGAATTATAGACATACGACTAGTGATACTGAGGTAGAACACTGTTTAAAAGCTGCTCTTGCTTATAAACTATCTGGAAAGACAGATAAGGCTTTAAAATTATTCGAACACGCGGCTGCTATTGCTCCAGACAATCCTGATGTATTAAACCGTTACGGTGAATACTTAGAACAGACGCACAAAGATGTGATATCTGCTGATGAATTTTACTTCAAAGTAAGTCAAGTTCTGGTTAAAATTAAACTTATTGCAATTCTTATGTCGTTTGCAGGCTTTAGCATATTCTCCTGAACATGTAGGCGCCCTAAGTAACAGAAAGAGAACTGCTCATTTAGTAGACCAAATGGATCTGATGATGTTTAATGTTATAGATGAGAAACTTGAACTCCTGAAGAAAAGAATTAAATCCGAATTTGATTTCGAAGTTAAAAAGAAAGCTTATTATTTACATATCTACCACACTGTAATATCACAGCTTATTATGATCGGTTATTAAAATTTTACGCTGACGTATTTTAGGTTGGCATTGAAGGCAACACTATGACTGTATCTCAATTGCAATATCTTCTAGAAACTGGCAAAGCAGTTGGTGGAAAAAGCATAATGGAACACAATGAAATATTAGGCTTAGAAATTGCTTTGAGATACGTTAAATTTCTTACTACAACAAATACGTTAGGCATACAAGAAATATTAGAAATTCATCGCAGAGTTATGGGTCACGTTGATCCTTTACAAGCTGGTGTTTTCAGAAACCAACAAGTACGTTCAGTTTTGTGTGTTTCATTTACAAAAAGTTACTTTATTTACATGTAGGTGTTCGTTGGTAGTCATGTTCCTCCTGCACCAGAAGAACTTCCTAAATTAATGGAAAGTTATGTAGAATGGTTAAATTCAGAAGAAGCACAAAGCATGCATCCCGTGAGGTAGTAACAACTTAACCCTTTCCTATTCATGATGTGTATAAAATACATTTCATAACTGCTGTTCTAGGTATGCTGCATTAGCTCATTATAAATTAGTTGATATACATCCATTTAGTGATGGTAACGGCCGTACAAGTAGGTTAATTATGAATTTGATATTGTTACGCTCTGATTATCCACCAGTCATAATAAACAAAGAAGACAGGTATACATTTACTTGAATTTTAATCAAAACTAACTGTACACTCGCATTTTTTTTTTGTTGTTTTGCAGGCAGAAGTATTATGATTACTTAAATATAGCTAACAAAGGTGATATAAGACCGTTTGTGAGATTCATAGCGTATTCGACTGATGAAACTATCAATACATATTTAGGAAAAAATAAGTTACTGAGTCATCATCACTTAAGCTCGACACCTGTCATAGAAATTAATCAAGATACTCGCAATTTGTAGCACACAACTTCTTTCTTAGTCCGATGATAAAACTATTCGTTTGCATTATTATTTATTTTATTTATTTTATGTTTATATTAACTTGCCAAAGATTCCTCAACTTTTTATCTCTCCATTATTATTGTTAAATACATCATGCACGGTAGTTGTATTATTAAATTGAATGATTTGGATTAAAAACAACAACAAAACAAATTTAATAAAATGAGATAATTATTTGAAGGTAAAAGTTTTGTTTTAAACCAAGTCAATGTTTCTTAAATGTTAATCTCATTGATTTATTTGGTTTAAATTTTGTATTGTTCTTTCAATGCATGCATCCCATATTTTAATTCTTGCCATGTATTGTATTATACAGAGAGAGCAAAATGAAGCTAACATCACATTACAACTTCACATATACTGATAATTTTTGCTGTAATTTTTCTGTCTTCAAAAAAAAAAATTTGTATATATTTTAAATCCAGTGTCATATTTACAGTCGTGTCAAGAATAATGTTTGCTGTAATTTTAATTTGTCTTAAAAAAAATCTATATTTTAAACCCCTTATCATATTTGCAGTCACGTCAAGAGTAATTTATATTATGTGGCAACTTTTGTAGTGTTGTTTTTTTTGTGAATGCGTTTTAATGTCGTTTATAATTTTGAAATCACTAGCAGCCTTGTAATTAAATTCAGGGACGGATTGTAATATTAAAAGGTAAATGAAGGCATTTTGGTTGGTTCAACTCATTTGTGTCTTGTCAGTCGTGAAAGCACTAGCATTTATAACAAACAGTTTTGATAATATTTATAGCGAAACAAAGTGTACTTAGATAAAATATTGCTTAGGTATTAAATGTATGTAATATTCTTATGAAATTATGCCTCATTTATATCTTCGAGTTTAATTTATGTCATCTGACAAATGTTTAGAATATGCTTGGTATTTCTGTTGTAGTTTATAAAGTATTTTATATAATTAAGAATTATATAAATGTTTTTTTTTCAAGCATTTCATTTTTTAAATTGTTAACAGCACCAACGTGGTAGTGCATTTAATTTCCTGAAAATGTGATCCAGTACTTAATCTGAGTGTGTCATAGAATTTCATTAAACAGATCTTATTTTATACATTAAAAATTGTGATGCTTTCTTATATTACCTACGTGTTTGGTATTTTGTTAAACTTGCCTTCAGGTTTCATATATCATTTATGAAATTTGCAATAAAATGTATTTGTTGAACATAATAATATGCGTTTTATTACTCTTATGTAATTCTATTCCTGTATGAAATGATTAGATAGAAGCACAATTAAACGTCAGTAAAACAGATTATTTATGAAGTTCAATAAATTTTTGAGATTAAATTGCAAGAAAAATTCAAAAATATCAATCTTTGTAATTTAATTGGTTTTGCATTTGAGTATTTTTACTTGAATCGTAATTATTTTCGATTATCGATGTATACAGGGCTAATCACGGTTCTGTATTTTTTAGATACATACGTCATGGTGTTTAATGAATCGACGAAGACCACTTCAGATCAATTGAAGATCGAGGTCATTGAAATTCTCCACGTTTTCGCCCTTGATATTGAATGCAACTTTTCTTTAAAAAAAATGCTGTATGTCTGAAACTTAAAAAGTCATTTTAAAAATACCAAACCGTGGTTAACCCTGTATAATTATCAATATCAACAAATAACGTTAACGAAAAATAAATCCTTTTGTATCTAATTATCAGGGAAAGGAATTCGTGCCACTTGTTTAATACGCGGGGCTGTATTCGTTCCGCCCACAATAATTCTGCGAAATGCGAGAGCTAGCAATGCACTCCTTCCCCTCCTACTCGATAACAATTCGGCATATCGAAGACCAGGGACCGTATTCTCGAATCGAGCGACAAGAGTCGCATGCGAAAATGACGTCAAAATGATGCAATTCTCGAACGATTTGTATAGTTTTGTATAGGAGTCTACGTCATTTTCGCATGCGACTCTTGTCGCTCGACTTGAGAATAGAGCCCCAGGAGTAAATAGTACATTCAGCGTAAAAAGTGGTCTGAATTCTTTTCCCTGCTAATTATGCAAAATCGTTCCTGGAAACTGTAAACGTATTTTAATATGGGTTCAACTATGTGGAGTTTGACCATTCTTATCAGAGCCTTCACTATCTGGTTTATAAAGGGGATCAGTCTTCATATTACTCTGTATATATTGTATTACACTATCGTTTTTATATCTTGAACTCTTTAGTTTCAACTTCTCTTGTTCAAAGTGTTGTCTTTCTATTGTCGAATTCCAATCATTCCTTCACGTCGTCGTTAAACACTTGGACTTGGCATAACTATTTGAAAATTTTTTGCAATACAATATTTTAGTCCCCTTTTTAAGTACCCTATTTGTTTTTGCTTAAGGTAATTAGCCATTAAAAAGAGTCAACATTTTTTTGTTGAAGTTTAAAAATTTTACTCATACATAGTTTGACATTTTATCGAATAAAATTTAAACTTAATATGTCGATATAATAAACATATTATTTTAGCAATACAGTATTAAATAAATTTGAATTAGTTGTGGATGGAATTCTTAATTTTTTCATAAAGGATCGATGCTTAAAAAGTTGGGAACCACTGACCTCTAGTTGATATCGCGCACCCTGTATATTAAGCGATAATAATATCTTTCATATTTCATAGATTCTAAATAATATATTTTTTTAACACTAATCTACTCAGAGGCGGCCTTAATAGTTGTAGGTCCCGTGTGAGAATTTTTTTCGGGGCCCTTGAGGTAGGGAAAAAAGTTTGTCTTCTTTGCATTATAAAAAGCAGAAAATACTAAATAAATTTAAAGAAGTAGGTAAAATAATTTCATGTGACTGTTATTTGATAAGTTTCAATTTTTAAAATGTATCGTTATTTGAAAGTGTGAATTAAAAATAGAACTATGCAAACAAGGAGTAAAAATGTAAATTAAAAATACGACAGACTATAAAATAAAGGTACATAAAAAAAGAAAAAAGACGATTAATTGACAATCAAAATAAAATATCGTCAAAAGTAATAAAACAAAAACAAAGAGACGATTGTAGATGAAGATAGGACGAAAATAAAAATATATAAAATTACGAAGAAAAAGTTAAATCGATATTAAATTGAGAAAATGAAAAAGAAACAACAAAAGCCAATTAATTAATAATTAAAAAATAAAAAATCGTATGAAATAAAGTCAAACGAAAGAAAAAACAAAAGTTGAAAATAAAAATTATGTAAAAAAATATAATCGTAAATGTTAAAAAAATGTAATTAAAAAATAAAATCACGTAAGAAAGAAAACAAAAATGGTCATCGATCGAAGGGATTAACATGTAGAATAACCTCAAATCGAGTTAATAAAACAATAAAAAAAACAAAAGACGATCAATTAATAATCAGTAAATAAAATAAAATCGCTCAAAAGTGGAAACAAAAATAGCGAACGATCGAAGAGATTAAAATGTTAAATAAATTCAGATCGAGTAAATTAAAAATAGAAAAAAAAAATAAAAGACGATCAATTAATAGTCAATAAATAAAATCAAATCGCATAAAAAAGAAAACAAAAATGGCGAACGATCGAAGAGATTAAAATGTTAAATAAATTCAGATCGAGTAAACAAGAATAAAAAGACGATCAATTAATAATCAATAAATACAATCAAATCGCATAAAAAAAGAAAACAAAAATGCGATCGATCGAAGAGTTTGAAATTTTAAATTAATTCAAATCAACTATATTAAAAAAAAAAAAAAACAAAAGACGATCAATTGATAACCAATAAATCAAATCAAATGGCATAAAAAAGAAAACAAAAATGGCGATCGATCGAAGCGTTTGAAATTTTAAATTAATTCAAATCAACTATATTAAAAAAAAAAAAAACAAAAGACGATCAATTGATAACCAATAAATCAAATCAAATCGCACAAAAAAGAAAACAAAAATGACGATCGATCGAAGGGATTAAATTGTAAAATAAACTCAAATCGAGTAAATTAAAAGAAAGACTAAAACAAAAGACGATCAACTGATAATTAAAACATAAAATCGTATCGAATGAAAGATAAACTGATAGTTAAAAAATAAATTAAATGAAATCGAATCAAAGAAAAAACAAAGGTCGATCAATTAATTATGCAGCATGGAGATTAAGTGGCGGATAAATTCGATATTTTCAAGATAATTAATTTTTTTTTAACGGTCGGATTAGGAGAGTAGGTGCCATTAAAAAAAACATTAAATTAACACTCGCCCAGCTTTTTCCAAACTCCCTGTAGTTTTAAAAATAGTTTCTGAAAAGGGCATAACATTAGACGAAACTGACGATAGGTCCGAACGTCTTTTGAAAAAAACTGAACGACTTGAAGATATACGCTGCTTAATTTCCGCACTGTTTAAAAATTGAATCAAATAAGGAATTAAGAAAGCAAAATAAAAGACGACCGGTGGGCGATAAAGATAAGACGAAAGTAAATATTCTGTTACATTGTCAACTCTAATTAAGAGTATTAAAGAAAAAACAAAAGGGAATCAAACTGATCATTTAAATATAAAACAAAGTCAAATTGAATCAAGTAAAGACAAAATATGATCGATTTATAACTAAACAAATGAAATAAAGTCAAATATTTAGAATCAGTATATCTACATATACTGTTTTAAGAATACTAATATAATTTGAAAGGGGATCCACCGATATTAACCAAACTATTAGGTTATCGAATTAATAATATCGAGAGTTTAAAAGCTTAAACTATGTATAAACTGCAAACTTAAATTATAAGGAGGCAAGAAAATATTGAAGACCATAAAATCTAGTCCTCATACAACAGATGTTATTCTAGAAAAAAGAGCTGGTCGAAAATGTTGTTTCGAAAATATTGTTTTTTTAAAAGTACGATTTGTTAAGGGAGTATTAATTACAACTGTTTGTTTATATGTATTGTTTGTTTATACGTAAGATTTTTACTTTTCTTTTTGACGGAATAAAGCTTCTGATATATTCATTTTATACAGATCCGAAAATAATTTCATATTTATATGATCTTCATTCCGACTGAACTATTGTGGGTTAAAATATTGAAAAATTCATATTATAGTCCCGGGCGGTTGCCCGGTTCGCCCGCCCCTAGAGCCGCCATTGAATATACTGCACTATTTGGTTTCCCTTATTTCTGCGACACTCCTTTCAAAGCAATGCATTTTCCTTTTTTTGAACAGAATTTACAATACACTTTTACTCCATCGAAATAGCGTTTCGAATAGATAAATGTAATTCTCTAATTAGTAGAATGCAATACTATGTAAATTTAAAATATGTTTATTTGTTTTGATATGGTTCGTAAATTACGTAACTGTTCTTTTAAAATTAATTTTCAAAAGTCCCTCGCATATTTATATAATGTAATTAGTGGTAGATGGCAGTAAAGTACTTCCGGATGTGACGTCTCCCACCAATGAACAAGTTGAGGTACTAATGCAACAGTCTTCCTTTCTGTCTGGCTCTTCACTCGGTGTGGTTGCCTCTGTTGTGTGATCAAGTTAATCTGATTATACCGGTTAGTAGTTTGTTATATAGCTTTTATACAGTTGGAATAGTAAGTAAGCATGTACTTATTTATTATTTGCATGTTACCGGTAGAATTTTGCACGATTTTTCGCGAATAATCGAGTCGAACATGATGTCCACCACGTGTACAGCTCAGATTCCGCCATATTGCCATATGTTGAATATCGGATTTTCTGCAATCTTTCGATAATATTTTGTGTGTTCAGCAGTTATCTCGTTAGCTTTGCTTTAGACAAATCTCGCTTTGTGTTTTTTTGCACTTTCTAAACTGTACTTTGTTTAATTTGGTCACAACGAAAACGCCGATCAATGTACCTCGGGAAATTCCATTGTAGCTCACGTGTATCCTGTTTTAATTATCTTATTTAATATGCTTATGCCTTAACAGCATATTTTTTTCAACAGCTAATTCAAGATGGGTAAGGAAAAGGTTCATATCAACATAGTCGTAATTGGACATGTAGATTCAGGAAAGTCCACCACCACTGGACACTTGATCTACAAATGTGGTGGTATCGATAAACGTACGATTGAAAAATTCGAAAAGGAAGCTCAAGAAATGGGTAAAGGTTCGTTCAAGTACGCCTGGGTTTTGGATAAACTGAAAGCCGAACGTGAACGTGGTATCACCATCGACATTGCTTTATGGAAATTCGAGACTGCGAAATATTACGTTACCATCATTGACGCCCCTGGACACAGAGATTTTATCAAGAACATGATCACCGGAACCTCTCAAGCTGACTGTGCTGTATTGATTGTTGCTGCTGGTACTGGTGAATTTGAGGCTGGTATCTCCAAGAACGGTCAGACCCGTGAACATGCTCTTCTTGCCTTTACGTTGGGCGTGAAACAACTCATCGTCGGCGTTAACAAAATGGACTCTACCGAGCCACCATATTCTGAATCCCGTTTCGAAGAAATCAAAAAGGAAGTATCTTCTTACATTAAAAAGATTGGTTACAATCCTGCTTCAGTCGCATTCGTGCCCATTTCTGGTTGGCATGGAGACAATATGTTGGAACCTTCTGCCAAAATGCCATGGTTCAAGGGATGGAATGTTGAAAGAAAAGAAGGCAAAGCTGAAGGCAAATGTCTTATTGAAGCACTTGATGCCATTCTTCCACCCACTCGTCCTACTGAAAAACCACTTCGTCTTCCATTACAGGTAATTAAAATCGCCAATTATTTCCAGTCCTTTCGATATTTAATGATGACGAACTTCACTTACATAATCTACATGTTGATTTCAAGGCTTAATCTTTTCTGATGATCTTCATATAATTAAAAAATTTTATTTCTTGCAAAAATATAGTGTAACTCTCTTGTTTTAATAGGATGTTTACAAAATTGGCGGTATTGGAACGGTACCAGTTGGTCGTGTTGAAACTGGCATTCTCAAGCCTGGAATGGTTGTCGTGTTTGCACCGGCTAATATTACAACTGAAGTAAAATCTGTTGAAATGCACCACGAAGCTCTGCAAGAAGCCGTACCTGGTGACAACGTCGGCTTCAATGTTAAGAACGTCTCTGTTAAGGAATTGCGCCGTGGTTATGTTGCTGGTGACTCCAAGAACAACCCACCAAGAGGCGCTGCTGATTTTACTGCTCAAGTCATAGTCCTCAATCATCCAGGTCAAATCTCTAACGGATACACACCAGTCTTGGATTGCCACACCGCCCACATAGCCTGCAAATTTGCCGAGATTAAAGAAAAGGTCGACCGTCGTACCGGCAAGACCACTGAAGAAAATCCTAAGGCTATCAAATCGGGTGATGCTGCCATCGTCAATTTAGTACCCTCAAAACCCATGTGTGTGGAATCCTTCCAGGAATTCCCACCCCTAGGCCGTTTTGCTGTTCGTGATATGAGGCAGACTGTCGCTGTTGGAGTAATCAAATCTGTCATTTTCAAAGAGGGAGGAGCTGGCAAAGTCACAAAAGCCGCTGAAAAGGCGCAAAAGAAGAAGTAGCTCTGATACAGTTGAAATTATTCCATTTATTTTTACGTCTTATCAACTTTCCATAGATTACAGGAAATTCACTTTTTATTTTGTATGACTTTGTAACTTGACTTGAGCCAATAAATATTTGTAAAAATATTTATCGATTTTGATTTTTACATTACTACTTTCTTTTAAAGAAAAAAAAAAAAGTACAATTTAAAATTCTTTAAAAAAACTATTTTTGTGCAAATGCATGAGTAATGTCTCAGCATTTCACTGTGTTGGACAGTTCTTCAGTAAAATTATTTTCTTATAACTTTCCTGAAGAAGTCGCACGGTGATACGTCAACTTAATTAAGTTTGCATAAAGACATTAAAAAATGCACTTGTTAACAATTTTTTATTTTTTCAAATATTTTGAGCACTGAAGTTCTATATATAATTATTACATAGAGCTTGTGTTACATTATATAAAATGATATAAGAAAACGGTTTGTCACGTTTTAGGGCGTAAAATGTTACATAAAACAAAATCGTAGTGTGTCCATTTTGTAACATTTCTTTCTTTCATATTTTTTATACTTTCTCGTAACAAATTGATACAACAGTCTAAATTTGTTTAAAAAACAGAGAACTGTCGAATTTAGCTAATAATCATTGACTATGGTAATCTGTCTCATTTTGTAACGGCGTGTGTCGTACGGCTCGTTGCTCGTGGATACAGGAAATTGTATCTTTTAAATGCATTGGAATACAATACATGTCAAGCAGTAGAGTCACGTAATAATGTATGCAAATGTATTGTTTTTGTTGTTTTTATTTACATATTACGCCAATTAAATCATAAATTTAAAAATTTTCCATCTTATTACCATATCTGGTAATGACCGGTATGACTGGGCTGAAGCTTAAAAATTGGTTTCGTACAGTTCATTCAATGCTGCCAACGTAATAGTGTTAAGGAAAACTGTTTTATTACAATAAAGCTGTTTATATCCGGGATGAATGTGTGATAATTATTCGCGATTGAAAGCTAAATTGAATGATTCGTTCTTATAATAACGTTATAATCCACTCTTTCAATACTAAATGTTTACAAATAGGCTGGGGCTAGCTTTAAGGTTAATAATCCTGAAAGATACTGTTATCAGATATGTGAATGATACCAGAAATTAATGACTAACTATTTATTTGATTTAAAAATGTAACTTCCAGTGATTGATAAAAGTGATTTATTATTGTGGTAAAATGGGACGTAATTATCTTGCCAAATGACACTCATAAGTATGGGTAAGTTGACGAAACATTTTCCATTATTCATTTTCAATTCGCTTTCTTATTAGAGGATGGATTAGATGTCGATGACAAAAAAAGTATCAAAATGGGGGCTAGCAGCAATCCGAATGCTTCTCGTTTAGCTACTTTACAAGACAGAAGGAAAACATTGGAAGAGACTATTGCTAAGCGAAATCTAGAACTTCGTCAGCTATGTCTAAAGGTATTTATTGTTTATAAAAGAAAAAAAAATTAATTGTTCGGTACGTGTTTGTGCTTGGCACTGTGTTACTGTAAGCTAAGAAATATGTTTATTAAATATAATCTTGCAGTATCTTATCTAAAGAATTCGTGTTATTGTAATGTGAACAGT
This sequence comes from Prosopocoilus inquinatus, assembly GCA_036172665.1. Lineage (NCBI taxonomy): Eukaryota > Metazoa > Arthropoda > Insecta > Coleoptera > Lucanidae > Prosopocoilus > Prosopocoilus inquinatus. Next base: position 10,965,856 of record CM069880.1, on the reverse strand, counting down.
ATAATAAACTGCGCATTAAATTACTTTCACTTGATCACCACTAATTAAATGACAGAAAAAATGCATACCATCGTTTATACTTGCAATTCATCTGAAAATAAATTATAGGAATACGAACTCACTGGCATTACACCAATCGAAATGCCATTGGAACCGGGGGAATCACCACCATCAAGTCGCAAAAGGGTCGGCACGACATATCAATTATCTCAAAATCTTATTAACAATATTAATAACGAAGAGGAATCTATTGCATCTTTGGAATTACAAATGCAAGTACAGGCTAACATGGCTGAAGCAGCGCTAGGTTTAGCTAGCGAAGCAAATATCAGCAAAGTAAGCTGCATTTTATTAAAGTATGATTAAAATTCAAACTAAAATTAAACATGGTATCATAGAGGTGTGATAAATTCAAAGAAATTCATCTCTTCATCAATAAATAATCTATTGATTGTTTTTATTTGATAGACTCTAAGAAGGCAGCACATGTCCCAGTACAGCCACCACAGACAGCAGTACAATATGTTAGAAGAAAAGTTAACGTTTCTAAAGACTAAAATGCAAATGTCACAGCAATCACCTTCACCCAACTACAATCAACAGCCAAAGCAAAAAAAGAAACCTAGACCTTCTGAACAAGGTTTCTTTCTTTATTGCATTATTCATAATGCTGCTGAAATTAACTTCCGCTTTCATTTCAGATGATACAGTATCTATGAATATAAACATGAGCGATCCGTTTGGTAAAACTGTTCTTAGGCACAGCATGAGATCTCTGCAGCATCCCTTGATTACCACAGAAAGTAATGAGCAGCGGTTTGTGAGCCATCCGAAGCTAACGTATCGTAATTCAGACAACAGTCTTCACACTGAAAATACTCCGCATTTAAGGCATGAAGATATTCTGATTTCAAACTTCTACAAAATGAATTTAAATAAGAATGCAGATCGGTATGTCGAATAATTTCATGTGTATTGTAATAAGGCCATTCGTTTTTAGACGAGATGCTGGTGCTGACAATATACATGCTCAAGGGCAATACTCGTATTCAAATCCTAATTTGTATCAGCAACCTGCTGGAATACAGTATGCTCATACTAGTCACACCCTGCCTCATCGTTCAACTCAGATACTCTCTCCATCTGTGGGTTATGATATGAATCCGCATAATGATTTGCATCAGTTGCAAGTCATACATGATTATCATCAGTATAATAATAATGCTCATGTGGGTATGCACGGGCAACTTCAAAGGCAGTCAAGTCCAAGTACAAGTAGTAATTCAAGCAGCCACAGATTTCAGTATTATCCCTCTCATACAGTCCATAGTCAACCTAATTATAATCAGTATTATAATGTTGAACAGCAGCTGAGAATTTTAAATCCACATCAGATACAACCTCATCAGCAATATGAACATGATGTTATGGCTTCTGGCTTGGGTGGATACTGGAAGCAGTCGGAGAATGGTGAAATGATATGGTGCAATTCGTCTAATATGGACAACGTTTGGCAAAGAGATAAAAGGTAATTATTGTGCCTCCAATAATAACAAAATGTGCAATTAGATTTTCCTTTTTCCTTCCTCAATGATGAACGGACATGTTTTTAAAGCTGTGAGTATAAGAGCGAATCTTTCAACATATTAAGAGCATGAAATCAGAATTTAATTTCGAATTGTTTATTTAGATGTGGTAGTTTGGATCGCCGGAAAAATAAACGCTTGCATAAACGTATCTCTCCAAATGTGGCAGATCCGAAGTCAGCTACTATTCTTCCTGTTGCTTCATACACTGAACCTGTTCAAAATGTACCTGTGAAAGTACAACAAGTACGTACATGTTGGTATAAACCTCATCATGCAAGTTTTTAATTTTTTTGTTTTGAATAAATTATATAGAGTATAGCCAGAAACAGACAAGACAGTCGTCAGTTGGTTCGGACACAGTCACTAGGTAGTGTTGGAGTACAAACAGTAGATGGGGTATGGCCCAGTGACGACAATTCATCCTGTGGGAGTGACACTCATGTTTTCAACGAACTCAACACAGTTGCAAGAAAACAAAAACAAAAAGAATGGTATGAAACATCATTGGATGATCCTGCACCAATGACAGTGAGGGTGCCTAGGTCTCATTCTACGCTACCCTCAATATCACCTGAAGAGAAATACATGGAACTACCCCCGAGCAATTTAGCTTCACCGAAAACACAGAAGCTTTTGTTGGAAATTCCTGCGGAGTCTAAACCATCGCCTCGTGTAATCGATACAAACATCGAATTATTTAATAACAATATTCCGAAGAATTGCACCATCGTTCAAGCCGGACAGTGCAAGCCTTACCACGAGGAAACTAAACCATTCGAAATGGCAGACTTTTATAAATACTCCACGAAGTTTAATAAATCGCCTGCGAAACAGCAAGAAGCTAAAGAGAGGACATTAAAATTAAGCTCGAGTTTCAGGCAAACACCTTCTCCACAGGGGAGTGTGCAACAAAGTCTAAATGACAATTTTGATGATGACACAGCTAGTGTTATTCTAAAGGGTATATACCAACCACTGCAACCAATGTCATGCCAACCGTTCAGTCCTACGAAGTAAGAATTTTTATCTACATCTATTTAAACGACATTGCACATAACATTTCATAAGTACAATCATTTTCACTCTTCCGATTAGTGTCTGGGGCCAATCCAAGGTAAATTTGTTGTGGATTTTAACTCGCTGCATCGCAGCCTAAACCGGTGTTTAAATAATTTACCGCTTTGTTTTGTGCTTCTCGTCATACAGTGCGATTAACTTTTATATTAAACTTAATCTGTCCTATTTCTCAAAGAGTGTTTCGCTTTTCTTTTTTTTAGCTGAATTTATTTACCTATTTATTTTGATTTTAGGAACCCGAATAATATAAGTTCAGCAATTATAAGGAGTCCCACTTCGCTCAATACAAGTCTTGATCTCAGTCGTTTAACCCCCAACATAGCAGAGACTTTTTCATCAGAAATGAATGCTTGGTACCAAAATCATCACGAGCATGAAATTGAAAATGATGGTGGGAATAAACAAGCATCAAGGACAAGGTCTACTGCAACGCTCGTGTGAATTTTTTTTGGTACGAGTTATATTTATTTATAAATTTGTTGCCCCCAATGTATTGGTCAATTTTAAAGAGGTTGAGTGAAACAGTCTTTTTATATTTTGACACTAAATTTCATTTGTGATTTTTTTATGTAATAAAATTTTTCATTGTACTACTATTATTCGATTTTTATATGTACGTATTTTATTTCTTAGGTTTACACAAGAGATTATTAGCTATTTTTTAATATTATTATTATTAGTTTTACGTCTAGCATTAGCTTCTTATGGTTTTAAACAATCTGATACGTGCACGTATAAAATTGTGCCCGTTTTCAGGAAAACATTTTTATATCCACTTAAACATGACTGCAGCGTTCGAGGCCTTTTCATTGCCTATGAGAGGTAAATTAGTGCCTTATATTTGTATGGAATGTACAAAGTATTATCGAAAATAAAAGGAGTTATAATTTAGATGTTTTGGTCTTATTTGCGTCAAAAATGTTTTTTTGCTTTTAAACCGTCTATTTTTGTTTAAAGAAATATAGTTATAGAAAATGGGCAACTTGTTTTAATATGTTTAATATTTAAAATTTAAATACTACGTGTTTTTTACATTTTATATCAAATTCTGTCCGCATGTCTTAGCTTTTACAGTAAAGCCATCCAAAATTTAAAAAGTCTGAATGTTCCTTTTTTTTAATTTCACGTCTGTATAGACTACTTTGAGACTTTTGTCAACTATGGACGTATAGGTGTATGGTGTAGATTGATCACGTGACTCATTTCTTAACAGTTCAACATAACCTTCCTTAATTTTTGCCGCCTGTTGTCTGAACTTTGCTTCGTTAATTTTGTTTCCCTCAGTTATCAAAAATTACCGTATTTTCAAGACTAAAATTCCTTTTGTAATTTAATTATACTTTCCTGAAACCGCTTTAATTTGAACTTTGATTAAATAAAATAAATACCTACACGTCATTATTTGTAATAAGCGGCGCCGCCGCGCCGTACTTTTTGCTTGATTCTTTTTTTTTTTTTGTTAAGTCAGCCGGTTTGATATGAAATTTGACAAATTTGGTAGTTGTGGAATTTAATTTAACAACGGAAACTCGTCTGTTTCTTTCGAAATGTCATACGTATTTCGATTACTATGAGATGTTCTCTCTGTCTTCATCTGTCTCTTTCTTACAAAGTGTCATACACATTTGGATTACTATGAAATGTTCTGTCTTTAAAGTCATCAGTGTGATGCTCGGCTTGATTAAAAAAAAAAATGAATGGTTTATACAAATGTGTAGTGTAATTCTGGTTTTATTTTATTAATCAGTTATTTTTTCCGAGTTTAAAATTTGATGTTACCGGGGAAATGATTTGTTATTAAAATAACGACATCGTTTTGGAAATGAACAGGATGTTTGAGTCAGCAAAATTTTTACGCATAGTGACACCCACTTGATACTTATAATCTAACCACGTAATAGTTCCTGAAAAGCATCGTACGTTGGGAAAAACAGATTTGGCAAAAGGTATACTTTGGTTATATCGTCGATTTGATTACGTTATTTGATTACTCGGTGCCAAAATTAGAAAACATAAATTTGAACTTTGGTCAAAAATAATCGCTATAAGTTTGCATTTATTTATTTTTTTTTTATGTCGGGTCACTGAACTAATTCGTATACGTCAATAGAAATGTATGGAAATTTATACTTTGTTGGAAAAGAAGACCTTGGCCCATTATACATCTAGTTATTACGTCACAAGTATGATGCACAAACGCATAATTGCATAGAAATGAGAAATGCATAGAGGCCTACGTGTAGAAATAAATATTGATAGCAAAAATGCAATAGTTCTAATGAACCTCCAATGCTAGTTCTTTAGTCAATACTGATCAAAATTTTAAAAGTTTGATGGTGGCAGAACTGCATTGTTAAAACATTGAAGAGAGATGATGCGTGCGCATGTTAACGCTAGCGATGGCGTGTTTTGCTGTGTGAAATCGAGTTAATTTTATTAAAAATGTGTGTTTAAAGCGTATTTCGAAAGACAAATGTGTATAAACGATAGTGACAATTATACATTTAGTTGATATTAACAAAATTCGGTCATGGAACTAAAATTACATTCTCCCGCGGGGGCTGAACCTGTCTTATATACTTGGCCGTTAACCTCAGGACGTGGAAACGTAAGTTAATTTCTTTACGGTTTGTTTGTGTATACTACATTTATTAGATGGATATCCGAAGAAAATCTACGCTCGTTTCTTTTATCTTTGCTATATAAGTTAACGCAGATAGAAATTATTCTTTTATGTTGGCTACACAACAGGGCAAAATAAAATAACACTATTTTATCATCATATATCTTTTTAAATAACCTCAAAAGTCATATGCTTAGTTAAGTTTTATTATTTTGAAACGTATTTAATACGTCACTTTCTGCCTGTCCCTATTAAATATTTTTTCTATAAATAAACAAATGCTTCGATCAAGCTAATTTTATATACCACACGCAGTTATTAAGTGTCATACGTATTCTAACGTTTTTATTATCTTACGATAAGTAAGGCTATCATCACGTGTAACGAATGCTAGTTACGGTAATATTGCCGCTGCAAATTCCCCTTGTATTGAATAAATCATCTGATTTAAAACATTTAAAAATGTATGCCAGAGGTTAATCATGTATCATGTGTTAAAGAAGCAGGTGTACATATGTACATCCTCAAACAAAACTAGTTTTTTTTTGTATATACCAGCACTTACACACATTACCGTTTACAATACAAAGAACAAAGATTTTCGAATATTTCGGAGCGTCACAATTTCATTAGAATAAAAATAAATGACCGTGAGTCATTATGATAATGTTTTAATTTATTATTCAGTGTATCACAGATATATAATCATTTGTATAAATAAGTTAAATGACGTATTTTTAGATTTGGTTTACTTTGCGTATGAAACAAAAATAAATCGAACCTTTAAAAACGTATTAAAACAGCAGTAAAACAGTTTGCCCTATTGTAAATTAAATTATAACGAATTTAATAACACAGAGACAAACAACAGACATATGTATATGGTAGCTACGACAAAACATGTTGTTTAATTGCCAAGCAACAAACTGAAAGTCGATTAAAATTTTCGATTTCAGTTAACTCGTGCAGACACGAATTTATTTGATATTAAATAAATAATCTCTGCCAACAACTCCTTTTGATTAATCAGTGACCTTCAAACCTGCAATTTTAAAGATAAGTATTTTTTTAATTTGTGCTTTTCTTACTTATCTCATCTGTACTTACCTACTTGACATTTATTTCTTAGTATTGAGTGGCGTTTTAATAAGTCGGTAATTATCGATTTTATCATGTGAGATATACATACATATTTGTTATGTGTACTGTAATTCAATTAACAAAACTAAAAACAACAGAATTTAAAGAAAAAAATGATTTTTTTGCGAAAAATACTAAGGCGTTATTTAATAAGACGTCATTCAACTCTTACCAAGGTCGAGTTCGTGCGAACGCGGCTTTACAATCTGGTGTGATGGCGATGAAGCGGACAATTTAATAACAAATCTGAGTCTGTCAAACTTTAACAATGATAACATCGTGTTACACAACATGTACGTACTTCCATTGTTTATAAATTAAAAATTGTAAGTTTCGCAACTACTAACTGTTTTTAATTTTAATATCAGTTAGTGCTTGTTACGCACGTAAATAATTTTAAAAACCGTTGGTTGTATTATTGTGTATGAAACTGATCTGTTTAAACTTGTTTTTTTTTTTTTGTAATCCATCAGATTTCTAGAATGTTTGTTTATACGAAAAGAAACATATTCAATCATTATTTCTTTTTTTTTAGATTTGGATACACCAGTGGATTTGGTGCAAAATTTTTAATCATCCCATTTTTGACGTTACACCAAAAACGCGGTGGGCTACTAACAACTGTTGGTTTCGGGTTCAACCGGCTCACGGCCAACTCAGCCGTTCATCCCTCTGGGGATGATAAAACAGAACTAAGCGGGCTCTGGAAATAAACCAGCGTTGGGCTAGCTGTTTTTAATCTTAGATAAAGACACCGTTAACACCCCGGGCTTGTGGTATTAACATTAGTCCTTTACTAGAAAGAAGCTAACCCAACTGTAGAAAACCTGTTTTTACTAAAGGCCCTTTCGATTTCAAGTTTATCGTAAATGGTGAAAAATAAAAAAGTAAATGTAAATTTTGAAAAATAAAAAACCCATTTTGTATATTTTTCCCCAAGCTTTATTATTTTCTACATCACCATAAACCTTATAATAGAGTTGCCGCTTGCCTGAAATACTGTATTGATTAAGAAAATACTTAATTTCTTATGGTTTTTATAATTTATAAGAGCGCAGTAATAATCTGTGTGATTTCGTTCTTCAAGTTTCCACTAAGACTTCCGGCCAATCCGGCGCTTTCTTTTCACGATTACGTAACGTGTCTAAATTAGTGTGACCAAAAATAAACACTTTATTTGTCTTCAGTCAACTGCTAAATTTCTCTGGGTTATTATTATTGACTGCACCATCTACACCGACGCTGAAATACGACTGTATACAGAATGAAAAACGATTTGTGCCACATTTCACATGGGAAGGACAAAGGGACAAACCTGTATATTACATTAAACATGTGAATGACAAAGACGGCAATATTTTTACGTTTGCCGTAATATGTGTATCCACTACGTGTACTTTTTTTTCTCTCGCACCTTCTGTCACATACGATTTATTATCAATACAGGGTGATTCAGAATAAGTGTCCATATTTACTAAGGTCATGCAAGTACGAAATAGCAAGGAGTAAATTTACCAAAAACATTTCAAAAATCAACCTCCTTTGAATCTCAAGTGCAAACTATGATTTATTTATTACATACGCACACACAAGTTCGAAGTTTGAATGAATGAATTGCGTCTTATACATTCTTCCGCAGAAAGCCATAAAAAAAACTTTTGCAGTTTCAGTTCAAGGTAAACGCAAGTATGTCGTTTTACTCCGAGAGGGTTCATTGCTCTTGTGACGCAATACAGCTGTACCAGTTCCCATCGACCAATTTATATCTGACTCTTCAATACATTTTATTTTAAAATCTATGCATATTAGACCTTCTATGCATACAGACTTTTTTGTTTTGTTTTTTTTTTTTTCGTATATTGCCTGGGTTGGGCACTTATTCTGAATCACCTTGTATAACGGTCGATGTTATAAAAAAAAACTATAGGCAATACAACAAAAACAAACAAAAAGCAGTAGAGGAGAATTGGGTATTTGGAGATACTGTCATTGGTTTTCGTCGATCACGTGATCACTTCTCCTACTGGTGTGAGAGGCATTAACCAAATTTGCAAAAAATATGTTTAAGTATTTTTAACCTTTCTTGGGTACTTTTAAGACGCATGCGCGTTTCTCATTAGCTCAATCCAGGGTTGCCACATTCGAGGAAATTTCGTTGTTTGGACTACTTTTTAGATATACATATGTATTTGGTGTTTAATAATCTTATTCTTATTTGGCGCCTGATTTTGTCATCTTCACTCAACAAAATTCTACATTTTGACATAACATTTGAGTATCGTTTTCTTTTATTTCTGGCCAGTTTCTTGACTTGCAAGTTTTCGGTCGAAGAATCGCCGTTTTTTCATTTATTTTTTGTCCATCCATTCTTTTATTGTTTTTCTTCTTTTGTTTTTCGCATTCTTCCTTTTTTTTAATCGTATTGGTTGTCGCATTTTACTGATCCTTTTTACAGTTCTCTTTTGTTTCCTAGGAGTTTCGACTTTCGTCGATTTTCATTTCGCTTCTGCTTTTTTTTATTAATTTTATGTTCTCATATTTCTCTTTTGTTTATTTTTATCAAATTGATTTTTCCATTTTGTTGACTGACGCTTTTCTACAGTTGCATTTTGTTTTGTACTAGCTTTTTTCTCGTCTGTACATTCTTTTGTTTTTTCTTCATTTTATTTATGTATCACTTTTATTTTGTTTTTTCTTTCGTTCTTTATGCTTGCGTACTACGGATTTCTTTCTCTTTTGCTTTTTCTTATCGAATCGATTTTTCTCTTTTTTTTGACGCTTCGTTGTTCATCACTTTTCATTTGTTTTGTGTCCATCACAGTTGTGATCTTCTTTTGTTTTACGCGCTCTTATTAACCTTTTTGTTTTTATCGTATTAGTACTTACTTTTTTACAGTTTGCCTTTATTTTTCTACAAACTTGACGATCTTCTTTTGTTTTGTTTTTTTCGCTTCATGCCTTGCATTTTGTTGCTGTTTCTTTCATTTCTCTTTTGTTTCTGACTTTCTGCAGGTTTTATTTGTTTTTTTTATTAGTTCTGATTTGTAATATATCAAATCGTCGATTTTTTATTTTTTTGTTTTCTTTTATCTATCTTATTCGTATATCTTTACTTATTAACATTTTTTACACTTCTGAGTTTGGGGTAATTGGGCTACTTTTTGTAATAGGTTTGGCTGTATGTATTTTTTCAAGAAATGTGGCAACCCTAGCTCAATCACAATCAGCTGTTTCTGTTCCTGTTGTTTTTTTTTAAGGTTAATTTGTCTTCGTTTTTTTTTTAATCTTATACCCTTCTTTAATCGCCAATTCTCCGAAACAGCAAAAGCAGATTTATGGTGGCGTGACGCTTCTCTAGTCATAACTAGAGAGCGGACGATTTTAGGTTTTACCCATTGCCGCTCACAATCAGTCCATAACCATTGAATCAAAATTATTTATTATTATATTTCTTTATTTATATATATTTTCCAATTTTCATTTATCTGAGATATTTAATCTCTTTGGATTTTTATGTTTAATGTTTGTTTTGCACAACAATACAGGGTGCTCCAAAATTGAGCACTCCCTTTGAACAACGTATATTCTAATTTGTTTTGTTTTTTTTTTTAATTGAAGGTAATTGAGTACTCCTTTTGAAGAACTGCTATCTTTTAATTTGTTTATTTTTTTTTAATCGATGCGGCAGTTAATTCTTGTGTTCTCCAGCGTGGATAAAATTATGCTCTTTCGTTGTAATTTTTTCAGAATTTTCGAGCGCATGGTCTTAAATATGTAAAAAAATCGCCTTTTAAGAGTCCCCAATAGATGGCACAAGTGTTTTTTTCATTGTATGGCACAGTTGACGGTCGATGATTACAGATAACTTGAAGGCCCGTCGATGATTACAGATAACTTGAAGACCAAATTGGAAGAATTTGGAGAGGATCTAACAAGATGGTGCCACCTGTCAACATGTATTTTGAAAAACGCAATTTTTCGATATGGCCGCCTTAAGGTCACTTTACATGATGCAGCAAGACGGTAAATGTGCGTGAACAATAGTCGTTAATTAATTAATTAATTAATTAATTACATTAAGACTACTTAGAAATTGCTACAACTTACACAGCAAATGCTTAAGTGTAAAGTAAGTAATGTTTAAGGTTATGTTAAAGTATTCATTGCATTGCATTGCGTACGCTTTACGTTTTTTTTTTTGGTCCTTGCAGAGAAGCCATGAGATAGAGATTGATGGAAACGAAGAGGACTTATACATCATGAAATAAAAGGAGATTTCCACGGACCATACCATTAATTTTGATAGAAATAGAATATTTTAGGTATTTTGGATCATTTAACTACACTTCATTTTTCTTGTAAATTCCAATACGTTCTTCTCAATTCGATTTAAAACATTTTAAATTGCAGCTTTTAATTTAGAAGCTTTGTACAGCTGGACGTTTAAGTACTTCTTTCTTGATTGAAAATGTTTGGGGTAAAAATAAGTGTTATTGTATCATATAGGATTTCTGCATGATCCTCAATCAAATAGATATTAAATTGTTTGCTAGAAAAGTTAAGTTATACCTAATGATACACAATCATCTATTCACCCCCCGCCCCTATAGACAGCAGTTGTGGATTTGTCATTAATTTTTGTTACTCAATACACTTTTTAATAATTCAAATACAATTGTCTTTATATGAGCGCCATCTATTGAGTTTGTGTTGCATTTAAAAAAACAGCCGTTATTCTATTGTTTCTGAATTGTCAAATAATTTCAGTATTAAAAAAAAACTTTCAGCATTTTTTGTTGATAAGAAGTCATAAATATTGAAGAAATGGTAAATATGAACAGCATTGGCGTGCGAAATTATGACTGCATTTTTTCCTTTCATTTAATTTATTTAAAAACTGCCGTTTTCTAAATTGTACAACAAAGTCATTGAGGGGTACTTTGAGTTTTTTGGCAGTGTGGAAGTAAGGAAAAATTGCAGGAATGGTTAATTTTAAAGAACATGGGGGCAATTGCTCGTTGAGTTTCTGTATTTTTTTTTTTTAATTTGTTTTATTTTAGGTGTATGTTTCAAAAACTGAATGGGTCGGTGCTGACTACCACCCGGTCTCTGATTCAGAATTTTTTAATGTTGCTACGGTACCTATAGCCCACAAGGTTATCGAAATGGATGATAATTATGACATCAGTATTATTATAATGCAACAAGTTTTATCTATATTAGATCAGAGTGAGTATTTTATCTAGGAAATCCTGACAGAAGTTTGTTTGCAATTTAATTAACACCATTCATTACATATCAATACAATGCCCTCCCAAGTATTACAGAATTTCTGTTAGTCTTCGCTTATGCCAAAATTAAAATAATGGTATACGAATGTTTTATGTTTATTTCAGCCCATGTGTATTACGAAATCTGTCTGGTAGAGAACATCAGTGGCTATACTGGACCGTTACATTTAGAAACATCATCGACTTGCAAGAAAATAGTGACCGAACATGGTATATTCACCACCTCCAGAATCCTCATAAAAACCTACGCTCTAGAATTTGGAGACGGTTACGAAGCAGATTTAGATTTGAGAGTTTTAATAACAACACCAGTAGGTGTATGTAGCAGTGTAAACGCTGAGATTATGTTTTTTCAGCACAATTAATGTATATGTTTCTTGTGTAAATGTAAAAAAATATTTTACCTGAGGAAGAGGGAAGACTAAGAGAGGGTAGATTCCTCTCTGTACATATATTAATGATTTAATTACTCTTTAATTAGTATTATTGCAGGTCTCTGTGTATACCTTTTTCAAATTATACCATACTATACTGTACTACTGTTACTTGAAAATATTTTTTAATGTAAATAGTAATACCTAATAAAAAAATTTTGTACTTTTGTAGTTCCTATTTTAAATTTAATACAGGGGTGAGATGCTGTGTACTGTCGCATAAATTTAATTTGAAACGTAGTGGCATTTTAAAGTTACAAGCCAACTTTAATGTATCTTTTAAAACGTCCTATGCAAAACAAACATTTTAAAACAACAAATAAATTAACTTCGTATATTTAAATGATATATATAGCTCAATCATCACACAGGTTGAATGCCATTATTAACTTAAAAATCTAAAAGACATCTAATTTTTAAATCAAAGCAAATATTTCTTTTATGATCTAAAAAAGAAAGCAATATTTCTTTTACTATTGTCGTATTATCACCATATACATCTGTCTGTGTTTGCATAGCATAATAAAATTTTAGTTTTATGACGTATTCTTGTCTGAAAGATGTTCTTTGTCTTGTATAGGACCGTCATGATGGAGCCCTCGAAATTGTCGAAACGATACGGTGGGTGTGCGAAGACTTACCTGAACTAAAACTGCCATTAGAAAACAATATTCTGTGTGATTACGATACAAGAAGCTATGAGAGCATGAAATCTTTATGTGATAGATTTAATAGAGCAATTGATAGTGTCGTGGCCTTGGTAAGTACAGCTCGGTTGCTTGAAAGAAGTTATTTGTAAGCGGAAGCATAATTTTAGGAGAAAGGTACTTCTTTACCAGCTCAGCGACTGAACAAGTACCCTTCTAGGGGGCTACTGAGACATATTTTACAACAAACGTACAATCAGGCTGTGACAGATCCTGATAAATTAAATCAGTACGAACCATTCTCACCTGAGGTAATTGTTTAATTGGAACAGTCACAACTCCCTTTGTATTATTTTCCTTTTTGTTTGTGTTTCTCGCTTGTTTCGCAAACAACACGATTGAAAAAAACTGTGTCAGAATATGAATTACAGAGGTGACACAGCTTCTAATTGCATTGTGACATTAATAAATATGTATGGTTTATGTCCAATGCTGTTTCGAAGTGTGCTGGATAAATATTACATGGACCAGCCACCGATTACTAATTTATTTTATGTATGAAACTTTGTTGCGGAAACATATTTTTTTGAGTTTTCCAGAACAGTATTTTCCAAACCATTTTTTAAATTATTTGTAATCTCGAAAGAATCTTTAAGGGGAGAGTTAGTCATTAATTCGTTTCTTGCTTTTCTTAAAAGTAAAAGCTTCGATTTTTGGCTTGGATGGAGGCTATTTTGTCCGCTTGGAAAATACTGATTTGGAATTTAAATGCGTATAAAGTATTTGTATTTATTTGGGTTGTGGGTTTATGTTGTTAAGGTGTATGGCGAAACATCGTATGATCTAGTATGCCAAATGATAGATCAAATCCAAATTACTTCGGATGATATTTTTATTGACCTCGGTTCCGGTGTTGGGCAAGTTGTTTTACAAATGGCTGCGGCTACGCCTTGTAAAATTTGCTTGGGCATAGAAAGAGCTGAGGTTCCAAGCCGATACGCAGAGGTACCCAAGCACCATCCGCAAACAATTTGCAACCCATTTTAATTGCGATATCATTTTTAGTCGATGAATAAAAACTTTCGAGCATGGATGCAATGGTACGGAAAGAAGTTTGGCGAGTACAAATTGATAAAAGGGGACTTCCTAGTTGAAGAATTCCGAGAGAAAATCACTTCGGCTTCTATAGTTTTCGTTAACAATTTCGCCTTCGGTCCAAACGTCGACCACCAATTAAAAGAACGCTTTGCAGATTTGAAAGATGGAGCTCGGATTGTTTCCTCGAAAAGTTTTTGTCCACTTAATTTTCGAATAACCGACCGTAATTTGAGTGATATTGGCACCATCATGCACGTGTCTGAAATGTCACCCTTACGAGGCTCTGTTTCTTGGACAGGAAAACCAGTTTCCTATTATCTACATATAATCGATCGTACTAAATTAGAACGATACTTCCAGAGACTTCGCAATCCAAAGGTAATGAGGTTTTGCATTATTAACACAAATTTGTGAAACACATTTTTTAACGATTTTGATTTGTTGCGAAGAGCAAACGTTTATTCGTGTCAATTGCCGGGGGTTTTCAAACTTCACCACCTGAGTTATTGTTTTATGAAACTTCTTTTCTAATTAATTTTATTTCTGCTACAGAAAAGCGATTGATTATTAATTCTGCGCAAGAGAAATTCGCTGTTTAATTAATGTTTCTTGTCTGAAACCATCGTTAGAGAAACGTAACCTTACTGACAACGTGGTTTCTTTTAGTTAATTCTACGAATTCTGCATAAATTTGTTAATATGAAGCTTGAAAACCAAGACTGTGTTCTACAGAGAAAGTAATTGTTGTAATTTTGTATTTGTTTGTAATAAAATTATATCTTCAGCCATTTCTTTTTTTTTTATTTTATTAGAAAGAATTACAGTACTACACGCAAAGAATTGGGAAAGTGTCTGAGAAAATATTTATTTGTATGTACTTAAAATGTAGATGCATTAAATTCAGATATGATTATTAAAAAAATCCAGTAAAACTTCCATTTTTTTATCGTGACGTCACATGTCATTTTTTTATTACCGGAAAAGGAAATAGTTTATTAACCGTTAAAACGTACTTTATTAAAAAAGAAAACTATTTTAATCGATTGATTTAGGCAAATACTATGATGAAAAACCAGCGATTAATTTAAGCTGCAATTATTTATATTTTCTTTGCAATTTCTCTGTGCAAATTCGTAAGTTAGTTTTTATTTTGACTAGCGTAGTTTCCGAAGGTATAAATAGGGCGCGCTTGTTTCCCTGGCGTCATTTATAAACCGACGTTCGGGTGGGTTGTTTCAGCCTTCAGCTTAATTGGGGGAGGGTACTAATTTGTTTAAATTTTTTCCTTTTATTTCGAGTGGATTTTGTAAATTCGTTAATTTTTTTTTTTTTAAGCAAGCATCATGGATGTTTTGGATGATATAGTGATGGATTTGAACTTTTTCATCTTTGGAGAAATCGCTTTTGTCACCTTGCTGTATATAATACACATGGTAGTCGTATCAACTCGCGATTTTCTCAAATTAATCCGATTCTTCTTGTCGTGTTTGATATTTTTTGGCTTGTACTTATTCGCATTGATTGCTGGTATAATCTACCACGGGTCTAACATAATTTTCTTCGTAATTGGTACACCGATTAACTGCATATTATATTTAATCGGCCGTCTTATATGTGAACTTTTATAAAAAAATAACTTTTATAAAAAAAATAAAATAAAATAAAAACAATTCTTTTGGGGATTTACAAAATTTTCAAGTTTTAACGTCAGTATTTTTTGGCTCTATCAATACATGTGTGACAAGGTATTTATTTGTTTATTTGTTTTTATTAGGTTGGATTTGGAATGTTGTAATAAATAGTTTTGTTTTAGGGTTCAAACAATGATGACGAAGCATCCGGATGTGCAAGAGGTTCAAGAGACAGAGCACGCAGAGATCTCACCAAACAGATGCAGGATTCTTCTTCCGATTCAGATTTCTACGACCAAGACAAGTATGGTCCGACAACACGTCGAGCTTGGACCGATTGGTGTTCTAATAAGGGCAAAAGTAGCCAATCGGAAGAAGATACCGCAAACACAAAGGTATTATGGAATAATTATTTTTTTTTGTTAATTTTTGTATTCGAGTGAGTGCTTTCGTTTAGATTAAACGTCAACCAAAGAAACTCCGTCGCAAGATACAGCGCGGAGGAAAAACTCAGAATACTCCACCTATTAAGCCAATAACTAAACCTCGTAGAGGCAGAGTGAAGAAAACGAAACCAAAGAAAACGATTAAGATTAACGGATTGGACCTTTTGCACAGCCAAACTTTGCTTAGTACTTCTCCGCAAGGTAATTAATGAATTAATTTGGCATTCGAAATTGTTTTAAATTCTCTCTTTTTAATTAACAGCCAACGGTAAAAAATTGCCGCCACCACCTGGCTGTGTGGACCAACAGCTAACGGCTTTAAGCACCGAAATGGTTCACGATGAATTAGACATTCCGCCTGCACCTGGAAGTACGCCTTATGCCTTACAGATTCTGCTGGACATGTACCGTGCTCAATACATGAACATGATCAATCACATGAAAACCAAAGAATATAAGGATTCTGTCGAGACTCTAATAACTGAAGAAAAGGTAATTAATTGCCTTCTTCCCTGGTGGTGGTGAATTTGTAGAAGCAAGAATTCCATCCTTTTTTTCCTCCCCCCCTTGTTTTAACACATACATGTTTTGATTTCGAATTTATATATTCTGTTTGTAATTATGAATAAATTTTCAGTGAAACTTTGTTTACGTTTTAAATTTTTTTTTTGTGAGTGTACATACTTCATCGTTGTTACTGCCAACTTTGAAACAAAAAGTATTTTTTTTTTAATATATGCCGTTCTTGTCAAAAAATTTCAACGGCTTGTCTTGGCTTTACTGCCAAATAACGCCAAAAAATGCACTGGCGCATTTTTCTAATAATAATAAGTAAATAATATCTCTGTCAGTTTATAACTTTCTTATTAATACTGCCAGCCTCCTTCAATTAATATGTAAATGCGACCGAGTTGCTTTTTTTTAATGCTGAGAAAGTTTAGTTGGCATTACTGATGATGAAAATAAATTTGGAATGAAGTACACATTTTTTTTTTATATCGTATTTTTCTTTTGTAGGAACGAAATCAGCGCCTTCAAAATCGAGCTGCTCAATTAGAAAAACAAATTAAAGTGTTGATTGATGATAGTGTGGCATTACTGAAAGCGCGAATGAGTGAACTGGGAATAAATGCAACTTCTCCGGTAGATTTGCTTGCCAAGGCGAAGGAGATAGTATGTCGTCATAAAGATTTGCAAGCGAAAGCCAGCAAACTGCAAATCCAAGTGGTTGGCTTGGAGCAAGAGAAAAACAACTTGGTAAATCAAAGAAGGCAGGAGATTATAGAGAAATATGCGAAACAAGATCCGGGATGTGATAATATGTCACCTCATATCGCAGAAGAGTGTATCCTGAGGGAAATATCATCGACTCTCTCGCATCGCAAGAAATTACATAACCAAGTTTCGCTCCTCGAGGGAGAAGTAATGACTTTGGAGAAGACAAGCGAGGAACGCAAGCAAGCTGCAGCGCTGGCTGCGAGACAACAGCAACCGGCTGCGAAGGTATCTCGAAAATCCAGAGATTACAGAACTAGATCGCAGGATTGGCCTGATGTGCCGGACATAGCGAAGATTGAAGAACAAAATCCAGAGATTCTAGCGCAGAAGATTTTGGAAAAGGGACGCATGATCGAAGCAAGCAAGCTCTCCGCCAATTCCAATAAACTGCCACAAATGTCTGCCAATGCGAAGCATTCATCAGCTCATAATAACCAAAGAGGCCCTGCCAGAAATAATAATAATAATAATAATAGTAATAACACGACAAGTAGTAATAATAATAATAATAATAACAACAACATGCCAGCACCGGTGCCGGTTTCAAAGAGAGTTAAAATGGCTAATAGTAATCAACAACGTCCGCAAGAACCTCCTAGAATAGCGAATTTTGAAGACCGATTAAAAAGTATTATCACTTCGGTGCTCAACGAAGACCAGCATAATCGAACTAAGACGCAGAGCAATCAGATGTACAGCCCTCCGTGCACAAATCAGTATCCGCAGGTAGCAGCAACACCGGCAAATACAAGTACTTATAACTCCTCGCAGCAATACAATTACAGTCAGTTTGTTCCGAAACACGAAGACAAACCGAAGTACAAATACAGCCGTTGCGAAACCATTGTTAAACCTTTGGAGGACGCAAGGACTTATACACACCAAGAAGGATTAGCAAGCATGGTTGAGTGCTATCGTAAAGCTGAAATTCCCCCACGCATATCACCCCAGGTGGTTAGACAAGTGTCAACGGAGCAACCGGATTATACTCAGGTTTCTCCTGCTAAATTAGCATTACGTCGACATCTATCCCAGGAAAAATTAGCAGCTCAGCACCATGCTTACGCTCATTCTGATGGTGGTATCGTTGCAACCAGGACAATCGGTGATTTGATGTCCGGAGAAATCGAAAGGACTCTTGAAATCTCAAATCAATCAATAATAAACGCTGCGGTTGACATGAGTGATATTCAAGGCACCACCACTTTAAGTTCAAGATCAGTGGTCAATGCGAATTTGCCTCCGAGACCTGAGAGAGTCAACGTTAAACTTCCCACAGCCGTCCCTGATGTTCATCCTTTGCCTGCGAAAGAACCGGAGCCAGTAATGAGACAGGTATACAGTCCGATTTCAAGACCATCATCAAATGAAGGTCTGGAGGGGTTAGCTTATGTTCACAATCATGTTAAATTGACCACCCATGCTATGCATGCGTACATACCACCACCGCAAGCTTCACCTCGCCAAGCTCAGTATTCACCGAGAACCACCGTTCTTTATCCAAACCGCTCTGGCTCTGTAAACTCGACTTACTCACAGAACGAACAATACACTCCTTTGCCTAGAGCAGACATTAAACCCTATCACGAATCGTATTTTCATGATGTAAAACCACCCGTTGTACTTGAATCCGAAGTAAGAAGTAACTTTGTACCTGAAGGATTAGCCGCAAGTTTGCAAGCGCGTGTTCTGAGCGCCCCACACATCAAAGAAGAACTTGATACTTACGAGAGACGAGCCTACATTCACTCAGCTGTCATCGGCAACATACCAACATATCAGGATCAGCCGGGGCCAATTAAGACTGAAAGCGTGCCCAGCGATTGTCAGTACAAACGTGAATCACCTGTCATACAGGGCCCCATCCGGAACAGCATCAGACGGACTTCTATTTACATGTCCGAGGCACAGCAGCGTAACGCTTTTGGAAATAATCAATCCCCCGAACCCCATTCGAACACATCTACACCGTTAGTTGATGAAGTACAAGAGTCATCCAGACCACGAAAGGCTCACGAAGAAGGTAAGATTGAATTTACCCTTGCGATGAACTGCATGAATGTTTTGTATATAAATAAATGCATTTTATGTACAGTTTTAATGTATCTCTTCCTTATCTAACACCTATATTATTAATTAAAATTAAAAAAAAAATTAATATAGTAGAATAAAGTACACAAAATTTAGTTATTTTAAATTAAAAAAGAAAAAAAAAAAGAAAATGAGTTTGTTAGTTGGGTGTTAGATTTCTGCAAAAGTGAAGAGGAGTTTGATTTTATTAAATAGTATTTCATGGTCTCGGTTTAATCAGAAAAAAAAAAGAAATGTGCAGAATTTTTAAGGAAAGTAACTCTTGTTTTTATGATTTAAAAAGCTGACCTACTTCCTAATAATATAGGTGTTAACTCATTCCCCTGATTTGATCGTAAACTTTATGTGCATTTTGTAGCCCCCTTCTCTCCCCGCCCCCCCTCATTTACGTTTTCTCTAACTTCCTTCCCCAATGTTACATAAACACACGTACACTTTGTATTTAAAATGTTTTGATATTTTTTAACATTCGATTTAACCTAATTATTTTTTTTTATATGTTGTATTGTAAATAATACTGTTCGTTTTATTAGTATTTATTTATTTATACAATACATGCTAAAAGCTGTTAGCGTAAATAAACGAGCTTTAGCTATTTTGTTTGAAGAAAAAAAATTTTCGTAGCTGTGAGAATTTGATGATTTTAATTGGTTGAAAGACGTAGTACAAGCTACAATTAAAAAAATTAAAAAAAAGAAAAAAAAAACAGCGTCCACTTAAAATTTTTATTGCGCTTTTATTATTTGAGTTCGACACACGGATTGTATTATTTGTAAATAAAAATTTTGATTTTCTTTTCTTCTTAACAGACAATAAATCTGCATGAACTGGAAAGTTGTTGAAAAACACAAATTTGCATGCCGAAAACTTTATTTTCTGCACTTTCGTTAGCAAAATCAACTTTATTTTGTTATGATAGAATACCACAACTGATTGTCATATTAGTTTTAGTCAGTATATATTTTTTTTTAGCTGCGTGGCTTTCATGTGCATGGTTAATTGTTTTGACGCTATGCTAAATAATAATTTAAAAAATAAACTGATTTATTATTGGTACAGTCGAAATTGAAAGTAATGTCTCTCCTTTTAGGTATTAGATTTATTTAATCGGGTGTTCAGGGTTCCCATTCATCGGGAAACCCGAGAGAAGTCAGGAAATTAAACTAATTTATTATTGGTACAGTCAGAATTGACAGTAATGTCTCTCCTTTATGGTATTAGATTTATTTAATCGGGTGTTCAGGGTTCCCATTCATCAGGAAACCCAAGACAAGTCAGGAAATTAAACTAATTTATTATTGGTACAGTCAGAATTGAAAGTAATGTCTCTCCTTTATGGTATTAGATTTATTTAATCGGGTGTTCAGGGTTCCCATTCATCAGAAAACCCAAGACAAGTCAGGAAATTAAACTAATTTATTATTAGTACAGTCAGAATTGAAAGTAATGTCTCTAATTTATTATTGGTACAGTCAGAATTGAAAGTAATGTCTCTCCTTTTAGGTATTAGATTTATTTAATCGGGTGTTCAGGGTTCCCATTCATCAGGAAACCCAAGACAAGTCAGGAAATTAAACTAATTTATTATTGGTACAGTCAGAATTGAAAGTAATGTCTCTCTTTTATGGTATTAGATTTATTTAATCGGGTGTTCAGGGTTCCCATTCATCAGGAAACCCAAGACAAGTAGGAAATTAAACTAATTTATTATTGGTACAGTCAGAATTGAAAGTAATGTCTCTCTTTTATGGTATTAGATTTATTTAATCGGGTGTTCAGGGTTCCCATTCATCGGGAAACCCGAGAGAAGTCAGGAAATTAAACTAATTTATTATTGGTACAGTCAGAATTGACAGTAATGTCTCTCCTTTATGGTATTAGATTTATTTAATCGGGTGTTCAGGGTTCCCATTCATCAGGAAACCCAAGACAAGTCAGGAAATTAAACTAATTTATTATTGGTACAGTCAGAATTGAAAGTAATGTCTCTCCTTTATGGTATTAGATTTATTTAATCGGGTGTTCAGGGTTCCCATTCATCAGAAAACCCAAGACAAGTCAGGAAATTAAACTAATTTATTATTAGTACAGTCAGAATTGAAAGTAATGTCTCTAATTTATTATTGGTACAGTCAGAATTGAAAGTAATGTCTCTCCTTTTAGGTATTAGATTTATTTAATCGGGTGTTCAGGGTTCCCATTCATCAGGAAACCCAAGACAAGTCAGGAAATTAAACTAATTTATTATTGGTACAGTCAGAATTGAAAGTAATGTCTCTCTTTTATGGTATTAGATTTATTTAATCGGGTGTTCAGGGTTCCCATTCATCGGGAAACCCGAGAGAAGTCAGGAAATTAAACTAATTTATTATTGGTACAGTCAGAATTGACAGTAATGTCTCTCCTTTATGGTATTAGATTTATTTAATCGGGTGTTCAGGGTTCCCATTCATCAGGAAACCCAAGACAAGTCAGGAAATTAAACTAATTTATTATTGGTACAGTCAGAATTGAAAGTAATGTCTCTCCTTTATGGTATTAGATTTATTTAATCGGGTGTTCAGGGTTCCCATTCATCAGAAAACCCAAGACAAGTCAGGAAATTAAACTAATTTATTATTAGTACAGTCAGAATTGAAAGTAATGTCTCTAATTTATTATTGGTACAGTCAGAATTGAAAGTAATGTCTCTCCTTTTAGGTATTAGATTTATTTAATCGGGTGTTCAGGGTTCCCATTCATCAGGAAACCCAAGACAAGTCAGGAAATTAAACTAATTTATTATTGGTACAGTCAGAATTGAAAGTAATGTCTCTCTTTTATGGTATTAGATTTATTTAATCGGGTGTTCAGGGTTCCCATTCATCAGGAAACCCAAGACAAGTAGGAAATTAAACTAATTTATTATTGGTACAGTCAGAATTGAAAGTAATGTCTCTCTTTTATGGTATTAGATTTATTTAATCGGGTGTTCAGGGTTCCCATTCATCGGGAAACCCGAGAGAAGTCAGGAAATTAAACTAATTTATTATTGGTACAGTCAGAATTGACAGTAATGTCTCTCCTTTATGGTATTAGATTTATTTAATCGGGTGTTCAGGGTTCCCATTCATCAGGAAACCCAAGACAAGTCAGGAAATTAAACTAATTTATTATTGGTACAGTCAGAATTGAAAGTAATGTCTCTCCTTTATGGTATTAGATTTATTTAATCGGGTGTTCAGGGTTCCCATTCATCAGAAAACCCAAGACAAGTCAGGAAATTAAACTAATTTATTATTAGTACAGTCAGAATTGAAAGTAATGTCTCTAATTTATTATTGGTACAGTCAGAATTGAAAGTAATGTCTCTCCTTTTAGGTATTAGATTTATTTAATCGGGTGTTCAGGGTTCCCATTCATCAGGAAACCCAAGACAAGTCAGGAAATTAAACTAATTTATTATTGGTACAGTCAGAATTGAAAGTAATGTCTCTCTTTTATGGTATTAGATTTATTTAATCGGGTGTTCAGGGTTCCCATTCATCGGGAAACCCGAGAGAAGTCAGGAAATTAAACTAATTTATTATTGGTACAGTCAGAATTGACAGTAATGTCTCTCCTTTATGGTATTAGATTTATTTAATCGGGTGTTCAGGGTTCCCATTCATCAGGAAACCCAAGACAAGTCAGGAAATTAAACTAATTTATTATTGGTACAGTCAGAATTGAAAGTAATGTCTCTCCTTTATGGTATTAGATTTATTTAATCGGGTGTTCAGGGTTCCCATTCATCAGAAAACCCAAGACAAGTCAGGAAATTAAACTAATTTATTATTAGTACAGTCAGAATTGAAAGTAATGTCTCTAATTTATTATTGGTACAGTCAGAATTGAAAGTAATGTCTCTCCTTTTAGGTATTAGATTTATTTAATCGGGTGTTCAGGGTTCCCATTCATCAGGAAACCCAAGACAAGTCAGGAAATTAAACTAATTTATTATTGGTACAGTCAGAATTGAAAGTAATGTCTCTCTTTTATGGTATTAGATTTATTTAATCGGGTGTTCAGGGTTCCCATTCATCGGGAAACCCGAGAGAAGTCAGGAAATTAAACTAATTTATTATTGGTACAGTCAGAATTGACAGTAATGTCTCTCCTTTATGGTATTAGATTTATTTAATCGGGTGTTCAGGGTTCCCATTCATCGGGAAACCCAAGAGAAGTCAGGAAATTAAACTAATTTATTATTGGTACAGTCAGAATTGAAAGTAATGTCTCTCCTTTATGGTATTAGATTTATTTAATCGGTTGTTCAGGATTCCCATTCATCGGGAAACCCAAGAGAAGTCAGGAAATTAAACTAATTTATTATTGGTACAGTCAGAATTGAAAGTAATGTCTCTCCTTTTAGGTATTAGATTTATTTAATCGGGTGTTCAGGGTTTCCATTCATCGGGAAACCCGAGAGAAGTCAGGAAATTAAACTAATTTATTATTGGTACAGTCAGAATTGAAAGTAATGTCTCTCCTTTTAGGTATTAGATTTATTTAATCGGGTGTTCAGGGTTCCCATTCATCAGGAAACCCAAGACAAGTCAGGAAATTAAACTAGTTTATTATTGGTACAGTCAGAATTGAAAGTAATGTCTCTCCTTTTAGGTATTAGATTTATTTAATCGGGTGTTCAGGGTTCCCATTCATCAGGAAACCCAAGACAAGTCAGGAAATTAAACTAATTTATTATTGGTACAGTCAGAATTGAAAGTAATGTCTCTCCTTTTTGGTATTAGATTTATTTAATCGGGTGTTCAGGGTTCCCATTCATCAGGAAACCCAAGACAAGTCAGGAAATTAAACTAATTTATTATTGGTACAGTCAGAATTGAAAGTAATGTCACTCCTTTATGGTATTAGATTTATTTAATCGGGTGTTCAGGGTTCCCATTCATCAGAAAACCCAAGACAAGTCAGGAAATTAAACTAATTTATTATTGGTACAGTCAGAATTGAAAGTAATGTCTCTCCTTTAAATATTAGATATATTTTACCGGTTGCTCAGGGTTACCACTCACCGGGAAAATGGGAAAAGTCAGGAAATTGAGAAAACATTCATAATGTCTGAGAACAATCAGAGAAATTGTCTACTTTAATACAAAGTCAGTGAAAATAATTGAAGAACTGGAAGTTTGATAAATTATTTTGTTGTGTGTAATATTTATTTTTCTAATAGTAACTGCATTTATTTTAATATTTTGTTTATTATTAATAATTTTTAATTCTGAGTGTAATTTAATAATTTTCTGCATTAATGTAGGTTGACTTTTCTTAAATCAGTAACTTTTGCATTATACATCTACTGAAAGTACAGAGTTTCCTATAATTAGAAAAAACAGTGGAAAATTGTTCTGAATATTAAAAAAAAAAACTAGGAAAACTGCATAATCTCAATGAATAGTGAACAGCTTATCATATCTTTTAATTAAAAAAAAGAAAAAAACGTAGGCAACCGCAAGCACTACTGTGTTGTTCATTGGGTTGCCTACACTAAGGCTCTTTGTTTTTTTTTAAAAAAAAAAAAGGTTGATTTATTATTTTTAAACTTTAAACGAACATACAGGGCCGGAGGAAGGGTAGTCGGCCCCCCTATGCAAATCAGTGCCTCTTCAAAAAAAAAAAAAAAAATTAACATTTTCAAAAAAAATGTAATTACATAGTTGCCAGATCTTTTTAATTTGAATGTATCTATTATTTTTCGAAAATTTGTTTTAAAAAGTTAATTTTGACAAATTTTTGCTTAATTTTGAATCAGTTTGCTACCGAAATTAACTTGTAACTTAAAAAATAACCAACATGGAAAATTTCGTGTGTGATTTTAAAGCCGGACAGAGTTGCCAACCATGGCGATTTATTACCAAATGGGCGGCTACTATTGGTAACCATTTGGCTTACTTTTTTCTACAATGACAACTGATAACCAAAACGGGCGGGCGTATTAATTTTCATTTGTCTGTGAAAATTCTAACAATAAAACAAGGAAAAATTAAGTTTGACATTTAACGGATTTCTTCAGTTTTTTAATTTTTATTTAATTATTTCTTGGGTTGAATAGAACTAGTTTGGGTTATGTTGACATTGAGATTGGTTGAACATTTTAATCGACTCAATTTTATTTTTTCTTTGTGTTAAATGAAGTTAGGTTGATATCAGTTGGATTGGATTAACTTTGACGTTAGTTGAACTTCATTTTAATTGATTTTTCCTTTTTTAAAATCTAAACTTTTAATTTTTCGAGTAGGTAATCTTCTATTTGTGCTACATGAAGTTAGGTTGATGTCAGTTGGGTTGGATTGACCTTGAGATTTTTTGAGGTTAACTTGACATAAATTTTAACATTTTCAAAAAAATGTTTTTACTTGTGTATGTTACAGAGCATAATATTTGAGTGAGTCCAATTGACCTTGAGATTTGTTGAAGTTGATTTTAATTTTTACTTGGGTTGAATGTGCAGTTAGATCGTCGAGTGCAATTACGTCGGGTTGACACCGAACATTTTTTTTCAATTCATTTTTTACTTTTTTTATTGTTTTTTGATTTCTATATTTTTTTGTTTGGGTTGAATAGAATCGAGTTCAGTTGTTGGGTCGAGTTTGGTTTGGTTGACCTTGACAATAGTCGAACTTCGCTTTAATCGTTTGTTTAATTTTTTACTTATAACTTTTTGCATTTCAATTGTTTTGCTTCAATTGAATACAATTAGGTTGAGTTGTGTTGACCTTGAAACTTGTTGACCTTCATTTTCTCATTTCTTTACTTTTATTTTTTTTAAACATTTTTTGCATTTCAATTGTTTTACTTCTTCAATTGTTTTGCTTCAATTGAATACAATTAGGTTGAGTTGTGTTGACCTTGAAACTTCTTGACCTACATTTTCACATTTCTTTACTTTTATTTTTTTTAAAATATTTTTTGCATTTCAATTGTTTTGCTTCGATTGAATACAATTAGGTTGAGTTGTGTTGACCTTGAAACTTGTTGACCGTCATTTTCACATTTATTTTTATTTTATTAAATATTTTATGTAATATTTTATATAATGATGAATTTGTGTGAATTCAATTGACCGTGAGATTTGTTGAGATTTATTTTAATTTAATTTATTTTTAAGTTAGGTTAGAGTTAGGTTATTGAGTGAAATTACGTGGGGTTGACACCGAACATTTTTTTCATTTCATTTTTTACTTAATTTTTTCTTGTTTCTTAATTTCTATATTTTTTTATTTGGGTTGAATAGAATCGAGTTTGGTTGACCTTGACAATGGTGGAACTTCGCCTTAATCGTTTTGAATTTTACACATTTTTTTTATTTTTAATTTTTTCGCATTTCAAATGTTTTGCTTCAATTGAACACAATTAAGTTGAGTTGGGTTGACCTTGAGATTTGTTTACCCATTTTCACATTTCTTTACTTTTAATTTTTTTAATACTTTTCTTTCTTAAACTTTAACTTAGATTGAATGGAGTTGGATTGAGCGGACATTAAAATTTTAACTGCTCTATTTTTTTGTTTTGTTTTTTTTAATTTTTTGCTTAGGTTAAATAAAGTTGAGTTAATTTGTTGAATCGAATGCGGTTGGTCTTGAGAGATGGTTTTTTAATTAACATATTTTGGCGGCCCTTTTACATCGGCGTCCTCATGCCTTGCTTGCCCTGCTCAGCGCCTTCCGCCGGCCCTGCGAACACGTATATTATTAGAATTAATTGTTTATAATTTTCGAAGCTAATTAAATAATTTGCCTTAGTAATACAGATGATAATAACAAATAAATAAATTATTAATCAGGAAGGACCGGAAAATTGTTTAAACACTCACGAATTTATTAAGGAAAACAAAATGGTTTCCTCCGCCTGTGATGTAGGCAACCATACGAACTGCCGAGTTCGTAGCTTTGCCCGTACTAGAAAAAATAATTTTTTTTTAAAATATTTTCAAACGAACTGGCACGTTTTAACGAAATTAAAACGGCCACTCTGTTTTTCTATATTCTCTTTAGATAGAATAAGCAATTTTTTTTTCGTTTATAAATATATAAAATCAACCCCTGAAGTTCACTGATAATATTTTGTAATGAACAATCGATTATTTTATTGATAGCGCAAATAATTGAGAATTTTTTATTTGTAGGGGGAGACATTACTCTTTAGCCCCTCCCCCCTCCTCCTTACGTATCAAAATTTTATATCCTGATTAAATTAAATGAAACCAAAAGGAAGTTTCAATTTATATTAATTAATTGATTAATTAATAATTATATTATAATTTTTTTTGACTTCATGAAGAACGTTTGGTTTGGACGTCAGGACTTTTTGTTTTTAATAATGAATAAGTTCAAATTTATTCTTTTGTGATTAAAAAATAGACTCTTATTTGGGGGTATATGTAAAAAGTCTATTAAAGAAAAAAATTCTTCTTGCATGTTTTGAATAAATTATAAAGTGCTCTCTGCTTGTTCAGTACTACTTTTATTGTAAGTAACAACTTGTAGTTTGCTTGACGCTCAACAAAAAGAAAAAAGGCCTGCGAAATAAATTCTTGCATGTAATTTTCGTATCGCTTTTTTAATCTGTGATTTTTTCCTCAGCGGTGTGCTTTTTTTTAATTTAATTTAATTAATTGTGTGTGTAAAATCTATGTTTTTAATGGCAATTTATATATTTATGATGTTATACTGCAAATTAAAGTTTGTTGTAAAAAGAAATCAAAATAAAATAAATACCTGAATACATGCCAATTTAGCGTGCGTTTTGGGGAGTTTATGGATAGTTATAAGAATGTTATAGAATCTCTCTAATTTGCGGTATAAATTAACGACGAATATTATCTTGGAATTAGTCTCCTAATTGTCATTTATTAGAGTTAATTAATATCTAGTGAAAATAGAGAAACTTCAAAACATTATTGCACGACTAAATTTTCCAATTTAATATTGAAGTTATTTATATAGTATTTTTGAAGTTGAAGTATTTAAAAAAAAAGTAATAATAATAATAAGAAAAGTTAATCGTGTTATAATGCGATTTAGAGTTTTTATATTTACTGTAGTTTGTTTGCGTTGACATAGGAGGCAGCACAGTTCAGGCATGCACAATCTCACGTGCACAAAATCGCGCATGCATAATATCCCTACCATACTAGATTTAGATGGCTGAATTAAATTCGGTGGTAAGTAGCTTTGTGCTATTTTATATTTTAATTTGCTCCGCTATGTTTTATTTTTATTTTTTTATTATTTATTGGTGGTGGTCTCTTATATAATTTATTATTGAAGTAATCAGTTGGTATTATTTAGGCATGTTTTAGATAAATTAATAAACGGTTGTTAACATATAATTTGATTTATATTATTATTTGTTTTAAGACTGATCTAATATCGTATTTTATAAAAATAATTTTTAAAGAACACTCAAACACACTCAACGCGTAAGCTTTTACATTCCGTGTACATCCCGCAGCATTTTCTTTTATCATGAGTTAAGTATCCTCATTTGCTCAATGACGTGAATTAAGTTGTTTTTTTTTTTTTATTTCCCCGCCCCCCCGTAATGTTCTTTGTTGTGTGATTCATTGCCTCGTTATTTTGATGATTTATTTTTGGTTAATAGATGTGGAAGTTGAAGAAGAGGGAGAAGAATCGAAATGGCAAGATCGTATAAGTTCAGGTTTCGATCGACTTGTTGCTTTTGCATCGACAGAATTAGATAAGAGACGACGTTCCACGGAAGGTAGTGATAGTTGTAATACGTCGCCTGACTCGGGTATTGGCCACGGTGAACCACCACCACCCACAATAACCATGCCGATAAATAAGCAATCGATTAAATTAAATCCGAATTCGAAGCCGACACTATTTAAGATGCCAACAAATAAAAGCAAGAATTTAGAAAGTCCTCCGCTTGTCGAGCATGTGAACGATGAGTCTGGCCCACCAAGAACACCGTCACCATCATCTCCTCCTAATTTAGCAATTAGTTACAGCCCTGACTTTCCTGTTGTTGTCACAGAGAAAAGCCCGAGTCGTAATCCGGCTCTGTTGAAATATCAGCGTCACACAGAAGAAAAGAAAGCAAAGCCCGATCAACACTACAAAAAGAAATTTTTCTACCGTGAACAGTGGCGAGACGAGAACTGGCAGAAACAAGCCAACGATCACACAGAACCTGTGAGAGATAAGTTCCGACCGAAAGGGAAAGATTGGAACTGGCATAAAGAACAACACACTGATTATACACATGGACAAATTGTTAACGACGACTGGAACCAAGCGCATGACAGGTACGCTAGCTGGAAAAACTGACAGTTATATTACTACGTTACGAATACTGTCAAAGGCAGTTGTGAAAATTAATTACAGATTTCACACAGCAATTTTAATTCTTAAATTTTTATTATGCATGTAGAGTAAATTTTTTTTTTACTCTAAAATTTTAGTGGTATTTTTTTTTTAACTTAATCGAATCTCAAATACAGGTGCAGTCATTTTATATACGACTGACATTTTAAAACAATTGAGTATTCAGTATTTATTTATTTAATTTAATATAAACTGCCCATTTTAAATTAATTATTTACAATAAGCCTATTACTGTTTTGTTTTGTCAAAATTATTTTCCCATTACATCATGTTGTTTTTTTTTTTTTTTTAATGGAGTAAATAGGTACCTACCGAAATCTAATTTTAGTTGTTTTAAAATTCATCAGTCACTTACACGTATATAAAATTGTGTCTTTCATGTTAATCTACTCGCATGTATCTTGATTGTTAATACCTGTTAATGTACATAGATGCAGGTAGATGATGATGATGATGATGATGATACATGTAAGGAGAAAATTAAACTGCACTCGATATTGAAATGACTGAAAACCTAGTTCAATTTTAAAATGAAATAAACAGAGCAAACAAGAAGAAAAAAAAAAGATAATTGGGAAAAAATTATCAGAGTAGACTGTAATTTTGTGTTCAAATGTTTGTCAAAGTAGTAAGATTATTTATTTATAAATTATAATTAAATTAATGAAATAAAGTACGTTCAGCGACACTGCCTCATGAAATTTCATCGCATCCCATTCGCATTCGCATTCTCTAAAAATTTATTTGTACAGTATTTTTCTGGAGTTTGTTAAATCTATTGTTTTGTATAATAAATGTAATTGTATATTTTGGTCGAAAACTTTTTATGTAAAATACATTTATTTAGGCGTAGTGTATTTTGACTTTTAAGTACAATTTGTTGTATATAGGTTAGCATATTTAAATTTTACATTAAGGAGTAACTTTAATGCTTTGTATTTACTGTGTCTTGTTGACATCATAAGTACATCACCAACGTAACGGAAACCTCTAATGACATTTATTATTTGTAATATTATTAAAATTATTAAAACACTGCCATGTTTTCGTCATTACAGGTTTCATGTGTTCAGTCTTAAAAAAAAAATAATAATAACAGTACGGATCAAACAACTGCCATATGTAATTACTAGGAAATTTATTTAGAAAGCAATTTTTTGATCTGTACCTACCAAGGTGATTAAAGGTTAATGAAGTAGTATTTATATGGATAGTTTATTCTGTAACATCTACTTAATTATGTTGATTTTGCAATTCAAGTTACATTTTTCCTCTTTTTTGTTATTTAATTAATATTCCGTGATATTAATTGTGCTTACATTTATTTAATGCTTTTGCATGTTCGCACTCGAAACATCGCAACATATTCTAAATTATTACTGTTTTGTTAAAAATTTATTTTCACTGATTTACACGGTTTTGTTTGTTGCTTTATCATTGTATATTGTAAATTTTTTTTTATTAATATTTTATTTCGTTACGTTTTCTTCAATTGATTCGTCGATTTGTGCAACACGTCATCTTAAGTTGCAAAAAAATAAATTGAAGATTCAAGTATTTTATTAATATTCTAAAACGAACGCTTCGAAAAACTCACGATTAAATCTGATCACCACGTATTTTAATAATAAAAAAAAACTTGAATCTTTAAATACTTAAAAAAAAGTTATTTTATTGGTGGTTTTGAGTAACTAGATTAATTTTATTGTACATAATATCCGTTGCGTTAAGCAGAAGATGTCGTTTGGGTTTTCTTTTTCTTTTTACTCTTATTCAATTCAGTGTGAAAACCAAAGTGTCTGAATCGTTGAAGGATTTTAATCATATTTCTGAATAAATATATTTATTTTTCATATGTTGTGTGTACGGTAAAAAAGTGATTGTTTTTTTTTGCAACTTTCGATCATTCTGACATTTCACACGTAATTGTATAATATCACCAGCCATCAAAGAGAAATTGTATAATATTTGTTGAAATTAATTGTAAAAAGCGAATAAGAAATGTCACAATGCGTTAGGAGTCAGCTTGAATTTTTTTAAAAAAAGAAAAGTTTCAGTTTCGTCGTGAAAACTGGAACTCTAACTCAGGATGATTGTGAATGAAAATAGCACTTCTGTGTATGTTTCTCTATGTACATGGTAAAAACTGATAAAAACACTTAACTGCCAATTATTTAATGAACACTTAGGTGTACTTTTATTCATTTACCTGTCATGTAAGAATTTAAAGTGTACTAATTCTTAAATAAAGTAGTAAGATTAATATTCACCAGATCTTTTCTTTATATAAAAAAAAAAATTAGTTAACATCTCATTAACCAGAATTTTAATGAATTTTTCTGCCACCGACTCATATTTTAAAAATTTTTCTCGAAAACGGCGCTAACTAGAGATTTGCGATTTGCAGCGTTCGATTCGTATGCTCAAGCTCCCTTTTTAGACGAGTATTCACACAATTACATCTGACCGTCTATGCGTTCCTTCCTGATCAGTATCCCCACAATCATTTTTGACTGTCTGTGCGCTTCTTTCTGACCACAATCATGTTTGCCCGTCTGTGCTCTCCTTTCTGACGAGCATCCCCACGATCATGTTTGATCGCCTATGCACTCCTTTCTGACGAGCATTTCCACAATTATGTTTGACTGTCTGTGCGTTCCTTCCCGACTAGTATCCCCACAATCATTTTTGACTGTCTGTGCGCTTCTTTCTGACCACAATCATATTTGACCGCCTGTGCGCTCTTTTCTGACGAGCATCCCCACAACCAAGTCTGACTGTCTGTGCGCTCTTCACTGACGAGCATCACCACGACCATGTTTGGTCGCCTATGCACTCCTTTCTGACGAGCATTTCCACAATTATGTTTGACTGTCTGTGCGTTCCTTCCCGACTAATATCCCCACAATCATTTTTGACTGTCTGTGCGCTTCTTTGTGACCACAATCATGTTTGACCGTCTTATGTGCTCCTCACTGACGAGAATCCCCACGATCATGTTTGACCGTATATACACTCCTCACTGACGAGCATCCCCACGATCAAGTTTGACCGTTTATGCACTTCTTTCTGACGAGCATTCCCACAGTCATGCTTGACCGTCTGTGCGCTCCTTTCTAACGAGCAGCACATAAACGGTCATTCACGACTATGGGATGCTCGTCAGAAAAGAGCATGTGGACGATCAGACATGATTGCGGGGATGCTAGTTAGGAAGGAGCGCGTAACGATCAGATATGATTGTGGAGATGCTCGTCCGAAAGGAGTGCATAGACGGTTAAACATGATTATGGGTGTAATAACTTAAATATTATAACAAATTGTGTATTGCCAAAATTTTGAGAAAAAAAAAATAAATGTCTTGGAATTATTTTAACAATTTTTAGTTCTTAATTAAGTTTTTATATTAAATTAAGGTTTCTCCATATTATTCCAACTTGTATCTTCCAACATTTCGATTCAATGAATTTTTCTGCCACCGACTCATATTTAAAATTTTTTTTTCTCGAAAACGGCGCTAGCTAGAGATTTGCGGTTTGCAGCATTCGATTCGTCTGCTCAAGCTCTATGAGAGCGATTTTTTTCGCCGCAATCTATTTTTCGTAGAAATCCTCAAATTTTCATGGACTATAGCCTTGGTACTTTTTCGACGAAAAAATATTTTTTTCTCCTAAAATCGCGAAAAAATTCACCAACGTAGAGCCTGACAAGGCGCATTCAAAACCGGTCTCCGTTCCTCTGTAGTTCACCCCCTTTTCGAGATATTGGCCCCAAAAATGCCGCCACAAAATAATAGTTTTTTCTCAGTGAAAAACTGGAAAAGTAAAAATCCGCTAGCGCCAATCGTATAATCGTTATTTATGGAGCGATACGGAACGATTTTAATTCGTAAAACAGTTAAAATAACAATATAAACAATTAATTTATTCATATATTACTAGTGCTGCCATCTATGAACCATTAATGGAATCTGTAGGTTGTCTATGGAAACAGGTCTCTGTAATTCTACAGGAATCTGTAATCTTGCACCCCAAATAGCTTGTAAGTCGCACTATTCGCTCGAAGATGGCAGCGCCAGTTTATATATGAATAAATTAATTACGTGTATTGCTTTTATTCTTATTTTAACTATTTTATGAATTGAGATGGTTCCGCACCGTTCCATAAATAATGTTTATTCGACTGGCGCCAGCGGATTTTTACTTTTCCGGTTATTCACTGAGAAAAAATTTCTGCTACGGCATTTTAGGGGTTGATATCTCGGAAAGGGGGTGAGCTACAGAGAAACGGAACCCGGCTCTGAATGCGCCTCGTCGAGTTCTATGTTGGTGAATTTTTTCGTGATTTTAGGATAAAAAAATATTTTTTCGTTGAAAAAGTACCAAGGTTATAGTCCATGAAAATTTGAGGATTTCTACGAAAAATAGATTGCTGCGAAAAAAATCACCCTGTTAGAGCTTGAGCAGACGAATCGAATGGTGTAAGCCGCAAGTCTCTAGCTCGCGCCGTTTTCGAGAAAATGAAATTTGAAAAGGAATTGAATAAGAAAATTTAGGAATTTCTTTCTCGAAAACGGCACAAGTTAGAGACTTGCGGTTTGCACCATTAGATTCGTTTGCTCAAGCTCTACGAGCGTGATTTTTTTCGCGGCAATCTATTTTTCGTAGATATCCTCAAATATTCATGGACTATAGCCTTACTACTTTTTGGGCGAAAAAATATTCTTTTCTCCTAAAATCGAGAAAAAATTCACCTAGATAGACCTCGACGTGGCGCATTCAAAACCGAGCTCCGTTCCTCTGCAGCTCACCCCCTTTCCGAGATATCAGCCCCTAAAAAGCAGTAGCAGAAAATCAATTTTTTCTCATTGAAAAACTGGAAAAGTGAAACGCCACCGACGCCAATCGAATAATCGTTATTAATGGAACGATGCGGAACTATTTCAATTCATAAGATAGTTAAAATAAGAATAAAACAATACACGTAATTAATTTATTCATTTATAAACTAGTGCTGCCATCTTCGAGCGAATAGTGCGACTTATATTCTATTCGAGGTGCAAAATTTCAGATTCCTGTAGAATTACAGAGACCTGTTTCCATAGACAACCTACAGGTTCCATTAATGGTTCGAAGATGGCAGCACTAGTGACATATGAATAAATTAATTGTTTATATTGTTATTTTAACTGTTTTATGAATTAAAATCGTTCCGTATCGCTCCATAAATAACGATTACACGATTGGCGCTAGCGGATTTTTACTTTTCCAGTTTTCCACTGAGAAAAAACTATTATTTTGTGGCGACATTTTAGGGGCCAATATCTCGAAAAGGGGGTGAACTACAGAGGAACGAAGACCGGTTTTGAATGCGCCTTGTCGGGCTCTACGTTGGAGAATTTTTTCGTGATTTTAGGATAAAAAAATATTTTTTCGTTGAAAAAGTACCAAGGTTATAGTCCATGAAAATTTGAGGATTTCTACGAAAAATAGATTGCGGCGAAAAAAATCGCTCTCATAGAGCTTGAGCAGTCGAATCGAATGCTGCAAACCGCAAAACTCTAGTTAGCGCCGTTTTCGAGAAAAAAAAAATTTAAATATGAGTCGGTGGCAGAAAAATTCATTAAATCGAAATGTTGGAAGATACAAGTTGGAATAATATGGAGAAACCTTAATTTAATATAAAAAACGTAATTAAGAAGTAAAAATTGTTAAAATAATTCGAAGACATTTATTTTTTTTTTTCTCAAAATTTTGGCAATACGCAATTTGTTATAATATTTAAGTTATTACACTCACAATCATGTTTGACCGTCTATGCACTCCTTTCGAACGAGCATCTTCACAATCATATGTGATCGTTATGCGCTCCTTCCTAACTAGCATCCCCGCAATCATGTCTGATCGTCCATATGCTCTTTTCTGACGAGCATCCCATAGTCGTGAATGGCCGTCTATACGCTGCCTGTTAGAAAGGAGCGCACAGACGGTCAAGCATGACTGTGGGAATGCTCGTCAGAAAGAAGTGCATAAACGGTCAAACTTGATCGTGGGGATGCTCGTCAGTGAGGAGTGCATAAACGGTCAAACATGATCGTGGGGATTCTCGTCAGTGAGGAGCGCATAAGACGGTCAAACATGATTGTGGTCAGAAAGAAGCGCACAGACAGTCAAAAATGATTGTGGGGATACTGATCAGGAAGGAACGCATAGACGGTCAGACATAATTGTGTGAATACTCGTCTAAAAGGGAAGTATAGACGGTCAAACGTGACTCATGAATTATCGTGAACAAGTTTCACAGACAGTGAAATATGATTCTATGAATGCTCATCAGAGAGGAACTTAAAAACGTTCAGACATGATTTAGGGCTGCCCGTGAGAAAGGAATTCACAGACGGTCAAGTATGATTTTATAAATGCTCGCCAAACAGGAACTTAAAAACGTTCAAAGATGATTGTGCAAATGCTCGTCAGGGGATTTTACAAACGATTATCAAACATGCTGCCTGAAAAGAGGAGTTCATAGATAGTCGAGTGATACATAGATGGTGCCATTGGTTCTACTGCTTATACTGGGTGGTCCAAAAATAATGAGAAACAGAGTGGATTCTTTACCATAAAAGATTGCGATTTAACTAAACATACTTAGATCGATAAATAACTTTAAAAAATCTTGTTAATTACCCTTAATGTTTAAATTTTTTCTTATAAATATAAAAACATTTTGAGACAAATACCTAAAATAAGTAAAGCATTTTACCTATTAGCAGGGAGAGGACCTATAAAGGTTCTCCGGTTTTTTCCGGCAGTCCTAGTAGGGAACCTGCACTGCGTTGACTGTTAACTTAGCACTTGGGCTCTCGGGCAATTTAAAATCACGCTGCGCTATTGCTCATAAGTTTTTTCAAAGCCAGTATCCATTCAGCCAGTCCAATACTATAGGTGCTGTCCTTCTGCCACAGATCTCATCTCAGATCAGATAAATTTCATTTTGTTAGCACGAACAAGTAACCTTGAATGTGTATTTGGACCTCGTAACTAATAATAATAATAATAATAATAATATTGTTTATTATCAAATATCACATACACATAGATCAAATGATATTGATAAACGTCAAAATAAAATAGAGAGGGTATACAGATAGCATGAATGTATAATGGGTGTGCTTGAGTGACAAGGTGGGTGGTCGAAACCCCGGTTCAAACTTACTTATTCGTGTCAACGGAAATGACATTTATCCGATCTGAGGTAAGATTTGTGGCAAAAGGAACGCTGCTTATGAGTCACGCCGTTTCTACAAATGCACTACTTTACCTCGTCTATTCAATATTGTTATTGGCGCGATCACGGCAAATACGTAGGGCATAGAACCGCCTAGACGTTGTATTTACAACATTTCCCCGCTTTGTTGCAATAATAGACCGTAAAACCTCATTCGCTCCGTTCACTGATCATTAGAGATTAGGATCACTTTCGATCTATCGAGAAACGATAGTACACTATAGGTGCTTTTTTTCGCTTAAAAGTTTGAATCGTGTTTCGAATAGTTTAGACCTGAATTTCGTAGTTGTCGCAACAAAACACCTAACTTCAATTTTTCGTTGACAGTTCATTTGTATATAACCATAATTCAATCGAAACAAGTTTTAAAAATAGAGAGAACAGAATGTCTGTTTTTGAATCAAAACACGTTTGGATCACGATTTTGTTAGAGAAAGAAAGCACCTTATATATAAAAGATTGCTGCAACGAGTCTTAAAAATGGAAAGGAGATTATACGGATCAGGATTGAATTTTTATGGGGAGTGGGGATTAATCCGTTTGCAAAAAAAAAAATGTCTTTGATGTGTTTGGATCATGATTTTATGACTGAGAAAATCATTAAGTTTTTATAAGCTGCAAGTTACATAAACATAAAAATCGATTAAATATAGAATTTTTCAAAGCAAAAAAATCGATTACTTCAAAATCGAACCTGAATTGCGCGTACCTGAACAGATGTCGCTGTCATACACGTCTACGTCAAAATGAGTTTGTTGAGGTTATAATCGTTAAAAATTGTGCAATGGAAGTTCATACGTGTAAAAATTGTGAATTTATCGACGACGTCTTGGCTAAAAAACTTAAATTGTGTGTTACTCTGTGTTTTTAGTACAGCTTAAGTAGTAATTAATAATTTTTTTTAGATTCGAATTATTAAGTGCGGAGAACATATCTTTGCATTCGGCTTTAACGTCAGCTCGTGAGCAGAACGTAGCTTTGCTGAAGAAAATTACAAATCTTCGTTCGGTATCTATCAACGACCATAATGAGATAGTGAAATTATTTTTGGAAGCGGAAACTCGTAAGGTACGGTCCTATTTGTAGTGGGAACTTCCATTTTGCCCTTTCAAATTTGCAGTTGCCCGTGAGCAAGGGTACAACAGAAAATCATCCGAAAGACGAGGAAGATAATATTAGAAAATTACTGTCGCTGATAGAATGCCAAAAGAAAATATACGAAGAAGAGATTGGCATTATTTTGAACGAGAAGGAAGTTTTGTTGAAGGAATTCGACAAGCAACAAAATAAACTGCGTGATCATGTAAAAATCTTATTGGAAGAGTAAGATTATTTTTTTTGTTGTATTTTATACAGGTATGCGTAGCATAAGAACTAGGTAATACGTTGAGTATAATATTACACTGATAGATAAGGTTGATGGGCTTGTATTCCACGAATGCTTGAATTTTCTTTTGCCTGAAATCACTCAGAAATAAAAAAAAAACATAAATGTGCACTTTTAGTGATCATTTGTAATAAGTTTTGATTTTGTGTTGGCTTTTCCTGTTATTTATGTGTAAGTAGGTAATAATGTAATGTGTATGTAATGGATATTTATTACAGGTTGAATCTCTGCCGGCAGCAATTATTTCATCAGAAGAAAGACAATTTAGTCGAGAAACAATTGTTTCGTGATGTAATAAACGATATAAAATCAGAAAATAAGAGGGTTGTAGAAACGATCTTAAAAGAAAGCTTGTACTTAACGTATGACAAAGCTAAAAACAAAATGGAGAATCTCATAAGGAGCAAAAATGAACAATTAAAAAAGCAGGACGAGCTGATCAACATATTACGACATCAGCAAGAGTCGGCGAACTTACAACTTGAAGACACTATCAAAAACAAAAACGTATTAATTAATCAATTTGAAGTACGATTTATTTATTAATCACTTGCCATTATTACGTGACGATGAATTATAATTTTAGGCCAAAATTTTAAAAGTTAGGGAAGATCACAAAAGACTCCAGCACAAATATTACACTTTAGAAAGAAGGAGGAGGCTGGATGCGGAAGGTTTTCACACTGATGTTAAGCTGCTTCGGAATGACTTGAAGAAAATGAGCAAAATCAGCTTGACAAAGGAAACTGCAGAAATGTACAACAAAAAATTGCACGAATTGGATCAAAATATCACTTACCTATATACGAATTAAATATGAATAAAAAATGTTCTATCGGTGTTTAAATAAAAATAATGTATATTTTATTGTAAATTTTATTCACTTCAATTCATTACACTTCTTCATTCATATATTTTGTCATCTTGCGATTGATTTACTCATTTAAATGTTATGAAATGCGTACAGAGCAAGCTATTTCAACTTGCCTTCACCTGATCCAGAATTTAAGTTGGGAACGCTGCAGAGTTGGTATTTGAGAGTGGCTGACATCTACCAGAAATTTTATGAAGGTCCCTATAATAAGGAAAACACTGCAATGACATTTGGTTAACCTATAAAAAACATTCA
The DNA here is from genome assembly GCA_036172665.1 of Prosopocoilus inquinatus. Taxonomy (NCBI): domain Eukaryota; kingdom Metazoa; phylum Arthropoda; class Insecta; order Coleoptera; family Lucanidae; genus Prosopocoilus; species Prosopocoilus inquinatus. The sequence goes on along the minus strand of CM069880.1, from coordinate 10,926,317 downwards.
ACTATAATGTTTCTGAGTTTTGTGACGCTGTATTTTTAGCATAACGTACACACAATAATAAAACTAAGAAAAAGCATTGATGGATTGATTAGAACAAATTATACTGAATAAAATTAATGACAGCTCTTTGCTTTACTTGGTTTTCTTATTAAAAGCGCCATCTGTTGGTTGCTGATTTTCGCCAAGCTAAAATTCTCATTACGCTGAAGGTGTGTTTATTATAAATACACGCACATGCGACGTAATTTAATTTTGTTAAAAAATTAATAGAAATAATTAAAAACATAGATGTAAGTAAGTGCACCCGGCTTATACAGGGTGTAACTTTAATGAGGGGACAAACTTTAAGGGCCAGTTCCCCACACCGAAATATGAAAAAAAGTTTATATAAACATAGGTCTGCAAACGCATAGTTTTTGAGATATAACCAAATCATCGTAGGCAACCGTGATTTCATATTTGAAATCTCACCACTTTCCCAAATAACATTTCCGCGTATCTTGAAAAATAAATACTCTGTAACTCAAAAACTATGCGGTCGCCGACATATATTTATATGAACTTGAAGCAACCCTTGACGTTTGTCCCCTCATAAAAATTACACCCTGTATTTATCAATTTTCTGTTGATTTTATCACTGGAAAGTAATTGCGTTTTCGATTTGTTGCTCTAGAACATTCTGAGAGTATCTTCATCTCTTGTTATTATATGACGTTAAAACAAGATGGAAATATTTTGAGAGCACTCCAAAGCATCCAATTGAAAACGCCATAAGTTTCTTATTATAAGGTTTAACTGGGCAACTGAGGGTTGTCAGATTTTTCGCAGGCAATGCCGCCAACTTGTTGACAAAACCTAGTTAAAAGCCGCCAATTTTTTCTATAGTAGTCGAAGAAAAAAAAAAGCAAAAAATCGCCAATTGGGATAAAAACAAGAAATTCGTAGTAAATTAAGTCAAACTGTCAAAAAAGTTAATAATACGATTTAAGAAAAATAAGATACAGTGCGTAAAACAAAAGAAGATAGCAAATGAGACACAAAACAAATGAAAAACGATGAACTAGAAACAAGCAACAACAGAATGCGAAAAATCAATTCTACAAGTTTAGGTTGCTAAACGAAAAACAACAATTTTCAAGGCAAATCAAAAAATTTGTAGTAAATTAAGTCAAACTGTCAAAAAACTCAATAATACGATAAGAAAAAATAAGATACAGTGCGCAAAACAAAAGAAAATAGCAAATATGACACAAAACAAATGAAAAACGATGAACTACAAACAAGCAACAACAAAATGCGAAAAATCAATTCTACAAGTTTAGGTTGCTAAACGAAAAACAACAATTTTCAAGGCAAATCAAAAAATTTGTAGTAAGTTAAGTTAAACTGTCAAAAAAGTCAATAATACAATTAAAAAAAAATAAGATACAGTGCGCAAAACAAAAGAAGATAGCAAATGAGACACAAAACAAATGAAAACGATGAACTACAAACAAGCATCAATAAAATGCGAAAAATCAATTCTACAAGTTTAGGTTGCTAAACGAAAAACAATTTTCAAGGCAAATCAAAAAATTTGTAGTAAGTTAAGTTAAACTGTCAAAAAAGTCAATAATACAATTAAAAAAAAATAAGATACAGTGCGCAAAACAAAAGAAGATAGCAAATGAGACACAAAACAAATGAAAAACGATGAACTACAAACAAGTATCAATAAAATGCGAAAAATCAATTCTACAAGTTTAGGTTGCTAAACGAAAAACAACAATTTTCAAGGCAAATCAAAAAATTTGTAGTAAGTTAAGTTAAACTGTCAAAAAAGTCAATAATACAATTAAAAAAAAATAAGATACAGTGCGCAAAACAAAAGAAGATAGCAAATGAGACACAAAACAAATGAAAACGATGAACTACAAACAAGCATCAATAAAATGCGAAAAATCAATTCTACAAGTTTAGGTTGCTAAACGAAAAACAACAATTTTCAAGGCAAATCAAAAAATTTGTAGTAAGTTAAGTCAAACTGTCAAAAAAGTCAATAATACAATTAAAAAAGAATAAGATACAGTGTGCAAAACAAAAGAAGATAGCAAATGAGACACAAAACAAGTGAAAAACGAAGAACAACAAAATGCGAAAAATCAATTCTACAAGTTTAGGTTGCTAAACGAAAAACAACAATTTTCAAGGCAAATCAAAAAATGTGTAGTAAATTAAGTCAAACTGTCAAAAAACTCAATAATACGATAAGAAAAAATAAGATACAGTGCGCAAAACAAAAGAAAATAGCAAATATGACACAAAACAAATGAAAAACGATGAACTACAAACAAGCAACAACAAAATGCGAAAAATCAATTCTACAAGTTTAGGTTGCTAAACGAAAAACAACAATTTTCAAGGCAAATCAAAAAATTTGTAGTAAGTTAAGTTAAACTGTCAAAAAAGTCAATAATACGATTAAAAAAAAATAAGATACAGTGTGCAAAACAAAAGAAGATAGCAAATGAGACACAAAACAAGTGAAAAACGAAGAACTACAAACAAGCAACAACAAAATGCGAAAAATCAATTCTACAAGAAAGGCAACACGAAAAAAGTCATTAACAATAAATTTTGATCGTCACTGATTGTCGAAGATTTGTCTACGATTAAAAGTAAGGACTTTCATGTCTCAATTTTGAATGTTGGGAATAATTTCTTAAAAAAATCAATTTATTTTTGACCCTTGTTTGATAAAATACACCATATCTTCCAAGTTCCGGAATTAAAACCGACGTTTTGATTGACCGTGACAACCAAAATTTAATACTCGGTGTAACTGTACATAGCGCGAAAGCAAAAAGAACAGAAAAAAAAACAAAAGATGACTGATGACTTAAGTTGGACGAAACAGTTGACAGTGACGACCAAGATTTAATGCTCGCGACTGTACATAGTACGCGGAAAAAAAACAAAAGAAGATTGATGACCGATGACTAAGTTAAACAAAACCAAATTAATTTTCAGACGAAAAATTAATATAAAAGACACTAATAAAAAAAAACAAAAGATATACAAAGTGTCAATCAACAAATTGTGAAAAATCAATTTGATAAAAAAAATAAAATAAAAATAAATAAAATAAATATAATAATAAAATAAACAAGAGAGAAATGCGACAGTTTTTGCAAATAAAAACCAACTCGCACGAAACAAAAGAGATCTGTAAAAAAAGGAGTCGATAAAATGGGAAATTCAAGTCGAATTCAAGTCAAAAAAAAAAGAAAAATTCGAGAAACGTTAAAAAAACAAAAGCAGAATGGATAGATAAAAAAATAAATAAATGAGAAAATGGCGACAGACGATTTTTATAAGTCAAAAAACTGACGAAAAACAAGGACAAAATAACGCAAACGAACCGTCAATAAAAAACAAACCAAAAGAAAGAAAGAAAACATGAAATGAACAAAAACAAAAGAAGATATGACCTATAAATTAAAGCAGCAGTATGAACAGTCATTACTGATCGAATTGTATATTTTTTTCTTTTCATTATGTCAGTTATATAAAAACAACGACAAAGTAGCTCAAGTCAGGGCCAGACGCCAAACAAGATTTTTAAACGCTAAATATGTCAAAATGTATCGAAATTTCGCGCAATCTGACAACCCTGAGGCAACTGTACAACATAAGTTTTCTTCCATCTAGGGACATTTTTGATACCAACCCCGCACAGTTGAATCTACTCACTCCGTATATACCAAAATTGTTTGTTATTTTAATACAGGGACATCATAAATGATTTTAACCTATGCATGAAACAAGCAAAGCAAGACCAATCACACCAGCTTCTAAGAAAACAAAACCTAATTCAAATTATTAGTCTCGTGGGTTGAAACCTTTTTTACTCTTGAGCTAATACAGTTGCCTATCTAAGAGGTGCATTTTTGTTTATAAATGAAACAAAGAACTGTAGGGGTTTTCTTTGTTCAATTTTGCTCGAAGGATTAACAGTACTGCCAACAATATTTTTTTTTTATTTATTCATAATTTTTAATATTTATGACAGAACTTACAGACGAAACGAATAGTCATGCAATGAAAACAGTTTTTGGTATTCAGCGTCACTTTTGCTACATCCGCTTACTCAGCAGTCTACTCCGTAACACGATTCAAAACATTAGTTATCTCATCGAGGTCAAGTTAGTAATAAATTGTAATCAGTGTTATTGCAAAAGGAACATTAGATAAATGACTATAATTCGGTAGGTATGTTATTTTCAATCCGAGCATGCGACGTTATATTTAAAATCTGCAGTATTAAATTACTAAGGTTTGAATAACTTTTTCCTAATAAAATATTTTGTTATCGTACATACTAGCAATAATATTTTCGCATGTTACCGCAATTTCCTGTTTTTGAAACAACATTTAGGACAGTTCGCTGCCCTTTGCTATGGTTTTGGATTTTAATAAAATAGTAATAAATAAATAAATATTATTGTTGCATTTATTTAAAAAAGAAATCTGAATTGTGCATTTAAAAAAAAATCATCGTGCATTGTGTTATACAGGGTACTTCACTTAAGGCGGCTTCCTTCATATCTCTTTAGTTACTCATTTTACAAAAAAAATATTTTAAATGAAACTTACTTGATATCATGTAAAGTATAGTTTAAAATTAGTTTGGTGTATACAGAGTGTTCCATTTCGTCGGGGCGTTATATCACTTCGTTATTTTAAGCGATACACCCTATATATTGTCACATTTTCGGATTCCGGACTGAATAATTTTATTGTGACTTTGTGTACCATACATAGGGTCTAATCTAAACCATTTTCGCGTTATTCAACTTTTTAAAAAAATTACCGCTGTTGCAGTACATCAAACAAATGCAAATCACGTTATTTTAAGCGGAACACCCTGCATATTTTTACATTTCCGAATTCCGGTCTGAATTTTAATGTGATTTTGTGTACCACACATAGGGTCTAATCTAAACCGTTTTCGCGTTATTCAACTTTTTTTTAAAAAAAATTATCGCTGTTGCAGTACTTCAAACAAATGCAGATATCTTCCGAACAAATGACTGCACAGACTTGTGATTTTTTGCAAATGTTTCATCTTGAAACGCTTTTTTCAGTTACGCCGTCAAGAAAAAAATTCCAAGTATCATAAGTTCTTACAAAAAAAAATAATAAACTTGAGAATATTGAAACTACGATAACTAGTTTTTTTTTAATGGAATGGCGTTTATCTTTTACCATTAGTCGATGCGTTATTTAATTCATTTTTCAATGATATAGGGTAGTCGATATCAGTCGTTTGCAGTTTTTTCAGTATTTAGATTTTTCTTTGCGATTTTTAAAAACACATTTGCTAGTTGCTATGGTTACAGAGCAAACAAACTGTTTGTTTATCTTTACCTTAAGATTATTAAGTATTATATGACATTCAGAAAGTTAACTTTAGTCATGGCATTCCATTAAAAAAAAATAGTTAATTGTATTATTCTCAAGATTATTAAATTTTTTTGTAACAACTTATGTTACTTGGAATTCCTTTTTTGGCAGTGTAACTGAAAAGGTGTTTCAAGATGAGACCCTTGTCTCTAACGTGATTTGTTCGGAAGATATTTGTATTTGTTTGATGTACTGCAACAGCGGTAAATTTTTTAAAAAGTTAAATAACGCGAAAACGGTTTAGATTAGACTCTATGTATGGTACACAAAGTCACAATAATTTTTAGTCCGGAATCCGAAAATGTGACAATATATAGGGTGTATCGCTTAAAATAACGAAAAATAACGCCCCGACGAAACAGGACACTCTGTATACACCAAACTAATTCTAAAATATACTCTACATGATGTCAAGTAATTTTCATATGAAACATTTTTTTTGTAAAATGAGTAACTAAAGAGGTATGAAGAAAGCCGCCTTAAGTGGAACACCCAGTATGCACATTTCATCATTAAAACCTATTTACTTGCAATCAGCATTCTTTTCTTTATAAAAATGACAATGTAATAGTTTTGTGAACTTTAATTTCGCAACACGTTTGTTATCGCAAGTAACTTGTCCAATTGAAAAATTTTTCCACCGCAGTTATTTCTGGATTAGATTTTTTTTATTATAGCAATAAAAATTCCATTAATTTCAGAGTGTACTTTTCACTAATGATCTGCATATTTACTCCGATCGGTAAGTTCTAGAAGTTACCAGCTTTTATGGAAACGTTTAAACGTAGCACGTCCTTCGATTTAATCGTTACTTCTTGAACTTGGGTGCAAAAATAAAAATAAAATAAACAATTTGCATAATTCAACTGTAAGACAATTTTATTTACGTCACTTGCAATTTGTCTGACTTTTTGCGATCCATTTAGGTATATGTTGCTAAATAACACGTCAGTGAATTATTAAACAAACAGAACATGTTTAACTAACAAATAAATGTTATTCTTAAAGTGAACAATGTTTACTTTATTTTTTAATGACTTTATTTGCGCTTCTACAGTATTTATTAAACAATTTCAACTTGTTATTAAATACTGTATAACCCACACGAACAGGGATGCAGGGATTGTACTTCTGCACTTCAATTTTTAATTACACTTCCGGTTAACCGGAAGTCACCATGAACTTGATGAAAAGGAATTGTTTAATTTTACTAAAAATTTTGATACCACTCGCATTATTCTAATTAAAAATAATATAGACTTGTCTCATCACGAATTTAGAAAAAATCTGCTTGTGCAATGCAATTTCCATTTTTTTTTCCTAGAATCTGTTGATTTGTTCTTTACTTTTAAAATAGCTCACAAAGATAAAATGAATATACAATCGGTGATAGATAGGGTCATCTCAAACATCACATTATTTATTTAGTATCTGTACACCTATGTATAGGGTTTTCCCGAAGCTTACTAATTGTAAGAAAAAGTGCGTAGTTAATTCTAGTAAAAACTAAAACAAATAAGTAAAGCAATGCTAATACTGATCGATGTTTCATTAGCTCTTGTAAAGGTAAACACAGCCCAGCCCGGGAATTTCAAGACATTCTTAGATTTTTTTTTGCAATTGAGTGTACAGTCGCAGCACAAACAAATGAAAGTCTGGAGGGGTAAACGGCCAACCGACTTCGCTTCGTAAAGTCGGCGAACATGTGTCTTTTGTTTGATTTAACATGTATAGTCACAGCACAAAGAAATGAAAGTCTGGAGGGGTAAACGGCCACCCGACTTCGCCCGACCGGATATTTCGGACGAGCGGAGCTACGGCGTTTCTCTCTTGGTCGAGTGAAGTCGGGTTGCCGTTTACCAGACTTTCATTTCTTTGTGCTGTGACTATACATGTTAAATCAAACAAAAGACACTTGTTCGCCGACTTTTATAAATAATATTACGGCGATCAACAAAAAAAAATGAGATTGTGGCCTCTAATCATAGGAAATTTACGATATTTATTGCCGGAGGGACTGTTTTGCAACAATAAAGCCACAGAAATGAAATCGACTTCAAAACAGATTTGATGAGCGTTGCATTAGGAAATATTAAATGGTTTAATTACACATAATATACTAAAGAGCAAATACAAATCGTACTGTACAGTTTAAACAAATAGGAATATTCCATTAGAACTACAGATTTTACAAAATCCAAGTATTATAGAACGTTCATGCCCGTCTGGAATGTCACTAGCTTTGATGATAGGATTAAATTAAACAGAGTCAAACTTGCCATTGTACGTTAAGCAACTTCTGAATATTTTAATTAAAGAAAACTAAGAAATGATTAGAAATTCAAGGGTTTTAAATTAATTTATAAAATAATAAATAGTACCATTATATTTTAATTTTAAATACAGGGCGTTTTTTTTTCGTAACTGCAATTTAGCGCGATCTCACGAGTCTTTGCTAGCGTTGCTTTAACTCCTGTCATTTTATTGCGCAATATTTTCTTTCATGCCATAATAATCACTATAAGTGATCAAGGCTGTGCTGATAGTTTGGTATAAATCGAATTTAGTTACAGAATCTTTAGATAAATATCTTAAAATTCAGCGTATTGAAAATTGTCAAACTTCCACAGACAGATTCATCTTGAAGAGTACTTAAAAAAAAAACTGGAATTTTATTGTAAAATAATTAGGGAATAAAATGAGGTGCTCGAATAAAATATTTGAGCACCTTTAAATTAACATGGGATTTCCTATGTTGCGTTTCAAAATGCAGCAACCTGTATGTCATTTTTAATCGGTTGCTAATTTGTCAATTTTATTGATACGACGATCAAACTTAGACCAACATATTTCTAAACCTCTCTACGTTTAGAATATTCAACCTTTTTAAAAAAGAAACTAGTGACTATCAGCTACACTAAAATTCAGTTCCCATACTAGGTCTGTTTGTTATCCTGCACCAGTGTACACTAAAGTATTTGTGTCTTATTCTAACCTCATACATTAAAACGAGATGAAGATATTTGGGTGTGCACTAGTGCAGGATAACAAACAGACCTACTGTAAAACTTCTTTCTACAAGCTTTTCAATCGTAACATATTTTACGGTTTTAGGACCGGTTTTTCAATCACAAGTTAACTTTAACCTTCAGTTTATTGCCATAGTAACAATTGTCTTCGTACTTGTTGCCATGGAAATAAACCGACAGTTAGGGTTAACCTGTGATTGAAAAACCAGACCTTAAGAAGGACAATTTGTGAATCATTATCACTTATCTATAACCAACTTACAGAATTGCGGTGTAAAAATTTGGGACACCCAGTACATACCAGCGTAAAAATTACGATTATCTGGAAAATCTATGTATACGAACATAAAGTAGATGTCATTTTCGAAAGAAAGGAAGTAAGAATGTTAAAAAACTGCGCATGTCAACCTGAAACACCCTGTATAGAAAAAAACCAGGTGACATTATAAAAACAAAAACAAAAACTAGATAATGTCCTTCCCGAGAATCCCTGATTAAAAAAAATGAGTTTTCCGACGATTCCGAAACGTTTCCAGCGAATTTCTAAAATTTCTTAGAATAATAGGACAATAAACGTTCGTGTTTGACTGTAAGAACTCTTCGATGAATATTCATTTTTATGAATGTATGCATAGTGGTGGTCATTAATTATTGATAGGGGCAAAAAAATAATTGCGTGAGTTCACCTGTTATATATATACAGAAGACGTCGATTTCGATGTCAGTTTCGTCCGTGACTTTAATAATTAGGAGAACTTGTCGATGATTATTTTATATTACGATGCGATAATACAGGTGCGCTCAAGTCGCTGTTTTCGTACGTAAATAAAATGACCGGTTTGGTAAGTAAGTTTTTGGTAGCTTTGAAATTTTTTGGATTTGCGTCGCAAAAAAATGAGGATTACACCGCAGAATTATAATTTATTTCATTATTTGCATATCGTATTGAAATGTTCGAATGATAAAGCGGTCCGTATTTAAAGGTTTCTGCTAGCGCTTTCGCTCCTCAGTTGGTACTAAGCAGCGGAGTGTGCGTGACCTACTTGGATAAATAATCACTTTCGAAATATTTTTCAGGGTTTTGCAATTTGTGGCAGACAATTTACTCGTGCACTGTGCAATCGACAGCAATCTTATTGTAAGTAAGCGTTTGCTTGCGCAAATTTTTTACGTTACATAATTAATTTTTTAGGTTACTTCCGCGATTACAGCAACTCGAAAATGCCTTGCCCTTTCTTAACGCGTTTGAGCCCCTCGTACGTCAGAAATTATGCGCCGTCTTTGATTAAGATGTACGGTGGTCAGTGTCCGGTAATGTCTAAATTGTTACACAACTCTGGAAATGAAGGTGCAGAACTAAAACCAGAAGGTATTCTTCCATCTGCAAAAATCTCGTTTTGCACTTCGAAAAAAAAAAAAATTGTTTTTCCAGAAAACGCCGGAGATGGCGCAAACGCCGCCCAAAAATCCGGCTGTCCTTTCTTGTCTGAAGTTAACAACATGGTCAAGGAAGCCAATAAAGAGGATATCATTGATCTAGGTTCGGCAACGCAACAATCAAGTAAATCGAGCGAAGGTGAGCCCAAGGTTACTCATTTTTGAAGGATCAGTCCTTTATATTACGTAATTCCAAAATTACACACCTGGAAACCGGTATTTTCATTCCAAGTCACAAGAGAAAGTTGCGTTATTGATTAACACCAGGTGAAAGTTCTTTTTTTTTTTAATTTACACTTGAGAATCTCACAAATCTTTAAGAAAAGAAATTAATTAAATAGTACCACCCATACTACAGAAATTATTATAATTTATACACAACTTTAATAATAAAATTGTTAGCGAAACGGATGACGCACGCGACACTTACGAAACTCTATATACAGGCTGTTGAAAAAAAAAATAATTAGATGTTACCTCCATATTACGGAAGACCTTAATAATAAATTCAAAAATACCGCTCGTGAAACGTAATGCTGAAATTATTATAATTTATACACGTCTTTACCATTATAAACGAAGCGGATGACGCACGCGACTCTTTACAAAAGTTGACATGACGTGACACTTACGAAAATATACATATACAGGCTGTTACCTAATGGTTATGTACTCATTTTAATAAGGTGAGTGATTCCTGGGCCGATTTAAGTCCAAAAGTTCTGCATATAAACATGTATATTAGAATAAATGATCTTAGATATACAGTGTGCTAAATTTTTATTTGTTTTTGTTTTTGCCAAAAGTCTCGAAAATAAAAGGGCGGAAGCCTGTATACAGGGGATGTTATCGAATAAGATGACAATAATTATACCACATATAGACGACATCAAAATATTACAATTTAACCTAATTTATCTATATACAAAAGTTTTTCGTTTTTGAAGTATAACTTCCTAAAAAGGTTACTTGAATAGCACACTTTCTTAAATATCTCTGGAACGGTTTGAGGTAGAGGGTTGAAATTCGATGCACAGGACAAGTGAAATACAAGGGTGGATATGTCATACGAAAAACTGAGAGCATTCTTCACCAGTGATGCAGATCCGAGGAAGGAGGATACAAGGATGGATGATATGTCATACAGAAAATTAAAAGAATTTTTCACCAGTGGGGTAGACCCAGGGAAGTAGGTTGTCATTTTAGTAAACAACTTTTTTATTGTCACTTTTTAAATTAAAAAAAAACTGAAAGAAAAATTGAAAAGTTCGGATAAAAGTGTACCAGAAATGAACTCTGAAGTTCCATCTTCGTTTTCTAGATAATTAAAAACTTGAAATTTCGTAAAGCTCTTAACATGCCTTGAAAACTTTTGAATTTTATCTGCATATTCTACATGTCAATATACAGTACACTACTGTTGTTTTTTTTTAATCAAAATATGTTTTTCAAGTTGCTTTTATAGGTTATACCCCAGAAACGAAAAACTTTTGCATGTAGATAATTTAGGTTAAATCGTAATATTTTGAAGCCATCTATAAGTGGTATAATTATTGCCATCATATTCGAGCACATCCTGTAGAAATAGGGGTGGTCATTTTGAACAACAGTTTTTTCTCAATAATCTCAAACTGGTAAAAACAATTAAAAATTTTAGCACCCTGTATATCGAAAACCATACATTGTAGGATATGTTTATATGAACTTTTCGATTTAAAATCGATCCAGGAATCGCTCATTCAAATAATTACATAACATTATAATGCTAATTCAAATGTAAAACTACCTGTATAAATTTAAATAAATGATTTTCTTTATTTTATTTATTTCGAAAATGCATGTTGTAAAGCTGCAGGTGAATGTATTTCCCGATTTTAAAACTGAAATAGCATTTCGTTTGGTAGTACAGTACGAATTCTCTAAAAAAAGATAATTAGAGGCAAAACGGCTAAAAACAAAATTGAACAACATTGATTTTTTGGCGGGCTAATAAAAAATAATTACCAGAACGTTGTTGCAAAAATGTTCGTAGTATAGCAAATTTAATTCAGTTTTTATTGGCGTAACATGGGTAGAGCGCTCCCGCGATCAACGGTTACTACACACCTCGCCAGGATCTAAGTGGACGGCGCTGTATCGCGTTGAGTGGGAGACAATAACGCGTTTTTGAATTATTTGTAAAAAACTGTGGTTATAACCTTTCTGCATGTAACTTACACGTCTTATTTTTCATTAGGATTTAACATAAGTTTAAAAATTATCCGAGCACAGGGTAAATTTTTGGCTTCTTAAGCCTGATCAACATCGGGCTCAAGACATGGACTATACCATAATGCACATAATGTTGAAAAAAAAAAATAATTATTCTGGCACACCGTGATACAAGAGAAAACTAAACAAATTTAAAAACTAGGCGGATTCTTAACTTGTCGGTAAAGTAAGGATTAAAAATTACCCTCCGTTAGAAAGAGATAGCTTTCAATTAGTGTATCTAGCGTATTTCTCGCAACGCTCCCGCTACCGCGGTCCTGCCTTAGTGTGCGGAATCCTTGAAGACGAAAAATTTTTCGTATGGCATAACATCGGCAACATTAAATTCTAGCGGTTGCAACTAACGACAAAGCTATGACCAACTTCTAAAAAAATTAGTTTCATGTGGGTATATTTTAAATTCCAATTAGAATCATATTTATGCGTGTAAAAAAGGTACAAACATAGTTTTACTATAGTTTAAACAACTCGTGTTACATTTATGATTGGAACAGTAGATAATAGTAAACAAGTTTACTTATGAGAAACATTGTATAAAACATCACTTGCGATTGTAAAGTCCATTCATGAATGTTAAGGTTTTTCCATTCGCGCGTCGATTGAAGAATCGGAAGTAAGTAGGTCAGGGATTTCCGTGAGTGAGTGGCTAAAAAAAAAAATGGAAAGTACTAAATTGCAGTGTCCTTGAAACATTACTCTTTAAGAAAGAAACAATAACGAATTAAATTCTAAGAAATTTATATGGTTTTTAAATTGTTCCGGCATTTAAGTTGGCGATGACGTTGCCAAGAAAATACACCTTGCACTTTTAGCTCATGGACAAATATTTATTCTTAGGCTGAAAGGTTACAGTTATTTTCCTTTCGTTCTCTGTTATTTCAATAAACAGTGACTTTTGCGATAAAAATGCGTCCGTCATAATTGGTACTTTAGATACGATAAAGCTAAAATCTGGAAAACACCCTGTTATCTACAGATAACATTCAGGATTTAAAAATGGCTTCGCACTTTTTTGTTTATGTAATCCGTAAGAATATCCAGATGTTCAATTAAGTTTTCTGTTTCACGACTGAAATTAAACAATGCTTTTTCTAAACTCCGAAAAAATTAGAAGCTATTTTTTACGTATGAAGAAATACTTAATCAAAATACTCGCCAATTCAACTTGAACTAATGACTAATTGACGTAATTTTAGGAACACTTTCTATCTTATCAGCAATTATTTGCTCATTTCATTGGATGGCACTTCTATATTTAACATATCTAAATGTATTGCGTTTTAAATAAGAGGTTCTCAAACTTTTTTTTTAAACTCATTGCAATTTTTTTTTTAAATAACAATGCAATCAACAGCAAATTTCTCATCATCGGAAGAACTATCATCCTATGTCGCCTAACAAGAATTTATGTACACTCAGGTTATAAAGAGATGTCTTCCTCCCCATAAAATGTAAATTTATTTTAGAACACTATATCGAGTAAGCGGAGTCGATTGCGATTTTTACGATAACTTCTAAATTTCTTCAATATTTGCATTTTGTTTTTTACTAGTCTTTTTTTAAAATTTTTCCTTTGTAAATTCGTTTGTTTTTGTTCTCAAAACGTGAGATTTTCGTGCAGCCTGTTTTGTACTAAATTATTTTCCCTTTTACCACATTATATTATAACGAATTAAAATTTACAAACGTTATCGTCGTGCTGTTGTCACGGTTGCAATATTTTATTTATTATTTCTAAATAAAAATGAAAATTTACTTTGATATAATTGTTTTAATTTCTACGAAAAGAAAGTTTTTTTTGATGGGTTTTCTTTCTATTTATAAGCATAAGATTTTTGTTGTAGGTGTCTTTCCTTATGAACAATTTTTCCATCAACAAATCATTAAAAAGAAAAAGGATCATTCCTATCGTATTTTCAAGAAAGTGAATCGCTTAGCCGGGCCTGGTCAGTTTCCAACGGCACTGGAGTATTCTTGGGGTGAGAAACCAATAACCGTTTGGTGTTCCAATGATTACCTGGGAATGTCTTGTCATCCTGAAGTGAAAAACTCCGTCAGGTACTCTACTTGTTTTCAAAACTTCATGCTCTTGTGTGTTAAGTTTTGAACTTATAGGCAAGCGTTGGAGAAATTTGGCGCTGGAGCAGGTGGAACCCGTAACATTTCCGGGAATTCCGTGCTTCACGAGAAACTGGAGCGTACCCTTGCCAATTTGCATCAGAAGGAGGCGGGGTTGTTGTTTACATCGTGTTTTGTAGCCAATGATTCGACGTTGTTTACTTTGGCGAAAGCTTTACCAGGTGAACCATCGTGCTTTTGTTTTTATTATTTTATTCAAATTGAGGTTTCAGGGTGTCATATTTTCTCGGATGAGGGTAACCATGCTTCGATGATTCAAGGCATTCGTAACAGCCGTGTTCCAAAACATATATTCCGCCATAATGATCCAGAACATTTAGAAGAAATGTTGAAAACTGTAGGAAAGGACGTACCTAAAATCGTGGCTTTTGAAACGGTACATTCCATGACTGGAGCCGTCTGTCCTTTAAAGGTATACTTATGATTGTTCGCAGACAAATCTGCATTTGCAAACATTTTCAGGAGCTTTGTGAAGTCGCTCATGATTATGGTGCTTTAACCTTCGTTGATGAAGTTCACGCAGTCGGGTTGTATGGGGACCACGGTGCTGGTATTGGTGAAAGGGATGGGGAATTAAAAAAAATGGATATTATAACGGGTACCTTGGGTAAAGCCTTTGGTAATGTTGGTGGTTATATAGGTAAATATTCATAAAATGCAAAAATCGCTGGGTACAATCTTGATTGTTTTAGCTGCCAGTTCTTTGTTGGTGGATATGATTAGGTCATACGCAGCCGGATTTATATTTACAACATCTCTACCGCCTACTGTGTTATCGGGTGCTTTAAAAGCGATTGAAATCCTAGCTTCTGCAGAAGGAGTAGAATTACGCCGGCGTCATCAAGATAACGTTAAATACTTGCGTAATACCTTACTGTCGCGTGGTTTCCCTGTTGAGCACACCCCGAGTCACATCATTCCAATTAAAATTGGCGATCCACTCAAATGCGGGGTACTTTCAGATCGCTTAATGAAAGAAAAAGGTCACTACGTGCAGGCCATTAATTATCCGACTGTTGCAAGAGGCCAAGAAAAGCTAAGATTGGCCCCGACTCCGTATCACACTAAGGAACTGATGGACATTTTAGTCGCAGACATGACCGACATTTGGACTGACATGAAACTGCCTTTGACAGGCTTGCCTTGTAGTAAGGTAAAAAAACTTCACTCTGTCGTCATCTAAAGAAAAATTACTATGACAATTTTTGCAGGAATGTCAGTTCTGTCGTCAGCCAATTCTGTTTGACTATTTCGAGGCCCGGACTAGGAACGATTGCAGATCGGAGGTTGTTTGTGATATTCCTAACTGCCCTCAGATGGTTCGCTCTTTGTGAAAAGCAGAGTATAATCGGTTTATAGAAAAGATGTTTATATAAATTTTATTAAAATTCCAAGATGTAATACATTTATTTTCATTAATACAATTTATTTTCAAAAAGAAAACGATTCGTTTTTTTCACTTTACCAACCGGTCGTTTTTGATAAACGTATTAAATCGAATATAACATGACTGATATTTAGTATTAGCGTATAAATTTGAAACTACACTTGTTATAAATTAAAGAAGTATGTGGCGTTTCAATTATTCATACAATTATAACTATATGTTAGGATTTCATTTTTTATACTTAGTACATTCGCTATTTCTTTATGATTAATTAAAATATTGAAATTTATTCACTCGTAATACATCCAAACATAAAAATAACATGTCTTAGAAACTTGAAAACGGTTTCACTTTTTTATTTGCGACTTGTAACGCCTGTTACAATGTAATTATCTGTACGGCGCCGACAAACCAAGAATGCTGGAAGGACGTACGCAAGGCAGACATAAAAAATAAATTGAATAATTTCCTTTTGTTGTACGTCAGCATAAAACAAATGTGTACAAAGTGCAAACTTTGTAATTTGCTCGCAAAATTACATTTACAAAAGTGAATGAAGAAATGGGAAAAGAATTTGCATTTTAATAACATTATTGTTATCTGGTTGAAATAAAAATAGACAAGTTGCAAGCACACAATAATTAATTCAATAATTTTATGTCAAATAATTATTCATTTTTGGAGTCTTCAAATGAAGCATAACTCCTGTAGTCCTGTTATAACAATCAAATCTGCTTCATGCGTTTCAAAATCATTTACTTTTTAAGTACATTGATTAGATAAGAAGGAGCACGTACACTGAACACCTTCTATATCAACTGAAAAAAGAATTTGCAAACTTTTCTAACATAAATTATTATTCTTTGGTTACTAATGGTCTTAAATAAAAACAGCCTGCAAACTGCAATCACAATAATTTCTTTTTTTTTCATTTAAAGAGATTTAATTTACATATGTACAAAAAAAAAGTATTTATTGAATACGGAAAAGTTTAGATACGCAAAAAAAACGTTGGAAAGAAGCTCTTTAAACAGTGTTGCCAAGTTCTTTGTTCTCTAAAACAGTAGATAGTTTAGCAAAAAAAAAAACATAGCAGATGACAATAGAAAAGCAGTTTTTGACAGTCAGTCAATTGGTTAGCTGTCAAATACTCGATATATTGATAAAGCATAAAACCACTGATAAAACTCAAACCTCCCTAAAAATAACTCACCCTAAAAAAATTTCTCACGTATTTACTCCTAAATATGAGGGGGAAATTCAAACAAACTCCACTTTCGACATCTAAAACAAAAACATAAAACGGTGAAAATGATTGAAGACAGTTTGAATTTCCCGCGTGATCCTAATTAGTGATTTCTATTCTTTGCGTGTGGCCCTTATGAGAAATAAAACATAACCAAAACGGTAAATCAAATTGTTATTAAATAAAGATAATTAATAGTACGATACTGAAATAACACTACAATAAATATATCTTATTTTGTTCACATAATTATTGATACTGATCTAGAATCTTAACCTTGTTACTCACATTATTTGTGTTCTACGGCGCGCCGCTCGTCTGCATCCATCCATTTCACCAACTTTATTGTAACGCGGGAAATTTAAACTACCCTCGTCATTTTCGCTCATAATAGGTCTGTTTGTTATCCTGCACTAGTGTACACTAAAGTAATTGTGTCTTGTTCTAACCTCATACATTAATACAAGATGAAGATACTTTGAGTGTGCGCTAGTGCAAGATAACAAATAGACCTACTATGCTAACAAAATTGATGAGTGAGAAAATCATTTGGGGCCTTCCTATTCTATATTTTTCCTTCCGACGATCTTTCGCTCACCACTCACTCTGCAGGGTTGCAGTGACACTAACTTTTCTCCTCATGTAATTTGTCAAAATCCCCTTAAATCAATTATACACGTCAAATTAATTTTATTGCATTTAATTCGAAACTTTGTTTCCCAATTTATCCCCCAATTAATAAAATTTCTGAATACCTATTCGAGAAAATCTGAAGTGCCTTAATAAGAAAGTGTGGCCATACAGGCGTCATTTTTGTTCTAACTTGGGCAGGGAAGTTCAAAATTAAGTGGTGGTCAGTCCGATTATGGTTATTTATTATTTATGGTTATTTCCTACGTGTGACGATTACCTTCACTACATTTAATAAAGAAAAACATAACAGCTTTATTTTTAAGGATATTTATAGTATATTTTTATTAGTTATTGGGCGCGTTCAGCGGCTGAGTTACTTACTCAGCAAGCAATTGTGATTGCATCACATGAAGGTAATAGCCAATCACAAACGACTGCTGAGTAAGCAACGCATCCGCTGAACGCGTCCATTAGTATTAGTCAAGATTGTGGTTATGTGATTATTTCTGTTTAAAAAAAATACCAAAATAAACAATAATCTCATCAACGCATATAGTATCAAGAAATACTCACCTGAATAATGAAGTTAGCACTGCAAAAATCGTCACAATTTAAGTTAATTTTGAATAACCTCTGGCAAATACGCATTTAGAACAAAAATGGTTACCAACCTTGGTATATAAAGTCCAAAAAAAATCGCTCGCGACCAATAGAAATCGACTTCATGTATGGCCACATTTTTCTTCTACGGCACTCTAAGAAAATCATGGAGTGACTGACACCTAGCGGAAATTTTGTGAAGGGCATTATAATAAGGCATAACCAGCTAAGTTGATATGTCGTAAACGGCCAGTCCAAAGAGCATTAAAAAATGCTTTTGGAAAAAAATTAAAAGCGTGTGTCAAGTGCACGAAACTACACTACACGTCACGTAACACTGCAAAATTACACTCAGTGTAACTTCGTGCAGTACAAGCGAACAAACCTATAGATAAGCCAACACTGAAGATGGCATAGGGAGCCAGTTTATTCAAAAGGTATCCAAACCTCAATAGTCGTAAGTTTTAATATATATGTTTCTGTTTATCTTTTAATGTAGATTATTATAAATATTTTAGCAAAATTACCACACTTTATTGCTTGTCTGGAACAGCATGACAAAGACAATGTCAAGCAAGCTTTTCAACGCGTATGTTTTAAAGATGTTTTATATTGCTGCAGTGGAGCTGGTAAAAAGTAATTGCAAACTGGCGTGTATTTGAGGGATCTATTATCAACTGAAAAATAAAGATGTTGATTACGAGCATGATGATAATAGTAACAGCAGCAATATACTTCCAACTGAACTGCCGAAGGATGAAGTATCATTAAGAAAATTGTATGAATATATACGGCAATGAGCTACACTTTCGGAGTGAAAGTATTGCGAAAATTCGATACCAGCGATGGACTTACTGCAATTGTTGAGTACGTTCCGAGAGCATGTGAATGTGAAATTCAGGATGTCAACATAGCCACAGAGGAACCTCGCATGTGGCCAGTTATTACAGAGCTGCAAATCAATTTGTCTAACTTGAAAATACACACGTAACAGAAATAATAACATTAACTGATAAGTTTTTCTTATAATTAAGAAGTGACTCTTATTTAGTTTCTTTCCTTTTAAATTTTTGGATTGGATTTAAATTTATGGTCATTTAGTAACTTTACAATGTTGAATGTAAATTTAAGATTTGTAGTAATTGGATTTGAAGAAATTAGATACAGAAATGTTATTTATGTTATATTTCAATAAGCAAATGTATTACATATCTTTTCTCTTTGTTTACTTGTTGATTATATTTTAATAAAGTGAAAGTGTTATATCTGTGATTTTTTTTGTTTACTTGGACACTCATTTTTGGGTAAAGAATATTCAATTTTTTCTCTAAAAAAAACATTTTCTATCCTTTGGAACAATGAAGAATTTGTCCAGCCCAATTTTAGAATTTGTGATATTGTGAATAATAGGTGGCGTTAATATAACAAAGAAACTAAAGCGTGCGCTAGTGCAGGATAACAAACAGAGCTAGAACATAACCACACAGGCGTCACGTTTGTTCTAACTTGAGGAGGCAAGTTCAAAATTAAATAGTGGTCAATAAGTTTATGGTTGTATACTATTTCCTGCGTATGACGATTACCTTTACTGCATTTAAATAAAGATAAACATATCAGCTTTATTTTTAAATGTATCTACAGTACATTTCTATGTACTTATTAGTATTAGCATCTAGTCAAGATTGTGGTTATGTGATAATTTCCGTTAAAAAAATGCCATAATTAACAATAATCTCAACAATGCATATAATATCAAGATATACTCGCCTGTATAATCAAGTTAGCACTGTAGAAATCGACACAATTTAAGTTAATTTTGAATAACCTCTCACAGGAACACATTTAGAACAAACATGGCTACCAACCTTGGTATATAAAGCTGAAAATTGCTCGCGACCGATAGCAATCGACTTCACATGTGGCCACCTTCTTCTTTTAAGGCACTCTACAAGAAACTAAAGTCCCTAGATTATCAAAGTGCCGCTATAGGTAAAGCCAATGTATTACAAGGTGATTATTCTCGAATCAGGGGAACAAACTCGCAAGAGAACGTAACGTCAAAATGATGCAGTTCTGCTACGATTTTGACGTCACGTTCTCCTGCGAATCCCGACCCGAGATTCCGTTGTAGAGATTATGAACTCGCTGTACTTTAGTATAAAATAAAATACAATGCTTGATTAATGGTGGCCACTGCAAGCATTGAAATGTATCTTACAAACTATAATGGCAAACCTTGCTTAAATCGCGTAGCCTGGTTACCCGCCCGTTGTAGGTATTTCCATCCTTGTCTCATATACATGAAGCCAATAAGTACTACTTTAAAGCAAACAAGAACAACCTATACAAAATGCACCATAAGAACACACGAAACTAGAGATAGGATTTCAGCCGGTGCAATCGTTTGCACCGGTGGAATCACGGAATGCACTCGGTGCATTGGATGCTTTGTCCGGTTGCCTACATTTACATAAGACATAAAAAATGCTTCAAAATGACACCAAATATAATATATATTGTACGGACTATCGCTAGACAATTATTTTGTAACGTTAATTTCAAAAACTTACTCATTTTGTTCAGATTTTAAGCTACAAAGCTTCCGGTTAAACTTAGCACCCATGTGGGTGCTTTCAATGCACCGGGTTCATTCCCTGGCCCATCTCTACACGAAACAAAAACAGGTGGAGATCCCCAATTCATGTGTTTCTCGGCGCCCGAAATGCAAGTTATATGAGTGTTGCCCTTCCAATTGGTAACATACAGTTCAATGGCTGCAAGTAATGACATCATATGCAACATGTGGTATGATCGAGTGATAAGGCAAGTTTTGTTAAGAAAGAAATGTTATGTAACGAGAATAATAAAAAAAACGTTAATTTTATTGGCGCCACAGCGTATGATTTGACAACTATAACGCGGGAGCTGTTAAGTTTTCCTCAGTATTGCCAACTGCCATTTATTAACGCGTTCAGACTTACGCTTTAAGCCAAATTCATTGCTAGGCGTTTTGCGTTAGCTTTAAAATTCTATACGATTCTATTGGCCCAATTTAAAAGTATAGATTTTGTTTAATTAAACCAACCAATCAAGTATCTATCCCGTAACGCGGCGATGAAAAAATGAAAGATCGCCTGGCAATGAATCCAGTTTTATAAAACGCCTCAGCGCTGTTTTGTAACAATTTGTAGCCAGTGTTGGATCTTTGACTAAAATTGTAATATAATTGTATAGAAAACTGTAATAGATTTGCCTATTATGTAACAGATGGAATTTTTTTTTGTTTTTCGTTGAAAACTCACCAACGTTATTTTACACTAAAAATGTGTACTGACCGTTTTTCTGTATCCACTTTATGCATTGAAATGAGCTCTTAAGCTAAAGTTAAGTTCGTTTCTTCAACTCAAGTGCGCTGTTATCTTGCTTTTACATATGCATATCAAAACAACTTCGCTCTCTCTCTAATATTACTCCATTACTGTAGCGCCTGCATAACTAAATTTAATTCTTGATCTGACATGATTTTGACAGTACTGTAGGGGATAATAGAATCCGGACACGCAATTAAGAAAAAATAAATTTGTGATTTTGTTAAGTATTAAATATTCACGCAATTTGACATTTCACATTCTTGTATTCGCATTCTCATCTCAAAACAAATTTTCTTTACCAAATTGTCTCAAATAAATATGACGCGACATGCTTGCCCGGAATTTATTGTCCGCTACCGTAGTTTAAAAAAAAAACGTAATAGATTTTATCGTTGAGTAATAACATAACAAATAAGTCAAAATGTAATAGATCTATTACGCAAGTAATAGCAGGAGCAACGCTGTAATTTGATCCGTCATTCGAATCAGCATTTCTTATTTTAAATTTTGCCGCTTAATGTTGGAGCCACAATGGTGGAGGTTTGCGGTACTTTGACAATCTATGGACTTTGCAAATAACTTGTCGAATGTTTTAGATGAATTCCTCATAAAAGAAAAAAGACTTTTAAGTTCCTACTAGATTTTAGCAATTTCGTAATAGCCTTATTCCTAAAATTCTAGAACTGGTAATAGATCTGCGCTGCGCTGAATTTAATGGCATTGGCAACGCGAGTTAAGACGTGCCGTCTAAATTTCGTAGCGAGAGTTAATGTAATAAGAGGGGATTATTAAATTCCTTTTTTGTGGAAGTTTTATTGTTGTGAGGTTTGAATAAGGTTTTCCTGTTAATTTTCCCCCGGCGTCGACGCCTCTGATGTCCATTAATATCAATCGGCCGACTTCGGTTTGAAACTGTTGTGCGCATTCGTGCTAGCACAGACAGAATAACATCGTCGTTGCCAAGTTTAGTAGACTGAACGTACGGTCAGTAAAAGAAAATCGTTTAGTGACAAATAAATTGTAAATGGTTGCGTCAAAATTCGCGAAAGAAAAAAGCAGGTTTGTGTTTAAAGTTCGGGCGGCGGGTGTGTTTTTGGACATAATCGAAAAAATAGCGAGTTCGCGTTAACCAGCGTAAAAGATAACGGGATACTTTGCGTGGAACGCATGCTCAGATGCGACATTACTTTGGTGATGTTTTGTGTATCGGCGTTGTGAATAATTTTGACGGATATTGTATTTTCTGTACTTAAGTGATGGATGAGATATGAAAGTTTCGGAAAGTAAATTCAGAGTGTAACGCTAGAAGTCTTCGCAGCATTAGAAATTCGAACCACTTCCACGGTTGATATAACCGGGTCGTTTACACAACATATAGAACACAATGTCACGTAAATAATTTCTTGTAAATAACAGAGCGAAAGGAAACTATCGTCTGCATGTTGGTTACAATTGCTGAAATTAGATAGAGAAAATGTACGCCAAGGGTAAAGGATCTACAGTGCCGTCCGACGCACAGGCTCGAGAAAAGTACGTAACAATTCATTTTGCATGTACCACACGCACATACAGTGCGTTTACAATAAACGTCACATATGATTTTGACAGTTGCCAATTTAAAACTTATTATTCACTCGACTATGTTTTACTCTTTATTACAATAACAAACCCACGTGTCATTCCTTTCGATATTTCGGGTACACCACCAGAAAATTTTTTTTTGACGAGTTCACACTGTGCCTAGATGCATACACATCTTTTTAAATCGTGCAATACTCAATCAAATTGATAAACTCATCTCGATTTCGTTGTGCTTTAATTTGTTGCAAGTGAGTTATTATTTTCTTATACAGGCTGGCGTTGTACGTTTATGAATATTTACTACACGTTGGAGCACAGAAAGCAGCACAAACTTTTCTATCTGAGGTATAATACGGTGCTGTTGTTATGTGTTTAGGTTTGAAGTATTATCTAGATTTTATTTCAGATAAGATGGGAAAAGAACATAACGCTGGGTGAACCACCTGGATTTTTACATTCTTGGTGGTGGTAAGTTCTGTTATTGTTTTGATTTGCCGCAGTGTAAATTAAAGTGAAACGTTCCAGCGTCTTCTGGGATTTATATTGCGCGGCCCCCGAACGAAGAGATACCTGCGAGCATTCTTCGGAAGCCAAAGCTTTTCACGATTATGTAAGTATCACCTCGTACATTAAATTTCTTTATGGATCAATACTCGGAATCCCAGCATGGCAACGCTGCGCCCGAGTACGCGTTTCTCGCCAGATGTGCTTGCTTAGATCGTCCATGCGCGCGCTCTCTGCTGTTGGTGTGCGCAGTAGTCAAATAACACTATTTATGATTTCATTTTGTTTAATACCGCTGTGTTTTTATTTTAAATAATTTTAGAATATATTATCTCACCGACTTTTTAAGACGACCTTGATTTTTTACACGCAAATGTCTGCTGATAACGTTGCGAATATTGCAGCATTGCAAAATCAACTTTCGTTTTTTTCTTTCGTTATTTGCAATTTTTAATTTCTAGGGACGATAACACAAATATCGCAACGTTGCAAAATTCACTGTCTTTTCTGTTTTGTTTTCAAAACTAAAGTTATTGTGAAGTAAAAGACGAAAAAGAACTATTCTTAAAATTTTTTACGGAAATGCATGAAATACACGAGCTCGTAATTTGCACTAAAGACAGTAAATTGCATTTGTTTTTTCAGTTAAATTGTTTAATCGTCCAAATTTCATGGCAAGAGTTGATAAAAACAGTAATTGAAAAACAATAGGTTTGTTCCTACACAGTTGTAATTCGTAAGTTCGAAACTCTACTGCTCATGCGCTCTTGCTAATAGTATTTAGGAAGAGCGCATGCGCAGTACAGTTTCTGGGTAGGAACAAATCTAATAAGGTTGTTCTTACACCATTCTAAATCAATAGAGAATTGGAATTTATTTTTTTTACATACAGGATGTCCATAGGAAGCTGCTAACTTTTTTATTTGTATTTTTACGAAGTAACTTAAATTAGAAAAGTTTGAGGACCTTTCCTCCCCGATTTTGGAAAAGCAAATGACTATCAGGTTTTTGAGATTTACAATTGTTTTCAACTTTTTTAAATGGAATGTTAGGTTTGTTATCGTCGCTTCGCGTTCAGGATGTCAAATTAATTATGTATCTAAAATATCATCTCCCAGCCTACTATTTTATAAATGATTTAGTAACAAAGTTTTAGTGTGCACGGAAAATATGTAGTTACAGTAGCTAACTTTTTTTTTTGAAATTTCACGAGATAGTTTAAATTAGATAAGTTTAAGAACTTTTCCTGCTCGATTTTTATGGTAGTTTCAGAGAAAACAAAAGACTATCTGGTTTTTGAGATTGATTTTCAATTGTTTTCAAATTATATATATATTTTAGATTATCAAGTACCTAAACCATATTTTTATAAAAACGCCTTCTGATGCATTTTATTATGACGTAATACTCCCGTCTATAAGTAGGCGTGAGGTCCATGTTGGACATCGAGGCTAAGTATATGGAGGACGCTAACATATTACTGAAAACCAGTCCGGCAGCGCGCCTTTAGTATGGCAAAACGAACCGAGGGTGGAGTATCGCGCGCTTTGTCTTGTTGCACATGTTATATGTATATTCTCTGGTGGCTCTTTAATTTTGTCAAGAGTGGGGAGTGCGCATTCGAAAATCGGCTCGTTTTCCGCTCGCTTGTTACTCCAGTTATTTAATCTCCATTATATTTTAGATACCCGTAAGCGAGAGCACCCTTTCTAATAAAGTAAAACCTTAAAATCGTAATTAGGACAGTGACGTTCTTCTCTTTTTCTTGAAATATGGAACAATTTTTTTCAAACACAATCAGACGGAAAAAGCACTTAATTTTTTTTTATTGTAAAAGTAGTTCAGAATTCTCCACTTTTTCAAATTATACATTAAAATTGTCCGAAAAACCTTCACTAATAGCACAGTTCAAAATTAATCTTGGTTATTTGGAGAGTGTTATAATTACAATAGTTACTATTAACCTAGTTTGTAGAGAGATATGTGGAGACGGGTGTTTGGTAAAGCCAAATCTTAGGAAACCACCTCCATTCCTCCACACTTGCGGTTCATTTATGTCAAATCAAAGGTTCATTTATGTCAAATAAAAGATTCATTTATGTCAACTCAAAAAATCAAGTTGGCAGTTTCACTTCTGCAATGGTAAAAGCAAATTCGGGTGGTGTTGTTTACTATTAACACGAAAAGGTGGCGCTTTGTGCTATTCGTAGTTATTGGTGTAGGAAAAGACCTTGATGTTAACTAACTAACCCAAGAGTGGGAACGTCGAGACTCAACTGTCTTCGTCTTTTCCATCTTTAGTCCAGTATAACTTCTTGCTCTTATGCAAGTGTTATGGCTATGTTACATATCCTCGTAAACAACGTGTATGTATAAATTTGAGACAATCGTTATTTCCTCTATTTACCTTTCTTTTGTTATTATTATTATACATTACGTATTGTATATTCTATTAAATATTTTTGTAAAACAAAATGCCAACTGATTTTAATCCAGTTTTAAATGTACATGTCTTTATGGTATTTACAATCTTTCTAATTGTTAAATTTGCGTCTTTATAATATGAATTTATGTATTTCTTTTCTAGGGTTTCGTCAATTCGGGTTATGGAGTTAATGGAATTGCACATGTAAGTATTTACACTTACATATTTTTTCTGTAATTGTAAGGAACGGTTTCATTATATGATCAAAATTTTGCAACGAATGTATTTCATTAACAAAAAATAAACTTATTTTTTTATTATGCCACAATAAGTTTATAATTGAAGTTGACTTATCAGTTTATAATTAAAATGAAATCTTGAAATTCTGAAGTCAGAAATTTCATGATGATTTCGAGATTTTCAGTAAGAGACTATTAAATAGTATTTTTTTTAAATTAATTGTATATGAATCGGCAGAATGTGTTAAAATAGAGTTACTATGACTGAATTAGTATCTGTCTGCGTTGCAGAACACTGGCCCTGCACCTAGCCCCCTTAGTCAAATACCTCCTAATGATGGTATTCCTGGAGGTCCGTTGCCTCCAGGTTTCTTTCCCGTAAGTATGCATTGAATCAATAGGTTCAGGTTTCCGCTTACTTTGATTTACTTTGTTTGGAAAGAATTCTACTATGCGACCATCACCACCTACTCACCCATCGAGCCAACCGTCACCGCATTCACAACCACCACCCCCACATTCACAAATGATGACAACGCAACCGTTTATGGGGCCCCGTTATCCGGCAGGTCCTCGACCAGGTGTGCGAATGCCACAGATTGGAAGTGATTTTAATGGGGTGAGTTGTTTGCTTCTAAGATAATTTACATCGGGACAAACTGTTTAACGTTCAAATATGTTTTAAAGCCTCCTGGACAACCTATGATGCCTAATAATATGGATCCGTCGAGACAAGGTAAGGGTTGGAAAAAACAATTCTTAAATATTATGAACTTATATTAATTAATCAAATAATTTTCAATAATGATTATATAACATGATAAGAAAATTGCACAAGCATGAAGCCATTTCATGAAATGCCTCATGTAATGCATCTATTTCTGTCTCCAGGTGAAGGCGGAGAGTTTGTAGGTTGGCAAGGTAGGCATTTGCGCTCCTTCACCACCGTACACCTATCTATGCATACACTGCTCTGCTTTTTTTTGCTTTTAACATGTCTAGTGCTGGCATGCTGGTGCTTCTCATGCTACACGTAAACTTTACAAACAAATTATCAACTAGGAATAGAAGTGCTCACCTCAGAACAATTTATTTCTTCGCTTTTATCTTGAATTTGTCATTTTCTTGGTTACTAATCAATTATTACAGCGTTTCTCAAACCTCTGATATTCCCCAAGTTTCAATATAGTTTTCACAAGAAACAGTATTTATTTAAATAAGTAAGGAAACTAAGTGTTTTGTTTTTGAAAATTGAAAAGTGGTTTTGAAGAAAAAAGTTTGATTTGAGAACCGTTGGATTATTGTAAACTATACTTATTCGTTTTGTGGTACTGCAAAGCTATTTTATGTTGAAAGTATCTGCGCTTAGTTCAGATAGAAAGGAAGTGATGTATGTTTGCTGCAGGACCTCCTGGAATGAGTCCCATGAATCCTCGAATGAATCCACCAAGGGGTCCGGGAATGGGCCCTCTAGGCCCCGGTTCTTACGGTCCAGGATTGAGGGGGCCACCGCCCAATAGTAGTTTGGGACCAGGAGGACCGATGCCTCCCATGACGATGACGGGACCCGGAGGCAGACCTCAGTGGCAACCGAACACATCAACAGTAAGTCGTCAGTTTTTTCCATATTACCTGCAGTAGTACTAACGGGCACCAACTGCGTTGCAGCCTATGAATTACTCGTCGTCTTCTCCTGGAAATTATGGCGGGCCACCGGGTTCGGCAGGTCCGCCCGGACCTGGAACGCCGATAATGCCCAGTCCTCAAGATTCCTCTAATTCTGGCGGCGAAAATATGTATACACTTATGAAACCGGCTGTTGGTGGAAACATGCCGGGGGAATTCCCGATGGGTGGTGGGCCCGAAGGTGGTCCCATGGGCCCAATGGGACCTAACTCGATGGGACCGGTTCTCAATGGAGATGGCATGGATGGTATGAAAAATTCACCGGCTAACGGAGGTCCAGGGACACCTCGTGAAGATAGCGGCAGCGGAATGGGAGACTACAATCTGGCAGGCTTTGGAGGCCCCGGTGAAAACGTGAGTACTGTTATGGTGCCCGGTGCTTGTGCTTCTGTAGACTGACACTTAACCACTAAAGGTCGCTTTCCTTGCAGGACCAAACGGAATCGGCTGCTATTTTGAAAATAAAAGAGAGCATGCAAGAGGAGGCCAAGAGGTTTGAGAAAGACTCGGACCACCCTGAGTATTTCATGCAATAACTCCCTCGCTGGCCTCTTTGGCTGGTGGACGCCTCTCTTCCTTCCTAACTCTACTAACCCGGGCGGTGGTCTGCTCAGCTCCTTCCTGCCCCGACGCCGCGTGCTGCCCATGATCGCTTTTATTTGGCTATGGCTAGTCATGTATGTTTTCTGTTTTACAGATATTTCTTTGAGGACGGACTTTAGACATGTATTTAAACTGCGACTACATCACAGGAGGAAGTATAATCAGTTTAAGTTCCTGGGCGGTAGCTCTGTCACATATCTCATCGTCAATGTCCACCGGCCTAATCTAAGGCTAATTATGACATTTTGTATAATTTATGTATTTGCATGTATGTACATTCCTATGCGGGGCAAATTACAGAAGAGCTGTTTACCCACCATCTCCAGCCAACACGTATCGTAGTTGTTTTTTAAATTTTTACATTACACACAAAATTAATTCGTTTCTCTAATCTGCCTCGGCTTAGAGTGACACGTTCACTTGTTTTTGTACATGCAATAGATGAGTTCAAAAGAGTCTATGCTCCCATGTTATTATATTTATTCATTAATTCATTGTACCTTCATTTATTTTTCACATTTTCTTTGTTGTTAAAATTATTCGTGAAATCAATCATGTTTAAGTTTTATGTTAGACTTAAGGAAACACTTAATTTATAAATTCTATTCTTGAAATAAATAAATATTTAAAATTTCTTTTGTTTTCATTTAGGTATTCCCAAATGAAATGCTTTTCTAAAAAAAAAAAACAAATTAACTACAAACTATAACTTCTAGAAAAAAAAAAACAACTTTTGAATCCGTCTTAACATCATTGATTATTCATATTACACATTTGGAGAATGTTTGTAATGTTTACAGAAAATATAATTTTAACCAGGAAATATAAAAATAATACCTACCTATAGTCTGCTTTTTAATAGTTGAGAATAACGGAAGTTTTCGCGATATGAATGAAATTCATTCATAAACTACGTTGTTTACTGGCCAACACGTAATGAATTCTAATATAATGGTTAATTTTTTTTAATTTTCCGGTTCAGGTTCTTCCCTTATTGGTTCACAATTAGCTACATGTATTAAAAAAAATATGGCGAATATTCAGTGTGAGTAGTATAGGAGTTCGAGCCTGACGAACTTAAAACGCAACCTAACATACAATTTTCAGTGAAATCTAGATCTAAATTGTATGTAGGGTTGCATTTTAGGTTCGTCAGGCGCGTACTCTCATGATACTCACATTGTATTTGACCGCTTTTATGTTCGGTTGAAAAACCATGGTTAATTGGATTACATCACTAATCCTGAACAATGCCTACAACAGGGAACGCACTATATAAACAAAGGAGAACCATGACTAGTCACGCCCACGTGTGTTGGGGATTGGACTATTGCCAACAGGGAGTGCACTATGTAAACAAAGGAGAAACGTGACTAGTCACGCCCACGTGTGTTGGAGATTGGGGTACGGAGTCGAAGAAGGGCTTATGTTTAAAAGCCAATTGGCCAAAGGTGTACATAAAAATGGTTTACTAACTTTTTTAATCGTTTCATGTGTTGCTGTATTATACGTAGTTGTTACAAATGTTGTATTGGCTCAGTGACCTTTGAGAAATAAAAAATAAACATTTGCCGCTTATTAATAATAGTCAGTCACTTGATGGGAATTTACTAATTTCGCATACAATCAGAAAAAGGTGGAACGTTTCAAGTCCAATGACTGAATCATTTATAACGACTCTGTATACATATCATTAACAGTTTTGAACTTTGCATGATTTGGTTCAATTTAATTTATCCAGCAAATTGTATCAAAATTTAAATTGAATCAAAAACTATTTGGAAAAATATAATGTATTTTAGGTTCAGAATATGACTAACTTATTTCTAATTAAAAAAAAAAACGGTAAAATGCGTAAAGGTTATAATGATCAATAATAAACATCTTATTTTAAGAAAACTAAATCATGATGAATGACACTAAAAATAATTAAGTAGTAAAATTGCAAATGTTACTTGAAACTTACGTTAACCGCCTCACCAATAACGCAAGTAATTGCTAAGAAGAACAAGTAACAGAGTGCAATTTTTAAAAATATAGAACTCTCCTCTTCCGTCAGTAAACCCCCTCTGAATTTTCTTTTTAATTCTTCATTGCCTTCGATGATGTTACGCCAGTTATCATTCGCCCTAGCAGCCGCCACCAAAGAAGGGGTATCCAAATAGCTAGAAAATGTAAAAATTGTTTTCACTATGAACGTCCGTGCGCGTACAGTAAAGAAAGAAACTCACTTAAAAATTTTTTGAACAATCTCTATTGGCAAGGAAGAAATGAAATCCGTATTTTTTGCATCCATTTTGCGATTACCCCGTAGAAGTTTATTATTTAATTCAAAATCTTCCACTTCCATGTTTTTCTCTTTCTTTTGGTGCGGTATAGAGGAGGATCTTTTAGTCACTGACGCTTAAGTAAGCTTGCAATGGCACGCATCTAATGTTTATGATTGCAATTCATTTGATATTCTTGTCTAAGTTTACAAAACAGATTGTTAACAGGTGATATATATTTTTTTTAAATAATGTGCAGTAATTGTTTAGTAACTGAAGTACCTGCCTATAAAGTTACTAGTTTATTTAGTATGCCTAGTAAATAGATTACTCGATTTTTTTTCGTATTAGACAAAACAGTTTATGTTTAAAGCAAGATAACAATTAAATAAATATACTGAGTGGTCAGTGTTATCGTGAAAATGCATAGGCTTCGTCTAATCACAGAAAGAGAGAGAGAGAGAGAGAGAGAGAGAGAGAGAGAGAGAGAGAGAGAGAGAGAGAGAGAGAGAGAGAGAGAGAGAGAGAGAGAGAGAGAGAGAGAGAGAGAGAGAGAGAGAGAGAGAGAGAGAGAGAGAGAGAGAGAGAGAGAGAGAAAGAGAGAGAGTTTCCTGTTTGTACAGGAGCTAACAAAAGTCGACCAACAGGAGAAAAATTAAAACAAAAGGTTATCGATTGTTTAAATGGTAAATATTTCATCATTCCTCTGAAAACACAATTTCGATTGGTCACTTCGAAATGAAATAAAAATAAAGCAGGAGGCGATCATTTCTTGACCACTTATATTTTCTTCTAATATTTTTCTGTATCTCTTAAAATGAGAATGCTACACTCTTAAGCCGTGTTCATTTTTCGGTTTCCACGCTGTATATTATCAGTGGTGTAGCGACAGTTCATTTCGAAAGGGTGCAAAATTTTTAATGCACGACAATACGTCCAGTTCACAAAATATATAAGAAGCAATAATTTTGGTACAAATCCATGTAATGCATTCATTTTATTGATTTCTTTTTAGTTCTTTTTGTTTCCTACGAGTTTGTATTTTTTCGAAAAAAATTTTTTTTTGTTCATTTTAGTATTCTGGTATTTATTTCTGTTTTCTTAAATTCATTTTACGCTGTGGTATTTCTCTTTTATATTTTTATTTTAAATTAATTTTTTACATTTTGTTGAGTTATCTTTTGTTTTCTACTAGATCTTTTTAAAAATTTTTGAAATTCTTGACTAGAAATTCATTTGGTCTGAGTTCATTTTAGTCCGTTAATCTTCTTTCGTTTTTTTTTTCTGTTGTTTATGCTTTCGTAATTGATTTTTCGCATTTTATTGAGGCTTGTTTGTAATTTATCGTTTTTCATTTGTTTTGAGTCTCAGTTGTGATTTTCTTTTGTTTTGCGCATTTTCGATTTTTTAAATCGTGTTATTGATTTGTTTACAGTTTGTTTTATTTTTCTACGAATGTATTAATTCGCCCGGAAAACTGTTGTTTTTCATTTAACTTGGTGTTGTCGATTTTCCTTTGTTTTTTATGCACTTTTTGTTTTATTTTTTCTAATTTTCTAATTTTTGATATCCCAAATAGACAATTTTTTGTTTTCTTTTGACTTTGACTTTAGAAAAAAAATAGCGCTTTTTCGCTACATCTTGTAAATAAGTTGGCGACATTGCTTGCAAAAAATGTAGCAACTCGGAAAACACAGCCTGCTCAATTGATGTACTGTAGAGATGGGATTCCATCCGGTGCAATCGTTTGTCACGGAATGCACCCACAATGCACCCGGTGCGTTGAATGCATTGCCCGGTTGCCAACATGTACATAAGACATATAAAGAAATGCTTCAGAATGACACCAAATATAATATATTTTGTACGGACTATCGCTAGACAATTATTTTGTAACGTTAATTTCAAAAACTTACTCATTTTGTTCAGATTTTAAGCTACAAAGCTTCCGGTTAAACTTAAAAGTTTACTATTCAGCTACTCACCATACATTATGAAACATTAAACCTGTAAACCACCTGCAAACAATTAAATAACATCAAGAAAACATTATTTCTCGTTCGATTTGCGCGGGAAATTTAAATTTTTGAATGCACCCCATGTGGGTGCTTTCAATGCACCGGGTTCATTCCCTGGCCCATCTCTAGTAAAAAGATACCTTACCCGACTACATCCTACGTAAAATATGAACGTTTGACTTCATTGGTGAACGCAATTTGTGAACGGCGTCGATAACGTCCGCTAATACCCGACGCAAAATTGGAACACGCCCCTGGAGTACAACTATCGCCCCCTGATCCTCATTAATTAGGTGGTACTATCGTCACAGTATCGACGCTTATTTTGTCAATTTAAATAAAAACCTTGTTTAATGCTCTTTGGCCTGGCCGTATATGATATGTCAATTCGGCTGGCCGTGGTAAAATAAACACTCAACAACGCAATTATTGAAAATAGGTTAGGTTTATGCAACGGCAACATTTACATTACAAGTATTATAAAATTTAAGCTGTATTCGAATTTAAATAAATAAAACCAGCTCTAAAAGTTTTTGTGTAGAATAAGACTTGGCAACATCCACACTCAAAATATTCAAATATGTTCAATTTCATTTTCGCGCATGCGCAAAATAGAGACTGCTAAAATACAAGATTACCGAATATTCAAGATTGTCTTCACTAAGCATTTTTTAACTAATTCTGTTTATCAGATAATTATTCATTAATTGTACTTTTAAATAACATCTTTCTGCAATGGTCAGTAAGAAATAATAGATAAGCTGTATGTACCATGTACAGTCGCGAACATCCTAATGGAGACCGCTGCAAACTAACTGTGCCCTTATTAACGCGGGTAGTAATGGTTACAAAAGTGTCAATCGGCGACTGTCTACTTATATCAGACTTATATTTGCAAATTTGTTTTGATTTTACAGAGCCGCTTCATCCCTGTTTCTATCTTTTTCTACATTGGATGTGGTATAAGTTGGTTTATTTATTAGTTTAGTGTTTACATTTTACACCATAAATTCCGCGTATCTTAAACACACCAACACCAAAAGTAAAAACGGAACGCGGCTTTTAAAGATCTATTTGGTTTTGCAATTTTGTAGTGGTAACCATGTGATCAATTAGGTTGGCTATCGCGTATCAATCGGTTTTGCTGTCAAGGTCGTCGAGCATCGTTGGTTGGATGATACCGATCATATACCTAGTATGAATCAAAAATCAGTTAGTAAGGGTGTGATAATATAAAAGGTACACGTGTAATTAATATTAGTTGTATTAAAACGCCCCTAACGTGGTTTCAGGCGAAGAAAGCAAGACTCCTCGACGTAAGAGACAAAATGAGCATAATTACTAAGCGAAACGTACCTAAACAAACTCCAATTACCGAAGATTATGAAATAACCAACACGGTACTAGGGTTAGGTATTAACGGTAAAGTTGTTGAATGTTTCAACAAGAAGGATCGAGAGAAGTTTGCTTTGAAGGTATTCATCCTCAAATACCGGCTGCTGTCAGTTGTCAATTGTTGTTGTTTTAGGTGTTGCATGATAGTGTCAAAGCAAGACGTGAGGTTGAACTACATTGGAGAGTCAGTGGATGTAGACATATAGTAAATATTATCGATGTGTACGAGAATACTTACAGCGGTAATAAGTGTCTTTTAGTTGTGATGGAATGGTACGAACAATTTCAAATTTTAAATGACACGCATTTTAAATATTTCTAACATTTCAGTATGGAAGGCGGGGAATTGTTTCAGAGAATACAAGATCGTCAAGATGGGGCTTTCACAGAAAGAGGTTAGCATTAGTAAAGTCATAGTGCCCCTCAAACTGAAACTCCTAAAAATGAAATCAACAAATTTGGTTTTAAACCTATCATATTTTTTAAACCAAAGCTTCTCAAATTTTATTTTTCTTCAGAATTTAAGTCGGATACAAAATCACTATTTCTTACCTTGTGACATTTTATCTTATGTCAGCGATTCTCAAACAAACATGAGTTAATCACAAGCTTTCTGACTTTCATAGAATCTGATTACAGTTTTAGTGAATCTGTTTTTTAATTTTTTTAATATCTTTTCCTTTTTTTTTTTTTTGTTAATAGAAGCCGCCCAAGTGATGCATGAGATATGCATCGCCGTAAAGTACTTGCACGATCATAACATAGCTCACAGAGACTTAAAGCCTGAGAATCTACTGTACACAAAGAAGGGGCCCCTGGGTATTTTAAAACTGACTGATTTTGGTTTTGCCAAAGAAACGCATATGAATACATTGCAGACACCGTGCTACACTCCATATTATGTTGGTAAGCCTTTTTTACGCACCGTAAACAATCACTGAAAATCAGAATGTCTTTTATTTTTTAGCTCCTGAAGTTCTGGGGCCTGAAAAATATGATAAAAGTTGTGATATTTGGTCATTAGGAGTCATTATGTATATTTTGTAAGAACTGCAAAATGTATGAATTAATAAAAACACTTCAAATTTATTTTGTTTGTAGGCTTTGCGGATTTCCTCCTTTCTATAGCAACCATGGTCTTGCGATCTCACCCGGTATGAAAAAGAGAATACGAATGGGTCAATACACGTTCCCGAATCCCGAATGGCAACATGTAAGTCAGCATGCAAAAGATCTCATTAATGGTATGCTAAATATTGATCCAATAAAAAGATTAACAATCGAACAAGTTATGAGAAACAATTGGATTGCTGTGAGTATATCGTGTGTGTTTAATTCGTCACCATTATCGGTAATGTTCTTTTAGCAATATACAGCTGTACCGCAAACACCGCTACACACCAATAGGATGCTTCGTGAAGGTGAAGAAATTTGGCCGGAAGTTCAAGAAGAACTAAATAGATCCTTGGCCACAATGCGAGTCGATTATGATCAAGTTCAAATAAAAAATCTCGACAATTCCAACAATCCCCTGCTGAATAAAAGACGTAAGAAAGTTGCTCATCCCGTGACGGCAAATGATGGTTAAAGTCACGCAAAACTTAACTTATGCTGATTTTCTAAGGGTCAAGTTTAAATAGAATTGTAGAAACCAAGTCTTCCAATTTTCTGGAAAACTGTTTCATTATAGTAATAAAGTAACAATATTTATAGTGCCTTTAAGACAGTAATTTGTATTGTTAATAATGAAGTATTCAGTTTTTTAGATAGTGACCGGCGAATGAATTTACAGATGCATTCAAAGCAATAGTTTATTTGATGCGTTGAGTAAAGGCTCTTCTAGAATCTTAATTTTGTATGTCAACAGTGCCATGTAATTAGTTGTAGCCAAAGAATCTTAAAAAATAGATTTCTCCGTTTTAGCAATGCTCCGTGCAACCGATTTGAATCTCACTCTGGGGTCAAATTTTTTTTATGCAAGTTAATATTTTCAAGACTTTTAGTATTACTCGAACTTGGCACTAAAGTAAAATAAAATAAAGATTCGAGATTTTTTAAACCAATTTTAGAGGTACTTAAACTTCCATCAGTATATAAAGAGTGTGACACTTTTTATTGCTCACTTAACTTAAATAACGAGCCGAAAAATTTTTGGCCTCTGCATTTATAAATCACAACCTCTGTGATTACTACCAGAAAAGTGTTACACCCTTATACCGGTTGTAATAAAATTAATGTGCGTGTAATGTAAGGTTGTATGTATTTATCTTTATAATATAGGTATAAAAACTTGTCGAGTTGTGACGTGTTTAGTTTTAGGTTGTTCAGAAAAATTGCACGTGTTTCACATAAACTAGACTAATAACAGTTTAAGCATGTCTTGAATTATTTCACCGTCGTTCCTGTAATTGTATCAGCCATACGATGATGAATCACATATTAATCACTTTATCATCCTGACACTATCATCTGCGAACGTCTATTATCATAACCGAATTTTATCTGATTTAATTATTTATTCAAAATAAACGTCTTTGCGTTTCTTGAAAAAATAAAAATATTTACTACATACCAGGTGCTCTTGAAATATATTTGTCGTAGGATTGTTTATGTACTTACGTCTTTTTTTTTATTTAAATTATTTCTTAATACATGTTGACAGTATTTGTACAGTGCAATGAATAAAATAAGGTGTAACAAAATTTGGAATGTAACCAAAAAGATTGTAAATTAACGAGTCGTTTATTGTCAATAATCATGAAAGCATGTTTATTGTTAAAATGTCAGGAATTTAATGTCAATAAAAATTTCAATGTAAACCTCTCAATTTTTAGTTTAGATTAGTTATTATAAACGTCTATTTTTATATTGTCACAGATAGTTTGTTTACCATAAAAATGATTTGAAAAAAACATTTGAGTTGGTAGCACAATTATGGATTATTGATACAGTTCTCTGTTTAATCCACCATGCTCAAAACCGATTCCAAGCGGTAACTTTTTGTGTGATTAACGTCATTGCTTGATGCAATTCGTGTACAGCTTATAAAGCTTACAGTTTTGTTCGTTTATAATGCTCTAAGTACAATGAGTAACATGTTTAGAAATTCATACTTCCCGCATTCTTTTGACGTTTAATCCACCGAAACAATGGCGTCAAGGACACAAAATCTGGTTGCAATGTTTCCGACACAAGTGTTGCTTCTAATACTCCTTTTCTTGAGTTCTGAACTTAAGTTTTGGATCGATCTTAACAAGAATTGATAAATTTCTATTATTGTGCCACCTATTCGGCATAATTTTATTGGATTCCATTTAACAAATGCAGTTAGATATTTTATATAAACAAAGATATCTACTAATGGACCCATGGTTTGTATCTCCGCTAAACAAGCCGAGAAACGTACCTATACCATATTTCGGCAATATATTTCTTATCAGGTAACATTATTCAAACATTATAGCTAATTTCCACCTGAGAAGGTGATTGTTTACCTAACTGTTAAACAAATACTGCACTAACAATTAGTCACGATTTTGTCGTGTGTTGGTTTTTTTTTTTTTAAACAAAAGCCGGTGTTCTTATTTTTATAACCAAATGCTTTGCAACTTTAGGATATCTTTTATTCAAATTATAAGCAGCTACAGCATTATTCATTATTATAGGGGGCTGTAGATAACTACAA
The DNA here is from genome assembly GCA_036172665.1 of Prosopocoilus inquinatus. Classification (NCBI taxonomy): domain Eukaryota; kingdom Metazoa; phylum Arthropoda; class Insecta; order Coleoptera; family Lucanidae; genus Prosopocoilus; species Prosopocoilus inquinatus. The sequence continues at coordinate 10,888,356 of CM069880.1, read as the reverse complement.
AATGAAAACCAAGTATAGAAATTGAGACAACAGATGGTGCCACGTCCGTTTGTTCTGCTTGTGATATCGTGTGCTTGACAGTAACAAGTAAGTACATACATGTTTGTGTTATTTGGTGTTAATTATTCAATTTTATTTTTATTTTGTTGTTATTAAACTATTCAAAAGTGAAATTCTAAGGTAAGATTTACTAAATTCTTCACCTAACAATAATTTTACCGTAGGTAACTTTTATATAAATATAAGTTCAAATAAGTGTACAGGAATACAAAAAATGGTAAAAATGTTGGGGTTTAGGGCCTAAACCACAAGATTTTTACCATTTTTTTGGCCTAAACGCAAGATTTTTACCATTTTTTAAATATTCAGTGCTGCCAGATTATTTTTCGTTAATTCAGCTGATAGTTCATTAAGAGAACAGTAGATGGCAACAAAAAATAGTGGCTTTTTTAAATTTAATTTTAATTTAATACTACATTTGTAAATGAATTCAATTATAATTATAAGACAAGATTAATTTAATACAAAAATCGTAATTTGGGGACACTAAATTGAAATTCTAAGTAAATCATAAGTATATTTATTCAAATATAATCTGTTAGGTAATTCTTTATTTATGTATGTATATTTATTTATTTATCATTAATTTTATTATTCATAATCGCAACCGTACTTATTCACAGTTGAAAGCCAAAAATAGTGGACAATTACAGTTTCCTGTAATTTTTCTTTCCTTCTGTATATGCTTTGCACTGTTGTCAAATTTCATCTCTTCAGCTTCAATTTTTTAGGCGTTTGTAAATTGAAAGTGAAAATTAAATTAAAAGGCGAATTATATTATGTCATGGCAACGTATGCATAGCCGCGATCAAGCGAATCGGGACCGATTGACAATTTTGTAACCCTTACTGCCAGCGTCAACAAGCGTGCGGTTAGCTTGCAACTGTGGGCAGAAAAATTTAAAAAAATCGTTTTATAAAAACTGTATCAGTGAGAAAATGAAATTTTTAACAACTGTATTGAACAAAAGACAGAAATTACCTAAGCAAGTAGTATATGTACAGTCGGTCCCGGAGTAAATAACTCATTTTAATTCTTATACATGATGGTATGATACGTATCGTAAATAATTTTAAATGAATACCTAATAAAGTCTTTCATTTTGTTTACGACATATTAGTAACCCTGTCTTGAAATTGCCATACACAGGGGCGCGTTCAGAAACTATATCGTGGGAGCACTTTAGTCGTTTAGAATGAAAAGCAAAATGCAAAAAATCACATACATGAGAGAGAAAGAATTTTATCCGGCGCCTTTTTAAAAACTTATGGGCCACACCCTGCTTCACTGAGCAGCTGGAGCAGCAGTAACAAACTTGCCATCTAGTTTAACGGTACGTACAGTAACATCAGAAATAATTTCAACCCACGTGACCAATTTGAATTACGTTTTGTCTTCTCAGAAGAGAAAAATGAGGTTTTTGTTTCAAATTTGCGTATATTTATCATTGTTGAATTTCGTTCTGTTGTATTTGATTTTGATTGGCTGGTCTTGGTGGGTTTCATGCATTCACGGCGGAGTCACGTGGGTTGAAATCATTTCTGATTTCCCTGTATTAATTAAATTAGCAGGAGTATTGAGTTTAAAGTTTTAATAATAATTTAATTTAAATTTAATTTAATAATAGTCTGTTTTGTAATCAATGATGTGATGGAATATCTGCAGATTATTGTATTCTAATTTTATCAATAAACTGTGTATGCAACAGGTTAATGACAGATATTACATAAATTTGTTCCTCTTTACCGTGTTTTATCCAATATATTTTTCCCCTTAAGTCATGCTCATCCTTCGTACAAAAGCTATGTCTTATAAATTGTTTTACCATCATATACAGATTGTATTACATCACAATTTGCATGAGAGCAAAACAAATGCATAACGTTTAATATTCCCCTTACGGTTCTTGGAAAGCTTCGCGTTAACTAATTTAGACGGAAGGGGGGACACAATTATCTCCGTCTTAACTGTCTTTGATCCAATTAAATGGGTCACATGGGTATATGAATGGAATGGGGTGTTTGTATCATGAAAAGAAACTAAGTAGTTTAAATCGAGATCGCTTTAATTTTTCGCAAAGCTTACAAACTAAATCTTAATATTCCAATAGCTATACTAAAAACAACAATTGCTTAGAAAAACTATATGTATATATGTTGTAATAATATACTTATTATATTACATGAATGAGTTATTAAATTGTTGATACATAAACATACGTGTGTGCGTGTCTTTATGTAACACACAGGTACGTATATGTACGTATGCACTTGTCTTATGTATAAATTAGATGCAAAATATAAAAAAGCTTATTTATAGTCATGTGCAAAACGCTTGTCCTTTTTTAATTTTTTTTTTTATATAATATTGACACCATAACCACTTTTTAAAAGATAAAATTACAGTAACAAAGAACGAACAAAAAGCTCAGTACTTTTTTTTTATATGATTTAATTAATTAAGAAATTGTCGAGGAGAAATATAGGAAATACCCGCAACGTATTGAATCACTTAAGTTACATAAGTCAACGAACAGAGGACGCGCGCCTTTAACACAAAACTTACGTCAATTTTTTCCTCTGCTCCTGTATGGCTGACGTAGTGCACCGAGACATTAGCAAGTGCCACAAAAAAGGTCAGTAAGGAGTGACGTTTTAACGTAGTACTTAAATCGCAAATTGTGTCTCACTGTTGCCTATTTATTTAATTATTACTTTTTAAGTTACATTGCAGTATACAGCAACACACTAAAAACAGAGGCGGATACTGACTTTCTTTTTTTTTATGAAAAAAAGTGTCGTGATGAAGGATTATCAGAATCTATACAGATAATTCATATAAAACCAGAGCCAAGGGGAATTAGTAATGATTTTTGATTAAAATTTTATTTCTTTTTAATACTATAACAAACTATAAATACAGGGGAAAAACCGAAGACTGAATTTACTTCTTCGAGATATCTGATATACCTTATCACAAAGTGAGAAGCGGCAAACGGTACATAAGTAAGACGATTTGTAGAATTTTTTTTTCTGTATAAATATATTATGAGTTATATCACTTGATGTCGGTTCTCTGAGAGTGTTTGTGTGCGTCTATTTTTTTTTTTTAAACAACACTAAGAATATACCACGCGATTGTTCCTAGAAACGATTTCGGTTTGCCAACATTGAGAAAATGTTGGTAAAGGCGGCGAATGTTTCTACACGATGCGATAAGCTCGTTACAAGCAATAAAAGCCACTGGTTATAAGTTTTCTTGAAACGTATAATGAGTGCTTAACGTGTTTTACAAATATACTTATTGTTTGTAACATTTTACAAAAGCCAACTGCTGAAACTGTACACTCTATTATTTATTTAAGTATGTTTCAAGTGTTCTTGAATAATTATTTACGTAAGTATTTACAAAATCGGCCAGCTCTCTCCTTTTTCTGATTAACTAATTGTTTGGGAATAACAATAGGTTTATTAGAAAGCTAAACGAGTTGGCCGGAACTATAGTAATGGTTGTGTATTGAACAAACACCACTCAGATGCACAACATTTATATAAAAATTTAACAATAACTAACTAAAGCAAACGTGTTATGATAACAACGGCGTGTAACTCAAGACAAATCACGAATGTCGGTTTTCCTTTAACAAACTAAGAAGATATAGGTAGTGGCACGGATGACGTTTTTCTGTCTTTGGAAATGCGTAAAAATCGGCGGGCGTACGAAAGTCCGATGGTCCAGCCATGATAATAAATAAGTGTAATAACAACGAGACTAATAATAAATAACATTCAATATATCAACATTCGTGAACTGAAAAAATTGCATTGGCAAAGTGTTCATCAACAACGAACGGAAAATGTTTAAAGCATTAATATTAAAATAGACATATGTGCTAGTTTTAGTGTGTGCAAAAAATGTCACACATACAAACTTACAATAGATATTATTGTACGAGGCATACAAAAATTGTGTGTTTTGCAAATATATTCCCTTTCACCCCTCCCCTGTATGCAGTCCTTACAGCATGTGACGATAGCTTGAAGTATAGCAATTGAAGAAAGCACCATTAAGTTATACGCAATTGATGATATATGACGTGATTTTAAAACGGTCCATTTTTCTTTTTAATTCCTCGTTCGCGTGGCCTTTTAGAATGATTCGATGAAAAAGTGCGTGTTGCAGAGGATTTTCATGGAACTGGCTGTGTTTAATAAAAAAATATTTCAAGTTGCTCTAACTAATAAGTTTCAGAACACGCACTTTTGCAAGAACGATTTCGTTTTATATTCGCTACGAACTCCGAGGTGACGTTCCGTGATTGCCGTTTGGGAAATACGGCACTCTCGAACATTCGCCTCGTCGTCGAGCGACGATCACGTGACCGATTCGATCTTTCAACACTCGCAATGTCCTGATGTTTCTTTAAATAAACGTAATTTGTTTTTTTTCTTTCGAAAATGATATCAACTGACTTTCAGTGATGTTTACGTATAAATTTCTATTGATTAGTTTTAAAATGAAGAACATCTGCTGGGACATAGGTTCTTACTTTAAAGATAATGCAGAAATTTTACCTAGAACACAAAACCCACTGGTCATAGAACTATTATTTTTTCTGTTTTTTTTTTCTTGTTTGTTTCTGACGTGTCGATGTAATACAAGCGTTTTAACATCTTATCGTTAATTAATTGGTGAGATAATAGCAATATGAGCAGCAAAGCAGTTGATAGTAGGGATACCTTCTCCATCAAACTACACAACACAAACTCTGCATTCCACGTCGAGCATCTTATCTCAGTTGTATTCCACAGTTAGTCATACATTTAAATAAACGCGGAATGTGGACATTAGTTCCTAGTTTCGATGTATACATGTGAAGGAGCACCGAATATATATATCGAATGTACCGTGCACACCGAATATAGCTGAGATCAAGAAGTCGTCTTGGTGTCGTGACCATGCGACAGCCTAATTTCATGGGCTATGGCTTGGCCGGGGAGGGGCGGGGCCTTTCTCAGACATCTGCAGAGCGTGAACTAAGGCTGGGCGTACGGCTGTGAAGCACTACTTTGTGACCGTTCTTCGTCACAAATCCGTCGCTCTCGATTAGCACAGCCGTCTGATGCGCCCCTAGGTCACCATCACCGTCTGCTTCACCTTCGTCAGACTGATCGGGTAATCCACAGCGCTGCCTTTTGTGCTTTCTCCACGCATTCTGTATCAACCTCGCACAGTATTCCTCGCGTTGTCTCCACAGAGTCGAACTGACAGCTTCGTAGCCTGCTTCGTTCGCTCTAGGTTGCACTTCACTTATTTCAGCAGTCTCCTCGATTGCGTTGCCCTTTCGAGCGAAGAAGTCTCTCGTCAGAGCATCCAAGATGTCGACACAAAACATGAGGTCACCTTTACATATCGGAATGTCCATCGATATTATTTTGTATTTGTTCGGCTTGTGGATCTGCAATGGTGGTTCCAGCACATCCAGGAAGTCCGATAGTTGATCGTAACGTATGTATTGGGTACCATCGGGATCGAATTGTTGCCAAATTTCGTAGTACATGTCGTAGTCGTCGTCCGTAAGGCCTTCTTGTACGTCTTCCGTTGCCTGAGAGTAATTCTCCAAGATGACAGCGATGTACATGTTGATGACGATCAGGAAAGATATCACCAGGTAACTCAGAAGGAACGCAATGCCTATCGTCGAGTTACCGCAGTTCCCTGTCTCTCCGATTTCGTTATTCGGCTGTTTACAATCCTCTTCGTTTATTATACCATCCAAAACACCATCCCAACCAGCCGACGTCGACATCTACCAAAAAGAAAATATCTCGTACGGTCATTCAGTTAAGGTACTTAATCGATTTTACTTACTTGAAATAACAGGATCATGGATTGTCCAAACGTCTTAAAATTGTAAACATCATCTAGGCCGCTTTTGTCTTTGACGTGCATGAAAAAGGACATGCCGAATATGGCGAAAATGAACATGACCAAAAACAGTAGCAGACAAATATTGAACAAAGCAGGCAGTGACATGGCCAGGGCGAACAGCAAAGTTCTAATTCCCTTTGCGCCCTTTACGAGACGTAAAACACGACCTACTTTAGCTACTCTTACGACACGAAGCAGCGTGGGCGATACGAAATATTTTTCAATAATATCACTTAATACCAGTCCTGAAAATTACAATTACACGATTAATCTAGCAAATGCCCAGGACAACACATTTTAAGGGCACTACTCACCAAGAATAGACAGAATAACAACAACTAAATCGAATAAATTCCACGGCTCGGTGAAATAATGGTAACGTAAGGCAAACATTTTCATCATACACTCCGTACTGAAAATCACAATAAAAACGGCGTTGAGGTAGTCCAAAACCATCGTGAAAGTTTCTTTCTGCTGGTAATGATCCATGGTCATGGTTAACATGTTCAAACCGATGAACAACATGATTATCATATCGAACTTCTTATTCGTTACTATTTCAAATACTATCGCTTGAGGTTTCCACTGAAACAAAAACGATTTATATTTGAAAACCTAACAAAACAAAAAATCTAAGTAGGTACCCTTGGACGCGGGATGGCTTTCATCGGTTTCTTCGAGCCCATTTTCTTCATGGCGTTGTAATACTTTTTCTGATCTTCAGTCATGAACATTTCTAAAGAACCTCCGGCCTGGAATTTAAATTAGTATGACATACCCTCATATTTACACTTGCACTTAGGTACACCTACCCTCTTCTTCTGCTCGTTGAAATTATCAATAATCACACCGATGAAGAGATTCAATGTGAAGAACGAGCCGAATATAATGAAAAATACAAAGTACAAGTACATGTAGATATTCGTCTCTCGAATCGGTTGTTTATGAATCTGAAAGTGTACATTTTTGAATTAGCTGAGCCACCGCGAAGACTTTTTTTTTTCTTTTTTTACCTCTCTGGAGTCGATGGCGTCGTTCATGATCTGAATCCAACCTTTAAACGTGGCTACTTGAAATAAACAGAGATAGGCTTTCCCTACGTGATCGAAATTCATGCGTGAGTTCTCCCAGGTGTAATTCTCTGCACGACACGCGTTATAATCCGGGATGATTTCGTGACTGAGCGTAGTCTTGTTTGCATCCACACACTACAAGAACAAAACTTTGACTTATTAAAAAAACATCCTGTGGATAAAGTTATCAAACCTTGAAATATTTCCCAGCGAATAACTGCACGCCCATAATCGCAAATATCAGCCAGAATATCAAGCAGACCAACAGCACATTGAAGATAGATGGAATGGCTTGGACCAATGCGTTGACCACAACCTAAGAGCAATTGAAAATAAATTGCGCTCATTTATTTATTTATTTCATGTTTGCTTACTCTCATTCCCTGCATTCGAGACATGGCACGTAAAGGTCTTAAGGCTCGAAGTGTCCTCATGGTTTTAAATGCTTGTATACCACCAGCACCGCAGAGGGATGCGATGAAGTTTATCAAAGACACATCGACGATAATAAAATCTAACCAGCACCAGGCGTTGGTGAAATACTTTTGGAATCCGAGTGCCAACCATTTGATCAACATTTCAAAGAAAAAGATAACCGTGAATATCCGATCCATGTAATACAAAATGTCTTGTAAAATGGGCCGATGTTGCAGGTGGACATCTTCAAGGGCCAACGCTAAACTACTCGCTAGGATCATGGTGATTACGGCGGTTTCGAAATACTTGTTCTCGATGAGCTGGAACGTTTTGAACCGGAGATTCCCCCATCCTTGCCAAAAGGGCGAGTCTTCATCGCCAGCCAAAAACGGAAGTCTTTTGTACCAACTTTCTGGAAAACAGTCTGCCGAGTAATCCTGAATTATATTGTCTGCTGCGGCTTGCTTAATCAGATTGTCATTCGGATGAGCCTGACAGTCACATTCTTTTTCCATATCTTCACGAAGAACAAAAGAAGACACACATTTACTATTTAAGGAAATAAAAGCGAAAGGGGATGGGTGTGGTTACCTTCTCCAATACCAAGCTCTTCTTTGCTTGCATCGCGTTTTTCTTCATGGTCATCTTGGTCAACTGTATTCGTACTACCTTTATGACTATCGTCTTTAAATCTATGTGTATGACTTCCGTATGATTTATTACTGTTTTGATCATCGTCATTGTGACCTATAAAATTCCCGTGCTCTAAAATGGAATTTCCGATTGTTTTACTTTTGTTTATATTGTTTTTACCTCTCTTCAAATTTATATTAGAATCACCTAAAATCAAATTGGTGAAAAATGGAAAAGCCTACTGCTAGATGCATACATACCATGAATGGTAAATTCCATGCCATCTCCGATCGCAACTTCGAGTCTGTCGTTCGGACTCTTTTTGTCTCTGAAGATTATACCATCTGCTATTATTTCGTCCCCGGTTAATTCTAGACCGCCGTCTCTAGTGTCTAAAACAGAAAGAGACATGTTCTATTGGCTAGGAGACTCGTGAGATTTCGTTGTAAAATATTATAAACAGTTGGAATATACTGTAGCTTTTACAATGTCATGTTGTTTTAGGCTAATGTATTGTATTTTAGCAAGCAATAAAAACACGACAAGGTACTAAGGTAATTATCCAAATTACACCTACTCATATGCAATAATGCTCTTAGAAGATGTATCCACATCTGTATTATTTAGTAGCTTGTAAATTAATAAATAACCATTTTTCATTTTATGTCATACTTACTTACTTACTTACTTACTTACTTACTAAATTATGTAACTTTGCATTTTGATTATTTAAATTGTCTTAGGTGCATTTTTAATTCGCTTGAGAAAAAACGTGCTTTAGTTTAGTCATTTCAATTGATCTAACTTCAACTAACTTATTAAATTGCTAAAACTAAAAAAAAAAAAACGTTAATACTAAATTCTTGAGAAAGTTACAAATTTAGAGTGGAATTTGTTTTTAAATTGGAAAATGCAAATAAAAAATAGCGAGAGCAAACAAACAAACGAGACAAAAACATTTTGTAGATTGCGTTGTTTTTCATGTGCGATACATATTCTATAAACACTATTGCAATCTGTTTATCTTACGAATATATAAGAAAATATAACGAACTGAATATACTCATGCAATTAAAAAAATAGAATTTCGACAGTTAATCTAAATTATTTATGCAAGCATCGTCTCGAACATAACGTAGTAAAAAAAATCATCGTAGAAATTAAAGTACACAAAACACAATTATTAATCGTCCTATCCTTTTCCTGCTTAATAATTTAATTTAATTTAATGTTTTGTAGTAGGTACATTTTCTATGTAGATCAAGCTTGTTACTGAACATACTCTGTTTATGTACAAATTCAACAAATTTATTGCCGACATGTACATTAAATTAAGTAGTAGGTACTGACTTTATATTTACAATAAGTTGGTTTGTTTTTGAGTACATAAAACTGTAAATGACATGCACGTATATGTATATAATATATACGAAGCAAAGGTACACGTGAGCATCAAGCAGAACCAGCAAGCTATCAGATTGGATAAAAACCTTGGTTCCAACTGTTGGACGGTCCCTCACCTGACGGCTGGTCGGAAATCTGATTGGTGAGTTTAAACCGGACCATTTTAAATATGTGTGATAAACTAGATTTAATCCACCCTATAAATCGACCTATGCGGTCAAACGCTTCTGCTATTTTATTAGTATCATTATCAGCAGTTGTCGGGGATAGACTGTTCGAGCCGAAATTGCTCAAGAGCAGGGCCAAGAACAGATTAAGCACCTTAAATTATAAACAATTGCCATCACCACTCAAAAAAAAAGAAGAAAATATTGTTACTTACCACAAGATTGCCGATTACTACTGTGGCTAGGAAGAACGGAATACAAGACACATCACCGACTAACATACAGTCCCACATGGATTCTATCCATTCTCCACATAAAACTCTGAACACTATCATAAAGGAATGCATGAAATCTGTAAAATTCCATCTTGGAAGTTCACCACCAGGGAATCTATCAACATTATCTGAGAGAATAAATCAAAAGTTGTCATCAAAAATTCAACTGTACAAGTTAACAACCGTCGTCATTACCTGTATAATTTTTTCCGAATAGTTGCATTCCCATTACGGCAAATATAAATATTATAATACACAACACGAACGTTAAATTTCCTAAAGCACCCATGGTTTTTCCCATAATGGAAATCAATAAATTCAAAGTTGGCCAAGATTTTGCAAGTTTGAACACCCTCAGCTAAAAACGACATCAAAATATTTTGCCTGAAAACTAATCACTTGAAATACATACCAGCCTGAAGGATCTCAAAACTGACAATCCCTGAACACCTTCCAATCCCAGTTCCAATAAGGATAACGCTACGATGATGAAATCGAATATGTTCCATCCCTCTTGAAAATAATATTTCGGACTCATCGCAATCAGTTTCATTGTAGCTTCGATCATGAAAGTTGCTGTGAAGAACTGAAATAAAAACGGTAATTTAGGGGGGGGGGGGGGTTATTTATTTGTCGAGTATTTGTCGGCTTACGTAGTTTCCGCTCTTTAGTGCTCGTTCTAAATCCTTGTTCATGTCATGGTGATCCAAGGCCATGAAGAGAGTATTAACAACGATACAGAGCGTAATAAAAAGTTCGACGAAAGGGTCGAATACGATAAAGGCCACGAATTTTTGAAGCATTAGCCACGGTCCACAACAATCCCAAACGCATAAAATATCTATTATTCTTATGGCGTTTGCAATAATACGTTCCCTCATTGTTGGTTCCTCCTCGTCATCATCATTGGCTGGGAAATAATAAACAGAAACTGTACGTAGCATTAGTAAAGGTGAAGTTGTCACACTCTTTTTTGGGGAAAGAGGTTTTGTGCAAATGCGAAGTGCAACAGCGATCTTAACCACCGGCTAAGATGTGTTCATTTTTTTTTTCATCGCTGCTATATTAAACTTGCCTTAACAAGCATACTATAGTTACTTCTAATTTAAGTAGTTACTTAACGCAAATTATAGGTAATGTGAACATACACCATCGTAAATTGCTTTTTCATCAAAATCATATAAATCCAAATGGTAAGCCTCCAATCACTTACAAGTATATCAAGAATATCTACTAAGTATCTATTAATGGCTTGCCTACATGTGAAATCTACAAAATTAAAAAGGGGGAAATGGGAGAACTTGGTTTATTACATGTGATACAACTACACTAGGTGTTGTCTTATTAATTCACATGCTTGTAGGGCACAATTAAGGTCGGACTGTGGAAAGTATTCGGGCATCTATGCTAGTCCGACCCTTCCTTCCTACGCTATTACCATACTTTGGATGCTTCGGGCGTTGCCATGACTACATAATACATGTACATGGCCTGCGATGCACTACGACGCTCAATTTAAATGACCGAACCACACCCTTAAGATCATTCAGCGTAAGCGCTACGAAATTGTCAGATGGTATCATTTATGGTGAGCGTCGTTGTACATTAATCATTGGTTCTCGTATAGCGTAACCATGACCACGCCCAGATAATCCCAACATTGACTATTAAAGTTCAACGTAACAGTGCACATGTCTCAACAGTTTAAAAGCAAGTTGCGATGGTGTGAGTGTGGGGACAGTATCGTATTGAGAGTAATTTTAATGCTTACCTCCATGTTCGGACTCGCAGACTTGCTTACCGGCTGCCTGGTCGATGATTCCGCTCACCACCATGACGTCTGGAAAAAATCATTTCAAACTAAATCTTTTAAAGAAGAAACTTGCTTTTCAATTTCGAATATTATCTGGCTAAAGCGAACCCAACTGCGTGTAGTAAAGTGTTTGTCGATCCCTCCTACATAAAGATGACCACTATACGTCTCCATTTTGGCGCGACAGTCCCGAATTCTATCAGTTTTAAAAATATCCTTCCTTTTTGCCAATTTACAGCAAAATATTTATGTGTTTAAGATTTAGTTTTGGATAGTTGAGATAGGTTGAATAGGTATTCTATCAAATTTTAATTTCTGTATAAAAATCTCCCTCTCTCTGCGAAAAGGTGTTTTGAATTTGGGATCGATAAATTACACCGCGACATTTGTGAATCTTTGCAGTTGGTTTTTTTTTTGGGTGAGTAGTTAGTTTGATGGTTGGGTTGTGTTGGATTGTTCCGCCTTGCCGAAATTAAAATCTGGTCTTACACGAAATATAAATTTTCGCCCACGTCCGACAACTTTTATTTCAAATATATTTGATGTGTCAGAAGGGGAAGGGTTGTTACCTTTGAAATCCAACTCGGTTTGTCTCTGTCCATTATCGATGCAAGGATTGTCTGAATGCTTTTGCTTGTCCTCATAGCGTGTTCCCGTAGGTCCGTCCTGATGCAAATAAAAATGACTTACTGGAATGATATCGTTGGAAGTGACTTACGGAATCTCCCTTGCACTGTTTGTGTTTAAACTCAACAATGTTGTTAGCAGCAGCCGGGCCATTTCTTAGTGATCTTGAACGCAGCCGTTCTTCCTTCGTCATAGGTTTTCCATTTCCTCCTATTCCACCTAAAAGATCTCCATGAGAAGTATACGATATACGAGAAGCATGAGAAGTGTAGGAAGAATGCCTTGATCCTGAAAAACGTGTCTTTTGCAACAGACTCGCCCGGACGTCCCCGGAAACACCCGCTTAAAGTATATCCGGGGAACTCGGACGCCGTTTAGTATTCAACATATACGCATAAGAAAAGCTTTCGTTTATGTTTCTTCAACTATTGGGATGGGGGGTTTTCGGGGAGTGGTACGTGTGGTAAGTAAAGAAGGCAAGCGAATTCCTATACGTAGTGGTGCAAATTTTGATTCGATTCAAGACATGTACTGAAAAAATTGATATAAAATTGTAGATTCGGTATTCATTTTTGGTACGTACCTAGGTAGCTGAATATGGGAACGACCATAGCACCGTTTTCTTCGCTCATTGGTGTGACTGCGTTGGAATCATCTGCGTATGGTAGGTGTTCCTGGGCATCGAGATACGTGGAAAGAACCAGAGGTTTACGGTCACCAGGTGGTACCACCATGCGCCGGTTGGGACGCAGTGTAAACTGGTGGCTACCTCGTGAGCCGCGGCGGAGGTTGAAGGGCGACCCAGGCAGGCTGAGACTCGCCTGAACACGGGACATGGTCTATATATGCGTGAGGTGTCGGTAATATGTCACTTCATGCAAAGTATGATATCATACGAAAAGTACAATACCATACTTTAAATATAGCCCTGGCCATGTCACGTGTTGTTTCAAAATTTGCACGAGTGAGTGATTGATTCGATGAACGCGTTGTAAAATGTGCACAGGGCGTGATAGTAATAAAAGTAAAATTAAAAGAAAAACCTATTCTATTTAAAAAGAAAACGCAAGACCAACGCAAACAAATAAAACTACTATCGGATTAAAAAATTCCGACCCCCTGCTTTAAAGGCGAAATAAAAGAAAAACAGGAGCCCAAATATTAAATAAGCACTTTTCAAAAGTTCCAATTACTTTTTAGTTCCTTATTCTTTTTTTATTCGGTTTTAAAGATAATGGGATCCAAACTTTTTAATTCGATAATATTATCGTACGATGCTTGTCTGGACACTATAAGTGTCATGATCTTTTTTTTTTTTTAATGGGTATTTTTGTTTGTCGTTAATTTGAGTATAAGTGGTCTGATCTAATCGATTGAGGACAGTTCAAAAAACCAACGTCAGGACACTTACAGTGCTGACTTTCCGAAAGTTCGTGGGATTAGGAAGTCTCCTCTGCTCACTCACGGATTCTAATCCTTCTGATCTGATGCTCATTTTTTCCTTGTTGTTATCATCGTTTCCCTTTTCTTGCCAGGTAAACAGCTCGTAGCTTCCACATGATAAACCAGACGGAGATTTTTCTATATCAGGATGAGGTTCATTTGTGCGCGCAGCTGCTTTACTAGCCTCTTTATTTTGTTTTGCGTGTGCGGCATTAACGGCATCCTAAATTCACGAGTAAGATAAAGCGCTAACGAGATTAAAGGCGCGTTTCCACGAGACCAGTAGCTGTAACTCCACTCCAGTGCTACTGGCCTCATGGAAACATGCCTTAAAGCTTCGTACCTGTATAGCCTTTTCCTCAGCGGCCTCTTCCTCTTCAGCTTTCTTTTGCAACTCGTCGTATGACATGGCTACAATAGCTAAAATCAAATTCACCAGGTAAAAAGAACCCAGAAAAATTATAACTATGAAAAATAACATGTGCCACGGACCAGCCGAACGCAGAACCTAGAAGGACCAAAGTTTTAAAAACCGTTCGTCACACACCTGAAAACCGTCATTTACCAATTGGTATAAATTTTCCCAATAATCTTGAGTCATAAGTCGAAACGCCGAAAGAAACGCCCAACCAAAAGTATCAAAACTAGTATACCCATAATTTGGATTATCCCCGTAACCTTGTAAACAAGTGTACCCCGGTTTACACGTTCTGCAAAAAAAATGCGTCAGTCTAACTTTTAAGGTTTATGGTTAAGAAGTGGTTTACCCAGCGCCAGATGAATTACCGCACAGCGGTATAACATCGTCTTCTATGAACCAGTTCGCTAGAAAAGAATCCAATTACTTGTCGTTAGCACCGATCGCAAAGCTATTACGTACTTTTATTACTAACGAATTTCTCCCAATTTTCATCAGTCAGATTACCCCATGAGCCGTCCATAGGAAAATTTTTTATACATTTTTGCGTTAAAACACCCATATAAATCTGTAACCCCATAAGAGCAAAAACGGACAGCGAAAACATAGTTAAAATTATCACATCGCGTAGATTTTTTACTGATTCTATTACAGCGCCAACGATAGTTTTCAAACCTAAAAATAAAATGATTTGGGTTAATATTTGTCGTTTGGGATTATGGTGGGTGAGGGTAAGTACCTGGCACAATGGCAACAGTTTTGAGAGCTCGAAGTACCCTAAATGTTCTCAAGGCTGCGAGGTTTCCCAGGTCTATACCCATAGTTACATAACTGAAATATAAAACGAATAAATATGATCAAAGTAAGGATGGTTTAACAGTCAAATCTAACGCCTTGACTCGACTCTAAGAAGCATGTCACCTGTAAGCTAATAATTCATACTCCAGAATAAGTACATAACATCTCACAAACAAATGCAGATATAGTCCCTATCTATGTAAGAATAAAGCTAATTCTACGGATACATTTTATGTAAAAGTACTAAGCTATTTTCTATTCAATATTGGAACATCTAAATTTTGGTAAATACATAAATAAATCTAAGACAATGATCACTACGTGTTTTCTACGTTTTGTTATTAACATTAGCACTCACAGTAAACTCACTTGTAACAATGTAATATATATGTATATTTTTTTTTTTTTGCAAAATAGCGCAAAGACTCATAGAACTAGTATGAGAAACATTAATTAACACAGCTGTGGAATAGAGGTCATTAGTTACCCAGAAAGAAATATGCAGATTACGAGGGGCAAATAAATAAATGAAAGTACTGTCTCGGTTCTAAGGAAAAACAATTTCGAAAAACGTCGGGGACAACGGAAAAGTATTCTAAATAAAAAAAACATCGTGATGAAATGATGTACGAGTTACAGTAAGGAAGGCGTTTTTACTGAAATTACTGTAGAACAAGTCGAAATTTTCTAGGGCAGAGGTTCAATTGAATTCTAATATTCTAGACTAAGCTACTCACGCTAAAGCTATCACTACGAAGTCGAGCCAGTTCCATGCATCTCTAAGGTAGGTGAATGGTTGAAGAATAAAACCTCTCGCCATCACTTTTACGGTCGACTCGAACGTGTAGATACCAGTAAATATAACTCTGAAAAGGCGATAGTTTTTCTAGAGTTACCGCTGGTAAAACGAATTTTACTCACTCAGTTGATTCAACGGTGGGTGTAGTAGGCATAATCATGAGTATGCAGTTGACCAGAATAGTAGTGATGATGAATAAAGAGAAGAGTGGATGTACAAGAATATAAATGGCTACCCGGCGAATTGGATTGAAGGGGTCAAGTACCCAAAGAGCATTAATTGCGCTAAATCTGAATATATCTTTGCCTTTACTGATCACTACAAAAGTCTAAAAAAGGGAGAAACGTTCAATTGAAATCGTCGCCTTAATCCCCCCCAAAACCACCTCACCCTTTGGTTTCTATAAAAAGGGTCGATGTCCTCGAGTGGTGTGCTTGCAAGTTCTATGGGGAAGCTGCTCTGAAGCCGTACTGGTAACGGCAACCCCTGCTCCAAGGTTTGATCGGGTTGGGGGCCTTCATCTTCGTCCTCGTCCTCATACCGAATCTGTAGTGCACAGAAATAAATTTATTTCACATAAAATAGGCGCCCTTTATCGAACCGTACGTCCAATATCAACTGAAACAAATTCAGAATCGATCTAAGAAATACACAAGTACACATTCCATTACATGGCTTATTGGAAAAATAAAAAGTATATTTAGCTACACGCGAAGGTCGATCCAGAGCTTTCGATGCGTTATTAAAAGGTGACTTTCACATTAATACAATATGACAAGAACGGATATCAAAAGTCTCAGACGAAAAACGTTGCTTAAAATGACAGGCCGCCACGTTAAGGAAATGCATTTGTTGTGTATACGCGCCTAAAAATAAATTCCCCGATATAGGAAAGACAAACGGCACAGGCAGTTCAATTCAATTCAATCGATAACGAATGCAATTTCAACGTTAACGTCGTTACCCCCGCCTGTTTTACGAAAGATAAGATACACAAGAGAAAATAAATTATTCATCTTTTAGTCCGCGGCGAAACGATCGATGGAAAGCCCTTAATTTATTATCGCCAACATTATTTATACTTTCTTTAATTTGTTTTGCCCGGGGAGACACCTGCTAATACATAATCGATGATTACGTGACGGATATTCGCATGTGTCTTCAAACTTTCGAGAGAGAAAGAGAAAGTACTCCGGGGAATTTCTTAATTGAAAAAGTTTCAAATTTGTTGACCAACCTTAAATATTTAAAGAGGGAATGCCAGGTGATATTAAGAATAACAAGAGATAACTCACTAATTACTTTTTATAAAGAATTTTTAAATTAACAGAATTGTACAAACCTTATTTCTTGCTTCATCACTGTAAAAATTTTATAACGTATAAGTAGAAAACTTTTATTTTGGTTCTTGTTTATGAAACTGCTATGGACTAAATAAAAGTCTTCTGTCGGTATTATCGGAGACAGGCTTATTACTTTACAATCACATAAACTCTTCAATTCTTCTTAGAGATTGACTACTTAGCGTGACGCTATTTCGTTGATGTGATCTGAAACGATGACCACATACACACTCCACGTCAATTCTTCTGAGAGATTGACCACATGACATTGCTTGATGCTGCGCTGTATCGGTGATGTAATGTTTATTTCCGATTGCGTGTCCCTTTTTTTTAAAGGATTACAAAACCGAAGTGTTCCGAATCGGAAAGGGTCATAAAAGATGGCCATATATTTGTTTCAATTTGTTCGTTTTAATTTGTTTTCAATGTAAAAATTTTGAGGGTACATATTTTTTTATTTCGTGGGCATAATCTCGGTTTCTTATACACTTCATAAATTCAACTTCACTGATGAAGCAACAAATAAATTTGCGATACGATCGCGTGTACAATAAAAAATACAACAAAAAGCTGTTAATTGAAGTGAGTCAAAAAAATAAAAGGGTTGAAAAAAAAAATAGTTTAAGACGCGAGCTTAATTCAAGAAAGTAACATTACTAATGGATGAAAGTAATGTTACACTAAATCACATGTATATATATTCTTAATATTTCAAGATCGATTCTGATATTAATGCAATCAATGAACATCGTAATAAACATTTGTGTTGCAAACAAAATTAAAATCAACGTAAATAAAGCAGGAAGCCGAAAATAGATTTAATTAAATTTAGTTCTTCGTAACTAAATAATAAGAGTCGGACACGTTTAATTAATTCTCTGCGTATTTCGATTTTGAGTTTCGCAGCGAGCGCAAATAAACGAATTTTTACATGCAAAGTGAAATCGCCAAACACGATACGCCCCTGGGGAAATCCTGACCGGACGATACAAAAAAAAGTGTTTTCCGTGTAACTTTTGATGAATTATCGACGATGGGCCAATTCAAAGCTCCCCCTGCGCTTTATTTATATTGAAAATAAATTTTATATTGCGTAAATGTCGCAAAGACAAATCCATTCCGTCAGAATTTGTCTTTGCTCATTCATCATTTTCATAATTGAAAAAAAAAAAACAATACTCAACAAAACATAATGAGAAATATACAATACAGGCAGTAGAAAGAGTCATAAATAGACATGCAGTTTTGAGTGTTTTCTTGTTATAATTGTTATTTAACATAGTGAAGAAAACGTAGGTAATATGTCTTTTAAATTATTTATGCGGATTTAAAACGATAATATTCATCATGCAGATCAATAATTTTAAAGACATACGCCTTGAATACAGCAGCTGCAATAAATTCTTTAAACAGGAGCAGTGTTGCTCCGTTGTTATTTTTTTTTTGTGAAGGTGTTTGGCTAAAAGTGGTGGCTATCTACCCACTGTATGGCAGTCATCACTAGAAAGCATTGCGTTTGTTCTGTAAGTAAAAAGGCTTCCTACTTGCTAACATTCAGCGTAAAATAATTCCTTCTAATTAACAAACCCTCTCATAAACGTTCTACATTGGTTGCGCTTGAGCTCACAATTTTATTATTAATGTTAAAGAACATACTCCTTATGTTGAGAAAAAGTAAATCGTTTCGCGGTTGAATGGGTTTTCAGTCCTCGAAGGGCAGGCACCCTTTGTGTTTAAACTCTATATTATATTCTCCCATTCAATAATAAAACATGTCATCTTGAGTGAATAGAAATGAGCGCCTTGCTTGCTCGGAAAAGCAAAGTGACAGGACTATTCAGGCGTTTCAAGCTTCTTGTTATGTTTAGTGTTACATTTTCATACATTTACAAACAAAAATTCTATGTGTACGCTAGAACTTGAGGAGGTAAAAATAATAAAAAAAGACATGGTGGAGGCGCCAGGTAGCTTTTCTCTTTAGACGTAAGGAGCATTTTATTTCAAGTATGTTTACAAGATGTTTAGATGCAACCAAAGTAGAAAAGAATATCGTGTCAAGCATGAACAAAGCAATATGCAACTGACGACGTCAGAAAGTTATTAAACTACAGTATAATTTGTTGTGTGTGCATATTTGTACATCGATAGTATCGTCAGAAGCACAAATTGAACTAAAAAAGCGAGTGTTTTTTTACGCATGTTTATTTGAGAAATCTTACTTCTTTTTTCTTTTTCCTTCGTCCAAAACCGGTCTGCAATAAAGTTTACAGTTTATAACATCGATAAGCATACATATAGCTTAATGCAAAGGACAGTACATAACATTGTCGGATGTAAAATGTATGTTAAGTATGAGAGAAGAAAATATAATGATAATGAAATATAATAAAACATGATGTCTTATAACACGAAATGACCGCCAATAGGGTATGTATAGCCTGCCTATGTTCTGGTGTGTTGAAGAATCTGGTTAGAAGATTTTTTTTTCTAGTCGAACATTACATGAATTTGTAAAATGTAAGAAACATGCAGTTACAAGCAAAGATTTACATACATAGGAGACCTGTGAAATGAAGGAAAATCAGTATACATATTTACAACAACTTTAAAAGGGAAAATAAAATAAAAGGATAAAGCTGAAAGGTATCGGCTTTATTGTTTCGTCAACATCACAGTAATGAATCAATAGGTAGAAGCGCGGGCGTTCGGAACGTGCACGCAACTGCGAGACATATTTTAATTCTATCTCTTGCTGAATGATTAAACACCGTTCTCTCTCGCGCATTGATGTTTGAACCCCTTTTTCAGCGGTTGCTCTGGCAATTGAAGTCGCGTTTTCATGCACATATCGACACACGGCCGAGTGCTTTTGTGGCATCACCTAATATATTGTTCACCGTGGTCAACATCCTTAAATATGCTTTCATTCAAATGCAAATACAAGATAGATTTCAACAACGCTTTATAGGAAACGATGAATTGCATTTATAAAAAAAAAATCAATTTATCATTTGCTTTCGAAACAACTTCCACACTCATTAGTTCCGCAGTAAATACCTAATGGCTAACGTTGTCAGGTGGGACCTACTAATAAATAAAAAAATAATCTAAAAATACTCCCGAACGTGTTCTGTTTACCTTCGCCTTTCGAGTACTTATTTTAGAAGATCGATTACATTACAATATGAACATACACATCAAGTCTTAGGCAGATTTTATACTATAACCAAGTTTATTGCTTATAAAAATTATGTATTGTATTGTATACAGTTATTTTGGATGAAAAAGTAACGATATGTTTGAAGAAAGGTAACGATATTTATCGGTAGGCGATATGCAATTGATATGCTTTCGTGTTGCTAAAAATAACGGCTGTGTTCAGCCAATGACACTGCTATGTAGCGCTCCATAGCGTGACCTCACGTATTTTGGCTAAGGCTGAGCCCTGAATCTAGCAGACTCTATGTTTTAAATCGGATTTAGCCAGTACTAGCTGTAACGTTGTTGTACGATCTTAAATTTAGATTAATTGCCAACTGTTAAACGCTAATCTATTCAACTAAATTCTAGCTGCTGTGATTCGCTATGTTTAAACACCCCACTTCTGGCTGACCTAGCGGTTGTTAACTTGCCAAGATCGGAAAGAAATCAATCCAAACTGAATCAATAAAACTTCGCACTTATCTGCAACAGTGTAACTTGCGTTACTTTATTGTTTAGATTATACTCATAAACTCTCTGAGTATTGGAACGATAAATTTAATAACTAAACTGTCAAATTGTATAATTGATTACAATGACGATTCGAAAGTTACAAAGTTGCCGTTAAGTGGTCGCTTATAGACATATTACTTCACGTCTCTGAAAATAATAGCCGATAACGCTACTACTATGTTGTGATTGAGGTACGTTTCAAAATTTGCATGTAGTGGACGAGGTACGTTTCATGATACGTGTGTTTTTGTATTCACATTTCAAGATTCGAATGTCGCGGCCCAGGTAAAGTCGTGCGCAACTAAACTGCATCTCTTGCAAGCCAACTTAACCCTTAACACCTTGTAATACAAGGCTCACAGAAATGTCAAATTGTAGCACTTAAGGTGTGCATGACTGTATCATTGAGTGCAAAGAAAAGAAAAATTGTATGTCTGACTTTGATTTACCAGAGCTTTTTAATGGAGTAAAACTATATTAAAGCTGGTTTTACAAAACTAAAATAATGCAAAACATCCTTAGGAGTCGTTTACTTTTATTTGCATCCGATGATATATCCTAATTTTGTTTCAAATTTGTTTAACGGAGGACAATCAGATTTGTTAGAAGGCACATGGTTTTGCACTTTGTAGTTAGTACATTTGTTGCTATTAGATGTCAGTTAAACTCATTCGTGAATTACCAATGTACGCAAACTTTCCGACATTTTGGCTCCACTTTCTGGCGGCAACATTTTAAATACATGCCTTCACTAATCTTTTCTTTTTTTCAATTATTGTTATTGGAATATTGAATTGGTTACTATAAACATTCAAGTTTTTGAAATTATTTTAGATTTTATTTTATTTCTCTTCTTAGTATTGACGGATAACTTAATTAATAAGCGGCGTATGGTGTAACTGAGGTGCGTTTCAAGATTCCGAGGTACATTTCAAGGTACGCGTGTTCAGACATAAGCAGGCTTGAGATGCTTCGGGTAGGGTTGCCAACTTCTAAGTTTTCTAAATTAGGATATTGTCTGAAGAATCAGAATATGTCTAGAAAAATCGAGATTCTTGAAGCGTTATTAAGAATTTTTTTAAAGTTTGAATTGCAACGCAATAACATACAGGCTGAGTCTAATTTGATTCCCACACGAATACACATTAAATAATGATTTTTTTCTTCAAATATTTCATTCATTTAGTTATTTAATTTAAGAAATTGCACAAAAAAAACAAAATTGCTACAAAATAATTGAGATGCAACTCTATTATATATATTTTAAATGATGTTTAAATGGAAATGTTGAAACTATTTTTTTTTTTTAGAAGCCCTCTTGATTTAAGAGGCCCCAGGCGGCGCGCGCATCATGTGCCTGTGCGAAAATCCGCCACTGCTATTATTATAAAAGTGAATTGATTTCTTTTCGAAATCGGCACATATAGTGAGTCAAACTCATTATTTGTTTTTAAAATTGTGTAACTTCAAACTGATCTATTTGGACTTCGGTTCGAGTAATGATAAAATAGTTTCGTTGGTTCACCATTGCCGTGCACGGGTTTTTAAGAGAAGCTAGAACAATTTTTGGTGAAGTAAAGCTGGGGGGTGCCATTTATTTATATGTAGGGACGGTATACGAATTTCTAGAAAAAGTAATTTTGATAAACGACAAGAATCTGTTTTATGTGTGACAATTTCTTTTCGGTTTCATTAACCCCGAGGTCGAAGTGTTATTATGTTGACAAAACATTAAACCTCCACCTCTGATCGTTACGAGATGCGGTGGAGATGCGCCCTTACCTCTCCTTCAGCTCTTTTCTTTTCGAGCTCCTTCTGCTTGGCATGTTCGTCGGCGATTCGCGCCTCGATGGTCGCAAGCGACTCGCGCGTGAATGGACGGAATAGGCTTCGCTCCTCCTCGGACAATGAGTCAGAGGCGTCGGACATGTCTCCTCTCGCCTAGGCCCCCACGATACCCTACAACAATCAAAACACCTACAAAAAAACCCAATCAAATATTTTTTTTAATAAAAAGAGCAAACAAAAACATCCAGAAGGAAAGAGGAAAAAAAAAGAAAAGACTTCACTTTCACCATCCATATTGGAAAACTGTTGGCCTACTCATTATTTTTGTGGACAAATCAATTAATTTATTCTATTTTCGTCGCTCTCGTTTAATGGGGTGTGACAGTGAAATATCGACAAGCAAGTATTTACCATTTTGTTTTTATGCTCGCACTAAAAGTTGAAAAATGGGACGAGGGCAAAATGAACCACGCGAGATTGATGACCTCTTCATAACCATTTTGGTTAAATGCCAAATGCTCGAATTTATGTGCCAGGAAACGAGACGGCTTCTCAGAATCATTATTTGTGATATGGTATTCATTCAATCGATTCGAATCTGCTGCAAATTCTGCTTAATTCAACAAAAGGCAATTTAAATCATTTCTGTGGCTTGCCACAGTTTGGTTTGTGAAATTTAGAAAAAATGATGATTGAACCATTTAAATGGTAAATTGTTAAGGCTAACCAGTGGCGCAACACATTTGACTTATGTAACCGTACCTCATGCTGTTTTTAACAAATCTGTAAATCAACAACAAGAGGGTGCGACAGCATAGGGGATAGGGGGCATGACATTGACGCCAACCCAACCTAACCAAAACTAATCTAAGTGAAGTCAACTCAGGAAGAGAATTAAAAATGTAGAATGAAGTCAACTTTGTAATCCCTCCCTCCTCTCTCGACATTATTTTAATTAAAGCTTGTTAATTGTTATAGTCTATTGGAGTTTGTGATACCCCCTGTATTCTTTCTACATTTATCCAGAACTGATGATCTCATCATGATTACGTTGTTTTAAATTAAAGAGAATCGATTCGAATTTTTATTGTCTTCTTTGTTTTCATTGAGAGAAAACCTCTTCACCGATAGCCAGAAGTAAATCGATGATTTCGTCATTATTTTGATTAAATTTGAAGAACTTAAAGAAGTGGGTTCGCTTGAAAACTGTAATTCCGAGGGATTTCCATATTCGGCGTGAAATGGAACGCGTAGGTTTCAAGAAATTTATGCCTCGGCCTTCGGTTTATAATTTATGGGATACATAAAAAGGAAACCAATGCATTTCATGCATATTATAGTTCACTTTGCGAAGTAACTCGCTCTAATGGATATACCCAAAAAAGTATTTTTTTTTTATTAATGGGGGATGAACCGAATGAAAAGGTTTGTAGGTGCTTCTCGTATGGGGGAGGATGATGAGGAGGAGCACGTAAGCGATAACACCTACATTTCTTAGAATACAATGGAATTTAAAGTCAGGATGAATCCTTTTTTTTTGAGGAACTTGAGTTTTATGGGATGGATTCATCCGAGGATACTGCAATGCAGCAAGGGCATTACACTTTATTTAGTAAATCCGTGATAATAATATTCTATCTTCCACTTTGTCGTAGGGGCAATCAATGAGTTGCAAGGATAGTTTCCAACTAGGACAGTAGTTCATGGACTGGCACAGTTTATGTACTGTGCGTTCCAGCAAAATTCAGGTTTTTTTTCCTGTTCTTGTAAATTGCCATCCGCATTCCTGGGATGATACATGGCAAAGTTGTTTAAATCGCTTTCATGAATTAATCATGCATTCCATTGGCTCATCGATAAACTCACCGCATTAGTATTCACGTAACACCGTTTCTCTCCCTCGCCCCAATCCCAATCCCAATCCCAATCCCAATCCCAATCCATGCATTTTTGTTCACAAAGTACATACCGCTGTATCGTTCCGAGGATATTTATTGAACCAAATTCGGGTGGGCGAGTGAATTAATGTTTCGAAATGTGGACGTCTTTTTTTATTTTTGCCAATTTCACCCGAGAGACAAGAAATCTTTGATTTATTCAGAAAGGAAGAAAGGATGCTTCTGAATTGGGGGAGGGTATCAAGGGGCATCGAGAAATTTGCTAAAAATAATATTGAAGAGATCCTTGATTAATGCGAAAGGTTGTTGTCGAATTAATTAAAACCCTTGCCCTTCAAAAGTTTCATGTAAATTTTATTGCGTTCGTTCACTTTTATATTCAAACATGGAATCTTTAATTATTATGGGCGCGCACGATTTCGGGATTTTAAATTTACTCCGAAGTATTTTATTAATGCTAAACGATGCATGCCTCAATTTGTGCCCTGATCAATAATTTATTTTAACATCCCATCCAGTCTGTTACGCGCGCATTACGTTTAATACTACCCATCTATTTGTAATCCCACAATAAACCCTCGTCTCTAAATCGAGACGACATTGAAACTCACAGTTTTATTGAATAATGTAGATACGCGTGACGTCAATTACAGAAAATGTAATTTTACTGATACATTTAAAAATTAAAAGTACAGGGTGTTCGGAATTCATTCTGTTATTCTCGTCTACAAATACGTAAACAGAGGTAGAATGTTATATGTATGTACATATTACATTGCTACGCGATCAATTTGTTTTTAATATTTAATATTGAAGTGCTTGACTCTGTAATTATGTTGAAATAAAACTGCATTGATTGTATTTAGAAACTAATTTCGAAGCGAGCTGAAATAGATGAGCCGATCCGGGTTGTTCACCGATATCCAATTTGCAGTGTTGACGATTATCTGAAGTGTACGGAATGTTTGCAAAATATAATTGAATACGAGGGCATTAACCTGTCGTTCGAAATCGATATGTACATCCACATTAGTTTCAGAAATCTGATCTCCCGTAAATTCGTATTTACGAAATCCCCCGTTGCCTTGTCAACGAGATTCTCCCGAAGATGAAAGGTAGGTGTCAGGTGTTTGTCCGTTTTACGACGATTTCTATTTATAGCATTTATCCGTATTGTAGTACAACCGAACGTAAAATTGTATTTTTAGGTTTATTCAAGAAAAAGAGAGAGACAAAAAATGTGTCAGTGCAGGAAATGCATTCGATCTGCATACACCCTGTACATGCAATATACCAAACGAAACACGCAATTAATTAACTAGGAACGTTATAATCATCGGAAACACGACGAAATTCAATATTCTTAATGCACATCATACGCAATCAGCAATTACTGGCGTTAACTGGTTCAGAACTGGATGTCAAGTTTGAGGTAATAACAAGCAAGTATGTACATATCTGTTTTCTTTCGTGGAAAACTGGGTGTGGAATTTGCTCGTTATTAATTATCTCTGTTTTCTGTCGACACATTTACGTTAGAGCTTTATACTCATTCGTGAACCTCAGAGCTTTTAATCCATACGAAAGATTGGCAAAGAAATCCCAGAAGACCCATCAAATATTAGCGATAAATTTGATTGCTTGGAGTGGAAAAAAAAGAAACACGAACATACAAACCTGTCCATGCCAGAAATTTCAGGTTTTTTTTTTAAATCAAATGCGATGGCTCCCTTTTTACTCACCAGATGAACCAAAAGCTAAATAAAGATTTTCCACTAAATTCTATAGTTTCTGGCAAAAATAACTTACCGAATGCAAGTGTAATGTCATCAAAATCAATAAACCCATAGCGACCTATGGGATTTTCGTGATAAACTACTAAAGTCTGATTGATATTGATGCCCCGGATTATTTCGATTACACTTTGGCGAATAGGTCACATTCTATTTTACGTCACATTAAACACAATCCAATTTTATTTGTCCGAAACATTTCTTATGCATGCGGCAGCACTCTCGGGAATCGGGAAAATGTGCTCCCTTTAATTTGAAGAAGAGAAGAAAAAAAGAAAAACAAAAAAAAAGGATCATCTATTAAAGAAAGCAGATTGACATCGCAAGTTAAAGCAATTCAAACGAGAAATAAAAGTAAATTGAACATGTTTTCCGTGCGTACTGAACGCTTGATGTGCACAATCGCAACTGACAACATCAAGCTGTATGGAAGCTCCAGTAACTTACTTGAAGGTTGGGGATTAATGTTTTGCAACCGAAGCAATTATATTAAATAATAACTTTGTAGAAAAAAAAAGTAAAGTTACGCTAATGTGAATTCACATACGCATGTTTTCCCAAAAACTTGTTGAAAAAGTAGGTAAGAGGAGAAAAATGGGAATTTGGGGGAAAATTTATGAAAGGGAAAGGAAAACGAAATTGGTGTTCTGGTTAAATAAAAGAAGAGGAAAGAAGAGACCCACCTGCATTGAGGTTTATCAGGAGAATCACATGACACTCTTTGTATCATTGAAGCTGGCGGATTTCATGAACACGTTGCACAAGAGCGGAAGCACTTGGGGATTTGAAAAAAAAAATTGTTTCGAGCTTTTGGGTGATTTTAGGTTGGCTTACTAGTAAAATTTATGCAAGCTTTGGAAGGAATGTGAACGAGCCTTACAGTCACCCCTATGCGACAGAACAAATCGATATCAAGCAATGACCCACAAAAGTGAACAACACAATGCGAAGCAAGTGTTCTTTCGGAAGGTATTTCTGTTGGATATTAAAGGCACTTTACTTACATCAACTTTCTTTGTTATGAATGTATGTCCTTGAAAAATCATGTGGGATATTAGTCTTCATTTATTGCTAGTTGTCGTTCACAACGCTGCAGAATACCAGGGCAACTTTTGGTAAGAACAGTGCACATGCTGTGGAACACTCGCGTTCACCACCGCGGCCTGGGGGCATGTCTCGAATCACACGCGGGCCCGCGCCCCCAGGTGCACTCTGACCTCTTGTGCGATCGCCATTTTCTTCAGACTGCAACATCCATCTTGTTGCAGGGTACGACGGGAAATGTCTGGTGGGGGTGGATCCGCGCCGCCGCTACCTCCCTGCAGGATTCTATCAATTATGCAGACAACTTTCAATGAAAAACACGTCCCACTCGCGTACTTATTCCTCAATCTTCCACCCTCATGCTCCAAAATCTTCCACTGGTGTAAAATCCCCAACTTCCCAAAGACTTAGCTTAGTTCACCGAGCTTTTCAAATTTCACATTTCAAAAACGGGGAAACTACCGGAGCGCACTCTGGTGTAGCTTTAATGCGTATACCAATCACTGGCCCCTAACCCTTTCTTGCAAGACTTGATGGCGCTCCCGACGTCATAGAGTTAGTAATGTTGCGGAAAGCGTTACTATGACAACAATGCCGCTATAGCTGCTGCAAACGCTTGTATGTTAGGGTAAGGATCAATATGTAATCGCGCAGGACTACACCAACGACACAAACCTTCGCTGTAGGGGCGTTTCTGTGAGGGGGTAGAAAGCACGTGGAAAACTTAACATTTCATTCATCTCATCTTCAATAAAGCACACGCGTAACATTTCAGGCGTAACTTGATATGACAGTTTATCTACCCTTATTTCACTCTATTCTTCTACCTACGCGAATTACACATCAAAATAACAATGACGTTATTATTTTCATGTATGTATATATAAACCAAAACTGGGACGTTTAAATATAACTGACCTTTTTTATTTTCTTTTCGACATTTCGGGCACAATAATCATAAATTCATTTCCGCGTCAAAAAAATATAATCGAAATAAAAGGAGGAGCTTTTATCATCCTTGTTTAAACCCTAGCTCATATAAGTAATAAATTCATTTATCGCTTGCGTCCACTCCAAGTAGCTAAAGAGGCATTTTAAATTTAATTCCGTTGAAAAGTCAAGGACTATAAACAATAACTAAATACAAAATTTTATTAGAAACATTGAAATTACATACATGTATTTAATTTAATTACAAACAATTAGAAGATATAATATATTTTAGTAACTCAATTAATTTATTTAGAACTTTGGAACAACATTTCGGGATTTCGCAGCTTTCGCAGCTAGTCTAGCTGATCTTCTCCGTCTAGGTGAAGGTCTCTTTTGATTTCTCATATTGAATTCTACCATTTGCTTAACGTGGCCCATAACGTTATTAGTCATCATAACTCTGAGAAGGAAACTGAACTCCCTATCCCTTAACATACCGTAACGTAGAAAGAACGTCGAGATCGTTTTGATATGTTCGACGTCTGCGCTGAGTTCTAGAAGCGTCTTCGTCAGAAACTGCAGGATGGAGGCCGTGTACACGGCGGCCGTGGCGGTCATTTGGAATTCAAATTTGGTCGCGTACAATAAAGCTCGATGGATTTTTCGTATGGGAAACTCCAGGTGTGGCTCTGCCGACTTACTTCCTCTCTGTGGTGTTGAAACAACATATTAATTTAAACAGACATTCGAAAGGACTGTAATTTCCGTGTACATCTGTAAAATCATGCGTGGAAGTAAGGGCACAAATGAGTCAAGCAGCAGAAAGTGAAAGCAAAAGAAAAGGAAATGAAAATACCTTAAGTTTCTTGGATGGCGGCGCATTCCGCAATGTCTTGCGCTGTAAAATTAACCATTAGTAGTAGTGAATACAAGAGCGAGGAAAAATATATTTTGGAATACGTTAGGTATTTGTGTTATAACTATAAGCAGGGAGCGGACAAACTCAGTTGTGTATCTCATGTATGTAAGGTCATCGTCTCCCTTATAAAATTTTAAATCGCAATCTAAAAAGTAAACAAACACGTGCTGAATTTTATCTCATGTGTTTTGCACGATTGTACTTGTCTATCTACTTATTGCAGTAGTTCAAAGACATTAAGCTGCGATTTGCAACATTTGTGGGGATGACATTACCAAAAAGCATGACTATACAACTGATACGGATCGATTGAATGCCTCGGGCTATACCGTTCTATTGTACACTTATTTTCTTTTTGTCTACTCCCTAGTTATGAATTATACTAAACAATAAATCAATAAATCTTTTAAAAAATTCCAGCGCACCGAGATACAGGATGTTAAAGTTCTTTAAAAGCGTCGTTTTTCTTTAATTTGTGGACATTAAAATAACTCACGTCGACTTTGTTCAATGAGAATCGCATAAAAACTTTTTCTTAAATCTCTGAACGGACACCAGTGGCGGCTCGTCGGGGTGGGCAAGGTCGGCAGTGCACACTCTGTCGTATGAAGTTGCACCCCGAAAAACAAATTCGTTTGGAAAATACAGCCACTTTCCCTTTTGCAGTTGTTGTCGATTCGTCGATTGTTTTTTGGCGAAAGGCGTTTGAAAACTGAGACAAAGCTCTGTAAATCCCACACTTAAATTGAATTAAAAAATTACAAGCGCGATCACGAGGGGAGGGACAGACGTTCAGTTAATTGCATAAATAAGAAACGCATCGCTTTTGAATTTTGATTGTAACTCAAGGACGCGTTCGTCGATTGTTTTTTGGTAAAAAGCGTCGGAAAACTGAGAAAAAGCTCTGTAAATCCCACACTTAAATTGAATTAAAAAATTACAAGCGCGATCGCGAGGGGAGGGACAGACTTTCAGTTAATTGCGAAAATAAGAAACGCGTCGCTTTTGAATTTTGATTGTACATCGAGAACGCGTTCGTCGATTGTTTTTTGGTAAAATGCGTTGGAAAGCTGAGAGAAAGCTCAATAAATTCCGCGCTTAAATTGAATTTGAAAACTACAAGCGCAATCGCGAGGGGAGGGAGAGACGTTCGGTTAAATGAGCAAACAAGCGTTGCTTTTCAATTTTGATTGTAACTGAAGAATGCGTTCGTCGATTGTTTTTTGGTAAAAGGCGTTGAAAAGCCGAGAAAAAGCTCTGTAAATTCCCCGCTTAAATTTAATTCAATAATTACAAGCGTGATCGCGAAGGAAAGGAGAGACGTTCATTTAATCGAGCAAATAAAAAACGCGGCGCTTTTGAATTTTGATTAAAACTCAAGGACGCGTTCGTCGATTGTTTTTTTTTTAAGCAGGCGTTGGAAAGTTGAGAAAAAGCTCAGTATCACGCTTAAATTTCGTTAAAAAATTACAAGCCCCGAAAAACAAATTTATTTGGAAAATGTACCCACTTTCCCTTTTATAATTGTTGCCCACCTTCAATAAATCATCACGAGCCGCCACTGACGGACACTGAACAATAGCACTGTTTTTTTTTTTAAACAAGAAACTTTTTTGTAATTTATTTATTATTATTTTATAAGAAGTGATATACAGGTTGTCCCGAGAGTACGTTCTTGGGCTGTATTTCAATAGCTATGGAAGTTACAAAAAAAGTTTAGAGACATTTTTGTTTTTAATTGTAGAGATCTGTAACATAAACTCATTTTCACCTATACAGGGTGAATCAAAACAATGGTACTGGATGCAACTTTTTTATTTCAAATGGCACACCCTACTACGAAGTCAAATTTGGATTGTTCATAAAATTCTACACATTTTTTGTATGCCTAAAAGTAATCGCTCCGGAAATATTTAGCATTTTGTTTAAAAACTGGCTCTTGCAGCCTCTATTTTATTTGTTCTTAATTTATTTATTTTTAACAGTAAGAAAAAGATTTTTGGTACAGGTGTAGTTGATGCTTTAACTTATTCAAAATGACGTAAGTCAATTTTCTTAAATAGCAGGCCCTATATTTTTATATCCTATATTATTCGTTTAATAAAGAACTTATTAAATTTAAGGCAAAAATGTCTTAGAAATTTTTTCTGTACCTGCAGTATTTATCGAGATAAACCCCAAGAACGTACTGTTGGAACAGCCTGTATATTAAATTAAATATAATTTTTTGCCTACACTAAATTTTAATTGTAAATTATGAAAATATTTTTTTTATAAAGTAATGCGGTGTATGACAAATCTATTTCAAACTTGGGGATATGCAACAGTCTTATATGCAGGGCGCGGGAAGCTTGTGGCCTTTTTTCTCTGTTCAGAATCGTTTGGGAAGTAAAAATTTTCAAGATTCAGTAGATGCATACGTGCTATATAATCCCTTCCTTTTCTTCCCACAAGGTTGAGTTGTAGCTTATCTCTGACAGATCAAAAAAATTCCTACTAATCGTAAGTTGTACATGCTTGATAATTTTTCTTTTCTATGAAGCTCCTAAATCCAACTACTATCCTACACCTGCCATACAACAATTTGTTTTATATATCAAACCGTCATACTTGTTTTATACTTGAAACTGTCATACAACTAATTGTTATACAGCGAATGTCGTACACCAAATTGTCGTATTCACCCAATTGTCGTACGCCAAACTGTTGTAGGTACACTGAATTGTCTCACACCAAACTGTCGCGCACCATATTGAACCAATAGTACCACTACATAAAAAATATACCTCAGAAAAATATCTTGTTACCTTTACGTTTTACTTGACAGCTTGTTTATGTATTATTTTCACTCCTGACGAAGCTGTTAACCGATATACAGTGAAACGCTGAGCTATTTTACAATTTTTCAAACAATTTTTTAAAAGAGTCTTTTTATACCGTGTGTACCACCGCAATCTAATGGCATAGTGAAGGTCGCCGATGTATATCTCGATGTTCACCGATATAATGTTGTAATTTAATACGCAATTCACTTTAATATTGAGTTATATACAATTCAAATTGTCGTTTCAATGTTAAACGATGTAGGTTGTGTGTTTACTTACAGTGGCGCGCCCGGTATACAAAGTATATTAAGTTGATTGTACCAATAGCGTTTTCGACTGATTACTCGGGTGCGCTGTCAGAGTATTTACATCTTGTTTTAATCTCATGTAAAAACGAGGATGGAGATACTCTGAGAGTGCTCCAGAGTGAACAGTCAATCAAAAAGCGGGTGAATTTTCTAATAGACAAGTGCACTAAAATATTTAATGTATGAAACAAGTACCTACTGTCTTTTCTGTTTTAGTTTTTAACCTGCGTCCAGACATTTGAACCCGAACGTACGCGCACTAACAGGCAGATCAGAATAATCTGAACGGAAAAGCTCATTGCGTTCGTTTTTGATGTTTGCAGTACAAAGAAATCTTATGTCTCCGTCCACTGAATGATTCGGCGAACAATAAGTTCGTTTGAGAAATTCTGATGTGATGTACGGGCTGGATTCAGAAATCAGTTCGGAGACATGCCTACCCTTGGTGAGGGCAAAAGCCTCTGATCCGGACCTATTTTTAGATGCAAGGAAGCTTAAAAATCTGTGTTATTTTGAAATGTAAATTAGAAAAACTCTGCTTTGTTATGTGGCATTTGCATGACCTTAGTGAATACGTTTCTAACGGATCGGACACTTATTCTGAATCACCCCGTATATAAAAACTAAAAAGGGTATTAAAGAATTAATTATTTTTCATCTAATAAATTAAATGAATAACAAACTTCCTGCATAAACAAAATAGTAAAATTTGAATCTGTTAGGCGAAGAAAGTGAAAATTTTTGATGTTTGTTCTGAATTAAAGAATTTCTATTTCTTCATATTTTAAGTTCACTTATTTTAAACTTAAGATTATACTTATCTAACGTAATTGAAAAACAAGTATGTATGTCGAAGTCACTATAATAGAACAGATTCATAACAGCCGTCTCTATTTTAAAAAGGGCAGTTTCATTTTTAAATTGTAAATTTTGCTGTGGATTTTCAGATTCATACGTAGCAACAATGTTTTATGTTAAAATAAATTCACAGTATTAAACAGGGTGCTTTTTTGTTACTGTGTGCAGATAAAAAAAAACCTCAGTATAAATACATGAAATGTTACCCTCTGCGCATATTTTCGGATGACTGCTGTGTCATTGCAGAAAAAATTCGGAGGTACACCACTTGTTTACAACTGCTGAAATGAGCTAGAAAGAAATATTTAGTAAGGTCAATGACGCCTTCCTTTGTAATCTGTGGAACACACCCACCGACACCGCATCGATCATAAAAGAAGTCCCCTATTGAAACCCATTCCGCCACGTCTCATAATAATAATCACTGGTATCGTTTATTAATTATTTTATTTAAAATTTAAATTCACTGGGCGAAGTAAAGTTACATTTATTTATTGTCATTTATGGTGATGTATTGCAGGATTAAATTTTTGCACACAGTAACACAGAACACCCGGTGTGACATTGTATAAAAGTTGGGATGACACGCTCAAAAAAAAAGGATTCAAGACTTCCGAATTTATTATTAAGAGCAAGGAAAAACTCTAGCTACGCTTTTAATCTCCTGCGTACGTTATGAGCAGGGAAAAGAATTCAGGCCACTTAGTGTCGAACGCTTTTTAGGCGATGCATCGAATTGTTATTAAGTGGAAGGGGAAGGAGTGCAAAGCGAGCGTTCGCGCGTTATGAGCGAGGCTGATACAGTCCGAGTACTAAATTTTCACACCGTTCGCGGAACAAGTGGCTTGAGTTCTTTTCCTTGGTTATGGGACAGCCGGTATAAACTGACGACTAAAATTAACTTATGTTATGATGAATAAATCGGGTGTCCCGCATATGATTTTCCGTAAATTTTCAACCCTCTAGGTGGGAGTGGCGGTGGGACATTTCAAACCGTAACCATTTTCTATTAATTTTTTTTTTTTAATAATAAGGTCGAAGATTGAAAGTCTACAGGGTATCTAATTAATTATATTTATGGACGTAGCTCAACGTCGTATTTACGTCTCTGAAAGTCTTGCATCATTAGATGTTTGTAAAGACATCAAAGATACTGTGCGCCCACAAAAGTTGCTAGGAATTAATCATTAGCTTGAATTCTGTTGCGCAGGCAATTTACTTCTACTTCATTCATCGCAATTCTTTTCTATACGCTGAAAGCTGGGTTTAATTTTAATTGGCATCGGAGACGTCCTTTCTGTGATCTCTCCAACCTACACATTCCGTATTTCTGTTTTACTTTGACATGACATGTCTGATGTCTGCCTAGCTAGTTGGACAAAGAAAGGGTCGAGCGGCACAAAAAATTTTACCTATATATAAAAAATCCAAACCCAGCTAAATCATTAGTTGAAATAAGTACATGTTTCACTTTTAACGTTGGTTTACAAATTAACAAAGTATAACTAATAAATTTATAGTAATCAAGGTGTTCAATCAAATACATATTTGTATACAGTTATTATTTATGTATCAGCAAGAGTATGACTTCAAAATAAGATAAGTCCATGAAACAGTCTATTTTTATTTTAGTTGTTTTTGCTGTTATGTTTTTTTTTCTTCATACTTCAGTCCACAGATTTAATGATTGACTTGATTTGTTTCTATACTTTCGTAAATCAATTGGAATTGTACTGCACATACGCTTCGATAGTATTGCTATCTGTGTATTTAGCAAAAGCGCATGAGCAGTGCTCCTATGCAGTCGTTAATTAATTGGAACTTTACTGCACATGCGCTTTGATAATAGTGCTATTTGTGTATTTAACAGGAGCGCATGAGCAGTACACTTGTACAGTCCTAAATTAATTGGAACTGTACTGCACATGCGTTTTGATAATATTGTATTTAGCAAGAGCGCATGAGCAGTACTGTAAGGAACAAACTTGCCATGTTGTCAATGAATTGTCAAAACGGTTCGTTAATATTACGTTCGCTAAGCAATGGAATTAAATATTGTGCACACAGGTTTTTCTATTATATAATAAAATAAGCGTACAATACTATTTTCCTAATATATTCCCGAAGTATATTCATTACCAATAATTGGTAAACCTTTTCTGAATTAAATATTTACCTTTACGGCTTACAGCGGAATAAAAAGAAAAATTTTGTTTTTGTTAAAAATATTCAAAATATTCAGGTCGCGCGGGTATTTTGAGACACCCTATATGACTGAATATTTTTGAACGGGACTATATGCATTATTGTTATTAAAGAGAAAAGAAAGAAGAAAAATATGACTGACTGGTGTTAATAGGGTTCCCATCTTTAAAATTTAAAAACCAGAACAAAGCTGCTTAAAAATCCAGACAAAATCCGGACGGCGAAGATATATCACTTGTAATAAAAAATGTAGGAGTATTTATTTTTATACATATACCTACGAAGTGTTATTTTTTTTTGCAAGTTCGCACTTTTTATGCAATGTGGAATGCGAGCGTGTGTAACCCGATTGACCTACTGAAAAGTTTAATGGATGCTGATGCCGCATAATTTTGTAATGCACGTAACTGCAATAATAATTTCAAAATGAATTTAGTTGACTTTTTGCCAAATAAATTCATCGCGACAAAATTCTACGTCTTGCGAGTAACTTTTTGGATTTGGAACTTTGCTAAAATCCGGACCAGTTATCAAAACCCGCCCGGGCGTCCCCGGACTGTCGTAAAACCCTGGACATGTCCGGGGCAAATCCGGACCCTATGTTAATAACGTTAGTTGTTAGTAATATCGATTATCGAGACACGTGCTACTCGTTGGACCAGTGTTGCCAACCAACTCGATCAAAATTTTCTTTTTCGGTATACAGTATTTCCCAAGAATTCCCTAAATTAATCTGGCAAATTTAAATAGGAGGTTAAAGTTAAAAGAAAACATTATATAAAAAAACAGCCTACTATTAACTATTAAAACAAACGAAACAAAAATATTAATTAATTATTTTTTAAGAAAAAATCGATTTTGGCGTTAAAAATTCGTATTATCCCAAGATGGCGCTTAATAAAAATAAGAAAAAGAAACCGATATAAAAAATTATTATCGAATAGAGAAAGATGGTAGCGTTTCGGTTAGATTTTTCAAAATTTGCGTGCAGTTTTACGAATATAACGCGATCGTCACTTGTTTATGAATTATTGACGAAGCTATTAATCGATAGCGAAACGTTGAGTGTTTTTCCAATCATATTTCTGTGCGGTTCAAAATTAAAAAAAAAAAAAACGTTTTACTTACAATTTTCATCGAACAAGAATTAACTTCATTTATTCTTTTTAAGTTTTTAAACATTTTTTTCTTGCAATCGTCATCTGTTTCCATCTTCAAATATTTCTGCCACTTTTCAAATTTCTTTTGTGCCGTTATTGTTTAAATGAAGACGTCGATTTGAATTAATAATTTGTTTTTCTTTTCTTTTGTTTGTCTCCTGAAATTATTTTTTCGTATTTCTTTGTGGTTTTCCGTAGTGAAATTTACGATCGTTATTTGTTTGTTTTCTACAGAAATTTTCATTTTGTAAATAAGTATCACGATAGAAATTTATTTTTGTTTGTTGATTATTGTGAAGTTCGAATTAATTATTAATCTTCAATGTTCCTTGTTATTTTTCTTTTAATTTTAAATCTACAATTTGAGTGCTTTTCTTCTAAAGTATGATCGTCATTTGTTTTTCTTACAATAGTCAGGATTGTCAAAAAACGTTTTTCATTTTTTTAATTGCTTCAAATTTTTCAGAAATCAAATAATTTTGTAATTTCTTTGGAAATTTTAACTTTTCCACTTTGATCGTGTTTCTAGATCTTTAAAAATTTTCTGGTTTTTTTCTTGGTTGTTTTTTTGTTTTTTTTTGACTTATTCTCACAAATGTAGCGGTTATCTTTTGTTCCCAAGAAGCTGAGAACTCCCTGGATTTTAATGAGTTTTTGCAATTTTTCCCTTTTTCCATTTTGTTTGAAATTATCCCTAGATTTAACTATTTTTCCCCTAAGTTGGCAACACTGCGCTGGACGTTATTTAGATCTGTTTAGAATAGCTGATTGCATTGCCAACTGTCAATGAAAAAAAAAAAAAACATAAAGTGCACGATCGCAACGAGCATACATAACGAACAAAGGTTAGGATCATTCAAACAAACGAAGTTGGTAGCAACGTTAACTGCGGGTAAATGAAGTTGATTCTTGTCAGATGAATTTGAACTTGAATCGGACAGAATTACGATTGGAAATACACTCAACTATAGATTAATAGCTTCGTCACAGGAACTGTGAAACCGTTCTTACTAACGCCACGCCTGTGACCTCGCGAATGTGGAGTTACTAAAACGGTTGTCATGTTCTGTTTACACGATTATTTGTATGATAAGTATTTGTTCTAAATATCATAGTAACCAAATGTAGCCAATTAAAGTTTACTGTCCCGCTTTGTGATTTCGCTACAATGAGATTAAATAAAATCAGTTACATTTTTAAAAATATACAAAAGTGAAATGCCTACAGAGGAACGAACAATGACTTACAGCGGCTCTGCAGGCACTTTGAAAAATATACCGAATGTAAGTACTATTCACGGCCATCAACCGATTGACTTCTCACATACCAAAATTGTTTTGTGATGTCCGTTGTTTCAATTCAATTTTATTGCCGCGGCGCTTTCAAGAATCACCCTGTATCTAAAATTGATTTTGTACTTACAAAGCCAAGAGATCCAGCATTCTTTAAGTTAAAAAAATTAAACAAAATGATTACTTTCGTCTATTACCATGAAGCGCATGTTAAAATCCAAAAAAGAGGCACTTACAGAACTTTCAGGTAATCGGTAGAGGCCTGAACTGCTTCCAGCGTCATCTGAAAGCTCAGCTGATGGACCTAGCAGATTAATTTGTTCTTCCTGTAAATGTTAAAATCGTTTTTAGTTTTGGTTTCAATAGACTTGTATTTCAACAAATTACAGGAAGTTTTAAAGACTTGAAAATAATAACAAAAGTTAAGTTTAATTTAAATGGGCAGGCCATGGAAGATCAGACGTGTGTCTCAGATTACTACAATTACAGCAATTGCAATTTGTGTATTTACTGTTTGACAATCTTTGAATTGGTGTTATAGTTTCCGATATACGTTTACTTTATTCAAAATTGATTTAGACGTTTAAAAGAGAATGAGAAAATGTGTCAAATTCGATCTTATCTCTGTTACGCATCAGTGCTAAGCAAATTCCCGGGTGTCCTTTTTTAATTGCCCACGATTGTACGTGTACAGTGATGTGATTTAGTTTCACGACGACCGGTAAGCGAGATGGGGTTTAAGTAAAGTTTAATTTAAATGCGCAGGCCATGGAAGATCAGACGTGTGTCTCAGATTACTACAATTACAGCAATTGCAATTTGTTTATTTACAATTTGACAATCTTTGAATAGGTGTTATAGTTTCCGACATACGTTTACTTTATTCAAAATTGTTTTAGACATTTAAAAGAGAATGAGAAAATGTGTCAAATTCGATCTTATCTCTGTTACGCATCAGTGCTGAGCAAATTCCCGGGCGTCCTTTCTTAATTGTCCACGATTGTACATGTACAGTGATGTGATTTTCACGACGACCGGCAAGCGAGCTAGGATTTAAATAAGGTTTAATTTAAATGGGCATGCCATGGAAGATCAGACGTGCGTCTCAGATTACTACGATTACAGCAATTGCAATTTGTTTATTTACTGTTTGACAATCTTTGAATTGGTGTTATAGTTTCCGACATACGTTTACTTTATTCAAAATTGATTTAGACATTTAAAAGAGAATGAGAAAATGTGGCAAATTCGATCTTATCTCTGTTACGCATCAGTGCTGAGCAAATTCCCGGGCGTCCTTTTTTAACTGCCCACGATTGTACATGTACAGTGATGTGATTTAGTTTCGCGACGACCGGCAAGCGAGCTGGGGTTTAAATAAGGTTTAATTTAAATGCGCAGGCCATGGAAGATCAGACGTGTGTCTCAGTTTACTACGATTACAGCAATTTGTTTATTTACTGTTTGACAATCTTTGAATTGGTGTTATAGTTTCCGACATACGTTTACTTTATTCAAAATTGTTTTAGACATTTAAAAGAGAATGAGAAAATGTGTCAAATTCGATCTTATCTCTGTTACGCATCAGTGCTAAGTAAATTCCCGGGCGTCCTTTTTTAATTGCCCACGATTGTACATGTACAGTGATGTGATTTAGTTTCGCGACGACCGGCAAGCGAGAAGGTTTACATTTGAATTTGAATTTACTACGATTTCAAAAATTAGAAAAAGAAAACTCACCAAATCTGCAGGCAAATCACCGCAGAAATTGGGATCTTCATCTTCATCCTATAAAAATTAATAAATAATATTTAATTCAAAAGTGATTTAAAAATTGTGTTTGTCAAGTACGAATAGTATAATTTCGTCGTTTTAATTTTATAATTAAAAAGCATCACAATGCAATACGTAAATACATTTTTTTTCTAGAAAAAGAACATACTGAATCTCGGTTTAAAAAAGAAAGTAAAGAAATCTACCTTGTTATGTAAGGTGATTATTAAAAGGTTGCCTCCAAAATCAACATGATACTTCAAGAATCACCCTGTATATTTAATTAAGAATACTTACAGAATCGATGGTGATTATACTCGGTGGCTTAGCAGGGAGCACCACGCACTAAAATAAATTCAAACTCATTAATAAATTTGGCGTTTTTACATAAATCAAGCACTTAAAACTCAAAAAAATGAAGATTCTTTACTACATGAACGAATTGAGTAATTTTTTGAGGGTTTTAATCTATTTTCTAATAATATTAGCTGAGTTCGGCAATGCCCTCAATTTACTCTCTGATGAAAAGTGTGAAGGAGAACAACTGTATTTCACTGTATGTAAGAGTAAATAAACCGAACGATTCAGGGGTGATTCAGAGATCGCATTGCCGAACACAGCTACAGTATGGTGATTGGTCAGAGAGCACGCAACAGCGACACGCAGTTTTCGCTGTACGCATGCTCAGATTTTCTCCTAGGTACCACCATCAAATAAGAAAGCAAAACGCATTGTTAGCGTTCTTGCGTTCATTCCAACACAAACAAACATTGCAACAATTGAACACAATTATTACTGTAATCATTACAATAAGTAATAAATAAAGAACACTCTTTTTATTTAATGTATACCTACACGGCAGATAAAGACAACGAATAGGTTCATATTTAATGAATGCTGATGCTAAGACAGTGTTATCTGAGTCGATTAAAAAATAAAAATAAAAAAATAATCTTACATCATCCTCGTCACTTGAATCAACGTCGATAGTTTTAATGGAATCGGGTACCCCCTTGTTTCCTTTAGAAACTTTGGTATCATCAGCGTCTTCAGAAGTGAGCGAGTCTTCAGAAATACTGATTACGCTGTCTGATTTGACACTTATGATGTCGTACTTGCTTGTCCTTGCGTTCTGTAACAGCAAATAATTGTGTATAACAGATTTTTATATCTTTAGAAGCTAATACTTACAAACCGAGACATAACTGAAGTAAAAACCACGCGATCCGCGAAGAAACTCCGTAACGGTTTTGATTCTCGAACAAGTGGCGTCGGTTTGCGCATAGCCATGTGACATCCCACGACCAATCAAATTCGAACATGTTTACGCTTCATTTTTTTTTTAGTGTTTTTGTTTGTTTACATTTTTAGTGACGAATGGGATTCGAGAGTCGACATTTGAATTTTGCTGCCGGTTACTTAATAAAATTTAATATTTTAATAATTTTATTTACCTACGCCATTGAAGGTTAGTTATTGTTTTTTTCTTAAATATGTAGATATTTTATGTGTAGGGAGAAATACACGTAGCACTGCGCTTTATTAATACAGAATAAGGTACATAACATGTATGAAATTGTATTATTTTTAGTTACGCCCAGATTACTAATAAGGTAGAGAAACGCTACTATGATACTAGATGGCGCTAGGCGATCCGTACAGACGTGGCCAACTGCATTATAACGTTTCGGATTCATCAAATACTTACGACTTATCGGATTGGATTTTATTCCCTTCAATTTTATTGTCAAATAGGCTTATTTTAAAAGTTAAATGTCAGGTTTGAAATTAAAAAAAAATCTACTCTATGAAGCCACAAAAACCTGTGTGAAAAGAAAAGTTACTGAAACAAATTTAATGCCATCATAATTTTTATTTTTCTTAGTGTATAATTTTAAAGTGAAATTAAAAGCCTTGTAATTTCCGCAAAATAATTTCCGCCACACCGACGTATTCTTTATCTTGCATTTAAAGTAATTTAAAGTAAAATTGATCTTTTCTATGAAACTTAAATTACAATTTTCCGTTGAATAAAAAACAAACTGCCTTTCAAAATCTCCTTTTTTACATTGGTTATCATGAAAAACAAAAGCGCACTACAAATTGGTGGAAAAAATACAATTTTTGTTTTTTTTTTTTTAAATGGAACACTATATTGTTTGCTCAGATGAAAGATTGATTTCAAAAATATATAATATGTTGATATTTGGAGGATCCGTCTGTGAGATATTTGAGGTAAGAATATCAATAAATTAGTATTTATAATATTAAGGCGGCCTCTTTCCATTCTTCGAAACTTCCATTGTTTTTTGCTAACTAAAACAGCTATTTATGACTTTTGTAAGCCCCTTTCCGGGCCGTCTTGATTTTTTAAACGTCATTACACCGACATTTTAAACTTAATTATATCACCAACCGTTCCTCCAAATGTCATCATATTATATATTTCTGGAATCAGAAAAAAAAATCTTTCATCTTAGTAAACAATACACTGAGAGTTCCGTTAAAGAAGAATTGTATTATTTTTTTTTTTATCTGCGATACGCTTTTGTTTTGTTTTTTGTAATAGCTCTGAAAGATAACAAGCATAAAACCCTACAACTTTTGCATTTAAAGTTTTTCTCTAGCTCGTAAAATAAAGCCTCTAGTGGGGTGCAAAAAAAAAATAAATAAATTTTGGCCGTCTTTGATTATATCAAAAGTTTGTACTTGATTAGTATTTTATTAAAAATAAGGAGATTGATGTCTCAATTTCGAATAATGGGAATAATCAATTAAAAGTATAATTTATTTTCGACGCTTTTTTGGTAAAAGCTTTTATATTTACTGGGTGATTCAAAATAAGTGTCTGACCCGGATAGCACACGACAAAACAAAACAAAACAAAAAGTCTCTATGCATAAAGGGTCTAGTATGCATGGTTTTTAAGATAAAAAGCATTGAAGATTCACATATAAATTGGTTGATGGGCACTGGTACAGCTGTATTGCGTCACAAGAGCAATGAAGCCTCGCGGAGTAGAAGGAAATACTAGCGTTTACTTTCAAACAAAACTTTAAAACGTGTTTGTTTTTGGCTTTCTGCTGAAAAAATTGTATAATACGCTATTCATTCTTTCGGACATCGAATTTGTGTACGGCATGCATACGAAGTGAATCATAATATCCATTTTGGACTCAAAGCATGTTGATTTTTGGAGTGTTTCTGATAGATTTATTTCTTGCAAATTGGTACTTGAATGGCCCTAGTAAATGCGCTCCTAACGGGTCGGACACTTACTCTGAATTACCCTGTATATGAAAATTACATTTCTGAAATTAAAACTTACATTTATTATTGAAAGTGACGACCAAAATTTAACCTTTTTATATAAATTCTATTCTATTATAATTCTCATAAAGTGAAAAATAAGAAATTGATAAATTTTAGGGTATTAACATTACGTAATAAATGCATACGAACTTTTAAACCTCAATTACTCCAAAACGGTTGAGTTTATCGAAATGCAATAAGAGAACCTTTTTTGTGCCAAATAGTCTAAAGAAGATTTCTTTCTTTCAGTTTTTGGCGAAATATTTAAAACATAAAAAGTTAGGGATAAAATACTGAAAGCTACCCCTACAAAACTACCCTTTAAAAAGGATGGAGGATCTGACAAATATGTTGTTAATGCGCAGTTAGGTGCCTTATATCTGTGCTTAAAATATTAGTTTGAGAAGTTAAAGGATCCAGAAGATATTACGAAAAAACAAAATTTTTCGCCCCTCTTTGAGGGGTTATAACTCCCTTATTATTCAGTTTTGGAAAAAACTTTATATAAAAAGGTGACCTTATTTTTTGATGTTCTATCCACCCGGAAAATATCGGGAGACATTTCTGAATCACGGTGTATATAAAAAAATAAAGGATCACGTAAAAAAAAAGATTATATCTAAACGAAACTATGTATACCATATGTATCAAAAATAGAGGCCATAATTTTGAACAGTTCTTATAATTTTTCATTTTTTCATAAAAAATTGAAATTAATTAAAATTTTGTTGTTGCTGGAAATAAACAGAAAAGTTATCTTTTGCATTGAGATTGTTTCTAGTCTTCATTTTCTTTATTTAGTTTAAACTTTATTAATAAAAGTTGCTTAAATATGCCTTAGTTAATTATTTCATTAATTCTATGAAAGTTTTATTTTAAAATATATTTAAATCGAACCCTAAATTTAGTACACGTTATACGGGGTAGCGTCCTCCAGAGCGTATAACACTATGTACACCGACGCTCACCGTAAATGATACTATTTGACAGTTTCGTAGTCCTTACGCTGAATATTCTTAAGGGTGTGGTTCGCATGCAGGAGTATCATTTAAGTCGACCGTCGTAGTACATTATACTCTGTTTATTAATTCGGAGGAGTAATTTGAAATTTTGGCGCTAAAAACCAGCTTTGTCATTGGTAGCTGGTCGAAATTCACCAATGACAAAGCTCGCTTGCCTGATCAATGACAGAACTCGCTTGACCAATGACAATTCACTTGACAATAGACAAAGCTCGTTTTCAAGGCCAAAATTTCAAAGCACTCCTTCGAATTAAAAAAAAAAACAGAATAGTACCTTTAGGTTAAATTAACTGCAATTTAGTTCATTTTTAAGATTTTTGTTACTTTGTAAAATACAAGTACATTATGAAAATAGATTTTTATTAACGAAACCTACTTGAAAAAATCACGGAGTAGCCGACACCTAGCGGAAGGTTTGCGAAGGGTCCT
This sequence comes from Prosopocoilus inquinatus, assembly GCA_036172665.1. NCBI lineage: Eukaryota > Metazoa > Arthropoda > Insecta > Coleoptera > Lucanidae > Prosopocoilus > Prosopocoilus inquinatus. The sequence continues at coordinate 10,843,882 of CM069880.1, read as the reverse complement.
GTAATAAGGAAAACATTGTAATGACATTTAATTAACCTATAAAAAAACATGAAACTAGCTTTTGCGTGACGTTTTCACACGAATAGATATTCTTATCTACGTTTGCAATAATAATAAAACTAACAAAACCATTAACGGATTGAATAGGAGAGATTGTATTGAATAACGTGAATGACAGCCCTTTGTTTTCCTTATTAAAACCGTCATACGTTGATTGCTGATTTTTTCGAATTACATTTAAAATATGGTCGAGGCACGCCCAAAGTGCTTTCACTACACAATTTCTGAACGCGACCTTTTGTTGATAAATACTTAAAATGCTTGCGTCTGACGCCATCATTCATTAATGACGTGCAACGGAATGTAACGCGCCTTGCCTGTAGCAATAGGCGTTCACGATAATTAGATCTATGGATCGAGGTAGAAAAGTAAGATAGAACGATTGCGTTTAATGCAAGTAAGAGTGAGAGAATGGATTAGCCAGTATATACCGTTCCAATTATCGTAAACGCCTAATGCTTGAGGTGCGTTTAGAAAAATGGTAGAGTATAGTCGGTGTGTACGCTAATCGTTTAGAAAAGGAGCCTAATAATTACCGGTTAAATCTGTTCTACATTTCTAAGCACCGGAGCGTGCACTTTATACAAACCCAAATTCCTCTGCTCTGAGATCGCGGGAAAAGTTACCTTTTGAGGTTAGATTCATCAAAGTAACGTTTACGGTGTTTATTATAAAAATTCAAATGAGCAGTGACGACAATATTATTGTAACTTTGTGTAGTCATGATTTAGTAGTGTTGTTAAATTACCGGTAATTTATTTTTAATGTTACCTTACCGGTAATGTTACCGTAATATAACCAATTACAGATCAAGTGGCGACATCTTGCGCCGGAGTTACCAATTACACTTTTAACTGAAAATGTGATTTCTACGCAATTTTCCGATCAATTTGATACCGAATACGCATTACATTTTTGGCTTTTGTTAAAAATTTGTCTATCTTACTGCAGTGTCAGGTCAAAAAGCGATTGTAAGATGTCGCTGTTTTATCTGTTAAAAATAAGGTTTACAATATTCAATATCATGTATTTCCACTAAATAAATTCATGTGAAAACAAAAGTCATTTTAGGTTATGAAATATTTATTTCCTTTTCTTAGTGCTTACGTTTTCCTAAATAATCAAAATTATTCCTTAACCATTTCTCTCATTGGCATTGGTTTACTTGATTTTTACAAGTGTGTCAAAATTACGTTATCTTGACAACAGAGGTAACATACGGTAACAAACAGTAACAAATGAATGTTACCTTACCGGTAACATTGGAAATTTACCGTAATGTAACGTGGTAATTTTAGCGAATCACAACACTATCATTTAGTAACCGATGAAAATGGAGAAATTATAACAAATCACAACAAAATACTATTGTGCGATAGAAAAAGTAAAATTAAAACTCATCAGTTTTAAGATCTATTTAATGAAAGTAATTAATATTTTAGCACAAGCTTGCATAGGTTATGTTTACGTCATATTTTCACAAATTTTATACTTTAACTTAACGCCAACGTTAACCGTTTAAAAAAAAAACTATAGGAAGGTAATCGTCACGTGATCTCACTTCACGTTCCCTTAGCCGACTTTTTCTAAACGCACCCTTGAGTGTAGAGGGACGTATAATATACTATATCGCCATCTATCGGCAAAAGGCGTAACAGCAAGGCGTTCGATTTGAAAGTAATTTAAAAATAAAGGTTGCCTTAAGTGAACGGTTATTTTAAGCAAAATCGTTAAGTCAACGGTCAGACTGTACCACGTGATCAATCAGCTGATTGGAAAAATTGGTCGCGATTTAAAATGTGAGCAGCGTAGTCTGAAACGTTAAGTGATTAGTCGGACCAATTTGACAGATCAGAATAGCAAATACAGATGATGTGAAATGAGGATTGCAGCTAAGAGTTAGATATATTACTTTTTTTATTATCCAAAGATTTAAACGAAGTAAACCCGTGGCGTATTTCACTAATTTCGAAACTTTAGAGACTCTTTCAAAACATGTTCCATTCCCGCCCTCTTCTGTCATAATTTATAATCACAGTGCCTACCTAGGCATTAACTGTGGCCGTTAAGTGAGCGGTTAGTAAAAACTGACCACTTTGGTCAGAATTGCCGTTCACTTAACGCAACCATAATCAAGAATCTTAAGTATACCAATGTGCCATCTACCCGACAAATTCGAAAGCACATTATCGTTTCCTAATAATTAGGAATTGTACAAACTATTTTTTTTTTAATATGTTATCTATTTTACAACAGTGTCACATTTGCAACAATTTTTTTGCATTGTAAAGTAAACTACTCGACCTTTGCAATAATCGGTGATGTAACACCTATTTTATCTAGTAAAGTAATTGACCTTTTACGTGTGGCAACCATGACGTGGCTATGTGTTGAATAACAAGCAGAACACTTTCGAATCTTTTGGCTATAATTTTCAGCGGTTTCCCTCAGCCAGTTTTGTTTCTGACTTCGAATAAAATGCCTGTAATCGTGCCAAAGGAGGCTCCTCAAGAGAGCGAGGCTCTGGGAATAAATGCAGTCCTACTAGGTCCACCAGGCTCTGGAAAAGGCACTCAGGTATTATATTACAAGTAATTTGAAACTCTAACATAAATTTAATGTTTTTCTTTTTAAGGCTCCGCTGTTGAAAAAGAAATTTTGCGTGTGCCATCTATCAACTGGAGACATGTTAAGGTCAGAAGTCGAATCCGGATCACCCCTTGGAGCTAAGATTAAAAAAGTCATGGACGAGGGAAAACTTGTAAGCGATGATTTAGTTGTTAGTATGATCGACAGTAACTTGGATAAACCAGAATGTCAAAACGGTTTTCTTCTCGATGGCTTCCCAAGGACCGTCGTTCAAGCTGAAAAGGTTCAGTAAAACTTTGTAATAAATTGACTGACTAACTCAATTCTGTGATTTTAGTTAGACGAGCTTTTAGAAAAGCGCAGTACAAATTTAGATGCCGTCGTGGAATTCGGAATTGATGATCGTTTGTTGCTTCGCCGTATAACTGGTCGTTTAATTCACCCTGCCAGTGGTCGTTCCTACCACGAAGAATTCCATCCTCCAAAGAAACATATGACTGATGATATCACCGGGGAACCTTTGATACGCAGGTCAGACGATAATGTTGAAGCATTGAAGAAACGATTGGAAGCCTACCACAAGCAAACGAAACCTCTGGTATCGTATTACTCCTTAAAAGGAATTCACACCAGGATCGACGCATCAAAGTCGGCATCTGATGTGTTTAAATCAATTGATCAGATTTTTATGAGGGCCACTGCCCACAAGGCTGAAATGATTAATTAAAGCGGGATTATACGTCTTATTTACACTAATTGCATTTAAACTTTACTTGTTGTATACTGTTTGTAATTTCCTGCTCAAATTTTATGAGTAAATTAATTTGGATTTTGGATCTGTGAGTAGTTAAATTAAAACATCTACATATTACAACTGACAATTTTTAAAAGACCCTTCCCCGCCCTAATTAATTATTAAGTAAGTCTACATGCCATATCTTTAAAGACTTATATTAAAAAAAACTGTCTTAGAAAGTGCAATTTATCAAATTACAGTCACTACAAAGACAAAGCAGTGTCAAAACCGAAATATTCTGAAATTTTCAATTAGAATAAAAATCAGGGAGTAAGTTTTTATTAGTCAGAATAAATCAAACTGCAACGTACAAGGTTCAATAATTATTATAATTTGCTTTGTGATTTTCAACCTAAAAGAAACAACAAAATTACCTAATCTACAGTGAACAGGAACAAAAATAAAAAATAAATTATTCAGGGTGCATCACACTTGCATGACATAATGGGCATGATTTTCGATATGTCATCGACGTTTCCAAGACATAATGATGACACTCATCACAAACCCAAGTTGGTGAAGCTTCGTTGATCAGTGATTTCCCAGTTCCCATGCAAATCGGGTAACGTATATAGCAGTTCTTACAAGACGTACTCCTGCAAAAAAAAAACTCTTGTGTTTAACAAAATCACAGACACAATGACAAGTGGAATGCAACAACATACCAATCCGGAACATTCTCGTGACAATTAAAACAGCTTATTCGTATGTACTGTGAATCAACAGGATCATTCTCTGTGAAAATATCCAGAGCCAACTTGGAATACTCTGCGAGTTCAACATTATTTAACTGAAAATAAATGATTGGCTTAGTACAGAAGAACATTTAAATAATAAATAGTAAATACCCCCTGTGTAGCTTTCAGTTTTATGAAAGCCTTTGAACACACGCCATAAGATCCATCGAGGAAAGCAGTGAGTGCTACTAATGAGAATATATCGCATTCCGAAATATAATCGACGTAGTCTTCAAGTTGTAAAGCAGTTAACATTGCGTTATGAATCTTACCCGAATATAACTGCTCGTGAGCTAATAAAAACAAATGGCAGGCTTCTGCACCTTCCCATATATTTTCTGTAGTGTCAGGATCACGAGCAACTAAAACCAAATACTTCTTATTCATGAAGAAGATAATTCGAGGATGTGCTTACGCTTCTTTTTGATGGAAATTTCAATTAAGCGTGCACCATACACGTATAACCGTTTTAACTTGGAGATATCCCGAGTATCTTTCTTTGATTCTTCTTCTGCTAACTAAAAAAATAATTCTCTGAAAACAGAACACAAAATGACTAGGTGTGAACCTTAAATGTTATTTGGGAGGCTTCGAGGAAGTGATTGGTGTGTACATTTATTTCAATTGCACTAGCCAGTAACTTCTGATCTAGCAGCCTCAGAGTGTGTTTGGTGAAGAGCGTGTAAATTTCTGGCATGTCGTATTTTTTCGCCAGCTCTTTAGCTTGATCCCATTTGTTGTGAAGAATGCAGAGATCAACGGCCTCTCTTACTTTTCCAAACTGCATTGAAGAGAACTGTAATTGAAATATTTCTACGATTTTTATAATTACCTTCGTGTACGCTTGCACTGCTATTGAACAGACTGCGTCGGTGGCATAAGTATCACCGATTAGTTTGAGTAAAGGATCTCCTTCGCTTAAACTCTCGATCATGGAATGTATTGCGTCGTAATCTTCCAAATGGTAATAACACTCAATCATATCAGTACGGTTTTTAGCTAATTCAAAGTATTCAACAGCGGCTGACCTAAAATTAAATTCGTGGGTGAATTTAACTAGCTGTGTCGTGTGCTTACCAATTATTGAATTGGGTGAAGTATTCAGCGGTTGAATTGTAAGCCATTTCGAGGACTAAGTCGGTGGCAAAGACGCCGTTTTTCATTATTTGGATCACCCTAAACCAATCGCCTAGAGTTTGACGTAATTCCAACGCTAAATCTCTAAAATTTAATTTAAGTTTAACTATACGCCAGTATGAAAATGTGTGTAAGCACGCACCGTCTGTCGGATTCAAAAAATAACTTCTCTGCTTCGTCAAATTGCTTGAAGTAAGTTGCAACGCAGGCTTTCCTGATAGCTTCAGAATTAATACTTTGAAGTTTTTTAACAAATAAAATACCAGCGTAGTCATGAGAACGTATAAATGCAGACTCTGCCATTGACAGATGCATTTGTTTTAAAGCAGCCTCGGCCAATAGTCGCCTGGATTATTATTAACTATTGTTATTGTATTGTGAAGTTATTAACAATTAATTATTTGTAATTATTGCAACTTACCACAGTCTCGGATGAGGATTGTCCTCTATAAATTGCGCAGCCTCATTAATTCCAACTTTCCCAAGTAACTGACGAGTATCACGCAAGCTCTTCACTTCTAATTTAATTAAGCGATCCTTACTTGGCTTCTCTGGCGTTTCCATTACTTCATCAAGCAAGACAGCCTGCACTTCCAAATCCTACAATAATTGCAAAATTGCAAAACCTCCAAATTAATTTTTAATATTTACTTGGAAGCTGCAGATGTATCCTGAACTTGTAATCGGTTCTTCAGGGTTATTCCCCTTAAAAATGTACATCCTTGTTTTTTCCATGACTGCGAGTAACTGTGGGTTATCAGATGCCCAACACATGGCCCAAACATCTCTGCGCTCTAACTTTTCACCATCGCTAAACCCACCAGACCTTGAATCATCTGAAATATCCAGCACAGTCAGAACACCTGCCATATCAATAATGGACAGTCGCCTTAAAAATTAAAATCATAATATTTTCTTTATGTTTAGATATGAAAATTTTACGTCGAGTTGCAGTTGATAGACATTTTGTGAGGACGTGATGGCATTTTATATCTGTAAAACAGCGCGATGTGTGGCAGTGCATAAAACTGCAAAAGTCCAGATTCTCTTCCTATAACCAGAGTTTTATCCGAGCAGGTAATACAACAGATAGGGTCATTTGTTGCGTAAGTATTAACAACCATTTCAACATTATGTTCTAGATCTTGGATGACTTCAACTGCCCCCGATGGGCTATCGTCAATGTGATACATTCTACACTTGCTACGATTTCCTACAAAAAAATAAACGAACAATTTGTGCAAAGCAGCCTTAATTTAGGTTAGTACCCATTGTCGAAAATTTTGGAGTCTTGTACTGCCAAACTAGGAAATTATTCTTCGATGCAGTTATAACAAGACTAGCGTTTAAAGTCACCCAACGAGTTTCAATGTCAACGTATTTCCCTACAAAAATTCTAAATTTAACTCTTGCACCTTCAATTAACAACCGACGCAATAGTTTACCATCTACAGGTGTTCCTAAAGTATTGCATAACAGCAGTCCGTACTGGCCAGTAGTATCCTCGCTATCTGAGCAAGTAACTAGAACACAATGACTTCCGTATCCTGCAATTGCCAGTAAAACAGGCACATATTTCGTGTGACACTAGAAAAAAAATTACTCAGTTTTGAGGATGATTTTTTATTAAAAGTTACCTGCCTGATTGTTACTGATGTCCCAAAATGATATGCAAACTCCAGCTTTTTGCGGTCGAGATGATGTGAACACGATGGTTTTCTTAAAATAGCACCACTTATAATCAGGACGGATGTTTGCGAAATAAACGAATGAATCGACAGCGAGAGCGACCCTCAGAGATCCGCCCTCCCATACACAACACGATATTGATAATCCAGGCACCTTCAAAGTGCGCAAGTGCTAAATAAAAATTGTTTAGTTTGATGAAATTCCCTAAATATTTGGTTACTGACTTCCCCAAACGGACTGTAAAACTGTACTACATTTGAGTGCCTGTCTTCTTCAATTTGTTTGCCTGCAACCGCAATCAGGGATCCATTGTGGTTCCAACTGCAATAAACAGCAACTATTCCAGCATCGATTATCACAGGATCTAAAAACAAAATGAAATGCTTTGTGGTGCTTGCTAATAATTAATATGAAAGTTGTACTTATATCACTTTCATTGCACATTAATTGCATGCGGCCGTTTTCATAACATATTGCAAGAGACGGACATAAGGCATGCATGTGCCCATATCTACCATTGTACCAATCTAAACTGACGATTGGGACTTCTGCATTTAATGGTTCTAAACACTGTATTTCTAATTTCATCTGAAATTAATATGATGTAACATCCTTTGAGGAGAAAAAGGATTATTTACCGCGAGATTCCCCAAGTTATCATAGAGGTGAACCTGCCCGTTTTGTAGACTGAACACTAATAGTTTACCATCGGGTGACCACTGTACACCAGAAAGTTGAACTCCTTTCAATTCCTTTCCCCAGATTCTATTTCCATCAACTGACCCAACGATAACGGCACCGTCTTCATAAATAATACAAATTTTCATCCCGTCTGAACTCCAGGCCATTCCTACGACGGTAGATTTCTTTCTGTTGTTAATCATTTCTTCATACCACGCTCCTTTGTACATCATCCACACAATTATGACCCCATTCTGATCACTCGTCGTTAGTTTCTTGTGTGTTTCGTTCCATGAAATCACACGTATACTTTCCGTATGGCCTTCCAAAGTTTGATTCATCGATAAATTGCTTGCTGCGGCTAAGCCTCGAGATTTCATGCCCGAATCACTGTCACCACCTACGAAATTCATCGAGCGATAAATTATAGGATTTTTTGTGTCTGTAAGGACCTACCCCCGTCTAGCTTCAACACTTTTAATAATCCATCGTCGCCCCCAACCGCAATATACCCATTTTCTTTATTCCAAGCAATGCAATTCAATTTGGTGTTGTTTGGTATGGCAATCTTAAAACCAAATACATATATTTTTTTTTAATAATACTGAGTATGCATTTTTTACCTTTTTGCTTAAATATATAAACATTTCGCTGCAGGAAAATTCAAACTTCGTCTCCGGTAAACGTCAAAGTTGTTTGTATTTGTTGGTTGTATATCAACATCAGTGCGACCAACATTTGAAAGTGATCGGTAAAGAAGAGTGCTGTACTTCAAAAGGTTTCTAAGCAGAGCGATTTAAAACGCATTTGCGGTTAGTTAATTTTTGTATAATTACTTTATTAATATTAAATAATTATATAATTAAATTTCGTTGTATTTCGTTGAGCAGGAAGGGGGTGGGGGTTGGATGAAGAAAGCATGCGTGTTGCGCGTGACAGTTTTTAAATTCAATTTTTTATAACCTCTCAAACTTCCTATCCTGTGTCATATCAAATTCCACTTTGAACTTGGATATTAATCAGATGTCCTTTCTATTTAGACCGAGTAGTGACCTACACGAAGAAAGGACACTATCAAAAAGCATAGCGAAGTGTACGTAATCAATTAAATAAACAAATAATGGGCGGTAAATATTCTGCTTTAGACCCTATGGAAGTGGAGGTGCCCGATTTGCACGTCCTGCTGGAAAGAGATGGATATTTAAAACCATATGAAAAAGAAATAAGGAGAAGGTGATTTTATTTGTTCATGTTGTGGAGTTTAGAGGTCAAAGAAGGTCATATTTAAATTTGGACAAGTTAACATTGCTAAATTAAGCAGATTTTAATAAATAAATCACTTTGCAGATATGCCTGCCTCAGGGACATTCAGGACATGATAGAAGAGAATGGAGGAGGCTTAGATTATTTTACACAAGCTTACAAATATTATGGAATAAATGTCCAGCCTGATAATTCAATTGTGTGTAGAGAATGGGCTCCGGGGGCAAAACAGCTTTATTTAACTGGAGATTTCAGTAATAATACAAAAACTTTTCAATCCAACCAATTTAACGCATTGTTTTAGACGGCTGGAACCGTGATACTTTGCCCTATAGGAAATTAGAATTTGGAAAGTGGGAGCTTGTATTACCTCCAAAGAGCGATGGATCTTGTCAGATACCACATTTATCAGAACTCAAGGTAGATATAAGAATTTTTTTAAGTCCTCACACTGTGAACTACAGAAATTATTTATATAAGGTATAACCCAGACGGGACAATTGCTGTTATTACTATTAATGTTTTGGTATTAGTTTACGATTACTCACAGTATTTGAAATTAAATTTTTAATCATCTCTCTGTACCAATAAAATAATTTCATCTCTATTGGTATAAACAATATAAGGAGTTTCATATTAATTCATTTATCTATGCAAATATTACGTTTTTTTTAATGCAGATTGTTGTGGAAACATCATCCGGAAATAAAGAAGATCGCCTTTCACCATGGGCCACTTATGTAATTGAACCACCAAAAAGCGAGGGTACAATCTACAAACATAAACTGTGGAATCCACCCCCGCAAGAAGTAAGCATGCGTTTCCAACTTTCATTTTCGTCTTAGGCTTTGAATAACTTTCAGAAATACAGATTTAAAAATAAGAAACTACCGAAACCAAAGAGTTTACGAATTTATGAATCGCACGTGGGAATAGCGACGTCAGAGCCGAAAGTAGGATCCTACGACAACTTCACAGATAATGTACTGCCGAGGATTCAGCGTCAGGGTTATAATGCGATACAGCTCATGGCGATTATGGAGCACGCATACTACGCTAGCTTTGGTTATCAAGTAACGAGTTTCTATGCGGCTTCTAGTCGTTATGGAACACCCGACCAATTAAAGCGCCTTATCGATACAGCTCATGCAATGGGAATCGTTGTGCTACTGGACATCGTTCATTCCCACGCGAGCAAAAACGTGATGGACGGTTTGAATCAGTTTGATGGAACCGACTCGTGCTACTTTCATTCAGGTTCACGTGGTTTTCACAACCTGTGGGATTCTCGATTGTTTAATTACTCGGAGTTCGAAGTCCTAAAATTTTTGTTATCGAATTTGCGGTGGTACTCAGAGGAGTATCAGTTTGATGGATTTAGATTCGACGGAGTGACTTCTATGTTGTATCATTCGCATGGGATCGGTGAAGGGTTTAGTGGTCATTATGATGAGTATTACGGATTGAATGTAGACACCGAAGCGCTAGTTTATTTAATGATGGCAAACTATACGCTGCATCAATTTAACGACAATACAATAACCATAGCGGAAGATGTGTCTGGCATGCCAGGGATGTGTAGGCCTGTGAGCGAAGGCGGATTAGGTTTTGATTATCGCCTAGCCATGGCGATCCCTGATAAGTGGATTGAATTGTTGAAGGAAAAGAAAGATGAAGACTGGGATATAGGCAATATAATTCACACACTCACCAACAGACGTTGGATGGAACCAAATATTGCATACGCAGAGTCTCATGATCAAGCTTTAGTCGGAGATAAAACCATAGCATTCTGGTTGATGGATAAAGAAATGTATACTCACATGAGCACAATGTCAGAGCCTTCGAGTATAATAGATCGAGGGATAGCTCTGCATAAAATAATTAGATTACTAACGCATGCCCTAGGAGGTGAAGGATATTTAAATTTTATTGGAAATGAATTCGGTCATCCGGAATGGTTGGATTTCCCGAGGGCAGGAAATAGAAGTTCCTATCATTACGCTCGACGCCAGTGGAATTTAGTTGATGATGAACTACTGAAATATAAATATTTAAATTCATTTGATGCAGCTATGAATCACTTAGAGGAGAAGTACGGTTGGCTGGCCAGCAACCCCGGTTTTGTTACTTGGAAGCACGAAGAAGACAAAGTGATTGCCTTCGAACGTGCTCAACTTGTATTCGTCTTTAATTTCCACCCAGCGAAAAGTTTTCCTGATTATCGTGTTGGTGTAGAAAACGAAGGCAATTTCAAGATTGTCCTATCATCAGACGCAATTCAATTTGGTGGCCAAGGACGTATCGATACCACTCTAACTTATTCGACCCAATCGTATGGCTATGCCGGAAGGAAGAATTCCCTTCAGGTATCTATCCTCGCTATTATTTATTGAATGTAATAAATATAAGTGAATGATTATTTCAGGTTTATATACCCTCAAGAACAGCCATCGTACTAGCGAGACATTGAAGCTTTTATAATTTATACAAAATGAAACCGTTTACTTCAGCTTCAGTAAACCAAAGTTTAATTTTTTATTATTAATATGTATTTTTATATAATTGTTATTCGTTATTTTCAGTGAATATATTAATTAAATCGTTTCTGTTTCGTGCATTCGTTTAGAAATGCATTTTTTTACATTAAATCTGAAAAATCTTCTGAGATTTTTAAACTCATCACAATAATTGACTTATGATATTTTTAGGAGCTGTAAATATTTAAAATTATTGTTGGCAGTATTTTAAAATTTTAGGCTTTGTCACGGTAGTATTTATATCAAAATTCTGGGTAGTCTCGCAGTAACCATTTTAGAATCATGTAAGTACCTTTGTGTTTTCCTCAAAATCAAACTAATTTAATTTATTGTTCAGGGATGAAAGCTCCAGCAGAAGAATGATTTCCAGAATGAAGAGGGGCGAAAACCTTGTAAAATCGGTTATGATAACCAACGGCGTGGACAAGCCCAGCAGAAGATCTGTCTTACTTACCACACTTGCATCAGTTAGTATTTATTAATACAAGCAAATCAATTGCAGAACTGTTTTATTGACGCAGAAATTTCAGGAGTCGTTTATTGCAGCTCTAATTCAAGATTCTGTCGCTTTCAAATCTCAAAACGAGAGATTAAGGGTTCAACATATAATACAAGTCCTAGCTGGTTCAAGTCGTTACAATTTCATAAAAAATGTATTGCGTAAGTTTCAAGTTGAACTTGATAATGACAAGTCTGCAAACTTCAAAGGTAAATCGAAAAATTAGTAACTATCAAACGTTCAATTTTAAATTTAAATTTAGACGATTGGTTTGGTTCCAATAAAACTGCACAAATTCGTTTCATAATTCAGATTATATAAAAAAATTTGTATTGTTACAGAAGGGCAAAAGCCGATGTCCTCACAGGATTCACTTAAAAGTCTTTTAAACTCCAATTTTGTTTTTAAATCTACACTCAATCAAACTGAGGAAGCAGATCCTCAAAATAAAGATGAACATACAGAAAAAAAAGGACCGGCTTAAAAACATTGAACCAGATGTTAATTTTGAGTAAAGCTTTAAATAAAAAAAAACAACTAACATTTATTACAATAAATTGGGAGTGTTTAGCAATTATTATTAACCAATATTATATTTTATTATTATTTGTAGCTTAGATTTCTCTGATGTGTTAAGAGAAGTGATAAAGAAATAAAATAGTTCCTCCTTTATTTTAATTTATAAAATTGGATAAGACCTCAATGCATTAATAAGTGTTACATTACATTAAACAAAATAAAAACAAGGCATCTTCCCCTTTTAAATGTCTACTTAAAAAAAGAGTCTTTAAAATTAACCAAAGTATTTATTATAACCATAAATACATTTCTCATTAGAAAATTTAATATAAATTATTTTTTTTTCTTCACTTTCACACTTAAACATCCCCTGGAGCTGGACGAGGCTTTTGCTGACAAAACAGTCTTCTTGTTAATCCATTAAAGAAAAGTGTAATGAAAATTATTTTTTCTTCGCTTTCTGCTTATTGGCATTTAAAACCTCCCCCGGCGCCGGATAGGGTCTTTGCTGGTACAAAGCACCCGAAGCAGTGGAATCCGCTTTTGATTTATTATTCTCTAAACCATCACTCCAAGTACCTCTGGGAACGTCTGAGTATGCAGCTGGATCCATGGGGTCAATGATGTCATCGTTATTCCGCGTGAACCTCCTTCTGCTTCGGTCTCTGTCGTCATGTTTTTGCCTGCGGTCATCATCTCTGTTTTCTCTGTCACGTCTGTCCCTGTGATGTCTATCTCGTTGATCTCGTCTTCTCTCAATGTCTTTTTCAGCCATATTATCCTTTTGTGTTTGTGGCATGTGCAGTCTCATTCTAAGTTTAGCAGAACACTCTGTTGACACAGCTTTGGGGTGTTTCGGGGGCAACCACGAAACCAAATCCGTTTCCATATCCCAATAGTAGTAACGCCCCCTTGATAAAAGAGGTTATTTAATTTTTGCATGCACAGAAAGATTTACTTACAATCCTTTATCGAATATCTCCGTCCAGTTATTAGGTAAAGGATACTTCTCCAGCAACTTCTTGATGTTACGTGCATAGTGCGTATCAGGGGCGTTGTATCCTTTCCAGTGAAACTGACACCAGTTTGTACACTCGTGGTAAATGTTGTTCTTGTTAGGGCAGTTTATTCTACCCTTATAATCTAAGTGGGGGTCTTTCTCGTTTGGCTTGGCGTTATCTGCAAAAGGCTCCGTTAATCTTAAATTAAAAAAGAAGGTTAACCTATACGTACTCGAGATTAATCCTCTCTTAGATAACTTTGCTGCAAGAGCGCTAGGAAGTGGCATATTTTTTTTTAAATATCAAAAGAAATGTATATTTTAACTAAAATTGAAACTAAAACTAGCACCTTAGCATTTACAGTACATACATTCGCTGCTATGTTCAAAGAGGAGCGCTACCAACCACCAGTTACTTGGTTGCTTGCTACTGTCACTAAATCTGTCTTATCGTTGCACTAAATAGGGCGTCGTTAATTATATCTTATCAATTATATCGTTTGTTGAGGTATTTATTTATTTATACTTTAGTCGATATGATATTTAACCAATTTAACACAATACTGCTAAGTATACGAAGTACACAACTTTTTTTCGAATTCCATCGCCCTACTTTGTACGTAACTTTTCTATTCAGATTTTTAATTTTTTTTCTCGAAAACGGGGCGAGCTAGAGACTTGCGGTTTGCACCATTCGATTCGTCTGCTCAAGCTCTATGAGGGTGATTTCTTGCGCCGCAATCTATTTTTCGTAGAAATCCTCAAATTTTAATGGACTATACCCTTACTACTATTTGGAGTAAAAAATATCTTTCTCTCCTAAAATCGCCAAATAATTCACCTACGTAGGGCTCGGCGAGGCGCATTCAGAACCCAGCTTCGTTCCTCTGTAGCTCACTCCCTTTCTGAGATATCGACCCCTGGAATGCAGTCGCAGAAAAATAGCTTTTTCTCAGTTAGAAACAAGAAAAGTAAAAAATTCGCTCGCACCATTCGAATAATCCTTATTTATCGAGTGATAAGGCATGGCTTTAATGTGTAAAATAGTTAAAATAACAATTAAATAATAATTTATTCATATATTACTAGTGCTGCAATCCTCGAGTCACCAGTGGAACCTACAGATCATTCATTGAAACAGGTCTCTGTGATTATACAGGACTATGTAAACTCACACTACCAGAAACCTGTAAATCGAACTATTCGCTCGAAGATGGCAGCACCAGCAATATATGAATAAATGAAATACATTTATGGCTTTTATTGTTATTCTAACTGTTTTATACATAAAAGTCATGCCATATCACTCGATAAATAAGAGTTATTCGATTGGCGCAAGCGAAATTTTACTTTTCTAGTTTTTCACTGAGAGAAAACTGTTTTCTTGCGACTGCATTTTAAGGGTCGATATCTCGGAAAGGGGGTGAGTACAGACGAACGGAGCACGGTTCTGAATGCGCCTCGCCGAGCCCTACATAAGTAAGTTTTTTCGCGATTTTAGGAGAGAAAAATACTTTTTACCGGAAAAAGTAGTAAGGCTATAGTCCATGAAAATTTTAGGATTTCTACAAAAAATAGATCGCAGCGAAAAAACTCACCCTCGTAGAGCTTGAGCAGACGAAGCGAACGGTGCAAACCGCAAGTCTCCAGCGCGCTCCGTTTTCGAGAAAATAAAACTTGAAAAAAATGCATTGCAGAAAAATATTTTATTCATTTGACACTTCCTCGCGTTTATGTGATCCTGGTAGCAAGATTCAAAAATTACAGAAAATTTATCCTGCAATAAAAATTGGCGGGAATTTTTCAGCTCCTAACACCCGGCATTCGACACCTCCTCGCGTTTATGTGATCCTGGTAGCAAGATTCAAAAATTACAGAAAATTTAGCCTGCAATAAAAATTGGCGGGAATTTTCCAGCTCCTAACACCCGGCATTCGACACCTCCTCGCGTTTATGTGATCCTGGTAGCAAGATTCAAAAATTACAGAAAATTTAGCCTGCAATAAAAATTGGCGGGAATTTTTCAGCTCCTAACACCCGGCATTCGACACCTCCTCGCGTTTATGTGATCCTGGTAGCAAGATTCAAAAATTACAGAAAATTTAGCCTGCAATAAAAATTGGCGGGAATTTTTCAGCTCCTAACACCCGGCATTCGACACCTCCTCGCGTTTATGTGATCCTGGTAGCAAGATACAAAAATTGCAGAAAATTTGGCCGGCAATCTCTTCACATTTGCTTCAACAAATTTCTATTCCCTAATGATAAATTAATTCAAACATAATCTCACAACGCTTGTTCGTTCGCGTGCAATAGAAGAAAAAAAAAGACTAATTTTTTCTGTCTTGTTTAATTAAAAAGCCAAAATTATTAAGGTGTGTCTAAATTAAGTTAGTAGTTTGTCAGTGGGAAGCTGGAAAAGAAGAATCCGCTTAGGTCAATCGAATAATCGTTATTTAGCCTGCGAAAAGGCATGATTTTATTGCGTAAAACAGTTAAAATTAATTGTTTATAATAAATGTATTAATAGATGGTGCTGCCATCTCTGAGGGAATAGTGGAATCTCTTGATCATTCGCGAGAACAGGTCTCTGTAATTTTGCAGGAATCTGTAATTTTACAGAGAACTGTTGTTATGATTAACCTATAAATTACGTCAGTCAATCAAAGATGGCAGCAGTACCAATACGTATGTGGAGACATAAATTTCATTTAACGTTATTTTAACTGTTTTCACCTTTAAAACCATGCCTTATCACTCGATAAATAACGTTTATTCGATTGGCGCTAGCGGATATTTACTTTTCTAGTTTTTCTCTGAGAAGACTCTACTTTTCTGCGACGACATTTTAGTGGTCGATATCTCGAAAAGGGGGTGAGCTGCAGAGGAACGGAGCCCGGTTTTGAATGCGCCTCGCCGAGATCTACATAGGTGAATTTTTTCGCGATTTTAGGAAAAGAAAATATTTTTTCGTTGAAAAAGTACCAAGGTTATAGTCCATGAAAATTTGAGGATTTCGACGAAAAATAGATTGCCGCGAAAGAAATCACCCTTGTAGAGCTTGAGCAGACGAATCGAATGGTGCAAGCCGCAAGGCTCTAACTCGTACCGTCTTCGAGAAAAAAATTTTTAAATTTTCTTATTTAATTTCTTTTCAAGTTCTATTTTCTCGGAAACGGTGCGAGCTAGAGACTTGTGGTTTGCACCATCCGATTCGTCTGCTCAAGCTCTATGAGGGTGATTTCTTTCGCGGCAATCTATTTTTCGTCGAAATCCTCAAATTTTCATGGACTATAACCTTGGTACTTTTTCAACGAAAAAATATTTTCTTTTCCAAAATCGCGAAAAAATTCACCTATGTAGATCTCGGCGAGGCGCATTCAAAACCGGGCTCCGTTCCTCTGTAGCTCACCCCCTTTCCGAGATATGGTTCCCTAAAATGTCGTCGCAGAAAAGCAGAGTTTTCTCAGTGAAAAACTAGAAAAGTAAAAATTCGCTTGCGTCAATCGAATAATCGTTATTTATCGAGTGATAAGGCATGCTTTAATGTATAGAACAGTTAGAGTAACAATAAATGTATTTAATTTATTCATATGTTGCTGGTGCTGCCATCTTCGAGTTAATAGTGCGATTTACAGGTTATTCGTGGTATAAGATTACAGATTCCTGTATGACCACAGAGACCTATTTCTATGCAGAGCTTAAATGTTCCACTGGTTGCTGGAAGATGGCAGCACTAGTAATATATGAATAAATTAATTACATTTATTGTCATTTTAAATGTTTTCTACATTTAAACCATGCCTTATCAGTCGATAAATAACGATTATTCGATTGGCGCGAGCGGATTTTTACTTTTCCAATTTTTTCATAGAGAAAACACTGCATTTTATTAATGGGCGATATTTTCAAATCTCGGAAAGGGGTGAGTTCCAGGTGAACAGAGCTCGGTTTTAAATGCGCCTACATATGTGAACATTTTATTCCTGATTTTGGAAAAAAAAACAATTCTTGACGGAAAGTGTATGTAGTAAGCCTGTGTATGTACGGGTTTTTATTATCAGACATACCAAGAAATGTTAAATAATACAAACGTTTTAGGAATTCACCTAAACCGCCAGAATGTGAAAATGTATTAGTTTTCCTATGTTTGGCTTCAAACTTTGAAACTTAAATCGAGGAAATCACGAAGTAGCTGACATCTAGCGGAAGTTTTGTGAAGCGTCTTATAATAAGAAAAACATTTGGTTAATCTATAAGAAAACATTAAATTGAAATTTTGTTTGTGAGTTTTATCACGCTCCTTTAACATAAGGTACACACTCTAATAAAACAAATAAACAAGGTACACACTATAATAAAACAAACAAAAGCATTGACTGATTGAAAACAACAGATTGTTTTCATTATTAAAAACGCCATCTATTGGTTGTTGATTTCGCGAATAATCTGCTGTTACAGCTCTTCTGTCATAAGGTCGAAATCAGCATAGCCAACCCTTAATGTCTCTAATTTTTAAAATTTGATTAGAAATTGCGAATTTACTTCATAGTTGAAATAATTATGTAAACAGACATACGTATTCCATAGAATTGATTTTAAAAACCGATGAAAGCGTTGCGGAAAAGTTGGGTTAACTAAAGTCCCCCGACATACTTTAATAACATAAAACACCAATTCAATGTCTTCTAATTGCTTCTATTGCAGTCGTTGCATTATTGTTATTTTGTCTAAAACGTTTTTTTTTTATATACAAAAATATATGCGAAATAGTGTTTACATGGGGCATGTGAATTTTTGAGGTTATGTCAACAATTTCGCTAATTCAAAAAGAGCTAATTAATATAAAATTTACCGGATTTAAAGTAGATCTACATGTGAAAAGCTTAATTTATTAGTTTAACAACAAATATCAATATTTGCAACGAACGACAGAATTAATTTTACCTTGCAGGTTGTAACCCCGGATTCCCTCTCCATAGTTACATTCATTTAATGACCTGGTTTTCGCATGAAATCAAATCAAAGCAAATCAAACTATGATAACATAACGTTTATATTTTGCCTTACATTTGTAAATACGAAATATACACGACGCATTCAATTGCACTCAATTTCATTTGTGTCTTGGTCCTTTTTAATAAATTCTATGATTTAATAATAAATGTACACATATTTCTTAGCATAGTAAATGAATGTTATTTATACAGAAATATTTATGCTACCTAATTGGAAATAAATGCCCGTTTTACTTTTATAAAACTTGCACGTTGTTAAAAGAAAAGAACCAGATCAATTTCATGATAAAAGGCAAGGTCATCAAGTTTCAGTGCCTTGATAATCACTTGATAAATATAAAACAGGCTCTAATTTAAAAAAAATTGTTTTTTTTGCCTTGATTAATAAATGCAAAACAGGCTATGAGACTAAGACTTACTCGAGACCTAAAATTCAAATTTTTTAGCCAACATTTTCACAACATATTGCTGGCCGGAATTCCATAACGTTTCCCCAAGTGTCGCAAGCGTTGCCTGGGCAGGTTCGTTCTGTATCCAATCGAGCAACAAATTGTAAATAATCTAATAAAAAAAAAAATCTGTTACTCCCTTTTTTTTTAGGACATCATTTAAGCATACCTCTTTCACCCCCCGAATCGAATGTGTTTCCTCAAACTGATAAATCTGTCCTTCGGAATAATTTAAGTTCCTCCCGATATCTCTCCAGCCTTCACCAGCATGTGTTGCGACAAAATCTATGTGTTCCCTAGTCACGGGTTTATCACACTCGAGCAATTTGTTTATGGCATCTGTTTTCACAACAGATTCCTTAAACCTATCCTTTTTATCACTTTTGTTCATGTTAATGGTGTAATTCTGTCCTATTTGGACACCGTTGCAATTCGCTATGTTTATCACATTTGCCACTGCTGTTGAAAACATTGCCTTTCAAGTTAACTTAAACTAAGAGAAGACCGAGGTTGTTACTTACGAATGTTTGGGATTCGTTTCGTCTTCTTCGGTTTCTTGTTAATATTTGCCTTATTCGGCCTTGGGATTTGGTGGATGGTTTCTGTTATGTCTTCGCACTCTTCCACAATCACTTGCGCCCTTTTTGCCTCGTCCCTGGGAGGGCTTGGGCACGCGTCAGTCGCTAAATCATCGTCCACCAGTTCTGTAATCGATGACATTTTTTTATGTGGTTTAAACTTGAGTAAACCACGAAATGTTTTTGTCGGTCAGCTGTCACTTTAGGGAACTGCAACAATGCTTTTAGTCACTGGGATTGGGAGACGAGGAAATTCCATAATTAATGCGCATGTGCAGATCGCTCAGCAAGGCTGCTATCACGTTCTTATTCTTCTTAGTGAGTGGGAAATTCAATATTCAGATTGGAAAAAGTTATTTTTCTTAAAACTCAGATCCGTTTTATTTATTTTTTTTAGAAAAAGAACTTCTGTTTGTCTTCAGTCAATACGGGAAATTTCTTATTTGCTGTTGTTTTTCCATAAGTTCATTTGTTATAATGTTAAGCTAACTCGGAATTTTTGATTTTTCTGTTCCTTGATTGAATTCTTCAACAATGTTACTTTCAACTTTGCCCTATTTATACGTTTGTTTTGGTTTTTATAAAAGATCGGGCGTATTATTAAAGAAAGAAATGAATCAGTTTTGTGAAATGTAAAATGTGAAGGAATTACGTATCGGTGAAAGTATATAAAGGTTGTTCGGGTGTTTTTTGGACGGACGGCCGTCGGCGAAATTTCTGGTCGGGGAGCAGAAAAAAGAATGAAAGTACAACATGTAACAAACAATTTTATTTGGTTTAAATTTAATACATCATAGATAAATAATCTTCAGATTAATATTGCACATGATTGAAAAAATGCCCAAATCAAATGGACGCAATATATGCCATGGATATGAATTCTCATTTCATTAAATACAACATCACTTATGCAAAAGAGAACGAAAGAGTCACATCGGCAATGCTACAAGAAAATATAATTATATGTACAAAAAAGTGTAGCTGGTATTTCGTCCATTCAAAAATGAGGCTCGAACGTATCAGCTAAACATAAAGGACTAACTAAAGTCGTGTCAACTGACATTTTGGGACATCGACAACTTATGAAACAGACAGATGTTAGAGGTAAATAACATAGAGAAGTAGTAAGTAGTGCAGTGACACGGAAGCCAGTTCGGGAACGGAAAGGTATCGGATAGATGAGAAGGCACAAGCAGCGGTATGTCCTGTCCCTGAGACAGGAGAGTGGAATAGTGTAGATGGCGCATTACCCTGTGAAGAGTCGACGAGTTGTACCGCAGCGGCGATCGGACATAACGATGACTGAGACATCGACGGTGTAGTACATACACAAATAGATACATACACATATTGTCAGGCACTGTGAGTAAGGCAATCCTACAGTAGTCAGTGGAGATAGGGTCATCCGCAGCTACGCGGTCAGCCGACTGATACATCGGTCGGGGGGCGGCCCGGTCATAGTATAAACTTTAAAAATATGTGCAGAGTTTGTGCACACAACAGTAGATAATATATATTTATATTTTATATATGTACGTACATACGTGTATATACATACACTGAAATACACATATATACCTATATGTACATAGCGTACTTATATTTCTTCATATATATATCATTTCATCTGTGTAGGTCAATATACAGAATAGATACTCTGAAATCACAAACAAATTGAAAAGGCTACAACAATGAACACTCTAGGTTCCAATGGGGAAGCAGTACATTCAACAAAGACAGGGTGGGCCCGCGTCTCGCGCGACAGCCGGTGTACAGAGTATATTCGATCGGGGGGGGGGAAAGCACCAGTACATTACGTAATGAGTACGAGAACAGCGTCCTCAAGTCAATAAGTGTGTCTGTTTATTCATTCCTTGTTTCTCAGTGACTGCATCCAGGCTAAATTAACAAGTGTACATTATAAATAATATACTATTCATCTAAAAACATTTATAAAAAAGACACTAATAATTACAAGAAAATAATGGCACTATATATTACGTTTGTATCTGTGAATTGAGAACCGACGGAGGGCGTCGGCGATTGGAACCACTGCACACACGCACCTCACTACATAACCAACCCTCTCTCTAACAGAATTTGTATATTCTCTCTCTCTCTCTCTCTCTACGAAAACGTCCGTCACTGAAAGTGGATTACAACAATTTTATCAAAATATACAAACTTCATACGTCTGTAGACTCTCAGTTTATCACATGGATGACAATTGGCAAAAGAAACGTGTTTGGAAATAAACTTCGCTATCACTATGGCACTAAGCGTCCCGCGAATGGTCTACGAGGGCCAACCGTCTGTCAGGCGGGACCTTTTCAGTAAGGGTCCGTTATCGTAGTCGCCGCTGGGTGGTCCAGGGGGCGAGGGTAGATTGGTCGGCGTGACGCTACCAGGCGTGGGCGTTAACTGTCCCGCGGAATTAGGCCGCGGGTGGTGACTGCTGTGGGTTAGGTTAAGGCTGTGGACGTGCGAGTGATGGATTCCGGCACCTAGGTGGGAATGGTGGTCGCGGGGTGGTGAAATCGGTTCGCTCTTGATCTTGACGGGAGCCGGCGACGACGAAGGCGGAGGGGTGCTGCTGGAGACGGCCAAGTGGGGAAGTCCGCTGCTGTGCGAAAGAGACGTGGGGATGGGGTGTCCGCTCCAGGGGATCGCGTTCAAGCTC
Organism: Prosopocoilus inquinatus; assembly: GCA_036172665.1. NCBI lineage: Eukaryota > Metazoa > Arthropoda > Insecta > Coleoptera > Lucanidae > Prosopocoilus > Prosopocoilus inquinatus. The sequence continues at coordinate 10,821,648 of CM069880.1, read as the reverse complement.
ATGTCCGGTCCGATGAAGTCCTGCGCGCCGAAGGAGGAGAGGGCGCTCGGATAGCTCGACAGTCCGGGTGTCTGCAATGCCACCACAGGGGTGTTGAGACTTGACTGTGTGCGATTAAGCTGTAATGTAAACTACAGCTAACATAAGATCTATTACGGCTTACGCTACCCGGAAATCTACGGGAGAGACATGCAGTTTAAGGAGATACTAACTTCACCGTACTGCACCTCGTCCGAGGACAACGAGGGCCCCACCGGGGTGGGTATGACGACGCGCAAGTTGGCTCGAGGTCCGGGAGAATGCTGCTTGGAGTGTTGCTGTTTGGAGGAGCTGAGCCCCGGCCCCGGACTCGGCCCGGGAGACGGGGAGCCGCCCATCGGCGAAGCCGAGTTCGGATAGCCGTTGCTCATCTCCAACATGCCCCCGCTGGGATACACCGAGTCCGTCTCGGAGGACGAGGGCCGCGGACTGATGCTCGTGTGGGCCATCTGCGGACTAGATTGAAGCAAACTGGAATCGCCGTAGCTTATGTTGACCGGAACGGATACCGGCTGTGTGTAGTTGCTGGAGCTCATGCTGACGGGCTGGAAACAAGTTCGGAATCAGACGGGGATTACCCGCGTCGTTGGGGGCGGATATGACGAACACGTTCGACCGAGGCTCTTACCCTTTGCCCGTTGATTTGGTTGCGTTGCAACATCATCTGGAACTCTTCGTCTATTTTGCTGTACTTGGCCTCCGTGCGCGGCGTCAGTTGGTACTCCGTCTCGGGCTCGGGACTGTCGGGACTCATCACGCCGTTTTTATGCTCCTTCTTATTAAGTGCCTGCAAGTGTCAGTGGACCAGCTCATGGAGACAGGCAGCCTCTGGGGCCAGCACACACACGCCAAACGTACTACTACTCTACCACACCACTAGCATAACGAGTTAGGTATGTAAACTAAAGCAACAACTCGTGAGAATAACAGGCAAATGCAGTAAATCGATAACCAAAATTAAATAAAAAGCACTAACAAATAAAATAATTATAACAATTAAGTGTTAGAATAAACGGATAACGTGTGGGAACGTTAGTCGAACGTAAACAGTTATCGTGTTTGCATCAGCCAAGTATTGAACCACAGTTGCTGCTGGGTTTGATGTACCTCGATAATGTTCTTGTTTGTCAGAGACTCGTGAGGCTCGTTGTACTCGGTATACTTGAGCAATACCTTGTCCATGTCCGTACTGGCGTACTGGTACAACTTATTACTGCTGCTGAAGATGATCAAAGCTATCTCACAATCACACAGAACCGACAGCTCGTAAGCCTTCTTCATCACACCAAACTTCCTTTTATTGAAAGTCACCTACGCAGAAAAATTATCCATCGCAATTATCACCTCTCGTTCAATCTCTAATGCAAAAATCAAAATCAATTTGTTTCTCGTCCAACAAATCATTACTATTCTAATGAAGCGGCGCAAAGTGTGAAAACAAATTTATTTTCCGATGAAACTCGTGATGGGTTTCCGATTCTGAAATGAAAAATTTCCTAAGTCCCGCACTGACCTAATAAATTTTTCATTAGTTTTTGATCGATTCGTCCGTACCATTCTCAATGTGATTGAACACGATTCGTCGTCCTATTTCAAATCTAGTTACCAGTGAAACCTGAAAGTATCGAGCGAGAAAAAAATTTAGGCATGCGTTGGAGACGTGTGCAAGTTCGATGGATTTGTGGAACACACGTCGAAGTTTGATGCGAGGGATTTTCGAAAAAAAAAAAATTCTGACTGATATTTATTTAGCTCTCGAGTTCGTGTTTTCCGTGGTTCGTGACATCGCACGCGTCTGTGCACCGCTGATGGGGATTTGTTCGATATGCAGGATGTTCCCCCAGGGCTTTCGTTCGCCGAACAATGAAAATGGTGAATGAGCTTGTGCTGGAATGTGTGTATGAGGGAAATCGAAAGCGTTTTCTTACTTACGTCGATACGTTTACGTCGGTGGAAAATTTAATTCCTCGCAATTTAATCCCACGATATTCTATTTGCTAGAAAGCAAAACCACCTACGCCCTCCTTCCTTCTTAACTAAACAACGAAAAATATCATTTCATACGTTACGTAAATTAAAGAGTACACCAGAACCACCGACAACAAAAGTGAAAAGAAATTGTTCGATTTAAGTTCCTACCACCTCAAAGAAGGCAAATTCCCGTAAAGGTTGTTGCATGGAAAGACGCGTAGTCTTTCGATTATTTAACCGCCTGAGTATTTATTACTTAGATGCTCCTTTGAGTTTCTTTCGTCATCAAAGGGAATACAAGCTTTAAATGTAGTTTAAACCAGGTCTTTCGTTTTTATTCACGTCGTCTCTTACCTACGACGTTCTCTTTGAAGGGATTACGAAGGAAATTTCACATCCAATAAACTTACGTAATTAAAAGCAAAACCCATAAACATCGTAATCCTTCAAAGAAGATTGAATAACAATACAAAATCAAAGAAGGTTGAATAACAATACATAAAAGTATTGATTTGTATTTACGTCGTTTTTTTAACTCGAACTAGTAAATTGTTCTCTTTGAAGGGATTACCATGACAATTCCACATCCGATCGAAACCTTATGTAATTAAGAACAAAACTAACAAAGATCGTACTCCTTCAAAGCAGACTGAATACAATACACAAAAATATTATTTTGCTCACGTCGTCTTTTACCTTGAACTACAAATTAGATACCTACTCCCTTTGAAGAGCTTACGACGAACATTTCAGAAATCTCCTCTAATTGAAAGCAAAACTAACAAACATCGTAATCCTTCAAAGGAAATTCAATACAATCGAAGAGAAACATTTTAGTTTTTATTCACATCGTCTTGTACCTTGACCGAGAAATCTGCTCTCTTCGAAAGGATTACGATGATAACAATTTGATATCAAAGGGAAACCTTACGTAACTAAGAGCAAAACTAACAAAGTTCGTAATCCTTCAAAGGAAATTGAACACAATTGATAAAAAGTATTAGTTTTTGGTCGCATCGTGCTTTACCTTGACCGAGGAAAATGAACTCTTTGCAGGGATTACAACGAAAATTTCAATCCCCTGGAAACCTCGTCTAATTGAAAGCAAAACTAGCAAACATCGTAAACCTTCAAAGGAGATTGAATACAATAGATAAAAAATATTAGTTTTTATTACCTGTGCGTTACCTTGACCGAGGAAACTGCTCTCTTTGAAGGGATTACGACGACAATTCCACATCCGATGGAAATCTTACATAAGAGCAAAACTAACAAAGCAATTCTTGAAAGGAGATTCAATACAATAGTCAAAGATATAGTTTTCATCCGCGACGTTGAGGGGAGTTGCTCTTTTTGATTTGGGGGGATTACGAAGACAAGTCCAAATCCAAGTATTTATGAAACTAACAAACACCGTGATCTTTCAAAATGGATCTTCTTGGGATTACGAAGGCAATTCTAAGTCCTATGAAAACCTCAGATAATTAAGAGCAAATCAAACGAACATCGTCATCCTTCAAAGAAAACTGAATGCAATCTATAGTAATTTTCACTCACATCGTCTTTTACCTTGGCCGAGGAAACTTCTCTCTTGTAAAGGGTTTACAAAAATAATTCTAAATCCGATGGAAACCTTAAATAATTAAGAGCAGAGCAAAACCGAGCTTTATTTGAAGACAATTCGAAATCCGATGGAAATTTTAAATAATTAAAAGAAAATAATTGTAGTTCGCTGAGAATTGACGAAGCTATCAAACGATAGCGAAACGTTGAGCGTTCTTCGCAATTTTTCAGAGTGATTAAAAACTATTTATTACCTTTTACAATTAAAAGAAATTGAAACTAACGAACGTCGAAAGCATATAGATTGATTGATTGATTGATAAAATACGTGATTTTTGTTATATTAAAAATCATTTTAAAAGAAAACGCTTTCGTAATTGATTATACAGGGTGTTTGGAAATTGCCAGTACAAAAAAAAAACTGTGGCATCTGGAAGTACTAAGAAATCCAAAAAAACCAGTTTCTTAAATTCTCTTATTATAATTTTTTTTATTTTTATTTTTTTTTCCATAAAATAACACCATACCCGTTAACTCCTTATTTGTGTAAGCGGAATTCATTTCGGTAATTACAACGTACCGAGTTGTGACAGCTTGTCACCTTAACTCAGTAGCGCAACAACCATTTTGGCCAAATTTTTAGGAATTTTTACCTCGAAAACTAAATGATTTTTATTAGAATTTTTTTTGTCGACGACTTAAACTCACCATCACCAATTACCAATTTTTTCTTGTACTAGCAATTTTCAAACACACCCTTGTATAAACGATTCTCTAATTAGTTTACACCCCTTTCGATGGAGATTGAATGCGTGTTCGGGAAAATTTTATATTTGATAAAAGATAAAAGATAATTTTCGTATATCTAGATAAAAATAAAAGATAACAGATATTAAAATATAAAAAATAAAATTGCACATAAAAAATTAAACATTATCTACTTATTAATAAAAATAGAACTAAAACCTTGTTATGTAGGGGGTTCTCGCGTAGTTGCAATTATTTATTTCCAGTATCTGTTGATCAGATAAATATTTTGGGCAGATAAAATAATTTAGAGGTTATCTGTGTATGTAGATCAAGGGTGGCCAGCTTCTGGGGCTCGTTCAGGAACTGACAAGAACGCGCCCTGCGTAATATTCTTTCTCTGTCATGTAAGTGACTTTTTGTATATCTTGCTTCTCGTTTTAAATGCCTGAAGTGCTCTCTCGGTACAGTTTTTGAACGCACCCCTGTATACACAGCAGAGATGACACCCGTTTATATAAAAGGAATCGGTTCCTCTTTATGAATACCCGATAACTACCCGATACCTGATATTCGGAAAATGCCCAACGGCCGAGTGGTCTTCATTATTACATTTCGTTTGATGCGACCTTCATTACATTTTGCTCGAATGAGCATCAGTTACTTCAGACAATTAATTCTTTATGGGTTTTTCAAATTTATATTCGATACTTATCGAATACCCAACTAGTAATCAGGTATCGGGTACCCGGGTATATATCGGATAACGGGTAACTACCCGGGTATCAGTAACGGGTAGCAAAATTATCGGGTATTAGTATCCCTGCCTTTTTTTCTTATAACCGACCAAAAATTACTTCGCGATCTACCGGTCGATCGCGTTCGACTTGTTGGCCATTCCTGATCTAGATAAGGAATAATAGATGAAAATTTATTATCTTGATAAAAAATCAGATGAATTATCTAGATAATCCCAATACTGGTTCCAAGTGGATATGAGGATTAAGAAATGGTGAGCTAGCTAAATATAGGACGTTTCCAAAAGAATGGTGATGTTTGGATGAATTCTTTTGTATAACTTCAGCAACTTATCAATTGTTTTCCAAATTTGTAGATATCGATAGACGTCGGTTTTTAATTGATTGGAGATTGTTCTTACCTGTCGATTCCGTTCATCCGTAATCCTTGATATTTGTATTTTTTTGCGACCCATGGCAGCAATTTTGAATCAGTGTAGAAGTACCCTGGAACAAGTTTATATGGTGGCAGAAGCCGAGGGTGTGCAATTGCCGTACAGTTTGAAAGCGATGGTGAAAAAATATGAATCGTCGGTAATCTGTAACAAAGATAGAGTTGTTATTGGGAGGGCGGTGAAAGGTCGAGTGGGGGATGGTTGGTGAATGTCACCTCATGGGGTGCGGATAATTTCGCGGGACTCCCCGTATGAGGAAAACTAGTCAATTACGTTGAATGAAATAAGGAAAACGGATCACCCGTAAACACAGTGACCCGATTAGAGGAACGGATCGATCGTTGAGGGCAAGCAAAACCGGCGCGTGGCTCTCCTACGCGGCAAGGGCGCTTACCTGTAACAACTATAGCGCCACCCTTATAGATCTGCGGTTTATTCGCAGGACAAATTCGCGTCGACGGAGGCATGAAGAGAGATAATCGATGATATCTGTTTTGCGATCAAAATATAGGCGTCGAGCGATAAACATGCCGTAGGCCACACCACGTGACGTCATTTGTACGCCGTTTTCGAACCAGAATAAAATACTATTTAACGTCGTGTGACGCGAGCGCGTCGAGATTCGACAAAGAACGACGCTACTTAAGCGGCGGTTAATAATTAATCAAGAGATAACGATTATATGAACGATTACCCTTGACAGTAAAAAAAAATTACTTACCGAGAATAGGCCGGAAAAACTATTTTTAATTGATCGATAATACTGTGTTTTCTATATATAGAACGAAACAAAACAAAATAGTGTACCGTTGTAGTACTAAAACACGTTAGTCTAAAAATAAAAATATAAAAAAATGTATGTGTATACACACACATAAATAAATATGTATGGTAGATACACGCGTTCGAGTTCAGTTCGGGATTTTGCGCTCTTTTTTTTCTTCTTCGAAATAAAAAAAAAGGAAAAGTTCAAGTTTACTTACTCTCTGGGGAAACACGCTCGTGTCCAGATGAAACTATATCACGAGAGTGAAGTCAACCCGCACAATAGTTCTTAGTTCTTTCCCAAAAAAAAAAAAAAAAAACTCGCCGCCGCGTTCGTTAAAAGTAAAAGCCAAGTCGGTTATTATGAAAGACCGTTTCGTATTGTGCACATGTGAAGGGGTTAAAAGTTTACACTATCCATTTGCATAGATAAGGCCGACTCACCTAGAGCACGGCGAGAACGTCACATCACTGAAACGAGTAGCGACACAACACGGAAAGAAGTCAGAGCGCACCACGCGAGAGAACTACCAAAGTCTCCCAGCACCGGGCCCGTACCAAGTTGAGATGATACGCTGATACCCGCCACCAAAGTGTTCATGGATTGGTCGATACCGACGCATGACGTCACTGGCCGTCGACCAATCGTCACCGCCGTCGGTATCTTCGTAGAGCGAGTCAGCTGGAACGGGTAGCCAAGACGCGTGGGGTATCCACGCAAAGCGCGTCTTTATTCGTTTTGGACGTTTTACATCGCTCGACAATACAAAGCCAATAACGCAGCATTTTCCGAGAGAAAAACGAAAAAAAAAAAACCCGATTCCAACAACCCCAAACCGTAAACCAAATCAATCGGCACCGCATTAACCAAAGCCCACCGCCGCCGCTTATCATCACCCGTTCATTTTAGCCAATTTAATTAATAACATAATTATCACATCACATCAGTCGGCTTCTTCTCCATATGTTAGGTATATCTAAATTTGCGTTTGTTTACCAGCGATCGGCTTAAAACGACGCGATAAACGCTCCGAACCCCCAAATGTCCCAGAGTTCCTCCGGATTAGTCAAATTATTTAAACAAATGCCGCAATTACATCCAAGCTCTTTCCGTTCGAGATAACGCGCCACGATCGGACTTAAACGGCGGCGCACATTCAAACGTTTCGCCATTAGTGACGTGTGCTGAAAAATTCTTGGTACGCTGCCAACACGTTACTAAGACCAAAAGTCCACGACACGTTATTACCAGAAACGAACAAATCTACGCACGAAAAAGTTAAATCTCAAAAATTAACAAAAAACCCAAAACTGAAATCAACCCAACTATCAATTAAGTTTCCAAAGCGTTCTTTATTTAACAAAACCTAAAATTGCTTTATCACTTCAACTAACACTTGAGTTTCTTTTATAATTTAAGAAGACCGTTCTTTAATAAAACCAACTCAATCGGTTGAGTTGAGTTGAGTTGAGTTTCTTTCATAATTTACTTATATTAATAGTGCGAAAGAAAAAAAAATGTTTAAACAATGAACGGGTAGGTATAGATGGCAGATGCCCCGAATAAAAAAAAAAAAGAAAAAAAAAAGTGAAGTATAAGCGGAAGTTGGGTGTGACAAATGTGAACCATATATCCTCGTAACCCCGCAATATCGCGCCTCTTCGGAAGTAGCACAATTCAGTTGAAGTCGCAGCCAAGGCCGCAGCCGTTAATTAAAATAACGTGAAATCACTTATCTGCGATTATTAAAGTGATGGCGATAGGTATCGAAACGTTATCGCGGAAAAAAAAATGTTGCGCAAGTAGAAAACCAATTTGTTAATAAGAGGAGTTGTTAGTATGTACAAACAAAGTGTGGAAGCCCTTGGGTTGAACAGACATCACCGGATTTCCGTCAGACCGGGGTGCTTACAGCTGTATTCGTTCGACCCCAAGATTGAGTGTGGCTCCGACGTAATAGTTGGTAGGTCGTGTAATGAGTTTTCCCGTCGTGGGGAAATGGAAAAGTTAGAGGTTACGGTCAGAGCAGCACTCACATGCAAGAAAATTCCGCGCTCTTCATGGTTACGAGCACGATTCCAGTGAGGTCGCCAGCACACTAGATCGGTAGCGATGCGCGCTCTCGATGCATGCATTACACCCCATTATGTGTTCCCAAAAATAATTGTCAGTTTCAAAATAAATATGCGCTATCCTGGGATTTCTCTTACCTCGAACGTCGGCCGCGGCGTCGCTGGCTTTCGCGAACGCTGGTTATAGATGCACTTACGGACAGGGATGCTGGGCGCCAAGTCCCCTCCCGACGGAGCTCCACGCATCCCGTCCCCCGCCGTTCCTGCTGCTCTAGGTCCCGTCCGCAGCCCCGCACCGACAAACACAAGCAAGTGCACGTGTTCTTTACCGTTGCCGTGAGAGAGCTAACGACATGTCGTCGCCGTAATCCTGGGATGACGACGACCTCACGGACGTCAATTAATACGAAACCTCATTGTTCGCTTGCCGCAGGTTTAGCTTACGCTTCGAAAACTCACGGGTTGCGGGGGCTAATTGAAAGATGACCCTTAGAGCTTAGGAAAAACCGCGTACGATCGAAATTACGAGATCGCAGGGGGAAGGGAATTGTGGCCCTGTTTTTCTTTCGTTGAAATCGTACATACATCGCCGCAGAATCGTGCCAAGAGATGTGAAATAAAAATGCGACGTGAGGGGCCAGGAGCTAAAGATAGCTTTGGACACGTGTGCAGCCGGGCGGGCGTGACGAGGTCCAGGCCGGGGCCGAGAGGGCGTCCCGACGACCGCCAGCGTCTTAGCCATCTCCGGTGCATAGAGCGACTCAACTCGACGGCCGGTTACTCACCTCTGGTAATCCAGCGGAAGAGCCATGTGCTCAATTGCTAGCTCAAAGATAACTTCAACACGACATGTGGTGCTCCTGCCGTCGCTGCTGCAACGATAGCGGTAGGAGCAAGCAGCGTCGAGACCCCTTCTCAAGTGCCCATACCTTTTAAGGAGCGGTGAGATTGCCAAGTGCGTCGGGTTTCTTTCCCCCTTTACGTCGCGCGCTCACAGTCGCGACCGCCATGGCAATCTACCCTCTAGCATACCGCGAATTGACGGCACGTGCCTTCAAGACACACAACCATCTACATGTCCGGCCGACTCGATAAAATATTGCTGGCCCTGCTCCAGCCAACCAACTCCAGAAACTCCTCTTACACCTTTGTTTGTTTATTTATCATATACTCTACCGCACTGATTCATGAGTCCCGGGTTATGGCGCGCAAATTTTGTAAACGCAAATCATCCGACGACCCGGACTTCGCCAAAGATTATTCTAGAAATAAGCAGCCCGCGCATGAATTCTGCACTGCCAAATGCTTCACCTCGGCCAACTATTACTCATGGTCTCCTCTAGGTAACGATATAATTGGGAAAACGTCCCGCGCAAATATAACTAAATCGTTTCGGCCCTGGAATTAATATCACGTTCATCCTTCGCGACAATATTTAGACGACGACTAATAAATCAAAACCAACCACCACAACTCAGTACCCTTGCACACGATTTTACCAAAATTTCAATCAGAGGTACATCAACCAAATACCTACCTTCATGACAGGCACGATTCAATTGGGTTCTTGCAGTCAAAAATGCAAATACAATCAAAATCTCTAAGAAGAAGTCAAACGAATCAAAGTATTTTATCTCCACAACCTCTGCCACTTATAAGTCAAAACTACAAGAAGTTACCCAATCATAAGCCTTTTAAACCAACTTGAAGGAAAACTGCAAGAGACGATCTGAAACGAAGGGGCGTCAAATTGTACCCCTCTGAGTTTCCCAATCAAGAAACCAAGCTTTCTCTTTGGTTTGGGTCGACCCAAGCAAAGATTCCAGGCAACACCATCTCCTTTATTAAACGGTTTATATACGTTAGGCCCGGTTTTTCAATTTATTGGTAAAGTGATGGTTAATTACCAGTGGGATAAATTTAACCTTTTTGGTAAGGTGCTTGTTAAATAAAATCTGCATTTTCAATTATAAATCAAACACCATAGAAGCAGAGTCCTACAGTTGCTCGTACACAAACTTACCGGCTGTTAGTTTACCTCCTTGTTAAAAGGAATTTATGTCATTGTTAAGACTACCAATGATTTGATAAACTCATTTTCTGTACTAACAATCGAATAACACTAACAGTCACTTTACCAATCGATTGAAAAACCGGGACTTACCCGAATATTTTTGGTATTGGTACAGTTCAGAATCCCAGAAATTTTAATGGAATTATAACCTCAGAATAGAAGCGATTCGTCAATTAACCATATTCTAGACTGTCACTTATGCTCGGCCTTTCAATCGCAAGTAAACTTTAACTCTTGGTTTGTTTTCATGGCAATAGATACGAAGACAACTGTTTCCATGGCAAACTGAAGGTTAACTAAGGGTAAATTGAAAGTTTTGAGTTAACTTGTAATTGAAAAATCGTCCATTAGACTAAATTGAAAACGTGTTTTAGACACACCGGTATGTTACATGGATTACAGTAAATAGAAACTTTCATCTTGAAATTCTCATATACAGCTCTACGATTTAATCGATCAAACAAAAATACAAAATGATACCCTTTACTCCTTCTTTCTGATGTTAAGATTGTTTTACATTATACCAAAAAAAAATATTAGCAAAGAAATATTATGAAAAGGACACAAATACATCTGTGCGATTTTATGGTATCATAATTTGTTATCGTAAAACTTGATATACATACCTTTTTCTGGTATCATTTTATACGATAATGTAAAACTTGTAAGGAAAGTGAAATACACACCTTTAGGGCGACGTACTTTAACGAAAAACTTGTAAATGGTACCCTTTTCACGTAGTTAATTAAAATGAAAATAGAAATGAAACATGTTGGAATAGTCTTAGGTACTTCGTTGTTCAATCGTCAAAGAAACTTGAAGTTGTATTAACCAAGTGTATAATTCCGAGTATATGAACACATACTTCGAGTAAACTTTTTAATAAACATTGTTGAAATTTGACACTGAACATTGTTAAGAAATGCAATTAATAATGGTCAGGAAAACGTTGCAATCAAAATATTAGATATGGTGCAAGGCAATACCGTACATCAGTATCATAATACACAGAGATAAAGTAGACTTAAAACATTGCAACGAACGATATGATTTTATTCTTTGGTTTACAAATCCAAATAAATACCTACTAATTTGTGGCAGTCGCCCAAAATCTCAAGCGAAGCGTAAAACTCAATTGCGCGTTTCTAGAACCGCCGTTTTAAATTTGTTTTTTTTTTCCTTCGGGCTAACGAAATCCTGGATGAATTAAATTACGAAAGCCGAAGAAATATTATATTTGAAAATAACATCATCGAGATGCGTTTATAAATACTTTCGGGCCTACACGAATCATGTGACATTTTCTTCGTTAAATATAATCCACCGCTGCGGAAGACATTTCGTGATATACTTAATATGTTTTTCACGGAGCCAACGCTTACGGACACGTGGAGCAGTCGTAAGGTAAACAAACTCCAAGAATCTTCAAGACCTTGTTTTAGGACCGACGTTGTTTTTATTTCTGTTAAAAATAAATCCCCTGGACTTTGCGATGGCTAATCAGAACTTGTTAACACGTAACTTCCCGATACAAACAGTGATTGGCCATTTTCTGAAAGGCATGCTTAGGTAACGTCAGAGATGAGTGGGCAACAACGTGAGGTACTTCTTAGGTAATGAAAACTGAAACATTAATCTGGAAATAATAAGATAAGATTTGCTTTGGTGACGCAAATAAATGAAAGGGGTTGTCAAGACTGTAACTTAAGACGAAAACACTCGCAGAAATCGGTGTTTACAAAGAACTGGAAGTCTTCTTGTATTTTATTAAAGGAGATAGGAAGGAACAAAAGGCTGAAATATTTTCATGAATCAAACTATTGCATAGTCGAAGGGTAAACAAATTTGAAGAAACTTCAAGACCTAGGGTCGAAACTGTTCAAGTGGTAAAGAGACCGGCTTTGCAATTTTAAAGTTGTGGGTTCGAACCGCGCGTGAGATATTTCTCGAGAGTGCTCGGTAACCAATTCGATTGTTTCCCCTTCAATGTCAAGGAGGTTTGGAAGTAACAAAGCCAAGGAACATTTTACACACAAAATAAATTCCCGCTTCTGAGGTCCTGACTCGGTTGGGTAACCATCACAGATAAAAAAAAATATTCTGTTAAATATAATCCGCTGCTGCGAAATATATTTGGTGGAATTGTCCCTCAAACTTCAAAAGATAAACGAACTGGAAGAAACTTCAAGTCCTAGTTTTATGGCCGATGTTGTTTTAAATTGCTTTTAGTTTAAATGAAATCCACCACCTGAGCGAGAAGCAAAAGTGTACTTGTTTAACTTTGTTTAAAAGGCAATTAATGTGCGATTTAACTTTTCCAGTTTGGAAGTTAATTAGGTTTCCGCTTTTTCGTTTTTAATTCGGTTCTTGGATGAGATTCGCACACTCACGTGTCTGTCACGTAGAAGATAAACTGATAAGTTAATTAATAACTCCTCTATAAGATTGTGTTCTATCTCGTTAACAAATTGAACATTTGTCTCTTTTCAGCTTAATCACACTAATCAAATTTATTTCGCACTCGATAAGAATGAAGCGTTTCAGTGTCACAAAAGGCAAGGCCTGCTTGAAAAATAAAACGCATTAATATCTCGGTAATTAAAAAAATTAGAAAAGCTGCGTAGTAGTTGATTTTTTTTTTTAAATGGATGGATTCTGAGTTGGAGGTTCTTTTTAACTGTAAGAAAAATATTAAGAGCTACATGTACGCGAGCGCTATCTACAACGAGGTCCAGAACAGTGTGCGGCGATATCATTATCAGGATGTTTTTCTGCTCTATTGTAGAACTGTTTAAACAAATTATTACAAACATGTAAATAAATCACATGTTTCCTAGGACATGTTACAGAGGAATTTACCTTGAAATTGGAGCAGACGAAAGACGAAGTCCGCGAGGAAACTTTTTACAAGAGAGAATATATAATCGCGTAAAAAGTTGGCATCGTATTCCATTCCATTCAAATGAAATTAGAATATGGAAACTTTGAACGCGAAACTGGTAAGAAAGAAATATCTTCCTTTCCTCGGAGAAGGTCAGCCAAGCAAGCGTAACAAGTTGATCAAGTTATTCCGTGTTGGTCAAGTTTGCTTAAATTATCTTTAATATTTGACTCGCTCGATATACGGCTTCCAGTTGCATCGCACTTTGGCCATTTTAAAATCCATCATTAAATGCAATTATCGCTTCTTATTAAACGCACTGCAAAATGGCCGCGATCACAAAACGCTTTTTCTCGTTCGATTTAATGTGGATGGAAGTGACTATGGTACGTATGTAGATAGTTTGGAGAAGTGACTCACCGAAATAATGTGAAAGTAAAGTTGGTCATGTCAGTAATGACGTTAAAACTCACTCAAAAGAACAAACAAAAAACCAGACACGCACACACCGAAAACAGAAAAAGGGTTGAGTTGAGGTGACACGTCGAAGAGGTAGATGGTTGGAGGGCCGTCGAAACCGTCGTCCGACGGCCCGCTCAAGGTGCAGATGCCCACTAAAATCAAGTCTGGGTGCTCCTCATCCAGAATAAAAGCTACGCTCAAAATACAAGTTTTATTTCAGTACTGATGTAGCACAGCTTTTTCAGTATTTTTGACCTGACTAATTCGCACACAGCATTGCCTCAATAATTTTTAATGTTAATTATAGACATAAACAAAACAGAAATATCTATCTATACATAGATCCTCTATAGCTATAGGTTCGCGCATGAAATTATTTGAGTTGGCCGAAGAACTCGTCGCACGTAAGTCTGAGGGCCTGCCTGCTTTAAATCTAAATCGGAGGCAGGTATTAATTTATTAATCCAAAAGAGAAACGGAAATAGTAAAAGACATGGTAACAGGACGATCGTCATGCCAACGACAGTCTCGGCCATGACCAAAGCTATCGTCGGTACGCATCTGCAATCAATAGGTAGCGGTGTGACGCACAAGAGGGGCGGCTGCTTCGTCGTGAAGGCCACGTGGGGGTGCACGTGTTGTAAACCCCCCTAAACCCATTCACATTCAACAAGATGAGAGCTGATAGCTCTTATTTACCATCGCAAGCAAATCTTTAAGAGACCGAATTAACATTAATCCCTTTTCAAAACCGACCAGAAATTGCTAAATTACCTCGCCAATCACCATTCGGATGCACAAACACACAATCACAAACACAAGAGGTACAATTTCACAATCAATTCGATATACTTACATACATTCGCCCCGAAACCCACAAGACCTAACTGCCTGCGTCATCAAATCGATTATACAGTTAATTATTTAATGATGCCTAGGTCAACAAATACCCATTTGACACTCCATATTAAAATATCGACTTTCCGATGGCTAATCAGAGGTTTTTAACACGTACTTTCCCGAAATAGACTTCGTCTAAGATAATTACCCAAACGTAATAGGCCATTTTCCGAAAGGTAACTTCAAAAATGAGAATAACGACATCTACATCTTGTAGGAGAAAACATTAGTTGACAGTTAATCAAAACAGCATCCATCCATTAAAACAAGGAAGTTACTTCTTAGAACTATCCAATTTGGAAATAACAAGGATAATTTGCTGGGGTTGTTGGACAGAATCAAAGGGGAAATCCGAGGAGACCACAACACAATCCGTAAACACGCACAGAAATCGTTGTTTACGAAGAAGTGGACGTTCATATTAAAAAGGAAGGAAAGAAACAAAGGGCAGAAAATACTTTCGGTGTCTCGTTACGAATAACAACCTCAAGGCGAATAAAGAAAGCGAGAACAATGGCACGTCTTAAGAAAAACATCATTTCAAAGAAGAAATACATAAAATCGATGCGACCTTCGAATCGAAGAAGCTACGGCTGCATTCCTACAAATGTAGTACGTGTTACGTAACATTTCAAAGGAAATCAATGTGAACGTCGTTGTCTCGAGAGGAAAATCAAATAATTCCTGGAAAATGTTACGTTTAAAAACGTGAGATTCATCAAAATGCAGAATGGTCCTTGATAACAACCCACCCGTTCGGATTTACTGTTGCAAAAAAAAAAAAATAAATAATCTGTGGTATTTAGAAAGAGGACATTGTAGTCTATTCGTAATCTAGAAGCAAAAATATTTCGCGCGTAGTATTACAGTTATCTCAGAGCAAACAAACTGATATGATGCGCGAAAGTTAGAAGTGTAAATGGGGCATATGATTAAATCAGAAGGAAACCCACTTTGAGAAGGAAGTTTTGGTTGACATGCCTTGAGTTCTTTTACCTTCCGAGAGGAGCTTTTTCCCTTCCAATTAAATTCAATGTTGCCTACCCTGCAGTTTATTCAGGCGAAGCGCGACCGTTTAATGATTTGATATTTTGCATAAAATCTATGTCACTGAACAGATTTGGCGAAGTGGTGATGAAGATGAGGATTGGGTGCGTGAGTAGGAAGCAACAACGTACAGTCTGGTGATTTTGCTATCAGATGTGCATGTGCAACGATAAAGACGTGTTTACACACTCGAGTTAATAATTTTCGCCCCGATGGTCGTTAAATATTAAAAATCCGTCGCGTAATCAAAGACCTTTTCAGTAGAAGATAAATTTAATTGACATATCTAAAGATGACACGTAATTATCACTATCTGGAATTACTTACTGAGAGGAGTCGACTTTTTCTGGCAATTTATTTCGAGTTGCTTCGAAACAAATTACAATTTGTATTTACGGATTGCAAAAGGCGACCTAACCGGAAATAAATTGGTGGGACCAAATCAGTAAAAACGGTTTTCGATGTAAAGCCAACTTATGCAAGGTCGCACCGTGAATATTATCGCTTTAGCTACATACATAGATTACACAAACAGGCAAAACAAAAACAAAACACCGGTTTGTTTTAAATATTTAGAAAACGCTTGCTTCGAACCCAATGGAAAATCCGGCGAAAAATCAAAAAACTTTTTTTATTAATTAGTATTTACTAATACGCTTCCAAACTCCCACGCGGTTAGAACTTGTTATATAACCGTGATGATAATTGTCAAGGAAAAAACCCGTTGGATGAATCTACTTAGCAAAAATTTGCTTATCTTTGCGAGATACAAAATTATTACGTCTAAAACCTAACCAACATACGCTGCTGTATTTTACATTTCAAATCATAATCTGACTTAATTAAGTAATGGAACAGATGCTCTTTTACCTTTTGCAATTCACAAAAAGCACCTACATACATATACAGGACCTCAGAAAACAATTTAATAAATTACTACATTGTATACGTTTTCGAAACGAGATTACACAAACACGATCGCTGATAATAACTGGAGATCCATTAAAGAAAAAAATAAAGAAATTATTAAAGCTGTAGTACTCTCAGGTATGCGATATTTATCTAGAGTGCCGAGTTGAAAATCGGCTACATAAATACAAAATGGTACAACCGGCGCGTAAAAAAAAAAAAATCATGTCGGACTGTAAACAAAACAAGACCTGGACGAGGCTTAAAAATAGCCACGACATTGAAGCGGAATTGTCAGTTATTGCGGCCGCGTTGCCAAACGTGCTCATGACGTCATAATGCCTGGCAGAGTTGCGGTCACTTAACTAACGGTTAATTATTTACACTCCATCTATACGAGATTTGATAAATTAAAAAAAAGGTGGCACGCATGCGTCTCAGCTACAATTAAGAAAAAAAAATTTACTTACTACTCCAAATTTGAGGGGAGCGGCATTCATTGATTGGAAATTTTCAAAACGATTGGACGAGTTAAAAAAAAACAACTTCAAAACCATACCATACACTACCCTGAACCTCTCAGCTTGATAATTACCATAATTGGCCATTTTCCGAAAGGAACGCTTAGGTAACTTCAAAGATGAGAATAACCCTTTCACGTGGGCGCCCCACATCTTGTGCAACTACATCGAGAAAATATCGGTTAGCAGTTAATTAAAACCACACAAAGGAACAGCATCCATTAACGCAAGGTACTTCTTAGGTAATGAAACCCGAACTATTAATTTGGAAATAACAAAGATAATTTGTTTCACTGACGCAAGACGAGGGTTGTTGGAACAAAAAGAATCAAATGCGAAATTCTAAATTCACTTGGAATAAGTAAACAAAATCCAAAAATTCAATGTAATAAGTTTTTGGCACACAACATTCGCAGAGATAATTACATACCATGATTGGCCACTTATCCCAAAAGGAACGTTTAGGTAACTTCAAAGATCAGAATAACCCTTTTACGACGGGTGTCCCACATCTTGTGCAAGCAATTAAATTCATCGAGAAAACATCAACATCAGTTGGCAGTTAATTAGAAGCACACAAAGCAACAGCATCCATTAACGCAGAGTACTTCTTAGGTAATGAAACTTGGAACTATCAATTTGGAAAAAACAAAGTTAATTTGTTTTAGTGACGCAAATAAGTCACAGGGGTTGTTAGGCAGAAAGAATCAAAGGTGAAATTCAAACCGGATTCTAAATTTTACCCACCGTTTCAAAAAAAAAAAAGAAAATCAAATTTGGACGCCATGATTACTTCAATTTTTAAAATGACACGTTCTTGAACGATTGAATTTACATCCAAAGAGATGAATTTTGATATCCCGATCGTTTTTTCAATTCATCAATTAATTTCGAACACGGCGAATTACTGAAATTCTTCAAAGTTCCAAAAATGAATCAAATTTCATTTATTTATTTAAATTCAGTAACAAAAATCGAAAACACAAAACGAATCAAATCAAATCAAAAGAATAAATTTAGAACGAATGTGGGGCATCTTCGATGTTTCAAAAATAAATCAAATTTGGAAATGATTGCGTCGCACTAAAAAAAGAATGAAACCAATTCCGTTGTTTCACTTATTTATTTCATTTTAATATTCAACATCAAAAACCATAATATAAAATGAATAAAAGAATAAGTTTAGAATGATTTTGGAATTCTTTTCCAATTCCAAAATATTATGATCATATTCGAAAAGGATCGGAACGCCAATTTCCAAAATGTCACGTTCTTGAATGATTGAATTTTCAAAAAACTTACATCCAAAGAGATGCATTTTGATAATCCGGATCGCTTTTGGCATAAAACATTCACAAAGGAATCAATTTGGAACGACGAACTACTGAGATTCTTCGAAGTTCCAAAAATGAATCAAATTTCATTTATTTATTTGAACTGAGTAACAAAAGTCGAAAACACGAAACTAATCAAATTAAATCAAAAGAATAAATTTAGAACGAATGTGGAGCATCTGTGATGTTCCAAAAATACAACAAATTTGGAAATGATTGCATGACGACCAAAAAAATTTAAAAAAATTGCTGTTTCACTTATTTATTTCATTTTAATATTAAACGTCAAAAAACGTAACATAAAATCAACAAAAGAATAAGTTTCGAATGATTTTGGAATTCTTTTCAAATCCTAAAATATAATGAACAGATAAAATAGCGTCATCTTACGATCGCTTTTTGACCTGACATTGAAGAAGCCCCAAGCAGGTCTGAAACAGCTGCTCGAGGTTTTCACTGCAATCAAAAACGATTTGCACAAAATTTTTCTAAAATATAATGTTCATATTTTAAAATGATCGGAATGCCAATTTTCAAACTGATACGATTGTATTTTCAAAAGAGTTTACATCCAAAGAAATGAATTTTGATATCTCGATGGCTTTTGGGATAAAACATTCACAAAGGAATCAATTTTGAACGACGAACTACTGAGATTCTTCAAAGTTCCAAAAATTAATCAAATTTCATTTATTTGAATTGAGTAACAAAAATCAAAAACATAAAACGAATCAAATCAAATCAAAACAATAAATGTAGAACGAATGCGGAGCATCACTGACGACACATCAAAACCATAAAATAAAACGAACGATTTTGGAATTCTTTTCAAAATCCAAAATTTGAAAATGATCGAAATACCAATTTTCAAAATGACGCGTTCTTGAACGATTAAAATTTCAAAAGAATTACATCCCAAGACATGAAATTTTGATATCCCGATCGTTTTTGGCATAAAACATTCACAAAAGAATCAATTTCGAACATGACGAACTATCGAAATTCTTCAAATCAAAGTTCCAGAAGTAAATCAAATTTCTTTTATTCATTTGAATTGAGTGACAAAAATCTAAAACACAAAACTAATCAAATTAAATCAAAACAATAAATTTAGAACGAATGTGGAGTCGTCATTGATGTTCCAAAAATAAACCAAATTTGAAAAAAAAAAAAAAAATTAAACAAATTTTGTTGTTTCGCTTATTTATTTACTTCATTTTAATATCATCAAAAACCATGCAATGAATAAAAGAATAAATTTCGAATGATTTTGGAATTCTATTCAAATTCCAAAATATAATAATGATTATATTTGAAAATGATCGAAATGGCTGCTGAAATTACGCACAAAAACGAACTCAAACTGTCACGACTCAAATTTCAGAAGATTAAAAAATCGAACGGAAATTGATTATTTAATCTGCATAGTCGACACTTTCAATCAATGTTTTAATCTTCATCAAAAACGGGCAAATCTTGAATTTATGCAACAGAAATATCAATTTTGAAGTAAGCTTTTAGAAACAAAAAAAAAAGATTTTTGAATTCACTTGCCTTGGCAAATCAAAACAAACTTAGGTATGATCACGAAAGCAACGAGAAACTTATTGTTTGCTAAAACTGTTGATCTATTGTTTGTTAACTTTTTGCGAATAATAAATGAATAACAATAAAAAACCATAGCCTAGAGTCGTTTAAAACTTTCGCCAAATTCTCTCGTAACTAATTGTTTAGACTTCATAAGAATCCGTTTCAGGAAGTTTTACCTTCGTGCAAACAAAAACGCACGAAACTGAAATTGTACGAAACTTTGTTATCTCGAATACCCGAATTTCGTTTTCACTTTTCGCGAAACTTGAAACGAAGGTGAAAATTTAAGAACGGAAGAGGACTGCTCGCGGAGAAGCGAAACTTTCACCTGAAGTATTTATTAAAGGAGCTTTCCACCGACTTCTGTTTAATTAATAAAGCACGAACGCTCGACGGAATTTCTTTTAAAAAGGACCTTCGAAATAAGTTTTAAAACCACCACCTACGTTTTTGCAGGGCGGGCGAGCTTGATTTAGTTAATTAAGGGATGGTACAGTTTTGTAACATGGTAAGTTGTGTGAGATTTTCGTTTGGTTTAAAATAATATCCGTGTTGTAAGTCTCGCGGGGGAATCCGCTAAAAGCAGAATCTGTTCTTTTGGGGGAAATAAAATCTCGAGTGATACTTTCTTGGCAGCAGCAATCCTGTCAGAGCTCTCACAATTTATGCTGATTATTCACATCGATTTATACGATATAAATTCAATTTTCTGTTGATGAGCTTTACATAAATCATTCAGAGTTTCTTCCAGTAGAAAAGTGTGATACTAATCGCATCAATTTAGGGGTGGGGCGGTGGGGGAGGGAGAGAAGTAATCCTCCCGGGGATTTTCGATAAACTTGGATATCACACGAATCTCTTTTTTAATAATTTAAATTTGAAGCATTGGAGATGATTATAGAAAAAAAAAAACTTACCTTCTAAGATTTTTCTAAGTGATATTGTTGAAGCTGTTGCGTACCGATTTTCTGCGAACAAAAAAAAAGAAGTTGTAATAAGAAAGTACGCAATCAAAAACAAAATAAGATTTGGTTTGGGGGTGAGAGTGTGAGGGTGTGTGTGTATAAGACAATCCATCAATCGAGGTGTGTGGGTGATAAAAAGAGAGATCTTTATTTCGTTATCGGTGATAGATTGATGTTAGCAAAAATTAGTTTCGGTGGGGGCAAGGGGGGGTGGAATCCAATACAATAGAATAGAATAGAATAGAATAGAATAGAATAGAATAGAATATAATATAATCGAATAGAGAAAGTAAGTGTAAAGTCGATGAGTGTTATCGGAAGGAAATTTCTTGTAGTGTAAGGGCAAGTCAAGGCGTTCAACCTACCCTGTGATATCTTAGCCTACACTAAAAAAGTGCACATATGCTACCGTAAAATGTCTCCTGCTGTCCGTGCAGCAGCTGTGTACAGCACACGTGGCCCGCCACGCGCTGACTAAACCCCGGCCCCCTCGACCCACACGATTATGTTACTTTACTCAAAACTATTCAAATAAAAATTCAATATTTAGTAATGCCGTTGCGTTTCTCTCCCCGAGCACGCATGAGGTTTTTTTCTATTTTGCGATTTTAAACTCACTTTTTGCAAACCGTTTTTTTTTATCGCTACCTATCCATCGGAATGGGAATGATAAGAGGATCAGATTATTTTATCAAGCGAAATATAATTATACAAAGCCTATTTTTAGAGAGCGAATTTTAAAAAACCTTACGTGCGATAAGAAAAAATACTGTTTATATACACACACGCCATTTTCTGAACAACAATTCCAAAGTTCCCCCGGAATTCTTAAAAAAATCAAATCACCACCAGCACTTCCACCAAAAACAAAAAAAAAGAAATTCGACTAGAAATAATCTGAAAATAAAGAGGAGCATCTCGAATTATTCCACTTTCGTTTGCCTTGCAGGAAAAAAGCAGAAACACGAGTTCTTATGAAAGAAAAAGAAAAAAAAAAGGTTTGCGACGCATTCCTTTCCTTGGATTTCATTTGGGTCGCATGTACGTTAAGGCAAATATTACATTCCTGCAGCTTTCAGCACGTCTAATCGCAGTTTTGATTTACGTTTGAAGCGGGAGTGTGGATTTCCTTTTGCGAAAACGGAATGCCTCGCATTTTCTGAATTGCTCCTCACATGGATTTGAATTTCCGAAGTGCCACCGGTGGAGATTTCGTTTGGGATCTCGGAATAACCGCTCTCTAATTTTAGATGTGCCTGTGCCTGTGCCTTAATGATGAAAGTTACCACCTTCCGATAATTGGAAGCAAGTAAGATGAAACTTTGGGGTTAGTAAATTAGTAACCGACTTTGTATACCTATAACAACGAACCGGATAAGAATAACTACTGCGAACGTCCGGTTTAATTGGTTGTGATTGGAGGAGAGAGAAGTTGGGGAAAAAATTGCAGCTTCTCAAAAGCGTTATCGCATTTAAAAAGAGCTTGAAGTTTTTATATAATTTACTTCAAAATCTCGACATTCTATTGTATCTTATCTGCTAAATAGATTTTAAATATTTGTTGAGCAATTGTGTTTGTAATCATAATAAGTAAAAACATAAGCTAACGAGGCTCCTAGTGAGGTACGGCGACATTCTCTAACGTCGCGCGAAAAAAGAGCAAAAATTGACTCACACAAGTCACTCGCCTATCTAAGAGCCAGATGAACCAGAACGAAGACTAAGAAAATCATAACATTATACGAGATATTTCGAAGAACAAAAACAAGATTACCGTTATTATCTTGTCATTTTTTCAAACATTTGCTTCAAATTATCTGCTGCTGATAAGGAAGCGCTGTAATCATTCAATAAAAAAAAAAATAATTTAAAAAGGAAAAATACTAACCTGAGTTACCAACATTCGCGTTGTATCCATAATAGTACTTGGAAAAGCCTGCAACAAACGAATTTTACTTCTTAGGTTGGTCTGAGAGGGTGAATCTGGTAAACACTGCTGCGCCTAAATACCAGCAGCATTTGATCAAGCATGAACATGTGTTGTTTGGGGAAAAAAATAGTTCGCTAGTGCAAAATTGTTGCGAGTTTGCGCAGATTGGTGCGTTGTTGAGATGAGGTCAACATTATGCAACTAGTGGTGGCCTCGCGGCAGGTAGATAAGGTTAAAGGTGAAAATGTGGGATGGGCGGTCGCCCAGAGACGCCGTCGATCTTGCAAACCGTTCTGCAAAAGCCGGGGTGCGAACCAACCACGAAGCTACCGCTCCATCTACCGCGAACACGGGACATCTCTTAAGATGTCATAAGTAATCCTATCCACCTAATTATTCTTTATTGGTCTTTACGCGCTAGTACGGGTTGTCTGGTTATTTTCGTTTTTTTTTCTTTCCTTTTTTTTTTATTAAACGCCAACTATAACCTGTTTCGCTACTGCAGTTAAAGCAATTTTCTGCGGCGTTCCTGCATTAATATCAGCTTCGCAACGTGTAATTTACTTCGAATGTAAAAATCCTGATCGTCCATCATGATGGATGAGAAAATTTAACCGTCTCGAATTCAAACTTTCATGCTTGGCGAATTTGGTCGGAGGATATCTCGGGTCACAGGTCGCAGGATGATTAAAGATCCTGCGACCGTAGGAGAGCGATGGCGTCAGGAAAGGATGAAGGGGTATGGTTGCGATGAGCATTACCAACGCGCTCAAAATTACAAATATTTCAATACTTGACCTCTATTGGCCTTTTGCACTCTTTACGTAGAGACCTTCAATGTCAACACTAATACGCCGGTGAAGGCCACTTTGCACATTACTGTAATGTCATTAAATAACACTGGACGTGGAGACAGTGCATCCGAGTTGCAAACACACATAGAAACAAATTGTTGTATGCGAAACTTACGCAAAATCGTGCGCCGTACACATCAGTTGATCACAAAACATGGACAGTTCGCAGAGCCACTTGCGCGGATACATGACACTACTAGCCAAGTTACAAGTGCACTTCCCCCCTCCGCAGTGATAGCGCCCTACGGCATCCACTCTGACGACAGCGCTATTGATTTGACAAAGGCTATGGCGGTTACGGCACTGCTGAGTACACTGAATTAGCGACAAGCATGGGACTTGCCGCTTGTTTGTTGCTATAACTCGGCGCGAGCCACAACACTTCCCGGTGATGTCATTATGACATCACACTTTGCTGGCCGCGGGCTAAAACGAGACCTTGATACTGCTTAGAACCTCTACCGTGCGCCCAAATACCCAAAACATTCGTTGTTTTGCCGTAAACAAATTCCACACTCCACTTCGGCCCGTCAACTACCAACACCAGAATGCAACGGAAAACTCACCACCATCTCCCGCCGTCTGTTTGACGCTCCGCGCTGTACATATTAATGCGAACCGATCGCCCGACAACTAATACTCCCTCCCAATTCTTTCAGTCAACATTGCCACAATGGAGCAATTAAATACGGCACACCATATAATAAAACTCGTTTTCCAATTAGACCGGGAATCAACAAGTGTTTTCTACCGCCAAAATCTGCAACCAACCATACAAATCCGTCTTCATTCCGAATACCCAATAGGAAACCTTCTGGCGAATCAAACCAGAACACCAATTCACACAACCAAGACCATCTTTAAGGACTTCAGTTTCACCATGCCCTTCAGTCAAACCACAAGAAACTACCTCAATCATACCCTTTTCCACCAGTATACTGCTGAACAAAGCGAACAGGAGAGTTACAACACTTCTAATTTTAATTTAATTCAGTGATCCATCACTTTCACTTTCTACCTCTAGGAAATAAATCAACAACTCATTATTTTCTCATCTGGAAATCCCCTAGGAGGTCTTTTTTTTTAAAGAATCTGCCGCAACAGTATCTCTAACATATCGTATGTTTCATTTCATCTTGAAAATATACGTCCGCTCCTTTTTCAAGGTGCATACATATAAAGTAGATAATAAACACATCATCTTGCATACGTATATTTCTCTGTAATACTTTACAATATTCAAACAATATATTTTAATTTAATAAACTGTCTTCCAGCAACACTAACCGTTAACGTTACAGAAGCAAACAATGTTTCTTTAGTTCTATATATACACATACAGTTACAACCCGTGCGTCCTTGAGGTCACCAGAAAAATATATTCTTCTATCTTTTTCTTTTTAATTTAGTGGTCCCTGCTGCGTTACTGATTGGAAGATGTTGCTTGGACAACAGAAAAATAAGATATACTCTTTTCTACTCTCTATATAACGATTTGTTTAAATCAGTTATTGGGAAAGTACTTCCGATAGAACTGGGGGTTCATATTGATATTAAGTACTTCTAGTTTTGATAACACCAACTAGGGAAATAGGATTCAAATAATACTGAAGGTGACTATCCAAACCGTTCGAAATAAATTGGTTTAAATCACCCTCCAAAAAAGAAACGATTACGTATTCTTTGGCGGGTGTTTTAAATTAAGTAGAATCATGTAAAGTCTTTGTGCTGCATCTTTTCTGTTGGCTGTCGTACCCAGTATTTTGCCCGTATCAGTTTTGCGCGCGCCTGCTTTAAATTGCTTTGAAGATAATTTGTTAAGTGCAACTATTCTAGGGAATAAGTTCGTACAAAATAACTTCTACCGTTATTTGGTGTATTTATGTCGCGTATGATTTAAGTAGGACAGTTAAGTTGCCGCGAATTCTCCAGTTTTGTTCTAAAGTAAGTTTAAGGAACGACAAAGGAAGCATCTTCGTATATAATATATAAAATAAATATTAAGACTAGTGTAGACCTAACAATCTAGTTTGTGCGCTAAACAAAAACGTTTATAAAAATATTTGAGAGGATAGGTGGAATGTTTCGTTTTTGATCACATATACCGAAGGGAAATGTAGTTTGGCTTTTACTTATAAGGTAGATGCTTCGTCATCAGGAATGTTATTAAAGTCGGGACTGCCCCAACGGAAAGCTGGTGGTCCTGCGGTTATACAATATCTCATGTCTAAGGGTTTCCCTTCTTTCACGTAATACATCAAATAGAAATTGCACATTTCATCTTCATTTGTAGGTCTACAAAGTTGTGCTTTAAATATCATTAAAATTAATCTTAAAAAAGCTGTTCTTACCCAACGTAAGTAGGCTCATCCCTATCACTCTTCATTGTACAACGTGAGGCCTAAACAACATTAATGCCTTATAGCGTTTTTATCATCGACTCTCGAGAATTACTCACCAAGACATCGCCGAAAGTGATGGGATCCGTACTGAACACCGGATAAAACATCTGAGGGGTTAATGGATCGCGTTTTCCTAACTCTGTCCAGTGATCAATGCCAGTTTGGTCTCTACGTACTTTATACCCAGCCACGACTTTCCCTGAAATCCCAATCAAATAAGAAATGGGTTTTTACGAAATACGAAACTCTGTTACCCAAGCTATGGGTGTGAGTCCTATAAGCGAAAGGGTATATCGTTTTCTTCTCGTTGATCTTACAACTTGCATCCATGTAAGTAATCGAATGGCCTGGTATTACACCGCCAGTGCCAAGTAAAAGGACTCCAGCCAAGTTGCTACGGCTAAAAGAACCAGTAGAACTAAAATCACGAGCAAACCCTAAGTTCAACTTACGGTTGATCTGTGTACATCAGGAATATTCCGGAATTGTCGGTTTTACCCTCTAAAAACAAAGGCGTTCATGATGGGAAAATTGCAGAAACAATTTCTTTTACCTGGAAACTTTTTGGAATAGTGCACCTGAAGTACCAGGTACGATATTTTTGTCTCCCCACCAACTTGAAAACCCACATCGTTAGGAAGCTCCAATTTAGTAGCATCCCTTGCCCAAGCATACAAAACCTACAAGCACCTGCGTATACCTTAAGGCACGAGGAAAAAATTCATTTGGACTTACATGAGAACCATCGATACACGGATTTGCCCTGTTCAGATAATTATTACTCTGAGCGACCGCCATTTCACCACAATCCCTACAATTTTCAACCAATTTAGATAAGAAGAGAGAAGAAATTGATAATAAATCTATTTTTTACCAGTAGGGGTCATTTGTTCCGGGGATTGAACAACCAAAAAGCATCATGTGGTGGACCGTACTCATCGAGGCATTGGGTTCAAATCCGACTACAAAAGAAGATCGTTGTTTTTTTCTTCCTTTATTAAAACGGATGCCTTACCTATGTAGAAACTCTTGTCAGGGATAACTTTGGCCGGCGTGCACAAGTAAAATTCATCCTAAAAGTACGTATGAATTGAGAAGTTATAGTTTTGATGATAGAAATTATGGCGGTCATTGCAAAATGAAGAAAGAAAAAATAATCGATTTATTCACAAACTTTCATGATAGCCGCCTACGCATACATCAATAAATGACACAATAACTTTAAGTGGATAATTAATATTTTGATATGGCCATATGTGATGGTGTACGTGATGGCATTATCGTTTCAACAAAATGGGAAAAAAAGATGACGTGGTTTTCAACTTTTTCAACCGATGAGGAATGTTACTTATTTTTTTATCCAAAAAGTTGTCTTTAAAAGTTCAGAGTTCAAAAGCAAATTTGGAATAACAACAAAAACGCATGCTTAGAAATGCTACTAGTATGTACCTAGTACACGAAATAAAACAATGAGAACATAGGCAACCAATGTCACAAACTATTTTTAGCCAACATACCCTGTCGGGGCGAACATGTGGCATCAGCAGTGGATATTTCTTCACGCTGACGCAAAACGTCTCTTCTAAACCTCCTAGAAAAACCAAGCACACGACCAGCAACATATGCTTCTGCTCCATACTGTAACCCGATCGATTTTAACGTTTACCGTTTTGCGCAATCGTCCTTGCTCATCTTACCAGAATCTCGCATTCGTGGGAGCAAAAGTTAACAGAACTTGCCAACATGGAAACTTTTTGCTTCTCTTTAGTAAACAGTAACTAACTACAACGTTAATTACTTCGCCTAATATTTAACCACGAACATAGGCAACTGGACACGCTAGATACCATCGAGAGTGCAAAATTATAACACGAAATAAAACCCACAGTCTCAAGTCGAAACAAAACCACAACAATTTTATTTCGCAGAACTATGTATCGACAGAACCTGTCCATATGCTCGCACATTGAATTGAAATTCAGAAAAGATTTGGCGCCTTTATTCAAACGATGGTTGATAATCCCTGATTACCTCGAAAGATGGCTCCCGCTTAATTTCCTGTCTTGGCGCATGACGTACGGTAAAAGCGAAAGTAAAACAGCAGGCAGCCAACCTCCCTCAACTCGGTAGCCGCTTTTGACAGACGACATTTACACCGAAAAAGGTCAGTTCTTTTGACGTGGTCAGTGTTAATCGAGGTGTTGTTATTTTGAGAAAATGAACAGAATACGTCCAGGTCACGCTCGTTTATTACCCAACGTTATTAGGTAGGTGTGAAAAGTACGCATGAAGTACCATCGTGACATAATCAATGGGCCTCCATGTTTCCTAATGGGCGAATATTTTTTCAATTTTATAGCCAAGTGCGTTTAATGAGTCAACTAGGAGATTTGGGCAGCGGAGCCGGTAAAGGTGGTGGTGGTGGTGGATCAATCAGGGAAGCCGGTGGTGCTTTTGGGAAAGCAGAGGCTGCCAAGGAGGAGGAGTATTTTTACAAGAAAGTATGTACTAAGTAATATACTCAAGTAAAAACAGTATCATTAAAGACGTTGATTTTTTCAGCAACAACAACAGTTGAAGGATTTAAAGGATGACCTACATAACGAAATTCATTTCCATGAGGAACAAATTAAGAGACACCAAGAGGCAATAGATCGCCATAGAAAACGCGTCAGTGAAATCGACCATAAATAAAAGAAATGCCAGGGAAACGTTTGTTGTGTAGAATAGATAGAATAATGTTAAGTAGTCTCGTATATCAATCAGTTTTGTTTTTGACTGCATTAAATAAAGATATAATCCATTGATGCGTTCTTTTTTTACTTTGGTATGTTAAGGAGTAAACAATGAGTATCTCAATTTATTTTTGGTCCTGGGGCGTTACTGCCAAATAAAAAAAGTAAAATAACTAAAGGTGGTTATGTAAGATTAAAAAAAAGGTTTGGCAGTTAAGATGGAGGTGGTTTGAATGAGTTACACCCGATTGAATGAAATTAGAAGGTTGTGTTTATAATCGAGTTGTCTTGTGTAAGAGTAGATTTCAAATTTAGCGGAATTTTTGTTTTTCTACTGCGTCGTAGTCATTTTGTTCGCTTGGTGTTGGTAGCTCTGGTTAAAACTTGTTCATTGATCAGTGCGCTGAATGCGTTTGTGTGATCAGTTGTGGATATTTGTGTCAAATTAAAATTTATAATACACACTAGAGGTCGAATTATTTCGACTAGGAGAAACTGTTTTTGGTGATGCATTTAAGGATATCCACAGTTTTATGTTGTGTAATCCTTGCTGGGTTCGCAACAGCAGCGCAGGTATTCTACAAATGTTACTTGTACCTCTTTATTGCATGTTACCGTATAGGCTTAACCTTTGCTGTTTGCCTCGAGTAGATATTTACGTTGTCGGAAACGTTTTCGAATATACAGGGCTTCGCTTGAAACGCGGACTTCCCCACAAAATCGCATTTTCACGCCATGTTTTTGTTGCCAGTACTTTTAAAACGCTCGACATTTTCAGGAAGCATCGCCGATTACTACGGAGGGACGTTTTTCAAAACGAAAATACCAACCCTCAAGACCAAAGCAAATCCGAGATTAAGGCTGCTCGCTAAAGTAAATCATATTTCCTTTCAATTACAGATAAGATAAACGAGGATACTGTTTATTTTCTGTTCGTGTTTACTTGCCTCGGGGATTGACTTTCAAAGTAACATCTCCCTCGCCGTATCGGATAACATCGAAACAAGAATCCAAGAGTTTGTTTCCTAAAGGATCCAAATTCCGAACAAAAAATTCAATTATGTACACCGTCGGGTCAACAAAAAAAAAAAAAACACGTTTCCTCGGAATTTTTTCAGGGAAATCTGCGTCATTTCCTTCTGATCTTTTCAATTTTATTTTATTCTCTCTCTCAAAAACTGTTTTTGCCAAGAAAGAAAAACCGCCCGACATTATTGTTTTTGGAAAGAATCTCGTGTTTTACAGCTTACAGTTTCAGTTCCAAAAAATTTAAGATTCCCATCCAAGAATACCGCCAGAAATAATCAAAATTACAAGAATTTATTCTCTTATCAAAAAAAAAAAAAAACCTTTCAACATCACCCAGATATATACTACGTCTGTTAAAATTTTTCAAGTTTCCTTCAATTCTGATTTAGCAAATCTGTTTTATTTTTCCGAAATTCACCAGTACATACAAGTTTTTTTTTCTCTTTCGTTTGGTTCATTTAAAATTCAAATGTTTCTTATTAATAGCCCGGCTATACATAATTTAAAACGTAGAACGTGATCGAAAACATTCGAAGAAACTTAATGGCATTAAAGCGTTGTTTGAGAAAGAGGGGTGTCTATTACCGTGATATAATTATCCTTATGGGAAGGTGGAGGAGGAGGATAAACGGGGCTAAAATTAATTCCCTCGATGATGATTAAATGATGAAACGCACCTCATTTCAATTCCGTAAAAAGCGGCTTATTTTTAAAGATTTGTCAACGCGGGTGTCATCAAAATCCCAAGTCGTTTGTTATTTTTATTTTATTCCGACTATAGAGTCATTTTATGCGAATGACACGGAGAGATAAAGAGGTTAACGCAAACAAATCGCGCGATACTAACGGTTGTTTTTTTTTTTAATTTTATTTTATCGATAAAGATACTTAAATTATTTCGCGCATAAAATCCCCGTCTTGCATATCCAAATAACCTAATGAATATGGATGGGATGTAAACGCTGAAATAACAACGTGACATTTTCCCCTTTCATTAAAATTAAATGAATGTCGCCGACGTCTTTGTGTCACATAAAAGCTTTAAAACTCAATCAAAAAGGTTCTTTTTTTTATTAAAAAGCTCGATTTTAATTAACTTTCTTTTTTCCAGCATCTTCGCAGGGATTCCCTTTTTTTATTATAAAGAAAAAAGTCCCACTCCCTGTTTGTTCCAAGCAAACTTTCGCGCAGGGGTTGAATAAATTGATTCACCCCCCTACCCTCTCAGATTCTACCTGGATCATATTATGTATTTAATCCTGCAAATTTCATTTTCCTTGGATGAAAGGACTTGATTATGTTATTTGGGTGATAGTCTTTCAAGGTTGTATAGATGATTCCGGCAAGTGTATACCTGAATTCCTGTTGTTGATGTTGTTAAGACTTGTGGTAGCAGCAGCAGCCAGGTCTTCAGCCCACATCAAGAGTGGCGTGGGCTTTAAAATTTCCATATGATTGACCTACTAAACATTTTTCGTTAGGCCTACGCTTCAAGAGTCAGTCATTGATTCAAGTGAAAATTTGTTTCGCATTTTCTTCTCCCGTCAAATCAAAAAATCGCAAATCTAGTTTTAATGTTAACCACACCAGCGAAATCCAGGTATTTATTTATACTTTGATAAAACTGTTTGCGGATGTTGGCGTATTTTTAGACCTAAATAGTAAGGTGTTATTGTTCTCGTTGCAGAAAAACCGCCGGGTTGATTTTCACACTAAACACAATAAATATCTGTAATAATCACTCGTCCGTATCAAATAAATGCAAAATTAATCTATTATTTACCAGTCTCGTTGTGTTAGGCTGCACGACCTTGTAATAGGTAGATGAATTAGATACTCAGGTGGTATAAATGTGTATTCTTGCGAGTGAATAAAAAAAAATTATTAATTACGCAGCAGGATATAATATTATGTTGTATTATAATATCACCCACCCGTCTTATAGCAAGCGACTTCCGTTATAGTCACATAAACTTACTCATTACTTCTATTGCTGAGTGACATCATTTTAACATCAAGGTTTGCTTACGTGTGTCCTTTACAGAGGTGCATTGCTTTAGGAATTTACTCGTTTTAACGCTACGGTGTAAATTATTTATTGTTGTTCCATCATCGATTGCACAACTGCAGACGGAATATCATCATAAATACCCCCTGATTATTTATTCAACCAGATCGCTGCTCAGTGTCTTTTTCCCCTGATGATCGTCAGAGCTCCAATGGTTTGACAACTATTAGTGGGACCTTGTTTATTTTTGTATTTTTTTTTCCGAACGCCATGTGTAACTCTTGTTCTACGTGTGAGGTCATTGTCGCCTCCTGGTATTTTGTTTTAATTAAACATCGTGGTACTCACCCCTTCCCCCTTCAATCACGATCCCTCCTTCGTTATTTTCAAAAATTCTCAATTCAAACAACCAATCAATTCATTACACAAATCATAATATATGCAATTTGCATCCCTCGGTGTACATAACAACCATCTTTCCAATAGCCCTTGGAACTTTATACTTAGGGCAATTCTTTTAGAATTCTAAATGCTATGGAAAAAGTAGTTTTTCTTTGAAATATCCTTTCGGTTTGTTGTTTTAAAACTAAGTTTTTTTGAAGTTGAAACAAGAAACTAAATCTAAAATGCCTATTGTCTATTTCTAAACGAATTAATTTTCAAGTGATATCAGTCAGACGGTAGAGTACGTAGGTCGCCATTAAAAAAAGAGCACTTGACGTCACTTCCGTTTTTTAAAACCAAAGTACACATATTAGTTGGATGATTCAATTAGTGGTACACTTGAACATACCAGAGGTTTAATTTAGCAAAGCAAACGAATTAGTGGGATGAACTAATCCCTCTCGGCGAATTATCTTAATGAATTGTTTCTGCATTTGATTTTTTTATTACGTGATTAACGGACGGACGCGTGCATTACTTATCTCATTGTACGTGCAGACTTTATCAAGTGCAATCAATTGACGACCTCGTTTTCTGCGTAGTTGAAAATTTTCGACCAAGAAAAAAAAAAATTGCCTCGGCCAAACGACGAAAGCCAATGGCCAAATTTTATTAATGGAGATTGCATCACGCCCAATCTTAAATCATAGTTTGATATTCATTATTCAGGATTTCATTAATAAATTACCGGCGGGTGAATTGGCGTCGCGTCAAATTATCGATCTTGAAGTTAATTGGAAAATTGTTTGGAGGACGATCAATACGTCAGAAGCAATCGTTTTCGTTTTCCCACGAGAAGTTAATTAAAATACAAAAAAAAAGAACGTGCAGAGAGAATACGGCCCTGGTGGCAATGCAGCAAGAGCGAGTTATTGATTATTTCTTTGGCTCAGTCGCCATTTCCACCTTTATCCTTTAGTAGTCCTGCAGGATAGACTGCTCAAAATACGTTCCGCTCGTAACTATGCATCCAAATCAGTGAATCTGTGCTTCGCGTTAAAATGAACAAATTAAATACTTTACAGAAACTTGGACGTTATTAAAAATTCGTAAGTTAAATGTATTTTTTAATATTTTCTTCGAGCAATTCAAAAGATGTTTACCTCATTTTGATGGCATCTCTTGTAATTATTCTTGTTGTATATATACATATATATATATACATATTTCACTTAAAATGCCCCGTCAAAATGTCAACGTTGATAACTCATTACCTTCTGACATCTCATTGTTCCGCGCTTAATAATTTCGCGTTTCGACAGACTTAACACGCCTTTAAAATATGCGAGGAATTTAATCTCAGTTTCACATTATGAAATTTTCGACAGTGAAAAGCCTTTTTCCCCCTTGAATTTTACTGGCCGGGTCGGATTAATTTTGCTGCAGGAATTTCATTTTAACTTCATGAAAAAAGCATGTCTCCAGGTCACTGAATAAACATTTCATTATTGTGTTAATCAATTGGCTTCATTTTCTTTTCTTTTTTACTACATCATCATTTACGTATTCAGTTAAATCCAAATTTGATAGAAATTGCATAGCTCACTCCAATTCACGCACACATAAAATTTCTAAGTACAATAAATTCAATTGAAAGAACATGTTCTATATCTGCAATCCAATAAAACTTTTATTATAAAAATTGAAGAAATTTATGGTAGTAGTCTTATAACAAAGACATCCCAATCTTTGGTACCTTAATTCCTTCTCAAGTTTAATTGAAAAAATCAATTTGTTTCTGGCATAATAAATCTTTTAGGACGTCCTAACTTTTTCGAATCACATCAGAATTCTGTTTTTGCTTCAGTTGCTAATTTTGGTTGGATCATCGTGTGGACAGCCCCAAATCCCACTAAACCGTTTCGACCAAAATTATATTTGAACCATTGAGTCATTCAAATTTCGTGATGGGTTCTGGTACAGAACTTTCAATCTCCTTGGCAATGAAAAACTACCTTCAAACTTTATCTTGATTTCATTCTTTAATTAATCTACACGATTTTGGATAATTTCCTGCTGTAGAATTTCAACCCTATTTGATAATTAATGGGCTGAAAAGGGGTCTTCGTTATTTTTCCAAGGATTTTTCCGAATTCGGAAATACGCTACCAGCCAAAACTTGGCAACGTCGAGGACAGAGTCTTATCAAAATTCAGTTCGGCCTAACTGCTCCGATCAGATCAGAATTCTGTTTTTGCTTCAAGTTGGTAATTTTGGATTATTTGTGGATAGTCCCAATTCCCAATTAAACCGTTTCGATTAAAATTATATATTTTTTTTCCTAACGCCATGTGTAACTCTTGTTCTACGTGTGAGGTAATTGTCGCCTCCTGGTATTTTGTTTTAATTAAACATCGTGGTACTCACCCCTTCCCCCTTCAATCACGATCCCTCCTTCGTTATTTTCAAAAATTCTCAATTCAAACAACCAATCAATTCATTACACAAATCATAATATATGCCATTTGCATCCCTCGGTGTAACAACAACCATCTTTCTAATAGCCCTTGGAACTTTATACTTAGGGCAATTCTTTTAGAATTCTAAATGCTACGGAAAATGTAGTTTTTCTTTGAATCCCTTCGGTTTGTTGTTTGAAAACTAAATTTTTTTGAACTTGAAACAAGAAACTAAATCTAAAATGCCTATTGTCTATTTCTAAACGAATTAATTTTCAAGTGATATCAGTCAGACGGTAGAGTACGTAGGTTGCCATTAAAAAGAGCACTTGACGTCACTTCCGGTTTTTTTAAAACCAAAGTACGCATATTAGTTGGATGATTCAATTAGTGGTACACTTCATCATTCGTGGATAGTCCCAATTCCCAACTAAACCGTTTCGACTAAAATTATGTGTTTTAGTTAAATCATTCATTCAAATTTCATAATCAATCTCTTTGGCAATGAAAAACTATCTTCAAACTCTATCTTGATTTCATCCTTTAATTCGTTTACACAATTTTGGATAATCTCCTCGTGTATAATTTCGACCCCATTTGATAATGAATGGATTGAAAAGTGGTCTTCGTTTTTTTTCCAAGAATTTTGCCGGATTCGGAAAAACGCTACCAGCCAAAATTCGGCAACATCAAGAACATTGTCTTATCAAAATTTAAAAGTAAATTACACACAAGTATTAAATGGAAGATCTGCGAGTCAGTGTTATCAATAAGTTGCAAAACCTTATAATCGCCTTGGTTTCAACATAATTTTTTTTTTTTTTTGTAATACAAGTCGATGTTTCGCTCGAGTTATCGCTTCATATTGACTGAAAAAAACACGCGTTATTTTGTCTGCTGGTGCGAAAAGAAAACACTTCTGGAGAAGTGGACGTCATTTATTGACGTCCTGCGAAGGCGCAACAGGCGAGTGTTGACAGA
The DNA here is from genome assembly GCA_036172665.1 of Prosopocoilus inquinatus. Lineage (NCBI taxonomy): Eukaryota > Metazoa > Arthropoda > Insecta > Coleoptera > Lucanidae > Prosopocoilus > Prosopocoilus inquinatus. The sequence goes on along the minus strand of CM069880.1, from coordinate 10,785,833 downwards.
AAAACTGTTTGCACGAAGTAATTAAAACTTTAGCGAGCTGCAGGATCACATTTTATGCATGTGCTTTCAAGAGGAATTACTTTGTTTGTTGTAAAAACTGTACATAATGTTATCATCTAAAATGCGCGGACTATCTAGACAGCCAAATTACGTAAAACGTTTTACTATTTCGATATAGTAAAATCGTTTGTGATTATCTGTAAACAAATACGTTTTTTATCAGAACAACAAAGTTATATTGGGAGGGAGTCAGTGAATCTCAAACTGTTTGGAGCCAACAATTTAAAAACGTTCTAACTGGCAACATCGACATTGCAACTTTGCTTCAGAATTAAACCCTGAATTTAGTAACTCAAATTAAACCTTGAGTTTAGTAACTGAAAGTGGTTCTTAAAAATTTTTAGAGTAGTAGTCCTGATAGAGGGGTGTACAGCGATGCAATTGATATTGATGACCCGGAAGGTAGCGGTGGAGGTACTGAAGTATCTAGAGACTTAGAATCAAGCGGTTCCGGTTTTGGACCAGAAGACGATGAAGATACAGATGGTAAGTGCGGGCAAAATTCGAATGGGGGCGCAAATTTAGGCGTGATTTTAGAGAGGCCATCGATTCGTAAGACAATACCGACAGTCTTAGCTCCCCCGCCAGACGAACAAACGCCCAAAGTCGACAAAGAACCGGAACTAACTCATACCGATGACGGTGTTATCATGAATCCCAAGCCCGAAGACAGACCAACTTCGTTCTTCGCGCAACCAGGAATTTTAGCAGGTAAGAAACTTTCGGGATTTTCGAAATGATTTGGGGAAATTCACATTGGTTTTGTTGCAGCTGTAATAGGAGGTGCAGTAGTGGGACTGCTCTGTGCCATATTAGTCGTTATGTTTATTGTGTATAGAATGCGTAAGAAAGATGAGGGTTCCTATGCACTGGATGAACCGAAAAGATCGCCGACATCAAATTCATTCAGCAGAGGAAATAAAGAATTCTACGCTTAAAGGAAGTGTGGTTTTACCAAATAAGAACTTAAATCAGTGGTCTGCAAGTATTTAGTCATGTGGAAACAGCGACTGAATCTCTACCAGCTTGTAGTGCAGCTTATCTGAAATTATGTTGGTTAAAGAGGAACTCAACAAATTACGCACACAATCTTTTAAGTTGGCAGTTATTTTGTTTTGTTTTGTTTACAAATCGATGTTTTACAGTTGAATTATTGCAATTCGGTCTAATTACCAAAAGCTTCACAGTGTACAGAAAATTTTGATGACTCAGCTGCTGATAATTGGTGATACAGATTGATACATATGACTATGCATGCATATCATACACACACATGCATATGTAGTGTGTATCTATGTGTATGTGTATGTATGTAATCATATAAGAATAACTGAATGTTTTTCGTCCAATACCTTTTTGAGTGTATAGTATATATGTATCCTTTGTAGTAAGGATAAACTATGAGAGTATTTTATACATTCTACTACAATTCGTATAACACTTGTATGTAAAAATTTTACCCCTCTTCCCCCCTCCAACCTTGATATTAGCATTGATATTATTTTTGTAAGCATGACGTCACTGGAACGAGCTGTTGCTTACAAAATTTAGTATCTGTCTCTGTATGGCATACTATATGCTCAACAATACTTAAAGGTACCTATATAATAATAATAGTAATAATAAAATGCGATTAAGTAACCAATATATTTAGTGAGTTAAGGTGTCAATGTATCCGATTTGTTTTTGGTTTCCCCAAATTACACACGGAAATTTCGTTGCTAAAATCGAAGCCAAGACCAAATCTAATACTAGAATGTAATTTATATGTTATGACAAGGTTTTGCATTTGTATAAATCAACGTGCAGCTCTATTTAATATCACATTCCTCCTTCCAGGCAAGTGGAATTGAATCATTCGCATTTACACGGTAGCTCTTTTTATAAACATTAACGAAAATGTGAGCAAGCGCAAAATCCTGCCATCAAGGAACAATATCTTCAATTTTACTGACTTTATGCCATGGGATCACTGTGCTTATGCATAATTTTTAGTAAACAAAATCCCCCCCGAATTTTACATCCGTCTTTCATTTTTAATTTCAATTTCTAAAACCTCCTCACTTTCTTTTTTCTTTTTTGTTTACTAAAAATAATTTTAAGCAGCCGAACAACATGTCATGTTTATAATATTTATTTTATTGTAACCCCCTTTTTTATGTTAATTGGGAAATATTTTTATTAATCTATTATATAAATACTTACACAATTCATTAACATTTTTATTATATAACTGTAGATGATTTCTTTTTGAATCAAATTGTATAGTATTAAATAGGATAATGTGTACAATCCGGTTGTAAATAAATGACATAGTAATCACGTATTTAATTAGTAATTATTTATAATTGTTAACAGTACAATAAAATTTCAAATTTCTTCACGTCTCTCTTGGTTCTTACACCAAATATAAATAAATAAATACCTTCTTGCTCAAGTTACAAAATTTACCTTTCATAACTACAATCAATATCAACCACTAACCACAGATATTCTTTTTTTTTTTAATTCAAAACTGGGGGAGTATTTTTTGAAAACGGTGTTTACTTCAACTCTACCGACGAATATCAGAACACTAACACAGTTGGAATCCAAAAGGTAAAGAAGAAACCTGGTTTTGAAATGAATTTGAAAAGAATTAATCGAGCAATAAGGTGAATAGGAGAACAAACGATCTAACAGAAAAAAAAAAAACTACAGAGAACGCCCTACTGAAGAAATAAACAGTTGGAATCAAAAAAGTAAAGCAGAAACCTGATTTTGAAATGAATTTGAAAAAAAGAATTAATCGAGCAATAAGGAGAACAGGAGAACAAATGACCTAACAGAAAAAAAAGAAAACTATAGAAAACCTTAATTGGAAACTTCCAAAACCGATTTGGTTTAAATTTTATTGCAAATCACTTACACTATGCCCAGTTAGTAACCTACTGGGTATTTTTATTTTAATAGATTACTGCACTGAAAGTCCAAGGACATCTAGATGTGTGAGTTTTAAGTTCATCGACAAGTCGTCGATGTCACCACACCACGTCAAATTAATTTTGTGGTGGTGGATGCACGTACACACGCAAGTACGTATGGATCTCCATACAATGTGTAAACATCACAAGCGCATCTAACGGCCGATCTGGTGGAATCGTGCAATATTTCCGGAAAGACCATGACAAGTAATAAAATCAACCCCGATCTAGTCAGGGAGAGAAGCCGCTGCAGCTTTGACCCCCTCGAATTAACGCACTTTTTGGATGGGGGCAAAGAGAAAACGGAAGACAGGCGAGAGCGAGGTATGTATGCTGATCTTTGCACCGAATTAATTTAATTGCTTTTCTAACCGGTTTCTAACGGAATATTTCAGAAAGGTTTTTCTTGGACGATCCCGATTTAAAATACACTACACCCCCAGAATATTTAAGCCATAAGGAGAAATATGAAGAAGCGGTCAAGAAAGCTTGCATTGTATTTAGGAAATTCCGGGAATTGCAAGAGCAAGGAAAAGTTGGCATGCAAAATTTCAGGTCAGAAAGAAAGCACAATCAATCAAAGTACTACTTTCACCTACTTAAACTTATCAGAAATTGATAGGAAATTTAGCTTGTTCCTTTGGACTTTAGCACACATCTCCTTCTCCTTTGTTTAAAATTGTTAAAGTGTTTCTATTTATAACACAGGCACAATCTTTGTAAATAACTTTAACTTAAATTATAGAGAAATTTTGGGGGGACAATTAGGATCTGCCATTTTAAAAGACGGAAACCCCTTAACTCTTCACTATGTCATGTTTATTCCCACAATTATGGGTCAAGGCACTGTGGAACAGCAGGCGGAATGGATTGCACGGGCTTGGACGCTCGGTATAATCGGAACGTACGCCCAAGTAAGTTCTTGGAATGAGTTGTATTTCTGCAACTCACAATTTTTCTTTGCCAGACCGAATTGGGTCATGGAACTTTCATCAGGGGCCTAGAGACAACAGCCACCTATGATCCTTCAACTCAAGAATTCGTCCTGCACAGTCCCACCCTTACTTCATATAAGTGGTGGCCTGGCGGATGTAGGTCGCACCCCAACTAACTATCCATTCGTTCTTCATTATTTCGAGATATTTTAGTGGGGCAGTCTTCGAATTACGCAGTCGTCTTGGCACAGCTTTACTCCAAAGGCCAAAATCATGGTATTCACCCCTTCATCGTTCAGTTGCGCGATGAAGAAACTCACCTTCCACTTCCCGGAATCAAAATCGGCGAAATTGGCTGTAAACTGGGCATGAATAGCACAAATAACGGTTACTTAGGTTTCGACCACGTAAGAATCCCCCGCAACAATTTGCTGATGAAAAACGGAAAAGTCCTCGAGGTAAGTCAAATATCGTCGAATGAAATTAATTTAATGGCATGATGGTGACGTTGAAGGACGGCACTTACGTCAAATCACCCAGCAGCAAACTTACTTATGGGACCATGATTTTCGTCCGCGTCGTAATAGTACAGGATGCTTCGCATTACTTAAGAAAAGCAGTCACAATCGCCGTCCGTTATAGCGCAGTCAGGCACCAGTCTCAAATCAAAGAAGGGTTAGTCACTGATAGCTTTTTAGAGTCATAAAATCAAAAGGTTTTCGTTTCAGAGAACCGGAGCCACAAATTTTAGATTTTGTAACGCAACAGTATAAATTATTTCCCCAACTTGCCTCCTACTTTGCCTTTCAGTTTACAGCTAATTGGCTTTGGGATGTGTACAATAACGTAACATCAGAACTGGAAACTGGGCAACTCGATCATTTGCCTGAGGCAAGTATTTTAAAGTGACGGAAAAGGGATTCGGCAATAGTCTCTTGCAATTTGCAGTTGCACGCAGTCGCTTGTTGTTTGAAAGCAGTAAGCTCTACAGATGCTGCTAAGGGGGTGGAAATATGCCGTCTGGCATGTGGGGGGCATGGCTATATGACTTGCTCGAACTTACCCGGAACTTACGGCCTGGTAACCGCCATGGAGACTTACGAAGGGGAAAACACTGTACTTCATCTGCAAACTGCTCGTTTTTTAATTAAGGCCTGGCAGAGTGCCAATGGGGGTCAAGAGTTAACGCCGACTGTAAAATACCTTCGAACAACGAAGACCAGCAGGATAAGACCGTTTCAAAAATCAGTGGCCTGGATTATCGATGCTTTAGAACGCACGGCTTCTGGGTAAGCTCTCTTTAGAAAGAGGTCTATGACGTCTATGATCTGTTCCTCCCTATCAGGAAAATCGAGTCAGCTGCACATCGCATTGACGAACGCGTGGCAAAAGGCATGCAGTATGAATACGCGTGGAACGATACGTCCATTGAACTAGTCCAAGCATCAGAAATCCATTGCAGAACCTTCATAGTCAATACTTACTATAACAAGACACGTGAAAGTGTCAAAACCGTCTCTGCCTCTTTGGGGGCCGTTCTCACCCAACTTTGCGAGCTGTACGCAGTCCACACCGCCCTACATCTTTCAGGCGAGCTATTAAGGGTAAGTTCAAAAAGGTATTTGAAGCGTTATAGTATTGGACTTGGGGTTTTAGTACTCCGACATTTCTGGAAGAGAATTAGACGAGTTGCAAACTTGGTTGGAAAACCTGCTAGCTTCAATCCGACCTAACGCAGTGGGCATAGTCGATGGTTTTGATATTCGAGATGAAATCTTGTCATCACCTCTTGGGGCCTACGACGGAAATGTTTACGAGCGTTTATTTGAGGAAGCCCAAAAAAGTCCTCTCAACGCAGAACCTGTCAATAAATCATTCCACTCATATCTAAAACCACTTTTGAAACATAAGCTGTAAAGATGATGAAAATATAAAATAGTCTCTTCTGCATGATGCTTTAAATACGGTAAGCAGCTGGTACACTCAGAGGAGATTTGTTCTTAACGTAGTTAATTATTTTTTTTATATATGTGATGATTATTGGGGCATAGATAGTTATTAAATAAATTAAATGTCTTACTGTTATATAGATTGGATAGTTTATATTTTGTGTGTGTTTTACACACAAATTAGTGTTTTATAGTATTAATTCTTATGTTATAGTTTTATAAACAAACGGAAGGATCAACATTGTTAAGTATAATCTACATTGGGAATCAAGCGACGCAAGTTCCATCAGTATTATTACACCTTCAAGCACATTCCTATCTGTGATCCTTCTTTACAACTTTCCATTTCTTTACTCTAAGTTAACGATGTTCTTATTCAGGAACGAATGTAGGTAGCTTTTTTATATTTAACAAGTTTACGCCTTCCGTTGTTTAAGCAATGATCATTGAGGGTGCTCTACTGTCCATATGTACATGTAAAAATTTTGTATGTAATAAATAAGGGATGTTTTTTATTTTGTTTGTGTTATTGCTTGTCAATTGGGATTGGGATTGGTCGTCAACTTTTTTGTCTTTAATCCCAAAATAGGACTAGGAATCCGTAACTCATTACATTGTTGAGTAAAGAGACCTTTAAATTGAAGAAGTCTTTTGAAACCGATTTGATTTTTTAAAATTCGGGGTGTGGGTGAAATACATATAGGTATAAGTTTGGAAAGAAATCAATACTCAAATGGAACGCGTTTGAATAAGCTGAAGCTGAACTCCCTATCCAGCAACTAAATTGGTTGATCATTAGACTATGCATCTACTAGATTGTATAGACCATTCAAATATTGTACAATTTCATTATTCAAAAAAGCTCAGAAAGATCGATTTGCACTTTGCACAAACTGACAGGGGTTATTCTATCTACCGGATTTACGACCTAGCAACGTGCATTCTCGGCTATGCTCGGGTGCAATAGCAGGATATAATGTGTTGCGAGTTCGGCAATGCTCGGTAGTATCTAAGATACCATGAAATCACCCCTAAAGCTGCTTTTCCTGCTTATTCCTGGTGATTTGTGGATTGGCTTTCATCGTTCACTTGGCGAAAATTATTGGTTATCATTAGTCACATGATCGATGATAACCAACAGCAGCAATCCCCAAATACCCAATCTTCCAAGCAGGAAGAGCAGCTTAAGAGTGTTTAGAAGAAGAGGGATTTGAAGGGATGATTTCCCAAATATCGAATCTTCCAAGCAGGAAGAGCAGCTTAAGAGTGTTTAGAAAAAGAGGGATTTGAAGGGATGATTTCCCAAATATCCAATCTTCCAAGCAGGAAGAGCAGCTTAAAAGTGTTTAGAAGAAGAGGGATTTGAAGGGATGATTTCCCAAATATCCAATCTTCCAAGCAGGAAGAGCAGCTTAAGAGTGTTTAGAAGAAGAGGGATTTGAAGGGATGATTTCCTTAATTAAATGTGGTGTAGTAGAAAATTCAGGGTTTCTTAAATGAAACGAACCTAGTTACGAAACTTATTGTAGCTACATATTGTTGGTCAAATTTTATCTGTTAAAAATGGATATTGAATGAAAAATATTTAGCTTAAATAAACTATGCGTTTGTATGTGTGATAAGATTCTGACTATCGTTTGTTGACGCTTTGTTTGAGTCCATTTAGATAAGAAATGATAGTTTGTTGCCGAAATTTAAAGACAAGAAGCATGAACGATTAGAGAGAGCAATTATAGAGCAATTTCGAATAGTTTTTTGTTTTTTAAGTATCAAAAAGGTTTGAGAAGTTTTTGGCATAAATTCGTTTCGTATTGATTAAAAATAGTCGGTAATGTAGATGCGCTGCATTTGAGTATTTGTAACTATGAGTGTCGTTATCAGACAACGTGCACATCTCATCGTTGTTATCAGTAAGCAATGTATAGCTGATGTCTGGTCTTACATTACAGAGATACAAATAATCCTCGCAAGAAAACAGAATGTGCACAAAACAACCCTAGCCTCTTCAATCTCGACTGCGCTTGAAACTCGCGAGCACGCAGGTTCGTGCTGGCCATCGAATGAGGATTTCAAACGAAAAGCGGGCGAGGAAAATTTTTCAAAATGGTAAGTAACCATCAGAATTAACTAATATACATACGCATTTAATAATCTCCAAAAATCCATGGCGTTAAGTAAAAAGAAAAAAAAAACAAATCATCCAACTCGTTCGCAATTAGGTAGTTTAATTTTTCCCCCTCGAACTCAAAGTTATTTTAATTTGGTGCACCAATTTACGCGCAAATATTTTTAATGGTCTCATAAATGGAAAGTTTCGTGGCATTAAGTTTGAAGTAGAACGCAAACGAAAAAGCAACGGCAAAAAATTGTTGTTTTTGTAAAAGCAACGGCGTGAAAGTGTAACATTATCAAAGATAAACAATGTGCGTACTAAATATAGAAAATATCATCCCGTGTGCGACATTTATTTAGAGTAAGATGGAAAATTATTCAACTTGTTGACTTAAGCCACTATAATTGGGAATAAAATCGACGAAGGACGACTCTTCTTTATCACTTTGTAATCGAAAATTGGAGCCGTCTCTCGATTAGGATTATTATTTTTTTCTTGTTATAATTCGAACCGTTCGCGTATATGTATAATACACATAAAACCCAGATAAAAGATGGGTCAGTGCCCTTTTGAGTAATCTTTAGAGCGGTTTATCAAGGAGTTGCTCGTTATTCGATTTTATTTAATCGCTGCTCGACAAAATGATCGAAGAGGTGCCGGTTAGAACCATTAGCAGACGAACCCGCAGCGAACGAACCAAAAGGCGTGAAAGGTATTTACATCACAATGAGATTGATAAGAAGAAAAACGAAAATGGTTTGGCTTCGCATCCATTTCCACCAATCGGAAACTGTTTGAAATGTGGACGGGTGGTTGTGAAGAAAAAGACTCACACGTTCATAGTGGTAAGAAATTTTTCTTTAGTTTAAACAACAAATTTCCACTCCATGAGAGAAGCCGCAGAAATGCGTTTGTAATTCGATATCTGACGTCGTCTTTAGAAGCCCTACTTCCTCCAACCAACTATTAGTTTATTGATTGAACGCGAAGTGTTAAGATGTGCGTTTACTTTAGAATTTAGAATTCCAAACTGAATTCCCCCACTTTACCATCGGCGTCTTTCATTCATCCATCGATAAAGTGTAGTTGCGCTAAAGTAATTGCATAGTTAAGATGACTGACGGTGTTTAAGATGAAAAACGATCTGGACGTCGATGAAACCAAATCCAGTGTCGAAGAAATAACGAAGCAGAAACGCAGCAAGAGCAAAACCAAAAAAGCGACGTCGTTAATTAAGCGTTTGAAGTTGAAGACCACCAAACAGCACAGCCCTTCGAGCAGTGTTTCCCCGAGTGAGATCTCCATCGAGCCTCAGCCCAGCACTTCTTCGGATTCTCCAGTTGGTAGGCAAACGCCTGAGGGCGACGATAAAGCCATCAACCTAGTCAAATCTGCTTCAGACACTAACTTGTCGGAATCTTCCTGGAAAAGCGCCGAAAATTTAACCGCCGACGCCAGCAAGAAGGCCAGCAAAAGTTTCACCAACGTTGAAAGCTCGCAGTTTCAAATGACCGTCACTGAAGAAGGAGAAAAAGCACTTCAACAACGCACAAAATCACTCGAGACTTTACGGGACATGCCTGCGTATGGTGAACTCATTTTTGATAATACCAATTTGGTAGGTTTCAGATTAATTTGTCGAGGATTGAGGACCAAGTGCTCGAAATCAAATTATTAGTAATAATAATAATAATATTTAACTTTCGACTTACAATCAGTGCGCGTAAGTCGGGTGGTAATTTAATACCAATTGAAACAAAATATATTTGCCAAGGTTCTGAACGTGACAAGAAATTTATTATTTTCCAATCATATCGAATTACACACGAGTTCCGCATACTACAACTGATTTATCTAAGAAATTGTGGTATTTTTTTTAGTCCAACACGACTCCGGTTGGTAAACCAAAAGACCACCTGTACAAAATCCTGGTGATAGGCGATTTGGGCACGGGAAAAACGTCGATCATCAAACGCTACGTGCACCAATTCTTTTCGCAACATTACCGAGCTACCATAGGAGTAGATTTTGCGTTGAAAGTCATCAATTGGGATACCAACACCTTAGTACGGTTACAACTATGGGATATTGCAGGTGAGGATTTGGTTCTCTAGGCCCATTTGAAGAAGACCCTAATTTTCAACTTTTCAGGGCAAGAAAGATATGGAAACATGACGAGAGTGTACTACAAGGAAGCCGTAGGGGCTTTCATAGTTTTCGACGTGACGAGAGTCAACACGTTTGAATCCGTGGCGAATTGGAAAGCAGATCTTGATTCAAAAGTGCAGTTACCAGATGGATCACCGATACCCTGTGTTCTCTTAGCAAATAAAGTAAGTCAAATATAATCACATTATCTCTGACTCATTCATCAATTATCTCATCATCACCATCACCATCAAATCCTGAATGATAACCATATTTTTCCGCCTCATTTATTTTGTTCTTTTTTTAAGTGTGATCAACCAAAAGAAGGCCTAATAAATAACAATGCAAAGATGAATGAGTACTGTGAAGATAAGGGATTTACTGCTTGGTTTGAAACTTCGGCGAAAGAAAATATTAACATAGATGATGCAGCTAGGGCGCTCGTCAGTAAGGTATTCAGTTAAACTAGTTCTTGGTGGGGAAAAATTTACACGTTTTCTTTTTTAAGATACTCCAAAATGATGTGCTCCTGAACAACGATAAAGGCGACCAATTTACATTATCTGCGGAAAACGCACGAGAGAAAAAGGGATGCGCGTGTAGATACTTCTAGCTCAAATCTGAAGCAACCTATTGATTGTTTTGGCAGCGGTTTTTTTTAAACAACACTATGTTTAAGGAATTAGTTTTACTGTTACTTTTTTTTTAAATAAATTTACTGTTGTGTGAGTTGTATAAACAATGCGATGTAACAAATATATTGTACAAACGTATTACTGTTAGATTCTTTCTATGTAAATTTGTACTTAAGAAAAACCATATCATGTTCGTATTTACTCTTTTTATAGATTCGGCTAATTATATTTTCATATGCCATGTTTATTATTAAAAGTATAAATGTTTAACATAAAATATATTTTATTACACGAAAGGATTCTATTATTCTCTAGATTCTAGCTGGACGAACACGATTATCTAATTTTCTTTGCACAAACCGATAAATGGAATTTGTCAGGAAGAAAGAAGGCGTCTGCAAACTTAAACTTCATTTTACACAGGCAGAGAAGTTAGCCCAAACAATATAGTTTATGAAAGTGGAAGGCTGTTTTTCATTATCCGGCTATCCTAACTCTTGCTTGCAGAAAATTTAACTTATCCTATTGCCAAACCATATTTGCAGCCAATTGCAGAAACTGAATCAAAACTTGTACAAAAAATAGCGCAGTCTAAAACGACCTTTTCTAAATTGCAAAATTCGACAAATAAAAATCAAACCAGCGACATCTTTTGTTGCGAGCTAGCAATCACAAATGGCATCTACTAACATCTACTAGAATTTCCAAAATACTACCGCACTTTAATAGATTGATTATTTCAAAGTAACTCATCCTCATAACTCCCTCCACAATCCCTAGACACTAAAACAAATTAAATTCATTAAATTCCAAAAACGATTCAAGCAATTTGATTCCCCCAAATTCACGACCAACTTCAGTTTATTGTTTCAAGGCAAACTTCGTTCACGTGCTTGAAGTCTGCCGTGCCGAAGATTACAAAATAAAATTTAAAATTTTCAAACAGATACATGCAATAATCGCTTGGCAAAATCCTTATTTCAGTTAGGAAGAAAACCATGTGACTGTTTTGGTTGGCAAACGATTTTTTCGATGGTCTGCAAGATTGAGGTTATACATTTCAATAAGTCATAAACTATGGCAGGATTTGGTGATTATAGCCCTGGTAACATCTACAATTTGAACGATGAATGGGGTGTAGGGGCGCCAGAGAATTTTATGAACCCGGGTCCTCCACTGCAACAAAATCCTTCAACCCTAAAGTTATCTGATGATGGTAACCGTAATGGCATAGTCTTAAGCAAGGATTTATTCTACTTTAAATACTTCCAGATGCAATTCTGAAAAAGTATGTGGGTACAGGAGTCGCTGTGGTCAGTTTGATAGCAGAGAACTTGCTGTGCCATCCATTTGTTGTACTCCGAAGGCAATGCCAGGTAAAATATTCTCCTGAACCAAGAAACTGAACTGCACAACATGATTTCTAGGTCCATAACAACTCACGCAAAACACATATAGTACCAATAACACTGATGCCTGTCCTATGTCATTTACATCAGCATCAAGGGATTACTACGTTGTGGAAAGGTCTAGGTTCAACACTTCTAATACGTGGCATGTCTTTAGGCATCGAGGACTTAATTTCTAAGGTCACTCCTTGGCCAAAGTAAGTAATTAAACCTCTTTAATAAATTTATCTTTAAAAATGTTGTTCTTTAGAGAAATTAATTGGTACAGTACTGTAAAGCAATTCCTTCAACATGCTTTACTCAAGTGGTAAGTGGAAGTTGCTTTGGTTTTAACTTAGATTATAGCAGAGTTAAATTTCAGCATTAGTTTTGCTGTTGTAACACCTTTCTACTCAGCGTCACTGGTTGAGACAGTTCAGAGTGATATTGCAAGTGAAAAACCTGGTGTTTTAGATGTGTTCAGAGAAGGTTTCTTGAGACTACTCAACTGGGGGGGAGGACCCAAGGGCCGTATGCTACCAATTTGGGCCCTAGTTGTCCCAACCGTAACACTAGGTGTAGCTCGTTATTTTTTCTCGTTGTTAGTTGAAGGTTCAGTTTCAAGGCTGATGCATGTACGGTACAGATACAAGCAGGAGAGGACCGGAGCTTTACCAAGGAATTTACCCAATACCAGTACTATGCAGGAGATTGAGTTTAATGCTAGTCTTGTTTCTTTAATTTCTAGTGATGTTGTGTTTTATCCTTTTGAGACAATTTTGCATCGTCTTCATCTACAGGTACTATCATCATCATTTTACAGGAAAAAAAACAAGGATTTTATTGAGTGTTTTATAGGGAACGCGGACTATAGTTGATAATTTAGATAATGGTTCATCAGTGCTCCCGATCCTGACCAATTACCATGGGCCAGTGGACTGTTATGAAAGTTGCTTGCGTAATGAAGGCATTTTTGGATTGTACAAGGGGTTTGGAGCTTTAATTCTGCAATATGCTGCGCACATCGCAGTCATCCGCATCACCAGATTCGTTCTGACAGAAATTACAGTTCTCCTACACAAACCGACCACGGGAACTGGCAGTAATTCTCCACCTGTGATCTCCAACATGACAGCAAGTGGACAGAACTACTTGCTCCCCTAGTTACCCGACGAGCAGAAAATGTTTTGAGTTACTCAGCGAAAACATAGTTCATGTTAAATAATTTATTTTTATTTCCTCTCTGATCAATAGTTTCGTTCGATTCCCAATTATTGTAAGAGTTATTAACTTTGATTATAATTCGTTATTACTGAAATTGTCTTTTTGTTAATCAGAAAGAAAAAAAAAATAGAAATATACTTGTCAATGTAGAATAAACCAAAGAACCAAAGAAACCCGATTCCAAAACTCTTTTAGTCAAGTTTCATTATTTTATTCATTTTTCACTGAAGAAAACAGTTTTGAAAATTAGGAACAACGGAAGATAGTTTAAAAGTTTCATTGTTTGATTTATTTCTTAAAATTAAAGACATCTGAAGAAGGCAGTTGGTAACAACCGAGGAAGACAATTTCTAAAATTGGTAGTAGCAAGTGAAGAAGACAACTTTCAATGTTACAGACAACGGCGAAGAGAGTAAACAATAATGCAATTAAATTTAACAAAATGTTATTGTAGTTCTTTGGTGCTAATGTGAAGACTATGTACGAGGGATGTCCAAATTTCAAATTTATCTCCAAAAATACGGCAAACAAGTGTAAGGTTTCAAGTGTAAGCTTCATTCTTTCATTCATTTTTCATTGAAGCGAACAGTTTTGAAAATTCGGAACGATGGAAGACATACTGAAAGTTTTTTGTTCGATTCACTTCTCAAAATTAAAGACATTTGAGGAAGGCAGTTGGTAACACTTGGGGGAAGCCAACTTCTAAAGTTGGTAGTAGCAATTGAAGAAGGCAACTTCCAAAGTTAGGAACAAGGCTCAAAAGAGTAAACAATAGCGCAATTAAATTTAACAAAATGCTATTGTAGTTCTTTGGTGCTAATGTGAAAGAAGACGAAAAGACTATATACGGGGATGTCCAAATTTCAAATTTATCTCCAAAAATACGGCAAACAAGTGCAAGGTTTCAAGTGTAAGTTTCATTCTTTCGTTCATTTTTCACTGAAGCAAACAGTTTTGAAAATTAGGAGCGATGGAAGACAGACTGAAAGTTTTTTGTTCGATTTGAGGAAGGCAGTTGGTAACAGTTGGGGAAGCCAACTTCTAAAGTTGGTAGTAGCGATTGAAGAAGGCAACTTCCAAAGTTAGGAACAAGGGCCCAAAGAGTAAACAATAGTGCAATTAAATTTAACAAAATATTAATGTAGTTCTTTGTTTCTAATGTGAAAGAAAACAAAAAGACCATGTACAGGGATGTCCAAATTTCAAATGTATCTACAAAAATACGGCAAAAAGTGCTAAGTTTCAAGTGTAAGTCTCATTCTTTCAGTCGTTTTTCATTGAAGAGAACAGCTTTGAAAACTAGGAACAATGGAAGACAGATTGAAAGTTTCATTGTTTGATTCACTTCTCAAAATTAAAGACATTTGAAGAAAGCAATTGGTAACAGCTGAGGAAGCTAATTTCGAAAGTTGGTAGCAATTGAAGAAGAGTTAGGAACAAAACCCAAAAGAGTAAACAAAATTTAACAATATGTTATTGTAGTTATTTGGTTCTAATGTAAAAGAAGACGAAAAGACTATGCACAGGGATGTCCAAATTTCAAATTTATCTCCAGAAATATACCAAACAAAGTACAAGGAAACAGCAGCGCAACTAAAGAAAGTTTTTCGTAACGATTTTGACGAGTCCAAATAAAGAACGAAGTGGTATCGATTGAACCAAACAAAGGCCAAAAGAGTCAATAATACTGCAATTAAATGTAACAAAATGTTATTGTAGTTATTTGGTTCTAATGTGAAAGAAGACGAAAAGACTATGCATAGGGATGTCCAAATTTCAAATTTATCTCCAGAAATACACCGAAAAAAGTACAGCAGCGCAACTAAAGACAGTTTTTGTAACAATTTTGATGAGTTCAAGTAAAGGACGAAGTGGTATCGATTCTTTAAAAAAAAACGTCAGGCTTACTACTTCACATTTTGGTTTGACAACTTAATCAGATGAAGTTTCACGTACTTGGATCTACAATAAATAGAAGACGGTTGCAATAGCAACCGGAAATACTGATTTATGATGACATTTTCTGCAGTTTCATACATTCTTCTTCGATGATTTTTCTTGGTTTTAAAATGTGCAATTCTATCCTTGTTCTTCTCTTTGAGTTTAATGCGTACAGAATATTAATGTTCCAGTGATCTTTACACTGCATTTGTTGAACATTCCGATGACTTATCTTGGATTTTTAGAATTTGGTAAACACATTATTGCTAGACTTTTTGAAATCGTCGACGTGCGTCATTTTTAAGCGTCACTTAAATCGTTCTTGAGCCCCTGGCGTTTTTTTTTTTTGTTATTATTTTGGAAAATTGCGTCTTCAATTAGTTAGTCAGTGAAATGAGAAAGTTTCGAATTCCGATAGTGTTTACTCACGAACGACACAATGCAGTCGTCGATGTCCTTGGTCAACCTTGACGCAAATCCTTTTGAAATAGAAATTGCGGCTACGTCACGAGCTTTTTCCCAAAGCAACGGTAATTGTCCCGAATAGGAGGCAGGTAGAGAAGAGAAAAAAAAACGAAAGTTACATCATAAACAAGGAGCAGCGCGATAATTAGAGAGTAGTTTCTCGTCCTTCGTCAAACAACAAACCGGTCGCAGATAAGACCTTCCTGTAGTAGCAAATATCGGCCAACTTTGTAGAATTATCTCGACGTGACTAATGCCCCTCATCTGAATACACAACAATAAATATATTTTTCACGACTAACAAGTTTTAAGCTTGCAGCAACTTTAATTTATTCACTTTCTAATCCACTTAATAATTAAATAGCACGCATCGTTAATATTGCACTTACTATATGTACATACATACGTATAGGTACAGGTATGTACAGTAGTGAGATTTAATTTCGTTTCTTCCATATGACAACAAACAAAAAAAGGCGCGGATTCTTCTGCGTTTATTAATCACGCGATAAACAATGTCAATAAACTGAAAAGCTTCATAAACAGGAAATAAATGATGAGTTTTATTATTTGTTGTCACTTGCCAGTCTGAAGCTGGAAAGGATCTTTCAATTTAATTCCATGCGTTTGCATATAGATGAACCTAATACTAAAAAGTGGGTTTGGCTGAGCTTTAATTTAGTTTTATTCAGTCATCTTGAATGAGGGCAACGAAATATGTGCTTACATACTATAGTATGTACTTACTTACATACAGACATAGATAAGGCTGCCAGAATTAAATTTTATGGCACATCCATTAGCCCCATCCACAAATTAACAACGTAGCTGCAGCTCGCCTCTTTATAATAAGTAAGTAAGTAAGTAAGTTCTTAGAAGCAATCACGATGACTAAACAAAAGAAAGACGTGTTTGGCATTTATTTATTTATTATTTTGTTTCTTTTTCCCAAATCAAATTCAAAAATTCCTTTTGAACAATCTAATCATACCACTTGATTACTTTGTCTATTTAATCGAAAGATAAAATGTTTTGAGGCGAATATGAATTTTTCTTTGCATGTTTTGTGTGGGTGATGATGAATTTCTCGGTTACTAACTTGACTCAAACGTTAAATAAATTTAATAACATCCTGCACACATACAAAACGTATTTCCTGAAGTGCGCAACTTACGTGTGAAAGACAATAATGATTATTAATCGCGTAAAATCAAGAATTTCCCAATTGTGGCATTCATTAGTTAGGGGGGAGGGGGCATATTAAAAAAGAAAAAAAAAAACAAAAACGGAAATTTCATTGTTCGTGCTTTTATTTGCATTCTAAATTTAATCAAAAAATAGTGTACATCCTGTTTGAATTTTTATCGGCGTTGTTATCACTTTGTGTGTGCATGTATGGATGATGGACATTGCGCGTGTGCGCATGTTAAAAAGGCCAATTATAATAAAATTATTCATTCATAGAAAATGCATACTTACTTACAACAAATAATAAAAGTCACTTTCTCACAATATAATGTAATAGTAATAATAATCGTCGCTGCAACTACAGTTATCTCATATAAAATTCATAAAGAAAAGCACAGGCCACACATAGACACACACACACACGCATGAATATCTTTATGTTCACACATATTATTTTTATAATTGTATGCGTGTGTGTATGTTTGATATGTATTCATTCGATGGCGCAGGCAAGCTGCATGGAAATTTTAAATATG
Organism: Prosopocoilus inquinatus; assembly: GCA_036172665.1. Classification (NCBI taxonomy): domain Eukaryota; kingdom Metazoa; phylum Arthropoda; class Insecta; order Coleoptera; family Lucanidae; genus Prosopocoilus; species Prosopocoilus inquinatus. The sequence continues at coordinate 10,768,288 of CM069880.1, read as the reverse complement.
CAGGTTATTACCATATGTATAATCCTTCTTTTTTATAGTCAGGTATTCCTTCTTCTTCAATTTAGATCCTTGGAATATTAAGTTATTTTTTTTTTTTTCAGTGAATCCTTGACCATTTTAAACAGATCATGGAGAATAATGTTTCCATAATACGCAAAAATCAGAATTCGCAATAAATTCCGCTGTCTGCTGATTCTTAAGTGCTTGGAATTATGCATTTTAGATATTAGGTTACAGCTTCAAGCAAACCCATGGAGAATAATGTTTCTATAATACGTTAGCGTCTGGCAAAAATCAGAATTTCTAATAAATTCTGTTGCCTGCTGATTACATATTAATGATTCAACGAATAAAAGATTTGAAAAATATTTCGTGCGAAACTCTTATCGTACTTTATCTCTGGTTAATTTTTCCGGCTTAAATCGAAACTTGTGTTATCGCAAATCTATACATTAAACTCAATCTCGTAAGGTCGGTTTATTACAAACAATGGCCCTGAGAAGTCGATTTAAGCAAGGATTACTTCTGCGTAATCTTTTGGGCAAACAAACTCATGCAACCGGCGTTTTCCATTAAAACAAAAATCGTATTCGGTATTGCAAGCAATTAAAAACGAGTGACCTCAAAAAGGTGGTGTTTGCCCATTTTTTTTGTCTTTTTTGTTTAAATTAATAAACTAACAGAATTTTGACGTATGTATTAGCATATCGAGAAGTCAAAACTTAGTTGCGCCAACTCTCTTTTTAATAAAGGTGACTTTCTCTCTGCCAGAAGAATAATTGTTCTCGTAACACCTGGTTAACACTCTTAAAAAAATGCGCTCTTCCAATTTTGGTTTGTATAGTATCTGAGTTGGATAAAAAAATGAAGGGGACGAGGAGGAGGCATAAAAGTATTGAGCGTTGCACTTTTTGGATTTGGAAGTGAGATCTGTCAAACGAGGACTACTACTTTACGACGACGAAAGACGTAGGAGTTCATTGCAGGAGGTGTTCGCGTGCATAGTAAATTTTGTCATAAACTAAAATATCAGCAGCAAAAAAACGACAGGCAATAAAAATATTTTATTTAGTAGCGTTTTCCGAAAATACTCCCCTCCGATTACGTCAATAGCCCGATGAGGTTCAATAGACTCGATTTGAATATCAAAAAATTAATTGATTCATTAAAACGGTTCCTGTTCTAAAATAATTTAAACCGCGGTTAAAATTCGTAACTGTATAAAAAAAAGAGAGCACGAAATTACACATTTTTAGTTCCGTTACGTCACGCTTGGAAAAGCCGATTTGCAAAACAAAGAGACACACGTTAACATCCATCTATTCAACGCGCGAGTTTTATCTGCGTTTCGTCGAAAATTTCCCCAGACATTTTCGGCCGGTTTGAAAAATCTGGGCGGTGATTCATTAATTGGTCGCAAATTAGTCACAATCGTGTATGGTTGGAAATATGTATAGCGGTGAGCAGTGAGAAACAGGTGGTCTGCTGCCTTACGGAACAACTACGCGTTATGGCAAATGATAAGTCATCGAGCCCACACTCTTGTTCCACATGCCAGAGACGTAGTTCAGTTTTTCGCAAAATAAAAAAAGATCGACATTTAAATGTCTAATTGCCCGATCGATGCCCGGGGAGGGGGGTAATTCGATTGGGCGCCCTGGATACCTGTTCGATTGGAGGGAGAGTCCAATAAAACCAAAGCAAACTCCATTTAGAATCTATTTATTACAATACGTATATATCACAAATCCTTTTTGGCTCTCAGAACACACACTCTAATCAGGAAACATGTCTTGTTACTTACAAAAACATATATTAGTCTATAAACATTCAAGCATACTCGTAACATTCATCACTTTTGATTTAAAAGTTTTTTTTTTTATGCAAAACACAGACCTCAGATAAAATTAAATGTAGACCTATATCATAATATATACATACATGAGCTGTTCAGTATATTACACTACCATAAACGTGATATTCGCATGACAAGGGCCGAGTGGTGAACGAAAAAAAAGTGAACATGGAATTTGGTGGCCAGCTAATTTAAATGAGGTGAACTGGCCCACCGTTCATGTATGGACTTTTAGGCCGACAACTGCCCATGCATTATCATCATCGTCATCATCCTTCATCCCGATTACATTAAATTATCATGATTCAGGCACTATCATAATCTTATTGGTACAGATATGATAAATTTAAAAAATGTAAATAAAATATTTATACAACGGTTTTGCGTTGAATGTTCAATGTATAAAAATATAGGTATTGTGCAGTTCTAAGCCATTTATGAAAAAGTATACTAAAATGAGCATTTCATAAGCCCATCTCTAATGTTCTCACACACGGCACATCAACATACGACCACCGTAGTTTCATAATAAAAATGTTCCGCAAAAAATCGGGACACTATTAGAGTATTGTGCAGCAACAGTAGCTCTTCTTCTCCTTTTCTGGACTAAAGTTCATCTCTCGGACGATTTCTGCGAATACCTCGTTCACGTTGGTCCGGTTCTTAGCACTGGCCTCGATGAAGGGACAACCCCACGTATGCGCTAAAGTACTTCCCTCGTGGGTGAGCACCTCACGTTGATGTTCTAGGTCTACCTTATTGGCCACTAACAAAATCGGCACGCGCTCCGTGCCCTTCACCCGAGTGATAAGATCCTTCATAGACCTTATATCCTCGAACGTCTGGTGGTTGGTCAAGCTATACACCACCACGAACCCCTGGCCGTTTTTGATGTAGAGGTCGCGCATGCTGGCGAATTGCTCGGTCCCCGCTGTGTCCAAGATTTCTAAGACACACGGTGAATTATCCACTTCGATTTCCTTTCTGTAAAAGTCTTCGATCGTCGGATCATATTTTTCCATAAAACATCCGGAAACAAACTGCACCGTCAATGCACTTTTCCCAACCCCACCCGATCCGAGGACCACAACTTTAAATTCGCGCATTGTTCCCTGGTGCACCACCAAATGTTTCTATTACGACACTACGGCAACTATACGTTCAAACACTACGCGGTAATAGCCACTAATTGATATATAGTTCGTTGCAATTGATTTAAAGAAAGCCATTTCTACGAAGACAATCACGTCGCCATCTTATTTCACACACACCGGCGATCTCACTGCTCAAGTGTTTTTCATTTAGGTCGCTAGGGGTTCCATAGGGAAAGGATTATGACCGCAGCGCCACGCAACGGAACTTTATCGCATACATTTCATCACACTCTCAAACTGACAGAGCCATCTCTATTTCAACAACACACAAATCACTCATTTTTCCAACAGAACACACCTATTCAATCTCAACACCTAAAACTAAACGCCTCTGATTCTCAAATTAAAAATAAGAAAAACGCCAAGTTAACCAGAAAATAAAAGACAATATGTTAGGGAACTTCTAAAACGCGGCAATTAAAATAAAATTCAATCAGCCCTCTACTGGATAATAGTTAAACTGAAATAATTCAAACCAAAATCGAATAATTCAATAAAGTAATAAATCCGATCAATTAATCAACATTTAATAAACTGATTTGTAAGCAAACTCATAATACTGGGAGTAGCTCACATCTTTGTTGTTACGTAACACAAACCAAGTGTTCCTTTTTTTGGTACGACAATACTAGGAATAATAAAAACAATAATAATAATAACAACATGACTAATCCATCGTGTTATTCTTTCCATACACGTCAGTTCCTATTGATTTTATGAAGCAATATATTCTGCGAGTTATTTGAACTACTCCCGTTGAATCTACTGTGCTGTTTTAGTTCTGTTGACTTGTGTTAGAAATGAATGTTTGGGGAGAAAAAATCAAGATGTTCTGCATCGTGGCGACCTTGTCTTCATAAAACTCAATAGCAGAGGTCGTAAATGCAGAAACTGGATTTTAACGGCCACGCCTAGAGAAAATCCAAGGCCAGGCATTGGATCACACCGGTGTGTATTGGTCATAGTAAACGGTATCTGTGCGTGAACGCGATTATAAATATCTAAATTTTTAGTATGGCAGTAACCTAGCCAAGAAACGGAGTAGAAGAGAGAGTACGATTGTGCCTTTTGAAAGCGTGCTTTATTTATAACTAGCATCGCGTTGCAAAGCAATGCAAATAATGGGCTTTTTCCAAAAGTGCTAGATAAGAGCGCTATCTCTGATTCGCCTCAGTTTGGTTTTAGCAGTGGTTTATTACAATCCAGGAAGGTAATTATGCTCTATATGTAGATTATTGTTGGTTTAAATAAAACTCTAACGCATCATCTAAAAATAATCCTACTTCTGATTGCACTGTTTTTTAAGTAATTGGGATTTTCTGGATTGCAGATAACGCCAGTGAGGGATGGCTTATAATCCACAGGATCAAGGATATCCAAATCAGTATAATACAAGTTAGTATTGAATTGATTAAAAATCTAGGGTAGATGTAATTGGATGTTATTTAAGACTATCCACCACATCCACCGCAAGGCTATGGACCTCCACAGCCTCCTCCCGGTTACCCTCAAGGATATCCACCGGTAGGACCTGGCTATGTACCACCAGGAGCTGGTTATGCGCCTCCAGGGCCTGGCTATCACCCACCAGGACCTGGATACGGCCCTCCACCACCTGGGCCACCTATTATGACTCAACCCACAAGTGACCCACATGGTAAATATGAATCAATAATTAGTTTTTTATCTCAAATTAACTCAAAGATCAAGTTGTAATTGATCTAGATAATATTTTTAGATATAAAAATCTAGTTTGACGGTAATCATGACGCAATTGCTCGAGATTATTGAGAAAAACAGTACAAAAATATAATAAATTTGAAATACTTGAAGTGAAATTAAAGTGATTCACTGATGACTGGTTCTACTTGGTTTTACGTTTAACATCACGTCAGTTAATTTAATTACACTTGATATAATAAGTAAACTTAATTTGCTTATTCAACACTTTTGTCTCTTACTTTTCAATGTATCAAAAAAGCTTTGCTCTCACTCTAATTTTACTCCATGCCTGCACCACATGAATAAGGATATCCACCAGTTAACTCACAGATCAGCTAATTAAAAAAAATAATATTTACTTTAACGTCCAGCTTTTTTTAATTTAGATACGTTGAGTGCTTTGTTTTTTTCATATGTGCTGTGTGTGTTGCCTATTCCTACTGTATGTATGTACAATCGACGAAATTAAATTAAATTAATCTTATCAATGACCTACGACGTCACCGCAATAACAAATTTATATTTCCGGCTTCTTTTTTCGGATATTAGATATTATCAATAGAGAACGCGGTATCCTAATCTCTATGCTATACAAAATTTAATAGTTTAAGTCTAAACAAACTTGTTTTTTTCTTGAAAGTCCCCACTGATAATATCCTGATAAGCACGTTGGAAATTTTTCGACAAAAACAGTAACTTCGCAGTGTTTTGTGCATCAAATTTTTAACTACATGTACTTACCAATATATTCCGCAGGTATTTTGGGTAATTGCAACAATTAATGTCAGAAAAACCTGAAGATTAAGTTGTTTACAATTCGTTGTAATAACTCTATTAAAAGTAAACCTGTTGAATGTTGGTAGTTATCCAATTAAGCAATTCTCCCCCTTTTCTAAGACTCAGTTCTAAATATAGCATTAAGTTTCAAATAAAGAAATCTAAGACGAGTTGGATAATTATCGAATTGAATTCATTGAATTTGTTTGTACTTTATCAACGCTATCATAGAGCAAAACCTTAAGGAACGACGATAACTTCATGGTTACGACGTGACGAAGATTTATAAAGAGCGCAATTCAGCAAATTATGTAATTGCTTGAGCTAACAAATAGATAACGAGATGGTTATCTCAATAAAAGGGCAGACATGATGTTATCAGAAGATTATTTTGATAATGTTTCCACAATCATTGCAGCTTCTGCACTATCAACAACAGACTTAACTTGTTGTTAAATCCAGTGTTAATCAAGAACAAATAGTGATATGTGTATCAATATATTTACTGTTTACGCGACTAAGATTTATAGTCATTATTAGTTATGGAAGAGAATTGCAAGCACGTCGTTCGAAGATTTTTATGCCAAGTGAGGAAGATTTTCAGAGTGAAACGATCAGTCAAAAAATGTGGCTATCGAAAACTAATTACTGAGGAAGAACAGAGGTTCGTACTCTAATCTGCAAACAACTTGATTAATTTATTTACGTGACACAAATACGATATTGTTAACAACTGGGTTGTAATTGGAGCTCGTAAATAACTTTGTATTGAACTAATAAAATCAATTAGCATTGATTTATGCCGAGCATAAAAAATCGCGCCAATTTTTGCACAAATATTTGAATGGAATTTTCCCCATCTCTTTCGTATGTTAGTTTACAAGTTGGACTTTGTTTGGGTTAACGCCACCATAGAAATATTTATATTATAAATATAGGAAATGAAGGGATATTTTTTCTTAATTTGATTATAGGTGGTTGGATGAATACACCGCAAGGCAATCCCAACTGCCCACCAGGATTGGAATACCTTACTATGATTGATCAACTACTCGTTCACCAAAAAGTCGAATTATTAGAGGGTAAGTTCTATGTGTTTGTCCAAAATCATTTACAAATTGGTCAAAAAAAAGAAAGTTAAACACAAGTTTTATTTTACAAAAAAAAAAAAAAATGTACACCTCTTTCTATTACATTACAAATCACAAGTATGTTATTGTGTGAAGACTTACCAAAGATATCTTTTCTTTTCCTCTTCCTTATGTTTCCCTAAAAAGATTTTATAGTTTAGATAACAATAGCAATAATGAAAAAAATCAAACTTACCTTGCCACAATTCAAAATGATACTCAATTTTCTTCTTTTTAAAAAAAAAGAAAACATGGTCGAGAAACTACAAATTAAATTTAAAATAAACTTGCTCGTCATCGATTAAGATGGCTTATCACAAGATAAAATGGTAAAAATAACGTTTGGATTTTCCCACAACACAAAACTTACTTGTTTGTTTTCAGCATTAACCGGATTCGAAACCAATAACAAATTTACCATAAAAAATAGCCTCGGCCAAAAAGTATATTTCGCAATAGAAGAAAATGACTGCCTAACTAGAAACTGTTGCGGCCATCTGCGGCCTTTCGAAATGAAAATTTTGGACAACTATCGAAATCAGGTGATCAATTTGAACCGTGCTTTGGCCTGCGATAGTTGTTGTTTTCCGTGTTGCTTACAGGTAATCAGCACTTGCTTTCAGCCCTTAAATTGTACCCTATATGTTTGTTTCGTTGATAGACCATGGAAGTTTCAGCTCCACCAGGCGCCGTCGTAGGTACCATTGAACAAGAGTGTAGCATTTTAAAGCCTCAATTTGTTGTTAAAAATGGTGCTGGTGATGTTGTATTACGCATCGAAGGACCTTTTTGCACAATGAGCATATGTGGCGACGTTGAATTTAAAATATTATCTGCTGATGGGAATACTCAAGTAGGAAAAATTTCCAAACAATGGACTGGGCTTGTACGTGAGATGTTTACCGACACCGATTATTTTGGTATTACTTTTCCCATGGATTTGGACGTTAGAATGAAGGCAGTCATGCTTGGGGCTTGTTTCTTAATTGTAAGTATTCATTTTTTTTAGCTCAGCAATAAATGTCTAAGTAAATAATGATTGGCCTGTAAGTGAACTCTGTCCTCAATTTATTTATTAACAACTAGGGGGGGCACAAGGTCACACTTTGGGAATTACAATTAGTAAAAGAGCACAGCTACGTACGAACTATAGTTATATTGTATAACACATTATTATCTGCAAAAACTAAGCAGTACTTTTTTCATTTTTAGGACGCCATGTTCTTTGAAAGAGGCCCCAACGAAAACTAATTACACACTAATAATAACGTGAGTATTTTTTCGGCTTTATTATTTAGAATTTTAAAACTCTTAATATTAAATATTGTTTGTTATTTAACAGATACATGCAAGGATATTACAGTACCAAAGGAAATAGCTAAAGCCATTTTAAGAGTCTGATGCCTTTAATGTATATAAGCATAAATATATAAAAATAACATTATAATTTTTATATACCTATATATACAGGAATGCTGCTATACAACTATGCTTTGTCTTGTTAAAGTATTTATTGTTAAAAAGCTGCACAAGCGTTGTTGTGAAAGTTTATTAATTAATGCGAGTTATTGAATTTACGAAGTTGATTGATGCTGCTGTTTTTACAATACTATTTATTGTTAACAATCATTATTACTACATTTAAACAGTTTTAAAGATTTATTTTTTATATTCGTTACTGTTTCGATATATCTTTATTAATATATTTATATGTACTAACAAAATGAACGCATTTTTTATTCGGAAACAAAGCACTAACATAAAATTTTTTAGCTAGAAAATACAAGAATAAGCAAAGGCAAGGCGAAAAGTGCAACATAAAAAAAGCTATACAGAAAAAAGCTGCAGAATTACATTAAATACTAAAAGAAAATAAACAAAAAAATCTTCAATTATTTATTCGAAAAAAAAAATAAAACAATAATACAAACAAAATAAATAAAGCAGGAATAAAATAACAAAAAACTTCTTTATTAAAAAAAAAAATACAAAAATAAGCAAAGGGATTTCACAGTCTACTGAAATGAAGAAACTGCTACACAAAAACCAAATAAAAGTGAAAAGAAAAATACATTTTTGCTGTAACATAACGAATTGTAAAAACAAAAGAAGAACATAAAAAAACTGAAAAACAGAAGAACGAATAAAGCAAAATAGAATAAGAAAACGTAAAATTAAAAAATATATATAATACTACTAAAGTGTTGCAGATCCTATAAGAAAAAAAATTCTGAAGCGTCCCAATTAAGCTGTACCTACAAAAACAACAAATAATACGCTTAAATATTAAATAATTAAAAAAAATAAAAATAAAGGTGAAACAGAATTTGCCAATTATTCATAAACAATGAAAAAGGATGTTATACTATAAGGCTCAATCAATACAGCAGCCAAATAAATTTAAATCATCATTTAAAACTCTGCCAAAATTATAAAATGGGTCTTGCCAAATGCTCCCTGAACTAAATTATTCCTCCGGAAGAAGCAAAAAATTAATTAAGCTCACCCAGAAGACTAAATAAAAGCTTACGATCTAAGCCAAACAGACACTGAGAGAAAAACTTTGCACATCAATTATAAGACCCCAGGGATGAGGCCTTCAGCGTTGATTTAGTCTTAATTTTATTTTAATTTTAACAGTAGAATATATTTCAATGCCGAGTAGGTGCAGACTGGCACTCAGACAATGGCCGAGGTCACTTAGACTTAAATTTAACTTTGTAAAAATTCAATCGCTCTTGTGATACAGTCCACCCCCTTATCAACAAGTCAAGCGCAGACACAAAGTCCAGCTTCAGACGCAAGCAGGGACGTAACATTAGCTATTAACGCCTGCTTTATTTCAAACAATCGTATAATTCTAAGCAAATATAAAGTGTATGTGTGTATGGCTTAAGGACAAGATCTTAGAAAAGTTAGTGCTTTACTTACATTGTAGGGGAGCCTTCACAAAGGTCGGAACTGCCAAACGATGACTTCCTTGGTGGTTTTATGATAACATTCACACGCACTTATCAACAGATTCAATACAATTACAATAAAAAGTGCATAAAACTCAGCACAAACTGATTCATGAGGTTTTATTGTATATTGAAAGAATCCGGCTACTACTCATACAGAGATCACTCGTATGGCACTTAACACTTGAAAATTAGGTTATAAAATGTACTCTTATACTCTAGAATATTTTCGCGACGTGTAATTACCCAAACTCGATGGTTTTAGCTTAAAAACACCATAATTTAGCGTTAACCGATGAGCTGCAGAAAACTGAATTTGCTGCCAACCGCGAAATACTAAAATACCTCAGGAACATCCACGATATTTTTGCAATTTCTAAGCAATTCCCGCGTATTATTAACGGAATACTCAATGCGGCTTTACGTCATCGAGCAATCCAAGTAAGTATTACTCTCAGCTAAGGAAGAAAATCACGATTTGGATGTATTTGGAGGTGCAACTTTCATTTGCTTACAGTTGGCACACCTTGGCGCCTTCAAATGGGCGCAAAAAACGTGAGAACGTCTGGAGTTTACGTTTCTGCGTAATAGCAAGGGGTAACGGTCGTGATTCTTCATTTTAACGCCGCAAATAATTTTTGTGTTGTTTATAAATGTTAATTAGATTGCGAAATTATATAAACAGTGTAACTGCTAAATTTATGTAGGCCCAAGAAGGTAAGTGGTTTTAAAATTTGATTTTTTAATAAAGCACACCCTGATATTGCAAAATTTAAAACATTCTCCCATACTTAATAATATTATGAGGGTGTTATATCATTTTTAAAGAAACTGAATGAGTTTTTGCGAAATTAAACGTGTTTTTGGGGCGCCCTTGCTTGAATTAACTGGGACTTTATGTTGTAAAAGGGAGATTCAATTATCTCTCTAATAAACATGGGACATAAACAAAAAAATGTACAATTTATTATTTTATTTCTCATAACCTATTTTTTTTTAATGAAAATATGAAGCATCCGGATAAATTTAACATCCACGTGATTGATGTAAATAGGCAACCAAACATACTTGTATGGTAACACTGCTCAGATAAAAAAATTACCACCATCGAGTTAAAATATGCCAATTTGATTGGCAATAATACAAAAGGTACAGTCGCTATCGTCCTAATCGAGACGGCTGCAAGCTAACTGCGCTCTTATTGACAGTTGTAATAAGGGTTACAGAACTGTCAATCGGTCTCGATTAGCTTGATCGCGATTGTACAAATTATATTTAAGTTAACAAATCAACAGCAAATTCCAAACTACGTATCGTTTGTCATTTTAAACATAGATGGCGCTCGATCAACCAAACCTGTCGATATAAAAAGTGCTTGCTTTCGCTTGCAAAATCGCACCATAACGCGTTTAGATTCAAAGACAGACGCTTTTTTACAAATGGATTAATCCCCTTTCCCCTCTGAATCTTTCTATTTTTATTGGCGTTTTCGACTGACTGCTCAGAGAGTATTTCCATCCTCTGTTTTTACATAAGGTTAAAAAAAGATGAACATACTTTGAGAGCATCCCATAAGACTTGTTTGGATAGAACTGCCGTTATTTACAGGTGAACTGTCAATCAAATTTGAGTTGTTTTGTTGCAAAAACTACGGAATCCAGATCCAAACTATTACGATTTAAACGTTTAAGGGAAAGAAAGCACCCATTCGGTATAATCAGTAACCAACAGATAGCGTTTTTAATAAGAGATCAATCAAAGAGCTGTCATTCATGTTATTTAGCGTATCTGTTATATTGGATCCGTCATTAATTCTGTTAGTTTTGTTATTATGTGTATGTTATTCTAAACGTACGAAATCGTCACAAAACTTGCAAACAAACATTTCAATTTAATATTTTTACTGGCTTTTTGTAGGTTAACCAAATGTTATCCTAATGTTTTCCTTATTATTCGAGAAAATCTAAGGTCACTGAATCAACGCACTTACGTGTTCAGGTAACCATCCCATTCCCTTTAAGCCACGTTTCCATGCATCTGTCATGCGTCGTGCGTCGCCAATTGTTATTGGTTCATTTAAAATATTTTTCACAACCGCCAAGAGACGACGTAACGACGCACGACGGATGCGTGGAAACGTAGCTTTATGACTTTATTGTGTAACAAAGACAACAAATACAAATGTCGCAAGAGCAACAAGGATATCAACAGTTTTAGGGAATTCAGTTTACTACGATGGTAGTATTTTACTACCGATTGTCTCTTGGATTATGTAAGAGAGAGGATGACGAACAAGCCAGGCACATCTGATACTAAAAGGGTCCAAATCAAGGACACTTGTTTTTACCAATGAAATGTTATTCCCGACTCTCATCGTCATGCGGTAGATACGGCGTAAAGCATCCTCTCTCTTATATAATATTAGGATTGTCTTGTCAAAAATGTATTAGGTTATGTTAGCCACAGCGAATTTCCATTTGTGAAACGTCACTTTGAACAACAAACTTTCGACTGTGTTTCTTTCAATCCCTAGTTGAGTTTATTGTGCGAGAAGGATAGATAGAAAAAATCGCTAATGTCCTTACCTGAATACGCAGTGTGTCGATTTAGTACCTTAAGAAAACCACAGAGTGGCTGACATCTGGCGGAAGTTTTATAAAGGTTCCTATAATAAGGAAAACATGTGGCTAACCTACAGAAGACATAGGGCCGTATTTTCATCTCATGATTAAAGTCGTCTCTAACTAAAGTCGATAAGCCGATAAACAATATAGCTTTACGTTGGAATAACAATTGGTTAACCTATAAAAAGCCAGTAAAAGATATTAATACAAATGTTTGTGAGTTTTGTGTTGCAAATCGTTTTTAATTGCAGTGAAAACCTCGAGCAGCCTCTGTACAGCTGTGTCAGCCCTGTCTGGGTCTCTGCTGATGAAGCCCCAAACAGGGGTGAAACAGCTGTACAGAGGCCGCTCGAGGTTTTCACTGCAATTAAAAACGACTTACAACAAAATTTTGTAAAACTTTCATTATGCTTTGATAGCAAGTATGGCCGCCTTGCATGGCGGACTTATTAGGTAACAAATCCGCTTCAATTTGTCTATCCTACTGCAATGTCAGGTCAAAAAGGAATCGTAAGATGTCGCTGTTTTATCTGTTCATCAATATTACATCGCATTTACGAATAAATTGGACAAGTCGTTTTTGGTTTGCAGTGGTAATGTCGAGCTACGTCTGTGCTGACGAAGCCCCAAACAGGACTGAAACAGCTGTACATAATCTACTCGAGGTTTTCACTGCAATAAAAAACTGATTATTTAGAATAATTTGGATATTTAGAGAGTAATACTTCATTAACAACAGACACGTCTTTGGCTAGTGCTTCGTATACAAATGATGCTTTAATAAGATTTCAAGAATTCTATAATTTACTGGCTGATGGAACATTAAATCAGGAAACACTTGCTTTGATCGGTAAACCTGATGTGGTGTTAAATATAATCCTACTGCTTATAGAGTACATAATAAAAAATGGACTAAAACAACTCTCAAATGAGATTTTTCATTAGCTACAAATGAAATGAAAAAATTGACACGAGAAGCTTTTGATCAATGGCAATCTGTTTCAAATTTAAAGAATTTGTGAACAACGTACAGTTTGAGAATTGCACCATTTTCACAAACAACTTTGGTCGCTCGGTTTGAGAATATGGCCCCGGTTATTTCATAGTTTAAATCAAAATAATTTCAATAATTTGGAAATTAAAAAATCAAATCTACCGAATTCTATCGTAATCTACCGAAAAGTGACGACGTGATCTACCTATAAGTGTTTGGGGAGGTTGGCAACAATGGTCGAACGTCAAAGATGGCGTTCCTGGATGGTTTCTGTTGTGGAGAATATCCAAACCTTGATAATCGTAAGTTTTAAGTTTCTGTTGGTCTTTTAATGTGGAACATTAAAAATGCTTTTAACAATTTACCACAGCTTTTGGCTGTGTGATGTCGCACCAAAGAAACGAAGCAAAAGAAGCGTTTAGACGCATCTGCTTTAAAGACGTTAGAATTTCAGCAGTGGAGCCGATAAGAAATAATCGCAAACCGTCGTGTGTATGGAAAATATATTATGATTTAAAAGATCCTAATACTAAATTGGATGACGATAGTGATGACAGTAGGGGTAGTACAAGTCCTTTTAAACTGCCGGATGATCAACCATCATCGAGCAAATTATATAAAGATCTAACGGCATTGGCAGGTATTTTAGGAATGAAGGTAGTGGAAAAGTACCATACCGAAGATAGACTTCATGCAGTCATTGAGTACACTCCGCGCGAATGCCATTGTCCATTTCAGGATTTTAATCAGGCCCCAGAAGAACCTTGTATGTGGCCTGATGTTACAGAGGTGGAAATGAATTTACATTACATGAAATTAAACATGTAAGGTAAACAAATTTAGTTTAAAAAAGTAGGTAAGTATGTATGACTGATTGGTTAAATTTACAAATTTATGTTAATTTTATAGCGTTACATTACATTGTGAAATTAAATTTGTAGTATGAAATTAATTTATTATTGAATTGGGTTTGAAGAAATGATTATTTTTCAATAAAGTGAAAGTATTATAACCATGATTTTGTTTTGTTTACTTGGAAAACTTTGTATCCCTAAATTTAAGTTTTTGAAATTATTCTTGATGAAGAATTTGAGTTGTTAAAAAAGTTACCTCGTGAAGAACAAAAAATATCAGAAGTTAACAAGGTCAAGAAAACCTTCATTGATTTTATCAATATATCAGTTTTAAAGTCAGATGTGGGTTTATCACTCGTTAATTTAAAAAGAAAAATAGAGATGACCACACGTTTGACCATTTGGGCTATTATTTTTTTTATTATTTGTTTCTAAATAAATTGATATTTTTTGACTTCTCTCAAACTTTTTTGATAAGGATCAAAATTACAGTATCATTTCGAATTATCTTCCTTTTCATTTCTTAGAATAAATTTCTATCTGTTGGAACCAAACACATGTTGGCTAAAAAAATAGGCAACTAAAATGAAGAGATTTTCAGCGGTTCCGTTTAGGACCTCTGGCATCGATGGTTTTCTTAACAACTTTAGCTAATATGAGTAACTTTTTAACTCAGACTATTGTGCCTAGTTTAAAATAGGTAGTTTTCCTTATTTTTGATATAAAAATCTGGCTCACATTTTTAAAAAGGCCATTAAAAAAAAGCGTAGTTTCCATTAAAAAAATGTTTCAATAGATAAAAATGGGCTTAAAAACAGGTAATTTTCACAATTTTTTGTGTTTTTAATAGACCTCAATGGGCTGTTTGTCAAACTCGACAAACTTCAACGACAAAAGCTCGAAAATCGACTCATTTTTCTAAAAAATTGTTTTTAGGAAAATCCTAAGTTAGAAAAAAGGGTTAATAATTAGGGTAAAAAGTCAAATTCAATGTTGTTTTTGATGTTTTAGTAGAAATACGGGTTTTTGCCAAAAAAAATGCATAGGAAATAGGAAAGTGACTAAGAAAACTAGGCATATTAGGTTATGTTAGCCACAGCAAATTTCCACTTGTGAAACGTCACTTGAACAAACTTTCGACTGTGTTTTTTTTAATCCCTAGTTGAGTTTATTGTGCGAGAAGGATAGATAGAAAAAATCGCTAATGTCTTTACCTGAACACGACGCGTGTCGATTTAGTACCTTAAGAAAATCACAGAGTGGCTGACATCTGGCGGAAGTTTTATAAAGGTTCCTATAATAAGGAAAACATTGAGATCACCTGCGGTAACCTATAAGAGACATAAGGCCGTATTTTCATCTCATTATTACAGCCGTCTTTAACTAAAGCCGTGATTAAAATAAACATTAACGATATAGCTTTACGTTGGAATAACAATTGGTTAACCTATAAAAAGTCAGTAAAAAATATTAATACAAATATTTGTGAGTTTAATGTTGCTTTTGATGTTCTAGTAGAAAGACGGGTTTTTGTCGAGAAAAATGCATAGAAAATAGGAAAATGACTAAGAAAACTAGGCATAATAATCTGAGTTAAAAAGTTATACATATTAGACTATTTATTTATTGCACAGTGTGAAGAATACAAAATTGCATGCAATTCGTCGCTAAGCAAGAAATTGCATTAGTGTGAACTCCGCTTTAGAAGTTGGCAAATTTACTCGAAACATCCCAAATCTAATTATGTCTAAACATGCGTAACTTGAAACGTACCTCGGCCATGGCATGAGAATTTTGAAGCGTACCTCAACCACAGCATAAGCGCGGTACTAACGGCACGCGGCGTTATTTTCAGAAAAGTGAAGTGATGTGTGCAGGCGATCAGTTACGGCAACGTTGCCTTTCGAATTATAATTGTAATTAAGTATACAAATTGATAGTTTTGAGCGATATGAAAGAAAATATTAAATTTA
The DNA here is from genome assembly GCA_036172665.1 of Prosopocoilus inquinatus. NCBI lineage: Eukaryota > Metazoa > Arthropoda > Insecta > Coleoptera > Lucanidae > Prosopocoilus > Prosopocoilus inquinatus. The sequence goes on along the minus strand of CM069880.1, from coordinate 10,752,245 downwards.
TCGAACAGATAAAATAGCGACATCTTACTATCGCTTTTTGACCTGACATTGCAGTAGGATAGACAAATTGAAGCGGGATTTGCTCCTAATAAGTCCCTCATGCAAGGCGGTCATGCTTGCTGTCAAAGCATAATAAAAGTTTTTAGAAAAATTTTGTGCAAATCGTTCTTGATTGCAGTGAAAACCTCGAGCAGCCTCTGGACAGCTGTTTCAGCCCTGCTTGTGGCTTCTTCAGCAGAGACGTAGCTCGACATTCCCACTGCAGACCAAAAACGACTTGCCCAATTTATTCGCAATTGCGATGTAAGAATGATGAACAGATAAAATAGCGACATCTTACTATCGCTTTTTGACCTGACATTGCAGTAGGATAGACAAATTGAAGCGGGATTTGCTCCTAATAAGTCCCCCATGCAAGGCGGCCATGCTTGCTGTCAAAGCATAATAAAAGTTTTTAGAAAAATTTTGTGCAAATCGTTCTTGATTGCAGTGAAAACCTCGAGCAGCCTCTGGACAGCTGTTTCAGCCCTGCTTGTGGCTTCTTCAGCAGAGACGTAGCTCGACATTCCCACTGCAGACCAAAAACGACTTGCCCAATTTATTCGCAATTGCGATGTAAGAATGATGAACAGATAAAATAGCGACATCTTACTATCGCTTTTTGACCTGACATTGCAGTAGGATAGACAAATTGAAGCGGGATTTGCTCCTAATAAGTCCCCCATGCAAGGCGGCCATGCTTGCTGTCAAAGCATAATAAAAGTTTTTAGAAAAATTTTGTGCAAATCGTTCTTGATTGCAGTGAAAACCTCGAGCAGCCTCTGGACAGCTGTTTCAGCCCTGCTTGGGGCTTCTTCAGCAGAGACGCTTCAATTTGTCTATCCTACTGCAATGTCAGGTCAAAAAGCCATAGTAAGATGTCGCTATTTTATCTGTTCATCATTCTTACATCGCAATTGCGAATAAATTGGGCAAGTCGTTTTTGGTCTGCAGTGGGAATGTCGAGCTACGTCTCTGCTGAAGAAGCCACAAGCAGGGCTGAAACAGCTGTCCAGAGGCTGCTCGAGGTTTTCACTGCAATCAAGAACGATTTGCACAAAATTTTTCTAAAAACTTTTATTATGCTTTGACAGCAAGCATGGCCGCCTTGCATGGGGGACTTATTAGGAGCAAATCCCGCTTCAATTTGTCTATCCTACTGCAATGTCAGGTCAAAAAGCGATAGTAAGATGTCGCTATTTTATCTGTTCATCATTTTTACATCGCAATTGCGAATAAATTGGGCAAGTCGTTTTTGGTCTGCAGTGGGAATGTCGAGCTACGTCTCTGCTGAAGAAGCCACAAGCAGGGCTGAAACAGCTGTCCAGAGGCTGCTCGAGGTTTTCACTGCAATCAAGAACGATTTGCACAAAAAAATTTTTCTATTAAATTTATCGTTCGAATACTCATAGATTTTATGAGTATTTATGAGTCTACAGTCGGCACTTACAGTTTTCGATTTTAAGTTGTTTTGTGAGTATGTTATTGCGTTATTGCAAATATGACATTTTTATAAATAAAGTTTAAAAAAGCCCGCGTTTTTGGACGTGTGGCGGTGTTCGGTTGGTAACTATAAATCTAGAGCGATTCCTATAGTAAAAACCTAGTGATACAAAAAGATATTAGAGAGGGATTGCGTATGGGGCCTCTCAAGTGCTAAATCCGCCACTGGTAACCACAGAATAGGTCTCTCTTGCTCCATGCATAGACATGGACAATTAAAAGAGAGCATTCATTATAGTGATACTGTCAAGAAAGGGACAGTTTTATTCTGTCAGTTGCTTATACATATACATGACAGGATTTTACTTAGCTTTACATTGAAAAATAGATTTAAAAAAATGTCCCATGTTTTTGTTACAAGAAATTAAAGAGACGAGATTAAGATTGAATGGTGTGATACAGGGTTGCAAAATAAAATTCATTTTAGAACGAAGAAGTCGTTAAAGTTCTTCGTGTTTATCAAAAAGAAAAAAAAATACTTGCCTGTACAGGTTGTAGTTTCGGTAGATTGACGATAGGTATATAAAATAGAATTTCTTGTTTGTGTAAAAATGTGAAAATTTAATTTGTTTATCATTTATACTGCTCTGTTTATGTGATCGAATTTGTCCTTAATTGTTTATGGCATTGAACACCGATTGATTTAAAACACGTAAAACCAATTGGGCACACGTGAAAATAAACAAAGTCAAATCCGAAATAGCAGACTCATATTTTAAAGAGTTCAACGTTTTCAAATCGGAGTTGGTGAAAAGAAACTAGGATGGGACTCGTAAAAATTTAAATTTATTACGCACATACTGCGTTGAAATCTTATTTACCTTGTGCTATTTAAAAATTAAAGGCCTTGGTTAGCAAGGTGGAAAGAAATCCACGTCCTACTTTACGAAACAAGAAAAAAAAGTTCGCGTTTGTGAGTTTCATGATCATGAAACTGAAGAAAGAAGAAGAAAAAACTGGCAAACAGGTAAGTAATGAATAAAAATTAAAAATCGTTTCTAGGAAAGTTTCTTTGGAATGCGAGGTACCTGTTCGCTTCGTGATTTATTTTGAATTTATTGTGCAAGAAATGTTCGAGAAAAAGTCGTCGCTTCTCTTGCGGAAACCAACAGGCATGGCCTCTGCATGTACAGTGATACTTAAAAATAATGTCTCGATTAAACTAAATAAATGAAACAAGTTTTTTCTGTTTGTTATTTAAAGGAAGGGTGGGTTTAACGGAATGTAATGTGAGTGGTCAAGATAAAAATACTTTAGCTTTAAGGGTTAGATACTTTTGTCTACCACTGTGCATACCTGGCTGGCACATTCAACGACCTTCTCTTTGCACTCATTTTCTATCTCTGACCTCTCTGTCACACGCCTATGCGGAAGACTTAATACTTATTGGCAGACAAGTTTGAAATTCCTCCGGCAAGAGCATTTTATTTATAATTTGAATTTATATTGCATATTTATTTGAGCAAACGCAGGTAGAAGAAGAGAAGAAGGTGTAAGAAAAAAAAAACTCCTTGGTTTATTTTTTTTGTCTGAGTTTATTTAAAAATACACACGCATATTTACAAATTATTGCAATCGCATTTACAATTTACGTAAAGTGAATTTTCCAGATGGCGCGCGTAAAAGTCGAAATGAAAAAATAAACCTCGAACGTGTAACTTGCAATTTCGTGTTTAACGGCCATCAAAGTTTTTTTTTTTATCACCCGGCAATGCATTGATATAACGCCACGTGCTCCTATAAATTCAAACGAAAATTACCTGTTGTCGTTATTAACGTAAACTCGAGCTAACTATAAAATGTTATATTTATTTATTTTATTTTAGTATCATATGTTCTATTTTGTAGCATACGTTTTGAGAGAGTTCGCTGACTGGTTCTAAAAATGTGCTCGCGCTACGCTGTACAAAAATTTCTAATTGTAAATACGACAAGGATAAGAGGAGTTAAATTTATTTTTACAGGTCACTTTTTGCGCGACGACATAACAAATTTGATAAGATTAGAACTGTAAAAAAATCTACGACTTAGAACAGATTTATTAATATAAACTAAACTCACTGTACATCATTTGAAATATATTTGTCTCTTCTAAGCAAGTGCCAGTTCATAAATTAGACAAATGGTTTATATTCCAAAAAGACCATTTTCTTTTTGACACCGAACGACTTATTCAAGAGTTATAACAAAAAAACAACAACAAAAATAATGAAGACTGTCTGGAATTTGGAATGTCGAACCACTTGTGTGTAGTCAAGTAAATCCTCTTCTCGTCCTGTGAAAATACTACATTACACAAACTCATTTTTAAATAAACCGAAGATTATAAACAACTTACTCCTGCTAAAAATCTTGTCTTCCTTCAGCTTCTTGAATCACATCCTCTTCGTCCTCGATGAGGGGATCGAACTCTAAACCTGTGAGACACTCTCATAAATAAAAATACTTTTGTGTGAGGATTATTAACGATAAAAAAACCCCAAGTAATATATCAATGAACGTATGTACATGCATACACATTTTTTTCTTTATCTAATCTTTATGTACCTGTTTTTGTTTGTTTAACTGGCGCCTTATTTTCGTCGTCCTCCTGAGCCCTGGGCCCTCAGATTAATCAAAAGCGACTTACAGGGTCTAGTTTTATTATGTTTATACATTCCACATATTAAGCAGATAACCTCGATCGTTAAATAAGACGAGCAAGTGCGTCATTAGCCCAACATGTTTATATGCGCCAAACGGCTTGGTTCTTTTTACGTTCGAAAAAATGTATAACAGACGGATACAGAGGCCAAAGTGAATATATTAGACTTGGCTTACGGAACACGTGCTGTGAAAACCCGTTCTATGGGCAATCCTACGATCTCTCTGCCTCACGAGCAGAGAAAATATCTAGGATTTACTGCTATTACAGGTTTTAATTTATGTGTGCATTGTCAAACGACCCCTTTATATTAAGCCCGTAAAACCAAATTAATTTGCTAATAATTCATGTACGTGTAGGAGAGCTAGTTACCGACTCCAACTCTCAACTGTTAACTAGTTTTATGTTTTATGTACTTACCAATTTAATCTTCAAAAGAAAACAAAACAAGTTGGCGTGGCATCATCTAATTATCTTCTTCCAGTTCATGTTCTACGTCCATTGAGCTCTGTCGTCCACACAATTAACGATGATGGTACCCTAGACTAAGGTCATAATAAAAGTCAGTTTTAGTATCGTCCCATTTAATTTGTTTATTTTCTTATTATTATTTTTAATTAATCTTGATGGACGACTTACCTAACTGTGTTCTTTATAAGCCTGGTTCCAATCTTCTTTCTTCGGACTTCAAAGGGATAGTTGCCCTGGAAACGCTCAACTAACTTCCACTTACATTCATTCCAGGGCAATACACCCATTCGGATTCTATCAAAAACTATCATCTTTTCGATTTGCCCATCACACTCTCAACTAACTTCCGTACATACACTCATCCAAAGGCACTTAGATTTTCCGAAAATAAATATTTTAGAACTCGCCCCCATTCAGATTCTATCAAAAACCATCATCTGCTCGATTTGCCCGTCATACTATCAACTAACTTCCATACACTCATTCAAAGGCATTCCGGTTTTTTCCAAAAAGAATTGTTTTAGAACTCAACCCCATTCCAATTTTATTAAAAACTACCATCCCTTTGATTTGCCGATCATTCTCTCAACTAACTTCCACTCACACACACTCATTTAAAGGCATTCAAATTCGTTTTCCAAAAAGAATTGTTTTAGAACTCACCCCCATTCCAATTTTATCAAAAACAATCATCCCTTTGATTTGCCCACCATTCTCTCAACTAACTTCCAGCCACACACACTCATTTAAAGGCATTCAAATTCGTTTTCCAAAAAAAATTGTTTTGAAACTCATCCCCCATTCGAATTCTATCAAAAACTATCATCTATTCGATTTGTCCATCATACTCTCAATTAACTTCCACACACACACACTCATTTAAAGGCATTCAGATTTTCTGTAAAACGATTTGTTTTGTAATTCACCCCATTCGAATTCTATCAAAAACTATCGCCTGTTCGATTTTCCATCATTCCATAAACTAACTTCCACACACATTCAAACAAAGGGAAGATTGTTTTTCCAAAAAGATTGTTTTGGAACTCTCCCCTTTTCGGAGTATACCACAAACTATCATCAATTGATAAGATCTTTTCCCTTTTTCTCAAATTAGTAAAACCCATTATTAAGAATTAGCAACTTCTCTACTAAAAACCTTCCCTTCACTTAAAGAAAAATGCATTCACTCGTTCGTTTTATTTAAAAAAAAAAAAAGAATTATTTTAGTACTCACTGTCATATCATTCTGATTTTGTTAAATGTTATAGATAATATAAATTAAAAGGATTATTTTTTTTTGTTGGAGTGAAAGTCAACATTCGTTTTAGAGTTAGTAACACCCATCTGCTTTCTCAGTTAAGAATCAGTAACACTACGACTGAAAACCTTCACCTCACTCAACTAGATCGCATTCATTCACGGAATTATTTTAGATACTTTCGCTGAAATTATTTTGATTTTAATCACCAACTCTTGTTGGGTTCCAGTACTCTCTTTTAGATTTCTTCTGTCATATTTTCAATAGGTTTTCTCAATAAAGTATTTGCAGGCTGTCTCTTTCTGTCTGTAATTACCAACTAATTATGATTGGATTCGGAGATATTTCCAATGCTTTATTCCTTCTTTTTTTCTTTTTCAGAACCTCCCCTCTCACACTTTCAATTAACTTTCTGGATTAAGTATTTCTAAATTGTGTCAAATTCTTTTGATTGTAACCGCCAACTATTTCTGGTTCGATTCCTTTTTTCTTTCTAAAACTTTCTTTGCGTACTATTAGCCTTTCCTGTCATACTTTGAATTCATTTCATTGGAACTAATCGGTATTAAAATTCTGAGGATTCAATATTTCCAAATTATATCAAATTCTTTTGATTGTATCCTTCAACCATTTCTGGTTGGATTCCTTTTTTCTTCCAAAAACTGCCTTTTCATATTATTAGACTTTTCCAGTCATACTTTGAATTCATTTCATTGGAACTAGTCGACATTAAAATTCTGAGAATTAAATATTTCCAAATTATATCAAATTCTTTTAATTGTAACCTCCAACTATTTATGGTAGGATTCCTTTTTTCTTTGAAAAACTGTCTTTTCATATTATTAGGTTTTTCCTGTCATATTTTGAATTCATTTCATTGGAACTAATCGACATTAAAATTTTGAGGATTAAATATTTCCAAATTATATCAAATTCTTTTGATTGTACCCTTCAACTATTTCTGGTTGGATTCCCCTGTTCTTCTTTTCGTATTGTATGTACGTATTAGACTTTTCCTGTCATCATTTGAATTGATTCCTTGGAACTAATCTAATCGGCTTTAAAATTCCGAAAGTTTGCCTTTCCCATTCGTATTCTTTAATCGAGTTCCTTTTGAAATCATTTTATAAACATCCTGACATTATTTGATTTTGTTGAACGTAACGGCCTGCGATAGTGGAAAATCTCAAAGATGACGTGCATTAAAGCCACAGTGAGATAGTACAGAATAACTAACTAAGCACTGTGGGTGGGCCACTAAACATTCAGCTTAGAGAGCCCGAAAAGCCATCAGACGTATAAAAAATATAAAACCAGTTCTAGTTATAAGTCTTATTTTTTAACGAGGTCAAAAGCAGCAGTTTATTTAAATTATGCCCGTCTCTGACATAATTTTTTTTAATGATGGAATAAGGTACATAATCCATTTCGTCTCCCTGATAAGAGAGAGTATTTTGATTCCTCTTGGATTAAATCGAAAAAAAGTGACTTAGATGTTTTGATGGGATTACTTTGTAAATCTATGTATGTAGATAGCACGCGATGAAATTATGTATCAAAATTTATTTTGGTTTAGACTTCAAGTTAAAGTCGTATTCTGTTACGAAATTTAATACTTTTCCTTTTATAAAAGTCGTTTTGTTTCGATGTATCTATGTATATACATACATATGTATGTATAACGTGTCCATGTCCTCGTATTTACTGGGTTAGTAATCATTTTCCGCGACATGGTTTGGTGATGGTTTCAAGGAATGTCTGCTGCGTGACTTTTATTTGTAATAACCACAAGAAATTGTTGAATATCATTAGAAAGAAATTTGCATAAGCGGCGGGTGTTGATTCCAGGTAAAATAAGGCGTTTTATTTTTAGAAGAAAACAAATTGGGAATGTCTCCAGGTTGGATTTTATGATCCTCATATTTTCAGGGTAGGTACTATTTGTTGGTCTAATTGAGAATAGTTTATTAACGACTTTGTTTATACAGGCATTGTATTTATGATATCAACATTTCAATACATAGTATTTCGTGGTGAATTCATATTGTAAACTATCCACTTGGAGAGGGGGGATGATTTAATTCTTCTTCTTCCTTTGTTTTATTTATTTTGGTTTTCGCAAAAAATCGCCGCCAAATAGCGGAGCAAATCTAAATTTAAAAAGACAGTTTTCTAAAATTACACTAATCGGATTTGGCGAAGATACAAATTGCTGCGGAAGAAATAGTATCCTAAAATTAACTTAAAACGTCGTCGAGTACAAGCTCGTGCTGTGGCCATTACTCCGCAGTTAATTTTTAATTATTGTTTCTAAGTCATAAAATAAAGATGGCGCGGCATTAGCACCTGTACAGAGGACGAGGTGTATTCAAAACAGGTTTGTCAGGATGATAATTTCAAATTCTAATTCAATCTGAATCCATGGTGAATCCGATGCTTCTGCTGCTGCATAAATAACAAAAACAAGCGAAGGACCTTGATCTTTCCATCCGAATCAAAAGTCCATTCGACTAAATTTAGAATATTTATGTAAACTCCACCACACAGAATCTATTCTGATTTAAATTTAGAAAGTGCGTGAACATCAAGGATTGCTCTCGTAGACGTAATTAATTTGATTTACTGCGATTTAAATTGAGTTCACGACGCCTGTGCTCATAAGGCAATTCAAATTCGTCAACTTATTCAGACAACAAACTAACTACGATTTCACTTCAATTAAACAACCAGAAACAAAACTTTTATTTATTACTTAACGGTGAGTTAATCGCATAGCAAAACAAATGAATTTTGTATACCTAATCAATTAGCAAGCGGTTTTGCAACACGCAGCAACTTTTAAAATCATTCACTTTCTTAATGTGCCATTTCTATTACGTCTTTCCAAGTTAGGTCAATGACTCTTTTTTTTCTCTCTCTTTAATTTGATTTAGCAACGTTCAATTAAAACCCTTAACTTTAATTAACTTGCAAAATAATTTAATTAAGTAAATTATCCGTGTTTACGAGAATCACCTGCTTAATTGAAGCAAAAAATTAAAATTAAATAAATTGCAAGTCAAGTAAATCAAAATGTACCTAATTACAGAATGCCCTCGGCTTACAAGACTGATGTGATGTGATGTGATGTGATCAGATCACGCAACAGCTTTCTCTTTCACGGACAAGGATATGAAGTTAAATTTCCATATTCTAATGATTGCAAAAATATCGAATGTAAGGTTGAAATCGAGTAGGTTTCTAGGATTCAAGGAAGGAGTCGTAAGGACGTGTGTTATCCTGGCGCCGTTACGTGATGCCAAATTTTAGGACCCTCAAAAATATGCGTACGTAAATAAAGAGAACGTCACTGCAACGCCCTCTTTATTTATTGTTCCATTAAGCAAATGTGACGAGGGGAGGGGGGAAGAGGGCATTCGTTGACATTGTTTATAGTTCAATTTAAATTTAAGCAGGTATTTACATATCTGAACTCTGATCTGTATGTACCTACCTATTTTTCTTATTATTATTATTATTATTTTATTTTCTAGAGTCACGTTTGAACTGATTAGAAACGAGAGCGTTTCAATTATTTTTTTTTTTCTCCAAAATGTGTCTTATTTCTGTTTAAAATTTAGACTGAGCAACGCGTTACATAAATGAAGTATTTCTATTTCTGAATTGGCTTGTGTACTTTTATTATTTATTTTTAAGTGTGTTTCAAATCACGTTCCCAATAGTCTTTTGCTTTGTGTGTGTGTGTTGTTTAAAGTGAAGCTGGCGATTTAAATGGGGACGTGAAGGATGTTGTTTTGTTTTAACCAGTGGCGTCGAGGGCGAGGGGATGTTGGGGGTGAAATCCCCTCCCCCATTCGCTTGTGATTAGGAGTCACAAGTAATACTTAGGACGCCCCTGGTTTTAACCCTGTTGGTTGGTACGGCTTGGGTATGGTCTCTTCGGTTGTTAGTGAAGCGTGTGCTTCTCATACTGACCTTGACGCTCTTGTAATATTGCATAATAGCATCACTTTCGAGTGACCTTGTACGTTTTTAGAGGCGGGTACTTAATTATTCATGTAACATAATTGAGCGGTTTCTGGTCAATTGAAATGCGTCATGCGGATAGTAATACGTGATTTTTGAGGCGTACGTGCACATCAGTAAGAATTCCGAGCAGACAGACTTTTTTGAATTCTACCTGTACGGCCTAAATGCACATCGCATACTGTCCGCATAGGTCACGCTTATTTTAGTACCTGCCTCTAATGGCTGGGTGTGCTTAAAACGACTACGTCGCATACTAAATTGAGCGTTTAGTCGTGGGTGTTTGCCGGAGAACCCGGGTTGAAGTGAAGTAAACTCTTGGCATAGGCATAGATCAATCAAGTATCATTAAATGACAAGTTTAACAACACCTCTCTGGACGAGAGTGGTAACGGGTGTGGGTATATTGAAGAAGTGCATGCTACTTTAAGGACTTGGCTTTTGACGAGATTTCTGAATTGTTGGCGCAGTGCACGTGATGAGCTAGATCATCACGTGCGAAATGATCAATGATTTTGCGTACTCTGAAACATGCAGGCAGCAGGCAATGTGCTCTGCTGCTGGTGCTTCAGAGATCGTAAGTCACGAGATCCTTAATGAGGTTCTCGTGTAAGATAATTATTATGCATGTGGTAGGTCAGGACATCACATACGAATGCAATCTGACTGCTAAACCATTATCAGCAAACTCACTGTATGCGCTGGAGGCGTTCGTGGTTCCATTGACGGTACCGTCTGAAAGCAATTGCAAGTGTCGATTCTTGATGAACAACTGAATCTTCCGCGCAGTGCCGGTAATATAGGACAAATTGGTGCTGCGCTCGCTTCTGGTTGCCGGGTCTTCTAGGACTGGAGATGAAGGTATGGTTGGCGATGATGGGAAGACCTCCGGACGAATACTTCGAGCTAACTGGGGCGCGGGAACAGCACTGACGAGACCACACATCATAGCAACTAGCAACCCCAGAAACAGCACTTTCACCATGACTGGGACATAATGTCGAACTTACTGTCGGGCCGGTGCCGCCACGACAGCCGCGAGACACGGTACACTACATTCATGATAAGGCGCTCACGCATACGTCTTATTACCTCGCCGGTCGTGATCATACTAACGCAAAATGTGGCTCGCTTACTTTCACGTCGTCTCATTGTCTTTGATACTCCCGACGCACATAGCTATTTCGTGGCAGACGAGTCTCGACCCCGTACGTCTAGGTAGGCCAAACTGGCCCCTACGGCCTCTCTCCAAAACGGACTCTCCCCCAAATCCATCTGCACGCCCAGTTTAGTTAAATCAACTCTGTGTGTTACGAAAAGAACAGAGACTGTGGATGTTTTATGTCCCGAGATTGCGTCAAACCCCGCGCGCGCGCGCGCACCCACGCCACTGATAAACACTCATCCACATCCACATACCCAAAAAATCCTATCGCGCTACCCTAACGCTTATTTTACCCACCGTCACATTGTCGGCGTGCAGCGCCGCTAACCTCCATCGCTCCTCCTCCTCAACTGCAAAAAAACAGACACTTCGTCCATCTTTGACGATTAAATATAACGCAGACAATGCTGGCACACACTACAAAACAGAAATTTCAGTAACGATGACCCAGATATATCAACAGGCGTGAATTGCCAGACGTAATTAGATAATTTAAAATTAATTAAAACGCCTTTGATAATCTAAATCTAAAGAGCTAGGTACGCGCGCACTCATCTCTTCCGTGTTTCCTTCCAACTTGGTTTCACATTATATAATTACCGCACAGAAAAACCCAACTTAATAACAGGACACTCCCCCAATCAACAACATAATTTAGGCCTATTATAAGCAAGCGTCCCGGCATTCATCATCATCTATTCATAGAGCAGCTCGATGGAAGAAGCTCCTTTACTATTTTTGGTATACAAATACAATCATCGCATAGATAGGAAAAACTACTATTAGATAAGACACTCCCACCGCCAGGGGATTATTAACATTCATCATCATGGTGTATAATCAGGAAGCTCCTCCGGTTATTGACCAAATCTGCTATAGGATCATCCCAGACATCCAAATTTTCGGAATCAAGAAAGAAGCACCAACTTAATTCAAGCTATCGAGATATTTTCCAGAGTACTATTTGAATTTCGTATTATATTAATTTGAATTTACGACAGAATAGAACAGTTCTGCCATCTAGACGCAGTTATCCGAAAGTTGGCAACAAAAAAATCAATATTACGTAATCAAATGTAATTCAAGTTATGCTTACGAGATGACGCTGGATTTTAATAACAACGTCCACGCAGGTCATTGATTAAACGTTTAGCAAACGTTTTCGTTGATTGGAGTACGGTAAACAAAATCGAGCAGCTTCTGCAGGGATAAAATAGAACGTACGTAACACAGTATGACAGCCACGGAGAAACCGGACAATCCATACAGGATACGCGTAATTTGGTGATACAAAGACAAGATGTAAGTGTTTTATACAAACGTAAACGGAAATGCAGTTGCTTGGCATTTTTTTAACAGAAAATGATGGACGAAGGCGTACCGTCGGAAAGTTTTCCAGAGGAACGACCGACTGGTGAGAGGTGGGATCCCTTGGGGGCCCCTAATGACCAGGATGTTGAATCTCAATCTGCTAAAAGCAACTTCAGTAATTGCCCATCTTCACACTGGTATTTCAAATACAAATCTGTTATGTACCACCCACGAGATTTTAAATTCGTTTCAGTGTCCTTCTGGAAAAGTTTCGAAACCTTGAGGAAGAACAGGATCTGCTTAATTCATCACTTTGTGCTTTAACTACACATTTTGCTCAGGTATGTTTGCGCTTATTGCTTGCCAAACAAATCACATAAGCCCATCAAACTTCACTTCAGGTACAATTTCGTTTGAGACAAATTGTCGACGCTCCCCCTGAAGACAAGGAGGAATTATTAAAATCATTGGAGGAATTTGCTTTTCGTGGAATTCCCGATATCAGTTTAGTTAAGGAACGTATGAATGAGGCTAGTTTGACTGAAGCCATACGCTTAAGACGAAATCAGCAACAGGAATTGATTGAAAAATTAAAAAATCATCTTCATGAACTAGAGCAATATGCCTTTGAAAGTGGCGAATCTGGTGTGCCTCAAGATATAGTTTTAGAACGTCAAAGAGTCATTTTAAATGAATTGAAAATGCGTATGAACCTCGAATTGGACGAGGCAAAATTCCATCAGCTCACTCCTGCTGATGTCAAGCAACAGATTGACGTCGCCTTTGGCCAATTAGTCAATCCATTACGCATGAAGGAACATTTGGTGACTCAGTTGAAGACACAAGTAGCTGATTTAGAGCGTTTTATCAATTATTTGCAGAACGACACCAAAAATACAAGGTGTGCTTGTGGGTGTGCTTTACATTCAGTTAAGAAAACCAATAAGAATGAGACAATCGGTATTATACAACGTACAGCAGCTTTGCTTCAAATGTTCGCTTTGCTGCAACTCAGTTGTGGACCACAACACTTTAAAAAGAATGATCTGAAGAGCACTATGAAAATTAATCACTGGGGGTATGTAATCAGCTTTTGTTTGCCTTTGTTTATTTGGTTGCATTAATTAGCAGCCTAATTATAATTTTTTCTTCTTAGCGACCTTAGAGCACGTTTAGAATTAGCTATAGCCCGAGTAAAAGAATTAGTGATCGCTTCAGAGCAGAATAATTCAATGACATATCAACGTAATGATTGCAATACCGAAACTGAAAATATATACAACGTGCAGTTGACGACGGCCGTAAGGAAACACTTGGCTGTATGCATAGAAGAACTGATGGAACATGGGGCTGTTGAGGCTGGACATAATCATAACTTAGTGCCCTTCATGGGTTGCTTCGTGAAACGCATGGCACCCTCTGACAACAAAATCCACGCGTGGGAAGTGATTTTGGATTATTACAACTTAAAAAATGGCGAGAGATTCAACTCGACGCCGGCCAGGAAGCTCTCGCAGAGCTTCAACTTGGATATAGCTGGAGCTTCCGCCAGTTCAACAAATCAAAACATGCTTTGCGCCATCGGCAGTATTATATCCACTCATTCGCCCTATAAACGGAGCTATGATTCCCATTTCAAAGCTTTCATATGCGCCGCTTTGAAGTAAGTCTCGAAATAACCGAGTCATCTTTCTTTCAAATCTATTTTTGCAGCGCTAATAAATTAGTTACCTGGTTGAACCTACTATTTCAATGCCGCCAGTTAATTAACTTGCATTATTTACCGTGGAGCTACGTCGTGAAGACAGGTGAGCTTAATTATTTTAAAACCATGCGAGGATAGACGACGTCGCCGTGGCTTTTAGGTTTCCAAGACAGCCTACAGAGTTTGGACACTCTTACCAAACACAAGTTCGATTTACCCGTGGATCTTGCCATACGTCAGTTTCAAAATATAAAAGATGTGTTCACCTAATTTTTATCGAAGTAGACTTACTTGTTAGCGACCTACTTTGAAAAAGAAGAGAAAAAAAAACCAGAAAGAAACCTTGATTCAGTTGGTTTCCACTTTATCCGTTTCCAGTACTGTGATATACTAAGTTTAAAAGTTTGTTTGTGTTTGTATAAAGTTAAACAATTCGTTTGTTAGTAATTTATTAAGTTAGACTTTAAATACAGTAAAAATCATAATGGAGAAGCGTGTTGTTTTTAATAGAGCTGGGACGAGTCCTCCAAGGATCTCGAATCTCTCAAATAAGAATAATAATAGAATAAAATAATAAGGTTCTATAGTTGAAGCAATTTGAAAAAGAAAAGAAAACAGTAACAGTTTTAACAATTTTTTAAGGGTCAGGATTCGAATGATTAAAAGTGAGATTCGAGTGTCCCATTCCTAGTTTTTAACTGCCCAGTTAATATTGAGCGAGTTTATTTTTCTCCTTGAATTTTTATTTAACGTTGTTGGTCGAGTTCGGGCGTGGGGGTGGGGTGTGTGTGTGTGTATGAATAAAATAAGTTGTTTACTTTAATATTTATTGCAATAAGAGATATGCAAATTTTTGATATTTTTTTTTTTTTTGACAAATGTGGAAACATTCATTAATACTGTTAACAATTTTCTAAAAATATAATTCATCGTAATTCAAAAATACATTTTCAAGTTTGTTAATTTTTGTTTTAAGTAGCAAATAACAAATTTTGCAATTCTCTTAGCTCACATTGAAAACTTTACAGTATCATTTGCAATGACATAACAAAATTTTTTTTAAAAAAGAAACAAAAGAACTTGTAATGAAAAGTCGTCCTGCCCAATAAAAATATTCAGGTTTTTGTGTACAGCGTAATTTTTAATGACTGGAAGATATATTTTTTTTAATTTACCACGTGCGACAAATTCAAGCTATCATCAATCATTAAAAGTTAAACTGTTTGTATATTATCAAGTAAGTAAAAATTAAATAACACTTGTTGACATTTATAAAATTTGCTTTCCATTGAACACTCATGTTACACACGAAAGCTATTTTATGTTTTGTGTCAGCGTAAACAGAGACATAATCGCGTTTTCTTCTATGTTTTAAATTACATGATAAAAGAATATACTCTTTGTATCGTATTCACTTATTAGGACCGTACTAAAATAAATCACAAACCTAACTCTACTATCACGTTTTACAAAAAAAGAAAAGAAAAAAAAAATGCATGTATCACTCACAAATATTGTAAAATACCAAACATTCAACACATACACACGCATAGGACTCATTCGTTTCTTTATATGTTCCATAAGAGCAAGTGATTGGTCGAGTCCTCTCGACCAGCTACCTCTGATAAATTCGTGTTTCGAAAATCTTCGTATCCATCCCCACCAGATATGATCAGGAGTTTGGTGTTGTTCCTTCGATCAGACTTTTTTTTATATGAGTGCCTCGAGACGCTTACGTTTGGAATATGCCATTCTACGTGCGTTAAGAAACGTATGTGTCCAGTATGACCATGTGGAACACCGAATATATTGGGCACACATGATAGCTTTGTGGTAGTGGATGCTATGTGTGGTAGGGGTACAGTAAGAAGAACACCAGCTGATGTTCCTATCCACAGTAAATCCTTGCAGGCTAACAAAGCGGTTACTCGCAAGCACGCAGCTTTATGTTGCCTGATGATGTCGTCACAACCTGAAACACCACCTCACATGATAAAATCACCCCAACAAACCAATAAAACCCTTGACTTACTAGTTAACATTTTCGTCACAGCCGGCGATATATTAATCTCACATAAACACTCGAAGGAAACCGAATGGTAACATTTTACCATTGCCGAATTTTGTAAGGACAACCAGACACCATTTCCTAGGATAACTATGCAAGTAATAGGCTTGTTAAAGTCGTTGTTAACAGTCAGCGTGTTTTCCGTAAGAAAAGTTTGTATATTAACTACTTTTATTGTATTGCCACAACCGCACCATAATTTCCCTGTATTTGGAATCATTTTGGAAACTGGCATAGTCGTTGTACCGATCGCAATTGACAAAGGTGTACTGGTATTCCATCCACCCACTAAAAGCAAAATCAATCATCGATTCTTCAATTTAAATAGTTACCAAATTTAGCAGAACTTACGATGATCCCTTTCGTAAATGATGACGTCTCCATTGGCCAAAGATACAAAAACTCTATTGTCAAAGTAACTACAAATAGAAAATGAATAGCGTAATGACTAAATGAAACCGAGTTCGAACCTACATTATACATAAAATGGGTGAGCCATGCTGAAGGCGTAACTTATTTTTTTTAATTCGAATGTTATCACTGGAGTTGTAGATATGTATGCAGCCATCTTCCGTGCCTAACCACATGGTAGATTGCTGCACGTCAGTATCTTCGGAATCTAGGCCTTGTGGATCAGTCGCTTTCGTTGTGCACGAAGGAATTTTACTTTCCTCAGTTTCATCGCTGTCACTTTTGTCGTCATCCTCACTCGACGAACTACTATCGAATTGAATCGAATTTTGTTCTGCCGGTAGTTCACTGTTATTGACACCTTTGTTACTTACAAAACTGTAAAAAAACACGTTTGATGCGAATGGGGATTGAGGATGGCGTTTGCAACGAACCCACCTATTGCTAATACCAGGTACTGATGTAATACAAAGGATTTTAGCATTGCAAACCCCATTGCAGGAGGTGACGGTGGGTTCTGGTAATAAACTTAATATACAGACTTGGCCTACGTAACCGTCACTGTTACAGACCCAAACGTCTTTACCACTATCACCGATTGTAGGAGCTGCGCAAGTAAATTGTAAGCCTGCTCTGGTTTTACGTATAGGAACAGCAGTGATTAATTCAGGACATGGTCTACGATCTCCGGACATCGCTAAACAACAACTAGGAAATTATCTCTTTTACAGAGCGCGCAAAGCTTTACCTAATTTATGCTTGGCTTCGTTAAAAGTTTCTTCCCAGGATGTACGTTTATCAGGTTTAGAAAACATAAGCGATATATTTTGCAAACCGTTCCTGAAAATTATTGCCATCGGTAAAACCGAAGATTTTTTTTCTCGATAAGTAGAACTTACGAAGTGTTTAGACTTAAGTCCAAGCAAGATAATTGGGAGTCGCTGTTTTGTTGCTCTGTTAGCTGCTTGTTTAGAGTAGCTAACATGTCGTTGATAAGCTCGTCCAGTTGAGCATGGACGCAATTCAAAGACCAGGCCAGTTTGGTAATGCGGTTCAAGGTGGCGATGTCTTCAGTTGAATTTTCGATTTCCTGCATCATCTGCCTCAAGTTTTCATCTTTTGTACGCACGATTTCCAAATCTTGCAAAGGCACCTTCATCAATAACTTATACTTGTTTGCTTCTAGGCTGCTTGTAACGGTGCTTTGAACAGCGGGTGTAGGCCTTTTAATAGTTCCACTCCTCCTCTTAATGCTCGTGACTAGAAGCAAGTCAGAGAACAAAAACAGAGCTCTTTCTTTGCGAGTGCCACCTCCAGCAGCCATGCTGACGAGATCGTGACGCAGATACTGACGATCATTAGCTACCAATTCCATCAGGCCTTCAATGAGACCTTCGATTTCCCTCAACTGCTCCACCTCAACTGCCTCTCGCTCAGTACAGTTGATCTTCAGTAATTGCTCATGAATTTCTCTGTGAGCACTCAACAGCAAGCTGTGATCAGGGTGGCTTTGATCGGTGTGCTTGATCATTCGTTGCAAAAGCAGCTCATATTTTGGGAATTTTTGGATGGGTTTTATCATTAACGAGTCCAAAGCCAATTTACCCTTATGTTCTCTAGCAGTCGCCTAAAATTATTATTTTTAATTAATATCGACAAATTTATTAGGTTTTTAAGTAATTGATTGCAAACAAAAATGATTATTATTAATTATTATCATCAAGACTATACCATACAGGGTGATTGGGATGATAAATAAATATTTTAACTACTGAGTAATTTAAAAATGTTGAAAAACTCAACAAAATTTGTTTTAAACAGACAACATTGCTTTAAAGCAAATGTTAGAAAATTCATCGGCAATTTACTGAAAATTAATTATAATCAATTAATTAAAATTAGTCGATAATTAACTAAGTAATTACAATTAATATTAATTAATTAATTACAATTAATTAAATTAATCGTAAGACAATAGATACTTGTTGGTATTCCTTCGATAATTAATCACAAAAAACTAGCCCCCAATCTGTTTGTTTTTCAAAAATATTTGTGCGCTTAATTAACTCTTGTTGTGTGTGAACGCAATAATAATTATTTTATTGATGTATGTACTGGGTGCGCCCCTGCTAATGAGCAACATATACGATCGGCGTTGTTTGCCGATGTGGGTTGTATGCTTTCTTAGAGTGGCGCACCCGGTATATAGCTTTAACTCAGTAAAACTGTACTGAATTTATTATTATTTTTTATTGAATTTTACTAACTCACCTCAAGGAACCTAGCAAAAGCTGGCTTAGATTGTTGAGCGTTCTTAACAATTTCTCTAGCCCTTTTCCAATTATTGACATAGTTGGTATACGTTTCTATAACCTCCGGTTTAGAGAACTAAAAAAGAAAAGTATTAACACGTGTAATGGGCTTGTTTTTCGAGAAAGTCGTGTCTTACCGTTTCGAGAAAGAGATCTCCGAGTTTTTGTTTTAAATCCCAGTGGTCCACGCGTTTTTTCAGTTCTTCCAAGAATAGCTCGTGATGGCTCAGTAAGGCAGGTACCTAAGAAATGCGATAAATTGCTTGGAATTTGACGAAGAGAGAAAAAGGAGGAGGAATTTACCTGGGAAAATATTTCGTCGACGAGATTGGCGTCTAACAGGGCAGAGTTATCTGGCTGTTTCAGTGGCTCCAAATATTTCTGTAAGAAACGCACGCGATGTTTTTGCGCGCTTAAAGAAATAAACAAAACTCACCGTCACAAGAATCTGCAGAGACTCGACGTAGGAACGCTCTGTATCGAAAAGCTCGACGACCACGTGCGTCCTCGTGTCCTAGAAAACAAATCAGGAAATAACATCTATTATAAACAGTAAACAACTTCGGATTTACTACCGTTGACAAGGAATCGCACGTGAGCTTTGATACCTCACGCGGTTCATCTTCGTTGTCTTCACATGTAGAACACCCTTCTAGTTTGAGCCGCAAATCGCGTCGTGAAGTTGGCACACTCATTTGTACATCACTTTTTGGTACTGCCACACCTTGCAAACACTTCGTGTATACTAGGATCGAATATAGATGCGCCGTGGCTAGGCGTCTCGACGCTCGCTTATAAAGGCTACGTTGCCAGGCAACGCACGACGCGTGCCTCTGACATAAAACGCTTCAATACGCAGTAGCGTCGTTCGAAAGCACACCCACCGACATAACACGCGAGAAACGTATGTAACACACGCATAAAGCTCAAATTGATTCCACCATACAACAACCTTCGACTTACTGCTAGGGAGGGAGCTTTTCAAAAGCTCCGCACAAAGATAATAAAAAACAGCTTAAAAACTTTCAAGACTTACCAACCAGCACAATGAATCTGAAAGGAGCCTTTCAATACAGGTACATTTCAAATAAACTTAAGATCCTTCAAGGACTATTGCGCCTATTCATCTGAAAGCTGAAAGGATGTGGGTTGCCAAGGCCTATTCATTACATGTATTTCAGAAAATATGAAAAGAATAAAGTTTGTTTCGAGCTTGTTTAACTTTAAATAAAACAGAAAATTAATTCCCGAGCTACTTATAAACTTGTTTCGCCCGAAACTTTTTTCAAAACTCCCAAAAAAGTATCAGTTTTCCGAAATTAATGAGTCTCATGCAAAAAAATTCTTTGTTAAGAATCTGTAGCGATCGGTTTCCTTTATGTACCTTACTTGAAAGGACTCGGGAATTTAATGAGGATGAAATGATATTTAAGCCTGTCTAAAGATGTTTTTCTCCTTCAGCTTTTACTTTGAACTGTTAATAAATACCTTCTACCATTTATTAGATAAAATCAATCCAAGGATTTTTCAGACCTACGTCGTTTCAAAATTTAATCAATTCCAAAATCGTATCATGCTTGCAAACTCCGGCCCCTCACATTTTCGTACGGCCCGCGGCGAATTCGGGACAGCTGCGGGCCCGCTCGCTCAGATAAAAAAAAATTGCACCCCAATGTTTACGTCATTTCCATACATCCAGAGATAAAAGGGAACACCCCCGTCGGGCAATCATTCGTTTAACATTTGGCAATTTAATTAATCAAAGAAAAATGCACGTAATACTCAACGTACTGACTGTCCCAAAAAGCACATTTGAAACTCTAACACAAAAATTATTTAATCACTGCCTAATTTAACCACTCACGGGTTGGGTGAAACAATATAATTGGTGGTTTCAAATCTATTGTTAACTTCGTCTAATGGCGTTCCTTAATCAGAGAATTAAATTAATCCCTAATTAACATTTTTTTTTGTAAAACTCACCGTAATACTAACATATTTTTGATGAGAAAAGAAGCCGAAATTTATCAGCAATTTTGCTGAAAACTGTCTATTAAGTCAGCGTTTTCCAAACTGTGGGGGCGCATAAGTCTTCAAAGAGGGGCGAAGCAGAATAAATATAAAAAAAACATTGAACGCAAATTGCAATTAATTTATCATTTTGAGACTTTCGTGGAAAAAACACAAATGAAAATTTCCAATTTGGGGAATTAAAACAGACGTCTTGAACCACAGTGACGACCAAAATTGAAAACCTGCGACTGAATTTCATTTTGATAAGCAAACCAGCTCCAATAAAACAAATGTGTTATTACTGCCAGTAATGAAAAGTAAGGATGAGTTTCAAATATTTAAAAAAATATTAT
Organism: Prosopocoilus inquinatus; assembly: GCA_036172665.1. Taxonomy (NCBI): domain Eukaryota; kingdom Metazoa; phylum Arthropoda; class Insecta; order Coleoptera; family Lucanidae; genus Prosopocoilus; species Prosopocoilus inquinatus. The sequence goes on along the minus strand of CM069880.1, from coordinate 10,730,966 downwards.
GAAAACATTTGATAATTGTTTAGCATCGGCTTTCAAGTTCAAGTTCGTGATTCGACGGTGAAGGGTGAAGGGGGCGTAAATGACAGCACAGTCCAAAAGGGGGTCACGAAACCTAAAATTTTGGGAAACGCTGCATTAAGTAATACTTAGCGTTTTCCAATGGCTATACTAGTGCACACCAAGTGTATTTTCATCACATTTTTATTTAACATCATGTAATACACATAAGAGATGAATATACACTGATAGTGCACCAGTGCAACTATTAGAAAACGCTATGTAATAATCAAGTCACCGCCGTTTGAGTACTGCAGGAATTTTCATTATAAAATAAAATAAAGTTTCGCCACCATCTTGCCCAATCTGATTTTGTTTAAATTTTTTAATGAGTATGGTTGAAGAACCAAATTAAAAAAAAAAGAATTAGCAATTATAATTAATTAATTAATGTAATGAACTAAAATTGTTTGCAAGCGTAATTATGCTCTTCTATTATCCCTGTAATTTCCATCCACTGCATAAACCGCATGCATTCTAACCTTGACCTTCGTTGCATATAATGCTCCTAGTTTCTGCTCTAATTTAGAAGCACTGTTCGTTGTGAATTGCGGATTGATTAAAGGAAAATTATGGAGTGAATGGATAACGTAATTTTGAATCAATGGCGTTCATTAAGCTCTGAAATTGCTGTGATTTTCTTTTCAGGTCATAGGGAAATGTATTTGTAGCACCACACGTTTTTTTTTCTTTGGGGAGGAGAGAAAGGGGGACGCAAATTAAGGTGACCGATCGTCAGAATAATTTTAAACATTTTTAAGAGTGTGATAAAAGAAATCCGAAAGTTAAAGAAGGCGCCTTCGTCAAAATGATTTAATTTTTTTGACGATCTACCTCGGGTTTTTTTAACCCGAAAGTAAACGCTCGTAAATTTTCAAGCGCCAACAAAGTAAACGCTACTTAAAAAGTCTTAAATACTTGCACGACAAAATAACTGTCTTCAAGTCCCCAAATATTTGCATGCGACCGTTGTAAATACCAACATAAGACATTAATATGTTTGTGTCATTCTCGCATACTTTACGAGCTTTTCTTTATAAGTGCTCCCCCGTCTGAGACGAAAGAGTTTTCCTTTTTACGTCAGAAAAGAAATAATTTTTCTATTTTAAGTGCGCCGGAAACACGTGCATGCATTGTTATTTAATGTAATCCTAGTAACACAAGACGTGTAAATTGAGTAAGTTGTTTTACATATCAAACTTGCTCCTTCTATGTGTACGATTAATTCTGCGAGTGACATTTAATGTTGAAGGTACGGGACGACGCGTTATTAAACGTCGACAATTTTAATGTTCAAGTTCAATTTCTGTTTCCGACTCGACGAGATTGCATTTGCTTCGTTTTCCGGAAAATTACCCACGCGAAAAAGGTAGGTAGGTGTGCTGGATGGAACTAATCGAGTGGAACGACAGAGACGTATCGATTCCTTATTTGCGTTATTTTCAAGTGCATCGATGCATATATTCCCAGAAATCATTATTAACTTTACATATCTAATTGATGTGACTTTAGAAAAATCACTTTGCGAATTTCCAGTCAATTACATTTCGTATTCTGCCGGCAATTAAAGTAATTTTCCGCGATGAAAGCGGGCACGTGTTCAACGAGGGAGTCCAGGGAATTCAACCCCCCCCCCCTCCTGTTAACGCTCGTTACTGACCCAACCCCCATCCCTCCGAGTAACACACGAACTATTGAACGCATGCCTGGATTGCAGTCTGGAATCAAAAAGGATTTTAAAGACTTACGTTAGGCTGCTGCAATCCAGCTTCAGACAGTAACTGTTCGGAACTTCCTCGAAGTAAATGGTCAAGAAGTTCGTGCGATGTGTCTCCAGAGGTAATCCCTTCTAATTTCGACGGGCTAGATGTGGTCCGCTGGTGTGAAATGACAAGTTTCTGTTCGGGTTCACTCACTAAATCCACGTCTTTTCTTTTGACTTCGGGTTGAAGTAACATTTGCCTGTTGGACCCCGACAAAGTACTCAACCTGTTTTTAATCTGGGCGTCATCTACTGATTCACTTTGAGTCACTCTAGTTCTGTTATTGCATTTCAGTTTTTCGGCGGTCGAAGGCGAACCTGGCGAGCTCGAGGAATCAGTCCTGGTCGAAAGCACTTCCAGAAATTTCAGATCGTTGTTGTACTGGTTCTTTCTGCCAGATTCCGGCTTCTTCATTTCAGCTTCTAACATCTGTCCGTACGGACCTCTGAGGGGGCGTTTGTAATACCGTCGAGGTACGTGAGGGGTTAAGATGTTACCGCAAGGGTTAACGTGGCTCTCGGAGTCTGATATATCAGAGGGAGTGTTGGTGAACCTGTCGGATCTGCGGTCGACTTGATCGGGTTCGCTTTCCGAAAAGGAGTCAACTCGTAATAGCTGAGCTTTCCGCGAGTTTTTACTCTCGTCTTGGGATGGGCTGATGTTGGGGTTGGACCAGTAAGGAATCTGCTCGTCGTCTGGACTGCTTGGTTCTAAAGAAGTGTTGCAGTCTTCGATGCTGTCGATTGTGTCGTTGTTAATTTGCAATTTAGGTATTTCGGACGTTTCTGGACTCGCGTTGGGTTTTGGTTCGCTGCAAAGCGTGAAGTCGTAGCTTTCTACTAATTGCGATAGGACGTCGTCTGTTGCTTGGTAATCGTTGGGCCACTGCGATATGTACATGCCTTTTCGTCTTCGCGATTTATCGCGTCGTTTTTCTTGGGCTTGGAGTTTCTCGACTGATTCTCGTATGTTTTTGGTGTCGTCCTGGTCTTTGATTTGGTTTGGTGGTTTCAGTTCGGAAATTTCGGATTTATTTACAGTGGTAGAGTCTATTGGTGAATTTTTTGAGCGCGGTAAGGTGAAGCCGGTGGCGTCGGTGTTGCTTGGGGGTCTTCGGCGGACGTATTTTTTGTCGTCCACCGAGTAGTCTACTTGCGAAAATGACGCGCTGCGTATGGGTAACGTGCGGGAAATTTCCTCGCTGGTTTCTGGTGTCGGTGTGGTGAGAGATTCCTGTTGCTGGGGAGCACGGTGTTGGATGTGTTTGGTGCGCGGTGGAGGTGCTGGGGTCCTCTTCAAACGATTGGTTAATTCGCGTAGACGTTGCTCATTGTCTCGTTTTTCACGTTCACGCACTTTGCTGTTATTACCGCGGTTACCGCCGAAGCGGAATCTCGGGAGACGATCCAGGGTGCTTGAGATGTCCGCCCCCTCCGCGTCCCCGCACTCGCACAGGCGGACGTACGTCTGTGGCCGCACCAAAGCGCGGCGTCTCAGCTGATTTTTTAACAAGGGCTTGGTGGAGTACAATACTTGATCGCACACTATCGCCTGTTCGGACAACTCTGACGTAGTATCCTCGGCCATCCTCATTCTATTTACGCATCTAAATATATCGTGGCTATTTATAGATGATGCAGTGAAAAGTGGGAACCGGGAGACGGGACCGGGGCTTGGGGTAAGGTACCAGCAACATCGGGAACGATATCGTGGTCCAGCTCCAGGCGGTGGAGGTGATACAGCACCTAGCCGAATTCCATACCGGACCGATCCAACTGTTATAAATCTGAAATCACCATGAAAATGTGTTGTATTAGTTCGAAACAACCTGCGCACGCTTCTTTTACTTTACACCATCAGCAATTTAGCTGTGGGACTATTCGAAGAATGTGCTGACCGTGAGTATCGTGTTTGTTGTTATAATCTACTAAAGACACCTGTTCAACAATCGAAATAGTTTCGAATTCGACTTACTTTTTGCATATTACTTGCGTCTCTTCGATGTTATTGTCCCAGTTTAAACAGGACGTGCAATCACCACATCGTTTGAAGCAGTCCTCGTGCCACCTGGATTCGTCGAAATTAGACATGTCCATTTCTTCAGGTTACCTCGCCGTCGCCACCTGTCATCCTTTCGGATGCGGCTCCGTGATTTTACACCTGCGGGAAGATCACACGCATTGACAATATGGAATAATCTGGTTCACCATTACACGCACAGGTAAACTGGAGGCTTGTGGACGGTAACCACGTTCTCTCCGATTGGTCACTGCTACTAACCGCATGTGTCAGTCTCGACCCCGTCTCCTTAAGTCGGTGGGGACTATGACGCTTAACTTGTGTAAGAGTAGATATGTTAATACCAGTTCTGGCTCATATGTAAAAAAGTGCAGAACTTCGAAATATTTTAACAAATCTTACCACTATCCCCTTTAAAACAAACGAAATTTTACCTTTTGTTTCAATTCTTTTGTTTAGTAACCAACCCATTTCTCTACTACTTACTTTATACCATCAAGTACACATGCAGACAAAGCTTTTCAAAAACCCCTTTTATTACAAAGTAACCAGTATTACAGACTCGATAATCCTAAATATCTGTAGGTGTAATTGTAATCATCCTTGGAATGATTTATTATCAGTACTACCCCTTACCAATACCAAATGCCACCTACTATTATAAAATCTGGCAACATTGCTGTAAATCAGGTTCGTTCGTTCGCTCCCAAAGGGCCAATTGCCATTGCAACTTTTGTGTACCTAATCTCAGCGGGCCACGCCGCTATTTTCCATCAAGAGCTACAGACATGACTAAAGTTAGGAATTGATTATTTTATGCGGCTCAAATTTTAACGATGCGGGCAAAATAATATATTAGGGCGCATCTTGAATGCAAACGGTGCGAGTCGCCGAGGCGAGAAATTGTGTTACAAACTACGACAAATAACTTCGCAATATAAACCTACAGTCGAGCAATCAGTTTTTCTTGTTTCAGCATAATAGATACAAAATTTGAGATTTTAGTTGACCAGTTGCACCCCGACCTCGAGGAAATCTCGTCGCATGGCGCCATATAGTAGAGTCGAAGTAAATGATTTTAATAATCCCATTATACGATTGGTGGATACTTAAGCTCTATTCTCACAATTCTGCCAGCGGCTTGTAATGAACGGGGTCGGAACGGGCTTTGCACGTACTCGGCAAATAATGTAACCTATGAAATCAAGTGCATTTCCCATTGCCGACCGAGCCTGTGCCCGAATAATGAGAATGCACCACGGGAAATGCATTTGAATTCGTAGGTTACATTTTTTGCCGAGCACGTGCAGAGCCCGTTCCGAGCCTGTGCCGCTTGCACGATAATGAGAACAGAGCTTTACTGCGCTGTTGAAATCGTGACATTCGTGACGTCAAAATAGGCGCCGCCGACCTCTGGATATGACATACCGTGGGTATGTCAGGATTGTTAAATCTTTGTGTAAGGAATGTTGCCAATTTGTTTGTAAAATATCGACAAGGTACGCCGGTAATGATACTTAAATCTGAATAAGTTGTACTTTGCGAAACTTAACGACCCCTCTGGAAAGAGAAATACTAAAATATTTTTGAAGGCAGTAACAAAAGTAGCCCAAATTAGTATAATGTTTTTTTGTAGAAAAAGTTAACAAAAGAAAAATTTGCTTTCGCTTCTCGGAATTTTTTATTATTTGTGGGAGTAAACTTTTTTTTTTGTCGCACAGGTCAACGGAGACTTTAAATAATGTGTTTTAGGGTCCGTTCTGAAAAATACACTGTGCTATTAAAAAAAAAATAATAATAAGAAGGCGTAGGTCGCTTCTAAACAATTGAAAAGCTCGAGATCACTGAAGCTCTCCGATTCTCTGACAAAAAAACGTTCAACTGCTCTTTATGCGAATTTACGCAAACATTAAAAAAAATGTCTAGAAAATGAGGGACAAAGTGAGTGTTTTTTTTTAACAGTAGCGAAAGGTTTCTTTTCAATCACTTTGTTTGACATTGTTGAAAGATGCTTAGATATATTCCCATATACAGAAGCCATGTGGATTTATTAATGTCTGAGAAGAGATACATAAATAAATAGCTTCAGAGTGAATAAAATACCTCATACAATAAAATCATCACCTATTTGAAAAAAAAAGAAACTCACTCGTTATGTTATTACCAGACCTAGGCGCATTTTAGGCGGAGGGTTTCGTTAAATATACGAGGAACTACTAATATGCTGAAGCGATCATAGTTCTAATCGTCGACGCGTCTGCCCTGTAAAAACAAAACAATAAACCAGTCGAAGCCCGAGAAGTATATGCGGCACGCAGTAACCACTACAGTTCTGGTCGACTGGATATAAAAACTTGTTTACATAACCGATTCATTCCGAAATAAACTCGCATTCTTTTTGTAGTGACGGCGCTATAATTGATACGAATTAAATGTATTATGGCAGTCTTTTTAAAAGGTACATTAAATAATTATAATGTTTTCATAATTATTAAATTGAAAGAAACTATAAAGGTAATTATATTACACACGTAATTTACATCAAACGGTTGCTTCGGATGCAATGAGCGCGAGGGTGAGAGTGCCTCGGGCATAAAAGCCGTTCAGCGGCGACGTTGTAATCTACGCCGCTGCTTTGTTTATGTTTATACTGGTTTTTACCAGATATCCTAGGAATGTCCGACCCTTAGTTATTACTTATTATACATATGTAAGTTATTTTAAAAATAGAGAACTGTGAAATGGGTTGGTACTATACTCTATTTTTTATTGATAGGTGGAAATTTACAGATTATTATAACGTGTTACACAACTAACAGACGACAAAAAAAATAAAAGTTGTCCTCAATCTTTACTAACTAGTTGCTGTTTTAATAAAGTAAACACAAATAACTGACAAATAGGAGAGCCACATTCATTTAAAGCTTTAAGTCTTCTGCCTCTTCAAAAAGAATAGACTGTAGGTGGTCTTAAAAATGTATTTATAAAATCAAAAATAAATATTTTATTATACCGGTCGTTGTTGTAAAGCGAGAACATCGGTGATAGAATAGACGACCTCGTTTCATAATATTTGAAACACATAGTCATAAACGGATGGCGATTAGTTCTATGAGTTTCAAATACAATGAAAGGCTCTGTATCTACTCGTAACGTTAATGTTATCTTTAGTTCAATTATTTGGGCTATTCTCAGTGAATTTCTATGATCTCAGTTTGATTCAACAACCTGTATGTGGTTTTACATATGAGTTAGAACTGGTATGGACTTGTGAGAAAATAAATATGGGAACTTTTTTTATGTTTCGCGAATTTTACTTCCGAACGTCGAACTCGAAGAACATCTGGTCCTCGCGAAAACGTTTCTATTCGCTTCAGGAGGGATTAGGCCGCGTTCAATTTGACGGGCGAAAGACCTCGTTTAATTTAATCCTCTTCAGCACGTACGACTTATTTTAGATTTCGTATTTCAAATTCTGTGCCAGACAATTTTTTTCTTAAGTACGTTTTCCTCATTTCCAGAATATTTCGTTTCGGGTTTTTGGGAGAGGAGACACTTATTAAAACAATGATTTCGCTGCTTTGAAATGGAATCAACTTTTAAATCTCGTTTAATTTAATCCTCTTCTGCACGCACGACTTATTTATTTTAGATTTCTCGTTTCGGATTCTGTGCCAGACCAGACATTTTTTTTCCCTTTTTTAAGTACGTTTTCCTCATTTCCCGAATATTTCATCTCGAGTATGGAGGGGGGGAGGAGACATTAATTAAAACAAATAATGATTATTACTTTTCGAAATGAAATCAAACTTTCAGCCCTCGTTTTTAATTTAATCCTCTTCTGCACGTACCACTTAATTTAGACTTCGTATTTCAGATTCCACGCCAGACATTTTTTTTTCTTGAGAATATTTCGTTTGGGGATTTTTTTTGGGGGGGTGGGAGGCACTAATTAAAACTGATTTCGTTTTCGACTTTTAGAACTCGCTTTTAATTTAATCCTCTTCTGCACGTACGACTTATTTTAGATTTCATATTTCAGATTCTGAGACTCAAACTTTTTTTGTTAAATACATTTAAGGGTGAGGACGACGAGGAGGAGGAGGGGTTACTAATTAAAACAGTGATTTCGCTTTGAAATGAAATCAAACTTTTATTATTGAACTTTGCGAAATATATTGACAGATTAATAAAATCATTTAGATTTAAAATACAGCGTTTAAATGTAATGATCAACAATTTGCTCAGTACTTTATAACAATTCAAGAGCCTACTTATATACAGTGTTTAATATAACTACAATATTTGTAAAATATTTATTACATATAACTTCATGTATATACATATGCGTTAAACGTGAAATGGAAAGTTCCGAGTACGTAAAACATAATTGAGTTATTATTCTCTGTTGCGGAGTATAGATTAAGTCGAAGAGTATTTTAATTTAAAAATTAAAATATATAGAGTATCTTTTAATATTTTGTACGGACGGGTAGCTCGCGTACGTAAGAATCTGATTTAAAAGCCATCTTGTAATTAGGCGCCTTTGAAACTTGATCAGGGAGTGTCTACACGTCCAGTTCATCTTAGCAAACCATTTTTAAATTAATTTTATTTACTAAATTCGTCCAGCAAAAACGTTTTTTTTTTTTTTTAATTATTATTATCAACTTCGTTGTTTTCTGATTGTCCCTTTTTTTAAGTGAATGATCAGTCATTTTTTATGCATTTAATATCAGTCCTTATAGGCTACTTTAGTGGTTTTATTAATTTCATTATTTTTTCTTTAAGTGCTGGATTTTTAATGCGAGAGGGATTTATCTTGGCCAATGAATCAGTTCCTTTCGTACTAAATGGTTAGTTTTCTACATAAGTAACGCGCATATCATAATATCAACGAATAAAATACAAAATATGTGTGTTAAGTAGCTATCCACGAACTTGGTGTACGTTTTGCCTTACCAGGGGCTTTATACATAGTAATTCCCGGAAACTGATTAACACCTTAACCTTTTAAGCCTTATAGTTAAATTACAAAATACATTCTCTCGGATTATCACATTCATTTGAAAAGCATGAAAATAGTTGCTGCAAGCATGCAAGCCTTTGAGTAGTTCGTTGCATGTTTGCGCTCATAAAAGTTCTCACCATCTCCGTTCATTTTGAGCCTGGAAAGTTGAAAGCTCCGACGTATCCCCATACCTTAATGTATAATACTTAGCTATACAGCGTGTAACAATTAAATGTTCAAAACGGTGACAAGGGAAGCATAGTATACATTTAGAATTATGGAATTAATCAGCAATAATGATTTTGAGCCACACACGTATCTAGGCAAGCATATCTCAAAAGGACAAATTGGCACGCGAATTTTTGGGACGGAATGCATTGTGCTTTTAGAGTCAGCTACACAGAGTGCTCAGTGGACTGCGTTAAAGTAGCGTGCAAAGTGAAGGATTAGTGTAAAATGGAATGATTGTATGGCAGTATCGTGCTAATAGCTCACATTTCTATGTTACTCGTAATTTTTTCGACAAAAATAAAAGAATCATCCAATTTTTTTACTTACCTCCTCTACCAAAACATGGATATGTATGCTGCCCTTGAAGTTTTTGTTTTTTTTTTTAATACAATTTATTAAATGCTAATTGCTGCACGTTGTATACTACATGTAACTTTAATACAATTTGATTTAGAACTTGTTCAGAACCTCATGGTTTGATCACAGCACATCCTCTTTACGAAATTGCCCGACGTCTTGTAACAAAAAAAAAAAAAAAAACAACTAAGTATTTATTATTTTGAATCGTGCAGTAGTTCTAAACAGTTCTATTTAAGAACAAACATTAAATTGCAGCGTGAAATTAGACGTCTGTTGCTCGTATTTGAACGAATGCAAATACTGTTAATTTTATTGCTATGTGTGGTATACTTTAGAATCAATAACATCTATGTATTCAAAATAGTTTCGAAATTACTTACGTTATCCTAAATTGTTGAACATGTAATTACGAAATAAACTGTTTCGTGTCAAATTTCGACCTATGAGAATTAGTCAGTAAGTAAGTAAGTAAGCAACGACTATCGTTAAACTGATGCGTTTTGGTTTTTAGTCCAATGTAAATCTGTAGGAAGGAGTAACAGAACCTTGTAAGCCTTCACGATTATAAGGCGCAACAATAATTAGATGTCTGCAATTGGACCTGCAGTAACGGAAATGCTTGTAGTTATAGTTTTCTCTATGTTCCTGAAAAAAAGAAAAAGGAATTGGCCGTTAATAAAATAAGAGAATGCATGCAAAGAGACTTGTCAAACAAACCCTGATATAGAAATTGACTTGACGACTTCATCAACGAAACTTTCTCTGCTAATATCATCTGCCATGGCTACTTTAAAATGGTGTCCAAATCCTGCCAGATCTTCTCTGAAAGCTTCGCTGGCCGGCGTCAATCCTCCGCTGGTCGGTTGTAGAATAGTTTCCGGTACGTTTTCACCTTCAACGTCCATGGCTTCCGCGTTGGTCTTGAGTGGGGCCGTTTCTTCGTCGTCATTGTAAATTTTGAAATAAGCGAACATTAGGTATATGACGGATAAGATGAAAGACGGGATAGGTATTGCCATGGCATACACTAAATTCATGTAAACTTGCCACATATCTAAATGGCTGATTACTAACCCCGGATCGACTCGACTGTAATAGCAGCTAAAATTTGTACCTGTATCTTTGTATTTTTTGAGAAACACAGAGCAGTTGAGCATGGGTGGATAACCACAGCCCTTAACGTTGGGAAATAATTTTGCTCCTGTATAGTACCATTCCGAACTGTCCCCCATCAAACCCGTGGGATCTATTTCGGTCAAGTAATCATCGTCATTGGTATCGAATAATTGAGTGTAATCATAATCGTCCCGTATGGCTCTTTCCTGTCTCGTTGGAACCAAGTCTGTCACATTCGTTTCCGGCGACATTCTTTTGTAATTCACTCTGATTTGCGTACATTCGTAGATTTCTTTGGTGCAGCCTTCACGACACGAAGCCCACGAGCAATTTGAGGCACCTTGGCGTTTTTCCGTATCAACCGTCACGCATAATGCAGGTGTTTCGTCAAATTCCATAAAAATCGTGGTAAAAGCAGGATCAATGACGAAAGGCACGAGGAATAGAAACGAAAACAAACTGAAGGTACCAAGGAGCACGAAGAATGCCGTAATGTAGAATAACACCTTCTGTTGCCAGGTTTGAACGATTTTCTCCTCTTCCATGGTCGCGGTGCAAGCACGGCTACCGACCTGAGCCCCACCATCTGCGATCGCACTAGAGCACGAGCGGCTGAAGCCGACTTTTTTCACATTCTTTAGTCAATATTTGTTTAATAACTTGGTAATTATTACACCCTCACGATTATATTCACTTTAGGCGTGTTTACTCTTCGCAATAGTCTTCGATACTACTTGGTTCTTTTTGGTCCAATGGAAACCAATACAATTAATGCTGTCAGTTAACATAACATTCGGTAGTCTACATTTGTTTTATCGATCTCCACCACGATGCCCGCCAGATGACTCCATAAGCGGCGGTTCCTCTCGCGCCAGCAGGCTGATAAGAGTTCTTTAGACTTACGCACAAATTACATTTAACAAGGTAGGATACGCACGTTTTGTTTTTGGGCCGTAACGAAATTTTCGCGTTATGTTGTTAGAATTTAGGCACTGTCTTTGGTTTACACAGCGCATGCCGTATTGATTTCGAGTCGTCGCAGTGTGATATTGATTAAGCAAGCGCGCGCCATAAGTTACGCATGCAGCACCGGCTGTATCAGCAGTTGACATGTAGCTTGTTCCGTGTAGCAAGATGCCAAAAAAGAAACCGATACCCGTCGAGGACCTCATAATCCCTCCGCAGGATATCCGAATATGTGGTACGATATGCATCTGCCAGATGACATTGGTCCTGAGCAGCGTGGCCCTCGTATATCTCACCGTTGCAATTTACGTCCCATCATCCCGCGCTTTGCAATCAGGAATGGTGGAGGAGCCGGTGATGTGTACGACGACAAGAACTGACGTGGTAGACACCTGCGATTGGACTTCGTGTAGTGAATGGTGCTTGAGCAAGGCCTCGGGGTTATGCACGCAAATCTACGTCAATTTAAGACATAACGGGTCCACAATCCTCCTGGCCAATTGCACAAACACGGCGATTAAGACGTGCTACGGCATCGACCAAGAAAACGCAAAGAGAAGTCGATGCATCGCAGACGAATGCAAAAATCTAACGGGTACTTTCAATTGCACCACGGGTATGTGCATAAACATAACCGATGCCTTTGAATGCATCTTCAAAGAAACTGATCCACCGCTGAAGTGTTCCGGACGTCGAGGAAAAATCACCTGCATAGATCTAGATGGCTTGTACAGTTGCAACCGTGGAACCTGCGAACGCATACGTACCCCTTATAATTGCGATCGTCGATGCGTTGATATACCGACGCGTAACAAAAACGTGATCATGTTAAGTGGTGATAAGGTATATCTATCTCAGTGTCAGCGGGCGATCGACGTGGAGTCAAGCAAAGAAGTTTGGAGCGAAAGCCAAGAGAACATCCTCATGGCGTCTTGCTATAACATCATGAATTCCAGTAAAGGGGTGATCGCTGATGATTGCGTCAACGGATCTTTGTTGGCCAACAATGTTTTAAGCGATCTGACTAATTTCACGTATCTTAGTTACTTAAGCATCTACAATAAGGGGCCGGTTGATCCCACAGGACACGTAGCACCACCTGAACCAGATTTGCTCATCGCAAACGAAAGTCGCCTGCTCATTAATCTAGAAGGCTGCGTGAATACCCTTCGGGATGAATGCAAGGAGTTCCTGCGTGTTTACGGAAAAGATGGGGCGGATCACAACGCACGTGCGCGCTTCCCTTGTTTCTACGCCTCCGAAAACACGGATGTGGTAGTTGCTCGCTTTGACTTGGCTAAGACAACACGCCAGTTTTTGATTGCCTTTGTTTTGCCTTCCGTATTGTTTGTGGTGTCGTGCCTTACTCTGATCTTATGTCAGCGTAGCGTTGTAGTAGGGGATGATGCTAAAATGCGTTTTCAGGGATGCACCAGCGCTCAAAATGAATTCGAGAAAAGCACGTCCGTGAATAACATAAACGAGAGGGGTGGAAATTCCATTATGGCTCTTTGAAAAATAAAATTTTCGAGTGAGTATAAACCGCAACTATATCTTGCCTTGTCAAATGATGTGTTTCAGATACCTATAGCTTTACCAATTGCTTCGTCCACATAAACCACAATAAAATAGTTCATCATGAATAAGAATATGCCCACCTTGATTTCTCTAGCTGAAACCGCAAAGTTTTACGCATCTCTCTGTCTGGGAACAATAGCGTTCATGTCGGTTTTTGCGTTTTTGTTTCTGATTCCGTTTGTTGTGGACCCTGCCATCTCGAGCTTGATGGCTAATTACGAGCCCGAACCCGTTACGTGCGTTGCTACGCATCATATTTACGCAGAAGGTCTGCGTAATTGCTCGTGGGCTTCTTGTCGAGAGGGTTGCACCCGAGAAGCCACGAGGTGTCACCAAATTCTAGTCAATTATTCGAAAATACCGTATCGCGAATGGAAGATCTCGCCCTCTTTGGAATGGGATATAACGGACACTCGCTTGCTTATAAACGCAGAAGGCTGTGGTTACCCGCCCTCGGTAAATTGTTCCCAGTTTTCTCATCAGTACGGCTATGATAGTGCCGGAACACCATTTCCTTGTTATTATAGTAGAGTGTATCCAGACGTAGTTGTCGTTCGATATTCCTGGGATGAAACTTTGCGACATCTTATATTATCAATCGTCATCCCAAATTTCCTTTTCGCTACATCTATCGCCATACTAAGCTACTGGTACTGCCCAGGTTGCGGCAGGACTTGCAATAAATACATGCACCATTTTCCAACCGAGTAAGATACACGTTATAATCACAACAACTATAAATAATTTTGTTTTGTTATTAATTTTCAGAGATGATGACGATGAAGTTTATTGAATCTCACGACGCTTCTAACGCTTCTTCGGATAAAGATAAAATGTAAATAGACTTGGCCAAGAATTTAAAAATCACATTTAGGAATCTTCTTCACTAACGAAGCTTGAATTTCAACGCAAAAAGGAGAATCTACCTTCGTAAAACTGATGATTCGTACTCAGTTTCGCCGATAAAATGCAAATAATAGAATTATACATTGTTGCAATAAAAGTATATTAACAGAGATTTGTTGTTTTGTTTACTGAAAGTGACTGGTTGCGAAATAATAATTTACATAAGCGCCATTCACTTAGTCTTGATTTATTTATTAAATTTTAAAGCAGTTGCGGCTCGTGATGGTTTACTGCGGGTGGGCAACAACTGCAAAAGGGAAAGTGGGTGCATTTACCAAATAAATTTGTTTTTTGGGGTTTGTAATTTTTCAACTAAATTTAAGCGTGGGATTTACAAAGCCTTTTCTCAGTTTTCCAACGCCATTTACCAAAAGACAATTGCCGAACGCGTTCTTGAGTTACTATCAAAATTCAAAAGCGACGCGTTTTTTATTTGCTCAATTAACTGAACGTCTCCTCCCCCTCCCCTCATGATCGCGCTTGTAATTTTCGAATTCGATTTAAACGTGGGATTTACAGAGCTTTTGCTCAGTTTCCAACGCCGTTTACCAAAAGAGAATTGCCGAACGTGTTCTTGAGTTACAATCAAAATTCAAAAGCGACGCGTTTTATATTTGCTCAATTAACTGAACGTCTCTCCCTCCCCTCGCGTTCGCGCTTGTAATTTTTGAATTCAATTCAAGCGTGGGATTTACAGAGCTTTTGCTCAGCTTTCCAACGCCGTTTACTAAAAGACAATCGACGAACGCGTTCTTGAATTATAATCAAAATTCAAAAGCGACCACTGATTTCAAGAAAGAAACTTCAAGTATCTCACAAATAAAAATGTTTGTTTTATTTCTGAAACAATTCTTGTTTCAAAATCAAAATTCAAAAGCGACGCGTTTTATATTTGCTCAATTAACTGAACTTCTCTCCCTCTCCTTGCGATCGCGTTTGTAATTTTTGAATTCGATTTAAGCGTGGGATTTACAGAGCTTTTGCTCAGCTTTCCAACGTCGTTTACGAAAAGACAATCGACGAACGCGTTCTTGAATTATAATCAAAATTCAAAAGCGACCACTGATTTCAAGAAAAAAACTTCAAGTATCTCACACATAAAAATGTTTGTTTTATTTCTGAAACAATTCTTGTTTCAAAATCAAAATTCAAAAGCGACGCGTTTTTTATTTGCTCAATTAACTGAACGTCTCTCCCTCCCCTCGGGTTCGTGCTTGTAATTTTTAAATTCGATTAAAGCGTGGGATTTACAGAGCTTTTGCTCAGCCTTCCAACGGCGTTTACTAAAAAACAATTGAAGAACGCGTTCTTGAGTTACAATCAAAGTTCAAAAGCGACGCGTTCTTTATTTGCTCAATTAACTAAACGACTCTCCCTCCCCTCACGATCGCGCTTGTAAGTTTTGAATTCGATTTAAGCTTGGGATTTATAGAGCTCTTGCACAGCTTTCCAACGGCGTTTACTAAAAAACAATTGACGAATGTGTTCTTGAGTTACAATCAAAGTTCAAAAGCGACGCGTTCTTTATTTGCTCAATTAACTAAACGACTCTCCCTCCCCTCACGATCGCGCTTGTAATTTTTGAATTCGATTTAAGCGTGGGATTTATAGAGCTCTTGCACAGCTTTCCAACGCCGTTGACTAAAAGACAATCGACGAACGCGTTCATGAATTACAATCAAAGTTCAAAAGCGACGCGTTTTTTATTTGCTCAATTAACTAAACGACTCTCCCACCCCTCACGATCGCGCTTGTAATTTTTGAATTCGATTTAAGCGTGGGATTTATAGAGCTCTTGCACAGCTTTCCAACGGCGTTTACTAAAAAACAATTGACGAATGTGTTCTTGAGTTACAATCAAAGTTCAAAAGCGACGCGTTTTATATTTGCTCAATTAACTAAACGACTCTCCCTCCCCTCACGATCGCGCTTGTAATTTTTGAATTCGATTTAAGCGTGGGATTTATAGAGCTCTTGCACAGCTTTCCAACGGCGTTTACTAAAAAACAATTGACGAATGTGTTCTTGAGTTACAATCAAAGTTCAAAAGCGACGCGTTCTTTATTTGCTCAATTAACTAAACGACTCTCCCTCCCCTCACGATCGCGCTTGTAATTTTTGAATTCGATTTAAGCGTGGGATTTATAGAGCTCTTGCACAGCTTTCCAACGCCGTTGACTAAAAGACAATCGACGAACGCGTTCATGAATTACAATCAAAGTTCAAAAGCGACGCGTTTTTTATTTGCTCAATTAACTAAACGACTCTCCCACCCCTCACGATCGCGCTTGTAATTTTTGAATTCGATTTAAGCGTGGGATTTATAGAGCTCTTGCACAGCTTTCCAACGGCGTTTACTAAAAAACAATTGACGAATGTGTTCTTGAGTTACAATCAAAGTTCAAAAGCGACGCGTTTTATATTTGCTCAATTAACTAAACGACTCTCCCTCCCCTCACGATCGCGCTTGTAATTTTTGAATTCGATTTAAGCGTGGGATTTATAGAGCTCTTGCACAGCTTTCCAACGGCGTTTACTAAAAAACAATTGACGAATGTGTTCTTGAGTTACAATCAAAGTTCAAAAGCGACGCGTTCTTTATTTGCTCAATTAACTAAACGACTCTCCCTCCCCTCACGATCGCGCTTGTAATTTTTGAATTCGATTTAAGCGTGGGATTTATAGAGCTCTTGCACAGCTTTCCAACGCCGTTGACTAAAAGACAATCGACGAACGCGTTCATGAATTACAATCAAAGTTCAAAAGCGACGCGTTTTTTATTTGCTCAATTAACTAAACGACTCTCCCACCCCTCACGATCGCGCTTGTAATTTTTGAATTCGATTTAAGCGTGGGATTTATAGAGCTCTTGCACAGCTTTCCAACGGCGTTTACTAAAAAACAATTGACGAATGTGTTCTTGAGTTACAATCAAAGTTCAAAAGCGACGCGTTTTATATTTGCTCAATTAACTAAACGACTCTCCCTCCCCTCACGATCGCGCTTGTAATTTTTGAATTCGATTTAAGCGTGGGATTTATAGAGCTCTTGCACAGCTTTCCAACGGCGTTTACTAAAAAACAATTGACGAATGTGTTCTTGAGTTACAATCAAAGTTCAAAAGCGACGCGTTCTTTATTTGCTCAATTAACTAAACGACTCTCCCTCCCCTCACGATCGCGCTTGTAATTTTTGAATTCGATTTAAGCGTGGGATTTATAGAGCTCTTGCACAGCTTTCCAACGCCGTTGACTAAAAGACAATCGACGAACGCGTTCATGAATTACAATCAAAGTTCAAAAGCGACGCGTTTTTTATTTGCTCAATTAACTAAACGACTCTCCCACCCCTCACGATCGCGCTTGTAATTTTTGAATTCGATTTAAGCGTGGGATTTATAGAGCTCTTGCACAGCTTTCCAACGGCGTTTACTAAAAAACAATTGACGAATGTGTTCTTGAGTTACAATCAAAGTTCAAAAGCGACGCGTTTTATATTTGCTCAATTAACTAAACGACTCTCCCTCCCCTCACGATCGCGCTTGTAATTTTTGAATTCGATTTAAGCGTGGGATTTATAGAGCTCTTGCACAGCTTTCCAACGGCGTTTACTAAAAAACAATTGACGAATGTGTTCTTGAGTTACAATCAAAGTTCAAAAGCGACGCGTTCTTTATTTGCTCAATTAACTAAACGACTCTCCCTCCCCTCACGATCGCGCTTGTAATTTTTGAATTCGATTTAAGCGTGGGATTTATAGAGCTCTTGCACAGCTTTCCAACGGCGTTTACTAAAAAACAATTGACGAATGTGTTCTTGAGTTACAATCAAAGTTCAAAAGCGACGCGTTTTATATTTGCTCAATTAACTAAACGACTCTCCCTCCCCTCACGATCGCGCTTGTAATTTTTGAATTCGATTTAAGCGTGGGATTTATAGAGCTCTTGCACAGCTTTCCAACGGCGTTTACTAAAAAACAATTGACGAATGTGTTCTTGAGTTACAATCAAAGTTCAAAAGCGACGCGTTCTTTATTTGCTCAATTAACTAAACGACTCTCCCTCCCCTCACGATCGCGCTTGTAATTTTTGAATTCGATTTAAGCGTGGGATTTATAGAGCTCTTGCACAGCTTTCCAACGCCGTTGACTAAAAGACAATCGACGAACGCGTTCATGAATTACAATCAAAGTTCAAAAGCGACGCGTTTTTTATTTGCTCAATTAACTAAACGACTCTCCCACCCCTCACGATCGCGCTTGTAATTTTTGAATTCGATTTAAGCGTGGGATTTATAGAGCTCTTGCACAGCTTTCCAACGGCGTTTACTAAAAAACAATTGACGAATATGTTCTTGAGTTACAATCAAAGTTCAAAAGCGACGCGTTCTTTATTTGCTCAATTAACTAAACGACTCTCCCTCCCCTCACGATCGCGCTTGTAAGTTTTGAATTCGATTTAAGCTTGGGATTTATAGAGCTCTTGCACAGCTTTCCAACGGCGTTTACTAAAAAACAATTGACGAATGTGTTCTTGAGTTACAATCAAAGTTCAAAAGCGACGCGTTCTTTATTTGCTCAATTAACTAAACGACTCTCCCTCCCCTCACGATCGCGCTTGTAATTTTTGAATTCGATTTAAGCGTGGGATTTATAGAGCTCTTGCACAGCTTTCCAACGCCGTTGACTAAAAGACAATCGACGAACGCGTTCATGAATTACAATCAAAGTTCAAAAGCGACGCGTTTTTTATTTACTCAATTAACTAAACGACTCTCCCACCCCTCACGATCGCGCTTGTAATTTTTGAATTCGATTTAAGCGTGGGATTTATAGAGCTCTTGCACAGCTTTCCAACGGCGTTTACTAAAAAACAATTGACGAATGTGTTCTTGAGTTACAATCAAAGTTCAAAAGCGACGCGTTTTATATTTGCTCAATTAACTAAACGACTCTCCCTCCCCTCACGATCGCGCTTGTAATTTTTGAATTCGATTTAAGCGTGGGATTTATAGAGCTCTTGCACAGCTTTCCAACGGCGTTTACTAAAAAACAATTGACGAATGTGTTCTTGAGTTACAATCAAAGTTCAAAAGCGACGCGTTCTTTATTTGCTCAATTAACTAAACGACTCTCCCTCCCCTCACGATCGCGCTTGTAATTTTTGAATTCGATTTAAGCGTGGGATTTATAGAGCTCTTGCACAGCTTTCCAACGCCGTTGACTAAAAGACAATCGACGAACGCGTTCATGAATTACAATCAAAGTTCAAAAGCGACGCGTTTTTTATTTGCTCAATTAACTAAACGACTCTCCCACCCCTCACGATCGCGCTTGTAATTTTTGAATTCGATTTAAGCGTGGGATTTATAGAGCTCTTGCACAGCTTTCCAACGGCGTTTACTAAAAAGCAATTGACGAATGTGTTCTTGAGTTACAATCAAAGTTCAAAAGCGACGCGTTCTTTATTTGCTCAATTAACTAAACGACTCTCCCTCCCCTCACGATCGCGCTTGTAATTTTTGAATTCGATTTAAGCGTGGGATTTATAGAGCTCTTGCACAGCTTTCCAACGCCGTTGACTAAAAGACAATCGACGAACGCGTTCATGAATTACAATCAAAGTTCAAAAGCGACGCGTTTTTTATTTGCTCAATTAACTAAACGACTCTCCCACCCCTCACGATCGCGCTTGTAATTTTTGAATTCGATTTAAGCGTGGGATTTATAGAGCTCTTGCACAGCTTTCCAACGGCGTTTACTAAAAAACAATTGACGAATGTGTTCTTGAGTTACAATCAAAATTCAAAAGCGACGCGTTTTATATTTGCTCAATTAACTGAACGTTTCTCCCTCCCCTCGCGTTCGCGCTTGTAATTTTTGAATTCAATTTAAGCGTGGGATTTACAGAGCTTTTGCTCAGCTTTCCAACGCCGTTGACTAAAAGACAATCGACGAACGCGTTGATGAATTACAATCAAAGTTCAAAAGCGACGCGTTTTTTATTTGCTCAATTAACTAAACGACTCTCCCTCCCCTCATGATCGCGCTTGTAATTTTTAAATTCGATTTAAACGTGGGATTTACAGAGCTTTTGCTCAGCTTCCCAACGCCATTTACCAAAAGACAATTGCCGAACGCGTTCTTGAGTTACAATCAAAATTCAAAAGCGACGCGTTTTATATTTGCTCAATTAACTGAACGTCTCTCCCTCCCCTCGCGATCGCGCTTGTAATTTTTAAATTCGATTTAAACGTGGGATTTACAGAGCTTTTGCTCAGCTTCCCAACGCCATTTACCAAAAGACAATTGCCGAACGCGTTCTTGAGTTACAATCAAAATTCAAAAGCGACGCGTTTTTTATTTCCTCAATTAACTGAACGTCTCTCCCTCCCCTCGCGTTCGCGCTTGTAATTTTTTAATTCGATTTAAGCGTGGGATTTACAGAGCTTTTGCTCAGCTTTCCAACGCCGTTTACCAAAAGACAATTGCCGAACGCGTTCTTGAGTTACAATCAAAATTCAAAAGCGACGCGTTTTATATTTGCTCAATTAACTGAACGTTTCTCCCTCCCCTCGCGTTCGCGCTTGTAATTTTTGAATTCAATTTAAGCGTGGGATTTACAGAGCTTTTGCTCAGCTTTCCAACGCCGCTGACTAAAAGACAATCGACGAACGCGTTCATGAATTACAATCAAAGTTCAAAAGCGACGCGTTTTTTATTTGCTCAATTAACTAAACGACTCTCCCTCCCCTCATGATCGCGCTTGTAAGTTTTGAATTCGATTTAAGCTTGGGATTTATAGAGCTCTTGCACAGCTTTCCAACGGCGTTTACTAAAAAACAATTGCCGAACGTGTTCTTGAGTTATAATCAAAATTCAAGAGTGACGCGTTTTTTATTTGCTCAATTAACTGAATGTCTCTTCCTCCCTTCGCGTTCGCGCTTGTAATTTTTGAATTCGATTTAAGCGTGGGATTTACAGAGCTTTTGCTCAGCTTTCCAACGCCGTTTACCAAAAGACAATTGCCGAACGCGTTCTTGAGTTACAATCAAAATTCAAAAGCGACGCGTTTTATATTTGCTCAATTAACTGAACGTCTCTCCCTCCCCTCGCGTTCGCGCTTGTAATTTTTGAATTCAATTCAAGCGTGGGATTTACAGAGCTTTTGCTCAGCTTTCCAACGCCGTTTACTAAAAGACAATCGACGAACGCGTTCTTGAATTATAATCAAAATTCAAAAGCGACCACTGATTTCAAGAAAGAAACTTCAAGTATCTCACAAATAAAAATGTTTGTTTTATTTCTGAAACAATTCTTGTTTCAAAATCAAAATTCAAAAGCGACGCGTTTTATATTTGCTCAATTAACTAAACGACTCTCCCTCCCCTCATGATCGCGCTTGTAAGTTTTGAATTCGATTTAAGCTTGGGATTTATAGAGCTCTTGCACAGCTTTCCAACGGCGTTTACTAAAAAACAATTGCCGAACGTGTTCTTGAGTTACAATCAAAATTCAAGAGTGACGCGTTTTTTATTTGCTCAATTAACTGAATGTCTCTTCCTCCCTTCGCGTTCGCGCTTGTAATTTTTGAATTCGATTTAAGCGTGGGATTTACAGAGCTTTTGCTCAGCTTTCCAACGCCGTTTACCAAAAGACAATTGCCGAACGCGTTCTTGAGTTACAATCAAAATTCAAAAGCGACGCGTTTTATATTTGCTCAATTAACTGAACGTCTCTCCCTCCCCTCGCGTTCGCGCTTGTAATTTTTGAATTCAATTCAAGCGTGGGATTTACAGAGCTTTTGCTCAGCTTTCCAACGCCGTTTACTAAAAGACAATCGACGAACGCGTTCTTGAATTATAATCAAAATTCAAAAGCGACCACTGATTTCAAGAAAGAAACTTCAAGTATCTCACAAATAAAAATGTTTGTTTTATTTCTGAAACAATTCTTGTTTCAAAATCAAAATTCAAAAGCGACGCGTTTTATATTTGCTCAATTAACTAAACGACTCTCCCTCCCCTCATGATCGCGCTTGTAAGTTTTGAATTCGATTTAAGCTTGGGATTTATAGAGCTCTTGCACAGCTTTCCAACGGCGTTTACTAAAAAACAATTGCCGAACGTGTTCTTGAGTTACAATCAAAATTCAAGAGTGACGCGTTTTTTTATTTGCTCAATTAACTGAATGTCTCTTCCTCCCTTCGCGTTCGCGCTTGTAATTTTTGAATTCGATTTAAGCGTGGGATTTACAGAGCTTTTGCTCAGCTTTCCAACGCCGTTTACCAAAAGACAATTGCCGAACGCGTTCTTGAGTTACAATCAAAATTCAAAAGCGACGCGTTTTATATTTGCTCAATTAACTGAACGTTTCTCCCTCCCCTCGCCTTCGCGCTTGTAATTTTTGAATTCAATTTAAGCGTGGGATTTACAGAGCTTTTGCTCAGCTTTCCAACGCCGTTGACTAAAAGACAATCGACGAACGCGTTCATGAATTACAATCAAAGTTCAAAAGCGACGCGTTTTTTATTTGCTCAATTAACTAAACGACTCTCCCTCCCCTCATGATCGCGCTTGTAAGTTTTGAATTCGATTTAAGCTTGGGATTTATAGAGCTCTTGCACAGCTTTCCAACGGCGTTTACTAAAAAACAATTGCCGAACGTGTTCTTGAGTTACAATCAAAATTCAAAAGCGACCACTGGTTTCAAAAAAAAACTTCAAGTATCTCACAAATAAAAATGTTTGTTTTATTTCTGAAACAATTCTTTAAGTACATGTTATTCTGATGATATTACAGTACGCGAGTAAATGGTTTTGTCAAAAGGCTTCGTTCGCCGGTAACTCGCACGTACGTGGTTCTTGTGGCATGTTGTAGAATGCAACAACAGAATTCCACAAACTTAATCGCTGCTTAAGAATAATTTCAATAGCGACGTAAATATAAAAAATCTAGTCCTCTTGAAAAATGCATTGCAACAAGGTGATGAAAAATCATTAAAATAGGAACGTGTCGACTTCTAGAAAACCCTCATCGATTTTAGTAACAATGCACTACACCGCGTTTCTTTTTTTTACATATGGACTAGGTCATCAAAATATACCATACCGCAACAGTTTTAAATATTTTGTTTTTAGTATTAAATACGAATGCGGGATTAATTGGAATGCGAAATAATACTGTGTTAACACAAAATACTCTTTCACTGGTTAAATACTTTTAGATAAACACGTAACACAACAGGAATCATTAAATAAATTAAAATATAAAATTATTAAACGAAAAATAAGTATCTACCGACTAGAACGGATTGCAACAGATGTAGTAAGGCTACTGTTCTAACCAGGATGGGAATGTTGAATTTGGTGCCTTAATTTTTATATTGAACTGCTTCATTGTTGCTTCTAGGGCAGTTTGGTTTCCAGAGAAATATGCTGATACAGCATTGTGGAACAGCAACAGTTGCTTGTGCATCACTTTGATCTGAAACCAAAACATTTCATGCACGGCAAACCCCAAAATTCATCATCATCATCATCATCATCAAAGTGGCTTACCCTATTCTCATCTAAAAACTTCATTTTAATGGCAACTTCAGCTCTGAGTTTCATAAAATGTTGGCGATGGACTTCATAATCTTGTTGAGCATCTTCCAAACCAATGGCACCATCTGGCTTACTAGAGACGGACTCTAAGTCACTACGGTATGCATCATATTCGATACGGGCAGCTTCATATTGTCTCACACTTTGCAATGTGTCCTCAATTGTTTTATTACACAGGGTATTTAAAGATGAAGTGAAGAAATTTAACGCCCCTAACAAAGTTTCCCCGTTTTTAGTTAGATTCCGTTGAGTTTCTGAGTTATACAAAAATTCTTCCTGGAGCTCCGGAGATTTTTGGGCAAGTTCAGAGAATGCCTCACCCAAGGCATGCTGTAAGTAGAAGTTCTTTAGTGATTTTAGGCTGTTACAGGAAAACCTGACTTACTTGAGTTTGCACAACGTGGTAAAAATGGGAAGTCAGTGCTCTTGCAAGGCGTAGAATATTTAGGTATTTACGCTGAGTATCACGGAGCTGTTCAATTTGTGCTTCTAATTCCGCATCAACTGTCCTCGAGGATTTCCCTAGTTTCTCGAACATCAATTGCTTAGTGCACTTGTAAGTTGATATGGACCAATTTTTTAAGTTCTCTATCCTGGATGATGCTTTTAGGACAGTTGCATCATCATTTTGAATGGGAGCCGTAGGAGTTAGGATAGCAGGAGAACTCTTACATGATGCTAAACCTAAAGACACACACAGTTATTGACTGGATTTAAGCAAAACTTTTTTTTAATAATATCTACCTCTGTTGTCATTTGGTGATATATCTTTCAGCATATCATGGATGCTGCTTCGTTCTGATCCACTGCTTTTCAGTTGAGACATTTCTCTGGAAATCACACGCGAAAGATCTGTGAAACTCATTAACTTCAAACACGCGTTATCTCATTATTAATAATTAATACGCTGATTACAAAAACAGACGTTGTTTATCACACCACCGTCGTTCCAAGTTGAAGAAATAAGGTCATACTTACTTTATTCGGAAGAGGAAGTTATGATTCTACCGGTAATTTGCAGGTCTTGAAAAATTACTCAGCATATGAAGGTTTTTCTGAAAACAAGACGGCGAAAATCGGAATCTAAATATACAATGACAGCGTCCTAACAACTAGCATGTCAACAAATGTGATTTGTCAAGTTGCCAACTCAGAAGGAAAAATTACCAAATTACTTGAGGGGGGATTTCATTTTTACAAAACTTAAATTTTATGAAAGCTAAATCCACTTGTAGATAGATCCTTTCCATCTAAGTTTTTCATTCCCAAAAGTCTCCTCACAGAACTAAGTATTATGGGAAGTCCAACGCAAAAAATATTTTATGGCGCCCATCATGCGTGGTGCTCAACTTGATAGGTTAATTTTCTGGCGCCCAATTGATAGATTAATTTTGTAACACCCAACGCGATAGGTTAATTGTTTGGCGCCCATTACAAATTAATATATATTATGGTGCCCAACGGTGTTGTTGTGCTTTATGTTTGGTTATTTGGGATATATTTTGGTGGTTTGTAGATCTGGTATAATAATAAAAAGAAAATTAAAAACAAATTAAATCATACAAAACGAAGTGAATGTATTATTTATACAACTTAAACTTCTAAATTTTATTACATATACAATTTGTTTACAACTAAAGAAAAATTTGATTTTATAAAAAATAAATTCAATATTCGAAAAGTCACAACGAACGAAAATATCAAGTTATCCTATTCAAGGTGTCATATAAAAGCTGCATGTTAATAATAATGGAAACAGCCGCATCGATTTTGGCTCCGGAGGTTTTAGAACTGCGGTGGAGAGTGAAAATTGATGCGGTGCTGGTTACAATTTTTTTCTTTTTTAGTTAGAAAATCTACAATTAATGATTAAGCATATACACGTCTATACAATAAAAGTTGCAATCATAAATTAAAGACAACAGCGCATGTTTTATTTAATTTTTCTTTTATAATTACAAGCGATGAGTACCTTGCGTAAGGTACCAAGTCAAATGCGTCGTTTTTTTTTTACTTTCTTACAAATAAAAATGTGCACAGCAGTAAACACACACAAAAAGCCAACTATTTAAAATATTAATATATATGAACTTCTCTTAGATCCAAAAATAATGTCAAATAACGACCCCTTTATAATATAACAAGCAACAATCATCAACAAATAAATAACCAATTACATTTAGCACCGCCTGTTATGGAGACTTGACTCACCCAATACGAAAATTCACCTCCATAAGAAACCATTCCATTTAATTTTGGTTTGTTTATAAAATAGGTTATTTGCTTTCAAAAGAAAAAAAACTTAAAAATGATTTAGGGTCTTTCTTTCTTTCTTTCACACGTAACTACTACTCAGTCAGAATGATTTTACCAAAAAGTGATTTGGTAAAAAAGTCAATTCTAGGTGGTGCAGCTGCCCCGATAATTTAAGCGGCCTTCTGGTTTCCACTGTAATAAATTCACATTTTTTATTGTAAGTATAGGAGACATTTTTTTTTAAGGGGAGGGGGGCTCAAATAGTTACGCACAGATCTCTTCATATTAAAAAAAATAATAATAATAAGTATCTGACTTAAATTCTCGTATATATCAAATCGTAAATTAGGCAGTGTTAGATTCAACTAAAGAAATTTAATGCTATCTATATCCATCCATATAAAATGTTATTTTCAATGTGCTGTTCTAAAAAATAGCACTTACATAGTACTATTTAAAGCTGTACTCTTAGTTATTTATGCAGATGCCGATTTTTCACATAATATAGAAACCCTGCTGCATCAAGGCGAAATAATCGCCCTGACATCACATATAATATATATTTAAACTGTTTAACACTTGTAATTGCTTAACGTAAGTTATGTTGTATATGGAAAAAAAATTGTACTTAAAAACTAGAAATTAAACTTTTACATTGTCCGTTTAAAAAAAAAAACATAAATAGCAAAACTTAAACTCGTTTATACAAAATATATTACTATAAGACTTAAATTACACAAAAAAACTTAAACTCTAAAATGGACGAATTTGTACCCCGAAAATAGGTGAGCATTTACTGGAAACGAGGACAAGACATCTTAGTCGAGACATAAAAAAAAACACAAGACATAAATTAAGTAGTCACAAACATTAACGAGATTCGCGCGGTGAGTGTTATTTTTACTTTATTTATTTATTTTTTTTTTGATTGCGTGGATTAAGTTGAAAGAAAGCTGGAAAAGAGAGCGGACAACAGAGATTCCTTTCTCCCGAAGAAATGTGTCGCTACGAACTAAACGTATGTAGCTCCCGAAGTTGGAGGAACAGACGAGCTTATCTGTTTCATGTTACTTGGAACGTACTGTCCGATGAACGATCCATCTTCAGTGAAACGTCCTGGAATATAAAATAAAACCCAAATTAAATCCTCCGGGGGAATTGCAAAACTGCAATAAGCATGCAAGTGTCCACGTCAAATGATACTTAAGCCTCCTGAAATTACACGATCTTTACCTCAAATCAACGAAAAGAAGACCACAACCGATATGAAAAGCATTAGTTCACCCCTTCACCACGTGTGTTAATCAAAATTTTGCTTTGTTGTTTATAATTAGTTGCGAAAACTGAAAGAGCAAAGCAAAATTCTTACACATTAAACTAAAGTTGCAAATCCCTGGGATGTTGTTTCGCCTTGCCTTCGCTGTCGACCGTACTGGCCAATAAATGAACCGTCCTCGTTCATACCCTCTACAGCAAATTAAAATAATTTCAATACCAAAAAAAAAGGAAAAACAAAAAAAAATAGCCCAAAACTGAACCAACTGATTGTTTTTACCTGTGTCACCTTCGCCGTATTCCGCCATGGAATCTGTATCGCTTTCAGGTCCTACTTTTGGTTCGCTGCTCATAGAAGCCCTTCCATGTGATTTATTATCTAGTGGTTGGGAGTACTCATGAAAACCACCCTCATCTGGGTAGTCATGTCTTCCGTTGGCTTGCTCTCGCTCGTGCACGGCGTACTTTCCACCTCGGTTTCTCTTAACGATACAAACGATGATGAGAACCAGAAGTAAGAAGGCGATCGCCAACATCATCCCTATAAACCACCCCGCCGTCGCTACGTTTTCCCCTCGCCGAATTATTGGTCCCTCTAAGCCGATGGTATCGACGTCTTGTGGATCGCTTTCAGTCATCAGGCTACCGTCGACCGAAACTGCTACGAATTCGTAAATTTCTCCAAGTTCCAAGCCAGGAACGATCAACCAATCCTCGTTCAATTCCGGGTCGGTTTTTAGATACGTAACTTCACCCTTCTTGCGATATTTTACGAAAAAATGCGAACCGGGCCGTTCATAATTAGGCTGCCATTTTACTTTAATGTTGGCTAAACTATTATCTATGTTTTCCGTTCTCCAGGTAAAAGTCGGTGGTTTTGGAAGGACGTGCCCTTGCGGCTTCGTCGTTCTTTCAATAAAATACCTAACAAAAAAATACAATGCACAATGATAATTTGGGGAAACACAACAGCACAACTTACTTTTTAGATTCACCAACGGAAGTGGTAGCGCTGATGTAGATTCTATATTTTACGTTAGCATCTAGGCCGGCTAGTTTGGTCTGAAGTATATTAGGATCCGTAACTTGCGGATTTCTTGCGATCTCATTACCAACAGCCGTTCCATTTACCACAGCATAGTAAATCTTATATCCCGTCAAGTGTCCGTTAGGATGTTCAGGTTTACGCCACACAAGCAGAAAAGCAGTGGAACCCATCGGATACGCTTCTAAATAAGACATCTCTCCAGGTACTAAAATTTTATTGTTATAATTAACAACGATCGGCGGAAAGGGGCTAAGAAAAACTTACTTCCCTCCGGCATGTCAAAACCTAGCGTGTCGCTAGGCGGTCCATCATATTTTCCATTATAAACAAAAACTTGCGCGTAATTCTTACTGAACGGTACGAAATTTGTAACCAAAGCTTTAGTGGCTTCACCCTGGACTTGTATTTCGCGGTGGCCCATTTTATTTTCTGTCCAGGTTCTGATCTTGTAGCCCTTGAAGTGTCCTTTTATCGTATCGAGTGGGACGGGATTCCAACTTAATAAGGCTATCGTGGGTGATTGGATTTCATCCAGGGTGAAGTTCGAAGGGGCTTCCGTCGGTTCGTTTTCACCAGAATAACCGATGACAGGTTTAGGCGAAACGTTTGCTTCTCCCAGTTCATTTATGGCCACGACTTTGATGCGATACTGCTGGAACGAGGGTTGATCGTTCACCACCAGATGGTTCGTACGCCAGTCCAAAATATCTTCAGTTGTCCAGTCGGTCCCGTCAATATCCCGTTTGTAAAATACGCGGTATTTAAATTTGGGAGCGTTATGCTCGATTTCGGGCATGGGTGTCCACCGTATGACCAAATTATCAGGCCGATCGCCTTCGCCTTCGACATTGTCAGGGTTTTTGTGTGGAACTTCTGGTTGGGTTGTGCAAACATCGGAATGATCGGACGGTGTTGATGCGCCGATTTTATTGAATGCGATTACGCGGAATGTATAATTCGCCCAAGGACTCATGGGGACGTTGTATGTGGTATCGGCGGCTGGTACTTGCTCGAAAGCTACTTCCCAAGTATCAGGCGTAAAACTGGTGTTGTATTGGATGGTGTAATGCAAGACTGGAGCACGGTTATCACCTTTGGGGGTCCAATTAATCGTCGCGTCCTTCTTATTACAAACGACGCTGTTCATATGAGGAGCATTAGGAACATCTTGAACCGTCAAAGTCGCCTGGGCAAAAGCTTCGTCTAATCTTGTCCTGGCTACGCAAGTATACGCTCCAGAATCGAGTTCGATTGTTTTCATTATTGTCAAAGAGTAATCAGTCGTTCGAACAAAGCGGGCCTCTGCTTCGAAATCAATAGGTTGTCCATTGTTGAGCCAAATTATCTCTAAATCAAGGTTGGGATCAGCAACTGCATTGCACCTGAAGGTCGCATGGGTTCCTGCGGCTACCTCATAATCCTCGGGACCATCCGAAATATACGTGTGCGACCTTACGACGAAATTGGCACTCGCATTTACCTTGCCAAATTTATTTTCCGCGTAGCAGGTGTATTCACCGGAGTCATCGAATTGAACGTTATTTATCTGCAAGTCCCCACTTTCCAGAACGATGTACTTACCACCTGTTAACTCTTTTCCATTGTGGATCCACTTGACTTCGGGTTTTGGAGCGCCGAAAACATTGCAAGTCATATTGACGCTTCTACCATCTACTGCTTCTTGGTTGTGAGGTGCTTCAGTTATTTCAGGGGGAAGAGCCAAGACGTTTACGTACACGTCTTTATAAACGTAACCCAACGAGTTGGTCGCGTTACATCCGTAATTGCCCGTGTCATTTTTGACTAACCTTTCGATTACGATGCTATTGGTTCCAACTTTTCTTCTAGGGTTGTACGGAGCTTCCGAGATTGGTTTTCCATTGTGAATCCACTTGATTTCCGGTTTCGGTATACCCGAAGCTGCACAACGGAATTCCACCGTTTCATCTTCCGAAGCGTTGATTATTTTTGGTTCTTCAGTAAAGTACGGAACCGCTGAAAGGATTTTGATACTAAATATACTGACTCACTTGTGGATAATCAAATTCTGTCTTACCTAGGACTTTTAGGTGGATCGAATATGATTTAGCTTCACCTACCCCGTTGCTTACGTAGCAAGTATAACTTCCTTCATCTTCGAAATCCACCAATTTGATTACAAGCGACTTACCGTAATTACCTTGCGTCACCCGATCATTAAATTCTATAGGTTTACCATCTTTAGACCAAATCGTTTGAGGAAGCGGCCTGTAAGAAATATGTCTGATCAATTAGGCAATAAAGTTTTATTTGAGGACACGTACGTTCCACCGAATATACAAAATAATTCGACGCTTTTCCCTCGAAGTGCCACTTCGTTTTTACGTGTTACGTACTGCTGAACTGGCTCGTGTTTGTTTTGGGCCGCAGACATACCGGATGGTTTGACTTGAAGACGGATTCGATTTCCTATTTTGTATTCTAATTTGGTCGAAGATGCTGCAGCACAAGCGTAAGTAAAATCAGTCGTGGTGTCTTGCCTTGTCAAATTTGAAAACCAAAGATTTCCTTCGGGATCTAACGTCATGCGCGAGTTGTTAATGCTCTTGAAACCATCTTTGTTGTACTGGATGACCCAATACACGGTTGGCTTCGGCCAACCATCTGGAGGTTGACATTCTAATTTGAAAGGTTCACCCTCATCACCGGAGAGTGCTTTTGGTTGGGTGTTCTTGAAGTTATTTAATTCTGCTTTCCTCATGAAGACAGAGTTCGAAGTGGCAGTGCCATACTCGTTTTCGGCAAAGCATTGATACTGTCCTAAATCTACATCTTGTGGTTTTGCAATGGCTAACGTACCACGACCTGGCTGTTGGGAAATACGATCGTCGTAAGCTTGCCAGTTGAAATTTTTACCGTTTTTGATCCATCGATACCTGAAAGTTCTCGCTTAATATTTCAACAATCTTTTGGTATTAGGTACGTACTTTGGAGCAGGATCTCCTACAGCCTCGCACTCGATATAAAAAGGTTTGTCGTTTTCATTCACGCCGACTTGAAACAGCACTTCGTCTGTGGGTGGTTCCTTCACTATTCTAGGAGGAGAGGGAACTGAAAATTCAAAATTGATTTCGACTTCTTCCAAAAAAAAAAAAGTGCATCCAACTTACTTTCTCTTGCATCTACGAGTAATGTAACCCCGAGAAGAAGTAAACTAATTTTTGCTAACATGGTGGTGTTGTTGTTAATTAGTGTGAACGCCTGAAATTAAAAGAAAAGTTGGATGAATTAACAGAACGAAATTAGAATTCCTTTCCCGGTTCAGCTTGGCATTTATTTCATAAGGCCGCTTCATCTCGGGGGGATTATTAAATATTTCCCAGTGCGACATTTTTTAACGTATGTGCAAATTACTGAATGTTTTCAAGAAAGATCGACCGCATAGTTTAACACCGCTTTACGCAGACTTGATAAATCAATGACTTCACCGGCCATGACATCATCAACGATGAGTCACCTTCGAAGGAGCGAAGGATTTAATTAATCGGCAATAATTTGATGAAACTGAAAATCTGAAAAGCTGTGGCTTAGGATTTCGGTTCTTCCAAGTTTCGAACGCCATGTGAAATTGCCATCTTGCTTTATTAGTTAATCCTCTGCTGCAATTAGAGACGTCCTACGTAGGAAATTACCGGGCAATTTTAATTCATCACTAAAATAAAGTACAAACACACACACACACGCTCGAATTTCCTGAAATAAACTGGAAGTGTTAAGTAAAAAATTGTTGGAGAGGAGAGGTTCACTGCTTGTATTACAACGCATGGATCCGTCCCTGAAAATTATTTACGAGATCCTGCAATCGATTGTACGTGACAACCCTACAAATTAATTAATTATTTCCAAATTAATTATGTTGACGTTATTTTTAATTGTTTCTTTTTGCAATTTTTAACATGCTAGCTTTGTAATAAAAAAAACGTTACTGTCCAAAAAATAATGATTTTGTAGCTCACCCCCTTAGTATGTAGTTCATAACGACGTCATTCAACAGCAACCTCCGTTACGTAACTTATTTTGATCAATTAGTACTAACCTCCCCCGATATATCGTTACTTATCTTATAACTACCTTGATTTGACATACCTACTTTGATCAATCAATTACTAAGATATATAAATTGATTGATTGATCAAAGTACGTATGTTACATCAAGTTTGTCGGTCGCTATTGAACGTTATCGTTAGGAGTAATGAAATAGCGGGGGAAAAGACATCAAAGTGATCAAAATATGTCATATAACGGTGGTCGCTGTCGATTGACGTCGTTAAGAATTACATAATAAGGAGGTGAGCCCACAAAATGATAATTGTTTAGGCAGTATCGCATTAATTTTCACAGCTAGCAAGTTCAAAATTGCAAAAGAAAACATTAAAAATAACTCTAAGGTAATTAACTGGGTAATAATTAATTAATTTGGTCAAACAGCAACAATCGTTAATACAACGCAATCTATATCCTAGTTGGTCAAAATATGTCACTTAACGATTGTCGTTGTGAGATGAGTTTACATAAAAAGGGGGTAAGGGGGTTTAATCCGTTACCTCATCATAATGACATCGTTCAATTGCGATAACCGTTAGAGTGACATATTTTACAAATCAGTACATTATGAAGTTTGATTCGTCACTTTAACGGTGGTCATTGTTGAACAATGTCACTACTTCCCCCCCATATTTCGTTACTCAACGATATTGTTCAATGGCGACAATCTCGATGTGACATACTTTGATCAATCACAATAACAGCCTTATTCAGGTGACCATTGATACTTAACAAGATTAATAAGTAAATATTAGGGGCTATTTTGTAATTTATAGGACTTTTGCTATGGTAATAACCATCATAGAGCCTTTATGATGGTTGTTACCATAGCAACAAACCTTCCATCACAGAGCCTTTGTGATGGTTGTTACCATAGCAACAGTTCTTTAAATTTAACATACTCGATACAAAATAGCCCCTAATATTTACTTATCAATATTATTAAGGTATCAATGGTCACCTGAATAAGGTTGTAAATACTGAGATAAATAGGTCACTTAACGATTGTTACTGTTGAACTATGTCATATTTTGACCAATAAAACGCAATGTATGCCCTAATTGGTCAAAAAATGTCACATAACGATTGTCGTTTTGAGCTGAGTTTACACAATAAGGGGGTGTCATCTGTTAACTCATCATAACAACATCGTTCAACTGTGAAAACCGTTAAAGTGATATGTTTTGACCAATCAATGTACGTTGCGTCACTTTAATGATGGTCACTGTTGGATAACGTCGGTACTTACCCCCCTCCACCTCTATATTTCATTACTCAACGATATCATTCAACGGCGACAATCTCGATGTGACATATTTTGATCAGTATCAGTGACAATCAACGCTGAGATAAATAAGTCACTTAATAATTGTTGCTCTTGAACGATGTGCATTTTGGTCAAAACAACGCAATCTATGTCATAATTAGTCAAAATATGTTATTTAACGATTGTTGTTATGAGATGAGTTTACACAATAAGGGAGTACGGGGTTTTGATCCGTTAACTCATCGTTCCATTGTGACAATTGTTAAAGTGACATATTTTACCAATCGGTACCCTATGATGTTTGAGTCATCACATTGATGTTTGATTCATCACATTAACGATGGTCACTGTTGAACAACGTCGGAATAAGGGGGTTAGTCGTTATAAACTGTCAAAAATGATTGATTATTGAATTTAAAATGATTAATAGTCAATTTGTGTCCTGTCGAAAACTTACCTGCAGCTAACAACAAATCTGACAGTAATTTTGCTATGGAAAATTCTGATATAAAATGCAGTAATCAAATTATGTTAATATGTGAAGTCAATAACGTACGGCGACAAACAGTATTGATTTAGATGTCAACTATTTTGATGTTAAAACGTTGTGATGTTTTTCATTTCCGGGGAATTACGAACGATGTCAGGAAGAGCTGATAGGTAAAAAATAAAATATGATCTAGTTTTGATTTTGAAGATTGTACCTACCAAAAAAATTTGTCTGCAGGCAGCAATCAAAAATAGTTTCGTTTCCGCATTTTACGATAAAAAAAGAAGAAGATCCAGGAAGGCTTTTAACTATGACAACCTGCGATTTAAAAATAACGCCCGGTCGGTATGGTGTAAATCTTTTTTGTCAGGGAATGCAAAACAAAAACCAAAACAAATTTTATCTGGTTATATTTAAAAATTTAAATTTAGCATCGACTTGACACTTCTGTAATTTTGGACAAACACAAACACGTTCCCGGTTTACGTTACATCACTGTGGAAATGAGCGTTTACTGTAATAAAGCCGTGATAAAAATTTCCTGAAATTCACATTCACTTGTGCTGCATATGACAAACAAACAGCACGCCCTATATAATTAAATGATTCTGATTAATGAACACCTGGTCGGAGTTTTAACGTGCCAATTGATTATTTAAAACACCTTCCTTTCACATTCGAAATCCAGCGTGTATTATTAGGGCCAATAACTGTATTAAGGTTGCAATTTGCAGACAAAAGTAATCGTTAAACAAATTAAATGAAGACAGAAAATAGGCACCATTATGCCAAATAAACGTTCAATACAAGACCCGTCGAGGCTCCTACAGCCATATTACAGCAAGGAAATTTATCTAATCGCTTACGATATAAATTAATCAGAACACTTACCTGATTACAAATTTGTCAGGTATTTATCCATGCTAACGATAAACCATTACACTACCAATGCAAAAACAGAGATAGGTGCGGTCGTTGTAGTTGTGTCAACTCTAGTGCTGCACTGACGAACCGTAATCATGCAGAAAGGTGCCTTCTTTATCACTCATTGATGATTGCTTACAACGTTCTGAGCGGGTTGCCCTACAGCATGTTAATGTTAACCATCCACACTCATTTGATCATCTATAAATATTACGGTGACAACACTACCCCTTTTTTACAATGATAAAAATAAATATGCACAAGCAAATTCGACAACAGCGCCACCTACTTTGAAACGCTCAAATTACTATACAACCCGTCGCGTACGAAAACAGACGCCGGCCGTCCTCAAGTAAAACGCAAACGTTCAGAAATTATCTTTATTTTTTTGAAATTTTAAATACACTACATATTTACAAGCGACTTTCAATCAAGCATCGGGGTTTTTACATTGATAACAGTCTTCCATGACGTCTTGAAACTCCTCAATTTGCAAGGTCATTTCGAAGAAGTTGTATTTGTCATGTATGTTCTTCGTTGCGGTCATGAGTATGAATTGCGGATTTGTTCCAGGGTCTGAAATGATTTAGGTTTTAATTTGAACATATTTGGGCAGGCGGACGAAGTGCGCCGTGTATTGTTTGTTTTCTGTTCATATGTTTTAGACAAAGCAAGCGCTACCCAAATATGTTATGCACGAGCCGTCGCTCGTACCTTAGCCAGTAGGTACGGTACGCCTTTTTAATTCCGCTTACCGATCGCAATGTGAGCTGCAAGGGCTGTTTTATCCAAGCTCAAGGCCCAAATACGCAGATTGTGAACTCGCTTGACCCCCTCGATCTTCAAAAATATTCCCATGACATCGTTGAAATCGATACCCTTTGGTATACCCTCCATTAATACTTGCAGCGTGTCTTTTATGATGGCGAATGTTGTAATTAAGACCAAAACAGAGAATAGGAAGGTGCAGATTGGATCAACAATCGTCCATTCCGGCTGCAAATACGTATAGGTATAATTTGGAAACTTTATAGTTTAAAAGTTTGCACATCGAAGTACTCACCCCTATGTCGTATCATTTTGTGTTATACATAACAAGTCGTTATCGATCAGTTTACGAATTTGACGTGAAATCCTCGATAACGTCACGTTATATACAACCACGGCAAGCTGAATGGATATATATAGTCATATACGGCCGGTCCAAAGAGCAGTAAAAATGTTTTTGTAAAAAATGAAAAGCGGCTCCCTCAAATTCAAAACTAGTATCAAAATTACGGTCATATCTTGAAATTTCTGGTTATGGTTAATGTCAATTCATCTTGAAATTTAAGTTGTCAAAATAAGCGTCGGTATCGTAATATCATGGTAACATCTAATTAAAGAGTGTTCGAGGGCGCTAGGCTTGCTTTACTGGAACACATTTTTGGGTGAATTGGAATGGCCGTATATGACATATCAATTCATCTGACCGTGTGTATAACACAAAATGATACGACGTATGGGGGTGACTGGCTGATTTTGATAACACCATCTACAATTTGGTGGGTAAGTGTATGCTTTTGATGATTTTGGCCTAGTCAGAAACTGCTGGTGGAATAAATACATTTTAGATTGGATCCACGGACAGTTTTTGACTAGTTCTGAATCGTCCAAATTGCAGCAGAAGTGCTATTAAAGTCTGCCATTACTCGATTCTCTTGATTTCCAGCTAGAAACTGCATGGTCTTCTCCTTTCATCTTTAGTTCTTTGAAAACCAGCTATCAAAATGAAAGAACAATGCAATTTCTTCCCCAATCC
Source organism: Prosopocoilus inquinatus (assembly GCA_036172665.1). NCBI lineage: Eukaryota > Metazoa > Arthropoda > Insecta > Coleoptera > Lucanidae > Prosopocoilus > Prosopocoilus inquinatus. The sequence goes on along the minus strand of CM069880.1, from coordinate 10,694,211 downwards.
ACATACTTTATAATAAATAACTAAAGCTGCAACTAATACTCCAACACTTTGTAGAAAATCGCCTATCACATGAATGAACGCAGCCCTAACATTGATGTTGTGGTTGTTTTGAGAGTTCTTACCCCCATGGGTATGGCCGTGTTGATGAAGTGTGAGGCCCATGCTAAAACAAACTGTTTAATGCATGCAAGATGAGTAAGATTTCATTTGGGTACATTAGGTTGAAGCACACGCCGATAATTGATGTAATCAGCATGATGAAAGCTTCGATTTCAAAGTCACGGTGGATTACTCTTTCCACGGCTAAATAGACCAGGATGCCCGTGACGACCCAGATCATCAAGACGGAAGTCAGGGCTCCGATGACTTCGGCCCTGTACCATCCGAAAGACATTTTCCTCGTGGCTGGTCTTGAGGCCATCCAAAGTGAAAATAGGGATATCATGAAGCTGGCGAAATCTGTTAATAGGTGGGCGGCATCCGTGGCTATGGCTAAGCTCCCCGATAAGTAACCACCTAGAATCAGGCGAATCAGAAAGTCACATGCATTTTGATCGATGTTTGGGGCAGGGGTTTACCCACGACTTCGCCGATTATAAAAATGACGCATAGTACGCTGGCCAAAATAAGTTTCCTCCTGGCTCTCTTATCCGTTTCGTTAGATTTGGATATATGACAGTGTTTGTTGACTAATAAAAAAAAAAACAACAAAAATTATCAGCAGCACGTAGGATCAGATACTATCTCAATTTGTGAATTCGGAAGTAAACGTACTCAAATTGGTGGTATCCAGGTTTTCCTTTGGAAGGCTTTTTTCATCATCCTCGATGTCTATGACTTCGTTCTGAAAAACCCTGCAACATCCGCTGCTGGGTTTCCCGTGCACGCAGAAGATGATCTTCCTGGAAGACGTTGATACTTGCGAGGTCAAAGGTGGTCGTGAAAGACTCCCGTAATTATTATTGCAACAAAAACTAGAAAAGAAGAAGAAAACAAGCTTTTATTTGAGGGGCAAGCACGTGTGGAATAACGCAAGCGCAGTTTATTATCAGTTTTTTTTTTAATTGAAAAACACGAATTGGATTTCAGTGTTGTAACACCGAGATGGGTTTCCCAATATTTATCAAATCGGGGGGGCATTGCACTACTGTTGAAATAAATAAGTTGGCAAAGAATTATTGTACTCACTCAATTAAAGAGCCTTTTTCCTCGCTGTCCATCTTATCCATTTGTGAGTAGGTATGTAGCTGTGATGTCACTTACATCACTTGCACACTGCACTCGAAGACCACTTTTTATATGAGAGGAAAAAAAATGAGAAGACCAATACAATGCGTGTTCAATGATAGAATAGTGATTATTGCACCCGAACCCAATGGTGTTATCAAGTATCCGTACGCTCACATCAAATGAATACTTTGTTTATACAGCAAGATTTTCAACAACGTATCGTAATACAAAGCTAAGCGGCAAACAAAAATATTTGCTGTAAAAAGGCGGTTCTTATTTCAGCGATAACGAAGAAATTTTTGCTCGGAATCCAGTATTTCAGTCTCAAAGTACACTCAAGGTTGAACGACGTTTTAAACACGAAACACGAAGTCGTTAAATAAAATTAAAAAAAATTAAAAAAAATATATAGGTACGATTATTAAATAAAACAAATAATTTATTATACGTATTTTATAAATACATAAAATTTTTCATTTTCAAGTTAAGTAAATAACGAATTTTATGATTACAAGAGAAAAAGTGTTATATACCTACTGATTTGTGTATAAAAATAATCATAATTTTAAGATTGGCTTTGTTAATAAACAGTGGATTGAATATCGTATGATATATGGTGTTATAAATCCATTTTTAATTTATTTATATCTTAAAATACACAAAAAAGTGTATTTTGCTATACCTGGGTAGGTACATTATCTTGGAACTAATTGATAACGAAAGAAAAACCAAATTTGATTTTTGACAAAGTAAAAAAAAAAATACGTGCGCACTTGATGAAGACTGATAAATGATAAGACAAAACATTTATTTGTTTCTTTTTTTTTCTAAATTTATCTAACGCGACGGAATTTGTTGTATTTCTACAGGGTCAATGAAAATTAGGTTGACAACCAACTACACAAGTCGGTGTACATAATTTTAAAATAGAAGAACTTCATGTTTCAATGAATTGTTGCTGTTATAAATTCCAATTTTGGAATTACAATAATTGAATTTCATGAAAATTGTGGTGGGTTTTGAAGTTTGTGTTTCAAATTTTGTTCATTTGATTTTCTGAATGTATCCTTGCTTTTGGCAGCAATGATTTTTACCTTGTTGCACACACGTGAACGCTAAAATTTACGTAGGTGGTGGAAGAGTGATGGCGATATTTATATATTACAGGTAGAAACGCGTTTGTGCGAATTTGGCCGAATTGTGTTGTATATGCGCGGAAAGGAGACGAAGAGAAAGTCGAGTGTGACAACTTGAAGTAAGTAAGAACGAGGTGGAGAGTTATCGGCATGCAGCAAGTGATTAATTTTCGTGGATACAATCGTTGAGTCAACCTGTGGCTATGGTTGTAAGATGGGTTGTGAGTACACGTCCAGTATTTAATCGCGTTGTGAAATAATTTGGCCAAATGACATGGGATTTTGCACGCAACGATATTTTCTCTTATCAGTATGCCTACTGCAGATGGTATGTAACTATTGTTGTTGTTGTCGCCGCCGTCATTGTCGTCGGTGAGGTATTTAAAAACGACGTTGTTGCAGGTGTCTATTGTTCAAAGGCAGGTCTTCGATTTTTTAGGCTACCTTTGGATTCCGATTTTGGTTAATTTCTTCGAAATCATTTTCATCATTTTTGGATTCTTTGGAGCCTTCCAATACAGACCAAAATATATCATACTAGTAAGTACCCATGTACATACCCAATCAAACCTGTATCTACACTTTTAAGTTGATTTTTTTTTGTAGTATTCAGTATGGCATTTGTTTTGGCTTGGTTGGAATATTTTCCTAATTTGTTTATATTTAGATGTAGGTGTACTAAATCATAAGGTAAGAAAAATAATTGAATCAATTGGAAGGCCCGAATTTTCTCTTTTCTTTTAGGAAAGTAAAGTCTTAAAATTAGATCCCGGCAGTGGTACATGGTGGGTAAACGGCCCAGGCTGCCAAGTAACATTCAATACAACTACGTTTGTACCTGTATACGAAAATGTAACAAATTGCCTTGTAAATTATAGATATGTAGAAGTATTTCAAGCTGGTTTACAATGTGTGCTAGCGGTAATATTTGTAGGCCCATAGAAAATTGCGTTTGAGTTCTCACTTGTTGGTTTTTAGTTTTTTGGTGCCTTGACTGGATTTTCCTTGAGCCGGTCCTTGGCAGAGGAAGATGACAGTTGTAAGTACAACATTATTTAACATCTGAACTAACAATACAAAACAAAAGAGTCACCTTAACTTTATACCTAAGTAGAAACAATAATGCTTGCAGTTGAAATCATTGGTGGATTTTAGTGGCATTAGGTTTTGGTAAGTTCATCTTAGGCTGCTGCACACAAACCTGTACATACATATATACATAATTTCGGAATGACTAATAATAATTAACTTGTAGTAGGTCATGCTTGTATTCTTTCTTTCTTATGATTTCCTTGCGTTTTAGCTGCGGTAGAAATTGTAGCAAAGAAAGGGTCTTTCGCCTTAAACTTGCCTGGTAGTTATTTGATTTGTTTATTTTTCAGTTAATTACATGGGTGGAGATGGTAAAAATCCTCAGCACCTATCTCTAAAACCAATGTATGTGACCACTGATAGTTACCCCCTCTATCCGACGCACCGTACCACGGGCAAAACTGACTCCCTAACATCCGTAGATAGCGGCCATTTTAGACCTACCAAGCAAAAAACTAACAAAGTAGTACACTCTGACCTAATACGAACGCAGAATTCTGTTTTTCGATCTTCCTCCTTCGATGTTTTAAGTAACACCAAACGCAAAACCAAATACAATAGGCCAAAATCCTTATATGCTAATTCGATGGATTATTAACACTTCTTCTTGTTTTATTGTTATATTAAGCTTTTGCTCAATGAAAATTTACACTTCGTAAGCAACACCAAAGATATCATCGTAGATAACACAAGATTAATTACATAATTGATAATAAAACAAATTTGATTACCTCGAAACTTCTAAACCAAAATTAGTTTAAGCTTGTACAGGTGGTTACAACAAATCAAAAATCGGGTTGACATAAAGACTGATCGCAAATCAAAATTTTGGATAACGCCTGTGATGAGATCATAATTTTTATATATACGTAAATCGCAGTATTAATAAATTAATAGTGGATTAAGGTTCTTTGATGCATGTGTGTTCTTATTTGTTGTGCGTATGCTTTTTATTATTACATACGGGATGTTTCATAAAAACCGCATACTTTATGAAACACCCCCCCGTATGTAAATATATTTATTTAACTTTAGGTGTTTAGTAGTTTTTGCCACATGGGTGGTGTATGTATGTATATATTTATATAAATAAGTTATGATGGCTTGTAACTAACTTAATTATGTTTTGGAGCATGTGCCATGGCATGTTATTTTTTTATGTTATAATACCGATTGACTAATAAACGTATCTCACGATTATAAATTTTGATTTCCTCTTCTGTGTTTCCCAGCAGCGCGTAAGATACCTCGGAAGACCAATAAAAGAACTTCGTTGTATTCCATCGAGTTCAGCACGCAAATGGATGAAAGGACCGGTGATAGTGACAGTCCTGATTACACCCACGATCACTTGCCGCCCCCCATCTCGCCGAAACCTATGACCCCCCGTCGTGTTAAACGCAGGAGTGTTATGCAACGCGGATCTTCTGGTCGGCACAGTACGAGTAGTCGGAGGCAGAGTACGGCTCGTTCTTCGACCAGAAGCTCAAGACGTGCCGCCCAAAACTCCGTCACCAGATTGCTGGAGCAACAGCAAAAAATCCAACAGCATTACGACAGGCCTGAAAGTCCTTCGCCCATCGAATGCTTGCCCAATTATTACAGCAACATTTCGAATAATAACTTGATGGCTTTGCAGTCGAACTGGCAAACGAACGAGCACACGAATCCCACTTACCAACAGTCTTCCACCCAATCACTGAACGAGCCTGAAGATTTCGACGAATTATACAACAACAGACCAGCAAGTGTAAGGTCGAGTTACTCGAACTTTCATGGAACCAGAGCGTTGACTTACGGTGCCCAACACTACCATGGTAATGCCACACCTCAAGTTCCAAAGAAACGAAGCAGTAATCCTAGTCGACATAGCATGAGATCAATGGCTTTCTTGAATAACGGCCCACCCGCGTATAGTTTTCAAGGGCATACATCACCATTAGATTCAGAAACTACCATTTAGTCTTAAGACTGAAAGGTCTTAACAAGAATCAAAAAATTCAAATTCAAATGTGATTCACGTCCGTCCAATCGGTGCGATATAAACGTTCAATTGCCGGATCTCAAATGAATTAGGGGATCTTTTATTTTTGACGGTTGCTCAATGCAAATCATATCCCTTGTATATATTATTTAAATAAATAATAGAATCTGTATATAATTTATTTTTATAACGTTTAGCAAATTTTACTTTTAGTTTCGACGGTTTCAATTTAAGTCTTTCGATTTTATTTATTGAAATATTTATTGCCCAATTTTGAGTAGGTACTTACTTTTTAATTAGACCTCGTTTCTCTGAGTGTAACAGGACGGTTTGTATGTGACAATTACCTCCGAGGAAAACACAAAATTAGCGCAGTGCTAATTAATTTCGGTGTAAACAACGCTTAAAAAAGGCCTGTTTATACTTTCGAAGGAAATTCGTCATGAATTATGTTTATATCTATTTAGGCTAGATTTGAGTTGTTATCGGCTATGATAACCAAATCCCTGTGGAGATTTCCTAAAATATTTTTAGCAATAATTTAATTAATAAGTTTTCGTGATTGTTTTAAATACAAACAAAAATTTGTGTTCGTTACGTAGAGAGCAACATGTATGTATTAATTTAGAACTTAGTAACGTTGAAGCTTGTGAGCTTTAATTACGTTCTTACCAAAGTATTATTAATAATTACTTTAACGAGTATGTAGAAGATAGAATCGCACGTGTAAAAAAGTTTGTAATAAACTATTAGATTTTTGTTGTTTTTCTTTCATCTGTTTACCATTTAAGATTATTTAACGTTGACTTGTTAATTGGCATTGGTTCTGGTTCGTGTCGCTTAGTTCTTCTGAGACATCTGGACTAGGTATGCTCTAGTTTTCCTGCGTGCCTTCTTGTTCAATCATTTAAACAATCAAAGAAAACAATAACAATTCGTAACTGCCGCTTCTGCGCACGCATTCAGGGGCGCTGTTAAATGTGCTTTTGGTCTTTATAGATCGCGTGTATTTTGAGCGACTGTACGTTGCGAAAGACGAGCACAAGTCAATTGCCAGAAATATTGATTAGTAACAAAATGAAACGTATACTGTCCAGATGTCTTTACAGAAGTGCAATTCGTTTGAATTCGAACCAATCAATTCCTCCCGTTGCCTACACCATTTACAGATCGCTCTTCAACAATGCCTACAAATCTTCCTACCACTCTTTCACCGAAAACGTAAGTAACATTTAAACCACCAAACAGAAATTACAACAAATTCATTGCCTTAAAATAATTTACAGTGCGACCTTAGACGATATAATAATGCCCAAGGAAAATTCTATGAGAGGTACCTATTCACTCACTTTGAACTTATTTATTTTTATTTTTTTATTATTTTTTTAATTACTTAGGCGAAGCTTTTCTTTTATCCACGATGTTAATTACTCATATTTGTAAGTATGTCCTAGTTTTCTTTTTCCTTTTTGCATTTTGGAAAAATCCCATTCCGCCCCATTTCGTTTAAACAAACGCGTTTCTTTTAGATCCGAAGACCAGGAAGAACCTGAGAAAATACTTTTCGAGATGTTTAAGAATCAGGAAACAGGGTTGCTTTCGATAGGGAAATTTCTTGCGGTAAACTAGCGCGCGTCTCCTCAAAATTCAATTGAATTCATCACCGGCCAAATCATTTTTAGGCTTTGAGAAATACAGGCCTGCGAAAAACTGATCCTCGTTTAAAAGAGATGATGGATAATTTGAAGAAAGCGCAGAAACGCTCCAGCGCCGAAGGTGGCTCCATAGATACTCAAAAATTAAATTTCGATACATTCCGAAAGTAAGTGTTGCATTGTACAGTCGCGATCATCCTAATCGAGACCCCTGCAAGCAAACTGCGTCCGTATTGATCCTTGTAGTAAGGGTTACAGAACTGTCAATCGGTCTCGATTAGCTTGATCACGACTGTACGCACACTATTTTCCAAATGATTTCATACAATACAACCGAAACTATTTCCTTTCTTCCAGTATCGTCAACCCTAATATTGGGTTGATTACGCGAGCTTTCCGGCATCAGTTTATAATCCCGGATTTCCAGAGTTTCATCAAGGACATCGAGGAAATTTATTGGAAATGCAAGGATAACACTGAAGGCAAAGTAAGTAGCCCGATCGATTTTTGCCCCTTCCGCCCCCCAAAACCTAGTCTTATAGGTCGCCGATTACATCCCTCAATTATCGAGGATGGACCCTAATCACTGGGGTGTTAGTATTTGCACGATCGATGGTCAGAGATACGCAGTGGGCGATGTCACAGTTCCTTTTACGTTGCAATCCTGCAGCAAACCCTTAACTTACGCCATCGCCCTAGACGAGCTGGGGCAGGAAGTCGTTCACCAGTACGTGGGGCAAGAACCCAGCGGGAGGAACTTCAACGAACTGATTTTAGACCATAACAGTAATGACCCTCCCCCCTCTTCCTTGAATTGCTCTAAGATTTCTTTTTAGAGAAACCTCACAACCCAATGATTAACGCGGGGGCGATTTTGGTTTGCGCGCTTTTGAAGACTTTGGTTAGACCTGAGATGACCCTGGCGGAAAAATTCGATTTCACCATGAATTATTTCGAGGTAAATTTTGCGTCGCCCTAAATTTGGTTTAAGCCACCCTAATTTCAGAGGTTGGCCGGAAGGGAAGACCTGGGGTTTAATAACGCCGTTTTCTTGTCGGAACGCGAAGCGGCCGATCGTAATTACGCCCTCGGGTTCTACATGCGCGAGCACAAGTGTTATCCCCCCAAAACTAGCTTCAGGGAATGCATGGATTTTTATTTTCAAGTAAGTAAAGAGGGCCCCCAAATTTAAAACTGATTCGCGTAATTCTAGTGTTGTTCAATGGAAGCCAACTGCGATGTCATGTCAATTATTGCTGCGACTTTAGCGAATGGAGGGATTTGCCCTTTGACTGAGGAGAAGGTTTTGAATTCGGAGAGCGTCAGGGATACGTTGTCTTTGATGCACAGCTGCGGAATGTATGATTATTCAGGGCAGTTTGCTTTTAAAGTATAATAATTAAGCCATGTGGTGGTTGCGCGTTAGCTATAGCAAAGAAACTTTTAGGTTGGTCTTCCTGCCAAGTCTGGAGTGTGTGGGGGTTTGTTGGTTGTGATTCCGAATGTAATGGGGATATGTACTTGGTCCCCTCCTTTGGATGCTTTGGGGAATAGTTGCAGGGGCGTTCAGTTTTGCGAAGAGCTGGTCAAGAAGTTCAACTTCCACAGGTATGACAACTTGAGGCACGCGGCCAACAAGTTGGATCCTAGGAGGCACAAGTTCGAGACTAAGGGGCTTAATATTGTCAATTTGCTTTTCTGCGCGTCAAGTGGTGACCTCACGGCTTTGAGGAGGTAACCCCTCGTTATTTCTTTTTAACTCTAGTTTCTTGATGGGTTAATTTTCAGGCACAAGTTGTCTGGGATGGATATGACTTTGGCTGATTACGATGGAAGAACCGCCCTCCACCTCGCGGCAGCCGAGGGTAGGTTAGATTGCGTCGAGTTTCTTCTCAAGCACTGCCACGTTCCTCACAATGCGAGAGATCGTTGGGGGAACACCCCCTTACAAGAAGCCAAGGCACTCGATCACATCTCCGTCGTCCAACTTCTAGAAAGCTGGGAGAAAGAGCATGCGCAAGATGAGCCTCCTGTTGAAGAGCGTGGGGATGAAAGCACCCCGATTCCACCGCACACCCCTTGAATGAATTTACAAAAAATTTTTTGTTCTGTGACAATAAGTGATTCCATTGATATTCCTTGTTTTTTTTTGTTGTTGTAAATGTAAGTACTTATATTGTTTTGAAGCAATATTTTTCCAAAAACTAGTCAATTGTACTGATAATGTCTAATATATAAAAGGACAATAAATTTTACTCTATGTTTATTTCTTCCTTGTTTTTTTTATGCAACCTTGCAAACACAACTTCATAACTTGTCACCTACGTCACGCAATTTTGGAAAGCTCGAAAAGCTCATGGTGTCATCGTTAAGTACGGTAAGTAGTCTTAAGTCACTTGAAGCTTAAATGGGGTTAAAAATAGTAATGAAGACCTTTATTTAAAGATCAGATTGCAAGGAGTTGGATCATTATGTTAAATTCATCTTGTATAAAATGCAAATTGCCTGTTTAAGATGCAAAGTAACTTTCAAACGTTTTGCTTTTTTTATTGCCGATTGAAAATAAGTCTTTTTTTTGTTTTGAAAAAAAAATCAAAATCTTGATGTACCTACGCAATTAATGAATAACTGCCGAGTCTGCGATGTACATACTTATAATTACTTTCTGCATTTGGTTGCGCCGCTCGATCTTATGCATATAAAGATTGTTGCAAGACAACAATAAATAATGTAAATGACATTTGTTTTGTTGTAAAAGATACTATTGTTCAAGGTTGAGTTAAGCTGCTGACCGTGAGTGGATCCGTTTCCCGGACTTGGACTTCGTTTTGATTTCAAACGGACGTTGCAATATTTCACGTGCATATCGCCAAAGAGTTGGGAGTTATCTAACTACCGATCTATTGGGATATGAAACGAGGTCAAGCAATTTTCCAATTTTTTTTTAGGTTAAACATTCAAGAGTTTTACCGACAGCTGTCGACCAGAAAGTAAAATCGCTGCGTTAGATACACACATACATACATACATACCTCCTATAAACACACTTTTCTTTTCCTCAATCATTTCCATAAGGAACCACTTTTAATCTCAGTTCAATAACATTAAAAAAAAGTTAACTACCTTCGTCTATAATAAACAAATTAAAAATAATTAAAGAAAAAAAATTGGAGACAAAGGGATTACAATTTGAAAGTAAAATTCAATCATTCCTTCCATAAAGACACTTTTCTTTTCCTCAATAATTTCCGTAAGGAACCACCTTTTAATCTCAGTTCAATAGCATTAAAAAAAAGTTAACTACCTTCGCTTATAATAAACAAATTAAAAATGATAAAAAAAAATTGGAGACAAAGGGATTACGATTGGAAAGTAAAATTCAATCATTCCTTCAATAAAGACACTTTTCTTTTCCGGAATAATTTCCCTAAGGAACCACCTTTTAATCTCAGTTCAATAGCATTAAAAAAAAGTTAACTACCTTCGTCCATAATAAACAAATTAAAAATAATTAAGAGAAAAAAAAAATTGGAGACAAAGGGATTACGAGTGGAAAGTAAAATTCAATCATTCCTTCCATAAAGACACTTTTCTTTTCCGGAATAATTTCCGTAAGGAACCACCTTTTAATCTCAGTTCAATAGCATTAAAAAAAAGTTAACTACTTTCGTCCATAATAAACAAATTAAAAATGATAAAAAAAAAATTGGAGACAAAGGGATTACAATTTGAAAGTAAAATTGAATCATTCCTTCAATAAAGACACTTTTCTTTTCCTCAATAATTTCCGTAAGGAACCACCTTTTAATCTCAGTTCAATAACATTAAAAAAAAGTTAACTACCTTCGTCTATAATAAACAAATTAAAAATAATTAAAGAAAAAAAAATTGGAGACAAAGGGATTACGATTGGAAAGTAAAATTCAATCATTCCTTCAATAAAGACACTTTTCTTTTCCGGAATAATTTCCGTAAGGAACCACTTTTAATCTCAGTTCAATAATATTAAAAAAAAGTTAACTGCCTTGTTAATAATAAAGAAATTAAAAATAATAAAAAAAAAAATTGGCGACAAAGGGATTACCAGTTTGAAAGTAAGTAATCATTTAATTCAAATTAAAAATAAATGACTTGAGTCGTGTCCGGTGGGGGGAGGGGGGGGGGGGGGGGAAGGGGCAAGAGTATGTTTTCCAAATTTCTGTAATAGTGAGTTTCCAAATTTCTTAAAGAAAGCAAGGTTGTCTGTGGTGGGTCTTTTAAGGCCATTGTAGGAATTCTAGGAAGTCTGCACTTTGAATTCCCCGGAGTGACGCTTTAGTAAAACCTGATTTGTTTAAAATGAGCTTTCGCGGTTGTATTTCAAGTTCGAACGAGTTAAATTTCTTTATGTAACGCCTTGTCAATTCCTGGGGCACGTTTTGTCCTGGTTTGAGGACACCACACGAGGAATGTCTGCGTCGACCTTGCAGTTGATAATCACGTGTGATTTTCAATGGTCATTCTAGACTAACATTTATTGGTATGCAATGGTTTTATTGTGCGATTTGTTTAATATTTAAATAAATGCCAGTGAACAAGCGAACGCATGGATATAAATGACTTGTACTTTTCTTGGGCTTTCGCTTTAAAACAGAATGAAGTTTCCAAGGGGGATTAATAGGTTAAGGTGCTGTTGCAATTTGCGATTTAATTATTGATTATTCGATTAGAATGAGTTCTTTTTTTTTCAGTGCGAGAGAGTAGGTGAGTGACGTCTGAATGGTTTATGGGAATCGGTTCTGCGGGAACTATTCCGTTATTGTAAATAACGAGTTTAAATCGCAATTGCTTAACGTTATACAACGTATCAACAATATGTTAATTAAAATCGATTTATGTAAGACCTTTCAAATCTTTATGTAAGTTGGGCGGATTATTTTGGGAGTTTGGAGTTTCGACACTGCTTGAGAGCTTTGGAAAAGCTCTGTCCGGGAAGGCTCTTGCAGGGGTGTGTTGGTTTGAAGAAAAATTTATTAATTGTTTAATAGAATGTTATGAGTGAGTATGCGGGTGTGACTGACTTGCAATTGTTTGGAATGGTAAAGTATGGGTTAACTATCGCTAAGGAAGTGTTATTGAAGTCGGCCACCCTGAGGGCGGTTTGCAAGGTCTCCACAAGTGAATGCGATACGGCGAAGGGAAAATGCCACAAAGTGGGGACGTAGTTTTCTCTCGTGGCCCCCACTGGAACATTTCACTTAAGAACAACTTTTGATCCAGTCGTAATCCAGTCAGTGCGAGCACGAGTTGCGATCATAATCGCGTCGTGCATTCTCGCGTCACATTTGGGGAGAATTTTCGTTCCGGATTTTCTATATGGGGAAGTGCTTTTAGCTCCTGCGTGTGACATAGTGTCTGGATTAATAGTGCCCCGTGGAAAATGGTGTCAACACTAGGCGCCCTGGTGCTTTTTTTAACCTGTGCCGGTAAGTAAAGCTTCACAGGACCAGCGCGACGCCAGGCGTCGGTGTATGTGTAACCTATTTCTGTGCACACACACACCGGGGTTGGGGGGTGGGAGGGAAGGGCTTCACCACCCTTTAATTACCTAAACCCAAAATAATCGCCAAGAAACTTTCGTCCCTGACATTTAAAGCTCAACATTTAATAACTTTCTTGTCACAACCAGACGGCCTCGTTATCAATGAAAACAAAACCGAATTCATCACGTGATCCAGATCATTTTCAATCAAATCATCAAATCACGCTTCTTACGTAATAAGGAGCTGGATACGTCCTCAACAAAAAATAAAAATAAATAATAATAAATAACAAAAAACGAACGAATTAGAAATTTGTTTAAATTCGTCCGGTTCGTAACCCACTTTCGTTTAATAAAATTAAACAAATAACACGAGCAGCTGTTTTAAATCGATTATTAGCTTGGAATTTATTTTTTTTTAATTAAAATCTTAAGTACTCATCTCTTTGTCTTATTATTTATGTCTATCAAATTTAAAAAAAATGTTACTTCGTAAGAACATCACACTCAATTTTCACCAACGATTAAAAAAAAAAACCTAAACATAAGGTGAGAGCAGTGGCGGCTCGTCCAGGTGAGCACACCCTATCTTATTGAGGTTGCACGTTCTGGTTCCATTGGATGGCCCTCTGAAAAATAGGTTTGTTATTGGAAAATGCCACCTTTTGCAGTTGTTGCCCATTGCCATTACGAGCCGCCACTGGGTGAGAGTAAGACTATAATACTTGAAATAAAAATCGTTTGATTTATGCTGAACGAACACAAATTGAAAAATGTAAGTAAAGTATTTATTTGTAAATTTAACAGCCCCGAATGATTACAAAGTAAATGAAAAGAAAATTTATGACATCGTTTGGAAACTCGATGTTTCTTTACGAGGCAACGCCTGTTTCGTGTACGAACCTAGACACCAGAGTGGCCTTTAATGTTTATAATTAATTGAAGCTGTAAACAGGTGAGCAAGTGACTTTTTGGAACTGACCTACGTGTTCTTGCATTGGCATGGTCTGAAAGATACAGTAAAATCGCATGCATCGACCTCATACACTTTCTAATTGAACGTTTTTGCGCTACACATTTCTGTAATAAATAGATACGTTAGAAACACACTTTTAAGTAAATAGTCCGGCGTGTAGGAAGTTGTTTGTAACTGTTATTTATTGTTTTGCGTGCAAGTTCTTATGCAATTGTATTTGAATCCGCCGCCAAAATCAATTTCTCTCTCTCTCTCCGGATTGATAATGATTTATAAATTGAAATTAAACGATTAACAAAATCCTGTTTCGTGTGTAAGTTCTGATGCAATTGTATTTGAATTCGGCGCCAAATTCAATTTCTTTCTCTCTCTGTTCGGATTGATAATGATTTATAAATGGAAATTAAACGATTAACAAAACCCTGTTATTTATTGTTTCCTGTGTAAGAGTTTTTGTGCAATGGTATTTGAATTCGGTGCCAAATTCAATTTCTCTCTCTCTCTCTCCGAATTGATAAAAGCTGCGTTCGGCAAGGCGATCTTTATCTTCATCAAATGTATTGTTCGGTTTATTCCTTCTAAGATACAGTAAAACGCAGTCGCTCTCCCTCACACTTTTGATTAGAGAGTAAATTGAGCGCGCTGCCGAACTCGGCTAATGTTAAAGAAAATTGAATTTAAATTGTTTCGTGTGCAATTGTATTCGAATTCGGCGCCAAATTTAATTTCAATTTCTCTCTTTCTCCCCAGCTTGATAATAATGATAAATCAATTGAAATTAAACGATTAGCAAGACCTGCTTTAGTGAAAGTTACACTTGTGTGTCACCGATGCTTGGCTAGCCTAGCTAGCAAGTTTGTTGTTGCATGCTTTTGGGGGGGAAAAAAAATTGGGGAGCAATTTTTGTTTTTGTTCATTCATCAAGATGAATTTTTATTTGAAAGTTATGTAAAGAGTTTCTTGCTGCAGAACAATATCGATTAGAAAACCAGTTGCTTTCTAACTTTTTTTTCACAGCTACAAACCAACAAATAAACATCGAATTATGTTATTATTATAAGCTCGTGTTATTTTTCTAGAGTCGGCTCGGCGTATACTACTAAAAAGCGGCAAAACGACATTTTCTTTGTACGTATTTCGCAACTGGGTTGTGATATAACACCGAACGAAGCTGTTCGCCATACGTTTCAACGCAATTAAATAACGAAATTTATAGCTCGTCTATGATTGAAACGAAAAATTAAATTATAAATAATCGAAAAGGAAAATTCCAATTATTTGAAATGGACAGCGCTGAAGAAAAAAAAGGTCAACCGCTTCGATCTTATCGCGTCGATTTTTTTTACGAGCAATTAAGAATTTGACCTTTGAATAATTCGTAATCTATATAATTTGTTAATTCCAGGAGATTCAGATTTCAATGCTATCTCACTTCTTTCAATTAACAAACAGCAATTAATTAATTTAACGCATTTTGTAATTTCCCAAAGAACCTCCAGAGGCATTTCACAAAGACGAAGGTCACTTAACGTCGAGATTACGCCAGATAAAAGCGTTAAACTAAACGGCAATTATATTGTTCGAAAAATAGGCTAGATTTCGATTAATCTTGACCAAACATATACAAATACGCTTTGGTATAGCTACGAGAATAATAGAGAAGGAGAAGAACAATGGTGTGCTTTTTCAATAGAGGATTGTTAGGGCAGATGGCACGTACGATTTGCAAAACGGGCTGATTTGCTACGTGTATTAAAAAAAAAAAAAAACAAACACCGCCGCCGTGCTGCTTAACTAAGCGTTACATGTAAATTTTCACCTTGAAATCTCAGAGGGGGGGAGCGGGATGAGGGGAATAACACACCTTCGTTTAATTAGACTGAGATCAAAATTGATTTGACCAAAAATTAAATTCAAAAACTCGAGTGTGATAAGCTTAAAAGTAAATTAATTAAACTCAGTGCTTGGAGATTTCAATGCTAGATCAGAACAGTTTTTCATAAAATTAATAACCACGGGGAATTTCATTGAATATTTGTTTTATAAAGTCGCCGTGTTTGTTTTTCTTTCCTTTTTAATTAATGATACACGGCGATTTGTTTTTTTTTTTTTGGTCGTCTTGCAGAATATGGCAGAATAAAAGTAGGTAACCGAGTGACCGTATTAAAGCTATGGCACGCGTTTCGTTTGGCTTAGAGCATGCGCAGGAAGTAAAAAGTGAAAGCATTGGGAGAAAGTACCAGATTATAACCTGCGTTTTGGCAAAACGTATCCACCCACGATGTAAATAAATAAATAAAAAATAAGTACGGTACGTCGTGTTGCGTAATCGTCACACCGCGACATTCTTATGATTTACCCCATTGTTCTTTGTTGGTTTAAGAATAATGATGGACTTTCCCTTTTCAATTTTTCGCTCTTTAATTAACTTATTATTCCAAGCGAGCTTTTTTCTCGGACACGAAGCTTCGGTATCGCTATCGGTAATAATGTTATGTCACGTATCCTCCAGCGCAATTACGAAAAAACTTATTCGGACGAGCCGTTCCAATACAACTAACTCTTAATGCGGATTTGCATTTTATTACAACCCAAATCACGTAATTCCCCGTTTTGTTTGACATTAATCACGGCCATCATCAAGACTTATCTCTCACAGTCATATACTACAAACTCATACTTACCTATACTCATGATATCATCGTATTTTTGTTCAATTTTAATTACCTCATCGCCATACAAAACGTTGGACTCTTCTTCTTCTTACTTATACATAATTTCCTTCGAATATTTAATTACGAAAAGCTCATCGCGTAAGTATAATTAAATTTTTTTCTCGCTTGCCAGGATTTCAAATTTAATTGCACGTTACGAAAGCGAACGCGCGATTTTTCTGCGAAAAGTTAATGTCGCTTTGGCGAACACTCTGAGACTTCCAGGTGACATTTGACATACACACACACTTTTGTTTTTCTAAACAAAAGTTTTAATAATCCAGCAAGCACCAGAACAATGAAATTATGAACGACCTCAATTTGCTTGCCGTTTCAGAACAAGGAGATTTCAATACTAGGTAAGGGTAAGACAACGCATTAGGTGTTACTATGGCTACGATTCCGACGTTTATTTTGATAACTTAAATATCAAGACGAATTGACGTTTCTTATAACTAGGCTTAGGATAATTATGCATTTGCGTATTTCGAACATTTTTACAAATAAATGCATATTTTCATTCTTTACGGCATTAATGCATAATTCGCTAGATTTTTGTTGTTTTAATCGCAAATTTGCCATTATTTCTTGTTGCTAAGTGTTCTAAAATCAAAATACTTGGAAATAATAAGAAGATTACCAGGGTATAGGCACAGTCTTTTCACAGGGTGTCGGCATCTTTGATGTTTGGAACCACTGCGCATTCTTCCACGAGTCGATTAGTAAATGGCGCGAACAATTCAAATTTAAATTTTTGCAGCACAGCCTCTAAATTTTTTTAAACATCCAAAAGTGTGCGTTTTTGCGTTTAGGAGTAGGTTACTTCTTCACCCCGGCGTCACGAATCCGACGTCGCCGTCGGCTTCTTTGCGAAAAGACGAAAGCCTAATTTCGATCCGGGCGGTATTTATTCTACAAATGTTAAATTTTAATGCATATTTTTGATGATTTTCGTGCATAAATCGAAGTTTTTTTAATGCATAATTATCCTAAGCTTACTCATAACCAAAAATTTAAAGTCACAGCATTTTTGACACTACTTGTGAATTGAATCTTAGTATTGTTGATAGTCGCTAGATTTTTGAATATTGTAAAAGTATAAAAATTTATCAATATCTTAGTTTAAGGCTGTCTGTCGTATCATTAAAATTGACAATTTGGCAGACGATCAAACATGACCCATTTTTTGCATAATATAAAAAATAACTCGGTAAATACTAAAAATAAGTAAGTATAAAGTTATATCATTTTTATTGTCTCTACGATGGCTCACCGAAACTGCAATAAAATATACAGTGTTCAATTAAAAAAATAATAAACTTATTAAATGAGCAACTTGTATATTTGAAAATGATTTTAAATAGTACAGAATGAAAACCTAGACGACTTTTGTTAAGACATTTTCTTGATAAAATGAATTTAAAGGGGCACTTTTGACATTTCCAAAGGTTTGGTACACCCTGTACAATTTCTAATTGGGTAAAAAAATATTTGAATAATTTACATTCTTATTCTTAAAAAGTAATAGTTGAAAAACTATTTTCTTAAAAAAAAATTTTTTTTCTTGGGATTTTGCATGCGGTATACGACCGGCCGTCTGCCACCGTTGCCAAATCATATTGACATGGCCTTCTTTAGAGCTGGCTGTGATACTACAAAGTGCAATACAATATTAAGTGCATTTTTATTCGCCGATTTGCAACATTGTAATCGGATGTGTTTTCTTGATTTGTTTATTTGACAGATGCTTAACGTTACATCAACAGCGTCAAGATTGTAGGTTATGTGAATGAAAATTAACTTTATACATTATACATTAAACTAAATCCGATGGAAATATTATGTTGTACCGTAAAAATAATTTTAGGTATTAATTAATTACGCAGGGTATTTTATAACAGGTGAAAAAAATGAAATCTGATGTACATAACCTCATTTTAAGTTAAAACGAAAGAATAAAAAAAGTTGCGAAGTTATCTGAACTTAAACTTATGTAACCAGAAAAAGTATTTAATAGGTCTTAGAATGAAAACGCCGAACAAAAATTATAAAAAGAATATAAAGAAATTATAAAAATTGTTCAAAGTATCCGCCTTGATGACGTATGCAGCTTTCACATCGGATTATTAAAGAGTTGTAGACTTGTTGGAAAATCTGTCTGTTCTGGATATCTTGAACAGCAATAAAAAATAGATTAACATTAACTAACCTTATTAGAACTAAATAATTTCAGTTTCTATTTTCAAATTCCGAAAACTCCGAAACTAAGCAAAATTAAACATTTTTTTATTCTTTCATTTTAACTTAAAATAAGATTCTGCACATGAGAATTCATTTTTTTTCCATCTGTTATGAAACACCCTGTATATACCCAGCGACTTAATTGGGAATTTGACTTTGAATTTCGATGACGTTTTCGCATGACGCCTGTCGACTATAGTTTGTATATTTTTCCAAAATAACTGTGCTTATTGAAATTTTGGCAGATATAGTTTGGATGTTTAGTTAAAATCCAAATTTTAGAAGCACTGGCGTCTTGGTTAGAAGTTGTAATTCAACCACACAGGTCTGATCGTTGAAATTAAAGTGAAATTAGATATAAGAGACCGGCAAGGAAAGTCAGTTATGTTTGTTTTTAGCAAAAATTTTAATTTCTTGATTTCGAACTGTAAGCGCCCACGCCTTGCGACCCCTGCAACCACCCCTATTGCCACGCCACTGGCTTTACTTTATTCTTCTTAAGAATGTACTTTAATTTTGTCGGTGGTGCAGGAGCTTTCGACGCTAGGTAAGGCGACAGGTATAAAAAATGTCACCCTTTTCTTTTTCTTGTATGATGATGGCGGCAATGAACTATAAATGGGTTTTAAGTGTTGTGCAGTAAACACGGGGTCGATTTGAATAAAGAATCGTAAATATAAAGTCGTTAAACCCAAATTAAAGGAGAGAGAGAGTGACTGTATTTTTCTGTTGGAAGCAGAGTAAAGAATCAATAGGTGGTAGCGCGGGCGTTCGGAACGTGCACGCAATTGCGAGAAATATTTTAATGTTATCTCTTGTTGAAGGATTAAACACCGGTCTCTCTCATGCATTGATATTTGAACCCGTGTTTGAGCTGTCGCTCTTGCAATTGATCTTGCGTTTTCATGCACAAATCGATACACGGCCGAGTGCTCTTGTCGCGTCGCGTAATATATCGTTCACCGTGGTTGGAAGGAACAAATTATTGTCGAAATTAAAAAACGATTTGTTTGATTAGGGGATTTCGTGATTGAAATGGTCGTGCGTACTTGTGACCGTGAAAATAAAATAATATATAATGAAAACTGTATCGGTTATTTATTTGCTTGTTGCTTCTTGTAGGTATGTACGTCAGAGAAGTCGACCTTTGCCTGGCTGACAATGATATAACAGGCCGTGTGTTAAAATAACAGCGTGTGGGATAGCAAATATTTTTTTTGCATTCCCGGATATTCGTATCGGTAAACGGCAAGGTCGTGTTTAAATCGTATTATGCACGTAACTGAGGTGTTATATGAAGCCAAGTATGACTACTTTCACTCTTGCCTGTCCGTACGAAATTCTGCCCGGTCGGTCAACTTTGTGGACATTAATTAATTATTTCGCGTTTCTATTGTGTGCAGTTAATTAATCATTAAGGCACTATCAACGTACGTCCAAGTTGTTTCATTTTATCTATTTATACGTACTCCCTTATAAAATACTTCTAATATAATAATATGTATGTGTACGTTTCGATCAGGCAAAAGTAGGTGAAGAAATTTATATTCATAGGTTGGTACTTTCAGGTGAATGTGATTTATGTAACATAATTTCCTGAGTTTGTTGATATATAAGGTAATAAATGAAAAGGTATTGTGATTTTTCAAAAATTAAAAAAAAAAAGTGTATACGTGACTTCAAAAAGAAAAAAAAAAAGAAGTCATTGGATGTTTATTAATAACATTTAAATTAATAATCACATCCTTAACACATAATTCAGACGGTCATTTTTATTAAAATTAATAATTGTTAATAAACGCCGCGCCGCTTAAAGTTCAGGCCGCTCAAGGTTTCCACATATTAAAATATGTACAACAACTTAAGAACTTTTTTTGAGGAAATTAGAATTTCTAATGCAGTATTTTAGTTTTTCGAAATAGCCTTTCCGTTTCGCGTCCTATTTAACGGCTTTCCGTGATATCGTGCGGAATACCAAGGCTTTTCATGATGTACCACGCCTTAGCGCAAATATCCATTATAATTTAAATGTTAAGCGCGAGATAATTCTCGTCGAGATCAAATTTAATATTTATTGCAGAAAAACTCTGAAAATCGTTGCGTCACTCCGCCGTTGTTGCGAAACACCACCGGTCGTTATTAATTATTATGCAATATCACATTTTGTCGGCGACCAAATAAATAAATAAATAAATACCTAAATATGTATACAGAAAAGTTCAAGGCGGGCTATTAGGTGTCTTTTCGGCGAAACGGATTTGAAGTAGTAGGTTCAAACTTAATATGCCTTCAAACACCCACACACACTTCTGAATATGTCGACCGATCAAGCCCAATTTAATCGAATTTGATCTTGGATTAAGTATTACCGATTGCAAATTCGAGAAAGCCTGAGAACAAAACATATTTGAGGTCTGTTGTCTGTTCGAGCGTTAAAATCTCCGAGTTTTCATTTCAATTTTTTGCGCAGAAATCACGCGGCCTTTACTTCGAAAATAAGTCCCCATTTATTTTTGCAACACACGAAGTTATAAAAAAAAAAAACCGGTGGCAAAATAAAAATCTGAATTTATAATCAGGACGTGTCAACCTTTCTGATTAATAATAAAATTTCCAGTTTGAATAATAATTGATATTGATTTTGGATTTCGCCGAAAACAAGGTGTTGTAGGTAATAAACGGGAAGTTTTTTTTGCCTTTTTACTTTACTCAAGACGGATCTTATAAATAAATATGCTGTAAGTGATAAATAAATTAAACAAAGAAAAACTTAATTTACGTATTCCTCGTAGATCTAAAAATCAAAAAGCTTAATAAATTATTAAGCGATGGTAATTTGCCAAGGCCTTTTCAAAGTTCATGTCATGCGAATTTAATTTTTTTTTTTTGTTTTATTCGTGAAATTAATACACGAGGCGCGGAGATTTTAATGATGCGTTAGGACACGATGCAATAGTTCGGAGAAGTGAAACATAAATGGGACGACAAACTTACAACCTTACAACAAATTATGCAATGCGTTGTGAGCGCAATTTATGAATTCATTAATTTTTCATTGTATGCAAAAGCTTGTTGAGATGTGTTTCAAATCTGCTTTCTATTATCGGAATTTTTGCGTTTCAGAAAAAAAAAAGAAACGACGCTGCATAGCGCAGATATTTAAACGGCGTGATTATGTAAATCCGTCGAAAATTTTTTGTAATAAATAAAGCAAGAATGCACCGTTAAATCGGCGACAAAATTTTTGTGTTTAATGAAGACGTCGTCCTTCCTACACTAAAAGCGATCAGCCGAAAGGTTCTAAAATCGAACGGTTAGATAAAATGAAAAGTTTACGTGACATATATGCCGTTCTGGTCTAATTCGTGATTAGCTATATTCGCTTGCAAATGTACGAGGCCACTTTCGTAGTAGTATACCGGGCGTGGCATAAGAATGACCTTACTATCTCTGTATCCTTACCTATAAAGTTTGTTTTCTAAACTTGAATAGGTTTCACAATCTCAAATGGTAGGTATTATTACGTGAGAATAATGCGAGTTTCTTGTACAACCAAAACAAGAATATTCATTGCTCGAAACCAAAATTTTCTTGTAACAGTCATTTTCTCACAGCCACAGTTCTCGAAGATGAGCACGGGATTGCTTCACCGTAACTAAAGTATTGTGTACCAAATAGCTTAATGGTGAGTTGCAAGTCAGTAAAACGAAAGAAAGATGAATCAATCAGGCTCGAACCTGAACAAAGGACCACAATTCAGCGTTGAGCAAGCGCATTTTCATCATTATTGTTATTTTTCTGGTGAAGAGCATGCCAAGCACACAAAGGGATAAAATTAATTAATTAAATCTAATTGACCTTCGACAAGCACCTTTGAAGCTTAAATAACGACGTAAGTACATTGTTGCAAGTATACAGGATGTTACACATTTCGTTTAAATTGTGTTATGGACGGTTAATCTAATCTAATCTAATAGGCACCGCCGCTTTGTGATTTTATTTAAAAAACGGTAAAGTTGTAATTCCCCCAAAACTTTTTCGCCTCAATTTTGTTATGGAAGATTAATCTAATAGCACCGATGCTTTGTGTTTTTATTATTAAAAAAAAAATGCAAACGTTCAAGTTGAATTCCCCCAAAATTTTAAATTACAGCTTGAATAACGACGCACATTGTTGGAAGTATACAGGATGTTACACATTTCGCCTCAATTTTGTTATGGAAGATTAATCTAATAGCACCGATGCTTTGTGTTTTTATTATTAAAAAAAAATGCAAACGCGCAAGTTGAATTCCCCCAAAATTTTAAATTACAGCTTGAATAACGACGCACATTGTTGTAAGTATACAGGATGTTACACATTTCGCCTCAATTTTGTTATGGAAGATTAATCTAATAGCACCGACGCTTTGTGTTTTTATTATTAAAAAAAAAAAAATGCAAACGTTCAAGTTGTAATTCCCCTAATTATATATTTTTTTTGAATGGGTTAATTGTATGTATCTACCTACTATAATAATTTCCATGTCATCACATCTAATAGACAGATATACCTGTACATATGGAAGTAAAATTGTAATTTAAATCGTTTTTTCATGTTATTAAAAAGTGCTTCGCTATGGCTGGCTGGTCGGGCGTAAACCCAACAATTTGGGCCAGTATTCGACACGATATATTGTTACTTTCTTTTTCAATAAAGCCATTCATGTGTTACGAATCGGGCTGTCTGATAATCTGGAAAAAATCTTTTACGTACTATACTATATGCAGTATAGTGTAGAAAGTGATGATGCGATTTATGCAAATCGCCTTCTTCCTTGATTAATACGGTTAAAGAATCTACTAACACTAATTACGGCGTTTAAAAATAAACTGTTCACCGTTACGGAGCCGAACGGAGCGCGGCGGAGCCGGAGGGAGCAAGGACGGAGTTAGGTTCACGGCAATATTATTATTCTTTCAGAATTCAGACTGGGCCCCGTTATTTTTTTTTTCTTCAACTCACAAATTACATAATAAGCGAGTGCTTGTTTAAACAGAAGGTAAAAACAAATAGTTGTTGGCTCGCACGGAAAACGCAGCGCTATTAAAAAAGGATTATATTATCGAAGTGCGCGCGCGGTTAGAAATTCCTGAAAACTAGAAATGATCTAATCAAAAAAAAAGAAAAAAAGTTTACCTTCAGTTACTGAAGCCTTTCGCTTCTTCTTTCCCTTACTTTTACTTTCTCCGGTTAGCACGTAGTTGTTATTATTATTTTATTAATAGATAGGTACATAGACTCTAGTGTATGATGCAGTTTTATTTCGAATGAACTAAATTAATTTTGCAAGTTGGGTAAAACTCAGCTTGACTTTCGAATTCTTGCAAGCAAAAACACTTCTTGTTTGTCTGAATTTAACTAACTTAAAATCCCGGAGACTTGAATGCTGCGTTGGGCGACAGACATTTTGGAGTTAAAGTTAATTTTTGCGTTATCCTTGGACGACATAGCTTTCACCATCGGTTTTTGGGCTACCTCGATCGCATACTGATTTGAATGTTGTATCATAAAGAAACGTAACGTATAAAATTGAGGAAAAAACCAGCGAGCGTAACAGCAACCGGCCTTCTCACGCAAGAACTCGAAAACAAGCAGCAAATATTTCGTGACCATTGCAAGGTTTTAACAAGCATGTAATTGTAATGCGATATATCAAGAGTTATTGCCAACGTCAATTTTGCTTTTACAAATAAATCAACGCGTAGGTTTCGCATAATCTCGGCCGTTCGTCTCAACTGTCCACCCCAACTGTCGTTCTATCAAGATTCTATCGGAATACATGATGAGGCCAAGCCAAGCCACACATCGACCAAACGATCGAGAGGAGGTTTCATTTAAATCTAAGCTGCTCATTTAAAATCCTAAAAGAAGAAAAAGAAGAAGAAGAAGAAACAAAGCACGTGGTTTTTAGGTCAAAACACCGTTTATACTTAGTACATAATAATTTTGCATTGTTCTTTCAGATGTGTTATTATATAACGAAAATTGCAAAATCTTCAGGGTATCTCATTCCCATTTCATTGTTTTGATAAGCGTTTAATTAATATTAATATTACCGTCCAAACAATGGAATTATTTGAGAATTCAAGAAAATCTAAGTATGTTGTTTAGCATTTAATTTAATTGCGGTTGATGCATGAGGTGATATTTAAATTCAATTAAATTGACTAATCGCTTTTAGTTAATTATGTTAGTTATGTCGGGAAGGTTTGGTGCCTTCCTTTCTGTTCTTTTATGAGAGGAGTCGGTCGTAACATGGGAATTTCAAATGTATACATACATACAATGATGGGATCTTTGTTTTAATGATGACGTGCCTGATGATAATAAGTAGTGCAACGGCTTCGTGTTGTGAATCCCCCGCAATCTCATACATAGAACTCGTTTTCCTATTATTTATGTATATTTGACATATGACGTCAGGGACGATTTGCATATTTACAAGTACACGTCGTTTTAATAAGCAGTCATGATTTGTGGTGCTGGTGTAGACGTAATATTTTTAGATTTGTATGTTTTGCACCTTGACCTGATGGGAAACACATCCTAGTGGAATTAAATAGTTTTTTTCGACGAGTAAAAGTTAGGCGAGAGAGGAGAATTTAGGACACCAGATGCAGTGTTTTATAACAGCTACTTCTTATGTACATTCAAGAGTTTCGATCGATTTTATGTTTATTATTAATATCCCTCTTCCTATATACACTTTTATTTTGTACAAGTACGTTTCTATTCAGGAGATGTCTACGAGTTTAGGTATTTAATAGAAAAATAGTCATAAAAATATGTTGTAAGTAGCTGACGAACATTTGTTTGTGTGTGTACATGGATAACATTGCACGTAGTTAATTCTTTTCGCACAATGCATTTGTGCTGGTGCAATTTTACCTTCTTGCGCATAAAGGTCAGTGGGTCAAATCGTTCAGGCCGCAGTCATCAATTACGTGGAAATTAGCGGTTGTTACGTTTGCTGCGTGTAAAATTCGATTCTGCAACGTTTCAGAATTTTCCTCTTGGGGGCCGGAGAAAGTAAACTCCAGATTTATTATGTTATCGCCGGGATTGTTTCCAGCAAATGTCAGGCGTTGGCATTTAGCGAAAAAATTGAGGAAGTTTGGAAACCTACCGTAATGAGCAGCAGCGACACATAAAAGAACGCTAAAGAAGATAATCGATTTAAATTACGACGGCGTTTTGCAATTCTCATTTGTCCAAGAAACAAAACAAAAAAAAAAAAACTAGTTTGCAACTAAAACTTTCCAGTTGGCTAATACTACGTATAAATTTCCCTGCTTGAAAAATCACGTTTCTATGCATTATGCGAGAACATGCGCGGCTTGCGGCTTTAAAAATTCCAAAAACCATTAATAATATGAGGGGGCATCCATATTTGTCGCCATCTCAGGGTTGGGAGGCCGTTCAATTAATGCAGAACATATTTCTGCGGTGTGCGAAATGATTCTCATACTACATAGATACAATTCCCATAACAAACATTGCACAACGTCGTGTCGGTCGTTAATTATCTTCGCCTGAGAAAGCTCACGCAAAGCTATTTCAATGCATTTATTAATTAACCAACCACACACACATGATCAACAAGCAACAGCATTTTTTTTTTTTGAGGGGGGAGATTTCAACGTTCGATCAGGAGATAGCTTCGTTGTGTTGTGATCCAACGTTGAAATCTCTTCAAAGTCATCAAATCAAAATCAATCATGCAGCTTTCGCCGTCGATTGCTTTTCCCTGTCTCTCTGTTTTTTTTTCTGAAACTTTTTTGGAAAACAAACTTTCGGTTTTGCGATTTAGTAACCGAAAACGTTGCCTAAACTTTTCACAATCTCGGGTGGTGTTGAGTGATGTAGAGTCGGTTTAAAACCGTCACGGCCGGTTAGGTAATGTGTAAATTTCAACACGCTCTGCCTGAAACCGTTCGTTGGGTTGTTGTACATATAAAATCTCGAAAACTTTTCTCTCTGGCGAATTAGTATTCGTCCGGGCGCTTTTATCGAAACAAAAAGAAAGTTATTTCGCCATCGAAGAAGGCGTGTGATACACATTCTTCGTACGTTCGTCGTTCGTTCCGTAACCATTAATTTAATACTTTAATAATTCTAATAATTGAAAGATGAGATGATTAACATAAATATTGCTGCACTTCCACGCAATCTACGCTTATTATTATTGTTATTATTTTTTAATTAATTAATTGAGTCATATCCAACCTACAACAGAAAACGGCTGGAGATTGCACAAGCTGGTAATTAATTCCGAATCCATAAATTAACGAGGGGATTAAGCAATTAAAACCATTGCACATTTGTGCGTGATATTGTTGCATATAAAAAAGTTTCCTTTTGGCTAAATAACTGCACCGCGTTTACCGTAGGAAAGATCGAAAGGTATCGGGCGAAGGCCGTGCACTTTTTTTCTCTTGTATTGAAATCACTTCTCACCTACGAATGTATCTCAAGGCCTTTCAGGATAATAAAGGGTGCGGCAAATAACGATTAATAAAGTTTTCTTTGTTTTATCTTTCAGGATCTACAATAGGACAGCGTAAAGTCAGCAGGAATATATCGGTTGGTACTAGCGAAGTTAAGTACACCGTTAATTTCGACTGCCCCGACGAATTTGGCTACTATCCCCATCCTACTGATTGTACCCAGTATTACGTGTGCGTTTTTGGGGGAGCTTTGCTCGAATCATGTACCGGAGGACTTATGTATAGGTATACTTAGATTTTTGATGCTGGCGTTTCTGATTAAACAAGAAAAAAAAAATTGTGTATACGCAGCCATGAGTTACAAACATGTGATTGGCCAAGAAATGTTGGTTGCGACGGCACTGGGGAAGTAGCGGCGGTAAAAGCCACGGTAAGTTCGTCAAGTACCCCAAGTCGTTCAAGCTCGACTGAATCCAGAACTCGCTATGCACCTCGTCCACCACCACCACCACCTGCACAACCAGCCGCTGTCGTAACATCCAGAGGGCAACCTCGTCAATTACATCACAACCAACAACAGCAAGAAATTATTAAGGTGACTTACTTCAACTTTTCTCAAAACTTACGTCAGATTTAATCGGCGGCTCATTTTTAAACATCAAACAGTCCCATCAGTTGTACGCAGAAGAAGAAGAGGAAGCACTCCCTCCGCCATCTGAAGAAATCAGCGATCGCCAGCAACGTTTCTACAGAGGACAACCATCTACGCTAGGCCAAGTCCAACGCGATCGAGACGGGATAAGACACTCAAACGCAATTCCGGTAATCCCCCCAACCCCTCCATCTCATCTTTAAATTAATCAATTCACTCATCTTTAATTCAATTTTCCATTCCATTCCAGTCTTATAGCGGTAGAGGAGAAAAAATCGGGGTTATTTCATTCGGTACCCAACAACAACAGCTTCAGCCGTACAGGTAAGTCTTTTTGTTACTCAGGTCTTGAGTTAATGCGTTTTCGTTGATCAGTGACTTGACTGACGTCAGTAACAACGACTTAACGAATGACGTGACGTTAACAAGAAGAAAAATCAGACATAAAAGACAAGCGCAGCGAAGGTAAAGCAACTTGGAAACGTGTGAGTGTACAATTCAGTGTAATTGTGTGTGATTTTTAGCAGACACCCTGTTGAACCGGCTTGGCATGGTGGTAACCCACATAAAAAGCCTTTTTTACCCCATCCCAGCCCAGCAGTCCTCGAACTGCAACCGCCACCTTTTACATCCCAGAGCGATTGGAAACCAGGTTTCCATTACGATTTCGTTCCCGTCGTAACTCAACAGCAACGCGTTTTTCCCAACTATTACGCAAATCCGAACGATGATAGCTACGCCTATTATAATTTCGAAGTCACTTCATCGTCGCCTAAACCGCCGGTTCTTACCACGCCAAAAAACTCCAAACCCCCCCAAACCCAAATCCAAAGCAATCAAAAATACCGATTAGCTAACGACCGTGAGAAACCGCGAGTGACCGAGGCTATAACCAAGAGTTATAGTCCCAAATTGTATAAAGAGGAGGAAATTCGCTATAATAATCAAGAAATCCCCGAGCTTTTGCCTTATCAGAGGAATCGTTACGAGAACGTTTTCGCTTTCGCCGATCCAAATTTCGATTTCGATAAATTTTTGGACACATTCCGCGAGCCTGAACGTAAGCTTGTAACAACAACGGCGACTCCTGCGGTGGTTAAAACTCGCGCGACAACCGAAAAAATAAGGACGACGACTTTAAGCGATTATTACGAGTATTACGAAGACGAGGAAACGGAAAAGCCTAAACCTAAAAAAGTCAAAACGGAAAAGCCGCTTACCGTCAAAACGACGACTTTGCCTCCTGATGATTACTATTATGATGATGAGGCGTATGATGAAATCGAGGTATCCACGAAAGAGAACCCCTCGTCGACAGTCATGCCTAAATTTTCCGCCAAGTTTAATAAAGAGGAAGTCGTGAAACCCGTTTTAGCTCGTCCGGTAACTTACGAGTATGCCTACCCCATTGGTGTTGCCAAAACTTTCCCTTTGACCACCACGTCCACCTCGACTCTCCAACCACCTGTCTACACGGTACGACAAAGAATCACGAGCACGACGAAAGCTACAACTCGGGAAACGACGAAAGGAAAACATCGACTAAGACTTTCTAATACGACTGACTATGACACAAAATCAAACAATACACACAGGTAATGATTTTATGTTTTTCAGTCTTCAGGATGTGTATCAAACTAACACTTTCACTAATAATAGAATCTGGTAAACTTGAATGTAAATAGTAATCTTCCTTGTTTTATTCAGTACTAATCAAAGCTCCTCTTGATGGGTTCTTCGGTGAGCGAGTGCCCTGCCTTCATTCTTACATTCAGACCTTTAGGAGATGATTTTTTTTCTTGTACAAAATGAGTGAACCATCACGTTTTTATGATACTAAACGGATTAAAGGGTGTTGTCATTGTTGTATTTTCTTCCGTGTTCGTCCTTAACATTTTTCTTTCTTCAATTAAAACTTCGACATTTAAGGAATCCTTTGTCTGTGGCACAGCAATTTGTCCTTAACCGTCCTGTCAAGCAATGTGAAAGTGATTTGGTTATTTCTAACCAACCGTCCCAATTAATGCAATGCGAGATTTTAATCGGTATAGAAATCACAAGCTTGCTGGTGTGTGCAATTTCGGAAAAGTGACGTCACGGGTTCTTCCTTGTGGTATGGCGTAAAAACAACAAATTGTTGTTACGCTCTTTACTTTATTTAGGTACGATGATTCTCGGTGGTTCACGGAACGGATAACATTACGACGGGTCGTATTTAAAAGTACTAATTTGGCATTGACCCGCTGAAGCAGCGGATTTTGTAACGACTTGAATTGTGTAACGGGCTGTATTCTAATCGTGCTCAATTTCGTGTTGCAATTCGCTAGTTGCTACATGTAATAAAATTAGATTTTTTTTAGCAACAAATGCAACTATGAAGCGAAGGAATTTCAGCATGACGCAAGTCTGCTGAATCTGCGAGGAATATTTAACATCGGCGTATGGCAGGTTCACACTTGCTAATAAGATCAATCGATTTTGTCCATTTTGAAGTATGTACATAGGTGCTTAAGTGATTGATGTCTTCATCATGTCAGTTATATAAGGTTTTATTGTATGTGTTGTTTGCTTGGTCGACGATGTTTTTGGCAATGACCTCAGGATAGTCAATTGAAGGATGCAATTGATTATAAATAAATAAATCCAGCAAGTTACCATGATGATGTCAAAAGGTCAAATGGCCATCCATGCGTTATTATAATTGCAATTATAATTACAGCCATTCCTTTAACAATTTCAACTAATAAGTGAATGGGTGTAATATCACGTAGCTTTACTCATTACGTAATCCTGTATATTTTTCCATGAGAACAACAGTGGTTCCCATGGCAAACACTACCGCACTAAATACACGTGTAAACGGGGTTATTTAAATAAACATATGCGTGGTGCATTAAATTTACGTTTGCGCATAATAACAAGCGCGGATATATTTGGAAGCGGTGCAAAATTCTAATATAATAATTATAAGTGAAAGTAAAATCAGAAACGTTATGAAATCTTTGAAAACGTTTCAGTACAACAATTCACTGCACTTAATTACACATTGCTACAGTTCGTAAAATCGTGTCAATTAACCGGTTTCCAGCATACGCTTTTGGTCTGCACAAAATCTTATCGCAGGCACTCACGTGGCTGTAGGTTAGTTTTTCCAGCTTACAATGACCTTAATAATATCATATTATGTAAAGGATTTAAATGTCAGCCTGACCTAAAAAAACAAATAGCTACGCGTACACCTCAACAACGCCAAGACATTTTGAGAACCGCCGGGATTATGTATTTCTCGATGGGCGTTCCTCATCGATGACTCCGGTCAATCAAATCGTTTAATATGGTGAAAATCCTTGAGTTACGTACGCCTTTGGACTTCCGCGTTATAAAAAGTAAATCACTTATGTGACTAACATGATCAACTAACAATTGCTTTCATGATTTTCAAAATTGGGGTGAAAATAACGGTCGTTATAGGTTGGAAGATTCGAGCGTTGGTCCCCAAAAAATAGCAGCCACAGTTGCACCGAAAACAGTCCATAATGGAAGTCAACACTATGACCCAGCACGCTATGAACAGTATTACTTTTATGACGATGATATCGATACCTATCGAGATTTAGGTAGGGTCGTTTGGTTTGGGGTTGTTTTTCTTTTGCTAAATTCAAGCGCGTTCTAGATTACTCCCAGCATTACAACGCAAATAATGCAGATCGTCAAACCTTCAGAGGTACCCCCGCAACCACCAGTCACTTATCATCAACCCCAAAAGAGACTACTAAAAGAAGACCCACTTACATTCAAAGTAGTTACACAGCGCAAGATGTTTACCCCAGCGCAGATTACAACGAGGATAACACTTTCGGACAGGTACTTACTATTTGATTTGTGGTTGTCTTCGAAGGTTTCGGCTTTATCATTTCAGGTCGATGATCAATCTAGTTATAGGCAGACAAGTCAGCAACCTTCAAGGTAAGTATGGGTTTTCATCCCTAGAGGTTTATGTACATATTTCAAGTCTTAGGGGAGACAGAAACGAATTGAATTATGTGGAAGAGCCCTCAACAACAAAAAGAGCACCAACAATTACTAGAACTACCACTACAACAACCACAACGACTACTCCACGCCCAATCCCCAGTCAAAAGAGCACGGTCCCATCAAGGTACTACAAAAAGTGTAGCAGAAAACCACGTTCAGTTTTCATCTATTTTCATGGCATCTTCACTTATTGCTTTATTTAATTTTTGTAGTATCTTTTGTGTTTTTTTCCCCTTAGATGTGCTTCCATTGTGTTGATTTTCCTGATCCACTTTATATGTTAAAGTGTTTAGCGCGCATGTTGTTTGTTTCTTGTCTGTTGTTTGAAGTACATACACATTGAATCATTTTTTTATGGGATAATTGGGTCTTCACACCTTATTTTCTCATAATTTTAACACTTTTGGCAATATAAGGCTAGCGATTCACTCACGTGTAACTTGATTGGTCACACTGGTTTAGGAGATAGTTACTTTATTGTTGACTTCGTCAATCGCCAATTATATAAGATTGTAGGTTAATTTAAACATTTTGACTTGAATAGCCTTATGTTGTTCTCAGTTAAATATCCATTCATTACAATAGGTATCATTTGTTTTAACAGATCGCCAGTTAGGTCCAATGTGAATTCAACGCGAGCACAGTTAGTACCTAACACATTACCGGAAGACCCGGGACACATTCTCCCAAGTACCACACTTTTCCCCAACATCCTGTCAAATAGGAAATCAGACGTAAAGACTGAGCAGACGTACAGACATTCACGTCTTGACGAAACCAGTACGCGTGCAGAAACCGCCGAAAATTTCGAAAATACCTCTCGGTCTTTGACTACCCCAAAGCCGATGTTCCATTTCATAACCAAAGCATCCAAAGCGGGTCATTATTCGTTTAGAGAAAGGGAAAGGTCGAATCCGAACAGAACGGCACAGCCCAAATTCATCCCTTCTACACCTAACAATTTGTCAGAGTCACGAGTAACTAATAACCCAGATACTAACCCGTTTTCATCACCATCACCATCATCGCTGTTAAACGCTTCCGTTAATCAAACTAACCTTAGCACAAATAAAAAGCATGTCATCATAAAAATGATAAGGAAATTTATAAACCCCATCGCGATCAATAACGAATTCTCGGGCACAACTGATGATTATCAAGATTCAAGCGAAGAAAGTACCTCTTCAGAAAGACCTAATAAGACACTTTCACACCGTAAAACCACAACACAGTCAACGAGAGAACCTTTGTTCACACAACAAACATCCACAACGACTACAATCACCCCCACTACTACCACCACAACATCTTCAAAATTGGCCTTAGAAACGACGGCTAGAGTTGACAAAATCAGAGTAACGGAAAAGCTTCGTTACCACGTAGAACCATCACTATACGTTGCACCTAACAATAAACAGTTTCACACAACAGTGGAAATACCAGAACCACGCGATGTTTACATAAATGAGGAAGACTTGCCAAAACCCGAACCGGATCAACCCCCCTCATACAAACCGAAACCGATCCCGAAAATCCCAGTAACCAAACCACCTCAACCCGAAGTTTCACGAAACGCCACGATTCCCGCCCGAGTTTCCCGGGTAAATACCGCCATAAAGTCCTTAATTGCATTCGTGGGAACGCGAAGGCCAAACACGAAATGCACCGACAACCAAACACCCAATGTTAAATGCAACGATGTGAAGCAGAGGTATTTATTCCTCTTTCAGTAATCTGCATGATATCATTTTTTTTGTTTTTAAATCTGCACAATTTCTGAGTTTAATGGACACGCTTGTTATAATGATGGCGTCACGAATATACCACCACGATTTCCTTAACAAATCCTCGAAAGACCGGAAGCTGACTCGACGATCCTATTTCAACGATAATACCATGGCACACTTAACTCGTCACTTATTGTTAGTTACTTGGTGACTTTTTTTTCCATCACATCACATAATATAGACGAAACTGACATGGCATTATTCAACTAAACAATTAGAACATTTTGTTTTTTTTGGATGCTACTGCATGGTAGAGTATTTTTGGTGGATGAAAATAACTACGCAGAGTTTTTCGAAATGTTGCAAGTCACTGAATTTGGTTACTTGTTTTAGAACTAGTAGTCGCGGACGTGGTTCTGCTCATTACAGTAGCGCCGGTATTGTTGAAGCTGTTAACGTCAATACTGTTAACAGAGGTACTGCACCGCCGTAAGTTCCTTTGTTCTTTCGTTGGTGTTTCTTGAAGACTTCAAGGCTTAAATTGCAGACGCTCTCGTCCGACACTCAAGCCTTCCACGTCGATAGTTTCGAAAGCAGCTGAATACGTCGATATCTACAGATACCCCCCAAGAAGACCCGACCCCATCTACCCTCAACCCCAACCCGATAAAACTGCGGCAAAATGCAGGAAGGACGTCTGTCTTCTCCCAGATTGTTCCTGTGGGGGAAAAGAAATTCCTGGTAAGTACCTCTTTGATCTGGCCAGTAGAGAGTAGTCATTTACAGATTAGGAGTTTAGACACCCCGGTTGACATTCTATGTGTGTAGATATATTTTGTACTGATTAGGAAATTTGCCAGTGGAAGAAGTTCCACAGATGGTTCTGGTAACCTTCGACGATGCTGTCAACGATTTGAATACGCTTTATTATGCCGAGTTATTCGAGCACGGACGTGTGAACCCGAACGGATGTCCGATCGCTGCCACTTTCTATGTATCACATGAATGGACAGATTACAGCCAAGTCCAGAATCTGTATGCCGATGGTCACGAGATGGCATCTCACACCGTGTCGTAAGTGGCCTGTTTCTTGGCCTCTCGAGGTGCAGGCGCTGTGCCCTCTTGCTGACTTGTGTCTGCTTTACTTGAACTATTTTTAAAATTATTTTCTAACACATGTCTTTCTTTCTGTTGCTGTGCGTACTAACAATAGGTGACCTGCCAGTTGAACAAGTTCCCCAGATAGTCCTGCTTACCTACGACGATTCCGTCAATGATCTGAACAAAGGCCTATACAGCGACCTATTTGAAAAGGGAAGAGTTAATCCCAACGGTTGTCCAATCGCAGCCACTTTCTACGTTTCCCACGAATGGACTGATTACAGTCAAGTTCAAAATTTGTACGCCGATGGTCACGAAATTGCCTCCCATACCGTGTCGTAAGTCATCCAGTCTTCACATGCACTGTACAAAACGCATTGCACCTACACTTCCACTTATCATCATCATCAGTATCAACAGTATTCAAAGCTTACATTTATTTTACGCTTAACTTACAAATGAAAACGTTTCTATGGGCTTTTTGATTTCTTGCGCGTCTTTCACTTCAAATCAATAACTGATTTTATCCGAATTAGGCATAGTTTTGGCGAACAGTTTTCGCAAAAGAAATGGACGAGAGAAGTCGCAGGACAACGCGAGATCCTCTCGGCCTACGGTGGAGTTAAACTCGAGGACGTCAGGGGGATGAGAGCGCCGTTCTTGTCAGTCGGTGGAAACAAAATGTTCAAAATGTTATACGATTCGAACTTCACCTTTGATTCTTCCATGCCGATCTATGAAAATAAACCGCCGAGTTGGCCTTACACTCTGGATTATAAACTCTTCCACGATTGCATGATTCCACCTTGCCCTACCCGTTCTTACCCTGGAGTTTGGGAAGTACCCATGGTGATGTGGCAGGATTTAAACGGGGGGCGTTGTTCTATGGGTGATGCTTGCAGCAACCCCGCGGATGCTGAGGGTGTTTTTAAGTTACTAATGAAGAATTTCCAAAGACATTACACTACGAATAGGTAAACGAAAGATGGGTTTGCGATGGTGTCTTTAAAGCGCGAGTTTTCAGGGCGCCTTTCGGTTTGTTTTACCACGCAGCATGGTTTACCCAGCCACACCATAAAGAAGGTTTCATCACCTTTTTAGATACTATAAATGCGATGAAGGATGTTTATTTAGTTACTAATTGGCAAGCTATACAATGGGTACGAGAACCGACACCTTTGTCGCAGATAGGTCATTTTCAACCATTCCAATGCAACTATCCTGTAAGTACCTATTTCTATTTATATTAATATTAATATTGAAGTTTATTCACCCGGTTCAATAAATGAAAGTGTGGATTTTTTTTAACCTTGTTTAAACCGGGGGAGTTACGGTTGAATAGGTTTTAAATAGTAAGTCGCTGTAATAATGAATAATGTTGAAGGATCGCCCTAAGAGATGCAATAATCCGAAAGTGTGCAACTTATGGCATAAATCAGGAGTGAGATACATGCGCACCTGCCAACCTTGTCCCGATATTTACCCCTGGACTGGCAACACTGGAATTCGCAGTAGCAGAATAGACAATGACATCGAGGATTAAAATTGCCAATGGCAAAAAGCCGACTAAATCTTAAATTATTTTTAGGCAATTGGCGGCATTATTTTCAATGCCGCCAACTGCGATCAAGTACTTAATTCGAGGAGATTATTTATATTAATAAATAAAATGTAGATGTTGTTCAGGTGTCTTCGCGTGTTGAGTTACACGCCACATGCCTCAGCAACATCACCATTAATTAGTTCTGTTGTAATTTGTAAATATTGTAATGGTTTAAATTAGATGAAATTGTTTGTTCATAATCAAGTTTCTAGGACGTTCCTGGACTGTTAACTATCTGCAGGGCAGTCTCACTTTAAAAATTAAAAATTAAAAAATTAAATACAAAACATACTTTTTAGTTATTTTTAAACTTAATTTATTGAGTGCTTCTTCAAAATAGATATGGTATTTCTATATAATGTTAAACCAGTGAGTGATAAATTAAAAGTTTAATTAGTTTCTATTTATGACATTTTCTTTTTTTTGGGGGGGGGGGAGTGGGGGTTTCAAAATGAAAACTTCCTTAGTAAATATAGTATTATTTAATTAAATCTATGCAATTCGTTTAAGATAAGGTGTAAGTCTATTACGAATAGTACATACAATATTAACATAAAGTGAACAATGCTCAACTGATATGCCCTACGAATTGGCTTTGAAAAAATCAATACATTAGTAACACTAAACTTGTTTGTTCTACGTATTTATACTTTACAAATTATTATTTGTTTTTACTGGAAGACTCAGTTTTAGTATAACGTAGTTAATTTGGTACTAAATCTAATACGTCACACTATATTAGCTACGGCATTCACACACTCAAGTAAAGACGACGAACCAGAAATCCTCACTCATGGAACTCACCTCGATCAACAGCAACAACAACAACATCATTCATCCGGTTTTGTCATCATCATCATCATCATCATATACGTAGGTAGTTTTAAAAGTAGTCAAGCTATGAAAGCTCAAATTTACAATAATATATTATTTACGTTCTTTTATAGAAAATGGAAACTGCAAACTACCTCGAAACTGTTTAGCACAACTCCTGGCACCCTATATTCTTATATATATATATTTTATAATATATAAATATGTATATATTTAACAGCAGGCTATTCTAAAAAAAATCTCTTGTTTAATTAAGCAAGTTAAATTGTTCCACACACATCAAAAAGTACACCGTAAAAGCTCCGCTTTTTTTTATAATCTAAAAAGTCAAGTCAAATAGAAATCGTGTTTTTGTTACTGTGAATTTAACTCGCTTAGTGAAAATTTGTATAAAATATAACCCGCAGTGTAGTTTCTTCACACACGTTTTACTTTTGAACACACCCTGTGAATGCTCCAGTGAAACCGGGCCGACTTTTTTATCGTTTTATCGTCGCATTTAAGTAAGTAAGTAGGTAGGTATACGTATAGGGTAGGTTAAAAAAATCGGCCCTTTGATTCTTGCTGAGTGATTCAAAAGTGATGGAATTGGAACTAATTTTTATAGCGATTCTGTACACATTCAAATACACATTATTAACTATTACGACAAAAGTTTCACACAATTTTACTCAAAAACAGTCTTTTGTCAAACTAAGTATTATTGTCATTGCAGATTGAGTTTTCCTGCAAAGAGCTAGAGATTTACGTGACCTTAGTACGTCACATGTTAACATCGTTACATTCGATATATACAAATACACCAAAAAAATACATTTATCAAATATAAATTATATAAAAAATTTAACTAGACTTTATGCTGATTTTTAGATTTTTATGAGTTTTACAAATGCCTCGAAGATATTCAATTTCCTATAATTATTGCACAGTACATTGTTCATAGGATTTGATAGTCAAACGGGTTTTACAATCACAAGAGCAGGTGACACGCGACGTACGTAAGAAGAACACACACACTCACTCTGATGCGGGAAACTGAACCACATACAGGTATTTCAATTTCCTGTAACCAAACAACTCGAAGATTATATATAAATTAAATAAACTAACTTACCTCAGGATGGTAATTGATACACTTTGGTGGACGTCGCCTGTACAAACTATCCTTCCCTTTATGCATACACTCGCCCTTCGAACTATCATACGTCAATTCTTGAGGGGTAATACTCAGTTGTTTGCTACCACATGGGCAAAGCGTATCCACAACCAACAAAATCAAATTACTATGGGGAACCTTCTGGACACTAAACGGCCTTCAAACAAAACCCAAAGCACTCATGTAAGACCCATCAAGAATAAAACGCATTTACCTTTCACAACCTGTTGCATGGCAATTAGTCAGTTTACCCTTCAAAGGATTACTCTGGCCACTCGTATTTAACCTATCAGGTTGCAACACGTACAAATCAACTTTCCTATCGCAAGGTCTCACTCCAATTTCACCCATCATCCCCATCTCCTCAGTGGGATTAATCTCAATGTTCGGCCCAACGAAATGATTGTTCGGATAAGAAAA
The DNA here is from genome assembly GCA_036172665.1 of Prosopocoilus inquinatus. Lineage (NCBI taxonomy): Eukaryota > Metazoa > Arthropoda > Insecta > Coleoptera > Lucanidae > Prosopocoilus > Prosopocoilus inquinatus. Next base: position 10,655,644 of record CM069880.1, on the reverse strand, counting down.
TGGAGGTAACAACGGGTCTTCCTCCTCAAAACCCTCATTATCAGTGGGATACTGCTCGAAATTACTTTCGTAATCGTAAATAATATCTCCATCTTGCGCGTAGGAAATCGCCATACCATACACATAATCTAAAAACCCCGACCAAACTATGATCGCGCGGATCAACCAATTCAGCATGAACTTAACGGGATGCTGCAAAAAAAATGCAATTGGGAAATTTGGGCTGATGTATTGGCCTAATGAGCCTGACTCACTGAGACTTTAGCTGCGCTTCCGCTGTAAAAGTTCCTTTTATTAGTGCAACTACCCTGGTAATCGTATACAGCGACTTTATTATAAATGCGGTCCTGCACCAACGAATCCATGATGGTTCCGTCGATGTGGCCGAAAAATCGGCCGGTGTGATCAGGGTTTTCCGAAATGATTATAAAACCGTTGTTATCCAAAATGTAACAATCGAGTTCGTCGCTGGAACAAGTTTTCCTGCAGGTGGATCCCCCCGAACACTAAAATCACCATCGTTATCATCAACCAATTGGTTTTCTGAAATTGCTTACGGTAGAAGTCACGTTGAGGAAATGTGAAGCTAAGACTGAGTGTTGGTATTGAAGGCCAACGACAGCAGCCGGAGCTCTATGGCCTTTATGCTCTACAAAAACAGCGTGCGTCGCCGTCACCAACGGTTTACCAACAGCCCCAACATCAAAAGGAACCGAAAATATAAAACTTTCCGGTTCGACTGCATGTTGATCCACAGCTCTTTTGTACCAGGTTTCATCTATAGCCCGAACGTTAGACTCGCTGAAGTGACTGCAATCGAGTTATCGAATTTAACCCCCTAGGTAAATGAGAACCACCCCCAAACTCCCTTACGCTTGCTTATTATCTGTAGAGGCCATGTGATCTGTCCATCTCAACAACCCACTTCTAGTAGCAACGAAAGACATCGTCAAACCAAACATCGGATGGCCCCGGCTGAAAATAAACGAAAATCAACGTCTTGCCGACGGAACGGGAAATGGGGGTCAATTCCTATCCCTATCGGCTGCAAAAATAATCATTAAAAAGAATTTTCGGTGTCCGAACCTCTTCTGCAATAACCTGGAAGAGAAAGCCATTTTTTTGTTTGCGCAAGATACTTACAACTTCCTAGAAGCCTTAATAAATAAATCATCAGCTGTTATATACACAAACGACGCAAGCAACAACCAAGCTTTTAATTAAAACATGAAGAGATGTGACCATTCATTTAGAAGGCAACACCAAATGATTAAATTCGCGTTAAACTTGGAGGTTACAATCAACACAGTATTTTTCTTATTCACCCGTTTCTTAGGGACCTACGTGTTGAAAAGGGGGAGACCTAGGTATTGAATGGACCAATTAGGGTTATCCATTTCGCACCTAAAAACGAGTGTTTGGGGAAAAAAATTTGAACCTTTCTGTACTCCCCCAATTCATCATGTACGAACAATAAAGCAACCCAATGAACATTATTTTAATCATCAAACAGTTGATTAGATTGCTTTCTATAGGCATTTTACATCGAGAGCGTAAGTGAAGAAAACATAAAAAAGAGGGAACTCAGTGTCCAGTTACTTTACCTTTGCAATAAAACCAAAAGAGTTGCAATTGGGCTATTGTGCAGAGATTCAAATAATTAATAACAAATAATTATTTATGTGCTATTGCATTTTTTTTTTAAACTAAGCATGCTTTCTGAAAGTAATTTTGGATACGTACTGGTTATCTTCGTTTAGGGTTGGCTTTGCATCGTGGCGATCCACCTCTTCGGTAATCATGGCGTCCAGTACCAGCGATTGCAGCAAAGTTTTATCGCCTGAAAAAAACTGAAAATCAAGAAAAAGAAAAAAATACCGGTTGGTTTAATTGGGGCGTACAGTAATAAGCGTCCTTGTCTTGCTTGTTAATAGGATGAGTGTGTTCTCGTTGTAAAGGCGAGCGGGGGCGAAGCGACATCCATTTCCAGCCAGGCCTTCGACTTCTTGACAAAAAATGCAAAACGCGTTCTTCTGCGTTTCTAAACCATTGATCGCCAGTAGTGCCAGTTGTATATTCACAGTAAACCCTTAAATAAATCCCCACATGTACTTGACACATGTATAAAATAAACACAGACAATCAGTCTTACCAATCAGGATGGACCCTCCAGTTATTCCCCTTGAAGTATTCTTCGACTACACAAGACAAAATGCCAGATTAAATTTGAAAAGCGAGTTGGACCTTACCATTTTTCTGGCTGTGTTTAATTTCCTGTTCGGCTATGAGTTCGTACATTCCATAGCCTTCAGGTATGGCGAGCCCCAAGGAAAAAGGGGTACCTTCGATAGGGTGGTAAAAATACTTATGCCTGCGCGTAATCACCCGTCGCTGAAACAAACGGGCTAAAATTTTGGGACTAAATTTTTGGAATGGACGGCATACCATATTGTCATAGTGGATTTTGACGCTCATCTCGGTTTCTCCTTCTTTTTGATCAATCATATCATGCCGCAACTAAAACGATTTAATTTAAAAATCGAAGGGCGCACTCTATTCAAAACTCACATCGAGAAGAACCGAGTGGTTCTCCCGAGGCCCACCTTCGATTTCAGTTAGTTCCACCTCAGATAAATCAACTGAAGAGTAAGTGGGTTCTAGAGAGTCTTCATATCTTTCACTCCCCTGAAAACAAACACTCGTCAAACCGATCCTTTTTATTTTCGTATTAGTCGGTTGAGTAAGCCCAAATCTCTTACTAGGAGTTTGCGACTTACCACGGGCCTCAGATCCGGATGGTAAAGGACGTGACCGTTGTTGTTAACTATGAAGGAATAGCCGTTAACCCCAAGCTAAAAAATTCCGAGGGTGATTAATTTAGGGGGTGGAAATTGATTTGGTTTGGGTATAGGTACCTTGTAAGGTGGAACCAGTTTCTTTATTTGGTCGATCGAGACATCGGTGCCTACCACGCCTAGGATATTTGCAGCGCGCACCTATCAAACCAAAAGAAATCAGAAGTGTTCCTCAAAATTTACTGAGGGGGTTGGGGGTTACCGTATGATTTCGTCGATCGAATACAGGTGTGGTTACCGAAGTCATTAGCTGACCCTGCCTTGTGTTTGATAGACTGTCGGCCTAAATAATTCAAAAAATTTGTTTTGTAGGGGGGCTTGCGCGTAATCCACTTTAACCTACCCTTCCCCCGATGTACGCGGAGGTCCATTGTATGGGATGATCGTTTTGGTACATGACCATAGGCCTTGCCATTACATCGATGTAATGCAAAACTTTTTGCTTGGCTTCGCCCTCGTGGTTCACGCGGGTATAGTAACCTAAATAACGTTGTTGTGAATGGGGGTGAATAAGGGGGAGAGGGGATATGGACTCACCTTTATTTTCGCAAGCCATCCAGTGCATTTCATTAACACCACTCGAATCTTTCCCAACAAGGAACGTGAAAACCCTAACTGGTCTGTGCGGCCAGTTGTACATTTTAAACACGTCGCGATAATTATTTGAAGGGCCATCAGTTATCAGCATAATAGCCTGGTTACATTGGCAGCCCTGTCCGGTTCGATTATACTGCAAGGGAATATGTTAATCGCAACGTCCTATTCCTGACTGCTTTTGTTTGCAACACTCACCCTGTGTAGTATTTCGAAGCCCGTGATAAGGGCCGAAGTGAAATTCGCTACGTTTTCGGTTTTTATGGTTTTCAGAGAATCTCTCAACCAGCGTTTATTGTCACTGTTGGCCTAAAGACACCCGAATTAAAACGACGAAGCCCAAATGTGGAGGGGTTGTTTGTGTACCTGAACTAGCATATCCTTGAAGCAATGCACCGTTTCCTCCGTGGTATCCGAAATTTTAAAAACCTGGACGAAATCGTCGTTGGATAATGTGTCCAAAACTGCTTCGACGGTAGCTTGAGCAATACGTGATTTTTCCCCGGCCATGGAACTCGAATAATCAATCAAAATGACCAGATCTTTCGGTGATGTGGCCGCCGAAACGTACCAGGATGACCTCCGGAAGTCATACACGTTACGAAACTCTGCTGGCTTTTGCCAGACGGACGACATTTCTTCTGGGGGCCATGCTATAGCTACAAGACATCATTTAGGATGGCACAAAACTCATGTTTAATGGCTTTACCTGGGTATCTACGGAAGAAACCCGAGGAGCTTCCAAAATATTGCCAGGATAATGAAGGATCAGTGTCGTAATTGTTTATAAATAACGGGTCCAGGTGTTCTGACCATTGTATGGCAGTCATGACATCATCTACGCGATAATAAATAAATAAATAAATCGGAGGACTCTTTTCTCCTTGATTGTGGAAGTTAGCACGGAAGTTTGTTCGTTTGTTTTCGACAATGATGGATCGTCCGTGCTAACCCCAAATTATGAATAAATTATTACCAGTTTCTTCAACATTCGAGGGCATTAATACTGAACTGAATGTGAGGTTGATCGGTAAATAATTAAAGTGTGGATTGGAGGTGAGCATCATTTCTCTTGATCCTTCGGCTGGTCTACCGTCAGGACCAAAAATGTTGAGCCTTTTTGCGTTGTAATACTTAAAGACTTGCCCGTTATCTGATTGGGGGGTGAGCGCAGCTTGCTCGGCCGAATCCATGATCCTCTGAAATGAGGCCCTCAATTCCCAAAAATCTTTAATTCCATCCCCCAACTCACCATAACCGCGTTCATCTTGCAATCCATCATATTTTTAACTTCCGCGGCCATTTCGCGTATTAAAATCAAGCCATCTTTCCTAACTACGTCAATTTCGACTTCGTGATACTTCTGCAAGGAAAGTCGGAAGGTAACGTGCTTGCGTGTTTAAAATAGGATAAGGACCATAAATTTGTTTTACGAGCGCTTCTAATAAAGTGACAACATCAAAAAGGCGAGTTTTATGACGTCTGTTTTACAAGGATTACCATACACTCGACGGAATTGATTTACTTACCTTTTGCAGCTCGTTCATCCGTGTTAATTTCCTACCGTATTCCCATAAATCCACGCCGAATTTCAGAGCCCAGTTTTTCACTCTGTAAACAAAAAAGAAAAGAAAAGGTGCTTTTCTGTTTTTAGAAAGAGGAAATCCCGTTGTGGTATTAGAAGAGGAGAACCCACAAAGGTATAAGTCCCTCGGAAATCCCCCCAAGATAAACATCGCTCCGAAGCAAAAGGGACAAATAAGCCTAATTGGATAGTGTCGTGTTAAATCCTGTAGCACAAATAAGATCTTTGAACTTCTTAGGAATGCGATGATATTAAACTGGAAGCGATTCGCGATTTATCTAATATTACATCGTGAAATATTGTGCTCGGAAAAAGCAATAGAGTCTGGAATTCCAAAAGAAACAGACAAGGGGATGTTTTGCATTCACATTGCGAACGCGCATTGCAAATATGTAAATGTTGGAAGGAATATATTAAAATCAAAGGGAGTTCGAGGGAAAAGAATTTGGCTTCCTTCATCCAAACCAAACCATCGCATCGCAGCAGATGTTCGAATTAAAAAAGAAAACCAAAAAAGAAAAACCAATTGGCAACGGCAATTACCAACTGTCATCGTCACATAGATATTAATTTTCTGCGTAATGAAGCAGCATCTGCTTGCTTACTAAAGCGTGAAGATTTGGCTTTGGCATGATTGTTGTTAAACAACTAGAAACAATTTTCATTATTACAGACCACATCTGGAATATCCGAATACCTTTCTAATTTGAATTTCTCCGACAGCAAAAACTCATCTGTCCCGATCAAAAAAAAAAAAAAACTGTGTTTTAATATACAACCCCGAAAATTTGTGTGTGTGTGTGGGGGGGGGAAAGGGTTACTTTTTTCATAGTTGCTTTTCCAATTAACTTGGAGCTCGCCGGTAGACTTTGGCGTCCGGGGAAAATTAATTATTGAAAAGTCCAAGTAGGCTTAGAACTTTCAAAGATTTTATTCCTTGGAACAGAAAAATCAATAAGGTGATTTATACGCATTAAATTAGCGAGTCTCTTGGAAAAATCAAGACTTTGGCAGTTGAAATTAATCGAATTAGTCCTAGTCCGAGTCTCAGAACAAGAACATTTTGTTGCTGCTTGGGGGGGAAAGAAAAAAGAAAGAAGTGATTTACCAGAGTATGAGGAATCAAGGCGCAGCTGACTCTGGCAGTTAAATTAATCGAGGAGTCAGACTTAAGACAATACCAAACAGGTTGCAGATAAGATGGTCTGTATTGTCAACTGTCAATTTCGTCAATTCCGTTACCTATCATCACATGCCACAACGATTTTTTTTTTTGTAAAATAATCAAATATAAGATTGTGAAGGTGGGTGGATTTTGGTTTGGTTTTGGACGACGATGATGATGATGAAGATGATGATGATGATGAATAAACAAAATTTAAAATTAAAAAAAAATGTAACATGGCTTTTGATACTTACTCATTATGGGGGATATCCTCGTCTTGTTCTAAGGTGACCGGAAATACTTGCACCCAAATAAGTAAGGCCACGTAAAATTTATAACAGGTCCTTGCTTTAAGCGTTAAGCTACTACACGACATGTTTATTTTATGTTTTGTCTTACTTAACAGTGTGGGCCCACTCTCTTATCAGTCGGTGGTAGAAAATAATATCACAAGGTCCGGCTTATCAAATGGCTTACGTAGGCCAAGAAAACGAGTTAGAAGCGATTCTATACATCCCGACGAACACAAACAGTTAGCCGGTACACAAAATAAACTTATAACGTAGAAAATTTACATGATAATTACAAGACAGTTTCGAGCATTGCTCCGGTCGCGCTGTATTACACACCCCGAGTCGCCCTAATCTATTTTAGGGTAACAGGACGCGCGCCGACGCCGCCCTTCTATCCTTCTGTTCGTCCAGTTCTACAGTGTATGTAGGTCACCTTATTATATACCTATCGCTGTTAAATATTGAACTGGAGGTATATACTAGTGATAGTAGCGACGGCATGGATGATGCTAACTCAAAATTAATTTCTTATTACGATTTTTTTTTTTTTTTGCCTCGAAGGACCAAAACAAACGCGAAGGACAATTCGGCCGAAGTTAATTAAAAAAACCGCGCAGTCACTTTTCAGTCACGGAAATACTGAAACCCCGCCGGTTTTTATAAATCAAATTAATTTCGACCCGGTATTTGTTTTGGGGGTGCGTTTCGAAGGATACGCTCAAGGTAAACTTGCCACTAACATAATCGTCCTTATGCGCTTCGACGACGTAGAACGCCACATTGCGCATCATATATTGATTTACCTCGGCTGACTACAGTCCACCACAAAATACGAAAAGTACTTTTGAATATGACTTTACTTTATGGCAAGGATGTGTTGTTAATTTCCTACATAAGCACCAGAAAATTGAATAAAATTTCCTCCGAGAACACATTAAACGCCCTGAATTTATGTAATCCTAACGAAAATACAGGATGTTCTTATTGCGAGTTCCCTTTATTCAATTATTTATTAGTCTGGAAGTCGCTAGACGCTGAACTTTCTGGCGGGCAACTTTTTTGCACGCCTTTTTTGCAGCGCAGAAAATTGTTTACATATTATCTCGTATCTAAGGACGCGACGCATTCCCTCGAATTTTAAATTCCTTATCAGGATCACATAAAACCGAAGAGGTAAATCGATACTAAAACATATACAAACAAATTCCACTCGCAAAGCTTTTAACTTACTTGGTTACTCTTCAAAAAATAAAAATACATTTAACGCGCTATCTTTTGGACAATAGCAACAATTACTTTCTCACATAACAATTCAAAATGAATTTCACTTCAGCGATTCCTTTTTGTTACAAATTGAAAATATAAGGGGGGGTTCCATAAGTTTAGGGCATGAGTATACATAAATCAGGCAGACGCTAATGAAATTGCTTGCGCCTCATTTTTTACTTGATGAGGCGCATTTCCGGGACATCACCCAGCCCCCCCTCAGAAAAATACATTCAGTTTATTACCTGCTTTACTTTATCGTCGCGAAGATGGATGAGGACGCTCAATTTATTTAAAAAAAAAAGAACTTACGCAAACGCAACACGCACACAAACACAAAGAGGCAGGGGGTAACATATTCGAAATTGATTATAAATTTCTTTATTTTTACTTACTATTAAATTAAACCAGCAGAATGCTTCCCACCGCCATCTGTGTTCCGTCGGCGTAGCAACTTACTTCACCGTTCGCTTTTATCGCAGAGCGCTTCTTCTCAAAACTATTTCATCTTTATCTCATTGAATAAACATCGAAATTGATTATATTTTTCTTTATTTTTACTTACTATTAAATTAAATGTAGCAGAACGCTTCCCACCGCCATCTATATTCCATCGGCGTAGCAACTTACTTCACCGTTCGCTTTCATCGCAGAGCGCTCCCTCTCAAAACTATTCCATCTTTATCTCATTGAATAAACAAATAAAAATAATTTACAATTAATGATTATGTTGAAAAACGAACAAGCAAACATCATTGTTCTTTTTATCTCGTCTGAAAAAAATGAATAGCAACAAATCAAACCGCGCATAACTTGCTAATCGCTTTATTACTACGGCCTTATCAGAGTTGCTTATCGCGATTTGTTTCGGTTGTAAATTAAAATTAACTTTCGTTATCAAAATATGACACGGCACGTACCGGAAACTCGGATAAAAAAAATTAAGCCAAATACGTACGATTATTTTTAGAACAAATCTAGAAGAAAAAAAAATTGTAAATAAAATAGTTTGGATTATTTCTAAAGGTCAATATACAGGCTGCGCCAAATATACAGGTCACTTCATTGTTTTAATCGAAGTTTAAACATGAATTGTACCGAAAAAAATTTATACCTTGGTGCCTTATCAATTTCAAAAGCTAAAAACTTGCAAGTAACAAAGAACAATATGATTCTAATTACTTACTGATTTTGGTCTCTGGTATTATACAGGCTGCTCCGCTAATGAACGCAACCTGGGAAATCCCATGTTAATTTAAAGGTGTTCAAATATGTTCTACATAGAACTGCTCTTTTTGAAAGATCGTTTCAATATAATATTGCCACTATATTCAATGCACTATCTGATGACTTAAAAATCTTAAACAAAATTCAATTCAAAAATAAATATAGCCATGCTTTGCATATGAAACAAATGTAAAATAGTTGTATTTATGTAACTAGATCGCCGAAATTTGGAAGTAATTTTTCACATAGTCTGTATATTCTTTTTTCTTCTAAGTACGACTTTATTTGCTTAAAAAAAACTGTATACTGTCAAAACTTGCATTCTTATCTCCCTTCTCGTTAATTAGAAGTGTAAGGTTAAGTGGAACCTGGTTGCAACTGAACTTCGCCTTTTGGTTCGAATGAACCCTATGTCTAATTTTGTTAATTATGATTTTGTTTATACATTTGGGCCAATAAAGAATATTATTATTATTATTATTATATTGACTTCTCTGATTATTTTACAACAAAATTCCATTTGGGTTTCTTAAAGTACTCTTCAAGATGAATCTGTCTGTGCAGTTTGATAATTTTTCATTTGTTCAGCTTCAAGCTGTTTTAAAAAGATTCAGATACTAAATACAATTTATACCAAACAATCATCACGGCCTTGATCGATGATGGAGAGATAATCAAACAAATTTAGTCGTTTTTGAAAAAAGTTTGATAGAAAAAGCTTTTCCAGTAATTTATTTTAACAGTCACTGATCAAGGCCGTGCTGATAGATTGGTGTAGATCGATTCTTCTTTAAATATCTTGAAACTGAGCAAATGAGAAAGTGTTAAACTGCACAGACAGTTATGATGAAAGAAAAGTTCGTAACAAATATCAAACAAGTAAAAAATAAAATGTATTAGATATTAGTTTTAACAACAAACAAGAAATCGAAAGAAAAACTATTCTTAAATCAAGAATAAAAACTAAGAAAAAATTATTTTCTATTTGATTTTGATTTTGACTTTAGAAATGTACATTAAGAAATGAGATTAGATACGATTCTATTCTGTAAATGTCAAAAACATGAAAAATCAAACCGCGCAATTCAAATAGAAACTTAAACATTGTGTGTTCCTGTTTCTGAAATCAAATTCAAAATCAAACGGCAAATCAGATAGTGTAAAGCGGCTTTTTTTCTTATAAATAAAATAAACATTCTAGGAGACACATAGGGTATCTCTTTTTTATTTTTTAACCGCGAAGGGGACCCTTTGATTGAACGGGGTTCTGGGCTGCAGCCCATAAAGACCATGCCTAAATCCGCCCCTGGTAGTTTGGAGCGAATTATACATAAGCGTTACGTCAACATTCTCATTCATAAATTAATGTACAGTGATTGTTTAATTTCATTTTGGAGTTGTTTGTGAATTACTTACTGAGGAAAAATTGATTGTATTCAAGTATAACCATGTAAGTCAGAGTAATTTGGCGCGTACTATAAGTACTTTTTCGTAAAACAATGCGCAGTTAGTGTTTCGGTTAATGTTAAACTTATTTGTTATTCAGGGCTATTCTGTAACATTGATATGCATATCAATTGATATGGCCTTCAATAATTGTAGAGAATTTGTTACGATTTCATAATATTTCACGTTCATTGTAGGTGAACCGTTCAGGAAGTAATGATTAACATCGTTTTGAAGATACCGTTCCTGTTTATTGATTTAAAACCAGTTCTGCATTAGTGGAGCGAAGAAGAAGAACGAGTATGTTGCTTTTAACCATAGCCAACCGTCAGAGCGGGTAGTTTGGCGCGAATTATAAGTGTTACATCAACACTCTCATTCATAAATTAATGTACAGTGATCGTTTAATTTGATTTTGGAGTTGTTTATGAACTACTTGCTGAGGAAAAATTGATTGTATTTAAGTACAAACGTGTAAGTCATAGTAATTTGGCACGTACTATAAGTAGTACATGGTCTTTTTCGTAAAGCAATGCGCAGTGAGTGTTTTGGTTAATGTTAAATTTATTTGTTATTCAGGACTATTCTGTAACATTGATATGCGTATCAATTGATATGGCCTTCAATAATTGTAGAGAATTTGTTACGATTTCATAATATTTCACGTTCATTATAGGTGAACTATAAGAAGAAAGGAATGAAGGAATGAAGGAATAGGAAGAAATGATTAACATCGTTTTGAAGATACCGTTCCTGTTTATTGATTTTAAACTAGTTCTGCATTAGTGGAGCGAAGAAGAAGAACGAGTATCTAGACTTTTAACCATAGCCAACCGTCAGAGCGGGTAGTTTGGCGTGAATTATAAGTGTTACGTCAACACTCTCATTCATAAATTAATGTACAGTGATTGTTTAATTTGATTTTTGAGTTGTTTGTGTACTACTTGCTGAGGAAAAATTGATTGTATTCAAGTATAACCATGTAAGTCAGAGTAATCTGGCGCGTACTATAAGTACTTTTTCGTAAAACAACGCGCAGTTAGTGTTTTGGTTAATGTTAAACTTGTTTGTTGTTATAGGTGAACCGTTCAGAAAAAATTGATTATGTTTATGTATAAACATGGTAGGTGAGGGGGTACTTTGACGCAGATTATAAGTAGTACGTCAACTTTCTCTTAGCTAAAAATATTTGGAGTTTGTTTTGGTCGATTTTTTTTTTGTAAAGCAAAGTCTAATTGAGTGGTGGTGTTTTATTTTTACAACGAGCGTCACCAAGTCTAAAATTTACAGCTGTGGGGCATCTGCTGCCGGATTGGACGTCGTCGTTTGTGGCCCATAATTTTTTTCCATTCATTCCCATTCCACCAAGTTCGTCGTAGTAGTAAATAAGTAGCTGGGTGGTATGTAGAGTTGATATTTAGTTGAGAGCAGGCAAAAAAAAGATACTTATCTGATGATGATAAGCGTTTGATAACTTCGGTTTTGTGTATGTATACTACCTGTTATATCCTTAGTAACGTTACTGGACGACATTGAAGTAACGCTGTTAAAATTAAAGGGCGGGTGCGCGCATAGTCAGTCATTATGTGCACCGATGGCAGACTCACCTTAGCACAGGCAGTTCTATGTGCGATGTAACAATTATTGGTCGCGTTGTGTTGGATAAAAATTGTGATGTAAGGCACGTGCGATAAACGTTTGCATTAACCACAACCAGTCAACATGAAAGCGAGAATATTAAAATTACTGATGTGTAGATACTTATGGTGTTCTGTGGTGTTGCTCTCTGTTGTCAGTGCGAATTTTCTACACATCGATGGTAAGCGTAAATCAACCTCCCCAGATACAGCCCTCAATCAACACCCAGTATCACACTCACAGAAAAAGAAATCCAACAAAACGTGATACCCAGAGTTACTTTTACCACGCGTTCCGCTTATAAACATCACCTGATTTTTAATGATGTGATGAACATTACGACACACACACACGTCCCCCTCCAAAATTACCTACCTGACAGTCGCACTATAAAAAAATACTCGGTATATAAACATTTACACAAGGTCACAACAACCAATAGATTAGAAACGTGAACGGACATTCAAAAAAAAAAAAAAAAAAGATCACCCGATCCTATTGATTTAAAAATGTTTAATATTCATCGTGGAAACAAACTTTAAAGGGGGGGGGGGAAGGCGGTATTTAATTCCCATTCACCAGAAAATAAAAATCATAATTCCACGAAGTTAGCAACGACTGTTTAAAGTATTTCATTTATTCGTCCTTGTGAAACAAAAAAAGAACGATGCGTTTTCATTTCTTCCCCCATCTCGTAGTTGCTCTTAATCGGATCAATTGGCTTGATTGAATAATCAACGACCTACTGGTTTCAACTTGTTAAATGAAATGCAGAGTTGAAGAGCCTTCTCGGTTTACTTCATCTATAATACTGTTAAGATTAAAATAAATAAATAAATAAATAAATTCGATGGGGTTTGTTCGAGAAAGGGGGAAATCCAATTGCTCGTCCCCCATTAAAAAAAAGAAAAACAATGTTTACTTAAGGTGCTTTCTTTCGCTCACAAAATCGTGATCCAAACGTGTTTTGATTCAAAAAAACATCTCTCTCTATTTTTAAAACTTGTTTGGATTGAATCATGGTTATTTACAAATGAACTGTCAATCAAAAATTCAACTACAACTACGAAATTCAGGTCCAAACTATTTGAAACACGATTCAAACTTTCAAGCGAAAGAAAGCACCTTCGTTTATTCGTTGGTTTTGTTGATTTCTTTGCTTTGTACTTTTGCTTCTTTGAATTTGTTTATTAACAACAAACAACAAACACCTAGTTATGATTATGACGAAAACAGCCCCGAAGTGATTTTCTATTTTTTTTTTTTCGAAAATTAAATCGAGGGGGAGACCTTAATCACAATAACTAAAAAAAAAGAATCATATTAGAATTCGTTAAAAAGCAGTCATCATACTTATCGCTGTTAAACTTACAATATAATGAGTACAGGTCGGAATCTCATATTTTCACGTCATCACTCATCACTTTTTGAAAATTTAATTTTAATTTAATTTTCGGATTAATCTAGGGCAGCATCCGAATTTTCAAATTGGTTTACGCGAGTATACCACTCGTATGATGACGAAAGAAATAGTATGTCACTCAGCTTGTTATTTTAATAAATCAATAAATCAACGATGGTCACTTACAGAGAATATTAAACAAATAAAAAAGTTTTTTTTTAAACGATCTAAAAGAGTAATTTATTGACTTACTTGACGTTTCGCAAATACAATTATTTGCTTTATCAAAAGTGAATGCAATTCTCACGAGCAGGAACTATCCAAAAATTAACGATAGTCACTTAATTCGGATGGACTCGTGCCATTCGTAATTTTTTTCAAGGTCAAACTATCCCAGGATCCCGCTAGCTATACTACTTACAGTGTAAATAGGAAAGGAAATCATGTTTAAATTAATATAATACTACTAAAATAGTAAAGGAGACTGTGGTTTAAGAAATAATTGAAATTAATCTCCGCCCACAATAATTTTAGATCCGTAGATACGTATTTCGGCAGCAGAGCTGCCATCTTCAACACGCTACCAACTTAAAAGCACTTAAAAAGATCTAAAAACAACCTAATCATCCTATGATTTTCTTAGGATTTACATGAGAGTTGAGATAACTCCCTTGTAAATTCGGATGTACAGTCGCGGTCATCCTAATCGAGACAACTGCAAGCTCACTACGCCCTCATTGACGTTGGTAGTAAGGGTTACAAAACTCAATCGGTCTCGATTAGCTTGATCGCGACTGTACATATTTTGAGTTATCAATAAGGAAACGAATGCTATCCGTTCTCCATTTACAACATATTTAAATTTACTTAAAAACCTCTGATTGTATTTATTTTGCAGTTATTCAGTTGACGATCAGTGATACAGAAGTGATTGAGGTCCTCTTCCCTCACCCCCTCCATTGATCAAATTGGTTTTTACAATCAGTATTCAGTTTGATGTGATTTCATACATTTTTTGAGGTTATGTTCATGTAATTTTAAAATATTATTGTATTTCATTTGCAGTTATTAATTTGGCAATCAGTGATAAATAAGTGATTCGGTTCCTTCTCCCTCACCCCTCTCTGATCAAGCTGATTTTTATAATCAGTATTCAGTTTGATGTGATTTCATACATTTTTTGAAGTTACGTTCACGTAATTTTAAAATATTATTGTATTTCATTTGCAGGTATTCAATTGACGATCATTGATAAATAAGTAATTCAGTTCCTTCTCCGTCACCCCCCTCTGATTTTTACAATCGGTATTCAATTAGATGTGATTTCATACATTTTTTGAGGTTATGTTCATGCAGTGTTAAAATATTATTCCTTTAAAATAAACTTTCTGAAATCAGGTCAGTTTAAAATAAAATCGATTTTATTTTGGATGAAATGAATTTTAATTGGAGGACGGCTGTTATGTTTATAAAAAAAAAAATTTAGCCATTCAGTTTTGTTACGCGAGGGTTGGTAATAGTGTTGAAAGTACGTTCAAATAAATATATAATATCGTTTTGAAGGTTATGTTTATGATGTGTACACGTGTCAGTTTGAAGGTTAGCTTTTTGAATTTTGCAAAATAACACAACAACGTAAAATATGGTATCGTTTTTGACGTCAACCTTTTTTTTCTTAGTATCTGCTTCAAGGACACTGTGGAATTGAATTAAATTAGAAAGTGTATTTGCATGTTTTAATTATCTCTTTGTTTTTCTGTTCTTTTTCTTTTTTGAGGTTCATGTGCTGAAAAGCAATTCCAAATTCCATTCAGTTTTGTTATGCGAAGGTTGGTAACAGTATCGAAAGTACGTTCAAGTAAATACATGAAAAATTGAATAACTTTTGTGGTCAATCAACGCAAGGGTTGGTAAGAGTGTCGAAAATACGTTCAAATAAATACATGAAAAATTAAATAACTTTCGTCGTTATTCAGTTTTGTTATGCGAGGGTTGGTAATAGTATCGAAAGTACATTCAAATAAATACATAAAGAATTAAATGACTTTCATGGTCATTCAATTTGTTACGCGAAGGTTAGTGACAGTGTCGAAAGTACGTTCAAATAAATACATGAAAAATTAAATAACTTTTGTGGTCAATCAACGCAAGGGTTGGTAAGAGTGTCGAAAATACGTTCAAATAAATACATGAAAAATTAAATAACTTTCGTCGTTATTCAGTTTTGTTATGCGAGGGTTGGTAATAGTATCGAAAGTACATTCAAATAAATACATAAAGAATTAAATGAGTTTCATGGTCATTCAGTTTTGTTACGCGAAGGTTGGTAATAGTGTCGAAAGTACGTTCAAATAAATACATGAAAAATTAATTAACTTTCGTGGTTATTCAGTTTTGTTACGCGAAGGTTGGTAACAGTGTCGAAAGTACGTTCAAATAAATACATGAAAAATTAATTAACTTTCGTGGTTATTCAGTTTTGTTACGCGAGGGTTGGTAATAGTACTTTCAAATAAATACATGTCATTTAGAAGGTTATGTTTATGATGTGAACAGTGTGAACACGTGTCAGTTTGAAGGTTATGTTTGTAAATTTGAAAAAATAAAATATGGTATCGTTTTTGGCGGCGCATTTTTTTTTCTTTTAGTCTGCTTTAAGGACACTGTTTAATTGAGTTGAATTAGAAAGTGTATTTTGGGTGTTTTAATTACCTGTTTGTTTTTCTTTTCTTTTTTTGAGGTTCATGTGCTGAAAAGCAGTTCCAATGTCAGAACAAAATGTGCGTCCCGTTGATATTCAAGTGCGACGGCGACTTCGACTGCAGCGACAAATCGGACGAATTAAATTGCCCGAGTAAGTACGACCAACCCTAAGTAAGTAAAAGTAACTGTAAGAACGCGCACTGCCGCCAATCAAACGCAACGAAACCAAAAAAAAGAATTGCGTTCGCTTGGCACCGCTTTCCTTTTTATGATTTTATTTTTTTTTGTTATTCTTTTTTAGATGGTAAAGACGTCTTCGTCTTTTGCCGGTAAGGAAATCATTTTTACTTCTTCTTCTCTTATTTTAAAATTATAGCGCCTTTTCTGATTTTTTGAGAGGAAAGAAATTTTCTAATTAAAATTAAAGTCTCGAAGTTCTGATCACTGAAACGCGTGTTCTGGAAGAAGGATCCTTCGGAATTTCATTTTGGGGGAGGGTGATCTTTGATCAGGGAACCTTTCACAATAAATTAATTCCTCTTGTATAGTACAATTGTATGTCTGTACGAAAACGCATTCATTGCTTTAATTTAATGCTTGCCTGTATTCATGGTCGTATACATTCACGTTTCAAATATTGCACTCACATTCTTTGATATAATTAGTAAACAAATGTAATTTGATGATAAACATTTGAAAAGTTAATCTGGCAGAAGGGTTTGTATATTTAAATTGATTCAATTTGGTCTCTCCTCGGTTGGGTTAATTCAAGAAAAGGTTTGGGTTATTTTTGAGGGAGTGGATTTGGGGGGTGGGAGTGTAGGTGATGATTTATTTTCTTTGGATGGAATTCTTTTCTGCTCTTTTGTTTTTTTCAAGATTTTGATTGTTTTCTTGATAGGTAACGAAAGAAAATTTTGCATTCATTCACTTGTTGGGTTAATTCAAAAAAGGGATGCATTATCTTTGAGGAGGGGGGGTTTGGTGGTGGAATTCTGTGTTGCCCCTGATGTTTTGTTTTGTCCTGATTGTTTTCCTGGTAAGTAAAAAAAATAATTTGCAAATTGGTTCTGGTGCAAAGAATAATTTCCAATCATTCCAAGTCTTTAATAAATATAATTACGTTCGGTAAGCTTGTAATTTTCTCGAAGAAAAGTGGTTTTATTGAGGTCATTTGAGCCTTTTGCGACGCAACGGATATATTCATAGTCGTTCGAAGTTGCATCAGATACCTGTATGGTTTGGGATGTGAGGTGCATTCGCGAATTGTATGCTTCCAAGTCTTTAGCTGCTCTTAAGACTAGATGCGCTGTTGCTGCTTTGCTGATACCGCGTAAGCAATAAATCCATCATTAGCGGGGTTACTTGAGATTTGCTCTCAATATTACGCCAGCTTTGACGGTGTTCACATCAACTCTTGGAATGATTTTAATTGTGCGAATTGCCCTTTGGGCCCTCGCGATCCTCCTCTGGCACTTCACCACCGCTTTGGTGCAAGGTGAGTCTCACTTTTTTATTTATTTATTTATTTATTTTTTATTTTTTCAAAAAAAAAAGCTTGATTTTACAATCATCCCCGAAGAATGGGATGCAACGAATAGATAGACGCAATCAAAATACAAATGCACTCTTCGCTCAAGCTTTATTGCATGCATTCATCTACCAACGCAAATTCTGCGCAGTTCAACGAAAGCTCGCCTTTTTTACTCTCAGAATTTCCGCGGACGCTCGATGAATTTTAATTAAACAAATCGATTTCATTTGAAACCTCAATCATTTTTATTAGCGCCCCAAACACGTTCAAATCCAACAAGAAACAAAAATGAAAAAGGGGAAAACAAAAAGGACGAAGGACGAACATTCTTTCACCCGCAGCTTTTTTCTTTTTTTTCATAATCGGATGATGCAATATATCTTTTGTTTTTCTTTTCAAAATTAATTCGAAGGGGCAAACAAAAAAAAAGAATCTCATTAGAATTTATTATTTTTTAAAACGGCCACTTGACTTATGATGATAAGCAGCAGAGATCGGAATCACATATTTCGACGTCATCGGCGAAAGAACGAGTGATTTGTTTATGAAAAAGGCGCGCAACTTTACAACCAATTCGGAAATCCGGGCGTCCCTTCGGAAATCCGGGGAAAACAAAAAGGACGAGGGACGAAAATCCTTTCACCTGCAGATTTTTGCTTTTGTTTTATAATAGGATGATGCAATATTTCTTTTCTTTTTTTTCTTTTCAAAATTAATTCAAAGGGGCAAACAAAAAAAACGAATCTCATTAGAATTTATTATTTTTTAAAACGGCCACTTGACTTATGATGATAAGCAGCAGAGATCGGAATCACATATTTCGACGTCATCGGCGAAAGAACGAGTGATTTGTTTATGAAAAAGGCGCGCAACTTTACAACCAATTCGGAAATCCGGGCGTCCCTTCGGAAATCCGGGGAAAGCAAAAAGGACGAAGGGCGAAAATTCTTTCACCCGCAGCTTTTTGCTTTTGTTTTATAATAGGATGATGCAATATTTCTTTTCTTTTTTTCTTTTCAAAATTAATTCAAAGGGGCAAACAAAAAAAAGAGTCACATTAGAATTTATTATTTTTTAAAACGGCCACTTGACTTATGATGATAAGCAGCAGAGATCGGAATCACATATTTCGACGTCATCGGCGAAAGAACGAGTGATTTGTTTATGAAAAAGGCGCTCAACTTTTCAACCAATTCGGAAATCCGGGCGTCCCTTCGGAAATCCGGGGAAAGCAAAAAGGACGAAGGGCGAAAATTCTTTCATCCGCAGCTTTTTGCTTTTGTTTTATAATAGGATGATGCAATATTTCTTTTCTTTTTTTTCTTTTCAAAATTAATTCAAAGGGGCAAACAAAAAAAAGAGTCACATTAGAATTTATTATTTTTTAAAACGGCCACTTGACTTATGATGATAAGCAGCAGAGATCGGAATCACATATTTCGACGTCATCGGCGAAAGAACGAGTGATTTGTTTATGAAAAAGACGCGCAACTTTACAACCAATTCGGAAATCCGGGCGTCCCTTCGGAAATCCGGGGAAAACAAAAAGGACGAGGGACGAAAATCCTTTCACCTGCAGATTTTTGCTTTTGTTTTATAATAGGATGATGCAATATTTCTTTTGTTTTTCTTTTCAAAATTAATTCTGAGGGGCAAACAAAAAAAACGAATCTCATTAGAATTTATTATTTTTTAAAACGGCCACTTGACTTATGATGATAAGCAGCAGAGATCGGAATCACATATTTCGACGTCATCGGCGAAAGAACGAGTGATTTGTTTATGAAAGGGGCGCGTAACTTTTCAACTAATTCGGAAATCCGGGCGTCCCCCCGGATTTTCCAGCAAGGCTTACGCAGCGAGAGCATTCAATTTTTTTCTCCTCTGCAATTTTAATTAATTAATTAAAAAAGAAACATTTAGAATATGTCGTATGTACATGGATGATGTACCTAGTATTATTTTGCATGATATAATTAAGCACTTAAAAAAAAACAACGAAAATACAACAAAGTAATAATTAAAGGAATAATGAATTCAATTAGTTTGCGCCTGTTGTAAACTAAACTAAAAGTGAACAGTAATGAAGTGAACCCATTGAAAATAATTAGATTTCGTAGTCCTGAATGCTGCACATTATGTAGACTTAACAAAGCCCAGACCTTTTGTTTATTGAAACCAAGCGAACTGTATTAAATTTCCAATTTGCTCTCGAAGCATTGTCTTTCGTATTTCGAATTGCGAGTTAAAATTAGAAGGAAAAGGAAAATAAAAAAAAACAAATTTATCGAAAACAGACCATGAACGTCTCGGAAATAATCTGGGGTAGACAAGGACTCACGAAATTTAAGTTTTCTTCAGACGTAGTTTGAAGGTCAAGCGTTAATTATCCTTCGACTTCACCCCAAGTTCTTTCGGTTTGAACTGATTAGAGCTGCTTTTTATGAAAAAGAGATAACGCAGATTCGCTTCGGTAGTTAAAACGACCGGCCAAAACGAATTTCTCAATCGATTCGAGCGAATTGGTTTATCGTATATGCGTTCTGATTTTCCGAAATCTCGTCCCCATTAAATTCGTTTGGCCTACTACGATATCTCGTCGAATTAATACAAATATTTAATTGCATAGAAGATAAATCGTCTATTGATAACGGCCTTATCTTTCTATGAGTTAATGTATTCATTTCTCTTTGGTTTTTGCTGCGCTTCCGAAATTTACTGACCTATATTGGCCTTTATTTTAATTAGGCGAGTACAAACAAATTCATCATTTTACTACACGCTAAAACAAAATAAAAAAAGTAAAAAAAAAATAATAATCCAAGCACGTAGTATTTATTTTATCGTGCTACATTTTAGTTTTTTTTTTTGTTCGAGTGACCCTTTGGGTCTTGGGCAAAAAAAATTTAGTTGCGAATAGTATTTTAGCTCTGTTTATCGCTGCACGTTATTGTCGTCATTTTTACGCATTTCTCAAACCGAAATTGTGCAACATTCCGCGCACGTCAAACTTCTTGGCTAACTTCAGACAAACACGAAAGTTAGAGCCAACTCATAATAACAATTTGTAATAAGAGAGAGATATCTCGTTCTTAATGAAAAAAAAATGTTGCAGTTTTTATTAATTGATTACAATTAATCGGGCTTACTACGAGCGTTATTTATTTAATATATTTATACTTCTGTTACCATAACAATATAAGTATGTATGTACTTACATGCAACACATACATAAGATAATTGCAGTTAATTAACTTGTTATGGCTTCCTTTAGAGCCCGTCGCCTTCTTCAATAATCAAATTATTGAAGCTTTGCATAATAGGATTTTTTATTCCTATTCTTTAGCTCTTAGTGACTTGGTGATTTTGATTAGACGTTGCGAATTAGAAAGTCGGCAGGATGTTTTCTCGTTTTACTTGTTGACGATTTCTTTTAATTATTATTGACGTCGTGATAAGTCAATAAAACGAATCCCATTGAAAAGGCTACGATCAAAAGTGATTGTGCGTTGGAGACAAGACACACACGTAAATAACTCCTAACCTTTTTGAACTTGTCTTTTGATAACGTGTTTTCTTTTTCTAGCCAAATTTATTATAACTCTTTAGTAGCTACACGAGGGTTGTATACACAGGGTGCTTTCTTTTTTTTTTTTTTAGAAAGTATCGTATTCGCCTCCAAGGGGATTTGAAATGTTACTGAATAATTAAATCCGAGCTGTCTTCATGCGTTTTCGTGTGACAAGCAAGGTCATTGATACCAGAGCAAAAATAAATAATTAAATTAAAAGTGGAATCAAAGATAATGCAGCAATTAAACTGTAACACTTGGGTGTTTAGAAAATAACAAATTATTATATCATTTGAACCCGGCGGCGGTGATGATAATAATATATGTACCTAAATTTAGCCGGATTTTGTTGCTTTGTTTTCGCATAAATAATACTTTAACGCGACGATTTGTTTTTAATTCGGAATTTATCGCCGTGTTTACTCCCGCCCCACGAAATTCTTCCATGCATCTTCTAATTAACAGGCAAACAAGCTTCATATTATCATCGATAATAATTCTCGTTCATTCAAACAAATTGTCCTTATCGCTGGCTCATTAATTAAGACCTTGTTCTTGTTGTCCTCGATTATAAAAGGAGGAGGATTTTGATTACGTCCTACCGTAGCGAACGAATTAGAGACGAATTCTATTTTTGGTGGAGGCGCCTGCTACTATCTGGCTTTTTAACTAAATTAAATTTGAATTTCAGCCGTACGATTAAGAAACCGATTTCTTGTCGCAATTAGATCTAAGGAATCTGGTAAAAGTCGGCTGGAACGGACGAAGAGAAAAAAAGGAGTTGATTGAAAATGTACACCTTATAACACGCTTTGTGAAAGTTTACAAGCTTAAGATAATAAATTGCGACAAAATCGCACGAGCTCGTTCTCGTTTTGCGTCGGTTAAACGCATGTTTTCTTTCATTTAATTAGGCGTTTGCGATAAACAACGCTTGCCACGTATGATAATGTTGTATTGGAACTGTGGCAAAAGAGCTTCCGCATCACCAACAAATAACTGCGATTTTTTTTGCAGACACTACAACATGTGGTAAAAACGAATTTAGATGTGGAACCGGGCAATGTATTCCTTCTCATTGGCAATGTGATAACGAAAAAGACTGCCCGGATGGAAGCGATGAGGAAGAACGAACTTGTCGTAAGTTACCACCCCCCCACATCTCCCATGACCATCAAATTTTATAATGATTTTAATGGTTCAAGGGCAAAAACACTGTAGTACTGATGAGTTTACGTGTAGAACCGCTCCTGGTGAGTGCGTTCCGCTGACGTGGATGTGCGATGATAATCCTGACTGTTCGGATGGCTCAGACGAAAAGAATTGCAGTAAGTAAACCCAAACCCAAAATTCACAAGGCCATCAAAATTCACTCACCCAATTAAAACGAATTTAGATGAGACGTGCAGGGCCGACGAGTTCACTTGCGGAAACGGCCGTTGCATACAGAAAAGATGGATTTGCGACATGGATGATGACTGTGGGGATAGCTCAGATGAAAAAGATTGTCCAATGGTGACATGTTCTCCAGAAACTGAGTTTCAGTGCTCAGAGAAGCACTGCATCACCAAAAAATGGAGGTGTGATGGTGATTATGATTGCCCCAACGGGGAAGACGAGAGGGTACTCATCGATTTTCATAATTTTTTAGTTATGAGTTAACACCCATTCATTTGTAGGATTGTTCGAAACCATCCACAGTCACTTTCTGTCTGGGTGAAGAATTCGACTGCACAGATCATTTAACATGCATCCACAAGGCCTGGCTGTGTGATGGAACCAAAGATTGTCCAAATGGCCTGGATGAATCTCCCAAGCATTGCCAGAACAGAACCTGCAGGCCTGACCAATTCCAATGTAACGACCGCACTTGCATCGCTGGCCACTTCCATTGCTCCGGGGCACCGGAATGCGTGGATGGAAGTGACGAGGTGGATTGCCAGGTCATGCCGGATGTGTGTGACCCAAAAACGCAGTTTGATTGCGGCGAAGGAACTTGCGTGCCCTTATCCAAGGTTTGCGATGGGAAACAAGATTGCCCAGCTTGGGAGGATGAGCCGAGGGAAAAATGCGGAAAAAACGAATGCCTAACCAACAACGGGGGATGCTCTCATAAATGTGTGGATACACCAGCAGGTTACTACTGCGATTGTGACGCAGGCTACAAATTAGTCGACAATAAAACCTGCAAAGGTAAACATGTTCAACTCCAACCCCAAAATCACCATCACCAATTCATTTTTGTTCTTTCTAGACATTAACGAATGTGACATACCAGGAGTCTGCTCGCAAAAATGTATTAACGGAAAAGGAACATACAAGTGCGAATGTGAGCGTGGTTACATACGAGATCCTCGAGATCACACCAAGTGTAAAGCAGCAGAAGGCCATGCGTCTCTTCTCTTCGCCAAAAGGAGAGATATACGGAAGATTTCTTTAGATCATCATGAGATGACCAGTATCGTCAATGAAACCAACTCGGCGACCGCCCTGGATTTCGTTTTTCGCACTGGAATGATCTTCTGGAGCGATGTGACCGACAAAAAAATATATAAGGCCCCCATTGATGAAGGCAACGAAAAAACCGTCGTCATCAACAATGAAATCACAACGTCAGACGGTTTGGCCGTGGACTGGATTTATAATCACATCTACTGGACGGATACTGGGAAGAACACGATTGAGTTGGCGAATTTTGAAGGCCAAATGAGGAAGGTTTTGATCCAGAGCGATTTGGAAGAGCCCCGGTCCATCGCGTTGAATCCCTTGGAGGGATGGATGTTTTGGACTGATTGGGGGCTCGTGCCTAAAATTGAGCGGGCTGGAATGGATGGGTCACATCGCCAGACGATTATTTCGCGCGATATAAAATGGCCGAATGGGCTTACGCTGGACTTGGTTAAAAATCGAGTGTACTGGGTTGATGCTAAGTTGAACGTGATTTCCTCTTGTGATTACAACGGGTACAACCGACGGGTAATTCTGTCTTCGCCTGAATCGTTGAGGCATCCATTTTCAATTACGACTTTCGAAGATTGGATTTATTGGACCGACTGGGATAAGTCTGCGATATTTAAAGCCAATAAATTTACGGGGAAGGACTTGCATTCCGTAACGGCCACGGAGATGGTATGGTGGTTTGGTTGGAAATGGCAAAATGTGGTTTCATTGTTATTTTTTTTTTGTAGATACAAAATCCGATGGTAATACATGTTTACCATCCTTACAGACAACCTGATGGTCTAAATTATTGCCAGGCGGTTAATGGGCATTGTTCTCATTTGTGTTTACCAGCTCCGAAAATCAACGCTCATTCACCTTTGTATTCCTGTGCTTGCCCCGAGGCTCTTCGGATGTTACCAGATGGACTTACGTGCGTGCAAGATGGTAAGTTTGAGAATTCTTGTAAGTACTCGCTTGGCTTTTGTTTTTGATTATGATTTTTTTATTATTTTGTATATTTATTTAGCGGAGAACATAACAACCCCGTATTCGGTGACACAATCAGATTTTACAGTAACAGAAACCGATGTAGTAACTGCCCGTGAGTACCTACGGTTTGGTTTTGGTTTTGGTTTGGATTTTTTTGCCTTTATTATTATTTTCGTTTGCTTTTTTTAAAGAAATCTTTTTTTTTGGTTACGGCGCAAAACATTTTTCTTCTTCTTTTTCTATCATCTATATGTAAATAATATCCACACATTATTTATTATTTATTAGATTGTTGTTTCCGTTACAAAAGACTACAAAATCGATTTGACTTGAAATATGAAGAAGAATTTCATTCGCAGATGTGTTTGTTTCGTTTGAAACATTTTTCACGCAAGCTTTCCCGGAATTTTGTGTGCAAGATGCTGGATTTTCCGGCATATTTCCCGAGCAGAGGAATTCACGTCATCCCACCACTCAAAGCCCTTTGTACACTCGCTTTTATTTATTAACGCCAACCGCCGGATTTTTATTAATGTGTTATGTTTGTTGTCTTTTGTAAAGGACGCGCATTGAATTCTATTCTTTTTTTTTTTTTTCGTTTAGAGAGTAAAACGCACCACCTCACTTGTACAGAACACATTCTCCTTTTTTGCTTTTCGTTTTTCCGTTATACACTTAGGGCGAGAGATTAAAATTTAACGTTATTCAATGGATACCTCTTATATATTTTTTTAAATTTTTTCTTAGAATCAATAGGCGCAAAAAATCTCGCCTCGCATCAGATAAACGTCACTTCCGTTAGCGCCAACAAGTAAAGCCCCAGTTTCCTAGGATAACGTTACCGTAATATGGCAGCCGTAATACGACGGTAAATGGCGTCATGTACCGTTGAAAAATGACAAACATTGACGTAAAGTAAGCAAGAAAAGACGACGATATGTATTTAATTTATTTAATGGTATAATGGTCCATTGCGATTTGACGTTACTAACACATTTAGAAAATGAGGGGTCAACAAAAGAGGATTCCAAACGTTTGAAAACCTGTATTTTTGGATGACGGTGACGTTTGCCGTTTTTTGGGAAACCAAATGTGCTTAATGATCGTAGCACGTTTTGTGCCGGTTTACGGCCGGTATATTACGGTGCCGTTATCCTAGGAAACCGAGACTTAAGTTTGATTGTATATTTCAACCTGGCAACTAATGGGAGAAATATCAGTTCAAACTCGTACCAGTGGAAATAATATTTATGTGATCTGAGGTGAGACTTATGGCAAAGGGAACACAGTTATTAAGGGGTATCGATGGTGAAACGCTAAATTGTATCTTATGTATTGCTTCTATTTACTTTCCTCCCCCCTGCGAATGATTTCGCTTGCGTTGTTTACCGATTTTCTATTATATGTGCAGGTACTATGAATAAGTCACACCCTGTGAATGTCCTGACTGAAAATAAGGATTCTGGCATCGTGGCGATCGTCACTATTCTAGTGATAGGCGTCGTCGTTCTTCTTGGAGTAGGAGTAAGTGATGCAAACCCCCCCACACATTCTTTGCCTTACTTACCTTACCCTGTGACTTTTTCTTTTCTAGGTGGTTTACGTAATATACACGCAGTACTCACATCGTAACATGACTTCGATGAACTTCGATAATCCAGTTTATAGAAAAACGACCGAAGATCAGTTTTCGCTTGAGAAAAACTCCTTCCAACCCACCAGGATGTACCCGAGCACGGTTGGCGAGGAGGTGAGAGCACTCACTTTGGATTATAACGGCGTAACATGCAGATAATTCGCTTAAAACAAAAAAAAAAAAAGAGAAACACACACATACAAAGAAGTAACGTAATCATACCTTAGATGTCTGAATTAATATTCCTATAAAATCAGTATTGGCTTTAAAGTGTCACGCAAGTTAATATTTTTGTAATCACTATTATATATAAATTTGTGCCAAGTTTAGCTGTAAGTATTTAAGGCGAACGTGATTGCGCAAGTTTTCCCCGTTGATCGCGGAAAAATTTGCGCCCCCCCCCCCTTCCTTCCACCCCCCCAAATCACACACTCACACACACCCAAAAGTTATTTAAAGAAAAAGAACGTGGCTTTTGTATCAGTCGAACTCGTGCATATTTTTTTGTTTTTTTGTTTCACGCCGTCATACGATTAAGAATAATTGGTGAGTAATTTATTAGATACATCTTTTCGTTTCTCACTTTTCGCATATTATTAAATCACGAGGAGAATACTTTTTAATAATCGTTTTAATAATAATAACCAGAGGCCGGCGATGCCTAAGATATCACCCTAGGAATCGCCGGCCTTTGATAATAACTCAATAAGAAATTGTATTAAAATTGTTTTTTTTTTGTTTCTTGTTTATTTCAGGCGCAGGAGCCACTCACAAGTACGAACAGTAATGATATCGTCTAAACAACAACAACAACTTAGCGTTTATGCATTCCGTCATTGCTCAAACTTACAGACTGGGCCGTTATGAACGACGTTTCGGAATAAAAAAGTAAAATAAAATAATGTAATAAATAAAACAGTCACCCTGTCCAAAGATCACTGTACATTGTTTCTTAAAGCTAGTTTGCGTTAATTAATTGAGAATTAGTTCCTTCGGAAAGTAATTCGCAATCATTTCAGCCTATAAAAGAAAAAAAAAGTTTTACTATGAAATGTTAAGCAAGCCAAACCATATATAGGTATATGAATATAAATAAAAGAAAATTTAAAAAAGTATATATATATACACACACACACGAGATATAGAGCGTCGCGTCCGTAAGTTTTAAGTATTAAAAATATATTTCTTTTAAATGTAGATTTAAGTATATGCCGGAAGCCAAAATAAAGATAGCTCAAGTAACGCGCGATTATATGTTTGTGTATGAGTGAATGTATATAACAGATTTGTTCCTATGGTTTATTTTCCTTGTATATATTACTAAAGATTTTATGTACATCACGTTGTTAAATTTGCTCAAAAAAAAAAAATAATCCGTCAGTTTTTGCGATGATTGTAATAATACCTGGGTTACAGACTCTCTAATTTTAAAGTTACCACCGCGATCTGATTTCTTTTTTTTTTTTGAGATTTCGCGATGGCAGTCACGTGTGTAATTTAGCCTACATTCACCCAATCCCTTCTTGTCAAATGTGGACGACTTCTTCTGTAAATGTACCTCATTTATCAATGTCTGACCTGATCGTTTGTATTTTTGTGCTCAGTTCTTAGTGTTTAAGGAGGAAGTTTTTCGCTGTCACAGTTTCTTGCAGAAACTTCACGCTTACGTCGGTCTGGTTTTGTGATTTTTTTTTTTTTAATTAGGTTTTCTTAATTTATAAATGTATGAAAGAACATGGAAATTTTTGATTAATAAATTCTTACCTATGTAATTTGATTTTATTGTATCACTTAAAAAAACGAATTTCTAATACACAGCGGGCCAAATAAATAACAGAAAAAGAAATGTGTATACTCAGCTTTGTTAAAATAATAAAAGGAAGATTTAAAAAATGATTGGAGAATCCTTCCCAATTCAAATTAAAAAGAATTCTTCGATTCAAAATACTGTTACACACAGTAAGTCAAATAAATTAAAAAATAAAATCGTGCACGTTGAAAATAAAACATTCACTCGAAGCATTATTTCTGAAAAGCGACAAATAAAAAAAAGATTAAAAAATGCTTGGAGAATCCCCATTCAATTTAAAAAGAATTCCATTCAAAGTTCTATTACACAGAGTAAGTCAAATAAATTAAAAAATAAAAACGTGCATGCTGAAAATAAAAGATTATCGAAGCAAAAAAAATATTTCTTGAAAGCGACGAATAAAAAAGAGATTAAAATATGCTTCCGGAATTTATTACACACAAAAAAAATAAAATAGAAAATAAAACATTAGCTGTGTGAGTATCCAGTGGCGGCTCCTCGGGGTGGGCAAGGTGGGCAGTGTCTATTCTGTCCTTTTGAAGTTGCGTACGTTCCAATTCCTCGTCGGGACAACCCCGAAAAACAAATTTCTTCGGAAAAAGCACCCACTTTCCGTTTTGCAGACGTTATCGATTCGTCAATTGTTTTTTGGCGAAAGACGTTGGAAAGCTGAGAAAAATCTTAGTAAAACCCATGCTTAAATTGAATTCAAAAATTATAAACGCGATCGCGAGGGGAGGGAGAGACGTTCAGTTAATTGAGCAAACAATAAAAGCGGCGATGCTGAATTTTGATTGTAACTCAAGAACGCGTTCGTCGATTGTTTTTTGGTAAAAGGCGTTGGAAAGCTGAGAAAAAACTCTTTAAATCCCACGCTTAAATTTAAACCAAATATTACAAGCGCGATCCAGAGGAAAGGGAAAGACGTTCAGTTAATTGAGCAAAAAATGAGGCGAATTTTGATTGTAAAGCTCTGTGAATCCCACGCTTAAATTTAAACCAAAAATTACAAGCGCGATCGCGAGGAAAGGGAGAGACGTTCAGATAATTGCGCAAACAAAAAACGCGGCGATGCTTAATTTTGATTGTAACTCAAGAACGCGTTCGTCGATTGTTTTTTGGCAAAAGGCGTTGGAAAGCTGAGAAAAAAACTCTTTAAATCCCACGCTCAAATTTAAACCAAATATTACAAGCGCGATCGCGAGGAAAGGGAAAGACGTTCAGTTAATTGAGCAAAAGACGAGGCGAATTTTGATTGTAACTCAAGAACGCGTTCGTCGATTGGGTTTTGGTAAAAGGCTTTGGAAAGCTGGGGAAAAGATCTGTGAATCCCACGCTTAAATTTAGACCAAAAATTATAAGTGCGATCGCGAGGAAAGGGAGAGACGTTCAGATAATTGAGCAAACAAAAAACGCGGCGATGCTGAATTCTGATTGTAACTCAAGAACGCGTTCGTCGATTGTTTTTTGGCAAAAGGCGTTGTCAAGCTGAGGAAAAGCTCTTTAAATCCCACGCTTAAATTTAAACCAAAAATTACAAGTGCGATCGCGAGGAAAGGGAGAGACGTTCAGTTAATTGAGCAAAGAAAAAATGCGGCGTTGCTGAATTTTGATTGTAACTCAAGAACGCGTTCGTCGATTGTTTTTTGGCAAAAGGCGTTGGAAAGCTGAGGAAAAACTCTTTAAATCCCACGCTTAAATTTAAACCAAAAATTACAAGTGCGATCGCGAGGAAAGGGAGAGACGTTCAGTTAATTGATTAATTATTGATTAATCATCACGAGCCGCCACTGTGAGTATCGAAGAGCAAAAAAACTATTTATTAAAAGCGACGAATAAAAAAGAGATTCAAAAATGCTTGCGGAATCCCCATCATTCAAATGAAAAAGAATTCCATTCAAAGTTCTATTGCATACAGTCAGTCAAGTAAATTAAAAAATAAAAACGTGGGTGCCGAAAATAAATCTCGTTAGCTGTGCGAGTATCGAAGCAAAAAAAATTATTTCTTAAAAGCAACATGAGATTCCTCCGTTCTCATTCAGAATTAGAAAAGAATTCAATTCAAATCGGCGCAATACAGTGAGCCAAATCGATGAGGAAAAGGAAATGATTCGCTGCGAAAATAAAATCTGCTTGGTCGATTGTGTTCGGGGGCAAAAAAAAAATTTACGACCGAGATAAGGCTTCCAAAAGTGGCGCCTCGCCCCGGCGAGCTTTCAACTTCGGCAAAAAAAAGTACGCAAAGGTCACGCGTTTTTTGCACGATTTACGAGCTACATGAACTTCCGGGAATTACACGGAATCTTGACGCGCGCAAAAAAAACTGTTTGTTTTCGTTTAATATGGAGGAGATCGTGGAATGTTCCGCATTCTTTTCTTTTGTGAGAAAACTGGCGAACGTTAGATTAACTCTTGATAGTAGAGGACGCTGCGAGTTAAACCCCAAACCTACGGAAGGCAGCGCGGGCGTTTTTTTTTTAATCCATCCAGTAGAGGGCGCACATTCAAACAACGCTTTTTGCTTTATAGAGATTTTGTGAATGACTGTGAGAAAAAATAAAAAATTGATTTATTCTGTTTTTAATAAATTTGTTGGTTTGAAAGTTGTGGTCATGTCGGTAGTTGATTAAGCTTCTGGGGGTGCTTACTTCAAGTGTCTAATAGATGTCGCTGTTGGGTTTAAACAATCGAATTTGCTGTGACTTGACTCCGCGCGGCTAATTTTTAGACTTTGAATTATATTTGGTTTTTGTTCGATTAATAACTTAATTGCCGGCAGTAAAAACGCAGTTTCTCCCAGCCCGGTAGTACGGATAACGACGAAGGAAACTTCATTGAAGGAAATCATGCGTCCTTGCGTTCACTCGCGTTCGGAATTCCCTTTAATTTCAAACATGGCGTTGAAGAGAAAAAAAAAATGTTTACTCCGCCACAACCTTTGGCCGTTTTTGTTTACGCTCAAACAGTTTCTCATTATTACTATTGCGTGTCCAAAACAAAACGTGCAATCAACAGGCGGACGATGATATCCTTGATAAACGTGTGCATATCCTAGATGATACGTTTTCACATGAGTGAGGTTCTTAATTTATCAAATGACACAAGATTATTTATTATGTTTTTTTCACTTTGATTCTACCTTTTTATATGAATTTGATTTATTTGGTAAGAAGAGGTTCGAAGGACCAAAAAATGAACTTGATGATGAGATGACTTTCAATTATTTAACCGTGCACAGAAACTAGTAAAATGGGAAAGGGGGTAGTTAGGTAGGGGTACGTTTTCACATGAGTGAGATTCTTAATTTATCAAATGACACAAGATTATTTATTATGTTTTCTTCACTGTGTTACTACCTTTTTATATGAATTTGATTTATTTGGTAAGAAGAGGTTCGAAGGACCAAAAAATGAACTTGATGATGAGATGACTTTCAATTATTTAACCGTGCACAGAAACTAGTAAAATGGGAAAGAGGGTAGTTAGGTAGGGGTACGTTTTCACATGAGTGAGATTCTTAATTTATCAAATGACATCAGATTATTTATTATGTTTTTTCACTTTGATTCTACCTTTTTATGTAAACTTGATTTATTTGGTAAGAAGAGGTTCGAAGCACCAAAAAAATGAACTTGATAATGAGATGACTTTCAATTATTTAACCGTGCACAGAAACTAGTAAAATGGGGAAGGGGGTAGTTAGGTAGAGGTACGTTTTCACATGAATGAGATTCTTAATTTATCAAATGACACAAGATTATTTATTATGTTTTTTTCACTTTGATTCTACCTTTTTATATGGATTTGATTTATTTAGTAAGAAGAGGTTCGAAGGACCAAAAAAATGAGCTTGATGATGACTTTCAATTATTTAACCGTGCACAGAAACTAGTAAAATGGGGAAGGGGGTGGTTAGGTAGAGGTACGTTTTCACATGAATGAGATTCTTAATTTATCAAATGACACAAGATTATTTATTATGTTTTTTCACTTTGATTCTATCTTTTTATATGGATTTGATTTATTTGGTAAGAAGAGGTTCGAAGCACCAAAAAAATGAACTTGATGATGAGATGACTTTTAATTATTTAACCGTGCACAGAAACTAGTACAATGGGGAAGGGGGTGGTTAGGTAGAGGTACGTTTTCACATGAATGAGATTCTTAATTTATCAAATGACACAAGACTATTTATTATGTTTTTTTCACTTTGATTCTACCTTTTTATATGGATTAGATTTATTTGGTAAGAAGAGGTTCGAAGCACCAAAAGAATGAACTTGATGATTAGATGACTTTCAATTATTTAACCGTGCAGAGAAACTAGTAAAATGGGGAAGGGGGTGGTTACGTAGAGGTACGTTTTCACATGAATGAGATTCTTAATTTATCAAATGACACCAGATTATTTATTATGTTTTTTCACTTTGATTCTACCTTTTTATGTGAATTTGATTTATTTGGTAAGAAGAGGTTCGAAGCACCAAAAGAATGAACTTGATGATTAGAGGACTTTCAATTATTTAACCGTGCACAGGAACTAGTAAAATGGGGAAGGGGGTAGTTAACAATGTATTGAATCCTATTATTTAAGCGAGGAAGGAATTTTTGAAGCGTTAGAAAATAAAATTCTCTCACCACAAAGTCATACAAAAAGGAAGAGATAAAATTAACATCCGTAAGTAAGAAATTATAAGCAGCTGTAAAATAAGCAATAAAACACGATTCGTTTCGCGTTATTAGGTATTATACCATCCTGTGCAGGTAGATTTTATATCGTTTTTATTGACTGGTCGCAATAAAAGATATTGTCGGACGGGCAGTAAATGTTTTAAGAGTGTGGTGGTATCGGTACTGTATTTTAAATTAAATTGATAAAGCGAAACAATGTTGTTTGTATGTATGTGTAAGTAGGTGGTGGATGGTGGGGTTGTTGCGTAATAAATAAGTGAATAAATAAATAAATAGAATGAAAGAAAAATTCCAGGCGGTTCTAGAAAATAAAAATATAATTAACTGAAAATTCTCGGATTTTCGGAACATCAATTAAAGTTCCACGAACGTTTAGTGATTCACACATAACTTGCTGTAATAGCTTCTCCCGGTATTCATTTCGAATTTAATTATAATGTGCGATAGATAAGCGTAATGGTCTCATTCACTGACTGTATAATATGACACCCTCGCAAAGTACTGTAATTATCAAATGTGAGTTACAAACACACGCACCTTCTAACAACGTAAAAACACGTGTGTGGGCATAGGTTACGAGAAACTAATTTGCATTTCACTTGTCGCTAGAGTTTAGAGTTTAGAATTTAGAATTATTCTTTTTTAATTTTGGATACGGCGCAGAAAATCAACAATTTCCGAAATGAACTTGTTTATAAAATTTATGCGCTGCGCGAATCTTTCGGTTTATAATCCAATGTCCAATAAATTTAGGTTAGTAGTTTGAGTGCGAAAAGATTAACTTGATGTTGAATCATTAAAAAACATTAAGTTCTTCTTTAATGATTCAATTACAACGTAATAATACTGTCAGATAAATCGATCGCCATAAAAATTTTATTAGTTTGAGGATTGTTATTCCGGCGTGCATAAATATTTTTATAAATCGGGAAAAAGGTAATTATTCTGGCCGTTATTTACTCAAGCTTGTTTGACGCCGATGGAAAATCTATCGCTTGTTTGTTTTATTTGAGTCACGGGGGCCGCGTGTTTTTGTGCAGAAAATTTATACACGTATTTTTAAAAATTCGAAGTGCTCCTCCACCACACACTCCATCAATGACAGACGGAAATTTGCGTGTGCGTCTTCGCTTTACTTACTTACTTACAACTTACATCATCAGAATCCATCCCAGTGGCGTACCAAAACGAGTTACAGAGCAACCCGGCGCCAGGACCTCACAAACACTAACTCTAAGTGTTCGTGACGTCCTAGCACTAACACTAACTCTAAATGTTCTTGACGTCCTAGCACTAACAGTAAGTCCAAGAGGTGAATTTTTTTTTTGTAAAGACCCGTACAATACACTGATCTTTCTTGTATAAAATTTATGAAAACTGACAGAGAGGTGTCAAATTTACCAATAAACATTAACCATGGTAACTTATGTATCTCTGCCACTTTCTAAAAATGTATTGTAAATTATCATCGTGTGATAAGGCTCAGCCAAGGCTTAGTTAATAATAAACCGCGGGCTATTTATCTAATAATTTAGTGGTGGTCAGCCTTAGCTTACCAAACGCATTTAGTTAGTCTTCTCGTATCCTATTTTTTAATGATTTACCTAATGTAACTAAAAGAAAAAAATATATTCGGATCGATTTAATTAGAAACACTTCACGCTGTGAAAAGCAATTGCTTTTCTCCGCAAGTATCGAAATTAGGGGGGGAAATTACTGAATTTAATTAAATTGATGTAGGGGCCTATTCTGTATCAAAAACGTTAAATTTAAAGGGCTGTTAAATTCTGTTGCTGTGGTAACAACCAATCGTAGAAGTGTGTTTAAAATTTTAGAGGACCTCTAAATTTTTTAACGGCCCGTTAGCGAGTTACAGAATACGCTCTATACGATATAATATTCAGAAATATTTAAATTTAACGAATTAAAAATTCAAGAATTTATTAATCAAAGTACAAGAGACTTTAAAATTAAAGTCACACTTAGATGTCGAAACAAATGCGAAAACATAGTTATTTACATATTGGAAATGTGACTTTTATTTTAAAGTCTCGTTTAGTTCGATTAAGAAACCCTTAATAGTGCTATTCGGGAATATTTGAATCTCACAATTTAAAAATTTAAATGAAAGAAAATTTTAAGGGATGTTAACGTTAACTCTAAAACTTAAAAATTTGAAGCGTTAAAACGCAAATGCGATTCTGTTCAGGAAATTCAAATTCTTACGTCGATAACTGGAATTCATGCAATTAAAATTAAGATATATTAGTCGTGGTAATAATTAATAATTAGATTTAAGACTGCCGCAATTCTGTATACAGTATTGCTGTATCAATTGTTTAACCTTCAAGCAGAACTAGGTTAACTGTGTTACATTTAATAGTGAGTGACGCCAGACTACAAGAAGAGCACCAGTTTGTGCATTGTGGACGCCAGACTACAAAAGGGAGCGCTTAGCGTGCGTGTGTCTGTTTGTGGTGTGTACGCCAAACTACAAAACAGAGCGCTTAGCACATGTTAAATAGTACTACTCTGGCAACAAGTAATAATATTTAAAACGATGATTTTATGCGCACTAAATATTGTTCCAATAGAATGGTATAGTCAAGGAAACGGAAATAAATTCTTGAAACGCAATTAAATGATGCGGATTATTCAATTTGTATGCCGAAATGATACGAACATACGAATATGTTCTTCCATAACTGATTTTTTTTTTCATGTCCTGCTAAATGCATTACGGCTTCTTACCAAGTCGTCAGTGGTTCTAAAATTTGAATTTTAAATATTAAAACAGTCCAAAAATTTCAAATCTGATACTTGTTATCACTTTATATACTAAATCCTAAATAAGACGATGCTTTTAGCAAAGAAAGAAAATTGGACACACTAGAAACTGTGAAACTATTAATTTCTTAACATAACGAAAACGTATTAAAATGAATAAAACACAAAGTGATCAAGAATGAGTGTCTACATTTTTATTTTATCGGCTTGATACTGACACCTGTCATGTATATGTATAAGCATCATTGACAACAGCGCCCTGATGAGGCCAAAAGCCGCCCGCGTACCGCTCCATAATATGGCGGCCTCTGGCGGATGAATTGAGGCATACAAAAACACGGAATTACTAATTAAACTAAATATGTTGGTTTAAAAACTTTTTTTTTTTAATTGAAAACATTATTATTAATATAAGATAAAAGAAAAAAGAATCAAAATCACAAAAGAAACTTAAAATTCCTGAAAACTTAAAAATAAATGAAATGTAATTTGTTTTTCTTAACAAAACAGTGACAATTTTTTGCATCAATTTTTTCTTTTTTAATCTTTTTGATGCCTGCAATTAATTAAATAGTGAGAAAACCCCTCGACCACATTAATTCACTGAAAGCGAATACGTATTTCGGTAACGAAGTTACCATCTTCAGCGCTAAACTGATATTTCGCTTTCAGTGAATTAATGTGGTCGAGGGGTTTTCTCACTATTTATTTGGATTACAGCCACAGGTTTTGTGTTGCTTTGTGATTCCTGCAATTAATTGTTATACCGGCAGTTTCGTAACAGGTGAAAAGAAAAAAATAATTCTCTTATGCAGAATCTTATTTTAAGTTATAATGATAGAATAAAAAAAAATTGCTTATTTGCTTTCTGAGTTTGAAAATAGAAACTGAAATAATTTATTTAGTTCTAATAAGGTTAGACTGTTCAAGATATCCAGAACAGACAGATTTTCCAGCAAGTCTACAACTCATTGATAATTCGTATACGTCATCGAGGCGGACACTTTGAACAATTTTTTAATTTCTTATTTCATTATATTTTTATGTTTTTGTTTAATGTTTTCATTTTAAGGCCTATTAAATACCTTGTCCGGTTATCTAACTTTAAGTGCAGATAACTCCGAAACTAAGCAAAATTTGAAACTTTTTTATTCTTTCATTTTAACTTAAAATGAGATTATGTACATGAGATACCATTTTTCTCCACCCGTTATGAAACGCCCTGTATTTCAGTCTACGTTTTGCTATGAAATGGACGGCTTTATCAAGATAGTTCAGAATAATTTTTATCAGACAAGAAACTATTTCCACTTAATTTTTTTTTCTCGAAAAAATAAAAACGACAAAACATGTTCAGTGGCAAAGAGGCTAAATGCCGCCCCTTGAACATGCCCCCGCGTGCATTACACGCTTTCCGCATATGATATCGAGGGCCTTGATTGGCAAGAGTTATTTGATATTTTAAATTTAAATTAAAACGCTGGGTGTATCTAATTATTGATTTGTTCATTTCTAATTATTTATTTATTTATTGAAAATGACCTATTCTCGAAGCAAAATTTTGGTTTAATGTACCATTGTTATTTACATAACCTACAATCTTGTCGTTGTTGATGTCAAACATCTGTCAAACAAACAGTGTTGCAAATCGTCCAAGAGAAATGCTCTTAATTGTATTTCCAACTCAAACGGTAATTTTTGTCATTTTGTAGTGTTATCGATTGGTAATTTTACTGACTGATAAATAATTAATAGTAATTGACAACACTGCTTTTCGCTAACGTATGGTTGAAAAGTATTCCGCTTATCTCTACTTATCGAGGGCTTAAATTTTTATCATTTGCTTCACATGTAAATGATGTTTTTTTTTGTATGTGAACTGGCTTATTAAAAGGTGCCCGTTAATATTTTGCAACCCGGCGTCTTGACGTCTAGTTACGCCACTGGTCCATCCGATTGTGATCCAAGAAATTCTTCTAATCAGCGAAATTTAAATATTATCATCGAAGCTGCCGTGACATTTACAATTATGAAATATTGTGGAATTTATTAAGCCTACTCTGATTAAAATTAATCGTCCATATAAATTTGTTATTTTCGTTCCGACTAGACTGATAGATAATCTTTACTTGCTCGCTTCTCAAAAGCAAAACATCTCGCAGATAATTTCAATTTCAAAATCATCATTATATAATTTCTAAATTTATTTTCATTTTCATAATTCCTCATGGGAATTATGTAAAAGATAAGATTACTTACTCTTCCGCTCTCGAGCAAATAAATGCGTTTAAGAGAGCAACCAATAAATAAATTTATTTAAAAAAAAAAAACTTGTTTTCACCTTACTCATTAGTTTGATTAATTAGATGAGAAGTGGGGGATAAATAAATAATTAAATAAAAACGTGCGTTACGTAAGTTGAAGAATTTAGAATTAGAATTTCAGAGCGGGTATTAAATTTTCCATAATTATGTAAAATCGTGGGGATTGCGTCATTTTTCTGAAAACAACGTACTTTATAATTACCATATACTCGCGTTTGACAATCTGACGTGCAGACCCCCGGCCTCAATAAGGTAAGTGTAGCTGAAATAATTGTCTTCTGGGAATCCCGGATTCAACATCCGCTTGAAAAGTGCAGGCATCCCGGACTTCGAATCCGTTTTTGAGGCGCACAGAATTCCCGCGCGAGCATCCGCTTTTTAAAAGCGAATTCCGGATTTGACATCCGCTTTTAGATGGAATTCAAGGTATCCAGGTCAGAACATCAGCTTTCAAGGTTTACCGGACTCCAATGTTATAATATTAATGTTAGATTAGGCATGTCATTAGTTTAATTGCACGACAACTATGGAGGGAGTCGCTGCGTACGTAATAACACCAAAATTTCGATTCAAATTCAACTGAAAACGCCATCACCACGTCGAAATATCGATGACAATATTGTAAATGATTTTTTTTTTTGCTGTGTACTCTTCAAATTGTTATCATCATTATAGTTATATTTATATAATGATCTATACTCGTTAGTAAACAAGACTGCTTAAAATTTCAAATTTATTTACTAGATTAAAAAAAAAACTCATAATAAATAGACTTTGAACATTTCAGGCGTTGCCATGGTTACGCAGTAATGAATATGAGAACCAATAAAAAAGTGTTGTCATTTGATCCAACAAGTTAAAGACAGTTTTTAGACAAGCAAGAGAAACGAATTTCCGATGTAACCAAAACTACCCTATTCAGTCACAGTATTTACAATAAAATTGAATTAAAAAAAATAATAATAAGTTTTCTATAAAGAAAAAGAATCGAACTCATCAATCAAACTAATTAAAAAATTACTAATAATATGAAAATTGTAAGGCGTCCGAGGAATTTTTGAAAAGTTATTTTTTTTTTTTGTAAGTTTGTAAAAGCATTTTTAACCTTACATAAAACTATACCTAATCGTTTAATAAAGTTGTGTTTAGTTTAAGAATATGGCATCGAACCAATTGCCCTTCATTCTTAAAGTTATTCGTATGTGGAATCCCTCCACTCCCCCCATCATTTTGATTCTTATGATTTTGACAAATTTTTTCCTCCTCGATGAATGGAAATTTAATCAAGGGTTCAACATTCAAAATATTTGTAACAACAGCAAAAGAGTTTGGCACATAGGAAAGAGATAGTTTTATCCAAAAGCTTCCTTGTGCATAGAGATGCAAAGTATAAACAACTATCAGATTTCCAAGCAAGCACAGTGGACAAGTTGGATATGTATATGTCCAGGGCCGTAGCTAGAGATGTGCCAAGTGAGGCTGAGCCTGCCCTAGAAAGTTTGAAGCCTGACACAACGATCCAACCTGACATGAAATAATACATACTGTTACGACTTCGGGATTCAGAAATAATACTCGTCAAATTACTTCAAATATTTTAATAAAACACAATCGCGCTTTCCCCAGTATTGATTCCTTGGGAGAATCATAATTTCATTCGTAGAGTGACGCCCGGAAAATAAATACAACTGTCGCGGCTGGGTGGTGGAAGTACGCTTCCCCGCTAGTGCCCGTCCCTGGTGTAAGCTACGCGTGAGTACTCTCGCTAACGCGCCGACGCCCTTTGCTATTGCAAACATGTGTTTGACAACCCTATTGAGGGGTTGCTTTTTACACGAATTCTGTGCGTCGAAGAAAATAAACGCTATTTAATTATTGACGTTAAAATTAGCGAGTTCTGCTTTTATTTACGCGCAAAGTGCTCCTTTTGTTTTTTTTTTTTCACGTCAACATCACACTGTTGTCAATTTAATGTTTCACAACGCAACACTGAAAGTGATCATTCAATTTGCGAACAGATAATATCTATTGGACATTTTAAATTAAAAAAAAAAAAAAACTAAACGAAATTTGTTTCAGACAACACAAAAATTGCGAATGTTATTATTTCATGCGATAATTTTTATTATGTTCTTCATTTAGAGAATATTTTAAAAATTCGAAAAACTTATAAAGCCTGCGCCACACTTCGATGTGCCTTCCCTGAATATTTAGTCCGGCTACGGCACTGTGTACGTCATTTTTCTTAAACATCTATGAAATGATTTGAAGATGATTATAAAATGGTTTAAAGACGTCTTCAGGAAGCTTTAAATGATTAGAAACATCTTCAGGTGTCCGTCTCATCATAACATGAAAGTATTGTCTAAAATATGTCTAAATCAATTACCTTTATTTGTTGGCATCGCAAATTATAAAACACTTTATAAACTAACATAGTATTTAATTACAAGTAATAACCTTTAAACTGACATTTGTTTGAAATTATTTTAAATGTCAGCCAATGTCATTAACCGCCATCAACAAAACAGAATTTTCCTACATTAAATTACAACATTTTTAAGCTTTTTTTTTTATATCTAAGAACCAAAATAGAAAAAGATAGTATTGTAGGCTGCATTTTATGAAGTCGCACTGTACAATGCAATTTAAACGAGAAACTGCGACTTCATAAAATGCAGGCTAGTATACACGTTCCATAAGACATTTTGGTGCACTTGTCCACTTGTCTTCGACTCGTTTTTTAAAACTGGACGCGTGCGCTAAACCACGCCTTATGAAACTTGTTCTTTAATATACTATTTTGTGAGTTAAAATGTTAAAAGTAGTTGAAACAATTGGAATCAACGTAGGTAAATGACTTCTTAAAATAACCAATATTCAATATTGTTTATTTTAAGAACAGATAAACAGCGACATCTTACGATCGCTTTTTGACCTGACATTGCAGTAGGATAGACAAATTGAAGAGGATTTGCTCCTAAGAAGTCCCCCATGCAAGGCGGCCATGCTTGCTGTCAAAGCATAATGAAAGTTTTAAAAAATTTTGTTGCAAATCGTTTTTGATTGCAGTGAACACCTATTACATCGCATTTGCGAATAAGTTTTTGGTTTGCAGTAGGAATGTCGAGCTACGTCTCTGCTGATGAAGCCCCTAGCAGGGCTGAAACAGCTGTACAGAGGCTGCTCGAGGTTTTCACTGCAATCAAAAACGATTTGCAACAAAAGTTTATTTTAAGATCTCATACCACTCTAATACAGCAATCTGAGTAGTCTCCAACAATCTGAAAATTACGAAGGTTGTTTTCAAGATCAGATAAGTAATGTGTCACTATAATTGACATTCGCTGTTTTGTGAACTGTTATTTATCAATAATTGACAGAAATCGTCGAAACGCAGAATTATAAAATGTATAAGACTGCGCCCCAATGGAAAAGTGCAGTGTGTTAACAGCCTAATGCCCCACAAGGCTCTACACACACTGCGGATGATTTTTAAATAGTGTAAACCTTTTAAATAATTATTGCGAACGATAGGTCGCTGTATATTATTTATATTTGTTTGAATAAATGAAAAATGTTCCTGTCATTAAAATAAATGAAAGAAAGAAAGAAAATTAAAGTTTGTTTTTTTTTGGAGGTCGACGTCCAATCGGGCCAGAGAATAATATTACCTTGTAACTTACACACATAAAATTATAAAGTGTATAAGACGGTTTTGCTGCGCCCCAATGGAAAAAAAAGTGCAGTGTGTTAACAGCCTAAGGCCCCACAAGGCTCTAAACACACTGCGCATGATTTTTAAATAGTGTAAACCTTTTAAATAATTATTGCAAACGATAGGTCGCTGTATGTTATTTAAATTTGTTTGAATAAATGAAAAATGTTCCTGTCATTAAAATAAATGAAAGAAAGAAAGAAAATTAAAGTTTGTTTTTTTTTTGGAGGTCGACGTCCAATCGGGCCAGAGAATAATATTACCTTGTAACTTATACACACAAAATTATAAAGTGTATAAGACGGTTTTGCTGCGCCCCAATGGAAAAAAAGTGCAGTCTGTTAACAGCCTAAGGCCCCACAAGGCTCTAAACACACTGCGCATGATTTTTAAATAGTGTAAACCTTTTAAATAATTATTGCAAACGATAAGTCGCTGTATGTTATTTATATTTGTTTGAATAAATGAAAAATGTTCCTGTCATTAAAATAAATGAAAGAAAGAAAGAAAATTAAAGTTTGTTTTTTTTTGAAGGTCGACGTCCAATCGGGCCAGAGAATAATATTACCTTGTAACTTACACACATAAAATTATAAAGTGTATAAGACGGTTTTGCTACGCCCCAATGGAAAAAGAAGTGCAGTGTGTTAACAGCCTAAGGCCCCACAAGGCTCTAAACACACTGCGCATGATTTTTAAATAGTGTAAACCTTTTAAATAATTATTGCAAACGATAAGTCGCTGTATGTTATTTATATTTGTTTGAATAAATGAAAAATGTTCCTGTCATTAAAATAAATGAAAGAAAGAAAGAAAATTAAAGTTTGTTTTTTTTTTGGAGGTCGACGTCCAATCGGGCCAGAGAATAATATTACCTTGTAACTTATACACACAAAATTATAAAGTGTATAAGACGGTTTTGCTGCGCCCCAATGGAAAAAAGTGCAGTGTGTTAACAGCCTAAGGCCACACAAGGCTCTAAACACACTGCGCATGATTTTTAAATAGTGTAAACCTTTTAAATAATTATTGCAAACGATAAGTCGCTGTATGTTATTTATATTTGTTTGAATAAATGAAAAATGTTCCTGTCATTAAAATAAATGAAAGAAAGAAAGAAAATTAAAGTTTTTTTTTTTTTGGAGGTCGACGTCCAATCGGGCCAGAGAATAATATTACCTTGTAACTTACACACATAAAATTATAAAGTGTATAAGACGGTTTTGCTGCGCCCCAATTGAAAAAAAAGTGCAGTGTGTTAACAGCCTAAGGCCACACAAGGCTCTAAACACACTGCGCATGATTTTTAAATAGTGTAAACCTTTTAAATAATTATTGCAAACGATAAGTCGCTGTATGTTATTTATATTTGTTTGAATAAATGAAAAATGTTCCTGTCATTAAAATAAATGAAAGAAAGAAAGAAAATTAAAGTTTGTTTTTTTTTGGAGGTCGACGTCCAATCGGGCCAGAGAATAATATTACCTTGTAACTTACACACATAAAATTATAAAGTGTATAA
The DNA here is from genome assembly GCA_036172665.1 of Prosopocoilus inquinatus. NCBI lineage: Eukaryota > Metazoa > Arthropoda > Insecta > Coleoptera > Lucanidae > Prosopocoilus > Prosopocoilus inquinatus. The sequence continues at coordinate 10,612,444 of CM069880.1, read as the reverse complement.
GACGGTTTTGCTGCGCCCCAATGGAAAAAAAAGTGCAGTGTGTTAACAGCCTAAGGCCCCACAAGGCTCTAAACACACTGCGCATGATTTTTAAATAGTGTAAACCTTTTAAATAATTATTGCAAACGATAGGTCGCTGTATGTTATTTAAATTTGTTTGAATAAATGAAAAATGTTCCTGTCATTAAAATAAATGAAAGAAAGAAAGAAAATTAAAGTTTGTTTTTTTTTTGGAGGTCGACGTCCAATCGGGCCAGAGAATAATATTACCTTGTAACTTATACACACAAAATTATAAAGTGTATAAGACGGTTTTGCTGCGCCCCAATGGAAAAAAAGTGCAGTCTGTTAACAGTCTAAGGCCCCACAAGGCTCTAAACACACTGCGCATGATTTTTAAATAGTGTAAACCTTTTAAATAATTATTGCAAACGATAAGTCGCTGTATGTTATTTATATTTGTTTGAATAAATGAAAAATGTTCCTGTCATTAAAATAAATGAAAGAAAGAAAGAAAATTAAAGTTTGTTTTTTTTTGAAGGTCGACGTCCAATCGGGCCAGAGAATAATATTACCTTGTAACTTACACACATAAAATTATAAAGTGTATAAGACGGTTTTGCTACGCCCCAATGGAAAAAGAAGTGCAGTGTGTTAACAGCCTAAGGCCCCACAAGGCTCTAAACACACTGCGCATGATTTTTAAATAGTGTAAACCTTTTAAATAATTATTGCAAACGATAAGTCGCTGTATGTTATTTATATTTGTTTGAATAAATGAAAAATGTTCCTGTCATTAAAATAAATGAAAGAAAGAAAGAAAATTAAAGTTTTTTTTTTTTTGGAGGTCGACGTCCAATCGGGCCAGAGAATAATATTACCTTGTAACTTACACACATAAAATTATAAAGTGTATAAGACGGTTTTGCTGCGCCCCAATTGAAAAAAAAGTGCAGTGTGTTAACAGCCTAAGGCCACACAAGGCTCTAAACACACTGCGCATGATTTTTAAATAGTGTAAACCTTTTAAATAATTATTGCAAACGATAAGTCGCTGTATGTTATTTATATTTGTTTGAATAAATGAAAAATGTTCCTGTCATTAAAATAAATGAAAGAAAGAAAGAAAATTAAAGTTTGTTTTTTTTTTGGAGGTCGACGTCCAATCGGGCCAGAGAATAATATTACCTTGTAACTTATACACACAAAATTATAAAGTGTATAAGACGGTTTTGCTGCGCCCCAATGGAAAAAAGTGCAGTGTGTTAACAGCCTAAGGCCACACAAGGCTCTAAACACACTGCGCATGATTTTTAAATAGTGTAAACCTTTTAAATAATTATTGCAAACGATAAGTCGCTGTATGTTATTTATATTTGTTTGAATAAATGAAAAATGTTCCTGTCATTAAAATAAATGAAAGAAAGAAAGAAAATTAAAGTTTTTTTTTTTTTGGAGGTCGACGTCCAATCGGGCCAGAGAATAATATTACCTTGTAACTTACACACATAAAATTATAAAGTGTATAAGACGGTTTTGCTGCGCCCCAATTGAAAAAAAAGTGCAGTGTGTTAACAGCCTAAGGCCACACAAGGCTCTAAACACACTGCGCATGATTTTTAAATAGTGTAAACCTTTTAAATAATTATTGCAAACGATAAGTCGCTGTATGTTATTTATATTTGTTTGAATAAATGAAAAATGTTCCTGTCATTAAAATAAATGAAAGAAAGAAAGAAAATTAAAGTTTGTTTTTTTTTGGAGGTCGACGTCCAATCGGGCCAGAGAATAATATTACCTTGTAACTTACACACATAAAATTATAAAGTGTATAAGACGGTTTTGCTGCGCCCCAATGGAAAAAAAAGTGCAGTGTGTTAACAGCCTAAGGCCCCACAAGGCTCTAAACACACTGCGCATGATTTTTAAATAGTGTAAACCTTTTAAATAATTATTGCAAACGATAGGTCGCTGTATGTTATTTAAATTTGTTTGAATAAATGAAAAATGTTCCTGTCATTAAAATAAATGAAAGAAAGAAAGAAAATTAAAGTTTGTTTTTTTTTGAAGGTCGACGTCCAATCGGGCCAGAGAATAATATTACCTTGTAACTTACACACATAAAATTATAAAGTGTATAAGACGGTTTTGCTACGCCCCAATGGAAAAAGAAGTGCAGTGTGTTAACAGCCTAAGGCCCCACAAGGCTCTAAACACACTGCGCATGATTTTTAAATAGTGTAAACCTTTTAAATAATTATTGCAAACGATAAGTCGCTGTATGTTATTTATATTTGTTTGAATAAATGAAAAATGTTCCTGTCATTAAAATAAATGAAAGAAAGAAAGAAAATTAAAGTTTTTTTTTTTTTGGAGGTCGACGTCCAATCGGGCCAGAGAATAATATTACCTTGTAACTTACACAAATAAAATTATAAAGTGTATAAGACGGTTTTGCTGCGCCCCAATTGAAAAAAAAGTGCAGTGTGTTAACAGCCTAAGGCCACACAAGGCTCTAAACACACTGCGCATGATTTTTAAATAGTGTAAACCTTTTAAATAATTATTGCAAACGATAAGTCGCTGTATGTTATTTATATTTGTTTGAATAAATGAAAAATGTTCCTGTCATTAAAATAAATGAAAGAAAGAAAGAAAATTAAAGTTTGTTTTTTTTTTGGAGGTCGACGTCCAATCGGGCCAGAGAATAATATTACCTTGTAACTTATACACACAAAATTATAAAGTGTATAAGACGGTTTTGCTGCGCCCCAATGGAAAAAAAGTGCAGTCTGTTAACAGCCTAAGGCCCCACAAGGCTCTAAACACACTGCGCATGATTTTTAAATAGTGTAAACCTTTTAAATAATTATTGCAAACGATAAGTCGCTGTATGTTATTTATATTTGTTTGAATAAATGAAAAATGTTCCTGTCATTAAAATAAATGAAAGAAAGAAAGAAAATTAAAGTTTGTTTTTTTTTGAAGGTCGACGTCCAATCGGGCCAGAGAATAATATTACCTTGTAACTTACACACATAAAATTATAAAGTGTATAAGACGGTTTTGCTACGCCCCAATGGAAAAAGAAGTGCAGTGTGTTAACAGCCTAAGGCCCCACAAGGCTCTAAACACACTGCGCATGATTTTTAAATAGTGTAAACCTTTTAAATAATTATTGCAAACGATAAGTCGCTGTATGTTATTTATATTTGTTTGAATAAATGAAAAATGTTCCTGTCATTAAAATAAATGAAAGAAAGAAAGAAAATTAAAGTTTGTTTTTTTTTTGGAGGTCGACGTCCAATCGGGCCAGAGAATAATATTACCTTGTAACTTATACACACAAAATTATAAAGTGTATAAGACGGTTTTGCTGCGCCCCAATGGAAAAAAGTGCAGTGTGTTAACAGCCTAAGGCCACACAAGGCTCTAAACACACTGCGCATGATTTTTAAATAGTGTAAACCTTTTAAATAATTATTGCAAACGATAAGTCGCTGTATGTTATTTATATTTGTTTGAATAAATGAAAAATGTTCCTGTCATTAAAATAAATGAAAGAAAGAAAGAAAATTAAAGTTTTTTTTTTTTTGGAGGTCGACGTCCAATCGGGCCAGAGAATAATATTACCTTGTAACTTACACACATAAAATTATAAAGTGTATAAGACGGTTTTGCTGCGCCCCAATTGAAAAAAAAGTGCAGTGTGTTAACAGCCTAAGGCCACACAAGGCTCTAAACACACTGCGCATGATTTTTAAATAGTGTAAACCTTTTAAATAATTATTGCAAACGATAAGTCGCTGTATGTTATTTATATTTGTTTGAATAAATGAAAAATGTTCCTGTCATTAAAATAAATGAAAGAAAGAAAGAAAATTAAAGTTTGTTTTTTTTTGGAGGTCGACGTCCAATCGGGCCAGAGAATAATATTACCTTGTAACTTACACACATAAAATTATAAAGTGTATAAGACGGTTTTGCTGCGCCCCAATGGAAAAAAAAGTGCAGTGTGTTAACAGCCTAAGGCCCCACAAGGCTCTAAACACACTGCGCATGATTTTTAAATAGTGTAAACCTTTTAAATAATTATTGCAAACGATAGGTCGCTGTATGTTATTTAAATTTGTTTGAATAAATGAAAAATGTTCCTGTCATTAAAATAAATGAAAGAAAGAAAGAAAATTAAAGTTTGTTTTTTTTTTGGAGGTCGACGTCCAATCGGGCCAGAGAATAATATTACCTTGTAACTTATACACACAAAATTATAAAGTGTATAAGACGGTTTTGCTGCGCCCCAATGGAAAAAAAGTGCAGTCTGTTAACAGTCTAAGGCCCCACAAGGCTCTAAACACACTGCGCATGATTTTTAAATAGTGTAAACCTTTTAAATAATTATTGCAAACGATAAGTCGCTGTATGTTATTTATATTTGTTTGAATAAATGAAAAATGTTCCTGTCATTAAAATAAATGAAAGAAAGAAAGAAAATTAAAGTTTGTTTTTTTTTGAAGGTCGACGTCCAATCGGGCCAGAGAATAATATTACCTTGTAACTTACACACATAAAATTATAAAGTGTATAAGACGGTTTTGCTACGCCCCAATGGAAAAAGAAGTGCAGTGTGTTAACAGCCTAAGGCCCCACAAGGCTCTAAACACACTGCGCATGATTTTTAAATAGTGTAAACCTTTTAAATAATTATTGCAAACGATAAGTCGCTGTATGTTATTTATATTTGTTTGAATAAATGAAAAATGTTCCTGTCATTAAAATAAATGAAAGAAAGAAAGAAAATTAAAGTTTTTTTTTTTTTGGAGGTCGACGTCCAATCGGGCCAGAGAATAATATTACCTTGTAACTTACACACATAAAATTATAAAGTGTATAAGACGGTTTTGCTGCGCCCCAATTGAAAAAAAAGTGCAGTGTGTTAACAGCCTAAGGCCACACAAGGCTCTAAACACACTGCGCATGATTTTTAAATAGTGTAAACCTTTTAAATAATTATTGCAAACGATAAGTCGCTGTATGTTATTTATATTTGTTTGAATAAATGAAAAATGTTCCTGTCATTAAAATAAATGAAAGAAAGAAAGAAAATTAAAGTTTGTTTTTTTTTTGGAGGTCGACGTCCAATCGGGCCAGAGAATAATATTACCTTGTAACTTACACACATAAAATTATAAAGTGTATAAGACGGTTTTGCTACGCCCCAATGGAAAAAGAAGTGCAGTGTGTTAACAGCCTAAGGCCCCACAAGGCTCTAAACACACTGCGCATGATTTTTAAATAGTGTAAACCTTTTAAATAATTATTGCAAACGATAAGTCGCTGTATGTTATTTATATTTGTTTGAATAAATGAAAAATGTTCCTGTCATTAAAATAAATGAAAGAAAGAAAGAAAATTAAAGTTTGTTTTTTTTTGGAGGTCGACGTCCAATCGGGCCAGAGAATAATATTACCTTGTAACTTACACACATAAAATTATAAAGTGTATAAGACGGTTTTGCTGCGCCCCAATGGAAAAAAAAGTGCAGTGTGTTAACAGCCTAAGGCCCCACAAGGCTCTAAACACACTGCGCATGATTTTTAAATAGTGTAAACCTTTTAAATAATTATTGCAAACGATAGGTCGCTGTATGTTATTTAAATTTGTTTGAATAAATGAAAAATGTTCCTGTCATTAAAATAAATGAAAGAAAGAAAGAAAATTAAAGTTTGTTTTTTTTTGAAGGTCGACGTCCAATCGGGCCAGAGAATAATATTACCTTGTAACTTACACACATAAAATTATAAAGTGTATAAGACGGTTTTGCTACGCCCCAATGGAAAAAGAAGTGCAGTGTGTTAACAGCCTAAGGCCCCACAAGGCTCTAAACACACTGCGCATGATTTTTAAATAGTGTAAACCTTTTAAATAATTATTGCAAACGATAAGTCGCTGTATGTTATTTATATTTGTTTGAATAAATGAAAAATGTTCCTGTCATTAAAATAAATGAAAGAAAGAAAGAAAATTAAAGTTTTTTTTTTTTTGGAGGTCGACGTCCAATCGGGCCAGAGAATAATATTACCTTGTAACTTACACAAATAAAATTATAAAGTGTATAAGACGGTTTTGCTGCGCCCCAATTGAAAAAAAAGTGCAGTGTGTTAACAGCCTAAGGCCACACAAGGCTCTAAACACACTGCGCATGATTTTTAAATAGTGTAAACCTTTTAAATAATTATTGCAAACGATAAGTCGCTGTATGTTATTTATATTTGTTTGAATAAATGAAAAATGTTCCTGTCATTAAAATAAATGAAAGAAAGAAAGAAAATTAAAGTTTGTTTTTTTTTTGGAGGTCGACGTCCAATCGGGCCAGAGAATAATATTACCTTGTAACTTATACACACAAAATTATAAAGTGTATAAGACGGTTTTGCTGCGCCCCAATGGAAAAAAAGTGCAGTCTGTTAACAGCCTAAGGCCCCACAAGGCTCTAAACACACTGCGCATGATTTTTAAATAGTGTAAACCTTTTAAATAATTATTGCAAACGATAAGTCGCTGTATGTTATTTATATTTGTTTGAATAAATGAAAAATGTTCCTGTCATTAAAATAAATGAAAGAAAGAAAGAAAATTAAAGTTTGTTTTTTTTTGAAGGTCGACGTCCAATCGGGCCAGAGAATAATATTACCTTGTAACTTACACACATAAAATTATAAAGTGTATAAGACGGTTTTGCTACGCCCCAATGGAAAAAGAAGTGCAGTGTGTTAACAGCCTAAGGCCCCACAAGGCTCTAAACACACTGCGCATGATTTTTAAATAGTGTAAACCTTTTAAATAATTATTGCAAACGATAAGTCGCTGTATGTTATTTATATTTGTTTGAATAAATGAAAAATGTTCCTGTCATTAAAATAAATGAAAGAAAGAAAGAAAATTAAAGTTTGTTTTTTTTTTGGAGGTCGACGTCCAATCGGGCCAGAGAATAATATTACCTTGTAACTTATACACACAAAATTATAAAGTGTATAAGACGGTTTTGCTGCGCCCCAATGGAAAAAAGTGCAGTGTGTTAACAGCCTAAGGCCACACAAGGCTCTAAACACACTGCGCATGATTTTTAAATAGTGTAAACCTTTTAAATAATTATTGCAAACGATAAGTCGCTGTATGTTATTTATATTTGTTTGAATAAATGAAAAATGTTCCTGTCATTAAAATAAATGAAAGAAAGAAAGAAAATTAAAGTTTTTTTTTTTTTGGAGGTCGACGTCCAATCGGGCCAGAGAATAATATTACCTTGTAACTTACACACATAAAATTATAAAGTGTATAAGACGGTTTTGCTGCGCCCCAATTGAAAAAAAAGTGCAGTGTGTTAACAGCCTAAGGCCACACAAGGCTCTAAACACACTGCGCATGATTTTTAAATAGTGTAAACCTTTTAAATAATTATTGCAAACGATAAGTCGCTGTATGTTATTTATATTTGTTTGAATAAATGAAAAATGTTCCTGTCATTAAAATAAATGAAAGAAAGAAAGAAAATTAAAGTTTGTTTTTTTTTGGAGGTCGACGTCCAATCGGGCCAGAGAATAATATTACCTTGTAACTTACACACATAAAATTATAAAGTGTATAAGACGGTTTTGCTGCGCCCCAATGGAAAAAAAAGTGCAGTGTGTTAACAGCCTAAGGCCCCACAAGGCTCTAAACACACTGCGCATGATTTTTAAATAGTGTAAACCTTTTAAATAATTATTGCAAACGATAGGTCGCTGTATGTTATTTAAATTTGTTTGAATAAATGAAAAATGTTCCTGTCATTAAAATAAATGAAAGAAAGAAAGAAAATTAAAGTTTGTTTTTTTTTTGGAGGTCGACGTCCAATCGGGCCAGAGAATAATATTACCTTGTAACTTATACACACAAAATTATAAAGTGTATAAGACGGTTTTGCTGCGCCCCAATGGAAAAAAAGTGCAGTCTGTTAACAGTCTAAGGCCCCACAAGGCTCTAAACACACTGCGCATGATTTTTAAATAGTGTAAACCTTTTAAATAATTATTGCAAACGATAAGTCGCTGTATGTTATTTATATTTGTTTGAATAAATGAAAAATGTTCCTGTCATTAAAATAAATGAAAGAAAGAAAGAAAATTAAAGTTTGTTTTTTTTTGAAGGTCGACGTCCAATCGGGCCAGAGAATAATATTACCTTGTAACTTACACACATAAAATTATAAAGTGTATAAGACGGTTTTGCTACGCCCCAATGGAAAAAGAAGTGCAGTGTGTTAACAGCCTAAGGCCCCACAAGGCTCTAAACACACTGCGCATGATTTTTAAATAGTGTAAACCTTTTAAATAATTATTGCAAACGATAAGTCGCTGTATGTTATTTATATTTGTTTGAATAAATGAAAAATGTTCCTGTCATTAAAATAAATGAAAGAAAGAAAGAAAATTAAAGTTTTTTTTTTTTTGGAGGTCGACGTCCAATCGGGCCAGAGAATAATATTACCTTGTAACTTACACACATAAAATTATAAAGTGTATAAGACGGTTTTGCTGCGCCCCAATTGAAAAAAAAGTGCAGTGTGTTAACAGCCTAAGGCCACACAAGGCTCTAAACACACTGCGCATGATTTTTAAATAGTGTAAACCTTTTAAATAATTATTGCAAACGATAAGTCGCTGTATGTTATTTATATTTGTTTGAATAAATGAAAAATGTTCCTGTCATTAAAATAAATGAAAGAAAGAAAGAAAATTAAAGTTTGTTTTTTTTTTGGAGGTCGACGTCCAATCGGGCCAGAGAATAATATTACCTTGTAACTTATACACACAAAATTATAAAGTGTATAAGACGGTTTTGCTGCGCCCCAATGGAAAAAAGTGCAGTGTGTTAACAGCCTAAGGCCACACAAGGCTCTAAACACACTGCGCATGATTTTTAAATAGTGTAAACCTTTTAAATAATTATTGCAAACGATAAGTCGCTGTATGTTATTTATATTTGTTTGAATAAATGAAAAATGTTCCTGTCATTAAAATAAATGAAAGAAAGAAAGAAAATTAAAGTTTTTTTTTTTTTGGAGGTCGACGTCCAATCGGGCCAGAGAATAATATTACCTTGTAACTTACACACATAAAATTATAAAGTGTATAAGACGGTTTTGCTGCGCCCCAATTGAAAAAAAAGTGCAGTGTGTTAACAGCCTAAGGCCACACAAGGCTCTAAACACACTGCGCATGATTTTTAAATAGTGTAAACCTTTTAAATAATTATTGCAAACGATAAGTCGCTGTATGTTATTTATATTTGTTTGAATAAATGAAAAATGTTCCTGTCATTAAAATAAATGAAAGAAAGAAAGAAAATTAAAGTTTGTTTTTTTTTGGAGGTCGACGTCCAATCGGGCCAGAGAATAATATTACCTTGTAACTTACACACATAAAATTATAAAGTGTATAAGACGGTTTTGCTGCGCCCCAATGGAAAAAAAAGTGCAGTGTGTTAACAGCCTAAGGCCCCACAAGGCTCTAAACACACTGCGCATGATTTTTAAATAGTGTAAACCTTTTAAATAATTATTGCAAACGATAGGTCGCTGTATGTTATTTAAATTTGTTTGAATAAATGAAAAATGTTCCTGTCATTAAAATAAATGAAAGAAAGAAAGAAAATTAAAGTTTGTTTTTTTTTTGAAGGTCGACGTCCAATCGGGCCAGAGAATAATATTACCTTGTAACTTACACACATAAAATTATAAAGTGTATAAGACGGTTTTGCTACGCCCCAATGGAAAAAGAAGTGCAGTGTGTTAACAGCCTAAGGCCCCACAAGGCTCTAAACACACTGCGCATGATTTTTAAATAGTGTAAACCTTTTAAATAATTATTGCAAACGATAAGTCGCTGTATGTTATTTATATTTGTTTGAATAAATGAAAAATGTTCCTGTCATTAAAATAAATGAAAGAAAGAAAGAAAATTAAAGTTTTTTTTTTTTTGGAGGTCGACGTCCAATCGGGCCAGAGAATAATATTACCTTGTAACTTACACAAATAAAATTATAAAGTGTATAAGACGGTTTTGCTGCGCCCCAATTGAAAAAAAAGTGCAGTGTGTTAACAGCCTAAGGCCACACAAGGCTCTAAACACACTGCGCATGATTTTTAAATAGTGTAAACCTTTTAAATAATTATTGCAAACGATAAGTCGCTGTATGTTATTTATATTTGTTTGAATAAATGAAAAATGTTCCTGTCATTAAAATAAATGAAAGAAAGAAAGAAAATTAAAGTTTGTTTTTTTTTTGGAGGTCGACGTCCAATCGGGCCAGAGAATAATATTACCTTGTAACTTATACACACAAAATTATAAAGTGTATAAGACGGTTTTGCTGCGCCCCAATGGAAAAAAAGTGCAGTGTGTTAACAGCCTAAGGCCCCACAAGGCTTTAAACACACTGCGCATGATTTTTAAATAGTGTAAACCTTTTAAATAATTATTGCAAACGATAAGTCGCTGTATGTTATTTATATTTGTTTGAATAAATGAAAAATGTTCCTGTCATTAAAATAAATGAAAGAAAGAAAGAAAATTAAAGTTTTTTTTTTTTTTGGAGGTCGACGTCCAATCGGGCCAGAGAATAATATTACCTTGTAACTTACACATACAAGTCACAATTTCATTAATAATAAACAAGGATTTTTTATCGGGTCAATTCGCTCTCAATGAGTGAGTGAGTGATTTTTTTTTTACGATGTGAGGTTGCAATAGATTTTCGTCATTGTTGCCCTGGCATTATTCTTATTCTTACATAATAAGAAAATCAATTATTATTTCATTTGTAAAGCCAGCGTGGGCTTTACGAAATTCGTTCCGCACAGTTCGAGAACTATTTGAATAAGTTTCCCTGTGTCATTGATGTATTTATATTTCAAGTGTTTTCTAAATTTGTCTTTCCACCTGTTTGTCTGCGTGCTTCATTAATAGTGGGGCCTTAGAGACGCCGCCGTTATTATTTATTTAATTTAAGTGACGTCTTGAATTCGAACCAATTTCGAACGAGATAGATTGCATCATCTTAATAATAAATTCAAATTACACGGGCGTGTGTGTCATTTTTCTGAAAAGTGATAAAGAATATCTCTGAAACTCTGGCGTCTGGTTCCTTCTGATTCATTGCGGGCGAATTCACTTAAAAGTGCTGTGTAGTAGGCCCGGGTTTATTTAAATTTCCATTAAAGCGTATCACACGTTCGAAAATAACTCTCGAATTTCGGTTGTTAACAGATCAACGCCATCCATAAAAATATTAAATCGCGTGTCTTTTTGAAGTCGTCACAGATGCCCATCGGCACAGCGAGTTGTTAGAATTGATCGTTTTTGTTTGATTTATTTATTATTCTCCAGTTTGTTATTTAAACATCCTCACTTGCTTGAACATTATTAATGCCTTCACATTCTTAGCTTCGTTTATGCTATTGCATTGCTGCTGCCTGCCACCGTTTACGAAAGACCTACCTACCATCCACTTTCAGAATCAAAAAATAAACCTATTCATTCCACTTTTTTTTTTTTAATTCGAAGCCACTAATTGCATTAATTTTATTTAAAAAATCTGCGAGCTTTCTTTTTGAGCTTACGTTTAGTCTTGGGTTTTTAGTTTTGTTTGTTGTTTTTTTTTTGTTCTTTTTTAATTTGATATTTCTTTGAACGAAATAATTTGTGGTATTTCGATCGGAATTCCATAATTTTCTAATGGAAATCAGTTATGTGGAGTTAGTTGTGCATATAAAGGATACATCCGCATTTTATCCATACACACAAGTTGGAACCGTTATGACGTTCACCTTCACGCAGGAGATATTAGTTAGACGAGTTTATGAAAGTTGACGTGCCGTTTATGTATAGAAATGATAAAACCAAAAAGAAGTGTGTGGCCAAGCAAGCAAGCAAGCCAGCAAGCAAGCAAGTTAAGCAAGCAGATGTGAAGAGAAACGGGACGTCTCACGCTCAGGTGTTGATCCTGATGATGTGATGACGCAACGCAGGTATGCTAAATTCGTTAATTATGAGGATTAATTAAAAAATATGGTTCCGGTTTTTAAGAGCAAAACAGCCTTGCTGGAAAGAGAAATGAGAACTTACGAGTTCTGTTCCAGGGATAACATTAAATTGATTTTCGAGGAAGGTTCGAACATGTATGTAGTTTTAGGGGGTGAATGAATTCTCGGTATTCATATTTGGGGGAATCGCCGGAAAACTACGGCGGGGTTTGATTTTCCGGGAACTTTCGCAGATGACGATGACGGACGGCCTTTTGGTAATTAATTTCTGATGCAAATTTCGATCTGGCGATTTCGCTTGTTAATTTTTTTTTTTTTTTTTTTGGTCTACGGGTACAAGGTGCACCTTGAAATGCGATACAATTAAAATAAATCCCGCAAAGGACTAATTATTATAAATCATGCAAAAATGTTCTCCGCCTTTCTCTTCACCGTCAGCGGTTGAATGCAAACCGATAATTTGATTGTTTGCGGACTGTTCTGTTCTGCTCGAAGCGGTGAAATAATATCGCTGTGGTTTTAAAATAACTCGTACTCATGCGGCGATAATCACTGATTGAATTGTGTTATGAAATGGGAAGATCACGTGGTCCGTTTTTACGCAATAAAAGTTTAATCGGTCTCCAACGCACTTGATTTTTAGAAAAAATATTTACAACAACCTACTCGATAATCAAAACATTTCAAACGGTTCTCCTACTTCATAAATTAGACTTCAAACAAACTTAATATTTAACAAATATTCCAAAACAATGACTAAAACCTCTCTCTGTTTATTACGATATTAAATTCTATTGCTTTCGAAAGCATGAACAAAACATTCACAACACAGTAATTAAAAGCTCTTTAATTAACTCTAATACAACCATGCTTAAAGACAATCAGCAAAATATTAAAGATACAGATACATTTTTTTATAAATAGTTGGAAGAAACTCCCCCACCCCTCGCCTACCCAAAAAATTAAATAAAAATCAACCAGGCCTAAAATGAATCTCGTCGAAAGGATGAATCAAAAACCTGTTTATAGACTTTCCCAAAATTATGGCAAGCTTTCTCTGAACGAAACGTACATACAACATAGGTATTCGAAGCATTTTAAAAGTCGTCAGAAAATTCAAGTTTCGTCCTGAATTCTACTGCGAATGTGGCAATATCCTTTTTGTTTAAATAAACTCGTAGGCAATTCTATTGAGTTAAACGGGGTGAAAGTGTATTTTTTTTTTGTGTAAACGCAAGCGTTACCTTTCATTGTTATTTTAATGTTAATTTGACGCCTGATCGGTTCAGACGGTTGTGATTATTTGCTTTTGTTTTCTGAAATTACACGTTTTGGAAAACTCAAGGAAAACAACACTTCTGAAATGGGCAATTTTCCCGAAGCCTTTTTTTTTCTCTCTGTATTTGTCGTTTTCATTTTGGTACTTACAATCAATTCCGTTTATTTATTTATTTACTTTTTTTTTGATATGTGCAATTGTTGTAGCACGAGTCCGAAATGAATATTTACGAGTTAACGTATTTCAACAACAATTACGTGTTTTAAACAAATAAAGAAAAATCATAATCTCGTTGCAAACTGACGCAACAGCACTTTTATTATCTAGTACTTTCTAATTTGTTAAAATAACTGCGTAATTTGTTTAAAGCGCAATCATTAATTAATTTATTTCTAACCAACCTGTTAGCTCTCTAAAGTCTGTTTGTTATTTACTATGGAGGTGTAGGTACGCTTAGTAATAGTTAATATTGGAATAGTTCCTGCTAAAACATAAAGGTCGATTCACACAAAGAGCAATGACGACCGCGTGGGCGCGTTCAAAAATATGCCCGGTGCGTTTCCGCCTTTATTAAAATGTGACTCAACCCGCGAGTAATCAAAATTTGGTTTATTTTTATTAGGAGGCGCCCCGTGACATTCTTTCGGTCTACAATACGCATTTATAAAAAAAAAATAACGTAGGTGGGACATGAATGTAAATGACATGACGCCAGAATTTATTTTCAAGTATTTCGAATAAATTGCGACAAATTTGTAACGGCCAAACGTAAATATTTACGACCCAATGTGCTTTTGGATGTTGACAAGGTTCGATTTAATATATATATATATACATTTTTTTTTTGTAATTATTAATCGATGTATTATAAATAGTAATTTTGTAATTTGTGACGGCGTAAAAAAAATTTTAGTGCGAGACAAATTATGTGAATAATATTAGAAATGAGTCTTCATCCTCATCCTTACGATGTATGTATGTCATTATGGAATATGATATTTTTAAAAATTACATAACAACGATCGATGTTTGGTGTGTCTGTATGTGTCATTGTTGTGGATGATGTTTAGCAGTGCCGGTCCAAGACATTCTTAATCCGGCACTGGTTAAAACACGACATTTTCCTGTTAGTAAAAAAAAAAAAGAATATGCAAAGTAAATATTTACAAACCATAAATTTCTTCAGTATTTTAATTAGCCACAATTCTTATGCTTTTTCAGCGGCAACTTTCTAAACATTTCACAACGCAGTGGCTTTTTTAAGATTTTACCAAGCATGACCCTCAAATATGAAAGCTGCTCGCCGCTCGTGTTCTCGTTCATCTGCATCCCAGGACGAAAAAAAAAAAAAATCGAATCGATTCTAAATCAAATCTTAATTGACCGCCGCCAAGTCGACTAATTTATTTCGTCGACTTGGTGGCTCAACATGGTTGTTGAACCCTCGTTTGCAAATTACACACGTTCAAAACAAACGGATGTCTTTAATAATAACTCGTCTTCGTTACAATTAGTAGTACTTCCGGTTTAAAAATAGGAATCATGTCTCTTTTTTTTAATTTTCAAATTATTTAAACAAGTAGGTGTACTTTTACTACTAAATAGTGCTATTGATTCATTTGTAGCACACCTTGAGTCTGTCATTATTATTAACAAATCTAGGTCACTAATGCTGTTTAAATACATTCATATGTTCTTTTTTTTTTTTGGTAAGTAGGTACATACGTTAGAGTAGAATTTAAGCCTGATTATAATATGTGGGTCATCTTCGTGCGTTAAAAGCTCGGCGTATAAAAGTCGAATCGATGTGAACTTGTGTAGGGGGGTCTCTTAAATAAAAAGGCGAGTTATTTTTAAAAAATTATTTACTTTATTATTCAACAATTTTCCTACTTTTTATACGACAGAGAAGTTTTCGATTTATTTTTACAAATGTCTATCTAGCTTTTACATTTTAACACGTAAGAGGTAAATTAAAAAAAGAAAAATGGTGGATATGCACAAGCTAGATTTCTAGATAACGTGGAAGTGCTAATAAAAAATTATCTAAAATGAGGGCTTGTTCTCGCGTTATAAACAACCGGAAAGAGAGGGGGGGTTTGGGGGGGGCAAAAAGGGGGATGAAATATAAAAAATACATAGATGGATATATTTAAAATAATACTTTCGCGTGTGACGTAGTAGTAATTAAAAATGAAAATTTCATAAATATTCATAACTTACTAGTAGTAATGACATAAAATGAATTAAATAATTATTACGAATATAATATCACAGCAACTTATAGAGAATATAATGCAGAAATGCTAAATTCGACCCGTAATAATAAATCTATCTTTGGCAAACACTAGGAACACGCACATTCAACAACGCTCATGTTGTCCCAAGTTTCCACGTAGAGCTTGTTGTGATCGTAGGGATCCACCCGAAGAATTTCCACGCCTGCCAACTTAGAAGGCGCACAACAAACTCGCGGGACGGTTTTATTCATTTTATGGACGATACTTTGGATGCGCGAATGATTAGTGGCGTGGTTATAGTTGGCAGGACATCGTCCTCTACAGTAACCAGCCTCGTAGAATTTAGGTTGAAGAATGGAATTCATTTCTGCCAAGTGTAAGTCTTTAAAGTACACTCTCCAAGTATGTCGGCAACACTTGCGTTTTGTATCACTTGATTTACAGTCGGTGCGTTCTCTCCTTTCGGGACCGTGATGCGAACTCGACCGTTTCACCCGATCGCCCCTTGGAAGAACCAACGCACTAACCGTCGCCTGTAAAGGCTGGAACGCACCCTGGCATTCCACACATTCCACTTCCAAGCCCAAATTCCTTTCCCCGATCATCCAGGAGTGCGTCGCACTCGTTATGTCGAAATCCCACCATTTAGGACCCAGAGGAGATGGGTACACCACTCGATCTGCGATGAATCGACGTCTTCGCGTACTCAACAACTGGTACACTCGCACGTGGACTGAATCCGGCCCTGATATCGCCGGTGCTAGAAGGCGCAAATCCGAACTTTCTACGTCGACTTCGGGACTCACAGATTTAATTGGGAAGTACAATTTTGCTACTCCGTCTCTTCTTCTACGCCAAGATTTTTTCTCTAAAACCAAAAAATACATACACATTTTAACAATTTTTAATTCCTTGAAAGGCAAAGGCTTCTTATAAATATAAATATAAATCTTTGCGAAACGTTAAGTAAGTAATAAAATTTCTAAAGTATTTTATTTGTTTTATATTTTTATTTCTGAGATAGATACAGGATGGTATTCAACATTTCTAAAAGTAAAATGAACGAAAGTGTATAGGTAATAATACTTTTGTAGTTTATTGTTGGATATTTAACTGGAACCTGTTTCGGGTAAAGCCATCATCAGGCTGATCCTGATCCGTGGCTTTAGCTGTAAAATTATCCAACAGTAAACTTTGTGGTTTATTTTACACTGAACCACAAAAAAACATCTAGAGAGACATCGATTTATGATTTCTAAAAGTATTCTTTTGGTGCGACCTTCGTCCTGCGTTCCGGTAGCAATTGTTTAAAATTTATCAATGCTAAAGGAATTTCATTAAATGTATCCAAATAGATTGGGGCTTAGTCATTTTTACGCAATGGTGATTCAGAGAAGACGTGGGCTCGGAAGTTTATTTGTGCTCTTATTTCGGTTCTATGTCATTTATTAAGCCCGTGTGCTCTATTGAGCATAACGATCCTGTCGGGAACATAAAAATTTCTAATTGTGGTTGTAGTAAGTCGCGTATTGATGTGTGTGGCCGTTGCCCTCGTCGTCGAGTAAATAATCGAAAATAGCTCGGCGAAGAGAAAAAAAAAGGAGGAAAAAAAAATTGGGTTGACCGATGTCCAAAAATATAAAATTGCCGAATGTGTTTATTATAAATAAAATCGGCGTGGTATATGGAAATGTAATTTTGGAATTTCGATGCGTATATTTAGTAGCAACCCCGCCAACGCGAGATCCTGTGACGTCATGGAATGTGTTATTTACAACTACCTGCTTTTGTAAAAAGCCAAAAAATGAGTCAGGAAGAAAGGAGGAGCTCGTGCTCATTTCATTTCCAAGCTGCGCTGTGCGTTTATTAATTTGTTTATAAATAGCCCCTGCGATGATATTGTCGCGCTCAACTCAAAAACACGTGCCACTTTCTACTCAACGTGTGATATAACATGATAGAATAACAACAACCATCCCGTCCCATTTCGAACGCATATGTGTATTTATTTGTTATGTTATGACATACTTATAAGAAGCCTGGGCGTTGACACTAGCTCAAACAATAACATACATTTATAGATTGGTTTATTACGCCTGTTTGGCATTTTAAGCCGGGCGATTGTCCAAAATTGCGCCCAAATAAATGAAACAAAAGTAAAGTACTAACCTGAGTTAAAGCTAACTAATATAGGAATGCTGTTATGATCTGTAGAATCCCGAAGACGGTCCAGATAGACAGTCATCATACGCGTATATTCGTCCTGACTTATGTTTATCTGTGGACGGGATAAACAACAAGTGATGAGCAACAGGTAGGTAAGTGTGAAAAATCACAGAAAAAAAATCGGGAGAGTTAAAAAGAATTTGGATCCGTACGGTTTGGTTTGGTTTGGTTTGATTTGATTGGTGATATGGGCAGGTGTGCATGTATCCGGTTTGGTAAAATGGAAATTCCAAAGCACAGGTTTAATCTGCAGGATCTGGAATTTAGTTAATGCGTACCTTGGTAACGTCTGGAAATACCTCCAGGTCGAGGTCTTCTAACAGACGATTTGCACCGCAACAAACGATAATCCACACAGAACACAAATATGTCCACGCCGCTATATGAGTCCAGGAGTAATCGCCCATAGCCAAGGGCTATAACCGAAATTGAGTTTCTGGCGCACTTCTATGCACCGTGCACCTGCACATGCACTTGCCGGCAGGCTGTCAACCGCCAGCGAACCCGACAAGCAGCGGTTGGACTAAACTCATGCGCTCGTTTCCACTCACACTTTTATAGTATGTATCAACCGCGGAGGGGGCGCGCTCACCGGAAGTAGAAAACGAACCCCCAGACTTTCCCTCGGACCATTAAATATCTGAGTATAGACCCGCTAATTTTCCCCCCTTAATCCTTAATTCCTGTTTACCAACAATCAATATCTTATTAAGTTCATTTCTCGGAACAAGGTGGTGTGTTATTGCACAGATAGGTGACTAAGCGGCCGCCGAAGGGGTAGCCAGCCTAGCATTTCAATTTCCCCGATTCTTCGGAACCCGCCAACGTTTCCACGAAATCGCGCGCCTCTAAAACTTTTTTCCGACGCCGCCGCCTCTTCAAATTTCAATTGCGAGGAAAATCACCCGCTCGCTCGCTTTTAATTATCACGCCCGATTCCGATCCTGTAATTATAACCACATTACAAACAACTACAACACGCCTAATCGTATCCTTGTTACGAACGCCGGGCATCATATTTATTTACTTTAAACGGATGCTGATTTTCTCATTCGATTCACATCACAGATCAAAAAGAAATTATGTAAACAATACGTACTTATTTTCGTTTATTTTAAGTTCTTTTTCTTCCCACCCCCAATCCCCCCCTTCAATCTCCCATTGTAACCAATTTTCAAATTACATAATTAATCTCCATCTTTTATAGTTCTATTTTTATTCCAAAATATAATAATAAATTTGTATACATAATTCATTTTGAAATTGTTTTTTATTAATTTCTTAAAACGGGCTTCGCACTTTCTGATCAAAATTTGTTTGACTTTTTTTTATATTTCGATTAGGCATATTATACTTCATATTTCGTATTTTTACAGTCAACAGGTCAATACGTATTTTTATTCCAAACTATAATAATAATTTTGTTTTTTGATTTTTTTATATTTCGATTAGGCATATTATACAAGTGAAAGCTCTTACTTCATATTTCGCATTTTTACTGTCATCAGACCAGTGGCGTAACAAGAAGTCAAGCCGCCGGGTTGCAAACATTTTCCTGACGTCGTTTACCATTTAAATTCGCATAATGGAAAAGAAATTATGTAAACGATACGTACTTATTTTCGTTTATTTTAAGTTCTTTTCCTTCCCCCCCCCCCTTCAATCTCCAATTATAACCAATTTTCAAATTACATAATTAATTTTCATCTTTTATAGTTCTATTTTTATTCCAAAATATAATAATAAATTTGCATAATTCATTTGCATTTTTTTTAATTAATTTTTTAAAACGGTCTTTGATTTTTTTTTTTTTTATATCTCGATTAGGCATATTATGCAAGTGAAAGCACTTACTTCATATTTCGTATTTTAAGTCAACAGGTCAATACGTATTTTTATTCCAAAAAATAATAATAAATTTGTATATGTAAGTCATTTTCAAAAAATTGGCTTCGCATATTTGGCCGGCTTAAAATTTTTAAATTAATTCTGTAGAATGGGCTTCGCACTTTCGTGTCAAAATTTGTTTCTTTTTTTGATTTTTTTATATTTCGATTAGGCATATTATACAAGTGAAACCTCTTACTTCATATTTCGTATTTCTACTGCCATCAGGCCAGTGGCGTAACTAGAAGTCAAGCCGCCGGATTGCAAAAATTTTCCTGACGCCGTTTACTATTTAAATTCGCATACTGGAAAAGAAATGATGTAAACGATACGTATTTATTTTCCTTTAAGTTCTTTTTTTCTTCTTCCCGGCCCCATCCCACTTTAACATCCCATTGTAACCAATTTTCAAATTCCTTAATTAATTTTAATCTTTTATAGTTCTATTTTTTATTCCTAATAAATTTGTCTAATTCATTTTGAAAAAATGGGCTTCGCATATTTGGCCGGCTTAAAATTTCATTTTTCTAAAAATTAATTCTGTTGTAAAATAGGCTTCGCACTTTCGTGTCAAAATTACTTATTTTCGTTCATTTTCATTTGTTTTTCTTCTCCCTTCAACATCCCATTGTAACCAATTTTCAAATTATGTAATTAATTTTAATCTTTTATAGTTCTATTTTTATTCCAAAATATAATACTCCTAATAAATTTGTATAATTCATTTTAAAAAAATGGGCTTCGCAAATTTGGCCGGCCTAAAATTTCAATTTTTTTCTTCATTTTGTAAAATGGGCTTCGCACTTTCGTGTCGAAATTTGTTTGATTTGTTTTATATTTCGATTAAGCATATTATACAAGTGGAAGCTCTTACTTCATATTTCGTACTTTTACTGTCACCAGGTCAGTGGCGTACGTAACTAGAAGTCAAGTCACCGGGTTGCCGTTTACCAAGTAAATTCACATACTGAATAAGAAATTATGTAAACAACATCCAAAATATAATAAAAATTATTTTTTTGAAACTTTAAAACGGATACTGTAAAATCGCAGGAAATGCTCTACATTTCGCTATCGCTTGATAGCTTCGTCAGGAGTGAAAAAAAATATATATATAATAAAAAGTTTGTATAATTTATTTTTTTGAAATTAATTTTGTAAAATGAGTTTCGCACTTTCGTGTCAGAATTTGTTTGATTTGAAAGCTCTTACTTCATATTTCCTATTTTTACTGCCACCAGGTCAGTGGCGTAACTAGAAGTCGAGCCGCCGGGTTGCAAATAACAAGTAAATTCACATGTTGAGAAAGAGACACCATTCATATCAATTGATATGGTCTTCAATGATTGAAGAGAACTTGATGCGATTTCATAAAATTCAAGTGGATTGCCGACCGCCAATTGAAAAGAGACGAATGTTAACTTGATATCACACTTGATACAGATTGCAAGTTATTATGAAACTGTTTACAGAATACCTATTTAACAAGGTCACTTAATGCATAGCAATAATTGAGACGTATCAAGTTCATATCAATGGACGTGTTTCGGGGACGCTCAGTGGCATACGCGTCAATCGTTTGTGATTGGCTCACATTAAAATAATAGCCAATTACAAACGATTGCTGAGAAAGCAACTCAGTCACTGAGCGTAGATAGACCCCATTGTCCAAACTGTCAAAATTTCAAATTAAGAAAGTACCCAACAGCCAGCGCTCGGCGTAGTATTTTGGACTTGTACTGCGGTGGATACTAAAATCCGGACAATTTGACTTATCATCCAAATTTGGTAAATTAGGCTGTTATATATAAGGTTTTGTTTCTCTCAAAACATAAAAAAAATCGATTCGAAATGTGTATCAAATTTAATAAACTGACAACTCTTCCTGCAGTACAAACTTTACTTCACGGCAAAGTTAATATTCTTACTTTTTGAGCAGAATTTCAAAATACAAAGTAGTAAATACGAATTATGAACGATAAAATTTCTATTAAACCTACATAACCTCAAAAATATTACAGCAAGGTTACATTGCTCTGATTTGAATGTACGTTACTGTACCTTTGTCGAAATGTCGAAACCAATTGTCAAATGTGGTGGAGTCAGGAAAATTACGATTTCATCGAATCAAGACTATCAAAAATTAGTTGCCAACACAATTACAAGCATTTTTTTGGTTATTTGCAACACTGTAACCGGATGTATTTTATTGGTTTATGTATTTGACAGATATTTCACGTAATATCAAGAGCGACAAGATTGTAGGTTATGTGAATACGATTTAAGCGTGCATTAAACTAAATCCAATTAAAATATTGTGTTGTGCCGTAAAACTAATTTTAGAAAAATTAATTAGAAATATCCAGAGCTTTAATTGGAATTTGAAAAATCATATGACGCTTGTCAAAGACGCTTTCACTTGTCGGCTGTCATTGTCAAGCTGTATATACTCCGGTTCCTTATAGCATAGCGTTTTCTAATGGCTGCACTGGTGCACAATCAGTGTATATCCGTCTCTTATTATTACATGAGGTTAAAATGAGATGAAAATCACTTGGTGTGCACTAGGAAAAGCCAATAAATTTAGGTAAGTGTGATATGCTGAAATTCTGGCATAGTTTTGACATTTATTTTGGTTTTAGAACCACTGACTTGATTGGAAATTGTATTTAATTGCCTTGATCGTGCAAATTAGAATGAAATTAGATCGATAGAAAATTAGTTATTCTATACTATTCTAGTTATAAAATTCCTTGATTTCAAAGTGCTAGCGCCCACGGCGTCTTGGCAACTCCTGTAACCTATATTGCTACGCCACTGCACTACAAAAACGAAATGTCGCAAATGCTTTTTGTAATTTAGATAAACATAGAAGTGAAAGCTCTTTTAAAAAATCAATCCATATACAGAATAAATTTTAATAATTTAATTTAATTTAATAATAAGAAGCCAGCGCCTATGATCAGCTGAAAGCTCTTTTATTCTTAGTGTGGCTACCATGAGCAAAAAGAATAAAGCTACTTGAAGCCCTGTAGAAAAATTGAAGATGGAATTAAGAGTTTTTGCAAATTTATTTTTAACATCCTATAAATTAATTTGGGTACCAAGCGTAACCACAACTTAAAAATTTTCTTGATTCAGTAAATTTGGAAATGAAAAAGCAACATAAAATTATGTCACTAGCATATTTTGAGTGTGTAGTTGTTTCGTACATATAGTATTTGTATTGTACCAAAATTTTGGTTAATTTAAAAATTATTACAGTGGTCCCATTTTAAATTGGTTGGTTTAAATTGTCTCTTATAGCGCCTGTAATGAAAGGCTTTCGATACCCTTGCAATAATCACTGTCGCCCTACCAAAAAAAGATGATAATAAAAAAAATTAATGAAAAAACTATAGAAAAATGTAGAAATACCGTGTTCCATCCGGTTTAGAAAATGTTAGTTCGAATCGATCGATAAAAGCACTAAATATAAACAAAATTCTTACGAAATTTGTTTAATTTGTATCAATTTTCGCTGTAAAACACGTTGCACAAAACTGATTAATTAAATTAGCGACCGTTAGAAAGGTGATTTACCTTTTCCCTTTTGCATCACGGCCTAACTGGTCGATCGGTCGCCGGTTTAACAACTAAATAAATAACCATCCGCGCATAAACTCGGTTTAAAAAAATTTATGCGCCTTTAGCATCAAATGATATTATGGCCTTAATGAACGTTACTCAACCAGAGAATGTAACTATTATAGCTCTTTTTTTTTGTTTCTTGCATGGGATGGATGGTAAATACGCACTCGTAACATATGGCAGACAGACACGACGACGACTAGCCTGGCTTGATTGATTAATTGTTGTCTTTGGTTTTATTGCGTAATTTACTAAACGTTTTATCCCCCCAATCAAACTGATTTCAATCTCACTCGTCGACTTTGGGGAAATTTTTTTATCGAGCGCCCCCTCGCAAGTAAAAATGTTAGGCAGCGCGTGATTCATCATCAGTGGAAGTCACTCGTAAGTGGATCATTGAATATTCGAAGAACCGTTTTACTTTGCACGGTTAATAACAACACCCACACACTACCAAATTTCATCTGAAAGCTCATTTTTTTATTGTACATTTTCATTTTTCTAGCATCATCACTTGTGATCGGAATCACATATTTTAACGTCACACTCTAACGAACAGGAATTATAAACAACCAATCTAGAAATTGTAGAGCGCCCAGACTTCCTAACTAATCCTCACTAAATAAAATTAATTTTGTGACTTGGATGTCATAAACAAATCGTACGTACTCTTATTGATGACGTCAAAATATGCGATTCCGCTTTTTTATCTTGGGTTGCACATTTTGAGTCCCATCAGGTAGGTATATTGTATGTTGTAATTAAATTATACAGTATTTTGATTTATTTGAAGAAAAAGAAATGAGGAATTATAAATAATAGCAGTGCACATCACATATTTCAACGTCACACTCTGACGAACCGGAATTATAAATAACCAATCTAGAAATTGTAGAGCGCCCAGACTTCCTAACTAATCCTCACTAAATAAAATTAATTTTGTGACTTGGATGTCATAAACAAATTGTACGTACTCTTATTGATGACGTCAAAATATGCGATTCCGATTTCTAATCATCAGGTAGACAAGAACGACTCCTTTCATTAAAAACCAATATATCCAATTCAATGTTTTTCCAAATAAATCTTACTGACCGGAACTGATCGTCAAAGGTCTTTTTATTTCAAATTTCGTATTTCTAGCTTCGGAACGAAACGTCGCTTTTTTATAATTTAGGTAAATATAAAAGCGAAAGCTCTTTAAAAAAAGCAATATACAAAATAAATTTTATTGGCTCTTAAATATTTCTCTAAATAAACCAGTGGCTTATTTAAATGACTGTTAAAAAAATAATTTGTGTCAGTCGTCACTTGAACGCTCTTTTTTAATCTTGGGTTGCACATTTTGAGTCTCATCAGGTAGGTATATTGTAAGTTGTAATCAAATTATACAGTATTTTGATTTATTTGAAGAAAATGGGAAGAATTCGCGCGCGTGTCGTCATAGGCGTACGTTATTTGCAGGAACAGTTTTTTTTTTTTGAAGTCGAAATAAAATTTTGAGTCCCGTCGTAAAACAAATATTTCACTAGCGAGGCCCAATAAAATTTATGAAGTTATGTAGTTTACTATCGCCAGTTTGAAAAAATAAATACTATTCACAATTCAGAATTATTAGTCAATAGCTAAAAATAATTTAGTAGGTACATCTTCATTTGAATATTTATTTACATAGCCGCTAATAGCTGACATAATATTTTATGTGGTGATTTTTTTTTCTTCTAATTCATCGAACGCTTTATTACATGTTTTCAATTATTTCTAGAATTAATCGGTGAAACCCAATTTTAATTTTAGTTTAAGTAGATCGAGGAGCCTTGAGTTGGGTGACATTTTTTTTTTTTTAATCGCGAGAAATTTTCTGTGATTTACTGATGTTTTGGTATTTGAAATAAATAATGAAATTAGCTCTTGCATAAATTTACGAATTTCTCTGCGGTTAATTAAGGCGGCAAAAAAAATCAAATGATTCATTTCTGCCATTGTATCCGAGGTTATTTAAATCGGATTGAAAAAGCCTTTGCAAATTGCAGGTAAAAATAGAAATTTCCGTGGAAAAAATGCGTCTGTTTTTCCGAAAATTCCCACGTATAAATACGCCATCTGGATGGATGTTCTTGTGTACGCGTTAAAAGTTAAACAGTTTACTGTTCGGCTTAAAGTCGAGTGATAATTTTATAATTTATTGTTTATTCTGTTTAGTTCGGTGCGCCTGGGAATTTTTTTCTATTTAATTTTCGGCCGTTTCACTTACAAGTCCTGTTTATGTTATTACGCTTAAGTAGCTCGTTATTTAAACTGGGAATTTGTTTAAAACGTTAACGAAAACGTTATTGATACAAAAATGCTTTTAGTATTGCCGAGGATTTGTTTAAAATGTTAATAAAAACTATTGATACTCAAATATTTGTAAAGTGTTCATGATTATTAACACACAGTTTTGTGTTGAGACGTGTATGTAGCTTGAAAAAAAAAAAAGATGATTACTCATCTTCAGATCCGGACTCTCGAAATTTTGTATGTATGTATGTACTATGACGGTCAACTTAAATGATACTCCTGCACGCAAACCACACCCTTAAGAACTTTCAGCGGAAGGGTTACTACGAAACTGTCAAATGGTAGTATTATTTATGGTGAGCGTCTTATTAAATCCGCTTATATAAGGATGATCAGAAAGAATTTTGTTTACAAGCCAAAGATCAAGCTTAGGGATATACCTACTGATTTTAATCCCTTAAAATCGAATTAAATATTATAATGCTATTGTTTCGTCGAAAATATTTTCCATATCCGAGTTTGAACAGTAAACAAGCACCGCAAAAATGTCACGTATTTTAATTAACGAAACGCAATACTCAGTGATAACGTTTTACGACTGAAATATTTTAATGCAAGCGTACACATAAAGAAAAACGTTTTCATTTTCCAGGAGCGTATTCAGATTTGTTTGATTTGCTAAATGAGACTTTTGTTGATGTTTTCGGTCGTACATCCGGGATAAATACGTGAATAACTTGAGGCTAAGTCATTAAAGTTGAACAAACGCGACGAAAGAAACGTCGATTAAAAAAAAATCCACGCCGTGCGCGCGTAACTGTTAAATTGAGATCACTATTGCATGACGTAATATGACGTCATTTTCTCATAAATTTTAGAATCGCTGAATCATTGTTATGTAAGAGCGCCTGGTGATTTTTTCTTCCCACTTCGCATTTCTGCTCTGAAACGATAGCATTTTCCATAATACCAGGGGATCGAAATGTGAAAGCTCCTTCTGGTATACTGGGAAGTGCAACAGGATCCGTCACCGCAATGACACAAGAGATTTTCTCGGGCACCCAGTGAAGTACAGACTTATTTTTTTTAATAGCCCCAGGTTTTCATGCTTCTCGGTACTCCGTGAGTAAAGGAAAAACTATTTAATATGTATACTTTTGGGGTCAAGGAATATACCGCCTGAGGATTTTTAACAGTCGCAGGAAGCTCAAGGAAAACCAGAAATATGCAAAGAAGATGGTAAACTTCAACGCAGCCAGCCAATCATGACGTCGACAACAGGTAGTGTTTTATTGCAGACAGAACAAAAAAAGAACTTGACTTTTGGACGCGAGAAATACCAGAGTGAAAGCCGGTAGAAAAAGTAGGTATACAATTTAATTTGGTTAATCCCCCAATTTTTAACTATTAAAAAAAAAGCCTCACACGCCTTTAATTTAATTTAATCCCCCCACCGAGATACTATAATACAATAAGCAGCAGAAATCGATTCTAAAAAAAAAAATTAGTTTATTTCCAGTTAGGTATAATTGATATGATAAGGAAAAACGTGTATCTACCGTACGTTACCGGTTACGTAATCAAGTTTGAGTTGGCAATGCTGGAAAGCTGCTGCCTGCTGAAAAAAAGGCACGGTTTTACATACCTACCAAATTAGCTTATTATTGTATGTATGTACATAGTCATTTTCTCAACTCAAAGGATAAAAGAATATAAAAATATATCTGCGTGTAATCATAATCAATGACCGGCTATTTATAGCATAGCTCGCGCTGATAGTGTTTTGTTTTGTTTTTTTAAATCCGTTTAAAAATCGGCGACGGTTGAATACGAATATGCTCAGGAATGTAGGCGATGAATAACTTTTGTAGTTCTGAGTATCTGGTAGAGGGTTTCTGGTGATTGTGAGCCCTTACAGGAACTCGTTCGGGCTTGTTTCCAGAAGCGTCGTGTAACATCGGTTACTACGGAAAGTGTTCTGAATAAACGGATCGCGGGCGTCGGTAGGGGAAAGACGGGAGATTCCCATTCCCAACAACACAGAAAACGCAGAGGCAAAGTGCCATGTTGTAGTATGTACTAGTATAACTAACAATGCTTGCCAATATGAGATAGTTCGGGTTTATTTCGTTCGGCGCGTAAATGTGAATGCGAAAGGAAAATGAAAAGGACGTGGCTAAGGCTCTTATTTTACCTGTACGCGATTGATTTCGAGGTAGCCAATGCATACTTGAACCTCTACTTAAGCTTGACCGAGGTTCAAAGGCTTTTAGGTAAGTGGCTCTTATTAATAACGGATTCTTTCCAATGCTAACGTTGTAGTGTAAATATAAACAAATAAAACCGCGCTTACTTCTTTGTAATACCTAAATAATAGCAGTGCGCATGCGCAACATACAGGAACATCGACCTGTGATCTGCAGTAGTGTTTACTTTTTTTTTTTTAATTGCTACCGCTTCGTTTATCTTTACTATACTTTTAACTATGTAGTCAGTCGAACGCGCTACATTAAAAAGACGCTGCTGAAACGACCATTTACATAGCCTACTCAATTACGTAATAATTACACAACAAATACCATTCAATATTCATCTGGTTGTGAGCAAACACAACAAACATGATCAAGAATGAGAATGAGAACGAGAATGAGAATGCCAAGCTGGAGGATAACCGGATTTTTTTCTTCCAACAATGCATAATGTTTATTTTTCGAGGAATTCGTCTAAAAGAGTTCTATAAATAACATAACGTATATAAAATTTCATCTCACTGACTCACTCATTAATTAAAGAATCGTGCCCCTCAATTTGATTAGATTTGAAAAAAAAAGTCGTCACAAAGACGGCTACGCGCAGCCAATTTTCTTTTACAATTCTTTGTTCTAACATTAACAAAGACATTGTTTTTCGTCTTGATGACTTGGAAGATACTACCTTAATACGCCTTTCTATAAATAAATGCCCAAAATTCGGTCGCAATGACTCACATTATTAATTAAAGAATCGACTGATTTACAGACGTAGATTTAAACGTCAATGCATTCCAGTTAGAACAACCTCAAAATCTGGGAGGATCCGAAGGATCCTTCTATGTATAACTACAGTCCAGGATTTCATTACGATGATTCACTACAATAAACTCAAGAATCGAGAGACTTACAGACGTAGATCCATGGATTTACTTTTTTGCATCATTCATCACTGAAATTACAATAGAAGGATTTGACTTGACTTGAAAGATTCAAATTCCATGTTCGTTCAAAACCAATCAAATTCATGAGGGGAGGAAGCAGCACCGTTCCAATCGTCCTTATTACATTATAAACAATTTTTTTATTGTGCAAATTTGGAAGGATTCCGAAGGATAATGGTGCCTCGGTTTTCTATAAATAAATGCCTAAAATTTCGTTGCCCTGACTCACGTCAGTAATTAAAGAATCGACGTAGATTCGCCCAGATTTAAACAACGTCCTTTTGTTTTCTTTAAAATGCCAAAGAGTTGTTTCTCTTCTCACTTGAAGATTTTGAAGGTAATAGCCCAAAATTGTATTGTAAAGATCGAATACTGCCCTCCCAATCAAGAAAGTCGTACCTATCTGCATTTTTACGGTCTTGAGATTTTTAAGTTTCTTTTTTGTAGGATTATTTTTATTTATTGCAAAATAACTTAACAAAATGTGGAGATTCTTCAACCAAATCAAAATTTTATTTAGTACCTATTAATTACGACACGTCGATTTCGATATACGATATACCTTCTTGCTTAGGAGGGCAGAATAGCATAGCCCTTTTTTCTTTTGGGGAATTTCAAAATATTATAAATCTTCTGTGTTCTTATTTGAATCATTAGGAATTTATTTATTTTTTCAAAATTGTTTTCGCGTCGCGTGGATCGTTAAGTCGGGTCGTTTAAGCGAAACGTTTCGATAATCGACAGAAGTCTTCTGGGACACGCGCGCTTTATTGAATTATTATGCAAGAGCGATGGCTTCTGCGAAA
The DNA here is from genome assembly GCA_036172665.1 of Prosopocoilus inquinatus. Classification (NCBI taxonomy): domain Eukaryota; kingdom Metazoa; phylum Arthropoda; class Insecta; order Coleoptera; family Lucanidae; genus Prosopocoilus; species Prosopocoilus inquinatus. Next base: position 10,582,818 of record CM069880.1, on the reverse strand, counting down.
GCGTTATTTTAATGTTACAGTTCCGAGGAAAACTGCGACCGCATTGTTTCAATAAAGGGGGATGATATTTACCCCATTTCTCTTCGAGTTTAATGCCGAGCACTACTTGGAAGCAATTCACGGTTTTGCGACTCGAATGACAGAATTCGTTCTGCGAAAAGCTGAAGCTTGATATTTGTCGAGAGGACATAAATTTGCTCCAGTTTCATAAATTAAGGGGGGGCAGGACAGAAAATAATTTTAGGAAACGAACGAGTATGTACATACCATCAAGGCAAAAAAATTGGTACTTCGAGCCGGATCATAAAGAATTTAATTCGTACATGTTTCTGCCACCTAGAAGCAAGAATCTAAATGTTTGCTTGCTGAATATATTTAAAAACGAGCAAACAAAAAAGTTTAAGTAAACAATACCTGTTTGCCGATTTTTCGAATTAAATCAGAAAAGTATTTTCTTCCTAGGAATAAAAACATGCGGATGACTAACAAACACCCAACTCAAATATTTGCCGAATACAATTCAAGAATTTAGGATAATTATTATTATATCATTTCTATTTTAAATGCTAACAAGAAACCATTAAGTTTTTGCTCTAAACTTAGATGTGAGTGAGGACAGAACGGGACAAACTCGAATTTGCAAAAACTGGTAGTAATTGCAAAAAACAAATCCGGATTGTAATTGGCCAGAAAATTTGCTACGTTACAGTTATCATTTTTGATGACTCATATAATTAAAAGGGTCAGAATTTCAAACCATTTTCTTAGAAAAAAAAAAAAATAGAAAGTTACACATCTAGGTATGTAATAAGTAGTTCTTATGAAACACTCGTGTTAGTTAACATGTTTCTAGTAATTAAGCTCTAATTTTCTATCGTTCAAATTTTATGTGTGTTTTTAATAAGCAATTTAACTTTCTGGTTCTCATGGCGGAGATAATGACGAAAGTGCTAAACATAAAAGGAAACAGATTCCTTCCAGTTCCAACTGACATTTTTTTCTTGACTTTTATTGCTCGTCCAGCAATTAACGGATTACGACCCACAAAAATATTTTAATATTCCTCGCAGAAATTTATTATTATTATAATTAAAAAATGCACCTACGTGAAAGCCATCGAAATTAATTAAATTTTATTAGCAAAATCCAACTATTAAGAAAAAAAAAGTTTTCCTTGCGGTGAAAGTCGACGACATCATCTTCTTAATGGCTTTTTAATCTGCGAGCGGCGGCCGTGTTTATTATTTATAAAGACCATATTGATCGACCTCAATATTTCCGGAAAATTCGGAATAAAATACCCTGTCTACGTCAATAAATTCATCAACTTATTATTTCATTTCGTGGAACTCTTCACAAGACAGCGTGTACACAATAATATGACATAAATGACATACGACTCTGATGCTGATGACGTTTTGTTTTGCAGGCTTGGAAATGCAACTTTTCTACGTGAGGGAAGGGGTGGTTAATGATTACGCCCTGAATTTCGTTGTGTTGGTACCCTCAAAGATCGACACCCTAAATTTTTCTTGGCAGAGTCTAACCGGACGACCTGTAACTATTTCTAATCATCCAAAATACAATTTTTTAATTAATTTAATTTTCAGCTCCCTTATAGTATAGAAGTGGATGCGTCAAAAACCGTCGCCCTTGCAGTTCCAAAATTGAACATCTCGAGCACAGGAGTTGTTCCTACTTCTTTAGATACCTTCAGTGTTAACCTACTCTGCACGGGATTAACGAAGGCGGAAATCAACGTCGTCCTCACCGTTAACGTAACCTTAGCCCCCACCAATGTGACATCCTTGAGAATCAAACGAAAAAAAATCTGCGTAAAAGCCGAACCCTCCTCCAATGGACACGTCTTGGTCGACCCTGCCCCCCTTAACTCAAACTCAGTCAATATCTTTTACACGGCAGTCGGAAGTGCCATCTCACTCATCGCCATTTTGGCCCTGTGCATAACTGGGTATTACCTCAGGCATAAAAAGACGCGGAGAAGCAGCGATGATAACAGAACTCAAGGCCACATGACTTACCTCACCGCAGCAAACAGAAATCCAACGTCCACCTCTTCGTACGGAAGCTTTCGGAGAATGCCCAGTTACTCGCACATCGATGAACAATCCAAAGATCTACAAGAAAGAATTGCAGAACTCACCATACAAAGGTACACACGAGCACGAAGGCGATTAATTTGAATTACATAATTAATTAATTTTCAAAGGTGTAGAGTTCGTCTTCATACCGTGGTCCTCGAGGGTACTTTCGGGCGCGTCTACGTCGGAACCTACACAGAAGATAATAGAAGTGAGGAGGTCCTGGTTAAAACTGTGACGGATCACGCGTCGCAAGTCCAAATTTCCCTGCTCCTCCAAGAAGGAATGTTCATGTACTCTTTGACCCACAAGAATATTCTCAGCATACGAGGAGTTTCGATCGAGGACCAAACGCCTCCATTCCTCCTCTACCCCTACCACGGTTACAAGAACCTCAAGGTGTTCTTGCAGAAGTGCAAGTTGAATTCCGAGGGCGTTGCGCACACATTGACGACCCAGGAAGTCGTCGATATGGCTTTGCAGGTCATCCAAGCCATGCAGTTCCTCCACAAGAAGTACTTGTGGCACAAGGATTTGGCCGCGAGGAATTGCGTGTAGGTCTAAATAAACGAATTTTGACTTGCGTGAAATTTGATTTTCGGTTCTTCAGGGTTGATGACAAGCTGAAGATCAAAGTGACGGATAATGCCCTGTCACGGGATCTTTTCCCTTCCGATTACCATTGCTTGGGTGACAATGAAAACCGCCCTATTAAATGGATGGCCATCGAAAGCCTTCTGCAAAAGGAGTTTTCCCCGAGCTCCGACGTCTGGTCGTTCGGGGTTTTGCTCTGGGAATTGACGACGTTAGCCCAACAACCGTACGTGGAGATAGACCCGTTTGAAATGGCCGCGTATTTAAAAGATGGGTACAGGTTGGCGCAGCCTATAAACTGCCCGGATGAGCTGTGAGTATTATTTTTAGTTTAGACTTTTGCCCAGATCTGCACGTGCGCTTGCTTTCCAGGTTTGCTGTGATGGCGTATTGTTGGGCGATGAGTGCAGAAGAGAGGCCAACTTTTTCTCAACTCCAAGTCTGCCTGCAGGAGTTTTACGCGCAGTTGATTAGATACGTTTAGTTTCCTTTAAAAAAAAAAAGAAATTATTATGTGACGTGCCAAATTAAGCTAGGTGGTATATATATATATTTTTTTGACTAAGTTCTTGGTACAAATTATTTATGTATTTAGATTAATCGATTCTTGCCGTTCATTTTTGTGATGTTTTATGGTTTGATTGGTCGTCTTCAGCCAACGCAAGAGAATATTCAGAGTTTCCACTGCCTTTTTTTATTTGCCGAATCTCCTTCTGGAAGCTTTGAATTTTTCCAAGTTCCTCACGTGTTCGATTTCATAGTATTAAGGCGCAGACGAATTTTATTTATTTATTATTATTATTTTTTTAATTATTAAATCAAAATGTGTATACGTTTAAGTGTTTATGATGCACGATGTGATCACATCAGATACATGTACAGAGATATTTAAAAATATTTAACCAACTTGCCATTACTCGCATTTCATAAGGGCCGATTCACACTAAACAGTTTTGCCTTGCCTGAAACGTGGTTTTTCCTTTCTCTTTACTAGGTGTTTAGTTCGAATGAAGTAGCTCAATACAGGTGTTGATGTTATCGTCAAATGTACAATTGATGTATTTTTATGTATATTTTATAAGTACTAAATAAAGTATATCGAATGTGGTTTCAGGCGTTTCAGTTACTTACTTGAAATTACAGGGATTTCCTGAGCGACCTCTGGCGGCAACAGGAAACTATCCTTTCTGTTTCTATTCAATAGCTTTTAGCTACAGTTTACTGCGCTTATTTCAGCATCTGTTGCCTGTTTTCTGCTTCAGTTTTTTCTGCTGAATCGAATGAAAAAAGAATGCGCTTTTCTAGGCAAGTGGCTTTTCCTTGCCCCATATTTTCCTCCCGGGGTCTTGTGCCCTGAATATTATGATTATTTATTTATTTATTTTTTTAAAAAACGTGCGTATATACATATAAGTTTTGTGCTAAACACACGTGTCTTCTTGTAAGTATAGCCAAGGAAAGAATTGCGATTGTTTGATTAACACAAACAGACATTTGAATGAATCCGTTTTGCAAGGTAAAACTCGATAATAAGTAAACAAACATCTCCTTCGATGCATGTCATCTTTATAAGCGTCCGGTAAAACCCATCAAATCAAATGCAAATTATAAATTTAACTAATAAACAAACATTAGATTTCATCTGCACGTTTTATAGCAAAGAAAAAAACTGACACTAAATTATGACCGTTTTCAAATTATATAATTCGCAGTTACTTCTTTATGAATTTATTTGAAGTTGAGGAGAATAAAAAGTAAAAAAAAAATGCTTAACAATATACCTCATTATCTTTCAGCTTTCAATGATCTGCGCATTTTTTCAAGCCCGGAATTTTCCCTCTTGAGATTAATATAACAATGTGGAATTTTTCGTGGCTTCTTTTATTTAAAACTGTCTGAAAAGAGCTTGAAAATACGCCGGCATTCTTGTACATAATATAAAAAAAGCAAATAAAAGAGAGAAAACACGTCGGATATATTTCACCCCTTAAATTGTTTCCTGCGGCCGCAAGAGGGTATTCAAAACACCGGAAAGGTTAAGCTCCGGAAAGTTTTAATAATTACGCTGAAAGCGTTCGATTATGGCCGTCCTCTTCTTCTTAAGAAGAGAGGAGCCCTCCGGATTTATAAGGAGGTAAAAGGCCCCAGCTATTCAGTAATTACGCCGGCGTTTAAATCCGTTTTATTTTTCAACGGTTATCATAACTGAGAAGTCGGGGCTATTAAGCTCGTTTGGAAAGTTACGTGAGGAATTCTTGAGAAACTTTCCGCGTGGAATACGAGTTTTAATAGTCGTCTTAAAGAAATACTTTATAAATAGCGAACGCCAGTAATAAAATGTTCACTTCACCTTTGGGTCATTCACACTAAGAAATAAGAAATTTATTTAATAGAAAAATAATTAAATCATCTAAACAAAAATAAAGTAAAGTTTTCCGATGAAACAGGACTGGGCTTAGTTTTGGGGGGAAATGAGATTAATTCCAAATAGCCCCTAACTTAGCTTGATACAAGGATTCCAATAACGTTAAGCATTGGACAAGGAGAGCGGCAGTTTGTTTGTGAGAATCCTAGATAACAAAAAGACGTCACTTTTAGATAGCATTGGACAAGGAGAGCGGCAGTTTGTTTGTGAGAATCCTAGATAACAAAAAGACGTCACTTTTAGGTATAATCATCACCTTAATGACGTTTAAAAAAGTTGAAGTGAAAATAACGTCTGTCTGACGTGTATAATTCGCAGGTAAAATGACGTCACTTAAAGACATTTCATAAACGTTGGTTAATGTCGTTCCCTTAACGTCATTTAATGACGTTTCATAAACCTTGGTTGATGACGTTTCCTTGTCGTCATTTAAAGACGTTTCATAAACGTTTCTTAAAAGTTTATTCTAAGCACAGCTTTAGACAGTACAAAATCACAACTGGCAAAGTGATATGAAATGACGTCAAACTTGTCACTAATACGTCGTCATTCTGACATTCAAAAGACGTCTAAGCGACGTATCTTAATCACTTCGAATTTTTCACAAATAATAACTTACTAGATAGTTGAGAATTACTTTGAGATGGTTACGTCATGATTTCGTTCGCTTCAAAACTTTCAGTAAGGTTTAAGTATGCATACATGCTGCATTAGTTAACAAGTGCTAAAATTGCGCCGTCTTGTGTTTACGTTCACAACTCTTTACATGTTATTATTTTCCTTTATTTAACAATTCTAATAAGGGTATTAATTTTGGTATAATTGGCTTCAGACATATTCAAAATATTTATTTACACTTTTTGTTTAGTCCCAAAAATGTTTTTAAACTAATGAATTTCAAAAATAAACATTTTATCACTTTATAATGACGTGATAATGACGTCTCTTTTACGACGTTAGCCGCACCGAGTTGGATCGATGTAAATCGATTCAAACAGCTTTTCTGCGTTCGTTTCCTGCCAGATCAGTTAACCCCCACCATAATTTAAAGTGATCCGCATTATTTAAAGAATCAGTTAGATCATTTAGATAGCATAATTGTTTTGAGGTTAGAAATTTAATTAATGTGTGTAAATTTGTTCGTTTCACTATCAAGGATCACATTAATTTCAATATTGTGAACTGATCCAAACGAACTGATTCAACGCGTGAATCGAATGCAGCTGTTGATATCTATCGTATAACTCGTCATATTCACGTCACTTTTGAGACATATAGACGTAAAATAATCTAAAAATGACGTAATCAAAATAATCAACGTTTATTCACAACTCTTTACATGTTATTATTCTCCTTTATTTAACAATTCTAATAGGGGTATTAATTTTGGTATAATTGGCTTCAGACATATTCAAAATATTTATTTACACTTTTTATTTAGTCCCAAAAATGTTTTTAAACTAATGATTTTCAAAAATAAACATTTTATCACTTTATAATGACGTGATAATGACGTCTTTTTTACGACGTTAGCCGCACCGAGTTGGATCGATGTAAATCGATTCAAACAGCTTTTCTGCGTTCGTTTCCTGCCAGATCAGTTAACCCCCACCATAATTTAAAGTGATCCGCATTATTTAAAGAATCAATTAGATCATTTAGATAGCATAATTGTTTTGAGGTTAGAAATTTAATTAATGTGTGTAAACTAGTTCGTTTCACTATTAAGGATCACATTAGTTTCACTATTGTGAACTGATCCAAACGAACTGATTCAACGCGTGAATCGAATGCAGCTGTTATTGATACCTATCGTATAACTCGTCATATTCACGTCACTTTTGAGACATATAGACGTAAAATAATCTAAAAATGACGTAATCAAAATAATCAACGTTTATTCACAACTCTTTACATGTTATTATTTTCTTTATTTAACAATTCTAATAGGGGTATTAATTTTGGTATAATTGGCTTCAGACATATTCAAAATATTTATTTACACTTTTTATTTAGTCCCAAAAATGTTTTTAAACTAATGATTTTCAAAAATAAACATTTTATCACTTTATAATGACGTGATAATGACGTCTCTTTTACGACGTTAGCCGCACCGAGTTGGATCGATGTAAATCGATTCAAACAGCTTTTCTGCGTTCGTTTCCTGCCAGATCAGTTAACCCCCACCATAATTTAAAGTGATCCGCATTATTTAAAGAATCAATTAGATCATTTAGATAGCATAATTGTTTTGAGGTTAGAAATTTAATTAATGTGTGTAAACTTGTTCGTTTCACTATCAAGGATCACATTAATTTCAATATTGTGAACTGATCCAAACGAACTGATTCAACGCGTGAATCGAATGCAGCTGTTATTGATACCTGTCGTATTACTCGTCATATTCACGTCACTTTTGAGACATATAGAAGTAAAGTAATCTAAAAATGACATAATCAAAATAATCAACGGTTATTCACAACTCTTTACATGTTATTATTCTCCTTTATTTAACAATTCTAATAGGGGTATTAATTTCGGTATAATTGGCTTCAGACATATTCAAAATATTTATTTACATTTTTTATTTAGTCCCAAAAATGTTTTTAAACTAATGATTTTCAAAAATAAACATTTTATCACTATATAATGACGTGATAATGACGTCTCTTTTACGACGTTAACTGCACCGAGTTGGATCGACGTAAATCGATTCAAACAGCTTTCTGCGACTATAATTGGTTTCAGACATATTCAAAATATTTATTTACACATTTATTTAGTCCCAAAAATGTTTTTAAACTAATGATTTTCAAAAATAAACATTTTATCACTTTATAATGACGTGATAATGACGTCTCTTTTACGACGTTAGCCGCACCGAGTTGGATCGATGTAAATCGATTCAAACAGCTTTTCTGCGTTCGTTTCCTGCCAGATCAGTTAACCCCCACCATAATTTAAAGTGATCCGCATTATTTAAAGAATCAATTAGATCATTTAGATAGCATAATTGTTTTGAGGTTAGAAATTTAATTAATGTGTGTAAACTTGTTCGTTTCACTATCAAGGATCACATTAATTTCACTATTGTGACCTGATCCAAACGAACTGATTCAACGCGTAAATCGAATGAAGCTGTTATTGATACGTGTCGTATAACTCGTCATATTGACGTCACTTTTGAGGCATATGACGTCAAAAACGTAAAATAATCTAAAAATGACGTAATTGCGACGTCACTCTGCTAGCTGGAACGGTTCAAAGTAATTATCAGTTATTTTATGTTACGAACAAAATATCCGAGCCATTCCGAACCGTTCAAATGCTATAGTTCGAACAAACGTTTAAACGCCAGATAGTATCGTATAGTAATTGAAACAAAATATTTACTTATTAATATACTAGGTATTTTATCAACTAGAAATGACGGCAAAAAGACGTTAGTAAAGACCGTCATATTAACGTTGTAACGGTACGTATTAGAAACGTCATTAATTGGTGATGATATGGCCAAATGATCTTTACGGTTCAACATCGCCTTTAAATGACGTGAAAATAACGTCATTCGTCATCTTAGACAAATCCGACCGCTGTCGTTCTCTTTGCCTGATGCTTGTGTTAGAATGTGAGGAAGAATGAAAAAAATAAATTTCTCGATACCTTAAACCTGTCGGTGATGTATTCGTGTCTGTGTGTAGGTTCTTTTGCGTATATGTGCGTATAACTCTGCTATAATAGCGTGCGTCTCCATGTATGGCAAGCCTAAGACAATTGTTTCCGGTATTTTAAGAACGTTTTGGCGGTCAATACGTTTCGATGTGCATAAATTAAGTCGTTTTTGGTTAATGAGAATTTCTGTTCGTTGAAACAATACGCACACACACAGTCACTCCCGTTGTTATGCGCATTTTAATTACTGCATAACATCCTTTGTTTAAGGTTGCCATTTCTTTGAAAACCCACACATCCTTTTGTAAATTTGCGTGCGGTGATGATGGTGATAATAATCAAGCCGGTGCAATAAAACTTGAGTCATATTTTGAAATTAGTCACACGTGGGAGGGTGTGAGTAGGGAAGAAAAATTTCTCGTTCACCTTTGAAAATGCATTTGAAATGAAATTTTCCGGTGATGTTTGTTTAAATCTGCAGCACGTCGATTGCCGAAGTAAATATTTAGATTTTCAGCACGTCATTGCTCCGACGTGACCTTTCAGAGTATTCTGCGCTGATTTTTTCATGAACTTGACACACATGATATTAATCCCCCCAGTGCATCTCTGGAGTGAAAGGTGAATAAAATCCTATTCAATTTCGGTCACGCTGTATGTAATTCGCAATTCATATTAATAATAATAAATATTGTTAAACCTGTTTTTCGCAGAGTCGTCTCTCGTCGGATGTTATCGGCTCTTCGAAAAATTACCTGTATATAGCCGGCAAGAACGAGGAGATTGTTTAATAATAAATATCTTTGTTTAACAATAGTGTTGTCCATCATGATTGGTCTTACGATTTTCCTAGCTGGGGTCGCATCAGCTTTAGCAGGATACTCATCAGGTAAATAAATCCTCACGTTTTACACCCCCCGGAGTAATTTCTTTTTTTTAAATTTTTTCCCCCTTTTTAAATACACCTACCTAAAATCAGAATGTATACTTATTGTTAAACATCGTTTTAGAATTAGTTCGGCCCTAAAACAACAACAGTAATGGTTTTTGCTGGCATTTGCGTATCGATTTGCTCTTGAATATACGAGCCCCTAGAACGTAGGCGTTTCACCTCATCTCATCATAATATTAACAGTAAATGCAAAAAGCATTTTGAAATGCGAGGGAAAATCATTGATTTGATGAAATTTAAAATAGTACGCTCATGAAAGTCACGTTTTACACAAAGCCCGTATCATTTTCTTATTTCAGGCCGAGATTGATGACGGTCGTATATTTACAGCAAGAATTTTTCATGTGAAATTATTTATAAGTTTTCATTCTCCGGAGTTTCCATCGTAAATTGTTTTGTTTAAATAAAATTGCTGCGCCGACGGTGATTTTTTTTTTTTAAATGCCTCGTCACATCCGACCGTTTAATTATCACCTCCTCAACAATCAATATTTCCTTTACTTATTAATAAATAAGTAAGTAAGTTTCTTTCGAGTTCTCGTGGGGGAGGAGAGGCTTTTCAAGGTTAAATTTAATTAAAATAATTCGTGCATTTTTAAAGCCCTTCCTTACGTCAACACAAATTTAATGAGTTGCTGATAGGGGTAGAAATGAACTTCGCTAATTAAATTTCCAATCAGATTCCCTGGCGTGTGTCAACCTTTCGAGGGGGGGGGGAGAGGAAGAGGGTAAAATCCCGTTCCCGTAGAATAAGTAATGCGTTTTTTTTTTTGCGCAATTCTAATTCCCAGACGTCTGACTTAATGAGAAATTAACAATGTAAACGGTTACGCTAGTAAACATAACCTTGTCCCGAGGTACTGTACAAATACGAAAAAGAAAAAAAAAAACTTTTTTTCATTGCAAATATCAATTATTAAATCAAACAATGCTTTGTTTCCTTCTAGGATCCACTGGGGAGAATCAGCTAGGTGATGGGGGGCAAGGACAAGGTGGTTATGGATATGGTTTCTCAGGTTCCTTCGCTGGTCCCGCCGGGGCAGGTTCGGGCCAACAGGCTTTCAGCGGGGGTATTCCCCCTCAATTTGCTTCCCAATTCGATTTCTTTAATTTCCTCAACTCATACTTGGATTCCTTGAGGAAGTACAACGAGCAATTCCACGCAAAGTACGTATGCATTCTCTCTCTCTATGTCTATACTCTCTCTTTCTTCCTCTTCTAGCGCTATTTCTTACTCTTTCGCTTCATCTCATCCTAGCAGCAAAGCTAAGGCAAAATCTTCCTTCAAATTTCGCCCCCCTAAAAGGTAGAGTACCGCCCCCTCTCACTCCCCTAAAGAAAAAAAATAACGATTTCGTTAATTTTTTCAGCGTGCAAAACCAAGCGCACCAAAATGCAGGGGCGGGTTACGGCTTTCCAGGTGGTTTCCCGGCCTTCGCCGGGGTAGATACGGCGAACAGGGGCGGATTCGGGCAAGGTTTCAACGTGCCACCAGGAGGAGAAGGAGCGTCAGCTTCCGCATCGATTGGACCGGGTGGGGTCCACCAGACCGCTGCAGTTTTCCCCGAAAACCCGGTACGCGTATGTATAAAAGGATCAGATTGCAGGAGGACCTAATAATAAGGAAAGAAAGAAAGCGGAAATCGCAAGCTCGTTTTGTATTTCCGGCGAGTCAAAAGCTATTCGATCGCGGATGTAATATGAGGGCAGAAGTTCAATCAAGCAAACTTTTTTTTTCTCCCTTCTACTGTCACGACCTCATGTAATTTCAAACGTGGAGACTTCCTTACTTTTAAAAAAGAAAGTCAATCGAATTCGTAAAGTTTGAGATGTTTCAAGGAACACAATTTTCATTGCCTTTAGCCATTAGTTTACTTATCATCAAATTTAGGACACTTGTATGAATATTCACGGTCACTTCGTCTCCTGAATGAAACGCGCACGCTCGCCGCCAGTTCATGAGCGCCGGGCTATTAATGTGATGTGATGAATATGCGGTAACAAATGCTAAGTACGCGATTGGTTCACTTGCCGCTTATGAGAATGACATTCAGTTTCATACTTTGGTCCGATATCTGCTTATCATGCCCGATTTCACGTACTGTTATGCGAAGAATAAATTTATTTGTCAATTGGAATGTGCCATATTGTCATGCTGTCACATTATAGACGCCAAATAAATTTATTCTTCGCATAACAGTACGTGAAATCGGGCATGACAAGCAGATATTGGACCAAAGTATGGAACTAACATGATAAACTAGTTTTTGGGTGTCGTGTTGGTGAAATTGGGCATCATTCTTATTGATATAGTTTTTGATCTCTATACATGTATTGATTAAAATTGTGTAATTTTAAACTCATGTATTTAGACCACGGTTCGAGTACCTGATACTTCCTGAATATTAAAATATTTCCTCCTGAATCACCTTGTAGAGAGCATGGCCCCAAGAACGAATTGATTTACTGACGGTTTCGTTTTGTATTTGTGAATTTTTGTTTCGCGAAATACAATTTGTGATATTTTGAGGGTTTTCGGTGTGTCGCCTTCTATTTATAGGAAATGCAATTTTCCGAATATGACACATCCGAAGTCACGCTTCGATAAACATTAACGCCGATGTAGTTCCTTGTTTGTCTAAAACGCAGTCTTTCAGAATAATCCGAACATAAACACCAGATTTGGGGAAGCTCCTAAGGGCGACGGCTTCTATTCGGTGCAAACTTCCAGCTTCAGCACGTCCTCTAACGTGGATGGAAAACCCTCGAGTTTCCACCAGGCGAGCACAACAGTGAACGACAACGGGAAAGTTACGTCCTACACCGTACGCAAACCCTAATTAATTAATTAACGTCGTCTGTGAAGTATTATTAATTATCCTTAATAATAAATCAGTTTTCAAGTGATTGTATTTTACTATGTAAATGGCCAATAAAACTTTCATTCAAAGCCCGGACGTTCAGTATACCATAAAATGTTCAACCTTGAGGAGGAGCGCAAAAAAATATTACATAACAAAATTGCTATAATTAGAAAGACAATTAAGATTCGCACGTAAACACCAGATGGCATTAGCTTCACGCAAATCCAAATTAATTGTTCACTTCCCATCATCACATCATCAGAAGAAGTCAGAACAAAACTATTTTTTTTTTAGTAATTGCAAGAAAAATTATTTAATCCCAAAAAATATGCCATTTCTATTTTGGTTAATGTCCAGCCCTCAACGAAATATTGATTTGGCAAAAATGGAAGCGAAGAGATGAGGGGGGCATCTTTCTTGCCTTCCAATACGTTGTGTTGCCTATGTTCACACTTTACAACAATGACCTGTATATGATAATAATATCATATAAAATAGCGACATCTTACTATCGCTTTTTGACCTAACATTGCAGTAGGATAGACAAATTGAAGCGGGATTTGCTCCTAATGAGTCCCCCATGCAAGGCGGCCATGCTTGCTGTCAAAGCATAATGAAAGATTTTAGAAAAATTTTGTGCAAATCGTTTTTGATTGCAGTGAGAATTTCGAGCAGCTTCTGGACAGCTGTTTCAGCCCTGCTTGGGGCTTCTTCAGCAGAAACGTAGCTCGACATTCCCACTGCAGACCAAAAACGACTTGCCCAATTTATTCGCAAATGCGATGTAAGAGTGATGAACATATAAAATAGCGACATCTTACTATCGCTTTTTGACCTAACATTGCAGTAGGATAGACAAATTGAAGCGGGATTTGCTCCTAATGAGTCCCCCATGCAAGGCGGCCATGCTTGCTGTCAAAGCATAATGAAAGATTTTAGAAAAATTTTGTGCAAATCGTTTTTGACAGCAAGCATGGCCGCCTTGCATGGGGGACTCATTAGGAGCAAATCCCGCTTCAATTTGTCTATCCTACTGCAATGTTAGGTCAAAAAGCGATAGTAAGATGTCGCTATTTTATATGTTCATCACTCTTACATCGCATTTGCGAATAAATTGGGCAAGTCGTTTTTGGTCTGCAGTGGGAATGTCGAGCTACGTTTCTGCTGAAGAAGCCCCAAGCAGGGCTGAAACAGCTGTCCAGAAGCTGCTCGAAATTCTCACTGCAATCAAAAACGATTTGCACAAAATTTTTCTAAGATAATAATATCGTTCTTGAGCGTAGAAACCTGTTCGTTATTGATGACGATAATTTATGTTGTTACTGCAAGGTGGCAAGGTAATTTTTCTGCAAAATAATGAAAGTACATTTTTTTTTCCTTCGCATTAAAAAGTCTGCCGGCTTATTGGGCGCCGTTTCTTTTAATGCCCGGGAATGCAAAGTTGGAAGTTATTTTCGGGCCAGACAATAGGGGTAATAAGTATTGCGCAATTTAATTGTCTGCGAAATAAATACCCAGACGTAGCAGAAATTTGCGAGGAGCTTAGTTAGCGGCGAAAAAATACATCAAACTTCATAAAGTTCGGAAAGCTTTTGAAACAAATAATGAAATAAAAGTTTTTTTTTTTTAATCGCTGCCTACGCTCTTGCGTGTATCGAGCATCTCGGCGAGCTTTTACGTCCGCTTGTGACGGATTTAAACTTTTTGAACACGCTTGTGATGTCTAATGTAAATCCAAAAAAAATATTATTTTTATTACCATGGAAAAGCGACGGACACTTTTTTAATAAAACTATTTTTTTTGGTTTTGCGTTTCAAATGGAACTATTCCGGTGTTGGAATACGTGTAGGACTTCCGTTGTTATCTTAGTAATGTATGTTAGGGGTTGGATTACCTAACATAATTGCGATAAGCTCCTCTGATTAATGCTCTTTATTCAAATTTATATTCCGTGAAATTACTACGGCTATGATAAAGCGTTTTAAACTACCCACAAACTGTAAATACACGCTTGATTAAAATTTAACAATTTTTTTTTTAATATTTCATCAAGAGATGGCGTTTAAAACTTGTGTTTTATTGAAATTCAAATTATATTACGTTTATTCTTTTTCCTTTTAGAAAATGAAAATGAAACTAAGATGCAACCATTAAAAAAATAATAATAATCTTTGGCCTGCTTAGTCAGTGGCGTAACAAGCAGTCAAGTCGCCGGCTTGCAAAATTTTTACCAGCGCCTTTTATTACTAAGGAAGTAAAACTAATTAAAAAATCTTCAGCTGCTGGCCTTCAATGCTAAATATATCAAGAGTGCTTAATTGCTTTTGGTTATCCCTATTTCTAAAAATTGACAAGAACTGTCAAAATTTTTGGTTAGAAAAGCTACCGAAAACCAGCGCCAAGCGAAGTACGCTTAAGCTATTTCTCGAACACTTTCTCGAAGGAATTTGTTCTCCGCTGTTTTGAAACAACTGTCTTTGCAACCAATTAAAGAAAATCATCTTAGGCCTGCTTAGTCAGTGGCGTAACAAGCAGTCAAGTCGCCGGCTTGCAAAATTTTTACCAGCGCCTTTTATTACTAAGAAAGTAAAACTAATTAAAAAAATCTTCAGCTGCTTGCTTTCAATGCTAAATATATCAAGAGTGCTTAATTGCTTTTGGTTATCCCTATTTCTAAAAATTGACAAGAACTGTCAAAATTTTAGGTTAGAAAAGCTACCGAAAACCAGCGCCAAGGGAAGTACGCTTAAGCTATTTCTCGAACACTTTCTCGAAGGAATTTGTTCTCCGCTGTTTTGAAACAACTGTCTTTGCAACCAATTAAAGAAAATAATCTTAGGCCTGCTTAGTCATTGGCGAAACAAGCAGTCAAGTCGCCGGCTTGCAAAATTTTTACCAGCGCCTTTTATTACTAAGGAAGTAAAACTAATTAAAAAAATCTTCAGCTGCTTGCTTTCAATGCTAAATAAATCAAGACTGCTTAATTGCTTTTGGTTATCCCTGTTTCTAAAAAGTGACAATAACTGTCAACATTTTAGGTTAGAAAAGCTACCAAAAACCAGCGCCAAGCGAAGTACGCTTAAGCTATTTCTCGAACACTTTCTCGAAGGAATTTGTTCTCCGCTGTTTTGAAACAACTGTCTTTGCAACCAATTAAAGAAAATAATCTTAGGCCTGCTTAGTCAGTGGCGTAACAAACAGTCAAGTCGCCGGCTTGCAAAATTTTTACCAGCGCCTTTTATTACTAAGGAAGTAAAACTAATTAAAAAAATCTTCAGCTGCTTGCTTTCAATGCTAAATAAATCAAGACTGCTTAATTGCTTTTGGTTCTCCCTGTTTCTAAAAAGTGACAAGAACTGTCAACATTTTAGGTTAGAAAAGCTACCGAAAACCAGCGCCAAGCGAAGTACGCTTAAGCTATTTCTCGAACACTTTCTCGAAGGAATTTGTTCTCCGCTGTTTTGAAACAACTGTCTTCCAGAATTTAAAAGGAACAAAATTAATTGCTGCTACAGATTAATAGATGGCGCTGCTTATGTTTCGCTTGTTGCTTGAAATTTTTTTGACACCCTGTTCAACTTTATTTATTCGAAATTATTGTTTGCAACATTATTTTATTTCGTAAATCTTTTTAGAGATTTTCAGTAGCCTTGAAATTATTTCCTCACAAAAAAAGTTATGACTCACAGTAACAAACGGAGCCACACCTTTTTTTTTATTCAAAATTTGTTTGCTTGTTTATTGTTTATTGTATGTAAAAAATAAGTATACAAATACAACTTATGAATTAATTAAATACACACAATAATTGTTCTTGAACGTTCTCAAATTTGTTTTCAGTTGTTTTGAAACTGATGGAATTAAAGGATACGAAATTAATTGCGGCTAGATGGCTCTACTCACATTTGAAATTTCTTTGAAACCTCTTTCAATCACTTATTTATTCGAAACTGTTTTTTGTAACATAATTTTTTGAATTTTCTAACATTTTTCAGTTGCCTTGGAATTTCTTCCCTACAAATAAAGAGAACACAGTTATGACTTACGTTAGGAGATGGCGCTGTAAATGTTTTTTTTTTTATTCAAAGTCGTTTCAAGAACATTGTTCTTGAAGGTTTTTTAGTTGTTTTTCGGTAAATGAAAAGTACAATGAATTTTCTAACATTTTACAGTTGCCTTGGATTTTCTTCCCTACAAATAAGGAGAAAACAGTTACGAATCACGGTAACAGATGGCGCCGTAATTGTTTTTTTCTATTCAAAGTCTTCTCAAGAACATCGTTCTTGAAGGTTTTTTAGTTGTTTTCCGGTAAATGAAAAGTACAATGAATTTTCTAACATTTTACAGTTGCCTTGGATTTTCTTCCCTACAAATAAAGAGAAAACAGTTACGAATCACGGTAACAGATGGCGCCGTAATTGTTTTTTTCTATTCAAAGTCTTCTCAAGAACATCGTTCTTGAAGGTTTTTTAGTTGTTTTCCGGTAAATGAAAAGTACAATGAATTTTCTAACATTTTACAGTTGCCTTGGATTTTCTTCCCTACAAATAAAGAGAAAACAGTTACGAATCACGGTAACAGATGGCGCCGTAATTGTTTTTTTTATTCAAAGTCTTCTCAAGAACATCGTTCTTGAAGGTTTCTCAGTTGTTTTTCGGTAAATGAAAAGTACAGTGAATTTTCTAACATTTTACAGTTGCCTTGGAATTTCTTCCCTACAAATAAAGAGAAAACAGTTACGAATCACGGTAACAGATGGCGCCGTAATTGTTTTTTTTTTATTCAAAGTCTTCTCAAGAACATCGTTCTTGAAGGTTTTTCAGTCGTTTTCCGGTAAATAAAGAGTACAATGTTATGGCGCGGGGTGAACAGATGGCGCCACTCGTACATGTAAATTCTTTCGCTTTAACTATTTAAGTATAAAACTTTATCTATTCGAATTTTTTTTTCAGGACATTGTTCTTGAACGTCTTTCAGTTGTTTTGGAATGTCTTCTCGGCAAATTAAATATTTACAACTCGGATTAACAGATGGCGCTACAAACGTCGTTTATTCGAAATTGATACTTAAAACGTGGTTCTTTTAGCGTTTTCCAGCTGCTTTGAGATTGTTTTGCGGCAATATCTCCGATTTTTTTTAAATTTATTTCAAACTGTTCTGTATTTGAGAATATATAATTCTCAGAAATCTTTGAAGTGTGATTTACAAATAAGTTTTCAATTTTTTGCATTTGTGAATCTTTGGAGATCCAGACAAAACTTTGACATTGATCAGGCGCCTAATGCGACTTAACTTCGGGCTGCTTTGCAATCCCTGGAATCCCTATAGCCACTCGCGACGCCACTGTGCTTAGTATTAGTAAATCAGTTTTGAAATTTTCGTTGAAATTTTGGGGTTGAACTGAAACATTTTTGATTTTCTAGTTCAATTAGGAAAGTATTAAATCACTCCAGTTCTAGCATGAACGGCACCCCCAGGGTGCCCTCCTTTTTTTCCCCAATCCATCACTCAAAAAAAAACGGTAAACAATAAAATGATTTCTGTAAATGTACACAAAAATAATTGTAAACTCACTTCTCTTGATTTGATGCTTGCAAAATGGCGACTGATCAATCTGCGCATGCTCTCATCTCGTGTTTACTTTGCTTGCCAGTAGGGACGCCCCTGTGATAAATTCTTCATATCCTCATAAAAAGTGGTTGGTTTTTAATTTCTTTGTCTGAAATAATTTGATTATTAAAAAATAAATAATTTTAAGAAAAAAATATTGTTGTTTCGAAACTGAATACACCCTGAAACTTCAGCTCGATCAATTAAAATTTTAAAGCTGGCGTTAATCGTCCCAATTACAGAGGTAAGAGCAGGGGCTCGTTCAGGAATAAGAAAGGGCGCACTCTGAGTTTCTGAACGCACCCCAGTTTTCGAATATAAGCCTCATAATATTTGAATTACTCGTGTTTTTGCTGTTTTTAATTTGCAAATTTATTCTGATTAAAACGGTTAACGAAGAAGAAAAGCTCCGCGAAGTGCGTAAATAAATGAAACGTTCCGAGTGAAGTATTGCAAGGATTTGCCGGTGTCATCAGGATTGTAATTTATAAATGTATACAAAAATAATTGTAACCTTACTTTTCTTGATTTGATGCTTGCAGTATGGCGTCTGATCAATCTGCGCATGCTCTTATCTCGGGGACTACCCTGTGTTTACTTTGCTTGCCAGTAGTTTAAAACGAAGAAAAGCTCGGCGAAGTGCATAAATTCCGAGTGAAGGATTACAAGGATTGTATTTGCGGCTGTCATCATGATTTCTGTAAATGTATACAAAAATAATTGTAACCTTACTTCTCTTGATTTGATACTATCTTGATACTACTGGGGATGCCCCTGTGATAAATTCTTTAGGGATTCTTCGTATCCTCACCAAAAGTGCTTGGTTTTTAATTTTCTTTTGTCTAAAATAGTTTGATTATTAAAAAATAAATAATTTTAAGAAAAAAGTACTGTTTCGAAACTGAATACACCCTGAAACTTAAGCTCGATCAATTAAAATTTTAAAGCTGGCGTTAATCATCCCAGTTACAGGGGCAAGAGCAGTTTGCGAATATAACTCCCGCAATACTTGAATTACTCTCGTGTTTTTGCTATTTTTATTTTGGAAATTTATACGGATGAAAACAGTTTAACGAAGAAAAGCTCGGCGAAGTGCATAAATAAATGAAACGTTCCGAGTGAAGGATTACAAGGATATTTGCGGCTGTCATCGTCGGAATTAATAGGACTTACGAAGTTTTTCTAATTGCGTTTTATTTTCTGTGAAAATTTCGCGGACCAAAGCACAAAGGCACAAACAACTCGTTGTTACCTAATCGGCGGTTATTAATCGGCGCAATTAGGTAATTGCTACACGTAATTTATTCATCATCGTGAGCCGGAATCGCTGGTTATTTAAATCCTTTTGCCTCGTGCATAGATTTTATCGGAAAATTAACGAGAGATATGCATCGCGAAATTAAATTAAATTAAATTAATGAAACGCACAACGTAAAAAAAAACAACGTGTAACCTAGTTAAACTGATTGACATCTTTCTACATATACTAAAGCATTCTACTAGTATATACATATAATGTAGCTAGTGTTAGTTGAATTGCACTTTTGTTGTATTTGCAATTAATTTATCGACTGGTTTAATTTCAGCCATTTCAAATTGCCTTGCGTTGGTCACATTTAATTAACAACGCGTAATTAAATTTTTTTTTGCTGATTCGGTCCCCGACGCGTAGCTAAAATTGTTTGAGTCGCATCAGAATTATTTATTCATCGTGTTTTTTTTTTTTATATAATAATTATTTATCGGCGATGACGAGGGCACCTTGAACGAACAGAATCATGATCTAAGCGGAGGTAAAAGAGAAGATTGTCTCAAGGCGATGTTGCTGCAAATTATACACACATACAGGTATCCGAGGAAATATTTTTAAGAAAGGATGAAAAAAAAAACGTCTCGAAAGTTTACAGGTCAAGTACGACCTTTTACTTCGCGTTAAGTTAAGTTTGAGTTAAAAGTCGGCGTGAAAAGCGCGTTGCAAATTAGTTTAATAATTCAATTTCACTCCTCGTTGTCTCTCACCTTACTAGGTGGATGATAATGACCCAGAGGTTACGTCTCACTTAAACGTCCCATTAACGTCTGTTTAGATCTCATTTTACGTTATGACTGGGGCTGATTCAATTTCATCAAGTAATTAATTTAAATTCTATGTTAATAACTCACGAATTTATAATAACCACAAATTCATCATCGTGTTTACATGTAATTGAATAATTAACTAACGTGTATAGGGGGAAGGGAAATCGTCGTTCTTAAGGCAAGAAGTTAATTTAATTTAAACAAGTTATTGTGTTCCTTAGGTTTTCGTCGCAGGAAAAAATTCAAGAAATACTGGATGATACAAGACGAGTAAGATTCGCAAGTAAACGAATAACATGATGCTTATATAAAAGGTAATCTTCGAGTCAATGGCCAGTTCAGTCAGTGTTTCTCAGTGCTGCTGTTTGCTTCTAATAGCCGATCGAGAGATGTATTACCGGAGTCTCATTTTGTGCTGCATGCTGATGCTGGCGGTTTACGAAACCGGTACGTATACCCTCATCGCCTCGCTTGTTATCCAAATCAGGTCAAATAACGAAAGATTTTTTTTTTAGAATGTGGCGAAAAACACCTGCAGAATTTACAACCCCAACCAGGATATATTCCGGTGTACATTCGTCCTGGAGATACCCCCTTGGAGGACATCAACATGGACCTCGCCGAAGCTTTCAGGAGCTACGCGTACCGGCATTATAAAATTAACAACGCGAAAAATATTTTTTTCGACGCGAAAGAAAAATCGAACTTCATCGACGATGAGAAAAACATTCCGGTCATTACTTTGTACGACGATGGTTATAATCAGGATCAGGGGCAACCAAAAAATAGCTAAGGCGTAGCGAATTTAACTTTTTTAAATTATATCTAGCTAGCATATGTTATCATAATAATATTGATGGTGATATTAGAGTAACACACGAAATATACTGTAGCCTTTTTAACATTGCGATATTTTCTTTTATCTTATCTCTTATCTATATTAAAAAAAATGTTATTTTCGTTCATTCGTCTGCTCCATTTACGTGACGGTGTATCTTCGAACAGGTACGTTGCTCTATTTTATTTTTATTATTATTATTTACATTTTCCAAAGCGGTTTACTAGGTTCATTACTATGTGTAACGTTAGAAGAATTCGTTAAGCACACACACACGTTATCTCTTTAACATACGTATTGGCTTGTTCACAAAACGCGCCAAGCAAAACCGTTTCCGTCCTTTATTTATTTACATTGCCTTATATAACACATAAAATTTCATGGTTCATTCATGCACAGTCCACGCATAAAACAAATTCCCGAATTTATTTAATTTAATACAATCATACACCTGCCAACGCCTTTGAATAAATCCTCCTCTACGCTTATCTACATTATCTTAATCAAGGCCTGTAATAAGCACCAACGTATTTGCTTTGCTTCGCTCAATTTTATTTTCGATAAAATGTTTCATTTAACGATTGATCTGATGATTCACGTCGTCAAACGCTGAAGAGTTTCTTCTTCCTTCAAGATTTAATTATTTGTTTGCGACCTTCCATCTCAATCAATCGAAACGGCGAGCCCCCCCCTCCCCCTCCCCACGTTCTTAAAACGCAAATTTTATTTCACAACTGAAAATGCCGGGAAAGGCAAACGGGGCAACGTAATTTCATTTGCATACGTTGGGACGTTCTCGTTCTCGTTCTCGTTCTCAAAGCCCTTAGACGTAATAGAAACTCCTCCTTTGTACTCCAGTGTTTTAGTGTTTTTGGGTTTGGTACAAACACTCTATTGATAACGCAGGAACATGTAATCGTACTTTAGTATTGCACGAGAGGAAAAAAAAAACGCGCCTGTGTTTAAATTGGAAACCAGATTGGGTGACAGTGGGGGTGGGGGGCACTTTACAAGAAAATATATGAATATTATGAAATATTTTCTTGTAAAGTGCCCCCCACCCATTCTGATTTCCAATTTAAACACAGGCGCGCTTTTTTTCTCTCGTGCAATACTAAAGTACGATTACATTACGCCCACGGTGAACGATATATTAGGTGACGTCACAAGAGCACTCGACTGTGTGTCGATGTGTGCATGAAAGCGTGAGATCATTTCCGAGAACGAGGGGTCCAAATATCAATGCGCGAGAGAGAACGGTGTTTAATCCTTCAGCATGAAATAACATTAAAATATTTCTCGCACTTCCGTGCACGGTCCGAACACCTGCGCTACTACCTATTGATTCTTTACTGTGATTACGCCGAAACATTTCAGTTTTGCTCTCGCAGGCAAATTAAAAAGAGAAAGAAGAAAAAAAAAACAGAACGGTTGGGAATGAGGTTTCTTTTTGGTAGCTTTAGATAGATAAAAAAAATCTTCGCGAATTTCATATGTATTTACTTTCGTGTGTTATTGAAATTCATTTTTATCATCAATGGAATTCAAAATTGAATTGAATTGAAAAACACGTCGAGTACAATTCTCCTGATTACTTTATCGATTAGTCTCTTCCAACAATCGTAGTATACAGTGGAACTAGGCTTATCAATATTCGACTGACTTCTCTCTATATAATTAATTGGGAACTGGAATTTCAATGGGTTTCAATCTTCATGATTATTTTATCGATTACTTCGTTCCGACAATCGCGTATACAGTGGAACCCAGTTGTGACGTTCCACATTATTTATGTTTTTTCTACAAAAAAAGTATGACTAAACGTAATTACTAAGGTCTTTACGAGATAAGATAATCGAAAACAAACCTAGTAAACGTAGGCTTAAGTCGAAATTAATATTCCATGATTCACGTATAATTCGCGAACATTGCAGCCAGCAAAAATGATAGCGTTCTAAAGCCATTTTTGCGCGCAGTGTTTGTCTAAGAACGAGATAAGGCCCAAAGGTAATTATAAAATTATTGAGAAACTTGCAGTTATCTAATCTGAGCGCGTTTGAAATTGATGATTATTTGGTGGTACCACTCGAGTATCATTCATTTGGTTTTTTAGGCAAGATGAAGATACTACATCTTGTACTGGTGGTCGTGTGTGTTTGCGTTTTGGGAGTTTGGGGGCAACAAAATGCAGGAAAATCAGTTTCGACTTCCCTACTTGAGTGCTACAATAATTCAGCTACGCTCAACCCAAATAACAGACTGCCATCGTCGATGAATGTTTTAATCGAATTGATTAGGAAAGTTGAAAATTCAAGAACGACGCAGGACGCCCGCCAGCTTTCTGTTGAACTCATACAAAGGTGACTTAAACTCAAATTACATTTTAACTAACGCTAATGATTTAAGATTGGTTGCTTCCAGCGGTTACACTGACCTTATTTTTATTATTAATAGCCTCTCGAGTATATTATTATTATTAACAAACTCTGAATATCTAATGCGCTCCCACAGATTTCGCCAAGATGGCATCGCCCACACCGGTGCTTCAGGATCAGAGTTTACTTTGCCCTTCAGCCCCGTCCGACGAGAAGCTGAAAGGAATCGAATTTTGCTGCGACGCCTTATTCCAGGTACGGCGGTTAACTTCCCCAATCAAACTTTAAACCTCAATGAAAGGGTAAGATAATTTCAACCGATGAACCGATGATTATGAATTGACCCGGAAATTTATTTTTTTAGTGTTCCCTTCATTTTATGATGTCCGCCACCATCAACAAGACCATCCGTGGAGACGAAGCCAACGTTTGCAATCGATTGGGGAGATATGAGAGGAGGGTTGAGAGGAGCGTGGATGATTCCGATGCTGAAGTTTTCGATCCCAAAAATCTGTAAGTACCAACGCGTTAGAAATTGGGGCGTGCAAATTCAATCCCTTTTTTTTCTTTAGCGATCTAAAAGGTAACTTAGAGGAAGGTGAGGAAGCCCCCCCACCTGAAGAGCAAGTTGATTCAGAACCAGAACCTGCGCTGGAGCCTTCTCAGGATCCAGCTAATGACGCTGAGCCTTTTCCTTCTGGCCGTGCAACTTTAACAACCGTCAGCGCTTGCCCCGTGGAAGGTGGAGTCGTTTTCACTCGTTGGGGGGCGGTCAAAGCAGGGACGGTAATAGCAGGCGTCGCCGCTGGTTTAGAACCCCAGATAATCCCTGAGGGCAACATCAATGTCGAAAGTACATTCGCCGCTACTTTAGTTGGTAAATCCCCCGTTGCAAAATTCTTTCTGCCCTCCAGCCTCACCGTTCTTCTGCTTTAGGTGACATCACCGAAGCGTCTCTCTTCCAAGTCAACAGCCAAATTCAATCAGTGGGAGCAGGTGGGGGTTGGAACAACACGCAAATTCCTCGTTGGTATTTCGTCAACGCCCAAGAACGTCTGGAGATGACAGACACCGACATTAGGGCAGGCCTTGATGGGTTGATCATAGCCAGAAATATCCAGGCTTGGAGGACGAGGTTCCCCACCATAAAACTATCGCAAGTTTTGGACATGTACTACTCGCGAAGGGGGGTCTTCAGTTTGGATCACAGAGCATGCAATAGATACACCCTTCTTAACCAAGTCGCACCGAGGGAAACACTGATTAATCAAACCACAGGATTTAGTATCATCTTCGATAGGGATGTCACTATACCAGGGACGGTTTTACCCTCGCAAATGCCAAATTTAAGCAATAGGACGGTGAATTTGTTTTTGACTTATGCGCGTAAGTATCCCCGGAAAATAAACTCGCTCCTCGTTTAATTCATTCAATTTTAGCTACCATAAACGATCCAACTTGCCTTACAAACGTGACTATCCAAGATAGAATTGCAACTGACATAATCATAGCGTTGGATACGCAATGGCCGCATGCTATTATCAACCTTGTAATTTCGTGAGTATTCAAAAATGCGTCTTGGGGTGACGTTTTTTTTAATTTGATTACGTTTGCAGGCACCTCCTAGATAATTTGGATATCAACGCGTATGAAAGCAGTTTCACGATTATAAACGCCAATGACGGACGGATTATAGTGAACAGGACCAACAGTATTTTGGATTACCACCAGCTGTTTAATTTGACTGCCCAACAACAGCGTAAGTGTTTGGGGGTTTGATGGGGCGAAGCAAGTGTTGCTAGCGTTGAATGTTTTAGATCCTATTGGCACGCAGTTCAGTCGCATTTTCAACGAAGCGGAGCTCATCGTAAGGAACAGGATGGACCAAGATCGTATCACAGGTGATATTGGAGGGAGATCAACGATCGTCCTTTTAGTTCCCCATCAATCGCAGGTTACCGCTGAAGACGCAGCTTTTACTACTGAACGCAGAGAAATCTTCCGGTCATTTTTGCCAGGTAAATCAAAGAAAGATTACTTGGAAGGGGTTAACAATTTCTTTTCCGTCTAGATCTTAGATTTTTGGTTCTTGGTCTTGGTAATAGGGACACTTATGCTCCATTGGTAAACAACGTGCAATCGGATGTATTTCCTTTAACTGAATCCAGTGATGGCACGAGTATTGTTAATGCGATTAACCCTCTTGTTGCAAGGATCCAGGAATGTGAGTTGGGTTTGAGGGATGGTGAGGGTGCAGGAATATAAATCCGTTTTGATTTTAGTGCCTAGAAGAATTGTGAATCCCAATTGTGGTTCTGATTTTAACGGCGATACAAGCTCGCATTCCTTCCAGCAATTCATCGAGCCCCAAACGATCATTTTCTATCGCATTGCTCCAAATTACTTCCATGGGGAAGGCGATCGGATTTTGAGGATTACCGGTCAGGGTGATGGCACAATTATCGTCTGCACGTCCAGGGAAATCACGCATCCAAGACAGAATATTACCAGCGGAAATCAAGATTGTAGGCCGGTCAACGCCAACGAAGAACTCTTCTCTTTATCTGGGGCATGTGTAGATGGGCTTATCCTCAATTGTCCTCCGCTCTTCTTTTCAGTTGAAGCACCCCCAACAAACCCAACACCACGTTGCACTGGTATTAATTACCTTTATTAAAAATAATATGGCGATTACTTTTTTTTATTTTGCAGAAGCTGGCTGTCGTTTCCCTGATAACATTAGATATTCCCTCGCCGTGGAAGGTTTCGTTTGCAGGAGTAGCAGCGCAAGAATATTAGGAAGCTTCATGTTAGTCACCATTTTGTTTGCATTTTTGCGTTGGTAATTCATTCCTTGTATTTCTTGTATCTACCATTTACACCGAGGACAACAAGTTGTTATTTATTTAACATTGACTGTGTAATAGAAAACAAAAAATAGTTTGAGTGTCTTTAAGTATTAAGTTTATAAGTTGCTGTATGTATGATATTTTAATTTTTTTTTTGTAAACAATAGGCTGTTTGTTAATGTCTGTTTTATATATTATAAATCTAATATAGACCCAATACTTATTGTTAGTTATGTTACGTGAGTAGGTACCATCTTATTGAAACAAATCAGTTTTTAATAAAAAATAAACAAGACGTTTGTTCTTTCTCTTATTATTGTTTTTTTAACTGTCGCTCGGAATTTGATCGCGACTCAAGAAACTTTCGTATGTTACAACATGGCACAACACCCAGGGGCACATGTATATAAAACCGTTCCTGCAAAACTTCGCAATTTCAAAAGACGGAAACTAACGCAACGGAAATTCTCCTCACCCGTTTGCTTTTGTAAGTTTGTAAACATCAAACATTTCACGTGAAATGGAAGTAGGTAGTCAAATGGCAAGAGATCAAACAGGGCAATCGATATTAAAAAAAAGGGGGTTTTAGGACCAAGACAAAGATGATCTATTTTTCAGTTCTTTTTGCAAATGCAGAAACGTTCGTTAATATTCAATTAAAAACACACGCGGATGTGTTACAGTGTAAAATTAAATTAAATAAAGGAAGTGCAACCAATTACGATTAAATATTGGCCTTAATATCCGCTTGTTGCAATTGCACTGTTGATTCGCTGACGAATACCCACGAAGAGATAAAGAAAACAAACATGCAGATAAGATAAGGAACAAATTGGGTGAATTCGCAAGATGTGGTATAGTAGATATAATGGGTTTGCCTGTGAAAATCGTTTCGTTCCTGCTTTTCCAATGGGGTGAGTTCTGCATCAACCCAACTCAATCCAACTTTGACCTTGCAATTTTCAAAAACTTGATGATTCAAAATTTAATGATTTTGCTTGGTGATTAATTACGAGTGAGTCATTCAATAATATTTTAACCTTATAAATTGAAAAAATAAACCGAAGCTAAAAATTAATGTATAAATCAATAGTTGTATTGTCTTGTGTAAGAGTTATCGAGAAGCAATTTGTTCTTAGTCGTTATCACAATGTGTAAAAGCAATAACAAATTTACTGCTTCTGTTATTTTCCCCCCCGA
Organism: Prosopocoilus inquinatus; assembly: GCA_036172665.1. NCBI lineage: Eukaryota > Metazoa > Arthropoda > Insecta > Coleoptera > Lucanidae > Prosopocoilus > Prosopocoilus inquinatus. The sequence continues at coordinate 10,555,257 of CM069880.1, read as the reverse complement.
AAGATCAGATAAAATCGATGTTAAGTAGCAACAACTTGGGCCGTAACGTGGGGGATTACAAATCCCAGTTAATGGCCCTCTTCCTGGAGGTCGACGCAATTAAAAGATTCAGATTAAGGATGCCCGTTAAATCGGACAGGACTACACGGAAACCCTTTTCAATATCGAACGAATCCAAATGTTACTGAATTATTGCCTGAAACGATCACCGCACGTGATGGAAGTGAAAGATATTAGCTTTGCAATTTATGGAAGGCGAATGAGCATTCAATTCGATTAATTCCGACTCATCGAGCGATCTTTACTCACATCACTTCCCACGAGCTATGTAATCTTTTTTCTTTATTTGTTTAATTTCAGTTTGTACTGCAGAAGCCTCGACTTCATCCTCTGTGCCCCCAATACTTTTGAGTTGCTATCAAAATAATGTCACCAACTCAATCCCCCAGACACCCATGAACGTGCAGGTTTTAACTGAGTTGGTCAGGAAATTGGAATTTGATATTGGGAATGCCATGAATATACGAATTTTGACCAACGCCTTATTACATAGGTAAAGCTAAATCTACCCCCCTCCCCTCCAATATACAGGGTTTGTTGCAGCTTACGTTTGGATGGCATAGAACGAACGGCCCCTATGAGTACCAGCGAATTTGCTTTTCCCTTTCGAGCGTCGGGCAAACAATTTCATAAATACCGCTTCATCGTCGACCACCTCACTCCTGGTGATGGTCTTCAATTTCCTGCAGATGCCGTTAGTGTACATGAACGCTGTCTTTTGCATTTCATGATTTCCAACACTATAGATTCTTGGGAGAGGGGCGATGAGGCTACGTCGTGCCAAGTAAGAAGTATGGATTTTAGGGAGAAGAGGCAAGTGATTACTTTTGCTCAACGTCAAAGGAGTGCCTGCCCCATTGAAAAGGGGGTTGTTAAAACGAGATGGGGGGCGGTTTCCCCTAGCCATTTAATCGCTGGGCTTGCAGCGGTTTATCACGCGAATCCCGTTCAGTTTAAGGAAGTCGTTGATGATCTTAAAGACGAGGTTAATATTACCCAGACTTTTCGGGAGAATACGACCATGCAGATGGTTGATAGTCTTCTGGTTTCGACGGTCGTCGGTGATTTAGCTGAGGTCATTCTAAATCAACCTATTAGAAATCCTGCGTTTGGCAACCCTGGTTATTGGAACAACACGATTTACCCTAGGGCTTATTATCTAAATAAAATTCAGTGGGATATAACGAGCGCTGAGTTACTTGGGGGTTTAGATGGTAGGTAAAAGACGTTGTTATTGTGTGCGTTATTGGAATTTCAATATTCAATTCAGGTCTGTTGCTTTCTAACAAGATTCTGGAGTGGACGTCAATACTGAAAAGCACACGACTTTCTCAAGTTATCGACATGTATTATTCGGAGAGGGGAGTTGGATACAATCGGAAATACAGGGCGTGCGAGCGCAACTCTAAACTAGCGCAATTATTTTCCGGGGTCGATCTGGTATCTGAGGTAGATAGATAAATTAAATCCGCACGTGGTTGTGTTTGCTTCACGTGGGGGGTTGTTTCAGACGAGCACCGCTGCGAAATTGCTGCAAGAAATTGGCCAGTTTAATGAATACATTTACGAAGAGGGAATTGACGCACTCGCGAAGGACGTGGTCGAAAATTACAGGCACATGGCAGGTGACGCAAAACAAACATTTAATTTGCACATTTATTTATTAATTAATTCATTTCAGATGGCCTGACAAGAAAATACGACGCGTGCGAACAAGGAGGAGACAATATAACAAAATTAGAGATAATTACGATTTTAGATGGCACGTGGCAACCGTACGAAATCCACAGCTTAATATCGTAAGCAGCTCTTATTTCCGTCGTGATTTCGTGTAAATTTGCGAGGCCCTACATGAGGATTTTACTTATTAACTTTGACGTGGGTTGCGCGAAATCTCTCGCGTTGTTACTTTTCCCAGTTCCGTTCTACCCTGTCATCATCAATCACTGTTACCTAATTGTAACATACAAAACAGATCGCTAAGTGCAGTTCTTGAGTTCGAGAAGAATCTTCTTCTTTTACACACCTAAAAAAAAGAAAAAAGATCATTGGTTTATTTTTAATTTTAAATAAATATTTTAGTTACCTGGCGGAGTTGGCTGATGTTTCTTATTATGGCAGCACATTGGGTGTCATCAATGGCCAAACTGGGAATTGGATGGTGAATGTAACGACGGATGTAATTAAAATCTTCGGCGCCCTATCAAACGTCACTTCCTGTAAGAGATTAATTAATCAGTTTTGGGTTCATAAACTGGAAAAATTGTAGGGCCTTCAACTTTGCAACTCAGCACAAGCTTGCACACCATAATCAACTACTACCAGAATCAGTCTTACCAAGAGTGCGGGATAAATTACGCCAGGCCCATGGGGCATGTGATCCTAGTTTTGGCCAATACGGCCCTAATCACAGACGTGGATGCTGCAAATACAGAGGCGGCGCTTCGGAGTTTGAAGAGCACCCGTCCAGAAATCAGAATCATCTACGTCGCATCTGAAACAAACGCAGGGCATTACGAAAGAATCGCAAGTCGTGACGATTATGTTATTAAATCATCAAATAACATCGGCGCCTTCGTTGGGCAAATCTCTGCAAAACTAAATAATTTACCTGCCAGCTTCATGAACTTCTATTGCAATAATTCTGAAGTCAGGATGGAAGACTACGTCACTCCGGGGGTGAATACATTATACGAGGTGCATTCCGAATACCTGCGAAGAGTTGGCATTTCAGTCAAGGTATTTGAGCCAAACCTGAAACGCTTTTATATTTAATGCGAATCTTTAGTTCAAAGGTTACGACTATGCAGACATTTCTGTTTGCGCCTACGATAGTAATTCACCTCACAACACGGTTTGCAGAGGCATAACAGGTAATGGTGAGGTCAACTTCACAGCAAGAGATTACTGCCCTCCACAGTACGCTTGCACGGTGCAATTTTCAGTTTCTGCCAACAATACAAGAAACAGATGCGCAGGTATGTAAATGTAAATGTAAATAAACCCAACGCACTTTTTTTTTTAATTTACATGTCGAATTTAATTAATTACACCAGCGCATCCACCATAATTCTCATTAGCATCGTGTTACATAAGAATTACATACATCATAAATAAGATGATGCCTCCTATTCGTTCGTATTTGTGTTTTCTTCTTTTTCTTCCCCGAATAAATTATGCAGATCTTGCTCGCAATGAAGCCGCCCATAATCAATCAAAAATCCGTTCATATTTTTATCAATCGGGTATGTATCACGCTTGATTTATTATTACGGGGGGGGGCTTTTCAGCGTTTCGGGGCTGATTTCGCGCGAGATTGCATATTAAATAAGATTTCTGTGCGCGCCCCCAATCGAATTAGGGGCGCGCTCCCTCTGATCCCCCGCAAATTCGATACTATCGTACTTATAGTTTACTCGCTCTTGATTAACCGGAAAATAAATTTACGTGCGGATTATCGAGAAGAGTAAGTACATCATCGTCTCCTTGGACTTGCAAATAAATTTAGGCATATCCGGCCGAGGAGTCCCCCGAGGTTTGTTCGTACATATCCAACTCGCACACCGCTTTATTTATGAATTATGAAGTGCTGATATAGAAGCTTTTAATAAATAACGCAGACGCAGAGTCAGTCCTTGTTTCTCCTCCTCCATCATTCAAAATCATCACCCACAAAAAAAAAAAAACTGATGATTATATGCATTTTTTTTTCTTTTGGCCAATCGTATCCCTCAAATAATCTAAAAGCAAAAAAAAAAATGATATTCAAAGAATTTGTATTCAAGTCTAATTACATCTGTTGAATACAGCCGAGGAGTTTTTCTTTTCGCAATTCATTAAAGCGTGCACTTTTCTAAATTATTTACCCCGGCTCGCTTTAGAAAATTTTCCGGGCGTCTGTCTACTCATCTGGATTAAGGACATTTCAGTTTGCTTTTATTTTATTATTACCTTTGCTACTACCTCCAGTTTCGCGGGGGTAGCAAAAAAAAAATGTAACACATAATGTTAATTAAGAAAAAAAAAGTTAATTACGCAGGAGTGTTTTTATTAAATCAAAAAAAATAAAATAAAAATAATTTGTGATGTTTCAGAAAAGGATTGCAGGTATCCTGACCAGGCTCGCCTGGACATCATGGCTTCCTGGCGAAGCAGATCCTCCTCGTTTACAACGCCAAACTTGGTTTTGTTATCGTCGGTTTTCGCAGCATACACGTTGGTTTTCATACGTAAATCTTACTCATAGGTTATTTATAAAACGTGAATAAACTATTGTGCCAGCTAAAGAGATTGACACTTATTATGTATATCCAAATTTCGATTTGTTCAAGTGCTCGTGTTTACAAGAGCCAGCCAGAGCTGAGAAAGTAACGAGTTTAAATATGTTGTGCAAATCTTTCGTCACGCATTAATTTTGACCCTGAGCAACTTTATGTATTGTCAATATGTAATAAATTCGGGACGTTTAAAATACGAAATTATTATTATTTTTATTATTATTATTATTATTGTTAATAGAAGCAAAAAAGCTAGTACTAAATAAATTATGGCGAGTGGATTTCCTTCGGGTAATTAATTCCACGTAATTATGAACATTACTTTCAAATTTACAAATCAGTGCAGTTACACAACAACTGGTTTAACAAAATAAAACATGCCTTTAAGTTTTTTTTTTTATTATTTTTCAAATTCTTGCAGTTCTTGGGAAATAATTTGGGGGGAAAATGGCCAACTTTGGGTTTTATTTAATAAAATGAGTACAGGTGTTGGACGACAACATTTGAAATACTTATAGAGGTGACGCCATGTTTAGGTAAATTAAATAAATATTTAAATTTAGCTAAGTAATTATCATCATTAGGCCGTTCTATTTTTGCCCCCTACGCAAAACCGCAAACAAAGTCAACGTATGTATGTACAGGGTGCCACGTACTGTGTTTAAATAAATCTTTTTTTTTGTGTGTGTTAACCTTACGTTTGAATGTTTTGCCAACCTCGGGAAGTTTTGGGTTTTGGGGGATTTGGGTTTTGGAAGTTGGCGGCGCTGCGAAAGTGCGGCGGTTTTTCGTATCTAATAATTTCGCGCGATTTTTTCTTTTCTTTTCTTTTTAATTCGTTCGGCGTTGCGTTGCGTGTGTTGCGGCGCGAAATCGTTTCGTTAATTCTAGACTAATTAACTTCGCAAACTCCTCTGAAAAATAAAGTCGTTATTTACGTGGATAACTATTGGATGTTAAAAATAAATAATACGAGTGGGAGTAGTAGCAGCAAGGTTTGATGAATGTTGCTGCTGCACGAGTTCTTTGTGGGTTTGAGCGAATCTGCAGAGTGAAATCGTTCCAGGCAAAGGTAATAAATAATACGAATTCACTTCTGCAAGGCGATTAAGATGAATTTCGTATCGATTTCTAAAAAGGAAAGAATGTGTGAGGTTTCTACCTGTGGCACCAGGTACGAAGCCGGCGTGGAACATTCCAGATTCCGTAGTGTGGGAACTGGTTTTAACTCCGGTAACCTAGCTTTATGATGTTTAAATTCACTCATACAGCTAGATAACCAAAGAAAATGTCAGTTCCACTGCGGTATTAAAAAGAAAGCTCGCAGGAGCCACAAGTTCCGGGCACGGAATGCCATGTTGAAACACACGCGGTGCGAACGAACGGACGAACATGCTCGTAGGGATTTTAGTCTTCCCACACCGTGGCGTTCCGACGCCAGCACGTTCTTTTTACCCCAAATTAACGACCGTCGGACGAGCTAGAAACGCGATCTCGAACGCACCAGACGAAGAACTAAGTGAGCACGCCGAGCCGGACGACCAAGTAGGACATTTGGCTTTCCCCATCGCCGTTCGGCCAGTCGTCGAACTTGATCGTTGGGAAACCAGTTTCAAAAGCCAAGCCTCAACCTGTTCAGTATGCGACTGCGTTGCCAAACTTTCTAGTCCCAAGGCGATATTTGGAAACGGATTTGAACACGAGCACAGCAACATTAATAAGTGCGGTCAGCATCTTGGTTTAGTTTGGTACAGACCAGATAGACACCGATGGTCAGGGACCAGTCCCTCCGTCGCGGACGACGCACCACAACTGCACTTTTAAGCATTTCATACCATCTCACCCCCCTTATTAAACCAACAGTGACGTAAGCACAGTTTCTTCGGCGTTATTACAATACCACCTAAATATCTTTTTAAGGTGTATCATTTAATGTTCGCATGTACGAGTTTTCTATTATTCCGGAAATTTAATATTCGCGTCAGGATTTACCGTTTCTAAAAATAACAACTCTGTAGCAGAACCCTCGCTGAATATTCAATTCAAACCACAATAAGACACTGCGAAAAGAATTTTAACAATAAAGCTAAAACTTTTATGCTTTAATGCATTCTTCGCATTCAACAACTTCTTTTTACGTCCAAAGGGTTAGTCTTCACGAAAATACCAAATACACGCAAAATATTCACACAAAAGAACCAACTCACCATCTCACCCCATTCAACTAAACAAAAATCGCATGTAATTTCATTTCAAACCAACTAATCAATTCAAATCATTTACATATAACTGGTTCATATGAATTCCCTCGCTTTGTAATAACCGCAAATTAAGGAAAGGATTAGGAAGGAAAAGGAAATTCGAAAAGCTTGCTAAGCCAGAGATAAAAAATATAATGATGGGCAGATGATCACGATCAATAGTTAACATGAACGGGCGAAAATTTCAAAAGAAAATCCAAAGAAACTCAATCTTTTTGACTCGGTGTACCAGCCCCATTCAACTAAACTTAAACTGCAGATAATTTCATTTGAAACCAACTAATCAATTCAAATCATTCACGTATAAGCGGTTCATAGAATTTCCTCGCTTTGTAATAATCGCAAATTAACCAAAGGATTGGGAAGGAAAAAAGAAAATTCGAAAAGCTTCCTAAGCCAGAAGCAAAAAATATGATGATGGGCATATGATCAAGATCAATAATTGACATAAACGGGCGAAAATTTCAAAAAAAAAATGAACGGGCGAAAACTAAAAAGAAAAAATCCAAAGAAAGTCAATCTTCTTGACTTGGTGTATCATCCTCATTCAACTAAACTGAAACTCCAGGTAATTTCATTTGATGCCATCTAATTAATTCAAATCATTTACATAGAACGGTTCATAGAATTCTCTCGCTTTGTAATAACCGCAAATTAAGGAAAGGATTAGGAAGGAAAAGAAAATTCGAAAAGATTCCTAAGCCAGAAACAAAAAAAAAACATGATGATGGGCAGATGATCACGATCAATAGTTAACATGAACGGACAAAAATTTCAAAAGAAAATCCAAAGAAACTCAATCTTTTTGACTCGGTGTACCAGCCCCATTCAACTAAACTTAAACTGCAAATAATTTCATTTGAAACCAACTAATCAATTCAAATCATTCACGTATAAGCAGTTCATAGAATTTCCTCGCTTTGTAATAATCGCAAATTAACCAAAGGATTGGGAAGGAAAAAAGAAAATTCGAAAAGCTTCCTAAGCCAGAAGCAAAAAATATGATGATGGGCATATGATCAAGATCAATAATTGACATAAACGGGCGAAAATTTCAAAAAAGAAAATAAACGGGCGAAAACTAAAAAGAAAAAATCCAAAGAAAGTCAATCTTCTTGATTTGGTGTACCATCCTCATTCAACTAAACTGAAACTCCAGGTAATTTCATTTGATACCATCTAATTAATTCAAATCATTTACATAGAACGGTTCATAGAATTCTCTCGCTTTGTAATAACCGCGAATTAAGGAAAGGATTAGGAAGGAAAAGAAAATTCGAAAAGATTCCTAAGCCAGAAACAAAAAAAAACATGATGATGGGCAGATGATCACGATCAATAGTTAACATGAACGGGCAAAAATTTCAAAAGAAAATCCAAAGAAACTCAATCTTTTTGACTCGGTGTACCAGCCCCATTCAACTAAACTTAAACTGCAGATAATTTCATTTGAAACCAACTAATCAATTCAAATCATTCACGTATAAGCGGTTCATAGAATTTCCTCGCTTTGTAATAATCGCAAATTAACCAAAGGATTGGGAAGGAAAAAAGAAAATTCGAAAAGCTTCCTAAGCCAGAAAAAAAAATATGAAGATGGGCAAATGATCAAGATCAATAATTGACATAAACTGACGAAAATTTCAAAAGAAAAATGAACGGGCGAAAACTAAAAAGAAAAAATCCAAAGAAAGTCAATCTTTTTGACTTGGTGTACCATCCTCAAACTTAAACTGCAGATAATTTCATTTGAAACCAACTAATCAATTCAAATCATTCACGTATAAGCGGTTCATAGAATTTCCTCGCTTTGTAATAACCGCGAATTAGCGAAAGGATTAGGAAGGAAAAGGAAATTCGAAAAGCTTGCTAAGCCAGAGATAAAAAAATATGAAGATGGGCAAATGATCAAGATCAATAATTGACATAAACTGACGAAAATTTCAAAAGAAAAATGAACGGGCGAAAACTAAAAAGAAAAAATCCAAAGAAAGTCAATCTTTTTGACTTGGTGTACCATCCTCAAACTTAAACTGCAGATAATTTCATTTGAAACCAACTAATCAATTCAAATCATTCACGTATAAGCGGTTCATAGAATTTCCTCGCTTTGTAATAACCGCGAATTAGCGAAAGGATTAGGAAGGAAAAGGAAATTCGAAAAGCTTGCTAAGCCAGAGATAAAAAAAATATGATGATGGGCAGATGATCAAGATCAATAGTTGACATGAACAGGCGTAAACTAAAAGAAAATCCAAAGAACGTCAATATTTTTGACTTGCTGTACTACCTGAGCAAGTGAGAATGTGACCTTTTAATTATTTATTTATTATTTTAAAGTTCTCGGTAAAACCGACTGGAAAATTCTGAAATGGCCTACGAAAAAAAAACCGAACAAATGTAAAGTTTTTTTTTCTTTAGGAAAAACCTCGGAATTCTCTCTCAACTTTCACCTTTTCCTCGACGCACTTCTTCAGAATTCTCCAGTTTCATATTTCCAGGAGATTCTTTGAAATATTGTTTCGAGAGACAACAGTCTCTTGAAGTTAATTACAAGAAGTGATTTATTCTTTGTTGTTCTTCAAGTTGGATGTATTTCAAACGAGTTTTCATTTTCTGAAATATGGTGTATGTGATAGAGAGTTAATAATTTTTGTTGGAAACCAGGACGTTATTATTTTGATGATGGAACTGGGTTCTATTAAGTAATAACCATTACTTGAAAGTTCTGGAAATATGATTGGAATTATAGAAAGATAATCACCGCTTAGCTTTCCGGTAAGAAATCCGAGCCATTTTTTCCCAGCTGAATTTTCAGCATTCTCTCCCCTTGCACGAGTTTACTGCGAGGACTACATAATTCTGGAAAGACGTAAGCAGCCAAACAAAATCAATATTGTCAGGTTTTGAAAGCTTCAGTATGTTACATACACGAATGTGTAATCGGATTGTAAATTCCTCCGGGAACGATTTTGATGGTAATGAAACGTCTTGGTGTTTAATGACGGCCTTAGTCTTTCGCTAATTGATTGGGGTGGTGTAATTAGTTGTAAAAATTTTTGGTCTTGGTGGAGTAAGCATATGTTAAATCGAGTACGTGATTTGATTAAGTCGATTGTTCTAGTAGAATTAGTTCGTAGTCTCCGTGAGATGAAGCAGAGAAACCGTGCGTCATCGAATCGAACGTTAACCACAGAAGATTAGCATAACCGGTTGGTCCAGTCGAGCTTCATTCCTCCGCGACCACGTCCAGCCTCCCGCGCTGATACAGCCATTGTGTTGCGGAATGCGGTCTTCGGCTCGCCGTGTCCGCACACAATGCGATGTTGCCCAACCAACTAATAAATATTATTATCCCAACGCACGCGGAACTGTAGAAATTTCATACCACATTACTCCTATAGAAGAGCTTCATAATTTTCCAAGGGGTTCTGGTTTGGACCGTTTTGGGAAAAAGGGGCAAGCCAAAGAAAAAGCTCTTTGGTCTCAAGAAGAGATGAGTTTAGTTAGTTTTGAGCAGCAAACAGAGTTATTATGTAACAGGAGGTATGCGGGTGAGAAGAATTTATGGACCTGGATTGATTTAGGTCTTTTGTTCGAGGTGGCCGGTGGTTGACCAAGGCCGCCCAGTTAGTAGGGAGCCGGCGGCGGTGCGCATTCCTGGCGTAGGCGATTACCTGAGACCTGTGAACCAGCTATTCAAAGGCAGTCGGGCTAGTTTCACCCCTTTACCGCGCGATGCTCTTTTACCTGCCGACGCTAACGAAGATCCAACCGCTTGCTTCGATTTCAAATATAAATTGTTTCCACTGCGGACTTCTCAAAACTACGTTTGGCCTATGTATGTTAAACAGAAAGAAAAGCAAACGCGCATGTCTACTACCAAGCACGGTGCATCAACATTACGTTCTACATCAACACTCTCAGGACGGCGCAAATCTCAAGCGAAACATCAATACTCCATGGATTATGTTATTCGTTCTTTGCCAAAAACGACCACACCACATCCTCCTCGTCTCATCAACCCACAACTCAATTTCAGATATTAACATTAATTAAACAGAAAAAAAAAGGAACCACCCACGAATCCTCAAACTTCAAACACGAGGGGAAAAATCAAAGACCCCTTTCCCCTCTGTCAATAATCATTAAAGTACAAGTACATTTACTCAGATTTAATTACTTAATTAATGAAGAAGAAAAAAACAGCCGGCGCGTTGAGCTCAAGCACGAGAAAAAAGACTTTCCCTAAATCTGCGAATATAAACGATTTAAGCCACGTGCTCCAGATGTATTAATTTTCATTTCCAATGATGCTACAGCTCCTGGAATAATTTATGTGCTAGATTAGAGGATAATTACAATAATACGTTTTACCACCATTCATCTTCCACCTCGTTCCTACCACATACATATATGAATAATCCTCGAAGGGGAAAGGCAAATTCATTTCAGAGACTAACTCGTAATTTTGATGGTTATTAAACTAATAACAATTACCATCAGAGGAAGCACCCAAAAACAACATCGTTGATGAACACTAGCATCAATTCGATGTAATGATCGTACATTAAAACTCAAATACTAATAATTAATGGGCGATTAAGACGTGATGATTGCGTCGTACCATTGTGATTTTAAAATCCTTTTTAATCTTCTACTTTTGGCATAGTATTTTTGCCCCTTCTCGTCATATTTTGGACTCTCTCTCCTTTTGTCGAAATCTCTTGAAATATCGTCTGGAAGTGTTTGTGTCTGGTGATAATTCGCGAGTTAAACGAAACGTACGGTCGTATTATTGATCTGCGTGAAGGCGATATGTCATTTAGGAAAATCGCTAGTCGCGTAAAGCGAAATGTGACAAATGTAACACACGGAGAAGAGCACGCAGGAACTTAAAGTTTACGCGCCGAAGTTTCCCCATTCCCGTTTCCTGTTCGCATCTCCAAAGAAGGCAACTCGTGTTAAAGTGTTCCCAAAGAATTTCAAAACTTATTATTAAGTAAATAAAAGCATCTCCCTTAAATAAGATGCGCATATACAATGGGGGCAGAAGGCCGTAGATGTATTGTATCCCCATCCCTCGATTAATTATGATGCCATCAGGTTATTTTGGGGCGCCAATTAAGTTAAGTACGTGAGGTTTGGTTTTTCTTTGAAGCGTAGGCATATTAGAGTTGTTTAATTAATGTGTGGGGGAATAACCGAAGATGCGTTTTTGAAGTTTAGTGATTTTGCGATTGTTTAAAGGGGTAAATATAACGTTCATGCCGCCACAGGTTTCACCGAGTGGCAGCGAAATTTCACGATGTGGAAAGGAGGATACTAAATGTTCTGTTGGGGATGGAAAGATGCTGGGGGCGGCAGTTGATACCGGGCTCGCGCACGGGATAGCCGTTCTCTAGTTCGTCTATCCGCATTCGACTCGTATTCGACGTTCATTTATTTGGCAAATCAGATTTTAACGATGTTCTCCTCAACGTTGCCCTAACATAAGGTAATTGGGGTGATGAGAAAAAGGTGATTTTATTTTGGTTTTCATTGCAGAATGGATTACCTTGTAAGTCTGTATGGATGCATGTTTTTGGTTGGCGTGTTGGGGAATGGAACGCTGGGTTTAGCCTTATGCAGTGGGCCGGGGGCTCGTCATCGCAGCCCATTGCTCTTAGGCCTGGTCGCAGCAGATTTTTTTGTTTGTTGCTTAAGCGGACCAGTAACGGCCGCTCTTTATACTATTTCTTCCTGGACGCAATCATGGTCTTGCGTTGCTCTTTTCGTCCAGGTATGAAACTCCGATGGTGGTTGCACAAGGTGAGGCATATTTCTAAGTGATTTTGCAGGCATGGACCATTTCTGCCAGCACTCTTTCAATGATGGCCCTCTCCGTTGATCGTTACCTCACGGTGAAGAACTACAGGCCAGCTGGGCAAGTAGTTCGGAGGCGACCGCTTCTCGTCTCGGTGGTGGCCGTGATATGGGTTTGCGCTGCTCTATTTGCTTCCCTCCAATTCGCGGAAAGCAACCCCTGGAGAAGAAGTTTCCTCATCATAAGAGTCTTCTTCGTGCACCTTCTTCCGACGGGCACAGTCCTTGCATGTCACCTGGGCGTGCACGCCAAATTAACCGCCCTCTCACTTACAGCCCGGGCCAAACATGGCGAACTTCCTTTGCCCATGCCTCTTCTGAGAAGACCGACCCACGTTATCATCGTCGCCGGAATCTCCAATCGCCTGGAAGCAGAGGTATTTAAACCTCGGGTTTTTTACGTTTGATGATTTGGTTTTGATGCAGGGTCAAAATGGAATTCGGAAGTCGGAGGGTGATGATGAGGACGTCGCTCAACCCCCGACTAGTACCTTGAGAAGTCGTCGACGTCTTGCCAACTCCCTTTTGTGGATAGCTGTTATTTTCGCCGTTTGTTGGTTGCCCCACGTGGTTTGTTTGATTTTCGACGAGGCTAACGGTCCAACCCCCGATGTCGTACGACGCTACTGCCTACTACTAGGACACATTCATTCCGCCCTCAGCCCCTTGATGTACTGGACGCTGAATCATCAGTGGTTGCAACGTCCGTGCAAATTCCGACTACCCAACTTGTATCGAAGTGCTTCTTCAACCAACGAAGCCGCTTTGGGACCGTTCCATCCTCATCTAGTGCGACCGCCGCCGGTTCGCCGCCAATCTTCACATTATCTCTACTGACTATCTGTGATTGTTTAGCCTCGCCGGGAAAAACTACCTCAGGGCATAAAAGTACTCTCTCTTGTTAATTGTTTTATCGCTGTTCTGTTATACTGACAATCAAAATGCATGTGTTAAGCGTGCCTTTTCGTTCCTAAAATGTTACAGTTATATTCTTCTACTCCGCTATTAAAACTATGTAGTTATAGTCTTCTAAATTCTAAACTGAATGGTGAATAAAAATACGTGTTATATTCAAAGACTTATTTATTATAAACAAAAAATTAATAATAAATGACGTATAAATCTGCGCCCCACGGGAATTTTTCCGCTCCAATTTATTCTATTATTTTAAATAAAAGCACGTGTTTTATTCAATGACGCATTTGCTACAAATAAAACTGTGATTGACAAACATATCGACGTTTTATGTATTATCTGCGCCTATTTACGGATTTCCATCTCTAAAACAACGTATTTGTTCATGTATTGATATAAGCTAAATATCCCCGTGTTTGAATACAAATTAAAACTGGCAGTGCAAAATCGATTTTATTAATAACAAAAAAAAATTAGTCATCGTGGAATTTGTAATATATATATATTTTTTTAAATTAGATACGTATGTGGAAATTAGAGAAAAAATCCGGTGCTCTGGTGATGACGTGCTCGAATTCCATGTAGGATAGCTTACCATCACCATCGACGTCTGCCTCTTCGATGACTTTCTCGACGATCTGCTGCATGTCCTCGGAACTAAGTTCTTGACGAGTTAGCAAACGCAGGGCCTGGTCTAAATCTTCGAGGCCTATATGACGATCGCCGTCAAAATCTAAAAATTATAGGGTGTTTTTAGGCACGTGTGAAAAATTGTGATTGACAAAAAATTGTACTAACCGTATAATCTGAAGGCGTAATGAACTTTTATATCCCTGGGTGCTTGTTCGCTAAAAACCGAGAGTAAATCGAGGAAATCCTCGAAAGATAAATCACCCTTTCCATCTCTGGAAAAAACTTGGCAAATGCGTTTGCGAAACGGATTCTCCTAGAACGAACCCCCCGCGTTGTAAATATTTTGCAAACGTACTCACCCACCTTCAATTCGGGTAGTTTTTCCATGCTTTCCAGCGGAATCCTGATATTGATCGGTTGATTTTCCGTCATGCATTTCGGCACCAAATCCGGCTTGACTTCTCTGTACCGCGAGTGCACCCTTAAATAATATGGGACGGAATTTTACGACTCACTCGCGGGGGATGGGGGATGGGAGATTTCGTATAAACTCACCTCAAGATTTCCTTGCGGGTGAAAAAGGTGCAGTCCTTGAATTCAAAATTTAAAATGAAAACCACCGAACTCTTTTGCAAATTTTTACCTGATAATTTTCCAGCTGTTGTTCGGTAAACGTTACCAATTTATTACCCATGGCGAGTTCTGCGTGCGAATACCCAAGATCGTAAGCTCACATGGTCATCGTCGTCTTGGAAACACAGGCGCGGCAAAAGTAATTTGCTAAGTACTATCGATTTTTATTTAGCCGGAAAATTAAATTGTTCGTCTTTTTAAAATACAAGTGCCCCGAGAATTTTATTATTATTAAAACGCGGGGGTGGGGGAGGATTTATGCGCGTGTATTTCAGTTTTTTTTTGTAAAAATTGCGAGGTGAAGCTTTTGACTTTCATTGCCGCAGATGTTCCTTCCAAACATGTTGAAATAACGCCCGAAAATAATTGGCCCGAAGAAATAAATTCATTTTATTTTAGCCGGGGCATTAGGGAAAGGAAACGAGTGAGAGAGTTTCCTCTGGGAAAATTCTTAAACGTAAACGATGAGAAACAAGCAAAGCTCTGATACACCCGAGTAAATAAGACACATTTTTATTAGCTTTTCCTTTTTTGAAGCGCGCTTAATCACGTTTGCATTTTTTATTTGCGCCGAATAAAATCTGTGCGCTTCGTGAATAATCAAATACAAATTTAGTGCCGGATTTGCTCTAAATTTGCAACAGCTGACGCATTCCATGAGGTTTTGGTTGTTGTACGTACGTACAAAGCTCGCGCCCCGAGCTTTCCAAGGGGGGAAAGGCCTCTGAAAACCGGTGACAACTATGATGTTCATTACGTAAGTAAATTAGTGAAATTACCAAGTTCGTTTAATCAAATTCAAAAGCGCCCAAGGCATGCGATCATTACCTCCCCGAATAAGTTTTATTGTAACTGCCGTTCTCTTTGAAGAACAAAACCATCCTACACATTACCCCCGTTTAATTATTGCGTTTATTGCGGCTTACAAAATCGTTTTCAACGTTCCATTGTCCAATTTTGCCTAAAGCAACTAAATTACATTATTCCATCCCGCGTATAATAATTTCATTTCTCTTATACTATCAGTTTTCACTGTTATTATGTTTATCATAATTTTACTTTACGGAGCTACTTGCATTATTATTTTTTTTCAAAGCAAACTGAAGAAAATATGCGCATCCAAGCTTTTTGGCTAAAATAAAATGGCCTTAAATAAAAAAAGAGGTCTTACGAATTTATTTACTCCTATTAAATAACAGAGTTTTGATTTTGCTTATCGTACATGATTTGGATCAATTTAGAAAGAATTTACGCTTTCATTTCGCGCAAGACCAATTAATCATTATTGAACGATACCGTCACGATGAAATGATTTGGGTAAAACTAAACTAAATTCATTTCAAAATTATTATAATTATGTTCATTGCAAAATTGTGCAGAATTTCAGTAGGTTAACCGTGTTACACACGCTCGCATTCCGCATTGCATAAATAGTTCAAACACAGCAGTATGTAAGTGTGTCTTATTTACATTCGGCAATTAAGAATGCTTTTGCAGAGAATGAATTTAACGGTCTTAATTGATGCTGACAGCTGAGAACTTTGAGCTTTGGACCAGACCCTTCGACCGCCAGGGCATAAAACCGATTGTGACGTAGAATCGAAGGAAAATGAACTAATTTAATAATATGTTCAATTTTCAGAACTCTTTTCCATTTCAAAACAAATTTATATCCATAAACATATAACAATTCTACGAAAGGGATTCTCTTCGCCCTCCTAGATTATGTAAATTTGAGGTTTTGAATTGGTCCAAAATATTAAACGAATTTACGTTTAAGTTGGAAAAATTTACCAACTGTCATAATCGTTAATCATAAATAACCAATGAATAAATGATAGTAAATGAAATTATTTTAGATTAGCCATGAATTAGAAAACTGAGCGCACAAAATATTCGGAATACGGAAAAGCCGTACCAGGAAAATTGTTAAAATTGGTACACCTATTGTTTCAATGCTAATTTTATTTCTTATGGCCCAAATTAGCTGCTAATAAGTGAGTTACATGCGGAGACTTGCAAAATTTAAACCAGAACGTAAGTGAATTTAAAAAAAAAAATACCTGATAAATTGCAGAGTATACCTAATGTCCATTTTTTCATAAAATATGCTCAGGATGTCCAAAATATGCATTTCTTTAATCACTTCATTTTCAAAATTGTTTGGTATGGCCCGAAAAGATAAAATTTTGCCTATAGACGTCAAAGAAGCAACATGCAAGTTGCATATAACATCGTATAATCCCAGCTCTACTCATAATCACGGCCCCACAGGGCCGTAGCCAAATTAAATATTCAGGGGAGGCTTATTTATCGTAGTGTAGGGCAGGCTCTATAAGTTTTTTTTTGTTGTAATGCTTAATGCGGATTTCACATATTTTATAAATAAAAAAACACAACAAAAATAAATTATAAATTATTGCATGATATAATAAAATTCAAAATAATCGAAGTTTTTTATTGTTTCAAATAAATTTTGTTTAATTTTCACTTTTAATTTCTTAATAGATTACAAATTAAATTAAAGACCACTACCAGCGTTGCCTTACGAAAAATTAAAGTGGCAATAGCGCCCTAGGTAGAAATTTTGTGAAAAAATTGCCAAGTATGTGAAATAAATGACAAGTTTATGAATATAGTTATGGTAGATTAATAAGTGATGAATACTTTCATCTTAACATTGGAAATGATTCTTTACTCACACGCAAATACAATTAATGAACATCAACTGCATGATTTCCCACATACCGCAATTGCATGCGCTAGAGGAACATGAAAGTTTCAATGCAAAACAAACACCACAAAGCAAGGGAAAGATAAATGAAAACAATTGACAATCAGTAAAAGGAAATTTGCTAATTTTACAGTCTGAAAAAGACATAATAATATATCTTCAACGCCCACTATGTCCAATGAGTCATTTATATCACACATATAACAACTCTGAAAGATAAAAATGGAAATTTCTTAAAGTTGAAACTTGAAAATACCGATCAGTATGATTTGAAATGTCACAATTTTTAGAACCACCGGAGATTTGTTAGAACTTGTAATTCAGCAGCTGGCCGTGACCATGAAAATGAAATTACATATAAGATCGATAAAAAAAATCAGTTTTGAGAAAGTAGGTTTATTTGTTTTCTAAAAAAAGATTAAATTTCTTGATTTCAATGTACTAGCGCCCATGGCGTCTTGGCGGCGGGCAGTGGCGTAGCTATAGGGGTTGCAAGGATTGCAAAGCAACCCGGCGCTGAGACGCCATAACCGCCTGTTCGAAAACCTATTCGAAATCTAAAGTAATTTTTTTTTGTCTGGATTATTAAAGATTTACAAACGCGGAAAAGTAAAAACTTATCATCTCTAAGTCATACTTGAAAGATTTCAGAAAAATGTATAATTTCAAGTCTAAAATAAGTAAAAACAATAAAAGAAAGAAAGAAAACAATTTCAAAACATGCTTAAAAAAATTTATGTGTCAATTTCGAATGAACGTCGTTTGTAGCGCACTCTGTTAATCCGAACCGTAAATTTGTGAACTGATTCCGAAACAAATGAAAAACGTTAGGAATGTTCAAGAACGACGTCCTCAAAAGAACTTCGAATAAATAAATTTCTTTGCTTAAATAGTTTGCAATTCAAAGTTAAGTCTTGCTACAATTTTCTTGGAGTGCATTTATTTATATTGTAGCAAGACTTATCCTTGATCTTTCCAAAACTTTTGGCTACAAAAATCCAGGATGTTCATACTTAATGAAGCCAAAAAATTTAGAAATCTGTCATTTACATGCACATGTGGCGTCATCTGTTCCCCTGAGCCATAAAACTGTATTCTTTATTTACCGGAAAACGACTGAAAAACCTGAGAACATTCAAGAGCGACATTCTTGAAAGGACTTTGAATAAAAAATATATTTGTGGCGCCATCTGTTACCATGAGCCTTTTTTCTATTTGTGGGGAAGAAATTTCAAGGCGCTAAACAATTTCAAAAAATTGTGTTACAAAAAAACAATTTCCAATAAAATAAAATCGAATAGAAAAGAGGTTTCATAGAAATTTCAAACATACGTAAGTGGCGCCATCTGTTAATCTTTAACGACAATTAATTTTGTATCGTCGAATTCCGATAGTTTCAGCTGTATTCGGCTAAAAACAAATTTCAGAACGTTCAAGAACTATGTTTTTAAAACAACTTTGCATAAGAAAGCATTTGCTCGTCTGTTACCATGAGTCATCTTTATTTGTGGGAAAACAATTTCAAGGCTACTGAAAATCGCTAAAAGTAATTCAAGGAATAATGTTACAAAAAAAATTCGAATGAATGAAGTTGTACCGATGAATGTGATTAAAAAAAAATTTTAATAAGATCACCGAATCAATACACTTACGTGTTCAGGTAACGCCCTCCCATTCCCATTATGAGTTTATCGTGTAACAAAGATGGCAAATACAAATGTCGCAAGAGCAACAAGGAAATCAACACTTTCAGGGAATTTTGTTTACTACAATGATAGTAGTTTACGGCCGACTGTCAAGTCAAAAGTGTGTTAGGTTATGTTATTCTGCGCAGCCTTAGCAAATTGCCATTTGTGCAATGATAATTTGAATAACAAACCTTCGTCTATGTTTTTTTTATCCCTAGATGAGTTTATTGTGCGACAAGGATAGAAAGAAAAAATCACTAAAGTTGCTACCTGAACACGAAGTGCGTCGATTGAGTACCTTAAATTTTAAACATAAGCAGCGCCATCTATTAATTTGTAGCCGCATTTAATTCAGTTCCTTTTGAATTCTGGAAGGCGGTTTCAGAACAGCTGGAAAAAAAAGAAAGAGTTCAAGAAATAGTTTTAGCGCGCTCTGCTTAGCGCTAGTTTTCGGGGGAGCTTTTCTAACCTATAATTTTGACAGCTCTTGTCACTTTTTAGAAACAGAATATGTTATATAATTTTCTCGATGTAACCAATAAATTTATTATTATTATTATTATCCAAAAAAAAGCAATTAAGCAGTTTTGATTTATTTAGTATCTACTGAAAGGAAGCAGCTAAAGATTTTTTTTTAGTTTTATTTTCTTAGAAATACAATAAGTATTGTGATAATTAAAGCGAGGATTAAAAAGTTCCCGACTCACAATCAGTTTATTAGTCATTTGGCTATAAAATCTACCCGATGAGCGCAACAATAATTAAAGCGGTCCGCTGCATCTTCTATGACGCATCACAAAGCCAGCAGTGCCAAGACAATTTCCCAAACAATTTTCCATGCAGGTCATGATATTTACGATAACTAAAGCCTGAGGAAACGGAAGTAACAATGGCCCTCTTAATACTTCGATTTGAGTGTATCGAGCAAGTATTAACAATGTGATCTAAATCGCGAGCTTTCTTTATGGACGTCGCTGCGTTGATACTATTTCATCCTCGCTTTGGTAATAATGAAAGGCTCTAGTACATATTTTGCAACCTGGCGACTTGACTTGTAATTACGCCACTGGCGCCAAGTTGCCCCTGTTGCTACGCTACTGTCCCACCACCTCGAAAAAAAAATAAATATTTTTACAGATGTGAAGTTTCGCACGTTTTGATTGAGCTTTGCTCGCCGGTGCTGTTTATTTTGCGGATAATTTTAACGACTGTAAATGAATAAAACATTCGCGCGCAGCAAAAAAGAAAATAATTATCGTGGGGGGCTTAAAATCAAAGCGATTTTTCATATGAGCCGATCTTCTCCTCAGAAAACGGCCCCTAATCAATCATTTTTCCACGACGGAGGCGAGTGATTTATTTTTCTGCTTTCCCGAATAATAACGCCGCCGAAAAATGAAGTACGAACTCATCAATTAATGCCGGTGCAGCTTTCAAAACTTTAAATGGGCCGTACGTGGGAAGATTAAAAAAAAAAAATTTTAAATAAAGCGACTCGACGCTTTGATTTAAATCGAATAACTCGCGGAAAATGTTGCGTTTGCAAAGTCAAAAGTGAATTCGTAATGAAGAGCAGCGGCACTCTTAATCTTAATGTACGAGTTTTCAGGAGACGAGGCGAAATTAAATTAAACAGGGAGAGAGTGAATGTTTTAAGTGGGTATAATGTTGCCAAGTCAAATAAAGTAAATGTCAAGTGATGACCAAGATTTTTTAGGATTAAAAAAAAAATAAAATATGGTGCGACGTAAGATTTTTCTTAAATCAATAAATGCAATAATAACCATACGTGCTTATCAACGAAATAATAAAAGTTTCGTGTTACAAAACGCTTATGTTAGTTGTGTGTGATTAAAACTGTGCATAAAATTTAATGGAGACCGTGTCGGACGGTGTAATAATATCATAAACAGAGTTCCTCGTAGACAAAATAAAATAACGCAAATGAATTTTTTACCCGAAGGTTGGACCGTTAAAATCCTTGCTTGCTTGGAAAATGTAACCGGGATGGAGTCTAATAATGTTTTTTTTTTTTTTTTATCTGATGGGTGAGTCAATTTGCGAGAACTGTCGTGGGTATATGATTACGACACGAGTTTTGCACTCGCTGTACATTATACAGGTCATTCAAATGAGTCATTGCGTTCTTTTACCTTCGTTTCAGTTCGATCATCTAAATGGCATTAAAGCAAACGCTGTTATAGTACTTACCATAGGCGAACCACAGCGTTAAATTAATTCAACATGAAACTTTCATTTATTGTAAAATAAGAAACATTTTTTTAATGACAGTCACGTATCCCTGTCTGTCTATGCATGCTATTTATACCTACATAAATCCGTGTTAACTGAAACAAGTTTGTTTTAAATAAATCGCCTTGGGTTTTACGTTAATTGTGAGTGTACTGTACACAACTCTAATCAAAGTCGCATTTTTTTTTTTTGATCATGTTGTATATATACAATAAGTTAGGGGGAGGTTTGATTTGGTGGACGCAGCAGACGCTTTGAAAAACGAACTCTAAAAGAATTCGATTTGATGGAAGTGGGAGATTATATTCGCTTTTGAAATATACCGTGGGGATTTTTTTTTACTTCTGATGAATCAAGCAATTTTTATTCAGCATTAAATGTTACAGTTGAATTATCATCGCATCTAGAGTTAGAGTTTCAGCTTGCTAACGTGGGTAGTTCTAATCGATTAACTCGGTCACTGTAGGATAGATTCTCCGGGGATTGCGTCTTCGCCGGTTTTAATTGTGCCTTCTCAAGTTACCGGGGCTTAATCTTCGGCGAGCATTTTTTTTTTTTTTTGTTGGAAATGAAACGTCAATAAAGTACATTTGGGGATGTTTCGCGGTCGACCGCGCAATTTTCTTCACCTACACACACGACTTCGTATCGAACTGACTGATCAGTTCAGATCTTCCAGATTTATGTCTTTTCATGTGTAAAACGCCGGGAATTTCTTAAGCTTTATTGGACCCTCGCTCCGGCGGCGTAACTTTTAATGTATGCGATAAGTTCGTTGAATACTCATTTTCGGCCGCCCTTCATGATTTACATATTTATGAAACACCGAAGAATTTCGTGCCGACAATGTAGCTGCTAACCACCGAGTTTTGCGCTTTTATTCCACCGCATTTTAAATATATTGTCACGATTGTGACGACGCGACGTCTTCAGCCTAAGTTGTATCAAAGCATGACTCTCTAATTACAATCAGTTTAATTTTGAAAAGAACTCATGAAGAGGACCTCAACTAGGTATTCAATAAAAAATATTTTATTTTAGTTGTTTAAACTCTGTGGGTACCTACATTAAATGTAAAACTTTTTCGCTTAATATGCAGAATGTGTCGCGAAATCGTGATGAATGCGAAACTGTGTGTAACTACTAACTAGGCACAAAAAAAAAAAACAAAGCGCAGTATCTAACTATGTAATACATACATACAATATAAGTCCGAAGGTAAAAATCACTTAACTCTTGAACCCATCGATACACAAATCGAACTGCCTCTTAAAAACGAATTCGCAAAAAAGGTTGTGATAATTGAGTCGACTAAAAACGATTAAATTTAAACAAAGGAATTCCACCTAACGTCTTATATTTACAAACTTTTTTACAGTCGGTTGCAATAACCAAAGGCGATTAATTTGTTTTTCACGCAGCGCTAAAACAATTTATATTTTTGCTTCGCGAAAAAAAAAATGAGATCAAGAAACTCGCTTGCTAATTAAAGATCCAGTGAAAAATAGTTCGATGATAACAGCGGAGGCCAAACTGCGGAACTCTAGGAAAATTGAACGAACCTGTTGCTCGTTTTTAATATTAATACATCGGTTAGCAGCAGGTCTCGGAGGAAACGAATTTTAGTTCGGGGGAAACGTTGCGTAAACGAATTGACCTCATGAAGTTTTCCTGAAAGGTCCTTAGTTAGATACGTTTACTCAAGGGCCCAAATGACTGGCAATTTAATCAAGTTTCAGTCTGTCTTTTATGGATTTAGCTTCGACAACTTCTACTATGGCCTTTAAGAACCTTCCTTCAATCAATAATAAAAGCGCAAAGACTTTCCCCTCGCGAATTCAAAAATAAATCCATCTTTGCAGTACATTACAAATTTCCTTAAGGAAAAAATAATTCAGTTAATTGATGAAATCTTAAAAACGTAAATTCTCGAGTGCACCTTAAGCATCTTTAAAGAAAAATCCTAATCGCTTCAACCGACGTCTTTCAAAAGCTAAATTTCTGCGCATGTTAAAAGAGACCTAAATAAGAAAAAAAGTGTTCTGTTTTTCAGAAACCTGCGCCTCGGGCGTAACAACCCAACTAGTAACAGGTTTCTTTTTGGCTGAAAAAAGATCATCTTCCTGTAAATTGAAATGGTTGATTAAGAGAAGCAAAGTTCTTCCCGCCATCTACCAATGAATTTCTCCGAGAAAACCATCTCCGAAACAGAAAACTGCAATTCTTCCTAGTTGTTTCCAGTATATTCTTCAATTTAAACGTGACAAATCAATAACAAAATAACACCTTGTAGTTACTAAAAAAAAAACTTCTATATTTTTACGTTGAAGTTAAGAAATGTAAATATACATATACAATACAAAGAGAAATTACAATTTTTCCCTATATTATTTACAAGTTGTAACTAGTAGAAAACATCAACGATCACAAGTTACAACAGAAAAAAGGCATGATACTTTCTGGCTAATTCTCATATATACATGTTTTTAATTAATTAATTAATTAATTCCCAAAATATAAGACATCTAAAAACATCGACAACTAATATTTTAATTAAAAATATGAATTGCTCATTGCTTTATACAAAAACTGCCGAAAACACCAATGTGGCAGTGATGAATCATCCCCTGGAACTCCCCCCTCCCACTCCCCAAATAAAAGCCTAATACTAAGAGCGTCTCATAGTCAACATCGTATTAATCTCCCAGATAATTCTACGTAAATGATCAATGACTTCCTTCAATTGCTTGTTTTTCAAGATGACTTGCTCCATGACTTCCTTGCTTTCCTCACAGACTAAACGATACGCTTCAGAATTTTTTT
Source organism: Prosopocoilus inquinatus (assembly GCA_036172665.1). Classification (NCBI taxonomy): domain Eukaryota; kingdom Metazoa; phylum Arthropoda; class Insecta; order Coleoptera; family Lucanidae; genus Prosopocoilus; species Prosopocoilus inquinatus. Next base: position 10,531,115 of record CM069880.1, on the reverse strand, counting down.
TCTCGTCGTATTTCGGATCGATTTCATCTTTGAAAGGGATCAGGCTTTCAATGTGCGTGTACTCCATGCCTTGCTGGCAGTTTTCGTTGCACTTTTCGTAGATGAGACGAAGGCGTTTAAACAAAACACGTATTGTTCTTAATTGTTCTTGTATTTTTGCTTTCTTGTCGTTGCTAGCGTTCAGACCTTGTGGAGTTCCGTTTGGTGGCTGAAATAATATGAAGCGGATGATGAAATAATATGAAGCGGATGATTAATTTCCTGAATTGCGTGCCTTGCTTACTTGTATTGCTTTTAAGTTCTGAAAGACTTCTTGTGTTCGACTAACGATGTCCTGAACTGTTTCCTGTCCAATGCGACAGAGTGAGGCAGTGTTAAATTCTTTTGAAGCTGGCGGCTGAGGCTGGGTGGGTGGTGTAGGAGGAACGACGGGTGTGGGTTGCATCACAGGCTGTTGTGATTGTTGCATCGCATGATGTGGAAGACCTAAAAACATCAGTAAGTACTTTACTCACAAAACAAATCCTTTGCTTACCAACTCCAGCTTGTTGCATTTGAAGAACCGCTGGATTTTGATGCTGAGGCATCTGACTGGGTGCATTCATGCTGTACTGTTGATTTAATTGAGCCATCATAGGATTCCCAGCGGACATCGGTGCGTTCATCGGATTATTTAGAACATCAGTCATCTGAGACATCAAATTATTCATCTGGTTCGACATCTGCACAGCCATTTGATGGCCTTGATTTGCTAACTGACTCTGAATATTGGGACCCATCTGTCCTTGCATTGGACCAGCTCCGAATTGAGAACGCAGACCTTGCTGGGCGCCTAAGACTGGCACATAATGATGAGACGGCGCAGACATTATCTATGCAATATTTATGCTCAAAAACCTGCAAAATTAAAATGTGTATAAAGCAAGACTCTTATATTATTAATTGAAATACAACGTAAATTGTTAACAACTGTGAAGCAAAACTGTAACCTAACCTCAAAAAATTTACTCACTTAACAAGGAACCAATAATAAACTTAAACTATCTTAAACATCGTAAATAATTAATTAAAATGAAATTTACTTACGATTTTAAACCAAATACATACTAATTGCAATATTTATTCCAACGTTCCCCATGCATGCAAACAATGCTACCAACCTAAAATGTTGCAACTAAAAACTGATTTTCCGAAGCCGAAAAGCCACGGTTATCAAGTAATATTGATTTTTCGCCGTGTATAATAATTAATAATAATTAATTGCTTTGTAACCTAACCTGAATTTAAGCAAGTCAGCCAGATTTTATTTATAAAATTCTAGTCATGGGCAGGAATCATGAATTCGAAAATTATAGAAACAAATAGTAGTTTCTAATAAAGCAAGCTCATTTCAAGCTAAAATTTAATAGATATTTAACAATTTGCACTGTAAATATATCCCTTCTCAAATTTTATCTAGCATTACAGATTTCTGTTTTCCTAACCTAAAGATAAGGTTATAATCGTAATCAAATACGAAAGCGAATGTAATTGATTGTAAATGGCACGTAATTTAGCTAAAACTAATTAGTGGTAATTTTATTTATTTATTTAATTTAAGTATCGATCTCTTTACTTATGCAGAGTGTACGAACTAGTCGCCCAAAATGTTAGACATCGTGAAAGGTAGAGCGTATTATTTGTGGCAAAATAGCTTTTAAATGTACATTTCCGCAGATATCAGCTCAATTTGGACCAGGCTTCTGGATCACAGGGCGTTCCTAAACGGAGAAATTCGATTTGTACTTCACCAGTTTGAGGTATCCATGTTTGAGGTTATGTTTGTGGTTAATGTTACGCGGATATGGATTAACCTATTATTAAAGGCAGCGTATTTTAAGAACACAATCAATTTTTCGCTGCTTTTATAGAGAATTTTATTCCAAATTTGCTTTACTAAGAATAAATCAATAGAGTACTGTATTGATGTGGAATTTTAGTTCGAGCGTCGCTCGTTAGAGGCGGTGCTTGTAGAAAGAGGAAGCTGCCGGACTTGATTATTTCTTTATCCTGTACCCGATAGAGGGCCGCCGTCTCAAAGATTATTAGATTTTTTTTAGTTTATAAAATAAAACTATTTGTGAATTCAATCAATTGCTCATTGGAAGAAATGTAGTTAGACAGTTTTAGGAAGCAAATGCTATTTCTGCGTTTTTCATCTTTTGTGTACATAAAACTAGTTTTTTTTTTTATTGAATCTCTTTGATTTGAATTAAAAGAATCAAACTTAACAATCAATGTTTAAATGGTTTTGAAGAATGTTTGTTTGAGATTTACTTTACAAATAATATCGTCATAGATTGCTTTATTGAAGTTAAATTGTAATTTGGGCGCTGCTCGTTAGGGGCGGTGCTTAACCGGAAATCGGAAGCTTCCATGCTGGAAAGTATGTTTATCCTGTTGCTCGAGAGAGGGCCACCGTTTCAAAACTTAACAATTTATAAATATTTAAACTTTGAATTATTTTTGTTTTAGAATAATGTTTTAGAATTTTTTAAATAGGAATAAAAAGGAAATGCAATGCGCTCTGGGTTAAAACGATGTTATATAAGGAATACGTATTTATCAGTATTGGAGTAAACAAACTTGGAGCAGAAAGTTAATTATCGGGGTAATATTATAAACACCCTGCGAATTTTAATGAAACCTTCTCAAACATCGCGCCAGATGTACGTCTATTTATCTTGCCTGCGAACTTAAATTATTATTGAACTTGTTTAATTAGCTTTGATTATGTTTTGATTAGATCAACATATCGCGAACAAGGTTACTGGCAAGGGAAGGTAGTAAATTCGTCGAAATTAATATCATCAGCTAAATACTGGCAGAACGACGAAAACAAATAAACAAACAGAGAAAATGCTCTCAAATAAGCTTAAGACTAATACCGGCGAAGTTGGTCCTTTATGTAAACAGTTTTTCTTACTCTTCTTACTCCTTGGGTTTTTATTTATTTAGCGGTTAGTATTTACTGATCTTTGAGTAAATACGAGGAGGGTATTTGTTAAGCAAAAAATTAATTCCAAGCGACTGGACTGATTTAATGTTTCCCCGTAATTTATTTGATTTATTAAATATTCCGGCGATGGAATCTAATGAATTTACTTCAGCTTTGCTAATATTTAGCAGTGACGAAATTTATTAGCAAACGGAGTAGCGACATTCCTTCTTTATTGTCGTCATTATGCACTGCAGTCTAGCGCACCTACAATGAATATCCTGCTCGCTCCTGAGCAGGACCAAATGAAGACATTTCGTTGTAATACATTTGCAATCTGATTGCGAGTCACATATTATTATTCCCAAAAGTTTCTTATTAAAATTAAAGTTGAAATGGCGTAGGTACCTCCTCTAGAACGTGCTAGAAGAAAATCGATAAGTCCTCTATAAATTTTCCATGTTAATTTAATAAATGCCGGAACGCCCTTTATTTTTATGATATATAAGGAGCGGATTTGTTTAACGGAATATTGCATCATTAATTATTTTTCTGCCCAAAACCACTTTGGGGTAAATTCCTTTTCACAAGTAGTTAAGACTATTTAATTTTTATACGAGCTTTTCCCCTGGAATCTTTTCGGCGTAATAAAATATTAATTAACGCAAAGAAATAAAATTCTTCGCGCGTGAAATAATGATTAATAAAATTAATTTTATAATCGGGCGGCGGCGACAATATAAAGCTTTTTTCGCGCAAACACTAAAACAGTAAGTACTAAACGAAGAGTAAGAGTGAGACCATAAAAGTTTCTATTCAACAAACTTCCGCAACAGCTTATAAGGGAATTTAAACGAGAGCATTAATATGGCTTAAATTTTCTATAACATTTTTGCTTCGTCATGCCTTGAATGCAAATCGGATATTTTATGAGTACCTTTTTGTTTTATGTTTCACTTTAAAAAATGTTTCACTAATAAAAATAATATCCTGTTCTACCGAGAGAAATTTAGTTTCCTGCGTAAATGGATAAATAGGTAAATCACTTTTAGTCAAGGGTATTACAAGTAAGCGCATTACGCTATTACCGATTGAATAATATTATTACGAATTTAGGGTTCGGTAATTTTATTTTAAAATAAAGACTCGATACAGGTAGGTACTTAACAAACTAATTTATTTATGGCTCGTTAAATTTATTTTAAAATAAAAGCTCGATATACTAAGAAAACTAATTGAAGCGTTTTTTTTTTTTACAAAAATAGCTTCTGTCAACAATTTGACAAACGTTGAAAAACATCTACGAAGTGGCACCAATCTCATTACATCCAGACATATTAAAACATTTTACATTACAAATTAATTAATTAATACTTAATATTTACCAGCTGCATAAAAATAGTCTTTATCCAGAACGTTTTGACCAAAAATAATGCTTGTCAGGTACGAAAGTTATTTTTGCTGTAAATTTAAAAACAGTATTACTTTATGTTTGTCATTTTTAGGAACTAAAACCATATAAATTAATTTTTTCGTAAAATCTTGTATTGTTTTCCTTGCAAAAATAATCCTTGTTAAACAAACTTTTTATTTTTATTTTTTCACAAAATTGATAAACTTTATTAGAATCCACATTACAACCTGGATATATTCATATTTTTCCTCATTATTTGAATTTATCAAACTTACAAATTCCAGAAAGGGCTATTAAGTAATTAGGGCGGTTTTTGTAAAAACGCTTCAATTTATTTAGGCTTCGTTAAATTTATTTTAGAATAAAAACATATACAAACTAATTTATTTAAATCGTTACAATAAAACACTGATTTACTTAACGCAGAATATAAACTAATTTATTTAAACATAACGCAAACGAGCACTTGTAAATTCTAGTGCGAACTGTCTTTTTATTTCCACGGCCGATCGCTTAAATATCCCGGGCTGGCGAACACTCCAGGCCGCTCGGCGACCGCTTGTCTATCTATAAGTTTCTTCGCCCAGAAAATTCTGTCGTGCGAAGCAGACAGATGTTCACCGAAGCGTCGAGACTTTTGACGCGCCAGGCTCTGACGCATGTAAGACTACTTCATCACGCATTAGATCACAATATGAGCAGTCCAATCCAATATTTTGATGTACCTCAGGTACTCGATATTTTCTCAGCATCCAATACAACGCGATCCAATCCAACATTTTGAAGAACCGGTACTACTTCCGGTTCTTGATATTTTTCAGTTTTCACCGGTGCTTCAGCCTGTAATAATAACTTGTCGAAATTCATATTTTCATTCGCAGGTGGTGTAAAACTAGGCCAATTCGTAAAAACTGGTTTTGTAGGCGTTGGGTTTAATTTGGAAAAATAGGAAATCCCAACGTTGCAGCACCTACTTGTAAGCGTGGCTTTCCAGGAGTCAAAGAAGCCGTATCAAATTACATGAGGATTTTTCTTTTAAAATTTAGATAATTAGGGAAAACCTTCCTTGATTACGCGAATTAGTACAATCGCGATCAAGCTAATCGAGACCGATTGACAGTTCTGTAATCCTTATTACCAGCGCCAATAAGGGCGCAGTTAGCTTCCAACGGTCTCTGTTAAGATAATCGCGACTGTACGCTGCCACCACCTATGCATTAATTTAAGGACAAAAGGGGCATCGTGCCCTTTTGAGAAAGACAGAAGTTGAATTAGAAATTCTATTCTCATGTAATTACTTAGTTTCTTTACCTTGGCTTGATTTTTGACTCAAACTGTAGAACAAATAAAATCCTTCGTGTGCTATAATATTGGGCACTAATTTAAATTGACACAAAAAAAGAATAAACAAGTACAAAATATATAAAATATATATAAATAAAAAGAAATTTTTAATAAAATGGAACATAATGTATAGAAGATGACTGTTACTATACCTTTTCAGACAGAACGTAGTAACAGAGACTCTGGGATGCCCTGGGTTTCTTCGACTAGATTCTGCGCATTGAGGCTGGTTTTCTTTGCGTGTGCAAACACCCAAACAGTCACCTGTGTTACACTGAACAGGTTTCTAAGGGGTTGAACTGCTATGGTAAAAACAACCGCACGGTTAGACAGCTGTGTGGACACTTCTTAACTTTGAATTTTTTCAAGTCGCGGTGCCTAATTAAGTTTAAAAGATAATTAAAAATGTTTTTATTGAGTCACCGTTTTTACGACTTAAGGAGTTTGAATAACCACTTGACAAGTTTTCTTCTGTTTCTTTTCTTGACGAGGTCTATATCTCTTTGAGATTTATGGCAGATATGTATAATAATAATAATAATAATTGTATATAAAACTTATACCACTTCTCACTTAACTTCCAGGAGTTATAAAGGTTGCCTAAAATCAGGGGCAACTTTAACAAATTTCATTTAGCACGCGGGGAACAAAAACATATTCGCACGGTTTCTACGGGTAATGCGATTTGAAGTTACTGTTTAGGCTATAACGTTTCCTGTCCAGTAATCTTGAATTTAAAACTAAATTAAAATTTCGAATAAAACATAAGATCGACTTTCCTTTTTTAATACAGAAAGTGCAAACTACAAACACTACGATGTACTACATATTAAAGAATTTTTGCAATATAGTGGCAACAAATAATTTCTCAAATAAAGAGGTATATTCAAATAAATACAAATTCGCGTAATTAATTCAATATTTATGAACCGAAACAAATGACATTAGAAATAAAATTAACTGCTTTACTTTCGTATTACACCGATTTCTGCTTATCATAAAAAAATATCAGTACTTGTCTATACGGTATTGCGTCGCACCGATACTTCTTTATCGGTACGATACGATACGAGAATACTGGTATTTATCAGTGTATCGAACATTCCTGTGTATCGATCACCATAGTATCATACTTTTATTTAAAAAAAAAAAAAACAGCGAGGCGGTAAACAAGCACTTTTCTTTGATCATTAGGTTTGTAAGCTTTAAGTTTTAATACGCACGAAAAAAATTGCGACAAAATTTTGAAATTAAAAACTACGTACTGGTTGATTCAAAATAAGTATCCGACCCGTTAACCACAGGTAGTATAGCAAAAAAACAAAACAAAAAGTCTCTAAACGCCTCTATGCATAAATGATCTAGTATAAGATTTTTTTTAAGGTAAAAAGCATTGAAGATTCAAATATAAATTGGTTGGTGGGCACTGGTGCAGCTGTATTGCGTCACAAGAGCAAAGAACCCTCGCGGAGTACAAACAAGCACTAGCGCTTACGTTGAAACAAAACTTTAAAACGTTTTTGTTGATGGCTTTCTGCAGAAAAAATGTATATCATGGAATTCATTCTTTCGGACATCGAACTCGTGTATGCATGCATAAGAAGTGAATAATTTCCATTTTGGACTCAAAGGAGGTTGATTTGTGGAATGTCTCTGATAAATTTATTTCTTGCAGATTCGTACTTGAATGACCCTAATAAATACGCTCCTAAAGGGTCGGGCACTTATTCTGAATCACCCTATGTAAGACAGGGTGAATCCTACTTTTGCATTTCTGTAACAATTTACTTATTAATAGAGATAGAGCAAAACAGTTTTAAGAAACATTTTTTGACAAGTCAGGGACTATAACTTTGTTAAATTAGTTAACATCGATCTGCTATTGTTTTCGAGCGGCCACGCCTCCTTTATTTCATTTAAATTACAAGGTATATTTCTAACAATGGATTTTTATAGAAAATCCTTCATCAGAAATATATTATGTAATTAAAAAAATGAAGCAGGCGTGATCGCTCGTAAACAATTGAAGATCGGCGATAATTGATTTAATAGGGTTATAGTAGTTGACATTCCAGACAATTTTTCTTAAAAGTTTCTTGCTATATCTCTATTGATAAGAAAGTCATTAGAGAAATGCAAAAATATGACTCACCCAGAATAGAATACGAATTCCAGTATTTGACAGACACAAACAATTACTTACTTTTTCAATCTCTCTGTATCTGTGTTACATTGAATTTTATTTCTATGTTGCGGAAGTATACTATCAATATAAATAAACTTCAATAAAACGATTGCCTTTGAAGGCTTATTAAGAAGCCTGACATCTAGAGCTTTTAATTTCCTATTTTCCTTTAATTTCCTCTTTCAATTGCTGTCGTGGTTTGGAAAGAGCTCTTTTGCGAGTTTAAAATTGATTGGTTCTTTTTTGTTAGTCTTTGTGAATCAAGATACGAGTAAATAAATAATAATACATGTCGCCCGAGAGGTGCATTTTTTTTCTCTCGTTTTGAATTCTAAGATTTTAATTTCCTCAATTTTTGATTTTTCAATTTCCTCCGTCCTTGAGAAATATATGTATGTGTAATTTTGATTTGATTAAATTCGAGCGTGGAAGGCCCCAAATCGTGGCAGAAATTAAAACCTGATATTGAATGCGAATTCCAGTTGTTAGATACATTGAATTTTTCCAAACGAATACTTTTCTGTCTGCGGCGTCGAAATAGAGAGAGCTTCGGAATGTGTTGTAGCTGTCGGGAAAGTAATGAAGTAAACGTTTGTCGATATCCGGTTTGCCCTTATCTTCCGCCGTTGCCGCTGATTGAATCTAGATTGTATATTGAAAACATATTTCAAGTTCGTCCCGATATTTTCGAGCTTTTACGATCTACGTCGAATCAACAAGTCTCCGTATTGAAGGTGAAAAGTAAAAACCGTAAATAAATGCAGGGGTGTAATTAAAAGCTTTTTAGATAGCTTGGAAAATTGGAAGCTCGAGCGACTAAAGAACTCCCAAAGCCCCGGCAATCTGGAGGGAATTTAAATGAGAATAAAAATGAGGACATTAAATTAAATTTTCAATAACGTTAAACTCTTTACTTACAAAAGCTTTTTGTCACGTGAAATTTATGGGGTGTTTTGATTTGATTTTATTGATCTATGTACATGAGTGTGTATGTGTGTGTGTGAGAGAGAGAGAGAGTCTAAAAGCACTGAAATTTTTTATCCCCCGATGTGTACACACTACATCAACATCGAGTGTAAACACTTTATAATCCGGCGATATCTGCTTTCAAAATCTCAATCCTCATCGTGCTTTGAATGCCTTCTTTGGGTTTTATACAGAAATATCGTATTTACAAACCGTTGCGCATTTTTACATTTGCCATCGAAATTCTAAACTAAACTTGGAGTAGTTGCTGGCAGGCATAGTAATCGGGACTTAATAATCTTGGTGGGTCCTATTAACATAATAACCATCTGTCTTTATCTGGCAGAGATTTAATTAAATTAGAGATCGAGTTTAATGTGATTGTTGTTATCTTGTAGCAAGCACGGACAGACAAAGAAGTGGAGAATCTTTTTTCCCTTCTGGAAAACATCACCGATATCAAAGGTACCTTGTCAGATAAAGTGAAGCAATCTATCGATGCTGTCATGCCCGAAGCAAATTCCACTTTGAGCAAAGGACTCAGCATTTGCGATCAAATAAGCGACCTGGAACTGAAGTACAAGGAGGTGATTCCGCTAAAATTCTGAGGGCTAAGGTTTTCTTTCGTTTTTTTTCCTTTTCAGGACACCACTTTAGAACTTCGTAAAGAGGATAGAAAACTCGAGTGGGAAAAATTCGTCGACGACATGGCCTATCAATGTAAACGCACCGATGCAACGTTCGAGGAAAAAGAGGAGGAGTTTCAGGAATTTTACAGGGACCTTGAGAGAAAACTACATTTAACCAATGCCTTTCAGTAATATGCATGTTTATGATGATCGTATTTAAAAAAAAAAGAGTCTGAAAAAGCTTCTGGTTTTTGTCTTAAATTGCGCCAGACTGTGTTTAATGGGGGCCGAGGAGGGCGGGTGGAGATTAAAATTTCTTTCAGTCGACTGCCTGCATTGTATATTATATAATCATTTAATGACAGTGATGAATTAATTAATTCTTTCATCATCAGTCAAATTACAAATTGTAAAACATGCGTTGAGTTTTACCCAAGAAACTCTTGTATTTATTTTGATGGACATGTTGATTTCGTGCTCGTTGATTATTTCCCTGTTATTTTTTTTGACAGGGCATTTAAAAAGGGAAGTATATTGAATTCGTTTCTCTGCCAGGGAGAATCTTTTATAAAGCTTCTTAAGTATAAATACGAGAAATATATGAAGAAAGATAATAACCGAGGGGGTTTAGTTTACTCCAATGTAAAATTAATTATGAGAATATTTTTTTTTTGGGTGAAGTAGTTAAGCTGTCGTTTTTCTTTTTCTGGATCTGACTGTGGATGTGGATGTGGATGGAGATGGGGATGGGGATGGGGATGGGGATGGGGATGGGGATGAGGATGGGGAACATCCGCAGATGTAAAATAAATAACGCAATCGATATAAGCCGGAGTATCAAGAATAATCCGGGTTGTATACAGCGATATGCTCACGTGTCCGACTAGGATTATGTTCTCAACTACCGGAATCTTATCAGATTTGTAACATCAAACACGTTCCTGGAACTTATTTTATATGAATTTAAAAATCTAGTGTTTATTTTGTTTAGGGCCTTGGTTGGTTCGGCGAGAGCGAGAGAGAGGAGCGTGCGAATTTAATTTAAGTATGAAATTGGATGATTTGAATAAACACAATCTACTTGCATATTCTATTAATAGAAGCTAGTTAACAATTACCGAGTAAATTCAATTAAGTAAACAAGATGAATAATCAACGCTGTGTGTAAGCGTAGATTAGAAAATCGTAGCATACTCGCAGTTGTAAGTAATTATTGATTTCTTCACCCTGCGGCTTCGAGATAATTCCGTTTACACAATACCATAATCTGCATTAACACGAGCACCCCGCTTAGTCCGCCCTTAAATTAACCAATTAAACAATGGCATGAAATTTTTTTCCCCGGGCTCGCTCATTTAACGCGCCTCTTCCATTTCCACTCAGCTTTCAGCTTTCAGTCATTGCCCTCAAATGAACTCGGTTTTACCCGCAGCGTGAAAACTAACTAGTGATGTTGATCCTACTGTAGTGGTAGTAGTAGTCCATCCTGAGCTTTATTGAAACGCCGAAAGCGATCGGTTTAATTGCGCGTCCAGAATTTTCTTTTGCCTTGAAAAACGTCAGAGACACAACTTAAATATGACATTTTTTTTCCGAAGCAGAACGCTATTGACAAGTTAGGAGAAATATTTCTCTTCGATGTCAGCCCTTTTTCATTTTCAATCGCTACGCAGTCGGCCCGAAATAAAATTTGTATTTTTATTTAGGAAAAGAATTTTCTAATCTACGTTGACCTGACGTGAGAGAATTCTTTCTTTTATTTCAGCGTACCTAATAACCGAATATCGGTTGCTCGCTCGGAGACGCGATAAAATCGAAACATTCTAGAACATTGAGCGTGCATACAACACATAACGTCGTGTGCAGTAAACAACCGCAAACTTGTCAACAAAATCTTTGGTGTAGTGCAGAGAAGTACTACAAAGGACCTAGTTTATAATAATGTTACGGCAACACGACATGAAATTCGCTTCGAATGTGCGAAAATGCTTTTAGCAGAAGTTGAAAGGAGCTTTTTTTTTTTGTTTTAATGTTTTAATGTGCACTCAGAAATGCAACCAAAAATTCCGACTGAAATATGCGATGTATTTGACTGACACGTTTATGTTCGTTTGAACAACAAAAAGCGGGATTTAAAACATTTTCCCCACCTGCAAGCATATTTTTATACTTAAACGAGAGAAAAATATCCACGGAATTACTCTTTAAATTCCTTCCACCACGCCAGGCCAGCAAAATCACGCTGATATTAAAATCTGGAAGACTACATGTAATAAGTAAATAAATATTAAAACTCGTATAATTAGTTTCTCATAAACCGGGAAAAGAATTCAGGACACGCTTTTACGTTACGTCGAATGTACGAGTTAATAGGCGCGTTCAGTGGATGCACAGCGGTTGAGTTGCTTACTCAGCAGTCGTTTGTGATTGGCTATATACCTCAATGTGAGCCAATCATAAACGTTTGTTGCGTAAGCAACTCAACCGCTGAGCGTCCCTGAACGCGCCCATTTACTCCTGAGATTCGATGCATCGAATTGTTATTGAGTGGGAGAGGAGGAGTGCATTGTGAGCTGTCGCATTTCGTAGAAATTATACTTGCCTGCATTTTATGAAGTTGTAGTTTCACATTGAAATTGCAGTATGAGATAATACAGCTATGTTTATAAAGCAAATCCTAATTGGGTCATAAAAACGCCTCCTTCTCAATTTTTATATAAAATCACGAATCCACGTGGACGTGGACGCGTAGCATGCAGGAAAAGAAAATGAGACGAGCCAATCACGTATCAAACTTTAGAAATTATAACCAATAACGTTCGTCTTTAATTTGTATTTTTAGAACAAATAAAATAGCGACATCTTACGATCGCTTTTTGACCTGATATTCACACGGATTCTAGTTTTATTAAACGGCAATGCGTTCACAAAGAAGCAATAAACTTTTTTGCTGACTGCCACTTTCTTTTGCGCGAAATCGTGAAACTACGACTAGATAAAATGCAGGCAAGTGTACTGTGGGCGGGACCAGGGCCGTAGCCAGGCTAAGTGCTCAGGGGAGGCTTATCGTAATACAGGGGAGGTTCTATAAATTTTTATTCCAATGGTTTTTACGAATATTTAAAATATTTTGTAAATGAAAAACAAAACAACGCTAAAATATTATCGTAAGTGATTCATACATTTTTATTATCATCTATTATTATTATTAAAATTATAATCAAATTAGCCACTTCTTGATGAGACATTGAGAATCTATGTGGTCAACACTGTGTTAACACAGAAAATGTATAACTGTAATTAGTTTTCAGTCAAAAAGTTGGTTTCAATTAGCACGACATTTTCAACCGTTTTCTTTAAACCAACCAGTGTTGCCAAAACCGTCGTTAAATCTAGGGATAATTTCAAACGAAAGCGAAAAATTGCAAAAACTAAAATTAAAATCTAAGGAATCTTTCAACTTCTTAGTTGAAATTTTTCGAAAGAAATTAAGTATTGTTTTTATTTGACAACCAAAAGTAAAGAAAACAAATGACGATCATATATTATATAGAAGAAAAAACTCAAAACGACTTGTAGATTTATAATTAAAAAAAAATAATGACGAACATTCAAGACTAATAATAATAAAAACGGAACACTGTCATAATACTGAAGAAAGCAGGAAGAAACAAATGACGACTGTAATTATTCCCGAAAGGGAAAGAAGTGCAAAACTGTTTTGACTAATTAATTTCAGAATGAAAAGGAAAAACAAATGACGATCGAAAATCCGCAAAGAAAATAACCTTTGTAATATTTACGAAACGAAAAAAAATATTTTGGAGATTAAAAAGAGGAAAGGAAAATCAAATTATTAATTCAAAACCATCACGAGACAATGGGCCGTATTCTCATCTCATGATTAGAATCGACTCTAACTAAACCCGTCATTAAAGTAAATATAAACGGTATAGCTTTATGTGAATTTCAGGAGTAAGAGAGTGAGAGAGAATTTAATCACGGCGTCGCTAAACTAAAGACGACGTGAGAATACGGGTCATTCTCTTTCAAACAATAACGGCAAAAACAACAACAAAAAAATCAGAAAGTGACAGAACTATTTAAAGATGGAAACAAAGAATGATCGTGGAAAAAAATTAAAAAAGGACGGAAATGTTTGAGGATGAATTTCCAACTTCACTATAATTCATAAAACAATTGACGATTCCGTTACATTTTGAAACTCAAAACTGCAAACAAATTTTGAAAAATCTAAAATATAACCAATTATATCTTTCTGTATTCAATAATAATTTTTTATTTCAGTTTCTTTTTCTTATTCGTCTTATTGTTATTATTAAACGTCGTCTAGGTATGTGTAGTGAAACGATTGAAGAAATTTCATCGAGGAAATTTCCTGAAATTTCAGCATTTTTCAAAACTGCCATAAGAGTGGAAATTTCCAGGTTTTTGAAATTTCAGTCAAAATTTCCTTAGTTGTCGAACATTTCTTTTTTGCCAAATATCGATCGTTATGTTTTGGAAACAGAGTTCTTTTGGTACTTGTTAAGCCTTTTGCAGTTAACAAATCGCGATAGAATACGCGTATAATGCACCGTACGACGTATATGATGATGAGGCAGGGTTGCCAGATTGTTCTTCAAAAACATAGCCAAACGTATTACAAAAGGTAGCCAAATTACGCCAAACTCCAAAGTGTAAAAAATATTAATTAATTATATTACATTATTTGAAGCATTAGGAGTAATAAACAATAACAAGAAATGGAAATTTTTAAATGTAAATATAATATCAACGGAACAAAAAAAACAAATATAAAGTCGCCGATTTAGAATATCAAAAATCAGAATAAATAAAAAAAAACATAATAACCTGTAGAAAATCAGAAACAAAAAAGAAATAAAAGAAACAGAAACAAAATACAAGACATGAAGTGAAGAAAGATAAAACAAAAGAAGATCGACAGCACCAATCTAAACGAAAAAGCAACAGTTTTCCCGACAAATCAAAAAGTTCGTAGAAAATAAAAACGAACTATAAAAAAATCCTTAAAAAGAAACGAACGCCGAAGTAAGTGCACAAAACAAAAGATCGCAACTGTAAAGGACAAAAAACAAATGAGAAACGATGCACTACGAGAAAGCCCAAATAAAATGCGAAAAATCAATTCGATAAGTAAAGCAAGAAAGAAATTCGTAGTACGAAAGCATAAAGAACAGAAAAAAGAAAAGAAAATTGATTATTAAGTTGAATAAAAAACAACACCAATCTAAACGAGAAAGCATCAGTTTTCCGGACAAGTCAAAAAGTTCGTAGAAAATAAAAACGAACTATAAAAAAAAATCCTTAAAAAGAAACGAACTCCGAAGTGCACAGAACAAAAGATCGCAACTGTAAACGACACAAAACAAACGAAAAGCAATGCACTACGAGGAAGCCCCAATAAAATGAGAAAAATCAATTCGATAAGTAAAGCAAGAAATAAATCCGTAGTACGAAAGCATAAAGAACAGAAAAAAAGAAAAGAAAATAGATTATTAAGTTGAATAAAAAGCAGCACCAATCTAAACGAGAAAGCAACAGTTTTCCGGACAAATCAAAAAGTTCGTAGAAAATAAAAACGAACTATAAAAATAAATCCTTAAAAAGAAACGAACGCCGAAGTAAGTGCACAAAACAAAAGATCGCAACTGTAAAGGACACAAAACAAACGAGAAACGATGCACTACGAGAAAGCCCAAATAAAATGCGAAAAATCAATTCGATAAGTAAAGCAAGAAAGAAATTCGTAGTACGAAAGCATAAAGAACAGAAAAAAAGAAAAGAAAATAGATTATTAAGTTGAATAAAAAACAACGCCAATCTAAACGAGAAAGTATCAGTTTTCCGGACAAGTCAAAAAGTTCGTAGAAAATAAAAACGAACTATAAAAAAAAATCCTTAAAAAGAAACGAACTCCGAAGTGCACAGAACAAAAGATCGCAACTGTAAACGACACAAAACAAACGAAAAGCAATGCACTACGAGGGAGCCCCAATAAAATGCGAAAAATCAATTCGATAAGTAAAGCAAGAAATAAATCCGTAATACGAAAGCATAAAGAACAGAAAAAAAGAAAAGAAAATTGATTATTAAGTTGAATAAAAAACAGCACCAATCTAAACGAGAAAGCAACAGTTTTCCGGACAAATCAAAAAGTTCGTAGAAAATAAAAACGAACTATAAAAAAAATCCTTAAAAAGAAACGAACTTCGAAGTGCACAGAACAAAAGATCGCAACTGTAAACGACACAAAACAAACGAAAAGCAATGCACTACGAGGAAGCCCCAATAAAATGCGAAAAATCAATTCGATAAGTAAAGCAAGAAATAAATCCGTAGTACGAAAGCATAAAGAACAGAAAAAAAGAAAAGAAAATTGATTATTAAGTTGAATAAAAAACAGCACCAATCTAAACGAGAAAGCAACAGTTTTCCGGACAAATCAAAAAGTTCGTAGAAAATAAAAACGAACTATAAAAAGAATCCTTAAAAAGAAACGAACGCCGAAGTAAGTGCACAAAACAAAAGATCGCAACTGTAAAGGACAAAAAACAAATGAGAAACGATGCACTACGAGAAAGCCCAAATAAAATGCGAAAAATCAATTCGATAAGTAAAGCAAGAAAGAAATTCGTAGTACGAAAGCATAAAGAACAGAAAAAAAGAAAAGAAAATAGATTATTAAGTTGAATAAAAAACAACGCCAATCTAAACGAGAAAGTATCAGTTTTCCGGACAAGTCAAAAAGTTCGTAGAAAATAAAAACGAACTATAAAAAAAATCCTTAAAAAGAAACGAACTCCGAAGTGCACAGAACAAAAGATCGCAACTGTAAACGACACAAAACAAACGAAAAGCAATGCACTACGAGGAAGCCCCAATAAAATGCGAAAAATCAATTCGATAAGTAAAGCAAGAAATAAATCCGTAGTACGAAAGCATAAAGAACAGAAAAAAAGAAAAGAAAATAGATTATTAAGTTGAATAAAAAGCAGCACCAATCTAAACGAGAAAGCAATAGTTTTCCGGACAAATCAAAAAGTTCGTAGAAAATAAAAACGAACTATAAAAATAAATCCTTAAAAAGAAACGAACGCCGAAGTAAGTGCACAAAACAAAAGATCGCAACTGTAAAGGACACAAAACAAACGAGAAACGATGCACTACGAGAAAGCCCAAATAAAATGCGAAAAATTAATTCGATAAGTAAAGCAAGAAAGAAATCCGTGGTACGAAAGCATAAAGAACAGAATAAAAGAAAAAAAAATTGATTATCAAGTTGAATAAAAAACAAATGAATTTCTAGACGAAAAAGATATGGAAACAAAACACGACTGTAAAAAAAGTGTTAGTCAACAAAATGTAAAAAATTAATTTGATAAAAATAAACAAAAAAGAAATACGGGCGCATAAAGACAGAAAGATATGGATATATGAATATGATGGACAAAAAAAAATTAAAACCGACGATAATGAGACGATAAGAGAACTGTAAAAAGTAGTCAATAAAATGTGAAACAAATCATTTAATTGAAAAGAAAAAAAAGCGAAAAGCAGGAAAAAAATAAAATAAAAGAAGAATGGATAGACAAAAAATAACTAACTTTGAAATTTAATGAGTTGGTAACACTACTTCTGATTGCTCCAATGTGCAACAAAATGCGAAGTTAGGTTGTTTTAATATTTTTCTTTCGTTTTTTTTTAACAGTTAACTGCGCAAAGGTTACCTACGTATGTTAATAAATATTGCTGCTATTGGCTAACACCGATCACGTGACTAACGATAACCAATAAGTTTCACTAAACGAACGATAAAAGCAAATGACAGCAATCCACAAATAGCCAATTCTCCAGATTTACAAAGCAAGAAAAGCAGTTTAACCTCCTATTTACATTTTATTGATTAATTTTGGGAATTCTAGGAAAATATTGTTAATTGGCAACACTGCAAATAAGGTTAACGTTGTCTATTTTGTTTTTTGAAACAAATTTGCGTTGATTAATAATCAATGAATAGAATAGATATTTTTGATTTCATGTCAGGTGAGGCGTCAGGACAGCCTTAAAACTTTCCAGTGCAGGGTCGGCGCCCCTCTAGCTACTGCCCTGGTCGGGACTAATGCATTTCGAGTACTAAACAAGTGTCCCGAATTCTTTTCCCTGCTCATAAAATAAAAAAAAATTGCAGGTAGGCTCCTTCGCCAAATACATGGAATTATTGTATCGGATTCGCTGTTTGTTTAATTATAATTATTATCATTGTGGGTTTCAATGATATACATACAAGTATAGCTAATTATTTTAATCCAAATCGGCTTACGAGGGTATTTTGCGGGAATAATATTCCCTTTGATTAATTACTTTTATTAAAATTAATGCCCTCCAATTAATTACGCTCTAATCTGATAACGTCACCTGAACGAATAATGAATTCCGGAAGGCAAAATGCATAATACCCTTCGATAAATTCCCAAAAAGACAAATAACTCGTTTAAAAAGAACCGCTTAAAATTAATTAAAGACGTCTTTAAGCCGTTTCTCAAAGGGAAATGCAAAGCGATATATTGTGTATTCGCGAAGAATGATGGATTACACCGAATTCTCTTTTGCCTTTTAACTTTGCAGAAATCGATTATTCAGCCTACCGTACTACCGATTATGTAACAAAAATAAGCCCCTACTGAACGAGCTTAAGAACCACTGTAATAGAAGATTTTTTTAACAAAAAAAAAAAGAATTACTATCTGCTTTCATCAGATTTCTAATTTAGATTTCATTATTACTGGCAAAGATGATAACCCAATACTAAAAGCTAATAAAATCTCTTAATGTTTGTTTAACGGCGACCTCAAAATTGAATTTTACAAAACCAAGAAACGTTGCAGTAAATCCGCCCTTAAAAGTAATCAATTTTGTCACGCTTATAATAAAAATTGTTTGATGTTTATATGCGAAGCGAAGCTAAGAGTATTAACTTGATAATTGTATTTGCTCGTGTCTTTGTTGTTTAATCGAGCAATTTTCTGTAATAATTCAATACAATTCAATACTTCCTTCTTTTCTAGGTCGCCCGAAAAACCAGCGCTAATATCTGTTATTATTGTAAAACCCTGTATCACGCAATCTTAATGCACTGTTAAAGCGTTTTTTCATGTTTTACTTTGACACAAAAAAAAATCTAACAAATTGCTTTGCGATGATTACTGTGCTTTCCTGTTGTCGTATCGAATGTATTATGAAATTAATCGAAAGGGTCACAGCTATCCGACTGGTAAATTTACGTCGCGAAGTTATTTGCCAATAAAACTGCCAGTTAGTTGTCTTGTCTGCTATCTAAACAAAGCGGACACAGCAGCTTTTAGAATTTAAACCACATGCAATTTATGTAAAACACGTCCTTGGAGGCGATAGAATTTTAAAACGCCTTCAAATTCCAAATTAAAATTTACTCTGCGACGTTACACAGACTTCGTCGATGTATAGGGCTTGGCAGAAAGTAAATTACATTTCCGAACTATTACCATTACCGGTACCAGTACCAGTGGCAGTCGATCTTACATATCTTAAATTAACTTACTTTAAGATATTAAAATGTATTGGAGACTGTGGTTTGTAGTACAAAGAAAATGGATTTAACCTCCTAACCACAAAAAGTTTGTTTAAAAACTAAATACGTATTTCGACAAGAACATACTCCTCTTGTGATCAAGAAGAAGGCATCTACTGCATAGCTGCCGAAATACGTATTTAGTTTTTAAACAAACTTTTGTGTGTGTGGTTAGGAGGTTAAATCCATTTTCTTTTTACTTTAAGATCTTTAAGATAATTCAAAACTCACATAACACATAATCTCAATCTTTATTAAATTTTGAATTGATCTTTCATTACACATCCCGAACACAGAGTTTCATAAAAGAAAAAGCGAGAAATTTTTCTCTGAAACTTCCAGAATCTCATAATTTACGTAGGTAATTGTAGTGTAATTTAATGTCAATTGTAAAAACTAAAGCTCGGACATTCCTAGGACATCTGGTAGAAACCGTCATATACAGAGCAGCGTCGTAGATTTCAACGTCGGCGTCGCCGCTGAACGGTTTATATATCCGAGGCACTCTCACCCTCTCGCTCATTGCATCAAAAACAACTGTGTGATGTCAATTAAGTGTCTAACAGAATTGCCTTTATAGTTTCTTTCAAATTAATAATTATGAAAACAATACATTCCATAAGGTAACTTTTAAAAGGACTAATACATGTAATTCACATGAATTATAGCGCCCGCCGTCACTGAAAAAATAACGCGTGTTAATTTGGGAATATTTCGATTATATAAACGAGTTTTTAAATCCAGTCGACCAGAACTGTGGTGGTTTTTGTTTTTTTTTTACAGGTCAGACGCTTTAAAGATTCGAAGATTTTCCGACTATAATCGCTTCAGCATGCCAGTTGTTCCTCGTATATTTAACAAGACTTTCCGCATAAAATTCTCCTAGGTCTGATAAAAAAGAAACTGTTATTACTACACTACACACCATAGCTACATTGAGATGTACCTTTTAAAATTTGAGATATATTTTTAAAATTTGTTTACTTCGGATTTTAGCTTCACCCTTCACACCCAACAATTTAAAAAATAAATTAAACATACTGCTGTAAAGAGAGAAAAAGGGACGTGGGGACGTTTACGGGAAAAGCTACCTAAAAAAAGAGCTTTTTAAGCTCTGAAAATCTACTTGTTCGAGCTTGTGGTAGCTTGTATAATTGACTCTTTTTTCCTGAATAAATGTTAATTATGGAAGTCATAAAATGAAATTGGGAGGTAGGTGTCCATTGATTTGGGGGAGGGGGCGGGGGTCGTCCTTGTAAGCGTGCTTATTAAGAAGCAAAATTTATTACCCGTTAGAATGTATATCTTTCTGGAAACATGTTTACAAGAAGTACAATGGGGTGAAATGAATTTTCCTTCTTCTATTGATACATAAAAGACCGGGGAAGCCCCACGCTGACTCGACCGAGATAAATATTTAGGTCGAAATAACGTTTATCGAAAAATGTAAAACTTAGATGGGCCTAATTACGAAGCTCTCTGCAGTTTCGTTATTTATTGCTGGAATAAATCAAGCGGGGCGCATTTCATTTTCTCTCTCACCTCGTTTACAAAGAAACTACAAAATTGATTTTAACATTAGTAGAGCTTTTAGTGGTCTCGCCACAGCGCAGCAACACATGAACAGATAAATTCATTTTACTCTGATGATCATTACATTAAGATCAATGTACCCCCCCCCCCCCCCCCTCGTGCGCCCCGTCTTTATTTCACAGCAGTAATTCGCTTTTAATATCTTCTAAAATTAAAAACCAATTTTGGTTTTCTCGTTCGATTCGTTAGCGAAATCAATATTTAATAATGAGTTACGAGCGCCTTTGTTCTACGACTTAATAATTTCAAGGGCAAAAAAACTTCCGTTGTCGTCAAAGTTAATTCGAGTTTAATGAGAATTTCTAATTAATAAATGTTCGCACCTATTCCCTTTGAGTGCAAATTTAATTCGAGAACATTCTGTACCTAGTGGCAATAATACTGTGTGTTAGACTGAGATTGTTAGCCAGGAGGTAACAGACATCTAAAATTACTTCCCTTTGAAGGTGTTATTTCCGGTTTAGTGGTTTTGTCTGCGGATTAACTCCGAGCAGTTTTAAATTTAACATCGTCTTTGCCCCGGATTTTAATTAGAGGCTGACCCCGGAGCGTTTGCATTGTCGAAACGATGAAAAATAACAGAGATAATTATGTTTAAGTTACAAAAAATAATAATGATAATAATAATAATAATGATAAAGTAGCTCGAGTATTATAACAAGGCTAGCCAAATATTTGATGAATACAAGCGGAGCTGCTTAAAAAAAATTGTTTGTTTAAAATTTCGAACGTTATGATGAAATTGACTGAGTTAAAAATTGTCTGGAAGGGGCGAACGCGAAAGGTTTTAAATGGGGCGGGCCTCCAGGTCTTGTGTAATATAAAAAATTCAAATGTAGTCGGACTTTCTGCCAACGAATTGAATTTTTAACCCCTGGCTACACGATGTGTATATAAAAGAGATAAGAAAGATATGCCTTCGGGATTAAAATCGCGCTCAATCGATTTTTTATTTCATATTACTTTTTAAAATTGCTGTTCTCAGAGTGTAATATCACATCAACGAACAACAAAGAGCGTAGTATCGTTCGTTAATAATTTCGCTTTTAGTAATATACATTCATTTAGAGCAGGCAGGTAATATTAAACTTGAAATATCAAAGGACGATGAAATTGGAATTTTAATTTCGTCGCAGCTCTCTCGTAATGTGTCACTTATTTAGCAAGTTCTTTCTGTGAGAGGACTAAGAGAGTTTCATTGTGAAATCTCTGCGTGTAACGTTTATTAATAAAAGTTGAGAGTAGATTTCTGTGACTGGAATGTTTCATCGAAGCGCGAATTTCTCCGGGCCCTGTCTCAAAGCGAACGCTCGTTCATTTCTTGAATATCAAATAGTTATTATCCTAGTTTCAGATCTCTTCACTGGAACTAGAAAAACACGAATTTTACAAACTCACTCACTCACTCACTCACTCACTCACTTGCTCGCTTACTCTTTGGAAGGAAGTTTCGGTTAACACCCCCCGGGGGCTAAAATTCAAAACGCAGGCGTCATTAAACACACACCCTTAAAATCATGTTTCGTATCAGAACCGCCTGAATGTAAAATTGATGAAAATAAACACGGTGATTAATCGTGCTGAAAGCTCTATTGATTAACGGTAGATATACATATCTATGTGGATTATCATTCTCTATTAGCAACATCATTATGCTAGATTAATCAAAATTCACATCAGACGTCAGACTTTAGATATTAGCAATAAAATCCTCGCTGGTTGTTAAAGCTCGTTACAAACAAGCGAAGATAATAGCGAACTTTGGCTTTGTATCTCCTAAATAACGCAATCCTAGCCTCAGGACTTTCCAATATCAGCAAGGATGTTACGGTCTGCAGGGCCGGCCAAAGCGGATGTACAGTGAAATAGTTTTTGAAATATGCCCCATCGAATTCAAATTAATTGTTAACTATTTGAGCGAATTCTTGCCCCGAATTTCCTCCCCGCCCCTTTTTTTTCCTTTCCTGCAGAAACGTCTGGACAGTTAATTCTCAAAAGCAAATTATTCCGACGTTTTAAAATCCCTCACCTACACCAGAATACTTAAAAGCGTTTGCACTTAATGAAAGCCATCAATTAGTTGAGTTAAAACGTGTAATGAAGTTACTTACTGTCTGTGCAACGCCAGAACTTAATTGAAACGTGTCAATATCTATTAAGTCAAGACTCGCTGGTTCGAAATACAGACCATCTACAAACTTATGTCTTCAATTCAAATCACTCAACGAAAGTTCATTGCATTTGATTTAATATAACAACGTATAAACAAAAAGATTAGACAATTATTGAACTAGACATTTTCATCATTATCCTAAGCTCCTTAGGACCACTGAGCTTAGTTTAATAACATTAAACTGTAAAATCTTCATAAATGGAAGTTAGGACACTCTTATTCTAAACTAGCGACGCGTCTGTACTTAAAACTGTCCTTTTGATTAAACTCAGCTAAATACAGTACGACCTCCTTAAACCGAACTAATAATTGCAATGGTTGATTCGGATTTTCAAAATGTTCGGATTATAATCGAACTGAAGACAGAAAATATAAACTGCAATGCAAACTGAACTCAAAATCAGGCTTCCTAGGACACCGGTACCGTAATACAGCGCCCGTCTTATAACCGTGAATGTAGCGTTGCAAAGTGGCATCACATAATATTAAAAAGAATGACGTGCAGGGTCTTTTTAATATTTCGCACCCTATCTAGAGGCTGGAGACGAGCTAGAGAAAAACTTTAAATGTTGAATTTTACGCCCATTATCTTTTAGAGTTATCACAAGAAACAAAAGCGCACCGCAAATTGCGCAAAAGAACACAATTTAGGTTTTCTTAAATGGAATACCCTATATATTATTTGCTAAGACGAAAGATCATTTTTTCCTGATTTCAAAAATATACCTGGTGTCCCGCGCCATGTGCTCACCTTTTTAGAATTTTTATTTATTAATCGATTAACCTGAATTTTGGAGACGATAAACTAAACAAAAAATGGAATTTTTCGACATACTGATAGTCGTCATAGGACTTCCGGTTTCGCCGAAAGTGATATCCACTTTCTTATTTTAAATGGAACACCCTATATATTTTTACATATTTAAAATCTACGGAGCATTGCGAGTCCGAATAAATAAATGAATCGCATTTTTTCGATCTAATGCGATCAAGTGTTTCGAAAAAATCACTCCTTTGATGGTATCTTGATTTTTAACATTTTTACAGGATTTGAAATTTTCATTAGCTCTTAACTCATTTTTTTCGATAGAACCTCATGTGTACTGGAATACCACACAATGAATTAATATTAAAAAAAAAAAAAAACAAAATTCAAGACCGCCTTTATCGATGTTCTAACCTCAAACATCTCAGAAACGGCTCTCCCAACTATCAACATATTATATATTTTCGAGGAAATGAGGAAAATCTCTTCCATCTGAGCAAACAACATACACGGGGTTCCTTATTAAAAAAAAAATTGTATTATTTTTTCCATTCTGCAATGCGCTTTTTTCTTGTGATAGGTCGAAAAGATAATAGACATAAAATCCTAGAACTTTTTCATTTAAAATTTCTCTCTAGCTCCTAAAATAAAGCCTCTAGATAGGATGCAAAATATTAAAAAAAAACCCTGTACGTCATTATTTTTAATACTATGCGACGCCATTTTGCAACGCTACATGACGGCTGCTATATTACGGTACCGCTGTTCTAGGAAGCCAAAGCTTTACTGATGTTGAGTTCAGTTTGCATTGCAATCTATAAAGTGAGCAAGAAGAAAATTTTACATTTTTCCTGAAAGCTCAACTTGATTTGACTCTACTGACATATTTGGAGAGAGAGAAAGGATTCCAAACGTTTAAAATTTTTCTTACGTGACGGTGACATATTTAGCAAATCATATGTGCCTAATGTCATTAGATTTTTTGTGTAAGGAATGGATATTTGGTTGCGCATTTTTGGAATCCTATGATTTTTTTTTTAATGAAGCAGTTCATACTACAAGAAAAGTGTTAGCCTGGAGCTCCTCAAGCTTGGTCGCATGTTTCTCTTTCCGTGACTTTACTCATTTGAAACTTTGGGTTTTTTTTGACGTCATTCACTGACAATTTAGGGTCGATACTTTCTTCTACCGCTATCCTACTAATCCAAGGCTTAACATTCGACATTCTAATGAGCAATAAACAGAATAAATAAATTGTTAGAAAAGATGAAACCAAGGGATTTCCAGCGGGAATCACTTCGCTGTTCGGATTAAGGAGGCGTTGTTGGGATTAGGGCTTCGAATTACCGCTGTTTGGATTACTGAAGGTTCGGATTAGGGCATGTTCGGATTATAGAGGTCCTATTGTAGTGGGGAGTTTAGGACAATGATGAAAATAAGAGTTTAAGAAGAACCATAACATGTCTGTACAAATTTTAATATTTAGAACCTTTCTAAATATAAATCTCTTTTTCGCAGGAAAATGTTAAATTATTCTAAGTAGGCAATGTGAGCACTCTTTATAATTTAGTATCTTGGAGTTTTCGATTCCTATTGTTTATGTGTATGTTGTGAAAAAGCCTTTTCATTTCGATACCGAAAAAATCCAATCTCTGTCGTCTCCGGAGATACAAATATTGACATTCTGGACGCGGAGGATGAAGTGGCTAACGAGTATTTGAACAACGCTTCATCAATACAATTACATTTCATACACCAACAAACAGACTTGGGAAATCGAAGAAGGCGACGATGTTTCCACCGACCCCATTTCGGCAACCCCTGCGTTATTGTAAAAACACACACGACGACGAGGAAACTAGTTTCTGAAGTAAAATTGAATTTTATACGCGCGTGTATTTTTTTATACTTTAGTCGATTGAATATTTGTTTATGATAAACTTGATTAGAACGACAAAATTTGATTGATTGGGAGGCCTTATCAAGATCACCACGCGCCTTTCAAGAACTCGTTTTGTTCCAAGTTATTTCATTTTAAATTTCAATTTTTAATATAGCTTCCCCTTTTACGTTTTAAATACCGATTTTTATTATTCTTAAATATTGTAGGTATTCGTCGAGCTCCAGCTCGTTTTGTTCTTTGTTTCGTGTGCCTTTTGTATATGGTATATAATTTTTTTTTATCATAAACGCCCATGAATTCATATTTCAGATTTCTTGATAATTCTGAATAACTTTTTCAAATAATATTATTGCGTATCTTGAATAATAAAGGTACTTTACTCTTATGTCGAATACAAATATTTTGATATCCTCGGTATATGACAGCAGCTATTCAGCTTTTGATGCGTACATTTTAAATTTGGGTAGATGCATGAGTTTTCATAAAGAATGAATTTTTATGAGAAATCAATAATAAAAAAGATTCCCATATGTGTCCAACTTTCTGCCAGATACTGTATAAATTATTATTATAAATTTGGTAAATTTAAATAAATGCTAGGTCTTATAATCCTTGTAACAAGAATAAAATTTTATAATCGCATTTACAACGATTTTACGGTGAAATTAGTTTGATGCATTGCCCAAGCTTTAATTATTTTATTTTTTATTTTATTAGAAGCAAGTGTTAAGTAATTATCTTCTCCACATCTTTTTGATTAATTTATATCATGTCTTAGGCCCGTACATTCAAGAAAATTCAAATAACTGGAAAGACAAGATTTTTACTATAAAAATATCCGACTTAATTACTTCTGTTGAAACTGAATTACGTTTGACATTTGCTTTGCTTGCAGATTAAAGTCCTTTTGGGTCTTTGGAACGTAGGCAAAACTAACGCTTTAAATGAGGGAATTCCCTGCTGACAATTGACTGAAATTGAACTTACTTGCAATGCTGCACCTGACTATCGTATTTCATTCAAAACAATTAACACGCTCGCTCATTAACGAACCTTTTTTTGGTCGTTATTACACTGCGAGGTGCTCATGCATGTACATTTTATGTTGTGGTTATTTTGATGATCTAAAGTTGGCGTGATTTCTTGAATAACGAGAAGGGTCCTTTATGATTCAACGAGACATTGACCGCTTAGATACAACGACTTTTGGACCCGAGCATTTAGAAAATGCACTTTGTCACATCCTGTACTGGTAGTTTAAAAAGGGAAATTCGTAAATCATTCAGTTTGGAATGCATTCATTATTAAGTCATTATTAGAAAGTGATTATTCATTATTCATTCGGGCAATTAGCCAGTGATTAGTAGAAATGAGTAGGTACGTCGCAGTGAGTTAGTAAATCGGTGATTGTTGGCCTCGGATGAAGAGCCAAAAATCATGTTTTCACGCTCGTGACATGGTACAGCACGTCCCTTATCAATTTGTGAGGCTTTTTAACTTAAAATCTAAAACTCAGCTTATTTCGTGACAATATTTATAATTTTCTTCGTGGTTCCGCAAAGGCCAAAGCCCTAAAAATAATTGTGTTTTATTTTCATATCTCCACAGTCAGAAACATATGTTCAAATTTTGCAAATTTTGAAAGAATTTTTCAAGAGAAACATTTTTTTTACGAAAATAATAGAGTAAGACACCATCATTTTGTGGAACACCCTGTATAATTGAAAATAGTTTTAGAATATGCCGCGTGATGTATAGTATCACTTCTGTATCCTGCGTTCCCCTTCATATTAAAGGCCCCACGGAAGAAATACCAAGCGTTGGGACACCCTTTATACGAATTCATTAATAATGTGGTTATTTTGTTCGAACGGAAGGCGACCAATATTCATATTGTTACTTCATCGTTACTTCATTTAAACTGTTTTTAATACTTATAACCAGGGAAAAGAATTCGGCCCACTTAGTGTTGGACACTTTTTACACCGAATATACTACTTACTCCTTCCGCGGAACCGATGCATTTAAATCGTTATTGAGTGGAAGGGGAAGGGTTGAAGTTACCCTGGGCGGGGACTAATACAGTCCGAATACTAAATTGTAATGCTGCTCGCGTAGCAAATGGGCCGATTTATTATTCCTGCTTATAATTCCTTAACTTTTAAAATACAAATAAACAAAGGACAACGAAATACATGAGCTCATTAATAAAATTTCACTAAATTTTCATAGTACGTCTAAGTATTTAATTGATTCTAAATTTGTATTAGTAACAGTATACCGGTCGTTGTTGTAAAGTGAGAACATAGGCATGACAACAGACCGGTGCGTACAAAAAGAATTGTCTCAACATTTTTATTATTTTTTGTTTCAGCGCCTCAGGTGTGCCTGTCGCAACCCTCATGGAAATATCGTCATTAGGCAACATCGCCCTCGATATATTTTTCTATATTATTAACATATAATGGAAATGTAAGTGAATCCAGTACAAGAAGTAGATATGAAAAAATACAAGACAATAGTTTTTGAGTGTTTCACAGAGAAACGGTCCCAGCACGGATTCATGAAGAACTCCTTAACTTGTTTTGTATTTTTACACATACATAGTTCACTAGAAACGTAAGAAATGATTTCATTCCTTTTAATAAGATTTCGTGTGGCTTTTTATACAGGGAAATTCAGGCAACCCATTCATTAAAAGTTTATGTGCTTCACGAAATCTGACGGGAACAACTCAGTAGAACGTATGATTAACAGCTGTCCAAACTGGTGGATTTGCGAAGCCATCAGGTCCAACAAAAATACAAAAATTGTATTCGCAAGAAAATACGTCACGAAAAACACTACGTAATTTCCGCTTACGTCAACAGAAAGAATCGATAAATATATTGATTTGTTTGACCGCTGGCGACATATAAAGATTAATTTCCGAAAATAAAAGTAATATGTTCGTCACTTAATGACAATGTCCACATTAAAAAACTTGAAACTAAAACAAAAATTACGAGATATAAGAATTTCAACGAGGAATTCACGAAACAAGATGTAAGAATGTAAAGTAACGATCAATGATAAAGTGAAAGTTACAAACTGAGATTTTTTTAATTAATTTCGGATTGTAATTGCAATTTCGTTTTAAAAACCGAAAAACAATATTTAAATACATACATATCTATCAGCTGTATTCTTTATTTACGTATGCCGCGCATAAATTAGAATTCTTGGTATGACTGTTTACACATTTACAAAGAGAAAACTTTATGTAAACTAATAAATTTGTCAAAAACATTAAAATTAATACTGTAGAAACGCGCACGTCGGACGGAGGTTGGAAACTTGCTTTTCATCCCCTTTTGTCCCCAATTCTTTTAGCAATCCGTACAATATTGAATTTCGATTTCTTTGTTAGTAGCGCCCTGGTTTTAGCATGGAAAGCCAGAAATCGATTTCCAAATCGTTTTCCCCGAATAGCTCGAATAGTGTCTACTAATATTTGTTTTTTTTTTTGGAATTGTCGAAAACTGTTCACTCCTTATCTCTTTTATGTTTTCTTAAAAGTCATTTCTTATTATCGTTTAAATAAAAAAAACTTTAAATTACAAAGTATATTCAAACAAAAAGTAATTACAAACGAAATAATATGTGAATTAAATTAATAAGTAAAATTTGACAATTAACATAAAATTAAAACTACAGTGTGAAAGAGAGAAGGAAGGATTAACAAAAATCAGTTTATATCTAAGAACATTTGTTAGATCTCTGTTATTTAAACTCACCCTCGCCGATCGTGGATGCTTCTTAGGTACACTTTTAAATTAAAATAAATTTGGAAAATTGACTGATTAAAAAAAAAGAATTTAAAACTTTATGACTCGTGTCGCACAAACTAAATTACATTCGGAATCGAAGAAGCACTTTTCTAGATGACAGGAGTTCGTGCCAACTGTCGTGACAAACCCTCTCGGGCAACTGTCTTGTCGAACTCCCCTTGTGATCTGAAAAGCTACCTATTTATTGGGATCAGATGACCTCCTTTTGGTCTACGTCAGCTTTGGTAATGAGATAAACCTTGATGGCTAATTCTAATTTTTCTAGCATCAAGATTCGATCAAGGCTCTTCTGCATGATTCATCCTCCTTACATAATTATTTCTTTTATCGCCGATGTTCCAGCGATATGAATGCCCTTGATCTAATTTCTCGGTACATACATCGCAAGCTTGACGAATGCTTTCGTTGCATAACGCTGCACGTGTTTTGTATTCTTCA
Source organism: Prosopocoilus inquinatus (assembly GCA_036172665.1). NCBI lineage: Eukaryota > Metazoa > Arthropoda > Insecta > Coleoptera > Lucanidae > Prosopocoilus > Prosopocoilus inquinatus. The sequence continues at coordinate 10,501,245 of CM069880.1, read as the reverse complement.
TGAGTCATAATACGAATTCTAACTTAATAATATATCCGAATTTAAATAAGCATACTAAATTATGAAAATAATTATCCTAAGAATCTGGATTCTTACAATACATAATATTCGCCCTAAGTTGTTCTTTGCTATTATTTATTAGTAATAAATTTCTGTCGTATTTAAGTAATAACCAGGGAAAAGAATTGATGCCACTTAGTGTCAGATGCTTTTTCCGTGGAATGTACTCTTTGCGTCCGCGACTCCGATACATCGAATTGTTATTGATGAGTAGGAGGGGAAAGAGTGCAATGTAAGCGTTTTCATTTGGCAAACAAACATACAATCCGATTACTAAATTTTCGTATTGTTCGCAAAACAAGTGGCCCGAATTCTTTTCCCTGGTAATAACATATTTACCTAGACACAATATTTTTTTTATTAACTTCTTGAATTTGATTTCTTTATCATCAAATAGGTCTTTGTTTAAATATTCATTTTTTTGTTCTTCGTAGCGATTAAATTGTTTTCTTTTTAATTCCTACTAGACGAATGGTTTCAAAAATTACAATTTCTCTAGTTTTCATAGTCCACTATTTAAAAACAATACCTAAAGATGGAAGAAAAAATACGTTTTAAAAAGAAATCATCGATGGCGAGTGAAGTATAAGAGATAGGGGTGTAGGGAATGCTAATACAGGACGAAAGAACATTTAATCTTGAGTCACATGGTATAAAAATATACTATGCGTTCCGTTTAAAAAGTAAGACTTTTGGACAATTGAAATTAAGCCGAATAGAAGTTACTTTTTAATCAGCCTGTAAACAATCAAGTGTAAAACTGTTCTTGATCTGAAAAAAATGTTACTGTTGCCTACTACAGGTCAAGAATTGGCATTGTGGTTTTTGTTGCAGCACGAAGATTGCAGTTTCATAAATAAGGTACTGCAAGTCTGAGCTTTTTTTAAAAAATGGAAATACCGTGACGTCATTCACCAATAATTTACAGCCGCTACTTTGTTCTACCGCTATCCTACGCTATCCAAGGCTTAGCGGTCAACATTCTAATGAGCAATGAACAGTATAAATAAATTATTAAAAAAATATAAAACCAAGGGAAATATCTTTGAAAAGGTTAATTTTTTTTGTATTACGAGTTTCATGAAGATATCAAAAATGCATTAAAAATGAAGTATACCATTTAAAATAAGAAAATTGACAGTTGAAGTGTCGTGTGATTATCGCTAAATTACGACTGTAAAATATGAAATATAATTCAAAGGGGAAGTCCGTAAACTTTTAATGAACGGTTTGGTTGAATCTCCCTGTATACATAGACGGAAATGCAGCTGAAGGTAGCTATTTTTGTTGGTGGAGCAGAAGGCACGATATTGAAATTCCATATGCGACGACACAACAGAGGAAAAAGGAAGTAACTCCGGTACACTTGTGTATAAATAACTGTGAGTAAACATCAGAGAAAGGCTTTCCACGTGAAACGTACAATTTAGTCGCTCATAATTGTGAAAATCGGCTTTGCGTTCTCGTCGTAAAAATACGACCCTATTCTGATTCACTCGATGGAATACGTACGGATCAAAATGAATTATTAATTACTTGCTTCTTTTTTTTTAATTTCGTTTTACCTACCTGTCAAGGCTCGATATGATATCATTTTAAAAAAGGACGAAGCGAAGGACTTTTAATTAATATTAATTGGAAAGTTCTCGCTTTCAAAGTAAATTTGATTGAATTTTAATTACTAACGAAGTTCATAAACAAGTTCGCTTTTTTTTAAATTTTATTAAAATTTCAGGGACATCGTAAAATTGTTACTTAATAAATCCGGCGAACGCAAACGTAAATTAAACTTTATAACTTCAACGCAAAACACAAACCTCGGGGCGCGTTTCAGATCCCAGGGCTTGACACTTTAATCCCCCCTGGAAATTTCTTTTTTAAAGCGTTGTTTACAGTAAATAAAAGCGGTTTCAAGCGGGGACATGTTCATGTTTTTGTTTTTCACGGAAACTGAAATGCGAAGGCAAGTAATAAGACGTGTAACGTTGATATCCACTAAATCAAGTTACACTTATGTAAGAGACACTCGCTTTTGACTCTACCTTAAATTACAGTCTTCCGATTAAATTTCCTTTCAAGGCAAGTGTTACACAATTGTGTTCTCGAGTCTCTTTCTGAATGCCCCCGCCGCCCCCGAAGCACCTGTCACTACCATTAAAGGTTATTTCAAAATGTTTTAATTACACGAGGAAGCAAAAGCAACATCGATCGTTGGAAATATTTGTTTTCGCAAACGAAAGGCTTTCGACTTCAGGAGACGGCTGCATTTTCCTTTTTTTCTCATTACTAAGAAACGTCAAGAACACAAAACTACAAACTCAAGAGTCTCAGCAGAAAAAGAGCTAAGCATACAAAGAGCCATTTTAAACCTCTTCGACCAAAGGATTTTTTTTTTAGAAGTAAATGCGAAAAGTCGACCGTTCGACAAAAGAGAAAACTGCGGGAAATCTACTTGCTTACGCCCTAACAACCCCTAAAACTAAATCAAAGCAACATTCACTCTCATTAAAATACAAGACGATTTATTTATTTAAGAGACGACGTTTTTAGTTTCATTAATTCTGATTTTGTTCAGTGCTCTTACTTTATATCTATTTTTTTTTATTAATTTTAACTTTCTTACAATTGAAAAAAATCTACGAAGCAAAGATTATATTCTGAGCTTCGAGGCTTCACCCTGCACTGAGAGTTTTCTCTTGATTGAAATCCTTCAATTTTTTTTTACAACTATGCATTGCATTGACGCTTTGAATCTTTTTTAAATTTCAAATTAAACTTTAGGGCAGGCGAGTGGCTCAGCGATTAGCCTAGCGGACTTCGAAAGTCGTGCCACTTGTCGGCGTGGTTTTGAATCCGACCAGGACCATGGATGTTATATTGTCCGGATTGTGACCTAGCTTTATAATCAGGGATAAGAAATCGGCCGGCTTCTTCCGCGAGCAGTACGAAAATTTAGTATTCGAATTGTATTAGTCTCCGCCCAGAGTAACTTCTGCTACGTGCGAACCCTCGCATTGCAATCCTTCTCCTCCCACTCAATAGTAATTTAAATTGCATTGGAGTCGCGGATGGAGTGAGTAGTATGTAAATTCGGTATAAAAAGTGTCCAAAATTAAGTGGGCCGAATTCTTTTCCCTATTTATCATACAGAATGATGATGCCATAAGACAATAATGAATGTGAAGCAAGAAGAAGAAGAAATTTTTAATTGGTGCTAACCTAAACTTTCAAGGGTTACACCGGGGGCGATAAAAATTAAAAGGCCCGTACGTCTGTAAGAAATAAAGATCACGTAAAAGGAAGTTAAACGAAGGCAAATTTAAACTTAGCTGAAATTGAACTGGGGGGGGGGGGCATTTAACTAATCTGTTTTTACGATTCTTCATACATTTGTTTCTTTTTTCGTCTGTAAACCCTAACTTTCAAGATTACACCGGGGGTAATAAAAATTAAGGCCCGTAAGTCGGAAATAAATAAAAATCACGTAAGAGGAAGCTGAAATTTGACGGGGGTGGGTGGGTGCATTTAAATTAATCCGTTTTTACGATTCTTCATATATTTGTTTTCTTTTTTTTCGTCTGTAAACTTGATTATAACGAGCAAGACTAAAAGACCTCGGCCTAGAAGGGTCTTATACCACATTTGAAAAATTTGAAGAAATTTCAAATAAAAAAAAATGTTTTAAATTTATCAAATCAGACCTTAATTATAGTCAGGTAGTATAAACTGAAAAACCAAAATTCATATGGTTTAAAACTACCCGAGTTTCATATTAAAAAAAGACACAAACACACATTAATTAGTGGCTCACGCCCTTTTTACGCCAAGGTCTTCAATTTCAATTTGATTTTAATATGATTCAGGACAATTCTGAAAAGCGCTTGCATTTTTTTTTTGTTCGTTAATCATGAATTTTTCCCAATTTTTAAAATTTTTGCCCTTATTTTATTAATTCACTGTCACTTGTTTTTTTTTTTCGATTTATTTACATATTCATGAATTACTGAGTTCTACTTACTTAAGAGAAACAGCGCCTCTCATTCTATTTCATTTCGTCGTTTTCGATTGTCTTTTTGTCAGTTTTTTCGCGTTGGCCGACGGTCTTTTGATTTGCGTTAAAAACAGTAACACTAATTTGTTTTTTTTTTTTACAATTTGTTTACTAATTCCTTTTCGTTTGATTGTTGATTCAGTTATCAATTACTTCTTAAGAGTCATAACGTTATTTCCGATTGTCTTCCTCTTTCTTTTCTCTATTTATCGATAGTCCCTCCTTTGTTTTATCGAATATCATTTGTTTTTCCTTACCCCTTATCTCTAAATTTAACGTTTTGGTCATGCGTTGGAGCATTTTTCAGCGATTTTGATTTTCAGTTGTTTCTGTTCATTTCTCGTGTTTCTGTTTTTGTTTTCGTTTGCAAAGACAGAAGACTGTTGGCCAAAATAGTAAAATAAAACGAAAACAAAAATGGGGAAACTTAAGGAAAAGAAAATTGATGGACGACACCATCAATTTTTTCTTTTCCTTCAATTTTCCCCGTTTTTGTTTTCGTTTTTTTTATTCTATTGGCCAATCATTGTTTTCTTGTCTTTTCGAAAAAAAAAAACATAAAAAAATGAACAGAAACAACTGAAAATCAAAATTGTTGGAAAAAAAACTCCAAACCTAGAATTAACGAATTGTAAAGAGTCAAGCAAACAGAAAAACGGAGGATTGAAACAAGTGAAGGTCGAAATAACTGAATACACAAAATAAAAATCGAAGAACGTTCTTTGCATCCTTAACGCGAGACAATTAAGAGCTTGTGAGCTTTCTTTCCAAAACTCCCTGTTTCCTAAAAGCTAACTTTTCAGAAACTGCACAAATCTGTCTAGAGCTTTAGCGGCAAAGAATAATGAAGAAAATACTGGAAATAATTAATTTAGGCGAGAAATATCAACTGCACTGAATGCTACAAGGAAAAATTTATGCAGTGGCGTGTGTGTCTTATTTCTTCAATTTTTGGAGTTGAGTGAGTTTTGAAAAGAAAGCTCGCAATTGGAAAAAACGAAACAAATGACAAAACAGAAGTTAATGAACAGAAATAAACAAACGAATAAAACAACAACGCAAAAAGAGAATCGAGGAAGGTGAAGAAAATCGAAATAGATGCAAGAGAACGTGATGTAAGGATCGAACAAAAACAAAGCAGAAAACAGTCGAAACAAATAAAAATAAAAAGAAATCAAAATAAGAGGTACAGAACAAAAAAGAAACGACGGTAAACAAAGAAAAAATATATTGGTGTAAATGGAATTTAAAAATTAAAAAAAAATGAAGATCGAAACACTTGACAACCAAAGCAAAACGATAAACAGCTTTAAAATGTTTCAAAACCGTTTCGAAAACCACGAAAACTTCAAGGTTCTGTTATTAAAAAAAAGAAAAATCAATCCACCGCCCCCAAAAATTACGTACGTAGAAAAATTGTTTGACTTTAAAAATACTTTTAACATTGATTTTGGAATGTTTTAGTTTGAATTAAATCAAAAATCAAGTTGCCGCTTTCAAAAATATGTTTACACGAAAATTGTTGTTGGATTTAACGAAGTCGAGTTCGTGCGAAACGCCTGAAATGTACGTTAAAAAAATTGGCTATAGCAAACTGTCATCGCAACGACAAAAGAAAAGAATCGAGGCGGCCGAAGGTCAAGCTGAAAGTCAAAAGAAATGCAAGAGACAACGAACAAGAACAAAAGAAATACAAAAGCAGAATTAATAAAGAAAACAGTCGAAACAAGTAAAAATTAAAACAAAAATTAAAGAACAAAAGAGAACCGAAGGTAAATAAAGAAAAATTATATCAATATAAATGGAAGAGATTAATTAATGAACGTGTAGACATCGAACGAGAACAAAAGAAATACAAAAGCAGAATTAATTTAAAAAAAACAGTCGAAACAAATAAGAACTAGAATTAAAAAACAAAAGAGAACCGAGGTTAAATAAAGAAAAAATATATCAATATAAATGGAATTACACAAATTAAAAAAAATTGAAGGTCGAAACAGTTGACAACCGGATAAAAATTATAAACAACTATAAAATGTTTCAAAACCGTTTCGAAAAGCATGAAAACTTCAAGGTTCTGTTAAATAAATAAAAAAGAAAGCAGCCCACCGTTCCCAAAAGTACGTACGGGGTGACTACGCGAGAATTCCTACCGCCTTTAGCTCTTTTATTTTTAATTTTAGGAAAAAATGCTTAATACAAAACTTAAAGGAACTGATTCAAAGTTTCTCTGTGTGTTCACAGAAAAACAATTGATGGTCGGATAAAAGAGATATTAATTAAACTTCATTTGTTTTTTAATGGAACTCCCTGTATTCGAAATAAAATTCTAATGGGACTACATATATAATAAAACTGATAACGTAGAAGGTGTCCATAAAATAATTCCTGCTTATTTTTTTTATTTTTGATTTTAGAAAGAGAAAAGGATAAAAGAAGTTTTAGAATTTATCTATTTTTTATTTATTTTATTTTCACTGCTAGATACTCACAACAAACAATTGAGCGTCGGATACCCAAAAAAATAACCGAAGCTTTGGTTTTAAATAAAATAATTTACGTTTTCTCACAACACACAACAAACAATTGAGCGTCGGATACCCAAAAAAATAACCGAAGCTTTGGTTTTAAATAAAATAATTTACGTTTTCTAAAAATTAACTTTTTAACTAGAAATGAGAAATATTTCGGAAAAATTGAATTTTAAAAAATGACTAAAAGTTTAACGTAAAACATATTCAAAGCATCTTCGATTTTTTTTTTTTTTGGCAAAGTGTAAATCTTTTCAACATGTTTTAAATCACATCTCTTAATATAAAAGAATCATTATTCAAGTTTTCTAAAATTCAAAAATAGGATTTATTTTACAGACATCTTCTACATTATTAGTTTTATTATATACATAGTCCCAGTAGAATTTAATTTAGAATCGAAAATCGTAGTAATATACAGGCTGTTCCATTCAAAAAAAAAAAAAACAAAACTTGAGTTTAGTTTATATCTCGTTTATCCGACCATCAATTGTTTTTCTGTGAGCACACAGAGAAATTTTGAATTAGTGCCTATAAGTTTTGTATTAAACACTTTTTCCTGAAATCAAAAATGGGCTAGGAATTCTCGCGTAGTCACCCTGTACGTACAAAAATTGTTTGATTTTAACAAACACTAATTCTGGAATGTTTCAGGTTGAATTAAATCAAAAATCAAGCTGTCGACTTCAAAAGTATGTTTATGCGTTGGATTTAACAAAGTTGAGTACGTCTGAAAAGCACGTAAAAAATTGTTGAGTGTAGCAAACTCGCATCGCAATTCGAAAGCTTCAGGGTGATTTAAATGAAGAGGTTGATTAGGTTGCCGCCTGCACCTGTACGTATACAAAAATTGTTGGCTTAAATAAAGAGCTTCGGATTAATTCTGAATTGTTTCAGGACCGTCCGGAAAAGCGCACTTCAATTTAAAGAAAAAAGGGGGAAGCCGCCTCGGTTGAACTTATTTAAGATTGATTTAGGAAAGCGCGTTTTAGGGGTTTGATTTGTGTGAATAGGAGAAGTATGAAGTAGTTTGGAATAAATGATTTTTAATTTTAGTTTATTTTAGTTGTGCCGGGGGGGGTCGGGTACTTGAAACTTAATATGAAGTTCGAAAGTTGTTATGCATAAACAAATAGATGAAATGAGAGTTGGGTATGTACAAGAAGTTTGTTGGGGTTATTGAAGGATCGCGTCGATGTAAGAAAAGAGGAATTTAGTGTAAACAAGTAATAGTAGTAAGTTTGATGCGAAGCCATGAAGTTTCTCGCAAAGTTCAATATTTAAATTTGCGGAAAATGAAAAATGTGGTTTGAGTTGAGAATCGAGTTGAAACGCTTCTTTATTTTCGAAAGTGTGCTTTGATAAAGTGTAGAAGAAAGAAACGAGATTGAACGGTGAAGTTCGTTAGTGTTATTGGAGCTTTGAGTGAAATTAGTGGCAGTAACTTTCGTTTTCCCCAAGGCGCGCTCTTGAACTAACCTGTAAAGTGACGGGGGTTGAGTGTCGTTTCGCTTAGGATGATGATAGAACGGGACGAAACGTTTGTAGAAAGGTAAGACAAATTCGTTTATCATTCGGCGATTTCTCTTAAGATTTACGATGACAATAAAGCAACAGTGAAGGCACAGCTGAGCTTTCCACGTGGAGTAAGGAGTACAGCGCTGCATCGAACGCGGCGGCTAGGGGTTGGGCAGACCTTACCGCCGGGGGTGGCGGCGGCGCAGGTCCGGAGGCGGCAAGAGCTTTCAGACATATTTCGCGTACACATGTCGCCACGCCGCGGTCACGCACGCCACGCTACTTAACACACGCGCACAGATCCAGGTGAGTCTCCATGTGTTGTAGGTCAGTGACCGCTTGCGCGCACTTTGTTATTTATGACTTTCTTTTGTTTCCAAGCTTACGCATGTTATTATTTCCATCGTATAAACCGGATTATACATTTTCCGCATGTTCAAAGTACTTTTCACTCACTTTTACGAAGTTTACAAACTTCGAGCGCGCTTTTAATTCTCCCGGAGCGCTCCGCGTGACTCCGCGACTTTCCGCCCGGAATTTATTTATTAAGCGTGAAACTTTATTTTGCGATTTGAAATGTGCAATTTCAGCATGACCCAAGCGAAAATTGCGCGCTGCCAACTCGGAAAAGTTATTCGCCGCCGCCGGCGCGCGTAACATTCAACTTGTGAAAAGTTGCGCCAAACTTCCCAAACAAATTTATTTTAAAGAATTATACGTACAGATGTGAGCGAAATTACGTTCCCAATTTTTTCTTCCGTTTCCGCCGCGGAAAAACCGACAACTTTTTTTTGGTAAGTCACATTTTTCTCTTAACTTACCTCATATTTTTTCTTAACAAAAAAAAAATCATTTTAGCAACTTTTTACTATCACACGCAAAATTTTATCAATTTAAATAAATTATAGAAACTTTTAAGGCCAGAAGTTTTCTCACTTTTCTCTTAGTTTGCCTCGCATTTTCTTCTTAACAAAAAAAATAATTTTAACAACTTTTTACAATCACACGCAAAACTTAATTAATTAAAAGCAAATTACTGAAACTTTTAAGGCCAAAAATTTTTCTTAACAGCAAAAGTTAATTTCAGTTCAAAAATTTGAGAACTTCTTACAATCATACGCAAAATTTGATTATTTTTAACAAATTATTGAAACTTTTAACGTCAAGAAAAAATTTTTAACGCCAAAAGTTTCCTCACTTTTCTCTTAGTTTACCTCATATTTTCTTCTTACCAAAAAACCTAATTTTAGCAACTTCTTACAATCACACGCAAAATTTAATCAATTTAAACAAATTACTAAAATTTTAAGGACAAAAATTTGTTAATACCAAAAGTTAATTTCAATTAAAAAAATTAGAGAAATTCGAAAATTCAATCAATCAAACTTATTCTAAACTTATTTAAACGGGTTATTCCGCTTCCCCCGTGGAAGAACCGACAAGTTTATTTATTTATTTATTTATTGTTATAAATTAGGCGTATAATATAATATAAGTAAGTCACACTTTTCTCTTAGTTTGCTTCATATTTCCTTCTTAATCAAAAAATTATTTTAGCAACTTTTTACAATCACACATAGAATTTAATTATTTTAAACAAATTATTAAAACATTTAAGGGCAAAAAATTTTTTTTAACGCCGCAAGATAATTTAAATTAAAAACATTAGAGAAATTCGAAAATTCAATCAATAAAACTTATTCAAATTTTTTTTAAATGAGTTATTTCGTTTCCGCGTGAAAAAATCGACAAGTTTATTTGTTTATTTATTCCTGTAAATTAGACGTATAGTATAATAAACTTTGTTCTTCTGGTAAGTCACACTTTTCTTTTAATTTGCCTCATATTTTCTTTACAACAAGAAAAATAATTTTAGCAACTTTTTACAATCACGCGCAAAATTTAATTAATTTAAGCAAATTACTAAAACTTTTTTTATTGCCAAAAGTTAATTTCAATTAAAAAATTTGAAAAATTCGAAAATTTAATCAAACTTACTCAAAAAAAAATTATTTTAACAACTTTTTACGATCACACGCAAAATTTAATTAATTTAAGCAAATTACTAAAACTTTTAAAACCAAAAAAATTTTATCAATACCAAAAGTTAATTTCAATTAAAAAAATTGAGAAATTCGATAATTTAATCAGTCAAACTTATTCAAAATTTATTTAAATTGGTTATTCCGTTTCCCCCGTGGAAAGACCGACAGGCTTGTTTATTTATTTATTTATTGTTATAAATTAGGCGTATAATATAATATACTTTGTTCTTTTAGTAAGTCACACTTTTGTCTTAGTTTGCCTCATATTTTCTTTACAACAAGAAAAATAATTTTAGCAACTTAAGAAAAATTGGGATATTCGAAAATTTAATCAAACTTACTCAAAAAAAATTATTTTAACAACTTTTTACAATCACACGCAAAATTTAATAAATTTAAGCAAATTACTAAAACTTTTAAGGCCAAAAAAAAAAATTTTTTTTATGCCAAAAGTTAATTTAAATTAAGAAGAATTGGGAAATTCGAGAATTTTATCTTTAACTTATTCGAAATTTATACGGGTTATACTGTTTCCGGTATGGAAAAACCGACAAGTTCATTTATTTATTTATTCTTCTAAATAAGGCGTATATTATAATATACTTTGCTCTTTTGATAAGTCACACTTTTCTCTTACTCTACCTCACATTTTCTTCTTAACAAGAAAATAATAATTTTAGCAACTTTTTACAATCACACGTAAAATTTAATGAATTTAAGCAAATTAATAAAACTTTTAAGGCCAAACATTTTTTTAACATCTAAACATGTTTCTCTTAGTTTATCTGATTTCCATCTAGAAATATTTCCGGCAAGTTCAAAATTATTTTTTCTTAACAAAAAAAATACTTTTAGCAATATTTTACAATCAGCAGCAAAATTTTATTAATCTAAACAATTACTAAAACTTTTAAGGCCAAAGATATTTTCTTAATAAGAAAAAATAGTAATCTTAGCAACTTCTAACAATCACACGCAAAATTTTATTAATTTAGATAAATAACTAAAACTTTTAAGGCCAAAGTTTATTTAAATTAAAAAGATTGGAGAAGTTTGAAAATTTATTCAATCAAGCTAACCCAAAATTTATTTAAATGGGTTGTTCCGTTCCCGGTGCAAAAAAAAAACGTTATACATTTGCCTTTCAATCGTGATTTCAAACTAAAACCTTTCAGGAAAGTTGAAATCTATGTTTTTCTTGACAAGAAAAGTATTTTTAGCAAGTTTTTACAATTCTACTGAAAATTTTAATTAATTTAAACAAATTGGTAAATTTTTAAGGACGAAGTTTTATTTCAAAATCCCCAAAATGTGAATATTTAGATGATATTAATTTAAATTAACGAATTTTAAACATTCGCTTATCAAAGTTAATAAAAATTTATTTAAATGGATTGTTCCGTTTGCGACGCAGAAAAACGGACAACTTTTTTTATAAGTTAAACTTTTGTCTTAGTTAGTTTGATTTCAATCTAAAATATTTCAAACAAGTTGAAATTAATTTTTTTATTCATGTCCGTTCTAAATTTTTCAATAAAAATATTAAATTAGTTTTAAATTGAAACAAAAAATCTTTACACTCTAGGTAGAATAGCAAGAAACAATTCTTTGTTAATTGTTAATCCCTATTTTGGGATTAATTCTTTAAGGAAACGCAATTATTTAAAGATAAAATAGCGACATCTTACTATCGCTTTTTGACCTGACATTGGAATTATTTAACTAATTAATTATTAGCATGATTTCAAATGCATGATATTATTAAAGCAAGTTATATTTAAGAAAATATTCAACGTTTTACGTGTTGAAAACTGTTGCAAACGTTTTAGTTTAGATAAAAAACTTAATTTAAATCTCCGGAATAAAACATGTTAATCGAAAATCCGGAAAGATATGTTAATTATTTAATAAATTGTTGTTAATACGATTTCATTATTTAAAATAATTTTCAACAATTTAATTTAATATGTATCTTAAAAAAATCTGCGCCTGTTTCTAATTCTAAACGAAACTAATCAATTAATTTTTGATTCGCTGAGAAAATATTCAAAGTCTTGATTTTTTTATTGAATAAATTACTGTTATATTTTGTACAAATCATTGTAAATTAGTTTAGTTTGGTTTACTAATTCCTCCAAAAGACAAAGAAAGAGAGAAAAAGAAATTTATTTTAAACTGCAACGAGAGAAATAAGAAAATAAATTTTGTTTTGTACACATCTTGAATCTGAATTGTTATAATCTGTTCAGTTATAAGTAACTTATATAAATAAGGTTTTCTGCTTTTAAACGTTTATACTTAATACTGTCAAAGAGAATTTTTTGCTTATTTACGTTTACGAGTATGAATAGATCAATAAGGTGGATAAAAATAAATATATTCGTTTTGAGAAGCGGTTGCTTTGTCCCATTCACGTAAAGATCACAGAACATTTTTCTCTGTGCGTACACGATTTCAAAGGTATACGATATTTATATCTTCTTTACTACAGAGTTCTCCTTTTGTTGTCGCTTAAAAATACATTTTATAGTAAACACGTCGTAAACCGTTTCGTAAACGCCGAATGTTTTAATTAAAATTTAAAAGAAATGATTTAGAAATGTGATTAAATTTGCTTTTAAGTTTAAAGTCATTCAATATCTGAATGTTACTTACATTTAGGTGAAGTATATTTTCTTAATTAAAGTCAACTCTTATCCGATGAAAAGCTTTTCGTTTCTCTTGATAACTTGTTTATTTTTATTTTTTCACTCCTGATGAAGCTCTCAAACGATAGTGAAACGTTGAGTGTTCTTTCGAGTTTTAAAAACTATCTTCTTATATACTTTTAATAAAGAATTTTGTATTTCCTGTGAAAACGTGCGAGATTTGAATTTTGAAATGTTACAAAGAAGTCTTATTTTGTGTTCGACGAACATAAACCCTTTTGCACACAAGGCAGTAAATTTGAAACAAACATAAATATTTTACGACGTCAACAAATTGTTGCTTCTGGGGTAGGTATACCTGAAAAACACAGGAGGAGTGATTTGAATGCCGAGAGCTTTCTTGCTTTCTTTTCATTTATATGAAAATCGAGAAAGAAGTGTCTTGACAGGAAGTGGAAGGCCCCGATTGAACCGACAAATGTACTTCGAAAGTGATTGATGCGAACATAAATTTCTGTAAATTGCGCTTTTTTTCCCTTGTCCGAGAAATACGGATTTTAGTTTTCTCCGGCGGCGGCGGTCGAGTCAAGTAAACCGATGCTTAAATCACCCCGTTCGGGGGAGGGGGGTAAGTTTGTTCAATTCTAACGATGCGGTACATACCTCGATAATGATTGATGTAGGGGTAAATAAACCCTAAAATATCGCGTCAATCTTAACGCGTCACTAAACGGATTATTATTGCGAAATAAATTACACTATCAGCGGGTGCTGTTACTCCCAGTTTAAACTAAGTTTAACTAATTTAGATTCATCTGAGCGGAAGGTTATTTTTAGATGTTGATTGTAATTTATGTGTGATGTACAACAAGTACTTACATACATACAAATGAAATCAAGTTTGCCGGGGGTTCATAAAAATTGTACTAGACTTCGACTTCCTTCCCTCCACACCAAGCGGTAGTTACTACGTACAGTTTCAATCGCGCGGAGGTGACGTTTAGTACTATTTTTACAACCCTGCGGTAACACGGTGATTTAAAAAATTTGTTGTATTATTTAATTTGGGTTTTAAAATTTAGGTGGAACAGGTCAGGCTGATGTAATAATAACAATCAGCATGCTATAGCGGGGTAAAGAAGGTAAGAATGGTGGATTTGCATCGGCACAGCTTTAGTCAATTAGATGAACCTCGTACTCGCACTAGGTACTCACCCCCTTTTTGTTAAAATCAAAATTGACACGAGTATTTAATTTTTTTTGACGCATAGGTGGGGGAGTTTGGCAAATGAAAGATCTATACTCGAGTTGTTAGGTAGCGAGAACCGTCTTCAGCCCACTCCGCTAACTTTAGCACCAGTTAACGCCAATATTTATGCCAGAAGACATTCAGCCCACACATGTCCAATGACAGAGGAATGTCCAGTACCGGCCTGCACCAAGCCGGTAGGAATTGGGGGGATGGGAGTTGGGAATATTTAAGGAGGAAAAATGTACGTTTGTTTTAGATTCCACCGGCTGTTCCACTGAGACCACCGGCTGTGCCAAAACGTACGTACGTACCACCACCAACTACATCAGAACATCCTAAAACAGCAAATCGTATTCAACCACCATCAGTTCCACCCGCCGCCAGTGCAAGAGCTTTGCCCCCAATCCCCGTCGATTCTAAACCCAGGCCACCCATTAGGAACGTAATCCCCCCGGCTAACCCCGACTGTCCTTACCACGTCACTTTCAAAAAGCCCCCGGAAGTAAATAAAAATGCGAGCGTTTTGCAAGGCAAGCACCTACCTGTTGCCTGCACGTTTGAATACACCCCCAATAATCCGCACGAACAAAACAGGATCCCTTCAGCACCGCTTGGTCCTCCCCCGTCTGCTCACAAACCTTGCCATAAGACGTCTATGTCGCCAGCACCGAAACCCACCCCCAATCAACAGTGCACCACCGCTAAAGTCTCCATGCGGCAAGATTCGAGTGTATCTAGCGATAGTTTCAGTCAAACATCTTCCCCTAGTTACACCACTAAAACAATGGAAACGCCACTTCTACCACGCACACCCATGAAACAAAACAGCTGTCGTGGAAAACCTGAGACTACCGAAGACGATAACGGAAACTCGACAATAACAAAGAGCGCGTCAACACCCGCGAGCTTGCAAACAATTGTTCGGTTTCACAACGGTTCAAATATGTCGTTGCACCACAGGGTAAGTATTTATGAAGTTTCGAAATGCAATTGCCAGAAGGAAATTATTATAGATTATTCGGGATATAAGACGACCGTCCAGCCACTATGTTAGACGTAAAGGATTGCGTTTCCGGTTTGCTCAAGTTGTATTAAATGCCATCGCATTGCTTGCTATCGGGGGTGGCATGGCGGCTTATTTTAAAGGTAACTCAAGAGTAACCAAAGTTCTCGTGCGTTAAAACCAAACTCATTTCTAGCGTACCCTACCGCTATACACGTGACAAATAACACCCTTAATGGTACCACAACTGCAATCCCCTTTGTTGAAAAATTAGGTGTTAACCCCGCGCCAGGCATTTGTCTACCTGTAATTGTCAGTTTTTGCCAACAACATAAGGTACCGTACAACTTCACCGTGTTCCCCAATTACATGGGTCACTTCGGGCAAAGAGATGCTCAACAAGAATTAGAAGTTTACGACGCCGTCGTCGATGTTCGTTGTTATGAGTTAGCGGCGCTTTTTCTCTGCTCGGTATTTGTACCAAAATGTGGACCGAGCGGGGACGTAGTTCGGCCCTGTCGTAGTCTTTGTTCTGGTAAGTTCCGAGCCGGTGCTTCACGCAAAACCCCCCAATTTTTCCTTTTTTTGCCAGAAACGAAAAGACGCTGTGGATTCTTCCTAGACGTATTCGGCTTGTCATTACCCGACTATCTTGAATGTAATTTATTCCCCGAATCCGCAGATCCTAATGTATGTGTTGGCCATTTTGAAGTTAAGGAAGCCAACATTCGTTCTCAAAAACCTGGTAAGCAAGGTCTAAAAGTCAAATAGTCCTAAGGGCAATTCTAGTAGCTTCCTCCTCCCTACGAGGGGACTATTGTCTATTACTTATACCTATTAATTATTATTGCTAGCTTGATTAGTAACTATTGGTTTTGTTCCCCATTTATTTTTAAGCATTTAGCTCAACAAACAACATTTTATTACTTTGTCGGTGCATTTATTTAATTATTCTCTTTTATACGTCTTAGACTTAAGTTTTATTTACTTGTCTATATTTTTTTCCTTTTTTTTTGGCAATAAAGACTTTTGTTGTTATTATTTTTAAAAATAAAGATTTGCGTTTGGGTGTGTGCGTGCGTGCGTGTGTAACCACAATACCGCAGAAGTTGAGTTTGACGAGCATAAAGGAATCACCTACCCCGTTATTGGAGAAGCAGCAAAAGAATTATGACGGACAACGTCGTTTCAGTTTGTCCCTCCGGATTCCAGTGTGATGTAAAACGCTGTATTCCCAGCGACTGGAAATGTGATGGCCATGTAGACTGCAAAGATCAGTCGGATGAACTCAACTGCGACATGTGCGGACCTGATATGATACATTGTGGGTCAGACAAGTGCATGATTCAAGAACACATGTGCGATGGGAAAGTCGACTGCCCTTGGGCCCAAGACGAGCGTAATTGTCGTAAGTTTCCTCTTGCAAGAGAAAGCGTTCAATTTTTAACGCGAGGTGTTAAGTGCGTTTAAGCGAACGGAACGGCGATGAAGGTAGAGGAAGACTTGAGGTGTACCAACCTGAACAACAGAAGTGGGTGCCTGCTTGCATCGATGATTGGGATTCGTCGTCTCCCGGTGCGATTTGCTCCCTTTTGGGTTACTCGTAAGTTTTGGGTACTTTTGCAAAGCAATTTTACTGAGGTGTTTTGGCCCGCCCAGAAATTCCACCCGCAGTAAAGTGTTGAAAGCGACTGATTTAAGATTAGACCCCATACAGGAAACCACGGCGGTTTGGCGTATGTACCAGAACACCCGCCCTAAGAACATACTGAAGGAGTTTGGTTCGTGCAGAGGAAAATCGTATCGCACTGTCGATATCACTTGTACCAATTACAGTACGTTCGGGTAAGTTTGAGTTGGAAGCTTTGGGTTTACGTGCTTGCTGTGTTTAGTGTGCGGGAAAGCTCGGAAGACCTACGCGGAAACCAGCGCGAAAAGAATCGTGGGGGGAGTGCGATCCAAACCGGGGGATTGGCCGTTTCTGGCAGCCCTCCTGGGGGGTCCGGAAGAAATTTTTTATTGCGCCGGTGTCCTAATCGCCGATGAATGGGTTTTAACTGCGTCTCACTGCGTTGGGAAGTAAGGAGTTTCAAAGCGCAAGTTTTTTTTTTTTTTAATTTGCACTTTTTGTTGTTTGTTAGTCACTCCGATGTGTCCGGTTGGACCATCCAACTGGGGATAACTCGGCGCCACGCGCATTCTTATTACGGGCAGAAGGTAAAGGTGAGGAGGGTCGTCCCTCATCCCATGTATAACCTCGGGATCGCCCACGACAACGACGTCGCTTTGTTTCAAGTAAGTTAGTTCATCCCCGTGAATTTAAACGCCCGATGAGGAAACGCACCTTGTTATTAACAGCTCTCGTCTCGCGTCACTTTTCACGAGCACTTGCTGCCAGTTTGTCTCCCTTCCGCCAACAAGGTGCTGCATCCGGGGACGATGTGTACCGTTATAGGTTGGGGCAAGAAAGAAGACACCGGAAGTAAGTTTTCTTTTTAATTTATTTGCGTGATGAATTTTCCGGCGGGTCTCGATTCAATATGCAGAGGATTTCCTGACCCTTTCCCGAGGGCGGAAATCACTACTACATAAATCTAACATTTGCAGTGTCGGAATACGAGCCCGAAGTGAACGAGGTGCAAGTGCCGGTGCTCAACCGGGATCTTTGCAACTCGTGGCTGGAAAATCGGGAGCTAAACGTCACAGACGGGATGATATGTGCCGGGTACAAAGAGGGCGGAAAGGACGCGTGCCAGGTGAGATTAATAACGGAAGGAATAACGATGGGATTTCGGTCTTGATGAAATGATTATGCAGGGTGATTCCGGAGGGCCTCTGCTTTGTCGCGATGACGAAGAACCCTGGTTTGTTGGGGGCATCGTCAGTTGGGGCATCAAGTGCGCTCATCCGCATCTACCGGGGGTTTACGCGTACGTCCCCAAGTACATACCGTGGATACTCCAACAAATGAAACATTACAGCGACTAAGTTTTCGCCGCCGTGTACATTTAGTTTCGTTCACTGCGTGTTTTTAATTCATTGAAATGTCCCGGCAGCTTATAATAATAACACTACACCAAAGAAAGCAGTGAGCGTGTTGTTAATTCAGTGTACCTATTTACCGGTCTGCGGATCAAGCAATTCGACAATAACTTAAGAGTTAAGGTATTAAGTATATGCAATATTATAACAAGAATGGTACAAATTACACACGTACAAGGTTTTTTTAAGTCGTTCGCGACATGTCAATATCAATATGCTCTCATCAAGAAAAACACACGTTAGTCAGATGCATTTGTTAAATTGTGGTATAACCACCCTCCGCCACAATCCAGCTACGCACAATATGTAGAGAAAACCCTATAGTGATAACTCGTGACAATTCACCTAGTGTTCGAGCGGTCCGCTACTACATGTGATCTGTTTTTACTGCTGTATCGTATATAACGTGCGACCGTCCCCCAAGGATTACCCCTAAACCCGTGACAATAATTAGCCTTCGGAGCCGGTTGCGGCGCTTAAATATATTTTATATCCTTAGAGAGAAAAAAAATATAATAGTTTTCTATAGATTTATAACGATGTTATCTAGTGTCTACGGCGCAGTCGGCCAAGGATAAAACCGGAAGTCCTCTACGAGGCTGATGACTATCGTCAATCATCCCCTTCTTCTCCTGATAGTGAGACCGACGAAAAGCGCGCGTTTTAATTGCGACTGTGTGGGCAATCACTACTTCACTATCCCCGTTCTAGTTTTTAGTTCGACCCCCCCCCCCCCCCATGGAAATTATTTACGAAACCATATCAGAAGTTAGTGTTACGCTAATATTAAGCACGTGATATTATATACATATTTGACAATATCTTAGACAATAAATGTAAAAGAGATCCAACATGTGGGCTCTCTGTGTTACCAAGCGCACATGTCCTCGAAAATGAAACTATTTTAATAGACATATTTTGTTCTAAACCAGAATTGGTTGGTTCTTTTTAGACAGGCGACTCGTTCGATTACATGTTCCTTGGCTTTTGCTGCTAACTAGTTTAAAACGCAGTTGGAAATTATTGGTATAGTTTTTGTGATGTCAGATTTTAACATTCTCTGTGCTTCCAGTTAAACGCTACTGTACATAAAAACCTGTGTTACAAAAGGTGTAGTCAATATAAACAATGTTTAAACGCCATCCACCTCTTTTATTTACCTTCACTCAAAACAACACAAATATCAGAAAAGAAAGCAAAAAAAAGAACCCCGGGGCAATTCAGCTTAAGAAAAAAAAAAAAAAACAGGTAAGTCCAGAAAACTAAACAAAAAAATAGGGACATGTAAAAAAACCGATTTAAAAATCTTTTTGTACAGGATTAGTTTTATTAATGTGAACCTCCCTTTATTATTTTAATTTAACAATATTCTCATTTGTTTTTACTTCGCATTACCTTAACATTTCGATAATTTTTTGACGGATAACGCAGAAACTAATGAACCAATTACACAATTTGTATACATATTTGAATTCAAAATAATTTAGAGAATCGAAATATCTCAAAATGTACATATAGGGCGTTCCATTAAAAAAGAAGATATTTTGGTCACCCTGTATATAGAAAACGCCACTGCTGAACTGGCAGAATGAATAAAATCTACATAAAAAAAACATATGAGGCCATTTTTATTAGTTTCGTGTATTCGTTGATAATTAAAATAAAAACCGGGGGGTGCTCATTAATAAAACTAACCCTGTACAGGGTGGATCAATTTCGATGTCTCTTATGAGCATCTTCCTAACTACAAGAGAAAGAAAAAATCTAGTGGCCGAGACTCGATCTCTTTTTTAGAGATAAAGTCAGTAGTGTAAACAAAAATTGTCTATCTTCTTTTGTTTTCAAGTTAGAAGCAAAAATTGCCATTTTTGATTTTTTGTTTTTCGGGCATATCTCTTTTATTTGTAGAGATATTAAAGAAAACTGCTTGAACATTATCGGGAGACTTTTCGGGACACAATTCAGTGGTGTAGTTTTTTTTTTTTTAATATTTAGTTAAATTTTCGAGTTATAACATAAAGTTATATATTTTTTTTTAATGGAAATCGTAATAGGCAATTCCATCATTTCAGAGAATTGTTTTCTGTTTTCAAAAATACAATACAGGGTGCCTCAGAGCTCCGTTAAAGTTCCATAACTTCTTTGCTATTCCAGGTATCGCCTCGATTTTTCTTTTGTGTAAGAAGAGCAGCTCTATCGCACCTTTTAAAAATATTTTCGTTTATATACAGCGTGTCCAAGCATTATAAAAATATCAAAGTTTTGTTTTTTCAAATTGAAAAACCCAATCTTGATTTCATTTTTGAATTCTACACCAAATTCTGCATTAAATTCATTTGAGTCATTTTTACGCATCTGTCAAACTTCGAGATGTGAGTCAATTTTTTCATGAAAGGTGAAAGGTTCCATTCAAAAATTCGTAACTTCTAAACCGCTAAAGATAACGCAACTGATTTTATTTTCAGTCAATGCCAAGAGTGTGGCCAATCTTTGGAGATATTGCCGAGTTGAGAAGGGATATTCCAAGGCTTGCTACGATTTTTTGAATTTGGATAATTACAAATAACAAGAACTCAATTTTTTCAAATAGAATACCCTGTATATTTTCACATCATTCCATAGCATTTTTGACAACCTTTTCAATGATATACAGTTTGTAGGGTCCAATTCTGATATTCGACGAGCTATTGAAAAAATAGTAATTTTTAAATGTAAATGTTATTCATATTGAAAAAATCATAGCAAGCCTGGGAACATCCCTTCACGACTCGGAAATATCTCAAAGGATTGGCGACGGCCTTGGCAATGACTGAAAAAAAAATCGCTTGCGTTATCTTTAGTGGTTTAGAAGTTACGAATTTTTGAATGGAACCTTGCATCTGGGGATTTTCCAAAAAAAAATTGATTCACATCAAAAAGTATGACTGATACGTAAAAGTGACTCAAATAAATTTAACGCAGAATTTAGTGTAGAATTCAAAAATGAAGTCAATATGGGGTGTTTCTATTTAAAAAAAGTAACTGTGATATTTTTATAATACTTGGACAGCCTGTATACAAACGAAAATATTTTTAAAATGTGCAATAGAAGCGCTCCTATTACTTAAAACAATATTCCAGTCGATACCTGGAATAGTGGAATAGCAAGAAAGTTATAGAACTTTTACGGAACTGTGGGACACCCTGTATACTTTATTGAGTTTATTTCTTATAATCAACAGGAAGGACTGCCGTTTTTATTACTACCCTTGCGTATCCTAGCCTCGGTAGGTTGGCTTTAATACAGCGTCGACTTTTTTTTTCTGTTTTTATTAAATATTAACGAGCTTTCGAATATTTTGACACAGTTTTGGCCGCGTAAATAATTTCGTAATGGCTTTGTTTTACAAAGTTCCATTTTGAGAAGTGTAGTGGCGTAACTTTATAACTCGAAAATTTAATTAAACATTAAAAAAGCCAACTACACCATCGTATTGTATTCCGAAAAGTGTCCAAGCAGCTTTTTAATATCTCCACAAATAAACGAGGTATATTCGAAAAACGAATAGTCGAAAATGGCAGTTTTTGCATGCAACTTGAAAACA
This sequence comes from Prosopocoilus inquinatus, assembly GCA_036172665.1. NCBI lineage: Eukaryota > Metazoa > Arthropoda > Insecta > Coleoptera > Lucanidae > Prosopocoilus > Prosopocoilus inquinatus. Next base: position 10,479,511 of record CM069880.1, on the reverse strand, counting down.
AAAGAAGATGTTTACACTACTAACTTTATTTCTAAGAAAAAAGAGACCTAGACTAGGCCATTGGTTTTTTTTTTTTCTATCTCTTATAGTTACGGAGATGCCCATAAGAGACGTCGAAATTGATCCACCCTGTACACTCTAAAAACAAATTAAGACTAAAGACAAATTAGTTCCACGTAATTAAATATTATTAAATGCAACTAATATAATGGGTTGCACGTAATAATTTACGTGGTATTAGTCTGTTTTTAAAGTGTAAAGAGTAAAGAAAAAGTATTTTTTTTTAAAAGACATCACTTTTTTGCCAGACTAAATATTAAAAAAAAAATAAGTTTCCTAGAAAAAATACTAATAGTGACACCTTGTAATGCGAGGTTAAACTATGATTACAAAGAAGAGGCCAGACTCTTTTAAAGCAGATAGGATAGAACGAATCCCGTTAATAACACGAAAACCTTGTAGATTTCTCTGAAGCTTAGTCACAACAATGCGAACTTAAGTAAACAAACTTAATTCCTGGAGTTCGTTTCTTCTTGATTTCGCAACTTAAAAGTGTCGCTTAAGTCACAAAGCTAAGTGGGCTGGGTTTTTATTAAAAAAAAAAAGAGATAGAGAAAGGAGGAAGAGATTTAAAGGTAAGTGCGAGTTTTTTATTTGGAATTGTATGGTGTTTTAAACCTAACCTCCGGTTAAAGATAACATTGTATGTAGATATATCAGAAGACCTTGACTTTGTTCGAAAATAATTATTTTTGCACGTATTCTCGTGAGGATTGTGAACAAATAATTACAGACGCATTCATCAAATCAAAATTAACCCGTTGTTAAAAGTAACCAATCACCGAGTGACGATTTATCAATACGATTGTCACTTGTATAAGGTACCGTGATTTTTTCTATTAGATTAACATCCGGCAAGCCGCCGATCGTTAAGGGATGATTGATTGATTTCCGATGCACGCCCCGAGAATTTCAAACTTTCAATTTAATTTTTCTATTCAGGATTCATCTCAACCTGTTTCCCTCGATTTCGACATTTGCTGTTTCTAACGCAATTAATTCTCACCCGCCTGGGTTTCCTTTACATCCGCAAAGTTGTTTTAGTGTTACGAACACTTGGACAGATCCTTTATCCCTGCATAGATTCTACGTCCTTACTTACTAACTCAAGGACTTCTACGTTAATTAAATACGGAATATTCACAATAGTGCTCTTACAATTCTCTAATTAACGTGGCTGTATTATTAGGTATTATTAAACAATTGATGACATATCAAGGAACAGCCTGTATATTATAACGTTTTTTTATACTTGCAAATTTTTTTTTCAAAGGTGCGATACAGACAAAGAGCATGATAAACCCTATTTTTAACTGTTTGAAAATTTATAGGTATACACATAGTATAGTAAACCGATCTTTAAAGTTAACAAATTAGATCCCCCCAAGACGATTTTAATTGAAGTAAAATTATATAAGGTACTTCAAATAAGCCATCATTAAACGTCTGTATAAACAAAGTACTTGAACAGACGTTTTTTTTAACAAGTGATTTATTTACGCTTGAAAATTGTCGTATACGGGGTGAGTCCCATTTCGCCGTTTCTGTAATAACTTTCTTATTAACAGAGATAGGGCAAGAAACTTTTAAGAAAAATTGTCTGACAAGTCAAGCACTATAACTCTGTTAAAACAGTCAACGTAAAAATAGGCCACGCCTCCTTCACAGGGCCGGATAAAGTGGCAGGCGACAATTTTGAGAGGCGCCGAACGTCGACAAAAAAGAGTACAAACGAAATAATAATAAGCTAGAATACGGGAACGAACAAAACAAGTTTAACGATTCTACAAAGAAAAAAAAATAATAATCACAACACTAACGAAAAGCGAAGAAAACTTGCAGGAAGAACAAATGAAGGAAAAAAACTACAACGAGAAAGGTGAACGAAAAATAAAAAAATACGGTTACGTGAGGCGCTATTTAAAGGTTGTAAAAAACTGACAGAAAAAGAAACAAGAAATTAAATTGCAAATCATACCAATGAGATCTCAAACATAAGCTCGAAAAAAGAAAAAAAAAACGAAAGTGAATAAACAAACAAATTGAAGGAAAATCGATGATAAAGCGAACAACAAACAAAAGGTAATCAGCGATTCTTCGGCTAAAAAAATGAATAAAAAACTAACGAAAATTAAGAATGAATGCAAGACAACAAATATAGTTAAAGAAAAATACAACAACGACAGCAACAAAACTTAAATTGTAAATTGTAAGGAGAGGCAAAAAAAAATATTGCAGACCATAAAATCTAGTCTTCATACAATAGATGTTATTCTATGAATAAGAGCTGATCGAAAATGTTGTTTCGAAAAGGTTGTTTTTTTAAAAGTATGATTTGCTAAGGGAGTATTTAGGACGTCTACAATAAGACCTCTATAATTCGAACATGCCCTAATCCGAACCTCCAGTAATCGGAACAGCGGAGATTCGAAGCCATAATCCTCCTTAATCCGCTATAATATAAACTCGAAAAAAGAAAAAAAAAACAAAAGTGTATAAACAAACAAATTGAAGGAAAATCGATGATAAAGCAAACAACAAACAAAAGGTAATCAGCGATTCTTCGGCTAAATAAACGAATAAAAAACTAACGAAAATTAAGAATGAATGCAAGACAACAAGTATAGTTAAAGAAAAATACAACAACGACAGCAACAAAACTTAAATTGTAAATTGTAAGGAGAGGCAAAAAAAATATTGCAGACCATAAAATCTACTCTTCATACAATAGATGTTATTCTATGAATAAGAGCTGATCGAAAATGTTGTTTCGAAAAGGTTGTTTTTTTAAAAGTACGATTTGCTAAGGGAGTATTAAGGACATCTACAATAAGACCTCTATAATTCGAACATGCCCTAATCCGAACCTCCAGTAATCGGAACAGCGGAGATTCGAAGCCATAATCCTCTTTAATCCGAACAGCGAAGTGAATCCCGCTGGAAATCTGTTGGTTTCATGTTTTCTAAGAAATGCCCTGTTTATTTATACTGTTCATTCTTCATTAGAATGTTAACCGCTGAGCCTCGGATTCGTAGGAAAGCAGTAGCAGAAAGTAGCGGCCGTAAATTGGCGGTGAAGGACCTCACAAAAAAAATTAAGCAACTTCAAAGAAACTCTTCTTATTATTTAAAATAGTCAGAGGAACTTAATCAATTTCGAAATTAGGGAGAGAGAGAAAGACATGCATCCAAGCTTGAAAAGCTCCAGACGAACACTTTTTTATAGTTTGACTCCTTTATTTAAAACAATTTCGATATACTCCAAGTAAAGTAAGCAACTGCACGGGATCCCAAAATGTACAGCCACATATCCGTTCTTCTTACTTTTAGAAAGTTTGGAATCCTTTTCTTTTTTTTTTGGTGAATCTTCATTTTCAAACTATGTTAGTAATATTAAATTAAGTTGGACTATTACGAAATATGAAAAATAAATACAGACCGTTGGTTTTCTTTTTGCTAACTGTACGTCTATGTACAGTCGTGAGCATTAAATTTTGATCATCACTATTAATCAAAACGTCATTTTTAATTCCTGAAGTTACAAGTTTTCAGATAAGTATGCTATTGTCTAACAAAAAAGGATCGACAACAAGTTGCACTTTTAAGAAATTACTCGGAGTATTCAAAATTCAATCAATTCAAGGTCAATCCTTACTTTTAGTAAAATACTAGTCAGGTAATTTGATAATCAATGACGACCAAAATATATTGCTCGCGGGTGTATGTCATTTCTTCAATGCTACGTGACGCTATTTTTCAACGCTACATGACATCATTCACGGTGATATGACGGCCGTTACATTACGGTACCGCTGTTCTATGAAGCCAAATTCAGTTTGCATTGCAATTTATATTTTCTGCCTGTTCAATAGTCCGAACATTTCGAAAATCAAATCCGAATCAACCAGTGCAGTTATTAGTTCGGATTAAAGAGATTGAATTGTATTTGTTTGTATGTATTGTTTGTTTGCATTTAAGATTTTCATTTTTCCTTTTGACTGAATAGAGATTCTAATATGTTTTTATACAGATCCGGAAATATTTTCGTATTTATATGATTGTGGGTTTTAACCAGATTCATTCTGACTGAACTAATGCGGATTAAAATCTTATACAGGCTGATTCAAAATAAGTGTCCAACGCATTAACCACAGATAGTATACGAAAAAAGAAAACAAAAAGCCTCAATGCACAAGGGGTTTAGTATGCATAGTTTTTAAGATAAAAAGCATAGAAGAAATGAAATGAAGAAGGTGTGGCCGCTCGGAAACAATTGCAAATCGAGGTTCACTAATTTAACAGAGTTATAGTCCTTGACATGTCTTAAAAATTTCTTGCGCTATTTTTGATTAATAAGAGAGTTATTACAGAAGCGAAATAAAACAAGCACCGCCTTAAATGATTTAGGGGTCTATTCTGTATCAAAACCGTTAAATTTAAAAGGGTGTTAAATTTTGTTGCTACGGTAACAACCAATCAAGGAATTGCGTTTTAGATTTTAAAGGAACTCCGTTAACAGCCCGTTAATAAGTTACAGAATCCGCCCCTTAAATTATTATCAAAGTACATACATATTTTTAGAAGGGTACATTACCTAACATTACAAACTTTTCATCTTTCTTTTAATTAGAGATCGAATTTGAATAAATTCTTCTTTTTACACAAATATCAAATAATAATAATAATATGTACCTTGTTATATAAGCTGTAAGGGCAGTTTAAACATTTAAACTGCTGTTTTTTTTTTGTTTAAAATATGTTTAATTTAGGTGGTCAATTTTACACAGAAAAAAACTGTTTGAAACAAAAAAAGCAAAAAAGAAACTGTTTTTTGCAACAGTTCTTTTCCAGAAGTGTAGAAATATGACTCAGCCCGTATAAAAGAAAATCTGTAGGTTTTTCATTACCGTCGGAGCGGGTTTTTTTTTGCTTGTTTCGAGTAGAAAATAAAGCTGATGATCGTTGAGTAGCGGTATTTGTTCCGGAAGGCAGTAATCCGCTTTGTGCCTTTCTTGTTAGTGACGGCCTAAACGAGTGATTTTGTTTGAATCATGAAATTATCGACGTCTCTACTTTCTTATATTTCCGCCCCATCCCACGGGGTGCTTTATATGCAATGAAAACGTAATGGCATTACTCCCGGATCGCCCGGCGATAAATATTATTCCCGGATTATATTATGTAAATATTAATTTCAGAAATGGCATTTCTCGCCGGCCAATTTATCGCTTTAGATTTGGACAGCGGTCAGTGTTTCCCAAGAGATTATCGCGTGCAGCGGTCCTCAAGTACAGAGGACAAACAGAGGGAGGGTGAATTTAAATAAATTACAAATCGATAGATCTACGGTAAACTAGATTTAATTGCCGGAGCTAACTAAATTAGTTTCGTGAAATGTGATGGCCGACCGGAGGAAAGCGAATAAATCAAAAAATAGGACGAAATTGATTGTCGGTATGTTATAGGGCGTCGTATTAATACGTGCCACGTTGACACGTGTCAACGTGTTCAATATAAACGTGGAAATTGAAAGCAAAAAAATATGAACGTATTTCGAATGGCCGACGTCGTCAATGGTTAATTAATTACTTTTTTGGCGAGGTAGGAGGTATTTTTAGAATTTGCGATTTAACAGACACCATAAATTTACGCTCACCTCGTCATCATATTTTTATGTATCATTTTAAGGCGCGAAAGTAATAATTTATACCCCCCCGCTTTTATCGCTGTGCAAGGCAGATAGCGCACCTGAAAAATTGTCAGCCAGCGCTCTCTAGGTTTCCTTTTAGTACACGCGCCCCCCCGGTGATTTATGTCCACGTAGCAAAAATATTATTAAAACAACCGACGAAATCATCATCAAACACGAATCATTTTCATGCGAATCGAACCCTTTAACCCTTCTCGAATTTAAATTGTAGAATTGCACGGAGGGTAAATTACATACGCACACAACAAAGAATATCCGCGTCTTTTTTTGACGGACGCCTGACATTTAAATTTATGATTGCCCCCGAAAGCCACAATATATTTTAATTGCTTTTTAAGCTACGCAATTCGAAACGCACGCACGGAAATTATGAATTCGTAAAGTAGACGTAACTGCAGCACTGATTGCATTATCCCAAAATGCCTCCAATAAAACGAATATGAAACTGTCACTTTTCAAAAGTCGCCCGTAAATCGCCACCGTTATATTGACACATTGTAAATACTTATTATCCGTGAAAAGGCCAGATGTTGAGCATTTCTGTGTTTATCGGGGGGCGTAAGCAAAATGACCAGTGTCCACTTAAATCCTCTTCAGTTTTATGTACGTAAGGGTCGCTTGCACAAGAATTACTCAAATCAAATTCATTTTCAATTAAAAAAAAAAATTAATCAACTAACAAAACCAAACTTTTCAATCCGAAAGTTGTATATGTATGTACTACGACGCTCAACTTAAATGATACTTCTGTATACGAACCACACCCTTAAGAACATTCAGCGTAAGCGCTACGAAACTGTCAAATGGTATCATTTATAGTGAGCGTCGTTGTACCTTTTAACACAGCACAAAATAAAGAACTCCTGAAGTGAAATACTTTTATATATTGGTCGAGTACACAGTGAATGATAAATACAGGAGATACGACGGAGCGTTTCGCACGGGCACAGGAACGTGAAGAAGATCAATGTACAAGAGAGATAGATAGAAAAATCTGGGACCCCGATGAGGCAACAATGTGCGGATCGGTTTAAGGCTTAAGCATAACATAACATCTCGTACCCGCGAAACACACAAAAACACAGGCACTGCTTTCTATATATTATCAATGAAACAGATCATAAATATTTTTAAGTAAAAACTCACCTGAGAAATCTAAATTCAGAATTTTTGTGGCACTCTTTCCAAAAGTAAGTAAAACAGAAACTACAGGCCACCAACCACCCAATTTCATTTTTTGTTTACATGCTAGTTAATTATTTATAAGTGTATCTACCAAACACAGGGCATTATTAACTTGCCGAAAAAAAAAGATTTTTCTCTTATACAGTATAACCTGTTTAATCCGAACATGCTTTAAATCTAGGTCCAGATGCATCCGGATACGCAAAATATTAATTCCGGATCGGTTTCTGATTGGTTCTTGTAGAAAAAAAAACAACTAATCAAAAACAATCCGCAGTAAATATTTTACGTATCCGGATTCATGTGAACTTAGCTTAATCTGAACCTTCAGTAAACCAAACAGCGGAAATTCGAACCCATAATCCGAACAGCCAAGTGATTCCCGCTATGTAAATGGGAAATTCCCCGAAATGCTCTGTTTGTTGTATGTACAACGATGCTCACCATAAACGATACCGTTTGACAGTTTCGTAGCCCTTACGCTGAATGTTCTTAAGGGTGTGGTTCGCATGCACGAGTATCATTTAAGTTGAGCGTCGTAGTACATCGTTCATTGCACTGCGATTTAGAGCAGAAATGACTTCTACAATAAAACACGTCACTTATCGATAAAAGAAAAAAATGTGCTTATTAACCAGTTGTGACAAAGATTAGAAAAGTATTAGGAAATGCCAGGCGGGGTAACTGAATTACCTCAATGAAATTAGTACTTCATTGAACAATACGTTGATGAAACAACGGAATGATGAAGCTATGGATCGATGGAACGATAGATCGATGATTCAGGGTAACTGAATTTCCTCAACGAAATTAGTACTTGATGAAAAATACATCGTTGAAACAATGGAATGATGAAGCTGTGGATCGATAGAACAATAGATCGAAGAATCGATGAGGCGATGGATGAGTCAATCGATGGATCGATCAAGGGCGGGTCCTTTGACTTTAACGGCCCTGGACTAACACTGTTTGAGAGTCTACCCAACTAGCGAACTTTATGAAACAATACATCGATTAAGCAATACATCGATGAAGCAATGGAATGATGAAGCTATAGATCGATGATGCGGGGTAACTGAATTTCCTCAACGAAATTAGTACTTCATGAAACAATACATCGATGAAGCGTTGGAATCAATCAAATGATAGATCCATGATGCGAAGAATCGATGAGACGATGAGTCAATCGATTTGAGGGCGGACTTTTAACTTTGACGACCCTGGACTAACCCAAGTCTACCCAACTAATCCAAGATTTCTTGTATAATCAGCAGCTGACTAAAGTATATTTTGATTTTATTTATTAGCGTCATTTAAAACAGCGAATACTATTGCAAATTCATCTGTGAGCTACGAAAAATTTTGTACCTATAATTTAAAGTTTTGTTTAATTTGTTTGTTCTTAAATAAACTGAAGTTTTGTATTTTTTGACCGCGATGGGGCCCTTTGATTGAACAGCTGTAGCCCATAAAGACCGTGTCTAAATCCGCCTCTGGGATCAATGGATTAATGAAGCGACGGGTTGATGAAGCGATGATTTAATAAAACGATTGACCGATAAATCGATGAGTGAAGCCTTAAATCGATGGATAAATTAAGTGATGAATCGATGAAGCAACGTATAAATCCAGAAAGGGATTGATCAATGAGGCGATAGATGTATCAAGCGATTGATGGATGGATTGGATGGATAAAGCGATGAATCGATAAAATGATGGATCAAGCGATTGATGGATGATGCGACGGATGCATTAAATGGATTAAGCGATGAATCGATAGATTAAGCGACTGATAGATGATGCGACGGATGGATTGGATGGATAAAGCGATGGATTATACTATGGATGGATTAGATGGATAAAGCGATGAATCGATAGATCAAGTGACTGATGGATGATGCGACGGATGGATTGAATGGATAAAGCGATGAAGCGATGGATCAAGCGACTGATGGATGTTGCAATGGATAGATTAGATTTGATAAAGCGATGAATCGATGGATTAAGCGACTAATGGATGATGCGACGGATGGATTGGATGGATAAAGCGATGACTCGACAGATTAAAGAACTGATGGATGATGCGATGGATGGAGAAACCGATGGATCAATGAACAGTTGGATCAATGACGCGATGGATCGATGAAACGATGCATTGATTAAACGATGAACCTTTGATGGGATGGATAGAAACGATGGATTGATGAAGCAATGGATCGATAGATAGTTAAATATTTTCGAGGCACAGAAGTTCAACTGACGTTTTTGTGGGTACAAAGAGAAAACGTTTTTACACGTTTCAAATACAAATCGCTTCAGTTACAAAAGCGGCTGAGCGGGGTAATTAAGTTACTCCAACAATTTAAAATGTAAAGAATTAAATAAGTTTATAAAAGTTATATTTATCAAAGGTTTTTAGAATACTAAATAACAAATTATTGTTTTCAATTCGTAATTTAAGAAAATGTTTACAAGTCCATACATTTGGGGTATCACAGTTAACCCTTCCCCACCGGGGTACGAATGGGTTAAGAGTTTAGAAGCGAGTTAATTTTTAATTTAAAAATAAAGAATTTTTTATTGTGAGAATGTTGAAATTCATGGATAATTATAATTAGGAAAATGAATATTTTCTGTCTTTTGTTCGACAATCCAAACGTTTTGAAAATCCGAATCAAGCAATTATTATTAGGATTAAAGAGATTTTACTGCATATGCTCCTTAACACTTAATACACGTTCCTTACGGGTAATAACATTCTGTCATTCAGTTACCTTATCCTGAGGTACCCGAAACAGCGACGTTTTTTCGTTTCTTTGGTTGTTCTATTCTGTTTTGTTCACAGGCACGAAACACGTTCGCCTCGCATCGCACTAATGCAATTTTAATTGAAATTCGAAGGTTTAAGATTCAATAAAAAATATTTTAACAGACAATCTTGGTCGCGTGGCTGGCCGCCTCGGTGTAGTCTATCTTTCATACGCTTTCTCTCTCACATTATCTTATGCGCGCGTGTCCGAAACTCAGGCATACAGCACTGTTTGAAAAGTAAGTAAGTTTTTCGATTTTTATCAAAATATTTTGTTTACATTTACTCTTCTCGTTATTACAAATTCGCCAATCTGAAAATCTATATTCGAAAAGTCTCGTCTCATGTCGGAAGACATCTCATACTCTTTAGATTTTTACCTGCTTTTGTATGGAGGCACCTTATGTCAATGTTTGACATGCGATTGAAAAACTCGCACCCAAACGAAACGGACCGCTGCTACGCCACTGACGTGCTAACGATATTTATTTATTAGCGACTCGCGTTGTTTATGTGTATTTATGAAAGCAACAAGGTTATTTTACGTAGAAATTCTCCGATTAATTATGAAGATTAACACTTTCGCACTTAAAAAAAAAGAAATTGACTTTCCCATCGTTAATCAATCACGATCTCAAGTTACTTCTCATTTATTTATTTAATAAAATAAAAAATGTGAATCTTGGATTTTCCATTGTTTACATTGTGGAGGGGTATTTTAAAATTTATTGATTTCTGGTTTGTTTGGTGTGGCGAAAAAATTATTAGGTACGATTACTACCCCCTTGATTGATGAGTGGAAACTGAAGATTGGGATTGGGGATTAGGATTGTTTCGGCAAGTTCTTAATTGCGTCGAATTGTCTGTGTCGTTGTAAATGCAAAAATAATAAAAGTAAGTATTACGGTTCTTGGCTGAGAGAGTAAGTACTACGGCCATTTTGGTGGTCACGTGCCGTCTTAAAATTAGACAATGGTCGTACGGTAAGCACACGTTCGCCACGCGCCTGTGACGTCATAGTTCAAATTTTCTACTGAGCCTTTTGTCCATCATTGTATTTTCGGCATTAGCATGAATCACGAAGCTACAGGGTGAGGCCCATAATCGCAGATTATTATTAGGAAGTGCCCCGGAAATTTCTATTAAAAATCAAAAATCCAGTTCTAACTGGAGCACATATTTAAATTATAACAGTTCAATGGTGAAACAGTAATTGTTGCCAGTTGTAATTAGAGTATCTTGAATTTTGTCCATGTAATGTGTGTTTTGACGTCGTAACATTCTCTATTACACCAAACACTAATGATGTTGTTGTTATTTGCCAAAAATCGATTACAGGGTGAAAATTAAATTAAAAATTAAAGGAGGGAGGAAGAAAACGCTTGTTGTTATGAAAAGAAAAATATATGTATATTTATTAAATATAGTATCACAGTACAAAAAAAAATATGTATTAGGAATGTTTAATGGAAAATCCTTTCTATGCGTTCGTTGTAAGTATTCTGCGACGATTCCGTTTTGCTTTGCGGGCACGTGTATATTAACGATAAATCATCTTCTAGAAGAGTGATATCTGTTGACACACTGTTTCTCTCTTTAAATGATAATGAAATCGAGGACGTGTGAATTTCGTATTTCCTTCGAACGCATCGATTCTGCACCAAGGTGCCCAAGTTCTTCATCGCCTGCGAACAAGAAACAAACCAACCGTGGATTAAAAACTCGGTTTCGTTTTTAAATCAAGTTTGCTTGCTACCTTAAGGCAATTATTCACTGTTCGGATTATAAGCGATTTAATGGACATCTCTCGCGTTTCACTACAACAAGCCAAATGAATAATAGTTTCATGAGAGCGTCCGTCCCCACTACCCAAACTAAACCACTGAAAACACTTGACTTTCTACCCCCCCAAGAACATCACCCTCGCCAAAGCACATTTATTTTTGCTCGGGGGAATAAAAATATTAATGAATTTCTAATTGAAAACCTTTCCTTGAAAACTACATTAAGCAATTAAGTACACTTAATTGACGTACGTACCTTCTATTATTACATTACTTTCTGAAAGCTTCCTTCCGTAAGTGAGCTTTGATGTTCTTAAAAAGCCACTCGCAATCGGGAAGCGCTCTACTAATAATAACATCTATAGGTACACGACAAAGCTTTCGATAATATCCTATTAGAGAGAAAAGAAGCAATAATTGGGTATTTCCAATTTTACAAAAAAAAAAAAAGAAAACATTTATTGCAGATTTATTTTTAAGTGTAATGCCGGTCCCGAATACATGCTAGTTGGTTCACTTATGAGAGTTGCCTTCCCATCTCTTTCCCACGTTTCACCACCCCACGTGTCATTACAACCCCACGTCACCCTAAACTATTACTATTTACTTACTTACTGTTTTGTACCTCGCTGCCTGCAATTATTGAGTTTACCAGAAATTTACGTGTTTGTGTTGTTATTTAATCAGACTGATCACGTGATTCGAGCTTTATGCTTCTTAAAAGCTACAATAAATAAAATCTTCTTGCTTGGCCTGCTGATATGTTTCGTATTAATTTGAAAATATATTCTGTGCATGAAACATCGAAGGGGTTGAAAGTAAATTGTCTGTCACAGGGTGGGTTATTACGGTAAATGAAATTGACACAGACGAGGGTTTGACCGCGTTTATCAGCGTCTACCTCGGGCAATTTTTCGTTTTTGTTTTTTTTTTTTAAAAAAAAAGAAAAACTTCACCAAAACTCTGGCTGTTTCATTTCATTTACGATGCAACACGTGCACTTGCAACAACAAAAGCACGGTTTTCATCCAAGTATTTAGTGCGTACGCGCGTTTGTGGGATTTACACGCAACTGTATTGTTGTCGGAAGATTTTTTTTTATTCACGCATGGCAAATTGCAATGTTTCCCAAACAAGTTCCTATATGCAAAAATAAGGGTTGTCCCGAAGCCTATTCAGTGAATCCTGTTTCGGAAATTGCTTCCAGTTCTCCTTGTTTTGTGCTTTTGCAAAGAAAAAAAAAACAGGACGTAATACCTAGTCCTCCTCGTCCAGGGGATGAAATTTAGCGCAAGGGGAGAAATAGTACGTTTACTAGAAATTTATGAAAAAATAATTTATTGCTGCTAAAACTTTTGTAAAATCACAATCGTATACGTCACTCACGTGAGATCGCAAAATACAATATAATATTATTATTATTATCAAAACTATTTAATCTAAAAAACTAACATAAATATTCTTTTAGGTACAATCAATGACTAAGAATCTTGTTTTGTTCGGTAACAAACAGACATATCACTCTCTCTTTTTCTCTTGCTTCCGCCCATCTTAGACTACCCCTATTCGATTCAATTTCTTCAACAAATATCGTGACCTGTAGATAGAACACGTTCTATTTTGTTTTATTTTATTTTTTTGCAATCAATCATATTTAAATCGGAAGCAAAGCAAATCAGAAATGGGGTAGTGTAAAACGGCCTTTAACTCCGAACGTGACCGTTCCGATTCTGAATGATAAGAAATAAAGCGGCGACGAAAATCAAATGGAAATTTATTCCTGCTTGAAATTCAAAAATAAAAATTGCATAAACAAATTTGAAAATCAAACTGCTTTTTTTTTGTATCATCAACGAACCCAGTAAATAACAAATCAATCAGCATTTTAAGCAATCCTCTTTTCTATTGTTGACGGCGCGGTAATTTAAATTCAAATTTTAATCCAAATCTAAATCCAAATTCACAGGAGGAGGCCTTACGTTAATAATATTTTGGGTTTGTTCCGCTAGCAGTTCCACTGCACTGTGGAAATTTAATTTAATTTAATCTATTTTTTTATCAAGTCTAATTAGAACTGTTGTTGGAACAAACCTAAATAGTAAGACCCCCCTTAACGAGTGAGGTAGATTTAAGTGCGGATAAAGCAAATAATAAAATAAACTAACTACTTATGTACAACGAAATACAGTTGACTAAAACCTCCCCATGTTCGGTACTTTAATTAAGCGAAGCGATTATAATAAGTAAACAAATTTGTCCCTCAGAGGGACTTCAAAGAAAATAAAAATTACGAGGCACTGGAGGTTGGCACTTATAAACTAAATACTAGGATTCTCAATAGGCAACTTCGGCACCCCACGGTCGGTAAGGCTTCATACCTTGCGAGCTGGTATTCGTTTGGTTGTAGTTTTGGTGGTGATTGGAGGTAGGAACGCTGAAGGAATTCACTGGGTATTGATGGGGGCTATAGCCCAAAGCCGAGGTGGTCGTTGTCGTTAGCGGGGTTAAAACTGATGTGGACGGTGGAGGAGCTAGCCTAAGGGAAGAATCGGCTGATGAGGCGACGATCGGAACGTCGTAGGGGGTTAACTCGTGCATGTTTTGTTGAAGAGGAGGTGGTTGATGCGTTGGGATGTTAGAAATGGGCGCGTGGTTTGATGGTGAAGGTGGTAGAGGATGTAAGGGTGGGTACGGTTGAGGAGTGCTATACCCCCACGTTGAACCCGTCGCTTGTTTTGAGGCTAATTCCCGTTGGGCTGCGCAACATTGCAAATGAGAGGTCAACCTGAGACGCAGGGGGTTTTGTATGTCTAAACCCTCAATTCTTTCTAAGTATCTCGCAACTTCCGCCGCGCATTCCCTGAAGCCCATTCCATGATAATCCATTGCGTACTTATGAGGGTCGTAGGCGAAGGAATCTAGACCTGAAAAGACGAAGAAGTTAAATGAAACTGTTTGCGGTGCAGGTATACAAAACAAGCCCGTTTGTAAATTAAGCAGATTTAGAACGCAAAGTGGTGGTAGCGGTGTATTAGTCAGGTGGATAAAGGGTTTAAAGTACCGCGTGGGAAATAGAAACAACCAGGTGGTGGCGCAAAGGGCCGGCCGTGGGAACCGCTCCGAGTCACTGATCACTGATATACACTTGTTGAGTGCAAACGACAAACATCTGTCACGTCACGATTTTGATACATTTGCATTTTACACCATTTTTATTACCTCTTTTTTTTGTTCAATTTTTAATTATTTAAAGTAAAGCACCGATTTATTTTAACCGGATGTAACGTCCACATAAAGCAGGTAACAGGTGCACCACTTTTGTTTCCGTTATACATCCCATGACTTTACTACTTTTACAAGAAACAAAACAAATTTAGAAAACGAAATCAAATTTTTATGTAAGGGACATTAAAAATTGATTAGGTGGCATGAATGTAATAAATAATTGTATTACGTAAAAGTCAATGTTCCAGATCGATGAGTTTACATGACATACAAAAATTAGTGTTGAGGGAAAAGAAAATCATCTTGAGTCCCAAAAACAAAAAAGGTGATATAACAACAGTGGTCCAAAAATAATTATCGCACTGTTTTCCTTAAAATTTACTTTGCAGTTATTACCTTTGGAGTGCAACATCTTAAGGTGGTCGACTGTCATTTGCAGGATCTCGGCCTTTTCCAATTTGGCCGAGCCTTGTTTTTCAAAGGCGCTTGGAACTAGCCGTTTTAGTTCTGATAGGGATGTGTTGATGCGGTCTCTTCGTTTCTTCTCGATTACTCCTCGCCTCTTCTTCCTGGATAGCATTTGGCAACTGTCTGCGTCTCCTGGTGAAGTGCACCTGAAATCATCAAAAGTAAAGGTACCCTCCTGAATAGGGGGGTTGGTGGATGCTTACTGTTCCTTGGAGGACTCCTCAGAGAAGACATCATCACAGTCGTCACTTTCGGATAGTGGACGCTTAACTGATCTTGAAATGGGCGCCCAAGAAGAGCCAGTGTTGTTTGAGGAGTACCCCCAGTGTAACTGGGTGTTTTGCGATAAAGAATGATCCATTATCGAAATGGCCACTGGCATAAACGGTCAAGACACGTTGCTATCACTTGCAGTTAAGACGAAATCGGAAGTAGTCACGTGTCGAACGTAGGTCACGATATGTGGACGCGTGCACAACCGAGTGGTTGAACATGTATTGCACTGTTGATCTGGTAACTGCCTTAGCTGCTAGCGCCGTTCTGACACGTTTTTACCCCACTCCCATCCCTACCCGCTAGTCACAGGCTTCTTACACGCGACCGTTTACCCGCTTACTCACTCACCCTCACTTACCCAAGCCCTACTTCCATCCCACTTCTTCCTTGCCACTTGAACTGCTACTGTAAAGGGACGTGTGCATGTGTACCCCACTAACCAAGTTTTCCCACACAAGCATAACAATTAAACATAACGCGGTCTAATCAAATCATATTATAAATAAGCGCACCGCGTCGCAAGACACCTGTATATAAGAACACTATATATTTTAATTTTTTTAAACTAAAAGATAAATGAGAAGAGAAGAATAAATGAACCTCTCTCTCTTTCTCATTTTTACCTGCACGCGTGACCTGTATTCACTTTCCCCAAAATTAAGGGCCGAAGTCTGTCTCTCTCTCCTTTTTTTTTTTTGTTTGTCTTCAAGGGTGTCGCCGCGAGTGAGAAAAAAAACCCGAGGCCGAGGAGCTAGGGTGCTGTAAAATATCGTAAAGGGCCATTAAATTATACATTTAACATCCTCTGCACAAGTGTTCCGCATAAAAAAAGGAAATAACTGTGACGGTATAAAAGATTAGCGGTACTGTCGGTTTCATTATTACTTTTTTTTTATTGCTTTACTTTTTGAAAATCCAATTTTTAAACTGTGTTATTATTATCATCGATCATTAGTATTTACAGTCGAGCTCGAGAACACAACCGGAAATTCATTGATTTGTTATTATTTTTTTTTATTAGCGGTACTTTATTATTTTTTTTTTGTAGCTACCGTAAACGGAAAAGAATTGCGATTCTATTTTGATTCTATTTCTGTTTAATTAATTATTCATTCTTATAATGACTAAAAAGTAGGTTTTGATTGAGAATTTTTTTTTGTAGATACTATAACCGGAAAAGAATTGCGATTCTATTTTTATTCTATTTCTGTTTAACCAATTATTTATCCTTATAATGACTAATAAGTAGGTTTTGATTGAGAATTTTTTTTTTGTAGGTACCGGAAAAGAATTGCGATTCTATTTTTATTATATTTCCGTTTAACTAATTATTTATTCGTATAATGACTAAAAAGTAGGTTTTCATTGAAATTTTTTTTTTGTAGATACCATAACCGGAAAAGAATTTCGATTCTATTTTGATTCTATTTCTGTTTAACTAATTATTTATTCGTATGATGACTAAACAGTAGGTTTTGATTGAGAATTTTTTTTTTGTTGGTACCGGAAAAAAATGCGATTCTATTTTTATTCTACTTCCGTTTAACTAATTATTTATTCGTATAATGACTAAAAAGTAGGTTTTGATTGAGAATTTTTTTTGTAGATACCATAACCGGAAAAGAATTTCGATTCTATTTTGATTCTATTTCTGTTTAACTAATTATTTATTCGTGTAATGACTAAAAAGTAGGTTTTGATTGAGATTTTTTTTTTGTAGGTACCGGAAAAGAATTGCGATTCTATTTTTATTCTATTTCCGTTTAACTAATTATTTATTATTTATTCGTATAATGACTAAAAAGTAGGTTTTAATTGACAATTTTTTTTGTAGGTACCGGAAAGGAATTGCTATTCTATTTTCATTCTATTTCTGTTTAACTAATTATTTATTCTTATAATGACTAAAAAGTAGGTTTTAATTGAGAATTTTTTTGCGTTTGTAATTACATATACCGTAAGGGCAAATAGGATTTGGTTTGTATTTATTGCTTATCACTCAAGTACACGTTACAATATATTTTCTGGTCGCGTGGCGGTGGTGTGATATGTTACTCCTAGCATTTCCCACGATAACCCCCTGTCCCCTTTTCCCAACATGCGACCGATCCACCCCATACGAAATTGCTCATCTTTGTTCAGGTTGCCTTATCAAATTATTTCATTTTTATTTTTCTTCAAAGTAAATTTCGCTTATTAAATTTATCGCTAACCAATTAGATCCAATTGAAAACGTGTTTTGAGGTCTTTTGAATTTTTTTTTTTTTTTTGCTTTTTGGATTTTCTTTTCTTTAACAAAAATGTCTCTTAAGTTTTAGATGGGTCGTATGGTTTCGAGTAAATTCGTCCGTTAGTTGAAATTTGCATCGTCCGGCGCGCTGTGATCGTACTAGTGCACGTTCTTTATTTATACAAAAGTATTGGGTAACGATTTTTATGAGATTGTTAAGCGCATAGCGAAAATAATTTTCCCGGCCGAAAATGTCGGGAGATGTCCAGCCAAGAAAGCGGAAGGACAAGAAAAAGAAAAAAGGTATTTATAAAGCCTACGTTCCATTTATAGGCGAGCTATTTTTAAAATCAGAACTGGGTCGCTTTTATTAAAGGGAAAATTTATTTTTTTTTGCGCAGAAACGTCCGAGGAAATTCCGGTGCAATCGGCGAGTGCTCAAATTTCCACCGATGACGTCAATATTCACGTACATAAGGAAAACACAACAGGTGGAGAGTTTTGCGCAAAATGTATCTTCTTCATTGTTACGGCGGTTATAGCCGTCGTCATCGGGCTGGCCATCGTCGAATATCGTGGACAAACAGATCGTAAGTAATAAATTTTTGGAAATTATGATTCGCCGCAAACGGGATTTGAAATTCAAATTAGCTTTTATATGCAGATTTGAACTTCGCATCGGCCGCAAAATTCTCCTCGCACGTGCTTCGTTGTTAAATAAAATTATTGTTTTGTGCGGAATTATTTTAGGTGGTATGCGGGAATCGTCCCTATTATGCTATTTAACAGCACGCTTTTGTGATTACGTTTTCTCATTTCGGAATGCAGAGCATTAATCTTAGACATAAATTTTGAAACCTCTCCGGGGTTTATTAAATTTAATTATTTTAGAGGAATGTTAGGAGAGAGAGAGAGAGAGTTTGCGTTTGGATTATGTCTGCTGCCTTGCGTAAATGTTTACCCTTACATTCCAAAAATACAAACAACAAATATTAGCTGCCGAAAATCAAATCAAATTTCGATTCGTTCCCCACAGTCGACGCGTTTAGTACAGAATCACGCTTCGCTCCCCTTTTCGAGGGTTGGATTGATAAATCGCCGCAAGATAACAACCACGACGAACATGAAGAGGATATTCCAATTGAACACTCCGAAGAAATAGAAGAAGACAAACCCGACGACATCCAAGAAGAAACCGAAGGGTCACGAGAAGAGGAAGAAGAAGAAGAAGACGCAACTTCACAACCAGAAGAAGATGAGGATGACGATGATAACAAAGACCATCAAGAATCAGAAGAGGCAGAAGCAGATGAACAACAAGAAGATGAAGACGAAATAAACCAAAGCGAAGAAGAAGAAGAAGACAACCTATTAACCGACGACGAAGAAAAGGTACCTACACTAAAAAGAACCAAAACATGACGTGCTAATTTCTTTTTACAAACAGGATGAAATCGACGAGGTCGATGAAGACGAAAATCAAAGCTCCATTTTGGACGACCTTACAACCCAAACAGGTGGTGAGTGCTTTCTCTCTACTATATTTACGTACCTACACACCATTCCACACAATATAGTTTGTATGCTCGCAAAATACAAAATCAGGAAATGCAGTTAGATTGTTATAAATTGTTACAGTGGTGGCTGGTTTTGGAGCTGGTCTGCTCGTGGTGGTCACCTTACTGGTTAGAAAATGGAAATCCGGTCGGTAACACACGCATGTTTGTTGCTCTTGATCGTTGCTATCGCACGCATGTCCTACGCACAAACACACCATGGGATTATTCTTCCTTGCCACCCATGAAAATAAACCAACCGCCTTTCAGTAGTATTCAAAAATTTCATTTTCTAACCTAGGTGTTTTCTTAGCAAGCAACTAACAACAAACAGCACAGTGCATTTCCTGATCGTTTTCTAAAGCTTGTGTTTGACGAATTTAAATTTAGACAAAGAGCGAGCCGAATACTTAAACAGAGAAGCCCTCAGGGATTTGTACAGAAGAAACACGTTGGTTCCTCCGCCGAAAATCGAGGTGACGGAAGCAGATGAAGAAAACCTTGAGCCATCAGGACTAGATAAAACTGCAGAAAGCGACGATGAAGCAGATGGTGAGGATGAGGAGCAGGAGGAAACGATGAAGTCGCGTCCGCCGATTCCTTCGAGTAAAAAATACGAAGACGGTGATGAAGGTGATGACGAAGAAGCTGATTCCAATGATGATGTGGGAAAAGAGGAGGAACAAGAAGGTGATAGTGATGAGGAGTTAATGAAAAAATTAGAGGCGAAATATGGGAAACTCCCGAGCAGGCAGGCCAATGATTCCGAGGAAGAAGAAGAAGACGACGAAGAGGGAAAGCACGAAGACGAGGATAATTCCTGGAAACGTAAAGCCCTTTATGCGTATGCAAATGCAGTAACGCTGCTTTCGGGGAATCTTTGATAAAGCTGTCGGTATTAGTAGATTTATCAGAGCATACAAACTAAATTGTGAGACCCGTCACGAAAGCACTTAGGATCGCCATAATACTAATCCTATTTATTTAGGCTTTGCCAAGCAACTACTGCTTCGGACATCCGTACTTTATGCCAAACAGATTCTCTCGATTCAAGTTTAATATTAGCAAACCGAGACCGTTTAAATAGTACATGCGTTCTACCATTCCCTTACGTAATTCTCAGAATATTTGTCTGCGACTGCACGTGCATGCATGCATGCATACATACTGTTACGTTTCTAGGGTTTAAATTTATTTATTTAAACGAATAAAACACTCGGTAAAAACTTAACAGTAATTTAATAATGCTTACAATCTAATTTATTTGTAACAATTTATTTGCACACTAATCTAACTTCGACGATCGCTGTTAGAATTCGACTGACTCCTGAGTCAACGCTGGACGATTTTATATCCTTTGCTGCCTTCCCGTTGATTCCAACGCTGGAAAATTCGAATTTGTTCGATGGTGGCGTGACGGCCGATGACGCGTAATAGCGAACCGACTTCTTGACGCCTTCAGTGTGACGTAGTGTTGAGTGGCTCGCCACAATACATTTTTTTTTTAGTTCATATTCAAACACAGATCCTATTTTGCACATGGACCAAACGTAGACATTTTAAATAACAAAATTCCTGGCGCATTTATTATTTATTTGCGACAGGCGATTCTCTTTAAATTCCAAACGTCCAAAACAAACTGCGTTTGATTATATGATTATTAAATAATTTCGAGAGCGATTCTTTTTGCAAATTAAAAAAAAAATGAAACGAATACTATTGCATTAGACATACATGAGCGTGTCCTGAATACGAATTGGATTGGCCTCGAAATTAAAGCTTGAGTTAACTGAATAATTTTCGTATCTCAATGGAATTAATTTCGTTAAGTTTGAATTGAATCTCACACGCGATTATTCCTGTGCATCCCCCTGTAAAACGAATTAATTCGTGTTTTTATCATCCGGTAGGTGTGAAAGTACTTCCGGATAATGATGAAGATGATGATGAGGTGGAGGAGGAGGAGGATGATGATGATGAGGCGCGATCGGAATCAGAAGAAGATAAAACAACTCGAAAAAAATCAGGGGCTCAATCTTTTTACGCTTTCGCCAACATAACGAATGAAGATGATTATGTAATAAGAGACGACTTGGATGATGCAGATAAACACCTGGAAGATGTAAGTACCCTGAAGTACCATCGCAAGTCATATTTCATATTTCGATTCCGTTTCCTTAGGAATAACGAGAAGCTATCTTAGTAGATCTCGTTTTTATTTTATTTATTTTTTAATTTAATTCCTAATTGCTTGGTACTTATTAATAAAAAGCAAGTATGTAACAATAATAGGCATCGTATGACGCCCCCATTTTTTAGTGTTCCAGTATTGTGTTGCATTTTTTTTTAAGAAAAAAGACGCTTTTTCTGTGACTAAAAAATTACTTGGAATGTTTCGGTTAATTTCCGTGTGTTTGATTTAAAAAAAATAATAATAATTTGGTACATTGTTTATCATCGACCGATTAATTATTTTTATTAGTTACCGCACACTTTCGACTAGTAAAAATAATTTATTCAGGTTTTTTTTTGTTTTGTTTTTGATTTAATCTTTTTTTGTTTTCGTTTAGGAAAATAGGTTGTTTGTGTTTACTAATATTCGTTTTGTATTGTTTGTTCTCCCGTTCCGTCCTTTCTTCCCGTTATTATCCGGTGTTAGAACATACCGTTGGCTTTAAGTTTGTTCACAAAAATCCTCGAGGAACACCCCAAGAGTCCCAGGGCTTTATACGGAAAAGCTCAAGCGCTGGATATGTTGGCCGATAAAAGGCGAAGCAACGAGGTCCTTCAGGATTCGGTCAAGTTCTATTTTCAAGTCTTAAAAGAAAACGACGTTCCTGATTTGTTGTTTATATCAGCCGCAGAACGCTGTATTAACCGAATGCGATTTGTAGGTAATAAATTTGATAAACGTATTTTAAGTGATAATTCAGGACGATTACAGGACAGTATGGCAGAGCTGTTGGTATCCATAAATTATTAATCGATAGGTTTCCTGATAATATTAATTTCCGAAATCAATTGGCCGTCACTTATTTAACAATAAACAGGTGAGGCAGTCGATTTTTTGAAGGCAAACCAACAAACTTACCACTCACTCCAATTTCAGAATACCTGAAGCAAGGCAAAACCTTCTCGAAACTTTGCAAAAATGGCCCAACGACGGCTTCACCCTCGTACACTACGGATTCATCTTAAAAACCGTTGATAACAATCTAGAAAAAGCTGTAGTTTATTTGAGGATGGGCATAGATACCAGGGAAGACGGTGTTATCGATGGTCGTTTTTATTTTCACTTAGGTGACGCGTTAGCAAGATTAGGAAAAAGGGACGAAGCTATGAAGGTATTTTTTTTATTACTTGCTTACAACCACTTACAACCTTTCAAAAATTGTTTAGGTGTATGAAGAAGGCGTTGATAACAACGTGTTCCTCTCTAAATACCAAAGATCTTTGTATAACGTTAATCGTTTAACGGCCAGGCCGTGGTGGGACAAGCACCAAACCACCTACACCAAATTCTGTGATGATTTAGAACAAAATTGGAAGGAGATACGCGAAGAGGGTTTATCCGTTTTAAATTCCAAGGGGCATTTCAAAGATGAATCGGAAAATCTGCGCGACGTAGGTGATTGGAAACAATTCGAGCTATACGCCAGGGGGATTAAACATGTGGGAAATTGCAATAAATGCCCAGTTACTTGCAAAATTGTTGATACCCTCGCAGAAGCTAGATCGTGTAAACGCGGGCAAGTCAAATTCAGCGTCATGCATCCCGGAACGCACGTCTGGCCCCATTGCGGACCAACAAATTGCAGATTAAGAATACATTTAGGCCTGAAAGTTCCACCCAGTACATTCATACGAGTCGCCGAGGATACAAGGTATTTTTTCCCCCCCAGAAAATAAGAGCAGTTCTGAACGTTGTATTTACAGAAGTTGGGAAGAAGGAAAAGTATTGATTTTTGATGACAGTTTCGAACATGAAGTCTGGCATAATGGCACAGAATTTCGACTGGTCCTCATCGTAGACGTTTGGCATCCTGAACTAACACAAAGAGAGCAGCAATCTTTATCTGCAATCTAAGTATTTTGTGATTGATGACTTAAAAATAAAGGCTGTACAATTCTGTAATAAATAAAATTCCCCAATTTATTAATTTATTTATTTGAGTCTAGTACAAAATATTGAAAGGCAGATGAATGAATGAAAAAAACACATAAATTAACAACATATTCTATTGTACAAACTTATTTTAATGAGTCTTTTTAGCAGGCTTCGTGAGTTTCTCGTATTTGCTCTTGCTGCTATACCATAAGGCAAATGGAATTGCTAAAGATGGTAGTGTCATTAGAGCGAACGCTAACCAATCCAGCACGTGTGATGAGAATTTCTTGTCGTAATCACGGAATGCTATAATCGCACCTTCACCAGGCTCACTGCTCAAAGAAATTTGAATCTGAAACCCAAATCATTGCGTAATTACTTGAACAACAAAAGCGAGAATAGGACTTACGGCTTTAGCATCATCTGATGTCTTGTAATTAATTTCGGCCCCTGTAAAATTGAAGTATCCGTATTTTGTGGGCCTAACGACCACGACGTGTGTGACATTAGTTTGCGGGGGGATTCTTTCGATTCTAGCCCCAAGCTGGCCTCCGACTACTTGAAAAGCGTCAGGGTGGAACCCGTGGTCAACCAGCTGGACAGCGATTGCAGCTGAAGTGCCCACGTTGTAAATCGTGTACTTTACAACTATATCCATGGTTTCTACTAAATATTTGTTTAAGATTTGCTTTGATATGAGTAGTCTTGGCCCAATTTCTTCTTCGGTCTCGCAATTTGAGGTTGCAAATAGTAAAGCAACGAGTAGAAATGAAATTTTTCGCAGCATCTGAAATTATTGAGTGAAAAAACCGGTAAATCTTATAAGTTTCATTCAATTACCTTCGATTTGGGTCTTCGGGGCTTACGTAAACCAAATTAACTTCCAACAGCACTCTCACCTGACAACCAACTAGCCACGCACCGGCCACGTTTTAAACTTTCATCTGTTTCATTGGTTTGTCCATACCAGCACCATCTATTGCTTACACTTACGTAACACGAACACACAAATTTTCAATTTAATATATCGATGTTGGTAGAATTGCGTTTTGACGTTTGAGTAGTGTTTTGATGGAATTACTTTTATGTATAATTAATAATTTTAATTATTAATCTAACGAACGAAAATGTGCGTTCTCTATGTGACTACAATTCCAAAGAAAAGAAAAGATTTTCATTAGAACAATCATGTCATATGGCTCCGATCCTGACCTAGAGATTAAGGTTAAGAAAGGTATGTACACAAATAAATAAATTAGGAGTTCGTAGAACAAATTTCTTTTTATTAGCAACCGAAAGAATATCAGAAAACATGCACATAGTTGCAAATGAACCTTCCCTGGCTTTTTATCGCTTGCAAGAGCACGTAAGGAAAGCTTTAAATCCGATGGTCGATAGAAAAGTCGACGTATTAAAAGTACACCAAGAATTACAAGGGAGATGTTACGACATGGAGTATGCTGTTAGGTAAATCGATCGTATTTGTAATTACACTTGATGATAGTGTTCGTTTCAGTGCAATAAAAGGCATGGACAAAGCCGAAAGCAGTTTCAAAAGCATCCAAGACAATTTGAAAAATTCGATCTTCTTGAAGCAGCAACTCAAATATGAAGAGTCACGGAGAAGGAAACCTGATGGTAATTCTGTGTACAAGAGGTTATCAGCTCACATAACAATCGATCTACCCGAGTTACCAGAATTATCTGATGTCGTTAGAGAAACTGCAAATAGAGTAGAATCAATCATGAAAGCCACGCATTCCTAATTTGTAATTAGCAAATAAATAAAAAAGTGAAAACTTCATTTATTATTCTTAGAAGTTATATTTTGTACATTTTGCTTGACTAAAAAAGTCGATAACAAAACAAACGCACATTTTTACAATATATACATTTCTTTTTAGAAATTAAAACATTCTGTTTTAATTACAATGAATTTCATCATTTTGGCAATCGTAAAGTTTTTTCATGTTATAGAAGGGCACGAGTGGTAATTAAAAACTATTTAACTAATGGATTTTTAACTACAAAATCATAACCGTGATATTCGATTTGTTCATACGAGAATTTTCTGTTAACTCTACAGTCGACTCCACACTTTTGTGAGGAGCACTTGGGGCAAGGAAAGTGGCAACCTTTGCAAGTCTCTTGCAGACAATCGCACAGATCTAAGCAAGATGTTATATGCACTCCATTGCTGTCATGTACAGCACCCGGAATTTTTCTTATTATTTTCCTATCGAGCTTACGTTTCTCGCGAGAGCTGTTTTCTGGATCAAAATTCTCCATGAATTTATCACTGTCTGAATTCAGAATCTTTGCGAGGTCTTTAGTTTTGTCTTTGCTGACGATAGCAGCCTGCCTTTTCGTAAGTGAAGTATATTTAGAATCGGTTGTTGCCGACTTCTTAGCTAATCTAGGACGGTCTTGCAAGCTCATTGACTTTACTCTGCTCCCGATGGTGCTGTTGTCATCTTCGTTGCCGCTATCTGAGCTTAAAGCCACTACTTCATCCTCAGACATGGTTATTAAATATTTTGACAACTAAAGTAAAACCACAAAATAAATATAAATTCAACATACATTTAATATTAACTAGAAACTTACTTTTTATTTCACTTACAAATATTCAGTTCAAGATTTATTCAAGTAAATACTGTTTACCATCAATAGAACACGTGACTTACAATGGCGTAAACCAAACATTGTTGCTACGCCAGCGCCATCATTCGCAAAACAGCTAAATACCTATAACTAATGGCGAGAGTAACCGACTTTACCCACAAACAAAAAGATTTGGATATAAAAGCGCGCCAGTTGAAATAATTTTATTGTTCTTAATATAATACTTCGAATAACGAGAAATGAGAAAGCTATGCCTTTCCTTTGTAATTGTTAATATCATTCGATAAAACAAAACTGATGGTGTAGACCGCAGCTTTTTATCAAGAAAAAGAAAAGTTTTATTTTTTACATATCTGTATATATTTTTAAAAAATGAAGTAATAAAATATTAAAAACAATAAAGTTGCTTGAATTAGCTTGTTATATGTATTAATATTTATGTGGAATCGCCAATTTCTGTATTCGGGAGTAAAGTCGGGTATTCTCGCCGTCATTTACGATTGAGAACTTGGTTATTTTACGAATGGCAGCGCTGCGCGTTAAATGTCAGTGACGTTATGTTGGTTGCCTGTATTGCAGGTACTTTAAATTATTTGTACATAGCAACAAATTTATTCTTAATTAATAGATTTCTGACATTTTTTAATTGTATTTACCAGCAGGATCGCATTTACTGGACTAATTTGATTGTAAGAGACTCTTAAAACACTTCCGGACGTCAAAAAATTGAGGTTACCTGAATGCTTTCTGTGGTAATACAAATACAGAATGTCTGGTGAAAGTCAACGAGATGAAAACGGCAATTTAACTCTGAAAGAATTAAATGATTACATATCCCGCTTGAAACGGTGGATCGAACAGGTTGGAAGTCAAGAGCGGCAATTCGTTGGCGCAAATGTGTTTGCGACGCAAAACTGGGAAGAAAATGGTAACTGCACGTTTATTTTCGTATAGGTGGGTTAATTTTGGATGTGTTGCAGTTTACAGGCGTCTGGGATATACGTTGCAAATCATACCTCCTTTGTGGAAGCGTTTAGCAGCTGAAGCAATCGATTTTATTATCCTATTTGCTTTGAAGTTGTACTTAACGTTTGCTATATTTTATAATTTGGAGTAAGTGTTTCAGGATTGTGATACAGCAAATTAATCGCTCAACTTGTTGATTTTAGACTCCCGATTCCAGATAAAGATAACTTCATTTCATTTTTTGATAGCCCACGAAGGGCGATGGAAATGTCGACTGAATTAGCACTGCTAGAATTATTATATCGTGTTATTGCCTGCCTTTTCGAGGTAAAATTTAATTTTTTTCTTTTTGGAAAGGACTGTTGTGATTAGGCAAGTTACTTTAGACCTACTGGTTACATGGTGCGGATGCTGCCACACCAGGAAAGTTATGTATGGGATTGCGTGTCGTGTACGTCGAAGATGTTGTGGAAATTAACAATCCCACATACAACTATGTTTGTATATACCCCGGAACACAGTTGGGTTGGAAGAGGGCATTTTATCGGGCTCTGTTGAAGAATATTCTTTTAGGAATAATAATGTTTCCCATGTGCTTTGGATTATTGCTTTTTAAACAGAATCGTACAGGGTATGATTTATTGATCGGGACTTTAGTTATTGAACATCGCCCACCAAATAATATTCCACCAAATCGAGAACTTAATAATTGAAAATTTGTATACATGACATTGTTACTTATTTAAATTTTTGGGACCAAAATAAATTATTTGTTACTATATGCGTTTTTAAAAGCATGTGATTG
The DNA here is from genome assembly GCA_036172665.1 of Prosopocoilus inquinatus. Classification (NCBI taxonomy): domain Eukaryota; kingdom Metazoa; phylum Arthropoda; class Insecta; order Coleoptera; family Lucanidae; genus Prosopocoilus; species Prosopocoilus inquinatus. The sequence goes on along the minus strand of CM069880.1, from coordinate 10,451,704 downwards.
ATCTGTAAGGTAGAAATAAAAATGCGGATTTGCTTATACAAAAAATTATAATAATTCGTTTTTATAAAAATGTAAACATCATGTCACTTTGTGTGGAATGTAAGTTAAATAAATATAACGAAATGTTATATTTATTCAACAAGACACTGCAGGTACACACCACACAAAATCACAAGAAAAATCATGTTGAACGACACTTTTAATAATTAATGAAGTGAAAAAATGTGCACCGAATAATTATTACACCGACAAATCAAAGTTTGTTTCAACAATGTAATAATCATCCGGCTGTGTTTTTGTTACTCATTTTTATGTAAATAACTTTATAATTGCAATTTTCCAGTTTTGACACTTTTGATTAGTGCTACACCTGTATATAGTTATTTTGAATGTACAGTTATACACCTCTCAAATTTCTTTTGAATTTGTTTTAAAATACACCAAAGAGAATGACCACTTAGATACAAGAAACATCGTCTGAATTAATGAAATTCAATTACACCTGTTGTTTAAACGGAACATTAAATAACGTACAGCAAACATTAAGTCACGACAATACAGATATTTCAAATAGTTTCGGTGCTCTTTTCAAATATGGACGTATAACTTAGGCATGAAATTAATTATTATTGATTGGGTGACTAGACTTTGTTGTAAAAAAAAAATAATTAACTCATGAGTGTAATCGTGCAAATAAATTAAAATTCGAATATTTTTTTTTATAGACCGAGACAACTGTACTCATTCAAAATTTGTTTTTAAAAATTAATAAACTTGTTCATATTTAAAATTATTCTTAATTCGTTTGTTGTTGAAGGCATTCTATCTAATAAAATCCGATTATTTTTAAATGTGTGCAACTGCTCTAGTCTATATACGAAAATAGATTTAAAGTGATGGATACAAAGTTTAAAAGCAAAAATATATTTTGATTACACTTTTGAGGAATCACATTGCATATCATACATTAACAACTCGATTGTGATATTGTGAAGGGGAGATGGTGGTGGTCAGAGAAAAAAAAAATCGTGTGTAAACGACAAAATAAAAAAAAATTACGTCCGACTATAATCTTAAGAGAAATAAATTACAGCTAATACAAACTTGATGAATTTTTCATACACCAAACATCAATTGGAATGTTAACAATAATAGTCGCAAGCTGACATCTACCATTTAGCTAACAAATAATAAAATTACTACTTGGTTTATGTTTTACAGTTCCTGTTGATTAATTTGTACAAAAAAAAGAAACTTAAAACTTTAAAGTTACATATACAAAATGAAAAACGAAATTAATGAAGGTGGTGTAGCAATAGTTATATGTTAATCTAAAAAACAACATAATTGAGATTCTGTAAAGTTTAAAAAAAAAATCTAAGAACTTTATCCCACAGATGTCTGATATTATGCCCAAATTAGTTCCATGTGCAAAGACAACTGTACAGATAACAATTATTTAAAAATAATAATATAAGCATCTAAGAATTAAACAAATCAACAAAGAACACAACTAAAATACTGTTATTATTGAACTTTTTAACCTAATCTTTAGTACTGAGATTGATTCAATGAATCATTTTATGAATTTTTAATATTTTTCCAAGACGTTGCTTTGCAGTCTTCATACCCTTCCTTGGCTTCGTTGTTGTTACTAGAAAGACGATCGTCAATTATACATTGATTACATTTTATGGTCACATACCATGTGATGAGGTACTTGGTAAATTAAAACTTGAAGAACCAGCAACAGTGTTTTTATCCATTGGTTTCGGTTTGACCTTTTTACGACGATACTGTCTTTTAGGGCTCTAAAAATTAATTCTATTACACAAGTGTAAACACTCATGAAGTACTTAACTTTTTCAGGGGCTTCTATCGCTCTTTTTGCTGCAGCTGCTTCCAACACTTTCTCAATTGCTTGTCTCTTTGTGCCTTCTCTTGCAGGACGGTTCATTTTCGGTAATAAGGGCCCCACTCTCGCCTTTGGATTCCACGCCTCATCTACTTTTGAACGACCTCTCGGTTTAAAAATGTGAACTTCTTCATCATCAGAGTTATCCAAAGACGGATATACTGCAAATAAGAGCTTAATTAAATTAAAGTATTCCTATAGACCATATTCTACTTACTGTAGTCTTCATCTTGATGCACGTTGTTAATATCTTCTTCCTCAGAGGGTGGGTTGGATAGTGTTCGATATTTACGAGCACGAGCTGGACTTCGTCCAGGTTGTATAAACGTCTGACTTATCGATAACATTCCAGCAATCGCCTCTCTGGTCGACGGAGATGTCCTACCAGAACCCTCTCTTAATAAAGTCGTTAATAATTTTAGCTTTCAAAAATTAACAAAGTACTTACTCCATATACTTATTTGTTAAAGCTGAAGCTTTCAACAAAGATTCAATTCCGTTTTTGGGGAGATCACCCCCGATGTCTACGTTCGAATCATTTCTAAACTTTTTGCTTTTAACACACCAAGTTGCTGTTAAGAAAGTTAAGATTATTAATGGTAAGCAAGTAAATGCCTGTCTCGCCTTACTTGGTAAACGCATTTTCAACGAGCCAGAAGATGAGGAGAGCGCTTTCTTTTTTGTTTTCTTCGGACTTTCATCGATGTTCAAGCCAAAGCAGTCTTCATCTCTTTCGCTGTCATCATCGAAATCATAAATAGATTTGGTAATACTCGGCAAGATCAAATTACTCTCAACGGGCAGAGGAATAGTTTCGGAATGCTCAAGCGGAAGTATATCTTTGGTGCTTAAATAACAAATTCTCTGTTGTGTTATCGGTTTTAACACGTATGGTCACGTACTTACCCTAGCTTAAATTTTAAAACTGCGCCACCTCTGTGCACGGCAGTGGTTTGCTCAGGACGTAACAGAGAATTTGAAGACCATGTTTCATGTAAACTCCCACCAAGTCTATTGTCGTTTACAACTGAGCTTCTATTGTAAGGATACATAGCTGGTTTCGGAAGCGTAAGTTTAATCGGTGGTGGGTGATACTCTGGGATTGCTGTCTCTTCCATGAGAAACTACAAAAAGGTTCTTACTTTACACATAACGATTAAAACTGTAAGAGTAACTTACATCGTGATTCTTTGCAATCAAAGAATAGTCGACGAAGTCTTTATTGACGGGCTTTTTCCTTTTTCGTTTTGATTCACGTTCAGGCTTGGGGGGATTTAATGAATTTATATAGCGCTCTGCATGACGAATTTCCTTAGAAATTTCCTTTATAAACTTGGCAGGATTTATCATGTATGGAATTTGTTCTCTTGTACTCGTATTATACTAAAATATAACGACTTGCAAAGTATATAAAACTAGATTTAATTTTTACATCTTTCTCTGTGTTCCATTGCTTCAAAGAAACCAGCAGAGCCTTCAGACCAACCAGTAAACTACTTGGGCATTTTCTTTCTTCTAGATTTACCTCGGTGATTTGCTTCAGTAATTTTTGGGCAGCAAACCAATTGACTGTCTCAAAATGTGGATACAGGAATTTCTGCGTTGTTTTTATTTTCTTCTCTATGTCATACACTCTAGAAATGATTGTTTTAATAAAAAAAAAAAAATGTTTTAGGTGTAGTAAACTTACTGTAATTGCATAGGGATGTTAAGCGAGTGTAAGAAGTTTCCTCCAAAGACTAATGAATCAATCGGGGTAAGAACTGCGTGAATCCAACCTGTTGGAATCAACATTGTTTGACCCTGTCTTAAAGTTGCTTTAAAACACTGATCAACCTAGAAAAATTTGACTCAATATATTAATTTGTATTTTTCACAACAGTACCTGATCACCAAAGAAGGTTTCACTTTGGTTACTTGACGTCATCCACTGTTGATAAAGCGTAAGATTCGATGGAGTAGGTCTAATAAAGAAAAATATTTTTTCACCTCGCAAAACGTGATACCAAACGCTGGTTCCACCGAAATCAATGTGGAAATCAGTATACGAATCCTTTACGCTCATCAAACAATACTTTTGTACTTGAGGTTTTGGTATAGGGTAATCTCGTGGCCACATTGTGTTTACCCAATCTAGCTTACGTGCAATTAACGGTGCTTCTACCATTCGTGCTAACCTGCAAGAATTTTGAATACAATCCGGTAATAAATTAGAAATTTCTTACGGCTCACCCTGTATCAGAAAATTCTAAACTAACAACATTGAAAACTCTCGTGCGACTTAAATTATTAAAATAAGCTACGTAATCTCTAAGTTTCATCTTAATATCAGTTTGTCTTGTTACATCGATGATGTCCATTTCATGGTCACCCCCGACGTATGCCTCGACATCGTATAAACTAAAATTTTCTGGAGGGATCGTCATGTCCAAGCCTTCTTTACCATCGATAACAATGGGACAGTCGAATCCTTTCTGTTGAAGCAAAGTTTCAGTGAGCTGTTGCCCCCGCATGTGTATGACAACTTCGCCTTCGCTTGCAAAATGTCTGGCCCGCAGCTCTCTGATAAAAACAGCCGTTCCTGTTTGGACGGGCTTATTGACTGCATTTTCATCCCAGAAATCATGCCTGTGCCAATTTCTATATGGTTTATCTAGAAATAAGCCAGTATTAACCAAATTACTTAATCCATGGAGTGCATACATACATATTGATGGCCCAAATATGGGAGCGCATCTCGGGCAATGATATTTCTCTATTTCTATGGCAAGATGTTCTTGGAAGTTGCAACAGCTAGAAAACAAAGTAAAAGTGCGAGTGAACGTGGATTTCTACGTGTAAACGCAAACTAGTGCTTTTTAGGTTATGGTCTGGCGTTCGAAGTTTCTGTATGGATAAGATTAGATAAAAGCAAGAAAATTTAACGATACCTTCCATGATACCAATCTTTGCATAAATCACATTGTATCATAAATATATTTGGATCGTAGGGTTGACCACATAAACAATAAAACGAAGTTTCCATTATACATACAAAAACTATACCTAGATGTAAATACAGTATTGCCGTTCTATTTAATACCAATCGCACGAAATATTAGCATGAAATAGTACTAACGTAACTTTCGACAAATTTTGAAAATATATTCGTATCTGCAACTTATTTCATTTTGATATAATTATTACAAACTGAAAAATAGGAAATAATATACAATATTTTTTTTATATGAAGGTAGAAGAACACCCAATCAATACATATAAGGCGTTTACGATAATTGGATCGGCATATACTGGTTAATCTATTCTCTTACTCTTACTTGCATAAAACGCATTGATTCTTTCTTACTTTTCTACCCCGATCCATATACCGCTCCAATTATAGTAAACGCCCATAGTAAATTTGTATGCAAATTCGAATTTACAATAGTTGACCGCAATGACTAAATTTATTTAAATATAATATGTCTACCAGATTTATAAAAATTGTAACATTTATCTTAAGCCATATTTGAATAAACTTTACATACAAAATACCCCCATCCCATCTATTACAGAAATTAATGAATTACTTAATATATTAACTTCCAAACAGCTTTTTTTTTAATAACAACACGTGACAAAACTATTACTAATAGTGATGTATCGTCTTTCCTCGGGCTTTATTTTCGGAATTGTGCTCAGCCCCTTCTGCCTCAGAAAGAGTAAGTATATATATCTAAGTTTTATATTAATTTATCTCCGATTCGTCGCACCGTCACACTATAAACAGATCAAAGAAAAATATAAGTATATGTTTATGTAGTTTCTATACAATATACAAAATATAAATCTCTCGGACTGACATAATTACTTATGCTAAGTTCTAAACTTTCTGAACTTCTTTTTGCCATCTCAAAAAATAAAAGTGAAAGAGGGTAATCTAGTTTATCAAGGAAAACAATAGCTTTGTTCCTACACAGTTCTAAATCAGTTCGAAACTCTACTGCTCATGCGCTCTTGCTAACTACACAGCATTTTTAGTAAGAGCGCATGAGCAGTACAGTTCCGAATTGATTTAGAACTGTGTAGGAACAAAGCTAATAAAAATAACACCTCACATTCTTAAGTGTGCACAGCCGTAGTGATTGGTAGTGATATCCACCAGTAGGGTTTACGAGAGTCTAGCCAACACAGCCGAAAGAGCCACGGGAATTGCCGAACGCCGAACGAATGCTGATTTTAAAATTTGTGCACTACATGTTGAAATACCATAAATATTTTTCTAGTTGATTCAAGTGTCGTACTCACAGTAACAAATATTTAAGAAAATATCAATATACAAGAAAATACCTTATTACCTAATTATTAACTGAAACCGAAATATTTAAAGTATAACTTAAAGGGTACTCCTTAAACGTTTTTGAGTACAAAACGTTATTGAAGTAGGAATTTGGGGTTTAATTTCGAATAACTTAAATGGGTCTGGGAAATAGATTTTGCGCGGTTCAAATTCTAATGAAGCAGGCAATATAAGATATTAGACCGTAGCTGTAAACAAAAGCGAGGGCTGCGGAGACAATTAACGCCGCTACAGCAATGGTGTTACTCAGTATAACAAAAAAACAGAGCAATATTGCCGCAATAAAAAAATACAATTATGCAATCAACTCTCCTTGTTTCAATGTGTAAAGATTTTCAAGTAATTAGTTGACCAATTGTACCTCGACCTCCGGAATATATCGCTACATTACATCATTTAGTAAGAACGCCGTAAATTATTTTCACCGTTCCATTACACAATGTGCCTGTTCGATGCATTTTTACGGCGCTACTGAAACGATGACGTGTGCTTATTCCAATCCTATCCTTAGTTACAACAAACTGCATATTGCCAAAATGTTGAGAGAAAAAATCAAAGTTCGTTACCTCTATGATTATTGGAAATATTTTGCGCTATTTTATACAAAACTGCCATCAAGTTATGTATGTTTGGCGCATATGTGACGTATGTACGCCTTGTATCTGTGATAATTGTGTCTTGTGTTTCATTTAGGGATGTGCAGTGAAACGACTGAAGAAATTTCATCGAGAAAATTTCCTGAATTTTCAACGCTTTTCGAAACTGCCAAAAGAGTGGAAATTTCTAAGCTTTTAAAATTTCAATGAGTTGTCGGAAATTTCTTTTCTGTTTGGAAATTTCAATGAAATTGATCTGTGCCAAATTTGACGCTGACATTCTTCAAGGTGGCGGAATCAATAAAAGAAGAAATAAGATGTGCGCAGGTAAACTGGCCCTCATTTTAAATTTAGAAGAAAAATTCATTAAGATCAAATGTTTCCCATCCCATCTGAGATTAGGGAGGTATACCAAATTCCAATATCCCCGAAAGAAAAATTGAATTAGGGCGAATTACTAATTAAGGAAAATATTAGGCTTTTAGTTGAGAAAAAGGTTCGTTTATTTGAAAATAAAATAATCTCGCCGCAGAATAATGGCACCCTCATTAGGTCGAGGTACAGTGAAAACCGCATCAATCTATCTCTTTTCGTTTCTGAGTTATGGCGATTTATCTTGAAAATTATGGTGGAAGCGCCGCATTGTATTAAATAAAATAATTAATATCTCCGAAAGTACTGGAGTTAGGAGGGTGCGATTTTCACTAACATTTGGTCCTCCGAGAGCAGCATAAGATGGATGCAACTCTTTCCGGAATTTTTGAAAACCAGAGAAAATATTAAGTTTTAAGTTGACAAAAAGTTTCGCATATTTGACAATAAAATAATTTCTCTGCAGAATAATGGCACCCTCATCGCGTCATCGTACAGTAAAAACCGCATCAATGTGTCTTTTTTCGTTTCTGAGTTATGGCGATTTTTCTTGAAAAATATGGTGGAAGCGCCGCAGGGCATTAAATTAAATAATTAATAACTCTGGAACGGTTGGAGTTAGGAAGGTGCAGTTTTCAGTAGCACTTAGCCCTCGAAGGGCAGCGTAACACAAATGCAACACTTTCTGGAATTTTCGAAAAGCAGGGAAAGCATTCAGTTTTAAGTTGACAAAAGGTGTCGTTTATTTGATAATGAAATGATTCCTCTGCAGAATGGTGGCATCCTTATCCCGTCAGCGTACAGTGAAAACCGCATCAATGTGTCTCTTTTCGTTTCTGAATTAACGCGATTTTCCTTAAAAAATATGGTGGAAGCGCCGCCCGGATCGAAATAAAATAATTAATATCTCCGGAATGCTTGGAGTTAGGATGGTGCGGTTTCCACCAACACTTAGTCTTCGAAGAGCAGCGTAAGATAGATACAATTTTTTCTGGAAATATCCTCGCAGAATAGCAGTATTTTCTCAGTGGAAAAAGTAAAAGTGCACGAACAAATGCAATTTATATAATTTTTTATTTAAAACGCATACGCTTTCTTAATACTAAATATTTATTGTCTTGATACACATTTGTGCATCATTAGGAATTATTAAAAAAAAAAAACAGGTACGAAAATAAATATATACTCTGCTGCTTATTATCAGGAATTATTTTATTGCTTTCAAAGAAAAGAGTATTTTTTTAATTTACTTTAAAATGATTTCTTATTAAATAGTTGCGTTCGATGTACTTTTTTTCATTTTTCTTTCTTCGAAAACGCTTCTAGTGAGAAACTAATCGAATTCAGTTAATGGTGAACAAGGGAAGTCATCTCGGCTTATTACATTTTCCTTCAACTGACCCATAAATTTCCATTTCTTTTTTCTCAAAAACGGCGCTACTTAGAGACTTTCGGCTTGCACCATTAGATTCGTCTGCTCAAGCTCTACAAGGGTGACTTTTCTCGCGCCAATCTATTTTTCGTAGAAATCCTCAAATTTTCATGGATTCACTACTTTTTGGCCCAAAAAATATATTTTTCTCCTAAAATCGCAAAAAAATTCACCTACGTAGAATTCGACGAGGCGCATTCAAAACCGGGCTCCGTTCCTCTACAGCTCACCCCCTTTTCGAGATATCGACCCCTAAAGGGCAGCCACAGAAATATAATTTTTTCTCAGTGAAAAACCGGAAAAGTAAAAATCCGCCAGCACCAGGCGAATAATCGTTATTTATGGAGCGTTGCGGAACGATTTTAGTTCATAAAACAGTTAAAATAACAATAAAAGCAATAATTGTAATAATTAATTCTTCCATTACTGGTGCTGCCATCTTCGAGCCAGTAGTGGAATCTCTAGGTAGTGGAATCCTAGGTTATCAAACGGAATCTGTACTTTCTCTCCGCCAATAACCTATGACTCGTACCATTCACCCGAAGATGGCAGCACAGCCAATACATAATAAATTAATTTTATTTGTTGTTATTTTAACAGTTTTATACCTTAAAACCGCGGCCTCTCACTGGATAATTAACGATTAATTGATTAGAGCGAGAGGACTTTTACCATTCCAGTTTTCCACTTGAGAAAATATTACTTTTCTACGGCGGTAATTTAAGGGCGGATATCTCGGAAAGGGGATGAGCTACAGATGAACGGAGACCGGGCTTGAATGCGCCTCGTCGGACTTTACTTGGGTGATTTTTTTCGTGATTTTAGGAAAAAGGGAAGGTCTTATTACTTTCTCCTCAAGAAAGTAATAAGACCATAACCCGTTAAGATTTGAGGTTTTCTGCGAAAAGTAGATTTTGGCGATAAAATCGCTTTCATACAGCTTCAGCGGACGAATGGAATGGTGTAAACAGCAAGTCCCTAACTCATGCCGTTCTCGAGAAAAAAAATTCTAAATTTTCTTATTCAATTTCTTTTCAAATTTTATTTTCTCGAAAACGGCTCGAGTTAGAGACTTGCGGCTTGCACCATTCGATTCGTCTGCTCAAGCTCTATGAGGGCGATTTTTTTCGCAGCAATCTATTTTTCGAGGAAATCCTCAAATTTTCATGGACTATAGCCTTACTACTTTTTGGCCCAAAAAATATTTTTTTCTCCTAAAATCGCGGAAAAATTCACCTACGTAGATCTCGACGAGGCACATTCAAAACCGGTCTCCGTTCCTCTGTAGCTCACCCCATTCCCGAGATATCGGCCCTTAAAGCGCCCTCACAGAAAAATAAATTTTTCTTAGCGAAAAACTGGAAAAATAAAAATCCGCTAGCGCCAATCGAATAATCATTATTTATGGAGCGATGCGGAACGATTTTAGTTCATAAGACAGTTAAAATAACAATAAAAGAAAAATGAGTTTAATTTATTCATGCGTTATTTTCTCAGTGAAAAACCGGAAAGGTAAAAATCTGCTGTGGCCAATCGAATAACCGTTATTTATGGAGCGATGCAGAAGGATTCTAGTTCATAAGACAGTTAAAATAACAATAAAAACAATAAATATAATAAATAATTCATATATTTATAATGCTGCCATCTTCGAGCTTTTGGTAGAATCTCTTGGTTATCCCTAGACACATGTCTCTGTAATTCTACAGGAATCTGTAATTTGCACGCTGGGTGCCCTATAAGACACACTATTAGCTCGAAGATGGCAGCACTAGTAATGTATGAATAAATTAATTTTATTTATTGTTATTTTAACTATTTTAATTGTTTTATATACTAAAACCATGCCTTATCACTCGATAAATTACGATTACTCGATTGGAAAGAGAGGATTTTTATTATTCCAGTTTTCCACTGAGTAAATATTATTTTTCTGCGTCTTCATTTTAGGGGTCGATATCTCGAGAAGGGGATGAGCTACAGAGGAACGGAGCCTGGTTTTGAATGCGCCTTGTCGAGCTCTACGTTAATGAATTTTTTCGTGATTTTAGGAGAACAAAATATTTTTTGCTCGAAAAAGTAGCAAGGCCATGAAAATTTGAGGATTTCTACGAAAATAGAGTGTCGCGAAAAAGATCACCCTTATAGAGCTCGAGCAGACGAATCGAACGGTGCAAACCGGAAGTCTCTAGTTTGCACGGTTCTCGAGATAGAAAAAAATATAAGTAGAATGGGAAGTCATCCATTTCATTTCGATTTTCACTTTAACGAAGCACGAAATGAACGATCTGTTTACACAAATAGATCATTGAATAGCCAATGTGAATTATTTAATGCTTTTTAGATTTTCAAAACAAAGCTTAACGATTTTTAAACAAGCATTTTGAATATGTTTCTTTTAATTTTGTGTAGGCAACCAAACCAGCAGGCCTGCATTACATGTTGAGTGATTTGTACTCGCTTCGGACAACGGATTTTGCAGTCTTGGAGCTCCTGCTACCAGGATCTCATAAACGCGAGGAGATACCAGGAGGAATATATCCGGAGCAATTAATTGGGCAACGAAAATTCAATTATTGATCCCTTTAAAGGATACAATAAACTTTGCAGGTATTAAGAGGTTTACTTGATTCTCTTTTTAAATTAATTAATTAAAGTGCATTTTTTTGACTTATTATTAATTTTTGTCCAGTGGTAAACAAAGGAAACCTTATATTTTGGTAAACACATAAAACAATTATCTAATTATCAAGAGCTTTTTCTTTCCTTGAAATTTGATTTCTTTTTCATCGAAAATAATATTTTGATTTATTTATAATTGCCGAGTTACTACGAACAGAAATATATTCCCTTGACAAATACGTAAAACAGGAAGCCTTTCTAATTACCAAATGCTTCCCTGAATTTTTAAAAGCGAATTTAATTTTTTATTAAACAGAATATGATCACATACATACATTTAATTTAATTTTTATGTTGTAATTTAATGAAGGACGAAAGTGGAGATATGTTTGCACAAATAGGTCTTAGAGTAGCCAACGTAAATTATTTTATGCATTGTAGATCTTTAAAAGAAGGAATAACAATTTAAAGAAGATTTTTTTTCAATAGTTTGTAATCAACCAAACCAGCAAGACTGACTGCATCGCGTGTTATTTATTTACGTATGTATTTTGGCTTCGGACAGCGGATTTTACAATTTTTGATCTCCTGCTACCAGGATCACATAAACACGAGGAGGTGTCAAGAGTAATGTAGCTGGAGCAATTAATTCACAAACGTTGCAGGCAACCAAACCAGCATGTCTGTATTGCATGTTGTATAATTTGTGGTGGCTTCGGACAATAGAATTTATAAATTCTGAACTCCTGCTACCAGGATTACATAAACGCGAGGAGGTGACTGGCGGATGTAGCAGGCGCAATTAATTGCAAAACATTAATTGTTTATAAACTTTTGGATAAGAATATAAAATAATTGTTCCCGTTTTTTAAGTATGCATTAAACTCTTTCAATAGTAAAGCGTTTGTTTTGATTCTTTAAGTTAATTAATTAACGTCTTTCAACTTATTTCGAATTTCTCTGTAATCGTTTCGAATTTTTTAATTTTTTTTCTCGAAAACGGTGCGAGGTAAAGACTTGCGGTTTGCACCATTCGACTCGTCTGCTCAAGCTCCATGAGGGTGATTTTTTTCGCGGCAATCTATTTTTCGTAGATATCCTCAAATTTTTTCATGGGCTATAACCTTGGTACTTTTTCGGCCAAAAAATATTTCTTTCTCCTAAAATCGCGAAAAAAATCACCTAGTTACATCTCAATGAGGCGCATTCAAAACCGGTCTCCGTTCCGCTGTAGATCACCCCCTTTTCGAGATATTGGCCCCTAAAATGCCGTCACAAAAAATAGTCTTTTCTCAGTGAAAATCTGGGAAAGTAAAAATCCGCTAGCGCCAATCGAATAATCGTAATTTATGGAGCGATACGGAACGATTTTAGTTCATAAAACAGTTAAAATAACAATAAAGAAATAAATGTGCTTAATTTATTAATACATTGCTAGTGCTGCCATCTTCGATTCACTAGTGGAATCTCTGGGCTATCCGTAAAAACAGGTCTCTGTAATTCTAAGGGAATCTGTAATATTTCTCCGCGAATAACTTTAGACTCGAATCACTTGCCCGAAGAGGGCAGCACCACCAAGACAAAATAAATTAATTTCATTTATTCTTATTTTAACTGTTTCGTACATTAAAACTGTGCCATTTCACTGGATAAATAACTGTTAATTGATTGGAGTGAGAGGACTTTTACTATTCGAGTTTTCCACTGAGAAAATATTACTTTTCCACTGCGGCAATTTAAGGGCGGATATCTCGGAAAGGGGATGAGCTACAGATTAACGGAGGCCGGGCTTGAATGCGCCTCGTCGGACTTTACTTGGGTGAATTTTTTCGTGATTTTAGGAAAAAAGGAAATATTTTTTCTCCTCAAGAAAGTAATAAGACCATAACCCATTAAGATTCGAGGTTTTCTGCGAAAAGTAGATTTTGGCGATAAAATCGCTTTCATACAGCTTTAGCGGACGAATGGAATGGTGCAAACCGCAAGTCCCTAATTCGTGCCGTTCTCGAGAAAAGGAAATCTAAATTTTCTTATTCAATTTCTTTTCAAATTTTATTTTCTCGAAAACGGCTCGAGTTAGAGACTTGCGGCTTGCATCATTCGATTCGTCTGCTCAAGCTCCATGAGGGTGATTTTTTTCGAGGCAATCTATTTTTCGTAGAAATCCTAAAATTTTCATGGACTATAACCTTGGTACTTTTTCGGCCAAAATATTATTTCTTTCTCCTAAAATAGCGAAAAAAATCACCTAGTTAGATCTCAATGAAGCGCATTGAAAACCGGTCTCCGTTCCTCTGTAGATCACCCCCTTCTCGAGATATTGGCCCCTAAAATGCCGTCACGAAAAAATAGTCTTTTCTCAGTGAAAAACTGGGAAAGTACAAATCCGCTAGCGCCAATCGAATAATCGTAATTTATGGAGCGATACGGAACGATTTTAATTCATGAGACTGTTAAAATAACAATAAATACAATTTATTTATTTATATGTTACTGGTGCTGCCATCTTCGAACCATTAATGGAATCTGTAGGTTATCTACGGAAACAGGTCTCTGTAATCCTACAGGTATCTGTAATTTTACGCAGCAAATAGCCTGTAAGTCGCACTATTCGCTCGAAGATGGCAGCACCAGTCTATACATGAATAAATTAATTACGTGTATTGCTTTTATTCTTATTTTAACTATTTATGAATTGAAATGGTTCCGCATCGTTCCATAAATAATGTTTATTTGATTGGAGCTAGCGGATTTTTACTTTTCCGGTTTTTTACTGAGAAAAGAATGTCTTTCTGAGACTGCCATTTCGGGGCCGATATCTCAGAAAGGGGGTGAGCTACAGAGGAACGGAGCCCGGTTTTGAATGCGCCTCCTCGAGATCTATATAGGTGAATTTTTTCGCGATTTTAGGAGAAAAGAATATTTTTTGGGCCAAAAAGGAGTAAGGCTTATAGTCCATGAAAATTTGAGGATTTCCTCGAAAAATAGATTGCTGCGAAAAAAGTCACCCTCATAGAGCTTGAGCAGACGAATCGAATGGTGCAAGCCGCAAGTCTCTAACTAGTGCCGTTTTCGACAAAGAAAAATTGAAATTCTCTTTTTTCAAATTTGATTTTCTTGGAGACGGCGCGAGCTACTGACTTGCGGTTTGCACCATTCGATTCGTTCGCTTAAGCTGTATGAAAGAACTTTTTTCATAAAAATCTACCTTTCCTAGAAATCATCAAGTTTTAATGAGTTATGGTCTTATTACTTTCTTGAGGAGAAAAAAATATTTCCTTTTTTCCTAAAATCACGAAAAAATTCACCCAAGTAAAGTTCGACGAGGCGCATTCAAAACTGGTCTCCGTTAATCTGTAGCTCATCCCCTTTCCGAGATATCTGCCCTTAAATCACCGCCGTAGTAAAAGTAATATTTATTCAGTGGAAAACTGGAATAGTAAAAGTCCTCTCGCTCTAATCAATTAATCGTTATTTATCCAGTGAAGGACTCCGGTTTTAATGTATAAAACAGTTAAAATAACAACAAATAAAATTAATTTATTACTTGTTGGTGGTGCTGCCATCTTCGGGTAAGTGGTACGAGTCATAGGCTATTCACGTAGAGGAATTACAGATTCTTGTTGAGTTACAGAGACCTGTTTCTATGGATGACCTAGAGATTCCACTACGGACTCGAAGATGGCAGCACCGGTAATAAGATCTATTAATTATTACATTTATTGCTTTTATTGTTATTTTAACTGTTTTATGAACTAAAACCGTTCCGCAACGCTCCATAAATAACGATTATTCGATTGGTGCTTGCGGATTTTTACTTTTTCAATTTTTCACTGAGAAAGAGTTATATTTCCACGGCTGCCCTTTAGGGGTCGATATCTCGAAAAGGGGGGGTGAGCTACAGAGGAACGGAGCCCGGTTTTGAATGCGCCTCGTCGAGATCTGGGTTGGGGAATTTTTTCGCGATTTTTGGAGAAAAATATATTTTTTGGGCCAAGAAGTAGTAAGGCTATAATCCATGAAAATTTGAGGATTTTTACGAAAAATAGATTGGGGCGAAAAAAATCACCCTCATGGAGCTTGAGCAGACGAATCTAATGGTGCAAGCCGCAAGTCTCTAGCTCGCGCCGTTCTCGAGAAAGAAAAAATTAAAAATTATAGAAAATTTCTTCCTGAAGTAATAATTCGAATTCATCTCGTGCCCTCTTGCAGAGACATGCAAAATTGTTCTGTACCTCGGAGCAGTTTAATACTGTTTTGGTTCCGCTCTCGGAATGGTATCGATTTGTTGCCTAACAATTACAGATAACTGTTATTTTATTTAAAATTGTTTTGCTCATCTTTATGCCTTCGTTTTGATTCTGTGAGGCATATGTGCGAATAAGATTGCATCGCAATGATCAAAGATGGCGCTGAGTGCTCAATTGATTAATCTGTGGTATGAATTCAAATGAATAAAATAAATAATTGGTTTGAAATTACATTTTTATTCGTTTAGAAATTCATTAATTAATAGCATTCTATAAATAATAAAAAAAATAATGAGAAAAAACAGATTCTTTTTTTTTCCTATGAAAATTAACGCTGATTAAAGCAATAATTATGTATTCTGCATAGCAATATTGGTAAACTTTAAATAATGAATTTGATTATTAAAAAAAAATGTTTTTAAAAGAATTTTATTTATTTTTTTTGCTATAAAAATGCAAAAGAATTTTTAAATTAGAAAAGTACAGAAGTCCGAGAAAGAAAAATCTATTTTCTAGGAGTATTACTTATGTAGTTATCTATTTATTTATTTTATTTAAATGTTTATTTGAACAGCTAATAATATTTGATTTTAACTTGTTTTCGCCGTTGATAATTCTTCATGTATTTTGTTATCAAAACATTTTTATTCATTTATTTATTTTTTGAATTTATTGCATTTTTTCCTAATTTTGTATTTGTAAAAACATTCAGTGTTTAGTAGTAAATAATAGTAAATAATGAGAATGTTTAGAAGATGTTGTGATAATTGTGGTAAATTTATTAAAGTTGTTGGATAGTTAAAACCGTAGATGATAGAAATATAATCTGAAGATAAATATGTGTATCATTAAAGTATAATCCTGCAAAGCATATATTCGTACTTTGTTTAAGATTAGCGTTATATGAGATTAGGTTGTCAGTGAAATACATATCTGACTGATCTGATACTTTATAATAAGCTTGAGAAAACGAATGCTAATTAGAGGTGTAACATAAGCTACTTATTGTGAGACTGAACGGCGGTACTTATTTCCATTATCAAAAGATTAGTGGACAGATGTCCGATCTAGTGTTGCCCTATCAACGTAATAATTCAAATAATTATAATTACCTCCGTAACAGTCACCGTCCTATGTAATAAAAGTCAAAGATGAGTTTGTAATTTGTCGTGTGATCAGGTTACGGAGCTCGAGGCGGAAGTTTGCTCCTTTATAGCGTTATAAATGAGGTAATATCCTTTGCATTTTGGCTGCATGTTTTAATCTCCCGGCAATAATTAAAAACAACGCTCATTTTGTCTTTGCACGGGTTTTCTCTCTTGCAGACAGAGGAGGCTTTAGGACTTAGTCTTGCCGGAAACATGACATCATCAATTCACGTCCCTACACTTATCTTTAACAACATTACCTAACACTAAGATTTATTCCATTTGTTCAGGTACCATACCATGAATATAAATCATTTCTACATTTGTTATATTAAATTTGCTTCTCTCTTCTCTCATCATTACTAACATAATTACATACATTACCTGTCTACATCACTAACTAATTAATCAATTAAAGAATTTCATTCTTTAAGGATAACTTAAAATTTATTTTTAATTAAAAACAAAAAGAAAATAATAATAACAATTTATGCTAAACTATCAAAATATTAAGTACTTAAAAGTGCCTTCCTTGATAATTCAAATTCAAATTTTTCGCGCCGTTTTCAAACCTCTCAAACGTATTTTAGTCACAAGTCCACCAATAGATGGCGCTGCGTCAATCTGAAAAATTAAAAATGATCTTTTCCTTGCATTATTTCCTTTAAAGTCCACAATCACGCAAGGGTTCAAAATTAATAAACAGTATTTAGTAAAGATTTCAGTTTTTGTTTCAGGAAATGTTGGCAGAGGTTTTCTTTTTTTTTTAAATTGTTTGATTTGCATGATTCCAGTGAAATGTTGAATTTTATGCAAGTTAATTGCTTCGCCGAATACTCAGCAATATAATTCCTTTGCTTTGTTTAGCAAAAAAGAAAAATTGAATGATTTTTTTAAGCTTCATGCAAATCGTTCGAATCTGGTGGATAGGAGGAACGGTTTTCAAAAATTCATATCATCGAATAAATTCACCCTAAAATTTCTGGCTTTTATCTTGACAAAAACCTTTTGCATTTTTTAAATATTCATGTACAGTCGGAGTTAAAAATAATGTCTCTCCAAGAGTTATGTTGAACAAAGTGGGTAAGGCATGTACATATTTACATTTAACTTACTGATAGGAGTTTTGGGAATGGAATTCTTTTCATTCTCAAAGGAATTGGATTTAACCTCCTAACCACAAAAGGTTTGTTTAAAAACTAGATATGTATTTCCTCATTTTCAGTAGATGCCTTCTTCTTGATCATAAGAGAAGTGATTGTGTCACTACCTTATATACTAATTCGTTTCGC
The DNA here is from genome assembly GCA_036172665.1 of Prosopocoilus inquinatus. Taxonomy (NCBI): domain Eukaryota; kingdom Metazoa; phylum Arthropoda; class Insecta; order Coleoptera; family Lucanidae; genus Prosopocoilus; species Prosopocoilus inquinatus. The sequence continues at coordinate 10,433,738 of CM069880.1, read as the reverse complement.
TCCAATGAAGCGTGCTCTCTAAAGCGAGCGTCTCACCGGATTGCGTCAACCAAGTCAAGCAACACGGAACCTGCCATGAATCGATGTTCATTAAATCTCTTTTATTTTTGTATATGAAAATGGTTTCAAACCCGTCTAATTTCCTGTTGCTTGACGTTGCTTTTCCTAACCTAAGATTGTTTAAATCTATTATATGACAGGTGTCAAAAATGTGTTGGGCAACACTGGATTTTTCAATTCTATTGTACTTTAAATGAGCTAACACGTGTCAGTATATTTCGTCTTGTTTGCCCAATATACTTTTTAGTACACCCTTGACAAGATATTTCATAGATTCCTGATTTCTGATTTGGTTCAGTTTTGTCTTTAGGGTTCGCCAGTAGACGTTTTAAAGTATTATTATTAGTATGTGCGATTGTGTACCCCTGCGTTCTAAAAATGCTATTTAAACAATGTTTGTTTGCTTTAGATGCATGACACTGGTCGCGCTTTGTCACCTAAACTCGTTCATTTCTCTCCTAGTTTTTTTTTGTTGCTAGATTCGACCAGAATTTTTGCTTTTTTTGGAAAACTATCGCTCTTTGATTACCCAGGTTGGCTTCTAACTTATTTGCTGCTTCTACTGAGCGAGTTACACTCTCCATTTTAACCGCGTCATCGAGTTTTCGACCAAAACGTCTCTGCAATTTTTTTTTGTTTAACGCGCGGACACGTTTTATCTTCAGTTCTGCCACCAATTTTCAACTCTGCTACGGTCGAAGTCGCTTCTATTGGTAATAAATATTTGTGTTAGACGAATCGCAGCCCTGACTTCCTCTCGACTCCGCACGTTCATTTAGCCCACGTTTCAGTGTAAAACTTTTTCTAGTAAAGAGCGCACGACCATTAGAATTTGCTCGTGCAGAAGCTAACAGGTGTTAACCTGTTTCGTTTGAAGTATCCTTGTTTGGTGTCAAGCTCAGTCGTTTATTACTGATTCGGGCTGACTTGGTGAGTTCATTCTCTTTTTCTCTGAAAATTTTACTTTAAGTTTTTGGTGTCCTTGTAGATAAGTCGTTTCCCGTATCCGATTATGAGAGTACTATTACACTTCCTGATTAAACAAGGAAGTTTTTCTACTCGAAGAGGAATATCGAACACAATGTTTCCTCCGGAAAGCTGCTGTCGTATTCCGAAGAAAACTATCGGGATTGAATCATCGACTACCACCTGTCGTTTACACCTTTTTCTTCGTCACTTTCACCTTTTTTGTCTTTTCAAGTTACATGCAACGTTGGTTGCCTAATTTATATCTCACCCTTGCGTCAGACAATTTAATTCAATCAATACAATTCTTTCTTTTATTAAAGTGACTAATTAATTTTTGCTCGATAACGATTCAATGATCAATGATCAATGATCATTTTACTTCTTTTGCTGCATTTTACTTCTTTTGTTAACGTTTGAGTCAATTCAGTTACTAGATTTTTTGTTGCACGGGTTATTGTGAGGCGAAAGGAAATCTCCGAACGTACAAACCATTTCGTATTTTGAGCAATTTAAGATCAATTTATGAAATATTTTGAACCAAACGTTAACATTTTATTTGTTGCTATTTACCCTAAATTGTTTTTATTCTGTCACTGAATTATTGTCTTGGATACATACAACTGGAGTTAATTTTGGGTTGGAATTATAGTCGATACCGTGGTCTGTATCCTTCAGTTGGCGCCTCCCGATTAATTATTGTTCTTGAGGATTTCCTCTTTTACTCCACGCCCTCTCCGACTATGAAAAGCTGCCGTTGGTATCACGCTGTGTCCCTTGGAGACGACAACAAATCAACTACTGGAAATCCCGCGTACGCAGGTAAGAACTACCCTGCCTCGCTCTATCTACACATGTTACGGTTTTTTATTTATTTCATGCAACAAGTCGAATCCCAACGTGTTTACAATTTTTGGCACCCAACGTAACCGTACTTACTAATCTGTATATTAATATGTTATATTGAAATTAATGATTTTTACAATCAGGGATGGAGAAAATAGCGCATGTGGGGAACTTAAGGATATAATAGGAGATGGCACATTTTACTGGTGAATAAAGCACAGTACGTCACATGTTGCTTATAATAATAATAATAATAATATACGTTTATTTCCGTTGTGCCAATAAACCATGGAAAACATAATAATAATAATAATAAACATGTCGTTAGAATTTCTCTGCAGGTGCCATTTCTGCATCCCTGGTCACTGTACGTACGTTGTCACTCTGTTATTGGGATACGTTCCTGTTGAGTGAATAAAGTTTATTATTATTTTAAAAAAATGTCCCGCAGGACGATTTGAAGTTTCAAGCGTCGACAGCAGTTGGTCTAAAGTTTTTGGCCACGCTAGATACGAGAGTATTTTCCAGAGCTGCAACCACGTAGCAAGTGGAGAAAGGAAATAGAGCGTCACCTGCAATACCGATCATGGGTCTTTGGCAGGCTTCGTGTTGCTTGACTTGGTTGACGTAATCCGGTGAGACGCTGGCTTTAGAGAGCACGCTTCATTGGAGCGGAACGAATTACTATATAAGGTAGCGACAGGCAGGACACAGTCACTTCTCTTGTGATCACGAAGAAGGCATCTACTGAAGATGGCAGCGTAGCTGCCGAAATACGTAACTTGTTTTTAAACAAACTTTTTGTGGTTAGGAGGTTAAATCCAATTCCTTTGAAAATGAAAAGAATTCCATTCCCAAAACTCCTATCAGTAAGTTAAAGAAAAAGAAAATGTGTGCATGACTTATTCACTTTATTCAACATAACTATTGGCGAGACATTATTTTTAATCGTGACTGTACAGAGTGGGTCAAATTTGACACTTTTAAAAGGAAACACCTACATTTAAAAGAGTTAGACAAAAGCTGACGTGGGTGTCTGGGGCTTGATTTTTATGACAAGTTTAATGGGTAAGAACCGCATTTCGATTAGGGTTTCTGATTGCCCGGGTTTTTTTACTTCCCAAGAATCGGGAATGTAAAAACCATGATGCTGGGAATCCCGCGATTCCGGGTAATTTTACTTTCTGGGATATTTTATTATCTATATTTTTTTAGAAAAATTATCAGCATTAGAAATTTTATAAGAGAGATTTAATGAACATCGATCACAGGCCCACAGGCCTTTGGCAGGTTCCGTGTTGCTTGACTTGGTTGACGCAATCCTGTGAAACGCTGGCATTAAAGAGCACGCTTCATTGGAGCGGAACGAATTACTATATAAGGTAGCGACAGGCAGGACACAGTCACTTCTCTTGTGATCACGAAGAAGGCATCTACTGAAGATGGCAGCGTAGCTGCCGAAATACGTGTCTTGTTTTTAAACAAACTTTTTGTGGTTAGGAGGTTAAATCCAATTCCTTTGAAAATGAAAAGAATTCCATTCCCAAAACTCCTATCAGTAAGTTAAAGAAAAAGAAAATGTGTGCATGACTTATTCACTTTATTCAACATAACTATTGGCGAGACATTATTTTTAATCGTGACTGTACAGAGTGGGTCAAATTTGACACTTTTAAAAGGAAACACCTACATTTAAAAGAGTTAGACAAAAGCTGACGTGGGTGTCTGGGGCTTGATTTTTATGACAAGTTTAATGGGTAAGAACCGCATTTCGATTAGGGTTTCTGATTGCCCGGGTTTTTTTACTTCCCAAGAATCGGGAATGTAAAAACCATGATGCTGGGAATCCCGCGATTCCGGGTAATTTTACTTTCTGGGATATTTTATTATCTATATTTTTTTAGAAAAATTATCAGCATTAGAAATTTTATAAGAGAGATTTAATGAACATCGATCACAGGCCCACAGGCCTTTGGCAGGTTCCGTGTTGCTTGACTTGGTTGACGCAATCCTGTGAAACGCTGGCATTAAAGAGCACGCTTCATTGGAGCGGAACGAATTACTATATAAGGTAGCGACAGGCAGGACACAGTCACTTCTCTTGTGATCACGAAGAAGGCATCTACTGAAGATGGCAGCGTAGCTGCCGAAATACGTGTCTTGTTTTTAAACAAACTTTTTGTGGTTAGGAGGTTAAATCCAATTCCTTTGAAAATGAAAAGAATTCCATTCCCAAAACTCCTATCAGTAAGTTAAAGAAAAAGAAAATGTGTGCATGACTTATTCACTTTATTCAACATAACTATTGGCGAGACATTATTTTTAATCGTGACTGTACAGAGTGGGTCAAATTTGACACTTTTAAAAGGAAACACCTACATTTAAAAGAGTTAGACAAAAGCTGACGTGGGTGTCTGGGGCTTGATTTTTATGACAAGTTTAATGGGTAAGAACCGCATTTCGATTAGGGTTTCTGATTGCCCGGGTTTTTTTACTTCCCAAGAATCGGGAATGTAAAAACCATGATGCTGGGAATCCCGCGATTCCGGGTAATTTTACTTTCTGGGATATTTTATTATCTATATTTTTTTAGAAAAATTATCAGCATTAGAAATTTTATAAGAGAGATTTAATGAACATCGATCACAGGCCCACAGGCCTTTGGCAGGTTCCGTGTTGCTTGACTTGGTTGACGCAATCCTGTGAAACGCTGGCATTAAAGAGCACGCTTCATTGGAGCGGAACGAATTACTATATAAGGTAGCGACAGGCAGGACACAGTCACTTCTCTTGTGATCACGAAGAAGGCATCTACTGAAGATGGCAGCGTAGCTGCCGAAATACGTATCTTGTTTTTAAACAAACTTTTTGTGGTTAGGAGGTTAAATCCAATTCCTTTGAGAATGAAAAGAATTCCATTCCCAAAACTCCTATCAGTAAGTTAAAGAAAAAGAAAATGTGTGCATGACTTATTCACTTTATTCAACATAACTATTGGCGAGACATTATTTTTAATCGTGACTGTACAGAGTGGGTCAAATTTGACACTTTTAAAAGGAAACACCTACATTTAAAAGAGTTAGACAAAAGCTGACGTGGGTGTCTGGGGCTTGATTTTTATGACAAGTTTAATGGGTAAGAACCGCATTTCGATTAGGGTTTCTGATTGCCCGGGTTTTTTTACTTCCCAAGAATCGGGAATGTAAAAACCATGATGCTGGGAATCCCGGGATTCCGGGAAATTTTACTTTCTGGGATATTTTATTATCTATATTTTTTTAGAAAAATTACCAGCATTAGAAATTTTATAAGAGAGATTTAATAAACATCCGATCACAGGCCCACAGGCCTTTGGCAGGTTCCGTGTTGCTTGACTTGGTTGACGCAATCCTGTGAGACGCTGGCTTTGGAGAGCACGCTTCATTGGAGCAGAACGAATTAGTATATAAGGTAGCGATAGGCAGGACACAGTCACTTCTCTTGTGATCACGAAGAGAAGAAGGCATCTACTGAAGATCTAACGTATCTAGTTTTTTAAACAAACTTTTTGTGGTTAGGAGGTTAAATCCAATTCCTTTGAGAATGAAAAGAATCCATTCCCAAAACTCCTATCAGTAAGTTAAATGTAAATATCTACATGCCTTACCCACTTTGTTCAACATAACTCTTGGTGAGACATTATTTTTAACTCCGATTGTGATCAAGAAGAAGGCTTCTACTGAAGATGGCAGCTATGCTAATGCTAATTCGTTCCGCTCCAATGAAGCGAGCGTCTCACCGGATTGCGTCAACCAAGTCAAGCAACAAAAAAGCAAACTTTTTGTTGTTAGGAGGTTAAATCCAATTTCTTTGTACTACAAACCACAGTCTCCAATACATTTTAATATTCTCAAAGGAGTTTTGGAAATCGAATTCTTTCCATTCCCAAAACTAACCTAAACTAAGTAAGCCTATAAATGAAAACTAACTGAAACTTATTTTAGGGTGTTCGTGTTGTTTTGTTTTTTAAATGTAAAGTAAAAGTTTTGTTAAGTTTTCGAGTAAGAGTGAGCGTTATATAGCTTACGAAGGAAGAAATCCGTAGTAATATCCGCAAACAAGAAGTTTCGGAAGTACCTATTGCGAACAGCAGGCTTGGTATATCCAATTGCCTCCAAACAGCGACTCTAATTAACACAATGTAATTAAATCAATTAAAGCCACAGCGTCCGCGCGGCTGCAGGGATTTATTTGAAGTTCTGGCAAGACGTTACCTCTTCGCTAACCCTTCGTGAATTGAAGACGTCGTCGGACGATATCTATATTGTCGATTAGCGATGCATGATAAATCACCGAGCATTTGGATGTCGTGTTGTAGCAAATAAATGCTCGAGCACAGCCTTTAAGCGCAGTAAATGCGCTAATAGCATTTACATAGGATAAACAAAGCCTACTATTAATCTTATGTACTCGTGATGAGAGCTTTTCCGTTAAGAGCTTGGATACGAATACGGTGGTGGTAGTACAGAATAAAATTCTATATTTATATATGAAGTAGCCATTAATCTTGATAGGCGGCGGTGGTGGCGTTGAATAATCCAGGTGCTTCTTATCGGTCCGATATCGGCATAAACAAGCGAGAGAATACGCAGAGGCCGTTAGAAACGGCCGCACCTGTTACAAGTTGTTGATGACGTTCCGTAAAGTACAATTAGCGTAATGGTTACTTAGATATCTCTGGCATTACGCTCCCCGCCGTCAGCTACCGTCACTAATTGCATCAGGTTGATTACGAAACTGTTTATTAAGGTTGTCTTATGCCCGTACGTTCCTTAGTATTTACCAACTTGATCGCATGCAGGAAGGAACAACGAGCATCTTACTCTAGTCGCGCCATTTAAAGAAACGAAACTCCGGTTCATGCTCCATTGCTGCAGCTTCCGGGGTCCTTCTATCGGTCACTCCATACAAATGGAAACGAGAGACCTACAACCAAAACCACTTACCCACTCGATCCTCCACACTCAAAGTTACTACTAACACGACACACTCACACCCCAATCGCTACAACAATGCAACGCATTCAAAAAATTATATATACGCGTATATATTTTACACCCTTTACTACTCTAGATTCTTTCAAATCTAATCAAGCCTAGGTTGTTTAATTGAAGTTGTTCAATGTTGATATACACATATGTACTTATTCAGAATGACCCTGTACATCATATCTGCGTGAAAATAAAATATACTTCGAATAATTATGCGTGTGATGGGGAGAATGGCAAGTATCCCTTCTGTCAATTCTGAATGTTCAGGGAACAAGCGGTTCGATTAGGTAAATGAAGATTTGGGAAGAAAACCGTGGCCGCCTCTAGCTTGTATATGTCGGCCCCTGCTAATAAATGGAGCCGGGCTTCGCCCCATCCCACCGCAGTATGAATATCCTCATCCTCATCCTCATTCACATCCACATTCAGCCCTACCGGATCCACGCCAGGACACGGTGCAAAAAGACCAATAATTAAAACCATTTCAAGAATGCGACGTGACCTCACCCGGTGCAGCGAGGTGTGTTTTTCAGCGCGTTGGAAATATTGTTAATCGCCAACGCTCGCCCTGATAAATCCAATAGTTTATCTAGAACACCTCTATGTATTTTCAATTTCCAGGAAGCGAACGACCAGGACGTTTCGTTTTATAAAAGCTTCTCTGTCTTTCAGACGATTATAATTTTCATCACGGAGATTACTTTGTTTGCTATTTAAATTGAATCAAACCTGTATGTAATTACAATACCCCCATTTTCATCCTGAAGACGTTCACCAAATTACACATAGCTATAAGGAAAAGGAGCTTTCGATAGTTTCTACTTCGTATTCACTTAATAATTGCTGGCTTACGAGAACCAGCAGCTCGAAACAACTGCGCGAAGTTACATCGCATTTTTCAACTTTACCCCATTACTACAACCATACCGGGTGATTCAGAATAAGTTAGGAGCGTATTGACTAAGGTGATGCAAGAAAGTGCAAGAAATAAATCCAACGTAGGCATTTCAAAAATCAAAAACCTCCTTTGAATCCAACATCGAAATCATGATTCATTTCTTACGTAAACATACACAAATCCGAAATTCGTATTTTACATTTTTTTTTTTCGCAGAAAACCATAAATAAAAACGAGTAAAAAGTTATTTTAATCTCTTCAACCGGACAGGATTATGAATGGAAATACACTCAACGTTTCGCTACACGTAAATAGCTTCGTCATAACGAATTTGAAATGTCAAGTGACACTTGTCAATGATGCAATGAAGTTTTTCTTAATCTCAAATAGGTTTAAAATTAAAAAAAAAAACTGTTTACTTACTGCTGTCATGTGAGAGCATCATTACAAGTGTTATTTGACACTTCAAATGTCAATTAGAGCGCTGGGTGTCTCCAATTAATTTATGTAAAATTATAGGTCAATAGCTTCGTCACGTTTAAGATTAAAAAAAACTTTTTACTTACTGCTGTCATGTATGAGCATCATTGGCAAGTGTTATTTGACATTTCAAATGTCAATTAGAGCGCTGGGTGTTTCCGATTAATTTATTAAAGTAAAATTATAGGTCAATAGCTTCGTCAGGTTTAAGATTAAAAAACACTTTTTACTTACTGCTGTCATGTGATAGCATCATTGACAAGAGTTATTTGTCATTTCAAATGTCAATTAGAGCGCTGGGTGTTTTCAACTAATTTATGTAAAATTATAGGTCAGGTTTAAGATTAAAAAAGACTTTTTACTTACATTTCTATTCGGACATGAATCAATTTTACTCATAAATAAAAACGTTTTACAGTTTTATTTCAAGGTAAAAACCAGGGGCGGACCGTTAACTTTGGGGGCCCTAGGCTACTACTCTTTAGGGGCCTATCCAATAAATATACATACAAATGAACCCAAAAAGAAATTGTGGAATTGAATAAGAAGGCGGTGTTCTAAAATTTGAATCTAAAAAAAATGGCAAAATGTTAACATGTGCCCTTTAAGAAGTTCGTTTATGGTAGGCTGGTATGTCTAAACTTACTGCAACTGTATGTAGTAGTAGAAACAAAATTTGATAGTAATAAAAAATAAATTATGCGCAAACGTATGACTTTCAAATTGACTTACTTCAAACAGTTTTTGTAATGCAGTATTTCAATTTCTTCCCTTATTATGAGACACCCTGTATACGAATGAAACACTTAAATGTTGCAATAAGTTCTTCGAATAGCTCTTTACAATACAAGCATATTCAGTTAAGTTGTAATCTGTTTTAAACGAAACGAAAAGGCCACAAACAGAAGAGTTTTTGAATTTTTAAAAAATGTAAGGGGGCAGAAATATCTGTTGCAAAATTGCACGTAGTTACTTTGCACTTTTCAACATGCCCCATTACTACAACCATACAGGGTGTTGCAAAATTAGTTTGCCAAATTGCTAAAAGGCAACTTTTGTAACTTAACGATTACTTTTTTTACTGTGTTTGAACCACTACCTTAATTTCGGTTACTGTTTTGTGAATTTTGATGTGAAATGATGAGTCCAAGCGGGCGTAATTAAATTTGACGTTTTGGGAAACCCCCGAGAAGCCGAATGATAACCGGAGTAAACGAGGGTCTGGCTTTTAAAAAACGTAAGGGGGCAGAAATGTCTGTTTCGTACGAAACGACATGTGAGAACCCGTAGCTTGAAACAATTGCACGTAGTTACTTTGTAACATGCCCCATTACTACAACCATACAGGGTGTTGCAAAATTAGTTTGCCCAATTGCTGAAAAGCCAATTTTGTTGCTTAAAGATTACTTTTTTTTACTGTGTTTGAACCACTACCTTAATTTCGGTTACTGTTTTGTGGATTGTGATGTGAAATGATGAATCCAAGCGGGTGTAATTAAATTTGACATTTTGGGAAACCCCCGAGAAGCCGAATGATAATCGGAGTATACGAGGGCCTGGCTTTTAAAAAACGTAAGGGGGCAGAAATGTCTGTTTCGTACGAAATGACGTATGAGAACCAGTAGCTTGAAACAATTGCACATAGTTACTTTGCACTTTTCAACATGCCCCATTACTACAACCATACAGGGTGATGAAAAATTAGTTTGCCCAATTGCTGAAAGGCTAATTTTGTTACTTAAAGATTACTTTTTTTTACTGTGTTTGAAACACTACCTTAATTTCGGTTACTGTTTTGTGAATTGTGATGTAAAATGATGGGTCCAAGCGGGCGTAATTAAATTTGGCGTTTTGGAAAACCCCCGAGAAGCCAAATGATAATCGGAGTAAACGAGGGCTTGGCTTTAAAAAAAAACGTAAGGGGGCAGAAATGTCTGTTTCGTACGAAACGACATATGAGAACCAGTAGCTCGAAACAATTGCACATAGTTACTTTGCATTTTTCAACGTGCCCCATTACTACAACCATACAGGGTGTTGCAAAATTAGTTTGGCCAATTTTGTTGCTTAAAGATTACTTTTTTTACTGTGTTTGAACCACTACCTTAATTTCGGTTACTGTTTTGTGAATTTTGATGTGAAATGATGAGTCCAAGCGGGCGTAATTAAATTTGGCGTTTTGGAAAACCCCCGAGAAGCCGAATGATAACCGGAGTAAACGAGGGTCTGGCTTTTAAAAAACGTAAGGGGGCAGAAATGTCTGTTTCGTACGAAACGACATGTGAGAACCCATAGCTTGAAACAATTGCACGTACTTACTTTGTAACATGCCCCATTACTACAACCATACAGGGTGTTGCAAAATTAGTTTGCCCAATTGCTGAAAAGCCAATTTTGTTGCTTAAAGATTACTTTTTTTTACTGTGCTTGAACCACTACCTTAATTTCGGTTACTGTTTTGTGGATTGTGATGTGAAATGATGAATCCAAGCGGGTGTAATTAAATTTGACGTTTTGGGAAACCCCCGAGAAGCCGAATGATAATCGGAGTATACGAGGGCCTGGCTTTTAAAAAACGTAAGGGGGCAGAAATGTCTGTTCCGTACGAAACGACATGTGAGAACCCATAGTTTGAAACAATTGCACGTAGTTACTTTGCACTTTTCAACATGCCCCATTACTACAACCATACAGGGTGTTGCAAAATTAGTTTGCCAAATTGCTAAAAGGCAACTTTTGTAACTTAACGATTACTTTTTTACTGTGTTTGAACCACTACCTTAATTTCGGTTACTGTTTTGTGAATTTTGATGTGAAATGATGAGTCCAAGCGGGCGTAATTAAATTTGGCATTTTGGGAAACCCCCGAGCAGCCGAATGATAAACGGAGTAAACGAGGGCCTGGCTTTTAGAAAAAACGTAAGGGGGCAGAAATGTCTGTTTCGTACGAAACGACGTGTGAGAATCAGTAGCTCGAAACAATTGCACATAGTTACTTTGCATTTTTCAACATGCTCCATTACTACAACCATACAGGGTGTTGCAAAATTAATTTGCCAAATTGCTAAAATGCAACTTTTGTAACTTAAAGATTACTTTTTTTACTGTGTTTGAACCACTACCTTAATTTCGGTTACTGTTTTGTGAATTGTGATGTGAAATGATGAGTCCAAGCGGGCGTAATTAAATTTGGCGTTTTGGAAAACCCCCGAGAAGCCGAATTGTAATTGGAGCGAACGAAGGCCTGGTTTTTAAAAAGCGTAAGGGGGCAGGATCGTCTGTTTCGTATGAAACGAACGGACTAAACGATTGAACGGTCGCATGTTAATTTTGCAGCAGATCGCTTATCGAACCTCAGCGGTCTCGGGGTGTTCACACTCCGGCCGAATACAAGGGTTCTTCAAAAATTAATAGCCAAACTTGAGTGTGCTTTTACGGTAAACGCTTTCGATTCGAGCGCTCGCTCGGTTTATGGTTCAGACACATCGATAATATTTATATACGTTCGATAATCGAATTAAAAACGTCACATTTTAAATGCGGATGTGTTTTATGGACTTTTTTCATAATTGTTTTTTTTTGAGGGGGTTGAATAATTAATTGATTAATTTGATTATGTAGATATTAATAATAAGAATCTCTGGGTATATTTAGGTAAGAAAAAAATATTGAATCGTAGAATTTTATGAATTGGGTATTATTAGGGGTAGTTGTGAAAATAGATCCTTTTCTCAGCAGGAGCGAGGTGAAGAGCGATTTGAACCGCAATAATTTTTGCCAAATCTCTTCCGTCGGCTTTCTGGCGTGAAATGAAAGTCTCAAATTGTTTTGATGTATTTGGGAGCTTATTGTGTCGTTTTAACGGTGGCATCGTTTGCATTACGTCATTTTCGGTCGGTTGTTGACTGATTTATCGTTTGATTGTAGGCCATTATTGGCTCCTTCCTTTTGTATCGCGTTATTTCGCGTTGTAAGTTATTTTTAAGCTGTCGGAAACGCAATTTGTTGGATGAGCGGTTCCGTTTTCGGCGAGAACGGTTTTTAAAGAGAAATCGACGCGGCAACTGTGTTATATTCTATTAGTTTTCGGGGATTAATAGAAAGGGGTGCTAAAATTCAATGGTGCAAATGCATAAACTGTCTCCATGTCACAGCAGGTCGCCCAATGACTTTGCCGAGATGAGAGAGTACTCTTCGCATTGGTATTCTGGCGAGCTGCCATACCTCAGCCTGAGCCACCTCACGAAATAAATCTGCAATAATCTGCCTCGTATCACGTCAAGCAAGGAGCACCCTCTAACTAAATTAGAATTTCGCCTCTAAAATATTATTTACGATATGTTTTATCCCCCGACAAACAAACTTATTTATATTTTGATTTACTTTACTCTTCACTCTCCATTCTCCACCACATGCACGAGTGAGTGTCAATCGATTCAGAACTACCCCTTACAGATAAATTTTTGCATTTTCCTTGAACTTCGAACGACTCTGAAATGAAACTGTTTCCTAAAATATGCAAATGCTTTTTTTCTCCTCTTTAAGTCCCCGTAGAATGAAATTTTCCGTTACCTGAAAAAGCGTATCCAATTAAAACTGTAGATTGAAATGCGCATCGATACACACGCATTCCAAAGAGTGGTAGCCAGACGCGTTTATTTTTATTTCAGTCATGCTAATTTTTAACCGTGTACTACACACGTAAACGAAGATATTGAAGGTTTAATCGATCCATAGGAATAACACCGCCTGGAAATCAGTGCAGACAAGTCATCGACTATGCTCGTCGGTAAAGAGAGAGTAGTTACAGATTTAAATATTTGTGTTGGCGGAGCTGGAAACTTTCAGTGTCACACGAATCCGAGTTTACGTTAAAAATTCTTTGGAATTTGGGGAATATGTATACGTGTTAGTTAACTGTCGAAGAAAGGCCTATGATTTGCTTAAGTTAATGCGGAACGTGTAAGTTACTGCTTACTACGAGCTAACAATTTATTTGTCCTTAATTTATGGACTCCGAGAGAAAACATTTCGAGCCTACTATACACCGGATTGTTTTGCTCGAAATGATCCGGCGTAAATTTAGAACGCGCCCCATTTCTTATTTTCTGTTAATAATACGTTTTAAAATTAGGTCAAGATAGTTTAAATTCAACTCGGACCAGCTATTTTTAACCAATAATTGTTTCACTTTTCACAAACTCATCTAACTGTTTACTTTTATTATTTCTAAACGCTTCGGAATTTTTATTTTCTTCACTTTCCTTTCATTCATTGTTTTTCTTTTAAGAAAATAGATCATAAACAATTTGAACTACACAAATTAAGGTGTTAGCGTATATTTCTGCATCTTAACTCACATTCTACAGCTTTTGAGCCCAAGAATCGATATCCACTGAAATAAACATATAAGTGTTCAGTGATGGCAGAGTAATTATTTTATTACAAAAAATTATAATCTATAGAAGGCCTGGGCATAAAATACGAGAAGAGCCACGTTGTAGTATCTCCCACTATTCCATAGTCGTCAATGAAACGTCAATAAGAACGAGCCAGCCTGCCAGCCGATCGTGTACCAACAGAAGTTATAAAACGTGTGGCTCTCGTGAAATACAAACTTGAACCAAAATTATGAATTTAAGTATCTGTGTTTTATAAACAGTACAGGTAATGCAGAATGTATTATTTGCGGTAAACTGTTGAGCGTAAAACCATATAATATTGCTCGTCACTATTACATTTGACTGAGCATCAAGCGGGAACCGGCACTGCCTCTGCGATGGTGGAAGAAGAATGTACCCCGACATATACCCCTCGCATGATTAGGCCTGATCTATAGTATTATGCCTAAGAATCTATATTCTCCGAAATAAACACATAAGAGTTCAGTGGTGGCAGTATTATTTTATTACAAAAATTTATAATCTATATTATTTTACCATTCCATAAAGTCGTCGTTTTATATTCTACAGCTTTTGAGCCCAAGAATCCATATCCACCGAAATAAACACATAAGAGTTCAGTGATGGCAGAGTAATTATTTTATTACAAAAAATTATAATCTATAGAAGGCCTGGGCATAAAATACGAGAAGAGCCACGTTGTAGTATCTCCCACTATTCCATAGTCGTCAATGAAACGTCAATAAGAACGAGCCAGCCTACCAGCCGATCGTGTACCAACAGAAGTTATAAAACGTGTGGCTCTCGTGAAATACAAACATGAACCAAAATTATGAATTTAAGTATCTGTGTTTTATAAACAGTACAGGTAATGCAGAATGTATTATTTGCGGTAAACTGTTGAGCGTAAAACGATATAATATTGCTCGTCACTACAACATTTTCCATAAAGAATATTATCTACATAAGTTTTGTATATCGTTGGTTGTTGAAATTGAAGCGATTGAGCGTCAAGCAGGAACCGGCACTGCCTGTGCGATGGTAGAAGAAGAATATACCCCGACATATTCCCCTCACATGATTAGGCCTCTATCTATAGCATTATGCTCAAGAATCTATATCCTCCGAAATAAACACATAAGAGTTCAGTGGTGGCAGTGTAATTATTTTATTACAAAAATTTATAATCTATATTATTTTACCATTTTATAAAGTCGTCGTTTTAGATTCTACAGCTTTTGAGCCCAAGAATCTATGTCAACGAAATAAACACATAAGAGTTGAGAGGTGGCAGTGTAATTATTTTATTACAAAAATTTATAATCTATATTATTTTACCATTATATAAAGTCGTCGTTTTAGATTCTACAGCTTTTGAGCCCAAGAATCTATGTCAACGAAATAAACACATAAGAGTTCAGTGGTGGCAGTGTAATTATTTTATTACAAAATATTATAATCTATAGTATTATGCCCAAGATTCTATATCCTCCGAAATAAACATATAAGAGTTCAGTGGTGGCAGTGTAATTATTTTATTAGAAAAATTTATAATCTGTTATTTTATCGTTCTATAAAGTCATCGTTTTAGATTCTACAGCTTTTGAGCCCAAGAATCTATGTCAACGAAATAAACACATGAGAGTTGAGAGGTGGCAGTGTAATTATTTTATTACAAAAATTTATAATCTATATTATTTTACCATTATATAAAGTCGTCGTTTTAGATTCTACAGCTTTTGAGCCCAAGAATCTATGTCAACGAAATAAACACATAAGAGTTCAGTGGTGGCAGTGTAATTATTTTATTACAAAATATTATAATCTATAGTATTATGCCCAAGATTCTATATCCTCCGAGATAAACATATAAGAGTTCAGTGGTGGCAGTGTAATTATTTTATTACAAAAGTTTATAATCTATATTATTTTACCATTGTATAAAGTCGTCGTTTTATATTCTACAGCTTTCGAGCCTAAGAATCCATATCCACCGAAATAAACACATAAGAGTTCAGTGATGGCAGAG
This sequence comes from Prosopocoilus inquinatus, assembly GCA_036172665.1. Classification (NCBI taxonomy): domain Eukaryota; kingdom Metazoa; phylum Arthropoda; class Insecta; order Coleoptera; family Lucanidae; genus Prosopocoilus; species Prosopocoilus inquinatus. The sequence goes on along the minus strand of CM069880.1, from coordinate 10,418,027 downwards.
TCATTATTTTATTACAAAAAATTATAATCTATAGTATTATGCCCAAGATTCTATATCCTCCGAAATAAACATATAAGAGTTCAGTGGTGGCAGTGTAATTATTTTATTAGAAAAATTTATAATCTATGTTATTTTATCGTTCTATAAAGTCATCGTTTTAGATTCTACAGCTTTTGAGCCCAAGAATCTATGTCAACGAAATAAACACATGAGAGTTGAGAGGTGGCAGTGTAATTATTTTATTACAACAATTTATAATCTATATTATTTTACCATTGTATAAAGTCGTCGTTTTAATTTAAATTATCCTCGTATTTAATTTTTTAATATTTTTATCTTTGTTTGAAAGTGCGTTTTAAAATAAGGTCTTAATATCTCTTTTATTTAGATATTTTGCGGTCGGTTGAAGAAGGGTAAGGGTAGAAAATGATATTTCGGTATTTAATGTTTTTGTGGAGTTGCAAGTTGAGCAATGTGATTATGTCACCCCTCCTTATCCACATAGGCGTGCGTATGGGTGAGCGGCGTAATTTAAAAATTAGTACCTTTCCCATTTGCCGGTTATTTTATCTCCTATCTCCTCGCATTTTTTGCGAAACTATTCAGATACCCAGCGAAGCTTATAAAGCCGGTAAAAAGCATTCTAGCTCCTTATTCTGATTTAATGAGTTTAATGTCATTATCCCGCAATGATTTTCGCCGTTCGGTCCCCATTGGCGGCGTTTAGAAGCATTCGGAGTCATTGAGGTGGAAGCAAATGCAGGCAGACGGTAAAATCCGCGGAGGAACTTAATATTGTAGGTACGATCCCTCCCTTGCGGATACACAACGGCGCAGTTTGATTTTCTCGTTGACTTCAGATCGACCTGCATCTAGTGTCTTCCTGATTGAACGGGTGGGCCTGATAAATTGCCGCGGCTCGCCGCCCGCGCCGCGATACTTTCGAGATTTTATTTAAATCGGAGGGCTTTACTCAAGACACCTTTCACTACAGTTAACAACCCTCATTTATACATTTCCACCTTACGATACTGTTTATCACATTCTGATTGCTTCCCATTCCCATTCCCATTAATTACATTTTCTTCAAATCCAAGAATCATCTCATCTTCAGTAATCCACATTGGTTTGAAAACTTCCAACCACCCCACCATACTTTCATCTTCCTGATCGATCACTTGCTCGTCCCCTTATATAATTACCAGCTTCATCAAAGCTACCCTTGAAATTCAAAAGTTACTTACAGATCTAAGGAGACCACCAAGAATCCCTTAGGTACATGGAAATTCATCTGAGGAAACCATCCAGATTGTTTCGAAAACTCCTCTCGTCCTTTTATTTTACTTCCCACAACCCCATCATACTTCTCATCTTCCTGATCGATCACTTTCTCGTCCCTTATATAATTACCAGCTTCATCAAAGCTACCCTTGAAATTCAAAAGTTACTTACAGATCTAGGGAAACCACCAAGAATCTCTTAGGTATGTGGAAATTCATCTGAGGAGACCATCCACGTTGTTTTGAAAACTCCTCTGGTCCTTTTATTTTACTTCTCATAGATCCATCATACCTTCGCATCTTCCTGATTGATCACCTTCTCGTCCCCTTATATATAATTACCATCTTTATTAAAGCTACCCCTGAAACTCAAAAGATACTTACAGATCTAAGGAGACCACCACGAATCCCTTAGGTACGTGGAAATTCATCTGAGGAGACCATCCAGATTGTTTCGAAAACTCCTCTCGTCCTTTTATTTTACTTCCCACAACCCCATCATACTTTCTCATTTCCCTTATTGATCACTTTCTCATCCCCTTATTTATTAATATCTTAATCAAAGCTTCCTTTGGTTCAGAAATGACTCACTTGATGATACATAGATCTAAGCAGATCATACAGGTTTGTTTGAAGACCTTCTTCAATTCAACTACTCTCTAGTCTTCCTCATTTATCAATTTTTCATATCATCACGGCCAAAAAATACTGGGATAAAGAAGATGTCATCATTTTTGATGGAAATCATGCAATACGTTATGTTTTAAACCACTTTGAGCAAAAGTCAGCATAAACTTTCTTGTCATGGTCTTACTTCCACAATAAAACTGTTTCTACTTATTCTTATATCATCGGAGATTGTTCGTATGATGACATCTTCAGATAATTTAGCAACTACTGCTGCTTCTTCGGAAAAGATGGTAATTTTAAAGTATTTATAAATTTCGATGGGAAAACATCGTCAATCAAAGTCCACTTTGACTGGTAAAATATTAGCTCGTCCCAGTATTTTGTGGGCTCAATTCATCTGAGATGACCATCCAGATTGTTTCGAAGAATACTCTAATCTTTTACTTCAATTACTATCTAAATCAAGACTTCCCCCGAATTGAATAATTGCTCACTCAATAATTGAAATTTTGAGACCATCTAGTTTGCTTTGAAGACCTTCATGAACTCCATTACACTCCAGCTTCCTCACTTATCAATTTTTTATACCCATGTAAATTCATCTGAGGAGACCATCCAGATTGTTTCGAAGACTCCTTTCATCCCTTTCTTCAAATTACTATCTCAATCAGAACTTCCCCCAGATTTAAAACTTACTCACTTGAAGATCTGAGGAGACAGACCATCCAAGTTGGTTTGAAGACCTTCATGAACTCCACTGCCTCCAGTCTTCCTCACCTATCAATTTCTCATATCCTTCGATATACGGAAATTCATCTTAGCGGACCATCCAGATTGTTTTGAAGAGTCTTCTTATCCTTTTATTTAATTATCGACTTAATCAAAGTTTCCTCTGAATTCAGAAATTACTTACTTGAAGCTATACAGATCTAAGAAGGTCATCCAAGTTGATTTGAAGGCCTTCAAGAACTCCACTACGATCAGGTCTTCTAGTCAGTACGCTCCAGTCTTCTTCCCATCCATTTTTCATACCCTTAGGCACATCTGAGGGCACATACAAGAAGAGTTGAAGACTCCTCTCATCCTTTTCTTGAATCACTATCTTATTCAAAACTTCCCAGGAGTTTAAAAAGAAGATAGACAGTTCTGATGGTATCATCCCTGTTGGTTTAAGAATTTCACTACGCTCTACTCTTCCACATCCATCAATTTTTCATACCCTCAGATAGACGGAATTCATCTGAGGTGACCATCCAGATTGTTTTGAAGGCTGCTTTCAACCTTCTCTTCAATTACTATCTTAATCAAAACTTCCTCGGAGTTTAAAAAGAAGATAGACCGATCTGAGGATATCATCCCTGTTGAAGACCATCAAGAATTTCACTATGCTCTAATCTTCCTCATCTATCAATTTTTCATACCCTTAGGAATAAAGAAATTCATCTGGGGTGACCATACAGGTCGTTTTGAAGACTTCCTTCGTCCTTTTCTTCAGTTACTATCTTAATCAAAACTTCCCCCGAGTTTAAAAAGAAGATAGATAGATCTGAGGATATCATCCCTGTTGGTTTGATTACCATCAAGAATTTCACTACGCTCTAGTCTTCTTCATCTATCAATTTTTCATACCCTTAGGGATGAGGTGACCATCCAGATTGTTTTGAAAACTCCTCTCATCCTTTTTTTCGATTACTATCTGAATCAAAACTTCCCCGGAGTTTAAAAAGAAGATAGACAGTTCTGATCCCTGTTGGTTTGAGGACCTTCAAGAATTTCACTACGCTCTAGTCTTCCTCATTTTTTCATACCCTTAGGCATATGGAATTCATCTGAGGTGACCATCCAAATAGTGTTGAAGACTCCTTTCATCTTTTCTTCAATTACTATCTTAATCAAAACTTCCCCGAAGTTTAAAAAGAAGACAGACAGATCTGAGGATATCATCCCTGTTGGTTTGAAGACCCTTGAAGAAGTATTTCACTATGCTTTAGTGTTCCTCATCTACCAATTTTTCATACCCTTAGGAATATGGACATTCATTTGAGGTGACCATCCAGGTTGTTTTGAAGACTCCTCTCATACTTTCTTCAATTACTATCTTGATCAAAACTTCTCCCGAATTTAAGAATTACTCAGTTGATGATTATGATTTGAAGAGACCGTCTAGGTTGGTTTGAAGACCTTCATGAATTCTCCACTACACTCTAATCTTTCTCAATCAATCAATCAATTTCTAATTTCCTTTTATATAATTACCAAATTGCTCAGAGCTTTCTATAAAATTCAAAAGTTATTTACTTAAATACAAAGATAATTGAAGTATTCCACTTTCTTCGTTTTTTTTAAAAAAATTAAGTATACAAAGTATCTACCACAGTAAAGAATCAATAGGTAGTAGCGCGAGCGTTCGGAACGTGCACGCATCTGCGAGACATATTTTAATGTTATTTCATGCTGAAGGATTAAACACCTTTCTCTCTCGCGCATTTATACTTGAACCCCTCTTTCAGCTGTCGCTCTCGAAATTGATCTCACGCTTTCATGCACATATCGATACACGGCCGAGTGCTTTTGTGGCGACACCTAATATATATAATATCCAGGGAAAAGAATTCAAGCCACTTAGGCCGGGTTTCTCAGTCACAGTTTCACTTTAATCTTCAGTTTTTTTTACATAGGAACAGATGGAAGCTAACTGAATATTAACGTTAAACAGTGACTGAGCTACCGGCCCTTAGTGTTGGACGTTTTTTTACACCGAATGTACTATTTACCCCTGCCACCATTCCGCGGCTTCAAGGCATCGAATCGGTATTGAGTGGGAGGGGAAAAAGGCGTTCACACTTCATAGAAATTATTGTCGGCGAAGCAGATACAGTCCGAGAACTAAATTTTCGTATCGTTTGCGAAACAAGTGGCCCGAATTCTTTTCCCTGATAATATCTAACTTTACATACATCATTGTATGCAAATTATTTATTTTTTTGACAATAAAATTATTATTAATTTTTGGGTAGTTCTTGCTCGTGAGAATTGCAGATAATATGAAACAAATAAAAAAAAAAACTTTTTAAAACGTGCTAAAAGAGTAATTTATTGACATACTTGACGTTTCGCAATTAGCTCGTTTTAAAAAGTTTTTTTTATTTGTTTCATATTCTCAAAATTATTATTATTATTATATTGTTCACCGTGGTATCTACTAAGACAGTTTTTGACTGACCTCTTCAGCTCAAAAGAAAATGTTAGTATTAATGTTTTTCAGCGACTTCAATAAAAATAAAGTACCCAGGTGACTGATCGACACATCGCTTAGCTTTTTTTTTTATTTTAAAAAAGTGCTAATTAAATCGTCCGTTAAAATAAACAAGTGAATAACATTTTTAACATCAATATCCGCCGTACACGTGAGTACGTTTTAATTCAACGGTCATTCATTGAGATTTTTTTTTTTTTTTTGAATGAATGAATGAATGAATACGAGCTGAAAGCGCGCGTCAATAATTTTTATTCACGTTTGCAACGTTCTCCCCGGCAGTTTCATATTATTGCACTTCATCGATGGTGGAATTGCTGCTGGTGGTATTCACTGACAGCAACAGAAAAACCTGTGCACGTAAAGGTGTCACAATCACAATCGTGTGTGTGTGTGTTTGTATGTGAATCACTCGTGGAACACGCGAAATATAATGCGATTAGTTTATCGTTGCGTTTTTAACGTGTTGGTTGATTTGGTTTTGACGGTTTAGGTGAGAAGTTTTAATAATTGATGGATGAATGAGGTAGGAAGGTAATTTGTGTTGATTTGATTTGGGGGATTTGTCGCAGCATATTTTGTATGTGGGGGTGGGGGTCTAATTAGGAGGATGAGGGAAAGAGGAAACAGAGAGAGTCTTATTCGTGTTTAAGGGTTTGGTAAACGTGCAAGTGTTTTATCTGTCGAAGCGGTGCTTTTCCCCTGAGATATCCTACGAAGCGTCATCTTGTTTAGTGACTAGTAAAGTTACAAGTGTAACCTATATTAATTCCGCCTTCCTGCTATTATACCGGCAGATGAACGCATTAAAACAGAGATAACTATACATGCTCGTAATTGGTAACCGTGACAAGCAGAAGTGCCGTCAAATATTTATTAGACGAACCGAAAGCTTTTACAATTTGTAACAGATCTTTGCTTGGGTCTTAACGTCAGGCGAGCTTTCCAATTCCAATTATTGTTTAATATCATTATTTACCGAGCGCAATACAAGTTTGCAAGCACAAAATGGGTTTGTCGCGTTTTATTGGGTTGATTGTTGAAACGTTTCGGTGAATAAGCTGTAAAAGTGCGTATAAGACTGACCGAAGGGTATTGAGAAGTCCAGAAAGAAAACAAGCGTAGCTCGTTAAAGCAATGACCCTATTGATGACCGAAGGAATCATTTCGGAGGGCTGTGTGCGGATTGCCGAAATTTGCGACACCTTCAAGTTCGTTTAGGGCGTTATTTACACCGCGAGCTTTCTCCTTCATAAATCCGGGGGACCGCAAACAACGCGTCTTCCGCCAAATCAATCTTAGATCGGTGATTAGTTGCTTTTTGTTGTGTTCCCGGAAAATAGCGATGAAAAGATTGAGAGAAATTGTGGTTTAGCAGACAGCACGGGGGTTGTTTACAGCTTGCCGGGGGCGGCCGCAAGCTATTGTCGCTCCATGAGGGGCGATCCTAAGCTTTATCAAAAACTCCAAACGCTCTGCTGACGTTTGCACACTAGGTATACTAATTTTATTGCCGATGAAAAGGCGACGCGCATTAACAAACCCCCTAATCTCGACTTTTGCTTTTCTTTTACGATCTCATTCATTCATTGATTCATCGCGCAGATTCATTTCATCATAAAAATAAATTAATATACCAATTGTTTATGTTTGTTTGTTTGTTTTTTTTTGTTTTGTTTTCAAGAGTGACAGCAGTTTATTCTTCAATAGGTATTTCACGTATGTTATGCAATAATTGGAAGGAATTATCAGAGATTTAATAGCTGATATTTTCTGTTAAAACGCCCTTCCAGGTGGGTAGTAAAAGACCGGAGTCAAGCTTGAATGAGACGCGGTGAGTCGTTGCGTGCCAAAGTTCTTTAATCGAGCTTTCCCACCGCACCGCATCGCACTCACGCGTCTTGCCGTTATACGATGGCACCCTTGTGTATAATTTCCCCGCAATCATTCTCATTTAAACAGTAACTTGAGAAAGGTACTTATGTACACGTTAATTTTTGGGTTACGTGCGCGCGAACATTTTTTTCTGCGTGATCGGGATTTACCGAAAACAAAGCAACTATAAAGGACTTTGCTCCTCAAAGAATCATCATCCCTATCCTTGCTGACGCTAGATGGTGTCGGCTCTTCTCGTCATCTGTTACACCCCTAGGGCTATGCGGGCTATCAAAAGACGTCCGTGTCACTACCACTGCAACTGATTACTGGACGTATTAACTCGTATACATTGTCTACAGTTAGTCTTCCGGACATACTTCACAGTAATACCATGTTATCATCACTACACACAATCCTCCCCACATAAAGCTCTAACTATTTCATTTCATTGCATTCACTCTATATAAGCTCATTTTATTTTGTCTTCTTTTCGATTCGAAAACCACATTCGTTCACCACTTGCTCTTATTATTTCCACTTTCCTTAGCCTCAGCAACTAATTAAACAACAATAAGGCTTATCCATCGCCACTGGTTTGCGCCTCGCTTAATTTTATTTCCAGTATATTATTAAAAAAAGATTGTTGCAAATCGCTTTTGATTGCTGGAGCAGCCCCTGTACAGCTGTTTCAGCCCTATTTGGGGCGTCAATTCGTCAATCCTAACGCAATGTACATAGGTCAAAAAACGATCGTAGGATGTCGCCGTTTAAACCATTTATAATATTATAATTGGAAAGTGCTTATCTAAAAGCTCATTTTATTTTGTCTTCTTTTCGATTCGAAAATCACATTCGTTCACCACTTGCTTTTATTATTTCCGCTTTCCTTAGCCTCAGCAACTAATTAAACACCTATAAGGCTTATCCATCGCCACTGGTTGCGCCTCGCTTAATTTTATTTCCAGTATATTATTTAAAAAAGATTGTTGCAAATCGCTTTTGATTGCTGGAGCAGCCCCTGTACAGCTGTTTCAGCCCTATTTGGGGCGTCAATTTATCAATCCTAACGCAATGTACATAGGTCAAAAAACGATCATAGGATGTCGCTGTTTAAACAATTTATAATATTATAATTGGAAAGCCCTTATCTAAAAGATACCAATCGCCAAAGAGCGTTGTTTAAAGATAAAGATACCGAACGCCCCATATAATAAAATATTAATTAGACTAAAAATCTCCAAACGCCAAACTGCTCGTGGCGACCTCTTTTGGTAGGGGTAACAAGTCGTTTGACGCAAATTAGCGGGCAGTTTTGTTAATAATGCGTTGTATTACTTTTGTTGAAGTTATATACCGAAGCTTACAAACTTTCTTTTAAGCAGTTGCTTCATTAAACTAAAAGCATAAATAAACTGTTTTTTTTTAATGTAATTAATTGCCTTATTAACACTGAAACTGTATGAAAACAATTTTTTTTTACCTTAAAAAAATAATAATATATAATATAATTCCCCTTGACGATGCAGGAGTTTTTTTTGTATTTGTGGCTCATCCATTTATAAAAAAATATTAAAGGTTCAAGGCGCTTGCAAAATGTACGGGTAGGTCTAATTTTCTTTATTTTAGAGAAGGATTAAAAAAAGAAACCGATGTTTTATTTATTTGAGGGTGTAGTGTTGGGCAAGGGAAATGAAGACCGAAACTTTCAAATGCGTGTAAATAAAACGATGCATGATTTACTAATTGAATCGATGAGTGCAAAATCATGTTCAGTCCAAATTTACTGTGTTGAGAAAACAACCAACAACGTTCTCTGGATTTTTATTTTAAGTAATTATTGGCTTCAGGGGGCTTCAAATATCCTCATCTGAAAGAATTTTAGGCCAGTAATTAACTTAAAATAAAAATCTAGAAAGTTATTTGTTGTTTTCTCAACTTTACTGTGTTGAGACTGTTGGACTGAACATAATTACGCACTCATCGATTCAATTAATCATTGAAATTTTCATTTAAAAATCAGATTTCAATATCCACTTTGCTATAATATAATTCCCCATTGACGATGCAGGAGCTTTTTTTGTATTTGTGACTCATCCATTTATAAAACATTATTAAAGGTTCAAGGCGCTTGCAAAATGTACGGGTAGGTTTAATTTTCTTTGTTTTAGGGTTGGATTAAAAAAGAAAACGATGTTTTATTTATTTGGTGGTGTACTGTTGGGCAAGGGAAATGAAGACCGAAACTTTCAAATGCGTGTAAATAAAACGAAGCATGATTTACTAATTGAATCGAAGAGTGCATAATCATGTTCAGTCCAAATTTACTGTGTTGAGAAAACAACCAAGAACATTCTCCAGATTTTTATTTTAAGTAGTTTTTGGCTTCAGGAGGCTTCAGATATCCTCATCTGAAAGAATTTCAAGCCAGTAATGAATTTAAAATAAAAATCTAGAAAGTTATTTGTTGTTTTCTCAACACACTAAACTTGGACTGAACATGATTATGCACTCATCGATTCAATTAATCGTTGCAATTTTTATTTAAAAATCAGATTTCAATATCCACTTTGCTATAATATAATTCCCCATTGACGATGCAGGAGTTTTTTTTGTATTTGTGGCTCATCCATTTATAAAACATTATTAAAGGTTCAAGGCGCTTGCAAAATGTACGGGTAGGTTTAATTTTCTTTGTTTTAGGGTTGGATTAAAAAAGAAAACGATGTTTTATTTATTTGGGGGTGTAGTGTTGGGCAAGGGAAATGAAGACTGAAATTTTAAAATGCGTGTAAATATTAGAGATTGAAAGTTTTTAATGAAACTGCATATTAAATAAGTAATCCTTGGATAAAGTTTATTATTTTGTCTTGGCGGGAGTGTTTGGCAAACAAGAGGAAGTTTCGGGGGCGATTGTTTAATACGGGTGGAGGTAGTTGGCTCCGAGTGATTTCCGTCCTATCCTCGGCCATATCGTCTGCTCGGGAAAGGTTCAATTAACCCCTAAGTAGATTAACCTTACTAATATCTCTGTTTCGAAGTCAAGGGTCGCTCAGCGTCTCCGAGTATCGCAGTAGTTATTAATAACGCGGACAATAAAAAACAGGTGTGCGAGGTTGGCTTAAGCTTAAACGGAGCGTCATCAATCTGAGCGTAAATAAGAAGAAGAAGGAAGGAAGGTGAGTGTTGTGTCACCAGTTTGACGGTAAGTCGTGCGTGTGACGTGCGTTCCGGGGAGAACTCGCGCACTCATCGAAACTCCGGGGGCTTAACTAGTTTTCCTTATTTGTCGCCATGAATTTCCTCCTTTAGAATTTTCCTCGAGTTACCTGTCCGGTCGTTTATCTTGCGGCCCCGCCGCTGGTCGCTGCATATTTTCATATCTTCAATTCTTTTATCCGGGTGGAACGCACGAGGACCATTTGTTTTATATATAGCGCGGTAATATATATTTTATAACTACCTTTAAATGCTGGCCATCTATTTCAAAGTTTGGCAGCACAATGCGCTTATTTTGTAAAACTGTGGAAGTTGAGCTTTGCATAGAAGAGCAGGCCGCCGACCCCACCGGCATTAACTTTACTTTTTAAAAGAGGCCATACATATTGGACGTGTCGCGCTCGACGGCCGTTTACCATTTTTTTGCCTCTTCAGCGTGTATTCCCCGTGATCTTTATGATGAGGAGAGCCCTCACCCTCTTCGGGACAACGCGCGCCCGCAACATTTTTGTTTCTACTTTCATTCACCCTGCGAGATTTCGAATATTTTATCATCACAATTACGACTTCTTTTTTCAGAGTAATAAAAATAGAATAGGTCCTGAGCGAACGCGTTCGTTTTTGTTTCCTGTTGCGGGCGATGCCGTTTGAAGCGGTGGTCGGTCGCGACGCCGAAAAGGATAATTAATAAGGGGGGTGGCGGTGTCGTTGTCGGCATTGTCTACGTGCGTCTTATCTGAAAGAAATATCGTTCGGTGTCAGGAACAGAAGAAGTAAGCGGAGATTGGATCGACGGGGTGGTTGGAAGTCGGCATCGGATAGCGGTGCCGGAGGATGGTCGTCGGGGTGTTGAGGCGCATCGGTTGCGGCGGTCGGTCGGTGCTGATGTTTACTCTCTTCAGCCGGTGCTCGTTAAGTCCTGCGAGCGGGCTAAGCGTATGTATGTTTCTGGCTGATAGCAAACAACGGTATTGATCAGCAGACGCGAGTAAACAAGTAGATTGGGATGGGGGGCTGCTTACACGCTTCCCATTTCATTGCGGGCTGTGGACCGGGCGCGGACGACTCGGCAGGCGAATCCTTTATTGTGCATCGTCGGTGATTGGCATGTGTTGTGCCGTGGCCGTTAGTGTTGAGTGCGCCGCCGCCACCGCCGCCGTCGACAAGCGAGACAACGTGAGCAACTAGAGGCGTCCACAGTCTAACATCAGCCACGGTATCGCCGTGTACTGTCTACTCCGTTAGCGGCGATACACGCGCCCCACGCTGCCGGCCTACGTCACCGCCACCCGCCGCTCCTGAACCCGCTGCCCTCTTCGACGACCCCCGACCCAGCATGCTGGAGCCGCGCTGGAGGCCCGTGCAGGTAACATCGGACCGATCGCTATTATTTTAGTTTTTAATGGGCGCGCGCGGAGGGTGGCTGGGCCCGACCTCCAAGGAGGATCTCGTCTTGGCTCTCGCGGGCTCCTCCCACCGCCCACGCTCGCCTCACCGTTCATACCACCAACTCTCCCCCCCCCCCCCCTCACTCCTCCGGACCTCTTATTTATTATTTGCATTTCATCCTACTTCTTCTCTTTACTTTTTATACTACACCCGGCGATGGCCACTCGAACTTAATTACGTTATTATTAGACATTTCTCCATCAAAAAAAAGAACGATCCAAACAGCGGCAATTTTCATTTTAATAATTAAAAATTCATTATTTTCAGGCGTCACAATGCCGTCATTTATATTCATTATGGGGCCGTCATTAATTAAAAATAAAAACATCTATTAAAAGTTCCCGCCGGCTCGATTTAAATAAGTCGAAAAAATAGCTTCTTTCTTTCTTTCTTTCTTTCTTCCTTTCGGGAAAACTTGGACGCGCCGCGCCGCGCCGGCAAACTTTGCGGAAGTAAAGCGCGCGCGACTTCGCGTTTCGGGCCCGTTGAGCTCCGTCCCGCCGGACGCCATTCGCGCAACCACGGTATCACTTTAACAGCATTTAACCGCATTAACACGGCTTCATTGTGTAATACTTGTGTAATTTCACGCGAAATTTAATACCATCATTTAAGTACACACACCACCCATCCTTCCTTCAATACACTCACTTACATCTCAAAAACAACCGCTAATTTAACCCTCCACAAAATGGAAAATTAATTTTTTTTTAAATAAGGAATTTTTTTTGGGGGGGGGGGATTTCGAAAACAATTCCAAAATCAGAGCTTTTTTACTTTGCTTACCTTCACGTATGCTTTTTTGCCGCAACGCAACGCGCGGCACCGCCACCTACACACATAAATTTTTTTGGGATTAATTATAATCTGCCCATTCGGTGTTAAATATGGATAAAGTTTTTTCTGAAAAGTTGTTAATCTTCATCTAATTTGGCGTTATTGTTCTCATTTTCCGACTAAATTGTATCTAAAAGTGAATGTTTACTCCGACAAGGATAAGCTTGACTCTGCTCTACTACATACGTTCAAAGGGTAAACATCCTAACTCCGTTTTTCGTAACTCCGCAAACGGATGGACGCAAGGGAACACCGAAAAAGTGTTCCCTGGCGTCCAAAAAGTGTTAGAATTAACTCCAGATTTTTATCAGTGTACTTATCAGTTGTGCGCTCAGAAACTACCGCCCCCTCAAAATTTGTTAAATGAATTTTTTTCATAGATAATAAGAGATTTTAGGGGGCTTGAAAAACAATTCCAAAATCAGAGATTTTTTACTTTGCTTACCTTCACGTGCGCTTTTTTGCCGCAGGGCACCGCACCCCGGCACGGTTTCTGGACGCGCGGCACCGCCACCTACTTATCCGTTGTGCGCTATAATTGCGTTATACCTCAGAAACTACCGCCTCCTCAAAATTTCTAAAATCATTTTTTCTTTTGTAGATAATAAAGGATTTTAGGGGGCTTTCAAAAATAATTCTAAAATCAGAGATTTTACGTTGCTTACCTACAAACGCGTTGTTTGCCGCAGGGCACAGCACCGGCACGGTTTCCGGACGCGCGGCACCGCCACCTACATATCAGTTGTGCGCTACAATTCTGTTACTGACGCCGCCAAAAAAAATTGGAAACTCGACGTAAATTTAACAATGCCAAGAATTTTGCTGAGTGAGTGTAATTATTAACTGACACCTTCGGATGACAGACAATAATGAATAAATTATTTAAGTTGGAACAATATTGAATCACGTTAGCCATACGGCTAAGACAAAAATGGAAAATGAATTTATCTCAAAAAGAAAAAAAAAACTAATTTGTTTGTCATTCGCAGATGACAGTTGGTAATTACAGCCGCTCAGCAAAACCTGTAGTGTCGTTAAACTTGCGTCAAGGAAAACGTCCACTTTTTTTGGCGGCGAGAGTATACCTCAAAAACTACCGCTAATTTAACCCTCCTCAAAATTTATAAAATTCAAGTTCCAGTTTATTTTATTTTATTTTTTTTGATAATAAGGAATTTTGCGGGGCTTTCAAAAATCAAAAACAATTCCAAAATCAGAAATTTTACTTTGCTTATTTGCCTTTGCGCGCGCTTTTTTTGCCGCACGGCACCGCACCGGCACGGTTTCTGGACGCGCGGCACCGCCACCTACCTACAGGTCAATTGTGCGCTACAATTATGATTCTGCAGTCAAATACGGATGTGCATCGACACTCATAAGAGGTAGATTTGTGATTTTAGGTGAACATTTTTCGATTATTTAATATTAAGTATCAAAAACCCTGAGACTCCTGGAAATATTAGTCGTTTTTTTTTTTTCAACTGACCGACAACCTCTAAGCTGATCCGATCAGCACCGATAACTTAAATAAAATACCGTTTCTTTTTTTAAGCAATGTAATTCGCTGTTGAATCTGATGGATCAGATTAGTTAAAGTGCAGTTTGGATAAGTTACATTTTCAAAAGAGCACGACTATTAGCTGTTGTAACAGTGAGGTTAGATTATCAAGAATACTGTGTGGCATTTGAACTTGCACAGCGCTCCATTTGATCTAGACGGCAACTACGGTGCCGCGCGGTAATAAAAAAAAAACAAACGAGCAAATGAGCTTTTAAGAAGTTTCAAGCTTGAAATCTTAAGATACTCCAATTTTGTAACTAATTAAAACGTGAGTGATCGGGTAAATCTAAAATACGTAAACCAGAAAAGAAGTGGGGTGCGTACGTGGATATTAAGTTTATGTTATTAATAATCCGAGGCGTAAATTTTCGCTTGTGAAACTATTTCCGTAGTCGTATATCGCACCCCTTCCGCGGAGGGTTATTGGTAGCTATCTGTAAGGTGACAAGGAGGTATTCGCAATATATTCCGAAGATGGTCTAAGACACTCGAGACAAAGTAGCACCAACTAATGCCTTTCTGACCAAACTACATAAATAATCTGCAAAGGGCAATTAAGATAAGGACGTGTTTAATATTTCAATGCGCTTATAGGAACAGATATTAGAGGGTAGGTAGGACTATATATTGCTGAGGTGTTAAGACTATTGTAAATCCCCTCCACTTTAATTAATTCTGACTGTTCCCTTATTGCTGGTACACAAGTGTATATAAATTGTTAGCACCGCGATCGGAACGGAGTTCAAGATACTCGGAGGGATTGTTTTTACTACCCAGAAAAACAACCTTGCGTATAATAAACACACTCATCGCTCTAACTCGACATGACAACAGTGACATAACTTTCCAGGGCTTCAGAAATTTACATCTCCTCCTGCATAATCAAATCAAGTATTATTATAAACATTTAAAGTCTATTTACATTACGACTACCTAAACTTTTCAGTTCATTCATGAAACTTATTGCCGATTCATAAATTATTAACTCCTCGTCGTACTTTTCGAACGTCCAAATGGTGCAAATAAAAATTCGTTTGATTTGGGGGGTATTCGTGTTTGTTTCATCCCCGGACACATCACATCAACAACGACCTGCGAAGGAAATTTGGAACACGACGGTCCTTGAGTAATAAATTCTGTTACACTTGTTAATCCGAATCAATACAAAGCAGGACCCCGTTCGAAAACATTTCTACATTCGCTTCGTTCTTGGGCTGAAAACAAACAGAACGCGTTAAATATTTGTTGTCGGCAATTATGTTTGCTTTTAATGAAAGTTGGTTCTAAGAACAATAACAAAAATAGGTTACCAATAGGCGTTGTACCGGGTGTTCTTTCTATCACAACTTGAATTTTAAATTAAATACGTGGGAGAAATCAGAAACGCTTCTTTTACGATAAGGTATTTGCCGTGGAAATAATGAATTCATGGCGGGAGTAAATTTTATCTGGGTCTAACCTAAATGCGAAATAAGTAGCGTAAAATCCGCGAATTGTGGGACGGGATTACCTATACAGAGATATCTTAATCTCTGTTTTATAGTCTAGGTGCGGGCTGTAAACAATTCCAATCCGCAGACACCGTAATCGTGCCCTGCACCAACCTCACAACACAAGAACTGATATCGGATTATGGAAATCATAACCGTTTACTTATACCCCCCCCCGTTATTATCCCAATAGACAAATTTTCTCTACACCTAACCCCCCTTAAATGCTTAATAAAATGACCTTTTTTACAGTTTCAGGACAATTAACACATGAAAGGATTACCTAAAAAATTCAAGGGCTGGAAATGTTATTATTACTACACTTTTTAAAAATTAAAAAAAACATTTACATTTTTATCGAAAAATAAGTGTATAAGACATATGCTGGGTGATTCAGGATAAGTGTCTGCCCCATTAACCATAGGTAGTACAAGAAAAAACAAAACAGAATATACATTTATTCAGTTTTTAAGATAAAATGCATTGAAAATTCAGATATAAATTGGTTGATGGGCACTAGTACAGCTGTATTGCGTCACAAAAGCAATGAACTCGCGTGGAATAGAACGAAACACTAGCGTTTATCTTGAACTGAAACTGTAAAACGTCCTTGTATAACACGCAATTTATTCATTCGGAATTCGAACTTGTGTATGCATACGTAGGAATAAAATAAATCATGGTTTTCAGTCTGGATTGTTTTTTGAAATGCCTCTGATAAATTTATTTCTTGAAATTTCGTACCTGCATGACCTTAATAGTAAATACGCTCCTAACAGAGCGGACACCTATTCTCAATCATCCTGTATTATAAGTAACTGATCAAAATTTGAAAATTCAAAAAGGACAGAAGTGAATAGATACAAGTCTGTCCAAAATCTACAAGATGTTCAACGAATTACAAAATGATATCGATTTTTATAAAAAATAAAAAATTATTGACGTAGGACGTTTTAAAGTCCCTCAAAGTCAAATTGGGAAATGTCCGCAGATGAAATTTATCTTGAACGGTATACAGCGTGGAAACCAAGAAATGTAGACTGCTTAAGAGTGAAATGCCCTTATTTTACAAGATACACGAAAACATTATGAGAATAAGTCGTTCAGAATTGAAGACTTTGGTGTAATAACCGGAATAAGTCCAGTTTCGAGAAAATTTGAAATGAACTGAATATCTTCTAAACGGAATGAATTTAATTTAAAGTAATTATTTAAACATATGATAAAAAATAATAAAAAAATAAGTATTACCGAACCGGTTTTTTTAATAAACTTGAAAATTTGGACTTATCTGACTTTTCCACTAAAGTCTTTGTAAAACATGTTATTTGTTAAATAAATTGACAATTCTGCATATTTTACGTGGAAATATAAAATTTTTAGTCACGAATAAACCAAATTTCTTAGTCGCTAAGTTTTGATAAAAAATCGCCCGATTTAGTGACAAACTGCCAAATTTGGTCACCAAACTTATAAATGTCTGACTTGAGGAGCAAAAGTGAAAGTACTAGGGTACATTTAGATTATACATACTTTCACAGGAAATTTAAATGAAAGTATTAACAAGAAAGCTTTCTTTGCTACACGTGCGTATGTACAGTGTGGATAAAAAGTTTGGAACATACATTTACTAAAGTATTTTCGTTTTGCAAAAACTCTCGGACCAATATACATATACCTGCCGTATTTTGAAATGCTCACTTATTTATACAGTGGCGGAGTATTGGAGTAAACAAATATTTAAATTTTTTAATTTAGAAACACCCAGTTTTCATTATGATTTGCCAAAAGGCATCTTTTTTACGTCCAGTTACTGAAATTGGTTTGCATATTTCTGGGGGCCTTTCTGGACTTATCTGATCCTTGCAACCCATGCCAATGGATCATCATTTAAATCCCCACTACAAAAAAGTCCTCTCTGTATCTTGGGTACCTCGGACTTAACTAACTTTTGTGCCAAACGATGCCTCAAATTTGTCAATTACGTTTCCTAATTTGTCAAATCATTTTTCAATTATTGAAAAGTCAGGTCGCATTTCAAATAGGAAACTCATTTGACAAATTGCGAAAAGTCAAATTGACAAAAGGGGAAAACCAAAAAACAAAGATTTAAATACTTCTGAAAACTATCTAGAAGTAAAGTTTGATAAAACATGGTCTTACTCGCTTTTGCACGCCAAACTCTTCAATTAAAAGTTGCGGCTAGAAATTATAGCAGCCTATCTCAAAAAAAATATCATATTTATTGTGAATCACTCTGTATACAAACTACGTTAGAAAATACTGGTGGAATTAAAGTGTCTGCCAAAATAGTATGAATAGGAAAACACGAAATTTGTTCTTATTTCCAAATTACTTCATTTGCTCCGGAGTAGCATCATTTCAATGCGTTCCGAAACTTTTTGCGTTCCTATAGCACACATTTTGAAAGACACTGTATATATAATGACCGGCAAAAAGTTGGCTACATGTGGGAAAATTCTTTATTATTGATTTCTCAGAAAAATTTATTCTTTATAAAAGACACTGTATATACAGTGACCGGCAGAAAGTTGGTACATGTGGGAAAATTCTTTATTATCGATTTCTCAGAAAAATTTATTCTTTATAAAAGCTCCTGCATGTTCCCAAGCTAAAGATACATGTACTAAAATTTGAAAATCTCTTATCATATACCAAGGAAATAAAAATATTTGAAGTTAACGTAAGAGTAAAATACCTTTATTTTCCACGGTATACGCAAATTTTATTTGGAAAAGTTACCTACTCAGAACTATTATGAGATCTCAAATATGAAATCATAAATAGCTACATACGGAAGACGGAATTTGGTTACAAAAAATTACAGTTTTTAGAGTATCAATGCTATTAATTATAATTTCTAGTTGATAGTTGAACAAAAGACAAATATATAGGGTATATTCATGTTACACTTGAAAAAATATCGAACTCTACACATTCAAAATTCTACGACACGCACGTTGGTACGAGAAAATTTGAAAAATACGTGAAAATCTTGTTTCCTTCATAGACAGCCATGGTTTCATATTCAAGATCTCCTAATAATTCTGAGTAAATAAAATTTCCGCGTGGCGTGAAAAAAGAAGGTACTTTACTCTTATGTCGATTTCAAATATTTTGATTTCCTCGGTATATAACAGGAGGTATTCAAAATTTGATACGTGCATCTTAAGTTTGGAAAGATGCAGGAGCTTTCATAAAGAATAAATTTTTCTGAAAAATCAATAATAAAGGATTTTCACATATGTAACTTAATTTCTGCCGGTCATTGTATACAGGGAAGGGCAAAAGTATGGAACCGGCTTAATATTTCAAAAACTGTTTGACGTATCTATTTGAAATTTGTGATTTTCAGTCAGTAAGACCTATATAATCAGTTTGTTTCAATTGTTTATCTGCTCTTGTCTCTGAGATACAACGCCTGCTTGATTTTTTTTTAAATAACAACTTTATTTAATAGCTCGTTTAATTCTCTAAACGACTACATAAAAATATTAATATATTAAATCAAAAAATTTTCGAGAAAATAACGTTTGAATGATAAAGTTCGAAAAAATGGTTTATTGGTTGATATTCAACAAAAATACTAGTTTGAACAAAAAAAACTAGAAGACCATAAGATTATGGGCTGTATTTAAGATAGAAGTAAAGAAAATTTTAATCAAATTTGCTTTAAAAACATGAAAACAAATACGGAAAAAGACAAAAATATGAAACCGGTTTACTATTTCGAAAATTGTTTGACGTATCTATTTGAAATTTGGTGTGTGATTTAGAGCCAATAAGACTTACAGTACCAATTTGTTTCAATTGTTTGTCTGCTTTTGTTTTAGAGATCCAAACCCAACTTGATTTGTTTTAAATCACAACCTGCTAATTTTTTTCCTTTATTTAATAGTTCTTTCAATTCTCTAAACAACCTCATAAAAATATTTGTCCATTATATCAGAAAATTTTCGAGAAAATAGCATTTGAATGAAAAAGTTAGAAGAAATGGTTTATTGGTTGATATTCGACAAAAATATTAGTTTTAACAAAAAAACTAAAAGGCCACAAGATTATGGGCTGTTTTAAGACAACTTTTATAAAAGGTGCTTTAAAAGCATGAAAACAAATGCCGAATATCAATGTAAACCATTTTTCCTAATGTTTTCATTGAAACGTTATTTTTCCAAAATTTTATTATGTAATACATAAATATTTTTATATGGTTGTTTAGATGATTAAACGAACGAATAAAGGAAGAAAATCGGCAGGTTGTCATTTAAAAAAATCAATTAGGCGTTGTATCTCAGAAACAAGAACAGATAAACAATTGAAATAAATTGATAATATAGGTCTTATTGACTCTAAATCACATACCAACTTTCAAATAGATACGTCAAACAGTTTTCGAACTATTAAGCCGGTTCCATACTTTTGCCCTTCCCTGTATATTGTGTGTGTGTGTGTGTGTATTGTGAAAGTCAAAAAGGTAGTAAAATGGTGTCGGAGAAAAAAGTAAAGAGTGTTAAAGAAAAAAAAAAAAAACGAAACAATATTATGCATAAGAACGCGAAGCTTTAGGTGACCCGAAATCGTCTTCTCGGTCTTCTTTTCACGGTGCTGCTTGCCGTCGTTACTTTTGTTTTTCGAGATGGTGGAAATTCCATCTTATCTTTTCGAGTTTGCGTCGGAAAGAGGATGCAAAATAAGGGTAAGCGTAAAGAAAAAATAAGAGTAGTTTTTTATGTCGATGTCACTTATTTTAATTAGTTGTGGATGTCGTTATGAGGAACAGAAAAAGGGGGTTGGGTTGATGTGTGTTTAGATGAAGTGAATGGATGCAATCATCTTGACAGATGTGTTCGATTGGTTGCAAAATCTGAAGGAATGATAAAAGTATTTTGTTTGAAGACGAGTGTATTCTCCGGTTAATCATCGAAGGAACATTCCGGGCTAATTTGCATTTGTTCGTGTTTGCTCACTCGGTTGAGACGAGTCTCAAGACATATAACAACCGCGTTAATTTCAAGTTACATGTTTATGCCCGTGAAACCCCTGCCTGCTTCGCGATTTGTTACTTTAATTTAATCTCCTGCGCTCGACGATTTCACGACTAACACGGTTGGTTCATACTGATGTATTGATTGCTCGAGATATTTACATTTCTCTTGCTACAATCGCGGACGTTCCCGTTTTTTGTTGCGGGATTCGTATTAATTAGTTAGAAGTGTAAAACGTGCACTCCCGACGCGGTAAGAACAGAGGGAATCGGCGTCTCGTTGAATATAGATATCCAATCTCAGCCACCACGTCTTGCATTTTCAAGTTTGTTAAGTTCGCAGATGTAGATGAATATTTAATAGCTCACCTTAATTATCCGAGCTAATGTCTGGCGTTCTGTCGCTTAACTCCGCCCCAACGGTGTAAATTAGGCAGCCGTGGTGGCATTACCACCCAAAACAACTAAAACATTGTGTTGTTTAGATAAGCCGGCTATTTGCTCGACGTTATTAAAATTCCGGCTGGATTAAGTACATTATGCGCGCCAGTAAAGCTCGCTCGTAAAGCACTTTTTATAAGAAAATTATCGGAGAAGCTAAACAATACCGTGCAAGGCCACGGCCAATTTTATCCAGGACCTCAAAATCGATAAAACCATCCTTAAATCTAATTAAATCATCAACATCCTCGAATAATTAACAAAAACATACCTTTTGTGGAATCGAGGACGCTGAGTCCGAATTTATAAGTCTGTTTGTCATCCTGCACTAGTGCACACTCTGGTACAAGTACTACACAGGGTGTTCTTTTACTGTATGCAAATATTTAAACCAGCAATACATCATTGCCATGAATGGCAACGATTGAACTCCTATATTCTTAACATAAATGTAATAGTTTTCGAGAAAAATGCACTGGCAGATTTTCACTAAACCGTTTAAGAACTGCTGGCATAGGTAAAAGTGGAACGTGGGCGCCTCTTCTATTACGACCCACAGCCGAAATAGGCCAGGGTCAGTGCCTTCCTGGAGCTCAAGTAGGAACGATGTAACTCAGCGCCACTCCGATCAGCAGGCCCGTCGAAACGGTCTGCAACTTTTCAGTGTCAACGTTCCCCTTGCGTTTCACATGTGTTTACTTATTCTTAAAATAATTGAAATTAACCTCCGCCCACAATAATTTTTATATCCGTAGATACGTATTTCGGCAGCTAAGCTGCCATCTTCAGTACGCTACCAACTTAAAAGCACTAAAAAATGTCTAAGAACAACCTAATCACACTGACAAAATCATAAAAATGTTAAACCTAACAACAATCTAATCATCCTACAAGATATATATGTACAAATGTAAGTAAATATAAATTAATATGTGAAAATTTAAAAGATTTAGATTATTTAGTTTTTTTTTTTATTAATTTAGAGAACAGTCAGTCAACAAAATATGAAAAATAAATTCGATAAAAATAAACAAAAGAGAAATATGAAAGCATAAAATGAATTAAAAAAAACAAAAAAAAACAGAAGTACCACGAAACTACAATGGATATAAGAAAATGAGAATCGCTTTTGCAAACTGGTAAGGAACAAAAGAGTAAAAAAGAGTCAATAAAATGCAAACGCCAAAAAGTTCAAAAGAAGAATGTATAGACAAAAAATAACAAATGAAAAGACGATGATTCTCTGGAGAGTCAAGAAACTGACAGGAAACGAAAGAACAAATTAAAACAAACGAACACGTTTTGTCAATTTTTTTTTCGCAAAAAAAAATTACTGGGAAACAGTTTCTTGTCTGGTAAAAATTATCCAAAAAACTATCCAACCGTCAACCTCAAGGCAAAACGTCGACTAAAATAAAACAGTTAACTGCGGCAATTAAAAGTAGGAAAGCTTTGTAATTCTCGTGTGCTAAATTTTACGTACTTAATAATTTTATTAAGTAAAAAAATAAATTACACACATTTTACTTTCTAAGTTTCTAGATATTTAAGTTCCTTTTGTTCTTGTGATTTTGTTTCGTTTTTTCTAATACAGTAATAACAAGCGGGCTTCGCCCCCTTGCGTTCTGGAGGGGTCTGAACAGAGGCGTCCTTAGTCAGATGAGAAGAAAGCGATTCGCACTGTTTGGGCTACTCATTTTTGCAGGCCCGCGGCACCTAGGAACTTGAAAAAGGTGAAGGAAAATGTTTTCAAAATGAAGGAAAATGTTTGAAAAATGAAGGAGAATGTTTTCAAAATGAAGGAAAATGTTTGAAAAATGAAGGAAAATGTTTCTTTTAATTCTTTTTAATAATTTTGATAATTGATTGATAATAATGAACGAAAATGTTTGAAAAATGAAGGAAAATGTTTGAAAAATGAAGGAAAATGTTTCCTTTACTGTTTTTATAATAATTTTGATAATTGATTGATAATAATGAAGGAAAATGTTTTCAAAATGAAGGAAAATGTTTAGAAAATGAAGGAAAATATTTTCAAAATGAAGGAAAATGTTTTCAAAATGAAAGAAAATGTTTTCAAAATGAAGGAAAATGTTTTCAAAATGAAGGAAAATGTTTGAAAAATGCAGGAGAATGTTTGAAAAATGAAGGCAAATGTTTTCAAAATGAAGGAAAATGTTTCTTTCAATTTTTTTAAAATAATTTTGATAACTGACCGTTTTTGTATGTCCCAATTCATCTCATCTGTCAGGGGGCGCCAAAATATGAAATGGCAAGCGGGCGGCTGTTGGCCTCGCGGGTGCCCTGATTTCGTATTAATGTATGAGGTCTGAATAAGACAAATGTTTTGAGTGTACACAAGTACAGGATAACAAACACACCTTATAATGTGGTATACAGATTCTAGTGATTGTATCTTCTGAGTTGTAAGAAAAAAATAAAATAAATGTAATTTTCTATATTGGTGGATGTAAAAAAAGGAGTAGTGGGTTTTCAATCTCTGATCTAGTCAGATCATTGCTGTAAAGCAACTGTAACTGGTCATAAAATCCACGGGGATCTTGTTTTTATCCTCGGCAATATAAGTTGGAAACTTTTGTGTTAAGAAATGCTATTGCTGCAGAAGTTGAAGATCGCTCGGTACAAATAGCGAAGCCATTGGCGTCGCGATTGTTTTGTTCCGGGTCGAACGTGGCACGGACGTGGGGGGTTGACCGGGCCGAACGAACTATTAGATATAACAGGAAGCAGCGAGAGTCGTTAAGAGTTCGATCCCCGCTCGCAGGATTAGTTATTTATTAGGAGCTGTTGTTTCCTTCCTATAGTTGGTTCAATATTGGAAGCATTATAGTCGTGTCGTCGATATTTATTCGCCCTTTCCTGAATTGTTATTGTAATACATATCCGTACGCATTACCTTCAAGTCGTATAAGGTGCGATCCCTCCTGACACTAGAATATCAATATCATGTAGATTCGCACTTGATAACAGAAATAAAGTAAAGGGCAAAGATGTCTCAGGTGACGTCATAAAGGGACTCCAGGGACGAATTAGGCGGCCAGGGCGATTGGAAGGAGACGTGCTTTACACGTAAATCCTACCAGCAGCAGCAATCCGTGGAGAGTCCGTACAAATGCGACGACATTACAGGAACGAGTAACGTATGGACGCCGTTACGCGTCCGCGTCGCGCTGCTCGACATATGGCAAGTAACCTTTTAAAATTTAATCAATTGCATTTGAATACCACCACCACTATTGGTTTTGCAAATTCGCGTACCTATTAATTTTAAAACGTTTTGTTTGTATTTAAAGAGAATGAAAGCCATCTGTTAAAAAAGTAAACAATTCCACCAATAACGCTTGGTACTAATAATCCAGTGAGCGTCCGCGTGCATGCACATGATGTGTATAATACCATCCGAACCTGTCACTCTTAAAATGACAAATTATGCAAGTGCAGATGAATCAATCTTTAATTGTCAAGGGTTAAAAAGTACTTGCATAGGTAATTATTCTCGTTTTGGGATGAAAGGTAAGACGTGCGTTGAAGGAGTACAAATAAATTGCTTCTCGTCATTCTCTCGTTGACATTTGGTCCCATTTTAGAGGGGGTACACGTAGAGACGAAGCCATAACTTTTGTTGACGAGCAGCCGTTGACTTAACGAAGTACAGGTGAACTGTCACCATGATGAACTGCACGTGTAATGAGATGAGGAAATGCATCGGAATGAGGCTCTGGAGAGGAAATGTAACGAAATTATAATCCGCAGTCTTATTCTTGCACGAGCGGAGCGTTATAAAATTCCTCTTTATTTCATTTGCCTCGCAAATTTACATTTCATGCTCTCCGCGTTACTTACGTTTACGAGACGCGCAGGCAGAAGGACGATTAATGAAATCCGCTTCGAAGGACAATGGCAAAAATTTTTGGCGAATACAATTAATCAGCAAATTATCTTAATTTGAACACAAACCGCAACACGAAACTGTATTGTTTGTTTCCCGCAAGATAAGTCGCTCTGGTCAGCCGCTATCGCATTACACTCCATTTAACGAGCGACAATGATTCGGCGATGGAACAATACAAATACGTTGCACGCAAGTGACCATCGGAACTGACCGTCAACCGCTGCCGGCCATCCACCCGACTTATCTGCCAAGGAATCATTATTCCTATGACAAAGGCCGGCCACCATTTCTCACCGCGCCATTGACAAGACGTGGACGCCCGGCCGCCCACATATATCTTGTTAATTCGGGGACCGGGGATAAGAAAGTGCCTTTAACGCCTCTTTACGATAAATTGCCATGCGAGCGGTTCCTATTTCGAAACAAATCACGACACAGTTCGCGAAAATTACCACCCACGTCTTTACATGACAGCCTCTATGTTACGAGCATCTACTCGCCGATGATACCGATTTTCTGGGATTTTAGCGATTCTTTTGGGATTCCCTCACCCTCAACCAATCACCCTTTTTCTATCACCTTTTACATACTACTCTCATTTTATAACTTTACAATCTTGGAAGGATAAACTACACTTACCCAAACAATCACGAAAAAAAAGCCAATTAAAAACTTGTTTTTACAAATCCACAAGCTTTCAATATCAAAAATGAAGCAATTTTGTATTGAGGAGGAGAGTACAAAGTTAATCGCCAGGCAACTCCTACTCTTACAAGAAATCTAATTGATTTTGCCGAAGGATTTCAACCGAATTTCTCAGGTCCTGATAACTTTTGGGCAAACAAATTGCTTAGAAATCACCGTCGCCTTTAGTCCTTTAGCCTTTTAGAACTCCACTACCTCTTATACTAGAATGTAAATGGGCCAGCTGAGATGTTAGGTATATTTTACTTCCTCTTGGGAAGTTCGTTCGAAATAGTAGGAACTCCAAAATAAATAGCATAAAATTACGATAAATAACATGACATTGTATCTGGATACTACCCCCCGTCACTAACGTTCCTCTTTAGATAAGAAGAAGAAAGCATATTTTACTTCCTCTTGGAAATTTTGTCCGAAATAGTAGGAACTCCAAAATAAATAAACATAAGATTACGATAAATAACATGACATTGTGTCTGGGTACTACCCCCCGTCACTAACGTTCCTCTTTAGATAAGAAGAAGAAAGCTTGAAGATGGAGTCGGATTAGATTGAACGGTTTACTACCCCTCCCCCTCTTTTATCATTTAATGTTGCCCAGTTGACAATTTTGATGACCAATTGAAGAGTCCAATGCCAAAATCGGCTATCTCCACAGGAAAACAAAAAAAAACATGTCATTACGATAAATAACATGACATTGTATCTGGATACTACCCCCCGTCACTAACGTTCCTCTTTAGATAAGAAGAAGAAAGCTTGAAGATGGAGTCGGATTAGATTGGACGGTTTACTACCCCTCCCCCTCTTCTATCATTTAATGTTGCCCAGATGACAATTTTGATGACCAATTGAAGAGTCCAATGTCAAAATCGGCTATCTCCACAGGAAAACCAAAAAAAGAACGATAAATAACATGACGTTGTATCTGGATACTACCCCCCGTCACTAACGTTCCTCTTTAGATAAGAAGAAGAAAGCATATTTTACTTCCTCTTGGAAATTTTGTCCGAAATAGTAGGAACTCCAAAATAAATAAACATAAGGTTACGATAAATAACATGACATTGTGTCTGGGTACTACCCCCCGTCACTAACGTTCCTCTTTAGATAAGAAGAAGAAAGCTTGAAGATGGAGTCGGATTAGATTGGACGGTTTACTACCCCTCCCCCTCTTCTATCATTTAATGTTGCCCTGATGACAATTTTGATGACCAATTGAAGAGTCCAATGTCAAAATCGGCTATCTCCACAGGAAAACCAAAAAAAGAACGATAAATAACATGATATTGTATCTGGATACTACCCCCCGTCACTAACGTTCCTCTTTAGATAAGAAGAAGAAAGCATATTTTACTTCCTCTTGGAATTTTTGTCCGAAATAGTAGGAACTCCAAAATAAATAAACATAAGATTACGATAAATAACATGACATTGTGTCTGGGTACTACCCCCATCACTAACGTTCCTCTTTAGGTAAGAAGAAGAAAGCTTGAAGATGGAGTCGGATTAGATTGAACGGTTTACTACCCCTCCCCCTCTTTTATCATTTAATGTTGCCCAGTTGATAATTTTGATGACCAATTGAAGAATCCAATGCAAAAATCCAGAGGAGAACAAAAAAAAACATGTCATTCACACGCAGTTCTTCAGAGTTCAAAATTTTGACTGAAACTGTATGAAGTAGTATGAAGTCCAACCAGAAAATACAAATACCTCCTTAATAATGCATTATTCCAGCTTGTAAAATAACTAAAACGAATGGAGGTACCCTGTTTTTGCACTGTATTGTATAAAAAAAAATAACTTTTATGCAAAAATCACCCCAACCATGCAAAATAAGAGCCATACCCATGCGCCACAGGGAAAGTGAGATTGATTTGAATTGTTTACAGTGCTAAACCGGGACATTTCAGGAAAATGCGTCGTTATTTCATTGTATGAATCGACGAGCAACTTCCTATATGACTGGGAATTGGGTTTGAATATAGTAGGCATCTAATTCTATGAAGCATCATGTTATGGACTTGGCCTATTGCATATAGGGCAAGTCCAAACTCAATTTTGGCAAAAACTGGAGGTAGCCAGTTTTTGGACTGGAGCCTTCAATTGGTAGGCGTTGTCCAAACAACAACTAAGTGAAGGCCATTACTAATCGGGAGTTCCACCCAGATCTGGATGCTAAGTCAAGGATAAGTTGTCCAGAATCAACTACCAAAAACTTTTTGGGACTTCTATGTAGAAATCTGAATGATAAGGCAGGTCAGGTTCAAAAAGTGGTTGTTTTTGTTACTGGGTAATGACAGTTTTGGAGATCTTAATGGGTTGGAAGTTATCCACCTCCTGAAATAAGAAGAAAGCTTTAAATTGGAGTCGGAACAGATTGAACGGTTTGCTCCTCCTCCCCCTCTTTTATCATTTAATGTTACCCATAGAGGGGTTCAGTTTACAATTTTGTGGACCAATTGTCGTTGTCCAAATATCAACAACTAAGTGATGGCCATTACTACTCGTGAGTTCCACCGCTAAGACAAAGATAAAATTGGCCAGCATCAACCACCAAAATATTTTTGGGACTTTTGATATGGTAAGGCAACTCAAGTTCAAAATGTGGTTTTTTCTGTTACTGACAGTATAGGCGATATTATTGGGTTGGGATTTATCCGCTTCCTGAGATAAGAAGAACGCTAGAAAATGGAGTTGGAAGAGATTGAACGGTTTGCTAGCCCCCTCTCCCTCTTCTATCGTTTAATGTTGCCCATAGAAAGGCATCAGTTGACACTTTTGGGGATCAATTGAAAGAGGTTGTCCAAACATCAACAACTACGTGATGGCCGTTATTACTCGTTCCACCCAGATCGAGAAGCTAGGACAAGAATAAAGTTGGCCAGCATCAACCACTAAAAAATGTTTGGGACTTCCATGTAAAAATTGAAATGGTAAGGCATCTCATGTTTAAAATGTGGATGTGGCAATGAGAGCATAGGAGATTTTATTGGATTGGGATTTATCCGAACCAGTAATTTGCAGAGAAGTGTAGGAGATGAGGAGGTACTGGCTTTTTGAAAGTTTTCCTTTACTTTTTGAGCTTCTGTGATAAGATAATTGCACCTCGCTTACATTTCTTTCTTTCTCATGAAAATAATAGTAGAAAACAGTATCGGAAGAGGTTGAAGAGTTTACCTCCTCTTATAGGGGAGCAAAGTTCGAGAATGTGGGAAAGCAATAATATTTGAAGATAAGTGTCGATGTTGTTGGAGACTGAAATTAATTTTGGGGACCAATTGGAAGGCGTTGTCTAAATTTCAACAACTAAGTGATGGCCATTACTACTCGTGAGTTCCACCGCTAAGACAAAGATAAAGTTGGCCAGCATCAACCACCAAAATATTTTTGGGACTTTCATGAAGAAATCGAAATGGTAAGGCAACTCAGTTTTCTGTTACTGGGTAATGACATTATAGGAGATCTTATTGGGTTTGGGTTTATCTGAGCCGGTAATTTCGAGAGAAAAGTGTAGGAGATGAGGAGGTAATGGCTTTCTGAAAGTTTTCCTTTACTTTTTGAGCGTCTGTAATAAATGCACCTCGATTACATTTCTTCTCATGAAAAGGATAGTAGAAAACAGTACGCGAAGAGGTCGAAGAGTTTACCTCATCTCATATGGGACGTAAATTCGATAATGTGGGAGTACAATAATGTTGGCAGATAAGTTTGATGTTGTTGGAGATTGAAATTAATTTTGGGGACCAATTGGAAGGCGTTTTCCAAACTTCAACAATTAAGTGATGGCCATTACTATTCGCGAGTTCCACCGCTAAGACAAAGATAAAGTTGGCTAGCATCAATCACCAAAAGATTTTTGGGACTTTCATAAAGAAATCGAAATGGTAAGGCAACTCGGTTTTCTGTTACTGGGTAATGACATTATAGGAGATCTTATTGGGTTTGGGTTTATCTGAGCCGGTCATTTCGAGAGAAAAGTGTAGGAGATGAGGAGGTAATGACTTTCTGAAAGTTTTCCTTTACTTTTTGAGCTTCTGCAATAAATGCACTTCGATTACATTTCTTCTCATGAAAAGGATAGTAGAATACAGTACGCGAAGAGGTCGAAGAGTTTACCTCCACTCATATGGGACGTAAATTCGATAATGTGGAAGTACAATAATGTTGGCAGATAAGTTTCGATGTTGTTGGAGATTGAAATTAATTTTGGAGACCAATTGGAAGGCGTTGTCCAAAATTCAACAACTAAGTGATGGCCATTACTACTCGCGAGTTCCACCGCTAAGACAAAGATAAAGTTGGCCAGCATCAACCACCAAAAGATTTTTGGGACTTTCATGAAGAAATCGAAATGGTAAGGCAGCCCAGTTTTCTTTTACTGGGTAATGACATTATAGGAGATCTTATTGGGTTTGGGTTTATCTGAGCCGGTAATTTCGAGAGAAAAGTGTAGGAGATGAGGAGGTAATGGCTTTCTGAAAGTTTTCCTTTACTTTTTGAGCGTCTGTAATAAATGCACCTCGATTACATTTCTTCTCATGAAAAGGATAGTAGAAAACAGTACGCGAAGAGGTCGAAGAGTTTACCTCATCTCATATGGGACGTAAATTCGATAATGTGGGAGTACAATAATGTTGGCAGATAAGTTTGATGTTGTTGGAGATTGAAATTAATTTTGGGGACCAATTGGAAGGCGTTTTCCAAACTTCAACAATTAAGTGATGGCCATTACTATTCGCGAGTTCCACCGCTAAGACAAAGATAAAGTTGGCTAGCATCAATCACCAAAAGATTTTTGGGACTTTCATAAAGAAATCGAAATGGTAAGGCAACTCGGTTTTCTGTTACTCGGTAATGACATTATAGGAGATCTTATTGGGTTTGGGTTTATCTGAGCCGGTCATTTCGAGAGAAAAGTGTAGGAGATGAGGAGGTATTGGCTTTCTGAAAGTTTGCCTTTACTTTTTGAGCTTTTGCAATAAATGCACATTTCTTCTTATGAAAAGAATATTAGAAAATGGTATGAGAAGAGGTTGAAGAGTTTACCTCTTCTCGTAGGTGGGTTAAGTTCGAGAATGTTTGAAGTGATTGGAAGTAAAATAATATTTGGAGATAAGTTTCGATGTTGTTGGCGATTGAAATTAATCTGAAATCTTGGAGTATTAATGGAGAATATACGTAGATTTGGAAAGACCATTATCCTTAGGTTAAAAGACATAAAGTACCCGTAGAGACGTCACCGGTCTTTCGTGGTGGAGTAAAGGAGATGGAGAAGGCGAAGTCATTCTTCTCGCGAAATATAGCTTGTTCCACCCCATTCGGCCGACCGGAGAACACGACGGACTGTGCATAGAAATTAGGCGCAATGCCCATGCCGCCCCTCAGGTTTGACTTTACACGCGGCAATATTAGATATAAATTTAAGAGGTACTTTCTTATAAAATAATAATGTCGCGGGAAAATGCGGACGAGTTCGCTGGCTGCATTCTACACTTGACTTCCGAATCTCGGGGCGTGTTTGCGAAATTATTTTGATTTGTTTTAGTTTTATCGGCGCTCCATTGAACTGTCGCCTACCCGATTTGAATTTTTATGTCAAATTAGGATTTCAATTTGTTAGATAAACAAACTTTTGTTCGCCCGATGATTAGCCCTCCGACTTTATCCGCCCCGCTTCGTCGAATTAACGAATTTCAATAAATAAATCGGCGTCGTCGTAATTATTAAAAAATCCAATATTCACTAAAAGAATATTTCTGTAGTCATAATTCACGAGGTTTTATCTTCGTCATAAATAATCGACCCTAATAATTAAAAGTTTTTCGCGCTTATAAAAAGATGGCATACCCGCCCCCAACGCGCGACAATTCCGCCCCGACTCGAACAACCTTTTACGGCGATAATCATAATCAGTTCCACCTTGCGAAGAGGCGCTCGTGGGAAATAGCTGTTGGTCAAGATTGTGATGGGGCTGTTTGGAGCGTCGGGGATGACTCACGCAGATCTCTAAATTGTATGCCCGAACGTATCACTTTTCGCAGTACCTATTTACATGGTTCCGATCGATAGACGGAGTAAACATACAGAGCCGTGCTAGCCCTAGGCGACACTTGCACACGTTACTTCCAAACGAGAGCTACGTTCCCGCTAATTACATTTATCATGTTTCGACCAGAACGTATCCCACTTTTTTACATACACTCACTACAACGAACCCTTTCCGATTATTCCACCCTAACGTGACTCACTGTGTATATTTGCATCTTTGTTTTGTTTCTGTTTATAGACGATGTTTACCGACCGTGTTTATAATCCCATATTTATACTTCTTCCACCCCGCATCATCGTTCTTCAAAAGAAAGGGCATTAATAAAGAACAAACACCGCGCGAGGTTTTTATTTGTTTAACGAAAATTTCTTTTTTTTTAACCCCTCATTTAAACAAATCGAGGAGTGTGTAAGTACAGGTTCTATGCCGGACGTGACATATCGATCAAGAAGATATGTAAAAACAAACTTCTTTATTAAGGGGGTAAGTTTAAGATTGAAAATGAGTGAATTTTGTTTTAAAAATTTGATGATGCATTTTATGTTGTGTTGTGATCGTTCGGAATTGAATGGAGTAAGACCGTAGGGGGAAAACGGTGGTAATAATTGCCCCGCATTGTTATTAGGTTGGAAACGGGAAGAATATGGGATGTGTGAAGGTATGTTAAAGGTGGGTGTAGTGGATGGGGGGGGGTTGGGAATATAGAAGGGCTGAGATCGTAGAATGTGGCAAAATGAGCACGCGGTTCCACGAATCTTTGCAGTAGTTTGTAATTTGCCTGTAATTGTAGGTAAGTATAATTGCTG
Source organism: Prosopocoilus inquinatus (assembly GCA_036172665.1). Taxonomy (NCBI): domain Eukaryota; kingdom Metazoa; phylum Arthropoda; class Insecta; order Coleoptera; family Lucanidae; genus Prosopocoilus; species Prosopocoilus inquinatus. Next base: position 10,385,508 of record CM069880.1, on the reverse strand, counting down.
GAGATAATAAACGAAACGGTTTATTTCATAGCGGGACCGGGGATGTTGTCCTCGTCTGAACGCTTCTTTCGATATCTTTCTTTCTTCGTTACCGGCAAAGCGGCAACGTCTGAATGAGAATTTAAAGGCAAACGTTTATTATATATTATATTGTTAGTATCAGGAGCGATAATCTGGCAGTACGTGAGCAGAGCGGTAGCGATGCGGCGCGTGCAGGGTGCGTGGGGTAGCTCTCGGGGGAGGCGGCGGCCGTTGTGTGTCGCGGCTCGTGCGTGTGAAGAATTAATAGCGGGGAGTACCAAGGGAGTAAATATGATGACGGTTTATGTGCGAAAACTTTAGCTAAACGATTTTTTTATTTTTAGAAAACGTTCTACCCCTGAAAACTTTTAACTACCCCTCGCGCTTTTGTTTCGCTTCTTTATAGTTATAGTTCGGGGAAAAACAAACTTTAATTGAATAAGAAACTCGGAAAGCGTTTAAAAATCATTTACCAAAAAGTTAAATCTAGCGCGGCGAATTTAATTTAAATACCCAAGATTCGCTAAATCGTGTTTAGAATGGCTCCCGCATTGTTTTCAACTTTACAACCATCAGTTTAAGACGAGGCTCGCCTTAAAATTCAACGAAAACAAAAATAACAACGAAACGGAATCAAAGAAAACCAAATTTCGTGGTGCGAAGGCTCGGGGCTTGTGTTATAATAGATTCTGTGGGTGTAATTCAGACTTAATACACACTATGTTAGGCAGGATGGATGGAATAAACATATGGGGTGTTTACAAACTCATTGCTAAATATACGTTTTAGTTTATATTGTCGCCCATTTGTAAACATTCGAGTCGCTTAGATCTATAGCACAAAATCCGACATTCTTCTGCTTATTACTCCCCCTTCTCAATAGTTAAGCGAAGGCACTAAATTAAAAATACATGTCATACCGTTTCTCATTTTCACTTTAAAATTGATTGCCGCGCGCCTCGATGCAAAATTAATTTTCAAATTAAATTCATTTGTTTTTCTTTTTAATTTAACTGCTGCAGATGAATTTTCGGTCTTATTAAAAAATTTATAATGAATCTTTCGCCGGGGAGGGCAAAAAATCCCACCGACGAAACATCCACTACATGTAATATTTTCAAATTCTCTACGATACTTAAACACGCACCAATCATAATCGCAACTTTCTTTTTTTTTTAAACCACCTGCCTCAGATGGTCATAAAAATATTTACAAATACAAACATACCGCAACTCAAACAATGACCGCAGTACCTGATTTATGGGATTATTTTATTCCAAGGTAATGTTTACTTTACAGGTGGTTACGTTGTTTCATGTGAAACGCTTTTACCAAAAACTATACTTATTAAAAGTATAGAATATTCAACAGAAAAAGAAAATAGATGGATATTAAATAATCATATTGCATTGCTTTTATTATTAAAAGAAAGTTGTACAGGGTGAAGTAGATAAACCTGACGACATGCCTTAAAGTCACATATTGCGATAATAACCAATAATTGCCATACCGAAAATAAAATACGTAAAAATTTAATATAAATATTACCTTTGGAGAATCATTCAGAGGAAACAACGTCAAAATTAGTTAAGATGCAAGTAATTTGAATTCTCAGCTTTAGAAAAACAAAACCAATCCACATATACGTTACATTATAACACTAAATGCATAAAGAACATACATGAAGAAGAGCTGCTACAACCAGAGGTGTTCCATGTATTCTCCACACCGCTGCAACAACAGCAACACACCATCAACGAGAGATGTTCCATATATTGTCCACACCGCTACAACTACAGCACCACACCATCAATGAGGCTATTGTTAACATCCCAGTAACCAAAGATGTTCCATGTATTCTCCACACCGTTGCAACATCGTAAGACACAACACTACATAAATACATTGGTTCCCCAACGTGGGGCGAAGAACATTACATAATTAAATTGGCGCCCAACGTGGGGCGAAAAACACTACAATATGTACCATTCACTAGTGAACATGTTGGGTAACATGGCTCGTAGCAACAAGTTCGCTTGTATCTAGACAGATTGGTCAACATGTTCGTAAGTTGCAGGCCTCAGGAAAAATACCCAAAAGCTAAAGCCTAGTACATACTTCGACACAAAGTCGCGCAACAATCTGGAAACATTGTTGCCAGACAAAGTATCGGAATTATCTCTATACAACATAAAGTTTGCGTAGACACAACGTCTTTACGTTATAAATCCAAACGTTATAAAATTTAAAATGCATCTACTGCGTGAAAACCAACAGAAGAAGCGCCGTATTCAATATTATCGAAATTGAAGCGTATATTTTTAAAAATTTGTGCTTTTTCCTTCCATTTTAAAATATACGCACCTTTTAAGACTTATAACGATGCATTTATAACGTAACGGTGCGCAAACTCTATATTATCGCATGTTCACACTTAAACTTACTTCCGCAAATGCAAAATATTTTATTGCTGATACTTTCTTGATTGTTTGGTTTTGGATTGAAAACTTATTACTTAAAAAAGTTCATTGTAATGGAAACCAAAATTACCATGTGACACACAATGATCTATAGATTCCAAATATCTAAAAATATACAGGCTGTTCCATTAAAAATAAGAAAGTTTTACCGGAAGCCATACTGTGGCCAATGCCAATTCAGCTTTTTATTTAATTTATTAATCTCGAATTTTATTTAAAAAATAACAATTCTAGAAGAGTGAACACAGCGTGGACACCCTGTATTGATTATTGGACATGGGTTTATTAGAAGTTCTTTCTTGTTTTGATCTCTACTCTGACCTGCCAAACGTTCTACAGGTTAAAACAAAGTTTTTTTTTTAAGTCTTGAACCGGGCAAGATTAAAAAACCTTTGTACATATTTATTGTACTTATATTGTACGTATTTTCATCGGATAAGAATCAACTTCATTTGTTGTACAGGTTGTTTATTAACACCCTGTATTTATTGTTTCGGTGAAGTTGGATTTAGAGACAACTTTTTTTGCAACTTCAGGAACTACTGTTTTGTATTTTTTGGTTACGTCTTCTGCATCTATTTTTTAATTCGATTTTTATAATCTCCTAAAGAAACACCCTGCAAGCAAGGTAGGGCATGGAAATCTTTAATTCGTTTTCTCTTTGGGAACCACATAAATAAAAAAGAAACAGCGCAGCCGACAATATACGATTGTGAACGAGATTTATCTAATTTGTGGTATTCTTCTTCTGTCTACACGCCCGAATGTTGCGCAACATTGTCTCAAGTTTCCTATTTGAAATGGTAAACTAAATTTCTGCGATTTTTGTCCCCGAAGACACGAGGTGCGCCATATTTTGTGTAGCAACTGTTTCGAAACAATCGCGAAACAAGGCGCGATTTTGTCCAAGTGTGTACTAGGCGTAAGACGTGAGCCTGAGCTTAATGCTCTATGTGTAGCGTGCCACACACTAGGGTACATGTTGATGGACTTGTTGTCGAGCATGTTGCCCAACATGTTCCCCAATGAGTGGCCTGCTTTGCACTTACACAATCACTCAGTGCTGAAAATCATAGGTCCAAACTAGCTATACCTTTACGTGTATAGTGAACGTAGTTTTTGATCTACATGAATGGCAAACCAGCTCTTCTTGCCCCCCACTACAAAATTTTCGCTTTCGTTTTCTTCTCAATCCTTCGCATTTTCGTTTAATTGTATTTAGAAATGAAGAACGAAACATGTCCGTCACAAATATATTAAAATTATAGACTAGATGATTGCGATTCGGTAACACCCTATATGTATTAATTATGTAGTTTGAATTGTACGAATGGAAAGTTTTGAGTTGTATTTATGTTTTTCCTTTTTACAAATGAGACTGCGATCTCATTAACACTTCCTCTCTAAGGAGGCCCCCCCTTTCTCTATTAAGCTTGATCCCGGAATCGTGACGTCCCTCTCCGCCGCCGTTTTATAATTTTTTCCTTGTTTTCTTCCTGCCAGCATTCTACGTTGATTAGGGGCTAAATATTATTTTCGTCATTAATCAAGAACAAACACATCAGCGTGATGGAAGGAAGGCGATCGGAAAATAATGCGCCGTTGAATATATCACATAAATAAATGTAGTAAGCGGAAAACATATAAATAATGTGAAAAACATCTAAACTGCGTAAGGCAATAATCGTTCGGGATGAAATACGTTGGAGGATTGGGGGGGTTAAATGTTTTGATTTTCGGAGATGCACGTCAGAAAAAAAATATAAACCGAAAGGAAGAGAAAAATTGTGTACACAACACGCATAATATACATATAATCCACAGGTGGTTGTTTTGTTGTGTCCTGTGGCATCACATGTGCGTCGAGTCGTTCATAAACTCCACCCAGGTCGATAGAATTCAATTTGAATTTCGTCTGGCCACGTATGATAGAAAAAGGATCATTTCTATTTTACTTTCACTCGTCAGTTATTGTTTTTAATTTTTTTGTGTCTTGTATTCGTAGTACAGCCGGGAAATTTAATATTTTAATAAACGGAACGTGTTATCATCGTATTTCGCCCCCCCTCCATCTTTTTTTTTTGTTTGTATCTCGCAAAGTTTTATCTCGCGATTATTTTTTCTTTTCTCTCTTGCTCGATGTATAGTAGCCATAGTAGAATTCCCTGGTCGTTATTTACATTCACGTCGTCCGATTGTAAGTACGTGTAAACGAGTGAAATCGATAATTAATAAAACGTCGAAACTAAGGCAGATAATGAGTGATAAGTGGATCTCGGATGTACGGAATCGAACGTCGTGTGAAACGAAAGTATAAACGTACGTCGTAGCTCACTAATGCACCCGCTTCAGCACACAGCTAGCTAACACTTTTTGTTTATTTTTCTTCCCCTGTAAACAACATGCATGCAACCCTCCTTGCCCCTGGTCTTCTTGCTTTAGTACAAATATACTACAGTATTGATTTATTTACCCCATTCCTCGCTTACTGTGTATGTAAGGAAATACACTACAGTCGTGGACAAACATTATTTCATTATACATCGCACAAAAACGAGCCTATTTTAGACGCGTTTCAAGTGGAAATTTCGTAATTTTTGGGCACGAGTTGGAATTTCGGAAATAATTTCTGCGCCACCGCAACGGACTGATTTTGTTTACCAGAAAAGTGAAAGTGTTGTTCATCGATGTCCCCAAAATAAAATCAATGCTTTCAAGGGGGAAAATCAATGAACGCCGTAATCATTTCATAATTAAACGAGTGCGTGCGTGAGCGTTTCAGGAGGCGCTTTCAGTTTTCAGTCGATTGCCTAATCCGACTTATTAAATAAGACACGATGTGCGCGCAAATTACGAATAATTTACTCGTCAAAAAGAGTATAATTATTTACATGTGACAAATGAACGATCACGTTCAGATATATGGAGCGTGGATACCAGGATGCCAGAATTCGTAAGTTGCAGAATCGTAAACTCTTGCATTTACTACTGCTGTTTAGCTCTTACCCTACAGGGTTGGACCAGAGCACGCTGTAATTTCCTTCATTTTCGACTATAGAAACTTCAGTGTGAGACATCATCGGCGAAGCGTGTCATTATAAAAACACGAAAGAACATTAAAGCGCGTCGGAAACTTTTGGCGATGGTTACTTCATTAGGGTTGGGCGGGCTTAATCGCCGTTCCGCCATCCGCCTCGAGGTTAGACGTAATATTCCCTCCGCCGCAGCAATAACAATCTACAGAAAGATTACAATAAGAACTTTCCGCTAAAAACGCACTGCAACGCTAGATCTACAGGATTACCCCAACTTTCAGGCTTTAATAATTTCAAGGATGCGGCGGCGTCATTTTTATCGTCGCCTCACCTACACCCTGTATTATTGAAAAAAAAAGAAAAATAAACAAAGCTATAAAGCCAAATCCGACTTTATTAAGGATCGCGATCCGGCCTTGTTTCAGATCACCCTCCTTTATTCACTTCCCAATCTCAACTTTTTCTTCAGTCGTTATGTTAAATGTTCCCACTTGCCAATCGGTTTGTTTGGCTTTTTTCAGACGCTTTTCCCTTGTATATTACGTTCGATTTTTCAAAGAAAACAATTCTTAAAAAGTTCATCATCTGTACGTGTTTTCCAAAATCAATAGAACTTAACACAGATGAATTTAACAATCCCAGATGCTAATTTTCTACTTTCCAAATAGTATTGGTCTTCATATTTCGCTTCTTCCAAAACATTTTCATATTTCACAAGCTCGTGGTCTATGCCTATCTTCCAAAGTCAATATAGGACTTGGATAGATTGGATCTAGCAAGTCCAGAAGGTAATTTTCTAGTTTCAAAGTAGTATTAGTTTTCAGATTTCGTCTCTTCCAAAGCATTTTCATATTATTCAAGGTCGTGGTCTGTGCCTATCTTTCAAAATCGATATAAAACTTGTGTAATTGGATTTAGTAGGTCCAGATGGTAATTTTCTACTGTCAAAATAGCATTAGTCTTCAGATTTCGTTGCTTCCAAACCACTTTCATACCTTACTTGTGTCTGTCTTCCAAAATCGATGTAGAATTTGTATAAATTAGATTTAGTAAGTCCAGAAGGTAATTTTCTGGTTTCCAAATAATATTAGTCTTCAGATTTCGTTTCTTCCAAAGCATTTTCATATTTTACAAGTTCTTGGTATATGCCTATCTTCCACATTCGATATAAAACTTGTATAAATTGGATTTAGTAGATCCAGATGGTAATTTTCTACTCTCAAAATAGCATTAGTCTTCAGATTTCGGTTCTTCCAAAGCATTTTCATATTATACAAGTTCGTGGTCTGTGCCTATCTTCAAAAATCGATATAAATCGTGTATAAATTGGTTTTAGTAGGTCCAGAAGGTAATTTTCTTCTTTCAAAATAACATTGGTCTTCAGATTTCGTTTCCTCCAAAGCTTTTTCATATTTTATAAGCTCGTGGTTTGTACCTGTCTTCTAAGATCGATATAAAACTTGTATAAATTGGATTTAGTAGGTCCAGATGATAATTTTCTACTGGCATAATAGCATTAGTCTTCTGATTTCGGTTCTTCCAAAGCATTTTCATATTATATAAGTTCGTGGTCTGTGCCTATCTTCCAAAATCGATATAAATCGTGTATAAATTGGATTTAGTAGGTCCAGATGGTAATTTTCTACTGTCAAAATAGCATTAGACTTCAGATTTCGTTTCTTCCAAAGCATTTTCATATTATATAAGTTCGTGGTCTGTGCCTATCTTCCAAAATCGATATAAAACTTGTATAAATTGGATTTAGTAGGTCTAGATGGTAATTTTCTACTGGCAAAATAGCATTAGTCTTCTAATTTCGGTTCTTCCAAAGCATTTTCATATTATATAAGTTCGTGGTCTGTGCCTATCTTCCAAAATCGATATAAATCGTGTATAAATTGGTTTTAGTAGGTCCAGAAGGTAATTTTCTTCTTTCAAAATAACATTGGTCTTCAGATTTCGTTTCCTCCAAAGCGTTTTCATATTTTATAAGCTCGTGGTTTGTACCTGTCTTCTAAAATCGATATAGAACTTGTATAAATTGGATTTAGTAAGTCTAGATGGTAATTTTCTACTGTTAAAATAGCATTAGTCCAGATGGTAATTTTCTACTGTTAAAATAGCATTAGTCCAGATGGTAATTTTCAACTGACAGAATAGCATTAGTCTTCAGATCTCATTTCTTCTAAAGCATTTCCATACTTTACACGCGCCTATCTTCCAAAATCGATGTAGAACTTGTATTAATTGGATTTAGTAGGTCCAGATGGTAATTTTCTACTGTCAAAATAGTATTAGTCTTCAGATTTCGTTTCTCCAAAAGCATTTTCATACTTCACCTGTGACTGTCTTCCAAAATGGATGCAGAACTTGTATAAATTGGATTTAGTAAGTCCAGATGATAATTTTCTACTATCAAAATAGTATTAGTCTTCAGATTTCGTTTCTTCCAAAACACTTTCATATTTTACAAGCTCGCGGTCTGCGCCTATGTTCCAAAATCAATAGATCTTGTATAGATTGGATTTAGTACTTTGAAAATAGTGTTGGTCTTCACATTTCGCAAATGCAAAAACATTTTCATATTCTTAAGTCACGTAGATACATGCAAAATACTATTGGTCTTCAGATTTCGTACTCTTCGAAAGATTGCTGTGTATGATAGGGGAACATGATGTAGCTCATCCCCTTTCTTCGCGATGTTAGTTGCGGCGCGCTTATCACAACAGCCAATGAGATTCGTAACTTTTTTGTAACTTCTTTGAGATCACATTTGTTTGTTAATGGATTCATTCTTACCGGGATACTACGAGCTGGCCCTTTTCGGATTTATATGGCTACGTTTGCTGTGGTATAGACGAATCATTCCTGATCTGTGTAAAGTAAAAATGTTGTAGTATGAATTGAAATTGAAATAGGGTGGTGTTAATTTGTTTGGCAATGAATTTTAGAAGCCATTAGGAAACATATCGGAAACATAACAGATGCGTGACGTTAACGAAAAACATAAAACAAACTGTAATGTTTAAAAAACAATTTCCATTAAAATATACGCCTATCGTGTTGTTTGAAGTTCTAATTAAACGTTATGGTCTTCTAAAATTATTGTGATAACTTCTGCAGAATCTTGGAGAGGAGAACATTAAAATTTACGATCCGAATGCTGGTGCGTTGCGGGCTTCGGCAATCTTCTATCTGGAATAATAGCCGTGTCATTTGTGTGTATAGTCGGGGTTCCGGAGCAGGGTTACTGCAATCTTTTACCTAAACGGGATTCATATTTTATAAACTAAATGACATCCAATTTTGATCTTTTAACAAATTTCGACGTAGCGAGTGACGTGTGCCCTTAACGGTTTAACGCAGCCCGGCAGATTCTTGCTGTTACTACACAATTAGCTTCGACCTGAGGGAACAATCAGCTCGCAACTCTCGCGATCTCTCCTGGAAATGAGCGGGTTATAGCCATCGTCTAAATTACAGACATGTATATTGAAAGACGTTTACTCGCACGAGTCCAAAACTTAGGAAAACTTGTGTTCGAGTGTGCGGCAAGCAGAAAACCGTCGCACGTGCTTCGTTTCCTCTCACTCCCACTCGTGCTTAAAGCTCGGGCGGCGCCGCGACGCCAAGCAAATCAAACTACCGGGAACAATGTGTGTGTATGTACCTTGCGATCCGAGCTCTAGAGACTTGCCGTTGTATTTGTACTTTTACATTACTAACTAACCACTTGGCTGTTGTTAAAGTCAAGTTAGGTTTAAGTTTGCTGCCTTGTCATACTGTTTCTTGGCAAACACCGGGCTACTATAGCTCCACTTCCTACACCGCAACCTTCAACCGCACAATTTCAGTTTAATTCTTCGATAATTCAGCTTTGATATCAAGATTTCCATTCGAGACATCTTTTTTTTTTTGGAAGTGAATCCGACGGCAAGGATCTAAAAACGTCGGTGCTTCGTTATTTAAAGTGTCAATATGCAGTGGCGTGACGGACGACGTCCGTTACCCTTGGTCCTTCGGGATTACATAAGAGGCAGCACTTGTCAGATCGCATGAATGCGCTCATCAAACTCGGACAGTGTTTGTCAACTTTTGATTTACACCTTTTCAGTTTGGGATTCAGTATTCCCGACGCATGCTGATTTTGTCAATAAAAGCTATCGTTGCATGTCACACCGCTGAGATGCAAAAGTCGCCGAGAACCTAATTTGTGCCACCTACTTACAGGAATGTGACTTGAAATAAGAAATAATATCTGCTCCTCTCTCGAAGCGAGAAGCCGTTTTGGACGTTCGCAGGCGAGAACGAGACGGACGTCGCGCGAGGGGAATGCTAAAATACGCTAGGGTTGGCACTTCTTTTGATTCCCCCACACCATTTTAACTTGGCTACTTTATATACTACCTTTTCCGCGACGAGTGTCTCTTTCTGCCCCAGTTATTGGAACTTCTCTGTCTCTTATTGACTCGTGATCATCCCGAGAAATGGCAAGCTCAAGTCGATACCGCGATTGGCCGGAATTATATATTCAACTAAAACGCTCATAAAGTTGCCAGATGAATGTGCGCCCTTTTAGTTTTTTCTCATATTCAGACATATCTCTCTATTTGCATTATTTAAATTAGATACTACTCCAAAGGTGCGCCCTCTTCTCGAATATCCTACCGAAATGCTTATTATATTACTCAACAAATATAGGTTGGACCATATTCCTAAGTCAAATACCACTTCACGTAAGCACCCTCTTTTTACTTAAATTATATCCCAACTTCCACATGCATTTTACTTTTTCTAAAATCAATACCATGTACACATTTCAATATTTCACCATATTTCACAAAATATTACAAGAATATACAAAGCTCTGTAATGATTGCGAATTGGCAAATAGTTTAATTACTACATATAAAATTACGTTTGCTTGTAGAATAGAAGATTTCATTTAAATTTTCCCCTAATCTCTAAATGCAATTTGCATTTTCCAAATCAATACTAAACACACATTTCAATCTCAACGTATTGCATGATATATAGTTGATTTCTTTAGTAACACTGAGGTTCGATGTGTAACGAAAACGACAATGGTTTTTCATACCTTCTAAAACATTCTTACGTTTTATAAGCAAGTATTTCGGACGATTTAAAACGAAAGTAGTATTTACTTGCACAATTGAGGAAGATGTGCTTGAAAGAAGAAGCGTTCGGGTTTGGAACTCCCTCTTTTCACTTAAACCATGGCCTAAACTATAAACGCGCTTTGCGTTTTCCAAATCAATGCTAAATACACATTTCAATCTCCAAGGATCCCATGATATTTACTGGAATTCTTTTAGAAATGCTGAGGTTCGATGTGTATATACTTCTATGATGATTTTTCATACCTTCCAAAACATTCCTCCCTTTTGCAAGCAAGATTTCGGGTTATTTAAAACAAAAATAGTATATATTTGTGGAATTGAGGAAGAAGTGCTTGAGAAAGGAAACGTTTAGGTTTGGAACTCCCTGTTTTAACTTAAACCATGACCTAAACTCCAAACACACTTTGTGTTTTCCAAATCGATGCTAAATACACATTTCAATCTCCATGTATCCCATGATATATACTGGAATTCTTTTAGAAACGCCGAGATTCGATGTGTACATACCTAAATAATGGTTTTTCATACCTTCCAGAACATTGATTCCTTTTTCAAGCAAGATTTCGTGTTATTTGAAACGAAAATAGTATTTACTTGTGAAATTGAGGAATATGCCCTTTAAAAAAGAAGCGTTTGGGTTTGGAGCTCCCTCTTTTCACTTAAACCATGGCCTAAACTCTAAACGCGCTTTGCATTTTCCAAATCAATGCTAAATACACATTTCAATCTCCATGTATCCCATGATACATACTGGAATTCTTTTATAAACGCGATTCGATGTGTACATACCTCGAAATGGTTTTTCATACCTTCCATCTTTCTACCTTTTGCAAGCAAGATTTCGGGTTATTTAAAACGACAATAGCATTTACTTGTAAAATTGAGGAAGATGCGCTTGAAGAAAGAAGCGTTTGGGTTTGGAGCCTCCCTCTTTTCACTTAAACTGTGACGTATAAACTAAACGCGCTATGCTTTTTCCAAGTTAACCTTAAATACCCATTTTAATCTTCCCGTATTGCATAGTATATAGGATGAATTCATTTAGAAACATTAAGATACGATATATACACGCCTCAGATATGGTTTTTCATACCTCACTTTTAACAAATAAAACTTTGCTTTTTATGCAAGTATTTTAAGATGAATTTGGTGCAATTTAAACATTTTTTTTTGTTTAATAATGACACATCTATAAATAATTCTGTCCAGTTAGAGTTTAAAAATTCAAATACTTACAATTTTCATAGGACAAGAGTCGACTTCAATTATAAATAATTAATCATGTAAATGTATGAAGAGAAGATGTTTGTATATTGTTTGGAGACCAGGAAATAGTTTTTTTGTTTCTTGTATAAATTCCTTGGAAGGCACGTGGCGCTTTGCATTCCATTACACACTCAGTAAATACTTTCATTTTTAACCAAATAAAAGCACTAAAGGACGAAAATTTTTTTCATTAGCGCGTGCATTCAAGTTCTTTTTTTGTTGTATAAATAAAGGTATGCACATGTAAGGTGTGGTATATTTTTAATTCCTCTCAAACGCTATCTATGCTTGGCTTTCGGCGAGCATATGTAAGCGTTAACAACCCTCAAAGTGACGTGAGCACGTGTAAAAGTTTATGTTAGACGGGGTTGATAGGTCTTAAGTTTTTCTCATCTTGATGTACATTTATTTTAGGAGGCAAGAACGATTTTGCAAAAATTAAATACATAAGTAATATGTGCATAGTGATTTTGGCGGGTAGGTGTGTGGCATTGTAATTGTGTTTGTGTAAAGTAATAATTTATGATGAACTATCGTTTTCCGAAATATGTTTGACTTACGTAAAAGAATTTAACGGTTAACAAGTTTTGTTTATAAAATTGAGCGTATATATCAAATACGTGTTAAAATAGTTGTGTATGTTTACAGTTCACGTGGCAGAAATACTAAACACATTTTTAAAATAATAAATAAAACCATAATCTCAGGTTTTAAACAATAGAGCGTAAAGCATAAACGGGCAACGACGACGACGACGACGACGCCGGTAGCAGCAAACTTAATTTACGTCGATTGAATTTGAAATTAAAGTTGAAATAAATACAAGAAAGTGATAAAACCTTTATCGACGACGGATCCTCGGGGAAGAAGAAATCAGTATTCATATTAACTACTCGCGATTCCGCCGCCCCTCGCACCACAAAGGTGCAAAGTTATTATAAGGGTGTATCTGAGAAAAGCCTGCATTATGAGGCCCTTGATACTGATGCGAGTGCAGTCGACTGTGTAACAGTCTGCGAAAGCTTTCCTAATAAAAAGAGACACCTTATGAATAAAAGCTCGACATCCGATACTGTCAAAGAAAACCGTTGCCTTCTACGATCACGACAATATAAATAATTTCTTTCTTAATCCATACCCATTTCCTCAATCAATTTACTCATAACAAGCTTTACTTATTCTTTTTCTTATCACTCACACATTTATTTATATCTAAACGCGATGAAAGTAACCTAAAATTGAAATGTCAAAAATTATAACCAAGAACACTCTCGACCTGTCAAAAATGAAGAAGAAGAAGAAGAAGCGATTGCATTTTTATTTTAGGTCAAGACCTACTCTTCAAATTATTTTATTTTCGATCGCGTAGCACAAGGCTCTCACATTTTCTTATCTATCGTTATCAAACATTTTCGTATAATGCTTGAATCTTTTTGAAGTTATTTTTTTTAAATTCAAATTCTTATGTTTACAATTGTGTTAAAAATATCGAACAGGAATTCAACTTACCTACTTAAAAATGCAGCAACATACATAGTTTACCCGCACACGTACATATTTTTGTTTTGTTTATATACTCTTTAAACTTTAGCCTTGAGCATTTACGTTGCGGCATAAATCAACTGATAAATAAATTTTATGGAATGTAAATAAACGAACAAACAAACAAATAAATAAACACGCCGTCGCTATAATGCGCGCCTGTTTATGCCGTTGATTCATTATTAAGTTCGGAACACCTAAAACGGTTCGGCTCGGTTTTCATTGTGGCAGTGGATTCGGAGCGGTGTAAATTTGTCTGCGTGGAAATAATCGAAAGCCGTCGCGTCGCTCGCCTGTGGACAGACCTTTAAATATTTAAATATTTCTAAACTCTATCAAAAGCTTTCATTTTCATTTTTATCTGAAACTTCCTTTCAGTTTCTTTGGTTAGGCCAGTACAAGAGGATCCAAATCCTTCATGGAATCTCCACTTCCGCGCACCATAGATTCCATAAAGTATTTATTTGTCCTATGATGTTGACAAATTAGCTGTTACGTTAAAAATAATATTGTATGGTGAAAGGCTATGATTTTTAATTTAATTTATTAAAACCATCGCCTCGTAAACTGAGTTCGGTGGCAGCGTTGGTGGGGGTGAAGTAAAATTAGAGTGAGAACGAAGCTGTTTTGATACAAGTAAAAGTGAGATAGTGAAGTTTTCTATTGACTGCTCATACCTCCTCAAGAAGATTCAGTACTGACTAGGCTTATCAGTTTAACATTCATCAGTTAAAGACCAACTATAGAATGATTTGAAAATCGTTTTCTTTAAATTTGGATGCCACAGATTCATCCTCCAAGGCCCACAGCCAGTAGAATTTGGTTAATTTCTCTTGTATCTGAAGTATACCTGCTGAATGACATTATTCTGCTTCTAAGAAAATTTAATATTGACTAGGCTTTTCAGGTTTATCACCTAAAGACCTACAGTAGAATGATTTGACCATAAAGACCAACAATAGAAGGATTTGAAAATTGTTTTTTGAAAGGTTTCTAAACCTTCATGTCATAGAGTCGTTCTTCAAGGCCCATAACCCGTAGAATTTGGTTAAACTTCTCTTGTATCTAAACTTCAGAACTTAGAACGACTCCCTAAGACAAATCAATATTAACTAGGCTTTTCAGTTTACCATTCATCAGTATACCTGCTGAGTGGCATTATTCCACCCCCAAGGCTTTTCAGGTTACCATTCATCACCTAAAGACCAACTATAGAATGATTTGAAAATCGTTTCCTGGAAGATTTCTAAACCTTGATGTCATAGAGTCGTCCTCCAAGGCCCAAAACCCGTAGAATTTGATTTAATTTGCCTTATGTCTAAAGTATACCTGCTTTCTACTCATCAAGAGAATTCAGGGTTGACTAGGATTTTCGGTTTACCATTCATCACCTAAAGACCTACAGTAGAATGGTTTTAAAGTCGTTTTCTGAAAATCTTGATGTCATAGAGTTATCCTCCAAGTTCCAAAACCCGTAGAATCTGTCTAAATTTCTCTTGTATCTAAGGTATATCTGCTCTCTACTCCCTAAGAGAAATAAATATTGACTAGGTTTTCAGTTTAGCATTCGTCAGCTATAGACCAACGATAAAATGATTTTAAAATCGTTTTCTGAAAGGTTTCTAAATCTTGCCGTCATAGAGTTGCCCCCTTCAAGGCCCAATACCCCTGGAATTTGATTACTTTCTCTTGTATCTAAAGTACACCTGCTCTCTACTCCCCAAGAGAAATCAATATTGACTAGGTTTTCATTTTACCATTCATCGGCTGTAGACCAACGATAGAATGATTTTAAAATCGTTTTCTGGAAGGTTTCTAAATCTTGCCGCCTTTCAAGGCCCAAAACCCCTGGAATTTGATTACTTTCTCTTGTATCTAAAGTATACTTGCTTTCGACTCCCTAAGAGAAATCAATATTGACTTGGCTCTTCAGTTTACCATTCATCATCTAAAGACCAACTATGGAGTCATTTAAAAATCATTTTCTGAAAGATTTTTAAATCTTGATGTCGTCCTCCAAGGCCCAAAACTCGTGGAATTTGGTTTAATTTGACTTGTATCCAAATTAGAGTCGCCCTCCAAGGCTCGTAGAGTCGTCCTCCAAGGCCCAAAACCCGTGGAATTTGGTTTAATTTGTCTTGTACCCAAATTATACCTGGTTGCAACTTCCTAAGAGAAATCAATATTGACTAGGCTTTTCAGTTTACCGTTCATCACCTAAGTACCAACAATAGAATGATTTAAAAATCATTTTGTGAAAGGTTTCGACGTCATAGGGTCGTCCTCAAGACCCAAAATCCGTAGAATCTGGTTTAATTTACCTTGTATCTAAAGTATACCTGCTTTCCACTCCCCGAAAGAATTCAGTGTTGATTAGGGTTGTCAGTTTACTATTCATCACCTAAATACCAACAATAGAATGATT
This sequence comes from Prosopocoilus inquinatus, assembly GCA_036172665.1. Classification (NCBI taxonomy): domain Eukaryota; kingdom Metazoa; phylum Arthropoda; class Insecta; order Coleoptera; family Lucanidae; genus Prosopocoilus; species Prosopocoilus inquinatus. The sequence continues at coordinate 10,369,598 of CM069880.1, read as the reverse complement.
TCAAAATCGTTTTCTGAAAGATTTCGATATCACAGTGTCGTCCTCGGTCGTGCCTCCAAGACCCAAAACCCGTAGAATCTGGTTTAATTTGCCTTGTATCTAAAGTATACTTACTTTCCACTCCCCAAAAGAATTCAGTGTTGATTAGGGTTGTCAGTTTACCATTCATCACCTAAAGTCCTACAGTAGGATCGTTTTCTGAAAAGATTCGATGTCATAGGGTCGTCCTCCAAGACCCAAAACCCGTAGAATCTGGTTTAATTTGCCTTGTATCTAAAGTATACCTGCTTTCCACTCCCCAAAAGAATTCAGTATTGATTCGGGTTGTCAGTTTACCATTCATCAACTAATGACCTACAGTAGGCTGATTTCAAAATCGTTTTCTGAAAGGTTTTTAAATCTTGATGTCATCGAATCGTCCTCTAAGGCCCATAGCCCCTTAGAATTTGGTTCAATTTCTCTTGTATCTAAAGCATACCAGCCGAGTGACATTATTCTACTCCCCAGGAGAATGATTAAAATCGATTAGGATTTTTAATTTACCATTCATCAGCTACAGACCAATGATTTAACCAGTAGAATTTGGTTAATTTCCCTTGTATCTGAAGTATACCTGCTGAGTGACATTATTGTGCCCCTAAGAGAATTGAATATTGACTACTAGGCTTTTCAGGTTATCACCTAAAGACCTATAATAGATTGATTTGACCATAAAGACCAACAATAGAATAATTTGGAAATCGTTTTCTGAAAGGTCTCTATGGGCCAGTTGTACCAAGGGGGTTAAACTAAACCAGAATCAAAATTAATTACTACATGTCCTTAAGATCCCATGCGAATTATACTTGTATGAAGTAAATACGAATTATAGTATTCACTTTGAATCTGGTTCAGCTTGGTACAACTGGCGCAAAATCTTGATGTCGTAGAGTCGGTCGTCCATCCAGGGCCCATAACGCATTGGATTTGGTTAAGTTTCGAGTATTTAAGTATTGAGATGTTTCGCGTATGTATACACAGAAGCTGTGGTATAATTGAAGCTTTAAACAGAACAGATGTTGCAGGAAAATTTCGAGCGCTGCAATTTTTTTTTCCTCGGGCGAATTTAATAGATCGTTAATGAACATTATTTAATATCGGCATGAATTTGTAGTGTCTGGTGCGTGTTATTGACGAGAGAATGTTTGTAATTACATATTTTCTCTAAAAATAAACATCGCGAGGTATTTGCGATACATACACTCTCCAATAACGAGCGCGCAGGATTAAAAATTCTGGTTTGCAAAAGAAAAAGAGAAAAATCATGGAAAACTGAATTGGGGTTGTTGTTTGTTTCTGTAGATGTTTGTTTGGTTGTTTGTTTGCTGTGTCTTGGTCTTTCCAAAAATAAGTTGTTTTTTTTTAGTTTTTCGTTGTCGAGTGAGTTATGTAATTGTAATTTACGTCATAGGAGTTATTGTGTTTGGTTTGTTTGTGAAGAAAAGGGCGTTAAAATGTTGCGTGTACCGTGATTTCAAATATTTATCGCGGCGCGTGAACGAAAATGCACGTCTAGTCCGCCATGTGGGATCTCCAACCGAGGCAGGTGTAGTTGGTTTGCCTTTGCATTTCTCTAAACTCTAAATATAACTGAGTAAACAACATCTCTCATACGGGCGAGGCGGGTAGACATGTAAACAGTAAACAACATTATGTGCCGCACGAACGTGTGCCTAACTCAGTATGTTCCTAGCTCGATGTGCCTCCACGTCGGCGCAATTTAAACTACATTTCTTAACCTTACTTTTCGAACTTCCCGCTTGCGCCTTTTCTTTCCAATCAAAAGAGCTTTCGGTTACATAATCAGTGCGGTAAAGTTTGAATTCGAAAGTTCCCTTCAACGCAAAACGCAGCTGCAAGAACCTACCTTTAGGTAAATATGATTATTTTTAAACAGGACAGAAATATTTTATTATTAGTTACGACTTACCAGCCCAGTCGCAAATTAATACCACTCAACTGTTTTGATTCTCTTTTTTTTTTGGTGGGGGGGCGGATGAGTTATTTACTTTTATCTTTTTTTTTTTTTTTTTAATTAAATGTCACAGTGCAAATGTCAAGCTCGACGATGTGAAAATGACATTTTTACCGCGCATAGTTTCCTATACGTGTTCGCAACAACGAAGAATATACGTAATCACAGAATATTTATCTAAACGAACTATAGCAATCGTCAGTTGGAGGTCTCTTCACCCTGCCCGGGCGCTTAAGTAAATATACTTGCATCTGGTGTTAGCAACCGCTCCGAGTATAAATCACACTGTAGAAATATATTCATTCTTTATATCGTAATCCAAATCGAACGATAACAATAATAATCTCGCCGAAATTTCAACACTAATCTTTTACTACTAACTACTGCTAATAAAAATTCTTCTTTTTCATTTCAAAATATCACCGTCGCAAGTTTTAATGGTAATGAAAAAAAGCTCGAGCTTTATTTTTAAATAAAATTATCCGTGTCAAGTTCAACGTTCAAACAAACAAATTTTTCCTCCCCCCCCTCCCCCCAGGAACTCCCAAATAACCACAAAATTAATTTACATTCGCTTTAAAACACCAATCTCCCTGCCATTTTGCAAATACTAACTCATTCCCATCATACATGTGCATTTTTTTTTTTATTACCCAAGAATATTAATTACTCACTTTCTTAACAGCAAACTTGCACATTTGCCGTTTGCACACACGTATCGTCCTCGTTTGTATATTTTGTGTACACGTGTTATCATCGTATATTACTCGATTTTATTGTTTCTGTGCTGTCTCATTTTAGTAATGACTAACAAACAATTCGCCAAAAATCGACTTCTTTTCATAACTCATTCACCTTCGATTCCCATTTCACAAGTAAATAATTCACTTTTACGAATCTTAATTGAATGTACAACGATTCTCACCATAATTGAAGTTGGTTCTTGTTCGATGAAAATTGTATGTAAGTACAACCGGTTCGAGATTAAAAAAACTTTGTACTCATAAATGATACCATTTGACAGTGTTATGTTCTTAAGGGTGTGGTTCGCATGCAGGAGTATCATTTAAGTTGAGCGTCGTAGTACATATCAGATACTCGCCGATTTAAGACACGTGTGCGACGCAATGCAATGAAAATTGCAGCAATTTTATTATTCACACGAATTTCTTTGCATAAAAAAGTTTGTTCCTTTTCGAAGATCTTTTCACTTTTGATTCCCATTTCACAAGTAAGCAACTCACTTTGCGATTCTTAATTGAATTGAGTCAGTAAATAGCTCATTTAAGACACGCAATGCATTGAAATTTTGCAGCAATTTTATTATCCACAGACATTTATTGCGCGAAAAAAAAACTTGCGTCAGTAAATTGCTGCTGCAATACAAATTGCATCGTGTAAAGCGGTCTTTGCTCCCATACACAAATTATTAGAAGAAAAAACAAATTGTTAAGGTTGATAGTAAAAAAGTTTGTTAACATCCCTTTATTTTTTTATTATATTTTTTTAATTTAATTAAAGCAATTTGCCAAAAATCGCTTTTCTTATCGAAGTTCTTATCACTTTTGATTCCCATTTCACAAGTAAGCAACTCACTTTGCGATTCTTAATTGAATTGAATCAGTAAATAGCTCATTTAAGACACGCAATGCATTGACATTTGCAGCAATTTTGTTATCCACACACATTTACCGCGCGAAAAAAAAAACTTGCGCCAATAAATTACTGCTGCAATACAAATTGCATTGTGTAAAACGGTCTTTGCTCCCATACACAAATTATTAGAAGAAAGAACAAATTGTGATAGTAAAAAAGTTTGTTAAAATCCTTTTTTTTATTATATTTTTTTAATTTTAGTAATAAAAATTAAAATCGCTTTTCTTTTCGAAGATCTTTTCACTTTTGATTCCCATTTCACAAATAAGCAACTCACTTTGCGATTCTTAATTGAATTGAGTCAGTAAATAGCTCATTTAAGACACGCAATGCATTGAAATTTTGCAGCAATTTTATTATCCACAGACATTTACTGCGCGAAAAAAAAACTTGCGTCAGTAAATTGCTGCTGCAATACAAATTGCATCGTGTAAAGCGGTCTTTGCTCCCATACACAAATTATTAGAAGAAAAACAAACTGTTAATGTTGATAGTAAAAAGGTTGTTTTTAACTGTCCCTTGATTTTTTAATATTACTTTTTTTTTAATTTTAGTACATAATAACTAATAAGCAATTCACCAAAAATCGCTTTTCGTTGCGAAGATCTTTTCACTTTTGATGACCATTTCACAATTGGGCAACTCATTTTGCGATTCTTAATTGAAAGTATCAATACTTGCTGGATTTAAGACACGCAATGCATTGAAAATACCAGCAATTTTATTATTCGCAGTCATTTACCGCGCGAAAAAAAAAAAACTTAACATCAATAAATTGCTGCTGCAATACAAATTGCATCGTGTAAAGCGGTCTTTGTTCCCATACACAAATTATTAGAAGAAAAACAAACTGTTAATGTTGATAGTAAAAAGGTTGTTTTTAACTATCCCTTGATTTTTTATTATTACTTTTTTTTTATTTTAGTACATAATAACTAATAAGCAATTCGCCAAAAATCGCTTTTCTTATCGAAGATCTTATCACTTTTGATTTTTTGATTCTTATTCCACAAGGGAGCAACTCATTTTTGCGATTCTTAATTGAAAGTGTCGGCAACTTGCTGATTTAAGACACGCAATGCATTGAAAATCACAGCAATTTTATTATCCACAGACATCTACCGCGCGAAAAAAACTTGCGTCGCTGCTGCAATACAAATATAAAGTGCATCGTGTAAAGCAGTCTTTGCTCCCATACACAAATTATTAGAAGAAAAAACAAACTGCTCGGTAAATTTGTTGAAACTAAGTGTGATTGTTATTATTGCTAATAAAAAAAGGTTTGTTCTTAACTATTACTTGATGTTTTTTATTATTTTTTTAATTTTTTTTATTTCAGTAGTGACTGAAACAATTCGCCAAGAATTGCTTTTCTCATCAAAGATTTTTGGATAGCTCGTTTACTTTCAATTCCCACACACAGAAAAATTAGTAGTAAAAAGTAACACAATTGTAGTTAGGAACAAATTGTACCAAATATTCGCACAATTGTGGAACAAAACGCTATTCATATAGTAATATTTATTACAATTGTGCTAATATTTGCTACAATTGGTTCCTGTCTGCGTTCTGACTACAATTGTGTTACTTTTTACTATTCATTTTTCTCTGTGCATTTCACAAGTATGAACTGCCTGCAACTTATGAAGTCGCAGTTTCTCGTTTAAATTGCATTGTAAAGTGCGACTTCATATACTGCAGGTTAGTATAAATAACTCATTTTTGCGATTCTTAATTGAAAATATCCACAACTTGATGATTTAAGACACGCAATGCAATGAAAATTGCTGCAATTTTATTATTTGCAGACATTTACCGCACAAAAAAAGATTCACGCCAATAATTTGCTGCTGCGATACAAATTGCATCGTCTAAACCGGTCTTTACTTCCATACACAACTTTTTAAAAAGGAAAAACAAACTGATTGAAAAATTTGTTCAAAATTGAATGTGAGATTGTTAATGTTGCTAATAAAAAGGTTCTTTTTCAACTACTTCTTGATTTTTTTAATTTATTTTTAATTTTTTCAAACAATTCGCCAAAAATCGCTTTTCTTATCGAAGGTCTTCTCATAACTCGTTCACTTGTGCTTTCCATTTCTCAAGTAGGTAAGCAACTCATTTTTCCGATCCTTAATTGAAAGTATCAGCAACTTGCCGATTTAAAGGCCGCTTTACAGTTCGCAATTTTCATTGCCGGCTATAAATAATTGCAGCGATTCCTATTACGCGCATGCGCAGTACAGTCGGACTTCTTTAATCCGAACTAATAATTGCACTGGTTAATTCGGATTTTCGAAATGTTCGGATTATCGAACAAAGGACGAAAAACATTCACTGAGGATTGGAGTCTCTTTTTCTTAACTCACCTCTGTATCATTGGGGCAGAGGCGTTGAAGGGTAATATGAGCCTATTCGTGGTCATTTTTACGTTGTTATTGCAACTAATAAAAATTAAGAAGAAAGTTCTTGTGATAAAACTTTTCCTGTCCTGGTACTGAAAATTCGACAATTGCTTATACAAGCGTTTTCTGAAGTAATTATTCCATAACTAAAACATTTTGCCATCTCATAAACTTCATATTTGTAAGAAAAAGTGAAAGAAAGAGAGTAGTCAAAACGTTTCTTTATGATACCCGTGCTTAACATGGATTTATTCTTATTGTTTAAACCTCATTGGTGTTTATATGCAAATATTTTATCTTTCGAGGATTGGATTTGGGAAAAATGTAATTTTTTTTCCTGATTTTGTCATCTATCACTTCTTTGTGGAAGGGCAAAAGGGTTGAAGTCTATATAAGGTCGTTTTTACTTTGTTATCGATAGTGATGGAATTTTAGTTTGTGATTTTTTATTCAAGCAAAATAGGTAATTGTCGAAACCCACCCATTCTTTCGTTTATGGATTAATTAACCTGTTTCCTTTTAGAAGTAGTGTCCATTCTAAATTGCAATTTAATGCAAACTGAACTCGTCAATTGACTGAACAGTCAACGTGCTTGCTAATGAACAATGGACAGCAAAGCTACTTTTCCTGCTTTGGAGGATTGGAGAATTGTATATTTGTGGATTTTTGTCATGGTTTTCGTCGATCACATGATCGCTTGCCCTATTAGCAAAATCTTCGAAAAGTATCTTCAACTTTCTTCTGCATTACGATTACATACGAATCTATTTATTAACTTTTATTGTTTTCATAATAGAAACATATTTAAAACACCCAATGTTAAAGTGATTTTTTAAAGTAAGTTGTAAACCTGATGCTTGATTGATCATCAGTTTTCATTGCGTCTGTAAAGTGTTGCGCGATAAACCTTGCTCGGTTTTCTTGTTGCAATTGTTTATTGCTAAATTACGAGCTGTAAATCGGCCTTTAGACCTGCAATGCATTGCAAATTGCAGCAATTTTATTAATCACAGGCATTCACCGCGCAAAAGGAAACTCGCGTTAATAAATTGCTGCTGCAGGAGAAATTGCATCGTGTAAAGCGGTTTTTGCTCTCATACACAAGTTATTAATGGAAGAAAAAACAAACCGATGGGAAAATTTGTTCAAAACTGATTGTGATTGTTAATGTTGCAAATGAAAAGGTTTGTTCTGAACTATCCCATGATTTTTCTTAATTTTCTTCTGTTTAATAGTGATTAATAAACAATTCGATAAAAATCACTCTTCTTATCGAAGATCTTTTCATGTCTCGTTCACTTTTGATTTCCATTTCACAGATAAGCAATTCGTTTTGCGATTGTAAGACGCACAATGCATTCAAAATTGCAGACATTTACCGCGCAAGAAAAACATGCGTCAACAAATTGCTGCTGCGATAGAAATTGCATCGTGTGAGGCGGTCTTTGCTCTCATACACAAGTTATTAGTAGAAGAAAAAACAAACTGATCGGAAAATTTGTTGAAACTGATTGTGATTGTTAACGTTGATGATAAATAGGTTTGTTCTTAAGTAATTCTTTTTTTTTATTTTGTTCGAATCCCGTTTAAAAAAGAAGTGATTTGTTAAAAGTATTTAAGTAAGGTGAGCATTTAAAATTGTAAAATCCGAGTAAGTTTTACCAAGAGAAGTCGTTAATTTAACGTAAAAACTATGTTTATTTTATTATGCAAGTTTATGTGTAATAAATACAAGTGGTTCGGGTGGTATGTGCGTTAAAGCATGGTTTTGAAAAAAAAAGCGGATTGTATAATCGAAATTGTGTATTAGAAACGTGTCGACGATGTATTTGTGTAAACATTAAAAATAAATCCGGGCTCGGTGAATTTAGGTGTTTAGGATCCATGTATCTATCAACTTGTTTTTTTTTTTTGTTGTTGTACATGTAGTTTCGGGAGGGTTGTAACATAAAATAATACATAATTCGGTGTAGGTCGTCAATTTGTTGTTGACTATGTGAAATACGTATACATATAAAGAAGAGTGTAAAGATATGTGCGTATTATGTAAATGAGATAAACGTAAGCGATCGATTTTCGATATATTTCGGGGCAATAAAGTGTATTCGCCATTGTTCAAATTTTATGTTCCATCGGGTAATGCGATGATATAAAAGCTCCTTCTTACTTTTACTTTCTCGTGTAGTGTTTTTGATTTTCGTTTTATTTGCGGCGGCGGCGGTGGCGGCGGTTGCGTTATCAAAAACGAGCCGTGGTTTATGGGAGGGCGCAGCGATCTTTGACCTTGATACGATTAAGCTGTTGGGTCTTCTTGGGCGCTTTTGCGGTCACTTCTAAATCTCTTCCTAATTTCTTTGAAATCCCCGTCCCTTATAATAGGAAAAAATGTTAAAAGCCGGTAAAGTCTCGTTGATTAAGTGTAAAGGAATAAGGGGGAGGGCGCGGCGTCGCCGTCGTCGGGCTTAAACAAAGATCATTGCAGGCGTCAGCAAGGACCGTAATGAGATGCAATCGTGCTCTCTCCTTCGAATGAAAAACGCAACACAATTTTAACAGACGGATGCACAGTACCTCTTTAAAGGAACCGCCACCGCTGATGATGATAAAGTCCCTAAACAGATAGGGGCTAAATTAGAAAAAAGAAGTTTTTTTGCGATTCGATCATCGCCGTTGAATTGGCGATGGCGTAAGCAAATTTCGTAAGGTGAATCATTTTTTTTTTGTTTCGTGGTTTGCAGGTGTCTGCGATAAAATGTTTCGGTTCTCGTAAATAACGTACACAGGAAAGGACGCGTCTGTGAAACGCAATGCGACGCGATCTTACCGCTTCCTCCGTTTTCAACCCCTAATTTGAACAATCCCGATAGCGCGACCCCACAACGGCCAGCCCGGAACTATCCGGGAAGGAGGCCGCGGTGTTTTATAGTAGGGACAGGCGGCAAATGAAATTATAATATCTTTTTCAACTAAACGCAATGTCCCGTATAAATTTCCTCCTCTCCGACTCCGACATTATAAAATATAAACCTTAAGTTTGCGGCTCGCTTTATTTTTCTCGCGTTTGGATTGTTTTGCTCTTCCTTTTCGCGCCATAAACCGACTCTTCATCAAATAAACTGCACGCCTGTGCAAATTTTCTTCGTTTTGACTTCGTTAAATATTCCTACTCTTCGTTGATGAATGACTATCCTGTTTTTTCCCTCTTTTCTCTTAGCGAGAATCTGTGGCCGCCGCCTTTATGCTCGCTCGAATAAAAGGAAAACTTCGTAAGCTGCATGCACTTTGTCTTTGAAAAATTCGATTCTCATAGCTCACTGTGCTTTCTTGTGTAACAGGGTCACATAGGAAATAATCCGTTCGAGAGCGCCGTTGGTTGGACCAAGAATCACTTTTCGGCGGCCACGTCCCCCTGGCCACCTCCGCTAAGACAATCACGATACAGTGTGAGTATTACCTGTTCGCCTCTATTTTATATTTTCCACGTATTTTTTCCCTAACATATCTCCTCTACTAATATAAACAACCGTGTCGTAAGCATCACACGGCACTCGACCTTATCAACAAACTGTTAACTTACGAGTAAATTGTAAACTTAATGCCTTTGATTAGTGACGAGACTGAAAACTAAATAATCCAGAAGAAAAAACCATCGTTCCTATGTGATTTAAACTAATTGACAAAAATGTAAATATAAACAATCTAATTTATTATTTTTTTACGCCCGGATATTTATCAGAAGCCGTATGTGCATTAAAAATAAATAAACACCTTCACAATATTCAAACACACAACTTTTATATTTTTAACTTCGTTTCTTACAAAAACCATTATTACACTCAAATTTCAATCATTCATTCATTCCAAACCCCATAACCTCCTTTATAGCTACATACGGTGTCTAGTGCAAAAACTATGCTACAAATGGGAACTTTTGTATTATCGATTTTTATGAAAATTTATTGATTCATGCATCTCTTAAAAACAAATTCGCAAATGCCAAATGAACGGTATACAGCATGGACACCGAAAAATGAAAACCGCTTAAGAATAAAGTGCCTTTATTCTATAAGACACAGGAAAATGTCATAAGAATAAGTTGTTCACAATGAAGAGCTATAACCAGATATGAAAGTACAGCCTCCTATCTCAAACATGAGAAAATCACAATTAATTGTGAACCACTCTTCATACGCACTACATTAGGAAATACAGGCGGGGTTAAAGTGTCCGTTAAAGTAATATGAATGCGAAAACACGACATTCCTTCTTATTTTTGAATTATTTCATTTTTTCTGAGTGATTATTCCAATGCATTCCGAAACTTATGTTTTTTTTGTAGCATGATAGATAGCAATTCATTGAACTAATCACTCAGAATAAAATGAAGTAATTGAGAAATAATTACTATTATATTATTTTGGCGGAGACTTTAATTAATTAATCCCACCCGTATTTCTTAATATAATGTGTATAAAGAGTGGTTGAATTTCTTTTGTTTTTAAGATAGGAAGCTATAGTTATCATACCTGGCTACAGCTTTTAATCCTGAACGACTTATTCCCATGACTTTCTCCTGTATCTTGTGAAATAAGGGCATTTTATTCTTAAGCGGTAGTCATTTCTTCGTGTCCACGCTGTACACCATTCAAGATAAACTCCATCTGACATTTGCCAATTTGATTTTAATGTATGCAGAAGTGTTCTGACTCAATAAATTTAAATAGAAATCCTTAATAAGAAAAATCCCCATCTGTACCGCACTTTTTGAAAGACACTGTATATATGAATACCGATAGGAGATGCGGTGTTTATTTCTTAGTGTCCACGCTATATACCATTCAAGATAAACTTCATCTGACATTTGCCAATTTGATTTTAGGGCATACATAAGTCTTCTGACTCAATAAATTTAAATAGAAATCCTTAATAAGAAAAATCCCCATCTGTAGCGCACTTTTTGAAAGACATTGTATAAATGAATACCGATAGGAGATGCGGTATTTATTTCTTAGTGTCCACGCTGTATGCCATTCAAGATAAACTTCATCTGACATTTGCCAATTTGATTTTAGGGCACGCAGAAGTGTTCCGACTCAGGAAATTTAAATAGAAATCCTTAATAAGAAAAATCCCCATCTGTAGCGCACTTTTTGAAAAACACTGTATATAAGTATACCGATAGGAGATTTTCACTAGTGCTTTCATGAACAACAACTTACGACCAGTGTTGTTAAGTACCTAAATGCAAGTATCTAGATACAGTATCTAAATACTTTTTGAGTATCAAGATACGATACTACTAAAAAAATCTGTATCTGCATCTCGATACAATTACAAAAGTATCTATTCTTTTGATATACTATATATATATATATATATGTATACTACTCCCATAAAAACAGCAGACCTTGACGGAAATGTAACTTCTAATTTTACAGTCTCTTTCTTTTGATCTTTCCATTTTGTGAATTATGTTTTCCCATTGGTCAAATGCCTTTTCTGTTTGAAATGCGACTTGATAGTTCAGGAACTTGAAAATGGTTTGACAAATTGAAAAACATAATTGACAAAAGGAGAAAATCAAAAGAAAAAGACGATTTTATCTGCTTTTTTGATTACGAAAACCCTCTCTTAGCTAAAACAATGCTACAACTAAGGACCCATAGATTCATTTGACGTTTAACTTGTCTGATAGGGAAGTAGAGTCATTTCTGTTGATAATTTAATCATTTGCGTTGATCCGATTTGGTTTCATATTTTATTTACCAACTTATTGATCAATAAAAGATAAATTTTCCATTTAAAAGGTATTAGGTACACTGCTGAAAAAGAAACTGTGTTACTTGCTGTCCATTGTGAAAATTATCACAGATTCTTACGAAAACTCGTCGATTTTCACAAAAAAAAAAAAAAAAACTCGATTTCGATCGCAAATAATACCGTATCTCCCTCCACTACTGCATAGTTTATCGAATTTTACACTTGAGAGTATCTTGATAAACTGCAGATACTTTTTTGTATCTGTTTCTATATCTAGATATTTTCCGGAAAAAGTATCTGTGTATGCATCTTGATACATGTTTCTGTAAAATCTAGATACTATTAGAAATGTAACTTTAACAACACTGCTTACGATGTAGATGGGGAAAGTACAATGAAACCATCACTGGTTAAAATAAAAGTCTTCCATCTGTATGTACATTTGTACGTACGAAGGAATTCCAACTTCCAACCAAAATTTTTATTCTACTGCATTTACACCCTTCGGAACTGATTTTCTTTTTTTTTCCAAACTAGTGACCAGGTGATTTGCAGCAGGATTATCAAAAATAGAAAGAATTTTGTTTTATTTCAGGCCTTTTCAGCTTTTTTTTTTCATTTCAATATACTTATACTCCTAAATAAAGCAAATGAAACTCCTTGCGAGTCAATCGATTTTGCGCAATAGTTTCTGCCTTTCACAAAACATAAATGACGTATCTATATTTGCAGCAGATCTAGAAGAAAAAGAAAACTCGTTTTCATTATTTGAAAAAGTAGTATCTTCCTCTTCTTCATCACTTCCAAGTATAACATTTTTTGGTAGGTCGTAGGTCATCAAAACTCCTCGTCCAATGGAAGAAGTACTGGCTTACCTAACTCATTATCCCAATTCTCTTTTCCGAGTTGTTATACGAAAATAGAGAATGAAATAAATAAATAAATATCACCACAAGGAAAATCTGGCAGGAGTGAACCCCAATCTTTGATCTAGAAGTTTCAAAATTATGACATAATGTTCGAGATGTCGATACAGATTGAAAATACGAAAAGGTATGCAAAGAAATTAATCGTCGGAAAGTTTTGTTTTTCTTTTTTTGTATGGATGGGTTGGGAAGGGATATGTGGAATCATTCCAAAATTAGGGTTTTGATAGGTCGCAGTTCATCAAAACTCCTCGTCTAATGGACGAAGTACTGGTTTACCTAACTCATTCCCCGAAATTCTCTTTTCCGAGTTGTGATACCAAAATAGAGAATGAAATAAATAAATGTCAGATCCACAAGGAAAATCTGGAAGGAGTGAACCCCAATCTTTGATCTGGAAGTTCCAAAATTATAACATGATTTTCGAGATGTCGGTACAGATTGAAAATACGAAAAGGTATGCAAAGAAATTGATCGTCGGAACGTTTTTCTTTTTTTGTATGGATGAGTTGGGAAGGGATGCGTGGAATCAGCCAATATTAGGGTTTCAGTAGGTTGCAGGTCATCAAAACTCCTCGTCTAATGGACGAAGTACTGGTTTACCTAACTCATTCCCCCAATTCTCTTTTCCGAGTTGTGATATGAAAATAGGAAATGTTGTTGTTTATTAACCAAATTCCAGGTCTTGCCTTTATTGGAGGGCATGAGAAATATTTTCGTGTTTGAGAAGGCTCATTTGTATTTAAGATGTATTCGGTTGTTGAAAATAGAAATAAAAGTTGGTTGTTATGGTGTGTACGGGGTAGAAGGAAAATAAAATTAAAAAGCATTATAAAGTCGTAAATGAGTGATAGTTTTCACCCTTCAGTGAGCGTTAGCTACGCGTAGACGTACGTTCGTTCGTCTTCCCCTTGTTTGTTGTTTACGCCATAATAGTATCATAATAAGTTCGACGTTCGGATATAAGAAGAGACAAGTTTTGTTTGTGCCTCGGATTTAAAACATGAGGGTGCAGTTATTGCCCTCTCGTCGTCGTCGTCGTCTTTCAAGTCTTAAGCTCGTCCCTGCACGGGGAGGAGGATGAGGAAGCGGAGAAGGAGGAGGAGGAGGAAATGAAGCGTTTTCAGGGAAAGTGACCACAAATACTGGAAAAATTAATCGATACGACAGCATCGTGCTAATAGCGACAAGCGAAAATAGTGCCGGACTTATTTTTACCGGAACGAAAAGGGAAAGGTGCAGGCATCATTAATCATCCGGCATCTGTTTTTAATATTCAGGAATAACGCAAACTAAGTAAAAAAACTTTTTTATCTATTTATTTTCCCCCCCGCTTTTGTCTGCTGCTTTCTTTTCTTCTCGGAAACGGAAACAATGCAGAAGTGATTAGTAATAAATAGCGGTGACAAATCAGCCTTTTCAAAAGACAGTTGTGCAAGTTCTGAAACAAGGTCAGACTCTATCTTTGTTTATACCTTTTCGCATTGATCACACGTTTTTCTCGCCTCGCTATCGATTATTTACGTTCGGTTTTGTTACGCTTTCTGCATTAAAAATTCACATCCGACTATATTTACTTTATTTACGGCATTTGTTTCCAGAACACAAATGTTTTCGAAAGCACTCCTCGAGTTTCAGATGTATTTTCAGGCATTTAATTCACGATTATATATAGCTTATACTGGACGACTATTACTCAATCAATCTTCTATTTCTGAAAACCTAGCATTTTTTTTTTATTATTATTCCTTAAGCTTACAACGACTCAAATTTACTCAATATTATCATCTATTGGTAATTAACAGATAAAAAGATCTTCAAAATTAACATAAACTTGAACAACGCCTCCTTCTCCTTCTTCTTTGATTTCAAATACTGGATTATCACAAACAATTCTCTTAAAACGAAATTTCTCAAAGTCTTCATGACATAGATTGAAACCTCATTCAATTGTTAAGTTGTGCTTCAACTTTAATTTCTATTGGAGAGCAATGTTTTTAGCTTTCTTCCTCTGAATTCTTCTGCCAAGATAATCATGGTCTTCTCTTCTTCCTTCCTCCTACCTGAACTTCCACTGAAACCAATCCTAGTTTTCTTTTTATTTTTGTAAATTGAAGACCTTGGTGTAACAAGTCCAACAGTCTTCAAATTGGAATATCATCGGTTTTTAAACTATCATCGTTTGGTGCTACAACGGAAGAATTTTTTAGATGACGTTTTGCCTAAGTTGATTGTTAGGACTTTGCTTCAGTTATTTTCAATGATAGTAAAACGTAAAACTTAATTTATCTAAAATTAGCATTTTGAACTTATCATATATATTGCAGCAGCAAGGTCTTTAATTGTTCTCCTGAAATGATCATAATCATGCCTTCCTACCTGAGGGCCAATCCTTTTAGCTTTCTGCTTGGAAATTTTTTGGCCAAGTTGTCTTCATGGTCTTTTTCTTTACCTTCTTCTTATTGAACGGTGTCATTTTCACAGCATTCATTTCATGTGGACAGTACATTTTAGCTTCTGTTGCGTTCTAATTCGAATATTATTCTGTGGGGGCCAGTTCTTTTAGCTTTCTTCTTCTTGTAAATTGTTTCGCCAAGTTGTCATGGTTTTTCCCTTTCCTTCTTCCTACTGAGCGGCGTCATTTTCATAGCGTTCTTTCGACATTCATTTCATGCGGACATTACCTTCTGGCTTCTGTTGCGTTCTAATTGGAATTATTCTATCGGGGGCCAATCCTTTTAGCTTTCTTCTTGTAAATTGTTTTGCCAAGATTATCATGGTCTTTACTGAGCGTCCTCATTTTCATAGTATTCTTTCGACATTCATTTCATGCGGACCTTACCTTTTAACTTCTGTTGTGTTTTAATTCGAATTATTCTATCGGGGCCAGTCCTTATACCTTTCTTCTTGTAAATTGTTTTGCCAAGTTATTATGGTTTTTCCTTTTCCTTCTTCCTACTGAGTGGCGTCATTTTCGGCATTCATTTCGTGAGCATATTAGCTTGCAGTTCCTGTTACGTTCTAATTCGAATTAAGATGGTTTTTCTTCTTTAGGCTCCTTATATAAATCAAAAGTGATGAAAATAATAAGAATAAGGGAAATTTGTTTCTGTATTTATGGTTTGGGTAATTAGATAAGTTACGAAACAAATTTAGATATCGTATCAAAATAGGGTCCCCCCTTCGTAAATGAGTGTGCAATTTGTCTTACGTGTCATTATCTCCAATTGTTACTGTGCCCCGCAAGAAGTAGGAATAAGGGGCAGTGGAACCTTAAGGGTGGATCCCATTGTTCGCAGAGAGACGAAATGAAAGTATTAAAAATATTCAGTTCGGTCATCTCCTGGAAGCTGTGTGAATATAGGACGCGTTTATTTTTCGAATTTGTTCCACCGCGAGTGATATAATCGTCTCGTTCTATTATTGAAAAGTATGTCCTGTTTGGACGATCAAATGAAATAAATAAATATTACCCACAGATGTTTAGTAGCTCTATTATTTATTGCGGTGTACATTATTACTTCCACAAGTTCCTCAAACTAAGAACACGTCCTCCACACCCAGTTACGTCCCGAAGCATTCCCGTATCGTCTTTAACACCTTCTTTAAGCTAAAGACGGTACAGTTTTCTTGTTTATCTAACAAATTTGACTAAGATCTATCTTTGTTGCCGTGACCGTGGCTTGACGAGCTGAGCAAACGGCGCATCTTTTGTGTCTTCACTATCAAAATTTCTATTTGTCCAAACTATTTGTACCATACTTCGTTGTTTTCGTGACAATTAATATTAATTATTTAATCTAATTAGTGGTGGTATTTGTGAGAATTTATTTTCTTCTTCTGTTATTAGAAAACACGTACACTAAATTCTGATTCGTCAGCGTCACAAACCTCGTTCATAATTAATCCGGAATAAATAATTACGTGACAGTTTGTTGTATTGAATTTTATTATTAAAAAGATTTTATTCTTGTTCAAATTAGTCTTTCCCATTAATACCTACCCAAGAACAGATTCTTCCGTTATAAAATGCTAATTCGAACCAATTTCTAAAAGATGCCTACATACTTTTACATATTTTAACGCAATCGTTAATTTGTACTTCTGATTTATAAACTTTTTTTTTTAAATAAAATAAAATCACGCAGCAGTTAGTTTATAAATTAAAAAAAGAAAACATTTAGCTTTGTTATGCTTATAGAAACCGTCTCATATCGTTTTTGCAACGTTTCTGCATAGCTGGAATGATGATTGCGCTGAAACAATAAAAAAAAACATTCTAAGCATTCTCGCTTTGTGTCACACAACAATCGTAAACAGCAACGTCTTTGTTGTGCTTGTCTTCACGTACAAGCAGGTCATTTAATTAAACATTAAGGTTTGTATAATATGAGTTTCAGAATTTTTTCGCCTGGAGCGAAATTATTTTCGTTTGTTTCGATAAAACAAACACATAGAATCTTTTGTCTAACGATTTTAGAAAAATAAAGCGTGGAGGAATGAATGAATTTTTTTTATTATTGCGCGAAGAATTAAAAAAAAAATTCCTCCATTTTTCTGAAAATTTGCTCGCAAATAAATCGCACATTATTTTTACAAATAAAAGAAAAACAAACCCGCAGCATTTGTAACTTAATATTTACATGAAAAATTTGAAACTTGATCAAATTTTTTTTAGATATACACATCCGTTTCGATACCTTCATCCCTCTTGTATGGTGCCGATTAATCAACAATCAGGTTTGGAATATGTACATACCTCATTTATCCTATGTTTTTGTCTGGTATTTATTTTATTTCTTGGAATCTTTAGTTTTTGTTAATTTGAATGGAATTGATTTCTTCCCGAAGACTCCGGGTCAAGATACTGCGTCTGGCGGAGTGCCATAGACCGTTATTTTCGTTCTGTTTTTCTAAAATCTTTAGGTACTCATTTCATTTTCGATATGAAACCTTAGTTTTTCTTCATTTTTATAAAGTCTTACATTGGGGCATATTTAAACAACTAATATATAAAGTTCTATTACTCGGATGACTGGCAGCCAAGCATCTAACGACGTATTGCAGTCACCACGATCATAAGTAACTTTAGTTTTTCTAAAAGACTTGTACAAGCCAAAAAATATGATTATCTTATGTTCACGTGTTTATTACAAAGGAGTTTCTTTTACATACATATATTATAGCCCACAGATATGTAGGTACATGCATGAACTAGTGTACTTACTTCACATCATTTAAATGTATATCACAATAAAAACATAATAAACATCAGTAATTTTATATTTCTTTTAGATAACGAACATTTTGATGCATTTTTGATGTTCACTACATTCAAAATTGATTGTATTTAGAAGAAGTGGAGCTCCGCGTGTAATCAAAAATATACAGGGATATTCACGATTAGTGGCCTATTAGAATGTGTTGAAAACTACTCCTTACAAGTCACTGAACATTTCTTACGTAGCAATAAGTAATGACGATCTATTCAAATAAAATAAAATCAGTCACGATGTGCTTCCGGTTCTAACGGAAGTCATCGATACTAACTTACCTATTTTAAATAGAACACACATTTTTGAATTCCCTTTTCAATTGCATTCACATACATGGTGACTGAAATGTATTGTTTTGACTATATTCAATTTTTGGCGATTACAAGGTCAAAATAAATTAATGTTTCAAAAACTAAAAAAAAATGGGAGAGATTGGACTTTTCTCTGTTTGATCACAAAGATGGAGAACACTTTTCTGATGATAATGATTGATTAAACCGTGTACTTTACAAAGAGGTTGCAAAGGACTTGACGACAGTTTTCAACAACGAATAACTCGATTTTTTTAAACGCAACCACTAACTTTTTTCTCTATCGTCCGATGCAAAATATTATTATCTTTTGATTTTGTATAAACAATTTTATCGCTATCTTTAATGGTTTTCAAGATATTTCTTGTTAAATACTGATATTATAAAGATTTGATTTTGAATTTCTTGTGCATCCAATCGTTCAAATGCATTTCTGCCCTCTCGTTCCAGATTCTTTCTAGTATTTACAGGAGTCTTACACGCTTTATCTTTTTAATTTACTCCGTAAATTTTAAAATCTGCTGGAGTTAGATTGGGGGTGATGGATGACCTAGGAGGCCAAACTCAATTTATTAAACGATCTTCAGACACTTCAGTCAGCATTACAAAAGTTTTTATTAGTAAACAGATTGCATTTTGAACAACAAGAATTATGATCGAGATCAAGCACTCTGTCTGTAATAAGAAATTGCATACCCATTTATAAAGTCAGTATCTAACAAGAAATCAATCAGTACGCAAATAAAATGCATTAAAGATAACCATTGTATTGTTTATACAACATCGAAAGACGATGAGAGGTTGCATCAGATGGTACAGAATCGTACAGAATGCTTGATCTTGTTCAAAATACTATCTGTTTGCTAATAAGAACTTAGGTAATGCTGGCTGAAATGTTTGAAAGACGTTTAATACATTGAGTTTGACCTCCTAGATCATCCATCATCCCCAATCTAACTCCAGTAGATTTTAAAATTTACGGAGGAGTAAATTAAAAAGATAAAGTACATAAGACTCCTGTAAATACTAGAGAGAAGGGGCAGAAACGCGTTTAAACAATTGTCAGTATTTAACAAGAAATATCTTGAAAACCATTAAAGATAGCGATAAAATTGCTTATACAAAATCGAAAGATAATAACATTTTGCATCAGATGGTATATAAAAAAGTTAGTGGTTGCGTTTAAAAAAATCGAGTTATTCGTTGTTGAAAACTGCCAACGTCTGTAGATCCCTTGTAAGCTCTTTTTAAAGTATACCGCTTATCTTTTGCCAGGAAAGTATTGCTTTGTCTCTGTGTTCAAGCCGAGAAAAGTACTCTTTTTAGTTTGCCAGGGAAGTGTTGCTTTATCTCTGTGTTCAAGCAGAGAAAAGTACCCTTTTTAGTTTTCGACATTTATTGTGACCACTGTAAGCGCCAATTTTTTTTTTAGGAAAAACTGAATATTGTCAAAATAGTAGATTTTAATACATTTTAGCCATGACTTATGTGAATAAAAAAGATGTAGGATTGAAAGGGGAATCCGAAAATTTAATAATATGTGGGGTGTTCCGTTTAAAATAAGAAAGTTACTGACAACTTCTTGTAAAACTGTGCTTGACTTTATTTTATTTGAATAGTTCGTTATCGATTAATAACATGTGCTACGACGCTCAACTTAAAGGATACTCCTGCATGCGAACCACATCCCTGAACATGCCGAAGATGCCTCGCTGTTTACCTTCTATGTTTAGGTCACGCTCGATACTGCGATGTCACCTCGATATAAAACAAACGTACAATTTTAAATAGAACCGTGCATACCGAAGATAGATAGCGTGCATCTTGGACATGCACGGTTTCAGTTAAATCTATGCGTTTGTTTTATGTAGAAGTATCGAGCGCGACCTAAACATCGAGGGTGAACAGTGAGGCATCTTTGGCATGTTCAGTGTAAGGCCCACGAAACTGTCAAATGGTATCATTTAAGTTGAGCGTCGTAATACAAATATTCAGTGTCCTGTAAGATGTAGTTCCAATATAATCTTGTATACGTTTTTTCAAAAATAAAACGTATGGTACAGGGGTGTTACAACAGGACTCTATCTTAGGCCCTGTGTCGTTTATTGTTTTTATAAATGTGTTTTGCTTGGATGATGATGTTGAAATGAAAGTGGTATTACATAGTATAGTGTGAAAATAAGAAGATGGTTTTTGATTTTAGGTTTGTTGTATTTATCAGCGTGTTCGTTGTTTGTTTAATTTAGTAGAACCAGTTCGTTTTAGTGGAAATAAATTGCGATGAACATCTGCAATAAATAAATAAATTATGAAGTAATGGCTTTTGCATTGTGAAATGTAAAACAATGTATTTGTGTAATTGAGGCGAGTGTAATTTTTGTTTACATGTTTATTTAAGATTTCATCTGACATGTAAAAAATATAACCTTCCAATATTTCTAATTCTGTCATATAGAATAAACAAATGACGTAAGTTTATAATAAACAAATAAACATGATGTGTAGATAAAAGATGTTTATTATCTGTTCATGGCAATCCGGTCGACCGAACATATGTCTATCGCACACTGACAAGCACATGCCGCACGTACTCTCGCTGTTGCGAACGCTCGTTTCTACTTAAATGAACTAGAAATGTGTTTATTTGTGTCGTGTATGTGGACCACGCATGTTATTCGACACACAAGAACAGTTCGCGCCTTTCAGTTTCGTGAAAAATTCCCATGCAGGTGATGCCGTATAGTTGCCATCTCACCCAACTCTAGTTGCGTATTACAACCTAACAGCCGACAACCAGAACAAATAAAGGAAATGCGGCTTCGAAGAAATATTAACAAACATTTGTTGAGCGGCATCGTTTGGAGCATGAATATTCTAGCGAGTTTTTGTTTCACCGCTAACTATGTTTAAGTTAAGATGAGGACAAACAACAGTTTTTGTTTGCGTGAGTATTGTGCATGATTAATATTTGAAACGAAAGGACATAATTGCGCTGTATCCGAATACGTCCGACGCATTCCCCGGACGTTTTCTTTCTATATTTTTCACTTACTTCTCTCTCTCTTTCTCTCTCTCTCCCTCCCTCCCCCCGTCTTTCTCTTCTTCTCTCCCACCAGCCTCGATCAGTTTTTAACAAAGACAATTATAGATTAAGTTAATTTTTGAAATAATGAAGACTGCATCCTGACAGGGAAGAGTTTTTAATTATCACTTTTAAATCCTCTTTTAAAGGCTAAGAGCTGCACAAATGCCTAAGAAATCGCCAAAACCCTCAGCGCGCCGCCACTTCCCCCGACGCCCGCCGCCGTCGCCGCCGCCGCGATCGCACCCACTTCTGCGCTCCTCATTTTAAATTTGTGATCTGATTGCGATTTCACAGGTCGCCGGAGTCTATTGTATTTTTTTACAACCGTACTTTACCAACATTCCCCAAAACAATAACGTTAAATAAACTCGAAATTGCCCTTTATTGTCTTACTACTTCCAATTTTTCTCTTTTTAAAAAAAAAAAAGCCTCAAAGATGATACTTTTACATTTTCAACATACACATAACTCTAACACAAAAATCATATCTAAAATACATAATATCTACTTAGACTTCAACAGACATAAAAAGAAACGAAACCGGGACAGTTGCGGACCCGCACGGAATTATATTTCAACAATTACACCTCTGTAACAATCTCGGGACAGTTGCGCCTTCGCACATTTGGACTCTCAAAACCTCCAAATTAGTGTTGGGCGATACTTTACGATACCCGATATTTTGTAATCGATACTTTGTCTTTCGATATATCGGTGGATCGATCCAATTAAATAAAGTACCGAATAATAAACTAGTATTTAACTAAGCGAAAATTTGTAATTTAATTTATTTTGTACAGGCAATAGAATTTTATTTTCATCAAATAAAACAGCGACATCCTACGATCGCTTTTTGACCTGACATTGCAGTAGGTTAGACAAATTGAAGCGGATTTGCAACCTAATAAGTCCCCCATGCAAGGCAGCCATGCTTGCTGTCAAAGCTTAATGAAAGTTTTAAAAATTTTGTTGCAAATCGTTTTTGATTGCAGTGAAAACCTCGAGCAGCCTCTGTACAGCTGTTTCAGCTCTGTTTGGGGCATCGTCAGCAGAGACATAGCTCGACATTCAAAAACGATTTGCAACAAAATTTTTATTTTCATCGTTTTTTACTACATAGTTATTCAAACGGAGACAAAAAACGAAATCATATTTCAAATTATAGGAGAACCTCACTTTTTTTGGATGGATTAAAAATATCTTGTATCGATATTTATTCCATATTACCAATATCGATACTTTGACACAATTAAGAACGATACGTATCGATTACTAGTATCCTATCCCAACACTACCTCAAATTAAATGTAATTCGTTGCCGTCGAGTTAATAAAAACCTCGTGTATAAAAAAAAGCTTAACTATTATATTTTAGTCATTTTTTTAATAAGTTGTAAAAATTGATTTGTTTTAGACATGACTCGAAACGTGAAAAATTGAGAGTCGTTCTTTACCATTCCAGTTCATCGGATCGGCTTAGTGTTGGACGATTTTTTTTTTAGTATCGATACTACGTATCGTTGTTAAATGTATCGATACATAGTATTCGATACTTCATAAAGTATTGGTATAACAAATAATATGTGTTTACGATCTTTTGACTTTCAGAGTAAGCCCTGTTAAGGTGACATTTTTGTTGGTATCACAAAAAAATGTGATCGTCAGAAAATTAGGTTAGAATATCGTGATTATCGTGATTTTCGTCCCTGGAGATGAGAGCTCCTACACTCAGAAAACAAAATGCGTTGAATCAACCAAATCATTATTACCATTGGGTGTATTTAATCAAAAATGTTTGTAAAACTCGGCGTTTTTGGTTGATCCAATGCATTTTTTTTTTCTTGGACGAACCAAAAAGCCAAATTTAACAAATATTTTTGATTAAATACAGCCAATGGCAATAATGGTTTGGTTGATTCAACGCATTTTGTTTTCTGAGTGTACCAGTAAATGATTTAATTATTCTTTAATCTTACCATCGCCGACCACGATAAGTATTCTTTCAAATCATTAACACAGTCATTATTACAAAAAAGGAAACTTCATATAATTTTTGACAATGTCAAATTTTGACTTCTATCAAATTGCATACACGTAACCCAACGAACAAAAAACTGCGGTTTACGAGATACAGGGTCCGGAAACTTTTTTGTTGCCGATTTCTCAGAAAAATTTATTCTTTATAAAACTTTCCGCATTTTCCCAAACCTAAAATACACTTGTCAAAATGAATATCTACCGTCATATACCAAGAAGATCGAAATGTTTGAAACCGACATAAGAGTAAAATACCTTTATTTTTCAAGATACGCGAAAATGTTATTTGGGAAAGTTGTTCGGAAAAGTTATGAGATTTCAAATATGAAATCGCAGCTGCCTAGGGTGATTTTATTTTATTAGGGTGTATATTTATTATATTTATTTATTTATATAGTATCTCAGAAACTGTGGGTTTGCGGACCTGTGTTTATCTAAACTTTTTTTCATATTTCGATGTGAGGAATCGGTCCTTAAAGTTTGGCCCCTGGTTAAAGTTACACCCTGTATATAAACCTTTTTTTTATCCATAACCGTTAGTAACCTAATTGTAACTATTTCGGAATCTGTTATTGTTATACTTACATCCGATATTTGGTAATAATACTCGCACGTGCAGATTCGCGGAATCAAAACATGTTTTATGAGGGCCTTGACGTTACATATTAATTTTTAACTACAGTGTATTCCAGTTAAAAATGCTATGTATCTCTTAATTGGCAGGAGAGGACTTTTTGGACATCTCTCATTGCACTGTAAACTTTTTTGTTAAATCGAGTTTTGGTTTCAACGAATTTCCTATAGGGTGTGTGTAACGTCACATTCTCTGCGCATGCCCGGTCGTGCGTTTTGACAGTTAGTCTGAGAGCAGCCTTATTAAAGCTCTTCTGTAACTACAAAATACCGAGTTATTTTTTTAAATCTTTAATTGTAGCTAAACCATGGTTTTACAATACAGATTGTTGGCAATTCTGAAAAAACAATTAAAATTTTGGTTTAAGTCATCATATTGTCAGATAATTCGAATTAAATTAATTAAGGCCTGGTTCATTCATCGCAAATTAAGGAAAGAAACACTAGCAGGAGGACAGAAAAATTCTGTCACATCCGGAAATCGAACCCGGGGCACTTTGGTTACGCGCCGAATGTATTACCACTAAACTAACGTGACTGCGAAGTTTTTATTAATTATTAGTTTATTCCCATAGCAGCAATAATTTTTATAATATAATAATAAAGGATTGAATTTAAAATCGATTAATAACTGAAAAAATTGTTGAACGTTTTATTTTGGGCACATGTCTCTCAATTGTTTATTAGTGCAAATCAATGTGGAACAGACTATAGAATGAATAGAAGACGTTTTTTTTTAATTTTTAAAGTGTGATTTAGTCAAAGTTCATCTTGAATTGCACTTTTCTTGTAAGGTTGTAATATAATTATATATTGGTTTGGATTGGGTCATCCGACGTTGAACTCTACGTCACAACGTTACGTTCCACTTACCCAACCCAATTTTACGCACATGGCTTGGTCATCGTTTGCTGGCAAATTCATATGGCACAGACTATACATAAAATGTTTCTTTTTGCTAAACAGTGCGTCTTAGTCAAAGATTTTTTTGTAACAGTACTGGATGTAGTTAATTATAGTTTTTTTCCAAATAGCAGTTATGGACTGGCAAAAAATGGGTCATCTTTGATGTAGCTTTTTAAAATCGATCTTCCACTGCTTTTTTGATTATTCCAACCCTTTCAGAAAGTACTATTGGAATAAACGTTACTTTTTTAAATTCAGGTGAAATACAGATAAGTGACTAATTTTAAAATTTCTTTTAGTCATTTTTTTTTTAATTTTGACAATCAACCAACGAGCTCGCAATTTATTTATTTATTTAATTGTTTTTTTTTAATAGGTATTTAGTTTTTAATTTTGGCAATATTGGTCACGCCTTTATATACAAAACAAAATTAACAATAGCACGGTGCAGGGGCGCAAATATTGAGGGGCGCTTTTGATTTTTTGATGAAAAAATAAATAAACCGATTGGCGTTTTGACGAATGACAGACAAACAGTGTTTTGGTCATAAGCATTTCGCGTAGATCTAATTCAGGGGTTCCCAGTTGGGTCGATGAACTTATAGAGGCAGCTTGGGGGTCGATGAACCAAACCTACAGGGGTCACTGGAGGTCAATGGACTATTAGTTGGGACGACTAGCGGTAGCTTAAATGAAATTTCTATTGCATTACATTATTTTTTTTTTTATTGAATCTTTGTAAGTATTGTTCACAGTCTCATTGCACTTTTTATGCAGTTACAATGTAATCCAGGTCCTTCGAACATGATTTATTTATTTATTTGGTCCTTCGAACATAATTTATTTATTTATTTAGTAATTGAAGGCGATGAAAATTGTAATTAGAAGTTTTTTAAACTTTTAAGCAGACAGTGTTCAAATTCGAAAGGGCACACAACGTTTCACTACCGATTGATCGCTTCGTCAATCGATAGTGAAACGTTGAGTGCCTTTGCCAATTTGAATACTGTCTGCTAACTATTTATTTAGTGCATACCTCTAAAACGTTTTAGAGCTATAATTAAATTTAAGTTTGAGAGGTGGTCGATTTAAACCTTTTTCAAAGTAACGGTCGATGGTTAAAAAAGGTTGAGAACCTCTGATCTAATTCAAGACCTTGTTTACGGTGTTATGATTATTAGAAACTTAAACGTTAGGTTTTGTTGACTGCAAGTTCTATCTTTGATGGTAATCTAGAAGTTGAGTTCCGGGTAAATTTATTAAACGCAATTAAATTTGAAATGTGCGGGGGCGCACCTGTTCCGACACTAAAGAAAACAAATGCGGTCGGTGTCTTTGATTGATTCGTACGATGTTAAAGGGGTAATCAAGATTAGCGTTTTTATATTTACATTCGATTTTTCTTTAATTGATTTTATAACATGTACGGCGAATTGTGATTATTAAAGCGCGGACTTTGGATATTTGGAATTTATTATGTACGTAGATCATGAAACTGAAATCTGGTGATAGGGTTGGGGGAAAGTCGCGCATAAATGCAGGGTAAAAATATTTTTGGGGCAGAGCTTTTTTTTGGTAGTTTATGCTCTGATGCAATTTATTTATTAATTTGTGATTTATTCTGCGTGATTTTCTTGGTGGTACGTAATTGAAATTGTATTGACTATATACAGGTGGTTTACTTCTCTTTGTTTTTCGGTTGAATCTAAAAATGTTGGACGATTTCAATTCAACTACAAAGAGAAAAAAAAAGTTTAACGATTATCCGATCCATTACTCTTGCAATTTTATTTAGACAACGACTTTATTGTTTTGCGCTAAATGATCGTTCACATATGCCTCTTTTTCTTGATAGATATGTAAGTAGCAAAAAGTATTTATTTACACGTGAATTTTATACTCGTCACTGGCGAAGAGAATTTCTTTGAATTGTCGAGGAAACAATAAAGCACTGTTAGGATTTTAACGCGTATGCACGTGTTTATTTATTTGTTTATTTATTTACCTCGGCTATAAATTATTTGGAATTCGGAAAAGTTTATAATGTTTGTTTATCCTCGCACGTAGAATTTAACTTTTGCTTTGTTTGAGGTGAAAAAATTCAATTTTTTCTTTTATTATTATGAAACCAAACTGCACTGGGCTGCTTTATATTATTAGTAAACACCATATAACTTACTTGTGTGTAGAAAAATACACAAAGATAAAGTTACGTAATACATTGATAAAAATAATGCCTTGCGTATTGAAGTTAGTTGCTTTACGTGATTGTTTGTTTTTTCGTTTGCAATAAAAACCGAGGACAAAAAGTGCCAACTCACTGTTAAAAAAAAATTTCACAAAAGAAAATATGTTTTTAATATAAAAAAAAATATATTAAATTCATCCGCAACCAACAGTACTCCGTTGCTTAATGTATAGCCCACACAAAAGGTGAAATATATCAGCAAGTTCTATTATTATTACAGAATCTCGAACTCACACTTAATTTTAGGGAAACTTCAAGCTCTATTTGCTTTCCTCCTGTATTTGCTGCAAATACTTTCTTTCATTTAAAAATACAAGAGTAGAGGAGGAGATCTTTCTCCTCATTCTCATCCTCATCCTCATCCTCATCCAAACGATCTCGAGTCGAAAATTGTTGTGTATGGTTCGCTGATCGAAGGAATAGCATTCTTCAGGAATGCAATTTTCATTTTGTAGAAGCGATCTAGTGAAAACTGTAACATCATCGTTGTTTACGAACATCTATAGAGAATTAATGCACCTAGTCATCCAGAGATGCATTAAGCCGAGTAAACAAACCCATCAATATGGTATTTATTTTTATTTGTCGTCGTTTTTTCTTTTTTTTTTTTTTCTTCAGGGGCTAAGTATCGAATTACACCCACGTTATTTATTTGCGACCAGACAACTGTGTGTATTGTCCACAAAAACTTTTTATATACGAGGGTCATACAAAAAGACGTTCATTCCAAATCGTCATCAATCAATTTGCTTTCACCGAACATTATTAACCATCTGGCAATTAATGTATTAATTAATTTGAATTTGACGATCAAAAAATTACTATCTATAAATTTTGTAGATGGTGGCTACTTGTTAATCTTTTATTTTCTGCTTGCAAAATTAGTTCATTGAAATCTCAACCTTATAAAAGACAAGTACGAATATTTTTAATCTCGAACCGGACAGAAATATGATGGGAACACCCTCAAAGTTTCGCTATAGATTTACAGCTCCGGTCGAGATTCAAAATATTTATACTTATAATGTTCATCGGGCAAGAATCATCTTCTCTTATAAAAGGCATTCAATTGAATGCAAATCTGACTATAAAATAACATTCAAAACTTGGCAAGAGAATTTTGTTTCCAAATTTGACGTCGTCGTAAAATTAGTTTCGCTTATAACCGGTAGAACGCGTTCGACAGAATGTTAAAATAATAATAATAGCTTTTTTCCTATACAGTTCTAAATCGGTTCGGAACTGTACTACTCGTGCGCTCTTACTAAATACACAGCATTTTTATTAAGAGCGCATGAGCAGTACAGTTCCGAACTGATTTAGAACCATGTAGGGACACAAAGCTAAAGCTCCTTACCGCCATCTATCGATGAATACGATCGAAATATGAACACGATCGAATTTATGTTAAATTTGGAATTTCGAAACTTGGATTTATTTTTTTTTGTTAAGATTTGAGGCACAAAAATCTGGAAGATGAGGTAAAAAATTTTCTAGGAGGAAATCGCGTTAAAAAAAAAGATTTATTTCGTTCAGTTTTGAATGTGCTTTCACCAGCAACCAATAGATTGCGCGCTGCAATAAAAAAAATGCTTTTGCTAGTAACCAACGGATGGGATTTTATTAATTCGCTTGGAGTTATTAAATATGTAGGTATTAAATTGAATGAAAGCTTAAAATTTGATTGTGGAACGTGGAAGCGCGTTTTTTTGTATAAAATTACGTTAGGCAAAAAAGTACGTTGTTTCTATAATGATTCTGCATCCGAAAGGATAAAATAGTCAATTAACTAAAGTAAACACACATGTCTCTGTCGGGGGTTCAACAATAAAGCAGCAGCAATTCATAATAGAAAAATTGTTATTCTCGTCGTTTTCATACGAGGAACGACAAAAAAGAAAATTATTATTGATCGCCCTGGAAGAGTCAAAATAGAACATCCGTCATATTGTTGTTTATTGTTTGCAAAAATATGATGGATGAATTATGAACTTGTTAAAAGTTCTGGAGCTTATTGACGACGAGCCAAGAGTTTCGATTGCCTTGCAATTTCTTTTGTAATTGCCCTGTACTGAAAACAACTTGGATAAACAAAAAAAAAACTATAATCAACATGAATAATCGTTGTTGGCAAACTTTCGAGAGAGCCCAATGAAATTTTGCAATAATCATCAAATATTGGACATCGCAGCTATGTGTGTGTCTATCCATTTGCAAGTAAATACGGGAAACTGACGGCAAATTAAAATATTTGTTGTGCTTAATTAATGGCCGCTTAAATATTAATATTGACTTACATGAAAGATTACAATTAAATTCATTTCGCGTTCGTTTTTAACGATGTGTTTTCTTAAGGCTTTCTCCACACCTCCCCATCATTCTTTCACCAAACAGTTATTCAT
This sequence comes from Prosopocoilus inquinatus, assembly GCA_036172665.1. Taxonomy (NCBI): domain Eukaryota; kingdom Metazoa; phylum Arthropoda; class Insecta; order Coleoptera; family Lucanidae; genus Prosopocoilus; species Prosopocoilus inquinatus. The sequence goes on along the minus strand of CM069880.1, from coordinate 10,339,939 downwards.
TGATTGATTATTGATTAGTAAGTAAGAAGTTGTTTCTTTTTTTTATTCTACAAATTGAGCGAGTGAGCGAATAAGGCCTTAAAAATCACGATGAGGAACTATTGGATATGTGAACCCCAGAGTTCCTCAACCTTTCCATAACCATAAGACATATGAGCCCTAGATTTTTTTGATTCTTAGAATTTTCATTCCTCCTGGACTTTTTGTTTGTTTGTTCAAATCTTGCATCTTGCAATCTTTTCATAACTATAAAATATATATGAGCCCTACATTTTTTAATCCTTAGAATTTTCATTCCCCCCCCCCCCCCAAGCTCCCTCCTGGACTTTTTGCTTGTTTGAAAATCAAATCTTTCATCTTTCATTTTGCTTATCATCATGAAAAGAACTGATGAGTGAACTGATTTTCCTTTTAATTTTTTTTTTTTTTAATTGAAATTGTTTTAATGTCTGCAACTTACCTACCTTTAAAGTGTGCAGCACTAACTCACGTGTGATGAAATCTAATATTTACCTACTTCGAGTCTGCCCCAGACGTTATTCCAGTATTTGAGTCATTTCTGATTTGATTTTAGAAGTTCGCTGTAATTAACCGGTGATTGAAAAGCAAATAGTGTGCAGGTTAGTTAGTGTCGGTTTAATTAAAGCACTAAATTATTAGTGGCAGTCTAAGAAAGCTGCATTTCACCTGAACTTTGCCCTAATACCGGCGATATCCGGTTCGTTTCTGATTTGTAATTCGGTTTGTGCTGGTGATATTTATATTGGATTGTCAAAATTGGACAGCGAAACCCAAGAAAAATTAAAGCTTTCCGTTAGGTTTATCCTGCACGTGTGGTCATTTCTGATTTTGTAATTCGATTGTGGTAGTGAAAACGTTGATTGTCAAATCAAAACTGTCAGCGATACCTTAACATCAAGATTTGTTCTAATAGCACCACTTTCAACTGATTATCTCACTTTATCTCAATAGCTTAGATAAAATACTTCTTTCTTTTATCTCTAGCAACTTTTTTTTGAATTCTCAGTTAAACTGAGTCTGTTTTTGGAAATACTTTGAAGTGAGTGTTAGGTGAAATTGTTGTTTGAGGTTAGATTACCTTATCGAATGATCAGATTTTTTCGGACAAATCGCCAAAAGACTTGTATACAGTCGTTCAAAATCGCCAAAGGGAGATTTAAGAAAAAAAAAACAAGAGAACAAGCAAATACGATCGATATACTTCATAATTGCATAATTTCACAGAACCAAATAAAATGTTAGAAATCAATACAAATTGATACTACTTTCTCAAGTTTACCATTCTGAAATTCGGATGTATTTGGGTGCGTCACATTGTATTGCCATTACCATACACTTTGGAAGTGGATTTTCCCATTTTGTGAAATTTTATTTATAAATATCTCCCAAGCGAACGATAATAAATAGTCTAAGGGTACGAATATGCCGAAGAAGAAGTCTCACTGTTCACCCTCGATGTTTAGGTTGTGCTCGATACCGCGATATTACCTCGATGTAAAACAAACGTACAGTTTTAAATAGAACCGTGCATATCGAAGGTGAATAGTAGCGCGCATCTTCGCATGCACGATTTCATTTATATCTATGCGTTTGTTTTATATCGAGCTATCGAGCGCGATCTAAACATCGAGGGTGAACAGTGAGGCATCTTCGGCATGTTCGTACCCTAATAGTGTTTTTCACTAACGTGCATTATATGCACTGAGTACGCACTCAGAATATATCCATCTCGTTTTATTGCATGGCGTTAAAATGAGATAGAGATACTCTGAGTACGCCGCCTAACATATGATCATTAAAATCCCTAGAATAATCAACCAAAGACCAAGTGAATAACCAGCTGACAAGAAATATTCTTAAATTCTGAAACTCAAATGATTTTGTAGACAAACAAAAAGTTATTTGGTACTGATGTCAAATCGCTCAATTAATACTCACAAAATACTTGAAATAGTCCAAATTATTTTATAAAAAAAACTTTGTCGCCAACTAACGTTCAAAAAATCGCCAAATTTGTGATAAATCCTCCAATCTTGCCACACCACACACATAAAAATCTGGAGTTAATTCAGCCTTAATACTTTTGGATGCCAGGGAACACATTTTGGCATTCCCTCGCGTCCATCCGCTTGTGGAGTTAGAAAAAATGGAGTTAGCATGTTCACCATGTAAAAGTAGGAGTAGAGTTCATCCTTGTTGGAATAAATACTCACCTTTAGATAAAATTTAGTCGGGAAAAGACAACAATAACACTAAATTAGATAAAAATTAACAACTTTTCAGGCAAAACTTTATCCACATTTAACACCGAATAAGCAGATTACAATTAATCCCAAAAATTTTTACCTATGTATGGTCAGACTTGTTTTATAACACACAATTTTTAGGTTATAATTTCGTTTACCTTCTCAGCTGAAACAAACATTCTGTTTCTTTTTAGGTTTCAGTTATTCAGGGCTATTCTGTAATATTGATATGCATATCAATTGATATGGTCTTCAATGATTGAAGAGTATTTGTTACGATTTCATAAAATTTCACGCACGTCGATTGCCGACCGCAAATTGAAGAGAGTTGCATATTATCTCGAGATCACACTTGAAACGGATTGCAAGTTGTTACGAAACTGTTTACAGAACACCAATTTTGCAAGGTCACTTGAAACATGGCAATGTTACAGAATAGATTCCATTATCTTAGTTAAAACTCAGTTTATGTCGTCTCAGTTGTCTTAGAACTGAGACAATTCCAGCTTATACATAAATAGCAACGCCTTTGTGGTGGTGATGGTCAAAACCAACTGTCCAATATTATAGATATAGAATAAGTTTCGAAGTGATCTGATTTGTGCTGGTGGTAAACATTGAAATGTTTGTCGGAACCAACTGAAGAAAGAGAAATAGGTCTGCACAGAGAAAAATTAATGTCAAAGTGAAGACAGAAACGAATTTTATAGGAAATATTTCCACAATTGTCGGACAAGACGTTATTCTTATAAGTACAAAGTTTTTTTTAATCTTAAACCGGACAGAAATATGATAGAAACACGCTCAACGTTTCGCTATAGATTTATAGCTTCGTCAGGAGTGAAAAAAAAGCAAGTCCTCAAGAGAAACGAAAAGGTAACATGATTTTAAACTAAAAGACGAAGCTATAAATCTATAGCAAAACGTTTAGTGTGTTCTCATCATATTTCCGTCCGGTTTAAGATTAAAAAGCTTTGTACTTAGAATTTTCATCAGACAAGAACCAACTTAAGCTATTCTTATAGTAAAATTTACTACAATTGTACTCATATTTGCTACAATTTGTTTCTGTCTTCATTCTAATTACAATTTGTGTTACTAGAGATGGGATTCCACCCGGTGCAAGCGTTTGCACTGGTGAAATCCCGGAACGCACCCACAATGCACCCGGTGCTCGTTTGTCAACATTTACATAAGACATAAAAAAATGCTTCAAAATGACACCAAATATAATATATTTTGTACAGACTATCGCTAGACAATTATTTTGTAACGTTAATTTCAAAAACTTACTCACATTTTGTTCATATTTTAAGCTACAAAGCTAAAACTTAAAAGTTTACTATTCAGCTATTCACCAGACACTATGAAACATTAAACCTGTAAACCACCTGCAAACAATTAAATATACCTTATTTTTCCTTAGTTCCGTTCCACGTCATCGTCGATGATGACGTAGAATTTCGACATCGCTGCCAGGTGTAACGTATGTAAAACTGTATGATTTGTTGCGGAATGTAAACAAACATAACAGAGCTTGGAATTTGTATTAATAAGTAGAGTTATCATACAGGCCTGTATGTATTATTTTTTAAATATAAAAGAAATTCAACGTCTCGTAAAATTTTCGCGCTCTCAATAAGAAATGCCATAAATACGAAACTTATTTTTTAAAGGTTATGAAGAGTAAACTTGACAATTAAAATTTGTCAACATTGCAAATTACTGCCAACAAAGTTTTAAAACGCAGGGATTATTTATACGTAAATATGTGGTTACATCTGTAGCTGATTGTTGGCAAGACTGATTGTTGCTTTGATGACGTGCAACGGAACTGAGAAAAAATAAGGCATAACATCAAGAACAGGTTATTTCTCGTTCGATTTGCGCGGGAAATTTAAATTTTTGAATGCACCCGGTGCATTCATGTATGCACCCTGCTAAATGCACCCATGTGGGTGTTTTTAATGCACCGGGTTCATTCTCTGGTCCATCTCTACTTTTTAGTATTCATTTTTCTCTGTGCACTGATAAAAATCTGGAGTTAATTCTAATACTTTTTCGGTGTTCTCTCGCATCCATCCATTTACGGAGTTACGAAAAGCGGAGTTAGGATGTTTACTCTTTAAACGTATGTAATAAAGCAGAGTTGAGCTTATCCTTGTTGGAGTAAACACTCGCTTTTAGATACAATTTAGTCGGAAAAAGAGAACAATAACGCCAAATTAGATGAAGATTAACAACTTTTCAGAAAAAACTTTATCCATATTTAACACGGAATGGGGAAAATTTTTTATGTATGTATTCACCAGACACTATGAAACATTAAACCTGTAAACCACCTGCACACAATTAAATATGTAACATCAAGAACAGGTTATTTCTTGTTTGAATTGCGCGGGAAATTAAAATTTTTGAATGCACCCGGTACATTCATGTATGCACCTTAGTGAATGCACCCATGTGGGTGCTTTCAGTGCACCGGGTGGGTTCATTCCCTCTGTGTACTTTTTACTATTCATTTTTCTCTGTGTGAGTTTGTCCCTTTAAGATACTGATGGGATTAGGATTTTTTAGCTTAGAAACTTCTCTTATTGGAATATTTCTGAATAAAAAAGCGATTTTGCTAATTTGATGCTTGAGTGTTGCAAGCCAAGTATTCCACTTGAACGGTTTTCACAATAGGTCGTTACGTAACGTTGAACTCGGTACGTTCAAGTAATTAAGTCCTGCAGTAAAGGAGCAAAAAATAGCGGATAATACTGCCATTACACTTTTAAATAGTCGCTGACGTTATGAGATTCCGTGGACGAATTGGATTATTGAAAATTCCGAGAGTATGGGACGTGTTAATTGTGTTTGTTTCTGCTTATTTGTTTAGTTGTGTATACGATGAGGTCGGTGATTTGAACGCACAATAACTGAGAGTTGATAGGGTTTCGAAGACAACTCTTGGTTTGAGTGAGTGATTGGAAGTTGCAGGTGGAGTTTTGTTTTAAGTGGGTTAGTTAATGTGTGGAAGGTGTAGTTGTTGGTGTTGTTGTTGTGTGTGATGTTTGTTGTGTGGGTGGGTGGGTGGATGGATGGATGGATGGATAATTTGGAGTAGTGCGAATTCGAATCGAATCGAATCGGTGGAGGCTGATTAGTCGGCGCGTTGTAACTAGAAAAGGGGAAGGCATTGGGTCGGGGGGAATAAATGGATGTGGATAGTGGAGGTTGGTATCTAAGAGTAGGTGCTTGGTGTATCGTGGAAAACGGTCCACGGCGGTCGGTGGAAGAATTGACCGCTACCGGTGACTCGGGGGCGTGGTGGAAGATCGCGCAGTCGCCACCTGGTTGGCACGAGGAGCCCGTCGATCCGCCCAATCACGAATCCTCGCCAGACGGGCGCGGCCCACAACCACTCTGCACATTTTATTCTATTTCTTGTCTACAAAATAACAAAATAAAAGTCTGAGAAGCTATGATGCTGCATCTTGACGGGTGAACGCGCGCGCTCTACTCAGAGACCGGCCCAGCTCGCTAGGCTAACCGCTCAGAATAATGCAGGCCACCACTTCCAGCAAGACAAATAAAACACCACTCGCCATGCTACATCTCGACTTGATTTATGCCGACTTCGCCACCCATATGTCTCGCGCCGACCCGAATGCCGAAACAATCAAACTTGCATCGTAACTTCCGCTCCATATGTGGAATTTCGTTAACTACACTTAGGTTCACCTGTTTATGCGAACGCCTAATCTAAAGAAAACATGCTGTCGCACTCACCCTCTTCTATCTTCCCCCCTCAGAATATGCTAACCGATTTTTCCAAGACGACGCCGCCACCGCCGCCACTGCCTTAATTTTATTTCGCCTTTTTTTTAGGTGAGCCTCGCCCAAATCAATGCTTCTTACAACCTAATTTATATTTCTACTTTCCTTATGAGAAAATCCGATCGGAAAGTACGCGTCCTATCTGATTGCATCGAGCCACCCCTCATCTATTCTTTAATTCGTTTAGACTTCAGGCTATTGAGGTTTCTTCTAAACGCCGCCCGATATAAACTCCAAACCTAATCAGACGTGTTATCTCCTCGCAATAAATATGTGTCAAATCGTCCTAATTTCGCGTCAAAGCCTACAGCAAGAAAACGAAACAAATTTAACTTGATACGATTTTCTAACTTGGCATATAATTAGCACCCCAACTCGCGGCCGTAATTGCGTGCAACCCTCCCCTGAAGACTTACTATGAATGTAAATGCTCGTCCTATCTTTTCATTGTTGTTTTTTCATTAATTTATGTTTCTCACTTTAATCTCTTCCGCTTCTTTTCCAAAAAGAACCATACAACAATTAAATTATTGTTCCATCTATCAAAGAAAAACAACAACCCCATTTCACTGATTTATATATACAAAGAAATCAATACAACACTTATCAGTTACGACCATACGACACCATTCTGAAACATATATTTTTTAATACTTCAAACTTGCATGATATGGAAATTCATGTACTGATTGGTCTAAATATGTCACTCTTGAACGACGACGAAAACGGCATCATTGTATCTAACGACATCATAATAACCCATCGACGATTATTCAAAATATATCACTGGAAATTCATGTACCGATTGGTCAAAATATGTCATTCTTGAACGATGACGAGGAGGGCATCATTGTATCTAACGACTTCATTAAAATAACCCATCTAATTGATTGAATACACGAAAATTAAACCAAAGCTTATTCAAAATATGTCACTTGTTGCAGAATATGGAAATTCATGTACCGATAGGTCAAAATATGTCATTCTTGAACGACGACGAAAGGGCATCATTGCATCTAACGACATCATTAAAGTAACCACTCCCAAGCAACACACATACCGGGCGATCGAAATTGATTGTCCTGATCCTATACTACTTTCCGCGAGCTTCGTATCGATATTTACGTCTACCAGACGAAGATTGGCACGGAAAGCAGGGGAGTGCTGAGAACATTCACAAAACTTACATCCAAATCAAACTTAATTAATAAAAAACATCCGGTATACGTAAATTAGTGTCCGACCGAAACCGATTTTCTCACCGAAACCGAAACCGAATTTCGGCTAATGTCTCAGTTTCGGCCGAAACAGAAACCGAAACCGAATCTTATTCGAAAGAAGTTAGAGATAGTTTTACTAAAGTCTAAATTGATAGTTTTATTTATTAATAACTGAAATTGAGTAAATTCATATTGTCAGACAGAAACAAAAACAATTTTAAGTTAATTTTATTTATTAATAACTGAAATCAAACAAACTTATATTGTAAGACAGAAACAAAAACAATTTAAAATTTTCGTCTCTATCATATTTTACAAAAGTTAAAAGAGAATTTTTTTCAGCTATAGCATCACATAGACAAAATTCAAATGTGTATCTTATTAAAAGTGAATTTAGGTCAGAATCAAAAACTTTGGTATTTTAGAGATTTCACGTCCTGTAAAGCAAATTCACTTTGATTTTGATTAATTTGAAATTTTGTGGTAAAGGTTGCGTTAATATTACGGTCTGCCTTTTCAAACTGGGGAATTTTGAATCAGCTTTTGAATTTGGATCGGTCACATTTCAAATATGCTGTCAAATATGAGTTAATACAGCTTTAATTCACTGTCAAAATTGACATTTACACTGTTAAAACTGAGTATCATTCTGTTTGATACCCAAAAATTAATCAAGTTTGAGATTAATATGCATTTAAAGCAAAAAGAAAGAAAATAAATGTAGTTTCGGTTGTAGCCGAAGATTCGGCCGAAACCGAAGCTTTGACCGAACCACGAAATTATGGCCGAAACCGACCGAAACCGAAATATTCGGTCGGACACTAACGTAAATATTGATATGAAGCTCGCGGAAATTAGTATAGGATCAGGACAATCAACTTCGATCGCCCTGTATACGTTTAATAAATAATAAAATTCCCTGAAGTAGATGTTGAAAAAACGTGTTCTATATACTAAATACGATGTTTCTGTATCAAAGTGGTATAAGGTATACGCTTATTAGACGGCGTAAAACATGTACGTTCACCGTAACCGTTTAATAAATGTAAAAATGTCCAACCAAACCAAAATATGGTTGAATACACAAAAATTAAACCAAAACGTGTTGCTGGGGATCGAAGATTATTAAAAATGTGTCACTAGTTGCATGACATGAAAATTCATGTACCGATTGGTCAAAATATGTCATTCTTGAACGATGACAAGAAGGGCATCGTTGTATCTAACGATAACATTAAAGTAACCAATCGAAGATTATTCAAAATATGTCATTAGTTGCATAATATGGAAATTCATGTACCGATTGGTCAAAATATGTCATTCTTGAACGATGACAAGAAGGGCATCGTTGTATCTAACGATAACATTAAAGTAACCAATCGAAGATTATTCAAAATATGTCATTAGTTGCATAATATGGAAATTCATGTACCGATTGGTCAAAATATGTCATTCTTGAACGATGACAAGAAGGGCATCGTTGTATCTAACGATAACATTAAAGTAACCAATCGAAGATTATTCAAAATATGTCATTAGTTGCATAATATGGAAATTCATGTACCGATTGGTCAAAATATGTCATTCTTGAACGATGACAAGAAGGGCATCGTTGTATCTAACGATAACATTAAAGTAACCAATCGAAGATTATTCAAAATATGTCATTAGTTGCATAATATGGAAATTCATGTACCGATTGGTCAAAATATGTCATTCTTGAACGATGACAAGAAGGGCATCGTTGTATCTAACGATAACATTAAAGTAACCAATCGAAGATTATTCAAAATATGTCATTAGTTGCATAATATGGAAATTCATGTACCGATTGGTCAAAATATGTCATTCTTGAACGATGACAAGAAGGGCATCGTTGTATCTAACGATAACATTAAAGTAACCAATCGAAGATTATTCAAAATATGTCACTAGTTACATAATATGGAAATTAATGTACCGATTGGTCAAAATATGTCATTCTTGAACGATGACAAGAAGGACATCGTTGTATCTAACGATATCATTAAAGTAACTAATCGAAGATTATTCAAAATATGTCACTAGTTGCATGATATGGAAATTCATGTACTGATTGGTCAAAATATGTCATTCTTGAACGTCGATGAGGGGGGGCATCATTGTATCTAACGACATCATTAAAGAGAATATGAAACAAATAAAAAAGCTTTCTAAAAACGAGCTAAAAGGGTATATTTATATTTTAATTATATTTGCAAAACGTCAAGTAAGTCAATAAATTACTCTTTTAGCTCGTTTTTAAAAAGCTTGTTTATTTGCTTCATATTCTCTGCAATTCTCACGAGCAAGAACTATCCAAAAACTGACATCATTAAAGTAACCAATCGAGGATTATCCAACATATGTCACTAGTGGACGATGTCGAAATAAGGAGGTTAATGTAGCTAGCAACGAAGACACCAAACTTTAATGGAAACTTGTTTTATCCTCCTCTCCCCCCTCATAACAATAGTTAAACTCCTTAAAGTGATATATTTTAGGCAAACAAAGAAAAGTCAAAATATGTTATAGTTTGACGATGATGGTCAAAATATGTCATAGTTTGACGAAATAAGGGGGTTAATGTAATGAGTGTCTAAATAAAAGACTGGTCAGGCAGGCTGTGGAACAATTTACAAACAAGGTCTGTACATTTTAGATAATTTCATAACGAGTGTTCAATTAAAAAAGCGGTCTAGATAGCCATGAATTTATCTTGAACGTCTAGCGTAGGGTTAACCGTCAACTTGCCAAAGTTCAAATGATGTTAATGTTAATCACGACATGCGTTCCCGACAACAAAAGCCTGAATTAAGATGTTTCCCATAATGACATCGTTTAAATGACGTATTTTAACAAATCAAAGATTGGTCAAAATATGTTGAACTGTTTGGACGATGACAAATAAGGGGGTTAATGTATTCAACGGCGAAAACACCAAACTTTATTAATGGAAACTGATTTTTGCCTTCCCCCCTCCTTCCCGTTAATGACATCGTTAAGATGACATATTTTAACAAAACAGAAATTAGTCAAAATATCATATAGACATCATAAAGACATCGTTAAAATGACTTATTTAATGTACCAAATGAGTTAATGTACCTAAAGACGAAGACACCAAACTTAATTAATGGAAACTGGCTTTGCCCCCTCGCCCTCCTCCTTCACCATAATGACATCGTTATTTTAACAAGTCAAAGATTGGTCAAAATATGTTGAACTGTTTGGACGATGACGAAATAAGGGGGAGGGGGTTAATGTACTTAGCGACGAAGATACCAAACTTTATTAATGGAAACTCACCTCACCACCTCACCTCCCACATCCTCCCTCGTATTGACTTCGTTAAGTTACTTTTCCTGCTTAAAAGATTTGGTATTTGGGGATTGCTGCTGTTGGTTTTACTATAACCAATAACCTTTGCTAAGTGAACGACGACAGCCAATGACAGCAATCCCCAAATACTCAATTCTGCGAAACTCCAAATCAGGACAAGCAGCTTTAAAGTGATGAAATTTAACCAATCAAAGATCGATCAAGATGGTTAAAGTACCTGACAACAAAGACATCAAACTTGTAACGAGCAACGTACAGTGGAGTGTTCAAGTCAATTTATGATTGTTGAAGTAAAAGTATGCACGAAACACCTTTGCATAATGAAATCGTTCCAAACTTTCCCAAAGTCAAGCAATGGGTAGTAAAGTGCGCGACCCTTACAGCTTTATTTTGCTGCTAGTTATATATAATTAACAAGTGTGTTGAAATGTTCCGCCTCTTTCCAATTGTGGAGGAAAGTGCATATACTTTTAGGTGTTATTAATAAGAAAAATGCCCGATTTCTTCACCTCCTGATAAATTTATCTGCAAGCTATTATCCTTGGAAACCATTGTATCGATATCGATAGTTTCCGAAGATATTACCTGGCAGATAAATTTATCAAGAGGTAGAAAAAGCGGGCCTAAGAAGTGCCAAATGAATAATTATGTTTTAATGAAAATTATTTTGAAAGGTAAAATGTTGAATTTTATTTTTACTAAAACACGTTTCGTCTTACTTAGGAATTGGTCAGTTAGCATTTTCTCGATTTCCTTTCGGATCGATAGCTTAAATGATGTGACAAAGGCCGTGTTATGTAGGGGGTTGTCCAGAAGGTAACGGCTTTTACTGACTGCAGCAAGAAAGCTGGCGGGAATATAATACAAAGAAGCAATTTATTGAAAGAGCTGATGCGTCAGATTAAGGCAGTTAATTCTTTGTGAAGAGGAAAAAAAGGAGGAGGCAAGTTGCATGGGAGGAATTGATCCACTCGACGCGTGTTGATTTTTATTTTGTTGTAATTGCGCAGAGGGAGGAGGTAAATTGTAAGAGAGTGTAGAAGAGATGAAAAATTAAATTATCGTGTGTTTTCTGTATCGGGGTTTAAAAGTAGGTTAAAGCTGTGCTCTATATAGCCCCCTATCAAGACGAGGGGAGAAGGCCTAAATTAAGGGATGATAGTATGATTATGACATTTTTTACATGAAAATAACGCTAGCTTTTCTTTTAAAAATATTGCTTACGTGATGTGAATTCTGATCGAGTTTAAATCTTATACAGGTATAGGATTTTTTATACAAGAAATGCCTTAACAATTTATAAAACTTAGGATTTTATTGACGGTGGTTTTAAGTTGAAGTCGCGCGCTAAAAATAAAGCCGACTCGCTTTTTGAACTCTCTTTAGTTAATTTATTTGTTATTATTCTGTATATAAAGAAGTGAATTGGTTTCGGTGTTAAAATTTTACGTCAGCTAAAATATGTAAAGCATCCGAAGTTAAGATGATTATTTAATAATTGAGGATTATTTTTTGTGTAAACTGGGCGGCGTTTAGACTGCGCAATAATTAGTAAGAAGTACAAGGAGTAACTAACTGGGTATATATTATTCATGGCAAACAAATGAGTCGAGTCCGCTAAGGCAGTCGGAGATTGCTTCCTTGCGGCGATGAGCTTCGTACCCTTTTGCTAATCAATACTCGTTTCCGTGTGATATAATAAGGGAAGCTAAAAAATTGCAATAATTTACACATTGTACTGCGACAGCTATGCCGAAATAATTCGGTAAGAATTACGGCGAAACGTAAGGGGGGTTGCGCGACGATATAAACAATTCGATACATGAGGGTAGAGAAGGTCGTTAGGTGCATTTGGCATCACCCCAAGTGAATTTCCACCCTATCGCTGACCGCTCGATTCTGTCGCCTATTTGAAATTGTAAATAAGAGCTTAGTCGGCCGCTCGATAGGTCATCTACTTTATTTGACGTTGAGTGTGAATGGAGAAATGTACCCATACCCATAATCAACTTGAGCCACTATTGTAGCTGTTTTGAGAAATGAGGGTGCTTTACTGCAGAACTGTTTCTGCTTCGATAACTCGGTCGCACCTTCTCGTCTCGTGGCGAAAAAAAAAAGTTATTTACAACGCCCCCCAAGTCACCGACTCAGACGAATACAAAATTCCACTAATATCTGGAACCTCTGATGGCCAGCAATTTCACCGGCTACTATAATACACCCGCCTACGCATAAACCAACGGTGTGGAGGAGATAACTCAGACCTATTATCCAGATTATCCTCTAAACGGAATAAATGACCACGAGGGATCCGACTGTGTCTGCACCTTATCGTACTTCCTTTTCATGTTTTATACTACACATACACCTTTTTTATATACGAACATCTATGTATTTTTGCTACGTAAATGTGTACACATAAATTAGTGTGCCTACCAACCTACTTTCGAAACGACCTCCTCCTCCTCCGCCTCCTCCTCTTTTTCTTTATTTTGTTCTGAAAGTGATGTTTTACATATATTTTGATGTCGGTGTAGTTGTAAATCAGTCAGTGCGCTTATTATGTATAAATATTTAATGGAACTGTTATTAGGTGAAATAAACAGTTCGTAAAACTATAAGCAGCAGGCTAAAGTATATACCTATATGTATATATAAATGTCTGCATCTAACAGCCGTAAAAAGGAGCATTAGGGCAAGGATTGCAAATGCTTCGAAGGGAGTTTATCCTAAATGGACGAGTGTCCTGAGAGCGATAAAATCAAGCTAAGGTGTTCTTGCCCATCGGGATTTGCCAGCTCGTGCGTGTTTTTACGCGCATATAAAAATATAAGGTCTGTGGACGTGTGTCTCCTCGGAGTGGAAAAATATACCTAATTAGTTTTAAGGAGGGATGTTGTTGTTTCAGGATGATGGCATTATGGATCAGGACGTAGACGGAGATGGTGCGATTAATCTTTCGACTTCTCAACGACCTTCGGCCGCCACTACCCCGAACGATGGCGTGCAGCCAGAAGACGTGGAACAAGTAAGCATTCGGAGTAGTGTAACGAAGATAAACCTTTCGCGAACAAATATTAAAAATCCGCATCGGCTCGGCGAGGAGGGGTGATCGGAACGGAACGCTGTCCTTTCTAATCAAGATCTGCGGGCTGTCCCTCTGCACCCCCCGCGACACCCTCCTCTTCTTTCATACCCCCGTAGTAGAGCCCGTTACTAATGCACTCGGATTTTTCATCTTAATTGAAAGAGTTTGGGCCAGATGTCTCCAATATAAAGTGAGACACTTCGTGTTTAGATGCGGTGTATGATTGCGGGAGAGAGTACCACCCCCGCCTTCCATTGCTCAATAATTTAAGCCGAGCTTTCCGCTTGATAGATGTGTTCGATAAAGTTTTTCGCAGTTGGAAATTAGGATATTTGCGCCGGTATAATTAGAAACGAAGCTAATTTTACATTCTTTGTTTTCGCGGACCGTACTTTAATTAAGGACTTTAACAAATGCCAGGTGCCTTCTGTTCACTTCGCACCTCCACTTCTTCTTCTTAACGTCGAAATTAAAAAGCGGTTTTTAAATATAATTTAATGTGAATTCTGTGAAGTTACTTCGCCCGACTTTAAATTAAAAACAGAAATTCCACCTCACTTTTCGACGACTCGACTCGACTCGACTCGACTTGACTTGACTTTGCAAAACGAATGTTTATTACTTGATGAGAACTCGCCCCGATTAAACAGTCGAGGACCTAATTTACGAAAAAGTTTTCGCGGTGTACATGCATGCTAAAATCAACGCAACACGTGTCGAAAAGTGAAATCGGTGGTCGTGGTCGAGTCGGAAGGACATCGGAGGAGCGTTGAATTCATCGCGAGGAAGAGGAAGCGTTTAATGCGAATTATTTGGAAGAATTTGCATCAGAAGGCGGGATGGAGAATCGGGGTAACTCCTGTAATTACGCGATACATTTTACAAATGAAACACGTCGTCAATAAATTCCCTTCGAACTTTCCTCCCCAGCTTTTATCCGCCGTAATCCATTTTGAATGGAAAGTAAGCAAATAATTTCGAACACGTTGCATTTTTGACCCTTTCTGTTTTCTTTCCGTCGATTTAAAGAAGTCATTTTCATATAAGACAGCAGAGTCGGGAACGGTAACAAATGTCGGCGAGTGGTCCTGCCGACGCAAGTTAGAATGCGATGTTGACATTTTGCGATATAGCCGCATGCAAAGACTAAATTGAATTTGGGACTGGCCGGGCTGTTTGGATTCCTGGATGGTTGTTTAGTTTGCCGGAACAAAGAAAACAGCCATGTGTTTATTCTGCTTGAAATAGCAAGCCACTCCCAGGCCGGCTCTCTCCGGACGGTGTAAACACCTCGACGAGGCACCGTCGGCCTCACCGATGCGATACATCGTTCATATCGCAACGCGACGGCCATCCGATCACCAGCTTAAAAGCTTCCGCGAAACGTGTAGCGCGCCATCTAAGTGGGATGTAATGCCGCTTCAGATAGCGGGACTATTAATGCGTGCACTGGATTTCCGTTATCTAGATAAATGGATGCACGAACTAAACTCCCAATTCCGAGAATATTTATACATCGCTCCTACCGTGGGCCGAGAGGCTCCCTCTCCCGCTCCCGGAGAAGCTTCCCATATCGAATGCGCCACACTTTTAGTAAACAATGCCCTATTTAATTGCTTTTACACTCGCCTGCACTCTTTTGCCAAAACACACCCTGAGTTACCATGGAGATAGTCTGATCTATGCGCAATCAACGCACGGCAAATACTCTGCACCAATATGCAGGAGATTTTTAAACAGAGGGATTTAAATCCGCTCACCCTGCTCCTCCACCCCAAACCTAACCGATTGAGTCGTCTTATTCTGATTTTAATTCCTCGTTTTCTTACGCCCGGCTCATTTTCGACGGCTCACGCGTCCCCCACCGAAGACGCCGACGCGAGGCGTTCCTGCATGACCGAGCCGAGTGTGTCACTTTTTAATGCTTCCGAAATATATGATCGACACAACTCGCCCCGTGCTCGAAAAGGAAAGCCATCGGGAGATTCTCGCGATAAAAACGCTCGTATCAATATAGATTTTATAACACGATACGCGTCGGGAGAGCTTTCACGACGTGCGGATTTTATTCATCCCCGAAAACCCGGGGGTTTCCATAAATAAGCAAATTTCCTAATTCAATTAGCCATCGCCGTCGTCTTGATGAATCATGTGTAAGTTGTTTTTGTTGCGCGAGCGCCGAGGGTGGGGCAATTTTTGCGGCCGTTAATCAACGCATCGGTAAATAACGTGGAAGACATCGCGACGCTTTCATCCTCGACCGGTCGGATGACTCAGCGTAGCGTTTATTTTTCACAAGTGGATTAGCCACATTTCCCTAACCGCGCAGCTCCACCCGGCTTGTTTGTGTTTGGGTTTCCAAATCCATCTGTAAAACAAATACTGCTGTCAGTCGACGCTCTTATTGTCTTTTTGTTATAGAAATAAACCACGGTGGAGAAAGCCGCCATTTTAATTTGCCTCGGCTAAACAAAAGCTTAGTTGGGTTATCGCTTGGACGACGGCAAAAAATTGATTGATCTTTTGTTTTTCCTATTTGCCGGCAGACGGTCGGTCAGTCAGCGCCGGCACGTTTTTCGGTTCCGATATTTTAATTCGGTATCGATTGGCGGCGTGCGTAAGGGGTGGCCGAGCGCGTAAACAAATAAATATGGTTTGCGGTGTGGCGATCCGCCGTGCGACGCGGCGTCGCATCGGACGTCTTAATTAAACAGCCGGGGGCGAGGACGCCAGCCAGTTCACGGCGGATCGGCGCTCTCCATTCTTAGTCCGAATCGAACGGGATTGATGAACGGTGCTTATTGACGTTTCCCGGCAGGTATTAATCAGATGAAAATCTCCCGAGTTTTTGCCGGGCGTGATGTCGGCGTTAGCAGCTAACCCTCTTGTTTTATTGGGGTACTTTTTCTTTATCTTTTTTCACAGCCGAAAGCTGTGTTATGGTTAGGCGGAGGTAATCTTGCGAGGTGACGGGTGACGAAGGACGGCAATCAATGCTAACGGCCGTCTGTCGACCGCGCTGACCGTCGTGGAGAAACTTTGCCGGCCCCGATTTTCGGCCTTTTTATCGCCGCCGCCGTTCGTTTTGTTTCGAAAATAATTTCCGTGTTGACACAGCGCGAAAACGAGGAGCAAACCGAAAAACATTCAAATATTGGTCGTAGCAGCGGTGGAGTAAACAAGAAACGCGGGGAAGTTGCGATGCGATCTGCCAGAGCCGGCGGAACCGCCTCCCTTCGCCTCTTCCGGTCACTGTCTCCTATTATTTCGGTTAAACATTTCTCATTGCGCTCGCTCGCGCCCGCTTCACGAATACTAAATAAACATAAGTTTTAATTGAAGAATCTCGTTGTATCTCGAAGCGATGTGGACGGCGCTCGCCCGCTCCCCAGAGTTATTATTAGATCGCTACAAGCTGATGCAAATACAGATTATAAAGATCGGCCAGATGAAAAATGAGATACAGCATTCACATTGTCTTATGTTATGACAATGGCGGTTCCCAACGCGACCGAGGCCAAATATTTGTCTTCCACCATAATGCCGCCGTTGCACCGCGTTCCGCCGTGCATATTTATCATAACTACTGTTTATATACCTTCACCCTCACATGCCGCGCCGTCCCTACCCTCCGTCTACTTACGTATGCACTTGTACCGCGCGCCAATAATATTAAAATTTGATTCTCGCGCCGATAACGTCAGTCATTTGGCGGATCGATAGGGACTCAAAGAAACGCTGATGAATTCGCGCGGAGATCCGCGAACACGTAACGCACGGGGTAAAGAATCGAGGCCCGACTGATATGATAATGAGGGCGGTGGCGGTGACGGCGGAGACCACAGCCGGCCCGTGCTCGCGGAGGGAGATAGGACAGACTGCTGACGTGGCTCGGCCTTTGCCAAATGGACAGTGTTCTCGGCTAATGGCCCAGCGGGTGCCACTTATTCGACTCCGACTAAATTGTTAAGGACGGCAAAAAGCGTCGACCGAATGCCGATGTTGCAAAGAAACGTCAGCGCACTTTAATGGAAAATAATTTAAATGCCATCATCACCGACGTACTCCTCTCCTCTCCCGATCGCCGAACCCGCTTCCTAACCCTAATTACGCCTTACTTTAATTTCAATCCGAGCCCTCCGAAAACTCCTGAAAAATACCTGTCACTCCTCGACACCGCCGCTGCCGCCGCCCGGTCCAAATCCTCCGAAGGGTTCACGTATATATACATATCTGATTGAACGGCGCACAATGCGAACTCGGAAGAAAAATGAAAAGATTGTATCTGCGAAATTGCTTTTATTTCTTGCCTGACACTCGTGTCGATTATTTGTTGGGCCACTGCCTCGTGAATATGACGACCGACGATGATGCAGACGGCCCGATGCATGTGTTACCTCTTATTGCCCATCTAAAATATGCGATATTGCGACTCTGCTCCGATATTGCACGTGCACGTGATGTATCGACCGCTCCCGAAAGACTGACCTTATCACTTCCATCCAAATTATCAAACTTAAGACCTAAAATATCCAAATTTGCAAACTGTTTTCAAAATAATCGTCTTATACGTAGTCATACCGTATTCATTTTAAATGACAGAATCTCACATACTAGCTGATTTTAACAGTTGTGGAAATATTTTACACAAAACAGTTAATTTGTTCGAGCGCCCCTGTTTTCGAATTAACAGTCGCCAAATCCCGCTTGACCGATTTTTGAAATTTTGCTCAGCGGCGATTTCCCCCTCATTCCCACCCACCGAAAAACTCCAGAAGGATTTTTCAATATTGTGGAAATAGACAGAGGTTTACCGAGAATCCACAAAAACACAATCCCTCGGATGATTTTGGTTTGGTGACAGTCGCACGGCACGCGGTCGCGAGGGAGACGAATACATAAGGGGGCTCCACATTGCAAGGATTTTTATCGGCACCTGAATTTTCTTAGAGCTTTTCCGATCTTATAAGGACCAGTTGTACGGAGGCGGTTTAAACTGACCAGGTTCAAAGTAAACAAATTCGCATAGCATCTTAGGGACAAGCTGTATCAAACACTTAAGCCAAACTTAACTTTAAGCGCCGTCGCCGCTTAGATTGTGAGTTACATTCATGTTACGAAACCCAAATATCATATTATAAACAAAACTTAAATTTAAGCACGGTTTAAATGTTTGATGCAACTCGCCCTAAGGCATTCATAAATACAATTTAATGCGATTTTTTTTTCTTTGAACGTTGCGTTAAACCCCCTTGGTACAACTGGCCCTGAGTAAAAGAACCGGGAAATCCGACGGTGTTGGTTGTTTTTGGTCATCGCGGAACCCCAAGGGAAAAGCGCGTGCCCTTCAAGAAAACATCGTTGGGCGAAACGCTTATCACTTTTATTAAAATCATCTTATAAATAATTTTGCTTACACGTGTGAAATTGGCCGCAACATTTCACAGGCGTGACTTTTCAGAAATCACGATCCAAAAGGTTTGATGTGGTTTAATTAACAAATGATGTGTAGCTTATGTCAAACATTGGCTACGTAAGACACATTGTGACTGACATTTTTACCACAACGACAATTTCAGTGGATTACTGTAGTATCTGACTTAAGCAAATGGTCGGTCGGAAGTTTGTTTCGTTGTAAAAACGGATATTAAAGGGCGAAATAAATCCATCGCGAAACAAACTACCGAGTTTTTGTTTTTTTTTGGTTTTAGGTCAGATATTATACTACTAATAAGCCACTGAAATTGTCGATGTGGTAAAAATGTCAGTTACACACACACAAAAACTTTTGGGATTAATTGTAATCTGCCTAATCGGTATTCAATATGGTTTTGCCTGAAAAGTTATTAATCCTTATCTAATTTGGCCTTTTCCAGAGTAAATTGTGTCTAAAGTTGAGTGTCTACTCCAACAAGGATAAGCTCTACCCCTACTTTTATATGGTAAACTGTTTTTTTTTAAGTCCACGTCCACAGACAGACGGGTGCGAGGGAACACCAAAAAAGTGTTCCCTGACGTCCAAAACTGCTAGATTTTTATCTGTATACAATGGTTTTCTAGGAAGGTCTTTATTATTATTTCCCAAATGAAAGAGTGCAAGAGGAAAAGGTTTGTGTAACTTTCTCCTCAAACTTTGGGCAAAGCTGGCTCATTGCTGAAAATGAAGTCCGTATTTGTACAAAGTGCGTGATGATCTTATCTTAAGTGGAATGGGCTGTGGATGATTGAATTTTTGATGTTTGCCCTTTTTGAAACAATTTTAGTTTCTTGTATCGTCTGAATTAAGTGTAATTTTGGAATTTGTTGAAATTTATGCGGTCCTTTGCTTTTCTAGGGAGGTCTTTAATTATTATTTCCCTGATTAAAGAGTGTATGAGAAAAAGGTTTGTAACTTTCTCCTGAAACTTCTGGGCAGAGCTAGTCCATTGGTGAAAATGAAGTCTGTATTTCAGTTTCCTGTATCGTCTCAATGAAATGTAATTTTGGGATTTGTCAAAATTTATGCGATCCATCGCTTTTCAAGGGAAGTCTTCAATTATTACTTCTCTGATGGAAGAGTGCAAGAGGAAACAAAAGGTTTGTAACGTTCCATTCAAAATTTGGGCAGAGCTGGTCTATTGATGAAAATGAAGTCTGTATTTGTGCAAGGTGC
This sequence comes from Prosopocoilus inquinatus, assembly GCA_036172665.1. Taxonomy (NCBI): domain Eukaryota; kingdom Metazoa; phylum Arthropoda; class Insecta; order Coleoptera; family Lucanidae; genus Prosopocoilus; species Prosopocoilus inquinatus. The sequence continues at coordinate 10,319,530 of CM069880.1, read as the reverse complement.
ACGATGATCTTATTTTAAGTGGAATGAGCTGTGGATGATTGAATTTTTTATTTTGAAATTGTTTTAGTTTCTTGTATCGTCTGAATGAAATGTAATTTTGGACTTTGTTCAAATTTATGCGACCCATCGCTTTTCTAGGGAGATATTCAATTATTATTTCCCTGATGGAAGAGTGCAAGAGGAAAAGGTTTGTATCTTTCTCCTCAAAATTTGGGCAGAGCTGGTCCATTGGTGAAAATGATGTCTGTATTTCAGTTTCTTGTATCATCAGAATGAAATGTACTCTTGGAATTTGTCAACATTTATGCGAGCCATCGCTTTTCTGGGGAGGTCTTCAATTATTATTTCACTGATGAAAGAGTGCGTGAGGAGAAGGTTTGTAACTTTCTCCTCAAACTTTGGGCAGGGTTGGTTCATTGGTGAAAATGAAGTCGATATTTGTAGAAGGTGCAGGATGATCTTATTTTAAGTGGAATGAGCTGTGGATGATTGAATTTTTGATTTTGAAATTGTTTCTTGTATCGTCTGAATGAAATGTAATTTTGGGATTTGTGGAAATTTATGCGATGGAGTAGTATTCAATAACACGTCCACCTTACGAGTTAGCACTCTATCGGCAATATTTGATAAAATAAAGGGGTTCGGAGGCGGCTCACGCGAATTTAAGCTTGGGTGGGAGGGTGCGCGCGTGTGTATGTGTGTGTGTAGCTTAGAGTTGTCGAGATATATTTGTATGTCGGCCATCGAAAAGGATCGCATAACAATCGGAAAAGGATAGCTCTCCCGCGTGTTATAAGTTTTGCGGGGAATGTCCTTTAGTGGCAGGTGCCAGGCCTGCAATATTTCCAATAACCAATATCCCGCGCGATCTGAAACGACATAAACTTCGTTATTCATCCGGTAGATTTGTTATCATTGGAAGAGGCACGGGGGTGAATTTTTAATATTAAGCGACAGACGATAATCTTCGCGCGTACTCTTCCAATTTGCTTTTAATATATTAACGGGGGAAGGAATAAGGATTTCCAGTTCCTTTGGGGATGGAAATCTTTAATCTGGTGATGGTATGTGTGGACGGACATTCGATCGCCCGAAACGTCGGATGTCATCGACGGTGGTACCTACGTCTTATTGTGTAGCGGGAGGCGGCCAGTTGGAGGTGTCGGTGTTGCGCGGAGCGAGTCGTGTCCGCCCGCTACCGCCACCGCCGTGCTATAGATATACACACATACAAACAACACAAACTGCAGCGGCGCATCGAAGGCGCGCGGCCCGCCTACGACTGTGCTGGCATCTCGGCGACTTCAATGACCCTTTTTGCGCAACAACACAACTAACTCTTGTTCTTTCTAGCGAAAAAGAAATAATTAATAGACGCTGTTACCATTTATGTGTTTAGTTGTGTTTAAGTGTTGTGCTGTGAGTGTTGTATTTATCAGCACCTATGAAGTACTGCGAGACTCGGATGCTGGCCTCATTCGCTCAGGTAAATCATTGCGTTTCAAACACCAAAAAGACATTTCTTTACTCGCATCCAACACATTATTATTATTACATCCCCGAAATCCAAAGACTACGAAACCTAAACCCAGCGGGAAGTTATTTTTAGATACCTTCTGGCTTTCCACCATACCTTCCAAACCAAAAATCTTAAACTCGGATTCATAACATAATCCAAATCTGAGGCGAGCCATCCAAAATAAAAATTTATTTATCCTTTCCTATACGATTCGTTCCTTCTTTCTTTTTTGGATTTTAGTAGTTTTTCCCTCCCCTTCCCCCCAAGTTAACTCGTTATTAATTTTTTTACATAGAATATTGATTTTTACTTACGTCTTTTGCCGTGCGTTTAAATAATGTGATTAAAAACTGTGGAAAAATCCGGGAATGAACGCATCGAATCCTGTGACGTGATCCGTCGGAACGCATACCGACGCTCGTCGTACGGCAGTCGGCGCTGAACTGAATCCACGACCCACCCTCACTGTAAGCTTGTACACGGTTGTATATAGCATCACAACACAACATATAAACATCGCCCCAATTTCCTCCTTTCCCGCCTCGTACGGACGCGCCAGCGCCAAAGTTGTTGTGTGCGTCGCGTCAATGATACGCTTAAGCCGAGCTTAAAGCTCAAACCCGACGCGTGTGAAACTCACCGTTATAACATACATCCGAAGAATATTTAATAAATTTAACTTAAAATGCCAAGCGCGAGATTAATTTCAGGTCTAAAAACTACCGCCGCACCGTTCCCCCTAATAAATCGGCCAAATCCGGTAAGAGTAAGGTAATCGGAGTTATTAATATTTAGCGTGCCTTGTTTAGCCGGCCTCTCCAGGAGTTACAAATGACCGGTGTCGTTGGCAGGCGGGCATATGGTGCATCGACAGATTTCGCCGGACGTTCATAAATTGGAGCCACTAGTTAAGTACACCACCGGCCTCGTAAAGTGTGAAATTCAGCAGTCATGGGCTTTATTGGGAATGGACTGCTGTAAATTATGAGTCGTTCCCCGGCCTCCTTTAAAACTCTACATTTGTCAACGGATATATACGTGCTAAGGATGTTTTATTGGCCAATATGGCATTTGTCCTACCGTACCGTACCGTCGCCAACTAACCCACCCAACACCAAATTTCGCACGCGTCGCTTCTTTCCATTTTACGCTTAATCCTCCTTTATTTCATACCATCCATAAACTCCATCCACACACTTTTCCATTTCAATTAACAACCAAAATCTACAAACAAACATGTTTCCCCTAACTTCCCCTTCGAAACTGAAAGCTTCTGCATCCCTCACTTGAAGCCACCAGTTTCAGCCAACGACCTACTAACATTATTCCATTGAACGGTCAATCAAAAATGACCTTCAATGTTCACTTGACTTAAAGCTATACGCCACAGACAGCAGTTTTCAACTTCAATCAACAACTCCTCAACATTTGTAAGCGCTCATTCAATATCCTAACCAAATATTGAATGGACGAAAGCTTCTCTGCCTTCTCTGATGTGACGCCGTAGGTTTTATTTTCCTTCGTATACAGTTTTCAGTTTCAATCAATGACCCCTCAACATTTACAAACAGTAGCTTCCACTAAAAAGTATCCTCTCGACGTACAAATCAACTGTCGCAGGAATAAAAAGTTTATCTAACACGAAGCCATTGATGTTTTAACCACGAATTAACCAATATGGATGGATGAAAGCTCCTCTGCTTCTCTGATATGACGCCATAGATTTTATTTTGCTTTCATTGTATACTGTTTTCAGTTTCAATCGTTGACTCTTCATCAACATTCACAAACTTGTTTGTCTAACACGAAGTCATTGCTGTTATAACCACGAACTAACCAATACGGATGGACGAAAGCTCCTCTGCTTCTCTGATATGACGCCATAGATTTTATTTTGCTTTGTATACTGTTTTGAGTTTCAATCGTTGACTCTTCATCAACATTCACAAACATGTTTGTCTAACACGAAGCCATTGCTGTTATAACCACGAACTAACCAATATGGATGGACGAAAGCTCCTCTGCTTCTCTGATACGACGCCATAGATTTTATTTTGCTTTGTATACTGTTTTGAGTTTCAATCGTTGACTCTTCATCAACATTCACAAACATGTTTGTCTAACACGAAGCCATTGCTGTTATAACCACGAACTAACCAATATGGATGGATGAAAGCTCCTCTGCTTCTCTGATATGACGCCATAGATTTTATTTGGCTTTGTATACTGTTTTCAGTTTCAATCGTTGACTCTTCATCAACATTCACAAACATTATTGTCTAACACGAAGCCATTGCTGTTATAACCACGAACTAACCAATATGGATGGACAAAAGCTCCTCTGCTTCTCTGATACGACGCCATAGATTTTATTTTGCTTTGTATACTGTTTTCAGTTTCAATCTTTGATTCTCCATCAACATTCACAAACATGTTCTCCGCTAACTTTTACTAAAAAAAGTGTCCTTTGAATGGACGCGGCTAATGCTTGTCTAACACAAACCCATTGCTTTTATAACCACGAAATAACCAATATTGAATGGATGAAAACTTCTCTGCTTCTCTGATACGACGCCATAGGTTATATTTTGCTTCGTATACAGTTTTTATTTTAATCAATGACCCCTCAACATTTATAAACAGGTTTTCCTCTAACTTTCGCTAAAAAGTGTCTCTTCGACGTACAAATCAAATGTCGCAAGATTAAAAAGGCTATTGCTTGTCTGCACAAGGCCATTGCTTTTGGTTTGCAACATACAGTTTTCAGTTTCGATCAATGGCTCAACATTTACAAACATGTTTTCCGCTAGCTATTGCTAAAAGGTGTTTTTTGCTTTACAAACTAATTATTGCAAGAAGGGAAAATTACTGACTTGCAATTTTAAGTTTCGATCAAAGACTCAACATATACAAACATGTTTTTTTTTATCAAAAGTGTTCCTTTAATATCCAAATCAAATATTGCAAAAACTAAAAATGTTTGCTTCTCTGACTTGGTTTTTATTTTTCAGTTTTCAGTTTCAATGAATTACTCAACTTTTACAAACATGTTTCCCACGGAGCAGCCTCAATCAAAAATTCATTCAGTGTCTATCTAAATCAAACAATGAAGGAACGAGAGATTCCTATTTCTCTGACATGGTTTTTATTGTGCAGTTTTCTCTTTGAATTGATGACTCAACATTTACAAACATTTTTTGTTGTCGCTTGCAACTTACAGTTTCAATCAAAGACTCGACGTTTACAAACATGTTTTTCACTGAACCTCGAATCGAAAGTTTTCCCTCAATATCCAAATCAAATACTGCAAGAATTGAAAATTTTTGCAGTATTGACTTGGTTTTTATTTTGCAGTTATCAGTTTCAATTAATGACTCAACAGTTACAAACATGTTTTCTATTGAACCTCAATCAGATTCTTTCAATGTTGGAGTCAAAAACTGAAAGAACGAAAGATTTCTGTTTCTCTGATATGGTTTTTATTTTACAGTTTTCTCTTTCAATGAATGGCTCAACATTTGCAAACATGTTTTTCGCTGTCCTTTGCTCTTTCGCGTAAGACTTCTTTAGGTGTTTTTTGATGTACAAACCAATTATTGCAAGAGTGGCTTGCAGCATACGCTTGCTACTTTCAGATTCGATCAAAGACTCAACATTTACAAACATGTTTTCCGCTGTCCTTCGCTCTTTAACAAAAGACCTCTTTAGGTGTTTTTTTATGGAGAAACCAATTGTTGCAAGAATGGAAGACTACTGGCTTAGAATATACACCTGCAACTTTCAGTTTCAGTCAAAGACTCAACATTTACAAACATGTAAATCAAATACTGAAAGAACAAACGATTTCAACTTGTCTCACGTGATTTTTATTTTGCAGTTTTCACTTTCAATTAATGACTCAACATTTACAAACATGTTTTCCACTGAACCTGTCTTAAAAATGCTCCTCCTTTAATACCCAAGTTGAATTGAAGGGTTTGTTTTTATTTAACGCCATAAACCTCATAGTTTTGAGGTTTTTATTTTGCAGTTTTCAGTTTCAATTAATTACTCAACATTTACAAACATGTTTTCCACTGAACGTCAATCAAAAGAGGTTTCTACTTTTTTGACATTCTTTCTATTTTGCAGTGTTCGCTTTCAATTAACGACTCAACATTTATAAACATGTTTACTACTGAATCTCTCTTTTAAAAAGGTTCCTTCTCTAATATCTAAGTTGAATTGAAGGGTTTGTTTTTATTTAACGCTATAAATTTCAGAGTTTTGAGATTTAATAAAGAACTCAACATTTAATAATAATAAATGACATTATTGTTTTCTTAAAACAAAAATAGAAAATAAAGTGAAAGGTAAATGACAAAGGAAATGTTACACAATCGCAAGGCGCAGTTGATAAATTAAATGTAAAATTAATTAATAAAGATGCCTAAAACTCGGAGAGCAAAACAAAATTTCTAAACTAAACCTAAGCTAACCATATGTGAAAAAAAATTAAATACTATGCACTAGCGCACTTGAAAAATCGAAGGGAGAAGTAAGAGAAAATTGTTACAATTTCTATGTTGAGGTAAAACTAGTTTCTGCTTTAAACGCATTCTGAAAGAAAACATTTTAAGATCCACTCATGATTTTATTGAAACTCTAATAATCGAAGCCGAATTAGGTTTAATTGTTTAAAGAAAATCAAAATTCACTAGTCACAATAGCTCAGTAAAAAAGAAAATTAAAAAAATCCTTAGTCAAAAGTGAAAAACGTTTGTTACACTTGAACAAATCAATGGTCCGTTCGTTTTTTCTTTTTTTTAAATTTAAAATTCATTCAGTTTAAGTTTCACTCACTTCAACGGAAGACAAGGCGATTTGAAAACTTTTACGACGTATAAATCGCGATCGTTCGCTTTTCGAATTGAGATGTTTAAAAAAAATAAATAAATAAGAGCGTGTACTTACTGTTTTCTAAATTCGCCGTCGACTTTTTCTAAATAACTTCTTCTTTTCGCCGGGGGCGAAATGATTATTGAAATATTATTCTAAACAAGTCGGATTTATAAAGGATTAAATTAATCCGGCGTTCTTGGCTCGCCGAAATAAACACAATACTCTAAACTAAATAACGGCGAACGGAATGAAAAGTTGAAATTCAATTTTTTAGATTTTTTTTTTTTTGTTTTGCAGCGTCACGCAAATAGAAAGCAGTTAAATATTTTTTTTACTTTTGGATGTGCCCAAAAATATTGTGTGAAGCCGCTTTAGTGTTACCTAAAGCTCTCAAAAGTTACGAAGATCATGCGTTTGAAACTCAACTGTGCTTGATTTGATGAACGTCTTTGGTAGAAAGATGTAGCCAAAGATGTGTAAAATTGCAAGTTTGTTTTAATAAATAAAAGACGTTTTATTTTTGCTCGAGTTAAGCCGATGATGTAGGGGGGTTGTGATGTGACATGAGGTATTGTTCCGCATAAAAGTGGCGTAAAATTCATCAGAAGCGTTTAGGTATTTATTTAGCGAAGTGTATTTTTTTCTGGTGCGAATAATGCGAGCGGCGAATTTTATTACTGCGAGTCCCATCTTCTAATTTCATTGTTCTTTTACCCTCACTAAGATGTTTTATGTTTCTTCGGGAAAGCGGGAGAATCGAGCACGGTCGGGATGTTTTGATCGGGGGCAGACGTGTGCCGATATTATAAATTCGGAGTGTCCTCCTCCCCTAACAAATATTTACCGCAGACTCGCGTAAAGAGTTGCCGATATGCCGCAATGAATGATAAGACGTTAAAATGCATTACCATGATGTCACATGAAATAAAACCCATATACAGCGGCGCATTATGTGAAAAATATGGAAATAATATTGCCCCGGCAAGCAAAACAGCCCTCTGCATATGAAATATGTGATCAGGGGTAAGGAGTTTTTCCGAGTTTTTGCGCGAGGTTTGCAGTGAATACCAATGGTGTTAGGTAGGCGCAAGATGCAATTTAGGTGGAATTAATGAGGAAACAAGCCAACGACGCGACAACCAGGTGGGAATTTAGATTTCTTTTCCGAACGTTCGCCGGAAAACCCAATTGGTTTCTGCTTTCTCGAATCGACCGCGATCCCGGAAAAATACGCTTTGCATGAAAATATAATTTGTCTCTTTTTAATTCCGGATGCAAATTTCTTATTCGCGGAGGGGCGGCCGAGGATTCGAAAATATCGCTGTCCACGTCTATCGTTTAATTTAAAATTTCAAACAAACTGTTCTTTTGAATAAACATATTTCGTCGAGCCCACTCCGGTCGGATAATAAATATGCACAAGCCCTCACAATTTACAAATTTGTATCAAATTTGAATTTACATTTTTTAAATTTCATTAAATTCTCCCCGAGGGTGTTCATAAACGACGGGAAAAATCTCGAACGTACCTTACCGGCGACAGGGCTGACACCTGGCTGAAGGGTAGCGATACTCGTCGGGTTATTACCGGCGTGTCCGGCTCTCCCTCCCCCCCGAGAGACAACTTTGTTGTTTACAAACATCGACGCTTCACATTTTCCGCCACCCTTATGTTTAGACAAGTTGCGATTTTATTACGAGCAGCGCCCCGTCGAATTTTCGCCAGTCGATTTTTCTTTTTATACCAAGATTGAGTTTATATAATTCAGTGTACCGCTAATTGATATTGAATCATTAATACGGGGAAAACAGTAGACCCTCTGTTTCTCGACTGTGCTTGTAATCTGGGGCGGGAGGGAAGCTTATTATATTACGGCTGCTGAACCACATTCATAGACAATACTCCGCAAGATGGAATAGTTCAACGGGTACACTGCGAAGCCGTATTCCGCTCCCTTTCAATTACGGCTCTTAATTCGGGGTGATTTAGATATTCGTCGATTGCCAGTGTCACTCATTTTTTACAGACCTATCTCCCAATTATCGTTGCAACAATACAACGCTTTATTGTGCCGTCTGTCCAATTACGCCGCCCCGTCTTTTTATTTCGTTATGCCCGTGCCGTCGCAATTCCATTATGCGCTTTGTTTACCGCTAGCGCCGATTCTTTCCCTGAAACTCGGAACGGGGGATTGTTTCACGTGTATGTTCCAGCAAGCTGCCTCCCTAGAGAAGGTTCTTAAAGAACAGCAACAGCAACAACAACTCGAGCTGGAGCGTGCGTGGGACCAAGAGAGAGATGTCAAAGGCAACGGAAGTACCAGTCCCGGTTCAGACCAGAGGGTCCAGGAACAGTCGCCTCCGCCAAGTTCCGACTCTCAAAAAGTTCTCATCAGTTCCGTTCCTGTATCACAGGTGAGTCTTCCTCGACGCAACTTCCTCCACGTCGGCGTCGCTCCAACACAACCTTCTTGTTCCAGCCACAATCGTCGGGAGCTCAAATGATGTCTTCGTCGGTACCCGGTCTCCATCACATGCAGCAGTTGCTGCAACAACACGTGCTGAGCCCAACTCAACTGCAGCAACTAATGAAGCAGCACTCGATTTTACAACAGCAACACCAGGTACCGTTGAGAAACTAGTAATTGCTCTACGTGATATGTACTAGTTGTATACTTTTTAGCAACACCAGCTTGCGGAACTGGGGAAGAAGCAGATCGAACAGACGATGCAACAGCTACAAGAACAACTGCAACTGAATCTCATCCAACAAACGCACATCTTGCAAAGCGCGGACAAGAAAAAAGCGTCGGGGTCTTTACAACAGCTAGCGCTTCAGCAGCAACAATTAATTCAACAGTTGCAACTCATGCAACGGCAATACGTGGTACATCAAGGGATAGGGATGCAACCCTTGATTTTAACGCAAGGTCCAGGTAGTTTAATTTGCTAAACAACAAATCACTTAAACGAGAATAAATATTATAAATCGAGAAGATGCAAGATGTGTTTTTGTACTTACTTTTGATGATATGATAAAGTCATGCATGCAATTGATTTTAAAGTTTGAATAAAATAAAATATCGATTCAGAAAGATTCATAAGGGATGCGTTTTGGTCGAAGACCCGGTGATAGTCGGCGAGTTCCAGCTAGGTATGTATGTGTATCCTAATCCCGCCTGTCCATTTACCCTCGTTTAGTTATCGAACCCCTTAAATTGGGCAATGCCACTTGCAATAATTAATTACTAGTATTGATGAAGGTTTCTTTTTGTCACCGCCGACCGACGAAATGAATTTTCCAGAGGCGAACGTCGCTTTTGCTGCGGATGACTTTCACGTGCGGTTAAAACTATTGGCACTTGCCCATCCCTCTTTTCCCGTCCGTCCTATCTATACAATACTCTGCTGGAACCCGTCCGACGACTAACCGCCTTTGGTTTTAAACGCACGTGAAACTGTCTCTGCATTTCGCTTTTCGAATTAATTACGTTTCATCACCGCCGAATGTCGTTCTCAGGTATCACTTCCAGGGATGTGCTGAGTCCGTGGAAAGACATGAACAACGAGCAACAACAACAGACCAGCAATAATAAATCGACCCCCGACGTTAACGGTAAGTTTGGCTTTGACGGTGGTTCGATTTTAGGAATTTATGTGTAGAAGCCGCAGGTCTTTTAGGCGTCGTCGCTCCTGGTCGGTCGAGTCGAGAAGAATCTCTAGAAGACAAAGCGGACAGGACGAGCACACCGGACAGGGTACATCACCTATACGGGCACGGCGTTTGTAAATGGCCGGGGTGCGAAATTATATGCGAAGACATACAGGCCTTCATGAAGTAAGTAATTACGCGTTACTGTTTTCTTATCAAAAACTCTCCCCCCCGAACGAAGGAATTAATAAAGCCGTGTCTAGGAATTAACATTTAAATCCTGGAAGACTACGATCAAACGCCTTGCATATTAATTAAACATGGCGTAATTAGAGTTTTTAAACCGCGATGCCACTCCTAATTTATTCCAGGTCGCTTTTCTTTTGTCGCCTCGGCGACAAAATATTGTAATTTGACAGTTTTCTTCATCCCCTTTCTTTTACATATTAATCGCGTCGTAAAAGGCTAAATATAAACCGAAATTAATGGTGGTTGGGGCGCAAATGATTTTACGGCCGTTTTCTGATCGTTCCTTTTGCTTAAAATCGCCTTTGAATATTTCAGTGCCTTTTTTATACCAGACTCTCCAAAACACATGCATCAATGATAAGCCAAACTAGTTTCAAAAATCGACGAACCCGGTAACTAATCTGGGGAAAAAATATATAATACATGCGCACCGATCGATTGCAGACACATCACCCTTCTACTTTCTTTTTTATTTTTTACTGCATTAAACCCTTTCTCTCATTTATCAGTCGTCATAACCTTTTCACGCAGTTTTAACACAAGAAATCAATTTAAGTTTGCTTGCTTGCTTATCGACGACAAACTATTTAAGGCGGGGGGTACATAATTATTTCAGAACCTTTTGTCACATTTAATCCGTTCAAGCCAAACATTCTTCAACTCTTCAACAATAGTAAAAAGTCATCACCGAAAGTCTTATTAGACTGATTGTAGAATTTTTTTTTTGGGGAACAACTGCATCTTTGTATTTCTAGGTTTGAAATAAAATGCTTATGAATTTTGTGTGTTTTATTTAATTATTTCGAGCGGATGTACTTAAGTGGAATTTCGATTTATGATATCATCACGTTTGTATAACTTGCTTTTGCAGACATTTAAATACAGAACATACGTTAGATGATCGATCAACGGCACAGGCGCGAGTTCAAATGCAGGTTGTTTCTCAGCTAGAGCTACAGCTCCAGAAAGAAAGAGACAGATTGCAGGCGATGATGCACCACTTGCACCTCTCGAAACAGATGGGCTCTCCGGAACCCTTGAAAGAGGGTTCGACTCCGGTTTCTGCGAAGATGTCCATGAATACAGTCGTGCCGCAACCCCCGGCCTCCATGGGGACTTTAGTTTCAGCCGTCCGTTCTCCAGTGCTCCATTCTCCAGCCGCTAACGTAGCCGGACCCATTAGGAGAAGAATTAGCGATAAGTCCGCCCTTTCTCTAGCTGGTGGTAAGTTGGACGCTTAAGAGTTTTACACGTTTCTAAAGTAGGTTACCTATTCTCTTATGCTGCCATGGCAGGTTTACCATACATGTTAGAAAGAGCCGGATTGGATGTACAACAAGGTACTCAATGTGATTAATAAATTTCTTCTGTTCTTTGACCAAACAAATTTTGCGTTGACTGAAATTAAATTTGGGTTTTTCTTTTGGTGGTGATTACAGAAATACAAAGGAATAGGGAATTTTATAAAAACGCAGACGTAAGGCCGCCTTTTACATACGCGTCGCTAATTCGTCAGGTAATTATTATTTGTGGGCAGGTCGTAAACGTGGTTATTTAACCGGCGATGTTTTCCAGTCCATCATCGAATCTCCGGATAAACAGCTTACCTTAAACGAAATATACAACTGGTTCCAAAATACGTTCTGTTATTTTAGAAGAAATGCGGCGACGTGGAAGGTACTGTAACGTTTCAGTTATTCCTTGGTAATTTTAAGCGCAGCTCACACGTTTAGAATCGAGATCGTTTCGATTTTTTCGGCTTTGATGTGACGCACATAACCGCCTTGGTGTTTTCTGTATACTAAAAGTTTAATCATTTAAAGCTGTGTACAATTGTGTGCAGTTTTTGGTAAAGTATTATGTGTACCCAATTTTAAATCTTCCAGGTCACTCTAGGATGGAACGGTCGATTTATTTATTACGTTCAAATTTGCTTATAGCTTGCATGAGTTTATATCGTTTTATCCTTTTGAGTTTTGTTTTTTCTGACTCTAAATTTAATTTAGCGCAGTTTTTCTTTGTTGATTATTGATTTAGTGTTTTCGTTGATTTGATGATTTAATTAAGTATAGACTCGGCAAACTTTGTTTTATTTTTGTTAAGTCAGAGTGTGGGGAGCCGGGGGATTACCAAGGCGGTCCTTCGAGTTGGATTCTTTTTTTTTTTCGTTAAATAAACGAATTAAATTTTATGTGGATGTATACGTGGAAGTGACCGGCGTGGTAACTCTGCGTTTTCCGCTGACTACCGGAAGATTGCCGATTCGTGCTAGCTCGCATTGTTTATTTGGGGCTGTTTGGTTTGTTGTTAGAACGCAGTTCGCCACAACCTGTCTCTACACAAATGTTTCATGCGTGTGGAGAACGTAAAGGGGGCCGTGTGGACGGTGGACGAGGTGGAGTTCTACAAGCGGCGGCCCCAACGCTGTTCGTCGGGTCCCTTGGCCCAGCCAGTCGTCGGGTACGTCATCGAGGCCCGCCATTAAGATTTTTTTTCCATTTGTACATTGTGTGTTTTGTGATTTTTAAATCTTTTTCTAATCTCTTCTTTCATCTTTTTTATATATCTTTTTATATCTTATATATAGTTACATTTATATTCATGTACACATAAACGTAGAGAGATGGTATGTTTATGGGTATATCGTATAAAATTAACACTGTGTGGCTTGTGTGGCGAGCGTGTGTGCGTGCGAGGCCGGTTCAGTAACAGCATGTCGAGCCGCAGGCTTTGGGCGACTAAAACGCTGCCGCAGGAAGTCCGGAAGGTATTCGCACCAGGTGTCGCCGATTACTAACCTTGACCTCACTTGATTGTGATCTTTCTCTTTCTTGGGTCTGGGTGTGTAGAATGCGATACGCACCAATCTGTCACTCCACAAGTGTTTTGTGCGCTACGAGGACGACTTTGGGTCATTCTGGATGGTCGACGATGCCGAATTCGTGAAGCGCCGCCACTTGTCACGTGGTCGGCCGCGGAAATATGACCCAACCCCATCACCCACTCCACCCCACTGCGCACAGTAAGCACTACTATAGACGCGCCGCGCCGTACCGTGCCGTATGCTACAGCTCTTGCTCGGCTTGCTATTTTGCTATTGCATCTCGACAATCGATTAACGAGTCCCGCTTCGATCGCATTCTTCATCCACCATCTTCTGCACGTCAACCACTTTTCAATATAACGCAAGCATTTCTCACCCATCCTTCATTTTTGCCACAGGATATATGACATAGTTACCCATAACCAGAGCCTATCAAATTTCATTCAATTTTCACTGGCATGACATAGGTACACAGTCTGTTTGATTTTAGCTACCACAGCAGATATCTCGGCTATTCTTAAAGATACTATAAAATATTATAGAAGGACATTCTAAGGTTCGAAGGCTATTCTTAAAGATACTATAAAATATTATAGAAGGACATTTAATAAATATTCAAGTCGGAAAAACAATTGACCGTCAAATGTGTAAGATGTACCATGTATATTCAAAATTTCAAGTTGAATGTGCCCAATTTTATTACGTTTTCTAAAACTATAAAAAATTCGCTTTGCAACGGTATTTCACATGTCATAAATATCTAACCAATAACCATAACTATGGCTTGTGATATATAGTGTGTCCCAGATTGAGTAGACTACCATGGGTAACTTTCTTATTAGTGAAGATAGAGATTTGGTTAAATAGGAAAAGTTTCGCAGTTTCATGCGCTTATTTAGATGACGTAGAGAAAATTTGAAGATTCTGAATAGTTTCGATATTATTTCAGAAAAACTGAGCATCGCTGTTTTGTTTTTGATGTCTAATAACTTCGTAATTACAAGAAATTTGAAAAAAAAGTTTGATATAAAAGTTACTAGATTTGAAAAAATACAGCTGAAAGTTAAGGCAAAATAAAATTAAAGATGGCGGATTTCAAGATATTGATAGCAACTTTCTTATTTTAAATGAATGCCATATTGGATTTTTATACGATTAAATTGCATTTTCTTTTCTCGTTTCAACCGTGCGTCACAACCTATACCTAAATAAAAAAAAATATCAAAAAGAAATCATATTTTAATTCTAAATCAAGCAAGCAAGGAAAACAAGAGTATCTTTTACTTAAAAAAAAAAACTAAAATAAAAAAACAAAAGAAAGTTACAATGAATGCTCAGAATGCCTCGATATTAATTCTTATAAGCACAATTGACTCTGATTTGTGACACTCCTGGTTACACTTTGCAGGATATTTCGATTAATACTATGATGTGCCTGTACCACTGCTTCACGTAATTTTTCATTGTTGTTATAGTTGAAACTATTTCATATTTCTTATTTTATTTTTTTATGCCCCAGAAATAAAAATCAAGGGGTTGGTTATTTGCAAGGAAAAGAATTCAGGCCACTTGTTCCGCGAACGGTACGAAAATTTAGTACTCGGACTGTATCAGCGTCGCCTATAACATGCGAACGCTCGCATTGCACTCCTTCCCCTTCCACTCAATAACAATTCGATGCATCGCATAGTACATTCGACGTAAAAAGCGTCCAAGACTAAGTGGCCTGAAATCTTTTCCCTGGTTATTTATAACAACTATTACCCTATTATTAAAACAATTTATTTGCAGTCATAAATAAATATGAGTAGTTTCAACTATAATGACAACGAAGAATTACGTGAAGCAGTGGCGCAGGCATTTCATGGTATTAATCGAAATATCCTCCAAAATGTAAACTTCTATAACATTTTGTCCTATCTCTAACAATATTTGACATAACTGCCGTGACAGCCAAAATCAAACGGACTGTGTAGAGGGGTTCCGCGGTCAACGAGTGCACGGCGCTGAATCGCGTTGAGTGGGAGGCAATTACGTGATCTGGAATTATTTGTGATAGGCTCTACCCATAAGCGACGATTTTCTGTGTAGTTTCTAAGGTACAATCGTGCTGTGTTCAAATTTGCCAAAAGTTGTAATACCCCTGTACATACGATGGTGCAGAAACAATTAGATACCTTTTATTTAACGTCGCGCAACCCGTAAAAGATAATAATGAAAAGCGATGGGTCAGAAAATATGATATATTTCGTTCTTCCGAATAAATATTCAAATTCGTTCCTGTTAGAAATAATTATGTAAATGAAGAATGCTTGCGTTATAGACGGTGTATAAGTTCGGATTAGGTTTTTGTGTAAGAAAAACAATTTAATTTCCCGAGTTTGGTAAGCAGCAGTAGAAGCAGCAACAGCAGCAGCAGCAGCACAACTTTTCTTACACAGACTTAAGAATCCCTAATACCTCTTAAGTAAGATGAAATCAATTCCACTCGCTTATGCTTGCAAAGTCTCTGCCAAATTCATGCATGATTTATCCGGCAGCTCCTTTTACATTTAAAATTCGTTAAAGTTGACGTAATTTCGAATGTTACACGTTCACAGTGCCTCTCTTACATATTCAACACGTTTACGTTTATCAAAAGTCACTAACCTGGACGTTATTCTTTTCCTGCATGCGAAACAGTGCGGCTGCGAAAGCGATATTAGTGCAAATAGATTTTTAAATAAATAGTTGAGCCGGCTTATAGAATGTTTGAATAGCGCTGTGAAGTATGTGCAATCACTTATTAAAATCGGTGAAATGTACATACAAGTCCATGCATTTTTAATGTTAAGGAATGAATGTGATATAATAATAAAATCCGAGGTCTGAGGGGAAAATAATCAGGTTGTATGAAGAAGGTACCCTCTCATATTTTCTCTCGTTCTTTTTAAATTCTCTTTTACACCATCTAAATGTTTTTTAATCTTTGCATGCATTTTTTCCTCATTGCGCTCAACGCTTTCGAAAGGTTCCTGTATGATTCTTTTTGAAATATTTTTTTTAATTATATTTATCTCTCGCTCGGCCAGACACCGACCTCGGGGAACCACGCAAAGGTATATCCATCATACAGGAACAATAGTAAAAAGAATTCACGCTTTTTCAACTTTCTCTTTTAATGTCGTTCGTCCGTCCACCTATTCCAGTAGCGTGAAATTTCCTCTCCCGCAATTAAAACCCAATTTCACAATCGCAATCCCAATCCCATTCCCAATCCTAAATCGCCCGATCGCCTCAGAATAGTACATAGTTCAATATTTATTTTGGCGAATGCGAAGGGAAACAGTCAGTATACACAAAAACAAAAGCAATTTTATTTTTCTTCGCGCGAAGCGTCGCGACGCCCGGCGTAGATCTCTTTAATGCTGCTGGCGTTGCGTTTTATAATTCGAAGACAAGGGCGCATCAAATTTAATTTAATTTAATTTAATTTCGGCTCGCAGTAATTTGTTAAATTTAAAATAAAATCGTTCTATTTTCGTTCTATTACCTCGCGGTATTTTTGTGTGTGTTTTTCCTTAATTGAAAGCGGACGGGAACGGCACGCTACTGGATGCTTGAAATATAAAGAGAGCGAGGCAGCATTAAATTTAAAAATTAAAGTTAACGACTGCCTTTTTAAACTCGGCCATTCGTTCCTTAGCGAAATTGGTTCAGTACATCACTGGAAGGTACGTCTGCTGTGAATTTTAATCTTTCGCTTATTAGTTTTAAAAATCTAAGTGTTTTCGTACTTCCTTCTCTTATTCTGTGTGTACTTTCTCGCCGTCGCGCCGTCGGTTGATTTTATAGTTCGCAACACTAAATATTTGCGAATATCTACAGGGGTGCAACGTCGAAAAGCCCGACGATGAATCACAGTCCCACGATGTATGGGGAGCCATTATCTGCCAGTCTACAGGTACTTTAATTTAAATTACGGCGGCGCGCACTTTTATTATTTAACATTTTATTTTCTATCCAGTATCCGCAGTCATCGTTGCTGGAAGACAATTTGGCGTTCTTGTCGGGAAGCTCGAACATAGTTAGCCGTCCTAGAGATCGTTCCGAATCACCTCCTCACGATCATATCAGGTATACCGTATTAATTAATTTCGCCATTCCCATTTCCCCGTGTACAAAATTCTTCTTTTATTTTGTTCTTTCTTCCTCGTTTTTTTTTTTAATTAAAGCACGTGCATTCCGAACGGTCTGCAACTTTTCAGTGTCAACGTTCCCCTTGCGTTTCACATGTGTTTACATATTGTTGTTCCCTCTATCGCGCGCCATGCCCATAATATAAATTCTCCACGTAGGGATGAAATTGGTATTTAATAACGCACAGTTTAGGACCGAAACGACTTTAATTTTTTTTCTCTAAGGGGATCATCAGGGCGAACCTAATACAGGGTGTTCTTTTACTGCGTGCAAATGTAATATATCACCATAAATGGCAACGATTGAACTCATACATTTTTAACACAAATTTAATAATAGTTTTCGAGAAAAATGCAGTGGCACATTTTCACTAAACCGTTTGAGAAATGCTGGCGTAGCTAAAAGTGGAACGCGGCCGCCGTTTCAATTAAGACCCGCAGCCGAAATAGGCCAGGGTCAGTGCGTTACTTGCTCTTGAGCACGAACGACGTAACCCAGCCGCTCCGATCACAGCTGATCCGTCAAAACGTTTACAATTAACTTCACTGCAAGTAATTACAAGTTTAAGTATTTTTAAGTTAAAATCCAGTGCAATTCAAGAAGCTGCGGTTTGTAATTGCCGAACAAATTAAAAGCGAGGTACAAACAAATTGTAATTTCTCATTACATATTATTTTTAATAGACTTATAAAAATTTACTTTTTTTCCATGGACCGTAAGTATTAATACTTTCATAGCTAGCACCGAGATTGCAGCAAAAGTTGACTTACGTAAAAGGGTGAAGGAAGAACATTTTTAACGCGCTTGCCTAATTGGTGCATAAATTTTAAATTTACTCGTCGATACTTGATATCGTAAAGACAATTTAAAAATTCCTAGTAGTTCTCTTTTTTCTTTAATATTGTGAAAATTTAAGGTTCGTTTTTAATTTATTTAAAATAATTTGATAGTTAAAATTTAATACTCGATGAAACTAAAACTAATTTATTCTGTATTCTGTTTTATTTAATACACAATTATAAACTAATTTAATCTGAACAAAAGCCGAGCGATTAACTACTCTACTTTGAACTGTCGATGACTGTCCTTATTTCAGAAGCCAAGTATAAATTATGATTAAGTATCAAAAATAAAAACATTGATATATAAACGGTATTTATAAAAACCAACAAAATTAAAAAAAAAATTACAAAAATTACAAAAAAATTAACCGTACAAACGGTACAAAAAAAGAACAATTTTAGCACTTGGTTACTAATGCAGCATATATAAATACTTTAATCTTACCGAAAATTTTGAAACGAACAACGAGCAGTGTTGCCAGATCGAGCGATTCAGCGCAAATTGGGCGATTTTGAGGTATAATTGGCGCTTAAATTTTTGTAAAAAACGCATAACGCAATTTGGGCGGTGTTTAAAAATAAAAATAGGGTTTTTGGATAGGATATTTGCATCAATCTGTGTTCAATTAATTAAACGCCGCCTGAAATTGTTTTCTAGCGTTTCGATTGGAATATTGGCGTATATTTGGGCAATTTTACACTCAAGAGTTTGCTCCTTGCTTTTTAAAAATCTGGCAACACTGACAGCGAGATTACGACGAGATCGAGATCATCTCAAACGATTATAAAGAAATTTTAAACTTTTGTGAAAAAATTGAAGTGATTATTGGATGTTAGAACCAAACCACACACACAGGTTTTCCACCGCGTTATACACGCTGCGGATTGCACGTCTGAATGGAAACCATGCTTAGAAACGCGTGAAACTAGACGAACGGAACGCGAGGTTTATTCCGTTCGTCTAGTTTCACTCGTTCGTAAGCATGGTTTGGATTTACACGTGCAATCCGCCGTGTTAAATCCTCCGCGAGAAACCCGCCCGTGTAGTTTGGCTCTTATGCTGTATCTACACCTACACGCTGGACGAAGTCAAGCAAATCTTGGCCAACACGAACGTGGCTTTGATTTAGCCAAGTTTGTCTTTGTTTCGCTAAAAAGCAGCAAATCAAAGGGATTCCAGGATTATATTTCATCGTGTAGGAACGGTACAAACGACGTTATTATTCGTCGTTAGTATGACGTTTCAGAATGACGTCTTTGGGGCGAGGCATTAGGCCATCAAAATGGTGGTCAGTTACGCAAAAATGACCCAAAAATATTACTGAAAAATGACGTGAAATTAACTACATTCTGCAGCCTGGGATAGACATCAATGGTAGCCTACTCAATCTGGGAAACCCTGTGTATTTATTTAATAATGACTGCGTGGTTTAAATTGAAGGCTTCCGCGGCCGTCGCTCATTGTTGAATTCCTGGCTTCCGGTTGGAACCGCGTCTCTCCTCGGATTTCTTCTACTGTCGACGTTTCGTTCTCCGTTGCAGAAGAACTTCCTCAGTGGTGCTGATACTGGTGGTGGTGGTGGTGGTAGTGGTGCTGCTGCTGCTGCTGGTGGTGGTCTTGCTGCTGCTTCTCGTGTGTTCTTACAAGAATCAGCAGCAAGACCACCAGCAGCAGCAGCTCTGAGGAAGTTCTTCTGCGATAGAGAACGAAACGTCGTCAGTAGAAGAAATCCAAGGAGAAACGCGTTTCCAACCGGAAGCCAGGAATTCAACAATGACCGCGTGCTTTTTAAGGAATTTGAAGGAATTGGGAAGGAAGGTGTTTTTGTAGTAGTAGGTCTGTTTAAGTTTGTGCGTGATGCTGATGATTCCTTATATTTGTTTTCGTTTATGGGTTTTTGTTTAGATCCCCGATGAACGGAGGCCTTCACATAAAGCAAGAAAGTGTGGTGTCACAGGATCACCACTTGGGAAGAGATGGAGGAGATCAGGTTCAAGTGCATCACGTAATCAAGAGGGAGATGCACTCGGAATACGACGAAATGGAAGAGAGTCACGGAGATGGCATCGCAGAAGACCTGACGGTGTCTGTGGAACACAGTAGTTCAAATATAATCGACGCGTAGTGCGCGTAGTGCGTAAAATACAGACGTCCACGACAACGTAATCGGCCCGGACACGTACGTATACATATAGTTCGGAGGTTGGTTTGAGAAAACGACCGTAGTTGCATAATGTATAGAAGTAAACGAAATAGTTTCCGTGCATAATAAACTGCAGCGAATTTGTAAATCTGTGTGTAAATAAAAAAAAAATGTTAACGACGGATGGGAGCGTGTTTACGTACTGTTAATTGTTAGTTGGATAGAATCAGTACTTAGAAAACTCTTTAGTTCTTTATTACATACAGGGTTATTTGTTACGTGATGAAATTTTTATTCGTCACTCGTTCATGTCGCCAAAGTTGTGTATCCTAGATGGTACGGTGGAATGAAAGTTATTGCATTTAACGTTAGACTCGCCTTCCACGAGCTGTCTCCATTCTTCAAAACTCCTCGACTAGTGCCCCGAAACCGCGCTAGTGTTATTTATGTTTTATGAAATATTTCGTCGAGCTCACATAGTGATGTAAAAATAAGCAATATTGTAAATTTTATCGTTGCTATTATATTCTATCTTTTATCGAGGGAAATTAAAATTCCATATCATTATCTAAAGTGAATCTTATATCAATGTATAAAAACAGTAGTTGATACGTTTTTCGTATACATAATATATTACTTAGCCTATTCCTGAACTGTTCTGAACTTGGATTCTGTCTCGTATACCATTTTATATAACAAATGTATCAGAATCTCTATTTATTTTCTTACTGCATTTTATCATTTACCTGTTAATTATCGTTGTTATATTATTATTGCTCGTGTTTCTTTCATTCGTTCATACACACATAAAAAAAAACCAGATCATTGTCATTGTTGCCAAATACATTCGCGTTCATGTGATAGTACTTTAGTTCAGATCGATAGAAAATTAGATATAAGCGCGGCATTGCATGAAACTTAATTTTTTTTTTCGCAGCGTATGATTTCTCAAATGCGATTTATACTTGCAGCCGACAAGGTGCAAAGATCCCCCCTCGTGTATTATTGTAATCCTAACGATAGCGATGCCCACATATCATGTAGCCCTAAGGCTCAAAACCCGTCGTAACTAGAATATCTAGATCTGTAGCACCCTGCTGGTTGCACAAAAACCAGTCCTCACATTACTACAAAACCCATCTATTATAAAAAAAAAAAATAATAAATTTCTTGTATATCAATCGATACTTCTGATTTGTTTCGATATAATTCATGATTATACAATAAATAAAGCAATAACAAAATTCCTCTCTTTTATTCCTCTTGTAATTTTTTTTTTACTAAGCTAAATAAATTGTCACAAACAAACTCGTATTTATTATTGTGTACTCATTTTCGGACGGCTCCACGAAAATACCCCACGCATCCTTCACGCCCGATACTGTACAATGATGAACTAATTATAACTGGAGGTCAAAGAAAATCTGGTGAGTAGTACGTCAAACGAATTCTATTTTATTAATAAACGTTTTCGTAGCAACCGAAAAATTGATGAAAATAAACAAGTGCATTCCTGTACGTAAATAAATAAATCAAACGAAATTAACGAATTTTTTTAGTAAATACCAAGTGAGATTTATAGTTTTATTACGTAAACGCGCGACGCCGAACAGGAAGTGAGTTTTATTTTCAAACATACAAAGAGACATCTTACGTATATCATTAAAATAAAACACAAACCCGAATAGATTTTTAATTGACGTAATGCGCCATCTTCTCTACAAAACATGAAACAACTAACAGATGCAATTTTGTAAGGAACGGCTAAAGAGAGCTTTAGCCAAACTTATATTAATCTCCACTAGGGGCGCTTATTGTCACTTTCATTCCTACTAGCTTAGTTATTCAAAAATAATATTATTCGAATTCAATTAATATACGTGCTTTCTTTCGCTCATAAAATCGTGATCCACACGTGTTTTGTTTCAAAAACAGACATTCTTTTCTTTGAATCTCTCCGTTTTTAAAAATTGTTTGGATTGGAATGAATTTAGGTTATTTACAAATGAACTGTCAATCAAGAATTTAAGTCAGGTGTAAATCAAATTTCGTTTCTGATCTTTTCTAAATATCTCGAAACTGAGCGTATGAAAAATTCTCAAATTTCCCAGACAGATTCACCTTGAAAAGCACTTTAAGAAACCTAAATGGGATTTTTTTGTGAAATAATTAGGGAAGCCAATATTCGAGCACCTTTAAATTAACATGGGATATCCTATGTTGCGTTTCAAAACGCAGCACCCTGTATACACTTTCATCTTCCATCTTCTTTACAAAACATGAAACAACTAACAGATGCCATTTTATAAGAAACGGCTAAAGAAAGCTTCGCGTGCCGCAAACTTATCATAATTTTCACTAGGGGCGCTTATTGTCACTTCTTTACAAAACATGAAACAACTAACAGATGTCATTTTGTAAGGAACGGCTAAAGAGAGCTTCGCGTGCCCGCAAACTTATATTAATCTCCACTAGGGGCGCTTATTGTCACTTTCATTCCTACTAGCTTAGTTATTCAAAAATAATATGATTCGAAATCAATTAATATACGTGCTTTCTTTCGCTCACAAAATCGTGATCCACACGTGTTTTGTTTCAAAAACAGACATTCTTTTCTTTGAATCTCTCCGTTTTTAATAAATTGTTTGGATTGGAATGAATTTAGGTTATTTACAAATGAACTGTCAATCAAGAATTCAAGTCAGGTGTAAATCAAATTTCGTTTCTGATCTTTTCTAAATATCTTGAAACTGAGCGAATGAAAAATTCTCAAACTTCCCAGACAGATTCACCTTGAAAAGCACTTTAAGAAACCTAAATGGGATATTTTTGTGAAATAATTAGGGAAGCCAACATTCGAACACCTTTAAATTAACATGGGATATCCTATGTTGCGTTTCAAAACGCAGCACCCTGTATACGCTTTCATCTTCCATCTTCTTTACAAAACATGAAACAACTAACAGATGCCATTTTGTAAGGAACGGCTAAAGAAAGCTTCGCGTGCCGCAAACTTATCATAATTTTCACTAGGGGCGCTTGTTGTCACTTCTTTACAAAACATGAAACAACTAACAGATGTCATTTTGTAAGGAACGGCTAAAGAGAGCTTCGCGTGCCCGCAAACTTATATTAATCTCCACTAGGGGCGCTTATTGTCACTTTCATTCCTACTAGCTTAGTTATTCAAAAATAATATGATTCGAATTCAATTAATATACGTGCTTTCTTTCGCTCACAAAATCGTGATCCACACGTGTTTTGTTTCAAAAACAGACATTCTTTTCTTTGAATCTCTCCGTTTTTAATAAATTGTTTGGATTGGAATGAATTTAGGTTATTTACAAATGAACTGTCAATCAAGAATTCAAGTCAGGTGTAAATCAAATTTCGTTTCTGATCTTTTCTAAATATCTTGAAACTGAGCGAATGAAAAATTCTCAAACTTCCCAGACAGATTCACCTTGAAAAGCACTTTAAGAAACCTAAATGGGATATTTTTGTGAAATAATTAGGGAAGCCAACATTCGAACACCTTTAAATTAACATGGGATATCCTATGTTTCGTTTCAAAACGCAGCACCCTGTATACGCTTACATCTTCCATCTTCTTTACAAAACATGAAACAACTAACAGATGCCATTTTGTAAGGAACGGCTAAAGAGAGCTTCGCGTGCCGCAAACTTATATTAATCTCCACTCGGGGCGCTTATTGTCACTTCTTTACAAAACATGAAACAACTAACAGATGCCATTTTATAAGGAACGGCTAAAGAGAGCTTCGCATGCCGCAAACTTATCATAATTTCCACTAGGGGCGCTTATTGTCACTTTCCTTCCTACTAGCTTAGTTGTTCAAAAATAATATGATTCGAATTTAATACGTGCTTCTTTTCGCTCACAAAATCGTGATCCAAAAGTGTGTTGATTCAAAAACAGACATTCCTTTCTTTGAATCTCTCTATTTTTAAAACTTGTTTGGATTGAATTATGTTTGTTTACAAATAAACTGTCAATCAAAAATTCAAGTCAGGTGTAAATCAAATTTCGTTTCTGATCTTTTCTAAATATCTTGAAACTGAGAGAATGAAAAATTCTCAAACTTCCCAGACAGATTCACCTTGAAAGGCACTTTAAGAAACCTAAATGGATCTTTTTTGTAAAATAATTAGGGAAGCCAATACTCGAGCATTGCGTTTCAAAACGTAGCACCCTGTATAAACTTTCCAAAAGTGAATAATAAGGGAGTTATACGCTCTAACAGAGGTCTGCAAAATGTTCTTTTTTGGCAATATCTTCTGTGCCCTTTAAACCCTTTAAGCGAAGATCCGAACCTGGCACGCGAAGCTATATTTAGCCGCTCCTCATTTTGTATGGAAGAAACCAACGCAGACAAATCATGTCGATAGGTGGCGCGGTAATAAACATTTGTCAAATCCTGCGTTAAAATAGGCAGGAAATTCAAGAAAATAAAACAGAGCCCTGTACACCGCACCGCTATCGTACTCTACATTTCAACACTGCAAGTAACAGCAGGAACTCGTTCAGGAACTGAAAAGATCGCGCTCTGAGTAATATTCTTTCTCTCTCGTGTAAGTGATTTTGTATATTTTGCATCTCGTTTTAAACGTCCAAAGTGCTCTCCCATTACAGTTTCTGAACGCAACCCTGAACACAAAAACCAATAATAAATGACGTATTAAAAAAATCAATACACAAATACTCCTACTACAGAGCTACAGATTAGTATGTAGTAAAAAATGAAACGGCTTATAACGTCAATGTGACCTGACGTGAATGAGTTTCGTAATTAATACCTAATCCATTTACCAATTAATAGAGGCTGCCTATTGTTGCCTTTTTATGGCCTGGTATTTTTAATTGGACACCTCTTCACGTTTATGTGATCCTGGTACCAAGATACAAAAATCTGAGTAAATTTAATCGGAGTTTCCCGCTCCTGGAACATTCCATTCGGCACCTCCTTGTCTTTATGTGATCCTGGTAGCAAGTAGATTCAAAATCGCTGTAAATTTGGCCGGAATTTTCTCGCGCCTAGTATTTTCAATTTAATTTAACGTAGGGTTCTCAGATCTGAAGTGATTTGTTAAATGCAACAAACATTTATTAAACAAAATTTCAATTTATTACTACAGTTACCAAAAAAGTACATAAAAACCATGTAATTAGAAGATGAATAATGATAATAGACCGAATACCTTGAAGCTCTCTACGAAGCGAGTATTTTCAGTTTATTTGGCGTAACCCATATATTTTTACAGTCCAATGGACTCCGTTTCAAATATCGCGCCAGCTTTAGGACCGCCCATTTTGCTAATCTATTGTGCGACACTAGTTTTCTGCTCATGCTCAAGCGCAGTGATATGTTTTGAAGACAACAGCGATAACACATTCACCAATTTTGTTGTGCAGTGCCTTATTTCTTATTTATTTTAAATTATTCACAGTTATTCATTTGAGACAGCATTTCTGCCTTTGAAATGCATTTCTCTGCGAGCCTTGAAACATCAACTCTCATATTTGAAGCCTTAGTCCTGATTTGAGGGTACCATTCGAAAGAAGAATTTCTTTATCCGACCCTCTGTCAAAAATCAACTGCGCAGCCCTACGACCCTCCGTTAACTACTGCGCAGCCCTTTAATGTATTTTTGTTATTAAAGATAATACGGTTGTCTTGAGGGCACGAACGCATCCCTTAAGGCCCTCAGATCATCCCTACGAAAGCGCATTGAATTTGTACTATAAATAAGGGAGTTATTAACATTTTTAAACTTGATGACGTCACAGCTAGCGTATGACGCCAGGAGGGCATTTTTGCGTTCGAAACGTCAAGATTTTTTACTTGATGACGTCTCGCGTTTATGTGATCCTGATAGCAAGCTTCAAAATTCACAGGCAGACAGAATTGGCGGGGAATTTTCCAGCTCCTAATACCCGTCATTCGATATCCCCCGGCGTTTATGTGATCCTGTTAGAAGGGTTCAAAAATCGTAGAAAATCTGACCGGCTTGTAATTCGACACGATTTTAATTCATAAAACAATTAAAATAACAATAAAAACAATGAAGGTAATTCATTTAGTCACGTTGCTGGTGCTGCCATGTTCGAGTAAGTAGTGCGATTTACAGGTTATATTACAGATTCCTGTATGGCTACAGAGACCTGTTTCTATGGACAATCCATAAATTTCACTGGTAGCTCGAAAATGGGGGCACATTTGAATAAATTAATTACATTTAATCTATTTGTTGTTATTTTAACTGTTTTATGAACTAAAATCTTTCCACATAGCTCCATAAATAACGATTATTCCATTAGCGTTAGCGAATTTTTACTTTTCCAGTATTTCACCGAAGAAAGAATGTTTTTCTCCAGCGGCAATTTAGCGTCCGATATCTCGGAAACGGGGTGAGCTACAGAGGAACGGAACCCTGTTTTGAATGCGCCTCGTCAAGTTCTACGTATGTGAATTTTTTCGGGATTTTAGGAGAAGAAAATATTTTTTGTCCGAAAAAGTAGTAAGCCTATAGTCCATTAAAATTTGAGGATTTCTACGAAAAATAGATCGCGACGAAAGAAAATAGCCTTATAGAGCTTGAGCAGACGAATCGAATGGTGCAAACCGCAAGTCTCTAGCTCGCGGCGTTTTCGAGAAAATAAAATTTGAAGAAATCTGAATCGATTGAAAAAAAAACATAAAGTTGGCATAAGTCTATCCTTTTTTATTATCTTAGATTCTTTTCCTACACATTGTTATCCAGTGATAACGGTGACATCTATGATGAAAATTGTCATTCTTTCCTTCGTAAAAACAATGTAAAAATTGCTGCTAAATATTTTTTTAACTAACAGCAAATTATAGAATTTGTCCGTATGTTATATTTATATTGATCGATCACTAATGTTTATATTTACAGATTTCTTTTCTCCATTGTGCCATTGAAAGTAGCGCCACCTCATCTTTGTTTTTTACTCTACGTACTAATACCAGCTCTAGATCTGTGTTTATATGGAATAACAAAAATCATAGACTGTTGTAGGTAAGTAGAAAACTGTAACTCAACTAAATCTGTAAACATGTTTTTCTCGTTCTTATTTTACAGGGTGTTACTTAGTTAAATAGAAATTTATTTGGTTTAGGCAACTGTAACACGAGACTCGTCCCTTTCTAGTAAATCGAATTTCCAAAAATAGAAATTTATACTTTCTTTACAAGTAAAAAAAAAACAAATTGAAAACTGCTCGATTGAAACAGACTGGAAAAAATGATGGGTTTAAAACAAAAATAAAAAAATACTAAACGAAATATATATTTATTATCAACACAGTTGTCATTAAGTACAAATATCTTATGAAACATTCTGAACTCCTGACATTTTATTAACATCTAGACCCACAAGAAGAGCAAGCAACCAATCATTGTACTCAATAAAAAAATAAAACGTTTTTTAAACAACCAAATATTGGTCTTGGTCACTTTACTTGTTTTTTCTTTTCTTTTTTTTTTGTTCATAGAGAAATACTGTGAGAACATTTAATAATCAATCATCAGTTTGAGTGATTCTTCAAAACAAATTGTATAAATAACCGAGTATTTACGTTTCTTAAACTACCAATGATCGGCGGGCGTGAATCTTGAATAAATCAAGTTGCTCTTTCTTCAAGAATGCTTTGAAATTGAAAATCATGCTGTCTTTTACACGTACGAGAAACAAACATTTACATTAAATATACGAACACGTGAACGTAGAAAGAACAACATATTGAGTCACATAACGAGTAACATGAACACATTTTTTTTTCGTGTAATTTGTCACACTCTCCATGCGAGCTTGCAAGTTACACGTAGGCTTTTGTTAATTGAATCGAATTTGAATTTACTGACATCGAAAGGAGGAAAATCTAAACACATTAAAAAATGGAATTGGCACAAATACCCTAGATGAAATCACACAGTCTTCATGATTGTTATCTCCGAGCGGTCAGTCCTACTTTCTCTGCGATGTTCCCCAGTAAACCACCGAGGGAGGAGTCTCCGCCGTCTTTAAATTTCAGGCCGACACTTGAAGCGTACATTGCGTAAAATATTTCACGCACTTTAAGAAGTCGCTTCTTACGATTGAAACTGAAATTAAATTCAGTTTATTGCGAGCACAACTCGGTGGATATTATAAACTTACTTTACTGTGCCATCTGGATGATAAATGACGACGGTGTCATCCTCAATAAGTGTGTGACTGGAATCTTGGGAGCTACTGCAGTCGCTGAAATATAAATGATCGTTAACTATTGCATTTTTTTAGTTATTCCAACTTGCTTGCTGCTCTGATTTACTCCATTTGAATCTGAAGTAGTATCAGATCCCCTAAGGCTTCCGGTCCCGGTAATCATTTGCCAACTACCGACACTTATGGAAGATGAAGACTCTTGTCTTTGGCGGAGACGTGATGAAGCAGGAACTGTGACTGGCGAAGTTCTGCGTGCCTGAGGAGATTTTGGCATGAGAGAACTGCAAGTCTCCCATGTAGCAGGGACCCCCCTAATTTATACAAAAAATTTAGCAGCTGCCTAGACTTTCTTTAGTAGGGTTTTACCGTAAATAGTTTTCAAGCACATAACCGTGTGAAAAATCTTCGGCCATAGAGTGCAACCATATGGATGACTGTTCTTGCGATTTATTGCTCACGGAAGAGCAAGTCGAATTTAAACTAAGATTAGAACCTCGCGGATCGTGCTCTAATATAATTCCGTCGAACTGCGAATCACTATCAGTGCGAATAACAGACTTTTCACTTTCCCCTTTCACTTTAAGAGACTTATGCCTGGAAATGTTTCATGTCAATGCAAATAAAATTCCTATAATGATTCTTAAATGGTGACTTACCTCACGGGTGCAATACTATATTCGTCTTGCGTTAAATACTTGAGCATATAAAAACAAAAAAAGAAAATCTCTTCTCCCTTACTAAGGCGATCACATAAATGATGCCCGAACAGCATCCAATCATAAGCGATAGTTAAGTATAAAATTTGTTGAGCATCCAACGTTGGATGCGCTAAACCATCAGCCCACAGGCTTAATCGAAGCAAAGACACAAACAAAGGCGTCCTATCCCACCCACTAATACAATGAATAAGTAATCCAGAACTACTGTCCTAAAACAATTAAAACAAATAAATCACCAATCGCAGACTGAAAATAATAAAAAAAATTACCTGCAGGTGCTTTAAGAGTAACTTCATATAATTTTGAGTCATTTGAACTAAATCCCAAGTCTTGTAGGTGCTCCAGTCTACGTGTAACTGCGACGAAATAGTATCTTCGGGGACGTAAATGTTAGCATCGACGTAAGCTTGATTCCAATCGAATATAAGACCTTCGCCTACATAATTGTTATCACGGAAATCCTTAAAGAATTCACAGCCTGGATATGGTAGTGATAACAATTTAAATTCACCGTAACGGTTTTCCTTATCTACTTTCTCGGATGATGTTACACTAAAAAACGCAGATTAAAATCATGCGTGCGTAAAACCTCTGATAAATAACTCACTTCATCCCGAATTTAACTTTTTTTTTCTCAACCATAAAATCGATTATGGTCCCGACGTTGAACGTTTTTAATAACTTAATATCCTGGCTGCGAACTCGATCGAATAGTTGCCAATCCGACTGGGTTGACGGAGTATTGTCATCCATCGAGGATTCGTCGTTGTTTTCACAGCTATCGGAGCCATAAAATAAAAAATCTAAGCCGGATCTTCCATATATTTCTGCACCACCGGATAACGTAGCCGAGCGACAGATATATTTACCTTTGTACAATATTACAGGTATAGGAAAACGGGCACGGCATCTAAAAAGGAACACAAAGAAAATTACATTATGTGGGTTTTTCTTTTGTGGTTCAAATCTTCAAAGTTTCTTTGAGGGATTACTTATTTCAGTAAGCCCCGTATTCTGTAACTCCTAACGACATCGTTAAGGAATGATAACAATCATTTTTATCAATTAGTACTTGATACAACGTATTTCTATGTACTGATTGGTCAAAGCAAGTCTCTTAACAATTGTCATCCTTTAATGATGTCGTTACGAGTTACAGAATTTATGGGGCATTTGGTAAGAACAGAAAAATCAATGATTTATTATTACCTGGCGTTTCTAGCTTTATTGATGGTATCTCTGAGTTTCTGGCCATCGTAGAGATTTTCATAAATAGTATCAGTTAACCGTGGTAAACCCAAATTGTTTTGGTTAGCTAATTTCTCGTATTGCAAAATAATAATTTGACTAGGATATTGTCCACTTAATTCCCCGCCTGTATTGCTAATTGTAAAGAGATTATAATCGGTTTCCATGAGTGCAACGCATTTTTCCATAGCGACATAGTTCTGCAACAGAAGAGTTATAGGTTATGCGTTAAGATTAATTAATTTCAAAGTACATATATCTCTGGCTCCGAATCTTTGGCTCTGTACGTGTTTTTAGAGAAATGCAGAAGCAAATACTGTATGTCCGTGCATGCTACGATACCCCCGCGACGATTTGTTTCTGAAGAGTCACACATGGTTTTCAGGCTACGGGTCACATTCAACTGCGATCTTCAACTTGCACTTGTGCTTCACTTCTTGTACCATATTTTTATAACACTAAACAGCGTTTCTTTACTACATGCCAACACATTTTATACAGTTTTTCTTTGCAACGCTTAAAATAACGAAGTTCTTTTACACACGTCCACTACACGACCTTGCTAACACACAAATGATAAATGATACAAAACACAGGTGTACCAACATTTTAAATCGAAGTAATCAATTAATTTGCGCATGAAAAACCGCTGATTCTAATTTTACCTACACCGTTCCTTTTATTATGATTTCTAAATACGGCGAAGATGATTATATT
Organism: Prosopocoilus inquinatus; assembly: GCA_036172665.1. Taxonomy (NCBI): domain Eukaryota; kingdom Metazoa; phylum Arthropoda; class Insecta; order Coleoptera; family Lucanidae; genus Prosopocoilus; species Prosopocoilus inquinatus. The sequence goes on along the minus strand of CM069880.1, from coordinate 10,288,306 downwards.
TAATAATAACACTTGTAACTTACACCGATTAATCAACCATGTAAATTTTTGACGCGCGTAAACCTTCGTCTTCCATAAGTTCACATCTTATTCTGCTTTTATTTTGTAAATTTAATTTAATTAATCAGTCAAACCCCAATTTTGAATTCAAAAACATATAAAAAAGTCATAAAAAAGTAAATAAATTCATGCCTTGGGAATTTACGTCAACGCGATTGGCAGCCTGACAATTTTGCCGCCATTATGTAATGCGCGGCGTCATATGTCATTTGAACCTAGCACGAAATTTGTTTCTATAATTTCGATTTTTACGCTAAAAATGTGATTTAATATCGCGTAAACTTAAATAAATCATATAGTTTGTGCCATACAGTGTGGTTGCGACTTGAATGTTGAATATCTCCATCCGCTGTGCCGAGAAAGGAAATGATCGCCCCGTGAAGGTAAGAATTCCATTTACTTATTTGTTAAGAGAAAAGCTTTTCCCACCACACATCTAATCAAATGAAGATTACATGCAACACGCTTATTAATAAAACACAATTGAATCGATTATGTCAAGAAAATGCACAAATTCAAATGGCACTTGTGTTGTTTCTGCCTCATCCCTATAGGAGTAAGCGAGCTTTTATTTTTTATATTAAACAAAGAAATATATAAATTTGAATTATTTATTTACAGTACCTAATAAACAGTTCAAATATTTTAATATACATAGCGAAATAAAAAGAGTAAAATTAAAAGTAATAATGCCATTAAATTCAACGAACGATGAACATCATAGAATAATAAATAAATTACTCCTAGTCTTTGGAAAAATCGCTTGCCCGGGTAATTTAAGTACAAATCTAATTTTAACCTGGCACTTTTTTTTCTTTAGAGGTAGGGGGTGGTACATACCTAACGCCTTTTAAACTTAGCAGTCTCTATAGTATACTTTTTTCATGTTAATTAATCAATACTGGGAATTTGGAGAATGTTGGGCTATACTGTGATGGTATGAACTTGAATTGTTGGCTGCTGATAATATCTGAATGGGGGGCGATTGCCTCACGTCTGGTCCTGTCACAGACCTACTTGCGTAATTGCTTGGTTTTGAGGGATAACTAGTGTGGTTTCTGCCAGCCGAGCCATGGTATGAACCGTAACTTGAATCGTCGGATTGTGCAGATTGCCCTCGTCTCTGTGTACCAACAGTACCATACATAGATTCAGGCCTATTTGGACGCGCGGGTTTTGGATTTTCTTCATATTGGAGAACGTCGTTGGCCGTATTCCTCGAAGTATAACCACCCCTATCACTTGATACCGAGCTGTAATTGTCAGCTCTCGATGCCGTTCCTGGTGTGACGCCCCGAACACCATAAACACTCTCAGAGCGTTGTTGCATTTGGTTCTGGACGTTTTGATTCTGCACGTGGGTCTGCTGATTTATCTGATTTAAACGCATGGGGTACAGGGATTGCGTCGGGACTAAAGGCCCAGGTCTCGGAAGAATATCACGGTTTACCCCCGTGTTTGATTTCGTGTAAACAGATTGAGATCTGTTCAAGTTGGCCCGGGTTAAAGGTGGGGACTTGCAATATAAAGATTTGGTCCCCCCGTAAATGGATTCAACGCGCTCTAATTTCGTAGGTGGGGCCGAATATAAGCTGGTTGATGTTACACTGGGGCAGTATCCCCCTGTTGTGTTTGCTGCCGTACCCGCCGTTGATCTATACGTGTTGTAAGTAGAACCATGGAATTTTGAATCTGCCGGCTTATCCAAGTCGTCGTAAGCATCTTCGTCTGAGTGTATGCTAGAGGAATCTCCGTCTGTTGAGACTTTCGGACCTTTATGTCGGCGTGCGTTTAAAACGTATTCGTAAATTAGACCAGAAGCAATTCCGCCAATCGAAGGGCCCAGCCAGTAAACCCAATGGTTTTCCCATTTGGTGAGGACGAAGGAAGGCCCCAGTGATCGAGCGGGGTTTAAATATGGCATCTGGAAGTTAGAAGTTTATATTTAGATTGAAGGCGACGAAGGAGGAATAACTATGTATTTACCGAAACGAAGGTGCAAGCTGAGTAAGAAACGCCGATTATAATTGCGGAACTACCACTGCATTGGCGATAAGTTTCCATGGAAACAAAGTACGTTAACACCACCACGAATGTCAAGATGAATTCCACGCCGAAACGTACCCAGGCAGATACGTTTGTCGCAAGTGGTATTACCGTTGCTGAATTACTGGGGTATGCAAAACCCGTAACTCTGGAAAGAAAAAAATTAATAAATTTATTACAACAGACATGCGAAAAGAACAAACATAGAACTTCTTAAATTGATTTTAATTGGTCTACTTGGAAATGACTAAAACAGTAAATATGTACACGCAAAGATACAAAGGACGTAATTTTTAAATTAATAATAATAACTGAACAATTGGTTTTAATACAGCAGTGCATGACCCCTCTCAGTTTCGTCTATTGAATTAATGCACGTTTTATCACTGCTTCTAACGCCGCATAGAGCAAATTCCCGAGGGTGCTCTATGGTCTATCAAAACGACCGCCTAACAATAAGAAAAATGAAACTGTTTTCCATTCCCACATGTTCGCGACCACCTGCTAATAAAAAAAAGAATCAATACGAACTTTCAAAAAGTTAAAACCACGTCCTTCATTTACTTCCAAGGACGCAATATACTTGCGAATTTCGAGGGATTTAAACTTCATTTCGCAGTTTTAATATTTTCCCAACTCAAGAATGTAAAGAGACCTGCGCCAATAAATTATTGAGTTCTTAACCCGGCAAGTTATTGGCGCCGTCTAATTTAAAACATAATGGCATTGTTTGTGTTTCTTGTTCCAACAGCTGCAAGCGTAGACTGAAGACGTATACACTACAGATTCCATTAAAGTCGTTCTTTTACATTTACAAAGACGTTCGTTTTAATTAATGTTTATGCGCTGATTCTATACGGGGTGCTGGAAATCCCATGGCAATTTAAAGTTTCCGAATATTGACTTCCCTAATTATTTTACAACAAAATTCTATACAGGTTTTTTAAAGTGCTTTTCAAGATGAGTCTGTCTGTGAAGTTTGAGAATTTTTCACTCGCTCAGTATCAAGATATTTAAATAAGATCAGTAACGAACTTCAATTTATACCCCAAACTATCGGCACGACCTTGATCAGTAAATGTTAAAATAAATGACTAGGAAAGCTTTTTCTATCAATATTTTTCAAAAATGGCTAGATTTATTCATTATCTGTCCAGTTTTCATTATTATTGATAAAGTTATGGTAAAAATTGGTTCAGTTACAGGATCTTTTTTTAAATATCTTAAAACTCAGCGTATGAAAAATTTTCAAACTTCACAAACAGATTCATCTTTACGAGTACTTTAAAAAACCTAAATGGAATTTTGCTGTAAAATAATAAGGAAAGTCAAAGTTAAAACGGCGGCGAAGGGGGATTTTTTTTTTAATCTGAAAATCAAAGAAGTTTTATTTACAAGTAAAAAAACAATCGTGAGGACTTAGCGTTGTAAAAACTGACCTAATGATACGATCTTAATCGATTAACCCCTCGATGAGGGTTAATTTTTCCCATCCCCGAATGGGAATTGTCACGTGCCTTATTTCAAGCGTAACTCATAATCATTGTTAATTTTCAATAAAGTCGCCATCGGAAATCTTTGTGGGATAATTCGGCCCCCCTAATTTCGTGAGAATTAAAATTTTGTTTAAATTTGCTCGGGTGTGTTGTGGAAGACGCCGAGTTGCCCTAAAAGAGGGTATCTGGTGAAGCATTTCGTTGATACCAGACGAGCGAGCTGCGATGAATGAAACATCTGCTGGACGGACGGCAGCAATTAATTTAAGCAGAGGCGTGCGTTAGAATATTTTTGGCCTTAAATCTTACAGAAGAATATCTTTAATAACAATCATCACGCTGTATTTATTTATATTTTTAAGACATATGTGCCTTATTGTGTTTGGGAACATATAATTTAAGAGTGTAGCCGATTTTTTTTTTCCAAACTGTTTCGAAGAACCATATAATATTGCCCTAAAAATAAAACTAAGGGAGACGACAGCTGCGACGTCTCGAAAATGCGGATCCTGTTAAGGCGGAACGTGTTGAACAAAGAGGGCAAAATCGGAATATCTGAGTATAAGAATGATGTGCCACTTCAGACGGTAGTGGTTGGGCGGAAATATCAAACAAGTGGTAGCTTAAATGGGTGGTTTTCTGGCGCACACGTGCGCGCACCCATTTTCATTAAGTGAGCCCTTTACTTTATCAACACAAAATAGAATCTGACATTTTTTTAATGGGCAATGTTTAATGTTGTTATTACGCATCATCAGAAGACGCAAGAAGGCATATGGGTACCACATGCAATGCAATAACGCCTTCTGAGAAAGTGACTTTAAAACAATTCTGTTTTTGTTACGTTCTCATGAAAGAAAAAAAAAACAACAACCAACCGAAAACCACACGAGGCAGAAAAACTGTATAATACAAAATGAATAACTATGGTCCCCGGAGACGAGGAACAAGTGCACTTTGGGGTTGTGCAGAGAAACCCCCCCGCTCGGTGTATAGGTCAACAATGATCACGCCGTTGTATAGCGAATTATCATATATTGTCGCACATAATATCGATAGGGATGTTTTAAAGGGTTGGACTAGACGCGATGTAAATCTATTTTGAAAGCAAGCAGGCGCAGACTGGGGGGGTGGGCCCTATCAAATTAATTTCATAAACTTAACCGCGAACTTTTTTTTTTCTTTTGTTTTAAAACGAGTAAAAATGCCGAATCGTGTTCTGTCTGTCGAGCAAAAAATGATTATATCTACGTCGGACTTTGTACCTTTACAAAACCGCCAAGAAAAAAATTATTGAGTTATTCTTTCAGTTAGCTCGCATCGCTTATTAACAACATGATTACCTTTACTTGCTTGCACAGTTAAATTATTTAAATTAGTGAAAACGTTATTAAAGAAATAAGTGTTGATAGAACAAATCAGCTTATAGCCGATGGCGACGAAGGAAGAACGTAAGTTTTTTTTTTATTAAATCTTAATATTTTCACCAGGATTCGAGTTAAATTTTCTGTTAAGTGTTTCTATACATTTATTTAAGTAGTAACATTTTTAACGTAGCCCTATCTAGGACTATCTGATTTTACTGAGAGATTTTGGTTCGCTTCTTATAATATCCTTCACCAAAGTTCTTCGTTAATTTATAATTGAGTTAAAATGAATTTTATGTATCCGTAGCATACAAACTGGTTATTTGAAAAGAATGCCAATAAAGAGAGAGGGGAAAAAAGAGATTTTGTAAGTTCTTAAAAGAGAGCAGCTGCAAGCATCTCCCCCACAGATATCCTGTACAGGTAAATTAGAATTCAGGTAGAAATCCTGAGTGTCTTTTGTTCGGCACGCCACGGGCAGCAGCAAATAATAATTGCTAGACCAAATGATCGTGTTTACGAAATACTGTTATAAAAATTTACTTGCGCCAATAAAACTTTACGAACCGGCTTGTAAATTATAACCTTGCCTCGTCGGTAGCACGTTCAAAAAAAAAAAAAAAAAAGTGTGCCCGAAAGCAGGTGATGCCTTGTATGCACAAGACAGATGTTGCGCTCGCTTACTTTTAGTATTTCGGGTCACTTAAGTTTTGAAAGGAAACTTTTCCGGGTACTTTTAATGGTCAATGAACACGTGTGCAGGAATGAAAGGTAGGTAATTCGAGACTTACCCGTATAAGAAAGCAGCCCCCGCAATAGCACCACCGCACTGGGCCAGAATATACATCACAGTACGAAGCAATGTAATGCTCTTCGTTAAACATTTCGCTAAAGAAACCGCTGGATTTATATGCGCGCCTAAAATTTCGAATGTGTTAACAAAAAGAAAAAAGAGTTATGGAAAACATTTTTTTCTTACCTGATATGTGCCCAAAACATTGAGTTAAGGTCGTCATCGCAAATCCAGAGGCTATTGCTGTGGTGAGAGGCGAAGACACTGAGGCCCCATCACCACTTTTAGCGCTTACAGCAGCTCCACAGACTATGAAAACATACACAAAAGAAGCCAGGCATTCACAAATTACAGATCTCCAAAATTCCAAAGTGCGTATTTCCACTTGTATTGGTGTCTTCTTCGACTTCGTCGAAGACGTGCTGTTAAACTCATTCTTGAGCGCTTCCACTTTTTCGAAAAGGGCGAGCAGGTGTACTTCGATGCTTTGATTATCAACGGGCAGGTTTACGTGCTCGGACATTTTTCTGCATTTAACTTAATTAACTGTTAATATTGCACGTTACGTTTTCGTGGAACGTCGTTCACTCTGCTTGCAACATCTCGCCGCTCGCAGCGTGAACAACACAAGAACTTTTGAATCGTGCCGCACACATGCTTCATCCCCACTTTCTGTTTTCTCCACCCTCTTCGTCCTTCGTGGTCCTTCTGACTGACTACTGTTACACAGTTGGCACAAAAGTATTTACATATTCATTGTTACAAAAGTATTTCTTTATTAACACTCGAGGATTTATTCTTTGGCACGTTTCCAATTTGTCATTTTTGCAATTCCTTTTTTTTTATTATAATTAATTCTTAATTACCTCGCCTTACTAAATTCAAGTTCCCGTTGATAAGAAACAAATACTTTTACAGAACTAATAATCCTTTATTTATATTTATCACATGTCATTTAAGATCTATAAATACGAATGTTCCCTGACATATTTTATTTCTGTAATGCATGAAAATACCTTAACAGAAAAGTATTTATTCACATCTTTACAGTACAATATAAAACACTGAAATCTAATAATCACCATTCAAAGTACAATTTAAAATATCGAATGACATTTATTTAGTTAACGAACCAGTGAATAGTTTGAAATGTAAATTTGGCAATGAATAAATAACACAAACGAGTATCTTCACAGCAAATAAATTACAAATTTTTTTGTATTTAAAACGTTGACTATTCTAATATTTATAAAAATATTTGGAGACTTATTCATTCATACAAAATAAGCGACCTGCATTTTGTCTTGCTTGTATTTACATGTAAATACGTCGCAGATCTGACGGAGATGTTATCATGTTACATTGTGGGCATAGTTTTTTAGCTCCTAGAGTTTGTAACCAACAGAGTTCACAGTGCACATGCCAACAGCAAACAGAAATAACAGGCGTACGGTATCTTTCCATACAAATTAAACATTTATACACTTCATCTTTACCGTAATCTCTGCTTTCTAACTCGCGTATTCTATTTTTTAAAGCTTCTAATACAGGATCTCCACTTGTATTTACACTGGTGTTAACTTTCTCTTTAGAAATTTCAACTTTTGTTTGCTCGATATTGTTGCCTAAAACCGCCTTGCGTAAAGCATCACGTTCTTTATCAGTGTCTGGTAAGATAACATCACTTTCTGAGTATTGGGGCAAACCGTATATTTGTAAATCATCCCCGTCCACAACCAAGTCTTCGTCTTCTTCAGTCATACTTAAAGATGTCCCTAAATTCGACAAGTTCCCTTGCAGAAAACTAGTTGCCCTAACCCTGGATTGTCCAGCCCATTCGTATTCTTCATATCCTTCGACGTCTATATTCTCTTCATTTTCTTCCTCAGAGCGTCTCAAACATTTCTCAACGTGTAAAGTAATATCTTCAGTCGTTTCTCTGTTGCAAACCGGGCAAACAACTTCCTCGCATTTTCTTTTTCTTGATTTAACTTTTTGTCTCGTTTGTCTGTTTGAGCGGACTTTCTGATACGTCTCCCAGCTCTTGTCAACTCCGTTTTCAGTTCCGTTTAAATTTGTTGGTGAAACGCTGCTGCTCTTCCCGTTCTGTTTCGGCTTGCCGCTTGATAATTTATAGAGCTTATCGATTTCACAGGCCAAGTGTTGATCGACTTCTGTGCTTCTCAGGGTAACACTGCAGACGGGGCAGAACGTTGGGTCGAGTTGTCTTCGTTTATTCCTGCATCCACGTCCACCTTCTTCTGAGCTGGTACTTGCCAAAGCACAATCCTCCGGAGTTTCCATGTCAGTCCCTCCAATCTCAGTTAGTACACTTTAAAAGGAAAATACTGCTTGAATTCTGAAGTTCGAAAAGGTGAAAGAGCAAAATAATTCCAGGATGTTTGCAGATTTAGTAGACTGCCTTTCATATTTGAGGTTATATTTTATTTTAATTGATGTTTACCTTATCGGAACAGTCGGGGGGGTTTCTTTGGTTGTTTCGTGCATTTTAAGCTTAAAGTATCGTTGCTCTATGTTACAATTAATTTAATTTTGCAATTTCAATACTTAAAAACATAACAACTGTTTTCAAATATGGTCAATAATAACAAACTGAAAACAAAACATTTCGAATGCAAATGTTCCTAAAAATATCACCAATGTGTAATGCAATTACCATACACTCGTGTATACTTGGTTGCATAACATATCAGGCGACCTTTCCTTTAATTTATAATCATACTTTTACAGTTACTTTTGTCTTTCAGTTTTGTTTATAAAATTAGGATAATATATTATACAGCCGTACCTAAGAACTGTTTTTGATGAATTTGTCTGGGCATAAGAATATAAATTAAATATGTACGTACAAATAAAAGAAAAAATTGACACTTAAAGCAGTGTAAACCATGCATTGGATTTTTAAAAGAAGTTTTAATATGAAATTGCAAGACATTTCAAGCGCTTTCATCGATGCCGTCTTTGTTATTGTGAAAGTGTATTTTTTTCTTAATGTTTTGCATAAAATATTTCTTTATTGTTATCTTTTTTTATTAATAGAAAATATTGTCACTTTAATAAAGTTATTTAGTTACTTCTCTTTATGTGCATGTAAGCTGAAAAAGTTAAACTGACTTTCTTCCTAAACTTGTGGAGGAACTTCCTCCTAGGATTACAATTATTATTTTAGAGAAATATACATACACATCAACTTTGCTTACAATTTAATAACTTCAAAGTCGTTATCTTCAATTTATAATAACAACATGTCCCTCAAAAACCCATGTCTCAACAAAATCGTTTATTAAAGCCTTTACATAAAGACAACATTAAACTTACTGGGGTCAGATCACTTGAACACTGCTGTTCGCATTAAAATTGAAACATTCTACTTGTGCTGTTGTTCACTCGTATGTCCTTTGGAATACTATTTCTCAGAATATAAAGTTTTACTTCTGCGATTATCTGAAGAAAAGAAGCTTAAAAGTGACTATGAATCAAATCATTTTTAAAATCGAGCTCAGGTAGTTCTATCTCAGTCACAATCCCAGTTGATGGTGATGAAGTCATGGTGCTAAGTCCTTGGTTATCATTTTATGATTGTTCTACTCCATTATCCTGTGGCCTAGGTAAATCTACTTTAATTGTGTTATTTGTTTAGTAAGATATTGTTGATACCTTTTTTTATGTTCACATCTTAATAGTTGATATCACTGAAGGGTTTAGGCCATCAACTGATATCCGAAGTTATTTCTCTGCAGACTCCATTGAATCTACAAAACATATAAAATATTATATTATACCTACCAGTTATTTAATTAAGTTTTCTTCCTAAAAATCAAAGCTGTTTTGTATCTATTTGTAATTAATAAATGGACAAAGCAGGTTTGATCTTATGTTAGATAAACGGTAACAAAAAAAAAAACATTGTTGGCCAGACCTAACCTAATTATTTGTTATTTCTAATATTTCACGGGTTTTGACATAGTTTGTAACTAAATTAAATTAATCGGAAACTAATTCACTTTCTTCCATAATGTGTAGGTAATTATTGATCGATTATCAAACGTCTAAAGTCTAATTTCAATCAGGGCTGCCAACCGCTCTGTCCGACTGCTGCTACAGTTACCGGCGGAGACCGTTGTAAAAGTCCGTGCAATTGAAGTTGAAATAGCAGGTTTTGGCAGCCTACGCCGCGCTAGCGTCAACGCGTCGTGTATTGGAGGAACGTAAATTACCCCTTGGCAATGCTGCCGGCGGGTTCATTCATAAAAAACAAAAGAATTTATTTATGAATGAGCTTCTTATTGACCTACATTTCTTTCTTGGAATTTATAGTAGAAACCCGGGAATCGATCGGCGGAATCTCCTTTCGTAGTAAATATTTTAAAGGACTGTTTTAATGCTTTTTTCTTGTTGAATTAGAGGTTTTAAATTTTACGTTCGATTTACGGATAACCAAAGTTATTTTAACGATTTCATTATTATTTAATTAGGCAAATTTTTTGTAAATTATTTTTAAATTAATTTAATTTGGATTTGTTGGATGCCTAATTAAATAAGTACAAAGTTTTTTAATCTCAAACCGGACAGAAAAATGAAGAGAACACACTCAACGTTTCGCTATAGATTTATAGCTTCGTCCGGAGCTATAAATCTATAGCGAAACGTTGAGTGTGTTCTCTTCATTTTTCTGTCCGGTTTGAGATTAAAAAACTTTGTACTTACAATTTTCATCGGACAAGAACAAACTTTAATCCTAATTAAATAATTCCTTTTTTTATGAAAACTGTTATCGTTCTCGATTGACCACTTTGGAGCACTCTGAGAGTATCTCCAGCTTCTGTTTTTATATCAGGTTAAAACGATATGGACACCCGAGCAACCGGTCGAAAATGCTGTAAGCGACTTTTAATTTTATTTCGCCTACTTCTAGTCAAACTAATTGGTTCCTGAAAACTTGTCAATGAAAGTAATGCCAACATTTTATTTAGCGGTTTTTAAATTAAAAACAATTATTTGTGGTAAACTGTACTTGAAAATGCATGCAAATCTTTTACAGAAAACAGTACTAGCTGCTAATGATAAATGCAGGAAATTATAGGATAATATAAAGCAGGAAATTGCAAACATTTTTGTCCGGGATTCTTCATGTTTGACTGTCGCTTTAATGTAGTGTAGCTATTAAGCGCTGAAGGTCGCTGGCATCACCTAGTGAAATGTTACATGACGTAATTTTTCACGTGCTTGTCTATATTTATTCCATCCAGTTCTGTTATGTACGATGAAATAAATATTTTGACAGTTGCGTGTGCCAGCAATCTAATTTTGAGATTAAATTCGTAAGACAGTTTTTTTTTTAATAAAGAAAGCATTTTTTATTTAATCGCCTGTATGTGACATAGTATGTTTTTTTCGTTTCTTTTTTTATAAATCCTCCATTAGTTTCGCGGAAAAGAAATAAATGGGACTTAAGGGTGGCTTAGTTTAGAAGTTATTGTAACATTCTCATGAAGTTTCATCTCCTTCGATACAAAAGCTTGGAAATGATTAATATTGTAATAAGACTGTCTCTGAGTGAATTTATGTGTCATCCAACTCAGAATTTTGTGTTTATTTAGAAAATTGAACGTACACGTATTATCATTACTGGGTAATGTATTATGTTTAATTTAGCAAATATAATTTTTATGTACTGGTCGTCCTACGAGGCTTGTTAAAAAACTAAATGGCAAGGTCTTTACTGGGCGTGGTCTTCGAAAAAAAGTACCATCTAAAATGATTTATACTTGTACAAAACCAGATTTATCTCCGCAACTAGCGGCACCCGCGATACATTAAATTAAATACAGGCTCCCGAAATAAAACGGCGCGAATCAAGGATGTAAGTTCCGCGTACATTCGGAAAGAACTAAATAAGGCATTCATTTGATTTTGCTTTATTTAATGGCCCCCATTTGTCTCTGTAATGAATCCGGGGGTTCGGTTTGAACTAAATAAATGAAACAAATTTAGTTAAGTTTCTTTTAAAATGAAAGAAATTACTCACTAAACCGTTCATAATTTATTCCGCGCAAAACGATTTATACATTTATGGTAAGAGCGACTTGGAATTTATTGAATTGCTTAAAACAAATCGAGTAGATACATCAATTTTTTTAGAATCAAAAAAGAACTCGACCAATTATGATGATTAACATCCTGGAATTAAGCCTAACTAAAAGTAGGGGAATGTTAAAGTATAACAGACAACACAGGTGGTATATAAAGAAGTCTTACAGCAGGATATGCTTTATAATAGTTTAGAGTAATATCCCTATTCAAAAAGTCGATAGTCAAAATGAAGGTATTGATGTTCTGTGATTATTAATTTGCAGCTAAATAATAATGTCTGGTGTAATATTTTAGGTGATCGGTTATTTGTTTTTTATTGCTTTAATCCAATTTGTTTGCGGAGGAATCACACCGACGACTGTTTTATTTCGAACTCCGAGTTTGGTCAACGCCATCGTCAAAACCGAACGTTTTGGTGGCAGTTTCGCCTACAGCACAGTGATTTTTTCGCCCACCATCGAATACGCAGGTGTTCCCTTTTTGACCGCCCCCGTAATCACCCCAATTTTCTCTTCACCGGTCGTTCCTGTTCAAGGAGCCGCAAGCACTCCGGAAATTTCGCCTCCGAAACCGTCTTCTTCCGGTCTTGTACCTGGTGCAGTCGTCGATGATGACTCTGTAACCGTCGAATCCGCAGATAATACAACTTAATACTCTAATATTACATGACGCAAACAACTTTATCAATGAAAGGTTAAAAGTTAACGATAAGCATTTTTAATTACTTCGGAATACAACGCTTTAGAATTAGAAAAGTTTTTGTGTAGGCCGTTAGAGTTGTTTTTGTAAAAGGTATTATAAACAATAAATATGCAGTCTCTGCTTATCCTTATCATTTTAACATGTGTCTGCTTGAGTATTACCGTGTCAGCTGCTGAAGATTTAGTAAAACGATCCCCACAAAGTTACACTACGATAACAACAAAAAACTTCACCGCACCCTCATCATACAGTAAGTACATGTGTATCTCCCAGGGTAAATATTTTACTGTGTTAAAAACGATCCATTTCCCCAGTTGATTTTAAAATATTGGATAAACCACACCACCTCTTCATCGGTAGGTGCTTCCCTAATCACAAGAAGTACCATGCAGAAAATATTATAGTGGAAAACGATGGAAAAAGTCACGTGAGTGCTGATATAAGAGTAAGCAAATTCAAATCGTTTTTGTTTCACTTTGATTTGATTTGACATCGTGGGATTTTAGGTTAACGTCGAAGGCCCTGTATATATAACCTGCGCAAAAATTTTGGACCAAATACCTAACGGAAGGGGTGGTTACCCGCATTACATTTCAGGAGGTGTTGGACACGATTACGTAGAGTTTGGGGTTACCACTTCATACGGCCAAGGGTTTCATTTCTACGTGGAAATTTATGGTTACGAGAACAGCGTTGAAAATAATAAGACAAACTGATGTTTAAAATAGTATTTGCCTCGTGTAAATTTCATACGTACACATGATTTGTGTAATTAAATGTCATCATTGATTTTAAATTAGTAATTTACACGTATGCGTGCGGAATACATAAAAACTAAATTCGTATGCGGATTTGATCATTTAATTTTGCAGCGTATTATTTTTGATATGTCTTGACTTTCACATTGACGAGTGACGCTGTAAATACTTATTAAAAAAAAAATTCTTTCATAAATATCTTTAATAATAAACACAACAAGGCTTATGCACTACAAAAAATAATAATATAATATAATAAATAATAAATAGTCTTAGGATTATCTGCTAGTTTCATTTAAATAAGATAATGTGGAACTACTATAATTATATTAAAATTAAATTATCACGCTTTGTCTTTCGAGTTATTAATTTTAATAGGAAGTGGGGGTGGTGGTACATCCGGAATATCGGGGTTTTTCTTGAAATTCACCGCGGGTTTAGCCACCTCTTCCTTTTCCTTTTTGCTCTCCCCGAAATGACTCAGATCAACATATACAGGCTGTTGATAAAACGGTAGGGCCGGAAACAAAAACTCGTTGCTGTATGCGTAGGGGAAGTACGGATCGTAGGCCAACGGGTATAGGGAGCCGTGGTAAGATATTTCGGGGGTGACTTTCTCATCTTTCTTTGGTTTTTCATCATCTCCTTTATTCCCAGTTTTTTCCCCGGCAGATGCCTCCGCCTAAAACGGAATTGCGTATTATTTTACTTAATCGTTCGATTAGTCAACTTGTTTTTGTTGCACCACTTATAATATACGATAGTAAAAGTACATTAATTATTTATGAAACTCATAAGTCTATTAGAAGGACACACTCATAATGTGTTCTGAATACTATGTTAATTACTTCCCATAAATAATAAACTCTATGGTATTTATTGTTAATCGTACGGCAATTTACCTTTTTGTCTTTATCTTCAGTCGATGGGAAACTTTCTTTTTCACTTGGTGGATGTACGATTAAGGGTGGAAAAGCTACCCCTAAAGCAGTAGTCCTGAAAACTGGCTCGAGTATTGGGTAAGCATGACTCGGTGTCAGGTTTTCATCCGAAGAGATGAGGGCGTTGTATATTTTCGGCAGACGAACCAAACCGGTATTCGCTGGGTACATTAGGAACAAGAACACCAGTAGTCTGTGCATGATTCCTAAAAGAAAAAAACAAAAAAAAACATGTACATACACTTCTTGATTTAAAGGTTTAAAGCAGCGATGGCCAAGAAATAATTTTCATCCATCAGCTTCTAACTATCCGATTGATCTTGGGTTTGTTGTTAGAAAGTCACGCTCGTTTTAAATTTAATTAAAACAAAAAAAATATTGAAAATAACCTTTTCCTTGTGCATCACGAGCTATTTCACCTTTCAGCAAATTATTATTAGCACGGTACGTCACGAAACGCGCAGACACGATGAGGAAAGGAAGGAAGGCAAAAAATGAAACCTAGGTAATAAATAATTTTTGGAAGTGTTCAAGGTGAGATTACGTATTTAATAAGATCACTTGTCTCGGACTTCAAGGATTGTTTCTTTGTGTTTATACACACAATCCACCTGTGATGTTTGTAGAAAAAAAATCAGGTGTATAAGGTCATTTATTCTTAACTCTTGCCTTAGAGGAGATTTATATTTATTATGTACGCTCAAATGATTTATCATCGCCTTTATGATTTTTCTTTGCTGGCTCGCAACTGAAAACGGAAAAATATTTTAATTAATTCGCTTAAAACTCCAGAGTGTGTTTATCAGTTGAAAGAACAAACAGAAAAAGAAACAGAACATTTTCGAGTCTGCAAGTAAAACCTAATCTATCGTCTGGATGTAGAAAAAGCTCAAAAGCTTTGTGTGGAGACGACGAGCTTAGTAGTTTGCTGTTTGAAGGGATACGTTCTCCAGTAATGATGCACGTGTACGCCAAACGAACGAAATTGTTCCGGTTATTTTGCATATGAAAGATTAAGATTAAAAGCTCCCGGATTAATAATACTTGCCCGCAAACGGGAGTATCCGATTGCATTTCAAAAATGTTGCTAATTATAATGTAACTATTTTGCGATTACGATCTTAATTGAAGCTATTTATCTTACAAATATTCTATATTATTTATTATTCAGTTCAGTACGCCTGGTATTTACACGACATTAATTTATTAACTAACGACCTGATGGTTTTTGACAGATGACAATCAATTATGTGCAGTTATTTTTATTACGTTTTATGCTTCTCGTTTACACAAGCGCAGAAAAATTCTGCCCCTATTATTTATTTATTCAAGCTCTACCAGTGCGGTTATAATCAATTTATTAAAATATATTTTAAAATAATTAAACGCAAATTAGTTGGTTGAAATCATAATAAAATAATACTCCAAATATTTGCGTAAAGTATCAGACGCGTTGTTTGTTTGTAATTCATTAAATAAAATCGAGAGTATTTATTGAAGGGGTTTTAGATAAAAGCACTTAAATTTAATTGCATACGCGAATAAATTCTTTCTTAAAAGAAAAGGAAGAATAAATAAAAATGTTTTCTCCTATAAACATCGTTAAACGAAGCACATTTCTGTTTACGGCGGGCAAAAAACAAAAAAATGTTCTCGCAAATAATAGAATTGAATTAAATTAATGAAGCTGATGCGCCCCTGATTGAAACGAGAGGTGTAATTTGAATTTGAATTTGAAATTGCGGAAACTGTTTTTGTTTTTGTTTGAAATTAAAGTTGGCCCCCCTGTCTTTATCGATTCACTTATTTTAGGCGCACGTTTTCGCATAAACATTAATCACAGTGCACTATTTAATGTGAACAGGTAGCGTCGGGCGTAAAAGATAAAAATAAGCGACGAAAATATGTAAATAAATCATACCGTGCAAGAGAAGCTAAGTATTCATGCCACTACTACAAGCAAATGCTTGAGTACAGACGGGAGACCTTTATATAGCGGTTTTCCTACCGTGTGTTTTAGTTGTATTCACCTACCTATGGGCATTTTTACGCCAAGTTCCCTTCACCAGTACTTGTAAGTTTTTGCAAATCGCTGGAATTTATGCAGATGGATTTTATAGGCATCGCTGCTCGCCGGGGCATCGTGTACGCGATAAATAATAGCTTTTGTTAATTTATTTGCAGGAAAAGAGGTTATTGGGACATACAACACGCTAATCTTCACCTTCTAACGGGGGTGATCTCGAAAGTTCTCACATTTCTCTCGTTAATTCAGTTTCAAAAATTCGATTAATAAGGAAAAAGCCGCCAGCAAGATTCTTTAAAACGGCACTTCACAGCGACAAGGCGATCGTAAACTTAATTAAAATATAAAACGGCGTTGAAAATTACGCGGCCTGGAATTATATATTTAAGGAAATGCTTCTTTTTTTCTTCTTCTGTTCTGTCTTTCATTTATACTTTACTTCACTTTCGAAAATTAAAACGACAAACAACACAAAATTAATTACATTCAAGGTAACCACAGAAGAAACTAGTTTTTTTTTCTTTCGTTTTAATAAAGTAGCTCATAACATTCCCGTGTTCAGAAAAAGAAAGGAGGAGTTACTCTAGTATTTATTTATTAAAAGAACAAAAAAAAATACCATTACGTAGGTATACACAGGATGTAACAAAAATACAGGCCCCTACGTATTCTACAGATCAAAATAAAGAAAAAAGTCCGTATAAACATATACATCCTGTTTTAAAGTAAGTCGCCACCATTACTAACTTACTAACTATACTTTTCCGATTGTGTATTCTTTTTTCTTTTGGGCCTTCCACAACTGCGTCGTTACATCTTTTCCTTGGCCTTCCCTTTTTCTATTCGTTCTTAGGTCGTCTGGTACCTATGATTTTTACTATTCTCTTGTTTATCATCCTTTCTAAATTACAGTCTACGTGCTTTAACTATGTCTCTCACCTTCTTTTTCTTGTACAGTTCATATACTTTTGAATTTGATCTTCTTTTCCATTTCCACTTATCCTTTTGTCTCCTAAAATCCACTCAATAGCAATTTAAATACATCGCAGCCGCGGAAGGAGTAAGTAGTACATTCTGTGTAAAAACCGCCCAACACTAAGCGGGCTGAATTCTTTTCCCTGCTCGTAACATAACCCATGCTTCAGCGGCGTATGTCAGTTTTGACAGTATTAGAGTTTTGTAAATTCTTATTTTTGATATCTGTTGCTTTAGGAAGTTATTTAAATTCTCTGCACATGCCAGTCTCCGATTTATTTCTGCCTCCTCATCGCACTTATCTCTCACTAACACTCCTAGGTATAGAAATTCATTGGTTTCCTGGGATTCCGCAGCCTCTCCTTCTTCTGGTTCTATTTCTAATTTGCCTTGTTCTTTGCCTCTTGTATTTCTCAGTACCATGTACTTCCCTTTTTCTTGATTGACTTTTAATCCATAATTCCTTGCTGTTTCCATTAGAGCTTTAGTGATTTCTTTTTTGCTTCTTCCTATTAGATACATCGTCCACATACGCTAGAATCTGATGGCTTCTTTCCAATAGTGTTTCTGTTCTATTTATATTACCATCTCTTTTATTATTTGTTCCTAATTCAGTTTCAAAATTCGATTAATAAGGAAAAAGCCGCCAGCAAGATTCTTTAAAACGGCACTTCACAGCGACAAGGCGATCGTAAACTTAATGAAAATATAAAACGTCGTTGAAAATTACGCGGCCTGGAATTATATACATATTTAAGGAAACACTTCTTTTCTTCTTCTTCTTTTCTGTCTTTCATTTATACTTTTTGACACTTTCGAAAATTAGAACGACAAACAACACAAAAGTAATTACATTCAAGGTAACCACAGAGAAAACTAGTTTTTTTTTTCTTTCGTTTTAATAAAGTAGCTCATAACATTCCTGTATTCAGAAAAAGAAATGGGGAGTTACTTTAGTATTTATTTATTAAAAACATGAAAAAAATACCATTACGTAGGTATATACAGGGTGTAACAAAAATACAGGCCGCTACGTATTCTACAGATCAAAATAAAGAAAAAAGTCCGTATAAACATATACATCCTGTTTTAAAGTAAGTCGCCACCATTACTAACTTACTAACCATACTTTTCCGATTGTGTATTCTTTCTTCTTTTGAGTCTTCCACAACTGCGTCGTTACATCTTTTCCTTGGGCTTCCCTTTTTCTATTCGTTCTTAGGTCGTCTGGTACCTCTGATTTTTACTGTTCTCTTGTTTATCATCCTTTCTAAATTACAGTCTACGTGCTTTAACTATGTCTCTCACCTTCTTTTTCGTGTAAAGTTCATATACTTTTGAATTTCATCTTCTTTTCCATTTCCACTTATCTTTTTGTCTCCTAAAATCCTTCGTAATAATTTCCTTTCCCATGCTTCGATTTTATCTTGCAATTTTTTTGCTTATAACCAGAGATAAGAAATTGGCCCACTTGCTCCACGAACAATACAAAAAGTTAGTATCCGAACAGTATTAGTCCCCGCCCAGAGTAACTTCTGCGAAGTGCGAACGCTCGCGCTGGAACCCTTCCCATCCCACTCAATAGCAATTTAAATACATCGCAGCCGCGGAAGGAGTAAGTAGTACATTCGGTGTAAAAACCGCCCAACACTAAGCGGGCTGAATTCTTTTCCCTGCTCATAACATAACCCATGCTTCAGCGGCGTATGTCAGTTTTGGCAGTATTAGAGTTTTGTAAATTCTTATTTTTGATATCTGTTGCTTTAGGAAGTTATTTAAATTCTCTGCACATGCCAGTCTCCGATTTATTTCTGCCTCTTCGTCGCACTTATATCTCACTAACACCCCTGGGTATAGAAATTCATTGGTTTCCTGGGATTCCGCAGCCTCTCCTTCTTCTGGTTCTATTTCTAATTTGCCTTGTTCTTTGCCTCTTGTATTTCTCAGTACCATGTACTTCCCTTTTTCTTGATTGACTTTTAATCCATAATTCCTTGCTGTTTCCATTAGAGCTTTAGTGATTTCTTTTTTGCTTCTTCCTATTAGATACATCGTCCACATACGCTAGAATCTGATCGCTTCTTTCCAATAGTGTTTCTGTTCTATTTATATTACCATCTCTTTTATTATTTGTTCCTAATTCAGTTTCAAAATTCGATTAATAAGGAAAAAGCCGCCAGCAAGATTCTTTAAAACGGCACTTCACAGCGACAAGGCGATCGTAAACTTAATGAAAATATAAAACGTCGTTGAAAATTACGCGGCCTGGAATTATATACATATTTAAGGAAACACTTCTTTTCTTCTTCTTCTTTTCTGTCTTTCATTTATACTTTTTGACACTTTCGAAAATTAGAACGACAAACAACACAAAAGTAATTACATTCAAGGTAACCACAGAGAAAACTAGTTTTTTTTTTCTTTCGTTTTAATAAAGTAGCTCATAACATTCCTGTATTCAGAAAAAGAAATGGGGAGTTACTTTAGTATTTATTTATTAAAAACATGAAAAAAATACCATTACGTAGGTATATACAGGGTGTAACAAAAATACAGGCCGCTACGTATTCTACAGATCAAAATAAAGAAAAAAGTCCGTATAAACATATACATCCTGTTTTAAAGTAAGTCGCCACCATTACTAACTTACTAACCATACTTTTCCGATTGTGTATTCTTTCTTCTTTTGAGTCTTCCACAACTGCGTCGTTACATCTTTTCCTTGGGCTTCCCTTTTTCTATTCGTTCTTAGGTCGTCTGGTACCTCTGATTTTTACTGTTCTCTTGTTTATCATCCTTTCTAAATTACAGTCTACGTGCTTTAACTATGTCTCTCACCTTCTTTTTCGTGTAAAGTTCATATACTTTTGAATTTCATCTTCTTTTCCATTTCCACTTATCTTTTTGTCTCCTAAAATCCTTCGTAATAATTTCCTTTCCCATGCTTCGATTTTATCTTGCAATTTTTTTGCTTATAACCAGAGATAAGAAATTGGCCCACTTGCTCCACGAACAATACAAAAAGTTAGTATCCGAACAGTATTAGTCCCCGCCCAGAGTAACTTCTGCGAAGTGCGAACGCTCGCGCTGGAACCCTTCCCATCCCACTCAATAGCAATTTAAATACATCGCAACCGCGGAAGGAGTAAGTAGTACATTCGGTGTAAAAACCGCCCAACACTAAGCGGGCTGAATTCTTTTCCCTGCTCATAACATAACCCATGCTTCAGCGGCGTATGTCAGTTTTGGCACTATTAGAGTTTTGTAAATTCTTATTTTTGATATTTGTTGCTTTAGGAAGTTATTTAAATTCTCTGCACATGCCAGTCTCCGATTTATTTCTGCCTCCTCATCGCACTTATCTCTCACTAACACTCCTAGGTATAGAAATTCATTGGTTTCCTGGGATTCCGCAGCCTCTCCTTCTTCTGGTTCTATTTCTAATTTGCCTTGTTCTTTGCCTCTTGTATTTCTCAGTACCATGTACTTCCCTTTTTCTTGATTGACTTTTAATCCATAATTCCTTGCTGTTTCCATTAGAGCTTTAGTGATTTCTTTTTTGCTTCTTCCTATTAGATACATCGTCCACATACGCTAGAATCTGATCGCTTCTTTCCAATAGTGTTTCTGTTCTATTTATATTATTCTCTCTTTTATTATTTGTTCCTAATTCAGTTTCAAAATTCGATTAATAAGGAAAAAGCCGCCAGCAAGATTCTTCAAAACGGCACTTCACAGCGACAAGGCGATCGTAAACTTAAAATATAAAACGTCGTTGAAAATTACGCGGCCTGGAATTATATACATATTTAAGGAAACACTTCTTTTTTTGTTCTTCTTTTCTGTCTTTCATTTATACTTTACTTCACTTTCGAAAATTAAAACGACAAACAACACAAAATTAATTACATTCAAGGTAACCACAGAAAAAACTAGTTTTTTTTTTCTTTCGTTTTAATAAAGTAGCTCATAACATTCCCGTGTTCAGAAAAAGAAAGGAGGAGTTACTCTAGTATTTATTTATTAAAAGAACAAAAAAAAAATACCATTACGTAGGTATACACAGGATGTAACAAAAATACAGGCCGCTACGTATTCTACAGATAAAAATAAAGAAAAAAGTCCGTATAAACATATACATCCTGTTTTAAAGTAAGTCGCCACCATTACTAACTTACTAACCATACTTTTCCGATTGTGTATTCTTTTTTCTTTTGGGCCTTCCACAACTGCGTCGTTACATCTTTTCCTTGGCCTTCCCTTTTTCTATTCGTTCTTAGGTCGTCTGGTACCTATGATTTTTACTATTCTCTTGTTTATCATCCTTTCTAAATTACAGTCTACGTGCTTTAACTATGTCTCTCGCCTTCTTTTTCGTGTAAAGTTCATATACTTTTGAATTTCATCTTCTTTTCCATTTCCACTTATCTTTTTGTCTCCTAAAATTCTTCGTAATAATTTCCTTTCCCTTGCTTGGATTTTATCTTGCAATTTTTTTGCTTATAACCAGAGATAAGAAATTGGCCCACTTGCTCCACGAGCAATACGAAAAGTTAGTATCCGAACAGTATTAGTCCCCGCCCAGAGTAACTTCTGCGAAGTGCGAACGCTCGCGCTGGAACCCTTCCCATCCCACTCAATAGCAATTTAAATACATCGCAACCGCGGAAGGAGTAAGTAGTACATTCGGTGTAAAAACCGCCCAACACTAAGCGGGCTGAATTCTTTTCCCTGCTCATAACATAACCCATGCTTCAGCGGCGTACGTCAGTTTTGGCAGTATTATAGTTTTGTAAATCCTTATTTTTGATATCTCTTGCTTTAGGAAGTTATTTAAATTCTCTGCACATGCCAGTCTCCGATTTATTTCTGCCTCCTCGTCGCACTTATCTCTCACTAACATCCCTGGGTATAGAAATTCATTGGTTTCCTGGGATTTCACAACCTCTCCTTCTTCTAGTTCTATGTCTAATTTACTTCCCTTTTTCTTGATTGACTTGTAATCCATAATTCCTTGCTGTTTCCATTAGAGCTTTAGTGATTTCGTTTTTG
Organism: Prosopocoilus inquinatus; assembly: GCA_036172665.1. Taxonomy (NCBI): domain Eukaryota; kingdom Metazoa; phylum Arthropoda; class Insecta; order Coleoptera; family Lucanidae; genus Prosopocoilus; species Prosopocoilus inquinatus. The sequence continues at coordinate 10,265,976 of CM069880.1, read as the reverse complement.
CTTCTTCCCATTAGATACATTGTCCGCATGCGCTAGAATCTGATGGCTTCTTTCCAATAGTGTTCCTGTTCTCTTTATATTACTCTTTCTCTCTTATTGTTTGTTCTTAATTCAGTTTCAAAATTGGATTAATAAGGAACAAGCCGCCAGCAAGATTCTTTAAAACGACACTTCACAGCGACAAGGAAACGCTTCTTTTTTTCTTCTTCGTTTCTGTCTTTCATTTATACTTTACTTCACTTTCGAAAATTAGAACGACAAACAACACAAAATTAATTACATTCAAGGTAATCACAGAAAAACTAGTTTTTTTTCTTTCGTTTTAAAGTAATTAATAACATTCCTGTATTCAGAAGAACGAAAGGAGGAGTTACTCTAGTTCTAGTGTTTATTTATTTATTTAAAATAAAATAAGGAAGAAAGACTTAGTTACGTAGGTATAAAATATGAAATACTTCTAATGAATTGGTTCGTTTTTTCTTCTTCTTATTTTTCTTTGATTAGTCGTGTATGTACATGTAGATTACAGACTAATAAAATAATGAAAGGCCTGTGGCGTACGTGTGCGAAAGTGTAAATTAGTTTTAACAGGCCGGTAAAAAATTAATCGATTTCTTTGTCGTGGATATTATCTTACGTTTCGATTAAAAGTCAATGCCAACGTAAATTGGCATGACATTTTGTGTGTTCACTGTGGGCGATTAAACACCTGTCTAAAACGTCAACTGCAGCGTTAACAAAAAAAAATAATAAACAATTACGGATTTACCAAAGCAAATGCAACGTCGGTCGCGTCGATCGTATCCATCCGAAATATCCAATTTGAAGATATTTTCATAAACTCGTTGGAAGCCAAAGAGGAAGCAGGTCTTACAACATAACTGTTTACCGCAATGAAACTAGTTCTGAGATAGTTGCTATAAATCTGTCCATCTGTATTTAAATGCAATCGCATTTCATATCGAGATGCAGTTAAAACTCGGTCCGTAATATATGTATTATATTAATTACGCGTTGATTTATCGCTGTTATTAGAATTAAACTTCATTCCTCAACTTGCACTTCGCCAGATAAATTCCATTAGTATGGAGGAATTCGATAAATTGCAACAAGCGGTACTGACATCGCGTTTCAAGATGTTAATCCAGCTTCATTATAAATTTCTAAACGTTACGGGTAATTGTCGCTTAATCAATAATAATAACAAACCCGATAAATTAAACAGCCAGTGAACTGAATCGTTTAATACCCATTTTTGTTTAAAAGCTAACGCAACCGAATTTTTAGGGCCAAAATGTGCGCCAAAAGGGAAACGACTGCGCGTAACCTCGATAATAATCGGCTAAAAATAATTTAAGGTTACTTAAAAATTCCTTGAATTAAGAATTGCCAACTTGCTTCCGTTCACTTGTCTCGCCTTTCAACGTTTAAAACAACTTTTGACTTCACGTCAAACTTGCAGTTGGAATTTAAAAGCAACCACGTTCGCTAAAAATGTTCAAAATCTCATCTCCTCGTCCTACGACGGTAATAAACAATAAAGAATCCTTTCTACTTTTTCCTTCAAGTGACCTAAAACATTTATTTCGTTTCCCAACATTTAAAATAATTGCTTGCGGTCGTCATCATCATCATCATCATATCGTCATCATCAACATCCCCCACCACAATCATCACCGTTCATTAATAATTTTAATAAGCCACTACTTTAATTTTGTTAATAATTTTAAGTTAAAAGCGTTTCAAAATGATTCGAAAGTAGGTTGAATTGCTTAGCTGTGTGTACCATAGACGTAAATGTAAGACACATTTTTTGAACGAATTAATTAATTGGGAAAGACAAAGGAACTTTCAATTCAATAATGTAATTAGCAAAAAAATTTACAAACGAAACTTTCTGGATACATGATAAAAGTAAATAAATGACAAAGTAAAGACGAAAGTTTCGAAAAAAGCCAAGCCAATTAACAAAGAGTGCGTGTGGGAAGAAATAAGTAAACAAGAAACAAAAATAGTATCAAGCGTTCATGAAATCCTGAAACGAAACGGCAAGATTAATTATTTTATGACTCATTCTAATTAAATATCGAAAGTAGTTGATATCGGAACAAGAGTAGTTTTTAACTTTGGACGGAAAATGCGTTTAACAAATTTTCCTTTTCGCCATAATTAAGTTGGCGTGGCAAAACTCCTTTACATTTACAGTTATGAATCTACGAGTTTAATTTACTCAGGCGGTAGCCAAACACCCTATAGAATATACAGGGTGATTTATTAGCTTTAAGAAAAAAGAAAATTATTTGAACGTACAGAGTGTTCACGGGAAGGCTAACCTTCTTTATTTGTATTTTAACTTATATTAGGAAAGTTTCAGGATATCTCCTGCTCGATTTTGTGTACCATCAGAAAAACACACGACTATCAACTTCTCCAGAGTTTCACTTGTTGTCAACTTTCTCAAAAGGAACGTTATGTTTTTTATCATCGCGTCGTATTTAGGCTGTCAAATTAATTATGTCCCCATGGGCGTAGCCATGATCTTGTTCAGAGGAAGGCAAAATTAGATCAAATTTTTTCGAAATTAAAAAAATAATAAACATTAGAAATTTTAAGAAAAATCGAAAAAAAACTGTATAAGATTGAAAGAAAAAATGCCCAAAATTAATTATTTTAAAAATTAAGAAATGAACTAAAAAGACGTTGAGAATTTGATTAAACGCAATGTTTTAAAATTAAAAAAAAAACAAGTTCAACTTAAACCAATTGAACTGAACCTAAGTGAAGCCCGGCCAAGAATAGAATTTTACAGTAGTTAAAAAATTGTACGAAATAATCAAAAATCGAAAATTAAACTCTAGGACATTGAAATAAGTATTTTTAAAAATTAAAAACATTAAAATCATAAACAATGAAACACAATGGACCGTATTCTCACCTCGTCTTTAATTTAGCAACGCCGTAATTAAATTCTCTCTTACTCATGAAATTCACATAAAGCTATTTCGCTAATTTTTAGTTTAATCACGGCTTTAGTTAGATGCGATCTTAATCATGGGATGAGAATATGGGTTATTATCTTTAAAAATTAAAAAATATTTGTAGTTTAGTTTAGTTTAATTTATTAATTCCTCCAAAAGACAAAGAACATGTATAGAGTGTGTCAGGTATATTTGAAAGTCAACCGAACTAAAGCGAATTTAAGTGCACCCAACCCAACTAAACCGACTCTAAGCGAATTGAACCTTATTGAACTAAACCCAAGTGAACCCAACTTCTTTTAAATACAACATTTCAAACATTAAGAACGTTTCAAGGTCAAACCAATTCAACTAAACCGAATCTAAATGAATCTAACTCTGAAAAAGAATTTTACAGAAGATAAAAAAGTAGGAAATTATCAAAAATCGGAAAAAGAACTGTAAAAGATTGGAGCATGAAATGTTTAACTTAAAAGTATTAAAAAAATCCAAGAAATAAAATGTAAAACACGTTTCGAGGTCAGCCCAACCCAACTAAATTGAAGCCAGATTTTTATAAAAAAGTTAAAATGTAAGAAATTATTAAAAATTGAAACAAAAAACAAATATTAAAAATTTTAAGGAAATAAAAAAAGCAGAAACTAGAAAATTGAAACAAAAAATGTTAAAAATTAATTAGAAAGAGGCTCAACTAATCTAATAACTTGTTTAACTCTAGGAAAGAGAGCTAATTTGAATACAAATGGAAGAATTTATAGAATTTCGTTGCTTGAAAAAGATACGCGCCACTGTAACATGATGTGTACCTTCCATCTTTAAGAATTGTTTTCATAACTATTATAAGAGCTTTCCTATTGTTTTTGCTTTTGGATCGTACATTTTCTTTCGGTCATCGTTTTCTCTCCTTCTTCTTTTATTCCTTCCATCTTTCTTCTTCTACATTTTTAAAACAATTATATTCGTTTATTGTATTTTCTTTTGAAGTTTTTTTATCTTGTTTTGTCTTTTCTCGTCTTCATTTCTTTACCTCCTTAATCTTTTGCTTCTCTTTTCTACCATCATCTCATCTTTCTCATCTTTTTTTTCGATAGTATCTATTTGTTTCAGCTTTTCTTTTGTCTTCTAGTCAACAATACAACTTTTTTTGTTTCATTTTATTTACAGATAGAGAATTCAAATAGTTTCTTATCGCTTGGTTGCCCTATCTTGGTTACACCCATGTTTGTAATAACTGTTATGTTTTGCTCGCTCTGGACTACCAACCCCGGGCAAATGCCCGTACCTTGATACGCCCATGTCTCTCAAACAATATCTTCCAAAGTCTACTATTTTATAAATGATTTAGTAAAAAAATCTTGGTGTTCACAGTAAATGGTTGCAACAGCTAATTTTTTTAATTGAAAGTTGACTCTTGTCCGATGAAAATTGTAAGTAAAAATCTTTTAATCTTATACCGGGCAGAATTATGATTGGAAAAGCACTCAACGTTTCACTATCGATTGATAGCTTCGTCAGGAGTGAAAAAAAGAGTAAATAAACAAGTTATGAAGAGATATAGGATATAGATCTGTCAATTAAAAAATTGTTAATGTTATTTAGTTCTTATTTCTGTTATCTATTGCAGCCATTTACTGCGAACACCGAGAATTATTTACTAAATCGTTTATAAAATAGCCATTTGCTTTTCTGATGTTACCGTAAAATCGAGCAGGAGAGATCCTGAAATTTTCCTGATTTAAGTTACTTCGTAAAAATGCAAATAAAAAAGTTTGCTATTGTAGCGGCTTGTCGTGAACACCCTATACGTCCAAAGGATTTTCTTTTTTCTTAGAATTACATAAGCTTTCAGATGGCAAACTTTGGCGGTGTGCTAATAAATCACCCTGTATATACAGTGCTTTTTTTTAAACGGTGGCCATAGGGTTTTACGTGCTAAAAATTTTACCTTGTGTTAACTTATGTTTTGCTCAAAATTTTAAGCTAATTTCGGTTTCTAATAATCAATTACGTAATTTATTATACGTTAAACGTTGATAGAATAACAAACGCATCTTTAAATTAATCATTTTAATATTAGAAGTGGAAATTTTTAGTGAATCGAATAGGTCAACGTTAGAAAGAAGTCTAAAGTATCTGTCTGACGAATTAATTTTTGATTTTGACCTACTCAATTCATATTTGCTCCTTAATATTTTTAAATTTACACATTAAGGCCCTATATTTTCACTTCTGATTAACTTTAACCGTTGATTAATTCCTATAGAAACAGTTGTGTCTTTAATTGTAACCACGGGAATAAATCAACGATTAAAGTTAAAATGAGAGATGAAAATACCGGCTCTAAAATAATTAAATTAATGACGGACCTCTTATTCTGGTAATGATTATTTTGTAATAAATTATTATATTGGTTATAAGAAACAAAAATAGGAACCACGTAAATTCCTACGGCCACAGTTAAAAAAGGGCACTGTAGAATAAATGTCTAATGTTTTGTAAACGCTAAAGGATATACTTTTTTTTTAATTATGTTCTTTAATTGGGATTGTGTATTTTTCCTTAAATAACATTATACAGGAAATGTAGAAAACAAAGAGAAAATACTAATACATAAAATCTGTTGCAAGTTGATCAAAATGAGCGGCCGACCACTAAAAGATAATCTGCATATTAATAACACGAACTTTGCGCAGGGTATAATTTGTAAATATGTGCGAAGTGAAATTATTTAGCAAAATATGCAAATGAATATTTGTTTGACTGTATGTAAATAAGGTAACTATGATTTTGTATTATTTCGTTTCCGTCAAATAACTTGCGCCCGATGAATCACATATTTTCGTCGTTTTACGCCCAGTATCACGTGTATTTTATTTGAGGGTCTTATTTTTTTTATTTTGTTGAGGAAAAAATTCGTCGGGCCTTCCTATAGAAAATAAACTGCCAACAATATTTTTTGTTAAGTGGACGTGTTTACGTTTTTTTTTTTTTTCGTTGACTTACGCATCATATACCTTAGAAGTATGATGTAGAAAAACTTGATGAGAAAATGTTACTGGTAACACAGGTTTTCTTAATTATCACGTACGTTCTTGCATTGTTACCTTTTATTATTCTTACTTCCTGTAATAATTAAGCGTTAATTATATCACATAACTCGAGATAAAACATCTACATACGAGAGTATAAGGTCTGTTTACAATATCGTTTTTGACTGTTGTAAATAAAAACTCTGATTTGCATATCTCGATTTAAATCAAATTAAACCAAATGAATTAAAAAAAAACTGAATCTGGAATGAGGAAATATATTGCGAATTTGAGAACATTAGAACTTACATTTACAAGCGCGTTCGCCTGCTTTATTATTATCGTTTTCTGTTTGCGTTTCCGTTCTTGCAGTACGTATAATGAAAATTTAAGTTACTCACCATCGCGAATATCTATACTGTCTATATTTATCGATGCCCGGGGGCACGAAGACAAACAAATTTCATCGGAAATAAAATTAAATTAATAAGTTTAATTCGCGCGAACTAGAAAAATTTATTTTTGTTCGCTCTTCCGTTCGCCGGCATCGATGATTGTACAGAAAAATACGTTCCTTTACGTTTCAAGGTCTGTTTCTTCCTGTAGAGTGCAGCCCATGACATTGATGACTCGTTCTCATTGACTGTGACGTTGAATAAGCGACCATTTTCATTAAAATGTTAGAGCACTTAGGAAAAAATCGTACAACTAATGCCATTGTATTTAATTACGTTAGGAAGGGTCTAAAAACAAAACGAATTAGTCTCTTTCACCATGGAAAAAATTACAAGTTTAACACATTTAAAACCCCACGTACAATTTACAAACCATACAAAACTAAAATTTTTATTCGTCTTAAAATCAAATAGATGTATTATTATGTATTATCTTCTTATTTCTGTTATTTTAATACATGTATGAATATGTACATTTATGGTAACATAAATCAAAGGAGTATTTGATATTATCATTTCTAAGGGGGCCCTACATATAGGCTGCTTATTCCTCTTTTGCCACTGTAATCAACAAGAAACGGAATTATATATTTTATTCGATTAAATCAAACGAAGCGGCAAACGTGTATATAACTCTGAATACACACTCTCGTTGCCACTTTGTAACCGAACAAAATATATAATTCCGTCCTGTAGTAATCAGTAATCACGTAATCACAATGCAGAGATGACCTCCTTTAAGTAATAGGATGAAATAATTCTTTTTTTCCGCTTGTTAACTGTGCGGTGTTGCATTGCAAATGACGATTGCAAGGTGTAAAACGCACATTTCAAAAAAATCAACCCTAAATGGATTCAGTGAGAACCATCCATAAATAAATAACACGGTTAATTAAATCGTTTTGATTGATGGAAACTAATTTATAATAAAAGCATGTTTTTATTAAGATCCATCGAAATAGCGCAAACATTAAAAAATGTGCGGTATATATAGATGGGAAGCTTTGATTGTTATATATGTGGGTTATCAATATATATAGCATCCCCCGTATACAAATTAATGCATATAATCCATATTGTAGAATTGCCTGAAACGCAATAAATTTGAAATGTCAGATTTATGACGCAACTAAATCTGAATTTATGAAACGGCCGCTAACTTTTTCAATAGCTATCGGCTTCCTTTGTTTAAGTATTCAAAAGTTGAAAATTTCATTATTTATAACCAGGAGCAAAAAAGTCGCTTATTAAATTAATTATAAAAGTACCTGCCTACAAGTATTATCGATCATTAGATGATGTTCAGCAGGGAAGATAAATTTTACGTTTATATTCTAGATTTTATAGGCTAACTGCAGCTCAAGCATCGTGTAATTGGTTTACTTACACAAAAACACGTTTTACCATCGATTGCGGCTAAAATGACCGATGGCAAAGTTATACGGCTACAAAATTTATCAGAGCTATTACATGTTATTAAAATGCAGGACTTGCTTTATAAAAAAAAATATGTATAATTCACAGAGCATAAATCTATGCACGCAACTTTCTTTGCAGGTGTGTATTGTTGGAGTTATAGCCGATTAAAATATTTATAAATTAATTCGATTAAGTGAAACGTTCACTCGCCGATAATTAAACATCTGGCTGACGATGCGTATTTTGGAAAGGGAAAACCCCGAATCAAAGAGATAATCTCCCGGGCAAACAGATGTAAATTATTTTAGGCGCTTTTTTAAATTCGAATACGTGACGAGATCCTGCGGCGAAGGACGTGTTTGGATACGATGAAATTATCGCTCGTAACGTATCACACCGACGCGACGCCGACGCCGACGCGACGGCGCTGGCGTCTCTAATTTGTGATGGAAGCCGAATACGTCTTACAATTCTTACGATGTTACGTCGGGTAGTATCTCAGATACAGAATCATTCATCAGGAGTAAGGATAAATAATAAAATGAAACTCTAATACAAGTAGCCTGTATATCATGTGCGTCACGTTGGTAGTAGCGCACCAGGATAAAGAATGATAGCCATTAATATTAATATTTATTAGTGCATATACATACACAACGACTTCGTACACGATGTGAAAAACTTTTTCAAAATTGTTCCGTACACAACATCATCAACACAGGTTAATTATTTTTTCTTGTTTTAAAAAAAAAATGCGGTTGCAACATTGTAACCGGATATTTCATTTTTTGACAGATATTTGACGTAGGTAACATCAACAGCAATAAGATTTTAGGTTATGTGTAGATCAGCATTTGTATCCATTTCCAAAATATTTTGAGAAACTGATTTGTTGTTCTCTTCATCAATAATATTCATTATCAAGTCATTTCTTCCAACAGAATTAAAATATAGAATTCAGTATTCTAGAAAAATACAAAGTATTTGTATTATCTAAAATACATACACTCGCGTTCACAAAATTACGGACACTCGGTGTTTTCCACTTTATTCGAGTGTTGTACTAAAAATCAGGGTTTAATTGACAACCCATTGTTGGGATTATTAAAAACAAAACTTACTCTTAGTATTTTTAACTCCCGCATGAAATTATTGATTTTAATCTCGTGTATTGTTTTCTAGGTTTTCTTTTTTTTTAAATGGCGTTGAATGAAAAATAAGTGTCTGAAATTCGAGCGTTTATTAAAAATATATTTCGGGTGTTGATGTAATGTAATTGTTTAAAAAGTGTTGGTTGATTTAAAATGAAGATGTGTTGGGGGTGGTTGAACGCAAGAGTTGCAATAATTCTCTGAGCAGGAGATGAATTACCTGAATGAAAATTAAGAAGTTTTTCTTTCTGTTTCCTGAGTAGGGATTAGCAACTTTATCCATTTAAAAAATATTTTGAAAAGCTAATTTTTTGTTCTCTTCATCAATAATATTCATTATCAAGTCATTTCTTTCAACAGAATTAAAATATAGAATTCAGTATTCTAGAAAAATACAAAGTATTTGTAATATCTAAAATACATACACTCGCGTTCAAAAAATTTCGGACACTTGATGTTTTCCACTTTATTCGAGTGTTGTACTAAAAATCAGGGTTTAATTGACAACCCATTGTTGGGATTATTAAAAACAAAACTTACTTTTAGCATTTTTAACACCCGCATGAAATCATTGATTTTAATCTCGTGTGTTGTTTTTAAAATCTTCTTTTTTTAAATGGCGTTGAATGAAATACAAGTGTTTGAAGCTCGAGTGTATATTAAAAACACGTTTTGGGTGTGGTTGATTTAAAGTGAAGATGTGTTGGGGGTGGTTGAACGCAAGTTGTGCAATAATTCTCTGAACAGGAGATGAATTGCCTGAATGAAAATTAAGTTTTTTTTTTCTGTTTCCTGAGTACCGATCAGCAACTTTATCCATTTTGAAAATATTTTGAGAAGCTAATTTTTTGTTCTCTTCATCAATAATATTCTTCTGCATTTTTAAAACAATTATATTCGTTTGTTGTATTTTCTCTTGAATTTTCTTTATCTTCTTTTGCCTTTTCTCGTCTTTCTTTCTTTACCTCCTTGATCTTTTGCTTCTCTTTTCCACCATCATCTCATTTTTATCATTTTTTTTCGATAGTATCTATTTGTTTCAGCTTTTCTTTTGTCTTCTAGTCAACAATACAATTTTTTTTTGTTTGATTTTATTTACAGATGGAGAATTCAAATAGTTTCTTATCGCTCCGTGAGCTAGGGGTGGGCGACTGCCCCATTTACCCTATCTTGGTTACACCCATGTTTGTAATAACTGTTATGTTTTGTTCGCCTGGACTACCAACCCCGGGCAAATGCCCGTACCTTGATACGCCCATGTCTCTCAAACATTATCTTCCAAAGTCTACTATTTTATAAATGATTTAGTAAATAAATCTTGATGTTCACAGTAAATGGTTGCAACAGCTAATTTTTTTAATTGAAAGTTGACTCTTGTCCGATGAAAATTGTAAGTAAAAATCTTTTAATCTTAAACCGGGCAGAATTATGATTGGAAAAGCACTCAACGTTACACTATCGATTGATAGCTTCGTCAGGAGTGAAAAAAGAGTAAATAAACAAGTTATCAAGAGATATAGGATATAGATCTGTCAATTAAAAAATTGTTAATGTTATTTAGTTCTTATTTCTGTTATCTATTGTAGCCATTTATCGCGAACACCGAGAATTATTTACTAAATCGTTTATAAAATAGCCATTTGCTTTTCTGATGGTACCGTAAAATCGAGCAGGAGAGATCCTGAATTTTTTCTGATTTAAGTTACTCTTAGCATTTTTAATTCCCGCATGAAATTATTGATAAATACGAAGTTTGAAGCTCGAGTGTATATTAAAAATACGTTTTGGGTGTTGATGTAATGTAATTGTTTAAAAAGTGTTGGTTGATTTGAAATGAAGATGCGTTGGGGGTGGTTGAACGCAAGTGGTGCAATAATTCTCTGAACAGGAGATGAACTGCCAGAATGAAAATTAAGAAGTTTTTCTTTCTATTTCCTGAGTACGGATCAGCAACTTTATCCATTTAAAAAATATTTTGAAAAGCTAATTTCTTATTCTCTTCATCAATAATATTCATTATCAAGTCATTTCTTTCAACAGAATTAAAAGGTTGAATTCAGTATTCTAGAAAAATACAAAGTGTTTGTATTATCTAAAATACATACACTCGCGTTCAAAAAATTACGGACACTCGGTGTTTTCCACTTTATTCGAGTGTTTTACTAAAAATCATGGTTTAATTGACAACCCATTTTTGGAATTATTAAAAACAAAACTTACTCTTAGTATTTTTAACTCCCGCATGAAATTATTGATTTTAATCTCGTGTATTGTTTTCTAGGTTTTCTTTTTTTTTAAAGGCGTTGAATGAAAAATAAGTGTCTGAAACTCGAGCGTTTATTAAAAATATATTTCGGGTGTTGATGTAATGTAATTGTTTAAAAAGTGTTGGTTGATTTGAAATGAAGATGCGTTGGGGGTGGTTGAACGCAAGTGGTGCAATAATTCTCTGAACAGGAGATGAACTGCCAGAATGAAAATTAAGAAGTTTTTCTTTCTATTTCCTGAGTAGGGATCAGCAACTTTATCCATTTAAAAAATATTTTGAAAAGCTAATTTCTTATTCTCTTCATCAATAATATTCATTATCAAGTCATTTCTTTCAGCAGAATTAAAAGGTTGAATTCAGTATTCTAGAAAAATACAAAGTGTTTGTATTATCTAAAATACATACACTCGCGTTCAAAAAATTTCGGACACTTGATGTTTTCCACTTTATTCGAGTGTTGTACTAAAAATCAGGGTTTAATTGACAACCCATTGTTGGGATTATTAAAAACAAAACTTACTTTTAGCATTTTTAACACCCGCATGACATTATTGATTTTAATCTCGTGTGTTGTTTTTAAGATCTTCTTTTTTTAAAAGGCGTTGAATGAAATACAAATGTTTGAAGCTCGAGTGTATATTAAAAACACGTTGTGGGTGTTGATGTAATGTAATTGTTTAAAAAGTGTTGGTTGATTTAAAATGAAGATGTGTTGGGGGTGGTTGAACGCAAGTGGTGCAATAATTCTCTGAACAGGAGATGAATTGCCTGAATGAAAATTAAGTTTTTTTTTTCTGTTTCCTGAGTACCGATCAGCAACTTTATCCATTTTGAAAATATTTTGAGAAGCTAATTTTTTGTTCTCTTCATCAATAATATTCTTCTGCATTTTTAAAACAATTATACTCGTTTGTTGTATTTTCTCTTGAATTTTCTTTATCTTCTTTTGCCTTTTCTCGTCTTTCTTTCTTTACCTCCTTGATCTTTTGCTTCTCTTTTCCACCATCATCTCATTTTTATCATTTTTTTTCGATAGTATCTATTTGTTTCAGCTTTTCTTTTGTCTTCTAGTCAACAATACAATTTTTTTTTGTTTGATTTTATTTACAGATGGAGAATTCAAATAGTTTCTTATCGCTCCGTGAGCTAGGGGTGGGCGACTGCCCCATTTACCCTATCTTGGTTACACCCATGTTTGTAATAACTGTTATGTTTTGTTCGCCTGGACTACCAACCCCGGGCAAATGCCCGTACCTTGATACGCCCATGTCTCTCAAACATTATCTTCCAAAGTCTACTATTTTATAAATGATTTAGTAAATAAATCTTGATGTTCACAGTAAATGGTTGCAATAGCTATTTTTTTTTAATGAAAGTTGACTCTTGTCCGATGAAAATTGTAAGTAAAAATCTTTTAATCTTAAACCGGGCAGAATTATGATTGGAAAAGCACTCAACGTTACACTATCGATTGATAGCTTCGTCAGGAGTGAAAAAAAGAGTAAATAAACAAGTTATCAAGAGATATAGGATATAGATCTGTTAATTAAAAAATTGTTAATGTTATTTAGTTCTTATTTCTGTTATCTATTGTAGCCATTTACCGCGAACACCGAGAATTATTTACTAAATCGTTTATAAAATAGCCATTTGCTTTTCTGATGTTACCGTAAAATCGAGCAGGCGAGATCCTGAATTTTTTCTGATTTAAGTTACTCTTAGCATTTTTAATTCCCGCATGAAATTATTGATAAATACGAAGTTTGAAGCTCGAGTGTATATTAAAAATACGTTTTGGGTGTTGATGTAATGTAATTGTTTAAAAAGTGTTGGTTGATTTGAAATGAAGATGCGTTGGGGGTGGTTGAACGCAAGTGGTGCAATAATTCTCTGAACAGGAGATGAACTGCCAGAATGAAAATTAAGAAGTTTTTCTTTCTATTTCCTGAGTACGGATCAGCAACTTTATCCATTTAAAAAATATTTTGAAAAGCTAATTTCTTATTCTCTTCATCAATAATATTCATTATCAAGTCATGTCTTTCAGCAGAATTAAAAGGTTGAATTCAGTATTCTAGAAAAATACAAAGTGTTTGTATTATCTAAAATACATACACTCGCGTTCAAAAAATTACGGACACTTGATGTTTTCCACTTTATTCGAGTGTTGTACTAAAAATCAGGGTTTAATTGACAACCCATTGTTGAGATTATTAAAAACAAAACTTACTTTTAGCATTTTTAACACCCGCATGACATTATTGATTTTAATCTCGTGTGTTGTTTTTAAGATCTTCTTTTTTTAAATGGCGTTGAATGAAATACAAGTGTTTGAAGCTCGAGTGTATATTAAAAACACGTTGTGGGTGTTGATGTAATGTAATTGTTTAAAAAGTGTTGGTTGATTTAAAGTGAAGATGTGTTGGGGGTGGTTGAACGCAAGTTGTGCAATAATTCTCTGAACAGGAGATAATAATATTCATTATCAAGTCATTTTTTTCAACAGAATTAAAAGGTTGAATTTAGTATTCTAGAAAAATACAAAGTGTTTGTATTATCTAAAATATATACACTTCAAAAAATTACGGGCACTTGGTGTTTTCCGCTTTAATCGAATGTCAAAAATCAGGGTTTAATTGACAACCCATTGTTGGGATTATTAAAAAGAAAACTTACGCTTAGCATTTTAACTCCCGCATGAAATTATTGATTTTCTAGAAATTGTTTTTTTTATTGTCGTTGAATGAAAAATAAGTGTCTAAAATTCGAGTGTACTTTTCGAATGTTGATGGAATGTAATTGTTTAAAAAGTGTTGGTAGATTTAAAATGAAGATGTGTTGGAGGTGGTTGAAAGCAAGCGGTGCAATAATTCTCCGAACAGGAGTTTGTTGTTGCTTTCGAGGAGTATCAGTCTAGCTGCCGCAACTTAATCATACACTCTCAGATTAATACCGACCATTACATTCGTATAATTTGGTAGCAGCTGATAAATTAGGTAAACAAATCACGCGTTCTGTTTTCCGTACGTCAGTTTAGTTCATACAAGTTAGCCAATTAAACGAGGGCGTAATTAATTGATTTCTAAATCGCAAATAATAAACGTAAGGGGGCGATCGAATGTCCCATAAAAAGTTAATAATCACTGGAAGAGTTCGTACGTGCAAAGGGAAAATTAAGGATACGTCCGTGTAAACGTCGGTTTTCGGTTATGTATGTCTGCACTTCCGCACTTTTCTCAAATTCAAGGCGTCGTTTCGGTGAAATACACGTGCAACTGCGGAGGTGATTTTACATTATTGATAATGTAAATAGTTACGGTGGCCCGAAACGAAATGAAATATGCTCCGAAGGCGAGATAAACGTAATGAATGTTAAAGCCCCGGCCGAAAGAAGATAATGAGTGAAATAGATGCGACGTATTTATCCTTGTTAGTAAGAAATTAATTCTTGCGATGTGAGGGCCACAGTATTTATTTAAATGGCACGATTATGCGTCGACATTTTTCTCAATTTTTGGCTAACGCAGACTAATGTGGCGGACGGGTTGAATGCGACGTCTTATCGATATAGCGAGCCAGATGATCGGCAACCCCAACGTGATGTCATGACGCAGGATTCGTGGCAGGCACCTTTAACTGCGCGTTATCGTCATTATCCTGGTGTTCCAGGACGTGTCCTGCAAGTGTGTCGCGCACGACGTATCGAAACGTCAGGAATGCGACGAAGGAAGAACTCATCCATTATAAAACACGGAAAGTCAAATAAACCCTTCACACGTACGCGCTTCGCTATTTTACCACACCTCTTGTATACAAATGTATTGCAACCTTAATGAGCACACAAACAATACATCTTGTAAGATGCGACTCAAGCTTCTCTTGTATAAACAGAGGTACCACAAACTGATAATTAGCAATAGTCCCTTCTGACGAACTCTTCGCTGTTTGTCATGGTGCACTGCACCTGGTGGGTCAAGAAGATCTGATTGAGATCAGATTTAAGTGCATTAATAAATGAGAAACTTAACTTTTTCAACTCAATCGATTTGAAAGTAATTATTAAAATGAAAGAGTATTTATTGGGGGGAATTGGATGGGAGTTGTAGGGTTAAGATGATGTCTGTGCGACGACAAAACGTAAGATAGATGGGCCGAGCACGCTGTGACCCGGATAAATATTTGATGGGCCCGGCAGAGTATGTGAATTGCCGTCTCGAGCTGAAACATGTCTTATGCAACGAACGTTACATAATCCAAGAACACAGACTTAAACCTCATTTTTGACGGTTGAGTGCTACATTTGCGTGTTTGCGTCTTAATGTTAGATACAAGTGTCCTGTGAGGCGAAGAAGCCCTTTTTGCTGCTGGTGGAAGGAAAACTGTTAAGCTTGATCTTGTGCAATTTATTACTAACCGGCGGTTGTCATGTGCATATACTAGGAGATCAATGATTGACGCCAAAACTTAGCGGTTGAAGTTCTGGTACATGTGGCGCGAGAGACGCGCGCGGCGCTGAACGTCGCACGAGCGTTCCGTAAAGTGGAGGCAAAACAGTTGCAGGCTGGCTCTCGCTTAAACCGGATTCAACGTGAATTTCCGGTCGCGTTTACCACGCGCTTTTCTTTCGAATCCGCGATTGACAATGCGAAGGTTCCGTTTGATCGAAGCCTGAACGGGAAATAGTGCAAAGCACAGGATTACGGATGAATTATTAGAACTTGACTCTAGTGCGCGCATCAAACATACCATGGCAGTTAAACGCAGACAACATAATCGCTACCTCACCATCGGTGTTGTCTATATCGCTACCATCATCAGTCAGGGTAAGCCCCCCTTTTTAAATTATCTGTGCGGCCCAGTACAAGACAAATGAGAACGGGGCGGCTCGAGTTCAAAGTTCGAACCATTTCGTCGAATTAACAGATTAACAGGTGTCCCATTCGATGCCCGTTTAGCTACCCGTTGGTTGTATTGGTTTTACGGAATTAGAGCAAGCCACTTATCATTCGAACCGCTCCGCATACGACTGCAGGCAAAAACAGACCCCCCCGCTTAATCGTCATAGACGCAAAACCTAACAAAAAGAACCAAATTTATACTTGGAATATGACAAATGGGCCTCGCGATTTCTGAACTTTTTTTTCCCTTTTCTGTTGTCGATTCCGATATAGCAGCGCAATGTTCCCTTTTCCTTCCTCCGCTTCCCAGACGTACAAAGCTATTTAACGGTCTTATATATTGTACAGAACTTTTTGGCCACCGAGCTCGGTAAGAGATCTTTTAGGGTCGTAAATTGCTACAAAATTTACTGCAGCAATTAGCATGAGAGGAGTTTGAAGAGCACTTATTCACTTTTACGACATCAACTTGCCTCATAATCACCGGCTCAAATATAATTGTTACAATTCACACACACCCACAATCACATTCAAATATTTCGAAAATTTGCAACTCCTATTTTATTTAAAAGTACTATTAGGGCCGCTTACTCAGTGACAGTTTAACGTTAATCTTCAGTTAACTTCCATCTCTTCCTATGTAAAAAAAAAAAAACTGAAGATTAAAGTTAAACTGTGACTGAGAAACCGGACCTCAGACTACCACAAAATTTGATCCAAAATTCACAATAAATAAATTCTTTTGAATTTGGATTTTGAATCTAATATGAACCAGAAGACATGAAGTATCATCACGTCTGATCAATTAAGGAATCTATTCTATAACTGGGCTGCAGTCAAAAAAGGTCTTTTAAAGTTCAAAACCAGAAGATATTCTCCTCACCAAATTTCAGCACTGCCGCTAAAGATTTGAATCGAAACGGAAATTTTTTGATTTATTTATTTATTTAAAAAAGACATCATCACATTTATGACTGGTATTATTAAATACCCGTTTGCTTGTGCATTACAACAATTATCTATAAAACCTTCTCATAAATTATTGATGGGTGGCAACCAGTTTTTTTTTTGTCCACACTGGAATAATTTGGTTTGCACAAACGAACATATAATATTTTATTCAATGCAACATAACGCGCTTGAACGTGTTTTAAAGTTTAGAAAAGTTGTTTTATTCATAGATGTGATGTGTTTAACGTTCCCGTTCGTTATAACTTTTTAAGTACGGTTTAATCCATTTACGGAAGAGGGCTTGAAATAATGTGCGCGTTTTTCGGGCCGAATCTTGCGCATCGAAAAGCTAAACAGTTGTTCGTCTTTTTTCGACTTGTTTTTCTATTCGCGTATAAAGTTGAGTCAATTTCGAGGGACGGATTTAAATATATTGAGATGCTGCGAAGTTGCTTTTTGCCGGGGTGTTTAGATTAATTCGCCTTATTTTACATAAAATATTAACTATTCCTAAGTTAAATTAGTCGATTCAATGTTCTGACGAAGTGGAGGAACGCCTGCCCCTGTATATATGCATGGAAATTAGTTGTTTAGACACGTTGTTTGCAGCAAGCTGGCTCTATAGTCGCCACGTTCGACGTAAATATTCATGAAGAATATACGAGGAATCTACAGCTCCTTTGCTATAGCGTGTGAGCAAATTAATGTTTCAAATATTACTTGCTCATCGACTCTACGTTTTATTAAATTGCCATTTTATTATGACCCTAAAGCAGTTTTCTCGCAAAATATCATTTGAATATGAAGTCATTCGTTCGATAAAATAATACTGGAAGCTATCGATTTGCCCTAAAGAGAACCCGCCGAGTTTATGGCAAACTTTCGCGGGGAAAATTAAGGAAATTTATGTATATGAAAACTTTACGTTGTCTACTTGTTTTGTTTTTGCGTGGAGAGTGTAATTAAAAACACCAAACTTGGAGGCAATTTACAAAAATCATCTACTTAATCTGTCTTTTATAGCGCGGCTCCTCCACCAAATTTATTTGGTCATCCAAAATATCCAGAAGCAATAAAGAAAGAACCGAGACTTTAATTATTTGCATTAAATAGATAGCATCATCAATCGATACGTAAGACAGTAAAGGTAAAATATTTTCTGTCATATATTATGTTATAATAAAATGGCAGAATAAGATTAATGACATTACGACATGCTTCATCCTTTATATATTGCCGAGCATTATTTTTGTCCAATTTAGTATAATTTTGCTTTATGACGCTCGCCATATTTTTGAACCGAAATAGGAACTCTATGAAATAATACTTTTATAAATAAAGCGTTGTCGTGTTATCGTGTAATAATTTCGAAATTACATTGAATATCAGCTACGGATAATAAACATCAGTTTATTTTATTAAACGATGTGGTTTACATTAGTGTTATTATCGAACTCGTTCCTCTGCAAGAGATACGCAAATTTTGCACGATTTTTACCGCACGCAACTTGTTAAAATATTTGCTTTATTAATTGAATAAATCAATTGCGTTTTCAATCTTTAAACAAACAAAGCGGTTTTTCTCTCTTTTTTGTTTCGCTTAATCCAATTTTTTTTTTGCGCTGCAGCGCGCGCTTTAAACTATGCTGATATGTTATGACGACGAAAAGCAAATTAATAAGTGTTTTTGATCTCCTAAACGGAATTTACTAAGAGCACAATATTATGGAGGTAAGCAAACTTTAATCAAAATTTAATATAGTTCCAACTAAAGAGTAAGTAAGCAAGAGCAGAAACTCGAAAATAATGAAATATTAGAGTATACACAGTTGTTTGTTTAAGTTGGAGGGATATTAAAACGGCGACTGAATTAAAGTTATTTAAACTTATTTGAAAAATCGTCAAGTTTCAGGTTTATCTTTTGAAAGTACGTCGCTTTTTTCTTATTTTAGCAAAATTCCCCTTTGAATCCTGTCCTGGTATTTAAATGCAGGGAAAAGACAGATGAGGGTATTGTTTGACAATCGGTTGGTACATTAAAGGGGTGCAAGTCTCTGCGGATACTAGGAATGCATAATGACAGGAGCTAACCCCACAGCTACTTATTCTAGCCGTACCATGATACAGAATGTTCCGACCCCGACGTTATACAATATAAAGTAAACAGATTAGTTTATCATCCGTTATGCTCCACTATAATATCTTTGGTCAACACTTCCTATATAATTAATGTAGAGATTATGATTCGCTGCGGTTCATTATTTTATAAGCAAACGCTTCTCGCCGAAACTTCGATGCCAGTATAAACACCATCGTTTATTAAAGCAAAAAGAAATCATTTACACTTTGATTTAACAAAGTTTTAAAGTAACTAGCTACATCACCATCTAATACACTTTTTTTCCGGCGGAAGCTCGCGCGTACTTATTTAATTTTCGAAAAAGTGTTTCACTTCATTTTCTTATTATGCGCAGAAGACGCTGAATAAATTATATTTTGTTGAACTGGCAAGTTTCGAGCATCTTCGCCGTCTGATTTAGACGCAAAACTTCGAAAATTAGTTTACGCCATCTATTTAAAATTAAAGAGGTTCAAGCACCGAAAAATATACTACGCTTTCATTCAAGCTTCACCGAAAATCTCCTCGTATTTAAAGAGAGGGGGAAACTTACACATTTCGTTTTGCGATGTGATATTTTTCATTCTTTAGAAATTAGGTGGGTAGTACGCTTAGATTGAAGAGTAAAAGCCTCAGGAATATCTTTTTCGAACTTTTAATGAATTATAGCCACGAGCATTTCAGAAAGCACAATAAATTAAAGTTGATAATAATGAACGCAGGTAGGTCCGTCATGTTGCGCTTTTATTTAAGAAAAGAACAATAAAGATGTTAATTTGTTGCACCTAACATCTGCACGCTAGCCGAGCGAGGAAATGCAATTTTTAATTGAAAATTTGCTCCTTGCAAGTTTCCTCCTTTCAAACTTCATAACATTAGTCTTAATGAAACGTCCATCACGTGCACGGTGAATTTTTCTACTTTAGTAAATAAATACAGGGTGCGCCAATAGCGCGTATTCAATTGCCTGATTATTTAAAGTAGGATTACGTAACGCAACAAACGACAATAACAACAGGTATAAAATAACAATATATTAAAAATGTTGAAAACGATAACCGTGGTGCTCTTCACATAATTGTTTTCTATGGCAAGGAGATTGTTGTTGTGTATTGTCTTATTTAAAACAATCACGTAATGTTGAAAATATTAAAATTAAAGTGCCTGAACGGTCCAGTAATAAGTGATCGGCTTTGCGATCGTAAGGTGGTGGGTTCGCACCCCGCTCGAGATATTTTTCGGGGGTGGTCGTTACTCACTTCAGGTACCCTTCAGTGTTGGAGATACAATTCGTCACTGTTTCCCCTTCAACGGCAAGGAGGTTTGGAAGTAACAAAACCATGGAACACAAAAAGTTAAGAGTTAGGCATAAACACTACCAAAACTGCAGTATTATAGTGAAGTGAAGAACCATGTGAAGCTTTAGCTTATAAATTACTAAAATTTGTGCTTTAGTTTGTGGTAATGTTTTCTTTTTATTCTATCTAATTATTATAACGTACTTGTATTTGTTTTGTATACACTCTTGTCGTCAACGCCATAACATTTTGCTGTTGCCAACATCATCTTACTTTTCACATTCTTTTTGTTGTTACAATAGTTTCGATTACTCTTTTGCCTTAATTAGTTTGTTTTTCTTGATTTATTTGTTAACTAGCTCTAGTTAAATTTTGTTCTTTCGTTCTATTAGTGTTTGTACATTCTGTCTGCTTCTGGATAAATAAATAAATTAAAAAAGGGCATGTCTGGGTTGTTAGGTTTGTTGGCAACGGAACTGATACCTGGCGGGGCAATTTCAATTTCAGATGTGGATTCAATCCCCACTCATGTCAGTGCACGTTCTATCTAAGAGATGGAATTTTCATCTGTCGATTATTATTTGGTGGTTTTTCCTTCCTGATTTGTAAGGTAAAAAAAGTAAATACATCTAGTAAGTCGATCTCAGTTATAGTTGGCAAATGTTGATAAACAAAAGAATGAGGTGGGTTTCTACAGTTAATTCTTGAAAAAGAACTTTTCATTGTGCGAAAATTGAAATTCGTAGGATAATTGGTAAGAGGAGATTACCTATTTTGCTTGTGTAAAAAAATAACAAACTAGAATACCATCAGTATCGATAACAACGTAAAAACGACCTTGTATAGAGTTCAACTCTTTTGCCCTTCTGTAAGGAAGTGATACATAACAAAATCAAGTCTAATCCTCGAGAGATAAAATTTTCGCATATAAAGACCAATGAGGTTTAAACAATAAGAATAAATCCATATTAAGTACGAGTATCATAAAGAAACGTTTGGACTACTCTCTTTCTTTCACTTTCTCTTATAAATATGGAGTTTATAAGATGGAGAAATGTTTCAGTTACGGAATAATTACTTCAGAAAACGCTTGTATAAGCAATCGTCGAATCTTCAGTACCACTACAGATTTCACAAGAACTTTCTTTCTTAATTTTGATTTTAAAAATCTGCATTAATAAAGACACTATCTACTGAATGCGCGCTATCGGCGCACCCTGTATATGTATATCGGAGAGAGATAATTTAAAAAGCGCAGCGTGTCTTTGTTTTCGGAAACTTACGCCGTATTTCATTCCGCTTTCAATTCGAATTCTAACCGAACGTTTTGGATAAATATTTGCAGAACAATCCCCAACTTTAATACAAGGCACGGCCAGTTTCACTTCGCAAAATCAGTGCGATTACAAAATTAGCTGCGCACGGCTGAAATTACCGGCTGTTTTTATTTGCGAGAGGAATAATAAATTCCTGTATACTTAGAGAAACGCGGCGGTAAAAAATCGTGTGAAGAAAGGGCGAGCGTTTAGTATTATGTATGATTTGTTAGTATTGGATGGAGTTTGTAACATGTGCCGGTGAAGGTTTCGTATAAAAAATACGGCGTTAAAGTTTTTGCGTTCGCAGTAAATACATCGATACGATTCAGGACGATATTTGGAATCCGTAAAGCCTTTCAGAATTCGAAAAAAAAAGGAAAAACGCAAAAATCAAACGTGTTCTGCTCGTGGAATATAAAGAGGTAATTATCTGATTTTACGCGATTGTGAGTGTTAACTTTAATTTTGTTTAATTCGGTTGTGATCTCTTGGCGATGCCTATCACACACACACTCCAGATACTTAGGATGCATCATACAAAAGTTATATTTGTCTTTCTACGATGTATATCGAAAAGGCAAATGTCTCTTTGAGGACTACATAGATCGGGAATGTGGAAATCGTGAGCGCCATGCATAATGAGATGCCGAAGTTGAGTTTGACACCTGCTACAGGATCAATCACCCGTATGTGGTCCCGTTCATCCATATACGCCCAAAGGTATATATATATATATATAATATATATGTGTGTGTGTGTGTGTGTTTGTGTATACATACATATATATTCATACATACCCTTCCGTCTAGCAACGTCTTATTTAGTACTTTATACTTCCCCAAGTTTTTATTACGTATTCATTGCAAATGAATTTGATTTTGAAGCGTAAAAATTTTACGCAGCGCGTCGTAAAAATCAATTATTGTACTTCTTTCGTTTCAAAATTACAATGTATTTACAAGCTCGTTTTTTAATGTTCAAAAAATTACACGTTCGTTTTGTTACAAGTTAATGAGCTCCAGTGGAAATTAGATTTTAACGCGAGGTCCGCGCATGCAATTTATTACTAAACGTGTTATAATTGATCATATTTTAGTTGGTCCGTCCGTAATTTCTTAAAAATGAACGCGGCGGCGGCGGCGCCTTTTTTCCGTTTCACTCGGATTCGCATTATTAATTTGGGCATAATTAAGAGTAATGTGTTTACCGAAGTTTATTATTTATGACAATGACCGAGCCACGAGCGCTATGACAGGGTAGATTATGTCAGCGACTAAATTTGTTCGGAATAAGTGTACACTGCTCCACGCGATAGCAGCTTGTTTGCGTACATATACATTTAGTCTAAAGCGTTCGCATTATATATATATGCGAATCTAAAATCAAACGCCGATATCCGGGATTAACATTTCATTTTGCAATACCTACGTATGTCAAAAACCGTTTGCGTCACGTCACGCTGTGTTACTCCTCTTAATTAGGTTCTACTGTACGCTATTGAAAAAAAAATCCTAAAAATCCTGCCTACCTACAGGTTTTTCTTTTTTTTTGTATAAAAAATATCTCTTGTTAAAAGTGAGGAGACCATTGTTTGGGTGTATGTAAATTTGAAATGATTTAATTCTATACCTCATATCTCTTTTAAAGGATGATGACGTTTCGCCTGCAGCCAATTAACGAGGATGCCGCACGTTAGCGCGCGGTTAGTTACTGCCTGTAGATTAATAATATTATAAATTATTGTTTTAACATTGACTGCAGACCAATTCGCGCTAATGAATTTATAGGTCGATAACAATTAGAACTGTGGAGGTTGTAGAGCGTTGCATTACCGATACGAGCCACTGGCTTTTTTGCCGGCGGTCATTTGTATAATATACATACAAGTGTCCCAACTATAAATCTTTGTTATTAAAATTTCGCCATTTCCCTCCCCCTCATTATAAATGATTTACTAACATTCTTATCATCTCATTTCACTCGGAATATCTACGAATATTTTATCATCGAATCTAGCAGTTACTTATGTAAACTATTAACTGGGATGATCGATGGTTACCGTTCATGAAACATCTAAATTTATCACAGACATTCCAAGAAGAACAAAAAGCGATATGCTGCTACGCTCAAGCTATTAAACTCGACGAAGTTAAAAATAATTACGTTTATATTAAATCATGCAAATCTAGTTTATTTATATATGCCTGGTAACGAGTCGATATCAATTTGAGGAGAACATGCAAACAACAAAATTTATATTCCTAATCAATATTCGGCATGGGGTAGCAATAATATTGAAGACCCCCCCCCATCCATCGATTTGCAAAATCCGAATTAAGTTAAGGCGGAGGCGCCGGCAAAAAAAAAGAAATCATCTGCAATTGCATTCACCTATGGTTAAACCCGTACGTAATGAGCTCGAATTAATTTAAATATCTAGGAGTAGCAACGTGGACGTCGAAATAAATTTCGGGTCAAACAAAATAAACAACAATTAACGGCCTTTATTTCGGCGGCGAACAAAATCGACGAATAAATTTCAACCCGGATATATATAGTTTAGGTTGTACTTTCGGTGGCAAACTTCAACAATATTCTCCGTCCCTGTTGTTCGATAAATCAAACGGCAGAAGTTTCAAAAGCAACAACTATCGAGATAATATCTTTTTGGAGTAATTGAGACGTCTTCGCTTAACCTTTAATAAAATTATTCACTGATATCACCGAAAACCCGAGTGGATTTCTGAAATATTTTTGTTTAATTAAATAAATTAAAATTGAATTTAATTTAATTCCGCGAACTATTTGTCTTTTATTAGGGGTGTTGTTGGAAGCAACAAAGTCACGCGTTTTTTAATTAGTAGTGGAGTTCCGAACGATTTCTACATTCGAGTGGATATTGATTAAATCCTGTCGTTTTTCAAGCAGATATCAAGATGTGAAATTTACGCTCGACAAAAAAAAAGGTTGTCAACAGCATATTAATGTTCTTATTGCGGATTATTTATTTGCCCTTCTTATAAGCGACATTAATCGTTCCGGGAGAATAATGCGAACAGAAAACTTTGGAATTGAGTCTAAGAATAAAGATAATCTCGCTTAAAAAATGAGGGCGATTTACTGCGGCTGCTACAGTGTTCTGTATTAACGCACCGGATATGATTAGCCATTGATTACGACGATCCATCTACTTCTTCTGCTGGTTCGTTCCGCGGCGAAGCACCGTGAATGATGGGCATCGTTTACTCGGAGACAGTCACAGGCCTTTCCATCAACGACGGTCAGCTTCAATTTTATTTGATGCAGACAAACTGCATCATCTACGTTAACCAATTTCAACCAGCCAGATTTTTCCCTTAAAACTCAAATTTATCATTAAAGAAATACATCTTCTTCCAACTCAGGGGGGGAAAAAAAACGACCCTGCTGGATTGTGTGCCAAAACTTTTTTACCTTAGTGTACATAGGCGGCACAGTAACGATCGTTCGTACTCGAAAAATAATTGTTCGCAGCGCAATTGCCTCGAATGCGGATTACAGAGATATAAAACAACAAAAGCAGCGGCGCACACGTGAGTCACAATTTGATGGCTCACATAACTGATAGAGGTAAAATTTTTATTTTTCTTTTGCTGCAGGTTATTGGTTTCGGGGCATCGTCGATAACTTGCTATTTTGACAAATGATGATGTACGAGTTTTACAACTTTTGCCGGTAATTTTATTCAAAAGTTATAGTTATTTCGGATCGAGGGTAAACGGGTGGACAAGCTACGATGTTATCAAAAAAAAAAAAAAAACTGAATTATTTTTTTGCACTGAATATACAGGGTTATACAGGGTTATCAAAGTTGCTGCCGCACTATTGTTAACTTCTTTTTTATTGAAGTTACGAAGTCGTTCAAATTGGCAAAAATGCAATTGCAATTTAGCTAATTTGTAGCAAATTTTTAATTAAAGTTAATTACTGTAAATGACGAATACGAATACCACCATAACTCCTTTATTATTTGTTTTGGGGTGAAAGGAAAAGGGTAGTTTGTATTTAGAATTTGTTATTCTTTCATTTTCCGACAAAAATACAAGAGGTTCCATTAAAGATAACTTTACATGTGAAAATATTTTGAGAACGCGATGCCCATGTTTTCTTTTGGAATAACTACTGTAATCCTGAGTAAAAACAGTTCAGTTTTGCTAATTTGAACGACTTCGTAGCTCTAATAATCACGAACTTAGCAATAGTGCGGCAGTAACTTTGATCATCCTGTATACTCCCG
The DNA here is from genome assembly GCA_036172665.1 of Prosopocoilus inquinatus. Classification (NCBI taxonomy): domain Eukaryota; kingdom Metazoa; phylum Arthropoda; class Insecta; order Coleoptera; family Lucanidae; genus Prosopocoilus; species Prosopocoilus inquinatus. The sequence goes on along the minus strand of CM069880.1, from coordinate 10,239,814 downwards.
AACTCAGAAATGTCTCCTGATATTTTCGGGGTAAATAGAACATATATTAGTAAGGTCACCTTTTTCCAAAAGTGATTTTTTATGGGACTTATAAGCAAATATCGGATCAAAGTATGGAACTCAATGTCATTTTCATAAGCGCCAGGCTGGGTAGATGTTAGGTAGGTGGTATCCCGGTCGCGTCCTTTGCGTTTATTACCGCGTATACATCGCATTAATAGCTCGCCGCCCATAAACTGGCGATGAGCATGCGCGTTGCATTCAGGAGACGAAGTGAATATCCATACAAATGTCCCAAGATTGATTATAATACCTGAAAGTGGAGTAAAAAATATCGTTTTTTTTTGGCAATATCTTCTGGATCCTTTAAGTTATAAACCTAGTATCTTAAACTCTAGTGTAAGGTGTGCATTAGCAACAAATTTGTTAGATCCTCCCTCCCTCCATTTCAAAGGGTAGTTTTGAGGGAATAGCTTTCGGTATCGTATGACAAACTTTTTATTTTTTATACATATTTCATTAAAAACTCGTGAAGAAAATATTCTTTAGATTCTTAAACACAAAAAGGTTCTCTTGCTGCATTTCGATAAACCGAAGCGTTTTCATATAATTGAGTTTACACTATTACTAAGCGACGGATTTTTTTTCAGTTTTTAAGGTATTAAAGATTTCTTTGCGTATCCTTTCGTTTCATTAGAAATAAAGTAATTTGGCCAAATTTTATTTCACCTAAATTATCTTTTATCAATTTTCTTTTTCTCACCTCTTGCAACTTTTCCTACCTCATTTGCACTTTTCTCACATAAATTTCACCTTTTTACGCATAAATATAAATATTTTGTATATAAACGGGATTATTTTTGCTATCGCCGCCTAAAATAAATCATCATTAAAGTGAACGTGACTTATACAATGGCCGCGTTCAGATAAGCGGAACACTTAAGTTACTGACCAATCGCGAACGAAATTCAATTTATACCAAACTATCAGCACGGCCTTGATCACTAAATTTTAAAATAAATTACTGAAAAACCTCTTGCTATCATCAATCTTTTTTAAAAACGAATTAGATTTAATAATTATCTGTTCAGTTTTGACTATATTATTGATCAAGACTGTGCTGATAGTTTGGTATAAATTGAATTTAGTTACAGAATCTTTTTTAAATATCTTAAGACTCAGCGTATGAAAAATTGTCAAACTTTACAGACAGATTCATCTTGAAGTGTACTTCAAGAAACCTAAATGGAATTTTGCTGTAAAATAATTAGGAAAGCCAATATCCGAGCAGCTTTAAATTAACACGGGATTTCCTAGGTTACGTTTCAAAATGCAGCACTCCGTATAAAAGAGGTCCTTATTTTTTGATGTTCTATTCACCCTGAAAATATCGTGAGACATTTTTGAATCACGAATGCTATTTTATTGATACTTGAAAAACTTTCTTCTCTTAATACTTGGTTTCTATTTCATAGTAATGAAGTGAGTGTAAGATAATACAAAAATAATACAATGATTTCCACTAGATTGTTTTTGTATTATCTTTGAACATGAATTTCCATCAAGTAAGTGCGGAATCGATTAATTTTATGAAGTGAGTGTATAAAATATTACTTAGTGGCACAGTTTCAGATTAAAACGAAAAACATACGCAATTATTTAATTTATTTGCAACAAATACTGCGGGTTATTGAGATTATATATTATTCAAAATTCCATTGTTCAGATTTACGAATCAGTTACGTTTGTAAATTGTAATTTTCGTTATATGTATATGCAGATTAAATGTGTGGGTACAAAAAAGAATGATAACAAAGCAGTAAATTGGTGCGCCAAGTACGCAAAAAGAAAGAGTTATAAAATAAACAGTAGTCTTTCGATTGATGTGCTTCGGGTTTTTTTTTTTTTTTTTTTGGTAGGTTTTCCTTTGTGTGGGGGGAAATGGAAATTTGTTTTTGCGTTTCGTTTGTCGCTTCGATAATTAAAATATTTGTTAATGAAGGTTTAATTAACGGGAATCTCTTTACTGAAACGTGATTGTCTTTAATATAGTAATTCACATAATCACCGACGGGATTGTGCGAATATCATGATTATTTTGCGACAATGGGTTCATTGCTAAAGCAGCTGTCAGATACATGAATGCAAATCACTGGTTTGGTTACCGCACACACACACACACACACACACACACACATACACACACACACACACATATACACACTCACAAACGCGTAGTCTCACATACACGGTACTGTATAACACGTGTCATAATCTACTTGCCAACTATGCCCGGGAATATGTCAATTAGTTCATAACATTATTCCAGTATTTATTGTGCCTTGTTATGAAAATTAGCGAGTTAATGCGGCCTAGATGCTATCGATATCCTGCATTTAGCTCTGGAGATGGTGGAGAGAACGACCCTGGCCCGAGGGCCTCGTTGCATAATTGTCAAAACTCCATTATTAAAGCGCCCCGGCATTCTTGTAAAAGCTTTGCCGTGTATAAATGTTGATAGAGTGCGGTTTTTCGCGAGACAAGACCCATATATCATTTTTACGAGTTTTCCGCCGAATATAAATTATAAAATTGTCGATAAGGACCGTGTTTTCAAATAGTGCAAGTTGTTGAGAGACAGAGATAAAACTTTTAGAACACTAACATAAATTGGCTGGAAGATTAAAAATTTTCGCCTCTTCCTCGCACCGTATATTCACTTAGCTCGAAACTTAAATATTTACGTTCTCCGTAATTAAGTGCATTACGGTTGCAAGAAAGTGCGACTCCAGAGAGAGAAACAACTAATAAAATGTATTGTACACTTGGGAAATTAATATCAAGTGTCTTAATCCCAACCTTCTATGTTACAAATGGCCACCTTATTTTTCACATGCTGTGATCTAACATTATAGCGTAAGTAACGGGCCAAGACGCTGCTGTCTTGTTAGATGCCGGGGCGTCGGGACGACCGCAAACTACTACGTTAATTCATCGTCTCCATTTATATATATAATCTGGCAAATCATTAATGTCAAGCATTTCTCGCGGAAGAGAAACAAAATGCAAATATTTCTTTTTTTTTTTCTTTTACCCCCGAGATCTTCTGGGGGTCGTACTTAATAAAAAAACAATTTTTTTTCCCAAATTTTCACCGGCGTTATAACGTATTACATTCCACGTAATATTATTACTTAAGAATGGCATTTTAAGAAAAGCCGGGGTAACGATTTCTCGGGACCAAGTCTGAAATAAATTTTATTTGCAAGCGGTAGTATTTATATCTCCTTTCCTTTCCCCCACAAACCACGCTTTTATACCGTTGTCCTGTCGAACATAAATTGTTTTATTTGAAAGGACGACGACCATTAAAGCTTTCGCGTTGCACCTTCTGCCCGCGTAAAATTACGCGTGCGTTATTTTATTTATTTATTTTTTTTAATCTTTATATTCGATTTAGAATTGCACGATGAGTGATAAGTTTTCCGCTTCTCCGGCCGGCCTTATATCGCAACTTTTATTAGAACCACGTTAAAATTTGCGCCGACGGCAGAAAACTTTTAAACTCTCGATACAGCATATGCACGAGTTAGGAACGAAAATATGTTTTTATACACTGCCGCGAAATACACTTCGAAATCCAACTTCGCGAACGGGGGAAACCCCCCGCGCACCCCGGAGTTTTCCTTTTATTAATTAATTTGTCAACCGTAACCAAGGCGAATTATTCTCTGTTTGGTAATTTGCGTGATTGCCAGACTAACTCCCTCATAATATTTATTGTGTCAAAAGTTTTATACAATCCGAAATTCTCATGGTATTGTCGGCAGAACTGATTTAGTTCCGTATTCAGCTAGTTAATCTTGTAATTGAAATATCTCACCTAGGGTAGTTAGTAATTATTCGAATTACCAACTCTCTATAGCACCACTTTTACCTAACAAAAGCACCCGTCTGTTTAAAATCGAGTTAACACCCAAATGACGGGGTGACTTTTCATTTGCCGCTTAATACTAAATGCATCACATATTTCAATGTTCCTTATCTTAAATATTGTAGTAACGTCTTATTAATAAATTGGTGGCAGCGCGGTGGGATATACACACACATACACCGTGATACAGAAATGTATCCAGATATTTTCAGGGTGAATAAAACATCAAAAAATAATGTTACAATATTTTTTCCAAAACTGAATAATAACGGAGTTATAACCCCTGAAAGAGAGGTGGAAAATTTTGTTTCTTGGCAATATCTTCTAGATCCTTTAACTTATCAAATTAATATCTTAAACACAGATATAAGGCACCGAACTGCGCGTTAACAACATGTTGGTCAGATCCTCCATCCATTTTAAAGGGTAGTTTTGCAAGGGTAGCTATCAGTGTTTTGTCTCTAACTTTTGATTTTTTACCTATTTCGTCAAGAATTTGTGAAGGAAATATTCTTTGGATTATTTGGCACAAGAAAGGTTCTCTTATTGCATTTCGATAAACTCGACCGTTTTGGAGTAATTTTGGATTAAAATTTCGTGTGCACCTATTACGTAATGTTAATTTACCAATTTCTTATTTTTCACTTTTCGAAAAAATGTATATAATAAGGTGACCTAATTTTCTGTTCACCTTGAAAATGTCGGAAGACATTTCTGAATCACGGTGTATAGTATAGCTGAAACCGTCCCACTTTTCCTCTGTAGGAAGTAATATTTAAATACTAGAAATATAACAGTAATGATATTCACTAATTCTTTTTCTGCCCGGTTATATTTGCGGCGTTACTTTTATAGATTCTCCCCTTGAAAACTGATCGATCGGAATCATTTGTAAAAATAAAATCAAAGGCCCCGCGCTGTTTTTCATCAACACCGAGATATAACACAGATTTTTGGGGATGTCGCCACATGTGAGAGTTAAATTTGATTCGCATTTAAAGGTACGTCAACGACACGTGCCGCCAGCAACGGAAGGGACGGATTTAAAAAGTATCATTCACACCGGGACGATGATTTCACTTCGACGCTGTTGCCGTTCTGCAATAATATTATTTAATTCTGGCGAGTTGAAATTCGTCTATTTTTGCGTTGGTTGGCCGGTTTTGTGTTAATCCTAATTGATGGAACTGAGCAAAATTCCACAAAATATTTTTTCACACACACACTCGTGTAACTCGCGTAGTGGATTAAATTAAATCAGTGATGTTTGATTGGCTTTCGAATAATATTTGATGTTTTTATCCGAGGGTAATGGGGATTGTAATTTAATAGTTATTAGTTATTTTCTTTTTGCCTACGCATCTGCAAATTGAAATGACACTGAATTATCGCGTTACGCCTAAGAGGTGAATTATCTTATAAGCGAACGTATCCTGTTACGACAGCATCATCCAGCTTGTAATAAATAATAAGGTTAATCTACGTTATGCGATTGAAAACAAACAAAAATATGTTCGTCGATTGAACGTGAGGATTCCCGCTCGTCTGTAATTAATTATGTAATGTACCATCGCGTTTAATTAGCTCTCGGAAATTTGCACCTCCTTCAATAATTAATAACGAAGGCTCTGAACGGATATAAATAATTAATTATTATCGAGAGTGTTTTAGTAGTAAATAGTCACGTGTAAAAGTGCCGTTGGTCGAAATAATTTGATTTTACCCTCAGACTCAGTCCAATACATTGTCATTTCGCTTGCAATAAGGAACGTATGACGCTAACACGTGTACACGAACATAAAGTTTAATTTTCTGTATCCCTGTTTGGTTGCGAGTTGACTCGAGATTGCCTCGTTTGGTTCCCGCCGTGCAAAAATCACAGATATATCTCTTGGGGCTCAACAACGGCAAAATACATCGAATTGAACAGCTCGCCGGCCTTTTATAGATTTCCGCGTGTTTTTCTTATTTCCCGGTGCCTTCCTTGCAACTATGGCCGCTTTTAAAACGAACGCGTATGCACATCCCATTCTCGGCCTGAATATCTTAAGTGGAATAAATTTAAGAGCTTCCCCGGCGATTTTCTCATTTTCCGCTCCGAATTATGGGCATAAAATTTTCTAATTTACTTACCCTTTTTATATGCCTTTTCTTTTCCCTTCAGGCTCAATAAACTGCGAATATAATCATATTTGTTAAGTATATCAACGACACACTTTCGGAATACATAATTTTCCAACATTATCAAACCTTAATAAAACTTACTCTCCCAAAATATATTCTATGATAGCCTTACTTAAATATGCAGATAGATACATACTACGTTTCGTTGTTACCTGAAAACTTTTGCGCATATCTCACGCGCACTTAAATAAGTCACGCCCATTTTATCCTGTCTGCATTGAAAAATGTTGTTTTCATTATAAATCGCACTTTTGATCTGTGTAAATCTGAATAATAAAGAACGAGGCCTTTTGAAATTTAAGAAGTGACATCAATGAAGTAAATATGAACTGTGTAGGAGGAAAATTGCGAAGTAATTTCTAATTTGTGAAATTCAGTCGATGTACTACAAAGCAAGTAAGCAAGGAAGCAACCTCTGTGTAATATAATCATAATATCGAAAACAAGGCGTATTTGTGTTTGCCTAAAATCCGTTCATGTAAATTCGTTTATTGTTTCCTTAGCTTTCCTTCACTTAATATTAAAAGCTAATGGATCCAGTCTCCCTGATTCATATTAAAATTTATTAAACATTGTTCGAAGGCTTTTGAAATCGCGCCGATCAAAGCGCAAGTGACCGCATTTTTGCTTTACAGAATTGCTTATTGATTCGGATATTGTTTCATCGACGTGTTTAATGATTGATGGGGCATTTAATAATGCCACTATTATTTTCCGAATTTATTTAGAGAAAAACACCACCAGAGCAAGGAAACACAATAAGCCGGATATTATTATTTGACTTTGCGGTAATGAATGGCCAAGACTTCAAACCTTCTGCCACCGTTCAAAAAATTGTTTGACGCAGATATCGCATTAATCTACCCTCGCGTTATATTACCAAAAAAAAAATCCTTTGTAAGTACATCAATCTTTCAGTATTGTTTGAAAGTCATTCTTTTTTTTTAAAAAAAAAAGGATAATTTCAGGTATTTATGGGCGCACTCGAACATAACGAGCTCCTCGAGGATGGATATCAGAAGCGCGTTCTTAAGTGTCCGAAATCTCATATCTTTTCATAGCTTTCGATGGCCCTAGAATAAACAAGAAAAATAAAACATCCCCGGTGCTTGCCCTTAAACAACATGGGGCGCGCGGAGATCCCTTTCTTATTTATTCGCGTCCATTCTTTATGTCTCACATTAATTTTTAAATACATATTGACTATCAATTCAATTTTAAATCTTACAAAGTATTCCTTTCCTTTCGTATTTTGCAAATTCCCTACACATTCTTAAATCTTGTTTAAACCTTTTGAGGTGGTAAAAATTATTATTTTTTGCGTCTAAAGGCAGAGTTGGAAAGTTTAAAACAAAATGTTTTCAACCTGTTTTTTTTTTGATAGTTTGAAATTCATTTCTTGTAATTTTAAGCTAAAAAAGAACACTTCTGATATAAGTGCTTTATTTTTGCAACAAATACTGAGCAACCAGAAGCTAATTGTTTATTTAAGGCCGGTATTTCACTTACGGAGTAACTTTAAACTTTAGTTTATTCCCATATCAATTGTTTTACTAATTGTAGACTAATTGTAGACAGTGCCTGCCTGAGCTGAAGACATGATGACCACACCATAGTTCTGATAGTTTCTTGATTTAATTTGGATTGCATTAGATTGATATAATCAGTCTATTAATAATTATTTTTGATCACCAGAATAATGCAATGTAAATTTATAAAATACCTTTTCAGTATTTAACCTTTTATTATTTCATTATGGTTTGAAATGTGCTGGTTTTCTGCTTCCCTGCAATCCCCGCTCATACCATAACGTTATCAATAGCAAGGTTGGTAAAACTGATATTGCATCTAGCAGGTTGCCTCGTTCCCATTTAATATGCAGTTTGACATTTCCTCCTCGCAAAAGTAACTCGTGACGTTACACGAAACTTCTATCCGTCACTGTGAAGTAAATAGATTGAGTTTTAATCTGTTTCCTAAAGCTTAATCTAATTCACCAAAAATAGAATCAATTCTGTTGTCCTATTGATCAAATAATGCAAAAATCTCGTTATTATGCCCAATGGAATTTATCACGTGACATGACGTAACGAGATACGCACCCTCTGTACCCTCCGCTGATCAAGGCAACCTTCTAATACACAGTCCAGCTCTACCAACATTGATCAATAGTTTAAACAGCGACATCCTGCGATCGCTTACTGACCTAACATTGCATTAGAATTGACAAATTAAAGCCAGTTTGTTACATACTAAGTCATCCCAGTTTGTTACATACTAAGTCATCCCATGCAAGGCGGCCATGCTTGCTGTCAAAGCAATCAGAAACGATTTGCAACAAAAAAATTCCTAACGTTATCATTTCAGAAAAATTTTGTGCATGGGGGACTCATTAGGAGCAAATCCCGCTTCAATTTGTCTATCCTACTGCAATGTTAGGTCAAAAAGCGATAGTAAGATGTCGCTATTTTATATGTTATCATTTCAGTTGTTTTCATTGAATTTTTACCGTGCCATACATTCGCCTTTTTAGAATTTTAATTTTTTTATAGATTTGCTTAAAATTTTGGAAACGATTAATTAAACAAAAAATTAATTTGAATTTTCCGACGTATACCTGGTTGACTTGCGGCTTCGCCGCAGGTGAAATCAACTTTGTTATTTTAATCGGAACACCCTATATATATTTTTGGAATCTTTGTCAGTATTGAAAGCCACGACTCGTGTATTTTCGTTCTAATGCGATCGAGTAATTTGAAATCACTTCTTAGGATGGTATTTGATTTTTAATATTCTTTCAGCATTTGAAATTTTAATTGGGTTGTAACTCATGTGTTTTTTAGTCTACTTTAATAGAGAACTTCTTTGGATTGTATTTGATTTTTAATATTCTTACAGCATATAAAATTTTGGTTGGGTTGTAACTCATGTCTTTTTTAGTCTAGTTTAAGACAGAACGTTTTTCTTAGTACGTTGATACCAAATACTTCATACTTTCTTTGAAAATCATTTAAAACAACTCGACCGCAGATCCTAAATAAAATATGCTCTGTTTTAATTGATTTAAATTATTATCAGAGTACATACATTATTTTTAAAAGGGTAGATAATTTAAGATCACAAACTTACGTATTTTTCATCTCTTTTTTAATTAAAGATCGAATTTGAATAAATTCTTCGAAATTTTTATACAAATATTAAATAATAATACTTTTTTTTTGTAAGCTGTGAGGGTAATTGAAACGTTTAAAAGTGTTTTAAACTACTGTTTTGTTTTTGTTTAAAGTCAATTGAGTCAATTTTAAACATGTTTTAAACAAAAAAAAAACTGTTTAAAACATAAAAAAAACAATTTTCGTTATTTCCAACCCTGAGTCTAACAAATTCTGTCGCAAATCTAACGTTAATTTTTAAATAAACATTGATTTTAAAATCTCTTTGTGTTAGAATTCCACACGTTCCTCATCTTTGTTTAAACCTTTCGAGGTGGTGGAAATGAATAAATACTGAAAGCGAGAAAGTCGATTCCTCCACGGTCTGAATGAATTCTTATTCCGGAATGTAATATTTTCGTTAGGAGCCAGAAATGTATGATGTTATTTGTTTATTAAAATCCGAAATAATAATTCGCTTTATTAAAATTGTTTCCCCGTTGCAATAAATGTTCGCCGAACTAATTTAAAGCGACAATTTACGTCGGTTGTTCGAAATAATTTTTAAACTCGACTGCCATTAAAGGAAAGTTTTGTGTGTAAGATGTTATCAAGTCGTAAATAGTAAAAGTGTAGTAGTTTCTTGTACGTGACTTTAACGTGCGATTAGGAGACGAAACAAACAAGTTTTAACTAGTTTTTTCTTCTTCGTCGGGATTGGGAATTGTATTAATAAGAGTGTTTTATTTGGGGGTGAGTACAAATACTGGTTACGTAAGTCGATTTTAAAGCGGATTTTATGCATTTTAAAAGGAGGAAAGTTTCCAGTGTTAATTCAATCTCACGGTTTATTAGGTAGATTAAAATGCAGGGTGCATAGTGCGAATTATTGAGACGAAGTGGAAAACGGACGTAATTGAAGGAAGAAGATGCAGGAGTGAAGGAGGAGAGTCGAGGTGGTTGGTAGTAAAACCGACAGTGGGGTGCAATGGTTAGAACTCATTTTCCGTAAGTCACTCCATCCTCAGGAGACCTGTAGCCGCAACATATCGTAGTTTACTCATGCATGATAATATATTCCGTACATTACACAATAGTGCTGTGCTAATGCGTCTCTGTGATCACGCTTCGGTAATCGATGGCTTCACTTTGCGAAACCGGCAGATATACACGTTATAGGTATCTTAGTATATAAATACACGATCCACAAAAGAAATTCCATCCATCTTCGTTCAATAATACACTTCTACGGAACACAATTTCGTTAATCTATCAAATAAAACACAATAAAGCTCGCAGAATAAAATGCAATAAAGTAGAAATTTCCTTGAATGAAATTGAAAACACTACGTCTTTGTTCGGGATAAGAGAAATTGCCAGTGCAATTCCTCAAAAATTAAAGTAAATAGCAAACCATCTTGGATTAATAACGCGCCGTCAAAGTTTAATTTTCTTGTGTGAGCTAAAGTTATCACTTAGGCGATATTGTAGGAGTGTAATTGGTAACTTTCATAATGTAGTTTAGTGGAAGTAGATCAGGATGGTTCAGTAACCCACGGGAGCAGTAACACGACTGTCCTCATTAACTCACCCTCCATACTCTTCCCCAAGTACCGGCAACGCCGTCAACATAATCATAAGAATGGGGTTTCTTTAGTAAGAAGTCGTTTTATGTCAACATGAATAATTTTTATGCCGCGCGGCTAAAGCTTCGCCGACAATTTTTTTCTGATCCGCATTTTTAAGCTTATTGTTATCATTAAATATGAATACTTGCCTCGCAGATGATACTTACGCCTAAAACCTATCTCCGAAATGAAAATACACCGACGCACTGATAATTCTCCTCGGGGAAAAAATCCATTTCTAATCTAATTTTAGAAACGGTAACTCTTAACTAGAGGTGACTTGATGCGTCCTTATTTATCCTCATGTATATTTATTGTCGTACATTTTCACGAAAACTTCGCAGTAAATATAATAACACAACAAAGTTTTACTACCCAAACTAACCAAGATAAAATAAATGCCATGCCATACGCGAATGCTACGGCCGAAGTTTTGGCTACGGTCTAACTAAATATAAAACTGAAGGCTTATTGGTCGTCACTATTTAGACTTCGGTTCGAGTACGGATTAACTAGTCGTTACTACTCCGTACAGAGTCGTTAATCCGTACTCGAACGGAACTCTAAATAGCGACGACCAATAAGGCTCCGTCTAGTTTTAGATTTAGTCAGACCATGGCCATTATTAAAAATGATGTGACGATTATTAAAAAATGTTTTATGTTATTCTCAGTCGGAAATATGTATTCCGGTATGAAATGTATAATATTGAATGCATAAATGTGCACAAACGCAAGCAGCGTAGCTTTAAAAAGGGATCGTAAAACGTTTGCGCGCGAATAAACACGGTTTAGCAGCAGAAGGACCCTCTGCATTCTTGAGAGCACTTGGAGCGCCGCGGCGTCTGCTTGATTTTCAGTGCGCCTCCTAGATTAGCGATATCTTAACGTTCTTTAGTTGGCGAGCCTGAACAACGACCACTTACGTATTAAAAACACCGGCCTCATAAATATGCATGTTTTAATTGCCTACTAAAATTAGTAAATGCAGAATTAGCAATTCAGCGTACTTTAAATTAAGCAATTATCGTGATTTATTCTGTAAACATGATGCAAACTACTTTCAAACAAACTTGTTTGTACACTTCTTTGGGGAACACGTCTCGGACAACCGAGCTTCGTCACATTTTTCACTCTCATAAAAGCCAAAATACAAAATCTCAAATTATTAGGAGTAGGAGTATTATTTTTTTAACCAAATTAGAATCTATACAACTTCCAAAAAATAATTTGAAGAAAGCGAAATTTTTTATTTTATTTAATTCAACCGAGAGTAATTGATCTGATAAAAATATACTTATGTTTTTTTACGACGTTAGGTGGTTGGTTTTCTCCCCAATTTAACCTTAACCATAACTTTTACCGTTTACGACGTCCCGGAATTCGACTGGCTCTGTATGTGTATAATAAAATATGTGCGATGAATGAAATTAAGGACCAACCGGCATTGTAGATCGATATAAAAGTCTTCTAATACTCCAATATATCTGCTCAACGTGTTACTGATTACTTTCCTGCTCGAATTCACTTTTCTAATGCGAGTAGTTTCTTTTCTGCTTCGGAAGCGAACTTGTTACTTTACTGCGTTTTATTACAGAGCTTTCATATCTATAATCTATTTATGCGGTTCAGCGTCCCGTGTGTCATTTATTATTATTTTTCTTCCATTGTTGTCTTCTCGTCCCCAAGAAAGACGCAAAGTTTTTTTTTCTTCTTCGCGTACACAATAAAACACGCCGCATACAAGGAAAACGTCCTTACGATTTTACCATAAATCAGAATTCCGGATTTTTTTTTTGTTTCCTCCATCCCTTTTTTGTATTTACACGAATTAAACTTTGCCGGCTGCATTTCGGATATAAATTAAATACAGCGAAATTAAATTTTGGAATTTAAATATTATAAAACGCAACAACTGCATAACATCAATTGTAATAAATATTCTTTATTAATGATCACCGGGGTTGCTCGGTGAATTTATAAAAAAATATCCAATAATATTCGTGGAATTTATATTTCGATTATAATTTACAACAAATTTAAGAATTTATTTTATGTTTTAATCACCCGTAACAAACTCTTTTTATCTCATAATTGCAATATCTACAGAATTTAATCTCGCAGTTCAGCATTAAAAACTAGGAAATTAGTTTCGCTCAGTACACGGACCGAAGTCGAATGGCAATCAATCCGTAAATAATTATTAAACCAATAAGAGGCTTGTTTTGTAGCTACTAGTAAAACTAATTAGTATCTACACAAATTAAATATTTCACTTTTTCTTATATTTTCTCTCTCTTGAATAAACGAGTGGTCTTTTTTTAACTAGGGATATGGAAATTTCAAAAAAATATAACTTTATAACCTCATGAAATATATAATTATAGGCTCTTTTTATCTCATAATTGCAATATTTACAGAATTTGATCTCCCAGTTCAGGATTAAAAGCTAGGAAATTAGTTTCGCTCAGTACACGGACCGAAGTCGAAAGGCAATCAATCCATAATTAATTATTAAACCAATAAGAGGCTTGTTTTGTAGCTACTAGTAAAACTAATTAGTATCTACATAAATTAAATGTTTCACTTTTTCTTATATTTTCTCTCTCTTGAATAAACGAGTGGTCTTTTTTTAACTAGGGATATGGAAATTTCAAAAAAATATATAACTTTATAACCTCATGAAAATTATAATTATAGGCTCTTTTTATCTCATAATTGTAATATTTACAGAATTTGATCTCCCAGTTCAGGATTAAAAGCTAGGAAATTAGTTTCGCTCAGTACACGGACCGAAGTCGAAAGGCAATCAATCCATAATTAATTATTAAACCAATAAGAGGCTTGTTTTGTAGCTACTAGCAAAACTAATTAGTATCTACACAAATTAAATATTTCACTTTTTCTTATATTTTCTGTCTCTTGAATAAACGGATGGTTTTTTAACTAGGGATGTATGGAAATTTCAAAAAAATATAACTTTACTGGTTCATAAAATATATAATTATAGGCATAACCTCTAAACTGACATTTGTTTGAAATTATTTTAAGCCTCAACCAATTTTACCAACCGCCGTCAAGAAAACAAAAATTCCCCATGTAACATAATAATGGCGCCGATTTTTAAGATTTTTTTTTCATGTCTAAGCACCAAAATAGAAAAAAATGCTGTAAAATACACGTTTCATCAGACATTTTAGCGCACTTATCCATTTAGAAAACTTGTCTTCGAAAATCACGTCTTGTGAAACTGTTCTTTAATATGCTGTTATTGAAGGAGTACTTTATATGTCCCACCCTGTATATTAAAGAATTTCCGTGCTGCTTGCTAGTAATTTTTAAAATAACTACGTAATTATCTATAATATGAGTAGCCTATGTTTTGTTTCCACAATAACGTTAGACTTTATATATCTCGGGGGAAAATCATTAAGGTCGTTTCCGCGTCCGCGAGTTTCTAGTTAGAAACGCAGGGTTAAGCCACATCTTCCCTGGGCCTCTTCCTTACCGTTAGCGGTAAACATGCTCGATACACAAATATCCTTAAGTTTGCAGCCAACTCGATATTTAGACTCGTCAGTTTCCACCGGAAACAAGGACGTGCATCCTCAACACCTACTACTAATTACAAGACCCCCCATATTCGTTTTAATTAAAATAAATCGGCATCTCACTCTCTCCCACTCTTTATTTCTTCACCCTCTTCAACGAAGCACATTTTATTTTTATTTATTAACTCTTGAGTGTTTTTTATTATACGAATTGAGTTAATTACGTGGAGTCTTTTAGCTAGGTTGTGATTTGTTTAAAACAAAAATAACATTGATGTGAAAATGTAATATGAGCCTAGTAGATATAATTAATTCATTTGCAACAGTTCCGCCGCGTTTGGAATTAGGTTCATTTGCGTTCTCCATAAACGTTATTAATTAACCCACATATCATTTGTAAAAGAGACAAACGCAATAAATTCATTGATTTTAACTAATGCGTGTTTTAAATATGCGTTCGCGTTTCTGCGTAATTATTCGCGAGGAAACGCGGGCAAATTTTAATATAATGCCCCAACTTTGTCGAAACACACACCTACGTCGTGTTGTGTAGTTTATTGAAATTTATTTAGCCGGTCGTTGTTACTATATTACTAATTTCGTTTCGCGTCGAAGCTTCGACGTCGCGCGCCCAAATTATTAGCAAAGTACTGAACGTTTTAGTGTTCGACACAAGCTTTAATTCAACATTATCGATCTTATACCGATGCCTTGCAGTAATTACGTGCGTTACTTCAATCAAAGAGCCCCCTCCCCCCCCCCTCAGAAAGAAATCTTAAACCGCAAGGAGTTTCCGAAAATCTTAAGTGTCGGGGGCACATAATTCTCCCCAAAGAAAACTTCCACCTTGCTTTTGTGTCGAAAACACTATTTCCAAATCCAAATTACATGCCGTAGGCTCTCTTCAAAAATCCTTTGAAACATCTACCTGCCAAAGCTATACAACATGTGTACCTAAAGGGTAATCGCAATAAAAATTTGCGCTTCGCTAATTTAGAAAATTTTAAATGCCCTTCCTACTCATTATCAAAAAAAACAAGGAGAGAAAACCTAATCTTTCAAATTAAAGTTAAGTTAAATTTTGAGCGGCATAAAAATCGTATCCTGTCTCTTCCTCTCGTCGAAAGCTAACCTCAGTCCACTTTCAAAAATATAACTTCATATGCTCACAAAATATATAATTACAGGCATAACAAACTCTTTTTATCTTATAATTGCAATGTCTACAGAATTTGATCTCCCAGTTCATCATTAAAGGAAATTAGTTTCGCTCAATACACGGACAAGAGCCTTGTTTTGTAGCTACTAGTAAAACTAATTAATATCTACACAAATTAAACAATTCACTTTTTCTTACATTTCCTCTCTCTTCAATAAATGAGTCGTCTTTTAACTAGGGATGTGGAAATTTCAAAAAAAATATAACTTTATAAGCTCACAAAATATATAATTATAGGCATAAAAAACTCTTTTTATCTCATAATTGCAATATCAACAGAATTTGATCTCCCACGTTTTAAATTAAAGTTTTGAGCGGCGTAAATATCGCATCTGTCTCTTATACTCGTCGAGAGCTAACCATTTTGCATCTTCGTCCACTTCCTCTTGCAAATAGGCGAGTGCCAAATCAATTTTTGTAAAATGTTAACCACCTTGACGTTGATGAAAAAGATCTTTAGCTCCTGGTATTGGAAATTGCTGCTCAATGTGCAACGTCCAACATACCTTTGAACAAATGTTGATGTTCGTTACAAATTTCTTTCACTTTAGCTTGATATTCAGTCGATTCTGTGTTCGGCAGTCCCGCTGTGAATCTTCATTCCAAATGCTTTAAACCATGATGTGCCAAAAATCTTGCCCACATCTTTGGAATTCGCGACCAACAAACGTAAGTTGGTTGATGTAATGTACGTACCAGTCCAAGCTTTACATGTAAACCAGCCTTTGATAGGAACTGTGCCTCTCCAACATAGATTCTCAAAGTGGGCGGTAGCGCCCACTGGTGGGCGCTGAAGCGTTCTAGGGGGGCGTTAGCGAGTTCACGGGGAATTAGGTGGGCGAAGTTAATAATATATTTTGTAATCAGAAAGTCATTGAAGAGTTAAGTTCTGCATTCTTGACGGAATAGGGGACGTTAAGCAATTCTTCTCTTGCAAAGTGGGCGGCGACCGCAAAAAGTTTGAGAACCTATGCTTTACAGTAAGCTTTAACTTGAGTGCTGGTATGCTTTAATTTAAGTAATGCAATTACATCTTAACTTTGAACTCTAAAGTAACTATGAAGGCCAATAATTGATATGTCGTTGCACCTGAATCCAATAAGAATTTTAATGGAAACCCATTGATCAACACTTTGACGTGATGCCTCCCCGTTTTCATTCCAAATGCTTTGAACCACGATTTGTCAAAAATATTGTCCTCATCTTTGGAATTCGCATCGAAAAAAAGTGATTGGTTGACGTGTGTACCAATTCTAGCTTCACGTGAAAACCAGCCTTTGATAGGAACTGTGTCTTTACAGTAAGCTTTGACTTGAGTGCTGGTAGGCTTTAATTTAGGTGATACAATTCCATCGTAACTTTAAAGTCCAACGTAACTATGAAGGCCAATAATTGATGTGTCTTTGCACCTAAATCCAACAAGAATCTTAGTGGAAGTCCATTGATCAAGACTTTAACCTGATGCCTCCCCGTTTTCATTCCAAATGCTTTGAACCACGATTTGCCAAAAATATTGTCCTCATCTTTGGAATTCGCAACGAAAAAAAGTGATTGGTTGACGTGTGTACCAATTCTAGCTTCACGTGAAAACCATTCTTTGATAGGAACTGTGCCTTTACAGTAAACTTTAACTTGAGTGCTGGTAGGCTTTAATTTAGGTGATACAATTCCATCGTAACTTTAAAGTCCAACGTAACTATGAAGGCCAATAATTGATGTGTCTTTGCACCTAAATCCAACAAGAATCTTAGTGGAAGTCCATTGATCAAGACTTTAACCTGATGCCTCCCCGTTTTCATTCCAAATGCTCTGAATCACGATTTGCCAAAACTATTGTCCTCATCTTTGGAATTCGCAACGAAAAAAAGTGATTGGTTGACGTGTGTACCAATTCTAGCTTCACGTGAAAACCATTCTTTGATAGGAACTGTGCCTTTACAGTAAACTTTAACTTGAGTGCTGGTAGGCTTTAATTTAGGTGATACAATTCCATCGTAACTTTAAAGTCCAACGTAACTATGAAGGCCAATAATTGATGTGTCTTTGCATCTGAATCCAATAAGAATCTTAGTGGAAGTCCATTAATCAAGACTTTAACCTGATGCCTCCCCGTTTTCATTCCAAATGCTTTGAACCACGATTTGCCAAAAATATTGTCCTCATCTTTGGAATTCGCAACGAAAAAAAGTGATTGGTTGACATGTGTACCAATTCTAGCTTCACTTGTAAACCATTCTTTGATAGGAACTGTGCCTTTATAGTAAACTTTAACTTGAGTGCTGGTAGGCTTTAATTTAGGTGATACAATTCCATCGTAACTTTAAAGTCCAACGTAACTTTGATGGGCAATAATTAATCGTTAGTCGTTGCACCTAAATCCAATAAGAATTTTAGTGGAAGCCCATTGATCAGGACTTTAACCTTTAGCCTCCCCGTTTTCATTCCAAATGCTTTAAACTATGATTTGCCAAAAATTTTAGCTTAATTTTGGGTTTTTCCAACGTTTTCAGTTTTGATTGACACACAGTTCCGAGGTCACTGATTTTACTACCACCACAGTACTCTGATTTCTGGTGGGTTTTTCAGCAATTCGAAAAAGCTTTCCACTTCTTATGCTCCCAGTAAATTTCTTTAAATTACCTGAGTGTTCAGATTTCCAACGGGAATTTGATTGGGTTTTCTGCTTGTAACCTGTACCTATGCGATTGGCTTCGTTTTGGGTTAATTCTTCCTTTCCACTTCATTTTTCGCGCAAATAAACAATTGTCAATTTCGCTTGATCTCTTAGCTCACCGATCCACTCGTCATACGTTTGGTTTGGATTCATAAAACATTTCAAAATGGTCCGTGAGAACTTTGGTCAGTTTTTGGTATTTTGATGTCCTGAGATTTTTGCCGTCTGTAAGCTTCTGGAGTCATTTGAATATATCACTTCTCACCCACCACGAAAGAAAATAAGCTCGACACTGATCTGAATCAGTGGCTCGGTGGGCTTCGAAATGTTAAAGGTTAATGGTTAAATGGTTAATACGATTTTGATACGTATCCAAATCTTCAGTTACCTACGACAAACGAGGGAAAAACGGGCAAATTTATTTGTTATTTGCTGATTGTCAGTGTGACTGTCATTACTATTATGACGCACACGAGTCATGAACTCGTTTAGGACTTTACTTTCCTGCTGTTCTCAACCAGCATATCCTTGACGGACTTTTTCATTCCTGGCTGGTTGCAACCGAATTGGAAAGTGTTGAAGAGGTCATCATTTAATCCCTTTCCCCTCCTCCTCTTTCCATCAATTACAAAAGGAATTTGTAATGTTTAGGATTCTTTTTGTTAGTTTGAAATGATTTTTTTTTCTAAGATGGTCCTTTGAAATGAGAATAAGATTTTGAGAATTTAATGGATATCTTTTTTTAATGAAGTGGTGTTTGCGATTTCGATTGAGAGGTTGTCAGTGTGACTGTCATTACTATTATGTCACACACAAGTCATGAACTCGTTTAGGTCTTTACGTTCCTGCTTTTCTCAGGCAGCATGTTCTTTGCGTTCTCTTTATTTCTGGCCAGTGGTAACCGAAGATAAAGATTGTAGTATTCGACGAGGGCTTATAAATTAATACATTGGAAACTGTTGAAGAGTTGATCCTCTTTCTTGTATCATTTAATCTCTCTCCTCCCTCCTTTTTCCATCCAGGACAAAAGGAATTTGTAATGTTTAGGATTTTTTTTGTTGGTTTGAAATGATTTTTTTTTCTGAGATGGTCCTTTGAAATGAGAATAAGATTTTGAGAATTTAATGGAGGTCTTTCTTTTTAATGAAGTGGTGTTTGCGGTATCGATTGAAAGGTTGTCAGTGTGACTGTCATTACTATTATGTCACACACAAGTCATGAACTCGTTTAGGTCTTTACGTTCCTGCTTTTCTCAGGCAGCATGTTCTTTGCGTTCTTTTTATTTCTGGCCAGTGGTAACCGAAGATAAAGGTTGTAGTATTCGACGAGGGCTTATAAATTAATACATCGGAAACTGTTGAAGAGTTGATCCTCTTTCTTCTATCATTTAATCTCTCTCCTCCCTCCTTTTTCCATCCAGGACAAAAAGAATTTGTATTGTTTAGGATTTTTTTTTGTTGGTTTGAAATGATTTTTTTTTCTGAGATGGTCCTTTGAAATGAGAATAAGATTTTGAGAATTTAATGGAGGTCTTTCTTTTTAATGAAGTGGTGTTTGCGGTTTCGATTGAAAGGTTGTCAGTGTGACTGTCATTACTTTTATGTCACACACGAGTCATGAACTCGTTTAGGTCTTTACGTTCCTGCTCTTCTCAGGCAGCATGTTCTTTGCGTTCTTTTTATTTCTGGCCAGTGGTAACCGAAGATAAAGGTTGTAGTATTCGACGAGGGCTTATAAATTAATACATTGGAAACTGTTGAAGAGTTGATCCTCTTTCTTGTATCATTTAATCTCTCTCCTCCCTCCTTTTTCCATCCAGGACAAAAGGAATTTGTAATGTTTAGGATTTTTTTTGTTGGTTTGAAATGATTTTTTTTTCTGAGATGGTCCTTTGAAATGAGAATAAGATTTTGAGAATTTAATGGAGGTCTTTCTTTTTAATGAAGTGGCGTTTGCGGTTTCGATTGAAAGTTTGTCAGTGTGACTGTCATTACTATTATGTCGCACACGAGTTATGCACTCGTTTAGGTCTTTACGTTCCTGCTCTTCTCAGGCAGCATGTTCTTTGCGTTCTTTTTATTTCTGGCCAGTGGTAACCGAAGATAAAGGTTGTAGTATTCGACGAGGGCTTATAAATTAATACATCGGAAACTGTTGAAGAGTTGATCCTCTTTCTTGTATCATTTAATCTCTCTCCTCCCTCCTTTTTCCATCCAGGACAAAAAGAATTTGTATTGTTTAGGATTTTTTTTTGTTGGTTTGAAATGATTTTTTTTCTGAGATGGTCCTTTGAAATGAGAATAAGATTTTGAGAATTTAATGAAGGTCTTCTTTTAATGAAGGAAGTTTCTTGGTGTTTGTTGGCGGTTTCGATTGAGAGGTTGAATGTAATAAAAGCCGGAGAAGTTTGTGTATTATTTGTGCGGGAAGTTTAGAGAAGTTTTAATTTGTAGTGTTTCGGTGTGTTGTCGGCAAATTGAAATGCAAAATATTATAAATCGCGGATTTCCGCGGAGGTGCGAAAGTCGTCGAGGAATATTTCAAGATATGTCAGGATGTGCTCACGTATTTTTCCGACTGAATAATCCTCGTAGAATAATGTGCATTACGAAGAGCATTAGACAGGGATTTTAGTGCGGTCCTGTGGGGTTGGAGTGTTGGATGGAGCCGTCTCCTCTACACATGTTCCCTGCTCTCGACTTTACATACATGTTATATTAAAATACATTGTTATGACAGCGCAGGGAGTATGCAACATATTTAACATCGCAGCCTCATTCCACATGCAAAACTACAGACTCAGCGTAAGCTGAGCCGTTACGACTCGTTTCACCTTTTGCATTACACTATTTAGTTTTGCCACGCCAACATTTCTACGCCACTTAATTATGGCGAAAGGGAAAATTTGTTAAACGCATTTTCCGTCAAATCTAAGAGCACTTCACATTTCAGCGTGAATTTATTCCTCCATGCTCTGATACGCCCCGTTATATCGTAGAATGCATTGCGAAGAGGAAAATATAAATTTCATCAGCCGGTGCTCTCGAACCTTGCTGATTACAAAGAACCAAAGTAAATAACGCTTAATAATTAAATTTCCTTTTGCCGGGAATATTAAACGCAATAAATTAATAAAAAGCGCGGCTAATATAAATAACTCCTCCTTGACGTTTTCTGAAACATAAGCAAGGATAAGCAAGGATAATACCGGAATTAAACAAGTTGCACCTACACCCCCGCTCATATAAGAGAATAAATTAAATGAAGAGTCCGCGCTTCGTTTTAAGTGCAGATATAATTCTTGCAAAGCTTAAACGGAGAGATGGTCTTTCTCCATCAGGTAAGGTTTCTTACTTCCGAGGCACCCCGTTCGCAACCAAGGCGGAAGTTAATTTTACGGATAATAACTGTTTATTTTATGTTGTTGTTATGTTTGCAAATTCCGCTCTTCATTTGGAAATAGTTTAATTAAAAGATGCCGCCGCCCCTTCACCCCCATCCAACCCCATCACCGAACAAGCCCGATACGTAACAATCATTTTTTATTATCGAGAGTTAATTCAAACTTGAACATCGCGATTTTATTTTCGACGAAATGGAATTCGTTCTGCAGGTCATTAAGTATTTACGGGGCGAAGTTGGGTGCTAAGGGAGCTAGTAAAATATATATACAGTGACAAGTTGAAGATTGTTACTTAAGAATGCTCGTCTCGAATATCCTTTTAAATACGAGTTTTATTACTATTACACGTCGAATGAATTATTCACTAACTAACGGCGAGAACCTTTGTATGGATTTGAGTTCTCTTTTGCTCAAAACAACCCGAGAATTAATTACTCTAATGGAAATTTCTACGTAAAATATAATATTTATCTCGTGTGTAACGTATGTGTGTCGCAGTCGCATTCACATTCCCATTCGCATTCGCATTCGGATTCGGATTCGTATTCGCATTCGCATTCGCGTTGGTCTAAACAATAAGGGAGTAGCAACGTTCAAGTGTCTGAAGCACCTGCAGCATAGGGGTTGGCGTTGGCACATCCCTTCGTCCTGAAAATCTACTAGTAGAGATCACGTTTTCAAGCGAACTTGTTATATGCATCTACCAGCATATTTGTGAAGGTTTAATTTGATTTTGCATGCGTTTTTTTTTTCTTTCTCGGCGGTTCGGAAATACATATATCTACATATATTCTGGGTGATGATGAGGTATTTTGGAAAAGTTTCTTTCATAGTACTTTGTGCACGACGTCATGCGCGGAAATCAACGAAATTCAGGAAGACTTCAAAGAATTTTAGTAAAAGAGAGAGAGAGAGAGAGCGATGTGAAATCTATATCAGAAGCAGCACGGCATATGTACACGTCCTTGGGGTTTTAGCAAAGGTAGGGTATGAGGATCGTCAAGTGGCTCCCTCAAGCGGTATTTCTAGGATACCGAACGCCGGCCCTGGGTTTACTTCCTGAGTGATACTTCGCCGTCCGGAATACGTAATATCCGATTTTACCAGCTAAGCTACCTTTAAAACCTCTCTTACTTTCCACGAAACATACGTATTAGTTTTAGATTAAAATAAAAAATGAAACGAAATGGCTGATCAAATAAAAGCAGAAAATATATACGCGGGTGAGAAAAGATCTTCAAACAGAAGCTGGTAAACAAGAACGGAAGGTTCACGTCATCGATAGGAGCGGCTGACTTTCCTTATATGATTTATCGGTCTTCTGTCTAATATCCTCTGGGGCACGACCGGGCCCATTCTGTTTACACATGTCTTTACTCAGCCATAACTCACGCTGGGACGCGTCACGATCACCTTAAACTGCAATAGCGGAAATGGAAGAACAAATAAAATACCCCATCCCACACTTATCCATCTTCTGCGCGAGCTTTGCGGAATTAGTTCGTCACAGATGACTTTTGTTATGATGACGGATGAAAGGACCCTTTGCCTTTTTTTTCTATCTTGAGACACATCTCCTGAATTCTGTATATAATTAACCTCGATGGAAACACAATAAGACAACGCCAAACACAATCGAACTATAAAGTACTACGTACATTTTTTCCTAAATTCATTGTCCACATATTATTAATCGAGTGCCAATTTTCTAAAACCTTATCATTTTTTTTTTGCTGAAACTCGCGTAAAATAAATTTCATCGGCGCTATTATAATTTTTGGTTCGACGTTAAAGGTGACGTTCAAGTTAATTTAATACCACTCTCACAATCACACGGCGTTTGTTTCAGGACCCAAGGGCGCCCAGTATGATTTTATGGGCCCAATAAACTGCAAATAGGCAGCGAAATACCTGGCGCCATAAATTACTGATAATGTACCCAAAGAAAATAAGCGTCAGCTTCCACACATAAATAATGATCGATGGTCTTCGAAATAAATTCCGCGCGAGGAAATTAGAAGGCATGCATTTTCTAGACTTTGATTTTCAAATTTCAACCAGGTATAAATAATAAGTTGGTTTGATTCAAACACGTCGGAAACAATCCGATACGCTGAACAGTCAGTTAGAGCATCGAACGGGTATTAGAAGTTTGCCCGTACTTGTGAAGGAAGATGTATTTATTACTCCGACGTAATACTACCCTAATCCCGACAGGGATGGTTCGAATAAATAATGCTTAAACGCAAAGAAACGCTGGGCCCAAGTTATTACGACAAACGCCCGGCGCTCGCTCTTTCAAAAATAACGACGGGCTTTCGGCAATTATTACAAAACCAAAAGACTAATTAACTCGAACTTGTTTAGTCCAATTCGTCGTTAATTCGGGGGGTCGAGGGGGTCGATGATAATACAAAACGCTAATTCACACTTTACACAACAATCTCTAATTGTTCCGTTCGCACTGACACAATCCGGCAAGAATTCGTGTAAGGAATTATGTGCTTTCGGGCCACCATTTTACAACACATCCCGCGCAGCTTTATGGCATTAGCATAAAGCTTAAGCAGTTGCCCGATGTATAACAATAATTTCTGCATGTTATTTATTAATTGTAAGCGAACCGCACTAACGGAAATTGTAAACCAAGCCTCATTTTAGCAACAAAAAAAAAATATCTCCGGAAAATGAGAAAGCTCAGACAGTCTTCATTATCAAACAAGATTTGACTTTAATTTCTTTCCCAGGGAATAAAAATCTAAATGTTGTTAGATACCTATTATTATTTACTTAATTTGCAAAAAGATTACTCTCTTGAAAGCAGGTGTAGTGTAATCGTAAACCAACGAATTATTCGAACCGAGGTCTAAATAGATAATTGGTTTTAAGAAACACAGTTTTAAAATCCAATTAATGGTTCTTGCTCAATACACAGACGGTGGTTGAAAAGAAATCATACGAGCCACTTTAAAATAAAACTAATACAGTACAACCTCTTTAATCCGAACTAATAACTGCGCTGGCCGATTCGGATTTTCGAAATGTTCAGATTATCGAACAAAAGACAGAAAATTTAAATTTCAGTGCAAACTGAACTCACAATTAATAAAGCTTTGGCTTCCTAGGACAGCGGTACCGTAATTTATATGACCGCAAATGACGTCACGTAGCATTAAAAAAGTGACGTACATTGACGTAAAGTAACCAAAAAGAAAACCATTCATCTGTATTTTTTTTTAATTTCCATAATAATCCAACTTGATTTAAAATGATTAATATATTTGGAAAATGAAGATTCACCAAAAAAAAAAAAAAACGGGTTCCAGATGTTTAAAAAATACGTTTTCTTACGTGTCAGTGACATTTCCGGCAAACCACATGTGCTTAATGTGATTAGATTTTTTGTGTAAGGAATGGATATTTGGCTGCACATTTTTGGAATCCCGTGCAGTTGCTTACTTTGTGCACTCCGATTTTTTTTTAATAAGGCAGTTCGAACTGCAAAAAAAACGTGTTCGTCTGGAGCTCTTCAAGCTTGGACGCAACTCTCTCTCTCTCTCCCCCTAATTTCCAAATTCCTCTATTTTAAATAATTGCAAGAGTTTTCTTATTTGAACATTTAATTTTTTGTGACGTCATTTACTGCCAATTTACGACCGCTATTTTACGAATCCGAGGCTAGCGGTCAAAATTCTAATCGACAATAAACAGGGTATATCTTAGAAAACTGAAACTAAGGTATTTTCAATAATAACAAAAGTTTCTTAATTTTTTATGACGTCATTCACCAATTTACGGCGGCTACTTTTTGCTACCGCTATTCCACGAATCCGAGGTTTAGCGGTCAACATTCGAACGAACAATATAAATAAACAGGGCATTTTTTTACAAAAAAATGGGGATTTCCAGCGGAGATCACTTCCCTGTTCGGATTAAGGAGGTGTTGTTCGCATTATGGCTTCGGATTACTGGAGGTTCGGATTAGAGCATGTTCGGATTATAGAGGTTCTACTGTATTTTAAGGCCCGATTTTTCCAATCGCCGAATAAATTTATTTGACGAATAATTCGACATGCCAACCATTCTAAAATTCAACTTATTCGCCAAATAACGTTTTTGGGAACTTTATTAGCAAGTGGAAAGATCGGCCCTAAATTAAATAAATTGCTTGAAAATACCTAAAAAGGATTTTTTTACTTAGAAAAATTTTGTGCAAATCGTCCTTGATTGCAGCGATTTGCACAAAATTTTTCTAAAATCTTTCATTATGCTTTGACAGCAAGCATGGCCGCCTTGCATGGGGAACTTATTAGGAGCAAATCCCGCTTCAATTTGTCTACCCTACTGCAATGTCAGGTCAAAAAGCGATAGTAAGATGTCGCTATTTTATCTGTTGATTTTTTTAGTGTTTATACATGCGGTTTGATGATGTAAATATAAATCCCACGTATACATGTAAGGTTTGGTAATAATCTGTGGATAACATTGTGAGTGATGTTATTATACACATCGCAGTGGTGAGATGATTAAAAAGCCTCCCCGAAATATCAATTATAATTAGACGCTTTCGATTATAACAAATATTTATTAGGGGAATTTATATTCGATTAAAATTTGATTTATTCTGAAGTTTCCTAACCCTTGGTTACTTATAATTTGTAGCCGCTATAAATGAATTTCCGCCAAGAAATTCAATATCTTGTTAACGCGGCTTCTAATTGTTTACCCAGAGTAAAATATAAATTTCGGAGATTTATTTCTTTTATAAGTTTCGAAAACTTCGCGCGCGGATATCGCCGCCCTTATTTCCCTTATCAATTCAATTTCATATAAATTATTGGAACTCGGTTGCTTTGATATATGTATTTGATTTTACCGCCCCCCCCCTCCCCCACTCCCCGCGGGCAAACTTAATTATTTTTAATTTCGGGGAATTCCCGTAGTAATCGAATTTTAGTGTCATTTATTTTAATGCTCAAATAAGTTCCCGGACATATTTTAACTTAACTTCTGCTGAGAATAAAAAACTTTTTCAATTTGTTCCTCAACTTTTAATGGTGCTTGTTTTCAGTTATATGAAACAAACAGTGTGGATGTGGGTCACTAAATTTAATAAAACATTATTAATCGACGGCCATCGTGAATTTAACATTTAACTTTTTTGTCAAGCGAAATTTTAAATTTGCGTCGGGAAAGCTGCATATTCTTGCGGTTCTTATGTAATTTTAAACAGAGTCGGAGTGGGGGGAGGGGGATGGGGATAATGGCATTAATTATTTAACATAAATTTGATTCTCTCTATCCACAATTTCCTTCTTTGCGCGCGAAAACATTCCGATGCTAACTTTATTCCGTTTAATCCCGCCGAGTTCGCAAACTAACGTAAATTTATTCCTCAACTTTGATTGAATAATTCATTTTTTGACCACCGGTTTTACAAACAAAAATACTCCGTCGCGTAATGAGATGCTGAATTTTTTACGCACTCTTTTAAATTTACATGTAAGATTTCGGCTAGGCCGTTGGAAGTAAACAATTCGATGAGAGGGTATTTTTTTTTTAACAAATTTTTCGATTTGCTTTCCCTCTCCGAGGAGCGCGCTCAGTAAATGCTTTTGTGGCTCCTATATTGTTAGGGGGGTGAATACAAAGACGTTAATAAAAGATTTAAGCTTGGAATTAGGGAACTGTTCGTCAATATAATAATTTCCTCAATACTGACTGACTAAGTACTTAAACTGAGTCTATCCAAATAAAATACATCTCGCTTCTGTCACTAAAACATCAAACGGAATACGCGAGATAGAAATGAGGATTTTAATGCTCGGATATCACTACTAAATATTATATTTGCCATTTCTCAGTTCCGTTTTGTCAAATATTCTCTTCTATTTACTTACCTATCTGGTCGCAATAATCTTTGTTGGAATTGTATTAGAGACGCGACGACTTTAAGTATTTATGGGGTGTTTGTTCGGCCCCCAATTTAATTTCGCCGACTCCATTATTAACCGATATAACTTCCCATTTTTGTATTCTAAATATTTTTTGCGGAACGTCGGTATAGCCGGACCAATGAGGCTATATGTTAGCGAAGCACGTGTCCCTCGCTCCGGAAACCATTTATACGTGGCTGTGGATGAAATGTTGAAGATCTCGGGCCCTTCAGAATGCCCTCATAAACAATGGGGCCAGTCTGCTTTATGATCGCACTATGTCATTCTATCGATTATATAAATAAGTACGCCGAGAAAGAAATTCGCTGGTGATCTATGCCCTCCGAAGAATGGCTTTAATATTAAAGGCAACTTTGACCTGAGATTAGAATTTTTTCCGGTTAATCCTGATTTCGTCCTTCCTTTTCCGATCAATTAAAATTTCATGCTGGGACACGAAGGGTCCTGTCTTTTTCGAGTTTGTTCCAATTTAACCGCCAACATGTAGCACACGTAGATCCCTTAATATTTTATTCTTTAGCAATAATTAAAATCCTTTTACCCTTTTATCCTTTTCGTTAATATAGAAGTATTATTTTATCGCATCCTTGTGGACTTAATATTACAATTATATGTATATAACATATAACATATACATGCTTACATGTCCCAATTGAATTTAAGTAATGTAAAGTTATGTTTAATTAAGTTAAAACGGTGTAGTTGAAAGTGTAACATGCATTATTTATAATTACAATGTAATGTGATTTTATTGCTGGCAATTTGAACGCGCTTCATAATTAATTAGATTATCTCTTTAATTAGACGTCGGTTTATAAACTTTTTATTACGCCGTAAAAATCTAAATTATGGCAAAGCAAGTGCAAGGCAAACGTTCCGGGGAATTTCTTTTAAATATGCCCGCGACAGTCGCGGTCGGTGAGGAAGGAGCATCTTGAGCAAGGAGTAATCCTTCACGCCTCCTGTCGCTATTTAGACCGGAGTAAGTGAGTAGGAGGGAAGGCTACTCGTTATTCTAACTCGAGCTCGTTTATTTATTGTTTATCGGCGATAAAAACTCTTTCAGACGTTTCTTCGCTCGGTACATTCGCCTTCAAGTTGAAGCGGGCGGTAAATAATAAAACACTTTCGTTCAGTACTTGGCATCCTGTTGGCAAAATTCATAAATTGGGTCTCCACCTTATGCAATTGACCCGGAGATTTGAGTTTTCAAAGTACGTACAAACACCGGGGCAGCACATAAATAATACATCGCCATTGCTTGTTACTTATTTATTCATTCGCCTCAAGCCTTCTGGAAATTACTCTTTCGTTACTCGGCGTAATTGTTTTTTAAATAAATTGTTTCGAAAATTAAGTCTCAAATATTAAAAGGGGGAATCGAACGCTATTTTTTCTTCTTGATTTAAATTTCGGTTTCGAGAGGGATGGATGGACGGATTAATATTTGAAAGGGCCGAAATTAAGATTGTTGGGCCTTGGGTAGTAAAGATATATACATTTGTACTTTGATTGGAAGATAATAATTGGCGTTTGAAACGTAAATCCGGGTTTGGAAGTCCTTCCAATCTGTAAGGATATAGAGAAGAGAGTGAAGAGAGTAATCATCGATCGGAGTCTGATCAGTGCCGTTACGATACGAACGGGGGAGTCCCGTAGTCCCTTCATTCATCGCGTTCCTCCTGAATGCACATTACTTTGCAGCGGTGCTCTCTACCCGCTGGTCCCGCAAAATAAACTTTCCATGAAACTCTTTAAGGCCAGGACTCTATTCTACCGGAATAAATAGGTGATTCCGGATTTTTCTTACGCATCGGACAAAAACAAGAATTCCTTTAACAAATGTAAGGGAAAATTTGCAAAGGTGACAGAATTATAGTGGATCGCCGGCTTTGTGTTTCCAGAGCGCAAAAAAACATTTTCACTTCGGAATTGTTCGCGCTGGAAATGTACAATATACGGTTCATAATGAAACAATTAAATTTTTACGTTCTTTGTATTTCTGCGCCCGGCTTTCTATTGTTTTATTTTAACGCAAATGTTGGAATTTAGCATATTAATTACTACTATTACGCGTTCTAACAAGTATGCTCCAGTCACGGGCCGCACTTTATAAAGAATTACCTCGCATCCTTTTTTTTCTCCTTCTTATAACGGAATTTACATGAAATTAATTCGTTTTAATTTTTCTCTTTTTTGGCGGGGCTTATTTAATTAATTGCGATTTCCTGGCCGACGCTTTCGCCAAAAAGGAGAAGAAGAAAAAAATCGCGTGCGTTTTCGATTACTGAATTTCCGTGATTGATTTCTGAGCTGAATCTGAAGTGTGCGGATGTCGTTTTTGATGGGTGATTCGGATGTCATATAAATGATGTATGCTGGACGCGTTCTTGCACACAGCAAACAGTGATTGACGGCGTCTATTCTGTAGGACAATGATGTTCTTGAACGGTTTATCCTTGTTGCTCCTGGAGAATTCGTAATCGAAACTCCGACCTACAAAACTCTTACCGGCTCTCATAACCCTTAACTCGTAGCTTTTATGGCTGAAAAACGTTTTCTATAAACGCGCGGCGAAAATACTCAAAATAAATATTTCCGTGGAATACAGATAAGCTCTCGTTTATTTTTATATTTTTAAATAAATTGATTCGCTTAATAAGAACCTATTTACCAAGTGAAAGATAGTTTTTTTAAGTAAGAAAAAGAAAACCGGCTTCGCATTCTTTCCTGACCCTTTTTACAACACACTTAGCAGAGCAAAGAAATTCTTTCATTTTTTCTTTTTTCTTTTTTTTTAAATTTCCGCAACCCCCCGGTTGGTTAGTTGGTTGGTTATATTAGAAGAATGTCGTAATGGAATTGTAATGAGATCTCCGAAGAAGATCGCACAATAAAACACAAATCAAACATCAAAGAGAATGATGGTTCGAAAATAAAAAGGCAATATAAAAGATATTCCGGAAACATTCATATTTTACTGTTTATACACATGCAACCTGATATTGGCACCATAAAACACATTAAGTGGCCACTTCAAATATAAAGGATAGAATAACAAGCACATAAAGAGGAAAGGCTCGCTTTTTCTCCGTGCTCGAACGAAATCGATCCCGTAATCCTCTTCGAGGGGTGCGCACACCCCCAACCGATGTCATCCCGAGCTTGTCCTCTCCCAGAAAACCACTTGCCAGATTGTCTATTTTCCCTGTTTTAAAATAACCGGCCCAAACGGACAAAATAATGTTGACGAACTGACAGGTGTAACTTGAGCGGAAAAATTAAGGTTTTCCAACGAAAAACTCCTACGTATTGGTTTCAATCCTCACTAACTTCATTTACATGTACAAATAACCTAACCTGAACCACCATCTTGATCTCTGTTCCAAACCTAGGCCTACCACGGCCAGCTGAATTAATATGTCAGATACCACCAGGCCAAAGTGCATTAAAAAATGTTTTTGGAAAAAATGAAAAAAAGCGCGTGTGAAATGGCGCCCTCAAATACAAAACTAGTGTCAAAATTACTATCATTTTGACATTTTTGGTTATGAGAAAAGTCAATTCACCTTGATACTCAAGTTGTCAAAATAAGCGTCGATGTCGTAACCATGGTAACACTTAATTAATGAGTATGTGAGGGCGCTAGTTGATATGCTTTGTAACTTGCTTTACTGGAACACGTTTTTAGGCGAATTGGACTTGCGGTATATGACATATCAATTAATCTGGCCGTGATCTGACTTGTTCTTGTAAAGAGCAAACAGAAGAAACATGATTCATCATATTTTGGCTAAATAAGCCATTCCTTTAGCGTAGAAATAAACCCCTAACCTAAAAATAAAAACACGTGCTGTCTTTTTGGGCCACGATAATTATACGTGGTGTAGGTTTTTAAATCGCGTTCGTGACAATTATTAATTTGAATATTTAATGACGTTAGATTAACGCAAGCGCCTGTGTTTACAATAAAAACAAAACCGGCGAGTTTCGAAGCGTTTGTAAATCATTCGTCCGATCATAAATTAGGGATTTTTGGTCTCCATTGTCAACAGTGCATGCACGTAATTCGAGATTTGGACGTTTTCGTCATTCGTGTCGCGCAGATCAAAGTTCTTTTTTTTCTCATTTACCGTTCCCGGTATGAAATATGTAATTTATTGCAGGTGGCGCTGGTAAATAAATAAATGCGTTCTTTTTAGTTAAGTTAACTGCGAACATTAAATAATTAGGCGTTTGTTATTTAATGCGTTGTTGTTGTTTATTTCCTCGATTCGATTCGTATTGAATTAAATAAGTGTTTTCAATTAACATTGAAAACAATGAGAAATTGCAGAACAGATACAACAATGTGAGTGAATGAATGGTGTAATGTATTACGGGACTTGTATGTGCTCTCAGACCTGGGCAGAGAGCCCTCTGTGGCAATTTAGCACGCGCACAGAATTAGAAACCATTAAATTGAACCAATGCATCTTTATTTCAACACTTTGTTGTGCTATACAGTTTTTCGTGCGCCCTTACAATCCCCTCAGGGATACATTTATTTTTATTTTATCCCACTATTTAAACGTCAATCTGACGCGTCGGAGAAGGGTCGCCAACATTGCTTATACTACGACGTACATTCGAAATTTATTCGATTTTATGGAATCGGACGTTTTTTTATTTTATTTTAATTTTTTTTTTAAACCCCGACTTCTTTATGAATTAGGTTGGCAATCAATAAATACGAATTAATGGCCGCGACACAAATCATCCGGTATCAGGAAAGTAAATGTGATTTATTACGAATTCGAAGACTAGAGCACGTTCTATCTCATTACTGGTTTTAATAGAGTAAGCACAAGCACGGGCTTAGTTAATCGCCGATTGGTTGGATGATGTACTAGAATTATGGCTGATACTAGAATTATTGTTCGTGTTATATTATCTGAAATCATCAAGCGGCGTACGTTTTTTACATGAAAAATATTGGAAACCCTTTCCCTTTTACTTGGATAAAGCGGAAACAAGACAGGGATGATTCTGCATCAATTTCTACATATAACTGTAAGGGTATTCATAGGATTTAATTGCGCGTGAAATATGCGCGTACGTTTCGAATGAATTCAAAACGAAATATAGGGTGTAGATAAATATAATATAAGAATCCAAAGAATTTTTTTTTTGTTTGTGTTATACCGATTGTTGTACTGTAATTTGAAAAGCCACGCCTTTTTAGTGTGATTCACGTGAGTGTAATTTTTTGGTTCATATTTTTAAATTAATGAATCGATAGAAATAAAAATTCAAAATTTAAAAATCGACGTGCATCGAGGAGTACATGCAGTTGGCCCCGGAATACATCGAACACATTTTAACAACATTCATTTATCTTTGTTACTTGAGCCGGTATATCATCTATACGAGCACTTTCACCCCCACATAAATTTATTCCGGAGGAACTCCTGTCTGTGAGCGTTCGTTCCGACGTGAAATTTTGTTTTTCTCGTTATTCAAATGATTATGTAATAAGCGTTTTACTTTCTTTGTGTTTCGCTCGCAAACCTGAAAATTCGTGGAATTTTAATTATTTCGGAAACAAAGCCCGCGACGCAGTTAATTTCCAACAACTAAAATAAAATATATTCCTTTTAATTCGTCGGCAAGTAATTCTTAATTAATCGAAACCGACCTGCTCGTGTAAATTCGTTGCGAGGAAGAAAATATCCGGCCTGGTGCCGGCGCCGGGGATGATTAATTTAAAATTTGTTTGGACATTACGACTTTAACAAATGAAATGAAATGTGCATGTGATGTCTGACAGAGATTGTCGCTAATTAATTGTTTGCGAATCGTGTTTATAATATTTCATCGATTAAGTTATACGCGAGTGATTTACGATTACGGAATTAATTACTATGGCGGGCATTAATTCATCCCCCGCTTGTTTGTACAAATTAGGAATAACATATACTGCAAATTTTCGACAGGGTTTGTTTATTTTCAGCGATGACCGATGATCCCCGTTTTGCTGAACCCATTCCAAACGTCACAGTGGCCTTAGGGAGAGATGCAAGTTTACCCTGCGTCGTAGAAAATCTCGGAAGCTATAAGGTATGTTATTTAATATTTTTTTAAAAAAGGAAAAGTGAAACTTACTATTCCCCGCACTCCCACAAATAACGAGATTTATTTGCAATTAAGAAAAGGGGGGACGCGCTCGAAAAATAACAAGATGGGAAGGAATTCGAATTGAGTATACCTAGTAGAAATGTATCGTATGTAAACTTATTATACCGACGTGGTAACAGTACACAAAGCTCATGTATATATTCATGAGCATCGATGCAACTTATTTGTGTCCCAGTATTCAGTGATTCACTTGAATAGCAACTCAACTTGCGTGATGGGATTCCAATAGCACATCAAATAGGAGTCCGCGTAAAATAGGTTGTTTTTTTCTCTCCAGGAAAATACACGCCACACTTACAAATTTCCCCCCGCAAATACTTATCGGTAAACGAAGACTATGCTAATGAGCCCTAAGTCTATTATAGCATAAGTTATAGCTCCATTAACATAAAACATGTAACTCCGACGATATTCGAAATTTGTTCGTTCACGTGCCTCACTTCTTACACAAACCAACTCACCCCCTCACTCTGTACATATGTATTTTAAACATAAATACTCGCTTCTTTTTGAATTGTTGGGTTGGAAAAAGTGACTCATTTTAAATTGGTTTCTCTTTTCATCACGAAGTTAATTACAGTTGCCTTCAGCCGCTAATCACCATTGAAACCAATTTAAAATGAGTAAACTATATGTTGTTATACTGATTAAGAACGGTTTCGTGCAGGAAGAGACTAAGTTTGAACTCACTTGCAACGTTAGCAGTTTGCGGCCCTGCTTTGCCGCAGCCGGTAATGATCTAGTGTGTGGTCGGGGCCCGAGGTGATGACAAGAACTGTGATATTCAGCAGCCGGGAGGGTTTCTCACAATGTTGTTAAAAGATGTAAATTTGCAGACTCCGCGTACGCACCAGGAATTTCCTCGGCGCGTATTATTCTTCAAATTTCCAAGTTCGTAAATATTTTCGGAATTTACCGGCTGCAGACTATTTCCCCGGACTTACCGGAATCTGAATTTTAATTATTATTCCGCACAACAAAGTTTCCGGTCGTTTGTTTTTACTGCGCTAAATAATACCTTCAATGGATCGCCTCCTCAAAGATCAAATTCTTAAACAATGCTCAAACGAAATTCATTTACATCAAAACGCAAAGCATTTCACTCAAATCACTTTTTGGGCTTTAAATACCTGCGCAAAATATTACCTACACAGCACAATTTCAAAAAGGAATTCTTTAAGCTATCTACAGAGTGAGCCATTTTTGATAGTTTCACAGAGTTTCTCAGTTATTTATAACAATAGAAGAAAACCATTTTCGTGACCCCAATGCTACAACTCAATGGAGACAACAATATCTCGACTCGTTCGAAAAATATCAGCTAAAAACGAATTTTTCCAAAAAATAATTTCCACAATATCTTAGCTATTTGATGACTGAGATATTCAGAAATTAACGTAGATTTCACTTGTGTTATCATCTTTCATTAAAACTGCACCAGTTTACTGAAACAGACCATAAATTTCTAATTTAATTAATTAAATAATGGAATTCCTCAGTTGGCTGTGACACCCATAAAATAATAATACTTTATTTTCTTCTTGAAGCCATAATATACATGGATAGAAACATCACACACAATTACATATAAAATTAATTTAAAATTAATTAAAATGCTTGCTCTTGTTAAATAAGGTTTTCAAATTCATTAACCGTGAGAATCTATGTAAAATTGTGGTGTTAAAAGATTCATCTAAGCAGACTTTGACTGGAATGAAACAAGCTCTACGTGTCTTTTGAGGTGTTTTTTCAAACATCCTTCCCAACGAATTGAAAGATTCGTGGAATCTAAGGTATGTGGTACGATCGTTAAGCGTGGGTG
This sequence comes from Prosopocoilus inquinatus, assembly GCA_036172665.1. Taxonomy (NCBI): domain Eukaryota; kingdom Metazoa; phylum Arthropoda; class Insecta; order Coleoptera; family Lucanidae; genus Prosopocoilus; species Prosopocoilus inquinatus. The sequence goes on along the minus strand of CM069880.1, from coordinate 10,204,114 downwards.
CGAGGTTACATTTTCTTTATTTCTTTTCTAATTAGTTTCCAAATATTTTGGACACCGATTCAAGAGCGGTGAATGACGTATTTGGCTGTATCATTGGGATACCGTCCTGCGTCGTACAAGATTCATCTAAGGAGTTTGACTGGAATTAAACAATCTCTACGTATCTTTTGAGGTGTTTTCTCAAACATCCTTGCCAACAGTTTGAAAAGATTCGTGGAATCTGAGGTATCTGGTACGATCTTTAAGCGTGGGAAAGATTTTTTCCTGATTTGTACAGATCCGTTTCCGAATATTTTGGACACTGTTTTTGAAGAGCGGTAAATGACGCATTTGGCTGTATCATTGGGGTTACCAAACGTTCACTTGCCGTCCCTGGGTCGTACAAGATTCATCTAAGGGGTTTGACTGAAATGAAACTAGTTCTACGTGTCTTTTGAGGTGTTTTTTCAAGCATCCTTGCCAACGAGTTGAAAAGATTTGTGGAGTCTAACGTATGTCTTCAAGCGTGCGCACGAGGTTACGTTTTCTTTGTTTCTTGCTGACTGAAACAGATCCGTTCCCGAATATTTTGGACACAGATACGAATGCGGTGAATGACGTATTTGGCTGTATCATTGGGGTTACCAAACGTTCGCTTGCCGTTCCTGCGTCGTACAAGATTCATCTAAGGAGTTGAGCTGGAATGAAATAAACTCTACGTGTTTTTGAGGTATTTTTTCAAGAATCTTTGCCAACGGGTTGAAAAGATTCGTGGAATCTGAAGTATGTGGTACGATCTTTAAGCGTTACATTTTCTTTATTTCTTTCTGCTTTAAACAGATCCGTTTCCGTATATTTTGTACACAGATACAAATGCGCTGAATGACGTATTAAGCTGTATCATTGGGGTCCCTAAACGTTCACCTGCCGTAAGGATTTTAACTGGAATTAAACAAACTCTATGGGTCTCTTGAGGTGCTTTCTCATTCACCCTTGCTGACGGGTTTAAAAGATTCGTGGAATCTGAGGGATGTGGTAGGATTTTTAAGCGTGGGCGCGAGGTTACATTTTCTTTATTTTTTTCTGATTGGTATAGATCCGTTTCCGAATATTTTAGACACCGATTGGATATCATTGGAGTTATTAAACGTTTGCTTGCCATCCCTGCGTCGTACAAGGTACATCTAAGGCAGTAGTATCCAAGCATTTTGACAGTGCGACTCCACATGGGACATCGAGGTAACACGCCGACGACCCAAAATTAAAATAATCAATAATCTAATTCTAATTACTCAAAAACTAGGACTAGGTAATCTGCCTAGACTACAATTTAATGAAATTTCACATTTAAGGAACTAATATTTTTTCTGAAAAAAGTTTGTCAATGATTCAATTAAATTTACTTACATTTTTTCCATACACCTTGCGACCCCATGGTAATTTTTTGCTAATCCATTTGTGATCGCGACCCGCAGATTGAACACCACTGATCTAAGTAGTTTGACTGGAATGAAACAAGCTCTACGTGTCTTTTGAGGTGTTTCCCCAAGCATCCTTGCCAACGGGTTGAAAAGATTCGTGGAATCTGAGGTGTATGGTACGATCTTTAAGCGTAAGCGAGAGGTTACATTTTTTTTTATTTTTTTTCTAATTGGAGCAGATCCGTTTCCGAATATTTTGGACACCGATTCAAGAGCAGTGAATCGGTGTCGCTGCATCATTGGAGTTACCAAATGTCCCTACGTCGAAGGCCCCCACCATTTTCAAATTTAGCGTCTGGCCGAGGGTGGCGCTGACGCAGTATTTTGACAACCATCGACGTGTAAACGACCCTATATCGCTGACTAAGTAATGTACCCGGCAAGTTACTTTATTTCGTTTTTTTTAAATTATATTTCCGGCACATTTTTGTGCATTATATTAAATTATTAACCTGACTTTTGAGTTAGATTTAAATTAGTCGAGCAATTTTAACGTTTTGTGTCTTCGAGCAGCCAATCTGTGCGATCAGTACTGATCTTTAATCATTTTACTTGTGTTAATTAACTATCGATTTGAGTTACGAACTTCCTTCAGTTATTTATTTTATTTCGGCCACGAGGGCTAACTTGTGTTGTTATTATAAGCATTTAAAAGGTGCCAATATATTTATTTATATTTGCGTCACGTCTCTATCCCTGCCTTGAACGCACGAGTGGTGATAGATCTCATGACAATTTGTGGGGCCTTGGGAAACGGTTCTGTAGTGCGTTCACCAGCTGGGGTTATTCCCTGGCGCCCTTAGTTTACCATCTAGCTCACCCCTTTCTCCTTCTGAGTGAAATTAGAAAGATAGTGTCTGTTTTGCAAATCTGGTGCAGTTTTTTTTTTTTTATAAAAGATACCAACACCAATAAAATCTACGTTAATTTGTAAATAAAATAGTTTTTGAATTTTTACAATATCGCATCGATACATTTTGAAAAATAACAATTTTCGGAAAAATCAGTCGATTTGTCCCGAACGAATCGAGATAGCTAACTTTTGTTTTCTTTGCACGCTTAAAAATTACAAGGTAAAAGTATAATTTATTTTGTTGTATAGTTTATGCTACCTTAACTTACCTTTTAGTCAGAAAACTTAAAGTCTACAGTTATAAATACAGTTTTAGAAATTCCATTGTACTTGTGACAAATAAGACAAATGAATTGTAGATGCAGTGGCGGCTCGTGTTGATTGGCTGCGGGTGGGCAACAACCGATGCAAAAAGGAAAGTGGGTGCATTTTCCAAGTATATTTCTTTTTCGGGGCTTGCAATTTTTGAACTAAATTTAAGTGTAAGATTTACTGAGCTTTTTCTCAGCTTTCCGATGCCTTTTACAAAAAAAAAAACAATCGACGAACGCGTTCTCGAGATACAATCAAAAGTCAAGAGCAACGCGTATTTGCTCAATTAACTGAACGTCTCTCCCTCCCCTCGCGATTGCGCTTATAATTTTCGAACTCAATTTAGATGCGCGATTTACTGAGATTTCTCTCAGCTTTCCAACGACTTTTACCAAAAAACAATTGAAGAACGCATTGTTGGGTTACAATAAAAATTCAATTCAAGTTTATTTGCTCAATTAGATGAACGTCTCTCCCTCGCCTCGGGATTGCGCTTGTAATTTTTGAGTTCAGTTTAAATGGGGGTTTTACAGAGATTTTTCTCAGCTTTCCAGCGCCTTTTACCAAGAAAAGAACAATCGACGAACGCGTTTTCGAGATACAATCAAAAGTCAGAAGCAACGCGTATTTGCTCAATTAACTGAACGTCTCTCCCTCCCCTCGCGATCGCGCTTATAATTTTCGAACTCAATTTAGATGGGGGATTTACTGAGATTTTTCTCAGCATTCCAACGACTTTTACCAAAAAACAATTGAAGAACGCATTGTTGGGTTACAATAAAAATTCAATTCAAGTTTATTTGCTCAATTAGATGAACGTCTCTCCCTCGCCTCGGGATTGCGCTTGTAATTTTTGAGTTCAGTTTAAGTGGGGGTTTCACAGAGCTTTTTCTCAGCTTTCCAACGCCTTTTACCAAAAAACAATCGACGAATCGACTGCAACTGCAAAAGGGACCAAACCAATTTGTTTTTCGGGTTTACTCAGACGAGGAGCCGGAACGTGCAACTTCATAGGACAGGGCGGGCACTGCCCACCTTGCCCACCCCGACGAGCCGCCACTGTGCAGGTGTTTAGTTGTACAAAATAAAAATTTAGTTCTCTCTGCCTTTTTATAAGCTGTCATTACTCTTTTCATTGTTAAGAAATATCAAAATTAGTTTTTACAACTTTTGTTTTGTTGCTGAAAACAAAAATCATCACTGTTTCCAAAACTAACACAGCATCAGTTGGGACTATTTTCACTAAAAAAATAATTGAAGTTTGTTCTTGTCCGATGAAAATAGTAAGTACAAAGTTTTTTTAATCTCAAACCGGACAGAAAAATGAAGGGAAACACACTCAACGTTTCGCTATAGATTTATAGCTTCGTCAGGAGTGAAAAAAAGTAAATAAACAAGTTGTCAAGAGAAACAAGTCGTCAAGAGAAACAAGTCGTCAAGAGAAACGAAAAGGTAACATGATTTTTAAACTAAACTACGGGTTGTTCGGAATAAAAGTAACGAGAACTAATTAAAGCTACTTTTTTTTTTTTTTTATTTTTAATATATATATATATATATAATTAATTAATTGACAGATCTATATCTTGTTTAAAGAGTCCAGAAAACTACAAAATATGTCATTTACATTTTCAAAGTCCGTACGTTTATTAATAGAATTTCGAGACATTTTAATTTTACACATTTCTATGAAACGTCTTTTAAAAATATTAGATTCACTGTACAAAATGTCAGTATTATCAAAATCAAAATTATGATTATTTACTAATGAATACTCTACAAGTATTGAATGATTGTGATTATTTTTTTGAATATGATATTTATGTTGGTCTAAACGTTTTTTTAAATTTTGGCTCGTTTCACCTATATAAACAGAATTACAATTTGAACATTTGATTTCATAAACCACGTTAGGTTGTTTTAATTTCAGTATTTTGGATATCAGAAACATAGGGTTTTACGGTTTTGTCGAGGTTTTGTCGAGTCCGTAGACTGTAGTGAAACTACGGGCACCAAAATAAGGTACTGTGCAAAATTTATTCTAATACTTTAATTAAAATTACTAGAATGAAAAATCGTAAGCTCTTTTTACTTAAATGTAGGAAAGAGGGAGTTTTCCCTCGTCATATAATTGAACCTTTAAAAAGAGCGTACGATATGTCATGTCACAAAATTGACAGATACGTATCAGATTTTGCTAATAAAATTCTTTCATATAAAATAGAGGTAACTTTCAAAGTTCTTGCCAAATTAACTTGGAAATTAGATTCAGTTAAGTAATTTTCTTGATAATATCACATTGACTAATTTTCTAAATTTTGAAAATCAAAAAAATGAAAATATAATAAATAAGTGGCTTGTAAATTATACAAAAACTGAGATTCCGTCAAATTTAAAATACATTTTCGCTTTAGGCAAAAAATTTTCATTACCTTATTTTCATAAACAACAAGTAGATTTCTTAAAAGTATTAAGTTGCTTAGAGTTTGGTATTAAATCTTTAGATTCACCTTCAAAAGTACAAATAAGAAATAAATTTTGATCTAATTTTTTAAATTATATTAGAAATATTGATAAAACTTTTGAAAAATCAAAGTATAAGATTCTTATTAGAGATCTTTTGTCTTGTAAAAAATTTATTAAAGATAATCCTAATATTATTGTTACTACAGCTGATAAAAGCAATGTAACTGTTTTAATTGATAAAGCTGATTATTTTTCAAAAGTTCAAACTATGTTGTCTGATAATAATACATATGTAGAATTATCTAACGATCCCACCGAATCTTATCAACGTAAAACTTTCAGTATTATTAATAAGATAGAGAAATCCGTTGAAATTAGTAATATTGTTGCTAAATCTCTTAAAGTACAACATCCCATATTTCCTAAATTATACTGCATTCCAAAAATTCATAAACCTAAAACACCTCTTCGTCCTATAGTTTCCACTATTGGTTCTTCTCCATATTTCTTATCTAAATTTATTTCAAAAATCATTACTCAGGTTACTAGTAAATCAGAATATTTTATAAAAAATTCTTTTGAACTCGTAGAAAAATTAAAACAAATAACTGTACCAAATAATTGCATTATAATTTCTTTAGATGTTATTTCTTTATTTACTAACATTCCTAAAGATTTAGCTTTAAAAAGTATAAATGATAGGTGGTTAGAGATTAAAGATTTTACTGATATTTCCAAAGGTAACTTTTTAGAAATAGTTGATTTATGTTTTGAAACATCTTATTTTGCTTTCAATGATAAATTTTATAAACAGATTTTTGGTACAGCAATGGGTTCTCCTTTATCTCCGGCTTTAGCTGAAATTGTTATGCAAGAACTAGAAAAATCTGTTATTAACTCTTTATCATTCGATTTAACGTTATATTTTCGTTATGTAGATGACATTTTATTGATTTTGCCTTCTGATAAGGTAGATTTTGTTTTAAATAAATTTAATTCTTTTCATAATAGATTACAATTTACAGTAGAAAAAGAAAATAATAATTCATTGAGTTTTCTTGATGTAAATATTATCAGACAGAATGATAAATTAATTACTAATTGGTTTCATAAACCTACCTGGTCAGGTAGGTACATAAATTTTCACTCGTACACACCTAAAAATTATAAAATTGCAACTATTATTTCATTAACTGATCGAGCTATTTTACTTTCTGATAAAGTTTTCATTTATGATAACTTAAATTTAATAAAGAAAACTCTTATTCAAAATTCTTATCCAATAAATCTTATTGAATCAGTAATTAAAAATCGTATTAAATACTTACAAAATTCAAATGTCTCTAAAAACATTAGACAAACTTCGAATCATAAATACATATCTTTGCCTTATATTGAACCATTACACAATACATTTAAACACATTTTCAAAAAACATAATTTAATTTTAGCCAGTAAATCTGTGAATAATTTAAATTTAATTTTTTCAAATTTAAAAACCAAAATACCGAAATTAAAACAACCTAACGTGGTTTATGAAATCAAATGTTCAAATTGTAATTCTGTTTATATAGGTGAAACGAGCCAAAATTTAAAAAAACGTTTAGACCAACATAAATATCATATTCAAAAAAATAATCACAATCATTCAATGCTTGTAGAGCATTCATTAGTAAATAATCATAATTTTGATTTTGATAATACTGACATTTTGTACAGTGAATCTAATATTTTTAAAAGACGTTTCATAGAAATGTGTAAAATTAAAATGTCTCGAAATTCTATTAATAAACGTACGGACTTTGAAAATTTAAATAACATATTTTGTAGTTTTCTGGACTCTTTAAACAAGATATAGATCTGTCAATTAATTAATTATATATATATATATTAAAAATAAAAAAAAAAAAAAGTAGCTTTAATTAGTTCTCGTTACTTTTATTCCGAACAACCCGTAGTTTAGTTTAAAAATCATGTTACCTTTTCGTTTCTCTTGACGACTTGTTTCTCTTGACAACTTGTTTATTTACTTTTTTTCACTCCTGACGAAGCTATAAATCTATAGCGAAACGTTGAGTGTGTTTCCCTTCATTTTTCTGTCCGGTTTGAGATTAAAAAAACTTTGTACTTACTAAAAAAATAGTTGTGACATCAAAAATTTAGTTGGGATTTTTAAGCGTGTGTAGAGTTTTTCTGCAGAAAGTAGCGAAAATGGTTTTCTTCTATTCCTAGAAATGACTGAGGAACGACGTGAAACCATGGTCCACTCTGTACAGGGTTTCCCAAAATCCAATGTATATCAGTTTACTCTTTTATTAATTAAATTAATTGTTAAGTTAGTTCGTTGCGTTTTAGAGGGAGTTTCTTATTTTCTGATTGGATAATCGGAAGAAACTAGTTTAAATAATGGCAAGTTAGGAAAAATGTTATGATTAAAAGTTTGATCTAATTTTAAACGAATTCGTTTTTAATGAGATAGTTAGTCGTGGGGGGAGTTTTATGTGGGATGAGGAAATGTAGTCACGATAGCATTACATTCGGTCGTAATCTTACACGATACAAAATACCGTTAAACGCGCAAGACATTTTCCGGTTAATTATGAACAATTCGCACTTAATCACTATTTTATCGTACGCTCGCACGCAACGTACAAATATAATCACTTAGTACTTGCAAGAGGCAACTTGGTCGTTAATCATCCCCAAACCCCGTTCTCGGGGTAGTCACAGTTCCGAAAATACTTTCCGCTTTATTACATTTTAAAAATTAACGCGTGCTTTCTTTTTTTTCCTTTTTTTTTTCTTAATACGCCCCCGTCACTTTGTTTGTTAAACGCAGGGCAATGAAAAAGTCCCTCTTGGGGAGCATACGTCTGCGGCATTTTCTTACGACGTTAAACTTAAAAATCATGTCCGCATATATGCGTCTCCCCCCCCCCCCCTCCCTCATGATATAAATGGTTACTTTGACCTATAATATAAAGGCGGGTGCACGATTTTCGTCTTTTATGGTTAGGAGAGCCGCATATAAATGTGGAAGCCTTCATTTTGTAAATAATTGCCCGAGTTTTCGTTTTATCTCCCTTACGCCGAGTCTTACCCGCAAATTTAATGCTTTTTATAATAAATTTCGGATTTTATTACGGGGCGAAATATGCCGGGACGGATTTTCAAATTCACACTCGATTAAAACCGCCGGCTCGCTTTTACAATAAAAGTTAAACGTCGCACTGTAATTATTGCATGGTCTCGAATACCTTCCGGTTTGCGACCAAGTTGATAGAGTTAGCAGTAATAGACTAAAAGGTGTTCGATTAGGTTAATGGAGAGATAATCAGCGATTAGTTTAGAAGGTATAATCAATCAAATGTACGTAAGGGTTTTCCGCAAGCTGTAAGTTTCCTGATGAACATACCATTCCCGCGATGCGACAATAAACTAACTTGTTGATTACCAAACGGACGCATTATACTACGCCCACTAATTTGATCTTGGCTCTCTCAACTCTCCTCTCTTTCTCTCTTCCTCTCTCTTTATAAACTCCGCAGGAGATAATCCGGACAGAAATTAAATTAAGACGCTCCACTACACAAAAAGAAATTAACTATCTTGAATATTCATTTGTTATTCTAACTTCTTACTAACTTATTTCTACAGAGTGATTTAAAATTATTCTAATTTTATACCCGCGGTAGCATGAACGATCAATTAGGCGCGACACCTCACTCCAATTTACGCTGATAGAGGTTGCCGTGGAGGAAAACTTTTGAACAACAGTGTAACTCGCGAAAAAAAAAAAATTAATATTCTAAAGGTTTTGTTTGAAGTTATAAATCGAACAAAAGGATGGCTTTTATCTTTAGCCAACGTCGAAATGCTTTGTGCTTAATTTCCGTGTATCGAATCACACACATAAATCCTTGGCAAGGCGTGAAAGTACCCACCGAAGTAAATACATAATCGAAATGTTAATGGTCATGCAACCAAAACCACCCCCTCTTTATATGTTTGTTTATTCCGTGTAACAGTTAATAAACATTCATCGGAAGTAGTTTTATTTTATTAAAGTGGTCGATTAACGAATGGGAGTTAGTTTACTTAGTGTGGAGCTCGCTATACAAAGCAAACAGTCCGGCGAATAATTTGTTGCTCCTGGCAAATTTCACTCAATCTCAAGTGTTTTTGCAATGGAAATTTACGTCCGCGCATTCACGTAAAACTAATAGATTTGCATATTTTCAGCGCTAAAATCACCGTTCCCAGCTTGTAAATGTAAACCCGTTTACAACGATAATTCAGGCCGGAAGGAAAAAAAAATGAACACATTCCCAGCGTGTTAATGCTACGCCTGCCATAAAGGCAGAAAATTATAAAATCTCGTTTAGTATGAATTGCATATCTCTCCATTAACAAGGTGCTTAGACCCTAATTTAAAGGTGTGATGTAAGTATCCGAGATAAGTTCCATTATTTCCTAGCCGATTTAATCTTCGCTAAGACGAAGGCTGGGCCCATTTAAGCCCAGGATTTGGTGCGTTAATCGTTTGCAGATTGCTGTCACTACCATCCGCAAACAGTTTGCATTGTTATCGCCTTATCTGATTCTGGATACACTCCACTCACTAAATTTTCACCACACGTTTTCTTTTACTTCCCAACCACCACAATCCAACACCCAGAAAATCATTCTCAACTTAAAACATTTCATTTACTTTTTCTTTAATAATTCTTTTCTTTTTCGAAACTACCAAACTAGGCAACCAAACTAACACTTGTATTTTATTCAAAATTAGTTTAAACTGTCACAAAAAGATCTAAATTCATTATAATTAAGTAAGTTTTGAAATTTGAATTTTTCTTTAATAATTCTTTTCTTTTTCGAAACTACCAAACTAGGCAACCAAACTCACACTTGTATTTTATTCAAAATTAGTTTAAACTGTCACAAAAAGATCTAAATTCATTATAATTAAGTAAGTTTTGAAATTTGAATTTTTCTTTAATAATTCTTTTCTTTTTCGAAACTACCAAACTAGGCAACCAAACTCACACTTGTATTTTATTCAAAATTAGTTTAAACTGTCACAAAAAGATCTAAATTCATTATAATTAAGTTAATTTTCTTGATGTAAATATTATCAGACAGAATGATAAATTAATTACTAATTGGTTTCATAAACCTACCTGGTCAGGTAGGTACATAAAATTTCACTCGTACACACCTAAAAATTATAAAATTGCAACTATTATTTCATTAACAGATAAAGTTTTCATTTATGATAACTTAAATTTAGTAAAAAAAACTCTTATTCAAAATTCTTATCCAATCTTAAGTTTTGAAATCTGAAAATTAAACTTGTTCAAAATAATACTAAAATATACAGGGTGTTCATTTACTGTGTGCAAATACAAAAACTTCACTATAAGTACATGAAATGCTACTTACTGTGCGTACTTTCCGGTGGTTACCGTACTAAGCTTAATTACAACTTTCTTTTGTTTTCTTTTTTGTTTCATAAGTAAAAGCAACTTGTATTTTTCATCGTTTATTTTATTTAAAATAGATGCTATTTAATCGTATAAAAATTCAATATGGCGCCCATTTACAATAAGAAAACTGCCATGAACAGGGTTGCCACGTCTAGAGAATTTTCCCTAGATCTACAGAATACAGAGGTCTTAAAGAGAAAAAGGGAATTTTTATGTTTTTGGCTAAAATCTAGGGAGTTTTGAGCAAAATTCTTCAAAGAATTTTAAAATATTATTTAAATAAGAGAAATAAGATAAAAATATTAGTTTCAGTTTTTGATTTATACCACAAAGTAAGTAGGGGTAGCAATTAATAGAAGAATAGCAGTTAGGATTAGTTTTTTTTGTACAGTTCGTATGTATGTAATTCAAAAATTTTACTTTTTTGTCATTTTTTTTAATTTTGTTGTTTTTTATAAATACCGTTTATATACCAATGTTTATATTTTTGATAGCCAATCATATTTAACAGTTGGCTTCTGAAATAAGGACAGTCATCGACAGTTCAAAGCAGAGTAGCTTATCGCTCGGCTTTTGTTAAGATAAATTAGTTTATAATTGTGTATTAAATAAAGTAGAATACAGAATAAATTAGTTTTAGTTTCATCGAGTATTAAATTTTAATTATTAAATTATTTTAAATAAATTAAAAACGAACCTTAAATTTTTCACGATATTAAAAAAAAAAAAAGATTTTCAGTTTTTCTGCGATAATATTGGAACTACTAGGAATTTTAAAATTTTCTTTACGGAATCTAAATCAGCACATAAAACTGCAAAGCACTAATCAATATTCTATCTTTATCGATAAGAAAGAGACCCTTGGTAGCCTACTCAACCTGGGATACCCTGTATATACAGATTTTAACTTAAAAATACTTAAACTTGTAATTACTTGCAGTGAAGTTAATTTAACTTGTAAACGTTTCGACGGGCCAGCTGATCGGAGCGGCGCTGAGTTACGTCGTTCCTACTTAAGCTCCAGGAAGGCACTGACCCTGGCCTACTTCGGCTGCGGGTCTTAATTGAAGTAGCGGCCGCGTTCCACTTTTAGCTACGCCAGTAGTTCTCAAACGGTTTAGTAAAAATTTGCCACTGCATTTTTCTCGAAAACTATTATTAAATTTGTGTTAAGAACGTATGACTTCAATCGTTGCCATTTATGGTTTACAGGTTTAAATATTTGCACACAGTAAAAGAACAGCCTGTAGTGTGCATTGTTGACAACCAAAAAGAACGCAAATCCGAGTCAATGCTGCCAAACTATTTTGAAAAAAATGTAGCCAACTCTCTCATAAAAGTAGCCCAATTTCACTAAAATGTAGGGCAACAAATTATTCCATACATAATTTTTCCGGTAATTACTACATTTATTTGGCTTTTCTCTTCTCTATTTATTGTATTCCAGCCTAAAGGCCATTTTGGTTGGCAGTTACCAGTGGCGGCCTTAGGGATGGGCAAACAGGGCAACCGCCCAGAACCCCGCGCTTTCAGGGGCCCTGTGCCATTTTATAATATGTGAATTTTTAATTTTTTTAACCCACGATAGTTTACTCAGAATGAAGATTATCGAATATCTGTTTAAAATCTACGTAGAATCATATAAATACGAAAATATTTGTGGATATGTATTAAATAACTCACTCAAAAAGAAAAATAAAATCTTAATTATAAACAAAAAATACATATAAACAAACAGATGTCTTTAATAATACTCCCTTAACAAATCGTACTTTTAGCGAAACATTTCCGACCAGCTCTTATTCCTAGAATAACATCTGTTGTATGAGGACTGCAATAATTTCTTGCGTTTCTGTAGAATTTAAATTTTCTTGTAAATAGTCCCATTCTACTTTCAAATATTGATTTTTTAATTCGATGACCTAATAGGTGGTTTATTTTACTTATAAACAGATCCCTCGTATTTTGTCCTTTCTTGATTCAGTTTGATTTACTCTCCTTTTTACTTTTGGTGTCAAACAAACTCTCTCGATTTTTCGATTAGATCTGACTTTGTAGAATTTTCATTTTCGTCTTATCTTCATCGCCGATTGTCTTTTGTTTTTTCTTGACTCGGTTTGATTTGATTTTACATACATCATTCGATTTACTATTAGTTTGATTCTCTTCTGTTTCTTTTTCTTTTCTTTTTTTGGTGATTCGATCCGACTTTGTAGAATTTTTATTTTGTCTTTATAACCCGATCGCTCATATCTTGTCTTCTCTTGATTCAGTTTGATCTATTCTTTTTCTTTTCCTCTTGGTGTCAAACTCTCTCGATTTCTTGATTCGATCTGACTGTGTAGAATTTTTATTTTCGACTTATCTTCATCGCCGATTGTCTTTTCTTGACTCGATTTGTTTTCTTTTTTTTCTTTTGGTATCAAACTTTCTTGATTCGATCCGACTTTGTTGTGGAGTTTTTATTTTCGTCTTGACTTCATTTTTTCAAATTCCTTAATTGGCTTTATTTAGTCCGATTTTTTTATTTACTCGATTTGAGTTTATTTTACATTTCATTTTAATCCCTTCGATCGATCCGCATTTTCGTCTTTTCGTTTAGGCGATTTGTCTTTATTTTTATATTTATTATATTTATTATATTTTTTCTTTTAATGTTTAACGATCAATTTTTTTTATATAATTTTATTTTCGACTATAATCATCTTCCGTTTTTTATTTTTTTCTTTTTTCTTTTGTTTGATTTTATTTGATACGATTGATTGATTGACTTCCGTTGTTCTTTTCTTGTTTCATTTACTCGCTTTGAGTTTATTTCATTTTACATTTTAATCTTTAGTATTTACAGATTAACTTTTTCTAATAAATACAACCGTCAATTGCTTTGGTTAGTAAGTGAATAAAAGCGAAGAGAATTTGTTTTAACACAATTGGCAGTACTGGGAACTTCTGCTTTTTCTTCTTCTTACTTTTTAATCTAATTAATTGTGATTAACTTTTGCAATTGTGCCAACTTTTTCTGACAAATACAAACGTCAATTGCTTTGGTTAATATGTGCGTAAAAGCGAAGAGAATTTGTGTTAACACAATTGGCTATACTGGGAACTTCTTCTTCTTACTTTTTAACCCAATTAATTGTGATTAACTTTTGCAATTGTACCAACTTTTTCTAACAAGTACAAACGTCAATTGCTTTGGTTAGGTTACTGTTTTTTACAGGGCCCGTTCAACGAGCCCAACAGTTGATTAAAACCAGAAACATGTTTCATTTATGTTAAATTTAAACAAATTGGATCCGTTAAACGTTATGAAAACGAAAACTATTGTTTATCAATCAACATTTGACATGTGCAGTGAGGTTAGATTTTCTTACGTGATTACTCGCCATAATTATAAAAACTTGAGAAAACCGGCAATCCGAAAGAGCAATTGAAATTAATCTCCGCCCACAATAATTTTATATCCGTAGATACGTATTTCGGCAGCTAAGCTGCCATATTCAGTACGCTACCAACTTAAAGGCACTTAAAAAGATCTAAAAACAACCTAATCGTTTTAATAAAATCATAAAAATGTAAAAGCGTTAAAAAACGTTAGTATGATTTTGTTAGTAAGCGCTATTAAGTTGGTAGCGTACTGAAGATGGCAGCTTAGCTGCCGAAATACGTATCTAACCCGATCGCTCGTATTTTGTTTTCTCTTGATTCAGTTGGATTTACTCTGCCCTTTTTGCTTTTGGTGTCAAACTCTCTCGATTTCTCGATTCGATCTGACTTTGTAGAATTTTTATTTTCGACTTATCTCCATCGCCGATTATCTTTTCTTGACTCGATTTGATTTGATTTTGCATACATCATCCGCGTTATTATTAGTTTGATTCTATTCTGCTTCTTTTTCCTTTTTTTTTTGATGTTAAACTTTCTTGATTCGATCCGACTTTGTAGAATTTTTATTTTCGTCTCGTCTTTATAAACCGATCGCTCGTATTTTGTCTTCTCTTGATTCAGTTTGATTTACTCTGTTTGTTTCCCCCTTCTTGTGTCGAACTCTCTCGATTTCTTGATTCGATTTGACTTCGTAGAATTTTTATTTTCGACTTATCTTCATTGCCGATTGTCTTTCCTTGACTCGATTTGATTTGATTTTGCATACATCATCCGCATTATTATTATTAGTGCTTTTAAGTTGGTAGCGTACTGAAGATGGCAGCTTAGCTGCCGAAATACATATCTACGGATATAAAATTATTGTGGGCGGAGATTAATTTCAATTATTTCTTAAACCAGAGTCTCGTTTACTATGTTAGTTAATCCCAAAAAGAGGTTAGAATATTTCGTGTGAATAAACAAATGACGAACTAGCACCGCGCTCATTGTAAATTATTTCTGGTGAGTAAATTCGATGACTGTTGACAGTTAACATAAGTAACCATTAACCGTTCAGCGTACTGTCAACAAGTCAACATGCCCAACAGTTGTGTCTGCTGAACGCGCCCATTGACATGCAAAGTTACATTGTTGCCAATCTGCACGAGAAAAAGTTCTAGTTCTTTTAAATAATGCATTCCAACATGTTGTGAAGTGTTGCAATGCAGTTTTCTTTCTTCAAATCGTATAGGAAATGGATGTGGAAATATATAGTGTGTTCAAAAAGTGGTGGGCCGGTGATGTTTATTAAAAAGTAAAATTTTCTTAAGCGTTTCGAAATTTCGTATAGAGGCGGTCTTATTCCTCTTTATATAAACAGATTGTAAAGCTATTTACTGAGCAATTTGAAGTCTGCATTGTCTCTGGGAAGGAAATAGATGCTTCAGTGCGCTTTGCCCGAAGGCCGGCCGACTCTTGCGTGGAGACTCGAGGGCTCTTCGCATTCACCGGGGAAATGGCTATTGCTGTGTAGGCACTCGCCTTCGGTAAACACATCAGAGAAAAATAATGGTCACGACAAACTAACTCCTCTGAACTTTACTTTCTTTGCTCTTGCCACGTGAATGAACGCTTTTATCGATAATTAACGCGCCCCGACTTCACAATTAAATTAAATTAAAACGATAAATTGACTTTTATGGCTCGCTTGATTTTGTTAAGCGTAATGGACTTACGGGAATAAATCATTACAAGATCATTTCCTCATCCTGGTGGTTCCCCTTTTTTTTTTTGATTGTTGTTGGGGTATTTTGCGGATTCTGCGGGAAACATGCAGTACGTACGTTTTTATTTAAAATAGATTTCTCATCGCTTTTGTAAAGGTTTATTGTTTGGATAAAGGAACATCTGTTGCCTCGCTTAGCTCAACACTAGATACGATACCGATCTGGATTACAGACAGTCCGATCAAGTTGGCCGTTATCCAACTCACGCTCCTACGCTATTCATTTATTTTCAAATCTCTTTTTCTCTTTCGCAGGTAGCCTGGATACACATAGACAGGCAGATGATATTAACCATACATCGACACGTTATTTCGAGGGTGCCCAGGTTCAGCGTTTCCCACGATAATGCCAAAACTTGGCTATTACACGTCAGCAGTGTGCAACAGGAAGACCGAGGATACTACATGTGTCAAGTCAATACAAATCCTATGATTAGCCAAGTTGGCTATCTTCAAGTTGTGGGTAAGTTAAAGAAAGAAGGGGTAGGATGACATTTTTTTTTTATTATTTCGGTTGTGTTTTTCAGTTCCACCGAACATTCTGGATTCTGAGAGTACACAGTCGACGGTGGCCATCAGAGAAAACCAGAACATCAGCTTGACTTGCAAGGCAGACGGATTCCCCACGCCGAAGATCATGTGGAGAAGAGAAGACAGCCAACCCATTTCTGTAGACCGGCGCAAGAAAGGTGAGGATCTCGCTTTTATATCCTCACGTAAATCACTCCAGATTTGCAGATAATTGTTGCAAACTCGATTTGTGATCTTCAAAGAGGGCGAATTTGCATTTTAATCGTCCGAGTTTTGCAAGTTTAGGTTTGGGAGGGGAGGGAGGGGCGCCTGGGCAAAATGCACAGGGCCAATTAAAATAAACAAATTTTCTCGCGTCCTGATACCTAGCAAAAAAGGTTTCGCTTCGGTGGTTATGTTATGTAATACAAGCGCAAATACTCCATGTAAAATAAATAAATAACTGATTGCGATACGCCCGGCACTCACTTTTAAAATTCTATTAATAACTTGTTGTTGTTTTCCGTACACACAGACTATTTCGTTATATGTAAATCAGCCAGTTTAAATTTGTGCAACACCCGCTTGTATGGTGGTCCCCCTCCACCCCCTACGAAATATTAATGAAAGCAAACGTTTTAGAACTAGATTATATAGGGTCGCTCAATAAAACATGAAACACACTGTAGGTACACCAGTATACGTATACTTGATGTACAGAGCATTAAACAAATAATTGTAGATTCTAATTATGTGGCTTGTTGTGTAATATATTGATTTGTATAGTTATTACGTTTGCGTGTGAATGTATCTTTAATTAACATCACGACCTGCAGGAATTTGTAGTAATGAGCCAGCATATTCGGCATTTAACTGAATTCCAGCACGTGTTATCAATATTAAGCAATTCAATTAAATCCGGGATTCGGTAAACCTCGTCGAATTTATGTGTTATTCGCAACGTTGACATTCACTTCGCGATCGCCCTGCGAACGTATACGACACTCTGGAGAGTCTTTTGCTTTCGTTTATCAGATCTCCACATATCGAATGTTGTTGCCTGGACGCTTGCTTGATCTTTTGCGATTGTGAACTGCAGATGCCGCGTCTCTTTTACATGCCCCTTGTCTAAACACCGTTTCCTTGGAAATGCGCGCTCTTTGACGGAATAACTTACCTTCGAATTTCCTCATCGACGTATTGTTTATTTAAAACCATTACCACCTTAATTATACTGGGAATAAAACAGTTTGAGTACCTCTAAACGCATACTAATTAGAAGTTATTTCTTTTATTGTGTACATTACTATTATACAGGGTGATTCAAACTAAGCATCCGACCCATCAACCACAGACAGTACATAAAGTACATTTTTGACATAAAACACATTGAAGATTCAGATATAAATTAGTTGATGGGCACTAGTACAGGGTATTTCTTTTATTGTATACATCACCATTATACAGGGTGATTCAAATTAAGCGTCCGACCCGTCAACCACAGATAGTACACAGTAAAAGAAAATAAAAAGTCTACCTTATGTGCATAGGGGGTTTAACATCCATAGTTTTTGACATAAAACACATTGAAGATTCAGATACAAATTAGTTGATGAAGAGCAATGAACTCGCTTGGAATAGAACGAAACACTAGCGTTTACCTTGAACTAAAACTGAAAAACGTTTTTATTTATGGCTTTCTGCGGAAAAAATGTTTAACACGTTCATTCATTCGAATTTCTCACTTGTGTATGTATACGTAAGAAATAAATCGTGATTTCCGTTCTGAATTCAAAGGAGGTTGATTTTTGAAATGCCTCTGATAGTTTAATTTTTTGCAATTTCGCACTTGCATGGATAACCTCAGTGGATACGCTCCTAACGGTTCGGCTACTTATTCTGAATCACCCTATACATTACAGATTCGTTCTCTAAAAGAATTTACGCCCTGCCGTCATTTCTCCCTTCTTTAGTTTAATTCTGATTTAGTTTCTTGTGCTTTAAAAATTTGTACGACTTTCTGAACAACTTTTTAAACGTTGTTTGGCTGCAGGTGTCCCAAAATTTCCCATCGTTAGAAAAAAGAATTCGGCCCACTTAGTGTCGGACACTTTATGTGGGGGTTTAACATCCATAGTTCTTGGCATAAAACACACTGAAGATTCAGATATAAATTAGTTGATGGGCACTAGTACAGGGTATTTCTTTTATTGTATACATCACCATTATACAGGGTGATTCAAACTAAGCGTCCGACCCGTCAACCACAGATAGTACACAGTGAAAGAAAATAAAAAGTCTACCTTATGTGCATAGGGGGTTTAATATCCATAATTTTTGACATAAAACACATTGAAGATTCAAATATAAATTAGTTAATGGGCTCAAGAGCAATGAACTCGCGTGGAATAGAACAAAACACTATCGTTTACCTTGAAGTGAAACTGAAAAACGTTTTTATTTATGGCTTTCTGCGGAAAAAATGTTTAACACGCATTTCATTCATTCGAATTTCGCACTTGTGTATGTATACGTAAGAAATAAATCATGATCTCCGTTCTGAATTCAAAAGAGATATATTTTTGAAATGCCTCTTGCAATTTCGCACTTCCATGGATGACCTCAGTGAATAAGCTCCTAACGGTTCGGTCACTTATTCTGAATCACCCTATACATTACAGATTCGTTCTCTATAAGAATTTACACCCTGCCGTCATTTCTCTCTTCTTTAGTTGAATTTTGATTTAATTTCTTGTGCTTTAAAAATTTCTACGACTTTCTGAGCAACTTTTTAAACGATGTTTCGCTGCAGGTGTCCCAAAATGTCCCATCATCAGGAGAAAGAATTCGGCCCACTTAGTGTTGGATACTATTTTACTTCGCTACTCTTCCCGCGGCTTCGATTTATCAAAATTGCCATTGACTGGGAGGGCAAGGGGTGCAGTGCGAGTTTTCGCAATTTTCTGCAAATTGTCCGCGGCGGGCTGAACTAGTACAGTCCGAATAATAAATATTGGCACTGCTTATGGAACAAGTGGGCCGAATTCTTTTTCCTGGTCATCATTAGCTTCCAGTAAATTAAAAAAAAATTATTGGATTATCGATAGTATCACTTTGAGCTTACCGTCTCTATCGTCAGTATGTTTAATACAAAATTCCTTCTCTGTCTTGATCTACTTGCAACTTGCTACGTCACACGAATCAATTTCCAATCTGTATTATAATAGAGTTGCTTTTAGTTTGGTCTTTTTCTTGTTGTGACACCACCCGACGATTTTTAAAACACTTTGTAATCAATGTTTCGCTGGGTTTTTGAAGCTTTTTCAAGCAGTCTGGCGTGTATACGTATAATCTTCCAAAAAAATTACGTCGATTATTAAATTTTTGAGGACCTGTATGTGTATAGAGTTTTTTTTTACAAAGAAGTTTAAAAAAATTATACAGATTATCGACGTATAAACTTTATAAACGATTCGGCGGAATGTACGTACAGGTTGTGTCTCATTTTATTGATGCGAGAGTGCACACAAATACGCATGCGCTCGGAATTAACCCCGATAACCTCGCGCGGTTGGTTGACCCTTTCTTCTCTTTCTTCTTCTCGAATACCAGAGTTGACTGGCACAACCTGTATATTAATTCTGTTATTTTTGGAGACCTGTGTACAGGGTGTAATTTTAATGAGGGGCCAAACTTTAAGGGCCAGTTCCTCACACCCAAATATGAAAAAAAGTTTATATAAACATAGGTTCGCAAACGCATAGTTTCTGAGATATAACAAAATCATCGTACGCGGCCATGATTTCATATTTGCAATCTCATAACTTTCCCGAACAACTTTCCCAAATGACATTTCCGCGTATCTTGGAAAACAAAGGTACTTTACTCTTACGTCGATTTCAAACATTTCGATCTCCTCGGTATATTACGATAGATATTCAGATTTTGACAAATGTGTTTTAGGTTTGGGAATATGCGGCAACTTTTATAAAGAATAAATTTTTCTGAGAAATCGATAACAAAAAAGTTTCACAACTTTTTTCCGGACCCTGTATCTCAGAAACTATGCGCTTGCCGACATATGTTTATATGAACTTTTTTTCACAATTCGACGTGAGGAATCAGTCCTTGACGTTTGTCTCCTCATAAAAGTTACACCCTGTATATATTTTTTTTTTTTCAATGAATATATTTTTGGTTTGTTTTTCCAGATTTTGGATAATGACGTGTTGCTAAAATACATGAAAATTATACGTTCGCGTGTATAATCGCGTGTGTGCAGGAAATTTGCGAGGACGTCGCTTGGCGGAGGGCCGAATCGTGCGCGCCGGAAAACCCAAGAGAAAAAGACGACGAAATTGTGTGTTTACATTATATACAAAGTACAATTAACGTTTTTTTTTTTGTTGTTAATGAATGTGCATGAAATTTTTCTTTTTTTGAAAATAAATCTCGACAAACAGAAAATGTTTTTATTTCATTTACTCAGCGCTTTTTTCCGTATACTCTTAAAGTATCAGGCACGGGCAAATTGCCTTAAGGGTTCGAATAAATAAAATACAGGATATTAAAACAAAGAGAGCAGACGGAGTTAAATTATAAATGATTCGCTAAATTTTACTGCGATTTTTGAATCTTGCAACCAGGATCACATAAACGCAAGGAGGTATCAGGCGTTGTAAAATTCCCGCCAATTTTTACCGTTGCTGCTGCACAAATTTTCTCCGATTTTTATAAGTTGCTACCAGGATCACATAAACGCGAGGAGGTGTCGGATGAAAGGATCCGGCGCTGAAAATTTCCCGCCAATTTTTACCGTCGCTGCCGAACAAATTTTCTGCAATTTTTGTATCTTGCTACCAGGATCACATAAACGCGAGGAGGTGTCGGATGAAAGGATCCGGCGCTGAAAATTTCCCGCCAATTTTTACCGTCGCTGCCGAACAAATTTTCTGCAATATTTGAATCTTGCTACCAGGATCACATAAACGCGAGGAGGTGTCGGACAAAAGGATCCGGCGCTGAAAATTTCCCGCCAATTTTTACTGTCTCTCCTGAACAAATTTTCTGCAATTTTTGAATCTTGTTACCAGGATCACATAAACGCGAGGAGGTGTCGGACGAAAGGATCCGGCGCTGAAAATTTCCCGCCAATTTTTACTGTCTCTCCTGAACAAATTTTCTGCAATTTTTGAATCTTGCTACCAGGATCACATAAACGCGAGGAGGTGTCGGATGAAAGGATCCGGCGCTGAAAATTTCCCGCCAATTTTTACCGTCGCTGCCGAACAAATTTTTCTGCAATTTTTGTATCTTGCTACCAGGATCACATAAACGCGAGGAGGTGTCGGATGAAAGGATCCGGCGCTGAAAATTTCCCGCCAATTTTTACTGTCTCTCCTGAACAAATTTTCTGCAATTTTTGTATCTTGCTACCAGGATCACATAAACGCGAGGAGGTGTCGGATGAAAGGATCCGGCGCTGAAAATTTCCCGCCAATTTTTACTGTCTCTCCTGAACAAATTTTTCTGCAATTTTTGTATCTTGCTACCAGGATCACATAAACGCGAGGAGGTGTCGGATGAAAGGATCCGGCGCTGAAAATTTCCCGCCAATTTTTACTGTCTCTCCTGAACAAATTTTCTGCAATTTTTGAATCTTGCTACCAGGATCACATAAACGCGAGGAGGTATAGGATAAGAATAAAAAACTTACACTCAAATTTTCTGACATTTTATTTTTATGCAAAAAATTTCGCTGTGTTTTGTGTGTCTACGGACGCTTAAATTCGCAGTTGAAAATTTTTGTGGTTCTGAAAAGAACCGTGTGGTTAAAGCTGCGACGTGCGTTTCTCTTTCTCTCCTCGTGGTGTCTCCTCGCGCGCTGTCCTTCAACGCCGCTGGTGAAGTGATTGTGATGTAGAGATCGTAATCCCCAAGGAACCTGAAAATGAAAACAAAATTAATACAGAAAACTGTTTAAAATCGCGACATCTCACGACCAAGTTTAGCCCTAAACCGGCGCTAAAATTTAGAAACCCAAAAAACAGTTGATTGCTGTGGTTTTTTCGAGAAACCCTGGATCTAATCTATTAAGGGCCTCCTGACCAGAGGAGTAACTCCAATGCAATCTCTTGCTGAGGAGGCCCCAAATACAGACGAAACGCCCCGCCAGGGGTGCTCAAGAAGTCCACTTAATGATCAAAACCCACTCGCAACGATTTTTTGCGTATCTAAGAAAAAGCATTCTTAGGTTAAAGCTGCGACGTGCGTTTGCTTTCTCTCCTCTCCCCGTGCCGTCTCCTCGCGCGCTGTCCTTCAACGCCACTGATGAAGTGTTGGTGATGTAGAAGCCTCGTCGTAATCCCCAGGGAACCTGAAAATGGAAACAAAATTAATACAGAAAACTGTTTAAAATCGCGACCAATTTTAGCCCTAAACCGACACTAAAATTTTGAGACCCAAGAAACAGTTGATTGCAGTGGTGGTTTTTTCGAGCAACCCCTGGATCTAATCTATTAGGGACCTCCTGACCAGACGAGTAACTCCAAAGCAATCTCATGCTGAGTAGGCCCCAAATACAGACGAAATGGCCGCCAGGGATGCTCGAGAAGTCCACTTAATAATCAAGACCGACCTGCAACGATTTTTTGCGTATCTAAGAAAAGACATTGTTATTTGTTTTTGGGGCGAAAGAAAATTCCACTGCAAACAGAGCTCCAGAGCGCTTAATTCCGGCAGGGCCTTATAAACAAGAACTTTTGCACACCGTGAACCTCAAATATAATAAATGCGTAAGGGTTGGTTTTTCAATCACAAGTTAACTTTAAGCTTCACTTTATTGCCATGGAAACAATTGTCTTCGTACTTGTTACCATGGAAATAAACCCTAGAGTTAGCGTTAACCTGTGATTGAAAAACCGGGCCTAAGAGTTAAGTCTTTGTTTGTGGGGGTATTCGAAAAGAATGATGAATCTTTTTGATTTTGAAGAAATTTTCCTTTAACTAGTTGTAATTTTTCTCGATTTATTTATTTTAAGTTACATAGGGGGTGATTTCTTTGAGATTTATTTTATTGGTCTTTGATGTTTTTTTTTTTTATTAAAAAGCGTAACACAAGGGGTTAAAGTGTTGTATAAATTTGAAGCGACTGCGTTAGAATTTCGAGGTTGAAATACCAATATCCCTTGCACCCCATGCCGTGACATAAAAAATAAGTTTCAAGAGACAACTGCACAGTCTGTCGAGTACGAGTTGCACGGTAGCGAACGGTGGAAAGCTACCCACCCTGCCAGCCTGCTAAATATTGCAATAGCTAATCTAGCATCGGGGCTGAAGTAAAACGGCGTTTGCGCATTGCGCCACTTCATACCGACATTATCATTTATGCAGATAAAATGTAGAACCGACCACGTTTTATATCCACATCTGCACAAAATATAAGCCATTTTATGTTACTTACATCTTTTACAATTAAAACAATTAACGCCTCCCCCCCTCCCCCATCCCTTTTACAAACTGTTTCGTATACGTGTTGCCGCTGTACGAGTACATACAAACTTGAAATCAATAGTAAAATAAACTTGCTTCTTTTTGGAACAAAAAGAAAATTGAAGGGGAGGAAAAGGATTTAATTTGTTAATTGGGGATTGGGGCAATCAAAACATATTTCAACAATTTTAAAATTTAGTATTTAATCTAGAGCACCGTCATAAAGACGATTTTCATTAAACCATACGATAATGACGTCATAAAATACGTCTGAAAGTTTACAGTTCAAGTTTTCCGGATAGTGTCTGGGAAATACCGAGGAATCGATTTTATAAGTGGCATTTATGTACGCGGAGAACAGAAGAAGATTTTCATAAGTGAAGGAGGAGGAGGAGGAGGAGGTGAAGGAGTAGGAGGAGGAAACAAAAATCGTGATTTCGAGAGACTGAGTGTTAAATAATTTAACATGTCGGAATGAATTTATCTCCGAGATAATAATCTCGAAGATTGTCCCTCGGAGATGCGATAAAATTTTAATAAACAAAACTGTGTTTGCGATGTCATTTAAAAGAATATTACCCTGAAACACAATTAACATTCACAATCTATGAAATTTAATTAGGTTCTAGTGTTTGAACGTTGAAGACGTACGCTGATGCCTCGTAGTCCTTTACGGCAATTATCCTGTAAGGATCCCCGTTGCTTCTCAGTTTCATTGCGCAAATTATTCTCCGCCGTCTTAACGCCGCGCTATATACGGCTGTCCAGGAATATTATCCCTTAGATTGGAACCCGTTTCGAATTCCATTCATTACATTATCATAAGGGTTATAAATTTTGTTTGTACGCATATTGATCGGTCGCGTTAAGATTTACGGAGCGGCACAAGTGCCGTTCCCTCGGGATAATTCTAAATTCACCACCACTGCCCTCCCACGGTTTGTTTCCCTTCAGATTTATATTCAATTATTTCTTCTTTTTGCTTGCTTTTTCATCGGATCTTCGCTCGCGACAATTATTCTTCAAATGGCGCATAGATTTTTCGCGACGGAATTCCAAATTTAATGCACGCATTTTGTTACCGCATCCAATTCACCACCCTCACTGTAAACAAACACCGCGTAACCGTACACCCCCTCTCTTCATCTCTCTCTCTCTCTCTCACCCCCTCACACACTCTTTTTTTTTGTTTCACTACGAAAATCAGCACGGTTTACCAAAAACAAACGCTCGTAATTTCTCCTCGGGTCTGATCAGATTAGTTTCCGTTCCGAAAAAAATACTCACAAAACATTATTTTCGACCAACTTTATTTTTAATTAACGCAAAATATTGGTTTACAATCTCAACTTTCAAATTACAATAATTAATTTCACTCACAAAGTTATAAAGCTTCTAAAAATCAAAATCCCCGCTAGTTTAGGATTAGCCAACCCACTAGTATTGAGTGCACCGACGTATAATGGGTTGCCTACATTTAAAGTATCACAGATTAAAATTTGGTACCGTCTGTTGCACTTTAAATTAGGCCCGGGCCCAAGGCCCCGGCTGAAAAACTGCACGTTAAAGGCAGAACTCAGAAATTTTACATATATTATACAGGGTGTCCACCGAGTGCCGCGGTCTTCTCTACCGTCTAAAGTATAGAATACAGAAAAGAAATTCAAACGAGCTAAGGTGTAACTCAGTCAGCTGTATTTTCTAAAATTATTTTTGGCTATACAGGGTGTTCAGTAAATGAGAGCCATACTAAAGTTATATTTTTTTAAATGGAACACCCAGTATATTTTTACATATTTCGAAAGTACGCATAACGAGTAGGTAATAACCAATAATTTAAAAGTTTTTAAGATATAAATGAGAGTGTATAAAAAAAATTGCTCTACTTTGAGCTCTTATAGTTTGATTATTTATTTACATATCATCGCGAATTTTTGTAGGTAGTCAATACAATATCTCATCTACAGAAATTTCACAACAGATTCAATCTATTAGTCATTATATGTACAGGGTGTTGAGTTTTGAGAAAGTTAATTTTTCTCAAAATTTTCAAATTGAAACACTGCCTTAATGAGCTTTCATAAAACGCCAAATGTTTTTGTGCAAATTGAAGAAATCGCGAATCAGCAATTATTCATTATTTTCACATTTTTTGAAGTTTGTTTTGTTTTTACTCTGCATCCAATAATTATCAAATAATTTCGATTACTAGGTATAATTACCATAATTATTCATGGTATATGATTTGCATGTAATTAATTTTCACAAGGGGGCCCCCAGAACCAAAAGTGGCAAGGGCTACCACATGACTTAAGACGGCAATGGTGCTGCCGACATACAGGCTGTCTCTAAATTCCGTGGACATGGCTTAACCATAAATTCCTGACCTCAAAATAAGACGATTTGACCAAACTAACCTGTATCCAAAACTGCTTCGTTAAGCTGGTATCCTTCTTCAAAGTTCTTGGAGAGAAAGTTAATTTTTCTTATAACAAAGGAATGCCTGATCCGATTTGGATGATATTTTGGTGTGATGTCCTACAAGAGGATAATTCACATTTACAGGTGGTTTTAGTTACTTGCAATGAACCGCTAGTGTGAAAAACAGGATTGCCACAACACATATCATAGAAAGATACCTTTAGTTAATAAATTTTTAGGAGGCAAAAACTTTTTAGGGTCTTTGTAACTTTTGACATTCATCACCGTTTAACCACAAAATATAAAAATGTAAATGAAAAACAGGGTTGCCACAACACATATCTTACTAACTAAACTATTTGAGGTTAGGAAGATAACGTTAGTTAATAAATTTTTAGAAAGGAGCACTTTTCCGTGTCTAGCGATGCATGCGACGCTTCGATACTTTTTAGGTATCGAATGGCATCGGAACATCGACACCTTCGTTTCGATACGTTTAAAGTACCGATACCGTCATTTGGAAAACGGAAAGTATCGCAATCGCCAAATTAATGACAATATCTCAAACCTACTATTAAAAAAAATAGATAAAACAGCGACACTCTACGATCGCTCTGTGACCTATGTCTCTGTTGAAGAAGCCCCAAATAGAGTTGAAACAACTGTACAGAGGCTACTCGAGGGTTTCACTGCAATCAAAAACGATTTGCAACAAATTTTTATAAAAAAAAGAATAATCTCGTCCTCTCGCTTCAATTACTCAACTTGTTACGGTTTGAAAACCGCTTTTCAAGTTTTAAATCGCATAAATTTTTCTTCTGAAAGAAACATAGCTATCGTGTGAACGACGAACGGCATAGTTTCTCGCTTGTTTATTTTTTATTTATCCTCATTTTCATCGCAGAATGATCGTATTTTTACAATACAAAATTGCGTCCCACGCCTCGATCTAATTTTGTGGTGCAGATCGCAGACTGTTTCTTGTATGTCTTAAAACGCTCCGACAATAAATCGTCTTAGGAAAAAATCAAGATTAACACATTTTGCAAAAAAGCACTTTGGCCGCCATTTAGATTTTCTATATTCTGAGTACACCGTAAAAGATAGCAAAGATACGTGCATAAAAGGTTACTAATGAATAACTCTTTCTGAAAATAATATTAGTTATACACCTAAAAGGCACTAGAGCATACCCGTTTTCAATAAGTAACTCTGCAGCCATTTAAATTTTCTTATTTTGTGGTTAAACGGTCCGTACTCTTTTCCCTGGTTATAAGAAGAATTAACTTTCTCTTCAAAAGCTTTGAAGAAGAATACCGGCTTAACGAAGCAGTTTTGGATATACTTAAAGAAGTTTGGTTAAGACCCGATCTTTCCACTTGCTAATAAAGTTCCCATTAAGGTTATTTGTCAAATAAGTTGCGTGTTATGAATGGCCGTCATGGTGATTCGTCGAATTATTCGTCAAATAAATTTATTGGAAGGTGGAAATCGCTTATTTTTTTGGATATACCTAAATAAGTTTGGTTAAGACCCGATCTTTCCACTTACAAA
Organism: Prosopocoilus inquinatus; assembly: GCA_036172665.1. NCBI lineage: Eukaryota > Metazoa > Arthropoda > Insecta > Coleoptera > Lucanidae > Prosopocoilus > Prosopocoilus inquinatus. Next base: position 10,176,406 of record CM069880.1, on the reverse strand, counting down.
TAAAATTCCCATTAACGTTATTTGTCAAATAAATTGCGTGTTATGAATGGTCGTCATGGTGATTCGTCGAATAAATTTATTAGAAGGTGGAAAGAACGGGTCTAAATCGCTTATTTTGAGGTCAGGAATCTGTAGTTAGCCATGTCCACGTAATTTAGAAACACCCTGTATATACTGTCATGGTAAATTAAAAAAGGAAAAAAACGGTCTCTTATGTTTTGCGGTTTTTATTTAAATGGCCTCCACTACTACTACTACGTACATTAAGAGATAATTAAAGTCTTTATGTTACGTTAAACTGAACGTTACGTTATCACCACCGCGTTACTATGTTAATAGAAAAAAATAATTAATGTTTTACATTTCCTTATATCGAAACACTCGCACACATCCGAACGAAAAATAATAATTAAAGTTTACTTAAAAAAATTTATTGCAAATCGTTTTTCATTGCAGTGAAAACATCGAGCAGCCTCTGTACAGCTGTTTCAGCCCTATTTGAGGCTTCTTCAGCAGAGACGTAGCTCAAAAAGCGATCGTAGGATGTCGCTGTTTTATCTAAAGTTTTTACATTACCTTAATGTTTCTTGGCAAGTCAACAAGTCGCAAATAAATTCACAAACTAAATTTTATTAATGACTATAATCTAAAAGACTTCTGTTCGTCTTACTAACTGTTGACTTTCAAGTTTTGTTTATTTATATTCTACCCGTGCAGGATGTCATAAAATGCTTTTTGTATTATTGTAAAGGTACGAATCCAAAGATCAACGTACTCAGCTTGCCAAATTGATTTAATGCGAGCACGCTACTTGCTTTATGTAATATGACTCGCTTACGTTGCATTCCTTGCATGACTTGTGTGATTTGTCAGCATGGAATTCTCTTTGTTAAAAAGTAAATTTTGTTTGAAAGGGATTTTGATTTGCAAACTAAGCAGAAGTAGGTAAATCATGCTAGACAATTTCCGCGGCGCAGCGATTAAGTTGGGTTGATGACCGTACTTGCTCACCATGCAATTTTGTTAATTAAACCTAAAGTTAGCGTTAAATTTATGTTGTTCCAAAAGTTTTTTTTTTTTTCAAACGTGGTAAAGGAATTTTGCAACCAGTAGTTTAGCCCACGACATCTCTCGACTGATTTTTGACTTAAAATTATGTGCAACCAGTTTACTGGCCTAGGAAGCAGCTACATGGTGTTTAATAGTGCAACGAAAATGACAATTTAGTTGGAACTTTGGCTTGGAATCAAAACAAAATGTTGTGTAGATAATTCTAGCATGCCAAAAACATACATACATAGAATTTCTGCTCGTCTAATTTTCCCTTCTAACGCAATTTAGTGTACGTTCATGGGATGAAATGTTCCCCGGTCGTTATTAATGTTAAACATATTCCTGCGGCAACCCTTCATTTATTTTATCAAGACACGCGTAATTAATATAATTTATGCGATAGTCCGCGATCTGTAACTTAATTTATTGTTTTCAGTGAATGTATACGACGGTGAGCAACTAAATCTGACCCGTATCAGCCGGACGGAAATGGGAGCGTACCTCTGCATAGCAATAAATGGAGTCCCACCGTCCGTCAGTAAACGTATCATCGTAGACGTCGAATGTAAGTAGAAACGATTTCCGGTTTACATCGTACCTTTCAAAGAAATTCCTTTAACTTTTGTGCCATTTCGAATTTATGTTATACGTACGTTTGAGGTTTTACTACGGTCGCTTGTGCAATTCTCAAGACCACATCATCAAAACGTATACATTTTTATTTTATTTTATTTTTTTCTTCGACTAGTCAAAAGCCAATTCAAAGAACTTTGCACTCCAGCAAAGCTGATGATGATTCAAAGTTGCAACACACAGAAGAAACAATTAAAGAGTTTGTTACCCGCACGTTATGAACCTACGTATTGTACGATCCTCGCGCTGAGATTCATTTCGGCACTTGTTCAACAATTTTCTACTTGGGCCTTGTATAAGTTAAGAAAGTAAATAAAGAAGAGTGCATATATTTAACTAAAATATTACATAATTACTGCCAAATAACTGCAACTAGACAATGCCAGAGATGGATGCAAACAGACAATTTTTCACAATAAACGTATGTAAATATTTTTCAGGTTGAGGATCAAATAAGTATGAATATTTTGAAACAGGTTCAACAATTGTGTTAAAAACATCTACAACTTCTTTTTACACATAATTGTGAAGTATTTTTCACTTCGTCATTTCTCTCTGCGCATCTTTGATGTTTGGGTGGATACAGAAACAAGGTTTTGTTCAAAACATAATCATGAAAATTGGTGGTAGGTACTCGTATTAAATTCCGACATCCGGTAAATCACAAAAAAAAAGAACAATGTGGCAAACGTTTCTTGATTTGGTCGTGATACGTTTCATACATACACATGTATGTATCACGCGTGATTCGCTCTCGGTATCTCTGATTCCCGAGACTGCGAAATTGAATTGTGTGTGCTTTATTTAATTGTGCATTTCGTGCCGAAACGCGGCGGATCGTGCGTCTTTTTTGTTCTCCTCGGCTTCAATCGTACGGAATAATTGTGTTTTCTCTTTTATTGTCTACCTTACAGATGAATTTCTGCAGTACAAATAATATCTTTTTCTTCCTATCTTCTTCAGAAATATAGAATTCTTTTTCCGCTCGTTATTTACTAATAACAAGCTGTTACTTCGCTTGCGTTGAACTAGGTCTCTACATGCACACACAACTAAAGAACCTAAATCTAATAAAAAAGTTATTATTTTATTACTCTTTCTGTATTACTATAACGATACGTTAAGGTGGCTCCAAACTAATCGTAAATGAAATTATAACACTCGAGTCCCGGACACCCTGTATATGAATAGTTAAAATACCCATTGTCCCGAAGTATTCATCTCTGCAATACATAAAGCAGTTTACACTCTCATATGATATCTTTATTGAATTATAGCTTGAAATATAGTAGACAACCAGATTATTACATAACGTAGACGGCCGAGGATTTCGATTAAAATTTAACAGACTTCAGTTTTCAGCTTGTTAATGATGAAAAGTGGACAGCAAAATAATTTCTAATGTGAAACCTTAAACGCTGGGGGCTTTAAATGGGTGTCTTTCAAGAAGTGATGCACTCGATAAATCCCATCCACTTCTCCACAGCGCATACACAAAACGAATAAAAGAATGCGAGTTAATTGGATAAGCGGAAGTTATTATTTTTATTACTCTTTCTGTATTACGATGACGACACGTTAAGGTGGCTCCAGACTAATTGTAAGTGAAATTATAACACTCGAGTCCCGGACACCCTGTATATGAATAGTTAAAATACCCATTGACACGAAGTATTCATCTCTGCAATATGTAAAGCAGTTTTGTTGAGTTTACACGCTCATATGACATCTTTATTGAATTGTAGCTTGAAATATGGTAGATAACGAGATTATTACATGACGTAGACGGCCGAGGATTTCGATTAAAATTTAACAGACTTCAGTTTTCAGCTTGTTAATGATGAAAAGTGGACAGCAAAATAATTTCTAATGTGAAACCTTAAACGCTGGGGGCTTTAAATGGGTGTCTTTCAAGAAGTGATGCACTTGATAAATCCCATCCACTTCTCCACAGCGCATACACAAAACGAATAAAAGAATGCGAGTTAATTGGATAAGCGGAAGTTATTATTTTTATTACTCTTTCTGTATTACCATGACGACACGTTAAGGTGGCTCCAGACTAATTGTAAGTGAAATTATAACACTCGAGTCCCGGACACCCTGTATATGAATAGTTAAAATACCCATTGTCCCGAAGTATTCATCTCTGCAATACATAAAGCAGTTTTGTTGAGTTTACACGCTCATATGACATCTTTATTGAATTGTAGCTTGAAATATGGTAGATAACGAGATTATTACATGACGTAGACGGCCGAGGATTTCGATTAAAATTTAACAGACTTCAGTTTTCAGCTTGTTAATGATGAAAAGTGGACAGCAAAATAATTTCTAATGTGAAACCTTAAATGCTGGGGGCTTTAAATGGGTGGCTTTCAAGAAGTGAGCACTTGATAAATCCCATCCACTTCTCCACAGCGCATACACAAAACGAATAAAAGAATGCGAGTTAATTCGATAAGCGGAAGTTATTATTTTTATTACTCTTTCTGTATTACCATGACGACACGTTAAGGTGGCTCCAGACTAATTGTAAGTGAAATTATAACACTCGAGTCCCGGACACCCTGTATATGAATAGTTAAAATACCCATTGACACGAAGTATTCATCTCTGCAATATGTAAAGCAGTTTTGTTGAGTTTACACGCTCATATGACATCTTTATTGAATTGTAGCTTGAAATATGGTAGATAACGAGATTATTACATGACGTAGACGGCCGAGGATTTCGATTAAAATTTAACAGACTTCAGTTTTCAGCTTGTTAATGATGAAAAGTGGACAGCATAATAATTTCTAATGTGCAACCTTAAATGCTGGGGGCTTTAAATGGGTGGCTTTCAAGAAGTGAGCACTTGATAAATCCCATCCACTTCTCCACAGCGCATACACAAAACGAATAAAAGAATGCGAGTTAATTGGATAAGCGGAAGTTATTATTTTTATTACTCTTTCTGTATTACGATGACGACACGTTAAGGTGGCTCCAGACTAATTGTAAGTGAAATTATAACACTCGAGTCCCGGACACCCTGTATATGAATAGTTAAAATACCCATTGACACGAAGTATTCATCTCTGCAATATGTAAAGCAGTTTTGTTGAGTTTACACGCTCATATGACATCTTTATTGAATTGTAGCTTGAAATATGGTAGATAACGAGATTATTACATGACGTAGACGGCCGAGGATTTCGATTAAAATTTAACAGACTTCAGTTTTCAGCTTGTTAATGATGAAAAGTGGACAGCAAAATAATTTCTAATGTGAAACCTTAAATGCTGGGGGCTTTAAATGGGTGGCTTTCAAGAAGTGAGCACTTGATAAATCCCATCCACTTCTCCACAGCGCATACACAAAACGAATAAAAGAATGCGAGTTAATTCGATAAGCGGAAGTTATTATTTTTATTACTCTTTCTGTATTACCATGACGACACGTTAAGGTGGCTCCAGACTAATTGTAAGTGAAATTATAACACTCGAGTCCCGGACACCCTGTATATGAATAGTTAAAATACCCATTGACACGAAGTATTCATCTCTGCAATATGTAAAGCAGTTTTGTTGAGTTTACACGCTCATATGACATCTTTATTGAATTGTAGCTTGAAATATGGTAGATAACGAGATTATTACATGACGTAGACGGCCGAGGATTTCGATTAAAATTTAACAGACTTCAGTTTTCAGCTTGTTAATGATGAAAAGTGGACAGCATAATAATTTCTAATGTGCAACCTTAAATGCTGGGGGCTTTAAATGGGTGGCTTTCAAGAAGTGAGCACTTGATAAATCCCATCCACTTCTCCACAGCGCATACACAAAACGAATAAAAGAATGCGAGTTAATTGGATAAGCGGAAGTTATTATTTTTATTACTCTTTCTGTATTACGATGACGACACGTTAAGGTGGCTCCAGACTAATTGTAAGTGAAATTATAACACTCGAGTCCCGGACACCCTGTATATGAATAGTTAAAATACCCATTGACACGAAGTATTCATCTCTGCAATATGTAAAGCAGTTTTGTTGAGTTTACACGCTCATATGACATCTTTATTGAATTGTAGCTTGAAATATGGTAGATAACGAGATTATTACATGACGTAGACGGCCGAGGATTTCGATTAAAATTTAACAGACTTCAGTTTTCAGCTTGTTAATGATGAAAAGTGTACAGCATAATAATTTCTAATGTGCAACCTTAAATGCTGGGGGCTTTAAATGGGTGGCTTTCAAGAAGTGAGCACTTGATAAATCCCATCCACTTCTCCACAGCGCATACACAAAACGAATAAAAGAATGCGAGTTAATTGGATAAGCGGAAGTTATTATTTTTATTACTCTTTCTGTATTACGATGACGACACGTTAAGGTGGCTCCAGACTAATTGTAAGTGAAATTATAACACTCGAGTCCCGGACACCCTGTATATGAATAGTTAAAATACCCATTGACACGAAGTATTCATCTCTGCAATATGTAAAGCAGTTTTGTTGAGTTTACACGCTCATATGACATCTTTATTGAATTGTAGCTTGAAATATGGTAGATAACGAGATTATTACATGACGTAGACAGTCGAGGATTTCGATTAAAATTTAACCGACTTCAGTTTTGAGCTTGACAGTGATGAAAAGTAGACAGCAAAATAATTTCTAATGTGAAACCTTAAACGCTGGGGGCTTTAAATGGGTGTCTTTCAAGAAGTGATGCACTTGATAAATCCCATCCACTTCTCCACAGCACATACACAAAACGGATAAAAGAATTCGAGGAGTTAATTGGATAAGCGATGAGAACTCCACCGACAGCGTCAGATAAAGACAATGTGTGAACTTTTAATAAGCCCAAGAACATTCTTTCATCCATTCTTTTTTTTTAAAAAAAAGGCAGGCGATATTTGTGCGGAATGACGAATTAGCGGAATCCGTTAATGCAGACGTAATATTTCGAATAGAATTTTCCCGCCATTACTGGAATGCATTAGCGGTCCACTAGCCACGGACCGTAAATATTTCAGCTATTGTCCATTCGTCCTAGTTCACTTACACTTCGAATACCTAGCGTTTATTGAAAACGTACAACAAAATAGGAACTCGCAAGAGAATATTTATTGATTTTCATATTCGATTCATTTTTTTTATTGGAAGGAAAAAACGCATGAGCAGTTATTTCTGTTAAATTTGGTATCGTTTCCACCGTACGTTTCGTTTTTTCTTTTTTCCTTCCTGGGGTTTCCTATTTTTTCAACCCAAATGCTAGAAAATAGTTCATTTTTCTCCTCATTCTTTTCTACAGATTGTGAGTGTATCTTTGTTTCTCATAGAAAGATTGGCTGGTATCTTTTCTTACCAAATAATTACATGACTTCAAGATGTATACATCAAACGCAGAAAGAAAAAATGAAATGCTACGCCATCAGCGTTCCAGGTGCCATCAAAAATGCAATTATGTTACCTCTTAATTACTTAACGAAAACGGTGGCAAGTTAGCGCTGAAAGAGTCTATCAGCTGTACCGAGCTAGTACTCAGATGGAGAAAGGGGTCAAATAGGTCAAATCAAATTTCCTCTTGGGTTCAGTCTTCACTGCCATACCCGCCATATCTCTTAGGTCGAAGAGTTCTCTACGCTTTTTTTCTGCGTTTAGTAGGAGCATTGGAAGGGTTTCTTTAAATCTTTTCATCCTGCTCACATTTATCATAGGGAAACCTCTTCATCTTAGTTCCTCACGAACCTCTTCTACATCACACTTTCAAATTTTTCTTCTCTTTGAGACCATAAGTATAACACTGGATGTTTTTTTTTCCTTCCAGTAAAGTCCCCATTCTTCGAAATTCACTAGTGGTCTAGTGGTGAATATGTGTATTCTCTTGAATAATTGAATGTTCTTTGTAGGCGCCTCCTTTCTGATCTTTTCCACTTCACCCTTCTCCTCCTGCAGTACAATTGGAGGGGGACTCTTTTGTTTTGACTGTTTTCTTGGTTCCTTTCTCAGTCTTTGGATCACTGGATTTACGTCGTCAACCACTCCTGAGTGTAAACCATTTCTTGGCTATCCTCCCACGGTTTTTTCTCTTTTTCTGGCTACCTTTTCGCCATAGTTTATATACTTTTGGTATTCTTCTTAGTGTTGGCTTAATCCTGCGCCTTCTTTCGTTTCTGGCCGCCCGGAAATGACTAGTCTGCTCCCTGATGGTTAGATTGACCTTGGACGAGGAACTTAAGACCTTTAAGATCTTAAGTTCCTCGTCCGTCTTTTTTATGTTCCTCAAGAGTTCTTGCACCACCTCGTTACAGCGCTCTTTTTCTAGTATTTTCTCTTTGATGATCCTTCCTTTTCATCGTCAGATGTTTTCCTTTTGATACCCTTTTTTTACTGAGTTTCGTAAGTGCTTCTGCGTCGTTTTCCAGGTTCTCTTCTTCGCTTTGTGTCCCATTGTAGTCCATGTGGAACTCGCTCTTCTTTTTATCTTCCATTTTAATTATTGTGTCCGCATTTTTTGCCTTGGTCTGTTGCCATCGGTTGTGTCCATTATTTACTATCAATCCAATTTCCATTTTTTTAAACTGATTTTCGTAACTGCTGCTGCGTTTTTTTCTAGGTCCTCTTCTTCACTTTGTGTCCCAATATAGTCCATGTCAAACCCGCTCTCTTCTTTTTATCTTCCATCATAATTATTGTATTCGCATGTTTTGCCTTGGTCTGTTGCCGTCTTCAATCCAATTTCCGGGGCTACCGGATTGCTTTGGTATGCTCGAATACTTGCCATAAATGCCCGATCATCACTCCGTTACATTTCGTATTCACCGCGACCAAGTGAAGGTCGCGCAACGGACCAATAGAGGAGGTTCGAAAATCATTCGCAGAAAACAGCAACCTGATTGGATTGGCCCAGAGGAGGCAGATCGATTAAGCAATCGCTGTCCTTCCAAACCAACAGGAAGGCGTAGCATTGATTTCTTTTCAATCTCGATCCGTGTGTTGGGCAAAATTGTCTAATTTCGAACTGAACTATTTGCCATTTGGGGTATTGGTTTACGATCTTTTAATTTTAAAGAACCAAAGCCTTTTTTTTATCAACTCCGTTACTCAAGTTAAAATGGATCCTTTCAATCTGCAGTAACTTGAGTTTTGCTGTCGAGTAATTGAGTAACTGTGTATATTGAGTTTTATTTTAAAATAGCTTTTGTTGGCCACGGACCGACTAATTACAAAACCACATTCCTATTGATTCAGTTATGGATTGAGTCGGTTAAGGAGTGTACCGCTGAAAACATCATGAAATGAACTTCTCCCACAACCGTCCCCCAAGTCATTTCCAATTTTCCACCGGGACCAAGTGCATTACGGGCAACGGACCAATAGAAGACGTCTGAAAAGCATTGGAAGAAAATAGCAACCTGTTTGGCCAGGGGAGGCAAATCGATCTGGCAATGGCTATCCTTCCAAACCAGAAGAAGTCTTAGCACTAATTTCATTTCGATCTGGATTCATGTATTGGGCAAAATTGTTTGCCTTCGAACTGAACTATTTGGGGTATTGGTTTATCAGTTTTTAAGAGAGCCAAAGCATTTTTTTTTGTCAACTCGGTCAAGTATGAAATGGATCTTTCCAGTTTGCAATAATTATAGATAAATTGGATTTTCCCGTGCTCATTAAAATAGTTGAAAAGTGAAACTTCAGCATAAAACGTTGGAATGGTCGAGCGGTTAATAAACTCATAGACAAACATTAAAGTTACTTTAAGAGTAAATAACAGTCCGGGCAATAACTGTGGATACCTGGATGCGATTCATTTGCGATCGTAAGGATGTTTGATCCTGCGAGGTGGATCAATTCCTCTTTGCTCTACTCTGACACATTGCAACATCCTGACAATTTACATACGGCTGGTATAGATACGTGCTGTTAGAGATACGTGAGAAGGATCAGGAACGAGCACGTGACGGGCCTTTCGGTCTGCAGTAGTTAATCTCTTGCCGTACGACCTGAAATGGCCAAAATCTTTTCATTTACTCTGTTGCGTTAAGTTGGAGAGGATTAAATATACCTACAACTACGACAGGATTTGTCTTTGTCCTGCGACACATCCAGAATCATTTATTTATAAAGAAGAGAGAAAGCGCAGGGGATAATCTTAATTAAATACAAACCGGAATTTCCTTCTTTCCTTTTTCGGTTCAAGTCGTGTGAAGTAGTTGGAATGGAAGAAGTTTTAATAACGCAATAAATCCCTATTTTTGTCTCATTAGAATAAGTTCCAGTTCGGCTTGATTTACAGGGCTGTTACGTCGTCGTTGCCGTCCAAAAGTTCAACTGTCGTTCGAAATTGATTGTGTCGAGCGAAACGAAACGTTCTCGTCCAAGTTCTCCTCTTATTGGGAAATTCTGCAACGCTATTTTTGCTGTAATCATGCAGTTATTTTGCATTTCCGCTGACATTAAGGTGAACTTGCAACATGGTGCGAAAGGTACGACGTGACGTCCATACACAACGCAATATTCCAATGTATATATTTTAATCGATGAACGCGTACTGCATAAACAGTCACACACAAACGCACGTTTTCTTCTATGATTGATTTGTGTAATATTTTTATTTATTGGTGGCGTACGTGTAAACCAAATTAAATTCCATAAATTAAAAAGTTAAAATGATCATTTAACCCTTTGTTATATTACATTACAACAGGGATTCTGGCTACGCTACCCCAAACTATCTACATACAGTAGAACCTCGCTTACCCAATATAAAATGTACCCTCCCTCGATTAAAGCGGAATAAACAAGAAATTATGATGGAGGTTCCACTGTACGCACCTAAATGTCGGTGTAAATGAAGTTTTAATCAAATTCGATGAACGAAAAAGTGATCTAAAACTACGGTATTTCCGAACATTTCAAACACACGACGGACTTTTATTCGAACGTGCTACGTACGGCAAAATTTAATAGCGATTCAAGCATGCAGTTAAAATTTATAACCGTTTTGTAGGTCTCGGTAGGCGATAATAAAAATAAACAAACCCATAGGTATATATTGAACCGGTACAGCAGTAGATACGATGGTGTAGCCAATACGATGTATGCACTGATATGTAACGTGTCTAATGGTTCGTAAGCGATAAGTGGCATTATTGAGAATCGATTGCATTTCCTCTTCACACTGCTTCTTATTTCGGGGAGGAAGTTACACGTAATTAATTCGGACGTTTCTATTTTTTTTTTCTTTTGGCAAAACGAAACCTGAATTACAAGCTGTTTTATAATCAAGGAGAGGCTGTGCCATATATATTTTTTTTCAACGCCCCATGCAGTAAAATAAGTTCGATTTTATAATAATAGAGTAGTGATGGATTTCGATAGAAAATGTCTTTCTCTTTCTGATGGTGTAAGAGTTTTGCCACCTTAGATAACCAAAAAATTTCAGAAAAAGACCAAAAACTTTTCTATCGCAGTAAGCCACGAATTATGGTGCGAATGAAGCTTTATTTCTTGGATATCAATTTCAAGGGACGTGCGTAGAAATTTAAAGCAATCTTTACTAATTTGCGTAGAAATTTAAAGCAATCTTTACTAATTTTATAACCTGCATTTAATAGATATTGTTACAGCCGTGATGCGCAAATAGATCTATTTTTAGAACCAGTCACCCCATCCTGCGTCACAGAATGTTATCGAAGTTCCTCGTTCATTTCCAGTACATTCCAGAATACAGCCATGTACTAAAGTATGTACAGATAAAACAGCGACATCCTACGATCGCTTTTTGACCTGACATTGCAGTAGGATAGACAAATTGAAGCAGATTTGCTCCTAATAAGTCCCCCATGCAAGGCGGTCATGCTTGCTGTCAAAACATAATGAAAGTCAATGTCAGGTCAAAAAGCGATCGTAGGATGTCGCTGTTTTATCTGTTCATCACTATTACATCGCAATTGCGAATAAATTGGACAAGTCGTTTTTTGTCTGCAGTGGAAATGTCGAGCTACGTCTCTGCTGATAAAGCCCCAAACAGGGCTGAAACAGCTGTACAGAGGTTGCTTGAGGTTTTCACTGCAATCAAAAACGATTTGCAACAATTTTTTTTTTTTTATAAAGTATGTACAGTTGAAAAAAAGCTATACAGCAATCCATGGAAAATTAACGTGCGTATTAACTTGATTATCCAGTTTTTCACTGACATTTGTTGAACGTAACCCTCAAATTATTCATTGTCAGTTTTCACGTTAAATATTCTATGCGGCAATCTGTTCCATACGGAAATAAACAAAGTTTTGCTAATTAAATAACTTTCCTATTAAACTTCAGCCATCATGATGTACATTAATTGGTAATACTGCATTTTTAATGATATAAAACTGAGGTTATTTTCTGCGCCAAGTGACAGTTGTAAATAAGAGTGTATGGGCTTTATTAATCATTGTCATTTCAAAGCATACTAGAGTTTTTTTTCTCAACAGTACATACGTTATAAAAGCGTACCGGCCCGCGCCAATGGGACAGTTATAAGTTAGCAAGCGAAAAGTTCATACCTCGAATAAATAGAAAGTACATTTTGTAGAAGTGTTATTTGATAAACAAGTGTTGCAGCTCATTACTATTGAGGTTTTTTAATTCTGTAAAGCGACAGTTTGTAATTAAAGTGTTCTGAAATTTAACGACCATAATTTGTGAACCCCCAAATTCGTAACAATATATTTTGTCTCTAAATCTAGTTGCCCAAGACAAACAATAATCCTTCAATGTCTACAAACTGACAGAGTTTGTATCAGACTTTAGAATCTCTAAACTTATAGATACAGTTTTGACTTAAAAAGTAGGAGGCATTTGGTACTCATTAACAAGAATTATCTCATGCAGAATTAGTCGACGTCACTGGAAAGTACTAAGGAGACAGTGTTTTTGCAATTTTGTTAAAAGGACGATGAAATTTATTACTGTAGAAGGTCGCGCGCCATTTAAATTTTCTTATTTTGTGGTTAAACGGTAACAAATAACAAAAGTTACAAAAAAACAAAAAAGTTTCCTATGGGATGCTTTTTTTATAAAAATTTATTAACTGAAGCTACTTTTCTAACCTCAAAAAAGTTATAGTAAGAGATATGTTGTGGCAACCCTGTTTTTCACGCTAACGGTTCACTGCAAATAGGGTCCCCAGATGTGATTGATATTTAACATGTCGGACAGGGTTCGGCAGTAAAGCGTCATTTCGTTAGTAATGTCAGATTATATAGTTGGCTGACCTAACTTGATATGATTTTCCCGTGGGCTAGAAAGTATAAAACATGTCGTAAACGATTCGGAACTTGGCAAAATGGCGGATTTGACGTTGTACTGCGGAACCCTGTCCGACCTGTTAAATGTCAATCACACCTAGGGACCCTAACTACAAGTAACTAAAATCACCTGTAAAAGTGATTTACCTTCTTATAGGATCTCATTAGTGGCGTAGCTACAGGGGTTGCAGGGATTGCAAAGCAACCCGGCGCTAAGACGCTGTAGGCGCTTGTTCGAAGTCTAAACTAAACATTTCTGCCTGGATCTCTTAAAATTCGCAAACGCGGAAAAGTCAAAGTCAAAGTCACACTTCAAAGATTTCAGAAATTTTCGAATAGAGAATAGTTTGAAATAAGTAAAAAACAGAAAGAAAATGAAAGAAAAAACGAAGAAAAGCTAAAAGGATTTTAATTTTTGGAGATATATTGCCGGGAAACAATTTCAAAACAGTTGGAAAATGCTGAAAAAAACTGCATTTTAAGCATCAATTTCGAATGAACGACGTTTGTAGCGCCCTCTGTTAATCCGAGTCGTAAATTTGTAATTTACCGGCAAGAAATTCCAAAACAATTGAAAAGAAAACATTAGAAACATTCAAGGACAATGTCCTGAGAAAAGAACTTCGAATAAATAAAATTCTATCCTTAAACAGTTACAGCGAAAGAATTTACAGGAACATGTGGCGCCATCTGTTATCCTGAGCCGTAACATTGTAATCTATATGTACCGGCAAACGACTGAAAAATTTAAGAACGTTCAAGAACAAAATTCTTGGATAAAAAAACATTTCTGGCGCCATCTTTTACCATGGGTCGTAATTTTGTTGTCTTTATTTGCGGCGAAGCAATTTAAAATATCAAGGCAACTGAAAAACGCCAAAAATAATTTTAAAAAAATTTTACAAAAACAATTTCGAATAAATAAAATCGAACAGAAATGGTTAAAAGAAGTTTCAAAGAAATTTCAAACTTATGTACCTAGCGCCATCTATTAATCTGCAGCCGCAATTACTTTTGTTCCCTTTAAATTCCGGAAAATGGTTTCAAAACAGCTGAAAACAAATTTCTTCGAGAAAGTGTTAGAGAAACAGTTTAAGTGTACTCGGAAGCGCTAGTTTTTAAGACCTTTTCTAACCTAAAATTTTGACAGCTTTTGTTACTTTTTAGAAATACGATAATCCAAAGCAATAAGCAATCTAGAGTTATTTAACACAGAAAGAATTAACTAACACAAACTCTCTCGAACATTCCGGACAGGTGGCGTGCCTTCCGGAAAACGCGTAATACTCCACCAACCCACGAAAAGTGTCGGTTGACTAACAGATGGCGCCACTGAATCAGCAACTGAACAATAACTTTATTAACATGTGGATGTAACAATAGAAAAATCGAAGAAAACTCTTTAAAACAATATGTAATTTTGAGACACTCTGTATTTGAAAATTCAAACTTAAGATATGGTTTCTGAAGTTTCTGAAGATGAATATTTTTACACAGAATGCAAACCAACAACAATAAAATTTATTCTTTCTATAAATTCAGATATTTGACTATTTTAGACACCCTTCAGTCAAAAAACTGAAATTTTTGAAGTTGCTTAGACATAGAATTTTTTTAAAGCATAAATTTTTTGCCTAAAATCAATAATGAAAACGTCACTTTGATATCTGCAACATAAAATTAAGACATTTTAAATTTTTCTTAGGCAGATTGTACTTCTAAATTTAAATTTAGGCATTGTTTGTGAAGTTTCTCGAGAAGCAGTACTTTTTATAAAGAATAACTCTTTTGCGTAAAGTTGATATTAAAAAAGTTTTTCCACTTGTCAAGTCGATCCGTGGACACACTATATATTATATCGCCGGTTTCCGCCCTTACTAGGACGCCCGTTATACATATTTTGTTTATATCTGTCTGCATTTGCATAGATATTTTTCCGTATTAAAATATCCTTCTTAAGTATTCTTAACTAAACATTATTATCCAGGAAACTCTATTTGTATGATTATCTTGCCAATCCGGAAACTTCGCAGAAAGCTATATGTGTCCGGACTAGCGAGATTGTAGGTGCTGTTTTTTTTTTTTTGGGGGGGGGGGGGGAATGAAGCAGGAGCTACAGGGTGTTTTATCATAATAATATACAATTATTGAATGTCTGTAGTATAATTCACGCTTAATAAACTCTATTATTATTATTATTATTATTATTATTATTATTATTAATTAAGGAAAAGGCTTTGCATTATTTTCCTTTACCGCCACATATAGTAAAATAAGTTCGAGCTTATAATAATACTTTTTTGGGGCGGAAAATGAAACCGGAGCTACAGGGTGTTTTATAATTAAGGGAATGCTTTGCATTATTTTCTTTTACCGTCCCATGTAGTAAAAGAAGTTCGATTTTATTATAGCATTTTTTTGGGGGAAAATGAAACCGGGCCTAGAGGGTGTTTTATAATTAAGGAAAAGCTTTGCATTATTTTCCTTTACCGCCCTATGTATTAAAATAAGTTCGATTTTATATATTTGGGGGGGGGGGGGGTGAAACCAGAGCTACAGGATGTTTTCTAATCAAGGAAAACCCAATTATTCTGGTAAATAATAAAACAAAGAAGCAGATCATGTAAACGAGGATTAGACAAATTGAGTAACACTGTGAGAACAATGGGGACAAGCAAATAAGCCAGCGTAATTTTAGCCCGTATGTAGTTGCGCTGTTATTGTTTAATTGGTTATTTAGTGAGTCAAAGTAATTAAATTATGCGGTCTCCAGGTGTATTATTTTAATTAATGCGCAGTCTGAATTAATTAATATAACACCGTTCGCTAGACGAGTCCTAATACTTCTGGCGGTATTTATAATTAATTAATAATAATTTGTTGCTCGATTCGAAGTTACTGTATCTAAGCAAGCAAGGCGAAAAGTAATCCCGGTTAAGTTTTATTATTATTTAATAGCGCATGTTGCTAAGTTAATGAAAACAGTTTTAATTACGTCGTTGATTAAATTCATGCTGTGATTAGCAACTATCGAAATTCATCACATAACGTGCTAATTTATTTTGCATTTTGTTTATGGAAACGGGGAACAGCTTTCATCATCACATCAGCGATAATGATAATACGCCTGTTTAATATCCAAAACGAATAAATATATTATCAAAACACGAAATGCATTCATTCTAATTCTCGGTGTTTATTTAAAACTGGAAACTTCTTTTGTGCGAGTTACAGTTCCGGAAGTTGTATATAAAGATTTGTTAAGAGTTCCTTCCGTATCGAAACTCTTAAAACAAACTGATCCCGTTTAATCACAACACACGTCTAGTTTTTATTACGTTTTTCAGCTTGTTATTTTAAATACGTCGTCGCAGGAAAACGAAAGACAAGAAAAAAAAGAGGAGCTAGCTTCGAATAAATTGTTTTCGACGTGCTGCTCAACTAATGAACGAAAGAACGAACATATTCTTTCCGAGTTCGCGAAATAACTCAACGTACGGTCAATGAATTTTATTTAAAAAAAATTATCAAATAAATTACCCGCGAATAAAAGGCGCGGCGCTGCCCTTCTTGAACGGAAGGCGAAAAAAAAAACGAAAACTTCTCTTCTACATTCAAAACTCGCGAACTTATTTCAATCGACCCAATGAACCGGTTAAATCGAACTTCGCACACTGATACAGGCAAACTAAACTTCACCGACGTAATTAATAATGAGACCTTTCTAATTGTTTTACCACATAATTATATAATTCCCGAGAACATACCGTATATACAATAGAAACTAGAAATTAGATTATATTTTGAATACCTTTTGATCCAACGAACGCAAAATATTTTAAAAGTATTCTAAATGAATTAGATTTTGGATTTTGTCGCTCAGATCAAAAATCGAAACCTCGCACCTTAAAATAAGACGAGTGTCTCATTTTGTATGTTTAACAGTCTGATATTGGTAAACCTGGCTTAGTTCTTGGCTTCCGGTTAGAATCGCGTGCGTGTCTCGGATTTCTTCTACTCCCGACGTTTCATTCTTCATCGCAGAAGAACTTCTCAGGGCGGCTGCTGTTGGTGGAAATTTTCAAACAGCTCAATAACCTAAACCGTGATAATGGCTTCTACCTTCTTCACAATACATGGAAACATCACATTAACGATCCGTCACGCACCAACAGACCAATCCCCGCCCACCGTTCCACTCCGTTGCTCCCACCCACCACTATAAATACCACGACAACGGACCTACCAACTCAGTCTCAACGACTAACACCAAGCATCAGGAGCAGCAGCCCTGACCTGAACTTCTGCAATGAACAACGAAACGTCGGCAGTAGAAGAAATCCGAGACACGCGGTTCCAACCGGAAGTCGAAAATTCATCTATGGAAGACGGCCGCGGAAACCTCTTATCTCAAAATCAAAATCGTCTTATTTTAACACAGGAGGTTTACCAATATCAGAACATTTTTCATAATTTTGCAAGTAGTTTTATTTTTTCTTATGCAGGGTGTTCTTTTACTGTGTGCAAATAAAAAAACCTCAGTATAAGTACGCGAAATGCTACCTTCTGCAGTATTTTTGATGGCTACCGTATTATAGCCAAAAAATTTCGGATGGACCACTTGTTTGGAACTGTTGAAATGTGCGAGAAAGATAGGAAGGTCAATTTCGCCTTCCTCTCGGTATGCCCAAACACCGATACCGCACTCGATGTTCAACGCTGAGTTTCGTAATAATAATCACTGATATAGTTTATTAATTATTTTATTTAAAATTTTAATTCACCGAGCGAATTAATGTGTTTTACGATATCAACTATCGACGAATAAATCCGAAAATTTATGCACCAATTAGGCAAGCGCGTTAAAAATGTTCTTCCTTCACACTTTTACGTAAATCAACTTTTGCTGCAATCTCGGTGCTAGCTATGAAAGTATTACTACTTACGGTCCTTGGACACAAAGTAAAAAAAGTCTTTTGAAAATAATATGGAATGAGAAATTACAGAAAATTGTTTGTACCTCGCTTTTAACTTGTTTAGCAATTACGAACCGCAGCTTCTTGAATTGCAATAGATTTTAATTCAAAAATACTTAAACTTGTAATTACTTGCAGTGAAGTTAATTTAAATTGTAAACGTTTCGACGGATCAGCTGATCGGAGCGGTGCTGAGTTACGTCGTTCCTACTTGAGATCCAGGAAGGCACTGACCCTGGCCTACTTCGGCTACGGGTCGTATTTGAAGAGGCGCCCATGTTCCACTTTTAGCTATGCCAGCAGTTCTCAAACGGTTTAGTGAAAATCTGCCACTGCATTTTTCTCGAAAACTATTACATTTATGTTAAGAACATATGAGTTCAATCGTTGCCATTCACGGTGATATATTGCAGGCTTAAATATTTGCACACAGTAAAAGAACACCCTGTATAATTCGTATTCAAATTATACAATCAACCCGCATTCAAATTTTTGCATCTTACTTCAAATTAATGACAAAAGCAATATGTTTTTGTTAATTTCTGGAAACAAAAACTGTCAATTATCAGAATCATTAAAAATTAACAGAAAAGAAATGGAAAAAACAAAAAAATCTTCAAACATTTTTTAAACATTCTCCTTCACTTTTTCTAAACATTCTCCTTCACTTTTTTTAAACATTCTCCTTCGCTTTTTTAAGCATTCTCCTTCACTTTTATTTAAACATTTTCCTTCATTTGGGTGTTGTTTGTGATACGTGGTTTTGACATCTCGGCGACGGGGATCGGACGATTCGCCGTCGCCAACTCGCCTTCGCCGATTCACCGTCGATTCAATTCGTCGTAGAACCAATTCGCCGTCGACCTAATTTACCGTCCACCCAATTCGCCGTCGCATAATTACTACTTTATTTAGCTTCATGAGCTTTCTGACTATTTTAAATATCCAAGTTATACATACGAATTGAATGAAAATAACTATAATTTCAGTTAGTTTCACGTAAATTAAAATGGACTTCACTATTATTTGCCTATTTCAAACCAAAATAACTTCCTAATTACAGTACGACTATCGTAAGACACAAAATTACGAACAAATCGGTGTTGTTGGTGCACATAATCAAAATTATAATTTTTTTTAATGGAACCCCCTTTTTTTTATTTATAAATTTAAATGACGAGCTTTCATGAATCTATATTTCGAAAACAGTCGACTTTTGATGTGTACTGATTTTGATTTATGTGAAAATCAATATGATTTTCAGCAGAATCTGAAAATATAAAAAAGAAAAATTGGAGGGATTTTGCGAACACCCTGGAAGAGCAAAAAAAAATTATCTTTATCTATATTTCACATTTAATGACAAATTATTTTATTTTCCATTAAATATGTTAGGTTCTTTATTTTATTTACATTTAATTACCGTATATTATTATTCGGATATATACCTGGACTTAAAACTTTAATTGCCGACGGCGAATTTACCGACGGCGAGTTTTCGACAGTGAATTGTACCTACGGCGAATCGGCGACGGTTAATCGGCGACGGCGAATTGTCCTAGACGATATGTAGCTTTTCCAATGCCCCATATAGTTTGGTTTCAAACTTTTAAAAAGGGCTAATAATAATACAAGTAATAATAGAGATGTGTTTAGAGTTTAGGTGACCACTTTCGTGGAAATTTTCTGATCCAATTATCGACCTAAACGTCGTGATTATTAAAAAAAAAAACTAAATATTTTTTACATATAGCAGTTCATCTTGTGTATCAAATATGAACCCTTGCTCAAATTGTTCTTCCTCCCTAATTTTTCTATCCCTTGATGGGCTCCCTTCTTTTGTAGGATTTTTCCCCAAGTGACTGACAATCTAAATTATAACTGATAACCAATTCTTCCTACTTGCTGCCATCATAATTGTAGTAACTTTAGCCACCCTTTTCTTCTATATGCAAGTAACCTCAAGTAACAAACTCAATAATTAGCCTGCCGTACCAGTACACACACCCAATTCTTCCATTATGAGAGAGAAAAGATTAATTTTATGCACTTTGGCATTTGACCTTCTACAGCCAAGGATTTAGGTTAAAATAAACCCATGGTCTCAAAGCCGTTAATAAATTGAAAATCTGGAGAGGAAGCCCCAATTTTATACCAGCACTTATTCACGATTCTTTGGGCATCCAAAAGTATACATTTTAATTCTCATGGATTTGGAAGAATTTCCAATATTATTAGCCACTCTCCATGGAACTCAAATTAATTATTCACCTTGAATATGTGAACCCTAGGTTTTGTATTGCTTTTTACTGTCGGAGGTCTCACTGGGGTTATTCTTCTTGCAAATTCATCAATTGATTGATTATTCTTCTACACAACACACTCCACGTTGTAGATAACTCACTTCCATTACATTTTATCTATGGAAACTGCATTTGCTATTGTAGCAGGTTTTGTTCACTGATTTTCTTTATTCACCGGAGTTTTCCTTAACAATAAGTTCTTAAAAATTCAGTTCCTTGTCATAAATATTCATTGGAGTAAACCTAACCTTCTTCCTCCAACACTTCCTTGGATACCAGATTAATCTGATGCTTACTCAGCTTGAAACTATTTCACCAATCAAATCATTCATTTCCTTGGTAAGGAAAGTTACCATCCGAGAGTCACTTATAGCCTTACAAAAAAGACTCTATCCACTGAGAATATCCTCTTCCATTGAATGGCTTCTACTCATACCTCCAGCAGAACATAGATATTCCAAACTCCCTATACTGTCGTAGTTTTAATGTGGCGGAATAGTGTAATGGCCTTAAACCCTATATATATAAAGTCGTTATGTTTTTTAGAATTTGTAACTTGAAAAATAATTCTTTCTCTAAGATCAAGAGCATCCCCATCAATAGAACAATTATCCTTCTTCCATGATCATACCCTGATAATTTCTCTTATAATTACAGTCCTTGTTGGATATTTAATATCAAGGTTGTTTTTTTAATAAATGTAAGATGAAACTATTGAGGCTATGTGATGCTGGAATTCATATTTTTATTGCACTTCCATCCCTGTATCTTCTGGATGAAATTAATAATCTTCTTGTATTTATAAAAAGATTGGCCATCGATGATATTGATCCTATGAATAATCTGATTTCAAAAACATTGAATTTGGCTTTTGCATATCACAACCTCGGAATTTACGGAACGTCTTCTCGATGTAGATAACCCAGCTGTACTCCTATGCAACTCTCAAATTCGATTTATAGTAACAGCAGCAGATGTTCTTCATTCATGAGTTGAGCAGCCTTAAGAGTAAAAATTGATGCCACTCCAGGGCGACTCCATCAAGTTAGGTTTCTTTAAATCGAACAGGGACAATGTTCTGAATTCTGCGGAGCAAAATCATAGATTTATACTAATTGTAATCCAATGCTTTGTTAAGTGAATTTCCAAAATGGGAGAATCATCATCATTGGGCCAACTTCCAAGGACTTAGGCTTAGTTATACTTGTAATGTTAGTTTGGCCAATTAAGATTATCCAATCCCTCAAATATCTCCAGTTAATTGATTAAACCTTTTACTTGCATTTTCAATTATCCTTATTATCGTTAGAATCCTAAATTATACTTTCCAATTCTTCTTTCTCTGGTGGGAAAATTAACCTTCTAGAAACCTGAAAGTGATGGGTTTGTTTTCTTTTAACACCCCGTAGAGTAAGTAAAATGAAAAACTTTTATGGATTGTGATTTTGTTCTTGTGTTTGTTGGTGTTAGAAGTGAAAGAGAAGAATGAGACTTATAAAGTATAAAGAAAGAGAGGGTTTATTTGTTTAAATTGGATGGGCGAGAGAGTGTAGAATTTTTTAAGCATTTATTTTGTTTGCGATGAGATTCAGTTGCGTGTGCAGGAGGCGTTTCGCATATTTTGAAGAAAAGTTATACCATTATTAAGTCCGGGGTGGATAAGAACTAGAACGATTATATTCCTCCTGTGACATTCTTACGCCCAATAAAATATAAGATAATTTTTTAGTCCCGGTTTTTTAGAATAAACTGCGTTATTTTTCACCTCGGGGATTAATATTCATAATTTATCGCGGCAGGTTATTTTATCTGGGAGTTTGTTGAAAATTTCATTGAATTTTTATCTTAATTCGGCTGAAACGAGCTTGTTTCTTATTCTTGCAGTTTCTCCGATGATTTGGGTCCCGAATCAGTTAGTGGGGGCGCCCGCCGGAACCGACGTCACAATCGACTGCCACACAGAAGCTTATCCGAGGGCGATCAGTTACTGGGTGTACGAAAATGTTATGCTCTTGCCTACAAAAAAGTACGGAACCGAAACTATGGAAAACAGCTACCGAGCTCACATGAAGCTGACGGTGCGAAATTTGCAAGCCGGAGATTTTGGTAACTATCGATGTATCTCGAAGAATTCCCTTGGGGAAACGGAAGGATCAATCCGACTCTATGGTAAACACACCTTCCGATGTTTTTCTTTCACTCTCGCAAACATAACCAAACCGTGTGGGGGTACATTTTTTTTTCTTCTTCTTCTTCTTCTCATTCTTATTTTCCAGAAATACCGATGCCGTCGACTCCACCGAAAGCAACCGAGATGAAAAGCAGCTCCAATAAAGAAAGTAAGTACCTAGCGATTTTAGTTTTTAGTCGAAACCGGAAACTGAGTTTTCTTTCGGGGGGGAAAAAAAGGGCGCTTAAATTACAAAATCGGGGAGCGCCGCAGTGAAGTCTCCTCATAATTATTTCATTATCAGCAGCTTCCTACATAATTAAATCTTGATAAGCCCATTCTTTCGCTTCGATTTTTCAGAGCCAGGACAATAGCGTAATTCGGCCGCCGTTGATTTTTTTTTTTTTTTTGTAAATATACTAAATTAGATTCTTAAAGGGGGGGGGGGGGGAGAGGATTATTATATGCATTTCTTGTTGCATTTGGAGTTGTGAGAATTTCCCGGGGTGGTAAAATTGACTCGGCTAATTCTGAATTAAATTTTCTGGAGAATTGGTGGAATACCGGGGTGGCATACTGATGAAGTATCAGACAAACGGAGGGGCGGACGGTATCAACTGATTTTTCTACGTGATGGCTTTATTTGCGGAGATTTTAGCGGCAAAATGTAATAACGGGAGAGGCATAAAAATAGCGAGCAAAGATATATCGGGATACAGTCGATGAGACGGCAGGTGTATGTGATGATAAATACTTGGGGAGTGAAAGAAGCAACTTCAGCATTACAATAACGCGCTTCTGTAATGGCCAAAGTTAGGGTTAAGACAGGGCGCAAGTTATTCTCCGCGGTGATATTCAGCAACACAATGAGAACGTAGTTTTTGCGAACTCACCTAGCCCTGAGACGAGTATAACAGAGTTTAAAGTGTGTTTCTATTCTCCAGGGCAACCGAATGGCTTGGAGGAGCACGTTACGTAGGTCAACGGCGAACAATGTTCTGCTTTTTCTCGCCCCCGCTAAAAATAAAACGAGAACAGACCCCATCAGACTCTATACTTTCTTTAATTAATTTGTAGGTTTAATGAATAACCGGGATATTATTCACCTTTTGATAAAATATGTCGGCATGCCTGATAATGTATGGTGCTTTTAAGTGATGAGAAATGTGTTCCATAATTCTAACGGGTGTTTGGATAGCGGACGGGGTGTGTTGACAGGTGGTTCTTATTACAGGCGCCGTGAAGCGTAACACCAGCCGACCGCTAGGGCAAGATGACCGCCCCAAAGTGGTGATGGTTTCTTCTTCGGACAAGCGCGACTTT
Organism: Prosopocoilus inquinatus; assembly: GCA_036172665.1. Taxonomy (NCBI): domain Eukaryota; kingdom Metazoa; phylum Arthropoda; class Insecta; order Coleoptera; family Lucanidae; genus Prosopocoilus; species Prosopocoilus inquinatus. The sequence goes on along the minus strand of CM069880.1, from coordinate 10,152,653 downwards.
CAACCAGGCTCCGCTGTGGAAACCGGCCTTAGCCTTTACACGCCTCCGGGGCCCTCAGGATCAGGTACATACATGGCACTCTTCAATATTAAAATCGCACCCTAATCTAAGCACTTGCACTTTGACTTTTCCACCATCACCACCATTCATCTGTATTCGAGTGTCAAACTCTAAAACTATTAAAAGCACAGCCCGCCGTAATTCGAACCACTTGTTACACTTCAACCCCCAAAAAAAAATTCCCTGTTCATAAAAACAACTCATCGATCAATAAATTTCCTCACAAATAAAAAAAAAAAAAAAACATCATCCCACAAATCCCCCATCTAATAATATCTAGAAAGCTCTTTAACGTAATACGCTTATCACTGCGATGTTATAATATCACATAGGTGTCATCCTTAAAATAATATTCTTCCTCATCTTAATTTAGCTACCCTTCTAAAACCAGGGTTTCCATTAATCAGCTTTGTGTGAATATCGAAAGTTCTCTATCTACATAATACAGAGAGGTCGTACACGTGAACAAGTAATTAAAAAAATAAAATAAAATAAAAAACGAACCTAGTTGCGTATCCACGGTCAAATTTGAAACTTTTGCAAGGCGGACGAACGCAATTTTAGGAATGTTTTTGAGCAGTTTCGCTAAGAGTTCGCGAATTGTTGCGAAGGGCCCCGCACTCTCTTCATCTTTTTTTTTTGTCGCGGAATTAAAAGTTTGCGTGGGGGTTGTTTTAAATTATACCTACCCACCTACGAAAAAAATTTATTCATGACGAGCGCGAGTTTTATATTTTTTTAAATGGTATGGGTAAACAGGTTGTGAAATTATTAATTTTAAGTAACTTAATAGTTCTTAAATGCGATATCAATTAGGGTTGAAGGAAGGTGTGTGAGATGCGAAAAGGGGGAGGGAAAAAGCGTGAATCTTGAATCTTTTCAGTAATAACTTTAGGTCAATTTACCTCCCGCGGAGAAAATTTCAAGTGCCCGGGCATTCCACGACGAGTATCACTCTTAGAGAGCATTTACATAGAAGCGTCAAGGGTAAATTTTAAAAATCCATCTCCGTTTTTCGGTTTAAACTCAAGTGGCTCTGCAAACTGACTGCATTTGAATGCAAAGCAAATCATTTAAATCTAACTAATATTAAAAAGGTTGAAAGACATCGGGGTACTTTATTGCGCCTCCACTTTTATAAGTATTCCGTTTCTCTGTTTTATCAAAGTATAGTTCGTTCGATTCGAGAAGCACTGTGACGTCATCTGCGCAGTAAACGATTTTAGTTTGAGCGCATGAATTTAATTGATTGAATTTTCTGTTACAGGATGTGTGAGTATATCAAAATGGTGGGCACCTCAACTAGCGGTAATAACGATGCATATCTACTTTACCGGACCTTTCGTCTCAAATTAACATTCCATATCAAACTGATGCTCAATGAGAATGTATTTTTTTATATTTTAAAGCTTCTTGATATGAGTTAGTTCGAAGTGCATGCACGGAAAACTAAAGTCGATGTAAGTGATGAGTGGGATCTCCATGTCGTGCTGCATTTTCCTTATACTTTGCGCTTCCAGCACGTTTACGTTACGCTTTTTTTTTAATTCGCGATAAAATAAGAAGACAACTTTCATATCACTTGTTTATATAATATCATGGTACGATGAGTGCCGGAAAAATAACAAAAGCCGTCAATATAACATATCTTTAAAGCCGTAAGCGGCAGTTCATTTTTTGACAACATAAAAGTAAAACATATATATATTTTAAGAAAATGAATATTTGTGCGAACGGACTGATGAGCAAACGAGGAAATCATTTTGTGTTTTGTTTGCCGAATGAAGTACGCGTCTTTGCTTCAGGTAAATCTTAATGTTAGTACCCACCCCCCAACCCCATTTTTCCCCCCTCAATTTGTACATAACTATATAAAGCTTGTTGTAAATTGTATGTACCTAGTAATCAAACAGCCTTCTTTCAAAAAAAAAATTAATAAATAAAATAAACAAACAAATAAAATAGAGAATAAAACAGAGCTAAACGTCAACGAATTTTTGAAGGAAGGAAAATATTTTATGTTATGTATAATAAATAAAATAAAAAAAATTAATGTTAAACATTGTTTAAAAGTGCCAAAGGTATTTAGAAGTTAGCAAATAGGCGTAGTTTATATTATTTTCCGGAATTACGTTACGAGATTATTTTCGAAGAAGAAAAGAAATTCGGGGAAAGCAAAAAAAAAATAAAGAGAAACCCTGTGATAACTCAAAAAGGATTTCCGCAAATCAAAACAAAAAAAAGTAATTTCGAGACCGACACGATTTTTTGCATTACAGGCCAGACAATAATTTTTTGTTTGGTTTTTTTTTTGGAAAATGGGAAATCCGTTGCACTTCCATCGAGAGTCAAAGCTCAGTTTATGTATTTGTTGGCGAAAAAGACAAAAACATTCGACTGTCTCGTTAATTAATTAATTAATTAATTAATAAGTTCGATAAATGTGATTTTAATTTTAAGGGGCCGATTGAGGGCAGCGCTGGATTTAACCCCGCTTTTGCAAACCCAGCAAGAAATACAGTTTTTTTTTTGTATATACAGAGTGTTCAAGTTTACGTTGCCGCTTGCCCAATAAAGAGATTTCTGTTAGATCCGGCGCTGGCCAATCAAAACAGTATCATCATTGTTCCAAAGCGAGACTAATTAATAATTGTGATTGTGTTCCATTTTTTTAGATGCGACTTCTTTTACATTTAAGTCAATTATAATTATTGTTTTATTACCGATTGTTATTTTATATTCTTCTAAAGTAAAAATATACTAAGTTAAATAAAGCGATTATTCTTTTTCTTTCTTGATCCAGAAACAACGTGGGTGCCAAGTATAACTGGTAAGTTTTTTTTATTTTTTTTTTATTTCGGCTTTTCTTTTCGGAAGATGTAATGCGAAAATAAGTTGAGATGTAAAACAGTTGGGTTAATTAGATTAAGGGGAAAGTGAGAAATGGTATCTTGTAACGAAGGAGGAGAAAGAAAGGGTCACTTCAACTTGAACTATGTACTCGTGTGTCTTACGAGATAAAAAGCCTGTCACGATCGTGTAGTAATGGGTTTTTCAGGGTCGTTAAAGAAAGTTCGTTCATTGTAATTTGTGTCGAAGCAATAAATGTTATAAATTATTAAGATGGTCGTATCAGGGGGCTGTCACAATTTGACAATGCGAGCCTAGAATTTTCTGTCGTTGTTGCGCGACGTTATTTGAAGCAAAAGCATCCGTACGATTAATATCGACGTGACAGCCCACCACACGCACAATTTCACAAATAATAGTAACATTATTTTCGCTTTTTTTGTATTATATATATCCGAGACTTTTTCCTTTCCAGGACATTTTCCAGGCATAAGACGAAATAGTCTTTCATCCAACTAAAATTTATACAGAACAAATGACACGCGAGTGAGCAAAAAAATTTGTAATTTTCGAGCGGTGAATCAGTTGTATAAAAGGGGTATGTATCCACACAGAGAAGAAAGTAATAAACCAAAGCGTTACCGTCTTTATGTGTTTACACTTTATCTACGTAAATTCATCTCTCTGTGTTTGGCAAAATGTCTGCCGCCGGAAAGATCTACTTGTATACGTCGGAAAAAGGAACGTCGAAGGGGGCAAAATAAAGCGTAATCTTTTCCACGATTACCACTCTAGCATTATTCAGAGCTGCGGAGTATTTGATCGGGATTTTGTGAGCGCTTCAAGCATGATATTGACTGTTTTCTGGTCGTCCGTATGCCCAGACGCAAGGGGCCGGAAGTAACACAAGCCAGAAAAAGGAAGTAGACGTCTGTGTCATGAGGTTTTATTTGAAGGCTGAACTCAACAAGCGAAAATCGTTTCGTCGCGACCATCCGTTTTACTTGTACGTACTACAATGTGCAGGCAGCCTTTGAACAATATTACGTCATAATCACCATTCTCATTCTTATCTCAAACCCTTAACTACTTTCCTCACCTCACCCCCATTGAAACACAACACCCACATAAAAATTCCTATTCCCCCGTCACCCTCATCTTAATGGACGTTTCTACACGATAAATATTAATGAAAATGCCTTTGCGCAGATTTTTTTTGATCACACCATACAATTTCTGTCTCGCGTAAAAGAAAATATAACATTCTCATTTGGATTATATGAGATATCTAATAATTAAATACCGGAAGCGACAGCGGATGTGGGGGGTCTGACTCTCTGAAAGCATCATCATACACACGGATCTCTAATCCCCCACCCCCCCAACCCTTAAAAAAAATACAGCTTGGACTTCATCAGTGGCGGGCGCGACTTACAAAAAAAAAATCCCGGCTTAATCTGAATAGAAACCGCAACACTTTAATTACAAACTATCGCTTTCATTACTCCGTGCGGTACGTGCAATTAAACAGCCGGGAAAATGGGAAAGTTCAAGCTTAACAGACGTATAAATCCCAATTTGCACTTTTCACAGTTGCTTTATTAGTTTGGTTAAATCGATTGTTTAACAACTGCGGGGAGACGTTGGACAAAAAAAAAAAATTGGGGGTCATAACTAAACCCCGGCGAAACGTAGGTAAAAGGCATCGTTAAATATAGTCAGTGGCCGGCAGAAAGTTGGCTACATATGGGAAAATTCCTTATTATTGATTTCACAGAAAGAAATATTCTTTATGAAAGCTCCTGCATCTTTCCAAACTTAAGATGCACGTATCAAAATTTGAATACCTCCTGTTATATACCGAGAAAATCAAAATATAAGAGTAAAGAAGTTACTCAGAATTATGAGGAGATCTCAAATTTGAAATCATGGCTGTCTACGATAAAAAAAAAGAATTTCACGTATTTTTCAATTCTTCTCGTACCAACGTGTGTGTCGTAGAATTTTGAAAGTGTAGAGCTGTACGTTTCTCCAAGTGTGACATGAACATACTCTGAGATTCGTCTTTTGCTCAGTTATCAACTACAAATTATGATTAATCACAATGACACCCGAAAAATTACGATTTTTATAGCCAAATTTGTTTTTTCCATCCTAGGTGGTAGATATGATTTCATATTTGAGATCTCATAATAATTCTGAGTAGGTAACTTTTCCAAATAAAATTTTCGCGTATCGTGGAACATAAAGATGGTACTTTACTCTTATATCGATTTCAAATATTTTGATTTCCTTGGTATATGATGTGAGATTATCAAATTTTGATACGTGCATCTTAAGTTTGGGAATATTCAAGAGCTTTTATAAAGAATACATTTTTCTGAGAAATCAATGATAAAAAGTTTTGCAATATGTTGCTACCGGTCACTGTATACTAGGACTATACTGAAGCAGACTTGGTCGTAAAAAGTATGAATCTTTAACGTTCTTCGCAGTAAAAGCAAAACAATAAACCAGTCGAAATCCGAGTAAATCTATACGACACGCAATAACCACTACAGTTCTGTCCGACTGGGCATAAAAACTTGTTTATGTAACCGAAAACACGCCAAATACAAACGCGTTTATCATTTTGTAGGGATGGCACGGCGGTATAATTGGTCTTTTTAAAAATTGCAAACAAGGTTTTCTTATTTATTAATTTGAAAGGAACTCTGTTGCGCAATAAAAAATTTGAACCGAAGCGTAGTTTAATTAATTTGAAAGGAACTCTGTTGCGCAATAAAAAATTTGAACCGAAGCGTAGTTTACAATAGACGCTTCCTTCTGATGCGATGAAGGCGAGGATGGAGAGATTGCCTCGCACATAGAAACCGAGACATTGAAACCTGCGCCACTGCTTTTTTATCTTTTTACTGATTTTACCAGAAATTCCTCAAATCGCCGGGCTTTATTCAGAGGCGAATGGAATCGTTTCATCGAGGTTCAAATAGATCAAAAACGGATCGAGATCGAAAAGAAAACGATTCATAACTGAACCAATCAGAGTTGGGTGCGTCGTAGTTGAAAGAGCAAAAAATAAAAAGAAATGGTGAAATGAATTTGCATAGTAAAAATAGCTATTGTGCAATTAGTAAAACATCAACTGATAGAAGGGCTGTAGCTACTAAATATGCAGGATCGGTGACACATATATATCAAGCAGTCTGTCGGGGTTGGTGTGCCTGGCATACGGATTTTCTAGCCCTCCAGACCAATTTCCTTCTTCCAACGGTCAGCGCTTGGATAATCGTGTGTTTTAGATTCTATTAAACGGCTGCCTACGTAATGCGTCTAGCTATTGTGTGTTAATCACGAACGGAGGCGTGCAAGGGCTCCTTTGATATAGGATCTTGCGGGGTCGTGTTGTTTACCCTTTCAGCTCTCGTCATTCCGATGCAAACTTAGCTCCACTTTTAAATATTCAACAGCCGTGCATCAGAGACAACACATCTGTAATTAAAATTGTGAGTGCAATACCAATTTTAAACGTTTGTATCGTATGCGCAGCCATGAAAATTAGATCCGGGTAATTTATTTAAAGCCCGACGCTGCTTGCTTATTTTTGAAACATCCCCTACATCATCTTTTTTTTGTGATTAAGGGATTAAACAAGTATTTAATTAGAGATGGAGAAAGAGAACGAGGAAAGACTTGGCGTGTTTTCTTTAATAGATCTGGGATTTGGATTAAAACAAAACTAGCTCTCAATTAGTTTCTACAATCCCTTGACGAACGGTGTTGGTTTGAAACGTTCATTGCAAGCCGGAAATTCAATACAAAGGACATTGTATTTGTGTCGTCATGAATAATCCAATATCTTCAAATTAGGTTATATTTCCATAATTCAGATTCTACGCTGTCACAAATAATTAAATCTAAAAGTTTTCTCATTAAATACTCGATGCGAAATTAAAACGCACGCTTCTGTTTTCAATGCCGCTTAATCCGGCGCCGTTTTTTTCCTATTCCATCCACCGAGGAAAAAACAAACGACGCGTATGAATCATCTGTAATTTCAGTTTCACATATTCCGCCAGCGTTCTAAAGAAATTGCGCCAACTCGCGGTGTGATGCGATAAATTTTATTGCGTCACATTCTCTTATATGTGTATTACAGGGTAGACGTGACAAATTATACATAATTTCTTCAATATGTCATTACATTACGACCTCCACACGTCTCAACAGAATTCTAATTTCATTCTAATTTCCTCCTAATGAAAATACAACCACCTCCGCCAACTCATTTATTCATTCTAATTTACACAGAACACACAGTATAATTTCATAATCAAACTTGCATACATCATATTATAAAATCGACAAACAAAAAATTCCCCCTATTTATTAAAAATTAATACGTGTGACTAATAACAGAACACATCGTATAATTTCACATTACTACTTACACATATTTAGAATAAAAACGTCTCCGGTATTCAGGACATTAATTATCCTGTCGCCCCAAGCCAACTCGAATAAAGTCAAATCAAGACCAGTAAGGTAAGTACAGCAACGTTTCGGACTAACATCACCTGCCATATATTTTTTTTTTTTTTCGTCAAAGAAATTTAAGTCGAAAGTATGACGCCCTGTATATAAACTATACTTTTTTAATTTATTGACAATAGACGAATGTCTGGTGGAATTTTTTGAACGTGAGAGTGTACATAAGAAAAAAAGATAATGAATGGCGATTAGTTAAAATTGAAAATTTTAGTTGTGTAAATACAAAACGTGTGATAGAACAAAGAAAAGAGAAAGATGGTGGATTCGCCGGGTTTAATACATTAAAACGTTGGTGGAATGAGAACGTACTCGAAAACGAATTAAAGTAAATCCGGCGCTGGATTGAAATCTGCGTGTGTTTACCGAGAAGTGCAAGAGAGGAATAGGAGTAGCACGTTAAAATATTTAACGGATATTAATGATGCATTAAACAATAAGTGCAAAGTAAATCTGTACAGAAGCAGCTCGTGTTTGAGTTATTAAGAGGAAAAGCAAATATTTTAAGCGGGACAACAAACAGAATCTTAAATCCCATAAGCAGAAACTCCTAAACAAACATGGAATGCACTAATTACTTAATTGAAATTAAACGTTATCAATTCTGTATGTGTTGTGCTGTTCGTTGTTGTGAATGTTGTAAATGTGTGCGTTGCAATAAAGTAGTAATTAAGCAAACGCTGATTTATAATTAAATTACGTCCCGTGTAAAATATTGTTATTATAATATCATTAACCCTCTTCCAAACAACTCTTGACCACATAACAATAATTATAACGATGGGGTAGATCGATGGGGGTAATGTGAGTTGTGTGATTACAGTTTCCCTTTAAGCTACATGATGCTGTGAAGGCCTTCCTAATGGCAGAGTATGTTTGAGGAGATTAGGTTGCATTTGTGTATCTAATTTTGATTTTGCAAAAAGAGGGAAAGATGGTTGGTGTTAACCTTGGGAAGGTTGTCTCAGAAATTTATGGCACCGAAGTTAAGTTGTATCCGTGACGGGTGGAGCAACTTGTATGAATTTTTCAAGCACAGCAAATTGCATATTAAGTATTGATGTGATTTTAGGGTGTACTGATGCGGTCTCTGTTTACGGTACTGGAAGCAAGGGCCTGCACGTGATTGGCGGTAGCGATCGGTTTTCTTCCTGGCCAGTTCTTACCGAGTCCCCGTGGAACCCGTTGATTTTAACATTCTGCTCGTCTCCTTCCTTTCCTGTATTATTCATGTTTCTCGTTCTATATATTTATGTATTTGGGTGCAGTGTCGGTTTCACAGACTGCGCTCGCGTTATTTTCAGACATAAAACTTTGATGAAATACCTTATTCTGTGCAACGTATTTTATAATTAAAACAAATCAAAAATAAAAAAAGGGCTGACAGAGTATATCATAGAAAAAAGAAGTCCTTACATACTTTCGCATGATTTTGTTTAAGCAATAAAATGTGGAACGGTAAATGTTAGAGGAGGTAGTCGAGCGAATTAATTAATTCATTTCAGTGAAGTTTGGTGGAATTATTGAAATCTGAATGAGTTAGGTACATCGACGTGCCTATTCAGCACATCGGATTCTGCTTAGTGGTCCTTAAATTGCCATTTTCGGCTTGAAGTATGATGTTCTACCGGACCAGAACTGTACATTATTAAAAATTATTAGAACTCCGGAACTTTACTTTACAACCCGTAACTCTTAATTATTAACAACTTTTACCTCAAAGATTTATAACTGCAACATATTTCTGCGAGCGAATTGATTGATTTTTCTCCTTTTAATTTATTCGGCAGTTACGTTATTACACGTTTCCCTCTCCCATATCAAACCAAACCCAAAAAAAAAAACATAAGATGCAAAAAAAATATTGTGCATTTAAATATATTCGATCATCAAAATGTAGATGCTTTTGGTATCAAGCAGGATTGGATTTTCCCTGAGGGACATTCGAAAATTTCCCGAAGGAATTGTCCGCTCCTATTGAAAAAACGTTTCCTTTCTAAAGGCTGAATTATTAAATTCAATTTAAATTTATCGTAATGGCTAGTTTTAAATTCGGTTTTTTTCCCACTTGAAAAAGTAGACGGGGGCAAAATCAAAAATCACCACGAAACTCATTCACTGGCATTTAACAGTTTCCAAAAGTCTTCTTCCATTTTTCCGTTGCAATTTAATCAATTTTTTTTTTATTTTGGGTGCTTTAATGAGCTACAATAGACGTTTAAGAAAATTGGAGTGGTAGAAAATGAGATAGAACGAATGTATTTAATGCAAGTAAGAGTGAGAGAATATATTTACCGGTATATACCGCTCCAATTTTCATAAACGCCTATTATGATACTCAAATGAGTCACTTGAGTTTCATAAAGTAGAACATTAAAGCACCCGAAATTTTATTTTGTCAGGTTGGTGGCAATATACGCTGGTAGATTTGTTCAAAAATCACATTACAAATAATAACCGACCTCAAAGTTACACATATTTGAAACTACCTTTATTTTCTAGCAACCCAAATTACAAAAAACATAACTAAAACATTTTATAAGCTCACAAAATATTTAATTATAGGCATAACCTCTAAACTGACGTTTGTTTGAAATTATTTTAAGCGTCAACCAATCTCACCAACCGCCATCAACAGAACAAAAATTCCCCATGTAACATTATAAAATAATGCCGGTTTTTAAGACTTTTTCATGTCTAAGTATCAAAATAGATAAAATACTATGAAGTACGCGTTTCATAAGGTATTTTGGCGCAAGCGTCCAGTTTTAGAAAACGAGTCGAAGACGAGTTTTCTAAATGGACTAAAATTACGTCTTATGAAACTTGTTTTTTAATATACTATATTTTCTTCTTCTTTGAAATAGAAAATAAAAGATCACTAGATTTGATTGAATTTAAGAGTGAGTGTTTTGATGAAATGGATGTTTTAATTAAGGTGTCCAGACGGTAAAAGGGAGAATAACTAAGTGAAACGAATAGTGACGCATTCGTAACAAAGCGAAGGCTTAAACAATGCGTAGGTTATAGATGGTAGACAGCAAGTAACGGATTTCACCTCTGTAATCACGGTAATTGCTCGGCAGATTTGAGCCATCTTGTCAGAGACAACAGCACAAAGCTTACGACTACATTGAAACTCGTCTCACGCGTTCCAAACTTTCTGCCCTTTCTGCACCGGGCATTGTTTCTACTTTTTACTTTTCGTTTATGCAACTGCATTAATAAATTTTGAAAGGTGTTATAAATAGCGTTAAATTTCCGAGGACACGTCGAACGTTACCGTCTTGTTTCTAAGTGCTGCAAATGTCAGTGCGATCGAGATGGAGGTGCCTTTTACGTATTCTGACCCAACTCAGGCCAGCCGCTACATTTTTAAAGGATCAACTACATCTCCGTCTGTGTTACCTGTATCGTTTCAGATGCTTTCAAGAAAATTGGCCGCCTACAAAATGTAAAAAGAGTAGCTCCTGGTAGATACATAGCTTTACCGTATACACACATATTTGTGACAAGTTAAAATGTTATATTTTCTTATAATACACCTATTTTACGAAGCAATTTATCAATACCTGTCGCTCTTACGCATGCATATACTTTATCATCTTACATCCTACAACGTACGTATACCATCTAACATCTTACACATCAAAAATGCAGTCGATACATGTTTATTTATTATACATTATGCAAATTACTCTACTCAAAGACAAATAAAATCAATATACTACCACATTTTCAATCAATCAATTAACTATCTAATGGTAAACAATGACCGATCAGTTCAACTGAAACTGAAAATATAAGAAAGCAAGCTACTGTGAAGTGTTTTAAATATTTTGCTTGTTAAGCAAAGTTGCCTCAAATAATCGAACACCCACTGTATTTAAAATTCTGTATTATATACTAAAAATACAATTTCCATTTCTTTTTGTTTTTATTTTAACAAGGGTGTACTAGCTGTTTTAATGCCTTAATGAATTCGATTTTCAGTTATTTTTTGTGATGTTCTAAATATTTATGCATGTATACAAACAATAAAAGTAAAAGTGAAGGGGGACTTTGTGAATGAAATGAAATCAGATTGAACTGGGAAGTTGTAAGGCAGGCACAAATACAATAATTAGTTGTGACATAAACGGATTGACCGAAATTCCTTATGTTTTTATGCAATCTACGTAATGAAACAGATCGCTTAAGCTACGGATTTATGTAGTCAGTTAACGGATGTAGCTCCATTCAGATTAGTGGCTTTAGAAGCCCAACCGCAAGGCCTAGAAATATGTGATTAATGAAAGTGTACCCGTCCTTCAAACGTTCTGATTCGGTATAATACTTCAGAAATGAGTCGCACTGTTTCACTTTATAAATATTCAATTAGTTGGTTGTAGTCGATTAATGAGATTGTTTTCGAAGGATTTGAAATTTAAAGGATGTGTTTAAAATTCCCTTCGTATGAATAAGTGAATTAATAGGTACACGTTGTATATAAAATTCATTCAGTGCCTCAGAGGCAGGTCGTTAATTCAAATTTAAATTATTTGCGTGAAAGGAGAACAATCTATAGAGGATGTTCCTTCTTCCTAATCATAACGAACTCTGATCTCATCAAGCTTAGTGAATGGGGAGTCATCGTGTTGGAAACATAGATAGCAAGCTTTTAACGTAACCCTCTGTTTCTAGTACACAAATTTACCCTAATTATGCAGTTTCTGTACAAAATGTGGTTCTACAGAGCGAGATTAGCGAAATTTTACATTTTATCTCCCGTCTTTCTACACCTGCCTATACACCATTACAGCTTTGGAGTTTCTTCAAAATTTCAAATAACATGAAAATTAAACGTGCTGCAATCTAGTTTCGAACTACTTACACATGCAAAAATTTCACTCGCGAACATTTTCAATATCAAACACACACTCGATGCATACCGATTTATTTCTTCATTTCTATGCGGAAACTAAAATATTAATTCGATACTTTTGTTAGTTTGGAAGTTATTAAAAATTTGCCTTGGCCATTCTGTATAAAATGATCAAACAATCTCGAGGGTCCGTTACTTTGAAAGCTGCCCTAATCCAAGACGTGACTAACACGTTGATGACGTATACCGCAGAATTCAATATGAACCCTAATTTTATATCCAAAACACATCGCCGGAACATTATATTTTTTACGTCAGATAATCCACCGTAATCTGTAAGATTATTTTCGGCCGACTTCCATCGCAACTTTTTTTTTATTTTCATTCTGATTCAATTCAACGCAAGCGCAAACTATTTTGGCTTTAGTATCTGCATTCGGTTATTCTCCCTCCTCTAATGAATCAAATTTGAATGCGTCGATTTTATTTATAAAATCTAATAGACGTATAACGAGGATTACAACGAAAACCCCCCGGCTAATAGCAGTTAATTCCAGAGTAAAATTGGCATGCAAAATGATGCTGGAATTTATCGTAAACCTTTGAACTTGAATTTGCTAAGTACGGGGATTTACAGAAATTAACGTCGACGAACGAACAATATTGGTTAAGTAAACCTTGAATTGCGCGAAAGAATTAAATTTATTTAATATTTACCGCCGCAGCGCGAAGCTAATTTTGCGGTCGATGGGGGAACTCCCCCGCCACCCCTCAAGACAAACTTCTGAATCAGAGCAGCAACTTAACTCCAACTAGTTATGCCGTGTGTTACCCCCAAAACAGAGAAGCGCATTCTTAATTTGGGGGAAACAAGTCCAATTCAAAAAACCAATATACTGCACATTCCGATATTATTGGCAAACACATTAAAACTTTATTATATTTAAATCCATTGTGTATCGAAAATTACAACTGATGAAGTTTAATACAGGCACATTATTTTTTAATGGCCAGTTACGATATATTCATATTTATTTGCCTGCCATTTATACACCCGACTGCGTTTAACCCGAAAATCGGTTTTAGTTTTACTCATTTTCTGAAATTAAAAAAATATACACACCTACTTATTGTATAGTAGTAGTCTTTAGCATAATCAAATAATAAAGTTTGTTGTTCGTGTAAACTTCTTTAATTTATTATTTCCGAAAAGATTTTAATCGATGGAGCAAGTGAGGCAAGCCAGATAAAGAACTCTCGAAACTTGTAAAGAATAAAGTTAGTGGTTAAGGACTTTTATTAGTTAATTTAACGTTCGGCAAACAAATTTTCAATTTTTCGATACTTCTCAAAGAAACCCGCGCCTTTTAACTTTTACGCTCCGCTTCTGCTTTATAATTTTCCCACAATACAGGAGGGGAGATGAGGCATCACTACAATTATTATATTGTTTACTCATTGGTGGTATCTTCATAATTCCCCATTACACGTAAAACAATAGAACATATTCCAGGTGTTCTCTCTGCATACAGCACCAATATTGATGCCAGATTTCGCTAGAGACTCACACGTCAACCTGACAATGCACCTTTGGGAAACGTCAAAGCTAAAATCATGAAGCTATATTAACCGCAGCGTGTAATACTTTAAATGCTTTCCAATTATTTTTTTTTCCGACGGTTGGGGCATAATTTACAACCCTCGTTTTATTACACAACAAAAAAATTGATACCTTTGTCGCACTAAAAGAATCCTAATATTCATTACAACTTTTTAATCAACCATATTGTTAGTGGGTAAAACAAAACAACTTATTTAAAAAAAAAATTAAGAGAAATACAAATTTAAAATTACCGCGTTAATCACTAAAACGCCTGCGCAAATCAATTGACTTGCGCTCAAAACATACATTTATGGAGGCCCAGCAAAACACAAACAACAAAAGCATCTTTTTAATGCAAAAGATACTTACCTTATTAAATAATAAAATTTTCATCATAATTAAAAAAATTATTATACTATTGCCTAGTTATAAGTCAAATTACACAGTTGGCAGCACTAAATATACATAAGCGTCCTGTGTTACCGACTGAGCAATTTGCGTTACCAACTTCATTTAACAGCTGTCATTGCTAATTTTAAGTTTGAGGAACTTGTTTTTAATACAAATCCTCGAAAAAACGAGTAAATAAATAAAACGTGATGCGAACATGATTTTCCGCCGAGATTAAGGACCAAATTCCAAAACCTAAAATTTACATTATCAAAATTGTTTGGAAAATGAATCAGTGCGAAATAATTAAAGTGATATTGGAGCAAATAATAAAGGCTTTCGAAACTACAAAAGAAAAAGTAGTATTTGAATTGAGAACGAAAAGAATAATTTATTTTATTAACAGTCAAAGATATAATATTAATAGATACGTTTATTTACAATAACAATAGGCAACATGAACATTTTTGTTTAAAGATTTTATTTGAAAGTAGGTGAAAATACGATAGTTTAGATAAATTTCCTTTTTTTAATAAATTAATATTAAAGCCAAAATTTGAGTTGATTAAATTCACGCCAACACGCATATTTTGACCGTGTGACGTCAATGTTTATAAGTTGTCAAATCGTAATAAGTGAATATAAATACGAACACATAAAACTTATTAAAACGAATAGTAAAACATCAATATTTTGCTGTGCCATAATATAAAAATACCTGTGCAAGATCTCCGAATAAATTATTTATAAACGTCTCACAAAATTTAGTGTTACCAACCTTACTTCTCAATGGCGAAAAGTTCCTGTTTCCACCACAACTTTCCCAGGAACAAAGTAAAAAACATAATAATTTCTTTAAGATGGCTGGTATAGTGTTTTAACCAAAAGCCAATAACTGTCGAAGAAGAATAAGAAGAATTTCTTTAAGATATTCACTCCGTAATTGATGTTTAAATTAAAACTACATTTTTCGGCACATATTAAGAGCAAACATTCAAACTATTTGACAAAGGTCTGCATACAACATAAACGTCAAGTGACATTTTATAAACAATGACGTCACAACGAATGAGAAGCCGTTCGAAACCACGTAATTTATAATCGAATATTTTCGATTTTATTTATTAATTTAAGAAAATAATAAATAGAAATAGTGTATAAATTTGGTGTTTTCGCTTGTGTTATTGACTACAGTTTCGAGTAGAGAGCTTTAATTAATAATTTTATATAAATTTTAAAAAAATATTGATTAGTACAATTTAAATTGTATGGTTGGCAGTCGAGGACAAGTTTATGCAACCTGTATTACCGACCAATCTGTCATTATTACCGACCAAGCGATCTGCATGTCCAACTTGATTCCGCGACTATCATTGAGGTTACATTTTTTTTAATGGTTTTAATAATAAAATGGCTATAGAAATTCGTATGCATTAAATAAAGACGAGTAAGTAAAATGAAATGTATTTAAGAAAGCAATTCTGAAAATATTGATTAGTACAATTTAAATTGTAAGGTTGGCAGTCGAAGACAAGTTTATGCAATCTGTATTACCGACCGATCTGTCATTATTACCGACCAAGCGATCTACATGTCCGACTTGATTCGGCGACTATCATTGAGGTTAGATTTTTTTTTAATGGTTTTAATAATAAAATGGCTATAGAAATTCGTATGCATTAAATAAAAACAAGTAAGTAAAATGAAACGTATTTAAGAAAGCAATTCCAAAAATATTGATTAGTACAATTTAAATTGTAAGGTTGGCAGTCGAAGACAAGTTTATGCAACCTGTATTACCGACCAATCTGTCATTATTACCGACCAAGCGATCTGCATGTCCAACTTGATTCGGCGACTATCATTGAGGTTAGATTTTTTTAATGGTTTTAATAATAAAATGGCTACAGAAATTCGTATGCATTAAATAAAAACGAGTAAGTAAAATGAAATGTATTTAAGAAAGCAATTCTAAAAATATTGATTAGTACAATTTAAATTGTAAGGTTGGCAGTCGAAGACAAGTTTATGCAATCTGTATTACCGACCGATCTGTCATTATTACCGACCAAGCGATCTACATGTCCGACTTGATTTGGCGACTATCATTGAGGTTAGATTCTTTTGTAATGGTTTTAAAAATAAAATGGCTATAGAAATTCGTATGAATTAAATAAAAACGAGTAAGTAAAATGAAATGTATTTAAGAAAGCAATTCTAGTAGAACATTTTTAATTGAATGAATTAAATGAATCAAAATATTATCAAAATGCTGATGATGCTTTGGTAGTGTTGTGTTGTGTATTGATAGAAGAAAGTTTGTGTAAATGCGACTTTTCATTAGCACATTTCTTTGCTGTGGAAACTTAGAAAAACGAATGTCCTCGTTTTCTGTTCTAAATGAAACGAAATTTAGATCAGTGTATTAAGGGGAAAAGAAGCGAGGAAGTTTGTGTCACGTATTTCGTGTAAACAAAGTCGATAGCTTCTTCCGTACTCGCGAAATCGCAGTTTAATGCATTTTCCTAGTCGTGTATCTTTTTAAATAAATTTCTAAAACTGTGACAAAACGTGTTGGTTATTTTGGGATTAGAACGAGGCACTTACTCGCACTCAGAGAACAAACTTGCCAAACCAAACTATTGTGGTATAGTCTCATTTTAATTCAGTTAAACATTATCTGCAAGCCGGTCGTCGACAACTGAGCCCAATCAGATCTAACCCCAGGGAGTTTAAATATGCTGTTAGAATTAGTCTGAAATGAAATGGCAACTTGGCACTCATCTCTTACGAATGTGTATAAGACGATTAAATAAATTAAAACTCGGAGGAAAAGCGATTCGGTTTTAGATCGAATCTGTGCTTTCTGTTGACATAAGACGATGTGCAATGATAAATGGATTAAATTTTAATGAAAATATAACAAAAGTTAAATGCGAACTTATTCCTTCGTCAAATCTTCCGATTATTCAATAATAACCGGATGAAAAAGAAAATCTGTTCGATTTACGCCAACCAATCAAAGTTTTGTATTAGTTTCAAAGGAAAATATTTTCTGCCAGGAGCATAAATGAAGTCAACACAAACCAGAAAGGAAAAGGGGAATAATAGAAAAAAAAACGCCCCTATGCGTAACGCACAATTCGCTGTTTACGTTATTAGTGTTCGTCGGCGTCCATTCATCGTCGTGCAGAGACAGTTACGAACGTTAATAAAAGAGCAACTAGCCACTAAAGAAATAAAACGTCAACGAAAGAAAAACACGCAGAAGGCGCAGTAATTATGTGGCATATTGCGTTTCGACGACAACCGTCTGAGTATACTAAAAAAAAAAACTGCACTAAACTTATTCCTCTGAGAAACGTACCCCCTTTTCTACATCAAATAATAATTAGCACCCCCATAACAATCGCCCTGTACATCATTATTTCAAGCATCTCATCCTTTTAAAATACATTTGCTTGAAGATGAGAAATGAGAACATTTTTCGCGGTTGTCAAGCGACCCGAAAGCTGTTGGAGGTAGTAATATAAAGCCACCATATATATATTTCCCATTTCCAGGATATTTTCTGTCTTTCACGGAATCCAGCATGTCATAAATCAAGATTAACCTTGTATATGGTCTTGAGGCATACGTCGTTGCAGCGAACAAACGTTTTCGCACGTGTTAAAAACTAAAACTAACAACAACGGCCGAAGAGGAACTAGTCACTCCAATAAGCTAAAAACCACCCTTTTTTTTCAATACGCGACGTTTTTTACTGTCACTAAGAAAATACCTTCATATCTCTGACAGAACGACGATAAATGGTCAGTCATGTAACATTTGTTATTTACTTTCACAACAGAAAAATGATGCACAGGAAGAGACACGGTTAAAAATTCATTTTTCTGCTCAGACAGACTTCCGTGGATAACGATTTCGTTTACAGTCGAGAATTTTAATTAAATAAGATATTTTTGAACGAAACTTCTAAATTAAATAGCACAAGATAATTAAAAAAAAAAAAAAACGTACAGCCTCGAAATTTAATAAAGTACGTAAATAATTTGCCACATTTCCTCCTGATGTTAATATTATTTATTATTTTTATATAAACGCACGTAAGAAATAAATAAAATGTGGGCAGTTAATTATGCAACAAATTTAAAATTACCGCTACTCATCACAACGCATGCGCATATCACTTAATTTGATGAGCAAGAGCATGTATTTAAGTGTAGGTTAGATGCCTACACATCAAAGGATTGTATCAAACCAAAAATAATAACTGTGCAAAAGACGCAAATATACTGTGACTAAAATACTTTCATACTTTTACTTACGTTTATCCAATTTTTAAGGCATTTGTGACTATCCGCCGCCGCCATGCAATTTTCTTCATGTTCTTGAAACGTGGTGAAAAGGAACTTCACCGTCAAATCTCTTACACTGAGGCACACGACAGTATGTATGTATTACTTTATTTGCACGGTTATTCTCGTTTCGTAAATCATAATTTGCAAATAATTTTGAATTTATTTCGTCTACCGACCCACTCACTTTCAAAAAAATGCCGAGTAGCAACTCAGCTGCTCGGACATCTATATTACCGACTGAGTAATCTGTATTACCAATTGAGTTATCTGTATTACCGACTTACTTTGACAACTGTCAGTGTGAGTTTCAAATTTAGAAATGCTATTTTTATAATAAAATCGCTTGCTTTTTGTAAGTAAACTCAAGAAATATGTACAAGGTAAGTAAAATAAGTTGTATTCTGTTTGTTAGTGAGGTTAAGAATGTAATTGTTCCAGAATTTATTCATTCAAAATTGCTAATAAAATGAGTCGGAGTTAATTGTGTAATCATAATAATGTAAGAGCAAGTTAAATATTTTGAAACTCGCAGAAGAAATAAACATTTACTCGTTTGTGTGGCCATCTGGGTATGAGAGGTAGAATTTGTGTTAAGGGCGAGAATGCAATCGCCAGTTTAAAACAGTAACCAACAGGGAATTTGTAAGTTGTTGTTGTAGAGACAATCGTAGTTTTCACTTTTCACTCCGCCATGATATATTTAAGAGTGTGGTGTGTTGTATTTTAAGAACTTGGGCAGAAACGGCAATTGAAAGATTGTTGATCAAGTCAACAAATACGGTGTGCGTGTTAGTGTCGCAAAAAATGTATGTGTCAAGCTGGTGTTGTCAACGCTGAGGTTAAACAGTGTTTTCACACAAATTTTGAATATGGTCCTGCGCTTGATCTAACGGCAAATTGTGCCTTTGATGTTAAATCGCCTACCAGAAAGAAATGTACACCTACATGCTGTGTGGGATTAAATCAAATAAAGCAACATTCGTCACAGTCAATACTTAGGTACCTTGTAATTTAATACACACTTGTTTGTGCGTGTATATGTTCTATTCAAATACTTTCCTATTCATTCTTGGTTAGTCTTAATAATGGATGATTTCAATGATGTACTGATCAGTGCGGCCGAGTTCATAAAAGGTATTTATTTAGAATAGGCTTGCGCATTATTTACTTATTAATTCGTATAATATTTTAGACAGGTTATACTTTGTGACCCTAAAAACCAGGGAGCAACCTAAATCGACTGCTTCCACCCATTATTTCAGCATCGAGGATCAGCTTTTATATGAAAATTTCTTCTCAGACTTCGGCCCCTTAAATATATCCATGCTATATCACTACTGCGTAAAACTGAACAAGAAGTTATCGTCTGCTACTTTAGAAAATAAAAGAATCGTGCACACATCGACAGACGACAAAAAGAAAAGAGTAAACGCAGCTTGTTTGATTGCCAGCTATGCGGTGGGCATACCAGACATACCACAAATAAAAGTATCTTATGACAATTTATTTGTTTTTAGATAATATATTTGGATTACAGTCCGCAAGCGGCATACGATGTCTTAAATTTCAAAAACAAAGTTCCTTATATTAACTTTCGAGATGCGTCACTCGGTGAGCCCTACACAATTTCTTTATCGGATTGCCTCTATGGAATACACAAGGCCTTCACATTGGGTTTCTTCGATTTCAGTTCGTTCAACTCAATTCAGTATGAATACTACGAGGTAGCTTTTGTAAGACACAAAAAGAAATGTGCCATTTCATGATTTGAATTGCAGAGAGTAGAAAACGGTGACCTAAACTGGATAGTACCTGGAAAATTCCTGGGGTTTTGCGGCCCTCACAACAAATCCAAGAGCATCAGGGGGTACCCCCTGCACTCGCCTGAGTTTTATTTTAAATATTTCCGAAGGAACAATGTCACTACTATAATTCGGCTTAACAAGAAGATGTACGATTCAAATAAATTCATAAATGCCGGATTTAATCACTACGACTTGTACTTTGTGGACGGGAGCGCTCCTACAGAGAAAATTTTGAATGATTTCTTGAATATCTGTGAGAAGACTGAGGGTGCTATCGCAGTCCATTGTAAAGGTAGGTTCAGTCTTGTATGTATCATGTGTTTTGTGCGACTGTTTGAATTTTAGCTGGCCTGGGTCGTACTGGCACGTTGATTGGGTGCTATTTAATGAAGCACTATCATTTTTCGGCTCATGAAGCTATCGCGTGGATTCGAATGTGCAGGCCAGGTTCTGTAATCGGTTACCAACAAGAATGGTTGGAAAAGTAAGGGCAATGTGACATTTGAAAAAAATAATTATAACAGTAATCATTTTCTAATTTCAGTAGGCAAGCACAAATGTGGAAAGACGGTGAAGCATACCGTAAAAAAAGAGGCCTCACAAGTTTCGTCCACCACAAGTTCGGGATATACAGTAAAACCGCCCAGGAGTCCGTAGATGATGATCCGCCTTCCAAAGAAGTAAAAATAGTGGATAAAGTGACAGGTATTCTGAAGAAGGTTGACACGATGAAGTTGAATGATAAGGAAGATAGTAAGGATTTAGAAGAAAGCGAAGTTGATACGCAGGGAGATAAACTGAATCAGATAAAGGCACGTCGACAGTGTCAACCACGCACTGTCCTGACGTAAGCATGCTCTAAGTGTGTAATGTTCTTATGTGAATCGAGCTTTTATTGTAGAAGTGAACGTAGAGTGTTCAGGTCACGTGTTTTGGTAAATCCGTTAGAATCACCCTCTATGATACGTGCTGGCAAACTTCTAACCGCCAACATTAAAACATCATCTTCCTCCAGCTCACGAATTTTAACTAAACGGTATGACATTTAATATTCTAATACTTGTATATCGAAGCTTCGATGCTTTTTTTTTTCTTTGTAAATACTGATCTTAGAATTATTGCATGAATTAGAGAGTAACAAATTGAGTTAGCGGATATTAATTCTTGCATGCAGGTATAAAAATGTTAAGTATTATTTATTACGAATTGCAGGAATCCATAAGCAGCAACAAACTGACAAGTTTCTTTGATTGGATTTTATTTTCATTTAATAATAGGGAAAACATTACAGTGAATCTTATACTTTGGTGTTCCGATTCTTTCGTTACAAATGCATGCACATATTTTCTGAGCCTGTAGCGCTAAAAACAATCCAGTAAAGTATGTTAAACCTAATAGAAGTTAGCGCAGTGAGCAACATTAAGTTAGTAGGGATAGCTTTTTTGTTTCATATGGGCATGGTTACAGTGTGCGGACAGCTTTAAGCAGATGACAATTAAAAACAATGTTGCCAGCTATAAATTATGTTGACAGAAATGAAACTAACGAAGCGCAAGTTGGATTAACACCTCGACGCTGTAGCCAACGCAAGTCAGCAATTAGTAAATCGCCTGCCGTGTCATCCTTTTCCAATGGAAAAGCCAAGGTCACCCCCAAAAAGAGAGAAAATGGATGGTCAGTCGAAGACACTTGTGTAAAAAACGGGGACAGTTTTAACAGTGACAAAAAGGATCTGAAAACTGTTAAGAGAGGTAAACGTTCTTTAGCTTTAGAGAAGGACAAAACCAGCCCACGGTCGGTTAAAGTTTTAAGACGCTCTCACACACAGAGTTCGGCCGACGTTGACACTAAACCTAGATCTAAACTGCATTTGCCTCTTGTAAAGAACACTATATAATGGTGCACCTCTTTATTTTCAATCAGGGACCCAAAATTTAACCAAACCACTGTAAATACAAAACCAAAATCAAGTTATACTTGTTCCAAAAAACAAACCAACTAAATAAAAACATGTTTTGGTTAATAACGTATATTTTTTTCTTTAATTAAAAAAAAAAAAAAAACATTTTCACTCTTTGAATATACATATCACACTTTCACTATAATTTTTTACATCAACATTAGAAATGAAAATAATGTTTGAAAGTCAAAAAGTAACATGAAAACATGTACTAAAAATATCAAGTAAATACGTTTTAGGGCCACAAAATTTTACTCTTCTTTATACACTAAACAAGAAATTTTTTAGCTTTATTTACGTGAAACTTCAATGGCTATCAGGGTATATATGTAATTGTAAGAAGATGGTGCTTGAATTTTATTTTTAAACCCCTTTATTTTTTTTACACCTAAAAACGTTATTAACCATTTTTTAGAATTAACGTTTGTCCTTTTTTCTCTGAATTTAGTTTGCGGTCCCTGGTTCTGTTTTTTTCAAACTGCGTTGTTTCACATTAAATGTTATTGATATTATTGTTTTTTTTTAATGTTGTACAGTTGTTTAACTTGCATAGTTCAATCTATAACTGTTTTATAATATGTATGTGTAGCAAACAATTTGATTGCGAATACATTAAAGAAAAAAAAAAAACATTTAATCAAATTGTTATCTTTCCTGAGGGGGGAGAAGGTTAATACGAATGTGTAAATTTACCACCACTCAACATGTGACTGAAATAATCTGGCCGTACTTCAATGTATTAAAGCAGAGAATCAAAATTTTAATAAATTAAGAGTGGAATGTGGCTGCTTTGTTAGTATCAAATAGTTTCTCCGATGTAACAAAAATGAAACCATTTCCCTCTTTTAATTATTACAAATGGGCTTCATAATTTCAAATTAAATTCAAAATTCAATTTCCTTTTATTTAATATTACAATAATTAGTTACCTTTTTCTACATTACATGTTTATCTGGTGCTCAGTTACAGGTTTCTTTTACACATTTAACCATAAGTGTCTTGTTACAGGTTTTATTATTATTATTATTATTAAATATTTTATGTAGAGATTATGCTAGCAATCTCAAAAGTTCTGTAAATGTACTACCGTTTGTTGATCAATCACCTATGCAATAGTATTAACAATAATTGGCAAAATGTTGTATCGAATAAGTTCCAATTACCTGGAATTATCTTGCCTGAAAAAATAATTTTTAAGCGTACAAAAATGGCAGGCTAATTTCAAATAATAAAAATGATCGCTCAAGATCGTGTGTTTGACGACGGTCTCGTTAAATCTGTTTGCACAAACAAAAACAAAAAAAATATGTGAAGGCATTTGGTTACCGGTTAACCTGGCATTTTAGGATTAGCTTATTGATTTCGATGTTGATGTCATTTTTGAATGGATGTGTAATGATGTGCCTCCGTAGACGTTAAGAACATACTGTATATATGTCACAATTTTAAAAATATAATATATATATATTTATAAAAGTTTGCTAACATTATGCAGTGTATATTTTATTTTGCATTAAAAGAAGAAAAAGAAATGGTAGTGTCTGTATGTAGCTTACATGAACGTTCAAGTCGCTGATGTAGCTGTGATTTTTCCCGTATACTTCCATCAGTTTGTTACTTGCTTTAGCAGATCTAATTTTATGAAATGATTGTTATTACTGTTGTCGTTTTAAGGTATTACCACCACCTTATTGTTGTATGCACTTATCACAGGCAGTT
Source organism: Prosopocoilus inquinatus (assembly GCA_036172665.1). Lineage (NCBI taxonomy): Eukaryota > Metazoa > Arthropoda > Insecta > Coleoptera > Lucanidae > Prosopocoilus > Prosopocoilus inquinatus. The sequence goes on along the minus strand of CM069880.1, from coordinate 10,128,493 downwards.
ATAAAGAGACTGACACTTTATGCTACTGCACTTGCTTATTACTTCTTTTAGGTATGTTAAACATGCATTTACATTACAAAACAATAGATTTGTAGTGATTCATAAATAAGTACGTGGATGTTATTACCTTTCTATTAATATTTGATGTTTTAATTGCTGCTTATTTCACTTTTATGTGCTGTACGTATCATGGCTATTTATCTCTACTAAAGTATACAGTAGAATACACAAGCAATAGAAAAATAATTTCATTGTACGTGATTCTACATGTTTATACGGTGTTTTATTTAATGTCTATGCTGCCGCTTCATAGTAGCAAATGGTACAAAAAAATATTTAGGACTTGTCGCCAATATATAATTGTAGTGTGGTATTATTATTAACGCGTATGTGTTTGAAACTTACTTTGTTACGTTACATTTTATACTGTTATTACTTGTAATTGTTTAAGTCTAAATCAAAAAAAAAAGAGCAACTCATAGTTTAGGTGGTGCAACTGATTATTAACTAAGAGATGCATTAAAATATAGTACTGTACATACTTTTTTAAAACAACCAAATTATATTCGCAGCATCACTGAATTTGAAAAATTTATTTTTGTAATCTCTTTCAACTGTTTATGTACACTACTTAAAATTAATCATAAATCTGTTATTATAACATCGGTTTGTATTTTTTTATATAGTAAAGTTAATAAAAATTATTTCTTTATTGTTTTACTTACAACAACAATCTCCATAAACTTCTACATTTTAAAATGAGAAAAAGAACTTGGATGTCAAGCTTCAATAGGGGTGTGGGGCGGAGAAGATTTGGTTTATTAAAATTAAAATGGAATGCAGTTAGGTGCACTGTTTTAAAAAGAAAGTTGTTTTGGGGCCATCGCAAAGTAACCAAATTAAATTGAATTTAATAAAACTCGTAACATATAGAATAATTTATATTTTATGAATATTGTGATCTTTGAAAGATACAAACACTAGAAGAAAATCTCTAAATAACGGAATGTTTCATTGTTAAAATGCAATCGTGAACAGTCTTAATTCTTCGATAGGTTAGTGTGCACGGTCACTAAATCTATCTTCGTCTTCCACGTAAGTGTGCTCTGAAAGAAGGCGTTCGCTATCTTCTTGATGCATAGGGCGGGGAAAAGTGTAACCATCACCCAAACTATATTAACAGAAACAATTAAGTTATACGAAATGCTTCTTTAAAACAAATAATGCACATTTCAAATAAAATTCCTCGAAAATACGGTTTGGATTTCCGGATTGTAAAAGGCACCATTATTTTCTTACGTAGGACTACGACAAATTTATTACAACAGACAGAGTATACAGACAGTTTTCTACTCATACTCATCCCAGAAAATGAAAATGCTAAATGCAGAGAATAAAGTGATCATCACATTTATGCTCTGCACTACTACCTCAAAGTGAACACCAAACAAATACATAAACATGTCAAGCATATAATAATAATTGTTTGTTCTATTAATTATTAAATTAAAGAAAATATTTGACTACAGAATTCTGTAGCAGGCTAGTACTAAAAGAAAGAAACTCGAGAGAGAGAGAGAGAAAGAGAGAATAGGGAGAAGCAGAAAAACAAAAAATTCTAAAACATATTTATTCACTGCAGAAAATTTTATAGGCATTCTTAACAATCATTTAAGTACGTTCAGGTTAAACTATGGTCAGCGCAGTTTGGCCAGGGCACAGTTTGGTAGATTCATTGGCAAAATCTCTAGAGCTGTTTGAAAAACTCATCATCAGTAAAAACAATACTCATGGTTAATAATTTCAGAGCTGTGTAGCACATGCACTAACATGAATTAGGCCAGCAGCGAAAAAAAACAAGATCACCTTCACCCACAATACTTTTCACACAAATTCCAAATTGTTAATAAAGGCAAAGCACCTGGTATTTAATTGGTTTTGTGCACAATTACATAAAAATTGCAACACAGATTTTATTTATAGACTTTGCATCGTTTTGTAACTGCAGAAAAAAAAGTGATGCAGTTAGGTGATAAATTTCAGCAAAGAATGTTTACATGTTATCTCCACGACTGGACTGTCATAAAAAAATTCACTCGTGGTAATAACTTTCACAAATGCAATAAGGACGATCCACAAATCATGCTTGTTAGAATAACAAACGAAAAATTCTTTCAAATATATATTTAAATTGCACAAAATACAAAATCCTATTAGTATAGAACAAATAACTGCATCACTAATAATAATTTGAATTGCCAACTGCCAAAAGTTAATTACATAAAATTTATACGCAGCGACCAATAATATTAGCAAACAGCGTTAATGAATAGCTTCACTCTGACCTGGTCTGTGTGCTTTCCATTGAATGATACATGCTGGGCTGGTGTTGAGAATGTGTGGGATACACGACACCGTCACCCAAACTATAAAAAAATACATACGAAAACGGCAATTACATTATACACCTACGCAAAACCAAACCTATATCACGTAGTATCGATTAATTAGAAAGAAATACAAATAAAATAATGCCTATCCACATATGTGCATTTTATAAGGTCGCACATGTAGAAAACCGATTTCAAAAAAAGCACAAAAAATCTCACCTAGTCTGAATGGGAAAGAACCAATTCTTCGGCTGTTCACCGAACACTTCTTGGAAATTATTCATTTTCCCTAAATTAAACCCATTCTTGTCAGGACCGTTATAAAAAATTGGGGCCCTAAATGCCTCTGCAAAACACATTTTTTTATTTACACGACTTAAATAATTCAAATAAAAAAAGCTCATCTATGAAAGCAAAACAAATTCTTAATTTGGAAAACAGCGTATTTGAAAAAACGACATCGTTTTACTTTTTACACATCCTACTTCAATCAAACAAACAGAAATAGTAAGGAATTTTCTGGTGTTTGTTTAGATCTACAATTGATGATGCAAAACACAAAGAAATTACTGTAGAATGTAAAATCCATGAATACTTCAAACAAGTTTACTACTACTACTATAAGAATAAAACATGCTTACCTAAAGTTGTGCGATTGTGTAGTACTAAGTAACAATGGTAACAGAAGAGCGATATCAAACTAATAGCAAACATAAGAGCAACGAAGAATAAAAATAGTATGTGGAATCTTCCTGATCCTTCTAAATCACCCTGAATAAAAAAAAGAAATTCATATATGCACAGTTATGTTAATAAAATGAAACGTACATGCCAGAACCGAATAAAATATTGTACCGAAGTAAGAGCAACATAGACACAATATATTAAAGCATATCCTAAAAACAACACGAAGAACTTATAGTTTGTGAAACAGATGCAGTTATTAACCCATGGGCAGTGGTGGTCCATTTTTAATATGCACTTGCCACACACCGAGCAATGATGTGTCCGATCTGGTTTTATTAATCTACACTTTTCACAGTATCGCACTGACCCACTTATCGTACGATTTAAGTTGGGAAGATTCCTCGAAAACGTCTCTAACATCTGTCTTTGTAAATCTTCGTTTTCTGCATGTATCAGTCTTTCATATTCAGAATCAGGCAGCTTAAACTAAAGAAGAAATGCAAAGTTACCTTCAAATGCGCTCGTGCACTTGACAACCTACCTTATCTGGTACTACGCCGACTTTCGTGAATACAGTCTGCCAATACGACCAGAGAAACATAGCGAATAGAAAGTGATAAATACATAAATATATTATTTGTTTCCCTAAGCTTTCAATGGTATCTGCAATGCGAAAGGTTAGCTCAAGTTAAAATTTGAGGTTATATCAACTTACATATACACAGCTGTACGACATAAGCATAGTACGACCAAAATACTATTAAAAGAATAAATAAAACGGGAATCCATTTCACTGCTCTTATGCAAAACCAACACACTTCTTTATTACTGTTGTTATTAGGTACAGCCATGGTTAACAATATATTCGTTCACATGTTCCGGACATACTCCACGTTATCTCATTAAAATACAGAACTAATCCATGACAAGGTTTTATCAACTTACAACAACAAATGTGCTAGTTTTCACCGAAATATTTATCACCGAACGTCACTTGCAACAATGACAACCACAAGAAACAATCGCGATCGCACAACAAATTCAACTTTCAAACACGGAAAACACGCAATGCTACCAAACTTTGGAAATACGCTTTTCCTACTTTTCTTATTGGAAAATTTACAATACGCTTTTTTTTAATAATAAATTAAATGACCTTCACTGGAACTTAACATATAATAAAATTCAAATGTAAAATAAGTATGGGCGTGTTATTCACCTACAACCAATCAGGTTGACCTAACCGACGTTGCCAGATTACAAAATTCTTCGCAATATTTGGACGAACCTTATCCCAACATTTATTTAAAAGAAGTTAGTAAATTGATGTTTAGGAATTTACGGTTTAAAAAAACAAACAAACAAACACGTACTCTGAAATATTTTTTAAAAAATAATGATGAATGTCTCAAACTCGACTATTGCGCATAGCCACGCCTATGTTTATCTTTTATTTTAAAACATCTGTACTATCATAATTTGTTTTTATATTATACAGGATGGACCAAGATAAATTTTAATTAAAAAAAGCCTTTTCTATACAGGTAGTATCATTTTTACTCTAGACATGCGATCTTTCGATATAATCATCAATCAAAAGCTTTACATTTGCGGGGGATATTAAGATCAATTAATATTTCGGTAGGCAAATTGAACCTATTGTAAAAACTTGTATCTATTTTTTTTTGTATTATCATACTTAAAGCAATTAAATTCTAATCGATTAAGTCAATTATTATTGTGTGTTTTTGATCGAAGTCTTGAAACCACGATCGTGAGAGCAGTTCGCATCGAAATGAATCATCATATTTGTTGTAATTAACGAGAAAGAATTTTTCGCTATCTTACAAAACCGGTATCCATAAGAGAGCGAATTGTAAAAACGCGTAATCGAAACAGAAATTCTTCTGGCCATTTAAAAATGTTCAACTCCCGACACTCCCATCGTTGATTTAACCTGAGGAGCGATAAACAGGATGTGTATTTCGAAAAGTTATTTGCTTATCATATCATGATTGGGGATCGGACATTATCTAAGGCCGTTTGAGTTATTCACTGATAGTGATGAAGATGATGATGATAGCTTTCAGGTTTTTGTTTTTACTACAGTGTTAAGTCTGTTTTGCAATCTTAGGTATGGTATTATAACTATTATATTATAAAGACAGGTGAGTAATTGATGGGTGAGAGATGATAATGATGACGGTGATGGTTCGCACTTTCTCCTCAAATGGGGGATCTTCATTCCTTTTCTACCTTTTCGAATTCTTTTATATTTCTTTTGAATTTGTTTTCTTGACAAGTACTTGTTACTTGCGCTTACATATTTGCAGAACACATATGCGTTTGGGTATGCATGACCACTGCAGGTGTCTAAACAGTGGCAAAGCGAGTGAGGAGTGCGGGAAGAATGACTTTCCAAGATACGACTACCTGTTCCCTCTCTACTCGAGTACTCTACGGTCCACGAAGTAGTAATGTATTTATTATATAAAATGAATCCAGTAAAATTCGTCAAGTTTTTTAAAAGTAACTGTGACTGGTGTTTGTGAACGTGCATATTGTAAGGTGGTGCGCCCAAAATGTTGCCTTCCCAAAATTTTGACTTGGAATGTGTTAGGCATTTTATTTCCTCCTTCAAGGTTGTTTATCGTAAAATGTGTTCGTAGTTTTTTATTGGAATCAATGGCATCTACTAGCTATTAGGTAAGTACATTTGTTTCTTCCGAAGCGTACACAATCGACACTTTGTCCTCGCAATTAATGCAGTTAAAGGATGTACAGTCAGCGTAAATAATTTAAGGCCCGTTTATATAACAAGAAGCAAATCGCACGCATTTCAAAGCAGCGCTTCTATTTTTAAGTTGCAAACTTTACTTTTTCATCCAACGGTTTTGCAGAGGCCATTTACCTAAAAATAAAAGAGGCAACCGCAGGCTGCTTATAGATTTAAATTCTCGCGTTAGAAAGTTTTAAGGGCGGGTAATATCCGACGGATTAAGCTGTAAGGTTTCCTTTAATATTCGATTTCATTTCTCCAAGTATTTACGCGCAAGAAACTAATTACAATAAACCTTTAATTTCTCATTAAATCAAACTATTCAATGCCATTAAAATTTCAGTTGAGGAATGAATGACTAATACCATATGTATGCAATCACATAAACTTACTCTTAATTTATCTCCCTAAAAGAAATCCTAATTATATTTATTGAATTATTATAGTCGAAGTTAATCCCTTGGAAACCAATCACATTTAGATAACGTATTTTTGAAAAACGAACGAAAATAGAATGCACACATTCCATTGTCTCTAGGTACCTATTTATTTTTAAATTATTACGGGGCGCTAAAGTCAGTTTTAAAAACCATTAAATAGCCATAAAAATACCTGCTTTGGATATGCCATTTCCATGGAAATGACTGACTCATTTTTAAACGTGCATAAACCAGTCTGATTTAGGTTGCAAGTTATTTTAGTTTAATTTATTAAAATTAAATTATTTTAGCTGTTTTGTTCATATTTTAATTTTATTATATTGGATAAATACTAGAACCCGTACAGAAAATTTTGTTGAAAAAATTCCATACTGTGGTGGAAATGAAAACGTTCAAAAGTTAACTGAAAAAATGATACTTAAGTATTGGAGGAATTTTTTTTCTGTTTATTGAGGAAATTGAAAAATCCATTAAACAAGATTTTGTTAAATAAATTCTGTAAGTTCAGAAAAATTAAAACGTACAAATTCTTTATAAAGAAAATTTTATATAAAATCGTGCCGGCCTTAAAAAAAAAACTCTGTTTATTGAGGAGAAATAAATATTTTTTTTTGTAAAAAGAAAATGTTGAAACAATTCCGTATCCGGACGGTGGGGTGGGGGCGGGGGGGAATTAAAAGTTCATACCCCTTAAACGAAAAAGTTTGCTGATAAAATGGAATGAAATTAAAAAGAAAAATGCAAAAGTCGAGGAGGGAAATTAAAAAGTTCAGATTTTTAGAAAGAAAATTTTGTTAAAAAAAAAAATAGGGGAATAAAAACGTCCCCGAGAATCTTGCTGAAGAAATTCTGTTTGTTGGGAGCGAGAGTGTGGAAACTCTTTAAAGAAAATTTAAAAAATTGAGGGAATAAAAACGTGTTGAATAAATTCTGTTTCGAGGAAAATGGAAATTCTTTAAAGAAAATTTTGTTTAAAAAATGGGGGAATACAAACGTTCGCATTTTTTTAAAGAAATTCTTGCTGAACAAAGTCTTTTGTTAAGAAGATTAAGAAAGAAAATGTTGTTTAAAAAATTGAGGGAACATAAACGTTCGCCCCTTTAAAGAAATTCTTGTGGAACAAATTCTATTGTTGGACGGAAAAGGAAATTCTTTAAAGAAAATTTTGTTTAAAAAATTGGGGGAATAAAAACGTTTCCCGTTTAAAAGAAAATCTTGCTGAACAAATCCTATTCGTTGTAGGCAAATGAAATTCTTTAAAAAAAATGTTTAAAAAATAAGGGGAATTCGGCCCTTTAAAGAAATTCTTGCTGAATAAATTCTTTTGTTAGACGGAAAAGGAAATTCTGTTTAAAAAAATTTGGGGAATAAAATCCTTCCCCTTTTTAAAGAAAATCTTGCTGGTCAAACTACGTTTGTTGAGGGGAAAATAGAAATTCTTTAATGAAAATTTTGCTGAACAAATTTTTTGTTGTAGGCAAGTGAAATTCTTTAAAAAAAATTGTTTAAAAAATGGGGGAATATAGACATTCTCCCCTTTAAAGAAATTCTTGCTGAAAAAATTCTTGTTAGGGGGAAAAATGGAAATTCTTTAAAAAAAATTGTTTAAAAAAATAGGGGAATAAAAACTAAAAATATTCCCCCTTAAAAAAAATCTTCCTGAATGAATTCTTCTGTTTGTGGGGAAGAAAATGGAAATTCTTTAAATAAAATTTTGTTTTTAAAAACACTGGATGTTCTGTGTGTTGGGGGAAATGAAAACGTTCAACCCTTAAAGGATATGCGACGTCCCTATCTTTATATTGGCGTCGGTGACGCCGGCGCCGTATCACTCGTAGTATAATCTCGTACAATGTGTATTTTTTAATGCCTTGACGGATAAGCTTGGGAATGTAGGGTGCACGTTAAGGTGTTACTAATGGCCAGTATTGATAAAATAATCGGAATGTAAAATATTGGGCGTTCGTACGTGCGGTGAAAATGTGAAAAGTGTGTAAATAGAATCCGACCGCGAGTTATACGTACCACCATTGTGACCTACATCAACGCTTGGCATTTAAAATGTTCAACACGCATCCTGAAATAGCGCTTGTTTATTTATTTTTGCATCTGACGCTTGTCCGCGCAATTTAATAAATTCAGATCGGCGCAAAAATAGATTCCAAAATGTTTTCGTGCTTGTGGAATTTGTGGGATTGGTAAATATTTAAGAGTCTTCCGGAAGTTGCCTACAGTAATTTTTTTTCTGGTAGGTTGGATCCCACCAGCATGGAAAATAAAAAAGGGACGTATTCCAACACTTCTAACCACGTAGCAAACGATAGCCAACATCACGAACCAATACCGAAACACTCGCACCAGCACAACACTGCACCCCAACACTTGAGGCTCTTACAGTACGGGCTTAAAATACCCAACCACCAACATTCCCAAACGAACCAGTCTCACCAGCATTCCCAGTTGAATTCAGCTAACGTGCATCTGCATTTACACCAACCCTATTACCAACAACCTGGGTATAAGTATCTTCAAACTTCTCCTCAGCAGTTTCCTAGTCAAAGCGTACACCAAAATCAAAATCTGCATCAACATAATCAATCGCAAAATCAATCGCAATTATACTGCACCAACTCGCCACCACCTCCTCCTTTACACCCTCACAATCCATTGAACCAACAGAATCCGCAGATATGGGTTCCTCACCAACCTCCCGTACATTACCACCAACAGAAACTCGAAACCCAATCCCAATCCCAGAAGCAAACAATCACCACAACCCCCAAACCTAAAGAACCGATCGAACGCAAAAAGTCGACCTACAACAGCAACCAGCAACTACGTTCTCCAGTTGCCAAAAGACCCCCCGAAGCACCCGTCACGATGCACGGTTGGTTACACAAACAAGGATCAGAAGGTTTGATGTTGTGGAAGAAGCGCTGGTTCGTACTCTCGGATTATTGTTTATTTTATTACAAAGGTATCTGTTCTAATGTTCTAAATTTGAATTGCATGCTAAAGAACTATTTTAATATCAAAATGTAACTTTTTAAAGGTCCCGAAGAAGAAAAAGTTTTGGGTTCAGTTTTACTCCCATCGTATAAAGTGTCAGTGTGTAAACCCGAAGATAAAATAAACCGCAAACACGCGTTCAAATGCGAACACGCCAACATGAGAACGTACGTGTTAGCAGCAGATTCGCAGGAATTAATGCTCCAGTGGGTTCGTGTTCTAAATTTAGCTTGTCTCTTGCAAAACAACGTGTAAGTGACGTAATTTTTGACGCAAGTTTTTTTTCTCTAAAAGGAAATTCCGTAGGGAGTTAGATCAGCAGTCGTCTCAGTCTGCTTCGACGTACGTACAATCGGGTGAAAATTCAGATTCGGGATTTCATCAACAGTACAGTCAAAAGCAAAACGTCAAAAATATGCCAGTACATTTGCACACGTCGAGTAATACCACCGAGTTAAGCAATCCCAGTCAGCAAGAGTTTAATCAATATAATCAACCACTGTATGCTAACGCGCCCCCTAAACCGAGAAGACTGAACGATGGTGGATATTCATCTCCCAGCCCCGATTTACTCGATAGGTATCAACCTGAACCCAAGTATATAAGCCCGCAACATCCTTACCACATGCCACCTCAGTGTGTGATTCGTAACGCAGCGAATTCCCCCATTCACATGTACAGCCCCAACGTTCGAAATCAACAACCTGAATACATTGCTCAGGTACCTCCCCAACATTCACTCAATAAAAAACTCGTTAGTGATTATGTATATGAGTACAACGTGCCTCCAAATGCTGAAAGAAGAACACCAGATACTTACGGACGATCGAAATCAAATCCAGCAAAAGGTAGAACTTCTGATTACGAGGATGTATACGCAGACCAGTACATGTACAAAAGACCTCTAAGTCCACTAGCTTATAGTAATGTAAAAAAAGCAACGCCTAGTATAACTCCAATGCACAGAACGTACACGCCAGTATCTATGTTGGGGCCCAGAGACATCGTAAGGTATGTTCCTCCTCAACAGATGCGGAAATCACCAAGGACCATACCACGTCCCCATAGCGCCGACTTCCTCGAATACGAAGTAGCCCACAGACAATCTAATCCAAACAACACCAATAAACAACCGAGGCCCAAATCTAGTTTAGATATTAACAGGAACACGTCGAACGACAATTATTTCTACACCGAAGAAAGATACGCTGAGAAAATGCGCAAATCCGTTCAGTATTTACCTAAAGTGCCAAGGTACATCCAACAGCAAACCGAGTACATGCAACAGAAGTGCCCTCGCGAAACCGACAAAGTCTTTCCCTTAATGAAATCTAACACCCAGCCCATTAACTTTAACAACTCGGCAGCTGAATACTCAAGAAGTGACCTGCAACCAGTTAGAAGTCGCAGCGTCTTGAGCGAGGGGTCCTTATCGAAAGAACTGGATGTGGACTTACGCTGCAGTCCTCACGATCACAGCGACAGGGGGGGCCTAAGCCCCGCGGCCTTATCAAGGCAAGAACAAATCTATGGCTACGCTGAAGACCCCAGGCGAAGAGATTACGACCATTTTACACGATCTGCCAGTGCTAGATTGTCGGAAAATGCACCCAGTGAACGCCTGCAGTTGGATGGTTCGTTGAACAGAGAAGGCGAAAGAAAGGTAAGGTGTCTTTTGTGTTTCTAGTTAAATTTATCTTGTTTTTTTTTTTTTTTGATAGAGGGAAGAGTCAATGAAAAGACTTTTGGAATGGAAGCAAAGAATGTTGCAATCGCCATTGAACAGAAAAGTTCATCAAAATACAAATAAAATATACACGGGTAAACCGGATTTGTACCACAAACATTTGGATAACGGGTACATTCAAAAAATGCCAGGTGATCAATACCTGGATGGAAAGCGAGCTGCTGCAAATGCCATGCCCCAATACAACAGTTATTCTTCGGATGATGAAGGTAAGCAGCTTAATATATATATATATTTTCGTAGGTAGTTGTGGCATTTTTCGTTGCAGTCGAGGGACTGAGAATTGAAACTTGTAGGTGTTCTGTGTAATTTAATCCTCAGTGCCTCGCCAGCAGCTGTAGTGGTGACAGTAAGGGTACTCTGTCTACATAGGTCCTTCCTGCCTGGAAAAACTTGGGCCTCCACTGTCTGGTACTAACTTTTCGGTGGTATTTAACTTTCAATTAACTTTACTAACAGGACTCATTAACTTAATTTTGGAAAAGGAACTCTTCATCCTGACGTAGAAATTAAAAAAAATTTTTGTACTCGGTTCAGAAAATGAGGAAAGAAGCAAAGGAAACACGAAAACACAGGCAGGACGGACCGTGGACACAGTTCCATCCGATTCTTTCTCACCTGCACACTCTGCTTCTACCACTGTGTTTAATACTCCACATGACGAAATCCTATCTACCTCTGACGATTTGCATGCGATCAAAGACACTTGCACCAACAAAAACTTGGAAATAGACGACACTTTCACGAAACCGTTAAAACTATTTAACAAAGAAGCACCTCACGTGGCGCACGTGTCGAGTTTACGATCGGAGTTTTCGGACAAATTCGAAGAGAACCCCGTGATCACCGAGGTCAAAAGTAACGACGCGCTGGTTAAAAGCATTCTGGCAGAATTCGAGAAAAAAACGGACGAAGATGGGACAACCCCCAAAACTAAAACAATCATCGAAGAAAACTACATGACCATGACCCCAAAGAAAAACATACTAGAACCTACCGGGAACGTAACCACAGAACGTGCTGAATCAGATGAAAACCCTTACGTGGAAATGACGCAAGGATGCGATATTTCTTTGCTAAACTCGGAAAATTTCGCTGTTTCACAACAACCGTACGAAACTGTTTGTTTTTCCGAAGGTAAAATGGAACCTGTCTATATGGAACTGAGCCAACCCCAAAATACATCGTCGGAAAATAAGGAATCTAAAAGCGAACTCCCCGATATTTTAATGCCGTCGCAAAGCAAAAAATACAGAGGGAATAAATCTGATAGCTCGGATGCTGATGACGAGGCCTCCAAAGATCTAGACTCCTTAGATACACCCAGCCATCCCAGATTTAGTTTATCGGATACTTTCAGGCCTGCTTCTTACTATTTAGGCGTAAGCCAAACGGTTCCTGAATTGCAGGATAGTTCAGATAGTGAGTTAGTATCTCCACCCCCAATCCCAAGATCTCCGCCCCCCTTGGATGAGCTTGATGAGTGCAGTAAAAAAATCGATTATAGATTAAGTCAAAGCAACCAAAATTTGCACCAGTATTTTACGAAATTCAATAACAACAAGGGAAGCACTCACTCCCTGAATATAAAAAACCAAAGTTTCTCGTCGTTGACAAATTTAAAAAGCACGTATGACAATGTATCTCTGTGTAGTGTCAACACAGAAACTGACAGGCGTTATGGAGGAAGCAGGCTGTCTCACAATAGTGATTCTGATGTGGAATTAAGGCCTCATCTTTCGAGGACCAACGAGTACGAACGCATGTTAAAAAGAAGGCCTGTTTCGGAAGAATTCTGCGACGAATTAGATTCTTTGGACAGTCGCTTCAATGAGAGCGTGGATTTGGATAAGTATTTGAAGGAATTGCAGAGTGCAACTTCAAACGAAATGATTCTGAGAAACTATTTGTATTTATCAGCGAAAATGGCTCCGAATCAAGGCGTGCATGATTACGAGAATGTTTGCATTGTAGGACGGGGTGCTTCAGATTTAAAAGACGAGAATGAAAATTCAGCGAGAAATACCAGGGTGGTGTCTCCACTACCCATTTATTCACAACACCCCAAAGAAGATGTGCAGAATATAAGCGCAACCCAATCTAATTTATCTGAATCCAGGTCTTTGTTATCACCTGATTGTATTCAGAGATCACGCCCTGAAAGTTGCACGTCGATTACTGCTGAAATTAATGGCTTCCTGCATAATTCGAGGAGATCAACCCCTAGTATAAGGGCGGAAAGCTCCATGAGCAACCAGGAGAATCTGCCTGTCTCGCTTTATTTCCAAGAAGGCAAAGGCAATCAGGGTTTTAACCAAAACGCCCCGTATTATTACTCTGATTTATCAGTCAATACATCTCATACTGATAGCACGTCTACTATTTTAACTTTAAATAACCAACGTGGTTCTATGATTGGAAGCAAGAGGGATATAACTCACATAGTAAACCCCATCAGGTGTAACACTCGGCCTTCTCGAAACACAGGGGGGCGAAATCCTCGCCAGAATTTGATTAGAAATACATTTAAATTAGCGGCCGAAGCACGTTCTGTCTCAGTTGACTTTTTGAATTTGACTGACAAATCTGGACAAATTGATAAAAAGAATATTTATGAGTCTGACACGTTGAAACGCCTGAAGGCCATGGATTCCATCACGAGTTTACAGTCGAATCCTGAAACTAGAAATTTGTACCCGAGTATAACCAATGACAAATTCTATGATTTGAATACTGGGGATTTCAATGTGAGAAGGACGCATTCCCTTGAAGGGTTACTCGAAAACGTCTTGAGTGAAACGACAGAAACCATAAGCGTGCAAGATTGTAGCACGGTGGTTGCTCAAAGTGACTTGGGGGAAACTGATGTCAACAATGGTACGACCGAGGGTAGTTATTTGTGGGAGGAAGATTCGATTTGGCACGAGCGTCTGCGATCGGCGAGTCAACGACATACCAAGTCTTTAGATGACTTAGATTGCATCAGCGAGCCTAAAACTGAGAAATATCGAAAGCAAACTCGGGGAATAACACGTGGCGTGACATACGTCAACGACAACATATATAACATGCTCCTGCAAGATAAGAATCAGAAAGGATTTGAGAATGAAAATTCCAGCGAAGGTAAAAGCAAAGAAACCAGCTTCATCATCGACCGAGAGAAATTGCGACAGTGGGATTTGTTATCGAGTGCTCCTTCTGATGCACAAATCATTGTACAATGTGCACAAGGGGTGAGAGTTAATAATATGGTGGTAGATATGGGTGATGAGGTGATTGGTTCCCACACTTCCGAACAAATCAACGTACAAGAACAAGGTACAATATTACTTAAATTTTAAGTACTGTATAAATTGTACATATACTATTTTGTTTGTTTTTTTATGTTATATGTTTGTAGAAAATGTCACAAATATATCACATAGGTAAATCACAGTTTTTTTCTATTTTGTTTTCGTTACTAAACAAATCTCAATCTTCACCAAAAAGAATTGAACAAACTTCTAAATAATCGTCAAGAAACTTTTGGCTTTTATAAAAGTGTACATTTTGTAAATATTGTGTTACTTCTTTCCTTGTACTTAAAAATAAAACAAAACACTTTCACTTTGTAAACTCTTGACGATTTTCTGCAAATTCCACGTTTTATTTTCTGTTTCTGGTGTGTCACACCGTTTGGGGGGCACTGGTTTAAGAAACTATGCCGTATCCAAATCTGTTTTAGTATTAATTTATGTAAATTACAACTTGGCAAACACAAAAACGAACATTTCTTAAAATGCAATCATTGCATTGGAATGTATGTAGGGCAGGCAATGGTTTCCAATTTTTTTTTGCAAACAAAAATAAAAATAATACTGACATTACAACCACACTAAAAATAAGTGTTCAAGATGATGGAATTAATTTATATTGGCCCAACCAAATTAACTAAATTTTAATGCAAATTCGAATTTAAATTGCATAAAAATTTTGAGAATGTCATACCCTATTATAAAAATGTCAAGGCAAGCCTTTTCTGGACACGCAGTAGCATTAGTCACAATAAAATTATTTCAAGAATTCAATCCATTCTGATTAGGTATACCTACTAATTGTCTAAATTCTTTCGGTATATCCAACATGATATAAATTAAAAAATACGAGGTGTCATTTATGTGGTGTGTAACTTAAAAGATTTAATTTATTTCCTGTTGTTTACCTACTGAAAGAAATGGTTTGTTGTAATCGACAAGGACGAAAGTCAATGGCAGAGATTGTTCACTGTGTTACAGCATCAGGATCTGTATGCATTAATACCAGAGACACTTTTCCAAAAGCAATATCGAAAAGAGTATGGGTGCCTAACTCGCAGTTGATACAATCGAGGCTGTCTGCTGCTAATTTGCCCCGTGAAGATGAAGGAGATTATTCCATGTAAGTTCTTGTTTCTAGTGCTTGCGCTTTAATGACTTTAACTTTCTTCAGGTCTGAGAGACAAGCTTTTTACATGAGTCAAGTACCTAGTCATCATGATTTGAGTTTGAATGGACTTCAATCGAACACTTCGCTTAAAGTAAGTAGCATCAGACGCATGACTCAATTGAAATATAGGCTTGTGCTTCCATGTGACAGTTCCAGCACAAGTTTATAAAACAATTTCAATTATAATTTCTTTATTTTCGTCGTTTACCATAGGGAAATTGGCAGTGGGGTGGTAGAATGAACATGTCAGCCGGAGAACTACTCGGTAGAACACACGAGGAACTCGTTTTGCTCTTAATACAATTACGTAGACAAAGTACAAATACGTGTAATGCCATAGAAGCATGTTATAACGAAATTGATTGCATACAGGTTTGAATTCAGAACAGTTTTATTTTTCTAACTAACCCCATATGCTATTTCGATCTTGTTTAACAAAAATTTTCAGCAGCTTAAGTATTTGAGCTTTATTATTTATTGTAGTAGACCCAATATAATTGCTGCTAGTTTAAAAAAAAAAGAATAAAACATATTGTGTCTGACTGCATTGAATACAATGCTTGAGCTAATTGCACACAGCATACCTATACAAATATAAACGCTTAAAAAAAATGTTATTCGTATTGCTAATGGAAGTAGGTTTATTTAAGCTTATAATTTTTTTTATTTTTGCAAAATACCACGGAAATAATGTTGTATAACTTAAGTAAATTTACAGGCCCAGTTACATTTAATGGATGCAGCGAAGCGTTTGGAAAATATTCAAAAATTAGAACAAATCAAACAGCATTTACTTGCATTGGAGAAACAAGTATGATTCTTTTATGCTTTCGCAGTAATTTTCTAATCTGTATGTATATATTTTTTTGTTAGTATGAAAAGGGGAAGCCCTTAGTGAATTTGGTGGACAACATGGTGAAGTTAGGTTCTTTGTATCGTTCTTCCAACGACCACACGTTAATTCCCTACGTCAGAGATCGCTTGGAATTCAACCAGCAAATTCAAGAACGTCGTTTACTAGCTGAAGAAAGACGCGATTGGAATCGTCTGAGCCCCAACCATGCCCAGTTGCAAGAAAAAGTGCAGCAACTCTATCACCTGGATCGTTTAATTCAAGAAGAGAGTGGCACTTTGCAAGGCTTGCAGCAGGACAAGGAGGACATTGAAAGGGCACTAGGTGGACTCAGGCAGAGATTAAATAAAGGGTTTAATGACCCGGCTGAAGTCGAGCAAGCCAGAAAACAACAGACCTTGTTAGAAAATGAACTGAGCAGGGTGCATCTAATGCTTGCTCAGAATTCTAAGAAATTAGAAGAAACCGTCGTAGGAAATGCTAGATTGGAGCAGGAACTCTTGGTCTTAAAACAAAAGCTGCAAATTTCCAGGTTGCAAAGAAGCTCTCCACAATTTTCAAACGCTGGTAAGAAAATTAATTATTTTTATTATTATTATTGCACCTCGTCACATTTTAGGGGATAGTTTACCTTGTGTACTTGGAACTAGTGCTATGTTAGAGTCAGATTTGCAAAGAGTGCAACAGAAAGTCGGGGATTTACAGCGGCAGAGGCAAGAACTTAGTATGCAAGTTCGTCAGCTCACTGACAGATCGAATAATCTTCAGCAAGAAATGAGGCCATTATCCGGAAACCTGGCTAACCAAGGTCACTAAATAAATTCTACCATTAATTATTCATTCAATGTTTTATACTCCATAGGTATTGCTAATAAGAAAAAGGTTCAATCCTTATGGCGTGAAACTGACTTGGACACGATGGATGCAATCGATCATGGCGACTCCTGGGAAAATGCAGCCCCCATTACATCGACCAGCCCTTTATACATAAACACCAACCTTAAACAAAACGTCGACTCTGATTTTTACAACCGTGGATTAAAACTGAGTGATTCGACAAGTGATGACACGATGCTAAGCTCAAATTTTACTCCGCAGGAGAAGCCTGAGATTAAAACTGTGAGGATTGTAAAGCGTGAGTCTGAACGAAGACAGCGTGATCGTGAGAAGACTTCTTCCTCAACTGGGAAATGCGATCCGCTTGCAGAAGAACCGAGTCCCTTGCATAAAACGCAGAGCACTGTGAATATTGGGGCCCTCTCCCCGAGCTTTATTGATTCGGATAAAATAAACAATGAGATGCTGTGCAGGCAGAGTTCTATGTCGAGTCCGAATTTGCAACAGGAATTTTCTGCTGCCTCGAAAGATGACGTGGATAAATCACCTGAGCTTGCCTTAATTTTTAAAAGCGAAGCTGCCAAACAGATTATTACAGAAATGTCTTCTCAGGAAGTCCCCAAGCAATTAAATAGGAGGACTGTTCCGAAAGAAAAGCGACGACATTATACAGCACCAAATAATAACTTAATAATGAAGAGTTTAAACCAACTGCCCATTGATGATAGTATGTTCGATAAATTTAATAATAGAAGGGCAAGAGATGATTTGGACATGGAGCGTGCTCTCAGACAGCGAATAGATACACCGGATGTGGTTAGATCAACACTCAGTAATAAAGAACTTAAATACAATGAAAGTACCATCGATAATATACTAGGAACTCCTAATAAAATCAGCATCCCTGAGCGGTACATCCCCGAGCAACTGCCACAATTATCTGCGGAAGAGCAGGAACATAGATTAAAGAAAGTCGAGTCAATTAAAAAAATGTTGTCTGATACTACGATTATTAGTAGTTCGGCCAATCCAGCAATAGGTAAGGTTAATCTCGCTTTAAACAATTACAATAGTGTCTTCTTGGGGTTACAGATGTTACGAATTCAGAAAATTCTCCCTCCAGTATTGTAAGTAAAGCAACAACGAAAATGATTGAGGAAAAAAAGCAACGAGAACATCTTTTACAATTAAATCAGATATTAGCGAAGCAAGTCATGGAAATGAGCAAGATTGTAGCAGGTAATTAAAATTCCTTAAAGGCACACGTACATGCACGGTTGACTTAGATCGCTTTGTTTTTGACAAGTACTTTCTTTCGTTCGCAATTAGAGTTTTTCTTTTTTTTTACTTTAGGTACCAACAATTCCAGTGAGCAATGAATGACTTGTGCAGTTTGCTACTAAGCGAGGTGTGTTTTTATAATTTGCCTGTAATTAATTAAAAGCATGCATTGACCCATGTTGACATTTGAACTCAAATATCAACGAGGCTAAAACATATATAAAAAAAAATGTCTTGTGTAAGCTTTAACTTGCTGTTATTTTTTGAAATTCATCGAAAGGCTTATACATGACATGATGTGTCAGACTCTCGATATTTATTATGCACCTGCTACTATTTTTTTTAGCCAATGCATTAGCTAAGCTACCACTGGAACCTCAACAGTTAAGCACTGAAGAAGAAGATCTGTCTCCAGAAACGCCTTTGCCGCTATATCAGCAACGTGATAATTTTTATAGTTAATGTAGTCAATAATTAATAATAAAAAAAGAAACTGTTGAATTGGTTGTACAAATTGAGGGTTGTCTTCGGCCTGTCATACATTTTAAATAACTTTTTAACAAGCAGTATTACCACTGTCCTATTACCAAACAGCATTGGTAATTGTATTTAAAATGTACTGATAATATGCTGAGTGCCAGACAATAAGTATTATTAAAAATGTGTATTATTTAGTTAAAATATGTTATTTAGTTTTAATATTGTTTATATAAATGTGTATCGGCTCTTACATTGGCAAAATCTTACAAATAAAATATCCTCCACTAAGATTCAATATTAATAAATAGTATATAACGGAAATGCAAATTAATTACGCCAGTGTAAAAGTCGATATGTGTACATACAGTTTCAGAAATGTAATTAAAGTTAAAATTGCTCAACATGTACTTAATGTTGTATATATCTTTGTTTCGTTAATTTATGTTTGTAATCCATTAGGATGAGGGTTGATTAATGACGAAAATATTGTTCAGATAAAAATTATTAGGGAATAACTTTTACTAACAATAAACTACTGACATATACAATCCAAGTTCTCTGTTAATTAAATTAGCTGCTGTGCTACTATTTATGATATTTAATTATATTTTCTAGTTAATTTATTCGAGATTCAAATTTAGGGCTTTTGTAAAAAATGTACTATTTCCTTTGAAATAAAATATTAAAAAATACACATTTAAATATCATTACTACACCAGCGACATCTATGATCGATTACGTCAACTACCACATGAAAATCAAGTTTAACATAAAGTTCTTAAGCCTAGTTTATGCATTTATTAGATACACCCGAAACTCTGTAATAATAATTAAATTCAAGAGAACTTACATTTTTGCTGTACGCCTTCCAGACCAAATTATCTGCTTCTTTCATGCATCTGCGATCCAGGCAATGGAAGTCCCACCACACGCATTATTAAATTTACTTCAAACAAACACGAATACTTAACACAGAATACATTCACCACGATCTCTAATGTTGCCTTTTCATAAAAACGTACCGCACAAAGAAGTCTCAGCATCAAGTTGCACAAACGCGTTGACATATTACAATTTTTTATCGCTCACAAAAAAATCTCGCCTAAAAGAAAGCGACAATATTTTTATACTTTGTCTGAAACAAATTTCCGCGCGTTTATAAACGGTACACGTTTAGCATTTTATTTAAATAATTCTCAAATGATCGGGTTAATCTGAATTGTTTAAAATTGAAGAAAATGTTTAATTTAAAACAATTTCAGTCGACCGTGGCGACATCTATGACGATCGTCTGTGTACTAGCTCCAGAGAATTTGCTTTTCTGATGTAAATAAAAATTAAAATTTCTGTTACAAGGAATCCCTTTCCCTTTTGTGAAATATAATTATCAACAAATTAAAATTTAATTATTTGTTAAACCTTAAATACCCTAGATTTAGGTTTTGAATTTTGCAGTTATGTAGTTGCTGGTCCTGCTCTGACGTCACTAGCCACATACATAACCTAAACTGAGTACTTGCAGTACACGTATACAGATGTTGTTATAATAAGTACAATCTTTAAAATGTTAACTAAATTCGAAACGAAAAGTGCTCGCGTGAAAGGCCTCTCTTTCCACCCCAAGCGCCCGTGGATTCTTGCAAGGTAAATCATTTACAAATTGTTTTCATTTAAGTCTTCTTGACATGTCATGTTTAAAAAGGGTCTAAAATTGTAAATATTGATACTTATACGGCTTTATTTTATATTTTAAAATGCGTTTTTGCTGAATTGCAATTATCAATAAGAATTTGAACAACTGCATGTATTGGTTGTCACGTCACCGATGATGAAACTTTATGGGCCCCATTTTTCATGTTAAAGACAGTTCAGATAACATCACTTTATTTTTAAAATGACGAAGACAATAAATAATAAATAAATAAATAAACTCGTTCATTATTTTGCCTATTTAATAGAGCTTAAAGTCGAAGTCGTGTTTGAGGAGGTTTCGGTCGTGGCGTTTACAGTTGTGATATTTTCGGTTTCCGTCGTTGCTTCCGTTGTTAAATTTATTTCCGCCGATTTTTTCCCTTCTTCTCCACTTAGTGCATCCGCAGAAGTAACATGCTCAGCTGAAAAATCTTCCAGGGCATCGGTTGACGTGAGTTTTGAGTCAGTAGTTGTTGGAGGTTTCTCAGAACTGCTTGTCGAAGAAGGGAGGGGGTTTCTGGAAGTAAATTCTGGAACATCCAAAGTAGTCGTGCCTCGGCTAGAATTAACATCCAGAGAGTCTGATGCAGCAGTTCTTGCAGTTAAAGCCACGTCGCTGAGACTTTTGTCTTCCCTTTGACTTGAGGGGAACATTAGTTTATGAGAGCCCTTGCCGGTATAAAATACTACATTTGAGTGGCCACCCCCTTGATATTGTGTGCGATATGTAAAACCATGGTACTCTTCATTCACTCTCGGTGTTATTGATTTTACTTGCGTTGGTGTGTTATTTTCACGGTGCACTAGATCTACGTAATTCATCTCTGAAACAAGAAATTGTGACGATAATGAAAGCAATACTTCAGGCATTTCATTTACCGTCTTCTTCGGCTGAACTACGAGTGAGCGGGGCTTCAGTTTGTTGACCGTTCTCTTCTAAGTAATCGAATTCTGGGGGTATCACGTTAAAACCAGAGGCAGGTTGCAAGTAAATTATTTGATAAGCTTGATTTAACTGCGGGGGCTGTGCAGGAACGGGGGTTGGAGCTTGATAGTACGGATTAACAAAGCCAAACGGATCAAATGCATAGCTTGGTTGAAATAAGTTCGAGCGGTGATAATAATAGGGGTAGCTGGCAAGGGATAGTTGGCTCGTCCAGTACAAAAGCACACCCTGTAAATATTAATTTCATTAAAGAAAATAATAATTATTGTATTTAGCAATTAACCCCATTCAAGATTCAGTTGCATGACCTCGTTCAACAAGTTTTTAAATGTCGTGACATTAATAAAATATCAAAGGATAATCCAGTTTTTTTTTCTTTTTTTTTTTTTCATTCAATTCAAGGTCAATTTCTTACACTTTCATTATTGATGCCCTTAATTTTATTACACAAGTATAAACTGTGTTTAGTGAATTTTAATTACAATTAATCAAACAAACACATTAATTTTTTTAAGAGGAAGTTGTTATTGTTTAAGCAATTAAAATCGAAATTGTTGTTAGTTAGGTAATATATGTAGTTAGAAGATAATAGAATCTGAGCTGGTACTATTATTTGTTTATTTTTTTTTTTTGTAATAGAAAAAGATTACTTACGAAATAAAATATGTTATTCTTCATGTTTTTATGTGTGCTCCACTTAAAATCGACTGCAGTGTTTTAGGAGTCCTTGCAATTTATACCGTTGAAACTCGTTCCCCCAATTTGCTCCAAATTTATGCCATTATTTAGTACCATCGAATTTTGGGCGGGTCCGTTCGTCATTCATAAATCCGATACGATCGCTCACATAACTCGTAATTAAATTTATCTCCAAATTATATTAAACTAAGTCGTATTTACCATGTTTTTTTTTTTGTAAGTAAAAGAAATCATACATAGTTTAATTTAAAAAATAAAAGAAAAACAAATTACAATGTCAATAAATTTAAATTAAAAGAAAACAATAGTGTTATTAATTATAATTTCTTAATGTAGCTGAAGACTAAAAGCTATAATAAATAAAGACTTCTAGAGTTGATTTATTGTTTGTTGTATGAAACTGTAATAACTTTATTAGAATTTTAAATTGAAAAACAATATCGTGCTTTGTAGATTAAAAAAAAAAAAACTTTCTCCTTTATGTGGATGACCTTTGTTCAGTAAAAATCCTATATGGTTGTGACATCCATCAACAAGATTGATCTAAATTGTTTGTTCGGGTGTAAATGTTAATAGTTTTTAGTAACACCCACTTACTCTCGAATTAGTTATTAGTTTCAAATTTAATTTCATTACCAGTTTGCACAATGGAGTTATACAACTCTGGGATTATCGCATGTGTACTCTCCTGGAGAAATTTGATGAGCACGATGGCCCTGTCAGGGGAATTTGCTTTCACAACCAGCAACCCTTATTCGTGTCTGGTGGAGATGATTATAAAATTAAGGTAAAGTCCACACGCTTTGATCTTGGCAATCGAATAAAATAGTGTACGTTATAGGTGTGGAATTATAAACAAAAGCGATGCATTTTTACTTTGCTGGGGCACTTAGATTACATTCGTACTACGATGTTTCATCATGAATACCCTTGGATTGTATCGGCTTCGGATGATCAGACCATTCGCATTTGGAATTGGCAAAGCCGAGCTTGCATTTGTGTACTGACTGGCCACAATCACTATGTCATGTGTGCCATGTTCCATCCTTCCGAAGACATGCTTGTTTCAGCCTCGTTAGATCAAACTGTTCGCGTCTGGGATATATCCGGTAAGAAACTTCAAGCAAATATGAATGAATGAAGTTATTTAAAGCAATGCCTGCAGGATTGAGGAAAAAGAACGTTGCACCTGGCCCAGGGGGCCTCGAGGATCATTTAAAAAACCCGGGAAGCACAGATCTTTTCGGACAGGCTGACGCTGTGGTGAAGCACGTGTTAGAAGGACATGACCGTGGTGTAAATTGGGCATCATTTCACCCTACTCTGCCGTTGATTGCATCAGGAGCGGATGATCGCCAGATAAAACTGTGGAGGATGAACGACTGCAAGGTTAAAGAACATTACGAAAAAAAATTATTGCTGCGTAACAGAAATTCGTTTCGATTCCAGGCCTGGGAGCTTGATACGTGTAGAGGTCACTACAACAACGTCTCCTGCGTCCTATTTCATCCGAGGCAAGAACTGTTGCTGTCTAACAGCGAGGATAAAAGCATTCGTATTTGGGATATGTCGAAGCGGACTTGCCTTCATACTTTCCGCAGGGAACATGAGAGATTCTGGGTGTTAACTTCACACCCCACTTTGAATTTATTTGCTGCGGGGCATGATACGGGGATGCTGATATTCAAGGTTTGGTCCCTCAAGTTGATCTTGCTCGCTTTTGGAATTGTAATAAAAAAATGTTTAGCTCGAACGTGAACGCCCTGCGTATACAGTCCATGGGAATTTGTTGTATTACATAAAAGAAAGGTTCCTGCGTAAGCTGGATTTTACAACATCTAAAGATGTACCGGTTATTCAGATTAGAGGCGGAGGAAAGTCACCTGTGTATAGCATGTCGTTTAATCCTGCAGAGAATGCGGTGCTCTTATGCACTCGCTCTACAAACTTGGATAATAGTACCTACGACCTGTACATGATCCCTAGAGAAAACAGTGAGGACCATCAGGTACCCGAGGCCGAAAGCAAAAGGTCACCGGGGGTTACCGCACTTTGGGTGGCTAGAAATCGCTTTGCAGTTTTGGATAGGTCCCACGAGGTAAGTCATCGAGCTGCTCTTATTCTGATTAAAAGCTTTTAAGTTGCAGCTTGTCATAAAAAACTTGAAAAATGAGTTAACTAAGAAGGTCCTCTCCACGTACTGCGAAGAAATATTTTATGCGGGCACTGGCATGTTGTTATTGAACGACGGAGAACACGTCACGCTTTTTGATGTCCAACAGAAACGTACACTGGCACAAGGTAAGTAGTTTCTTTCGCTTTAAACTTCTGTGTTATCGCTGTAATTGTAGTTAAAATCTCACGGTGTCGCTATGTCGTTTGGTCTTCGGACATGAGCCACATCGCTTTGCTTGCGAAACACACGGTGACAATTTGCAATCGAAAACTAAACTTGCTGTGCTCATTGCATGAAAGCACACGTGTCAAATCGGGTGCTTGGGATGACTCTGGGGTGTTCATTTACACCACGAGCAACCACATTAAATACACTCTAATAAATGGGTAAGTTTCAACCGGTGTATTTTGTTTAAATATGTGGAATGCAAGCAAATTTCAGTGACCATGGAATAATACGCACTTTGGATTTGCCAATTTATATCACCCGTGTCAAGGGTAATCACGTGTTCTGTCTCGATCGTGAATACAAACCCCGCATGCTTACGATAGATCCAACCGAGTTCAAATTCAAGCTCGCTCTCATCCACCACAAGTACGAAGAAGTCCTGTACATGGTAAAAAATGCAAGGTTGGTAGGGCAGGCCATAATATCGTACCTTCAAAAGAAGGGCTACCCCGAAGTGGCCTTACACTTCGTCAAGGACGACAAGACACGGTTTACTCTCGCTTTAGAATGCGGCAACATTGAGATTGCACTCGATGCAGCGAAGTCTCTGAATGATAAGGTTTGTTGGGACCAGCTTGCGCAAGCTGCTTTGATGCACGGCAATCACCAAGTCGTCGAAATGTGCTATCAGCGAACCAAGAGCTTCGACAAACTCTCTTTTCTTTACCTCATCACCGGGAACTTGGATAAATTGAGAAAAATGACGAAGATCGCAGAGATACGCAAGGAACGCTCTGCTCAATACCACGGGACTCTTCTGTTGGGGGATATCGAAGAGAGGATTCGCATTATGAAACAAGTCAACTTGAATTCGCTGGCGTATTTAGCAGCAGCGACCCATGGATTAACAGAGCAAGCAGCCGAGTTAAAAGAAACGTTCGGGGATAAAACCGTCCCGGATGTACAGCCTAATGCCAAGTATTTAAGACCACCACCTCCGATACAGCAAGCAGAGAGTAATTGGCCTTTACTTACAGTCAGTCGAGTGCGTAATTAAAGTGAAATTTGTTTTGAAAATTTAATTTAATGATATGTGTTTCAGGGTTTCTTTGAAAGTGCTTCGTTCGTAAAGGCCCCGGCACATGCTGCTGTATTCGATGTCGATTTAAATGTGGTTTCTAATACAGCGGATGAAGGCGGATGGGGAGATGATGATGAGGAGGAAAACGAAGAGGAAAATGAGGAGAAGAAAAAAGCCGAGGTAACTTCGACATTGTTGTGGAATTTCTTTAATTTCACGTGGGTTTTAGGGGGGTGATACAGAAGGCGGTTGGGATGTGGAAGATGCAGATTTGCTCATACCAGAGATTAGCTCTGCTGTTCCAGCAAACTCTTCAGGCTCAAGCTACGTTCACCTCCCCACAAACGGCCCATCACATCAGTCTTTGTGGGCCAAAAGCTCTCAGCTCGCTGCCGATCATGTAGTAGCAGGCTCGTTCCAATCCGCTTGTCGATTATTAAACGACCAGGTGAATCGCATGATGTTAATTTAAGGACCTGAATCTAATATGTTGTGTGTTTTAGATTGGCGTTGTAAATTTCAAACCGTACAAACAGATTTTCATGAACATGTTTATGGCATCTAGGACTTCGTTCACTTGGCAACAAAACATTCTCCCGGTATTTATCTACCCCCAACGTACAGTCAAAGACAACAAAGGTGCTTTTCCATGTGTGATGATAAAATTGTCTGATCTAGTGCAGCGTTTGCAGGTTGGTTGTTAAAACTGCATAAACATACATTTCCCATTTTGTTTTTGTAGACTTGCTACCAGTTGACTACCGGGGGAAAATTCTCCGAAGCAATAGAAAAGTTCCAGGATTTACTGCTGCAAGTGTCTTTGTTAATTGTGGACACCAAACAGGAAATATCCGAGGCCCTTCAGCTATTGAAAATATGTCGAGAGTATATCCTGGGGTTGAAGATGGAAACTCTGCGTAAGAGTTTGCCGAAAGGAACAGCGGAAGAGCAAAAGCGCCAGTGTGAAATGGCTGCTTATTTCACGCACTGTAATTTGCAGCCGATCCATCAAATTCTTACCCTGAGGACGGCCCTCAACATGTTCTTCAAAGTGAAAAATTATAAAACTGCTGCGTCCTTTGCCAAACGCTTGTTGGAATTAGGCCCTCGCCCTGAAGTCGCGCAGCAAACACGAAAAATGCTGCAAGCTTGCGATGCAAACCTATCAGATGAGCTGTCTTTGATGTACGACGAGCACAACCCGTTTTCGCTTTGTGGGATTTCTTACAAGCCCATCTACAGGGGGAAGGCCGAAGAAAAATGTTCCCTTTGCGGTACTAGTTATTTACCACCTTATAAAGGAAGATTATGTAACGTATGCGAAGTAGCAGAAATAGGAAAGGATGGCATTGGCTTGAGGATCAGTATTCATCAGTTTAGATAATTATAAAAATGAATGTATGTATCTTTCCACTATCCCTTTTAGATTAGGAAGTTTATTCTAAGTTTTTATTTGATGTTTTTTATCAAAATTCAAAATGTATTTAATGTATACAATAAAATACTTAAACTAAGTGTCTGCAAGTGTTTTATTACATAAAAAAAATTAGAAGGGAAGCTTCCTTTGTAATAAAACCGGAAAATGTTAATAGAAAGTTTATTGATTAAATTAACATGTATTTAATACTTAGTGAATATCATGATACATAAATTATTACGTTACGTACTAAACGATATAAAATCGGGTCATGATGGTGGGATTTAATAAATTAGCAGTCAATTTATACGAATTGAATATTAGATCCCACATCGCCGAAGCTAATTTTTTTAATAATTTAAGTTGACTACGTTTGGTAAATATAAGCCTGGATTGATACATTTGTAAAAAAATGTGAAATTTAAGAAAAAAAGAACAGTATCACACACCTATTCGACCGAAATCTATTTCTATGCGTTCTATTTACGATGTAGCAATCCCGACTGCGACCCCAGCTACGAAAGACACCAGGAAGATGTGGATTTCCTTGAGATGACATTTAGAGTCCCCGGTAAACCAGTGTTTTGCTTTAGCCTTGGGATTTTTTAAGATTTCCTCGGCCTTATCTATTTTCTTGTCTAGGAATTTCTCCGCCTTGTCAATTTTCCTGTCTACGAACCTCTCGACCTGGACAACACAAAACAAAAAAATTACTGGATTTTTAAATCGTATTCTATTGAAGGTACCTTGTCAGAGAAGCTGGGGCCTTCCCCGGTGATTTTTTCTTCAACTTTATCGACTGCCTCATCGATGTTTTTGTTAACTTTATCCCAATTTATCTTGATGTAGCCCTTTTCGTTTGCAATTTGTAACAAAATGATGCTACCCCCGATTGCAACCGCGATTACTTTACCCATTTTCATGGATAGGTATCCGGTTATCCTAAAAAACAGTATCACGCTGATGATGATGGTTGCTTGTGAAAGGGATTTTTCTTACCAACCAGATGAGGCTCCGATGATCACCTGCTTGGAAGCAGACTTCTTACTAACATCCCCGAAGAATTTTTCAACAAAAGACTTGGTGTTTTCGTTTATCTTTTCCATTCTCAAGACGTCGTTTGTTTCACTCTTCGCAGTCTTTCCTGAAGACATTTTTGAGCTGCAAGTTTTAAGAATTGTTTGTATTACTAATTAGTGTACGCCTGTAAATTTGTTTTGAAGCAAGATTCTATAATTGGCATTTATCAACATGACTTCACTTTTACATACCTGAACACAAATGCAACGAGTTATATTTACTTATTAACAAAATAGACGGTCGTAGATCTGGCAACTCTGGTCGCCGATATTGTATATGGACGTCTCGTGCTTATTGACATAGACCGACGTCCTTAATGTCTGCGAGAGGAGATTTAATTAAATGGAAGTGCGAGAGTGATAGAAAACAGTCACGAGCATCGCCGTGATGTTAGTCGTTTGACTTTTATTTATGCGCGAAGACGACAAGCTCCACCTATTGGGGAAACCTTTAATCAAGCTATTATTTATTGCCAACAGTCACAATTTTGTAGCAGATTTATATAGGGCTTATTGTTATTATTTAGGAATGTCGCATAAAATTTTAATGAAATAACAGATGTATACAAATCGGTACAAAATATTTATTTAGATATTACTCACATAAATGAAAGGCAAATACATTCTGGTATTATTTGTGTGTAATGCACTGTAAAATCTCCCAAATACAAAGAAAATCAAATAAAAGAACCGGTAATAAGCCACTTCTGTTCTACTTTATGTAAGAAATAAATAAGCGTTCAATGTAAATGGGAGACATTTCACAATAAAATCGAGATAAAAAGTTGCAGCTTATTGTTGTGGTGTATGAAATGCAGTTATTATAATTGCTTACCTATAATTAATCCCTGCCCAAGTTATGACAGGAAATAGTAAATCCTAACTCTAAAAATTGGTTCATAAGTTCACAACTAAAGTCATGAATTAATACTCACTTTGATAAAAATCCACATTAAAACTACGAAAGGTCTGATTGTGAGTGGAATGCAAGTTTCACTTTATTCCGGTCCAAAAGAGGTAATCACATGTGTTTTGTACAATTCAGTTTTTCAAGTCGTACTATTATTTCACTCGAGTCCCCTATTATTTTCAAAAATTTGGAAGGTTTATAAGGCTGGGGGAAGGTGGTCTAGCAAGTATTCGACTTGAAAGGCAACTGCTTTTAGTAACCTTTGCACACCACTCGTCATGCAAATTAATATAAAACTGCCTATTCATAAGTTCGAATTATTATACCACATTCACACGCCATACTCTCTTAACTTATACTTGTTAACTGGACAAAATATAATTATTTGTAACTTACTTAAAAGAGGTGCTATTCATTCATGTCACGCTCTCTCCATTCACTCGACTCACTATATTTAGGCATCACTGAATATTGCCAAGCTTGCTAATGATATAGAAAAATGGTATATTTAAATCTAATCCCGTTCAAAGTATTGCTATCGAATCTGCCACCAAAAAGGAAGCATATGCGCCAGAGCTCTGAAAGACGCACGGGTGGAGATATCGCAGATGAGAATGGGCCAAAGAATTTGGCCCATAAAGTGGAAGTACTAGAAAGAAGAGTAACAAACAAGCAGGACCTTGCCTGTTTCTTACTAACCTATGTTATAATAGGCAAATTGAAGTTAACCCTAATATGTACAAGTTCTCAATGTGTTCAGTAGTGTAAATCTCGATAAAAAAATTACATACAAACGTGAAACTATATGATAAAATCATAAAGAAAACACTTAGCTATAAATCTATGCGCGGACGATACTGTAACGTTAAAGGGGGATTTTGAAATCGCCATCTCGTAACGTACACGAACTTCAACGTATGATCCTTCCCGAGCAACTCGTCATTGCACAAAATATCAATCTGTAAAGAAACTCGATTGACCCGAAAATTTTACACGAGGAAAATCTGCTGCTACTTACATCTCTGTACTTTTCCATACCATTCAGCACTTTTTTCGCAACGAACTTCTTCAAATGGAGTATGGTTGCTTGTGCTGAACATCGAATGAAGCGTCGTTTCAAAGTTTTCAGGTTCGAACTCGTGCATTCCAAGCATACGTTGACTTGTTCGTCTTGGCGATGGTAATCGGATTCCGCGTGAACGTCGGCCACAGATTTTTCTTCATCTGCTTCTCCCTGATTCGGAGGGATATCTTTGGGACACGGTAGTCCCCTAAGGCGATAGAATTCCCTCTCCCTACTGATTTCGTCTAAAACACAACACTTTTTTGTAAAACTGAAATGTGCTTATACCTGAGAGTGTGTGTACCTTTCTGTAACTCTGGTACTAGTTTATATACAATGTCTTGCATAGTACGATCGAAACTGATGTATTGCAATGGATGTGATTGATGAATTACAATATTACATGTCGGGCAAGTATTATTTTCTTCCAAGTGTTTCACCAGGCAACTTTTACAAACTGAAAAATATTTGCATAGCAGCGACACGCGCGCGCAAATCATAATATTTGCAACTTACAAGTATGTAAACATTCTGTAACAGTAGTAGCATCAATTAAATAACCTCTACATATTTTGCAAGTAATGTGACTGTTTAATGTTTTCAGTTTGATCCTTCTTTCCATTATCATAATTCCAGGCAAACCATTATTTTACGAATTTACTGCGGTCTTAACGAAAAACCTGCATAGAAATAGTGTTTATTGCTGTTTGGGGACATGAAAACCTGCCTACATACTTCGATGTCCACAAAATCATAATAGAAGACAACATATTCCTTTTCTGCAACTTATCGGCGACATCAACTAAAATAAAAAAGGGGCTAAATAAATTAGGTAAAAAAAATAAAGGTGATTTATGTCACAAAATAGACAAAACAGTCCAATTCGTAAAACAAATATTTGCCCTTGCCCTTCACTCGGCACCGAGGTGAAATTAGCCATCAAATTAAAAACTGTCAGTCATACCAAGTCCCACAGCCCTAAAATCGAAATTTAAAATTTTTATAAAGCAAAAACACCAATACATGATAATTAAATAAACACAGTTTTCTGTTTGGATCATCCTATGCCAACGCAGTTACACAATTAAATAATTTAACTTAAATCGATTAAAAGAAATAGTAAATTAATTTTTCGTATGTTGCCAGTATTAATTTGACAGCAATCAAAAACTCGTTCACGTCACTGATGTGTTGTGTATGCATACATGTGTGGAATAATCAAAGCGATTTAAAACATGACTGAAAACGTTAACAAAGAAAAAATTATAGGAAACACTTACATAGAATTGTACAAATACGAACAAAATGGGCAATTCGACAGAGCGCTCAAAGCTGCCAATCGAAGTAAGTGTAAGGTTAAGTTAACATACGGGTACTTACTATATACTTCCTTGACTCCGCAGTTCTTCAATTATCGTCTGACGACACGACTGCCATTCACTGTAAGACCGTTTGCCTTATGCAGTTATCAAAATTTGAAGAAGCGTTGAATTTCGTTAAAAAGCGCCCTGATTTGTCGAAGTAAGTACCGAGGGTGTATCAATCGCTTTCGTTGTGTCTACATTACAACCATATTCTAGGAATCTCGCCTTTGAGAAAGCCTACTGCCAATATAGATTAAATCAGCCGGCCGAAGCGCTTAAAACGATTGATGAGGTTCCTCAATTAAATCAGAGATTGCTGGAGTTGAAGGCGCAGGTTTTATATCGTTTAGAAAACTTTCCGGACGCTTTTAACATTTACAAGGAAATAACCAAGGCAGCCGATGATGAATACGAAGATGAGCGGAGCACAAATATGAGTGCTGCCCTAGTGTACGCTGACGCCAGCAATCTCGTAAGTATCACATGCAATTGATTACTTTTTGTAACTGCGAAGCTTTATGTTTAGGGTCAAATCGGGCAGATTTTGAGGGAAGACACTTACGAGCTGTGCTTTAACAAAGCCTGCCAATTAATCGCGTCTGGACAGTATACCGAGGCAGAAAAGAAATTACGTCACTGTGAGAAACTGTGCCGAGAATCCTTGGAGGAAGACGGGGCTTCCGAAGATGACATACAAATTGAATTGGCTCACGTTAAGTAAGTGCAACTTTGAATTTATTCCAAAATTAAAAAGCGTGTTCTGACTTTAGAATACAATTGGGCTTTATTTATCATAAGCAAGGGCGTATTCGCGAAGCCCAGCAGTTATACATGGGAGCGCTTAAATTGAAATTAGAGGACACTGCTTTAATGGCCGTTGCCAGTAATAATATCGTTGTTATTAACAAGGACCAGAACGTTTTCGATTCTAAAAAGAAAATGAAAGTCGCCACCAATGATCAACTTAATTTTAAGTTGCTCTCGCGGCAGAGAAAATACATTGCGTTGAACAATGCACTCTTCAACTACTATACCAATCAGTTTGAACAGTGCAAGAGGATTTGCAGCATGATCGAGAAGACTTGGCCTGATATAGGGGTTTATTCGAGAGTAATTGCTGCGCTGACTTCTGTTAAGTCAAACAACTATTCCGAAGCACTTAATGTGTTGGAGAAATATACTGTGTCTGACCCTGAAGAAAATTTATTTTTGCAACTGGCCCGTGCACAGCTGTGGTTAATGCAGGTTTGTTGATTAAGTTACTTAGTTGCTTCTTGTAAAAATAATAATATAATAATTACAGGGTGATCGTAAGCGTGCTTGTGAAATTTTTGAAGGTGCTGGTGATAACAGATACCTTCCTGGAATCGTCGGGGCTTTGATTACCCTGTACCTAGCCGAAGGAAAGGAAGAAATTGCTCAGAAAATTTACAAGGAGACGGTTGATTGGTACAAGCATAACAAAAAAACTGAGGGCGACTTAACTTACTTGTGGAGACAAGCTGCGGAGTTTCACATACGCAATGGACAAGCTACCGTCGCTGCAAATAGTCTTGAGGAGTTACTAAGATGTAATCCAAACGATATGAAAGCGAAAGGGCAATTGATTATTGCCTATTCTGAGGTAATTGAGTTACCAAAAAGTTAATTGATCCTTCTCACATTTTAAGTTTTTAGATTGATAAAGAAAAGGCTATAGAATTAGCTTCCCAATTATTTTCCATGGAAGACATTTCTAAAGATCTAGATATCGATACTGTGGAAAGTGCGGTGTGGTTGTCTACTAAAAAATCTCTGCCACACATTAAAGCTGAAAACTCACCTTCAGTGGTGGGGTACGTATGATTAATTGAAGGGGGGAAAACAAAATTGACGCTTTAAATTGCAGAACCCCATCATCTGAAAGCTTGACTAGCGTAAAAAAGAAAAAGAAGCAGCACAAACGCAAAGGTAAACTGCCTAAAAACTGTGACTCGAAAGTTCCTCCGGATCCAGAACGTTGGCTGCCAAAATATGAGCGAACTGGCTACCGCAAGAAACGTGATCGTCGAACCAGAGAAGTCATTAAAGGCTCCCAGGGCACTGCGTCTGGCCAAGCCGAGCTCTTGTAAGTTACAAGCAAAATTGCATCAACGTTCTCACTTTGATATTTGGTTTTATTTTAGTGACTTCTCTTCGAAGATAGCAGATACCGATTCGCATGACAGCCCATCGGTTGCAGAGCCCCCTCAACCTTCGAGGAGCCACCAGAAAGGTAGGGGCCAGCAGAAAAAGAAAAGTAAAAGGCGATAAACATTAAATGTATTTTTCAGTTTTGGTTATTTTGTTATTTGTTTCAGTTCAGTAAAAAAATTTGTAAACTAAATCTTATGAAATAAATCGTTCTTTTTTTGATACAATTTTATTTATATTTAATTATCATCATCAATAACATGCATATTATAATCTTTGGTATAATAAATAAAAGAAACTATATCTAGAAGACATATTTGCATTTAATATAACTTGAAATGCGATCAATCAAATTTGCCCCTCGATTTATTTTGTTAGTTGTTGCATTCGTTTATTAAATAATCACGTTCCTCGATGTAATTTGAATTAATGGGGGCCTTTTTAATTTGTGTTCTTTTCACCTTCTGCGTTTCAAAGTCGTCACTTACCCCAGGCCCATCGTAATTATGATTCGAAGCTACTTTGTCAACGCTGCGTGTCACAAAGTGCTTGCAAGTTTTATTTGCAGTTGTTATTTTAAACGGTTCACCGATGTGAGCAAGATTTGATGATGAACCGTAGGCATCGCCCTCCTCGAATAGTGCAAATGGTTCTTGCACATACGGAGGAGAATTCATTCGTTTCAATTCGTGGTTACCTACGGGTGTTCCGTAGGAAGTTACAGCACCTAGCGTGCCGTAACTCGCCGAAGACGTGTCGTATTGTAAAGCTGGGGGGCTCTGGGTTATTGGGACTTCGTAACTTGAGGGAGGCTTTGCGTAGTTGTCAGGTGATTCAAAGCCTGAGGGGTCATGCGATGGTGGTCCATAACTTTTATAAAGTGGTTGTTGAGGGGGGTATGTTCCCTCGTAACCAGTTGATGATGGCTGAGTGTTGTAGTCGGGGTAAATCGGCCTGTAATTTTGTACAGGGGGACCGTAATTGTTTGAAGGGGGAGGTAAATGACTTGGATTTGGGGCAGGTACAGGTGCCCCGTAACTGTCTGAATGGGGAGGTAAGTGACTTGGACTTGGGGCAGGTGCCCCATAACTTTGAGAAGGCCTTGCCGGATACGAATGGGAATTGGTGGAATGATAAAAAGAGGCGTCGTAGCTAGATGTAGGAGGTCCGTAAATTAAGGATGAAGGAACATCGTAATTTGATGTTGGGGGTGGTGGTGGTGGAGGTGAGTAATAACTAGGGGGTGATCGATGATAGTAGGATGGATAATTGGAAACCCGATAGTCGTAGATTGATCTGGGTGGTGGTCTGTATATTAGATTGGGTGGCCCGTAAATTGGTTTTGGAGATCCATAATATGATTTGGGTGGCCCATATACCGGGGAGTAATTTAATTTGGGCGCTCCATACCTCGGCGGTCCATACACGGGCCTGTAGATGGACACTGGTCTATAAACAGGGGGTTCACGTTTTAATCTCACGAGATTTTCGTTTAAGACGCAGGAGGCGCACAAAATTAGAACCTAAAAATTTAAAAATCACCTAAAATAATTTTTGTTTAAGTATTGAATGAGTGAGTACTCACAAGCGCACTGGTAAAAATGTTCATTTCGCTGGCGCACGTTTGTTAGTAGGTCGAAGTCTGCTTTACTACTGGAGGTTTTTAAGAGTGGAACATCTTTATAGCGCAATGGTGTTAAAGAGAAGGATTTTCGTATGCGGAGTGCTAACGGATTATTTTAAAAAGCGAAATCTCCGGCGCTCGAAAAATGCGTGGAAAGTTGCGCTGGAAGTGGGATTGATTAGATTTGAAAATCGAAAATAAAATGATTTTATATTTTTCTAGCAGCACGTTCTGCGGAATTTCAAAAATGCATTGCGGATGCTTACGCATCGTGAATACAAAATGTATGGACCGCGCTTAGAATTAAATTAAATTCCTTTACGGCCTTGAAAACTAAAGAATATTCGAAATTTCGTGTTCGGAATTAAACATAAAACGCAAGTGGGTTTATTTTCACGCCACGGTTACCTCTAATTGCTGGATAAACTCATGAGATCTAAATCATATTTACCACTTACTTTCTGTAACACCATTTATAAAGTGATACGAAATTTTAATTTTAACATTTACATGCACAAAACACTCATATCATATTTCAATTAAATTAAAAAAAAGAGAAATTAGTGTTGAATCCACAGGAAGTAATCATAACTTCAGGAGCATTTTGAAATCTTATTAATTCAAAAAGCAAATTGACTTCTTTTCTCTCGATGCAAATGCAAATTGTATTAACAAATTCCATTATATAATACCACTCACTCATCTTCTCTGATTTGATAACAGCCCTTATGTTGTGCAAATCGTTGCGTTCTACCTGTATATTACATTACAACGCATCTCATGTTGTAATGTTTGCTTTTTTCTTGTTTGATAAATTAGAAACTCGCCCAGTACTAATTTCAGCATTCAAATTACCATAACTAATTTTTAATTAGCCCGCTGTTCCTTGATGGTTTAATTAGAAAAACGTTATTAAGAAAAAGTCGCGTGCTGAATTCTGCTTAAGATTCGCTGTTGTATGTAGAGCACTTTCACCATAAGTAATACATTCTAAAGCATCCCGATTCAAATCATCGCGACATCTATTTATATATATATATATCTATTTATTAATCACTTTATTATCATAACCCGTTAGATTAGAAACCAATTAATTCAATACAACACTTTATTATACTAGAATTTTATAATTAAAGCAATTTATTTAAAAAAAAAAATAGAAAATGACAGCAGAATTATAAATTAAAACAGAACAATTTTTAAATAAACTATTTCTATTAAAAAATGTCACATCTGCAAAATCACTAATGAAAAAAACTTGTTATGGTGTGAATAAACTGTTGAGCAAATTTATTTGGACAGCTGTAGATATAACACGTGGCTCCTCCCACCAACAAAATCAAAATGGTGGCTTAGTTGGCTAACTGTTTTACCGACGGCGTTTCTTTTTTGCGAAGTGCTTCGTGGTGCATACATGTTGTAACCATGAAGGTAAGGATAAGTTTTTAAACAAATCTATGTGTTATTTCTATAAAATAATTCGAAACGTCGATAATATATTGTAATGCGCGTACATTTCAATCGTTGTGTGATGTTTTTTGTACTCGATGGACCAAGTTGAAGTCGATGAAAACACGAGCTACATGTTGACTTGGTCTGGTTGTTTAGCATAATTTCACTCGTAAATAAATTAGATTCGCGTTAATTATGCTGTTGCATTTGATTGTAAAAATTGCAAGTAGTAATGTGCCTTGTGTTTGTTTCAGTTAAATATTTCATACCCGGCGACGGGTTGTCAAAAGCTTATAGAAGTCGTCGATGAGCATAAAATTCGCATTTTTTATGAGAAACGCATGTCTGCTGAAGTGGAAGCAGATCCCCTAGGTGATGAATGGAAAGGTTACGTGCTCCGTATAGCCGGGGGCAATGATAAACAAGGATTTCCAATGAAACAGGGCGTTCTGACTAACAGTAAGAAATTCGCCTTATTAACTTTAAATAAGAGAATTAAAATACTTTGGTTTGTATAATAAAAAATAATTTATTAGTCAGTAACAAAAGAATAGGCAGAGCAATGTTTTTCTTTTGTTTTTTTTTTTTTTTTTACTAAAATGTTCTTGGCATCTTGCTAAATATTTTGAGGTTAGAATTTTTTCTTTTAATTTTGAATTAAATTTTTATTAATTTATTTATAGGTCGTGTGCGATTACTTTTATCCAAAGGACATTCATGCTATAGACCCCGCCGTAATGGTGAACGTAAAAGGAAATCGGTTCGTGGTTGCATCGTCGATGGTAACTTGAGTGTTCTTGCCCTTGTCATCGTCCGCAAAGGTGAACAGGTAATTTCTTCATTCCCTTCGCTTTATTCTTGTGTTTCATTCAGTTTTATTGTAGGAAATCCCTGGCCTTACCGACACTCAGGTTCCTCGTAGATTGGGACCTAAGAGGGCTTCTCGCAT
Source organism: Prosopocoilus inquinatus (assembly GCA_036172665.1). Taxonomy (NCBI): domain Eukaryota; kingdom Metazoa; phylum Arthropoda; class Insecta; order Coleoptera; family Lucanidae; genus Prosopocoilus; species Prosopocoilus inquinatus. The sequence goes on along the minus strand of CM069880.1, from coordinate 10,090,734 downwards.
TCGCAAACTATACAATTTAAGTAAAGAAGACGATGTGCGTCAGTACGTAATCAAGAGGCCCTTGCCCCAAAAGGAAGGAAAGAAATTGCGTTTTAAGGCACCGAAGATTCAACGCTTGATCACCCCATCTGTTTTGCAGGTACTGATTTTAAAATCATTTCGAAAGTAAGCCACGAGATCAGGCAGTTTCTAAGAATGTGATTTTGTTCTGTGAAACGTTCAGGTTCGTGGAAAATTATTTGAAGTCTAATTGAATGTGTCCACGTTTTCTGAATTGAATTTGTGGCCATTCAGTTGAGTACATTAAATTAAAAAAAATTTAATGAAGATGTTTAATTTGTTTTTTTTTTTAAGCGCAAACGTCATCGCTTGGCCTTGAAGAAGAAGCGTTGCTTGAGGCGTAAGGAACAGGCCGATAATTATGCTAAGCTATTGGCACAACGTAAGAAGGAGTCTAAGGCCCGACGACAAGAAGAACTTAAAAGGCGTCGTTCTGCTAGCATGCGCGACAGCAAGTCAAGTGATAAGAGTTCACACAAGTAATTATTTTTTATAACAGAGCAAAATATTAAATAATTAATTTTGATGTGTACAGTGGAATCTAATTGCATTAAATTTTGCTCTTAAATGAACTTTGCTTAATTTTTTTTTCTTCCTGAATCGCATGAAAATCCTGACGGGGTTGTTGGCTTTCATAAACAAAAAAAAAAAAAAGAAGGAAACACTTAAGTATTTAATAAAATTGTAATCAATACTCTTTGTATATCTACATTACAGATTGACAATTACATTTTATTTAATAACACACTCAGACACATTAGGTATGTATGTGTATGTACACATATATCTGACGTATAGAGATGCACGTCCAGAAAAATGTGAACATGCATACGTACGTAAATGAAGATCCTATAAAATGTAATAGCATGTTTGTGCAGTGTTTGAATACTATAAAAAAAAAAAAAAACTATCAGATAAAAATACTGGTCGATATGTATTAAGGAGTGCAAAATAAAATGCATGCTAAAAATAATTTGACAAAAATTACTGGTTACAATAAAAATAAATAAATACAATTAAAGTAATAAAATATGTACAAATGAGATGCATGGACAATTGCAAAAAAAAATTGCATAAATATTACACTACGATACATTAACTAATATTCAACAATTAATTATACTTTAAAATAATGCAATATCTATATTACACACAAAACGAAAAAACTTTATCCAAATTGAGCTAATATAATATCTCATATTTATGCATTTTTTTCTTTATAATCGAGTATTAAATCACGCTTGTCAACAAATGAAAGAATTTTCTAACAGTGTGTTCTAATTGATTTAACTGTAAATCAGTTCGTTTGTTTTGGTATGAAGTGGCTTAAGTTTTCCTATACTGCAGCGTCCCAATACAAGACTTAAGTTCTTTGGTTTAGTATGTTTATTTATATATAATATGTACACATTAACGACTAATTTACATAAATTAATTCTCTACAAAAATAGTTTATTTACACAAACATGCTGCAATATGAAACGGAATTTGAAAGGAGTTGGAAATTTTCTAACTTTTCGAAACGTTTTTAAAATCAAGGCTAAAAACAAATAAATTCAACATTGACCAGATATATAATCTAATAATTATCCAATTTACATACGATCTCCATACAAAAATAAAATAACTTACTTGAACATCATTAATCATGCATTTCATTCAAGTAATTAATACTTTGTATGTTTTTCTTTTTTATATACACACTTGGGGGCAAACATTACGCATTTAAATTGCACATTGTAATGAAACTGGGCACAGAAAATACTAGTATAACACCAAAACGTGGTTTCCTTAATATATGGTAATCACTGAGGGGGGGAAAGCAACGGTACACTGGTTTATAAATTTCACGGTTACATACAAATGTATTGTTATAATAACACCGGAGCAAATTAATTTTCTTGCCATGGGTTTCAAGCTTTATATATTTGAGTGTTTAAAGACCATATAGTAGTATAATAATATAATTTGCAATTTAATAATAAACTCGACTTAAAATATAAAAATGGCTAGTTATATGGCAGATACGTTGCATTAAAAAATGTATAAAAAAAATTGTATTTCATGCTCCGACAACTATAAATTAATAATTGAAACAATTATGCATATGTATGTATATGATTGATACTTCAGTGCACATAAAATGTGAGTATACGACAAATAATATTTATTTCAACAATATTATTCCACGGACTTGACTATTATATATCTTTTTAATAAATATTTTGGCCTTATTTTTTAATATCAACTAGTCGGGCAACATATGAACAAAACTTATCGGAAACATTCCCCTGCGCTCCGGTTCATTTACCACCATTCCTTCCATCCAGTGTTCATCGTCAGTGTGTTCATTTGTAACTATAATTATTTCTCCCTCTCGAAACGATAGTTCATCTTCGTTATCGGCCTGGCAGTCATACAAAGCTCGACATCTACGATCACCACCTCCGTTAGGCGTACATAACAGACGACCAGGAATCGAACGTGGGGAAGACAGGGAACTCGTAGATATTGGACTAGATGTTATTTTATGTGGGGGAGAATCGGATGCCTAAAATTTTTATTAAACATATTAAAAATCTGGCACAAAATGAAACAATACTAAAACAAACAATCAAAAAGCGGATGATGACACTTTAAACGACCTCCTCGAATTTAAATTAAATTTAAATCCCATCCATAACATAAAATCTTGTCGCTTGATGAAATGATGACTTACTTCGAAATAATGTAACATGCTGAAGCTAACGTTATGATGACGAGAGGGCATGAAATTGAGAGCGCCAAACACAATGCATGCCAATAGGTGCTTGCTTTATACTTTGAATTATTCAGTGTTTCTTCTTTTTTTAAATGTAAACAGTACTTTGATTTTCACAAATGAAAAACATCATCGTGTAAACATAAACATGTAAAGCTGTAATATTATACCAAACGGCTGATTAATATTTGTAAGCGTTAACATGATAAACGTTAATTAAAGAGAACATGCCACAAAATCACATTTACCAGAATTGTCACATCATTCTCTTCCGAAACATTTGCCAAACGAAATTTGTATCTCCTCTGCAAACAACCGAACTGAATATTCAACACAATTCACTACGTTAGTAACATATTTTCATAACACTAACAATAATTCATTCGAGATTTGAATTTATATTAAGAGAGAAAATTTATCATAAATTAAACGTACCCTTCTCGGAGGTGGTATTGGGTTATGCAGGAGCGTATCCATGTCCGATGTCATAGAAGAAATACTTTCGGTTGAGCGACCATTAGAAAGACGTGGACTAGGTGCAGGTGGCGGAGGATTTTGAGGTCGTTTCACTACACCTAATTTATCTGCAGTTTTTGGATCATGAGGTATGACTAGTTTGCCTATAAATAAAAAAAAAAAAACACGAAACTCAGATCGATTCAATTTCATTTCATTTCACTCACCCATGTGTATCACAGTTCTACCACCCGAGTTTGAATCACTACTGGGTGAGCGGTTATGAGTATGACTTAGAGTATGGTAACCCGCAGCTACAGGATCCGAAGGTGTACGACTATGACTACTAGGAAGAGTTCCATATATCGCAGAGCCCGGTGGCATTTGCATTCCACTTGATGGTGGTAAAGGTGCTACACGTTTCTTAAGACTTCCATGCACGTTTGCTAAAACAAAAAAAAATATACAGTCACAAAACAGCTTTACTAAACGAAGTACCACAACTGTTACCAAATTGTGACCTTGAATGTCCACTAAACAACGCATCTTTTTTTTTATTCACTCGATTTGATTTGATTTATGTGAACATACCAATCACAGGTTTCCGTGACTGAAGTGGTGGAATTTGCCTACTAGAGCTACTACCTGATTGCAAGCTATCGCATGTTGAGGACCTCGATCGAAGCGTAATAGGTGAATCCCCTCCCGTGTAACTAGGTGGACGAGATCGATTCTTCTTCTCAGGCGTCAATGAACCGTTCTAAATTAATCAACGACACAGTTAACCAAGTTCAGATTAATTCACGTGAGATACACAAACCCTGTCATCAATGATGGTTTCGTCATCAGAAAAATCAGTAGATCCATCATCATGCGATAAGTTCCAATCTATATTGATGTTGTCAAACAAATACTTTTGACGACTTGCTGCGTTCTGCAATAATTCCTGACAAGTGTGATACCCCAGTTGCTGAGCAATATCCAAAGCCGTTTTATTTTCTGAGTTTCTTAATGTCGTGTCTGCACCGCTGCGCAGGAGGAGTTTCATGCATTCGTGTTTGTCGTAGAGTGCGCAAAGATGTAAAGCACTGTTGCATCCGACATGATCATGTAAAACAGGAGGGCCAGTTATTTTATCCAATCCGTGGGAAGGCATGTTTTGTATGAGGAAGTCAACCACTGGTAACGACTTCCCAGTCGCTCTTACAACCGCTCTGTGAAGGGCAGTTTCATCGCAATCCTAAAAACAAACATAATTGCCTTTGCTAAGGAACTACACGCTTATTTTATTACCGATAAGGGTAAAGTTGAACTTAAATCTACGTTCTCAGCAAAAACTTGCAGTAATGCATTCAAATCCCCATTACTAACTGCATCTTCAAGGTCGAAAAGCTTCTGACGCTCGTCCTGGCAAGTTTTCATTGCGTAACGTTTATGTACATATTTAGCTCGTATAAAATTAAAACGTTCTTCCCTGAAACAAATCAACTTTGTACAAACACCCCACTTTTTTTTAACAATTAATTGTAGACGAAACACATCGGGTTGTAACGAACGTACATAGAGCTGGACGGTGTGGGTTTACTTCCGTATGGTAACCTGGCCTCCATAACATCGTTAAACGTCTGGTTTGTCATAAATCGTGCAAGTAACAATTGACTAGTACCAACATTATCTAAGGTTAGTGATTGAATACGCGATATATGCACTCCTAAATCTCTATGAATTCCCGAACACTCAATACAAACTATAATACCAAAATTAGTGGATAACCACGTAGCATCTAAAATACAAATGGCTCAGTTAAAAAAGTGGGGAAGACGGACAGAAACAATTCAAGCAAAAAAATTTATAAATTGGGAATATTACCGTTCTGTGAATTGCAGTCGCAACAGTGATCATTTCCTGGTATCCTCTGTATATAACGAATTATCGTTTGCTGTAATTCGATTAGGCTGTGATTAACTTTATCAACACCCGTTTTGCTACTGTCGTCGAACGCCTTCATCAAAGCCATTTCCTTACAATTCACCAATACTGACATCCATGCGTGTTGATCTGCTTCATCTTCAGCTTGAAAATGATACGTCCTATTATCTGCAATAAAAACAATATCAAACAAAATTAATTTAAAGATCGACTTCGTACAAGAAATTAAATCAAAGCCTCTCTTATCATCAGGAACTACTTTAATTTGACACGTCAATAAATTTACTCTTGTGGGCTGTTTGTTTTCATCCGCGTGGCAAATTTCCAAGTAACCTTCAGCCTGAACTCTGCACTTACGCTTTTGCCATACCCTCCGCATTTTGCCTTCGGATTTCTTAAGCAGATGACCACTACGTGTTACGCCGTGATGTTTATCACCTTGCAACTGATGCAGCGAATATCCTGTAGCACCCTTATCAGTTGTAGAACCAACCTATTAATAGAGTTAAAAACACGTGTCATCAAACTAACTTTATATTTACATACCTCCTTTTCAATGCTAGGCGTGGTTCTTATTAAGTTTCTGAGATCACACAGTTTCCTTTTTTCTTCGTCATGTTTCTGACGAATTTTCTGCAATTTAACGCTAAGATCGGCTACATAACTACCAAAATGTTCAATAGTTTTCAAACCATCTTGGAAATAACTACATAATACAAAAAAACACATTTGTAAATTAGACTTCGTAATTAATTAATTTTTTTTTAAGACTTACTTTGTCTGTGCGTGGTAATATTCGACTAAATTTTGTAATAGATCAATGCCCTTCTTGGTTTTAATTTCATTATATTTAATAAAGTACTGTTTAAAACGAGAACGAATTATTATACAGTTGATAATAATATACAGTAAAATATTACCTCGCACATTTGCAATTGAAATAACCGCCTTTCTTTTTCCATTTCATCTGCAATTTCTCCGCTGGTAATTTCACTTCTGATCATTCCAGCTTCTTTGGCCTGCTGCTTCTTTTCCTTTTCGATTTTAATGAATTTACTCTCGTAATCCTTCCAAGCCTTATCAAACGGTCTTTTCAGGTCACCCTTGACACCCCTGAGATCACCCTTTAATAAATTATCTAAAGGGAACATTACAATGTTGTTCAAATTTTGCATAAGAGTTTTCATAAGTGCCGAAAGTTCTTTGGTTACGACTGAAAATTTAGAAAAGGCTGCACCTATATCGTTGTCCTGCTCTTTGGACGTATCGCTCTTGCTGATTTTATCTAAAGCTCGGGCTAAATACATTTCATTCTCAACGTGCGCTGAAATTAAATCTTATAAAAACAAATCCAGATAAGTAATGACTGACATACTTGTTCCTGATGTTAGTATGGCTTTTACAGCCTTTTTCATTTTATTCAGCCCATCTCTATCAAAATCTAACGTCTGAAATTAAATTAAAACAGTTGTGGTCAATTAAAAAATTTTAAACTCCATATACAACATGAATATATCGATACAGGAAATGCTATATCTTTATACATCCTGAAAGCAATCCTATCAATAAGGTGTAATGTAAAATATGTTTTTTTAGAATAATGAACTCAAGCACAGCAGTAAAAATCAGAGCAACTCTAAAAATATATGATTATTCTAAACATGCACCTATTTACGTGTGTGAATCACAGTTTATTGCTCAGATAAAGTAATTGTTTATGGTGTGAGAAAATAAAATGGAAAGTGTATATTGATCAACATGTAGTATTTTCCACAAACCTCCTCCAATGACGCGATAGTATTTCTGCAATGAGGCATGCGAGAGACGAACGAGGACGTGATAGGGGAGTTGTAATCATCCCTGGTCTCGTCAACAAACTCTGACACCCCGATTAAACTGGGCATGATGAATATTTGTCAAAGATGTCAAATAAGCATCAGATTTCACTTTTAATTATATATACGAAGCACGCATCCCAGTAACATTATGCATTTGCATCACTAAACACTCCAGTCAAAACATTTCACTTAAATTTTCATTAAAACTTTACAAAGAACTAAATTTTATTGATATTTTGCATGGCTTGCACATACCCATCTACTTTTATACGATGTTAATTTGACCACTATCAGCACATTACCAATTTATGTCACTAAATAACAGAAAAACACTAACTAGCTCCAGTATGAAGATAGTATCGTGCCTATCTTCACGCTGGAGCTACGACGGCCATGTTTCAGAAGCGGAAAACTTCAAATTTAAATAAAAGTAAGTAAAATATTACTTCTCATATATTAATTATTTTACTACATATTACTTGTAATTACTTGCGCTATTAATGACCATCCTCGGGTTAAAGAAATTCGACAATTACTTGAAGGTTATTTAAGACAGCGGCGGTCCGCATTTAAGCAGAATTGCTGTATTTCAACCGGAGTTTTCACCTAAATAAATTAATTAAGATGTGTTTCAGTTTCTAATTAATTTCAAATTACAAGAAATATTGTATTCATAATATATTTAAAGTTTTTCTAAAATAAAGGACGCCATCTTTGTTTCTCTTTTCGGCGGGAATGTTTTAAATTGTCAATTCTGAGTATTTTGTGTTTTCGCTTCAAAAAATTCTTTTTTGAAGTCACAATTAATAATTTGTTGTGTAATTCGCGTTGTGAAAAGTGATGTGTAATTTTATGTTGATGAATGGCGACTGAAGGAAAAGTTATTGAAGGTTTAGTGCAAGGACGAAGCAATTTGATTTCGTCAAAGGCCCTGTATAATGGTGTAATAATCGCTGGTACGGCGCAAGCGTAGTAAAAACCATATGAACAATTGGTAGACTAGTGGATTTAGGTATGTGCTATTTTATCTCGAAGAAATTTTGCTAAAGTTGTTGAACCGCACGAGTATCCAAAACGATAATGAAAGGTGTTTCTAGGGCAAATTATTAAAATTATCGAAAATATATAAGTGTGATAAACGTCTGGACTATAGCATAATTGAAAAACTAGGAGGGATACTAAAAAATGGCAGCCTTACCTCGCCGAATAATAAAGGAAACACAGCGTTTAATGCAAGAACCTGTGCCGGGAATTAGTGCAGTGCCTGACGATAATAACGCTCGCTATTTTCATGTTATTGTGACGGGGCCCGAGGATTCGCCGTTCGAAGGAGGTCTATTTAAATTGGAATTGTTCTTGCCGGAGGACTATCCCATGTCTGCACCGAAAGTGCGCTTTATAACCAAAATATATCATCCTAATATTGATAGACTGGGTCGTATTTGCCTGGATATATTAAAGGATAAATGGAGCCCTGCGTTACAAATTCGTACGGTCCTATTGTCAATCCAGGCTCTGCTGAGCGCTCCGAATCCTGATGATCCATTAGCAAACGATGTGGCTGAATTATGGAAGGTAAACGAATCCGAGGCAATTCGCAATGCCAAGGAATGGACTCGTAGATATGCGATGGACAACTGAAGACTCACAACAAGTGCAAATACCTGTGTGTAACAAATACAATGATTCTGCGCTGTTTCAATTTAGTACCTAAATATCATACAAATCTAGTAACGTAGAATGTTGTATTTGATACCGCTTGTTTTATACAAACTACTTATGGTGTATATCTTATTTCAGAAATACTTGTTGCTATTTAGTGTAAAATATTTATAAGAAAATTAATTTAAGTTTATCTTCTCCTCTTTCTTCTTCTTCTACTTTGATAATGTTCGTTTCAATACAATTGTGTCATCATGAGTTAATCAGATATTACCTTCCTGTGGATAGTGTCGAGAGCATGATCTCTGAGTTCTAGTTTAGTCTTACACCTGTACAAATTTCTCGGTTCGAGTTAAATGTATTGTTCAAGATCGATTACATACAGACCGACTCTTCTTAGAATTGTTGGGCTTTCTAACTCTCAAGCTGCTTGAATTTACTGTGTTATTAAAATCAGATCCCATGTGTGCTTAGCTGCACTTAAAAGATGATCAAGTAGTGTTTAATGTAAATATGGTATGTAAGGCTTTTTACAAATAAATTCTTTACAGAAATTATAAATCATATTTTTTATTTCTCTACTGTCTGTCGTACAATACGTTCAGGAAAGTCAAGTTCGTGTTTAGCTGAATGGAAACCAAAATAAAATGTACGCATTTTTGTTTTATAACTTCCTAATCTAATTCTAATTAGTATTGGTTATTACTAGATTTAATAGCCAATTTGTTCATGGCAGACAGGTGTGATCGCCTTTTGTGTAATTTAATTTAGAAAAAATCAAAATATACATAAATGAAATAATAATAATTTATGTTGCTTTGCTGTCTCATCCAATCAATTGATTCGTAATTCTCGCCCTCTATACTTACCCGTAAGTATTTTAAGTTTTCACTTTCTGTTGACAGATGGCGCTTTAAATTGTGTAACGTCTATGAAAGTAGTTACTTCGAATTAAATTAAATTAATTTATTCTGATTATTTATTTATTATTGCCTACTTTTAGGAATGGTTTTCTTTTAATGAAACAGTTTCATGTTAATAGTGGAATGCTGTATTGTGTTAATAAATTTGTACACATTTGTTACATACAATTTATCGCATAATATAGATAAAGAATTGCTCATTTGTATAAGGTAAAAGGGAACTAACGTAAATAAAAAAGAAAGAACGTGATGCAGAGAGAATTGATATGGTTAGATACTAGAATATATTTTAGGGCACAAGGCAGTTTATGTTTGATACACAAGAATGTATGACACAACAAGCCGTCGTAAAGTAATAATACTCGCGCAACTTTAATATCACTATCAGTTTGTAAATATCAAAGAAAATACATGATACGAGAGTATTCACATTCTGGGGAAAATCAAACATGTCGGACCATATTCATGTCGATTACTATAATCAAAGATATACACACACCCCTTACACATAAATATTAAATTTATGTATATACAAAATACTTATATAAAATGTAGTTCTAGTGACGAAATCCTGAAGTTGAAGGATCGACTGCTATGACTCCTTTTTTTACGTCTTATATTTATTTATATATAACATGTACTTTATTCATCGACATCAACATAATCCTAAATGAAAAGCACAGGAACCCTACCAGTTAAGATTGATAATTATAGATGTGAATAGTCAACTTTCTTTTGTTTCGAATAAACGGAAGACACTCTACGAACATTAATAATAAAAAAATCATTTAGCATCGTAGATTGTCTAAAATTATATACGGACACAAACTTAAACGATAATTTTTTTTTTTTGCTGACTAGATAAAGTGCTACACTGATTTATGAGCCAGCATTATCCTAATAGTTGGATTAATTAAACATTTCAATATATTAGACGTGTTAATTATTTTAATTCAGAAAGAACATACGAGTTTTCTTTTAATAAAATAAAATGAATCATCGATCCAACTAATCTTTGGTTTTTACGCTCTTTACATTCACACCAAATAAATACAGCAGCGACAAAGCAGATATGGTTATCACGAAAGCGCAGAGCAAATGTTTTGCACACAGCATAGGTCTTCGCTTGTATTGTCATCAGTCTATTGAGAACTTATATATACAATAAAAAATATATTGATCTGCGACTCAAGCATGACCAAAGTTAATCAAACAATTCCCAATGAGAGTTCAATATCAACTACAGGTAGGCACTTTCAGACCTTCAGTTAGTCTTAGATATACACTGGATTTTCTTGACCCGTCAGCAATCTAAACATTGATGTCGGCATAGTCTTCATTAGTATCTAGAAAATGGATTTGTTGAATTTTTCTGAAGGTTCAAAAGCACGGACGGACAAACCTCTCCGACAGATGTAGCAAGTAGATTAACTATTTTCTCATGTGGAACTGCTACAACGCTTTGATTGTTAATTTCAATTATACGATGACCTACACGAACACCTCCTCTTTCAGCTATGCCACCCCTAAGTAAACTACATATCTGAAACAGTAACAAATCCTCCTCCCGAATCTGCTTGATTTCGTTTATAATATAAAACGTACCACTCCGTTTTGAACGCTGAAACCCAATTGGTATTTGGTGTCAGGTCTTTTAATTTTTACTTCAACGACAGGAGCACAAGGTACAACGGTGAGCTTGACGACAGTCTGATTTTTAGAATTTTTAATGTAATTCTGACAAGTTGACAGAGGAAGGCCGACCAAACTAACCCCATTAATTGCTATTATTTGGTCCCCGATGTTAAGCTGACCGCAGCGAGCAGCAGCACCTGCTGGGGCTAAATTTGCAATTACGACCGTAGGCAGCATCGAACCCCAACCAGATTCGACGATAACAACACCCAAAATTTCACCTTTTGCCTTTGGAACTACCACCTACAAATAAAAATTAATACTCAACACGTCGACGTCCTCAAACTAATTAATTACCTCCTTCTGCATTTCCTTTTTAGCAAACATCTGGAGTTCATCACCAAATATCTCTTGCGAATTCAAAACTTCCTGGTAGTCCATTTCTTTTACGAAACTGTGGTCTTCGATTCCATTTGCTTTGAGGAACTCCATGTAAGCGACTTGAAATGCTTGTCCGATTGATTGTGCAATAAACTGGGCCTCTTCGCTTTCGAACACATGGCATATCATCTTCGGCGTGCGATTAATTTTAGGGGCGTCCTCCATTTCGTGAGGGACAAAACGACGTCTGGCCATCAAAACAACCAAATCTCCTATGTCTGCTATGTACGAAATCGTTCGCAGCGCATGATCCATCATTATTTCCTTCAAATCAGTGTTTAACACCATTATTTTTTCTGTTGAAATGAACAAATCTACTTCTGTGCTTGGTTGGGTTTCACCATCCGGAGCCTAAAAGATTGTTTCAGTAAATAAAATATTCGTTGATACAGAAACCTCGACGTTTAAAATATAAAAAAAAGAACTCACCAGCGCCTAATCCAAAAAAGTAGCAGCGATAAAAAAAAATAATTAATAAAATAACTGGACTATTTTTAATAGATATTATTTATTATGTAATTGGTAACCGACACCTGAGGAATTTTTTTCATTAATAGTCCGTTTGTACTTACAAACTGTTCTACCAGTGAATAAACTAAAAAAATTGTTTAATGCTGTTTTCTTTTTATTAAGAATGGAAAAAGTAAAATTTCCACACCTTAATTTTAGTAACAGCAACTTCAACCATATTTTTCTTAAGTCGCTTACGCCGTTTGCGGCCCCCTTCTTCGTCCACTTCGACTGATCCAAGGAAATGTAGTCTAAATACAGTTCCCGTAGCTCCGACACCCAACGGTAAGGGATTAAAGTTGTTGTGTACGCGTGTCTCTTCCATGGTAGAATGATCTTCCAAACATTGCAATTTTGTCAGTTCAAATCAACATACGTACGAGGACAAAATGGCAATTATTTGAAATGCTCACCCCGTGTGTTTTGTGAGTGTGGTTCAATAATGGGCTCCGATTCCATTTCAACGGGCGTTTCATCATCATAACTAGCACTCTCGGGACTGCTCTGCATATATGGTGTACCATAAGTTTGCAACATTTGGTTGGATGCCTCCTGCAAGTTTACCCTTTCTTACGACCCCGTTAAAAAATTCCCCCGATTGATAATTGCTAAAATATCTATTTTTCTTTTAATCGTAGGAGAAAATCAATCACAACACTGTATATAACTTAGGCTAGTGCAAAAGAAAAACGTAAATAGATTCTATGTACAATTTAATGAGGGATAACATCCAAAGCAAAATAAAAAAATTGGTAGAAAGGAAGTGCGGCAACTGTGAAACCCAGGGTACAAACATGTAGCAGGCAACCAACCAAATAGAGCACATGAAGCGTGCGTCGGAGCACTGCAGAGTCGCGAGTGGGAAGGGGGCACACCACACCGGCTTCACATATGGTTCATAGCAGGGCACTTTTAATTATAACAAAATATTTACGATTTTCTGGAAGAAATTTTATTCCTCAAATTTTTACGTCAGTAAAATATTTTTAAGAAAAATCACTCTATCAACATGCTCATCAAAGGAGTAAAAGTACTAGAATGAGTGACAGAATACGCAAAACACTAATGTCTAAAATATATCAACAGAAAATATTCGAATGTGCTTAAAAGGTAAAAAAAATATCGGGTTTTGTATGGGGAGCATGCATTACCTTTATTCTTGAAACTGCCTCTTCAGCTTGCATCATTCTGGTGGTTTTCGTCGGCTGCCCCTCACATACTAACTGCGTTGAACCAAGGTATCTTGCTCGAAACAACACTCCCTCTATTAATACTGAATGATCAAGCACATCTACAACACAACACGATACAAATCAAACTTATTTCCAAACGAACCGCAATCACTCATCCAACTTACCACAAATAAAATCCAGAGGCAATTAATAAATCAAGAACAATGTTATTATTATCACAGTTTAATTTTGGTTAAAAAAATTTGGGAAATCGAAAAACACCTTACCTTCTTTGTTTCGACCTTTCTTCTTGTTTTCTTTATCCTGTAATTAAAAAAGAAACGTTTAACTAATAACTAAACTAATTCTCACGAATCTGCGTGCAATGATTACAAATCTCAGTTACTATAAAGTGCATAAAATAAAGTATAAAAGAGGATTTGTGTTTCCAGGTGTTAGCTAACAGAAGACCTAAAGGTGCAGTGGAAACTGAAAACGAAGGTCCAACACAGCATCTACAAGAAAAACAAACTACTGCATGCCATGCTCACACCTTTTTAAGTTTTATCGACGAAATCGATCCTTTCTGACTTTGAGGCGACTGGCTTTTATCAGACGTGGCCGTAGGGGATGATGGATGGGAGTTACGGGGCTCAGAAGGAACTAAAGGTAAGGTCCCTTCTTCCAGGGTATGAATCTTAGGGGTTGAGAGACTGTGTGGAGGCATTATTGTCCGACTTTTAGGTTTTCTCCAACCCTATCGATACAAATATCACAGGTTAGGGGTCATGCTTGGTACTAATGAAACTAAATAAGCAGTCCTAGTTATTATTTTCTTTTATCCTTAGTGTTTTAAGACTAAATTTATTAACTATTTAGTTGATCCGAAACATTAAAAAAAAAATTAAAGACAATCGTTCATACACTTATAGTACACACGACATTCGAAACAAAATCATTAATCTTTGGTTGTATCACAGATTTTTTTTTAATACCTTATCATCGTAAAAGCCTTGATCATCTGTCCTTTGTTGCCCTAGTAAACGATCCGTTTCCAAATCTGTATCTGCTTCTTCTATACAAAAAAAAAAACAAATACATTATCAGTTTTTCTTTTTTTTTAATTACAAATAGCCTTTAAATTAATTATGCTGATTACCTTCGTCTCCACCTTCTTCACCGCTGTGCACTTTTCCAGTTGAATCACCACTAGTAGCCGAAAGTCCTCTTTGCCTGAACAAATAAATTAGAATGAAAAAAAATATGACAATTTTCCATGTTACCTAGGCACCCACACAGGGCTGACTGCATTTTCTTCGCAGTCTTCTTCAGGGTGGCATTTCAACGGTAGTGTTTTTGTCCTCTGCAACGTCAGCCTTATGTCCTTTATAGCAGCCTCTACATCACTGGGTTTTTCTACGCTGATGCTACGATGGGGTGCTGGAGCAGGTGGTGGGGGAGTTTTCTCTGTAAAAATAACGTCCTCAATTTCAAACAAGTAATTGAATAAGTTATTTAAATACCTAGAGACTCTGTGTGTGGATGTGAATGTTGTTCGTCATATTTATTGCTACACCCATTGATGGTTTCAACAGGTGAAACTGACAAACGTTCTTCTTTGTTCGGCGAAAGCCCATTTTCTTGGGATTTAATATTAATATTACCGACAGTCGCGCCTTGATTAATTTCACGTTCAATCTCAGTTATCTGGCGCTTCATCAACATGACAGTGGGATTGTTATTATCAGTGTCACTTGCATGACCAGATGATAAGCCATCTTCTAATACCGGCATGCTCGAGTACAATCGCAAAGAATCACTCGGTATAGCTATATCACCGCTAGACCCTAACAAACCAGAAGAAGGGCCCAGCTCATTCTCCATGAGCATCAAAGAAACCTCACTGTCTAAATCACCACAGTTTGAATCACAATCAGTTGTCTCAGGTGATAGTGTAAAGTTTCTGCTGTGCCCTACTTGTAAACCAACTTCAGTCTCACCGAGGTCTCCACTAGATCCTGTCCCTATGGACAAGTCTAGGAAATTATTTTCATGTTCCGTCACATCGTGATCCTACGAAATTTTTGATTATATTGATGTGTTGATGCAATTAATTTATTTAAAATACCTGAAGGCCTAATAAGCTCGTGTTGCTAGGATGTTTCCTTGGAGAATCAACACGTAAACAAAAATCTGATTGATCCTGCCTTCCCTTAGCTAATCTCTGGCCAACATAAGAATTGCCGGAGTCACTAGCTTGCCTTCTCAATTCGTATTCTAAATCCTGAAATTCTGCCTCTAATTGATTCTCTTCTTCAGGTGGAGGACATTTGAAGAATTCTTCTAAAACCTTCCTGGTTTCGGAGAATTCGTACAAATAGTCAAATGTAGACGTCGTAGTTGTTGCATGCGGTGAACTTGGCCTACTCTTCTGAAATAAAACGAATTGTATTTAAGAGTAAGCACTAATCGCACTACTTCTAGACATACATTATAATTAGAATTTCCACTAGTAGGTGTAGCTTCTAATTCACTAGGCGAGTGAACAACTCTTTGAGGAAATCCTGGTCTGGGAGGATAAACACTTGGTGAAGCAAGCAAACTCTGTGCACTTGGTAATTGCGGGTGATTACAGTTCGATTCGACTTGTCTAGGGCCATATCTTCTCGGCGAACCCTCGTAAATAGCAATGGGTAAATTCCCAATAACTTTGGTAACTTGTTCAGATTCGCTGTTCACAGAATTAAATATATCTGAGGCAGTGTGATTATACGGAGACGTTTCATTGAAGTGCTCTTCTAATCTTTTGTTTTCTTCATGCCATGTATCTCCGATGTCATCGAAAACAACCACTTCACCAGGCAATGCCATCTTTGATACGGGACTAACTACCTTTCTTTCATTTTCTGGAGTAATGCGTTGCTGCTCGGTTTCCTCGTGAGTCACCGAACATATCTCTGTAGAAAACACGGTTTCCGTAAACTCGTGCAGGTTTCTTAATTTTTTAGATTCGTTACAGTGACCTCGCAATTCCCAAACACCTTGCTGGAGCGGTGATTTCTGAAGCCTCTTCTTATCCGTGTCATCACCTATGCCGATGCTCCTTGATTTTCTTACAGCTTTACTTCGACTTTGAGAATAAATTTCTCGGCCTCCGGCAATTTCTATTATTCTGAAAAAACGTTGCACGTTTAGACGTTGTTTCAGATGCCGTGAGGGAAGTTGTTAAATAAAAAAGTTATTTCCATTGAGCCTGATATGCACGGTGGTAAAATAATAAGGCAATGTAGTGTAGGCAACATGCAAATAAATAAAAAATTGTGATACACAGTCTTAGACATGCTTTAATAAAAGCATGTACCTTGAGTCACGTAACTTATACGTTCCTCCAATATGTTCGTGATCAATTATTAGATCGTCATCATCTGTTGAATGAAGCTGACTGTTGCCTCTATTGTCACTACAGGAACCATCGGCCATCCATCTGGCAACCAAACCAAACTGATACAACATGTAAAATATATTTAGCATATAATACCTATCATTATCCCTTTGGATATTCATTACACTAGTGGTTGAATTGTCTGTGCATACATGATCACGATTCGTAGATATTATGGGGTTCAAATTGATATCACTACGAGGGCGGCACTTCGGAAATAACTTGCTTATCTGTTCCGTATTTTCACTTACATCTACATTATCCAATGTCAACATCTGACTTGACATCTCAGACTCATAAACTTTATCAAATCACCATTGCAATTACTGAAAAAATACATTAAATTAATGTATCTAACGTATCTACAACATTTGCTGCATTTCCAGAACTTAGCAAACAACAATTTAAATTTACTTATTCTCATGGGTCGGAACAGAAAATGAACAGCAATTTCTGTTCACGGCTAAATACAGTACAACAAAGAATGGATAATAAAAAAATCCTATTTATCAGTGAAATATTAAATGTAAAATCTAATTTCAATGGATCATAAAAGCATTTATTTGCCATTCATTCATCTTAAGAGTACCCAATTGAAATATGTAAATTACATAAACAATTCAGTTGATAACCACTTGACAATCGAATGGACATTTTAATTATGCTTTGTTTTCTTTTTTCAATTTCTGTTAGTATTTTTCAAATTCAATGGTTGCGTTAATTAAAAAAAAAACTAGCTAATTTAATGTTTTTCTTTTATTATTTAATGGTGTGTAGATCCTTGACAGTTCATTAAAAATTGGCTAATTCAAGACATAAAATTTATGTAAATAAATTTAGCGATAAAATGAAATGTTTACCACTTAATCGGTCAGAACTGGAACAGAAATAGTACCGTCAACTTTCCGTTCTGCTTTATGTAATTCCAGTGTTAAGCAACTGAATTATATCATTAAGAAAAAGACTAAACCCTCGTGCGGTTATTACATTAGCATGCATCACTTTATAAGTGGATTATTAACGTATTAAAACAAAATATATATATATATTACGAATGTACTTAAATAAACTTACTAGAAATCGCATTGTTTAAGCTTGTAACATTGTGAGAAGACAGTTTGAATCTAGGTGCATATTTGATCAATATTTAACACTGAACACAGGAGAACATTTAGAATATTTTGTACAGTTCCAAGATTTATGATCTAAGATCCAGTGATTGAATCATTTTATGCGATGACACATTCACTGAAAGCACGGAGGATCGGGAACGATTTTTTCAAGCGGTGTTTTACCAGATTCCTATTTTGCGTAATTACGGCCACAAAACAAGCGAAGATCGATTCATTATTGTATCGGGGAAAGCACACGGCAACGAGAAAACGTAATAACAAGATGCGAAGTAAACAATATAACTAGGACCACTTAATTCAACGGCGCCGACCCAAAATCAATATTATGCACCGACGACTTGTCTACAGAGTGTTTGGTATACGCCAAACAAATAACCCTGTGCCGTTTCGTTCTTATAAACACCAGTTTTATACGCGGATTTAACGTTTAAAAACGCGGATTGAGGTTTTACGTATATAACAAGTATTTAAAAAGCGTCGAAACGCCGTGCGCCGGTCTGTACGACGTCACCCGTATTATAGTTAAAATTATTGAGCGCATGTTACTCTATTCGAGATGTACTTTATTCTATTTTGTTTAGTATCTTCCACAGCGGAATTGAGCATTCTGTTCCTTTAAAAATCGCAGCATTAAAATTCTACAACGTTACGAGAGTTATAATAAAATATGTATGCACGCATCGACTTATTTAAAAGTACAAACATGCATGACAACAAAGTATTATTATACAATCCCTGAATTACGCGCTAATATCATCGCGTACGCCACTGTCAACATATGATTCAAACGTCTATTTTACCTCGTGAATATCAGGCGTCCATTTTATGTAATAAGCACGTGCAATTATTTACACTGACAATTATTAATCATGCGTATTAACAGACTTTTCGCGTTTACTAGCAGAAATGCAGTAACTGTAACACACTTTACACCAAAAGCTGTATACCAATAGTTGCCAACGTGACGGACTAACAACAGCAAAATAAATCACTTTCTATAAAACCATCATGCCTGCCAACCTTTATTACAGGTATTGGTAAATCTATAATTCTAGTTACCGCTAACTGATGGCGCTGGTTTTACCACATATTATCTTATTAATTAATTAATTTGGATTTACAGTAACTATTTAAAACGACACCCGTCCTAAATTCGTAACTGAAATTAATTACAAGAGTCGCCCATTTACACACGTGCTCTATATTACCGACAGCGCGACGCCATTTTAAATTTTGAAACGTCAGTCGCCCGCGTTCGCTTTAGCTTATTCTGCGAATGTGCAAAGTTAAATCGGAATTGTAAGTGGTAAATAAATACAGGTTAATCATCAGAATAGTTCAACGGTTTTCAAGCCTGAATCTAAGTGTTTCTTCCACATTTCCAAGTAAGTCCTTTACATCACATATTATTTATACTTTGGTATTTTTATAAAATGTTCTAAGGCTTACATAGTCTGGTATTCAACTTAAATCTTCCATTGACCATATCCTTGCATCATATTTTATGCTGCCGGCATAGGTTTGCTTCGTTTAAGAAAAAGCCTTTAACACATAAATATTTTAATTCAAATAAAGATTACGTATGAAATACATTTTAGGTCCCATAAATAATATGTATTTACAACAAGATCAAAATTGATTTATTGAAAACAAAAAATATAAAGAAAATTACAATGAAAATAACCGTGTATGCACGACTGTAGATGACCATGTAATTAATAACATGACAATCACATTAAATATAAAGTTTTGTATATACACAATTTCAATAATGTAGATTATATAACAAAAAAGTGATTTATATACTGGGCGTCCCGCTACAAGTAAGCACAGATGATTGTTCACGAAGTACTCTAATGCATGATACAGTTTTAATCAAATAATGTACACGATTCACTTTAAAAATGAGCTATACAACTCAAATTCATCAACTGATGTTTGTTGTGTGCCTATTTAGAGTGGTGCACCCAGTGTGTGCCATACAGATATGACAATGGTACTTAATCTCTGCATTTTAATCTAGTGTTCCTTTTTCTCTCGTTTCTTCCGTTTTTTCTTTTTGTCGGTTTGCAGCACTTCTTGTTTCTTTGCAAGACAGTGCCGGCAATACCAGTCTTCACTGTCATCAGGTGGAACCTGTATACCAACACATACCCTGTGGAAAAAAACAGTTAGTTATTATATGTGTAATTTTTGAAAAAAGTTACGAACCAGTGATACCATGCATCACAGTCATCACAACCTATCATCGGACTGCCGTCATCTTGTCTGCCACAACCAGGGCATATCCAAACTTCATTTCCTTCACAGTCCTAAATCAGCATAGAAGGCAGTTAACACAGTTACTTTTAATATGGAATTATGAAGTAAAGAAAATCTGCTTCATGGTCAAAATTCTCTTGAATTGTTCTCCAAAAGCAGACTTTCTTTAGTCAAACCTGACCATAGATATAGTACGTGTAAAATTTTGTTTGTGAATTCTTTTCACAGGATAAAGATGAAATACAATGACAAATGCATCAGAAGCGTTTTTATGATAGTCTACATCTAATAGTTTTGTCCGATTGAAAACTTACCTTCACTGGAATTTGTTGTTTATTAGGTTTAGTTGGTTTCGGTTTGATCGGGTGAATACGTGGCCTACCTGGACCTGGACCTGATTTAGGTGGTGGACACATCACCGGAATTTCTTCTCTTGATTCTTCCTCTACTCAGAAACTTATTTCTTAGGACCGTTAAAAATATTTTTGATTCCTAATTATTTTTTATTTCACAAGGTAGTATATAGCTTTTAGAATTTTATAGATTTTTCACAAGGTAAACTGTAAATTTGTTTATTATATAAAATTAGTTGTGCAAAATTTTATGAAATTTCAATAAATACTGTGAAGTGTGGTGTATTTTAAAAACTAAAAGTTTTAAAAATACTGCTTCTAACGATCACAACAGCAAAAACTAATAAATCTACACAGTGAACACGTTTGATGTATTTATTGTAACATGCACATTCAAGTCCACCAAAACCACCACCTTTAGCAAAGAAATTTCATTTCATACATTACCTTGCGAATCATGCTGAGGTGAAAAATAGAACAGTCTAAAAAAAAACTGATTAAAAAGCCTTTTAAGCTAAAAAGCAATAAAAATGAAACGAAATAATTAATGTGAGTGTAAAATGTAATAAATGACAAATATATTTCAGTCTGGTCAGATTTGATTTCAATGCAGAGATGAAAGTTTCAATTGATTGATCAACTTAACTTGCATCTTTTACTTACTATGTAACTCGATGGTGTTTTAATCAGACCAATATCTACCGGTTCCCGTTTAACCTCTTTCGTTCGAATTTTAGGCATAGGTTTGAACATTGTTTTCTTCACCTGATTGTTGAAAGAATCAGTAGAAGAAGTAGGATAATTATCGTTCGAAACTGCACATTAAAGAAATCATTGAATATCATCATTATCCAGTTTCACTGCACAAAGCAATTTTGTAATACCATTATTTAAATAACACGAGAAAACTGTTGAAAAGGTAATTATTATTTCTATATGTAAAATATTATTCATTTAATGTCTTAGAAAATGACTCCACAATATTAAAAACAAAAACAATATCTTTGCAGCTGAAAACAATTAAAAAGCAAATAATACTCAACAAATAAAATCGTTTTCGAAATTAAGTCTTTGCAGTAACAAAATTTCCCTTGTGCAGTGACTTTAAATTTGTATAAATAATTTTAGTAGAATAATTATTTACAACATTAAAAAAATTTCAGCATTATCAAATTTTGAATACATAAAACGTTGTTCAAAAATATCTTTTTTTATATATGTTAATATCTACAGTACTAACAATCAAATACATACTACCAACTCAGGTGTAAAGAGATAAATAAATTACATCTAAATAAGTTCATGCACTTAACATGAAACTAGCAAAGTAACTACACAGTTAATTGAAATGCAAAACAAAGTTAAAATGCAAATTGTGAATTCTTGTGTCAAAGATTTATTTAAATAATTAGTGTTAGCAACATTCAAAAGTAAAAGAAAATTAAGTGTACCATTAAAAGCTATTTTACTAACAAACAGCATTAATACATTGTTAAAAATAATCTTACTTAAACTGGCTGTCTGATTTACGTTCTTCGGTTTCGGTTGTCCAGTTACCAGAGCACTTATTTTTGCCAATTCCGGTGACATTTCGCGAGTAGTTTCATGATTCATGTTTACTTCTTCTTCCTCCTTTTTTATTACCGGCTTAATATTCCTGTTGGACACAATACTTCTCATAGTACAGGGAACTTGTTGAAATCAAATCGCTTTGCATGCAGATACTTACAGTTTCCGAGTATCTGGAGTTTCTGGTCTTGGTGACGGTGAACCCAATTTCAGCGTAAGCTTAGGAATAGATACATCATTTTCACGTAACTGTAATTATATTATACAAAATAAAACTGTAGCCAATTACAATAAACAAATTGAACCTGTCAGTATTTAATCCATTCTTTTGCTAAAGTAAATTTAATAAAAAAAAAATGAAACAAACAAACTTAGGTACCTCTTTTTCCTTCTTCTTCTCTTTCTTTTCTCGTTTAATTTTCACCTTATCTTTCTTTTCTTCTTTGAGTTTCTTCTTCTCAGCCTTATCCTTGACTTTATCCTTCTTATTTTTTTTCTTAACTCTATCCTTTTTATCTTTCTTGTGTTCTTTTGTCTTCTTTTCAATTTTTACAGCCGGTGGTTCTTCAATACTGACAATAGGAGGACTAGGTTGAATTGTAGATGGTGTCGGTACTTGCATCGGGGATTGCAATTTTTCAGCTGGTGTTTTTGGTCTTGGTTGTACTGATGGATCCTCTGATTTGATCGGTTGCATAAAATTGATAGGCAAAGGAGTGTGAATTGGAGGCATAAATTGAGGTTTTCTTAATCCACCTAGTGTCAGTGGGAGAGGTAAATTTGGGAAGAATGTTGAAGGAATTAAGCCTGGGCCTATATCAACAAATAATATTTTATTAATTTAAGCTAGTTTTCTTTGTTAATTCTTAATACTTACCAGCAAATGTCGGAATAGGAAACGGAAATGGTATGGTAGGAGGTAACTGTTGAAATGGTTCTTGTCTTTCAATTTGTGCTTCAGGAGTTTTTGGTCTTAATAAGTCAATTTCCATTATATCTGCATCTGTTGTACTTGGACTCACTAATTTTTGTACCTAAATTAACTCCAAATGTAATCTAAATATTAACAATAAACCTATGTGATTATACCTTTTTTACTTTGGACTTATCTTTTCTTTTACGCTTCTCCTTTGCAAGTGGTGGACTGTGAGAAATCATTTCTGGTGTCTTAGGTCTTAATGGTGTGCCAGGAGGTGAGTCATCATAAAAATAAGCTCGTTCTACCTTCTCCGGTGTTTTATTCACAGCGGGTTTGGCATCGATTAATTCGATGGTTATGTCATTTGATATATGGTGTACTTTGTTGGAGGTTTCTATCGTTTCATCAATTATTAATACAGGTGAACTTTCACGAGATTCCTGCCTAATTTCTTCCTTTATTTTCATGATTTTGTTCTCTAGTTTTTCGTTTCTAACGTTGGATATTTTTTTGAATATATTTACTTTCTTTTTGTCAGGTTCAGTGAAGAGTTTATCAACATTATCATTGGTAGAAAGTGGCGTTGGCTTCATGGGGATAGGAGTAATGGTAGTATTCAATTTTTCCGTTTTCAATCTTGCTGCAGCCAGAGCCTTGTTTGCTTTATTATTTACGATAGGTAATTTATTAGCATTATTTAGAATTGGAGCAACTTTTATGTCGTTGCTTAACATGAAATTGTTGGCAGGCTGAATGGACAACGCATTTTGAACTGCTTTGATCTGTTTTGATTTTGCCACATCTTTCATAGAAGGCACTTTTTTTACTTTATCATCCAAAGGTTTAAATAATTCCTTACCAACCCTATCTTTCCTTTTATCTACTCTCTTAATAATTCTATTCGCTTTTGTATTTTGAGTTGGTGGAAGTTGATTCGAGTTCACCATCGCAATAGTGTCTAGGGAAGCTAGGGGTGTTCGAGATTCTGGTAATTTACCCTCACGTGCTGGAGATATATAACCAGATGTTGTCATCATAACACTGCTAATTTCTCTTGTTGGCCGTCCTTCTTCTTCCATTATAAGCCTATGAAAACACTGTATTAATGCTGACATTTTTCAGGGTTTCTTTCTTACCGAGGTCGTTTAAAATTGTCTCCTGGTGAAATTTCAGCTGGTCGTTTAAATACAGGTGCTGCATTATCTACTGCTGCATCTTCAGTTTCTTCTTGTTTCACAGTTGTTTCATTTTCATTTTCATTAGCTAGAAAAAGAAAATAAATTGCAATTTCCTAATCATAAAAGGAATGCTGTTGAACAAACATATCAAATTATGATAAGTTAATGTGAAAATATAATATGATAAACGTTTTATAATTTTATACTCTCGGTATGTGTAAATACAATTGTTATTTTTACATGCAGTTAGATTAAGTAGGAATGTATACCTTCTTGAATTGCAAACATAGGTGGGAGATGTTCATGTATATGTACCGGTCTTGTTACGACTTCTTTACTACCAGGCTTTAGAAAGTTTAAGTGATCTTCTTTTGCCACTGGATACTTTGGAACTTGTGTAGGCCCCTGTCCAAAATCCACGTAAGTGACATATTCTTCTAAATCTGCCAAATTTACATGAAATTCTCGAAATACCAAACCCAAATGATCTAGATTCGGCTCTGTACATCCAACTAAAATTAATTGCGTTAATACATGTTTGCCTCTGCGAAAGTGTTTATTACATTCATTAGCGTAATCGTTCGCCAATTTTCCCATTTCCTTTAAATACTGTATTAATATATCGGTCAGTATTTCTAATGGTGTTGTGTTTATTGAATGCCATCCAATCGTTTGCAGCATTTTCGCCAGGGACACTTTCATTAAATTTCTCGAATATTGAGCACTCATTTTTGTTTAGTTTTTTATCATCTACATGCTTCATAAATACAAAATAATTAGCGCTTGAAGCACATCATCAACAAACCTTTTTTCTCGCAGACATAACTGATTTATGGCAGCAGGTTTGACAACTGCGTGATTATGATTTTACTAGTAGTAGCATGCGGCGTGTACGAACTTCACACCGATACGCATTTACGGTCTAAACTGGAGCACTCCTTTCTTCATGAAAAGAGTCATTAAAAGTACAGCATTTAGGTATATTATCGTAAGTTATATGTTAAATGTTACATGGTATATATTTATGTATAAGGAAACCGCAAAGAATAACACGTACCGACATTACGGATTTATATTTTTGGCCAACAATAGGTTTGTTTGAAATTCGAAAATATTCATGTGTATTTCGATTATTGTATTACCTTAATAAAAACTACGACTGTCAGATCAAGAGCTAATTAAGATTACAAATTAGTTTTAAATTGTTGAAGTTGAAGTCGCCTAATAAATATGATTAGTAGTATAAGATGTGGATATTTAAGGAATAAACGTCGAGTAAATTTATTCTAAGAATAGCAATTGTGTTTCTTTGTTGGTTATTAACAAAATTCTTGAAAGCTTCCTTCGAGGTATCTGGCAACGTTGCATGTAATTTGGATCCGATGCGGAGCTAAGTTCACGTGTTTGGTCGTCTTGTGTCATCTGCTTGAATATTGCGCTATCTTCACATGTATCAATACAACACGGTAGTAACTCGTTTGCAGCCATTCGTGGTTGACGAATTTTTCGAGTGTTTTAAGTGATACTAGTGTTTTCTCATATTCTATTTGTTGTAAGTAACGTCTTAATGTAATTGCAATTTACTGGTATGTATTATTCTTATGCGAACGTGTTTTTACGAAGTACAGTGGCATTTTGTTTGGTTTAATTATCCAATATGGCCGCCTGGCGTTCTTATAAAATGTAGAATTTTTCGCGAATTGACACGCACATTTTTTTGCGTCTATTTGCCGTCGTCGAAGTACAAAAATGCGTATGACTTCAGCCTGCACGATGTTCGCCACTTTTTACAGTCAACTCGTGTGCAGTGACTAAGCAGAATTTAGAATTTTGTTGAGTATTATTGAAAACTTCAGTGACAATTTATATTTAATCTTGTAAATTCTGAACTTAAGGGTTGGTAAATCGTGTCTTATTTTTCCGAAACGAAAAGACATATTGATTTATTCATAAGTTGTAAACATATTTGAAGCATTTTATTACTTATCAAATACAAGTGGCTTATTCATAAAAGTGTCACTGCATTACAATGTATTGAGGTTCTTGTATATTAGATGAGTTGTATTTTAAGAATTAATTCAGTTTCTTTTCAGTTGTGTGCAGTTCTTATGTTTTTGCTGGAGAGATCTAAAATATTTATGGCATAATGATGTGCGATCATGGCGGAGAGCATATATTACAGCCAAAGTAAGTTATTTTCAAATCTTTTGCGTAGAACAGTGTTTTAAACGATGTTTTTAGTTGATGATCAGAGTGAGGACATCGACTATGAAGGGTCGATAGAAGAAGAAACTCGTACAATGAAGATTGATCATAGTCGCCTACGCAAAAGCACTTCGGAGCCGCCTTCCGAGTGCAGAGCTCTAATCGATCGCCTGAAAAAATGTAGTCGTATACAGCTTCTCGAAGAACTCTCGAAAATCAGCACTTGGACCTTTGGCAAATGTGAATTGGGTCATTGGAAAGAAGTCTTGTCTATTTTTGATGCAGTTCTCGAAGAAGCAACCGATTCTGACACTGAAAATAAATGGGCACTTAATTGTGACGTAAAGTACAGCAATTCGGTAAGTTATTAACTTATTTATTATCATGTTCAGAGCTTGATTTTCTTTTACTACAAGATTTCACTAATTTCTCCCCCATAGTTGAAAACTAGCTTTAATTTTGTTATAGGATAAAAAATTGCTATTATGGATTTTACATTTTACAACATTGCTCATCGAACATTCATTTTCCCGCCATACATACAGGTCAATGGACAAATTATTAGCATTATTAGCTTCAAGCGACATGTCTGTTGTGCTGGGAGTACTAAATTTGTTATATATGTTTTCAAAGAGAAGTAATTTTATAACTCGTATGCATTGCGATCAGCGTTTGCAATTGATTTCGCGATTACATCATTTAGCAGAGGTAAGAATAACATGCCCGATATTGATTGGCCTATTATCCGCAATCTATATCTTGCAATACAGAGTTGGGGTGGTAAAGAAAACGGATTTGGATTGGCCGATTGCTGCAACTCTGAAAAGCCAATGCCTCCATCTGGAACTACTCTTCACTTTGAGTTTCATAATAATCAAACTGATTCTAAGGAAAGTAAAACCAAACAAAATATGACTTATATCCATGTAGAACACGTTGATCAAATCAGAAAAACCCCGGCCGAAATTATGAAAGGTCTCTTAGCTTTATATTCTATTCCTGCCGATAAAGAGGTAAGCTGCGGAATTGTTCTGCGAGCGTTTCTGAGTAAATTTTTATTTTAGATGGTTCTTTTTACCCATGTTCGCTTGGCGTTTCATTTTTCGAATTATCGAAACAGATTGCTTTGTGTACAAGCTCGCCTTCAGGCGTTGTCCGTTCTCGTGTATGCTAATGCCCTGCAAGATTCTGCTCATACACTTCTTTATAACGGACTTCTGGAGGAACTAGTAGAATTAATAGAGTTAAAATTACCATATTTAGTTGAGATACGTTCTGCAGCACTTAGAACTCTCACGTCCATAATACACTTGGACAGAAATCCACATTTTCCAAAGTAGGTGTTTGTATTGCTTTTTTTTTAAAGTAATGCTAAAATGTATGTTTTTTCTTTTTGGAGGAAACCCGGCTCTCGCTTAAATAATATAATAGATGTGACGGGTGCTAGCCAGTACCATGGCTTTTTGCCAGTTTTAGTAAGGTATTGTATTTCATGTCTTACAAGTCAGACTGATGGTAAACTGAGTAAATACGATGATAAATCAGAAGTTGCAATGATTGATGTTGAAAAAGTAGAGCTCGATGAGGACACAGCAGATCCTTCGAAGTATATGGAATATGTTTCTGATGTGGGTGTGAACTCGCAGCTAAGCGGAGACCTGAAAGTCAAGTTCCCCTTACCTTTAGCTACGGCTTTGTTTTCTTTCTTGTATCACTTAGCAAGCTACGAATCTGGAGGTGACGCTCTTGTTTCTTGCGGAATGATGGAGTCTTTACTTCAAGTGATTAATTGGCATGGTATTGAGTTGGAACATATTACAGTAATTATTAATTTAACGTATTTGATTTTATTTTCTTTCAAACTAATTTCTTTGCAGTTTGTGACTCGCGCTGTAAGAGTAATAGATCTCATAACTAATATCGATATGCAAGCATTTTACAACCACGGTGGTTTGCAAAGTTTTATAAATAGACTTGATGTAAGTTAATAGAATGAAAAGATGAGTTTTGTGTTAAAATTTTATTTATAGGTTGAAGTAAGTTTGTGTGTCAAGGAACACAGCTATGACTTTAGACATATAGCAGTTGATAACGAAATTGAACGTGCAGGCCCGTCCGAGGGTTTGCCGGAAGAGGAATCAATTAGTTTCGAGTTTCAGCACAACTCTGATAACTTTGGCAAATCATGTCTTCCTCAACGTGCAGCACTTCTTAAATCTATGCTTAACTTCCTTAAAAAAGCCCTGCAAGATTCGACTTTCTCAGAACATATTAGACACTTAATGGAAGGGACTCTGCCCACGTCTTTGAAACACATTATTTCCAATGCAGAATATTACGGACCTTCGCTATTTTTACTAGCAACCGATGTAGTGACTGTGTATGTATTCCAAGAGCCCAGCTTATTGTCCACCATACAAGATAACGGACTAACTGATGTAGTACTTCAAGCTTTACTTGTCAAAGATGTTCCTGCAACACGCGAAGTTTTAGCTTCCTTACCAAATGTATTCAGCGCATTGTGTTTAAATGCTAGAGGCCTCGCATCATTCGTAAAATGCAAACCGTTCGAAAGGCTTTTCAAAGTACTTCTCTCGCCTATGTATTTGTCAGCAATGCGTAAAAGAAGAAGCTCAGATCCCATGGGGGATGCCGCATCTAATTTAGGAAATGCCATGGATGAACTTATGCGCCATCAACCTAGCCTAAAAGTCGATGCTACCGTCGCTATTATAAAATTATTAAATGAACTATGTCAGTTAGGATCAGATCCTAAGTATATTTGTTGGAGACCGCATAGTAAATCAGAAGTATCCCCCAACAGCACGCAGAGATCTACATCTAATACTGAAGGTAATTTTAAATTCTAAACTTGTCTCTCACTAATATAGTGATTTTGAGTTGTTTTGTATAAAACGAGTGAGTTGTAAAATATGTGAAAAAGATTCTAACTTAGGTTCGTCAGATGACGAAGAAGAAGATGATGAGGAAGAAACGTCAACGTCTTCACAGAATGCCCAAACTGACTCTCAGGAATCCCAGGGACATTCAAGTGAAAAAACCCCGATTGCATTAACTGAATATATACTGAATGTGACGAAGTTCATCGATGCAATACTAAGTAATAATTCGACGGATGATCACTGTCGTGAATTCGTAAATCAAGGTGGGCTGGTGCCATTGCTGAAAATATTAGGACTTCCGAATTTACCAGTCGATTGCCCGGTTACAAACTCTGCTCAGGCTGTGGCTTCAGTTTGCAAAAGCATTTTAAACCTGGCCCATGAACCGAAAGTTTTGGATCAAGGTTTAACACAATTGAGCGAAGTCCTCCTTAAATTAAAACCTTTATATTCCCACCTTGATATACCAGGGGGTTCCAAATTGTTGCACGAATTAGCCAGTGCGTCTCATTTGGAAAGTGCTTTCAGTACTGAATCAGCTACGCCATTATTGCATGCGATGGGGGCTGCTCACGGATATGTTTTGATGTTTGTTCACGTTTGTCGTACTGGGCAGAACGAGATAAGGACTTTGTCTTTGCAACACTGGGGTTCCGAGAAAGGGATTACCGTATTGAAAGGACTTGCAGAATTGTATACTTCCCTCGTTTGGGAAAGCACTCTCTTGTTGGCATTGTGCAGTGATGATGTTATTCCTTCCGATTGTGATTTCGGACGAGAAGACATGGAAAAACTAAATATACCTCTAGCAGACAAGGTATTTTTTTAAATTTAATTAAGATTTTGGTGCAGTAAATGTAACCCCCTTTGTTTTGTACGTAGCCGGAGATAAATTCAGATTCGGCAGGGAACGTCGCTTCAGCCATGGAAGCTTTAACTACAAACCCCCAACCATCAATGGACGTTGATGAATCAGTTTCTGCCAATAAGCCGTCAAGTCAGCAGTTAAAATATATCAAACCTCTGCTGGGGGCATCTTCAAGATTGGGGCGTGCCTTGGCGGAGCTGTTTGGTTTACTTGTAAAATTATGTGTCGGTTCTCCAATTCATCAGCGAAGAGGACAGAACATCGTTGCAAGTCCGTCATTCCCTAATCCTCACGCACAGTCTGTAGCGACAGCGTTGAATTCTTTACTTGCGAATGGACTTAATTCGGACAAGTTACCCCCCAGTCCCGTCCCTAAATTCCGACTTACATTCTTGATATGCAGTGTCGGTTTTACTAGTCCGATGTTGTTTGATGAAAAACGATATCCCTATCATTTGATGCTGCAGAAATTCGTTAGACTTGGTGGTCAAACCACGTTCTTTAACACTTTTCAATGGGCATTAAGTGCCGGCGGAATAATTTCTCCCGAAGAAGGATTGGAACATCCAAATTTACCGGAAGGTATGCATGACTTACTTTCATTATTGTTATTTCTTCAATAATATATAATTTCCCTTAGGAACTGGAGAGTTCTTAGATGCATGGTTAACTCTCCTTGAGAAGATGGTAAATCCAAAAGCCATACTTGATTCACCTCATGTCATAACAACGAAATCGCAGACTGCGTTTAAGTCGATTGCTTTTGACCCGTTGAAGTACCTAATACAAATACACAAGCTTGCTTTCGAAGCTGTGATGATGTTGTGGGGTAAGAAGCCTTTGCCTTCATATGGAGTGCGAATGAGTGACTCTATTTTATCAATCCTGAGACATATTTTGCGAGGAGAGAAGATCATTAAGGATCGCTTAAATAAAACTGATGAAAAGGCGGGGGAGGATGCGGCAGGTAGTAGCAGCACCTCGGCGTCTTCAAATGCACGCACGGAAAGTGATGTGAATGCTGAAAATTTAAGGCAGTTGTTGGATATGGGTTTCACAAGGGAGCATGCAATGGAGGCTTTAATGAATTGTTTGAGCGTGGAGCAGGCAACAGATTATTTGCTGTCACATCCCCCACCATTTTCTGTGTTGGAATCAAGCCGTGGTACGGATATAGATTTTTCAGAAGATGACCAGGTGATCCAGGCGATTGCAATGTCCCTGGGCGAATTAGGCCCTTCGTCAGAGGCAAAGAAAAAAGAAGAAGTCCAAGAAGATGTACAACCGTTATCAGAAACCTTGATTGATAACTTTACGCATGGTGCTCTGCAAATCTGCTTGGATTTAATCAAAGTGATCCCTGAGTCAGTATTTAAAGTTTGTGATCTACTAGTTACTATAATGAAACGAAACGGACGTGAATTCAGAGATCAACTGCTGGATGACTTTTGTAAACTCTTCACTTTCATATACAATTCGTACGAACCTGCTATTAGCAGCAGTAATGTAGAAGCGAGTGAATTCGACTTGTTCACAGAATCTGAAAATGCTCTGCGCTTAGCGTATTACAGTCACCTCTTTACTTTGTTTTTCGAAGTTCCCTCGTACTTTGACATGAAAGGGCCTTGTGGATTAGCTGTGTACAGAGCAGGTCTTGTGCCGCATTTTATCAACCTAATTCAACTTGCCGAGAAGAATTTGAGCAAAAGCAAGAAGAAAATGACCGTGCCCAAGTGGTTAACCCCCATCTTACTCCTTTTGGACTCCCTGGGGAAAGTTGCTGTTAGTACCCAACGCAAGCGTTACATGCATTTGGTTACTAAGCGTATCTGGAAATTGTACGATGTCGTTTCTGGAAAATGGACACCGTATTCGCCTACGAATAACAAAATAATCAACGAGGCTTACTGGAACGGCGAGCAAACGGCGAGAATCACTTGCGGAAGACGCCGTTACACAATCAGCTTCTCCAACATGCAGCAAATAAACGAAGAAAGCAACAATAACAGACCCATTTGCATGACGCCTATAAACATGACCTTCGATAAAGGCAATGATCTTAAACCAGAGGCCTACGATGCTATGGAGAATGATCAAGTGACTCTGACTGACAAAGAAGAAAAGCGTTGCATTCCCATTCCGGGTTACTCTGCGACCCAATCGGAAGAAATTGTACGCAGCTGTGTTAAACTTATGAAACTAGAAATCGACAAGGACACCTTACATGCTATAATGCGTCTATGCTTACGACTTACTCAAAATTTCGAAAACGCGAAAATATTCGTCAGAGAAGGAGGAATTAGTTGCTTGATCCAGCTGAAAGAATCAATGACTTTTCATGGATTCAGACCATTGGCTACGCTCTTAATCCGACACACTTTTGAAGGTCCAATCACTATTTCCTACGCCATGGAAAAAGTTATGCGAGGAAGAGCATTACCGTCTACACCACCCTCCTATAAAGAGTTGATGTTCATGTTGAGGTCTTTAGGAAGTGCAGTATCACGTGATCCCAACACATTTTTAGATGTTGCCAAAGCGACATTACGGGTTGATATAAGCAGCTTTCGCAGAAGTAAGTATGCTTGCAGGAAAGAAGAAAACTTGGTGTATTGAAATTTTTGGTTTTTCTAGATGACGAAGTGGATACTCGAATGCCGATGAAAACTGAACCTTCGAATCGAACTCAAGCACCCCCGATGAGAGAGCAAGAATCGATTGAAGTCGTTTATGAATTATTGAATTCACTCGTTCAGCCGATTGAAGTTAACCAAACGGAAGACGAGAATTTCGAGGCCAATAAGCAACAGCCCAGTACTACGACGAATTCCAGAGAATCAATGTGCCAAAGAGCAAGTTACCTGCTTAGTAGTGACACGAATTCCACCGACTTACTTAATGTTGACGGCCAAGAAGAAGTAAGACCGAAGGCAACTAGAAGTTCCAGCGACAGTGCTACAGAAAATAAGTCGAGTCATGAAGTGGGGCACAGGCCTATCCTTGCCAAACACAGTGTTTTGAAGATCCTAGCAGACTCTGTTGTTTCTTTTGCAGGCGTCGCCAAACTTATCACTGAATACATATACAAAGCAAACGTTGACACTGTACCAGAGGTGAGTGATGGTTTTTTTTTTTTTTTAATTCATTCAAGTCTATGTTTTGATTTTTCAGGAGTGTACGTGCTTGGCATTTTTATTTGACAACATTTTACCTATGGTTGAGGGCATATCAGACCGTGATTGTTCCATGATGACCAGAAATTTGATTTCGGGCATTGCCTCCTGCAATCATTCACCAGAAGCCCAGGCAACGTTGGTTACTGAAGTGAAGGCAGCTCTCATTAGGGCTCTTTTAATGCCTGAATCTACTGAGAAACACACCCGCCTTCAACACATTACGGCAATCATCTTGAATATGATCGAACAGTGTCCGCCTGTGCAACAAGTCAGGATTTTTAAAGCGCAGACTTTCAATGCGAACGTTAACAACATTGCTAGGTTGATGTTGCGCAAGGGTATATTTAATGACTTGGCACGTGTACCTCATTGCTTAGATATGTCTAGTCCAAATTTCCCCATCACAATTAATTCGGCTTTGAAACCGATGGAGTGTTTGTCAAAGATCGTCAATCAGCCAGTAACTGGAAACATAACTGGGAATATTACCAAGAAAAGACCGAGACATAACTTAGATGATAACCGAACTACGAATAGCGGAATGACATCCACAGAAGCTACAAACGCGCAGGTATTTTACTTGTTGTTTAACTAAGTATTGCTTAGTATTCTTGAATAAATTTAAAATTGTAGGGGGAGGAAGCAGTTGAGGACACGGAAAATACCGAACATGATTTATCAGCAGTCGCTTCGAGTTTGGAGGGTAATCCCATAACTTCTAGCGTACATGACATCAACGATCTGGAAGAAATTATGGATCAGTTGTTGGAGCGAGGTCCAAATGCCACGATGGAAATTGACGACGACACAAATCTGGGCTATGATCACGAAAGAGATGCCACAGTATGTTTTTTTTTTTTAATAAAATAATTTTCGCTATGATTCAATGGTTTTGTATCAGGAGGAATTAATGAGTACTGATTCTGGCGAATCAGAAGACGAAGTCGACGAAGATGAAAACGAGGAAGAAGAAAATGAGATTGACGATGGTGAGGGGGAAGAAAACGAAGACGATAACGACGATGAAGAAGAGGAGGAAGACATTGATGAAGGTGATGATGACGACGATAATAATTACATTGATTTTGAGAATGGTATATTTTTTTTAATTCGAATTCAACTAACATAACTGACTTGCGTTTCTTTTTTGTTTAGCTGTAGCACCCAATATAGACAGGGATGAAGACATAGTAATGATTCAGTATCCGGATGATTCTGAAAATGTTTCCTTTCCCTTTGTGCGATGGAATAACAATGGACTTTCTATTCGATTATTTGAAGACCCCGGAAGAAGCACTGATCAGTCAGGTAAAACAACAACAAAAAACTTATCTAAGCAAACTAAAAGATTGTGAATATCTTTTAGTGCCCCCCAGTCATCCTTTGCTTGTTTCTCGCCACAATACTGAAAGTAATTCCGGGACTGTAACCCGAACACAAAGAACGAACAGGACTCGCCGTTATCAATATTTACCTTTAAATACAAGGAATGCAAACCCACCTGTTATACTGCAGAGGTAAGTTATGTGTCGTAAAACTGTATTTGCTTTGGTAAATTAATTTTGCTATAATACTAGCAAAATGTTCGTTGTATCGACAGTTAATTTCTTTAAAGATATCTCGTTCGTAGATTGCTGGGCCCGACAGCTCAAAACCTCCACTTGGGTTCTAATCAAATGCTAAATTCTCCAGGTTTACGTGATTCTGCTAGGGTTGTAGTGATGGATAACTTTGGCATATTTCCATCTGTCGAGGAACAAATTGATTTTGTCGATCAATCTGGGTATCTTTTCGGGCCTAGTATGATGGCCACGAGCAATCACATTCCCGTAGCACTTCACTGGTGGAAAGAAGAATCGAGATACATAGATGGTGAATCGATGCATGATATCGTCACTTACGTCTGCAACAAACTTGTACCAACTCTATTGAAGCATAGAAATGCTGAACTTAATGAACGAAAGAGAAAGAACGAACAAGATGAGAGTAAACACAGTAAGAGTAAGGGGAAAAGCAACGAAGAAAGTGGCTCTAAATTAGAAGAAAACCAGGAGACTGGTATAGCCTCTGCCACAAATTCAGAAAATATGGACTCTTCTGTACCTGAAGATGTACAGCAATATGCTGGGAATGGTAAATACTCTCAACAATTTTTCTTTCTATTGGTGACGTTATTAGGTTTGTTTACAGAATCTGATTTAACCGAATCAGAAGAAGACATCGATGGTGTTCCTTTAGATGATTCACCTTACAACACGCCTACCAATGCGATATCTGGTAACCGCTCTCGTTCACAAAATGAACAACAACCAATAAGAGTCGTCAATCTTTTAGGTAAATTGACTGTTTTATCTTTTGCTTTAGCCAGTGTTCTCACTCACCGGAAAAAGTCAGAGAAAATGTTCACAACGTCAGAGAAGTCTAGTTTTAATGCAAAAGCCAGTAAAATTAATTGATAAACTGGTAATTTGAATACACATTTGTTTTCTAAAATTGGAGAAAAAATGGGAAATTGTTTAAATAAAATACAAAAAAAATAGAAGTAATTCTATTTTTCAAAAAGTCTGTCAAATTAATTAATAAACTGGAAATTTAAACACAAATTTGTTGTTATCTAAAATGAAGAAGAAAATGGAGAACTGTTATGAATATTAAGAAAATTAGGATAATTCCGTGGGAATTGTGAAAAAGTATCACATTTAAAAAAATTAAAAATGCAGTGTTAGGGGGTCTATAGTATAGGCAACCATACTAGCAGCAGCTGTGTTCAACGTGTTGCCTATACCAAAACTTCTTATGTTTTGTGAAATCTAATTTATTTTTTTTTAACTGATGAGCATGTAATTGCTTATCATTTTAGGTAGTTCAATTT
The DNA here is from genome assembly GCA_036172665.1 of Prosopocoilus inquinatus. Classification (NCBI taxonomy): domain Eukaryota; kingdom Metazoa; phylum Arthropoda; class Insecta; order Coleoptera; family Lucanidae; genus Prosopocoilus; species Prosopocoilus inquinatus. The sequence continues at coordinate 10,054,467 of CM069880.1, read as the reverse complement.
CAGTTTTCTCCACAGTAAATGTGATTGATGAGAAAAAAATTAATTACTAAATTTTTTTAGTCTATTTTGTTCTGAAATTGGGAAATAAGTTTAAACGTGAAAAAATTAGGGAAGTTCCATAATCGTGATTAATAGTGACTACATTCATCGTGTTTATCACGTTTTTAACAAAAAAAAATGTGTAAATTATAAAGTTAAAATGGGAAAAGCGAGAAAAGTCCGGAAATGTTTCAAGTGGGCACATGCATAAACTGTTTGCTTTACAGACTTGCATCAAGAAAATCGACCTACATCAGAGAATTTCATTTTCCCCAACATGCCATCGCCACCTCGTATGGAACTCATGAACGATGGCCCTGATGAGGTACAAAGTGAGCCAGTCGAAGAACATGATGAAGACCATGATGAAGAGCAAGATGAAAACGATGAGAACAGACATTCAGGCCCGGGGAATTCTTGGCTTTCAACCATGTGCCAACGACCGTATTCTCTGCTTGCCACCCCGAGTTTGTTAAGGCCATTGTTCCAGTATACTTCGAGTAACAGCTCTGAGAGTCAAGCCGTGAATCAGTCTGAAAATAGCAGTGGGCCAGAACCGTCTTCTACCTCTCAGGAACAAAGCAATTCGCCACCCTCCCAGATCCAAGTAGCGTCTCCTTACACTGCTTCAGAACAAGCTAGTACTAGTCAAGATCAAGCTTTGAGTGACAATGCTAGGAATTCGGAGATAAACGAAGATGTACCTGAAGGAGTTGACCCGTCTTTCCTTGATGCGTTGCCACCAGACATGCGTAGGGAAGTAAGTACTACAATAAATAAATGAAGGGGGGTTTAAACTGAAACAAATTTATTATTGTAGGTGCTGGAGCAGCATAGAATGTTAAGATTACAGCAGAGAATTTCCATGTCGGGTACATCAGATCAAGCGGTAGCTGGTGGTTCTAACGAAGTCAGCCCTGACTTCCTGGCTGCTTTGCCTCCGTCCCTGCAAGAGGAAGTTCTTACACAGCAGAGATTAGAGCAACAGCGTCAAGCAGCTGCACGTGCAAATCCAGACGAGCCGGTCGATGCCGGTGCTTTCTTTGAAACTTTGCAACCGTCTTTAAGGACTATGGTATGTGTCCTATATTATTATTATTATTATAAATCAAAGTTTTGTTCATGTGCTGCGTTTTACAGATTTTATCAGACATGGAAGACTCACAGATGTCTGTTTTACCCCCGGATTTGGCGGCGGAAGCTCAAACCCTACGCAGAGATTGGGAAGCTCGTAACAGACAGATGGTTCAAGAGAGATTCTTCCAGAGTAATCTGACTACAATAATCAGACATTCAACTCGGGGAAGATTGGGTTCACGTTTTAGCCCTCAGGTAATCAATCATAGGCACGAATGGAATTGGAGTCAGCGTGACATAGTTCCTCAGAGCAGCTCGACTTCGAACATTCGAATTCGAGGCCGCCAGTTACTAGACCATGAATCATTATCTTGCTTGCTCGTGCTTCTCTTTGTTGATGATCCAAAATTAAACACTGCCCGTCTGCACAGGGTTATAAGGAATTTGTGTTATCATGTGCCAACTAGAGATTGGGTGGTCAAAGCATTACTATCTATAATAGATCGTAGTGTACATGTTAAACCTGATGAGTCTCTAAATAAACCCAAGCGTTTACCACGGCCCGGTCCTCTCACAAGTAAATTGATAACCGACTCTAAAAACATGGGCAATGGAGCTAATTGGCTGAACATACGCATGGAAGCGGCTTTAGGTTGCCACGCCAATGTGTTTATAGTAAACAAAGTTTCTGGCAAGAGAACCAACGTCACGACAGTTACGATTCATCCACAGGCAGCTCCTATTGTATGCAGAAATGCTTTAGATTTGTTCACTTCGTTGTCCAGAAGTTTCCCGACTTTCTTATTACCCCTTAAACCAAAAGACAAGAGCAAGCTTCCCGGTCCGGTCAAATTTAAGAACGAGAACACAGATTTCTGGGATATGTTGTTAAAACTTGACGCAGCTAGCACTAAAAAAGGAAAAAGCTTGGCAAAAACTCACAGCAATTTAAATTTGAACACCGAAACTGAAAATACGTCTTTAAGTTTCGAGCAGTCTGCGTTTGGACAGTTGCTTGTTATGCTGTCCTCACCTGTAATACGCAGCAGCATCCATTTAACTGATAAGTTGCTGCGCTTATTATCTGTAATTTCCATGGGCATGCCCGAACTGTCAAAATCATCGGAATCTTCTTCGCGTGCCAATAAAAACACATCTCAACATTTCGAGAGTGTCTTAGCACCCGAAGCTGCTCTTAATTTAGCTGTGAGTGTGCTAACTTACAAAAGTTGCTCGGAGGAAGGCTTGGAAGAAGTTACAACTCTACTTTTGAATATGTCTAATTGTACCATCGACATGAGTTTCATGGTAAGTTCTTAATTAAATTTGTTCGCTACATGCGCAACTGTATTTTAAATCAACAGATTCTCAACTTGTTATTGAAAGGGGCTTTGCGCATTGGAGAAATAGTTCGATCTCAAATCCAAGATATGCTGGAAGAATTGAAGAACGTTCACAAAGTACAAAAACGAAAAGTCCAAGAAGAACAAACCCCGAGTACCTCGAAAGGCATTCTAAACAACAGGTTTACTAAAGAAGCCGTCGTCATCACTGCATCTTCGAAGGTGAAGACGTCTTGCGACTTGCAGCTACCGTCTATGGTACCTTTGACATCGAAATCCTCCAGTCAAATATTTTTCTTGCGCGTCCTCAGAGTCATCGTCCAAATACGCGATGCCATTAAAAAGTCATTAGAGAAAGGTTTGTTTTTTTGCTTTTTGTCTTTTTCATGAAAATATATTGTGTGTTATTTCAGAGGAAAGAACAATTCACTCGCAGTTAAGTCCACTGAGCGATCAACTGGAAGATTTGGAGAATTTATGGAACACTTTGAGTCAGTGTCTTCTAGAATTGGAGCATACACCTGATCATCATGCCGTCCTTGTACTACAGGTTTGCACCGATTCATTGTTTTATTTATTTTTTTTAATTTGCGTAATTCGCCTCCCACGCGGTTTAGCCTGCAGTAGAAGCTTTCTTCTTGGTTCATTCTCCGCAACAAGAAGCAAATGCTTCTTCGGATTCAAGCAAATCAACTAGTGATTCTGTGCAAGAAACTACAGATTCTGTAGGTGCAGGCTCTTCCTCACAGAGTCAATCTAACGATTTGACAGTAAGTTCGTCGGACACCACGGGACGTGCTAGTGTTCCCCCGGATCAACTTAAATTCCTTAATTTCGCTGAGAAACACAGAACTGTCCTGAACCAGATACTCAGACAGACAACGGCACATTTAGCAGACGGCCCCTTCTCAGTTCTGGTTGATCATACCAGAGTGTTAGATTTCGACATTAAACGAAGGTACTTCAGGACTGAATTGGAGCGTTTAGATCAGAATCTTAGGCGCGAGGAGACTGCCGTGCATGTCCGCAGAGAACACGTGTTCGAAGATTCTTTCAGGGAATTGTATCGACGTACACCTGAAGAATGGAAGAATCGTTTTTACATTGTGTTTGAAGGTAAAACACTCGATAAACGCAAGATATAAAATGCATTTATTAAATTTGCAGATGAAGAAGGACAAGATGCCGGTGGCTTGCTCCGTGAGTGGTATGTCATTATTTCAAGAGACATTTTCAACCCGATGTATGCATTGTTTACCGTGTCACCTGGAGATCGTGTTACATACATGATTAACTCGGCGAGTCATTATAACCCGAATCATCTTTGCTATTATAAATTTGTCGGAAGGGTTATTGGTAATTAATAATTTATTGAATCGGCAAACTCTTACTTAAACTTGTTGTTTCAGCCAAGGCTATTTATGATAATAAATTATTAGAGTGTTATTTCACTCGCTCGTTTTATAAACACATCTTAGGTATCCCCGTAAAGTACACCGACATGGAGAGTGAGGATTATAGTTTTTATAGAGGCTTGGTTTATTTAATGGAGAACAATATAAATGATTTGGGGTGCGATCTCACGTTCAGTACTGAAATCAACGAGTTTGGGGTAACAGAAACTAGAGATTTGATCACCAACGGCAGAAATGTTCCTGTTACCGAAGAAAATAAAATGGAATACGTTAGGCTCTCATGCCAAATGAAAATGACCGGTGCTATTAGGCAACAGTAAGTCGTCAGGGGAAATAATTTACTGTCTAATTTGTTTTTCTCCTCCTTAGATTAACAGCTTTCTTAGAAGGATTTTATGATATTATACCTAAGCGTTTGATTTCTATTTTTAACGAGCAAGAATTAGAACTTCTTATTTCCGGCCTTCCAAATGTCGACATTGAAGATCTTAAAGCTAACACAGAATACCATAAGTATCAAGCAACTTCACTTCAGGTATTTCTAATATCCTCTGAATGTAAATTGGATAAACGTTTGTGCGTTTCAGATTCAATGGTTTTGGAGAGCTTTACGGTCTTTCGACCAGGCAGATAGAGCTAAGTTTCTGCAGTTTGTCACAGGCACTTCTAAAGTTCCACTGCAAGGTTTCGGAGCTTTAGAAGGGATGAATGGGGTTCAGAAATTTCAGATTCACAGAGATGATCGTTCAACAGATCGTTTGCCGTCAGCACATACTTGGTAAGGGTTTCGTCTTGTTTTCCTTGATATCTTCATTATTATTTTTCTTGTTTTTTTAGTTTTAATCAGTTGGACTTGCCTGTATATGAAACTTACGATAAATTACGTTCTTATCTGCTGAAGGCTATCCATGAGTGTTCGGAAGGCTTTGGCTTTGCTTAAGTAATATAATATATTTATATGTATACATGGATATAAATATATATTTTTAAGACTGAAAAAGTGTTAGGATTCCACGAAAATTCATTTCTGGAGACCAAATGAGAACACTCAGTTTATTTCTTGTTAATACCATAGATAGTTCGAATTTTTTTTTTATGTAAATAATATAAGTATGTTGTACAGAGCTAATATTTTACAACTGTGTAATATAAGATGTTAGCCTCATTTGAAAATGCGCTGCAGAGTCTAAGTTATGGTTTGCATGTGCTACTTTTGGTTTTCTTAGTTACTGTATAAAGTTATCAATGCAGAGGCATATGTATTTTTGTAAAGGGCCCCACTGGCATTTTGTCGTGATAGATTGAATTTGAGAAGTCAGATTCACTCCTTAACTTTATTTGTTAACTTATAAGGCTACCGTTTTTTTTTCTTTGTTGTCATATACTCGTAGTACTAAGTTGATTTGTTATTTCGAAGGCGGTGCTCCTTCATCTCTCCATTTTTATTTCTTAAAGAGTGTATGTAAGATATTAAATTTTTTTTATGTCAGAGTAAATTAACCTTATTTTATGTTAATGTTAACAGGTGTCAACGAGATGATTTTAGCGAGGTATCGATGATCTAAATATGCAATTTTATTTTTGATTTTATAGGCCAAAATTTCTAAGTAATCGTACCGGGCCGGATAAATTTCACTTAGCAGATAAATTATTGTGTATTTACATTGTTTTTGTGATTATTCTCAATAAACGTTTTCCTTTCAAATATAAAATTATTTGTACAGGCCTCTTAAGTAAACAATACATTCACATTTAGATCTGAAAAATAAATTATATTGTTTTTTTTTATGTGTGGTTTTTACAGGTCCAGGTAAGTAACACGAATAATTTGAAAAGGTAAATAATATTTCGTTTTTTTTATATTATATTAAAGTAACGGCTATGAAATAAGACTTCGTGTTGTTTTCCCCTACTTTTTTTTCTTTTCTAGTGTTGTACTCCTCATCCCTGTCCAGAACATCCAGAAATAGATGCACCTGTAAAGGGGCCCACACACTTCCTTCAATTCGCACGAACCAACTGGCGCGAACTAAGATTGTACGGTTTTTTTGCTTACTACGAACGTTTAGCACATTACCTACAGTTGAATTGAATGCGGGAACAATGGGAATTGCAATTTCTATAACAATTTACGTCAAACATAAGTATATACTTTGTACCCCCTGTGTAATCGCGGGGGTACGTTCAGAAATAAAAAGAGGGCGCTCTGGGTTCATGTAATTTTCCGCATTTTGCTTTCTATTTTAAACGCTCGCGATACAGTTTCTGAACACGCCTCTGGAAAAGCAGCTCTAATCGAAAGCGCTATTAAATTGGGGATTTCTTTTAGTTTTAATGCAAGTAAATGATACGAGTAAGTTTTTTTGGGTGCTTTAAAACTTATAATTGTAAATTGAGGAAGTACTCAATTTTTATTTTCGTGTTTGAAATGAGTTCGTCATAATTAATAATCAAGATTTCTTGTTAGTGTTGCCATCTATTCATGTAAAGTCAAATTTAACTGCTTGACCGATTGCAGGAATCTGTAATTGCGCTGTTGATAAACATTTAATCTCATTTCCTTTATTTTATAAATACAGAAGAAGAAAAATCACATTTGCTTGTAGAAAGTAATGGGTCTGGTAATGTTCCTTTTAATTCATCTCCCGAATCGCTATATTTTTGTTCAACGCTGTACGTGTCAATGGCGTAATAAATATTAAAAATTCAGTGCGCAGTACGTGCTCCTGTGTTCTTATTTGCCTTGCTAAAAAATTCTAATACACCTCGTAAAAATGTCCGGATGTGTGTGCGTTTAGATTATTTTATCTCTGGCATTTGTGGTGACCTTTATACGCCTGTTCATAGAGGCTGGCAAAACATGGAATTTTCAAGCATTTTGCTGTCCTGGAACAGCGCAGTACGTGATTAAAATGGTGAATCATCCAGAAGAGGAAAATATGGTTTTTCAATCGACGGCACGTACGGTTTGATCGAATTTTTACATCGAAGTCATTTTCACCAAGTACTGCAACTGTACATCGAAAATGTCCAATTTTATAAGCAAACCTTCCAGTGGGTGGATCCACTCTGATAAAGTTATTTATAGAGAAGGAGCTTCATATTCAGTCAGGGTAAGATTCTTTTACATGTTTTCATAATTTCTATCATCAAATAAATTTGCTTTGTTTCTTGTTGTATGTTATCTCATCAACAATGTCACTCTCGTAGCTATATTGTTAGTTTTATTAGTTCTAAGTGGTATTAAGATGACCTCTGACTATTCCTAGGTATATTGCAACCTTCTGGCCCCAATCCAATACAATCCAATCCAATCCCCCTCAATCTCTTTCACATTGTGTTGTTTACCGCTGGAATTATTAGATTCATTTTGTACTCCTTTCCATCTCGAAATGTCTTTAATGAAGAGTCAAAAGTCAAAACATGCTTTAATTAAAGATGTAAGAGAGAGTTTCTTCTCGCCACAACCTCACTTTTATTAGATGTATTAATGCTAATTAAAGTGTCAAGACATTATCTTCGCATTACATGTTTTCCTGTCGTATAGAAATTAGGCTCTGATAACATTCGATTTGATGGAGCTTAGAACATACAATTTGCATTAGGAAGGGGTAACCATATTTCTTTTAATGTTAAAACATGCATTAAATAGTTGTCTTTTATTTGCAACGCAGATTAGTTCAGGTCAGTTCAGTTTAACCCAAAGTGAACTGATCTTAAGTGATCGATTTAATAGTAAATAAAACATGCGAGATGTGATTGCTGTATTTTAATCTTCAGATGAAGATATTATTTTTGCATCACTTGACAGTGAGTTAAGCAAAAACAAAAGTTTGTTTAGACGAGTAATGTAATTGACAAACAGTTGAAATAACATCCCCTCTACTAGTGAACCAACTGATCCAAACTGATCTAGAATTTTCGAGGTGTAGTAACAGCAAGGCGGGAAGTGTTTTAGATCACTTTGGGTTAGATCATGTAGCCAAATAAAACAGACAAATTTTTGAATAAGTGATCCATGGTAAAAGTGAACTGATCTGACGTGCAAATAAAAGACAACTAATGTCACATGAGCCATGTCCCTGTAGCACCATGCAAGGTGTCATATAAATCTTGCACAAAGTGACAGAGAAATAATGAATCAACCATAGAGTGTGCAATCTTAAAAAGAATGTCTTTGTAGCTCAGTTAAAATATAATTTATTTTGTTGTAGTATGTTGGATGTATACAGGTGAAAGAATCAATGAAAAAGTTGGATTTTAAAACCAGATCAAACGTTGCAAAGTAAGTTCAGATTCAGTCAACTGTCTAGTTGATTGTTATTCTTGTTTAGATTCGGAATAACAATCAACTGCGCATCTGAAACTGTCCTTGGATGTCTGTGAATTCTATTTACATGATTTAACATTTTGTAGAGTGTGTATCAGTAAAGTGTCTGAGTCAGCGGGCCTGAAACCCGTAGATAAAAAGCGTAAGATAGACAAGAAAGTTTTACGTGCCATCGATGATGCCCCGATTATGCGCCACAGTGGCACTAAAGTCAGCTTAAATATTTCTAGCTTCAGTTTAACTTTGAAAGCACCGGAGACTGGCCTGGTCATTGCAAGTCATGATATGCCGAAAATTTCTTTTGCTTCGGGTGGGGATACAGTAAGTCCAAGAAGTCTACTTAAGGCGAAGCATTTTGCTAAGTGTCGCATTTGATTTTAGGATACTCTAGACTTCGTTGCTTACATTGCGAAAGATGCAAAGGAGTGGCGTGCTTGCTATGTATTAGAATGTGGAGGGGGTCTTGCTAAAGACGTTATTTCAACCATCGGGCAGGCGTTTGAGCTACGATATAAACAGTATTGCAAACCGTTCACTGCGTTTGGGTAAGGATTGATTGATGTTACATGGAATAAAATCTAATTTAATTTTTGTTGTAGATTAGCAGCGATGAAAGATCCGAATTCTGCATCTGGTGGAGATGCAGATAAAGATTATTACAATGACTTACCTGGTAAAGTTCCTCCTGATGTTGGTTTACCTCCGAATACTGGTCCTCCACCGGTCCCACCCTTACCAACCGTGGTTCAACCCTTCACTACCTTACCTTCAGTACAAACACCAAACCTAATAGATCTGAACTCTGACTTACCCTCTCAAGAAGTACATCACGACTACGTTAATGATAGCGTTGCACTAACGAAAGATCGAGACCTGTTTGACATGCGTAAGCCCTCTTCTTTAAAATTTCAACCACACTTTATTCAATCTCTGAATTTTAGAACCGTTCACTCAACATCAGCTTCAGCCAAAAAAATTCGATCCGGGTCAGTTTGCTCAACTACGAAGTGAAATTTGGTTTCATGGGCAAATCAGCAGGACTGAAGCGGAGCGGAGGTTACTTAAGGATGGGGATTTCTTGGTTCGGGAGTCTCCAAGTTCCGAGGGACAGTTCGTTCTCTCCGGAATGCAAGATCACACGAAGAAACATTTGCTGCTCATTGATCCTGAAGGAGTGGTACGTATATTATATTTTTGATAATGTCAGTCTGTTACAACAATTTAATGCAACAGAATATACACACAGTAGGAAAAACTTTTTTATTTTTGAGTTTTCGTAAAAAAGCCGATTCTTTATAAAAGTTTTTTTTATCGTAAAACCCCCAGAAATATTATCGGAAAATATAAATTCCGACTGAGAGCTGAGAAAAACTGAAAATTCGGTTTTGACTTTCTTAAAATATGACAAAGTCCGATCCGAAAAAGTTTATAAAATAGACAATACACTGATTATCCCAATAAATTTTGTGAAGTGAAATGAAATTTACTTTACTTTAAGTTAAAAATATTGATTAATTAATAATATATTAAAGTCTGAAGACAATTTCATTTGCGACTGACATTTGTAAAATAATTTTGTTAATATTAGTTGTTTAATTCGATCTGTTTAACGTTTGACTTTATATTTCAGGTACGCACTAAAGACAGAATGTTCAACAGTGTGAGCCATTTGATAAACTTCCACTGTCAGCAGGCCCTGCCCATTATTTCGACTGAGAGCGTGCTGGTTCTACGAACGCCGGTACCAAATACTTCGTAAACATCTAACCAAGTCAGTGAAAAATTTCATACTTAAATCTAAATGTATTACGACCATTTACAACAAATCTATTATCTGTGAGCGCTTTACCTGTAACATATTTATTACTTCGGGCCGAGAAGCCCTCGATGTTCCATTAAAAACAAAAAAAAAGAGAAGAAAAAACACGATATATTGGTGTCTATAGAATGTATTGGACCACAATATTTTTGACGTGTTTTAAAGATTTAAATTATACACATATATATATTTTTTAGCTTTAATATTCTATCGATATAGATGTTTACATATACATACAAACAAACATACATAAACTTTTAGAATTATTTTCTTTAGCTGTTGCTTTCCAAATTCGATCTGATCTAAAAATGATGATGTTAGTTAATGTCTTTCGTATATGTACTGATTTTTTTTTAATATGTTATAATATGAATTAAATAAGCGAGATGTTTAGATCTAAGATGAGCGAAACCAAAACTAAATTGGCTTACGTGGCAGTCTTGTCAGCTTTTAATAAATTATTAGTTGTAACGTTTTGTTTTTATAATAAAATTATTGTCAGGAAAACCTTTTCCCAGTTGTTGCAATTAGAGATTCAAACTCAAATCCAGAGGGATTTGACAAAATAGTATAATAAAGTGCATTCAATTAATTTTATTTAATACATCAATTGCTTAAACTTCTCCTTTTTGGTAATTAAATGAAGCAAATACAATTGTATTCATTCAGTAAATAAAATAAATTATTTTGCTGACAAATTCATTTTTAATTAAATTTATAGCTCGATTTATCACAAAGTGTTTCCATTTTTGTCAATTAAATAAGGCAAATACGAAAGTATTTTCAATTATTCTGCTAGCACAAACAATTTTTTAACTGAATTTATAGTTTGATTTATGAAAATTCAGGAATTTGCATGTTTTTAACTTGATGTTCTCATTTATGATCTGTGGTGTTAGTGAGGGACGTAATTTCGGGACAGATGTATACGCGTCGTAGTTGATCAAGATGGCTGACATGACTTCCTGTCGTTGTAAAATCAGTTTTGGTTTGTTGAAAAAAAATTAAAGATCGATTTGAAAATGGATTTAACCGCGGAAGTTGATATTTTTGGTTGGTATTTTTAATGGCGTTGTTTTTTTTTTATTGTGGATCTAAACATTTCGCTGGGTATTTTTTTTCTTTTAGAAAAATTGAGTTTCTTGTTAAATTTGCGTCAAAACAAATGAAACTGACGACCTAATAAACGTATGGAATAAAATATTCTAATATTGATGTGATTAAATTATGCGGAGTCTTTAAAGATGTATTGATTGAAAATATACGGCTTATTTTCCGATGTTGGATTTTTGAAGTTCCCAGCCTTTTAATCCGGAAACGGATACGTAGATTTTCGCGATTCTTGATTGGTTAGGAGATTCTCGTGCATTTGTCTTTGTCGCGAGCGTCGCAAGTGAATTTCGTCCTTATGAACGAGGACGGAGTGAGTGAACCGAGATGTGACGTCACGTGAAATAATCCCCTCAGCGCCTCCTTGCTCCGTCGATGATTTGGCTACGCTGTCGATTCAGAAAGAAAGTCAAAATGGCATACTGTTCGGTTATAGTTGCATCGCACAGTGTAACCCTAACATAAAGCGCATAAGTCGAGTGTTAACTAACCTAAAATTTTAATTTATAAAAGTTGTTCGTTTTAAACAATTCGTTTTTAACGTGGGAATCATATTTTAAGTTGAATCGTGCGGAATTCGTCGTCCTAGCTCATACAAAATGGCGTGAACCTTGCATTCAGAAAGAAGGACATTATAAAACAGTTTCGAATTTATTGTTTATAAACAATCATTTCATAAATTTAACGTTATGAAAAGTTTCCGGGATATTTCCTCGCCTATATCAATTTGTTATATAATCGATTTTACGTAGCATATAAGAATTATAGTGCAAGTTAGTGAGACAGAATGCCTGAGGTAAGATCACCCCTTTAAATAATAAATATAGGTTTAATTTTTGTGTAAATCGGTTTTTCTGCATTTCTACGATGTATTCTAGGTGTTGCGTCAATGTGAACCCAAGGGCGTGGCTCCATTTATAGTAACATATTATCCAAATTTTCTTTGAATTTTATTGTTTACAAGTGCTTTTTTCATGTTTTTACCCTCTACCCGAACGTGTTCCACACATTTTTTCTTTTCTACAGATTCTAGAGACTCCAAGGAACTTATTAAGGCCGAAATTTCGATTTTTCTTGATGGACCCTTTTTAGCAATTTTACTTTAAAGTTTGCATTTCCAGCAGCCACAAACCACCCTACACTCTTTCCTAGACACAACCGACGTACAGGGCTGCCGATTTTTCATTTCTCCTGCCAATTTTCTTTGTTACATCTGCTTCACTAGATAAACTTACATTTCTTTGATTTTTCTTGAGTTTTCGGCCTTCGCTGGCATTTTTTGTCTCCCCCTAAAACACCCTGCGCTTACAAGCCTACATTAATCACTTTATTAATTCGTTTCATGCAGGAAAACCTTCAAATACATCCATTTCACATATCCACCTTTAAATCAGCTTCCAAACATTAAAAAAAAAAACAAAATAAAAAAAATAGTTGCACTGTAACAGGTGGCTATTTTTACAACCCCTTAATTCGTCAGCAGTGGAAATGTGTGGGCTGAAATTTCATATTTAACATTCAGGAATGCAAAACAAAACTTATCTGCTGCATTCATTTAGACGGCTCTTACGAACAATAATTGTTTTGATTTTCTCAGTTTACAGCAACATAACCTCAGATATTTCAGTACTTACATTCCGACTATCATCGATATTGAATTTCATACCTCAGTAACTTTCGTGCGTTCAAAACTTCAACACTCAGCAATTTTTTTCCTTCTTTTCCAATCGTGACTTTCCTTTCGTTAATTACTTTGACAATCTTACCGTTAGGTACGCAATTCTCTTCTCATCTTTGCAAATACTAAAGTTGTTTGTATTCTTAGGTTCAATCATTTATCAGGTAGGTGATTGTAGGGTGCCTTATTAATAAATAATTGAAGATTTAGACGGGGGCAATGTATTGAATATTCGTTTTTCTTTTATTGTTTAAATAATTCATACAGGGTGGGTAATTAATTCCGGTAATCGAAGGAGTTTCAATTGAAACTCTGAAATGAAATGGGTTTGTTTTTAGACGGGAGACATGTCCGAATCCGATAATTCAGGTTCTGGTTCCGATGTGGAGAGCAAGAGCGACTCCTCCTCCAATAACTCCAGTTCAGACAGGTAATTAATTCTTTTTTTTTCCTATCTGTTACTATATACTTAACACATGCAACATAATTCCCCCCTTAATTACATATAAATCGAAAACTTTTTAATATTTAAGTTTAAACAGAACTAAACGTGCATTTTTTTTCCTGTTTTTATTTCAACGAGTTTGTTAGGTTTTACACTTTCCAAGAATTAAAGGTGCAAAGTTAATTCAAGGTTGAAACAAAATATGAGTGGTGAGCAAAAAATAACTAATTGATTTCTGTTTAATTTCCTGCTTACAGTTGTATTTACCTTCCTTTTACATAACTGTTTTTAAACGACCTCACTAATTCGTACTCTACTGCTGCAATTGTGTCATGTACTCAAAATTGATTTTTAAAAACAAAAGTGAAAACTGTCGAGTAATCGGTTGATTGGATAGTCAACAATATTTGTTTAAAAAAAATCTTTTTTCTGCATACTTGAAAATTTTTTTGCCAAATTAGATTCATGAATGTTATTGTTGTATTGCATAAAACTTAAGCAAGATATTTTTAAAGAAGCAAAGAAAGAAAATATTGCGTACATTTCTTTTTTCTAAATTTGATCGTGTGTAATTTAATTTATGCATTTGAAATTTGTAATGTTTTGAGAAAGTACAATGTCAAGGTCATTCAAAATTTGTCCCTGTTTATTAAATGAAAAAAGAAATCTGTATTTAATTTACTTTAAAAATCATTTCGAAAATGGTATACAAAAAAATGAAAATATAGGTAAATGTTTAAACTATTTTTTGATGATTTATTAATGTAAGAAATAAGACAAGAAGTTTAAGCAAATTTTAAAGAATGTAGTTATTTTTTTCCAGCTTTAAAATCAATTTTAAATTTGTAATAATTTGAGTAAAAAGAAGAAAAATTACTGGAGTATGACATTGACATTTGAAACTGCTACACAATATTACAAATTACAGCCCTCAAGTTGTTTAGTTTTTTATTAAAAAAATGGCAAGAAAATTGAACAAAGTTACAAGGTACAGAACATTTCACTTTGATGAAAATTGAACAAAATTGCGGTTATTGCAAATCACAGGAAGGTTCATTTCTTTGGCAACTTCATTCTGCTGACTGTAATACTACTTTAAGATAACAATTAAAAAAACACTTATTTTTTTAATATGTGAATGTAAAAAGTTCTTAACTTTCCTTGTTCTTGTAAAAATATTTACAAAAATGTTGGTTGTTAAAAAGTAATTGAGTTGCAAAAGACTTGTGCAATTTTTTTTTAGCTACAAAATTATTATTTTTCAGTGCTGCATTCAAAATCAACAATTTGTTGGAAGCAAGAACAATTTTTTTTAAACTAATTGATATATTCATCGAGTACTTTGCAAAACAGTTTCCAAATGCTTTAAATGTTAAGAAATAGGTTTGATTCAAAATATTTTTTGACTTCAGAATTAACAACTTGGTCAATTCTTAACAAATTAAAATTAGCGACTAGATTATTATTTGTGTATTTTACAGCTTGAAAAATTATTTAGGAATGTACTGGCCCCCTAATTTGCAAAAAAAAACAATTTTTTTTGTCCAAATTCTCTTTTTATTTCGCGTCCTTCAATAATTAATAACGAAACAAAATTATTTTCCACTAAATATTTAACCATTGCTCAAAGCTCAAAGGCTTTACAGTTTGGGAAACTATTTATTGGACACTCCTGACCTGTAAAGAGAACATTTTTAGTGTCCTAACTCTCATATAGGAGCTTCAGTTTCATTTTCTCTTGTGCTCGAAATTAACATGAAATTAATTAATTGATTGTTCTTGCTCACAGCTTATAAAGAGGATGATCAAATAGTTCATTACATAATTGACAGTTTGCAAAACTATTTAAAATATGTAGGTAGGATGTAAAAAAATAGTTAACTCGCCAAAAGCTTAATTTCTTCTATGTTCGAACGAAATAAAACAACTTGATATGACTAGTAATAATAAACTTTTTTTGCACTAGTTTATTTTTGCTCAAAGCTTAAAGGTGGTGATTTATTATAAGGTGGTTTATTAGGTATTTTACTTTAGAGTCTGCACAACTATTTAAAAATGCGTTGGTTGCTGAAAAAAAATAATTCACTTGCAAATCACAATTTATTTTGTCATTTCCTTTTGTGCTCATTCGTAATTATAATTATTCTTTTTTCCAACTCGTTTGTTCCCTTTTGATCAAACAAATTCTTTTAACTTAAATTCAGTGATCACAGTAGATTATTAATTGTGAAACCAGTTTGCAAAACGATTTAAAAATTGTTATCAGATGCTGAAGAAAAAAATGCTTCACTTGCAGATAACATTTTTTAATTGTCCATAGAAAAATTTAAGCTTCATTTCTTTTTTGTTGCTGGCAGCAATAAGTATTTTTTTTTCAGTCAGTAAATAAAGAAGTCTTATTTATTTTGTTTTTTTTTTTACTGAAGCTGTGGCTTTGTATCAAATATTTCACAGTATGTACAGTACCAGTTAAAAAAAAAATATCCTGAACTTTTTGAAATTGTTTCAGTGTTTATTTACAAAAATCATTTGTCATTTACATAATTTTTATAAAATAATCTAGAAACTTCACATATAAACTAGAGGATAATGTAAGTTATTTTACATTATGAAAATGAAATATTTTATTCTGTTATATTACTTTAACTTGAGGTTGTAACTACTGAGGATGCCACAGGCAAAAAGAAAATAAATAATTAATTGCAGAAGACTTTTCTTTATTTACTGGTTGTATTTAATACAGAACATAACTATTAATATTTTTTCCAACTAATTTACTTGCTTTGATCAAAAGAACAACGTAGAGTAGATTATTAATTGAGTGAGCAGGCACTTTACAATTTGCCAAATTATTTAAAAATGTTTAGGATGTTAAAAAAAAGCCCACACACAAAGAACAAGCTTAAATTAATTTTTGCCTTTGTTCGAAATTAACAATAAACACTATTTACCCCGAGGTTAATGTTTGAATAGATTATTAATTTTTGCAGTTTCCAAAGGCATTTAAAAATGTACTGGACGTTGGTGACAATTTTTTTTATTGTCCAGATTATCCTGCAAGTATTTTTAGGCATAAGTTTAAATTCAAAAATTCATCACTCGTTCTTGCTGGTTAACAATAAATAATTATCTTCCGACTAATTAATTATTTTTAATCAGATCAAAATTACTATCCCAAATATAATCATTAGTTGTCCAACAGCGCCCTTTTTTTTAGCCAAAATATTTATTAATGTTTTGTTTTTAAAGCAAACAACTTATTTTTTTTCTTATGAACGTGTTAATCCTCATCGAAATATTTTTTATAAAAAAATTCCACTGTGCAACTAACCAGGGGAACTAAGTATAACACTCTCTTAGATTTATAAGTACGTATTTTGAGTGCAAATTCCACCATTACGGGCCTGTGTTTTAAACAGCGCGGAGTAATGAATTAAAAATCCGCTCCAAATAATCGTATTTATTTTACAGGTGCCTGCAACTTTGGGTCTTTGCTTTATTATTTTTTCCCCCAGTAAACGTAACCTCTTGTTTTAGCTGTGAGTAGAAGACGAGTACGACCCTGCACTTAACAATACTTTGTTAATTTATTATTGGGCACAGGTGACTTCTACTGAATTTTATTTCTACGGTTTTGTTTCGCAGTAAATATCACCAACTTAAATGTCTGTGGTCTATATAAAAAACGTCTTTGGATGCTTTCAAATTTCAGGTCTATTATTTAAATTTGCGCGTAAAATCAGCGTTTCCGATGTACAAATAATTTTTGATGTTGTAATTAATGCCAACCTTAAATTTATTAGGACAAAATCGCCGAAAATCATTGTAAAATTGACCGGGTTCGTGTTATACGGTTTTAATGCACGTGATGTACAGGGACGGATTTTCCTCACTTAGTCGTTTGAACGTAGAAACATAACATATCGTATTTTGCCTTTGTTTTTATGTTACCAATCGAATAAAATACGGGTAAATAATTAAAGGGTGGTTTGTTTTAACAATTAAAAATGTAAATTCGCGTTTTTTACGTGAAATTATCGTCAAAATAAGATAGAATTTGCACTTTGTGTGTTTGAAAATGCGCGGAAGTGGGTAAGTTTATGCTTTAAACAAGTGGATTTGGTGCTAAATAAAGCCTGCTTAATATTATTAGTGATTTCCAGTGCGTTTTCGGCGTTTTTCCGCGGAAAATAATTTTTTTTTGAAAACTTGTGCTCCAGTAAGGTTCATAGGTGATGTGTGCGACGTCGGCCAGGCTCGGCTTCGTTGGTGTACTGGCTCAATCGCCCGGTTACAAAGCAGAAGTTCACGGTTCGAAACCTGCACGCGACTTTTTTCTTTTTTTCTCCTTTTTTTCTTTTCTTACATCCAGGAAACGTTAACGACAGCGCCCAATATTGGATTTAAAACAGCACTGCATTAATATAATCGGGATTATTAATAGTGCCCAAAGCGCAATTAATCTTTTTTCAAACTTCACGCATTTTTGATGACCATTGGTGGCCCTTATCGCGAGGACAATTTGTCTTTAAGTGAAGAATCTTCTGCAGCACTTTAAGGCCAAACTTTTTTCCAAAATTTGGGCAAGATATTCTTCATTTTGTTTTTGGAACAGGGAATGCAGGATGACTGCAATTATTTTGAAGACGCCATTTTACCAATGGAACATGATGGTTTACCAATGGGAAAAAAAATCTTTTGGTCACTTTAGAAAGTTTGCCTTCGACCACTTTTTGCAGTTGCATCTCTTCAAACCATCTTAATTCAAGATGTTGAAAAGAGAAAATAGGCGTTCGAAATTTTCTTATCTAGGAAGAAGAACCATTACATCCGGGATTTTCTTGTTTTGAATTGGAAACACTTCTTTTTGGACCAAATTTAGAGCAGACGCTTTTGGTTTTACTTTTGGATAAGGTTTCGTAAAGAAGAGAGAGGGGGAAAAAGGCTTTGAAGATTTCTTTTTTTAGGAAGAGCCACTCAGGAATCATGTTTCTTCGAGAGCACCCAAATTGATTGACTACTGTTGGATTCTTTTGGTTGAATGTTTTTCATTTTGCTACGCAACTGGAATTATAAAAATCTGCACGAATCTTTTTTTTCTCTTCATCTGTAAATCACCTCGGAAAGCATCGCATGCAGCATTTCATTTTTGGTGAAAGGGTTTAATTGACCATTAACATTTTTTTCTTTTGAAAGTCCAGAGCAACTTCTTTTTGGAACAGAAACTTAAAATGGGATTTGGAACACTTCTGATTTTTTGCAGCTGGATCTCTTTTACCGTAATGTTTGGGAAGACCAAGTCTGTTTCCTTTGAAGATTTCTTTTTTTAAGGAGAAGACATCTCGTCATGTGATAACGTATTGTAGTGGATTTACTTTCATGATCTTCTCTTCATTCTTCATTTTAGGTCTTCGAAATTTTCCTGGGACAAAAGACTTCTTTGGTTTCAAAGATTTTTCGTTTTGGTCGACCAGGTTTTGCAATGGCACTTCATTTGGAGCCTGCATATTATTGACCACAATATTTAGGAAGGACAAAACCAGGTCTCTTTTTGGTATGCGGTAATTGTTTTATTTTTTCTTGAAGATTTTCCTATAAAAGAAAAAAAATCTTGGCCTTCGACATCATTTTTAGGCAAAAAATTCCAAACATTTTTTTGTTTCAAGGTCCTGTTCGACCAATGTGTGGCAATGGTACCTTCTTGGGAGCCACCACATTTTTCATCTCAATATTTAGGAAGGTCTAAACCTAGTCTTCTTTTCATGTGTGGTGATCGTTTTATAATTCTCATTCTTGACCTTCGATGTCTCTTTTAGGCAAAAGATTCCAAACGTTTTCTTTTGCTTTCAAAGATTTTTCTTTTTGTGCGACCAATTTTTGGCAATGGTACCTTCTTGGGAGCCACCATATTGTTCACCTCAATATTTGGGAAGGTCTAAACCTAATATCCTCTTCATGTGTGGTAATCGTTTTATGTTTCCTTGCAGATTTTCCTGAAGAAAATCAGTCTTGGCCTTCGACTTTTTTTTAGGCAAAAGATTCCAAACGTTTTCTTTTGCTTTCAAAGATTTTTCTTTTTGTGCGACCAAATTTTGGCAATGGTACCTTCTTGGAAGCCATCATATTGTTCATCACAACATTTAGGAATTTCAAAACCTGGTCTCTTCTTCATGTAAGGCAATCGTTTTGTTTCCTTGGACATTTTCCTAAAGAAAATCATTCTTGGCCTTTGACATCCGTTTTAAGCAAAAGATTTCCGAGCATTTTCTTATGGTTTCAAAGTTCCTTCGTCTTGTTCGACCAATTTTTTGCAATTGCACACATCCTTTGGAGCCACAAAATATATAGGAAAGTCAAAACCCAGTTTCTTCTTCATGTGTAGTAATTCTTTTATGTTTTCTTGAAGGTTTTCCCCAAAGAAAATCATGCTTGGCCTTCAGTGACTTTTTGGGGCAAAAGATTTCCAAACATTTTCTTTTGGTTTCAAAGATTTTTGGTATTGGTCAACCAATTATTGCAATTGGGCCTCTTAGAGCTACAAGCACATGTTTAGGAAGGTGAAGGGATCTCATGGTATTATGACATTTTTGTGGATTTGCCTTTAAGATCAATGTTGACCTTCGATGCCCTTCTTAGGCAAAAGATTTTTAAACATTTTCTTTCGTTTGGTGTCAAAGATTTTTCATTAACTTAACGAACTGCAACTGCCCTTTGTTTTTTTTTTGGAGGCCGCCACGTTATTCATTACGAGGACCATAACATTTAGGAAAATCAGAACAAGGTTAAGACATAAAAATTTCTCATGTTTCTTTTCGCCGATTTGCCTTCATGGTATTTTTTTTTCAGTCTTTAAAGGAAAGTTCTACATTTAAATCTCGCGCTTTTTTTTATTCAAAATTATAATGGTTTGGGAAAGAAGAAGAGAAAGAAGACGACAACGACTTGGTCTTAGCATCATTTATTTGTATAATAATCTTTTATGTAATTTTTTTTTCATTGAAATGTTGGTTTCTTTAAAAAAATTTACACGTTTCAAAGTTTTACTCAAAATAGTTCTTAATTTTATGGGGTTGGTATTCCTCCTTTGGCATTCGTTCCATTTCGTCCTAAGAATGCAAATATTTTTGGAGGTTCTGGGGAAAGCGTGGGTCACTTAAACTAAATTAAGGATTTTCGTAATGTAAATGTGGGACGTCTGTTGAATTTTGCATTTTTTAAAGTAATTTTCTTTATTAAGAAAAGATGGCGCTAGTTTTGATTTTTAATTGGCACTAAAAAGTAGTTGGCAGGACTGTTTCTGATAGCCGTTGCCTAGGGCCGTTGCTAAGCGGTTGTTTAACCGCCATTTTGCCACTTTCTCCGCGTCGTTTGTCCAGCTTGCACGTTCGTCATGGAGTTCTTGCAAATCTCTTGCATTTTCACTCTTTTCGCCTTGATAATCTACTTTTTGCTGTTGAAGATGTACCTACGCATGCGTAAACCAGCCCAGGCTCAAGTGAAAATAATGTAAATATAAAAAATAGAAATTTCTGTTGCATTCGCCTTGTATAGGGAGTGGTTCCTTAGTTGTTGTTTTTTTTTAATTTTTCTTATAGTGAGTCCGGGGCCTCGACTTCACAATCTGCACCGGAGTCTACCAAAGAACACTCACCGGCTCCTTCTGAACGTTCACAGCGATCTGAATGCAGCAGCCCAAGCCCCCCCTCCTCACCCGAAAAGGAAAGCTCTGGAACCCCGATGGAAGTACGGAGGAGTATTTAAGATTGATCTTTTGAAATATTTTGACTGTTGCTTTTGTAGGGCGAAGGTGACGTGACTCCTTCTCCTAGACGTTCTTCAAGACAGCGCAAGCCCAGATTCTCAGGCTCCGAGTCTGAGAATCCACCGGATCCCTCTGAGTCTGCCTCTCCAAGAAAAAGGTCCTTACGCAAGCGCAAATAAAAATACTATTTGTTCGTTCTTCAGTTCATAACATTTGTTCCTTTTGAGTTAATAACATTTGTTCCTTTCGAGTTCCTTAATGATTTAATATTAATATTACTTAGTAGTAGTTCGGTGACAATGTGCTTCACACTTTGTTGCTCGGTTAAGTTTGAAAAAGAAAATGTTTTTGTAAGTTTCCCTCGAATTTTTCAATAAATAAAAATTTCTTAAGCAACGTTTTTTCTTATGGCTGGGAGCACTGATTGTGAATTTTGTTCTGCAGTGATGATTGGAAATATAACGATGACAGTTCCTCAGAGTCCGAGGAAGAGCGAGAAGCCGTTCCTCCTAGTAAACGGGTAGGCAGCAAAAGATTGCAGCCAATCAAACGAAAGCCAAAATCGCGTTACACATCTGAGGATTCCAGTGTAGATTCCGATGATGACCACCGGAGGGCAGCTTCTCGCAGGACCGCCGCTACCTCTGTCAGTTACAAAGAGGCTAGTGACGATGAGAAAACTGATTCCGAAGATATTTTGGAAGTCGAAGGCACTGAAAATACTGAACCAATTATCGAGGAGAAATGTGAGACCATCGAGAGGATTTTAGGCCAACGAAGGGGTAAAAAGGGAGGTGGGTATTGACATTAACCCCACATAAAACTTTTTTTTTTTAATTTTTATTTGGCCAGCTGTTTTTGTTGTACTATTACATATGAGGGAGTATCAAAAAAAGAAAAAAAATGGAATATGTATTATTTGTTTAGTAAGTAAGTGAATTAAAATTGCAGTTACCGGAAATATTACTACAATTTATGCCGTGGAAGAAAATGGTGATCCTAACGAAGGTGCTGATTTACTTGGTTTGGAGAGCACCGAGGATCAATACTTAATAAAATGGAAGGACTGGGCTCACATACATAACACGTGGGAGTCGGAAAATTCTTTGAGAGAACAGAAAGTGAAGGGACTTAAAAAATTAGAGAATTTTATTAAGAAAGAGGTGGATCTGTGCCAGTGGAGAAGACATGCATCGCCTGAGGACATCGAGTACTTCGAGTGCCAGCTGGAGCTGTCGCAGGAACTCCTAAAAAGTTACAACAACGTGGAGAGGATTATATGTAAGTTGTTTTTAGCAGTTCTTTAAAAGAAAAGGTAGCGAAGATATTTTTTTTTTCTTAGCGAAAGCTGATAAGCCGGATGGTGGTGTGGATTATTTCATAAAATGGGAGAGTCTGCCCTACGCTGATGCAACGTGGGAAGATTCCACGCTCATTCAGAGAAAGTGGCCAAAGAAAATAACTGAATTCTGTGATAGGGAGGAATCCAAGCGTACTCCTTCGAAACATTGTAAAGCGTTAAAGTATAGACCTAAGTTTCACGAAATTAAATCTCAGCCTTCGTACATGATGGGGACAGAAAAGGTAACCATAAAGAAAACTTGCTTATTTAAGTTTAAAAGTTGATTTATTTGAAACGAAACGAATTCAGCGTGAATTTTTTTTTTGTTCGGTAGAATTTGATTCTTAGAGATTATCAAATGGACGGTTTGAATTGGTTGATCCATTCGTGGATGAAAGAAAATAGTGTAATATTGGCCGATGAGATGGGTCTCGGTAAAACAATACAGGTAATAATTACCTCAAGGTAAATACAGGCAGTGGTTTTTTAGATTTTAATGGAAACTATTTTTTATTCAGACCATCTGTTTCTTATACTATCTTTTCCACTCTCACCAAGTGTTCGGGCCTTTCTTATGTGTCGTGCCATTATCGACGATGACCTCCTGGCAACGAGAGTTCATCCAGTGGGCCCCCGAAATGAACTTCGTTACATATCTTGGTGATGTATCTTCAAGGGATATAGTGAGTCACTTTTAAGAACTCCTGCCACTTCAACTTCATTTTTATTTTTAGATTCGAAGCTATGAGTGGTGTTACAGCGGATCTAAAAGACTGAAATTTAATGCGATACTCACTACTTACGAAATTGTTCTGAAGGACAAAGCTTTTTTAGGAAGCTTAAGTTGGGCCGCTTTATTAGTTGACGAAGCACACAGGTAAGATATATTATATTCTTGCAGGGTTCCCACTCATCGAGAAAACCTGGGAAACATTCTTTATTTTATTGCAAAAGATAGTGAGATTAATTGAAACACCGGAAACTCAAACAGAAGTTTGTTTTCTAAAATAAAATAAAAAATGCAAAATTGTTTTAAACATCGAAAATATTAGAGTGAACTGTGAAAAAGTCTAACAAAAAAAAATATGTTGGGGATCTCAATGTAGGCAACCATACAAGCGACTGTGTTTATTGTGTTACCTATACTAAGACCTCTTGTTTCTTGAAAAATTCAATTTATTGTTTTTTTTTAAACGAACAGTCACGTTAATAAAATCAGTTTTGTATAATTTTTAAAGATAATTCAACAATTTTCTCCAAATTTCACGCGATAATAAAAAAATAATAATTTTAACACGTCTATTATTTCTTCTGAAATTACGAAAACTGGGAAACTTGCATGATTGCATTTAACAATGTATTGTTTTGAGTCTGGGAGTGTTTCAATGAAAATAAAGTGGAAACTCTTTCTTTGACATTAGGGTTCAAACAATGCAAACCTTTTTTTTTTTTGATAGGCTTAAAAATGATGATTCCTTATTGTATAAAGCCCTTATGGAATTCGATACGAATCACCGGTTACTTATCACAGGGACTCCGTTACAAAACAGCTTAAAAGAACTGTGGGCACTCTTGCACTTCATTATGCCAAATAAGTAAGTAAAAGGCTCGCTGGGTTTATCTCCCCTCGATTAAATAAAATCGTTTCATAGATTTCAGACGTGGGAAGACTTTGAGAAGGATCACGAAAAGGCGGCCGAGAGGGGTTATCAAAAATTACACAAGCAACTAGAACCGTTTATTTTGCGTAGGGTTAAGAAAGATGTGGAAAAGTCTTTGCCGGCTAAGGTCGAACAAATACTGAGGGTTGAGATGACATCGATTCAAAAGCAATATTATAAGTGGATCCTTACAAAAAATTATAATGCCTTAAGAAAGGGGGTGAAAGGATCCACGAATACTTTTTTAAATATTGTAATCGAGCTCAAAAAATGTTGCAATCATGCGATGCTTACTAAGCCAATAGAATCGGAAGCTCAGAGCAATCAATTCGATCACTTGCAGGTGTGTGACTGACACGATTTAAAATTGTCTGTCTCTCATCAACTTACGCGCATGTATTTTTTCTTTTTAGCAACTGCTTCGAGGTTCAGGAAAATTAGTATTATTAGATAAATTATTAATTCGTTTGCGTGAAACAGGTCATAGAGTACTAATTTTCTCGCAGATGGTACGCATGTTAGATATATTAGCTGAATACTTACAATTAAGGCATTTTCCATTCCAACGCTTGGATGGAAGCATCAAGGGCGAGTTAAGGCGACAGGCCCTAGACCATTTTAACGCCGACGGATCTCAAGATTTTTGCTTCCTGTTATCAACGCGTGCCGGTGGCTTAGGAATTAATTTAGCCACTGCGGACACTGTAATTATATTTGATTCCGATTGGAATCCCCAGAATGATCTTCAAGCACAAGCCCGGGCTCATAGGATTGGCCAAAAAAATCAAGTCAACATATACAGATTAGTAACTGCACGCTCAGTTGAGGAAGAGATTGTTGAGCGTGCCAAGCAGAAAATGGTATTGGATCACCTGGTTATCCAACGCATGGATACTACAGGTCGCACTGTCCTCGATAAAAAAGGTTCCACGAACAACAACCCTTTTAATAAAGAAGATCTCACAGCAATCTTAAAATTCGGTGCGGAGGAATTGTTTAAAGACGAAGACGAAAAAGACGAAGAACCTAATGTAACATTAAGAAGTTTTTTTTGGTATTTCAAACAATAATCGAATCAATTTCAGTGTGATATTGATGAAATCCTTCGTCGTGCTGAGACTCGAGATGAAGGCCCTGCAATGGCAGGAGACGAACTCCTCTCCGCATTTAAAGTAGCTAGCTTCGCAGCGTTCGATGAAGACACCGAGCCATCACCGGATCAAGCCCCCGTCGATGAGGAGAGCAAAGATTGGGATGAAATCATTCCTGAGAAGCTCAGGAAGAAGGTTGAGGAGGAGGAGCGCAGCAAAGAAATGGAAGATCTTTATTTACCTCCAAGGTCGCGTAAGACACTCCAGCAGATTAATCAATCGGAGAGTGATGGGGAAGACGGCAAAGGCAAGAAGAGGCCTAAAAACACCGAAGAGTCTGGATCTAGTGCCGAAGGGGAAGAAAGCGACGAAGAGCGTCCCAGGAAACGAGGCAGGCCTCCTCTTGCAAACCGCGAACGAATCAAAAATTTCACAGACGTTGAGGTAAATTACTTTAATTAATTAAACGCAGCTACTTTTTTGAAACAAAAATATTTTAATAGATTCGAAGATTTGTAAAAAGCTACAAGAAGTTTAGTGTTCCCTTGAAAAGGCTTGAGGCTGTCGCTTGCGATGCTGAACTCCAAGAGAAACCACTTGCCGAGTTAAGAAAATTAGCCGAGCTTTTACATGAGCGTTGCCGGGCTTACATGGGTGAGCACACGAAAGAAAATAATGAATCGAATAATGTCGATGACGCTCCAACTCGTGGGCGCAAAAGAATGAGGGGCCCTTCTTTTAAGCTGGGTAATTAATTAAATTTTTATTTCTTCTGGTTAATTAACACATGAAATTAAAATTTAGGTGGAGTCTCCGTAAATGCAAAAACCATGATGGCTTGCGAGCAGGAACTTCAGCCATTGGATGAGGTGCTTTCAATACACGAAGACCGATGTAAGTGGACCTTGGAAGCAAGAACGAAGCCGGCACACTTTGATGTCGAGTGGGATACACTTGAGGATTCTAGATTGTTAATAGGAATTTATCAATATGGAATGGGATCCTGGGAGCAAATTAAAATGGACCCATCTTTGAGTAAGATTAAACCAAGCAAGTGAAATTAAAACATTAAAATTTTATTTATAGACATCAGTGACAAAATTCTTTGTAATGAAGACAAGAAGCCGCAAGCGAAACATCTTCAGTCGAGAGCCGAATACTTACTGAAGGTGTTGAAGAAACATTTAGAGCAGAAGAAGGGTATTTCCAAACCCAAGCGGCAAAGAAAAACGAAAGACAAGGCGTTGACGAAGGAGATCATCGAGAACGACGACGTTAGTTCAAACGATGAGTCTAGTGTTCCTGTAAATAGCTCCAGCCAACTTATTACTCCGACATTGCCTAACAAGAAACCTATTAAAATCAGAAAGGATGACGAGCAGCAAATGCATGATGAGTCTTACCTGAAGTTTGATAAGAAGGAAAAGAAGAAGTCGAAGAAGGAGAAGAAAAATGCTGGACCCATGCACTTCACTGCTAATAATGAACCTAGGGCTTTGGATGTGCTCGGTGACTTAGACCCATCTATATTCAATGAGGTAAAACAATTTTTATTAAATTCTAAATGCAGGGTTCCCACTTAACGGGATGTCAGGGAATTGAGAAAAAATTTATAATGTCGGTGATTCCTTTGTTTTAATATAAAAGTCTAGTACGTAATATTTATTTAAAATTAAGTCTTTTATTTATCAATTGTTTTTACTTAGTTTACTTTTAATTCTGAAAGTCATTTCATAATTTTCTGCATTAATGGAGATGACTTTTAAAATCAGTAACGTTTGAACTACCAAAAATACATGAAATTGGATTAAAAAAAAAATGAAAAATCATTATGGATATTAAAAAATCAGAAGAATTGCATCTTCTCAGCAATTCATGAAAAAGTATCACAGGATTTAATGAAAAAAAAATTCTTAGGGTCGCCTTCACTATAGGCAATCACATAAACGGTTGTGTTCATTTGGTTGCCTATCGTAAGGCTTCTTGTTCTTTT
Source organism: Prosopocoilus inquinatus (assembly GCA_036172665.1). Taxonomy (NCBI): domain Eukaryota; kingdom Metazoa; phylum Arthropoda; class Insecta; order Coleoptera; family Lucanidae; genus Prosopocoilus; species Prosopocoilus inquinatus. The sequence goes on along the minus strand of CM069880.1, from coordinate 10,027,362 downwards.
TTAAGTTTAATTATTTTTTTGATCAAATGGGCACGTTATTAGAATTATTTTTCACCATTATTACATGTGCAAATTGAAAATAAAAAAATCTATTGTGTAACTATTCTGTTATTCTGAATTCCGCAAGAAATGGAGTCATTCTTCAAATATGTAAAATTTACGAAGGTGCATAATCGCAGTGAATTGTAAAAACTTCTTACTTTCTTGATTAAAAACCAAGACAAATCTGGAAAAATCAAGGATTGTTTTAATTAAAATAAACTGGGAGCCCCGTGGATGTAATAAATCGTGCGTTTTCAGTGCAAAGAAAAAATGAGGCCTGTCAAGAAGGCTTTAAAAGCTTTGGACAATCCAGACCAATCATTATCAGAGACAGAACAGGTGAACCACACAAGATTATGCCTGTTGCAAATAGGAGAACAAATAAACACATGTTTAAGTCAGTACACCGACCCTGAGAAAATTAAAGAGTGGAGAAGGTAACCGAGTGAACCCCCACAATTGCGCATAATTCTCGTAATTTTGCATTTTACAGTAATTTATGGTACTTCGTTTCTAAATTTACTGAATTCGATGCGAAGAAGTTATATAAATTGTATAAAAAAGCCTGCAAGAAGTCGGATAAAAAACAAGAAACTCAACCCAGCACCACATCGATTAAAATAAAAGAACCTGACAGGTCGGAGACAACCAGGGGGGAAGACCGTGACCACGCCATTCCCAAAAGAAAGCACGAAAGTGACGAGCGGGATGCCGAAAAGGATTATAAGAAGTTGCATTCGGAGAAGTTAGTCATTTCTGCATTGCTGTTTTGATTTCTTTCTTTCATTTAATTGCTCTTGAAATTTTAGTCGTGATAAAAAAGATAGGAATGGTGAGAAGGAGCGTGTTAAGAAGTCTAGGGAAGAGCCTGCGGAAGATGAGCACGATTGGCCTAAATATAATGTCAATCGAGGAAACCGTAAACTAGGTTCTGCCCAGAGGCCCCCATTTCGACATGATCAAATGCAAGATCGAGGTTCTCACAACGATCATGAGCGTTGGAGCAGTGGACAATCACGTGACCGTTTCCCCATGGATCACAAACGTGATCGTTTTCCAGATTACCAAAGACATCCGGGGTATCACAGAGAACGTGATCACCCCAGACCTGATAAGCGGTAGGAACTGAAAATATTTTAAGTTGTGGTGAGTTTGAAGGGCTCGTTGTTTTAGATCTCCGATTCTAAAAGATGATTGGAGGCAGTATCAAAGGATTCGTGATGGTGTTCCTCCTCCGATGAACCCTAGGCCAATGTACAATAATCATTATGGCGGGCCAGGATTCGGCCCTGGAGCTCCTATGTACCCTCCCTCAGGTGATCAATTTCCACGAGAGTGGCGCCCTGAAAGAGACTATCGACGTGATTATGATCGTAGGCAACCTTGAGACGTTAATTTATAGTAGAAAGGACTTTTTTACGTGAACACTGTAATGGAGTCAGTGATGTGTACAGTATAAAAAGAATGTATTCTGAGAAGTTATTGAGAATTCCTGTTCCTTTTTTTTTTTCTTTTCGTTATATATAAATATATTTATAACTGTCTCTAATTCTCAATAATTTTTCACTCGAGATTGCATTTTTTGATTACCAAAAGAATTTTATACGTTCATTTTGTTGTACAATTTTACTATAGGTGGCTGTGGAAGTGAATGTTTACGTGATCAGGCCTACCTTAAACCTTTGTATATTACAAATTTTGATGTATATACAAATAGACGATATCTTTTGATATAAATACGTTTTATTTAAATCCCATGCTATCATGTATTTTCTTTTTCATAGAAAATGCACAAGGAAGGCCTTTGAAGAAAAAAAAGAAAGCACGTCGTAGATTGTTACGTACGCAGCCGATAATTATTAGATTGATGCGCACACAGCCGGTAATCTAGGCAGCTTTAAATTAGTTTAATGTTCATGCTACACAACGCATAATAGCGTATTCGTGCCGAATACATTTTTTAAATTTTATTTTGTAATAAAAGAAGTCGTGGTTTTTAACGTGTTAACTGTAATGCGCATGTAGTTAATAATGTAGGCACCTCCAAGCTAGAACTTCGAATCGCAGATGATAGATGGCGCATTCTCAAAATGCAAATTTAATTTTTTCAAAAATAAACAAAACTCAATTTTATTCACACATTGCAAAAATACAAAACACATCACTAACTTTATTGCATCCCATTAAGTAAATATTTTTTTTTATCCTGTTTAATGTAATGAACATATATCTTTCTCTTGCAATAACCTCTTCCGTATATGCTTTCTCGCTTCAGCAATTTTTTTGTGTGGTGCACGTGCTTTCGCTGTTTGTCATCACGTCATATCAGAAGCAGATTAATAAAGATTATTTAATTTAAACACGGAAATGCGAGTGATAAGCTTCTGCGAAGATTAAGAAACATATCGTATCAACACAGACGTGACTGAGAAGGAAAGTAAAATGGGTTGGTGCTGGAGGCTATGAAGAAATTAGAAAGTAAGACTTTCATTTTTTTAATTCGAAGCAAACTCTTGTGATAGAACCTGTGATAGTAAATTGTGGAGTGAATGCGTTACGATGGTGGAAAAAATTAATGCCATGGTGTACGTGGTGTTTGTATCTTTGTTGTTGGATTTGCTGGCATTCACGATGATTCTTCCGCTTTTGCCTTCGCTCCTGGATCTTTATAAAACAAACGACAGCAGCGGTTTATACAGTTGGCTCTCTGATCGCATTTATTATTTTCAAAAGATTGTCGGAGCCCCCGAGAAGTTTAACTCGGTTTTATTCGGCGGATTCCTCGGCTCTATGTTTAGCTTCTTGCAGTTTATTGCATCGCCGATTGTTGGGGGCATATCCGATGTAGTCGGAAGGAAACACGTTATGATCACTTGTTTGGTACGTAATCCATTCTAATACTTGAATAGTATAGTAGGTGATTTTAATTTTTTTTTAGGTCGGGATTACGCTCTCGTATGCCTTGTGGGCCTTATCAAGTAATTTCACTCTGTTTATACTCGCTAGATTCCTCGGAGGAATCAGCAAAGGCAACGTCTCACTCAGCATGGCTATTATTACAGATATTTCATCAGTGACAACACGCGGAATGGGTATGGTACGTCCAAGTACTTCCTGCCTCAACCTACTTTAAACCCGGAAAATAATTTTAGGCCCTCGTTGGAATCGCCTTCTCCCTAGGATTTATTTTAGGCCCTTTAATCGGCGCAGTTTTTGCCCTTTGGGCGAAAACTAAAACTGGCGAGTGGTTCGTCATACCCGCACTGTTTGCTACGTTCCTGGCCTTAAGCGATTTAATCTTCTTCACACTGTATTTCAGAGAATCGTTACCTCCGGTGAGTTTTCCGAAAGGAATTTCCCCTTTTACATGCGATGTTTATTTTAGGAGAAGCGTGCGAAAAGCGTAGGCGAAAGGCTGAAGCACGCAAGCGCTTTAATAAATTTGAAAGATTTGTTCGCTTTTCGTGCTGTGACAGACGTGGAACCGTCGAAAATCAAAAACCTTCGCACCCTAGGATTCATTTATTTCGTGTATTTGTTTATCTACAGCGGCCTGGAGTTTACGCTGACGTTCTTGACGCATCATGTCTTTAAGTACACGTCGATGCAGCAGGGTTGGATGTTCTTTTCGATTGGTATGGAGATTGTGCTTTTTTTCTTCATTAATTTTGATTTGGGGGTTTTCAGGTTTAATAATGGCTTTAATACAGGGAGGCTACGTGCGTCGTCTGCCGCATCATAAGATAAAAGGCACGGCTGTGTACGGGCTTTGGTTGATTGTACCATCGTTTGTTTGCGTTGGACTTGCAAGCGAACGTAAATTATTGTTCCTGGGATTGTTTTTGTTCGCTGTCTGTAAGTATTTTATTTTTGTTTGGGGTAATGTGCAGTGAGGTGTGTTACAGCCACTGCCATGGTGGTGCCATGCATGATGACTATGGCATCGGAGTACGGCTCAGTTCAGCAGAAGGGGACAGTAATGGGCATATTCCGATCTCTGGGTGCTTTAGCCAGAGCATTGGGCCCTATTTTTGCTAGCATTGCGTTCTGGAGTGTGGGGTCTTCCATCACTTATTTAGCCGGATCAGTGGCTTTGCTGTGGCCGGTCTTGAAACTCAGACAATTATAGTATTTTTTTTTCTTTTTGTATATATAACAGATTTTATAGTATTATTTCACGATATTTTTTTATACTTTATATTTTTATAAATTATTGTCGTAATTTATTATATTTTCAGAGATTCTTTATGTAAGATTAATCGTTGTTTTTTTGTTATAACTCAATTGAACAACTTTCTCGAGTATTATTAAATTAAATGCCTTATTTTTTCATCGAATTCTCATTGAAACTCGCATGATATATTACATAATAAAAAAAAAATAATTCTCAAAGTAATTATTTAATCGGTTTGTTTAAATTCATTTATTTATCAGAATTAAAAAAGAAACATCTGTTTGATGAATTGCGAACTCATCGATCACTGTCGCTAAGTTTTTTTTTTTTTTTTGAAGACGATGTGCGGTATTCACAAAGTAATTATTTAATTGGTTTGTTCAAATTAATTCATTTCAGTTTAAAAAAGAAACATCCGATGTATTTATTTCATCGGTGAATTCATCGCTAAGTTTTTTTGGTCAAGACGATGTGTGACATTCGAATTATTAAAATACTCTGCTTTTGTTTCTTTGTTTTAAGAAGGGGTAATCTTTTTGTTTTTCTTTGAATTTCCGTGATTTTATTTTTGTTTATTTTACCGTTACGCAATAGAAAGAAAACAAACAAATAGTTAGGACTTTTGATTGTTAGTCCATCTGTCGCCCAAGTTTTGGATTATTTATACGCACTACATGTACGGTACGTAAAAAAACTAAACGCATGGATCAATAAAGTGCAATATTAAAAAGCAACTGCTACTTGTTGCCCGAATTGGTAAATTGGTAAAATAAATTTTGTTTAAGGGCTTCGTCAGTGAGCGAAAATGATTAGTGATTTTGGTGGTAAGCCGATATACTTTTGACAGATTGTACATGTCCGTCTAGGTTAGATTTTAATGCGGCAATGATAATTTGAAGTACAAAACCTCTCGTGCTTGTAGGTGTTAACCCCCAGTTATTTCTTGAGAAACTAAATTGCGCGTAATTTTTAGATTTTATGAGTATGGGAAGCCCCATAGAGCACGAGTTGATCCTGCAGAACACCGACGATGAGCAGTGCATTTTTATGGCGAGCACTTTATTGGACCAGGCCGAGAATTTGGACGAATGGCTAAGTAAAAATGGTCACTTTTTGATAACGAACGATAACATAACGGAAAACTTGATTAACCAGAAATTAGACCCGCTTTTAAATCAGGTAAATGCCGACAGTTGCCTTGATTCTTTGAGTGATTCTGAAGACGCAAAAGGTTTGGGGACGCTGTTAGCAATTACGAGCCCTACCTCTGAAATAGAAGATAACATGAATACATTGAATAAAATTAAGAAGCAGAATAAGAGTCAAAGCAATTCAAACAAGTTAAATCTATTGGAAAACCGAATCAAAGCGGGACTTAATGTATTACTTTCTTTCTGTGATAATAAATTGTGTGTGTTCTTTTATGATAATGATGACGCTGAGGCATTATCCCAGTGCACGATAGAGTTAACTGAAGTTGGAGGACAGACGTTAGAGCCGAAAGAAAAGCAGCCGATTGTTGAACTTAGTAAAGTAGAAATTGCGCATGACGTTGACATTGCTATGCCCCGTTTGCAGACGGAACTAGGCTTACACATTTATTTATGTCCACTCAGTGATTGCACTTTTGCATTTCTACGGCTGGGAACGGCGAAGCTGCACGCGTTAGTACATGTGGGGCATAAACCGTTTCAATGTAATTTCCCAGATTGTACCTGGGCGTTCTATACGTCTTGCAAGTTGAGGAGACATCAGGAAACACACTCGAAAAAGAAGGACTACGTCTGTCCTTTACCTAATTGCTTGCGTCGGTTCACCACCATTTACAATTTGAATAATCACAAACGTTTGCATGAACGTCCAGCTGATTTACCATGCCCCGTGAAAGACTGCGAAGAAAAGTTTCAGACAGCCAGGGCTAGGGAACGTCACTTAAAATGTCATGATAGTTCCGAAGCCCCCTTTCATTGTCCCGTAAATAATTGTAACAAAAGCTTCTTCTTGAATACTGCCTTGACGGTGCATGTGAGAACTCATACTCAAAAAGAATCCGAGCTGCGCTGCCAGTATCCCAATTGTGGGAAGGTATTTGAGCAGCCGTGTCGTTTGAAAGAACATTCTAGGAAGCACACGGGTCAAAGACCGTTTTGCTGCACGTTTGATGATTGCAAATGGACTTTTCCTACTTCTAGCAAGTTAAAAAGACATCAGAGCATTCATACCAATGAGCGTAAGTTTCACTGCACTATTGGTACATGTAATAAGTCATTTCTGAGGTCGGAACATTTGAAAGAACATACTTTGACACACATAGGACAAAGGACTTTTCAATGTGAAGGTACTTAAATACATGACATGTTATTTATTTTAATTACGATTCGTTAGTGTAGTTTCAATTTGTTTTAGCAAAAAGAAACATAAGAGAGTGTGTATCGTCTCTCGCACTCTTTTGTGTTCGTATTTGTAAAATAAAATTGACTTTGTTGTTTTTTGATAGTGTGCGCGGCAAGTTTTCTGGGAAAATCCTCACTTTATTTGCACATCAAAAAAAACCATCCAGAACAACATCAGGCTTGTGCAAGAGCACTTCCGTTTAATCAGACCTCTGACAAGCCAAGCGCAGATGCTCTTCTAGAACAGGCCATACAAAGTCTTGGCGTTCCCTCTGACATGATATTAGGTACCGGATTACTCCCGGAAGAACCCCTTGAATTGTTGGGTAATGAGAATTTCTCGACAGTAAATTTACGCGACCTGGACTGAGTTTCACTGAACGTTTCAGTTGAAAATTAATTTTTTTTTTGCGATTTGGAATGCTTTGTTCGAGCAGAACAAAATATGTTAGTTATAGTCTCTAGCTTCACTCATGTGTTTTAAATCTCTCGATAGTATTAGCTTCTATTTTATCTTTTACATCATTATATGTCACTCAAATTGCGTACTTTATATTGTATAATATGTATATTTTTATAATTAAATAATTTTATTGCCATACTAATGTGAGATAAATTATAATAAATTAATTCAAAGTGGAACGTTAATGCTCTTGTAGTTTAATTAGACGAGTAACATTTTGAAAAAGGATTGTTTTTAGAAATAAAGAAAACAATGTACAAAGTGGATTTTCCTAAAAAACGTAATTTTAAAGATATTAATGTCTTGTTCTTTAAGCTTTTCCATTTCTTTTTAAACAAACTGTAATTTAAACTAAATGTTAAATGAAATACACGATGTTTTAAATGTGTCTAACTTTAATACTAATAATCTGTTTTTTTTATTAGTTTAAATCTCCCGCTTTTTTTATAATGAATCGGCAATGTCGCGAAATTCTTTACCGTTCAATAAATAATAATCAATCCTTTAAGTTTATTATAAATACTTAATCTTCAGTTTTGTTTTCTCTTTCAAAATCATATAATTAACTTCTATTTAATATGAAATGAATTCTTGGAAAATTTAGGTTATCTGAGTTGGTGGTTTTTGTTATTTGAACGTGGCAGCATTAACACCAACTACAGCGCAGCTAACTTCAAGTTGCTTGAAGTTCGTTTTGTTTATACGGTTTAATTTACTTATAAAGGAAATTTTGTTTATTGATGGGTTTTTTTTATAAAATCAGTGTTCAAATTACAGTGTTTTTTTTTTTAAATGCCTGATCAGTGATAAAGATCAGTTGTGCAAGCTGAGGTAACGTAACCTCATTATTTATTGTTATCCATTCAAGTGGTTTTTATTTGCCCAGATGAATAACTAGCTTTTAATGCTTTTCTATTACAGGAACTTGACAATTTGATTTGGCCTTGCGAATTATAAAGTGACTTGGAAAGGAATTTGAAAGGTAAAAGACTGCAGAATTATTTTACTTGTTAATTAATATAGTTTTGTGGATGTAAATATAAGATTTTAAGGATTCGAGTGTCGTGTTGAGTAACTCTGTCAAATTATTCTTGATAGACCGTAGTTGGTAATTACAATGTTGTCTTCTATTAATTTGCAGGTTTGTGTTGCGCAGATGTTACGGACGTTTTCCGAGTACAAAGCTATGGTATGAAGGAAGCAGACCATTAATTCAACATGACGAGAGTATTCAGAAGAAATATGCACCAGGAATTATTAGGAAGTTCACGTTTTCTGTTTCGTGATTAAAAATGGAAACGGCAAGAAGGCGAGTCGTTGCAGCTTTAGTTAAATGGTTCTTTTCAGAACCACAAAAATTTTCAACCAGGAGTTTATGCGTCCGAGACAAAAGCAAGCTGTACAATTTATAAGTTCGTAGTAAAAAAGCAGTTAACCACATTTTGTTTATTTAGCAAAGTTCCGAACCTCTTCTGTAATTCTACTAACTTTTTTCAATTATATTACATTGGCAACACTGCTGTCCTGATAGAGGCTAGAAGAAAAATGTACCCTGCTGGAGACTAGTATTAGTAGCAGGAGTTAGAAGAATTAGATTCAAAAATCGCAGAGGATTTACTCGACGGAAGAAATCGGCGGGAATCCTTCACCGCCTGATACCTGTTGTTCGACACCTCCTCGCGTTTATGTGATCCTGGTAGCAAGATTCAAAAATTACAGAAAATTTAGCCTGCAATAAAAATTGGCGGGAATTTTTCAGCTCCCAACATCCGTCATTCGACACCTTCTCGCGTTTATGTGATCCTGGTAGCAAGATTCAAAAATTACAGAAAATTTAGCCTGCAATAAAAATTGGCGGGAATTTTTCAGCTCCCAACATCCGTCATTCGACACCTTCTCGCGTTTATGTGATCCTGGTAGCAAGATTCAAAAATTACAGAAAATTTAGCCTGCAATAAAAATTGGCGGGAATTTTTCAGCTCCCAACATCCGTCATTCGACACCTTCTCGCGTTTATGTGATCCTGGTAGCAAGATTCAAAAATTACAGAAATTTTAGCCTGCAATAAAAATTGGCGGGAATTTTTCAGCTCCCAACATCCGTCATTCGACACCTTCTCGCGTTTATGTGATCCTGGTAAATTAGATTCAAAAATTACAGAAATTTTAGCCTGCAATAAAAATTGGCGGGAATTTTTCAGCTCCCAACATCCGTCATTCGACACCTTCTCGCGTTTATGTGATCCTGGTAGCAAGATTCAAAAATTACAGAAAATTTAGCCTGCAATAAAAATTGGCGGGAATTTTTCAGCTCCCAACATCCGTCATTCGACACCTTCTCGCGTTTATGTGATCCTGGTAAATTAGATTCAAAAATTACAGAAATTTTAGCCTGCAATAAAAATTGGCGGGAATTTTTCAGCTCCCAACATCCGTCATTCGACACCTTCTCGCGTTTATGTGATCCTGGTAGCAAGATTCAAAAATTACAGAAAATTTAGCCTGCAATAAAAATTGGCGGGAATTTTTCAGCTCCCAACATCCGTCATTCGACACCTTCTCGCGTTTATGTGATCCTGGTAGCAAGATTCAAAAATTACAGAAAATTTAGCCTGCAATAAAAATTGGCGGGAATTTTTCAGCTCCCAACATCCGTCATTCGACACCTTCTCGCGTTTATGTGATCCTGGTAGCAAGATTCAAAAATTACAGAAAATTTAGCCTGCAATAAAAATTGGCGGGAATTTTTCAGCTCCCAACATCCGTCATTCGACACCTTCTCGCGTTTATGTGATCCTGGTAGCAAGATTCAAAAATTACAGAAAATTTAGCCTGCAATAAAAATTGGCGGGAATTTTTCAGCTCCCAACATCCGTCATTCGACACCTTCTCGCGTTTATGTGATCCTGGTAGCAAGATTCAAAAATTACAGAAATTTTAGCCTGCAATAAAAATTGGCGGGAATTTTTCAGCTCCCAACATCCGTCATTCGACACCTTCTCGCGTTTATGTGATCCTGGTAAATTAGATTCAAAAATTACAGAAATTTTAGCCTGCAATAAAAATTGGCGGGAATTTTTCAGCTCCCAACATCCGTCATTCGACACCTTCTCGCGTTTATGTGATCCTGGTAGCAAGATTCAAAAATTACAGAAATTTTAGCCTGCAATAAAAATTGGCGGGAATTTTTCAGCTCCCAACATCCGTCATTCGACACCTTCTCGCGTTTATGTGATCCTGGTAGCAAGATTCAAAAATTACAGAAATTTTAGCCTGCAATAAAAATTGGCGGGAATTTTTCAGCTCCCAACATCCGTCATTCGACACCTTCTCGCGTTTATGTGATCCTGGTAGCAAGATTCAAAAATTACAGAAAATTTAGCCTGCAATAAAAATTGGCGGGAATTTTTCAGCTCCCAACATCCGTCATTCGACACCTTCTCGCGTTTATGTGATCCTGGTAGCAAGATTCAAAAATTACAGAAAATTTAGCCTGCAATAAAAATTGGCGGGAATTTTTCAGCTCCCAACATCCGTCATTCGACACCTTCTCGCGTTTATGTGATCCTGGTAGCAAGATTCAAAAATTACAGAAATTTTAGCCTGCAATAAAAATTGGCGGGAATTTTTCAGCTCCCAACATCCGTCATTCGACACCTTCTCGCGTTTATGTGATCCTGGTAGCAAGATTCAAAAATTACAGAAATTTTAGCCTGCAATAAAAATTGGCGGGAATTTTTCAGCTCCCAACATCCGTCATTCGACACCTTCTCGCGTTTATGTGATCCTGGTAGCAAGATTCAAAAATTACAGAAAATTTAGCCTGCAATAAAAATTGGCGGGAATTTTTCAGCTCCCAACATCCGTCATTCGACACCTTCTCGCGTTTATGTGATCCTGGTAGCAAGATTCAAAAATTACAGAAATTTTAGCCTGCAATAAAAATTGGCGGGAATTTTTCAGCTCCCAACATCCGTCATTCGACACCTTCTCGCGTTTATGTGATCCTGGTAGCAAGATTCAAAAATTACAGAAAATTTAGCCTGCAATAAAAATTGGCGGGAATTTTTCAGCTCCCAACATCCGTCATTCGACACCTTCTCGCGTTTATGTGATCCTGGTAGCAAGATTCAAAAATTACAGAAATTTTAGCCTGCAATAAAAATTGGCGGGAATTTTTCAGCTCCCAACATCCGTCATTCGACACCTTCTCGCGTTTATGTGATCCTGGTAGCAAGATTCAAAAATTACAGAAAATTTAGCCTGCAATAAAAATTGGCGGGAATTTTTCAGCTCCCAACATCCGTCATTCGACACCTTCTCGCGTTTATGTGATCCTGGTAGCAAGATTCAAAAATTACAGAAAATTTAGCCTGCAATAAAAATTGGCGGGAATTTTTCAGCTCCCAACATCCGTCATTCGACACCTTCTCGCGTTTATGTGATCCTGGTAGCAAGATTCAAAAATTACAGAAATTTTAGCCTGCAATAAAAATTGGCGGGAATTTTTCAGCTCCCAACATCCGTCATTCGACACCTTCTCGCGTTTATGTGATCCTGGTAGCAAGATTCAAAAATTACAGAAATTTTAGCCTGCAATAAAAATTGGCGGGAATTTTTCAGCTCCCAACATCCGTCATTCGACACCTTCTCGCGTTTATGTGATCCTGGTAGCAAGATTCAAAAATTACAGAAAATTTAGCCTGCAATAAAAATTGGCGGGAATTTTTCAGCTCCCAACATCCGTCATTCGACACCTTCTCGCGTTTATGTGATCCTGGTAGCAAGATTCAAAAATTACAGAAAATTTAGCCTGCAATAAAAATTGGCGGGAATTTTTCAGCTCCCAACATCCGTCATTCGACACCTTCTCGCGTTTATGTGATCCTGGTAGCAAGATTCAAAAATTACAGAAAATTTAGCCTGCAATAAAAATTGGCGGGAATTTTTCAGCTCCCAACATCCGTCATTCGACACCTTCTCGCGTTTATGTGATCCTGGTAGCAAGATTCAAAAATTACAGAAAATTTAGCCTGCAATAAAAATTGGCGGGAATTTTTCAGCTCCCAACATCCGTCATTCGACACCTTCTCGCGTTTATGTGATCCTGGTAGCAAGATTCAAAAATTACAGAAAATTTAGCCTGCAATAAAAATTGGCGGGAATTTTTCAGCTCCCAACATCCGTCATTCGACACCTTCTCGCGTTTATGTGATCCTGGTAGCAAGATTCAAAAATTACAGAAATTTTAGCCTGCAATAAAAATTGGCGGGAATTTTTCAGCTCCCAACATCCGTCATTCGACACCTTCTCGCGTTTATGTGATCCTGGTAGCAAGATTCAAAAATTACAGAAAATTTAGCCTGCAATAAAAATTGGCGGGAATTTTTCAGCTCCCAACATCCGTCATTCGACACCTTCTCGCGTTTATGTGATCCTGGTAGCAAGATTCAAAAATTACAGAAAATTTAGCCTGCAATAAAAATTGGCGGGAATTTTTCAGCTCCCAACATCCGTCATTCGACACCTTCTCGCGTTTATGTGATCCTGGTAGCAAGATTCAAAAATTACAGAAAATTTAGCCTGCAATAAAAATTGGCGGGAATTTTTCAGCTCCCAACATCCGTCATTCGACACCTTCTCGCGTTTATGTGATCCTGGTAGCAAGATTCAAAAATTACAGAAATTTTAGCCTGCAATAAAAATTGGCGGGAATTTTTCAGCTCCCAACATCCGTCATTCGACACCTTCTCGCGTTTATGTGATCCTGGTAGCAAGATTCAAAAATTACAGAAATTTTAGCCTGCAATAAAAATTGGCGGGAATTTTTCAGCTCCCAACATCCGTCATTCGACACCTTCTCGCGTTTATGTGATCCTGGTAGCAAGATTCAAAAATTACAGAAAATTTAGCCTGCAATAAAAATTGGCGGGAATTTTTCAGCTCCCAACATCCGTCATTCGACACCTTCTCGCGTTTATGTGATCCTGGTAAATTAGATTCAAAAATTACAGAAATTATAGCCTGCAATAAAAATTGGCGGGAATTTTTCAGCTCCCAACATCCGTCATTCGACACCTTCTCGCGTTTATGTGATCCTGGTAGCAAGATTCAAAAATTACAGAAAATTTAGCCTGCAATAAAAATTGGCGGGAATTTTTCAGCTCCCAACATCCGTCATTCGACACCTTCTCGCGTTTATGTGATCCTGGTAAATTAGATTCAAAAATTACAGAAATTTTAGCCTGCAATAAAAATTGGCGGGAATTTTTCAGCTCCCAACATCCGTCATTCGACACCTTCTCGCGTTTATGTGATCCTGGTAGCAAGATTCAAAAATTACAGAAAATTTAGCCTGCAATAAAAATTGGCGGGAATTTTTCAGCTCCCAACATCCGTCATTCGACACCTTCTCGCGTTTATGTGATCCTGGTAGCAAGATTCAAAAATTACAGAAATTTTAGCCTGCAATAAAAATTGGCGGGAATTTTTCAGCTCCCAACATCCGTCATTCGACACCTTCTCGCGTTTATGTGATCCTGGTAGCAAGATTCAAAAATTACAGAAAATTTAGCCTGCAATAAAAATTGGCGGGAATTTTTCAGCTCCCAACATCCGTCATTCGACACCTTCTCGCGTTTATGTGATCCTGGTAGCAAGATTCAAAAATTACAGAAAATTTAGCCTGCAATAAAAATTGGCGGGAATTTTTCAGCTCCCAACATCCGTCATTCGACACCTTCTCGCGTTTATGTGATCCTGGTAGCAAGATTCAAAAATTACAGAAAATTTAGCCTGCAATAAAAATTGGCGGGAATTTTTCAGCTCCCAACATCCGTCATTCGACACCTTCTCGCGTTTATGTGATCCTGGTAGCAAGATTCAAAAATTACAGAAAATTTAGCCTGCAATAAAAATTGGCGGGAATTTTTCAGCTCCCAACATCCGTCATTCGACACCTTCTCGCGTTTATGTGATCCTGGTAGCAAGATTCAAAAATTACAGAAAATTTAGCCTGCAATAAAAATTGGCGGGAATTTTTCAGCTCCCAACATCCGTCATTCGACACCTTCTCGCGTTTATGTGATCCTGGTAGCAAGATTCAAAAATTACAGAAATTTTAGCCTGCAATAAAAATTGGCGGGAATTTTTCAGCTCCCAACATCCGTCATTCGACACCTTCTCGCGTTTATGTGATCCTGGTAGCAAGATTCAAAAATTACAGAAAATTTAGCCTGCAATAAAAATTGGCGGGAATTTTTCAGCTCCCAACATCCGTCATTCGACACCTTCTCGCGTTTATGTGATCCTGGTAGCAAGATTCAAAAATTACAGAAAATTTAGCCTGCAATAAAAATTGGCGGGAATTTTTCAGCTCCCAACATCCGTCATTCGACACCTTCTCGCGTTTATGTGATCCTGGTAGCAAGATTCAAAAATTACAGAAAATTTAGCCTGCAATAAAAATTGGCGGGAATTTTTCAGCTCCCAACATCCGTCATTCGACACCTTCTCGCGTTTATGTGATCCTGGTAGCAAGATTCAAAAATTACAGAAAATTTAGCCTGCAATAAAAATTGGCGGGAATTTTTCAGCTCCCAACATCCGTCATTCGACACCTTCTCGCGTTTATGTGATCCTGGTAGCAAGATTCAAAAATTACAGAAAATTTAGCCTGCAATAAAAATTGGCGGGAATTTTTCAGCTCCCAACATCCGTCATTCGACACCTTCTCGCGTTTATGTGATCCTGGTAGCAAGATTCAAAAATTACAGAAATTTTAGCCTGCAATAAAAATTGGCGGGAATTTTTCAGCTCCCAACATCCGTCATTCGACACCTTCTCGCGTTTATGTGATCCTGGTAGCAAGATTCAAAAATTACAGAAAATTTAGCCTGCAATAAAAATTGGCGGGAATTTTTCAGCTCCCAACATCCGTCATTCGACACCTTCTCGCGTTTATGTGATCCTGGTAGCAAGATTCAAAAATTACAGAAATTTTAGCCTGCAATAAAAATTGGCGGGAATTTTTCAGCTCCCAACATCCGTCATTCGACACCTTCTCGCGCTTATGTGATCCTGGTAGCAAGATTCAAAAATTACAGAAATTTTAGCCTGCAATAAAAATTGGCGGGAATTTTTCAGCTCCCAACATCCGTCATTCGACACCTTCTCGCGTTTATGTGATCCTGGTAGCAAGATTCAAAAATTACAGAAAATTTAGCCTGCAATAAAAATTGGCGGGAATTTTTCAGCTCCCAACATCCGTCATTCGACACCTTCTCGCGTTTATGTGATCCTGGTAGCAAGATTCAAAAATTACAGAAAATTTAGCCTGCAATAAAAATTGGCGGGAATTTTTCAGCTCCCAACATCCGTCATTCGACACCTTCTCGCGTTTATGTGATCCTGGTAGCAAGATTCAAAAATTACAGAAAATTTAGCCTGCAATAAAAATTGGCGGGAATTTTTCAGCTCCCAACATCCGTCATTCGACACCTTCTCGCGTTTATGTGATCCTGGTAGCAAGATTCAAAAATTACAGAAAATTTAGCCTGCAATAAAAATTGGCGGGAATTTTTCAGCTCCCAACATCCGTCATTCGACACCTTCTCGCGTTTATGTGATCCTGGTAGCAAGATTCAAAAATTACAGAAAATTTAGCCTGCAATAAAAATTGGCGGGAATTTTTCAGCTCCCAACATCCGTCATTCGACACCTTCTCGCGTTTATGTGATCCTGGTAGCAAGATTCAAAAATTACAGAAAATTTAGCCTGCAATAAAAATTGGCGGGAATTTTTCAGCTCCCAACATCCGTCATTCGACACCTTCTCGCGTTTATGTGATCCTGGTAGCAAGATTCAAAAATTACAGAAATTTTAGCCTGCAATAAAAATTGGCGGGAATTTTTCAGCTCCCAACATCCGTCATTCGACACCTTCTCGCGTTTATGTGATCCTGGTAGCAAGATTCAAAAATTACAGAAAATTTAGCCTGCAATAAAAATTGGCGGGAATTTTTCAGCTCCCAACATCCGTCATTCGACACCTTCTCGCGTTTATGTGATCCTGGTAGCAAGATTCAAAAATTACAGAAAATTTAGCCTGCAATAAAAATTGGCGGGAATTTTTCAGCTCCCAACATCCGTCATTCGACACCTTCTCGCGTTTATGTGATCCTGGTAGCAAGATTCAAAAATTACAGAAAATTTAGCCTGCAATAAAAATTGGCGGGAATTTTTCAGCTCCCAACATCCGTCATTCGACACCTTCTCGCGTTTATGTGATCCTGGTAGCAAGATTCAAAAATTACAGAAATTTTAGCCTGCAATAAAAATTGGCGGGAATTTTTCAGCTCCCAACATCCGTCATTCGACACCTTCTCGCGTTTATGTGATCCTGGTAGCAAGATTCAAAAATTACAGAAATTTTAGCCTGCAATAAAAATTGGCGGGAATTTTTCAGCTCCCAACATCCGTCATTCGACACCTTCTCGCGTTTATGTGATCCTGGTAGCAAGATTCAAAAATTACAGAAAATTTAGCCTGCAATAAAAATTGGCGGGAATTTTTCAGCTCCCAACATCCGTCATTCGACACCTTCTCGCGTTTATGTGATCCTGGTAAATTAGATTCAAAAATTACAGAAATTATAGCCTGCAATAAAAATTGGCGGGAATTTTTCAGCTCCCAACATCCGTCATTCGACACCTTCTCGCGTTTATGTGATCCTGGTAGCAAGATTCAAAAATTACAGAAAATTTAGCCTGCAATAAAAATTGGCGGGAATTTTTCAGCTCCCAACATCCGTCATTCGACACCTTCTCGCGTTTATGTGATCCTGGTAAATTAGATTCAAAAATTACAGAAATTTTAGCCTGCAATAAAAATTGGCGGGAATTTTTCAGCTCCCAACATCCGTCATTCGACACCTTCTCGCGTTTATGTGATCCTGGTAGCAAGATTCAAAAATTACAGAAAATTTAGCCTGCAATAAAAATTGGCGGGAATTTTTCAGCTCCCAACATCCGTCATTCGACACCTTCTCGCGTTTATGTGATCCTGGTAGCAAGATTCAAAAATTACAGAAATTTTAGCCTGCAATAAAAATTGGCGGGAATTTTTCAGCTCCCAACATCCGTCATTCGACACCTTCTCGCGTTTATGTGATCCTGGTAGCAAGATTCAAAAATTACAGAAAATTTAGCCTGCAATAAAAATTGGCGGGAATTTTTCAGCTCCCAACATCCGTCATTCGACACCTTCTCGCGTTTATGTGATCCTGGTAGCAAGATTCAAAAATTACAGAAAATTTAGCCTGCAATAAAAATTGGCGGGAATTTTTCAGCTCCCAACATCCGTCATTCGACACCTTCTCGCGTTTATGTGATCCTGGTAGCAAGATTCAAAAATTACAGAAAATTTAGCCTGCAATAAAAATTGGCGGGAATTTTTCAGCTCCCAACATCCGTCATTCGACACCTTCTCGCGTTTATGTGATCCTGGTAGCAAGATTCAAAAATTACAGAAAATTTAGCCTGCAATAAAAATTGGCGGGAATTTTTCAGCTCCCAACATCCGTCATTCGACACCTTCTCGCGTTTATGTGATCCTGGTAGCAAGATTCAAAAATTACAGAAAATTTAGCCTGCAATAAAAATTGGCGGGAATTTTTCAGCTCCCAACATCCGTCATTCGACACCTTCTCGCGTTTATGTGATCCTGGTAGCAAGATTCAAAAATTACAGAAATTTTAGCCTGCAATAAAAATTGGCGGGAATTTTTCAGCTCCCAACATCCGTCATTCGACACCTTCTCGCGTTTATGTGATCCTGGTAGCAAGATTCAAAAATTACAGAAAATTTAGCCTGCAATAAAAATTGGCGGGAATTTTTCAGCTCCCAACATCCGTCATTCGACACCTTCTCGCGTTTATGTGATCCTGGTAGCAAGATTCAAAAATTACAGAAAATTTAGCCTGCAATAAAAATTGGCGGGAATTTTTCAGCTCCCAACATCCGTCATTCGACACCTTCTCGCGTTTATGTGATCCTGGTAGCAAGATTCAAAAATTACAGAAAATTTAGCCTGCAATAAAAATTGGCGGGAATTTTTCAGCTCCCAACATCCGTCATTCGACACCTTCTCGCGTTTATGTGATCCTGGTAGCAAGATTCAAAAATTACAGAAAATTTAGCCTGCAATAAAAATTGGCGGGAATTTTTCAGCTCCCAACATCCGTCATTCGACACCTTCTCGCGTTTATGTGATCCTGGTAGCAAGATTCAAAAATTACAGAAATTTTAGCCTGCAATAAAAATTGGCGGGAATTTTTCAGCTCCCAACATCCGTCATTCGACACCTTCTCGCGTTTATGTGATCCTGGTAGCAAGATTCAAAAATTACAGAAATTTTAGCCTGCAATAAAAATTGGCGGGAATTTTTCAGCTCCCAACATCCGTCATTCGACACCTTCTCGCGTTTATGTGATCCTGGTAGCAAGATTCAAAAATTACAGAAAATTTAGCCTGCAATAAAAATTGGCGGGAATTTTTCAGCTCCCAACATCCGTCATTCGACACCTTCTCGCGTTTATGTGATCCTGGTAGCAAGATTCAAAAATTACAGAAAATTTAGCCTGCAATAAAAATTGGCGGGAATTTTTCAGCTCCCAACATCCGTCATTCGACACCTTCTCGCGTTTATGTGATCCTGGTAGCAAGATTCAAAAATTACAGAAAATTTAGCCTGCAATAAAAATTGGCGGGAATTTTTCAGCTCCCAACATCCGTCATTCGACACCTTCTCGCGTTTATGTGATCCTGGTAGCAAGATTCAAAAATTACAGAAAATTTAGCCTGCAATAAAAATTGGCGGGAATTTTTCAGCTCCCAACATCCGTCATTCGACACCTTCTCGCGTTTATGTGATCCTGGTAGCAAGATTCAAAAATTACAGAAAATTTAGCCTGCAATAAAAATTGGCGGGAATTTTTCAGCTCCCAACATCCGTCATTCGACACCTTCTCGCGTTTATGTGATCCTGGTAGCAAGATTCAAAAATTACAGAAAATTTAGCCTGCAATAAAAATTGGCGGGAATTTTTCAGCTCCCAACATCCGTCATTCGACACCTTCTCGCGTTTATGTGATCCTGGTAGCAAGATTCAAAAATTACAGAAAATTTAGCCTGCAATAAAAATTGGCGGGAATTTTTCAGCTCCCAACATCCGTCATTCGACACCTTCTCGCGTTTATGTGATCCTGGTAGCAAGATTCAAAAATTACAGAAATTTTAGCCTGCAATAAAAATTGGCGGGAATTTTTCAGCTCCCAACATCCGTCATTCGACACCTTCTCGCGTTTATGTGATCCTGGTAGCAAGATTCAAAAATTACAGAAAATTTAGCCTGCAATAAAAATTGGCGGGAATTTTTCAGCTCCCAACATCCGTCATTCGACACCTTCTCGCGTTTATGTGATCCTGGTAGCAAGATTCAAAAATTACAGAAAATTTAGCCTGCAATAAAAATTGGCGGGAATTTTTCAGCTCCCAACATCCGTCATTCGACACCTTCTCGCGTTTATGTGATCCTGGTAGCAAGATTCAAAAATTACAGAAAATTTAGCCTGCAATAAAAATTGGCGGGAATTTTTCAGCTCCCAACATCCGTCATTCGACACCTTCTCGCGTTTATGTGATCCTGGTAGCAAGATTCAAAAATTACAGAAAATTTAGCCTGCAATAAAAATTGGCGGGAATTTTTCAGCTCCCAACATCCGTCATTCGACACCTTCTCGCGTTTATGTGATCCTGGTAGCAAGATTCAAAAATTACAGAAATTTTAGCCTGCAATAAAAATTGGCGGGAATTTTTCAGCTCCCAACATCCGTCATTCGACACCTTCTCGCGTTTATGTGATCCTGGTAAATTAGATTCAAAAATTACAGAAATTTTAGCCTGCAATAAAAATTGGCGGGAATTTTTCAGCTCCCAACATCCGTCATTCGACACCTTCTCGCGTTTATGTGATCCTGGTAGCAAGATTCAAAAATTACAGAAATTTTAGCCTGCAATAAAAATTGGCGGGAATTTTTCAGCTCCCAACATCCGTCATTCGACACCTTCTCGCGTTTATGTGATCCTGGTAAATTAGATTCAAAAATTACAGAAATTTTAGCCTGCAATAAAAATTGGCGGGAATTTTTCAGCTCCCAACATCCGTCATTCGACACCTTCTCGCGTTTATGTGATCCTGGTAAATTAGATTCAAAAATTACAGAAATTTTAGCCTGCAATAAAAATTGGCGGGAATTTTTCAGCTCCCAACATCCGTCATTCGACACCTTCTCGCGTTTATGTGATCCTGGTAGCAAGATTCAAAAATTACAGAAAATTTAGCCTGCAATAAAAATTGGCGGGAATTTTTCAGCTCCCAACATCCGTCATTCGACACCTTCTCGCGTTTATGTGATCCTGGTAGCAAGATTCAAAAATTACAGAAATTTTAGCCTGCAATAAAAATTGGCGGGAATTTTTCAGCTCCCAACATCCGTCATTCGACACCTTCTCGCGTTTATGTGATCCTGGTAAATTAGATTCAAAAATTACAGAAATTTTAGCCTGCAATAAAAATTGGCGGGAATTTTTCAGCTCCCAACATCCGTCATTCGACACCTTCTCGCGTTTATGTGATCCTGGTAGCAAGATTCAAAAATTACAGAAAATTTAGCCTGCAATAAAAATTGGCGGGAATTTTTCAGCTCCCAACATCCGTCATTCGACACCTTCTCGCGTTTATGTGATCCTGGTAGCAAGATTCAAAAATTACAGAAATTTTAGCCTGCAATAAAAATTGGCGGGAATTTTTCAGCTCCCAACATCCGTCATTCGACACCTTCTCGCGTTTATGTGATCCTGGTAAATTAGATTCAAAAATTACAGAAATTTTAGCCTGCAATAAAAATTGGCGGGAATTTTTCAGCTCCCAACATCCGTCATTCGACACCTTCTCGCGTTTATGTGATCCTGGTAGCAAGATTCAAAAATTACAGAAATTTTAGCCTGCAATAAAAATTGGCGGGAATTTTTCAGCTCCCAACATCCGTCATTCGACACCTTCTCGCGTTTATGTGATCCTGGTAAATTAGATTCAAAAATTACAGAAATTTTAGCCTGCAATAAAAATTGGCGGGAATTTTTCAGCTCCCAACATCCGTCATTCGACACCTTCTCGCGTTTATGTGATCCTGGTAAATTAGATTCAAAAATTACAGAAATTTTAGCCTGCAATAAAAATTGGCGGGAATTTTTCAGCTCCCAACATCCGTCATTCGACACCTTCTCGCGTTTATGTGATCCTGGTAGCAAGATTCAAAAATTACAGAAAATTTAGCCTGCAATAAAAATTGGCGGGAATTTTTCAGCTCCCAACATCCGTCATTCGACACCTTCTCGCGTTTATGTGATCCTGGTAGCAAGATTCAAAAATTACAGAAATTTTAGCCTGCAATAAAAATTGGCGGGAATTTTTCAGCTCCCAACATCCGTCATTCGACACCTTCTCGCGTTTATGTGATCCTGGTAAATTAGATTCAAAAATTACAGAAATTTTAGCCTGCAATAAAAATTGGCGGGAATTTTTCAGCTCCCAACATCCGTCATTCGACACCTTCTCGCGTTTATGTGATCCTGGTAGCAAGATTCAAAAATTACAGAAAATTTAGCCTGCAATAAAAATTGGCGGGAATTTTTCAGCTCCCAACATCCGTCATTCGACACCTTCTCGCGTTTATGTGATCCTGGTAGCAAGATTCAAAAATTACAGAAATTTTAGCCTGCAATAAAAATTGGCGGGAATTTTTCAGCTCCCAACATCCGTCATTCGACACCTTCTCGCGTTTATGTGATCCTGGTAGCAAGATTCAAAAATTACAGAAAATTTAGCCTGCAATAAAAATTGGCGGGAATTTTTCAGCTCCCAACATCCGTCATTCGACACCTTCTCGCGTTTATGTGATCCTGGTAGCAAGATTCAAAAATTACAGAAAATTTAGCCTGCAATAAAAATTGGCGGGAATTTTTCAGCTCCCAACATCCGTCATTCGACACCTTCTCGCGTTTATGTGATCCTGGTAGCAAGATTCAAAAATTACAGAAAATTTAGCCTGCATTAAAAAGTGGCTTTTTGTTTTCTTTTTTTTTGCTTTCTATTTTTTTTTGTTACAGTATCTTTTATATTTATTTTTTCTTGCCATGATTTGCTCTTTCTTTCTAGTTTTTTAAATTTGTCTTTCATTTAATTTTTTTTTACTCATTTTGTATTTCTTTTGACTCATTTTTCTTGTCTCTTTTTTTGTACTGCGTTCTATTCTTTTTTGTCTTTTTTACCGTGTTAGTTTTTCATATATATTTTTTTTAATTACGGTATCAGTTTTATATTCATTATTGTTGCTGAATTCCTGGTTTCCGGTTGAAACCGCGTCTCTCCACGGATTTCTTCTACTGCCGACGATTCGTTCTCCATTGCAGAAGAATTACCACAGGGCTGCTGCTGCATGTGGTGGTGGTGCTACTGGTGCTGGTGGTAACTTCTTCTTGTAAGTTGTTGAGACACAACGACGGCCGCGGAAGCCTTCAAGCTGAACTAATTATTGTTCTTTGTGCTTCGTTTTTTTTGTTTTATTTTGGTTATATTTTTTGCGCTTTATGTCTTTTTTTTTGTTTTATTTTGGTTATATTTTTTGCGTATTATTTCTTTTCAATTTGTTTTATTTTTTTTCAAGTTTCAATGAAACAATTGGTATGTATAATTATCTTATACGTGAGTTTTCGGAGCCCTTGAAGCTTCTTGAATATAAAAAGCGTATAATACGCTCATAAATAATGTTCATCGACTAAAAGTAACATATTTCTATTAACAATAAGCGGAAGTTACTTGGCTGACGTATTGGGTCATTGTAACCCCCCATTTTTCAGCAACCGCTGCAGGTTTGTGCTTATCGCCGTAATAAATATCGAGCTTTGAGAATTTGCATTCGAATATCTACATGTTAGTCGATAGAACACCATTTATTCTCGATTCCGGATTGAGTGTTCTCAATCCTTGCTATTGTTCTGCCATCTATTCATCAATTTGACCGGAGACGACATCGCAGAACGTAAAGTTGTAAACAAGTTCGCAATTTGCTCCTCTCTTTTTGTTTGGGCTCCGGCGCGGAATGAATAAATAAAAAAATAAAAAAAAAAACAAATAAAACACGAGAGTACATTTTCAAAATTTTATTATTTTTTTTAAGTATAAATTACAAGCTATACTTTTTATGAATTGTCGATATAGGTACATCAGTAAATTTTACATTTATTCCAAAAATAAAAACAATGAATCTAGACCATTATATGTATGTGTTTCAAAACACTCAGTTTTAAACATCGTTATGTGTAATAATATCTAAATTTTTTCCTACTTTTTTTTTTTTTTACACATTAGACAGAAATTATTATTACATTTATAACATTATAAACCTCTTTTTAGAGCCCCAAAATCTCTTAACCGGCTGCGTCGGCAGCGAAAACTTTCTTTAATAAAATACCCGGTGTCTCTAAAAAGTAAATGGAATGCTAAAATTCGCACAGTAAAACATCAATGCTTTCTTTGTTTTATCACATTCAACACAAACTGTGTAACTAACAAACAACGTAGATAGACTTTTCTGGAGCACCCGGTATACAGCTACAATATCATCATTTGAAATTAACACTTAACATATATTTAGGTATTTACACTAATAATAAACTTATGGGTTTAACATCGTATTCATCTAGAGATATACTTTATTTTATTTTTTTTTCCTTGAAATGTTTCTTTCTATGGCTTCACCGACATTATTATTACATTATGGCGGTGGTACACGATAAAAAACATTTTTCACAGTTAATACATCTTGGTAAGGGGGATGACAGGGGGGGCGACATTGTTGGAAGAAGGATCAAGGTTATTTAGTTAGTATATAGATGGCACACGATAAGTTTAGTTTTGATTTATTAAAGACAGACAAATTCTTCTTCTAGGTCCAGGAATCTCAATAATTTTTTTTGAGATTTTGCAAAATGGGTGTCGAGACAAACCTTTTCACTTGCATCAGCTACATACTTTGTGAAGTGTGTCGTGAAAAGCTAATCATTAACTCATTCATCCTGCTAGTCTAAAATTGATAGTTTAGGCTAATAGGATGGCGTTTGTATGCTTATTTTTTTTTTGTTGTTTTTTGTTGATTTTAGTTGTCTCTTCTTACCGGGCGATTTCAGACAAACGTTTTCTCAGCGAGCTATAAAATTCACAACCGTCGGGGCTAACTTTCTTATTTTTTTTTTTTATATAAAGGAATGTTTCGAATGCAAATTGTCTGAGACGCCCGGTATAGAAGATTCGATATTTACATTTCAATTTACATGTAGATTAATTTGTAAAAATCGTCGAATCTCCAAGTTACCACCATAAGCTAATGGTATTTACATTTCCTCTTCGAATCAAATGGCTACCTTAAAGGGGTAGACTGGAGTTGAAGGTTGATGTAGACAACGCCGTAAAGGTGTAACATGATTATTAAGGCCAATATGTTGACAGAGCTGTTGGATAATCCTGCCGATCCTGTTTGCATAGCTGCAGGTCGCTCTCCTGGTATGTAAATACATAACGTAAGTAGAAATATAAATAGTACTGGAAACCCTCTTATACTACTCACGTATAATCTGCATAACTAATAAATTGTTTTCGTAAGCCACGTATGTACTAAGTATGTGTTTTCAAAGCCGTCAATCTCCCCCCCCCCCCCTGTTACGTAAGTGTATCCCATTTTTAAAGTGCACGAAAGCAAACATCTCATTAATTTTATTCGATACATCGGCAAAATTTTTTCGCATCGTCTCACAAAACAACCCCAAAAAATCTTGTATTAAAAAAAAAAAAAAATAAAATAAATAAGGTGCAATTTCCTTTTTGGTTATGTACTTTAAACGAAAGCAAATACCTCGTTAAATTTATCCTTCGATGATATACATCCATCGCCTTGAAAAAAATCCCCCTTTTCATTTCTTACTTATTTAAAAATTACGACGAGCGTTCGGGGGGTGGGTGGGGGGGGGGGGGGGCAAAAAGAAAGAAAGAAAAAGAGCGCGTGTGGGGAATGTTTTAAATTTCGTGTGTGTTAAGAGGGCCCCCACATTCCTTGCGTATTAGAAAATTCTTACCGTTAAGTACGTGGACACGAACGCTGGCCACGTCTGCATTTGATGGACTGCACGAGTACTTCCCCGAATCGGAAATGTCAGCATGTTGGATTAGCAGAAAACTGGTGGTAACATCCCCCTTTTCGGTGATCACGCTCACACCACCGCGCGTCGAATCGTAGCTGATCACCTATAGAAAATTTCCACAATTAAAATCGAACACAAGCGAAGTTAATTACGACCCAATTCGTTTTTAATTATGCATTTAGTGAAAAAAAAAAAACACATACGACATCATTTCATCACAGCAAGTTTTTTTTTTTTTTTTTTTTAATTAATTAATTACAGAAAACGCTCTTTCATTTCAACTCTTTGACATTTAACACTCTCGAGATTCGCTTTAATAATTTTTGTTATTATTTTATTTTCATTGTTATTATTATTAGATATTGTTGAGGTACTCAATCAAGAACATGCATTGGTGTTGTGTACACAAAGGTTCAGAGAAAAGCATCAAACAAGGTTAGTAGTTATTGCAAACCACTTACTAATGTATTATTGGATTTGTAATCAAGTCCCAGTATCAGCTATAAAATAAATTTAACTTTAAGTTTTTTGCATTCGAGTGTTTTCGTTTATTTTGTTTTTTTTTTTTTTAATATATAAAAAATAAAATAAATACCAAATCAGAGTGTCTTGTTGTTGTTGATGATAATTTATGAAGAATTTATTTTGTTGCAGTCGGTGGGTGGTTTCTTTGGTTTAATTTAAAAAAAAAAAAAAAAAAAAACAATACTGACGGACTTACATTATCGTGATGGTACCAAAATATGTAAGCGGGGGGCTCAGGGCTGAAACGTATCGAACAAGTCAGGTTTATGGTACTTCCTTTATCGACGTGGAGATCGGGGCCACCTAAAATTGCCGCAGTTGGGACTGGAAAAGAAAGAGAAAGCGCTTTTACATTCGGGGGGCGAACGAAAGCGCACGCAAAACCTTTTTAAATCGTCCTGCAATTTAACTATTTTTTTTTTTTTTTTTAATTTAATAATCATTAATAAAATCAAACGTTAGAATGCACCACACCACAGGGGTTATTTTTGTATTTACAAATTTACAAAAAAAATAAAATAAATAAATAAACATAAAATAAAATAAATTGAATAATAAATAATCCGAAGAAGACTTCAACGTGACGTTAAGAGGGTAACCTGAAACGTCTCCTTCTTCCTCTTCCTCTTGCTCTTCTTCTTCTGCCGTTGGATTTTTTATTTCAAATTCTGATTACAAAAATTGTTATTTAAACGTAGAGCGAGATGGAGGTGGTGGTGGTGGTGGTGGTGGTAGTTTTCCACACAGGATGTGACGTCGGGTTTTATGTGTCCCCGATGCAAAAACTACTCGCGGCAGTAATTCCAAACAGCCATTTTCTCACTCAAACTTTCCAACCGAACGCTATACTACATTCCATGCAGAAAACTTCATCAATTTACGTCGTCGACGCCGGCGGAAACAATTTTATCCCGTTCATTTAGACGAAATAATAATAAAAGAAAGAAGAAATTTTATTATGTGACATGCCGTTAATTTATTATTAACCCTCCCAGTCTCACCCCTTCTTGCTTCCCCCATATACCAACCACACAAGCACACACACACATAAATCGGCGGGGCACGCAGGTTTTTTTTTATTAGCGTCTCACCAAAAAAAAAAGGAAAAAAAAGAAAAATTTGGAGAGTTAGTAAATGCGAAATCACACCTGTGTCCGCGAGCATATTGTGATATATATCTGACATTGGAGTTTCCGAATGCGTGGACGGTAGATTTTCCGGTGACAGTGCATCTGCAATAAATAAAGACAACACAAATTTATTAAAAAAAAAAAAAAAGGGGGAACCACATAGAGCAGCTGAGTGGTGGTAATAAAGCGGAATCCGTCTTTGCACAGTTTAGCGGTAACAACTGGCACAGCTGCGTCACGTACAACTGGTGTTGAATTAAGTGTTATAATTCAAAAGTAATAATACGAAGAAACGTGCATATTAGGAGTCTCATTACTTCCCTTTTTATAAAGCTCGGCAAACTCGGGAGATTCACTTTAATTATTTCTTCTTGTTCCAGAGAGTCTCCCGGTGTTCATTCAAAAAGCGCGGCGAAGCCTTATTTATTGTTATTTTCAAGAATAGATCGTAATACGGCTTTAATAACGATAACAAGTAAGTTTTAATAAACGCACGCGCTATAAACACATACAGAATTGGCTAAAGTTTAACTGAACAACGCAGGATGCGAGAGGGAACACGCTATCAAAATAAAGAAGAAACATGACTAGCCACGCCCACATGTCTCGGAGACTGCGACACGAACGTTTACGACACGACTCCGAGAAGCACCTATGTACATATATTTAAAAGCCAATCGGCCAATGTTGTATGTACAGCGTGATTTGTTAGTCTCTTTAAAAACTTGGCCAAATTAAAGCAGATGTAATTTTATAAAAAAAAAAAACATCTTATCAACTTAGGTCCGAATTGCTTTTGTTTACAGTGATTACTCTTGGCATTGCCTTAAAAAAAATCGGTTGCGTTATCTTTAGTGCTTTAGAAGCTGCGAATTTTTTAATGGAACCTAGGAATCTTCAAGAAAAAATTGACTCACGTCAAAGAGTACATAAAAATGACTCAAATAAATCTAACGCAGAATTTAGTGTAGAATTCAAAAATGAAGTCAAACTGGGGTATTTCAATTAAAAAAAAAACGTAACTTTGATATTTTTGTAACGCTTGGACACCCTGTATATAAATGAAAATATTTTTAAAATGTGCAATGGAGGTGTTTCTATTACACAGAAAAAAATTCGAGTCGATATCTGCAATAGCAAAAAAGTTATGGAACTTTTACGGAGCTCTGAAACACCCTGTGTATACAGGGTGATTTGTTACCCTCTTTACAAACTTGGCCAAATTAAAGTAGCTGTAATTTTATGACAAAAGAAAATCTTATCAACTTTGGTCCGAATTGCTTTTGTTTAGCAGTTACAGTGATTAGTCTTGGCATTGGCTTAAAAAAAATTCTGTTGTGTTATCTTTAGTAGTTTAGAAGTTACGAATTTTTGAATGGAACCTGGGAATTTTCAAGAAAAAATTGACTCACGTCAAAGAGTACATAAAAATGACTCAAATAAATCTAACGCAGAATTTAGTGTAGAATTCAAAAATGAAGTCAAACTGGGGTATTTCAATTAAAAAAAAAACGTAACTTTTATATTTTTGTAATGCTTGGACACCCTGTATATAAACGAAAATATTTTTAAAATGTGCAATGGAGGTGTTTCTATTACACAGAAAAAAATTCAAGTCGATACATGCAATAGCAAAAAAGTTATGGAACTTTTACGGAGCTCTGAAACACCCTGTGTATACAGGGTGATTTGTTACCCTCTTTACAAACTAGGCCAAATTAAAGTAGATTTAATTTTATGAAAAAAACATCTTATCAACTTAGGTCCGAATTGCTTTTGTTTAGAAGTTATAGTGACTTGAGTTTTTCATTGATTTCGAAAGTTGTTATTTAAAGATTGCATCAAGTGCCTTCCTAGGAGCACTTATTTAGAGGTTATAATCACTGAAAATATTTAAAAATAAAAAGAAATACTAGCCGTGATTTAACAAAACAGTGGAAACAAAAGTTGTCAGTGTCATGGTGCTTCATTTTTTTTTACTAAATTAATAGTTTTGATCACTGTTTGAAATGCTTCCATTTTCTAACGAAGGATATGCAGATATTACTCATACTACGTACTACTCTGACGTGAGTCAATTTTTTCTTGAAAATTCCAAGATGATGCAAGGTTCCATTTAAAAATCGCAACTTCTAAATCACTAAAGATAAAGCAACCGAATTTTTTTTTTAAGTCAATGCCAAGACTAATCACTATAACCTCTAAACAAAAGAAAGTCGGACCTAAGTTGATAAGATTTTTTTTGCCATAAAATTACAGCTACTTTAATTTGGCCAGGTTTGTAAATAGGGTAACAAATCACCCTGTATATATAGGGTGCCTCAGAGCTTCGTAAAAGTTCCATAACTTTTTTGCTATTCCAGGTATCCACTCGATTTTTTTTCTGTGTAATAGGAACACCTCTATTGCACATTTTAAAAATATATTCGTTTATATACAGGGTGTCCAAGCATTACAAAAATATCAAAGTTACAATTTTTTAAATTGAAGCACCCCAGTTTGACTTCATTTTTGAATTTTACACTAAATTCTGCGTTAGATTTATTTGAGTCATTTTTATGCACTCTTTGACGTGAGTCAATCTTTTCTTGAAAATTCCCGGATGATGCAAGGTTCCATTCAAAAATTCGCAACTTCTAAACCACTAAACACAACCGAATTTTTTTTAAGTCAATGCCAAGACTAATCATTATAACTTCTAAACAAGAGCAATTCGGACCAAAGTTGATAAGATTATCTTTTGTCATAAAATTACAGCTACTTTAATTTGGCCAAGTTTGTAAAGAGGGTAACAAATCACCCTGTATATACAGAGTGCCTCGGAGCTCCGTAAAAGTTCTATAACTTTTTTGCTATTCCAGGTATCGACTCGATTTCTTTTCTGTGTAATAGGAACACCTCTATTGCACATTTTAAAAATATTTTCGTGTATATACAGGGTGTCCAAGCATTACAAAAATATCAAAGTTACGGTTTTTTAAATTGAAGCACCCCAGTTTGACTTCATTTTTGAATTCTACTCTAAATTCTACGTTAGATTTATTTAAGTCATTTTTATGTACTCTTTGACGTTAGTCAATCTTTTCTTGAAAATTCCCGGATGATGCAAGGTTCCATTCAAAAATTCGCAACTTCTAAACCACTAAACACAACCGAATTTTTTTTAAGTCAATGCCAAGACTAATCACTATAACTTCTAAACAAGAGCAATTCGGACCAAAGTTGATAAGATTTTCTTTTGTCATAAAATTACAGCTACTTTAATTTGGCCAAGTTTGTAAAGAGGGTAACAAATCACCCTGTATATACAGGGTGCCTCGGAGCTCCATAAAAGTTCCATAACTTTTTTGCTATTCCAGGTATCGACTCTATTTTTTTCTTGTGTAATAGGAACACCTCTATTGCACGTTTTAAAAATGTTTTCGTTTATATACAGGGTGTCTAAGCATTACAAAAATATCAAAGTTACGTTTTTTTTAAATTGAAATACCCCAGTCTGACTTCATTTTTGAATTCTTCACTAAATCTGCGTTAGATTTATTTGAGTCATTTTTACGTACTCTTTGACGTGAGTCAATTTTTTCTTGAAAATTCCCAGATGATGCAAGGTTCCATTCAAAAATTCGCAACTTCTAAACCACTAAAGATAACGCAACCGATTTTTTTTTAAGTCAATGCCAAGACTGTGGCCAATCTTTTGAGATATTGCCGAGTCGTGAAGGGGTGTTCCAAGGCTTGCTACGATTTTTTGAATATGAATAACAAAAACTCCATTTTTTCAAATGGAACACCACCATTCCATAGCGTTTTTGACGGGCTTTGCAGTGATGTACCGTTTGTAGGGTCCAATTCTGAGATTCGACGAGTTATTGAGAAAATAAGAGAATTTTTAGATGTAAATATTTAATAAAACACTGAAAGTTTGTATAGTAGGTTGGTGTCAAAATGAAAAGCGATTAAAATTTTAAACCAATCTCACATCAGTTACGGACATATTGTGTCAAAAAGTGCCAATTTCATTGGTTTAATATTTTATTCGCTGTGCATGATTGTCTGCGATCGATCACTGGAGGCGGCCGATAGTCAAACTCAAAAGTAAAATGGAATAAAATCGAAATTAAAAAAATGAAAACATTTGATGTAATTACACTGACTGGATTGGATTGGACAAACATATTATGACTGTTTCGCGTTTGTTTGTTTGTTTTCGTTCGCACGCGTGATATTCTCCTGGATTCTCCTAATATAATTGGAGTTGATCCTTTATTTTCTGAGATGCGATCGTTCCTTTTCAACTTGGCCTATTGTTTATTGTGTAATTGGTAAATTGGAAATTTAAAGTTCAAGTTTTGCCGTTTAATCCGGGCGCAAACTTTATAGGACGAACTAGTTAGTAGGGAAATGCGAGAGGAGAGAGAGAAAGAGAGAGATAGAGAGAGAGAGAGAGAGTAACTCACCCACGACGTTCAGATTAACAAAATAGCTCCGCACAGGTTGAGTGCTGATCTGACACTCATAAATCCCCGCATCCCTTTTTTGAGCCCATTTAATTTGCAAGGTCCATTCGTCCCCATCATGATGACTCGACTGGAAACGCTGATCGCTCGTGTAAGTGTAACTACCCACGGTTAGGATGTGTATGTCCCTATGTCTGATCCAGGACACCTGAAAACGAACCAATTGTTACACTTTTATAATTCCGTCAATCGAAAAATTCTTCTCTTCTATATAAAAAAAAAAAACTATTAATAACTAACGAACTATCCTAGGTAGAGAGAACTTCTGAGTGCGTGATTTACTTAAAAGTTAAGCTCCTAGAATCCTTCCCATCCCCACCCCTATTTGTTTCAGGGGGAATGATTGTAACACTTTTATAATCGATGATTCGAAAAGTGTCTACGTTCTATAAAAAAAAAATCCATTAATAACTAAAACGAACTATCCTAGGTAGAGAGAACTTCCGAGTCCGTATTTAAAAGTTTGGCTCCTAGATCCCCCTCGCATTCCCCTGTTTGTTTCAAGGGGGGAATGATTGTAACACTTTTATAATTCGATGAATCGAAAAGTTCCTCCGTTCTATGAAAAAAAAAAACATAATAACTAACGAACTATCCTAGGTAGAGAGAACTTCCGAGTGCGTGATTTACTTAATAGTTTGGCTCCTACAATCCCCCTCCCCCCCATTTGTTTCAGGGGGGAATGATTGTAACACTTTTATAATTCGATGAACCGAAAAGTTCCTCCGTTCTATGAAAAAAAAAACATTAATAACTAAAGCGAACTATCCTAGGTAGAGAGAACTTCCGAGTCCGTATTTAAAAGTTTGGCTCCTAGATCCCCCTCGCATTCCCCTGTTTGTTTCAAGGGGGGAATGATTGTAACACTTTTATAATTCGATGAATCGAAAAGTTCCTCCGTTCTATGAAAAAAAAAAACATTAATAACTAACGAACTATCCTAGGTAGAGAGAACTTCCGAGTGCGTGATTTACTTAATAGTTTGGCTCCTACAATCCCCCTCCCCCCATTTGTTTCAGGGGGTAATGATTGTAACACTTTTATAATTCGATGAATCGAAAAGTTCCTCCGTTCTATGAAAAAAAAAACATTAATAACTAAAGCGAACTATCCTAGGTAGAGAGAACTTCCGAGTCCGTATTTAAAAGTTTGGCTCCTAGATCCCCCTCGCATTCCCCTGTTTGTTTCAAGGGGGGAATGATTGTAACACTTTTATAATTCGATGAATCGAAAAGTTCCTCCGTTCTATGAAAAAAAAAAACATAATAACTAACGAACTATCCTAGGTAGAGAGAACTTCCGAGTGCGTGATTTACTTAATAGTTTGGCTCCTACAATCCCCCTCCCCCTCATTTGTTTCAGGGGGTAATGATTGTAACACTTTTATAATTCGATGAATCGAAAAGTTCCTCCGTTCTATGAAAAAAAAAACATTAATAACTAAAGCGAACTATCCTAGGTAGAGAGAACTTCCGAGTCCGTATTTAAAAGTTTGGCTCCTAGATCCCCCTCGCATTCCCCTGTTTGTTTCAAGGGGGGAATGATTGTAACACTTTTATAATTCGATGAATCGAAAAGTTCCTCCTTTCTATAAGGAAAAAAAAACTATTAATAACTAACGAACTATCCTAGGTAGAGAGAACTTCCGAGTGCGTGATTTACTTAATAGTTTGGCTCCTACAATCCCCCTCCCCCCCATTTGTTTCAGGGGGGAATGATTGTAACACTTTTATAATTCGATGAACCGAAAAGTTCCTCCGTTCTATGAAAAAAAAAACATTAATAACTAAAGCGAACTATCCTAGGTAGAGAGAACTTCCGAGTCCGTATTTAAAAGTTTGGCTCCTAGATCCCCCTCGCATTCCCCTGTTTGTTTCAAGGGGGGAATGATTGTAACACTTTTATAATTCGATGAATCGAAAAGTTCCTCCGTTCTATGAAAAAAAAAAACATTAATAACTAACGAACTATCCTAGGTAGAGAGAACTTCCGAGTGCGTGATTTACTTAATAGTTTGGCTCCTACAATCCCCCTCCCCCTCATTTGTTTCAGGGGGTAATGATTGTAACACTTTTATAATTCGATGAATCGAAAAGTTCCTCCGTTCTATGAAAAAAAAAACATTAATAACTAAAGCGAACTATCCTAGGTAGAGAGAACTTCCGAGTCCGTATTTAAAAGTTTGGCTCCTAGATCCCCCTCGCATTCCCCTGTTTGTTTCAAGGGGGGAATGATTGTAACACTTTTATAATTCGATGAATCGAAAAGTTCCTCCGTTCTATGAAAAAAAAAACATTAATAACTAACGAACTATCCTAGGTAGAGAGAACTTCCGAGTGCGTGATTTACTTAATAGTTTGGCTCCTACAATCCCCCTCCCCCTCATTTGTTTCAGGGGGTAATGATTGTAACACTTTTATAATTCGATGAATCGAAAAGTTCCTCCGTTCTATGAAAAAAAAAACATTAATAACTAAAGCGAACTATCCTAGGTAGAGAGAACTTCCGAGTCCGTATTTAAAAGTTTGGCTCCTAGATCCCCCTCGCATTCCCCTGTTTGTTTCAAGGGGGGAATGATTGTAACACTTTTATAATTCGATGAATCGAAAAGTTCCTCCTTTCTATAAGGAAAAAAAAACTATTAATAACTAACGAACTATCCTAGGTAGAGAGAACTTCCGAGTGCGTGATTTACTTAATAGTTTGGCTCCTACAATCCCCCTCCCCCCCATTTGTTTCAGGGGGGAATGATTGTAACACTTTTATAATTCGATGAACCGAAAAGTTCCTCCGTTCTATGAAAAAAAAAACATTAATAACTAAAGCGAACTATCCTAGGTAGAGAGAACTTCCGAGTCCGTATTTAAAAGTTTGGCTCCTAGATCCCCCTCGCATTCCCCTGTTTGTTTCAAGGGGGGAATGATTGTAACACTTTTATAATTCGATGAATCGAAAAGTTCCTCCGTTCTATGAAAAAAAAAAACATTAATAACTAACGAACTATCCTAGGTAGAGAGAACTTCCGAGTGCGTGATTTACTTAATAGTTTGGCTCCTACAATCCCCCTCCCCCTCATTTGTTTCAGGGGGTAATGATTGTAACACTTTTATAATTCGATGAATCGAAAAGTTCCTCCGTTCTATGAAAAAAAAAACATTAATAACTAAAGCGAACTATCCTAGGTAGAGAGAACTTCCGAGTCCGTATTTAAAAGTTTGGCTCCTAGATCCCCCTCGCATTCCCCTGTTTGTTTCAAGGGGGGAATGATTGTAACACTTTTATAATTCGATGAATCGAAAAGTTCCTCCGTTCTATGAAAAAAAAAACATTAATAACTAACGAACTATCCTAGGTAGAGAGAACTTCCGAGTGCGTGATTTACTTAATAGTTTGGCTCCTACAATCCCCCTCCCCCTCATTTGTTTCAGGGGGTAATGATTGTAACACTTTTATAATTCGATGAATCGAAAAGTTCCTCCGTTCTATGAAAAAAAAAACATTAATAACTAAAGCGAACTATCCTAGGTAGAGAGAACTTCCGAGTCCGTATTTAAAAGTTTGGCTCCTAGATCCCCCTCGCATTCCCCTGTTTGTTTCAAGGGGGGAATGATTGTAACACTTTTATAATTCGATGAATCGAAAAGTTCCTCCTTTCTATAAGGAAAAAAAAACTATTAATAACTAACGAACTATCCTAGGTAGAGAGAACTTCCGAGTGCGTGATTTACTTAATAGTTTGGCTCCTACAATCCCCCTCCCCCCCATTTGTTTCAGGGGGGAATGATTGTAACACTTTTATAATTCGATGAACCGAAAAGTTCCTCCGTTCTATGAAAAAAAAAACATTAATAACTAAAGCGAACTATCCTAGGTAGAGAGAACTTCCGAGTCCGTATTTAAAAGTTTGGCTCCTAGATCCCCCTCGCATTCCCCTGTTTGTTTCAAGGGGGGAATGATTGTAACACTTTTATAATTCGATGAATCGAAAAGTTCCTCCGTTCTATGAAAAAAAAAAACATTAATAACTAACGAACTATCCTAGGTAGAGAGAACTTCCGAGTGCGTGATTTACTTAATAGTTTGGCTCCTACAATCCCCCTCCCCCTCATTTGTTTCAGGGGGTAATGATTGTAACACTTTTATAATTCGATGAATCGAAAAGTTCCTCCGTTCTATGAAAAAAAAAACATTAATAACTAACGAACTATCCTAGGTAGAGAGAACTTCCGAGTGCGTGATTTACTTAATAGTTTGGCTCCTACAATCCCCCTCCCCCTCATTTGTTTCAGGGGGTAATGATTGTAACACTTTTATAATTCGATGAATCGAAAAGTTCCTCCGTTCTATGAAAAAAAAACATTAATAACTAACGAACTATCCTAGGTAGAGAGAACTTCCGAGTCCGTGATTTACTTAAAAGTTTGGCTCCTAGATTCCCCTCGCCATCCTCTATTTGTTTCAAGGGAAGAATGATTGTAACACGTTTATAATCGATGATTCGAAAAGTGTCTACGTCCTATAAAAAAAATCCATTAATAACTAAAGCGAACTATCCTAGGTAGAGAGAACTTCCGAGTCCGTATTTAAAAGTTTGGCTCCTAGATCCCCCTCGCATTCCCCTGTTTGTTTCAAGGGGGGAATGATTGTAACACTTTTATAATTCGATGAATCGAAAAGTTCCTCCTTTCTATAAGGAAAAAAAAACTATTAATAACTAACGAACTATCCTAGGTAGAAGAACTTCCGAGTGCGTGATTTACTTAAAAGTTTGGCTCCAAGAATCCCCCTCCCCCTCCCCTATTTGTTTCAGGGGAGGGGGATGATTGTAACACTTTTATAATTCGATTTTTCTATAAAAAAAAAGTTATCTATAACTAACGAACTCTCCTAGGTGGAGAGAAATTCTATAAAAGTAGACCCGAGCGCGTGATTTACTTAAGAGCTTACCTTCTAGAATTCCCTCCCCGCCCCTTTTAATTATTAATTTGTTTCGGGGGGAGGGGGGTATTGATTGATGAACACTTTTATAATTCGATGATTCGAAATATCTAACGAACTCTCCTAGGTAGAGTGAACTCTACTTAAAAACTTATCTCCTAGAATCCTCCCCTCCATACTTCTAAATTTGTTTAATACTATTCATTTGTTTCGGAGTGGGGGGGGGAGGGGGCGGGCTTGGATACATTAAAGTGCCGTCATATAAAAATCAAACGGAAAAATATGATAAATCGCGTATATAAATTCCGCACTCTCGTGATTTATAAATTTTAATGTCCGGTGGGAGGGGGAGGGGGGCTTATACTTTTAAATTTTATATAAACAGCCTGCGACGGCGGCAATAACGTCATATCTACGAACGCTTTTTCGCCAAGGTGAAGATGTTTACAAGCTGACACGAGAAGAAAAAGATCCTGTTACTTCGTCCGTCTAAGCAAACACCTTAACAAAAGGTGCTCGCTCGTTACTTAAATAAAATATATATATATATATCGGAAAAGTTTCCTTTATCATACATATGACCGGTAAACATCCTTACATTTTTTTGGCATGTAATTGGTCTGGACGACGCCAACAAATACCTCTACAAAAAGTAAAAAAAAAAAAAATATTATGTGAGCGGTAAACACCTTACATGTCACACACTTGACGTCGAACTATATTTAGATAAATAATTGGCCTAGTCTAGACTTGACGTTGCCTTGATTATGTAATAGGAGAACCAATGAATAGTGTGCATTTACCGCCCGGGTATCATGAAGCGAAAACAATCGCGTAAACAACCAGAACCTCGAGACCTTAAAAAAATAGCTTAGCTTCAACATGCAATATGTAATGCATATTTGCTTGAACTTAATGACGTCGAAATATTTGTTTCCCGTGCCTAGTAATTACATCCGCGTGTACAGGACATGAGCAATTTCTTGCATAGCTTTTGCTCTGAATCATTCGTCAAACACGAAATTAAACGTTTTGCCTGAATCCAATACGAAATTATTGCATATTTGCAAATTCATCACATCAGATGTGAGTGGAAATAGACTAACAGGCGAGGAAGTTTAAGTTCTAATTCCACCTTTGATCTGCGGATGTTGGCTGTACTGATCGCCCCGAGAAGGATACACGCACTTCAACAATATGCCGAAGCGTATAATTTGTAATTAATTAATGAGCAGCGTTGCCAACGCGAAAACCAAAAAGAAATCCCCGCTGGAAAAACTGAATTGATTAATTAAAAATCGAGTCTGTCTTTAAAAAAAATCTAATAAAAACAATAGACATTACAGATGACGATAAAAACTGGGAAATAATGCGTGAAATAAAATTACACGGTGCATAAAAACGTGGAGATTTTAAATAAAATACGCGCGCTGCAGACGTGAAGGAAACTGCTTTACCGGTACCTGATAACCTATACTCCCAGACCAAGCTTCAAACTTTTTAGAAAAAAAAGCATATTTGTAGTCTGTTTTCAACAGCTGACGTAAAGAAAGGCCAATTACATGAAATGTCAAACGTGAACGTAAGTTAATTTCTCCGTCGAAACAAAAAAACTGTAATTCTCAGGACTTTACAATGTAAACAAAGAGACGTTGTCGGAAATGTTATGGCGGTTTTAAAGTTTTAAACATTCAAGTCTCTCTCACGAAAGGCTCAGAAAATTCACCATAAATGATTGCAAAAGATGATGCAATTACATCTCAAAGTAGAAACTCCGGGCGATATTGTTTATTTAAAACCATATCACTCCGATAACTATCAGAACCTTAGAACGCAAACAAGGAGACGCATTAGTTTTTTTTTTAATTTGTTCGGATTATTTTCATTCGTTTTGTGTCCATCTCACTTATGATCTTTTGTTTTACGTAATGTATTTGGTCGTCCAGTTCGTTTTTGTTTTTTTTAATCCTATTATTGAAAGTTTGTTTCTATTTTCTGGAATTTCTTTTGGTTCGTTGTTGTTTTTCGTTCAGCCCGGCCTTGTCGATCTTCTTTTGTTTTTGTCTTTTCTTTTGCTTACTTCGTGCCTTGTATTTTGTTTGCTATTTCTTTCATTTCTCTTTTGTTTCCGATTGTTTTACATCTTCCTTCAGGTTTTTTTTAACTTGTTCCGATTTTTTCATTTGTTCTGTGTCCATCTCACTTATGATCTTCTTTTGTTTTACGCGTTACATTTCGTCGTTCAGTTCTTTTTTGCTTTTTTTTAATCGTATTATTGAAAGTTTGTTTCTATTTTCTGGATTTTTTTTGATTCGTCCGGAAAATTATTGTTTTTCGTTCAGCCCGGCCTTGTCGATCTTCTTTTGCTTCTGTCCTTTCTTTTGTTTACTTCGTGCCTTGTATTTTGTTTGCTATTTCTTTCATTTCTCTTTTGTTTCCGATTGTTTTACATCTTCCTTCAGGTTTTTTTTAACTTGTTCCGATTTTTTCATTTGTTCTGTGTCCATCTCACTTATGATCTTCTTTTGTTTTACGCGTTACATTTCGTCGTTCAGTTCTTTTTTGCTTTTTTTTAATCGTATTATTGAAAGTTTGTTTCTATTTTCTGGATTATTTTTGATTCGTCCGGAAAATTATTGTTTTTCGTTCAGCCCGGCCTTGTCGATCTTCTTTTGCTTCTGTCCTTTCTTTTGTTTACTTCGTGCCTTGTATTTTGTTTGCTATTTCTTTCATTTCTCTTTTGTTTCCGATTGTTTTACATCTTCCTTCAGTCTTTTTTAACTTGTTCAGATTTTTTCATTTGTTTTGTGTTCATCTCACTTATGATCTTCTTTTGTTTTACGCGTTACATTTCGTCGTTCAGTTCTTTTTTGCTTTTTTTTAAATCGTATTATAGGAAGTTTGTTTCTATTTTCTGAAATTTTTTTGATTCGTCCGGAAAATTGTTGTTTTTTGTTCAGCCCGGCCTTGTCGATCTTCTTTTGCTTCTGTCCTTTCTTTTGTTTACTTCGTGCCTTGTATTTTGTTTGCTATTTGTTTCATTTCTCTTTTGTTTCCGATTGTTTTAGATCTTCCTTCAGTTTTCTTTTAAAACTTGTTCTGATTTTTTCATTTGTTTTGTGTTCATCTCACTTATGATCTTCTTTTGTTTTACGCGTTACATTTCGTCGTTCAGTTCTTTTTTGCTTTTTCTTAAATTGTATTATAGGAAGTTTGTTTCTATTTTCTGAATTTTTTTTGATTCGTCCGGAAAATTGTTGTTTTTTGTTCAGCCCGGCCTTGTCGATCTTCTTTTGCTTCTGTCTTTTCTTTTGTTTACTTCGTGCCTTGTATTTTGTTTGCTATTTCTTTCATTTCTCTTTTGTTTCCGATTGTTTTACATCTTCCTTCAGGTTTTTTTTAACTTGTTCCGATTTTTTCATTTGTTCTGTGTCCATCTCACTTATGATCTTCTTTTGTTTTACGCGTTACATTTCGTCGTTCAGTTCTTTTTTGCTTTTTTTTAATCGTATTATTGAAAGTTTGTTTCTATTTTCTGAATTTTTTTTGATTCGTCCGGAAAATTGTTGTTTTTCGTTCAGCCCGGCCTTGTCGATCTTCTTTTGCTTCTGTCCTTTCTTTTGTTTACTTCGTGCCTTGTATTTTGTTTGCTATTTCTTTCATTTCTCTTTTGTTTCCGATTGTTTTACATCTTCCTTCAGGTTTTTTTTAACTTGTTCCGATTTTTTCATTTGTTCTGTGTCCATCTCACTTATGATCTTCTTTTGTTTTACGCGTTACATTTCGTCGTTCAGTTCTTTTTTGCTTTTTTTTAATCGTATTATTGAAAGTTTGTTTCTATTTTCTGGATTTTTTTTGATTCGTCCGGAAAATTATTGTTTTTCGTTCAGCCCGGCCTTGTCGATCTTCTTTTGCTTCTGTCCTTTCTTTTGTTTACTTCGTGCCTTGTATTTTGTTTGCTATTTCTTTCATTTCTCTTTTGTTTCCGATTGTTTTACATCTTCCTTCAGTTTTTTTTAACTTGTTCCGATTTTTTCATTTGTTTTGTGTTCATCTCACTTATGATCTTCTTTTGTTTTACGCGTTACATTTCGTCGTTCAGTTCTTTTTTGCTTTTTCTTAAATTGTATTATAGGAAGTTTGTTTCTATTTTCTGAAATTTTTTTGATTCGTCCGGAAAATTGTTGTTTTTTGTTCAGCCCGGCCTTGTCGATCTTCTTTTGCTTCTGTCTTTTCTTTTGTTTACTTCGTTCCTTGTATTTTGTTTGCTATTTGTTTAATTTCTCTTTTGTTTCCGATTGTTTTACATCTTCCTTCAGTTTTTCTTTTAAAACTTGTTCTGATTTTTTCATTTGTTTCGTGTCCATCTCACTTATGATCTTTTGTTTTACGCGTTACATTTCGTCGTTCAGTTCTTTTTTGCTTTTTTTTAAATCGTATTATAGGAAGTTTGTTTCTATTTTCTGAAATTTTTTTGATTCGTCCGGAAAATTGTTGTTTTTTGTTCAGCCCGGCCTTGTCGATCTTCTTTTGCTTCTGTCCTTTCTTTTGTTTACTTCGTGCCTTGTATTTTGTTTGCTATTTGTTTCATTTCTCTTTTGTTTCCGATTGTTTTAGATCTTCCTTCAGTTTTCTTTTAAAACTTGTTCTGATTTATTCATTTGTTTTGTGTCCATCTCACTTAGATCTTCTTTTGTTTTACGCGTTACATTTCGTCGTTCAGTTCTTTTTTGCTTTTTCTTAAATTGTATTATAGGAAGTTTGTTTCTATTTTCTGATTTTTTTTTTATTCGTCCGGAAAATTGTTGTTTTTCGTTCAGCCCGGCCTTGTCGATCTTCTTTTGCTTCTGTCCTTTCTTTTGTTTACTTCGTGCCTTGTATTTTGTTTGCTATTTCTTTCATTTCTCTTTTGTTTCCGATTGTTTTAGATCTTCCTTCAGTTTTCTTTTGAAACTTGTTCTGATTTTTTCATTTGTTTTGTGTCCATCGCACTTATGATCTTCTTTTGTTTTACGCAATGTATTTCATCGTTCGTATCTTTTTTGTTTTGTTGTTTGTTTTTTTTTTTAATCGTATTATTCATAGTTTGCTTTCATTTTCTACGAATTTTCTGATTCGCCCGTTTTTCATTTCTCTTTGTTTCCGATTATTTTCAGCTTACATTAGTTTTTCTTTTTAAATTTTCTTCAGACATTTGATATGCCAACTCCTTCATAGGAATAAAGAAGTCAAATCGCTTAAAATTAAATAAAAAAAAGATGACACACGTTGAGAAAAGGAAAGAATAAGAGAAATGAATTATTATAAAATTCAACGATTTAAATTGGAGGATGGTGTGAAACTGGTTTTCAAAGGGCCAATGAGATTTAAGAGTTTTCGGCGGGCAATTTAAATTACTCCTGTTTTTAAAAAATATATAAATTAGTGATGGTGATACTTGATTGTCCATATTATAAAAAGTAAAAGTACAGAAATATAATATGTTCGGACTCGTCAATGTATAAACGTCAAACATGTATGTGTATAGTGACAATATCATTAGTGGATTGGCAACAATGATGTTAGTGAGTGCTAATAAAATGTATAGAGTGATAAAAAAGTAAGGATTTTCTTTGTTGAGAGAAGTCGGAAACTATGTATGTGTTGCATATTATTCGAGTTGTATGTACGTTCAGAGAGTATAACGTTCTCTTTTCTGGAAAGTTTATGTGTATACGTCGACGGTCGTAATTTACGGGCTGCAGATCACGAGATGTGACCCTTGCAGTTGTAGCTAACGTTTCGAAACGTGTAATTAATTGGGCGAGGTCCGAAAAATTGCTGCACTGTTCGATTTCCGCGATGACATCAATTTATTTAGCAGGCCATCTATGAATAACATCATAAACGATGCCCTAAAGCATGGCACGCCATCCATTCATGAAGTTGCCTCAACTATTCCTAAGGTTATTTCAAATATTATAACGTAAGCACAGAGGAAGGTGGATGAAGCCCCCGAATATTTTAGTTTTAACGTGTGCTTTGAGCTCGATTTGAGTTTGCGTTTAAATGAATTCCTCGGTGGAAATAAGAAGGGGGGCGCGCGCGTTAATATTAAAAATTGAGCGCGATTTTGCTATTTCGCAGAAAATTACGTCTACAATTAATTACCCTCGCCCTGTCGGTCCATTCTTTAACATCGCCTGCTCTATTCCCACTGAGACTTATAAATTTATTCATTAGTCCCGTCCATATCTTTGCGCGCAGTTTTCTGCTGACACGGTTTTAAAACGCCCAAATAAAAAAAAGAAACTCCGAGCGTAATTACAACTGTTCAAATGCTTTAAGCAATTTAGAACTGGAAATTGTAGATAATCAATCTCTCCCCGAAAACATTTAAAGTGACCTTAAAAAAACGTATGGTATTTTAGTTGCTGCGCGAAGGTCATCATCATCATCATCACTGGGGAGACAAAAAATAAAAATAAAAAATAAAAATGGAAAATCGTATCGGCGGCGGCGGCGAAAATCCGACCAACCAGGAAATGTCAGTGTCCCTCTCTATCGGCCGGTTTAAAGCGCGAATAGAGTAATATTATCCATGTTGCTGACAAATATACTTTTTGTTGTAAAAAGGGAAAGGGTTCGGGTAGGGTGGACAGGACAGGAGGTTGTTATCTAGGATTGCGTCTGCATTATTCCACAAGCGAGACCGTGATATATGCAGCGTGGAATGACGTCCTCACACAATGGACTATTCCCGCTCGTTTCTAACCTGCCCGCAGCCATGTGTATATTACAAAAGCAGACCACTTTTACATACCTACTTAAATTACCACGCATTTTTTTCTCGCCCTCCCCCCCATCATCACCAATGACTAACTACATTTTACCCCCCGCGTTACAGAAATTAGATCTCATTAAAATTTTATTATTTAAAAAAATAACAATCCTGGGCCCTCAACCAAGCTTAATACGCCCAACGTTTTAACGCATCCAACGCACCATGTAAACCTAGCTTTAGATCCAGAGGCCGCCTTAAAATGACGAGGTCCCGGGCGAGAAATTCTTGCAGGGCCCTTGTAGTAAGCGAAAAAGATTTTCTTCTTTGCATTATAAACAAGGAAAAGAATTCAGGCCACTTATTCCGCGAACGGTACGAAAATTTAGTACTCGGACTGTATCAGCCTCGCCCGTAACGTGCGAACGCTCGCATTGCACTCCTTCCCCTTCCACTCAATAACAACTCGATGCATCGCATAGTACATTCGACGTAAAAAGCGTCCAATACTAAGTGGCCTGAATTCTTTTCCCTGATTATAAAGAACAGAAAATACTGAATAAATTTGAAAAAAAAATTAAGTAAAATAATTGTTTTTTGAATGTAATAATTCCGAAATCATTTTTAATAATAGTAATTCAATAAATAACTTGTTTTGTTTAGATTTAATTGCTTTTACTTTCTGACCCTGGAGATAATACAGTCTGTTACTCGGTAAAAATGAAAATTCGATCTACGCTTGTTTCCTCACGATTGCTACGCTCGCATTCGTGTTCTTCCACTCGAATCGAATTTTCATTCTAACTTTGTTACTACCCTAAACTAAAATGAATCGACTAG
Source organism: Prosopocoilus inquinatus (assembly GCA_036172665.1). Classification (NCBI taxonomy): domain Eukaryota; kingdom Metazoa; phylum Arthropoda; class Insecta; order Coleoptera; family Lucanidae; genus Prosopocoilus; species Prosopocoilus inquinatus. The sequence goes on along the minus strand of CM069880.1, from coordinate 9,983,268 downwards.
ATCAAGCCATCGGCCACTAGATGGCAGCTACGCGTTACATATTCAGGTTGCTATCGACCACGTCTTAATAATTAAATTAAACAAACTCGAATTAAAAAAAAAGAAAATATGACGATTAATTGACAAAGTCAAAATAAAAATTAATTACCGTCAAATCTATTAAAACGAAAACAAGAAATGACCGTCGATGATGAAGATAGAACGAAAATAAAAACGTGTAAAAGTAAGAGTAAGACAAATAGGTATAAAAATTGACAACAAAAAAAAAATAAATTGAAATCAAAGATTAAACTGTAACATGAAATAAACCCAAATCGAATAAATAAAAAAGGAAACAACTAAAGTCAATCAATCGTATGAAGTAAAAGCAAACAAAAGATAAGACGAAAATAAAAATTATACAAGAACCGTTAAATATTAAAAGAAAAAAATACAGTTAAAAAATAAAGGCAAGTCGTGGGGCAAAAAAAATAAATAAATTAGGACCGATCGAAGGGATTAAAATGTCAAATAAACTCAAATCGTAAAAAAAGAAACAAAAGACGATCAGTTGATAACTAGAAAATTAAATCGTACCGAATCAAAGATAAATTGATAGTCAAAAAATAAAAATAAAATAAAATAAATTAAATAAGCTCTCTCACGTAAGGTTCAGAAAATTCACCATAAATGCTTGCAAAAGATGATGCACTTACATCTCAAAGCAGAAACTCCGGGCGATATTGTTTATTTAAAACCATATCACTCCAACTTGAAGCTTAATAGTAAGCAGTCTGTTTCTCAACTAGAAGCGACAGTTGTCGCCCTGCTGTAGGTAGAATGAGACTGTTGTAAAAGTAAATCAGAAATTAATTCGGCTTGCTTACAAGTTCGGTAACCAGTTTTAGCAACAAATTTGCTTGCTTACATGTTTAAAACTGATTGAGACATCGAATAAAATCTGACGTAAAAAAAGGCCAATTACGTGAAATTTCAAACGTGAACGTAAGTTAATCACTCCGTCGAAACAAAAAACTGTAATTCGCAGGACCTTAGAACGCAAACAAAGAGACGCTGTCGGAAATTTTATGGCCGTTTCAAAGTTTTAAACATTCAAGCCTCACTCACGTAAGGTGCAGAAAATCCACCATAAATGCTTGCAAAAGATGAAGCAATTATATCTTTAAGTAGAAACTCCGGGCGATATTGTTTATTTAAAACCATATCACTCCGACTTGAAGCTTAATAGTAAGTAGTCTGCTTCTCAACTAGAAGTGACAGTTGTCGCCCTGCTGTAGGTAGAATGAGACTGTTGTAAAAGTAAATCAGAAATTAATTCGGCTTGCTTGTAAGTTCGGTAACCAGTTTTAGCAACAAATTTGCTTGCTTACATGTTTAAAACTGATTGACACATCGAATAAAATCTGACGTAAAAAAGGCCAATTACGTGAAATTTCAAACGTGAACGTAAGTTAATCACTCCGTCGAAACAAAAAACTGCAATTCGCAGGACCTTAGAACGCAAACAAAGAGACGCTGTCGGAAATTTTATGGCCGTTTCAAAGTTTTAAACATTCAAGCCTCACTAACGTAAGGTTCAGAACATCCACCATAAATGCTTGCAAAAGATGAAGCAATTATATCTTTAAGTAGAAACTTCGGGCGATATTGTTTATTTAAAACCATATCACTCCGACTTGAAGCTTAATAGTAAGCAGTCTGTTTCTCAACTAGAAGTGACAGTTGTCGCCCTGCTGTAGGTAGAATGAGACTGTTGTAAAAGTAAATCAGAAATTAATTCGGCTTGCTTGTAAGTTCGGTAACCAGTTTTAGCAACAAATTTGCTTGCTTACATGTTTAAAACTGATTGACACATCGAATAAAATCTGACGTAAAAAAGGCCAATTACGTGAAATTTCAAACGTGAACGTAAGTTAATCTCTCCGTCGAAACAAAAAACTGCAATTCGCAGGACCTTAGAACGCAAACAAAGAGACGCTGTCGGAAATTTTATGGCCGTTTCAAAGTTTTAAACATTCAAGCCTCACTAACGTAAGGTTCAGAACATCCACCATAAATGCTTGCAAAAGATGAAGCAATTATATCTTTAAGTAGAAACTTCGGGCGATATTGTTTATTTAAAACCATATCACTCCGACTTGAAGCTTAATAGTAAGCAGTCTGCTTCTCAACTAGAAGTGACAGTTGTCGCCCTGCTGTAGGTAGAATGAGACTGTTGTAAAAGTAAATCAGAAATTAATTCGGCTTGCTTGTAAGTTCGGTAACCAGTTTTAGCAACAAATTTGCTTGCTTACATGTTTAAAACTGATTGACACATCGAATAAAATCTGACGTAAAGAAAGGCCAATTACGTGAAATGTCAAACGTAAACGTAAGTTAATCACTCCGTCGAAACAAAAAATTGTAATTCTCAAGATTTTAGAACGTAAACAAAGAGACGCCGTCGGAAATTCTATGGCGGTTTCAAAGTTTTAAACATTCAAGCCTCTCTCACGTAAGGTTCAGAAAATCCACCATAAATGTTTGCAAAAGATGAGGCAATTACATCTCAAAGTAGAAACTCCAGGCGATGTTGTGATGGTGGTATTTCTATTGTTTTTTTAAATTCATTTTATACTTTGTATTTCTCTTTTGCTTATTTCTATTTAATTGATTTCTTCACATTTTGTTGCTTGACGCTTCTTTACAGCTGTCTTTTGTTTTCTATTAGATTTTCTCGTCTGTTCTTGGTTCATTCATCTAAGCAGTCGATCTTCTTTTGCCTTTTTTCTGTTCTTTATGCGTTTGCACGATGTATTTCACTTCTGTTTTTGACTCCACCTCGTAAAATTTCAATCTTCATCCCTTTCCCCTTTGAATCTTTCTATTCTTAAGACTCGTTCGGATTGAACTGTAATTATTAATTATGTCAATCCATAATTCAAATTCGAAGTGTTTTGTTGCAACAACTATGGAATACAGATCCAGACTATCTATTCAAATCATGATTTAAACTTTTAAGCGAAAAAGCGGCTATTATTTTAATTTGATTTAAATCTCTTCCGAAAACGGCGCTAAATTGTTGACACCCCCGTCGCATTTTACGATTTTAATTGGTTTGTTCTTTGAATGATGACAATTGCGCCTTTGTACAACGCAATAACAACAAGAACAACAACAAAAAGGCGTCCGGGGGTTTATTAATTAAATGCGACGCAATTTTCACATAAAAATTAAATCGCCTCTGAAATATACCAACCCAACGAAACTATACCTTCGCGGTGGTTGGTTGCCTGGGCGACGATAATCATTTTGAAACAACGAGGGTGCACCAGAGTGAGTTATCGATTCGTGTCGTTTTCTTTGATGTTTTAAAGTAGGCACGAATTAGAAAAGCTAGGGCTGCAATTAAATAATTTTCATCTCATCTCGGAAGCTCCATATTAAAAATTATTCTCCCCTTCCCCTCCCCACCAAACACATCACATCACCAAATAAACAAAAAAAAATCGAATAACAAAGGTAATTGTCACGAACTAAGTCAATTATGGTCATCCAGGCAATTAGGATGATATCATAAACTGATTTAATTCACATGCATAAATCCTATTGGCAGATGAGATTATTGCAATAACATCATCAAACATAAGCGGATTTCGATAAGCCAAACTTCCTTTCAAACCCTAAATTTAACGGTAATTAATTAATGAAATTATTTTCTAGTTTGGCATCGTCAAAACAAAATTCCTAGTTTAGTTGCCCCCCCCCCCCCCTATTCAGTTAAGTAATTCCCATAAACTGTGGTCACCTGCAATCACGATGATATCACAAACTGATTTAATTTAATTTGCACGTCGAAATCCTATAGGCAGATGAGATTATAGCAACAATATCAAACTTAAGCGGATTTCAATAAGCCAAACCTCAACCTTCCTTTCAAATGGATGCATTTAATTATCTGGGGGGGGGGGGGTAGGTAGATAGGTACTGCAAATTAACTAATTAATTATGTTTTCTTTTTTTTTACTTTAAGTTTAAGCTTCACTTCAAAACAATCACGTATACTACACATTACAGTACAGTTACAATTAGGATTATTGATGATCCTTGAATGCGCAAACAATAATATTGAAGACTTTGCTGCAAACGCAGGCGGATTTCAGTAAATTAAAAATCCCCTCAACGAATTAATTTAATTACCTCTTAGCAAATAGGAAGGATTATTTCATTAAATTTGTTTCATCTTCAGGTTCATAATCAACCAAAAAGAAAAAAAAGTACAACATGATGGTAAGGGCAAGACGTTTTCATCCTTTTAACTAAAAGGAGCGGCTCATTTTGGCTACGGTTCGACTGGTGGCTCTGATTGGTTAAGTTGGAGATCGATTTCCTTTCGACCTCTGTTCGTGTATCAAACAAAACTCGTTAATTGGATACTAAAACTGCGTATCCCCATGCAACAAAAGATTCAAACCTCGGTTCGAGTCATGAAAAAATGATTTCATTGGTTTTTCCCACGTAAAACAGGATGGCAGGACAACATTTTAACAGCGGATTAAAAGACTTTAAATATTCTACTTCAAAGGAGCGGCTCGATTTGGATGCGGCTCGACTAATGACTCCAATTGGCTAAGTTGGAGATCGATTTCTTTTAGACCTCCGTTCGTGTATCAAGCAAAACTCGTTAATTGGGTTTTAAAACTGCGTAACCCCATGCAGAAAGAGATTCAAACCTCGGTTCGAGTAATGATAAAATGATTTCATTGGTCTTTACCAAGCAGAACACGATGGCATGACGCTCTTAACCGTTGCCAACTGCCGAAGTCTTCTAAACCAGTTGTTCCTTTCAGTTTTAGCATCAAGCCCTAAGACGTTGAAACTGTATTTTCCCCTACCCCTTGAGGACATGCTTTTGAGCTTCGGCTTCACGCCTGAATTTGAAATGTGAGGTTAGGTATTACATGTCATACATTTCGGTACCACAAATTTATTTATTTTTTTTATATTAAAAATTAAGAATTAATCAAGTGTAAGATGATGGAAGTCTAAACTCTAAGTTTTTGAGGTTATAAAAGTGTTATTAACGGTTATCCTTTAATCAGCGAGACGAGTTTGTGAGGTTATGAAAGTATTATTAACGATTTTCTTGTAATCAACTGACGCATTATTGATTTCGGATGGATTTTTGATGTTCCATTCGCAACTGATCTAAACCATCTAAAATCACAATGAACTGTGGCTTAGCGTCCATGAAAGGAAAGCAGCAAATGTTTTATTTCAAAGGAGTGGCTCGTTTTGGCCACGGTTCGTCTCTGGTGACTCTGATTGGCTAAGTTGGAGATTGATTTCTTTCAACTTGGTTCGTGTATTAAGCAAAGCTCACTCATTGGGTTTTAAAACTGCGTATCTTCATGCAGAAATAGATTTAAACCTCGGTTCGAGTAATGATTGGTTTTTACAAAGTAGAACACGACGGCAGGATATTCTTAACCCTTCAACCATGAAATTAAAAGACTTTAAACATTGTACTTCAAAAGGGCGGCTCGGTTTGGATGCGGTTCGACTAGTGACTCCAATTGCCTAGGTTGGAGATCGATTTCCTTTCGACTTCCGTTCGTGTAACAAGCAAAACTCATTCCTTGGATTTAGAAACTGCGTAACCCCATGCAGAAAGAGATTCAAACCTCGGTTCGAGCAATGATAGAATGATTTCATTGGTTTTTCCCACGTAAGACGGGATGGCAGGACGTTCTTAACACTTTAACCGCGGATTAAAAGACTTTAATGGCCGTTTGCACCATGTCTAGTTAAAAATTAAACCAGGTTTAACAGTAAACTCAGTTTGCACTGCGGCTTAAACCGTACTTAAAAACTCGCTAAACCAACTCAACGTTAAACCATCACGGACGGCGGATTAAATTGAGTTTGTTTAGCGAGTTTTTAACTACGGTTTAAGCCGCGGTGCAAACTGGGTTTACTGTTAAACCTAGTTTAATTTTTAACTAGACATGGTGCAAACGGCTATAAATGTTTTACTTTAAACGGGCGGCTCGATTTGGATGCGGTTCGACTAGTGACTCCAATTGGCTAAGTTGGAGATCGATTTCTTTTCGACCTCCGTTCGTGTATCAAGCAGAACTCGTTAACTGGGTTTTAAAACTGTGTAACCCCATGCAGAAAGAGATTCAAACCTCGGTTCGAGTAATGAAAAAATGATTTCATTGGCTTTTGCCAAGTAGAACACGATGGCAGGATGTTTTTAACCCTTCAACCATGAAATTAAAAGACTTTATTTCAAAGAGGGGCGGTTCGTTTTGGATGTGGTTCCACTAGTGACTCTGATTGGCTTCGAGTTCTTTTCGAGTTCCGTTCGTGTATCAAGCGAACCTTATTCGTTAGTGGATTTTAAAATTGTGTAGCTTCAGGTAGATGAATTCCGTCCTCGGTTCGAGTAATGATTGCATAAGTCAGTTTATGAGTTTCCGATGAAATTGTTGTGGAAATTGAATCAAGAAGGTAGTATTTATGAATTTCCTTGATAGGAAAAAGGTGTTCGTTATTATTATTATTAAGTTTGCGAGGTTCCATTAACTTTTAGATAAATGAAACATCTGGATTGCGTTCTGCGTTGACAATTACGGCGGGGGGTAGATGACAAATTACCTGATGAATTATTAAATATAAGAAATATTGCGTGCGGGTTAGGCACGATGATTTAGTAATGTAGTCGTTACGCAACGTAACCGTAGCGCGTATCTCGCCGCGAACTATTTTATTTAAACTTGGCCGACCTTGTTTTTACGCCCCATAGTTTATGCCTTAATAAAAATCTCCCCCCGGGCCGTAAAATTTAAAACGCTTTATTACGATTAAAATAAACTAGCGCCGCCGGAATTATTCAAATTCGCGCTGATTTATTTGTCGTGGCGTTGTTTATTTTAAATAGGACTTCTTCCATCACCCCCCCGTTCGAAGGGAGGGGGGGGGGGAGAAGCCGCCCCGCGTGTCTATTTTTGAATTTGCATGTTAAGGGCGAATCTAGGCGAATGTTTTCTTTCAATTTTCGAGAACAATCAATGAAATGGAACACTGATTTGGGCCAGCTAGTTTCTTTTATTACTTGCGGCACGTTATACACGTAATTTAGAATTTAGAAAAAAAAAAAAAGAAATGAGGGGTGGGGGACTTACCGTTTTATTTCCGATGTTCCTCACGCGGCAATTTAGGAAAGCCGACTTCCCAACCAAAGCAGTAACGTTTCTGGAAGTCGTGGCATCAAAATAGGGTTCTAGACGATTGTTGGTGCTCTGCGATGCTCCCAGTGGGGTAACTGTTCCAGTCTCTGGTAATGCATTGAAGCCGCTTCCACCTGAACTTTGTACGCCGCCATTTACAACCAATAAACCTGAAAAAGTGTTCCGTCTTTTACTACTAAAATATACATTTTCCCTAGTGGGCGCAAAAAAAAACTGAAGGCAAACCTAAGCGCCCCCTTCAGTTTTAATGATGAACAAACAGAAAAAAAAATTAAGCAAATAAAACCGTGCGGATTGTCGCGGCCCACGAAAAAATTAAAAAAGTGAAATATAGTTCGAAACTTCGATAATATTTTTTCCGGAATACCGAAATTAATTCCCGGCCCGTACACAAATCTCTCCGGGGACACGTGAGACTTGCTAACAGCGATTCCGGCCGCTTCCGTTTCACGCCCGCCCTTGTTTTATGTCCCACAGTATTTTTATTATAATAGAAAAGCTTATGGCAAATGTATCCCATTAATCAAATCGGCCGGATGCGGATATACGTCGGCGTTTGTTTTTTTTTTTTTTTCTAAAAACTCTCCAACTCCATGAGGTTTCATTCAATCGCAATATATATACGTCCGTTGCAATCCAATTCTATTAAGACGTTCCAATAGAGAAATGTAAACGGAAAGAACGGAATCTATTGCATTCATTTACTTCAATGTTATTTTTCTACCTTCTCGAAATGTTCCATTCTTTCTACCTCTCTTACAAAAAATAATAATAATAATAATACTTTTATAAGTTCGATTGTAATCAAAACCTTTTTCAATCTTTTAGAATCAACACAAATTACATAACACACATCATTCGTACACCCTAGTGGGACTTTTATGAATTTGAATAAAATAAATGCATGCGCCATCTAATTTAAAAACAAAACAAATCTTGGTTCAATTCGTCAGTTTTAGGCTTTCGATATTTGCAACCGTAGACCCGATTTTTATTTGAGAAACCATTTTAGTTCTGAAGAAATAATTAACTGCGAAATAATGTCAGTATGCAGGCTGAAGCAGTTTTAACAAGGTTGAGTTAGCGTTAGGATACGAATATGCCGAAGATCTCTCGCTGTTCAGCCTCGATGTTTAGGTCGCGCTCGATACCGCGATATCACCTCGATGCAGGGCTGCCAAGTTTCCAAGACTCGAGCGCGCCAAATTTAATCTCAATTATCGCCCAAATTGCCCCAAAAAATTTCAAGTTTGACAGTTAAGTCGTTTCATTTGTATAGTTCTTCATTTTTACGACAGGGTCTTCTATCTAAAAATTAATTCGGTTTACAAAGCAAATAATTTGTAAGTAACAAGGTCTGAAAATTTTTTCGAATTTCGGAAACTTCTTTCCTCTTTTACTTTACGAAAAAATCAAAAAAAGAAAATTTTCATTCCAATAATAGGTTTTTGGCAATTTTATCAAAAACATTTGGTGTCTTCTCTTTCAAACTTTCAAACCCCGATCGAAATTTAAACAAGAGACGATCGAAATTAAGCTGAAAAATAATCTATTTATTATTTTATTTTTCGGAAAAAAAAGAATCAACGTTCTGACATTTAAACAAAAGACGCCCGAAAGCAGTGTGGAGTTTTGAGAAACAAAAGAAAAACCAGAACGTCAAAGTCAAGTTTGAATTTTAAACAAAAAGCGATCGAACTTAATGATGAAAATTGGCAATTTTCAGAAAAGTTCCTTTTCTTAATCAAAATCGATGTTTAAACAAAAGACGATCGAAAGCAAGGCGGGAATTTCAGAAGCAAAAAAAAAATAGAACAAAAGAAAATATTCTGTGGACACTAGAAAAAAAATCAAATTTTTGACGTCATTATTTAAACAAAAGACGATCGAAAACATTAGAGGAAATTAGAGGAACAAAAAAAAAATAAATTACAACCGTCAAAATCTGAATTAATTAAAAAAAAAAACAAAAGACGATCCAGTTTTAAATGAAAAGAAATATTCTTACAATCAAAATTTGGTCAGCTTTTAAATCAAAAGACAATCGAATCGATTTGGATCAAGCTTTAAACAAAAGACGATCGAAACAGACGCGAAAGTTTGACGCACGAGAAGAATTGAAACAAAAGAAGCTCGACTTTTGAGACGGTCGAATTCTAAACAAAAGTTGATCGAAATCGATAAGAAAGTGTTTAAGGATTAAGAAAATCGGCCGAGCCAGGCTTTAATCAAGCGGTAAACAAAAGACGATCGAAGCCGACGAACGAGAAGAATTGAAACAAAAGAAGATCGACTTTTGAGATGGTCGAATTCTAAACAAAAGTTGATCGAAATTGATACGAAAGTTTTTAAGGATTAAGAAAATCGGACGAGCCGGGCTTTAATCAAGCGGTAAACAAAAGACGATGATCGAAGCCGACGAACGAGAAGAAATGAAACAAAAGACGATCGAATTCTAAACAAAAGAATATCGAAATCGATACGAAAATTTTTGGAGGATTGAGAAAATCGTATGCGCCGGGCTTTGATCTTCAAGCTTTAAACAAAAGACGATCGAAACCGCCGCGATAGTTTGGCGAACGAGATGGAATTAAAACAAAAGAAGACTGACTTTTGAGACGGTCGAATTCTAAACAAAAGTTGATCGAAATCGATACGAAAGTCTTCGAGGATTAAAAAAATTGCACGAGCCGGGCTTTGATCAAGCTCTAAACAAAAAACGATCGAAGCCGACGAACGAGAAGAATTGAAACAAAAGAAGATCGACTTTTGAGATGGTCGAATTCTAAACAAAAGTTGATCGAAATCGATAAGAAAGTGTTTAAGGATTAAGAAAATCGGACGAGCCAGGCTTTAATCAAGCGGTAAACAAAAGACGATCGAAGCCGACGAACGAGAAGAATTGAAACAGAAGAAGATCGACTTTTGAGATGGTCGAATTCTAAACAAAAGTTGATCGAAATTGATACGAAAGTTTTTAAGGATTAAGAAAATCGGACGAGCCGGGCTTTAATCAAGCGGTAAACAAAAGACGATGATCGAAGCCGACGAACGAGAAGAAATGAAACAAAAGACGATCGAATTCTAAACAAAAGAATATCGAAATCGATACGAAAATTTTTGGAGGATTGAGAAAATCGTATGCACCGGGCTTTGATCTTCAAGCTTTAAACAAAAGACGATCGAAACCGCCGCGATAGTTTGGCGAACGAGATGGAATTAAAACAAAAGAAGACTGACTTTTGAGACGGTCGAATTCTAAACAAAAGTTGATCGAAATCGATACGAAAGTCTTCGAGGATTAAAAAAATTGCACGAGCCGGGCTTTGATCAAGCTCTAAACAAAAAACGATCGAAGCCGACGAACGAGAAGAATTGAAACAAAAGAAGATCGACTTTTGAGATGGTCGAATTCTAAACAAAAGTTGATCGAAATCGATACGAAAGTCTTCGAGGATTAAAAAAATTGCACGAGCCGGGCTTTGATCAAGCTCTAAACAAAAAACGATCGAAGTCGAGGAACGAGAAGAATTGAAGCAAGAGACGATCAACTTTTGAATAAAAGACGATCGAATTCTAAACAAAAGAAGATCGAAATTGATACGAAAATTTTTGGAGGATTCAGAAAATCGTATGCGCGGGGCTTTGATCTTTAAGGGTTAAACAAAAGACGAAGCGAAACCGCCGAAGAAAGTTTGACCGAATGAGAAGGAATTAAAACGAAAGAAGATCGACTTTTGAACAAAAGGCGATCGAAACCAATACGAAATTTTTTTTGCGGAACATGCGTCAGGTTTTGATCAAGATTTAATTACAATACGATATACAAGATATCAACTTATAAAACTATAATAACTTGTTTAATCTCGTTGTCTTAACATTCTTAAATGTTAGGTTATGTTATGTAATTAACGACGCACGTTTGATTTATTAGATAAAGATAAACGACTCAGGTCCGCCTTCTGTAACGTTTACTTTCTTAGTGTATATTATTTTAAGATTGGCAGCAGTGTGCGCCATTTACTTACGCCACGCATCTCACCATATTTTGCGCATGTTCAAAATCAAACAGTGTAACCAACTCTTAAGTAATTAAATCGTGTAACTAAATGAACGAATTCAAGATTATTTTAAAGTATGTTGCGGAATGTTTTTTTTTTATTTTGTGCGTGCATGTGTGCGTCATTTACGTACGCCGCGCAACTCACTATATTTTGCGCATGTTCAACACCAAACAGTGTTACCAACTCTTAAATAATTAAATCGTGTAACTAAATGAACGAATTCAAGATTATTTTATGGTATGTTGCGGAATGTTTTTTTTTATTTTGTGCGTGCGTGTGTGCGTCATTTACGTACGCCGCGCAACTCACTATATTTTGCCCATGTTCAACACCAAACAGTGTTACCAACTCTTAAATAATTAAATCGTGTAACTAAATGAACGAATTCAAGATTATTTTAAAGTATGTTGCGGAATGTTTTTTTTTATTTTGTGCGTGCATGTGTGCGTCATTTACGTACGCCGCGCAACTCACTATATTTTGCGCATGTTCAACACCAAACAGTGTTACCAACTCTTAAATAATTAAATCGTGTAACTAAATAAACGAATTCAAGATTATTTTAAAGTATGTTGCAGAATGTTTTTTTTTTATTTTGTGCGTGCATGTGTGCGTCATTTACATACGCCGCGCAACTCACTATATTTTGCGCATGTTCAACATCAAACAGTGTTATCAACTCTTAAGTAATTAAATCGTGTAACTAAATAAACAAATTCAAGATTATTTTAAAGTATGTTGCGGAATGTTTTTTTTTTATTTTGTGCGTGCATGTGTGCGTCATTTACGTACGCCGCGCAACTCACTATATTTTGCGCATGTTCAACACCAAACAGTGTTACCAACTCTTAAATAATTAAATCGTGTAACGAAATGAACGAATTCAAGATTATTTTAAAGTATGTTGCGGAATGTTTTTTTTTATTTTGTGCGTGCATGTGTGCGTCATTTACGTACGCCACGCAACTCACTATATTTTGCGCATGTTCAACATCAAACAGTGTTACCAACTCTTAAGTAATTAAATCGTGTAACTAAATAAACGAATTCAAGATTATTTTAAAGTATGTTGCGGAATGTTTTTTTTTTATTTTGTGCGTGCATGTGTGCGTCATTTACGTACTCCGCGCAACTCACTATATTTTGCGCATGTTCAACACCAAACAGTGTTACTAACTCTTAAATAATTAAATCGTGTAACTAAATGAACGAATTCAAGATTATTTTATGGTATGTTGCGGAATGTTTTTTTTATTTTGTGCGTGCGTGTGTGCGTCATTTACGTACGCCGCGCAACTCACTATATTTTGCGCATGTTCAACATCAAACAGTGTTACCAACTCTTAAGTAATTAAATCGTGTAACTAAATAAACGAATTCAAGATTATTTTAAAGTATGTTGCGGAATGTTTTTTTTTTATTTTGTGCGTGCATGTGTGCGTCATTTACGTACGCCGCGCAACTCACTATATTTTGCGCATGTTCAACACCAAACAGTGTTACCAACTCTTAAATAATTAAATCGTGTAACTAAATGAACGAATTCAAGATTATTTTATGGTATGTTGCGGAATGTTTTTTTTTATTTTGTGCGTGCGTGTGTGCGTCATTTACGTACGCCGCGCAACTCACTATATTTTGCCCATGTTCAACACCAAACAGTGTTACCAACTCTTAAATAATTAAATCGTGTAACTAAATGAACGAATTCAAGATTATTTTAAAGTATGTTGCGGAATGTTTTTTTTTATTTTGTGCGTGCATGTGTGCGTCATTTACGTACGCCGCGCAACTCACTATATTTTGCGCATGTTCAACACCAAACAGTGTTACCAACTCTTAAATAATTAAATCGTGTAACTAAATGAACGAATTCAAGATTATTTTAAAGTATGTTGCGGAATGGTTTTTTTTTTATTTTGTGCGTGCGTGTGTGCGTCATTTACGTACGCCGCGCAACTCACTATACTTCGCGCATGTTCAACACCAAACAATGTTACCAACTGTTAAATAATTAAATCGTGTAACTAAATGAACGAATTCAAGATTATTTTAAGTATGTAGGAGAATGTTGTTTTTTTTATTTTGCTGAAATTTTAGTCACACCAATATTGTTTAGGGGGTGTGTAATCAGGGTTCGATTAGAGTAAAAATTAACTTAATGACGCGAGCGAGATAAAAAATTAAAAATCGAAGTGTAATAAAGGACGTGAACCGTGAAAGGTTCACATTGATTTTCCATGTACGAAAGGGAGCCTGGTAAAAACGTAATTGATTTGCATTTTAGCTCAGACACGGGGCGATTTTTTTACGCGATCGGTTACAAGGCCCGCATAATGTGGAGTTAGATTAATAGAGTTTCATGTGGAGATTCTGGAGATGTATGCATTTTGGAAAGTGATCAAATCGTAGGAGGAAAATCGACGTTTGAAAGGACGGACGAGGGTCATAGTTAGAAGAGAAATACCCTTACGTGTTTTTTGGTTCATGGAGCCAAATAACACCGGGCCAAACGTATAGGCGGCAGCACGTTCGTAAGCTTTGGCTTAATATGATGTATTGTGGTTTGCATGTCACGCATCATATATGGCGGCGGCGGCGATTCTGTGAATCACCGAACGGACGACTGACCCCTTAGATTAAAACTTCTAATTTGCCATTTTAAGTTTGAATAAAATTAACTCTGGAATAAAATAAGTAGTACAGTTAGAGACGGTGACTTTGTAAGTACATAGGGAAAATAGTTTTTGGTGGAAGCACTAAATAAACAGGGTGACGTATATGAAAATATAAAACGATCCTACATATTTCTTGGGAAATCCAGTAAATTTCTCCGGTGCCGTTCCGGAGGTATGAGAGAAGTCGTTTCCCACGTATTGGCTACGGCGAAGTTTTCGTGTTTATGCGTTTTTGTAATATTATTTCGCGCGGGATAATAAATCCTCCGCCCTTACATTCCAGACGTCAGGGTAAGAAGCATTATAAGCTACGGAATCACGAAATATTTGCAGCAATAATGGCCGACAACGGGGGCAAAGGAGTAAAGCATCTGCACTAGTCAGTGAAATACAATTTCAGTTTATATACACAATGTGACAAAAGGACGAGGAGGAGGAAGAAGAAGAAGAAGAAGACGACGAGACATCTCTGTCATGGTGAAACGCCATTTCGAAAGCCCTATAAGCTCGCCTATTATAATAAGGGTTTAACATTAATACCGACGACATCGATGTTTCTAAATTTTATTAAGACCCGCACAAAGAATTATTTAATTTGGTAAATAACTAAATGAGTAGGTAATTTTTTTTTTTATTAAGTTGATATGACCGGAACAGAGTGATATTGCAATTGCAATTTCACGAGTGCCTCGGCGCATGCAAAACCGGAAACGACGAGTTTCCAGGGCAATAAAAATTTTTGTAGCATCATTTCAAATAAAGGTCGCGCATATGGGAAACGTGTTAGACAAATATACCGGCCGTTTGTACCCGAATTAGTATTCTAATGGGCGCTATTATCCGCCATTGTAATTATTAGCAACGCTCGACTGTTATGCTACAGTGAAATATGCCCTCAACACTTCATAAAACTCGCCTTTAATTATTTACGAAACATAGATATCTATTTCACGAAGGATCGGATCGAATTACTATGAAAACTTACTTTCTTTCTTGTGATTGTGGGGATTGTGAGCTTGCCCCCCGGAATTCATAAACTAAGCGATGTTCCTTCCTTCCTTCCTTCCTTGCCCCTCCCCCCACCCAAAAAAAAAAACAGAACCGCAAACGTAAAAATTGCTTACGAAATAAATAAAGCCCTCACCCTGAAGATTTATGCATTAAAAATGTGGTGGCCCGGACCGACTTCTCCATTCTATTTTCGGAGCCAGTTCGAGTTCTTTACATGAGAAATTATTTTGCCAAATTTTATCTCGAAAGATATTTATTCACGTTCAGGTAAAGGATGTGCTCGTATAATCTCCCATCTCCTGGCCCTATTCAAGCTTTAAGATAAAATCATAAGCACCGAAAATGTGAATAAGGATTTAATAGCGGATAAAGCCGGATGACTTCTCTTATCATCACCGAGGGTCAAAGAAATTTCTTCTTGAATCAAAAGAAAAAAAAACAACATAATTTCACTCCTTATTTACCGTTCATTAATAAAAAGTAAATAAATAATTTGATTTAATATCGTCGCCAAAAAAAATGGACACTTTGTTTTTGACGTAAATTTAATAACGCTAAGAATTTTAAATAGTTAAAACAGCGACACCCTACGATCGCTTTTTGACCTAACATTGCATAAGGATTAAACAAATTAAAGCGGGTTTGCTACATAATAAGTGACCCCATGCAAGGCGGCCATGCTTGCTGTCAAGAAGTTTTAAAAAATTTTGTTGTAAATTGTTTTTGATTGCAGCCTCTGTACAGTTGTTTCAGCCCTATTTGGGACTTCTTCAGCAGAAACGTAGTTCGAGATTTCCACTGCAAACCAAAACCGACTTGACCGATTTATTCGTAATTGCCATGTAATAATAATAATAATTTTTTTCCTTTTTTTCTGTGATGTTTGCCCAATGGGGTTTTAAGTCATGGACTTGTCAGGACCTCAGGAGCGGAAATGTATTTTCTTGTGTGTGTGTAAAGTGTGCCATGGCTTTGTTACTTCCAAACCTCCTCGCCGTTGAAGGGAAAGCAGTGTCGAATTTTCTCCCCAACACTGAGGGGTACCTGAAGTGAGTAACGACCTCCGAGAAATATCCCGAGCGGGTGCGAACCCACCACCTTACGACTGCAAGGCCGGTCCCTTACCACCGGACCTCTCAGGCGTTAATAATAATAATAATAATGCTTTATTGTCACGTATCAAAATATTTAGACGAATACAATTTTCTAAAAATAATAAAATTAAGACAAATAAATATATCACTATTAATATTAATTAATACCCTACGATCACCAAATAAGGCTGAAACAGCTGTACAGAGGCTGCTCGCTCGAGAGTTTCGTTGCAATCAAAAACGATTTTGCAACAAAATTTGCTAAGAATTTTGTTGGCTAGTTGTAATTTGAACTCTGACACTTACGGATGACAGAAAATAATTAATAAAGGTCAGTCATTGGTTCATTAAAAAAAAAAAATTGGCTCATATTAGCCAGGCAAAAGCTCTAGTATTGTTAAATTTACGTCAAAAAAAATATCCACTTTTTTTGGCGGCCACGGTACACATCAGTTTACATGATGAATTCCGAATTCTTTTTTTTCTTAATTTTTACATTTGTAAAATATTTCTCATCTGGATTTTCCCTTTTTTTTGATAAATTAATGCACTGCAATCAAAAACGATTTGCAAAAAAAAATTGCTAAGAATTTTGTTGGCTAGTTGTAATTTAAACTGACACTTACGGATGACAGAAAATAATTAATAAAGGTCAGTTCATTGGTTCATTAAAAAAAAATATATATTGGCTCATATTAGTCAGGCAAAAGCTCTAGTATTGTTAAATTTACGTCAAAAAAAATATCCACTTTTTTTGGCGGCCACGGTACACATCAGTTTACATGATGAATTCTGAATTATTTTTTCTTTCTTAATTTTTACATTTGTAAAATATTTCTCATCTGGATTTTCCCTTTTTTTTGATAAATTAATGCACTGCAATCAAAAACGATTTGCAAAAAAAATTTGCTAAGAGTTTTGTTGGCTAGTTGTAATTTAAACTGACACTTACGGATGACAGAAAATAATTAATAAAGGTCAGTCATTAGTTCATTAAGAAAAAAATATATTGGCTCATATCAGTCAGGCAAAAGTTCTAGTATTGTTAAATTTACGTCAAGAAAAGTGTCCACTTTTTTTTGGCGGCCGGTATACATCCGTTTACATGAATGATGAATTCTGAATTCTTTTTTCTTTCTTAATTTTTATATTTCTTCCCGGAATGAATGTAGAATAATTCTCATCTGAATTTTCCCTTTTTTTGATAAATTAATTTAATAGTCTTCAAAAAATACATTTTTTCACCTAAATCCCCACCCCCCGCGCCATTTTTTTGTTATTGTTAATTCACAGAAAAAAATATATTTTTCTTTTGTACTTTTTTTTGTATTGAATTAATCTACGTATTACTCTTTCATCTTTTTCTTTCCCTGAAAAAGAAAATCGAAATTTGTTACTTAACCGAGCGTGTTTTGTTTTGCCTGGTTTCGTTTGTTTTTCTATTACGAAAAGGAATAATAATGTATCGTAATTTCGATAGCTTTTTATTTTGTTCCGTTTGGAACAGTTGAAATTCTTCTTCTTTAAAGCAAAGAAAGAAAACATATGGAATCTCGATTTGTTCTTTTTTCTTCGGCGAAGTTTTTTTTTTTTTGGTGATCGGCTTTTGTCTTTTGCCGATGCTTTCTTGTTTCACTCAGAGCATAAAACGGAAACTTGTTATTTAATCAGTCGTCTTTTGTTTCTCCTGCCTTCGATTAAATTAAAAAAAATACCGAACATGACTTTTTTTTCTTGTAATTCGTCCACATTCGTTTCTGTTGCATTTTTTTTTTTTGATAACGACGAGCATCATACTCAAGGAAATAAAACAAAATACAGGGAGCCTCTAAACTCTAAGGTGTTAAGGATTAAAATTTGTAGTTTCCTTATTTTTTAAATGTCGAAAAAACGCTCGTACATGTGAGTTTTGTTTTTAAAAAGCGCACATTTTCAAGTAAAAATCAATTTTTGACAGTCATTTGTATTTGTTCTTGAATAATGACGTCATCGACATTTTTTTAAATAACAACCCCAAATTCTTTTCCTTGATTCTCATAACTCATTGAATTCCCTATCCAGACACATCAAAAATTGAAAAAATGATGTTTTATGGGAAAAATTTGCTCGGTATGACACGAAACTAAATTTTCTGAGAAACTTTTCTTCAGAAATTCTTTCAATAAAAATTATTAAATAATTTTTAATAAATATTTAATATGCATCCTAAAATAATTTTCTCTAAAAAAATTATCATATAAGCATGCGCAGTTTGATGAGATAGATAAGTAGTGACATCTGTTATTATGTTGTTAATAGATACTGACAAATGTTAAAATTATAACCTATAGACAGAAGGCGGAGCTGAGTCACGTTTAGCATTTTTCTCTAATAAGCCGGATATATGTCGGTAAATTATTCCTGCTGTAACGCCGGGGTTGACGTAAACATAACCTAACTTTGAAAAATATTAAGACAACGAGAATCGCCGAAAACTCACACTTCTATAAGTTAGTACCTTGTATTTTGCATTTAAAAATACTTTCTCACAGACATCTTCAACCATCTATTTTTATTTTATTCCATTAAGTTATGTTTGTTAATGTTTTTGACGTGCAACTGCACTTACCTCAGACATAAATTTTGTACAATTTTTTAATAACAAATAAATTAACTATTTACGTAAAATAACTGAAATAATTTTATTGACGCTTTCCACCATAAGTTTCAGTAATAAGCAAAAGTTTTCACAAGAACTCTGTGTAGAGTGAGTATTTTAGTTTATCTAACCTAACCATGCACTTTTGCAGTCCGATAAACTCCGTTTCAAATTTCGCGCCATTTTTAGGACCGCCCACTTCCCCAATCTCTTGGCGAATTTAAATAAGCGACACATGAAGTCCTCTAGCGGAAATATTTGAACTATATAATAAGTGCGGAATTCTTGTGTTGCTATGAAGTTGTTGAGTAATTTGTATTTGAAATAATACATAATTAATGTCTAAGTATAATTATTAAAAATTGACGGAATCGTCAGAGAATCTCTCAAAATAAAAACTTAACCTTCTCGCTACAAATCACAGTATTAACAACATTGCATGCATGAAATTTTAGTGACAAAAATCTGTAAAAGTGTTTGAACTGACCTTGAAAACACTAATCCATAGTTGGAAAAACATAATGAAAAAATAATATAAGCATAAACACACATTTTTTACCACGTTCTCCCGCACTTACTACGTTATTATAAAACTCTCGTTTCCGTGGTTACCGATGATTAAGCACACAACGACCATAAACTGTATATTGGTTAAACATAACCTCATAATTCAGCATGATCTTATTTATGTACTGCGCAGGTGCAGCAATTCACTTTTATTAAGCACACGACGACCGTAAACTGTATGCATTGGTTAAACATAACCTCACAGTTCAGCATGATCTTCTTTATGTATTGCGCAAGCGCAGGGTAGATTTTGTATAAAATAAGTTTACGCGAAATAATTTTTCAGACGAACCCTAAAAGAATTTTATAGAAAATACTTTTCGCACATAATTTTCTGTAAAATGAATGCCAATTGTGTTTGGTACGACACAAATATTTTTTCGTAAAATTTTATATGAAATTTCGGAACGTGTCGTGCGGTCCGAGAAGAAGAATAAGAAGTGCCTATGACGTAGGTAGTAATTTTTGTTTTTTGCCGTTACCTCCGCCATTTTCGCCAGTTTTGCGCCAAAACTTAATATCAATCCCGCCTTCTACTCTCATTTTTTTTCGTTAAATACTCGAAGAAAATAGTGAGCCCAAGTGATTTTCATCGATAATTAATAACGTAAGTACCCCTGTGTATTAATCCGAACCCTCCAAGCGATTCTTCTTGCATCGTAACGTCCGATTTGTGAAAAGCGTGGGTTGGGTTGATGTCGTATTGTGTTTTAGAATGCCATATTTACCGTGCACCATGGAGATTCCTCCGTCGTACCTGTATGCCTTACATCGTCGTCAAGCTGTACCAGCAGCTCTTACTATCCGTTATCGTGGCCAGAACAACGATACACCCCGTAGGTCAAATCAGGACCATTTGGAATTGGTGTTAACCATCGACGAAGAAGCTCCTCCCCCTTCATCTAATAATTCGGCAACCGCCGAACCTGCACCTGGACCTGCACATGCAGATGCTGATACAGATGCTGATGCAGACGCAGATGCTGATGCAGATGCTGATGCGTCAGATCTGCTGGAAGTCCTGACCGTAGAACTTATAAAGCCTGATTTGACAACTATCAGATCTGCAGTAGCCGCCGATACCGAAGAGCTTTGCGTCATATGCTTTTCGAACTTCGAAATCGGCGAAACCCTCATGGAAACCATCTGCAAGCACCAATTCCACCAGGAGTGCTTGGAGAAATGGCTCGAAAACGCAGGAACTTGCCCAATATGTCGCATGTACCTTGAAGGAAGCCTAGGTGAAGACACCTCAAACGCCCAAGGTTAATTTCATTCCAAGTAAGAATTAATTACATTTCCGTCCGGTTAAAGGCTGTTTAAAATTAATATGAGTATGTACACATAATTCGATTTGAATAAAAAAAAATGTGAAAATGTATCTGTTTGATGGATGATTTAAGCTGGGCGTACACTAGGGTAGTCGGTCGAACCGGCGCTGCGCGGCGCCGAAGCAAAATGCATGTAAATCATAGGCACCAAAGACATTACAGTTATATAGACTGGAAAGCTCGCTTATTTTTTTAAACAAATCAGTATCTAGCCATATTGCTGATAATCGAAACGTCATAGGATCCTTTAGTCGAAATTTAAAAGAAGTAAATACATTTCACTACACAATTACTTGAAAATAATTTTACTAATGATTACTTACACAAAGCCTCCTCACACAGTTAAGTATGCAGTGCAGTGAGTAGCGAGTCATAGCAAATGACAAGAAAGTTATAGCAATGGTGGGAAGAAACTCGGCTTTCCAGTATATTCTCTTTTAAATAGGCACTATTCCGCGCCGCGCTTCCGCCCTAATAGACTCGCCTCGATTGATTTAGATACGTTTCGCTTGAGAGCCGCGCCGCGCCGCGTCGCTCCGACCGACCGCCGTAGTGGGCGCTTAGCTTTATAGTATAGGGGTGTTTGCTGAAAATTTTACAAGCAGGAAAATTTTAACAAGTTCGTGCGAGCTCACGTTGGGCTTCTTCGTTACCTATACGATGTTAAATATACTTGGGGGCGAGCAAGAGATTTTATTAGTAATTCATGGGCACGTACCCCACGCCTAGTGTGTCATCAGCATTATTGCGAAATTACGTGTGCCTTTCAAGGTGAAGTGTACACCGGTTGCTTTGAGCAAACTTGTTATACAGAACACACCACACGATCTGGAACAATTCAATTTCCCACACACAGTGAGGAATGCATATTGGTATTCTGGTATTCTTGTTCTTATTAAATTTTGATATTATTGCTAACAAAATCATGCGGGAATTTCATTTTCGTCTGAACCGACAATGAGAGCCGAATTCCTTCACGAGCGCACTCCCCCCCCCTATTTTTCATAAACATACACATAAGAAACTAAAAATGTGAGCTTATACGGTTTTTATGTAGATTTTATTCATGCTAACAGTTCAGAAGCAGCCTCTTCTATATACAGAGTGAGCAAAAAAAAAATAATTTTTTAAATGGAACAGCCTGTATATTCTGACATATTTGGATTCACTGAATTATTTTGAATCCAAATATACAGGCTGTCCCGGCTGTCCCAACACTGCGTGCTTGGGCTGTATCTCGATAACTACTGCAGAGTTTCAAAACATTTTTGTTTTAGAATTTAAAAGTCTACAACATAAAATTATTTTCACCGATACAGGGTGATTAAAAATAGTTATACTGGATGCAACTTTTTATTTCAAATGGCATACCGTATATATGATGACAAATTTGGATTGCCCATAAAATACCATACATTTTCTATATACTATAATATATACATAAATCTAACCGTTCTGAAGATACTTAACATTTTGTCTAAAAAGTGGTGTCATTTGCAACCATTATTTTATTTATTTGTATCTTATTTATTTTTAACTTTTTTTGGTGCAGATGTAGTTGATACTTTAACTTATTCTAAGCCACTGTTAAATATATATTTATTGTAAAGGGGTGTTCGTGGTACTAAGTAAAATATCAGAAACTTCGAAATGACATAAATCAATTTTCTTAAATAGCATGCCCTACATTTTTATATCTTAAATTGTTCGTCTAATACAGTACTTTCGTTTTTGTTATGCATGTCCTGTACCTATCTGCAATATTTTTTTAGAGCCCTAGACGTATTTGGAAAAAAAAAACGAACCAGTCGACATTAATCATTATTTTGCCTGGATTTCACAGCCACCTTATACAATTATTCGTTTAAAAAAATAACTCGAATGGATATAAGGTTCTCAACAAATATTGTACTGTATCAGACAAACAATTTAAGGTATAAAAATATAGGGCATGCTATTTAAAAAAAAAAAACCATTTTGAAATTTCTGATATCTTACTTAGTACCATGATCACCCCGTAACAATAAAAATGTATTTAACAATGGCTTAGAATAAGCTAACGCGTCAATTACATCTATACCAAAAATATTTGTTTATAAAGTTAAAAATAAATAAAATATGAATAAACAAAGTAATGGTCCCAAACGACACTATTTAGACAAAATGTTAATTATCTTCAGAACGGTTAGATTTAGGCGTAGATTGTGGTATATAAAAAATGCATAGAATTTTATGGGCAATCCAAATTTGGCATCATATATAGGGCGATGCTATTTGAAATAAAAAAGTTGCGTTCAGTACCACTGTTTAGATTCACCCTGTATAGATGAAAATAATTTTATATTGTAGACTTTTAAATTCTAAAACAAAAATATTTTAAAACTTTCTTTATATCCGCAGTAGTTATCGAGATATAGCCCGAGAACACGCGCTTGGGACACCCTGTACATACATATTGTGTTTTCATTTTCACATTCGCTTTTGTGTTATCCGTCTAGAGTTTTAAGGTAATGCGAAACAACAACAAATTAAATGTTGTTGGTTACATATCATTAAATGACATTTCTGCTTATTGTTTAATAGATTCAATAAACATTAAGCAGAAACGGTATTTAACAATATTCTAATCTGTTTTTGTTTCCTACTACCTTAAAACTCGTATAATTTTTTGACGGATAACAAAAACGAATGATCCAATTACACAACATATACCGGGTGTCCCAAGATGGGCGGAGACCGACGGTATATAGCAAAGCGTAATTCCTACAGCTTCTGGAAAAAAAAAAATTATGGTCAAAGTGACCAAGAGAAATTCAAAGAAAATATTTTTAAGTATCTGAGTTGGCCGCAAGGGGGCCCAATCAATGCGCGCAACAATAAAAATTAATTTTACTAACAAAAGTCTCAGAATAAGGTGCAGCTTTGATAGCGCCATTAGAAAGCTGAATTAACTCTGCAAAACTTTTATTTCAGACTTATTGCCATACCACCGTTAATAAGGGTGTAAAAAACAATTGAATTATTTACTTTAAAAAACATCATAACTTCTGTACTCTTTATCTGAAATTAACGAACTTCGGCTCGTTTGATAGAGAATTTTAAGCTGATTTGAAGTTTCTATTCAACGACTCCGGCTACTTTGTTATAAAGTAGTTAGAGGGCGCTATTAGCAAGAGTAATAGCTTTTCTCAGTTTTTCAAAAAAAAATAAATAGAAAGGCATATTTCTTTTACAGTGCTAGCAAAGCATTCAATTAGGAGAACATTTTGTAAAAATCCGTTCTCGAATTATTACCAAATGAGTCTATTAACTGAAGATAAAAACGAATTTAGAAGCTCAAACATATGCTAGTAGCATTCATTGCATCGTATGTATAGAAAACCCCAATTTATTTCACCCCCCGGGTTGAAATTAACAAAACTGCTTTCTTTGGTTGAGTTGGATTTTAACTTTTAACGCCATGATAATAATAATGGTTTTTTTCGTAAACCTCGACAGTCCCTAATTAATAAAGCGTTCTCCACTTACAAATTTTAACTTGCGCCTCGACATTATAAGTCTTAAATATAGAAAAGAAAAAAAATCACAGCGTACCTACTTTTAAATGTTAAATGAAGATCTACATAAATTACCATAAATTTACCTTTAAAAGTACAAAAAAGAACGTATTCATAAAACATATTTCAAGAGGAGAAAAATCAAGGGGAAGATTGCCGCCTAATATATTATGTAAACCACCCTTTATTATGAATTATTCCCAATTCCATAGTCCCGCCTGATTTTGTTGTAAATACGCGTCGAAAACAGGCGAATTTTATTACATCCCACCCACTATACTTTTAAGAAAAAAAAAGAAAAAAAATGCGTCGCATTCCACTGAAATTGCTTGCGGAAAATGTGAATCACACGCTTGATTGAATCTGTCAAAAATGATCAAAGACTTAAAGAAACATGACAACACACAAATACACGTTTGTTTCGATTTGCCCCCACCACCCCCTTAAATGAGAACGGATTTTAAATACTGGGTGATCAATAAAGACCGGGGGCGTTACGTACTATAACAAAAGAAAAAAAAAACACAAAAAACAAAAATAAAAGAAAACGCCCGGTGAAAACAACACTTCGCAGCTGAAAATCTGCGAGCCGGAAAATGCGATCTGTCGCTCTTAAATTTATACAAAATTGTGCACAAAAAGCCGCGCGAATTCCTCCCCAAAAAACAAAATGTCCGGCCGTTACATTACGACTTCTATTCGAATGTGGGCCACGTTCAGTTCCACCTAACGCAATTAATTAATGCACATGAAACAGGCAATAATAATAATAATAATGGCACATGCTAAACATGTTTAATTCAGGTATAACTGTCGCCTAGCTATTCGTTTCGTATTAAACAAACCGAGGTTTGACGTGCGAACGACCGCAACCGATGATGTTGTTAGTTTTGCGACGTCACTTGCACAAACAAGTTCAAATTTCATTAACGAACGATTTTAATCAAACACACAAAGTCATTCACTTATTTGCACTTGGATTACAGTCCACAGAAAAATAAACAAATCAAAAAAAAAAAACGAGAATCTTTTTTCGAAGTTGGCCATGAACGAGAGAGTCATGTCTAAAGCGAGGATTAAAAAGTCCCGACGTCAGTTTAGGACTTAACTAAATTGGCGTTTCGTAAACTACGCAAGTTGCATCTAAGCCAGGATTAAAAATTACCTGTCTTAGTTCATCAGCAATTTCGCCACGCAATAAATTTAAGCTCTAGTTGACCGTATAGATTAGTTGTATTATTATTATGATGACTATTTCCACATTACATATTTGTAGTCTGAGGAAATAAAAATTAATTTATTGATTGATTGATTGATGGTAACGGAAGCCTTCGCTGCGACGGTATTATTTCATCCTCGCTGTAGTCATGTCTGATATTACTTAATTATTATGATGGGTTGACAACAGTTGTAAGAGTTTCAATGAACAATATAACTGCGACATACGTGATTTAATTTCACAGTCAATTAAAAAAAAAAAATCTGTGGCCAAATCATCGAAACCGGCGCCTCCACCAAAAAAAATATTGAATTATATAATGCAATATTTTTTTTGGTGGAGGCGCCGGCTTCCATCACTTTTTTCTTCTAAGTTGGTCTCAACAATACATTACATTAATAAGGGAAGTTTACAGTTATTGAAGAATTAAAGAAACTAAAGGTGCATTTACAGCAAAAAAATGAAGGTACGTCTACACGAGGGGGTTCCCAGCCTTTGCGAAACATCAAGCCCTTCAAAAAATTAAAAAACTGCGTCGACCACCTTTCAAATGACTGTCATTCTATTTGTCTTTACTTTATTTTATTTTTTTAATTACGCAATCATGGTCTTTAGTCTTTTCTTGTTTCGATTTGATTTCATATTTGAATCGTCAGTTTCTTTTTCTTTTAAGGAAAAGCAACAAGTGATTTTTTTCCTAAAAAAAAAACCTACTGCAATTGCATCCGTGAAGAAGAGAACATAACCTCTCTTCTTCTTTTGTTCAAACTTTTCTTTTGTTAACGCTCTTGATTCGATTGGTCCCGATCGTCTTTTGTTTTTCTTTTTATTCCTCATTTGACTATACCTACATATTTAATCCAAATTTTAATATAATCAATTGATCGATCTTTGTTTTTACACACAATTTACAATCTTTTGTATTTGTTTTTCTTTTGTTTGATTCGATTTTTTTTTTGGAATTTTCAATTCATTGTCTTTTGTTTTTTCTTACTTGTTTTGAGGTTTTTTTCTTTTAAGGAAAAACAACAAGTGATTGTCTTCCCTTAAAAAGAAACCTACTGCAATTGCATCCGCGTGAAGAAGAGAACATAACCTCTCTTCTTCTTTTGTTCAAACTTTTCTTTTGTTAACGCTCTTGATTCGATTGGTCCCGATCGTCTTTTGTTTTACTTTTATACCTCATTTGACTGTACCTACATATTTAATTCAATTTTTAATATAATCAATTGATCAATCTTCGTTTTTGTTTCATAACTATCAACTGACAATCTTTTGTGTTTGTTTCATTTGAGTTTTCTTTGAATTTTCAATTGATTGTCTCTTGTTTTTTTTTCATTTTCTTTAAGGTTTTTTCTTTTAAGGAAAAACAACAAGTGATTGTCTTCCCTTCAAAAAAACCTACTGCAATTGCATCCGCGTGATGAAGAGAACATAACCTCTTTTCTTCTTTTGTTCAAACTTTTCTTTTGTTAACGCTCTTGATTCGATTTGTTCCGATCGCCTTTTGTTTTCCTTTTATTCCTCATTTGACTACACCTATACATTTAATTCAAGTTTTAATATAATCAATTGATCGATCTTCGTTTTTGTTTCGTAACTATCAATTTACAAACTTTTGTGTTTGTTTTTCTTTTGTCTGGTTTGATTTGTTTTTTTGAATTTTCAATTGATTATCATTTGTTTTTTCCTTACTTTCTTTAAGGTCTTTTTCTTGTCCCGATCGCTTTTTGGTTTTCTTTTGACTAATCCTACATATTTATTTCAATTTTTAATATAATCAATTGATCGATCTTCATTTTTGTTTCGTAACTATCAATTTACAAACTTTTGTGTTTGTTTTTCTTTTGTTTGATTTGATTTTTTTTTGGAATTTTCAATTGATTGTCTTTTGTTTTTTTTTACTTGCTACGAGTTTAATTTATTTTACCCACACTTAAAACACCATCGATTGATCGCCATCTTTGCTTCTTCTTTTCTTCGATTTGGCTTTATTTTTAATTTTTAATTATTAACTGATCGTCTTTTTTTTTTTATTAATGTTTCATATTGAATTTTTGGTTCTGATTAAAATTATTAATTCGGCCTACTGATTGTGAGTCGTATACAATTTTTAGTTTCGTCCTATTTTCATCGACGATCCTCATTTGTTTCTGTTTTATTCGATTTTTCTGTGTTTTATTTATGTTAGAAGTTTGATTAGTATTACGCAAAACCGTCAATTAAGGCTAGATACTATTTAGAAAAATATAATGTTGCTCTCGGCAGCAATCCGCACATTCCAGACAATTTACTTTGTTTGACAAATCTGAGTCATAATCCAGACAACACAAACATCCAAGGCCCTGACGGGATTCGAACCCACGCCGTCAAGTGGCACGCCTTTATAAGTCGGCTATGTAGGCTAACCGCTGAGCCACTGGCCTGCCTAAATAGTGTCCCATTTTCTATGTTCGCCGCTATACAATGTACAGTGTTAAATTCAAATTTATTTAATATTATTGGTAAATTACTTCTCCTTAAATAAACTATTTAGTTAGGCCTCCCTAAAAGACCAGACCTTAAAGGTTCATTGACCCCCGGCCGACCCCTATAATTAGGGTGCCCCGGTTTACTCCAAATGCGATTTGATGAAACCACTCAGGGGGTGTGTGTACCTACGTAACTATTTTTTGGGACATTATAAACCCATCTGTTTTGTAACAGACATTTTTATATAAATAGATACGTGATACAGTGTAACAATTTTTATTTTGATTTATTTAATTACAGCAGCCAAATATATACAGTGTACTCACATACTTGATACATGATAGGTTACTTGCTTGAATTTTGAATGAATTACTTTGATATACAGGCTGTGAAATGTAAAACTGTTGCAAAAGGAAGTCGGCATTAACAACTCATAAAAACAAACGTATACAGTGTGCTCTCCTACTTGATACATGATAATTTTTTGCTTATATTTTGAACTAATTTGATATACAGAGTGTAAAATGTGAAACTGTTGCAAAGGAAAGACGGCATTAACAACACATAAAATCAAATATATACAGTGTGCTCTCATACATGATACGTGATACTTTTTTTGCTTGTATTTTGATTAATTACTTTGATAAACAGGGTGTAAAATGTGAAACTGTTGCAAAAGGAAGTCGACATTAACAACTCATAAAAACATGTGTGTGTGTGCTCTCCTACTTGATACATGATACTTTTTTGCTTGTATGTTGAATTAATTTGATATACAGAGTGTAAAATGTGAAACTGTTGCAAAATTAAGTCGGCATTAACAACTCATAAAATCAAATATGTACAGTGTGCTCTCCTGCTTGATACATGATACTTTTTCTGCTTGTATTTTGAACTAATTACTTCGATATACAAGGTGTAAAATGTGAAACTGTTGCAAAAGGAAGTCGGCATTAACAACTCATAAAAACAAACGTATACAGCGTGCTCTCCTACTTGATACATGGCACTTTTTTGTTTGTATTTTGAACTAATTTGATATACAGAGTGTAAAATGTAAAACTGTTGCAAAAGGAAGTCGGCATTAACAACTAATAAAATCAAATATGTACAGTGTGCTCTCCTGCTTGATACATGAGACTTTTTCTGCTTGTATTTTGAACTAATTACTTCGATATACAATGTGTAAAATGTGAAACTGTTGCAAAAGGAAGTCAGAATTAACACCTGATAAAATCAAATACATACAGTGTGCTCTCATACTTGATACGTAATAGTTTTTTTTTGCTTGTGTTTTGAATTAATTACTTTGATATACAGTGTGTAAAATGCAAAAGGAAGTCGGCATTAACAACTCATAAAATCAAAATATGTGAGAAGCATGTCGGAAGACAGACAGAACGGTGCGTGATTCACGCGAGCCCGTTGCCATGTGCCACAGTTCCCATCTCATCACAGCGACTGATATTATTAACCCAGTCAGCGATACAGTATTTCATCCCTCCACCAACCCCTGATTACCTACGGCCGCGTATATATACGTATCACCCGCGTTTATGCACGCCCATAAAAGCTTCGCATTTACAACCGGTTTTATTTTGTTCTCTTGAAGACATTTAATGTGGGGCTCGTTAAAATAGAAAACTAATTGGCCACAAAAATAAATAAATTAATTTTTCGAGTGGGGTATCAGAAATGTATACATAGGTTGTCTGTTTACTTTAATCCCCCCCCCCCCAAATGGCGGGTTGTAAATGGGTACGTATATATTACACGTGAACGTGAGCAAAAGTTTTTATAAATATGTGCTGTTGTGTAAACATGAAATCCCAAGTCGGTCACTCAACCACGCCAGTACAACTTCGACCCCAAAGGGGTAATTTGATTTACGATTTCCGGACATATATATATATATATATGGCATTATGGTTTAACTTAAGCTGTAAAGCATAAGAACGCCGGGATTAGATCATCCCCATTCGGACTTCGGCAACCGACTTAATATTTCAGCCTTAATAGAAACTAGAAGAAACGATCGGAAGACCTGAGGGGGTAGCGTATGTGTATCGCATGTACACTTAAAGCCCTGGGGATGAACCGCATCTGGTATGCATTGCACCTCACCGAGCCTCGCCAACGACCAA
The DNA here is from genome assembly GCA_036172665.1 of Prosopocoilus inquinatus. Lineage (NCBI taxonomy): Eukaryota > Metazoa > Arthropoda > Insecta > Coleoptera > Lucanidae > Prosopocoilus > Prosopocoilus inquinatus. The sequence goes on along the minus strand of CM069880.1, from coordinate 9,953,258 downwards.
CGTCAATTTATGGAGACCTCGAGACAGTGAGACGTTAAATATGCATTGTTCTATGGTTAAAACCGTTTCTACCTGGCGATAAATTCCTTCTAGATTAACTATTTCTGAAAATGCCTTACTTATGAACGTTAGTTTATACATCAAATACTTGACAGTACTATATTTAATCAAATTAAAGCGTTTTAGCAGTACTCGAACCGAAGTTTAAATAATCAGCTTGAAATTACACAGTTTTACGGCCTTTTCTAAAACTCGCTTCTGGTTACTATAATTTTCTCACTCTTGCACACACTAAATCTCTAAGTTTTCTCTCTCACATATTTGCTCGGGTTATGACCCGAGCGAGTTTCCGAAAACGCCTTTGGAGTAATGAGAAGAGAAGGACCTGTCACGTGGTGCGTGCTACATAAGAAAAGCTCCACCTATACGTCCTCCTTCTCATATTTAGATCACTTTAACAGCGATTTACTTAGTACACGGACTGAGGTCGAAAATAAATCAATGTATAACTAGACCAATGGTGCGTGCTACATAAGGAAAGTTCCACCTATATGTCCTCCTTCTCATATTCAGACCACTTTAACAGCGATTTACTTAGTACACGGACTGAGGTCGAAAATAAATCAATGTATAACTAGACCAATGAGAATCCACTGAAAGTCCTTCACGTCTATTTTTAAAAATTTTGATTGCAGTGAAAACCTCGAGCAGCCTCTGTACAGCTGTTTCAGTTCTGTTTGGGGCTTCGTCAGCGAGCATGGCCGCCTTGCATGGGGGACTTATTAGGTAGCAAATCCGCTTCAATTTGTCTATCCTACTGCAATGTCAGGTCAAAAAGCGATCGCTGTTTTATCTGTTCAATCCTATTTTTAAAGTACGACGATTCATTTAAAAATAGAATGGAACTCAAAAACATATCAATATACAGAGTGAGATCTTTTTGAGTCAATATACAGAGTGAGTCATAATGGGCGGAACAAGTTTTACCAGTATGTAGGAGACACTTTTTTGAATAAAAAACTTCATGCAAACCTACTTACAGGATGTTCATGGGAAGCCGTTACAATATCTAACTTTCCGATTCGTATTTTTACGAAGTAACTGAAAATAGAAAAGTTTTACGACCTTTATGGTACTTCCGAAAAAACAAATGACAATGAGGTTTTCGAAATTTTCAATTGTTTTCAACTTTTTTAAACGGAACCTTATGTTTTTATCATCGCATCGCATTTAAGATGTCAAATTAATAATGTCCTCCCGAAGCCTAGTATTTTCTCAATTATTTAGCAACAAAATCTCGTTGTTCATGGAAAATGACTGCAATAGCCAACTTTTTTTATTTGAAATTTCACGAAGTAGCTTGAATTGGAAAAGTTTCAAGACTTTCCCTGCTCGATTTTATGCTACATTCGGAGAAACAAATGACTATTAGGTTTTCGAGATTTTCATTCCATTTAAAAAAGTTGAAAGCAATTGAAAATCTCTGAAACCTGATTGTCATTTGTTTTTTCGAAAGTACCATAAAATCCAGGAGTAAAGGTCCTAAAACTCTTTTAATTTAAGTTACTTCGTAAAACTGTAAATAAGAGAGTTAGTTATTCCAGCGGCTTCCCATAAACACCCTGTATGTAGGTTTATATGAACTTTCTTTACTTAGGAAAGTCTCTCTTACATACTGGCAAAATTTGTTCCGCCCGTTATGACTCAACCTGTATAACTATACCAATGAGAATCTACTGAAAGCTCACAACGTTATCGTTTTTATTATATTAAGAGTAATTTCTTAGTACACGGACCGAGGTCGAAAAGAAATCAATGTATAACTAGATCAATCATGAGAATCAAGTGAAAGTCGCCTTCTACGCCTTTTTTTTAATTACGACCAAGCATTTCGATTTATTTTGAAATTAGAATGGAATTCGTTTCTATTGCTTCTTTCTTTTTATGTCTTCAGTTTCTATTTACTGTTTTTTTTCAAGCCAAAATAATTTCATTGATTGAGTTGAAAACGGTAGGTCACAGCGATTTACTTAGTACACGGACCGAGGTCGAAAGGAAATCAATGTATAACTAGACCGATGAGTATCAACTGGGAGTTTTTAAATTGCGACCAGGCATTTCGATTCATTCTGTAACAGAATGGAATTGGTTTTCGTTGTTTCTCTCTTTTTATGTTTTCAGTTTCTATTTTCTGTTTTTCTTCTTCTGTTAATTTACAAGCAATTATTTGACTTTCACCCCAAAATAATACCGCTGAATGAGTTATGAGAATAGGGTAGGTAACTTTTCGTATTTTTGAAGATGATTCTAAAAGCAAATGCCCTGTAAATAAAAATAAGAAGGCGCTCGATATATACAGCCGTAATAAGCCGAGTAAAGAAGAACGTTATAAAAGAGAATAAAAGATCAGGGAGTATCACGCATGTTAATAAAGAAATAAATAAAACGTGACAGTCTGATGGCTTATTTTGCATGTTAAATCAAAAATGCGTATTCCGCTTTCGAGGGTGGAGGGTGAGAGAGGGTGTATGCTTTCTGTAATGGCTCGTACCGACTTTCCGAATAACCCAGACATTACTTAATTAAGTTGCTTAAAGCCTGCCTAAAAACATTTAGTCGCCATTATGAAAAATTTACGGCGCTTTACTCCACACTTCCGGCGCATTTATATGCGTGGAACGGCTCAATTAACAAACACGAAGAAGACTCTTTTGAAGAGAATGTAAACTAATAAAAAAAAGCCCCCGTTTTATCAGATATCTCGTTAAACTCTTGTTAATGATTAGATGCGGTCGGAACGTGTTTTTTTCCGACGGGTAGTTAACACGAAACACGGCTTGTTTTAATGAAAGTCTCATTCAAAATCGAAATCGTAATGCTAAGAAGAAGAAGAAGAAGAAGAAGAAACAGAAGCAGGCGAAACGATTTCGATTCCGAAAGCCTTTCTAAATTCATTAATTAAATTGGATGAACCCAAAAGTATCTAACAGTTGGTGGAGGCGCTACCTCGTTTAAAATTCATTCAATTCGAATAGAAAAAGAATTAAACTATTTAAAAATTGGGTGTGCCTTAAATTAAAGTGAATAAATCAACTTCCACTTTGCTCCATTTAAAGTTGTAAAGCGCAACGTTTATTTAATAAATCTACACGTGTTCGCGAGAAAATAAAATAAAAAATAAAACAGAACGATTTATACAGGTTGTTGTAGAGGAAACGCGCATGTATTATGCGAGAGGAAGCTTTAAATTACACCCGCAGCATTAATTGAATTTCGTGCAACGTGGATCTATCCATTATGATTTCTTTTTGGATTCTTCCCGTCCCTTGACGTAGGTCCTTGCAAGCTCTAACTAGAAACTGACTAAGCAACTCGTATCTGCTTGCTTGCTGTTCGGGCGTGTCCCGATTTCAGACGTCATCGATCCGAAGTTAGATGGGGAGTCATGCGTGAACATATATTCCAAATTCGCAACGTATAACGTTTATAAACAATTGTTTTACACGCTTTTACTTTCGCCGGAAAGTAACGACGCCAAAGGCAGACAGACAATTGTGACACGACTCTTTTATACGTTAGGTCACGGAAAGTGAAAACTTGGGGGGAAAAACAAGCGACGCAATCTTTTGTTTCCCTTTTATTCACTGCACTTCAATTACGGATGGACTGTTTGTTAGTTGTGGAAGAGACGGCGATAAATTTACTAAATACATTTTATCTCTTGCTCCTTCTTTGTAAGGTAAGTACCATTCTACTATCGAATTTTATTTCAAACCAAACCAAATCTTCTACATCTTTCCTTCTTCAATTACAATCAAACAATTTGGTTCATTTACAAACAAAATTGAATTCACTTGCGGTTAATGAGATAGTTTGAAACTCATCCGTTTAGATTTCGGTTCAAGCAGTACTAAAAAAAAATTGAAACTGGCGCTTCCACCAATAAATATTAAAGGGCACCGCACACGATGCATTTTACCTTACGTTTTGCCTGCACATCAAGCAAAACGAAGCGTTTTGTGAGCTTAAAACAACAGATCATTTGAATGAAGCATACACACGCTCTGTTTTGCATGAAGTTTAAGAACTGTGCAAGCAAAACGTGTAAGGTAAAATGCATCGTGTGTGGCGGCTTTTATTAATATTATTAATTGGTGGAGGCGCCAGTTTTAAAGCGATTTAAGGCAGCATCTACAATCAATTCTTTTTAGTACTGCTCCAACCGAAATCTAAACGGATGAGTCTCAAACTACACATTCGTAAGAGCTCACGAACCGAGGTTGAAAACAAATTAATGCGCACCAAGACCAATAATAATCGAGTTCTTGTTTGACGTAAATACGAGATGCCAATCGATTTAAGTTATCAAGTTTTTTTGTAATTAATTTATGAAAGTCTTCTATTTATTGTCAAATTATGCTGGAGCAAGTCGCATGTCGATTCATTCAGAAATTAAATAGAACTCGGGTTGCGTATTATTTATTGGTGGTGACGGCGCCGGTTTTTTTTTTTGTTTCGTTTGATGTTAATACGAAATCCATCGATCACGCACGTGACAATATTAAAAAATAAATATTTTTCGAAGTAACATCTTAAGGCCACCACACACGTTGCAGTTTACCTTACGTTTTGCCCGCACAATTTTTAAACGTCGAGCAAAACGGAGCGTTTTGTGAGCGTTCACACACGCACAGTTCTTCTTGAAGTTTAAAAACTGTGCAAGCTAAACGTGTAAGGTAAAATGTATCGTGTGTGGTGGCTTTTATTAATATTATTAATTGGTGGAGGCGCCAGTCTTAAAGCGATTTAAGGCAGCATCTACAATCAATTCTTTTTAGTACTGCTCCAACCGAAATCTAAACGGATGAGTCTCAAACTACACATTCGTAAGAGCTCACGGACCGAGGTTGAAAACAAACTAATGCGCACCAAGACCAATAATAAACGAGTTTTTGCTTGACGTAAATACGAAATCCCAATCGATTTAAGTTATCGAGTTTTTTTGTAACTAACTTATGGAAGTCGTCTACTTGTTTTCAAATTATACTCGAGCAAGTCGCATGTCGATTCTTTCAGAAATTAAATAGAACTCGGGTTGCGTATTATTTATTGGTGGTGGCGGCGCCGGTTTTCTTTTTTGTTTCGTTTGATGTTAATACAAAATCCATCGATCACGCACGTGACAATATTAAAAAAATAAATATTTCTCGAAGTAACATCTTAAGGCCACCACACACGTTGCAGTTTACCTTACGTTTTGCCCGCACAATTTTTAAACGTCGAGCAAAACGGAGCGTTTTGTGAGCGTTCACACACGCACAGTTCTTCTTGAAGTTTAAAAACTGTGCAAGCTAAACGTGTAAGGTAAAATGTATCGTGTGTGGTGGCTTTTATTAATATTATTAATTGGTGGAGGCGCCAGTCTTAAAGCGATTTAAGGCAGCATCTACAATCAATTCTTTTTAGTACTGCTCCAACCGAAATCTAAACGGATGAGTCTCAAACTACACATTCGTAAGAGCTCACGAACCGAGGTTGAAAACAAATTAATGCGCACCAAGACCAATAATAATCGAGTTTTTGCTTGACGTAAATACGAAATGCCAATCGATTTAAGTAATCGAGTTTTGCTTGTAACTAACTTACGAAAGTCTTCTACTTGTTTTCAAATTATACTCGAGCAAGTCGCACGTCGATTCATTCAGAAATTAAATAGAACTCGGGTTGCGTATTATTTATTGGTGGTGGCGGCGCCGGCATTTTTTTGTTTCGTTTGATGTAAATACGAAATCCATCGATCATGCGCGTGACAATATTAAAAAATAAATATTTCTCGAAGTAACATCTTAAGGCCACCACACACGTTGCAGTTTACCTTACGTTTTGCCCGCACAATTTTTAAACGTCGAGCAAAACGGAGCGTTTTGTGAGCGTTCACACACGCACAGTTCTTCTTGAAGTTTAAAAACTGTGCAAGCTAAACGTGTAAGGTAAAATGTATCGTGTGTGGTGGCTTTTATTAATATTATTAATTGGTGGAGGCACCAGTTTTAAAGCGATTTAAGGCAGCATCTACAATCAATTCTTTTTAGTACTGCTCCAACCGAAATCTAAACGGATGAGTCTCAAACTACACATTCGTAAGAGCTCACGAACCGAGGTTGAAAACAAATTAATGCGCACCAAGACCAATAATAATCGAGTTTTTGCTTGACGTAAATACGAAATGCCAATCGATTTAAGTAATCGAGTTTTGCTTGTAACTAACTTACGAAAGTCTTCTACTTGTTTTCAAATTATACTCGAGCAAGTCGCACGTCGATTCATTCAGAAATTAAATAGAACTCGGGTTGCGTATTATTTATTGGTGGTGGCGGCGCCGGCATTTTTTTGTTTCGTTTGATGTAAATACGAAATCCATCGATCATGCGCGTGACAATATTAAAAAATAAATATTTCTCGAAGTAACATCTTAAGGCCACCACACACGTTGCAGTTTACCTTACGTTTTGCCCGCACAATTTTTAAACGTCGAGCAAAACGGAGCGTTTTGTGAGCGTTCACACACGCACAGTTCTTCTTGAAGTTTAAAAACTGTGCAAGCAAAACGTGTATGGTAAAATGTATCGTGTGTGGTGGCTTTTATTAATATTATTAATTGGTGGAAGCGCCAGTTTCAAAGCGATTTAAGGCAGCATTTACGATCAAACTTTTTCAGTACTGCTCGAACCGAAATCTAAACGGATGAGTTGCAAACTACACATCCGTAAGAGCTCACGGACCGAGGTTGAAAACAAACTAATGCGCACCAAGACCAATAATAATCGAGTTTTTGCTTAACGTAAATACGAAATGCCAATCGATTTAAGTTATCGAGTTTTGCTTGTAACTAACTTACGAATGTCTTCTACTTGTTTTCAAATTATACTCGAGCATGTCGCATGTCGATTCATTCAGAAATTAAATAGAACTCGGGTTGCGTATTATTTATTGGTGGTGGCGGCGCCGGTTTTCTTTTTTGTTTCGCTTGATGTAAATACGAAATCCATCGATCACGCGCGTGACAATATTAAAAAAATAAATATTTCTCGAAGTAACATCTTAAGGCCACCACACATGTTGAATTTTGCTTTACGTTTTGCCCTCACAATTTTTAAACGTCGAGCAAAACGGAGCGTTTTGTGAGCGTTCACACACGCGCAGTTCTTCTTGAAGTTTAAAAACTGTGCAAGCAAAACGTGTAAGGTAAAATGTATCGTGTGTGGTGGCTTTTATTAATATTATTAATTGGTGGAAGCGCCAGTTTCAAAGCGATTTAAGGCAGCATTTACGATCAAACTTTTTCAGTACTGCTCGAACCGAAATCTAAACGGATGAGTTGCAAACTACACATCCGTAAGAGCTCACGGACCGAGGTTGAAAACAAACTAATGCGCACCAAGACCAATAATAATCGAGTTTTTGCTTGACGTAAATACGAAATGCCAATCGATTTAAGTTATCGAGTTTTGCTTGTAACTAACTTACGAAAGTCTTCTACTTGTTTTCAAATTATGCTCGAGCAAGTCGCATGTCGATTCATTCAGAAATTAAATAAAACTCGGGTTGCGTATTATATATTGGTGGTGGCGGCGCCGGTTTTTTTTTTTTGTTTCGTTTGATGTAAATACGAAATCCATCGATCACGCGCGTGACAATATTAAAAAATAAATATTTTTCGAAGTAAAACCTAAGCAAATATTTGTGAAAAAGTGGAGGAAGCACAATGCGTGACGTATAGCAACGTGTGTTGATTCTGACTTTAACGTATAGACTTAGTGTTTAGGGCATTCTGATATCATAATTTTATGTAAGGGTGTGTTTTGTGAGATGGTAAAAGCGTATATTTTTACGAGATCGGGTCGGACCGTTGTAGTTTACAATGCGTTTTCTACCGAAACCGGGGGTTCGCCTCCGAAATATTCCAGATAACTCATATTCCCTATTATTCTGAAAGTCAGTGTTCTGAGCGTTTCTATTGCAAATTGGACAATGGTAAACTTAAACTGATATACTGTGGCTAGTATATAATACACAAACACTATTATACGTATCACAATAAACGTTGCCTGGCCGGACTTATTTAGTTACGTTTGTGATGTTGTTGGAGAAGTCTCGTTCTTAGAAACGAATAATTACCGTCCGGATCTCTTCTGAACTGAATTCAATCGGATAGATACAGAAGTTCTGTAATAGATTTCCAATGGAGTGTAAATAATAAGGAAAAATTTTCTGCCGAATTGCACTGGGCGTATTTATTAAGCATTTCGTATCAATAAGTGATCAATCTCTGTCAACGCGAATGAACGCTACATTAAACAAATTATTTCTGTTTATGCGTTTAACTAAAAGAAAATTCATGTGTGACGCAAAACTTTCTTCTTCTTCGGTAGCCATTCTTTGGTTGGCGTTCGAAAAAAATAAATAAATAAAAAATCTCGCCCTTAATTTCCCAATTAATTAAGGATATCATCGACGGGCGGGGGTTGTTTTTTTTCCCCGTGTCTGTTTACAAATTAAGCGTCGCGCAAAGCAAAACAAAAATCGCTTGCTTTTAATTTCCTCAAAAATGATTCCTCCTTGGAAATGACGAAGGAGAAGAGCGCGCGCGAATCGTTCGCTCGCACTTTTATAAAATCAAACGCCCCAGAAGCGCTCGAATTTTTAATAAAACGCTTTTGTTTGCGCCGGCTGCAACAATTCAATACTTTGTTGCTGCGCGAAATGATAAAATTTTTATTTACGCCCCCCACCCCCCTCGCATCGTTTGCTCCTCGGATAAACAGCTTCGCGATGTAGTTTTCGAGCAAATTTGAAACCAAATAAATTCCACGTGCAAAGAAATAATGGGGAGGAACAAAAAAAAGAGTAATGAGAGTAAGTAATACCGAGTAGTAAGTAAAGAGGCGCCATAATCTCTGAGCGGAAGCTCTGCCTTGGCTGAGGAAACGGAAAATCCCGTCATACTCCTGATATTTCAGGATGCGCCCTTAGAACTAACCAACTCTAACACACAGGGGTTATTAATTATTTGATAACGTGTTTCGTCTCGTCCCTCGTATGCTTAAAGAGGGGTAGGTAGCATCAACCCCCGCGCCGTTTTTAATCGATCAAAAAAAAAAAACAGCGGCGGTGGCGGCGGCAAATTAGCGGGAAACAGATAAAATTTTACGAGAGGAAATTCGGCCGTGTTATTTTTAATTTTATTAGATGACGAATGAGCTTTTTCACGGGGGCCCCACTACAAGCCCCGAATGAAATTTAATATTTAATAACCTCTTTGATTAAAACTACGAACGTGGCGATATTTAATGACATTGTTCGTTAATGTGTAATAGTTTGTGATATAAAAGCTTTTCGCGCGAGAGCTTTTGTCTTTTATGCTAACCCTATAATCATTTTACCGACCGACGTTAACGTAGATAGACAATTTAGTTTTTTTTCTTTTTTTTTTGGTGTGTGTTGGGGGGGGGAAGAAGCGGAATTTTATTTTAAAGCGAGGCAATAAGATATTAAATTACTTAGGTACTCGACCGATCCCCGACGCGACGTTTCGAAAATAAAGAAATTGCAACCTCGAGTTCATTTGATTTGATTCTACCTTTTCATATCTACATAACAGAATAAATTTGAGTAAGCGAAATTTCGTTTCTGGTTTCAAGGAAACTCCGATCGCGATTTAAATACAGCGCGTTTCCTATTTACTTACTCTTACGTGGTGATAGATATTTTCCAAGCTATGCTAACAATCATGAAGATTCGTGAATGCGAGTTGCTTTCTTATCGAGCGAAATTTTCTGATATATGCGTTTACACGTCATTAAGCCTTGTGTTGGGATAACTATCCGAGGCGAGGTGAACCTTCCAAGTTGCAACGAAACGGGAAAATGGCGCTTTTTTCCGCGGAATTAATTAGAAACATAAAAGCATTAAGATAACGTCGCGTTCGAAATTATTTCCTCGTTCAGGTTCAAAGTGCCGTTTAAAATTGAATGCATCGACCATAAAAGGACGAACGCAAGCCAAAATTGTAAATGCGCCGCATAAAAATTCAGTGGCCATTTTAAAGTGACGCATCTGCACATCTATGTGTTATATATCGTGGACGGGTTGCAACTTTATGATATGCAGGCCTTCAAATTGCCCACTCGTTGACAGCTGGTGTAAACAAGATAATGCATTTGAATTATTACATTACGTTTCAAGTGTTGCAACGTCACCGTTATATTAATTCCAAACTGGAATTACTCGCCCGTAATTGAAGGATCGTTGAATTAAAATTACTTTTGTCAGTCAATTTCAAATACACACACGCGATCCAATCCTGCAATACTAATTGCTCGAAACGTTCATTTCATTTCATTACAAAGACTTAACAGGCGCATCCACCAATTTTTATTTCTAAATCTAGCATTAAAAGTATGTAAGCCAAGGCCCAGTTTCATAATCGAACTTTAACGAAACTTTAAAATAAAAGTCACATTCCGATGTGCAAATAACTACGTTTGGGCATTGTTTCGACATTTGACTGTGGCCTTTGTTTTAAAGTTCGATTACGAAACCGAGTCTAAATTAGAAATTTTTATTATTTAAATAGGCCTAAGCGAACGTCAAGAAACATCAAAACACGTTCTAATTGCTTCAAATTACGATTTTGAAAGACAAGAGACGTCCTAAATCTAAAAGCATCTGCAGGTAGTTGATTTCATTAACTAAAATCGATTTTATCCATATGTAAACCGACGGGGAAAGATGTGACGGGAAAATTTATAAAAAGCGAAAGTCAAAAAACATCTAATCGCGTTTTGTTTGCTTCAAATTACGATTTTGAAAGACGAGAGACGTTGTAAATCTAAAAGCATCTGCAGATAGTTGATTTTATTAACTAAAATAGATTTTATCCTTATATAAGCCGACGGGGAAAGATGCGACGAGAAAACTTATAAAAAGCGAACGTCAAAAAACATCAAAACGCGTTTGGTTTGCTTCAAATTACGATTTTCAAAGACCAGAGACGATCTAAAATCATCTGCAGGTAGCCCTCAATAGATTCACACAGTTTTCAGTGCAATTGGGAAGATTTTTCTTAATACGCGGACTGAGCTCGAAAAGAAATCAATGTATGATTTGACCACCAATGAGAATCCAACGTACATTTCATTTCATTAAGACGACTTACCCGGCGCAGCGACCACCAATTTTGTCGTCTCTTTGTTGGTTAAATCTAGCAAGAAAACTAAACTAAGTTAGATATATTTCACTTTTAAACGAATAATAAAGAAGTTATTGCGGATATTACGTGGCAGATAAATTTATCAAGAGGGGAAGAAATCGGGCATAAATCGTTTTTGAATTAGAACTGCAAAAATTTTTGGAGATATTCTTGCCGCAATATAACTGACAAGCAATTGTGGCGCCATCTGGTATGTTGCGCAATAACGTTGTACTCTATATTTACCGAAAAAACCTACGAACCTTCAACAATTTTCTCGAAATAACTTCGAATAACTATTGATTTGTGGCGCCATCTGTTACTGCAAACCTTTTTATTTCCATTTAAAAACAAGTAGAAAACGCCAAGAAAATTCATGTTGCAAAAAAGAATTCCATTAAAGTTGAGTAGCACCAAAAAAAAACTAAACATAAGTAGCCGCAATTAATTTTGTTCCCTTTGAACTTTTGGGAAATCGTTTGAAAACAGCTGGAAACAATTTTTCTAACCTCAAACTTTGTAACCTTAAACTTTCATAACTCCTGTCACTTTTTAGAAAGTTCTGTTCTTTAAAGTTTCAAGAAAATAGTTAAATCATTTTGTTTTATTTTTATTTTCTTAATAAAATAAGGCGCTGGTAAAAATTTTGCAACCCGGCGTCTTGAGTTCTAGTTACGCCACTGCAGTTAAACCAGTCAGTTCATTCGTAAAAAAGAATAGCCCCCAGTTTCTTAATCACTGTTTAATTTAACAGCGTGATTGGTTGGGTGAAACAGTATAATTGGTTGCTTCAAGTCTGTTGTTAACTTCTTTAAATGATGTTTCTTACTCAAGAGAATTAAATTAATCACTGATTAAAGCGGGGATTAAAAAGTTCCTGCTTGCAGTGTTTGACGATGCGATCGATCGAAATCCGATCACGTGCGCCGCGACGGTACTATTTCATCCGCGCTTTAGTGATTAACAATTTTTTTGTGAAACCCACCGTAGATTGTCTTTTACTGACATTACTTAAGTACGCCCGTTGAAATTAAGCCTGCTTTGTTTTCAAGGGTGAAACAATACCTGTAATTGGTTGTTTCAAATCTATTGTTAACTTCGTTCAATGACGTTCCTTAAGCAGAGAATTAAATTAATCGCTGATTAACTAAGCGAGGATTAAAAGTCCCTGCTTGCAGTGTTTGACGATGCGATCGATCGAAATCGGATCAAGTGCGCCGCGACGGTACTATTTCATCCTCGCATTAGTGATTAACAATTTTTTTGTGAAATCCACCGTAGATTGTCTTTTACTTACATTACTTAAGTATGTCCGTTGAAATTAAGCCTGCTTTGTTTTCAAGGGTGAAACAATACCTATGATTGGTTGTTTCAAATCCATTGTTAACTTCGTTCAATGATGTTCCTTAATCAGAGAATTAAATTAATCGGTGATTAACTAAGCGAATTTCTCGATGCGATTGATCGAAATCAGATCACGTGCGCCGCGACGGTACTATTTCATCCTTGCTTTGGTAATTAACCATTTTTTTTTGGTGAAACCTACCGTAGATTGTTTTATTACTCACAGGGTTGTTTTTATTGATGGTGCTTTTACACATACTGGGGTAAATATGAAGCTGCACTTAGAGAGCGAGGTTTCATTATAATTATCAACTTGAAAGTTCTCCACAACTAATTAATCCTGGCGTTATCCAATTTGCGAAAGGATTTGAACCAGCTATTTATGTATATAAAATTTGCCTCGGTGCAACTTTGCACTTAATGTATTAAATTAATAAAGTGCGTTCGAAGCGTCTGAAGGAATATCTTCCTTTCAGTATTTTTAATAATAATAAGGAGAGACTTCTTCTGCTATTAGGGTTTCGCCCCGTTTGCGTTCGCGTTCGCCGCCGTGTCCTGAGAGGGATACTTGTTTCAACATGACCTCGCCGACTTTATCGCGTCAACTTGTTTATTCAATAAAGAACGCCCTAAACAGTGCGGAATCGAATAAAAACGTGTTACACGTTCAAACGAAATCAAACATATTTTCTGCGAACGTAAACAAAACGTTATTTCAATATTTATATTTTGCACGTCATTTTTTCTCTTTCTCTTCTTATGCGGTGGGGGGGGGGCATAATCCCCACATTCTCAAACCCCCACGATTAATGTGGGGAGGGAAACACTTTCGCTTTTTTTATATTTGCTTTCTTTTCGCTCACATATTTGTTTTGCCTATCGGAAACGTCTTCGTGCGATATTGACAATCAAGCAGATACGAAATGTAACAAATTCCACTTTATGTATTCAGATTTATATTAGTATTCTTTTCCTTTCATCCACAAACACACCACTCGAATAATATTCTTACAAACGAAACAAAATATAACCTAGGGGGGCACGATAGGTAGACTTACACGTCATTAATGATGACGTCAGACATATGTGATGCTGTCTTGATAAATACACTTATTTACTTAAAATTAACATACAAATTGAACATACAAAAAAAATCCTTTGCATTTTAAGTATTTATCATTAACTAATGACGTGCAAGTCTACCTACCGTGCCCCGCACGCCTATGCGAACCTTGATAATTGGGGGGGGGGGCAGTAAAAACGGTTGGCTCGATGTTTTCTAAATTATTTTATTTTTTAGAATTAAAAAATGTAAACAGCGTAGAATTTCCAGTTTGTTTGGTAGAAGACTAATTCGTCCTTTTCTAAAACAAGAAAACGCACTACGGGTCATTAATTAACGGTTAAAAGCCCTCGGTTTGTTCTAAACGAGCATTTTTCTCACTCGGGGCACGGCGCTATTTTTTCTGCGCCCCCACAGGTAATTAAAATTTATTTACTCGCGCCCTTAGATGTTTCGGGCGTTAGGGTGTGAGGCAAAAAGAAAATTGTAAATCGTTTTTTTATGCGCGCACACGTCAGAATGATCGAGTGGGATTTCTTCCTTCAGTGTAGTTTTCTAATCTTTTAAAGATTATCGTAAAGTAAAGGGGGTAACATAATAAAGGATTTGCATAGATTTTGCGCTATTTGCATACAAAAACGTAATTGTGCACTTAGAATGCCCCAAACGCGCCCGCCCCGGAAATAAACGGCCGTATAAGTCGAAGAGTGGAAAAAATCGATAGGTTTTTAGCGGTAATAAACTTCCACGTAAGGAAAATTGAGACTTGATTGTATAGAGAAGTCCTATTTTGTTAGGCGACAGCTGCAACGCGCTTTCCTGTCATTCGCCGGGAATTCCCTGGGAACCCTTAGAGTAGAGTAAGTGGAAGTTTCATCTCGTTTTGTTGTTCCTACACGAACAAGCGATGATAATAATAACAATAACGACAAAAAGAAAGAAGCCGGCGCGTGCGACTTCATTTTCCCCAAAAGCTAACGCCGCTAATCTTAATAGACAGAAACAAAATTGCGCTTTAACACTCTCTGTTTTTTAATTAAGGATCCGTATTAATTAAGAGAGAAAAGCAATTTCAAATTTTTTTTTCCTTCTTCTGCTTCCCCCCGCCGCTTAAGACGACGTGAACTTCGGCGGCTTCACTTTTACACATTCCTCTCCCTTCCATCTACTTTACATTACACACAAAGCGTTTCAGAACCTGAATATTTTTTGTAATTCATTGTATATTTACTACTTTGGGAAATTCTTACTCGTAAAATATTTTGTTTTAAAAAGGACGACGTCGCGTCGTGCCATACAGGGTGAGATTTAGTCGTATTAACGCGACTTTACCTCCGGACGACCCTCCGTCGACTTCGCGAACGTAAAATAAACCGCAAAAACGTGAGATGAGATTATTTACTTAAGTATGTCCGTTGAAATTAAGCCTGCTTTGTTTTCAAGCTTCAAGCTTCAAGCTCCAAGTTTCATGCTTCATGCTCCATGCTCCACCTCCACCATATATAGGGTTATAAAGCTGTATGTGCGCCGACGTAAAAATTACACGTAAAGCCCCTGGGAACCCAATTAAGGTGATTTTATATAATTTTTTTTTTCACCCCGCCCCATACTAATTGGGTTATCTGCAGGCTTAGTTGTGCGGCGAAAGTTCCGGAAATATTTAGGGTATTTATTTTTGCGCGAAACAGGGACATTTATCCGTGTTATACCCGGGCTTTCCGAGGCGCTGACACTTTCCTAAATTAAACACAATGATATTAACGAATCGCTATTATGTCGATCATTTATTTTACGCTGCGGTTCACGATCATAATTTATGCCCGGCGTTTCCGGTGCAGTAAGACATTTTCATTTTTTTTTCCCTTCTTTCCGTCCGTTCCGACTTTCTGGATAGATCCAGCGCCGTTAATTTATACTTGAAACGGGCTTTACGTTTCAATTCATTGAACGCTGCCACAAAATCCTTGTTATCACTACAGATTACCGCGCAAATATTTTACGAGACGTCGACAAATGTTACCGTCAAGAAGAAGTCGATGATAAAATCCGGAACGAATTAAAAACAAAAAGCAAAAAGAAACTCAAACGCTGTTCAGGTCTTATTAATAATAATACTTAATAATAATAATAATAAAAAAAGAAACGCGGCGGCGTTTTTTGCGAATGCGAATTTTCCGAATAAAATTGTCCCTTAATTAAAATACCTGGTGCATTGAGATGATTCGAGAGACGAGCTTTCCGCCGGCAAACACAAGAGTTCTCTCAAATTAAAAACGAGCGAAATTAGTCTCGACGCTCGCGTAATAAAGCGCCGAAAACGATTGGTGAGAAGGCGGCCTAAATTAAAATTGACTACAACGCCTTCTTCTTTTTTTATTTATATTTTATTTTATTTTTTAAATCCCCTACGCTAATACCAAAGAAGCAAATCTTTTCGAATTTCCCACTCGAGGTACTTTATTTTTCAGGTATTTTACCAAAATAATTAAATACCAGGTAAGTTACCATCTTTTTTTCTTATAATTTACCAACGGAGTAAAAATTACAATTAATTAATTGATTACAATTCTCAAACATTCTGGTTAACTCCTAAAAGATGCAATGAGAATGGTTCTTAAAAATCCCAAAAAAGGAAAATTGAAAATCAAGCAATAACAACAATGCACAGGTCATCGCAGACTCATATTTAAATAATCTCCGTCCAAAATGAACGCATCACTTAAATATGCAGTTCTATACAGGGTGATTCGGAGTAAGTGTCCGACCCGTTAACCACAGATAGTCCTTCAAAAAACAAAACAAACAACAGCAGACATAATGGCGTCTAACTTGTGTAGTTTTTGAGATAAAATGGATTAACAATTCACAGATAGTCCTTCAGAAAACAAAGCAAATAACTGTAGACATTGGAGGGGAGGGGGTCTAACTTAACTAGTGTAGTTTTTCAGATAAATGAATTAAGAATTCACATGGTGGTCACTAGAATAACTGTTGAATGCGTCACAACAGCAATAGATTTTGGAATAAAAAAAAAAACACACAAAACACGAACTTTAACCTTGAACCGAAACCGTAAAACGATTTGTTTACGACTCTCCTAGGAAAGATTGCACAATGCGAACAACGAACTTAATTTTTTTATGATGTAAGTAGGGATACTATAGTTCGTGTCAACGTGCGTATCAATTATTCGTGCGTTTTAAGATTACTTGTCCTTCGAAGAATCGAATGATACGCTCTTAATGCCAATCGCGACCCTTTAGAATTTCTTTTTTTTTTAATGAACAGTGTTTTACGAATTTGCAATTGCTTCATGTGCGAGGTAATTAATCGAATTAAAGTGAAGCGAAGCTAATCATGTGTAATCAATAAGGATAGGATTTGAATAAGTACACGTCATCGTTTCAGTAGCGCCGTAAAAATGTATCGAACAGGCACACTGTGTAATAGGACGGTGAAAATAATTTACTGTATGATGCAATGTGGCGATATACTCCGGAGATGGAAGTACAACTTGTCAACTAATTACTCTAAAAATCTTTAGACATTGAAACAAGAAGAGTTGATTGCATAACTGTAATTTTTTATTGCGGCAATACTGCTCTGTTTTTGTCATACTGAGTAACACCATTGCTCCACAGCCTCGCGTTTGTTAACACGCTACAGTCTAATATTTTGCATTGCCCGCTTCACTAGAATTTGAACTGCGCAAAATATATTTCCCTGACCCATGGTAATCAAACATTGCAAATAAAAAAATCAGTTTATGAAGATTCCAATCACACACTTGAGGAAATTGCGTTTTTGCTGGAGCAGAAAAAAACAAAACAATGGCTTTCGGTTTTCGTGATTCATGAGGCTGACATTCACACAGAACTTCTGAACGCTCTTGGGTGGTAGGATGCTTGGCACGCAGACTTGCTCGTGCAAAGAAGAAAAACCTTGCGCTTCAAGTACCTGAGTCAAAACGTGCATCCGCAAGTAAGTTGCAGTATTAATAAATTAAATAATAATAACAAGAATATTTTTATTGGAACGAGCGTTTGACAAATATAATAACAAACCTGGTAACTAATGAACGCAAATTGTCATGTAGTTCAGTTCAGTTCAGTTCAGTTCAGTTGCAAAGCAACCCCGACTCCCTTAAAAATAATTAATTAAATTTGGCCGAATAAGCTGGCCCTAAGACGCGTTGTGTATGGCTACCTATTCATCAATCACGTGAATAGGCGCATAACAAGGTCATACCGAATATCTGTTACAAAAACATTTACATTTTGTTGGCACAGTGACACAGTTTCTAAAACGTAAACAGTTAGTCAACCCGATTTTAAAAACACGTTACGCATCGCATTCCAATAGTCATCAGTGCTACTCAAACGGTTTCCATTTTGGGCACAAAAGACCTTGATTTTCGAAATGTCCGCGATAATTCATTTTTTTTTGCAATTTGGGATTTGCGTGGCCTTAGTAAATACGCCCCTAACAGGCCGGACTCTTATTATGAATCATCCTGTATAATTTATACAAAATTGTTTAATTGGTGTGGTGAATTTTTTTAACATTATCAAAAAACAATTTAAGTTCTTCATGGTTTGGTGGTCGGTTCTAGCTTTACTAGCTTAAATTCTATTCAAGAGAATCAGTAACCAACAGATGGCGCTTTTAATATGGAAAACAAACAGCTCTCATTAATGTTATTCAGAATAACTTGCTATATTCGATCCATCAATGCTTTTTATTAATTTTATTATTATCTGAACGTTATGCTAAAAGTAAAGTAAGTGACACTCACAAACAAATGTTCCAATTTAATGTTTTTTTTTGTAGGTTAATCAAATGTTTTCCTTATTATAGGGACCTTCACAAAACATTCGCTAGATGTCAGCCACTTCGTGATTTTCTCGAATATGCGCAGAAAAATTGACAGATTCGTAATTAAAACTGAAATGATGCTTGAACTGTAACTTTAACGGCTCAAGAAAAACTATTGTTACAGCCGTCACGCACAAACAGATCTATTTTTAGCATCAGTACGCCACCTTGCGTCACAGAACATGACTGGAGACTACTCGATCATTCCAGTATGTTGGAGCACTAGAGGGCTCTGCTATATAAGCCGTACGATTCGTCAAGAGTGATAGTTATGAAGTCAGCGAGCTAAGGATACGTACCTCGAATAAACACAAAAATACATTTTGTAAAAGTGTTATTTGATAGACAAGCTCATTACAATTGTGTTGTTAATTGTGGTAAGCCGCAGCTTATAATTAAAGTGTTCTGAAATTTAACGACTATAATTTGTGAACCCCAAATTCGTAACACTATAATAAAACCTGAAATTAACTTCCGGTTGTTATAAAACTTACTAAATTAGGTTCAGATAAAATTATTTTTTTTTTAGAAAATACAAAAATTATAGAAAATGTATCGGAAACATGGAGGCGACGGCGCCGTTTTTTTTTTTTTTAATCTAGTGGGAACAGGGTTGTACATTATGTCTGTTGCCACTAGATTAAAAAAAAAAAACGGCGCCTCCACCATTTCTTTCTTTTATTAACATAAAAAGGCGCGTGGATTACTTTTTGTGTCGCAAGTTATTGATTGCTCGCATGTTTTGTATAAATAACTCAAATTAAAGAATGGCGTAAATAATTTAATAATCGCATATAAATTGTCGTGCGGTTTCGAAAATATTTCTTTTTTTTTTTTAGCGTTCGCACTCACGCATTATACAAACGCAAAAATATTATCCCATTTGCATGCAATTTATTTCGGCATTGGTTTATTTTAATGTTCGTTTTTATATTCTGCGAATGCGTTCGATTCCCCCCACCCCCACCCACCCTCCACCCCGATTTATAACCGTTTATAAACGGGCTGCGCAAAAAAAAAGAAAAAATCCAAAACTAAATTCTATTAGTGGCCTCAACGTTTTTGATTGGACACTGATAGGGATGACGACGGCGACGACGCGTTCGGCATACGAAATCTGCGGCATTTAAATGTCGAATATCAATTTCGCCGGGGGCGGGGGGGGGGGGAGCTTTTGATTTAAATCTAATTCTGTTATTTAGCCGATACGCCGCCCATAAATTTCGGGCCTTACTACGAACATTATGTTGCAACAATAAACAGATATTATCATTATTACATTTTACAAACTGTCTTCCATTGTGCAGCGGCCGAAGTTATTTATGTGCCCGGTGGTAAATACGAAATAATCACTTTAATGGTTTTGCGGCGGTTCAAGATTGCCAACGTTAAAAATTAATTAAACTTCGTTGCTCGTCCTAAAACAACACACATCAAATATGATATGTTATGGATATGGCGCGATGCGACGCGACGCGACGTGACATACGGTGACATTCGATAATATGCGTTTTTTTTTTTTTTTGTTTTAAATTAATTTAGGATTTGCAGTTTTAAACGTTCTTGTTATAGTGCATGGACAAGTAAATTAATTCAGTTTAAAGTACGTGTTGAATTGGGTCCAATGCATAATCGATACCAATTTGGCGAACTATGTATTTGCATGACAATTTCATTAACTCCTTCTGTCTTTGGTGTATTGCTTTCGAAAGTCCCACATCTGTGCTTTCCCCGTACACAACCGGCCACACTTAGAAATTTCATCCCTTCTAAGTAACCCTTGCCTTGTATTTCATTAACATGATTTCACTTAATATTTGAATTAACAATTTACCACAGTATTGGCGAGCCGGTATTTTTTTTTTAATCCGAAGAGGAAGAAGAAGAAGCAGCGAAACTTTCATTTTCTGGGGAGTTAAAATTTATCTGAAAGTTTGATGTTTTTCGGTCGTAGGTAGTAGGTATATACACGGGAAATATTCAAGGGAAAAGATGGTAATCAGTGTTAAAAATGAGGCGTCAAAGTTCGGCGTCGTTCGCCGTGTGTGTTTATAACATAATTTATCTTTGTTTTCCCCTAAATGATTACCTTGCTTTCCAACGGTGAAAAACGCATGCACCGATATGATAAATAAATGTTGAAGAAACTGCCGTTTGTTTTGCGTTTTACTCACCGAATCAATTTGCGGCGCATGAACCAACCTCTTTCATGAATATTTATGCGTCGTGTACGTTATGTCTAGACTGGTTTCAAAATGCATTACATAATTATAGTACTTAATGCCCTAAACACACATTTTCCTAAATTGGTTCTAAAACTTTACCGACACATTAATACAAATTCTGGAATGATTATAAGTAAGTACCTAAATTAAAACTGCTATGGTGTTTTTTTTTTTTAATAATTAAAAAAAGATTTAATAAGCTACGCCTGTTGTTGTGATACACCAACGGCGGCTAAATGATTTTAATTAATATCAAATATAACTGAATGACTCGGTAGGGGTTGGCGTCAAATTATTTAGGGAGCAAGACTGAATCGAATGCGGTGAAGCGTCGTCTCCGAAGTGATTAAGTCGATACCGTTTGCTTTAGAATAATTGCTGCGCTAACGTGTTGACTGTCAATTAAATTAATTGGAATATTTTTTTTAATGAAACATCCTACACCCAAACCAAACTAAACCAAACCAAACCGGCGAAATACCCGCACGAAAAATTGCGGCGCGCGGCAAATTAAATTCGTAAATTTAAAATTCGTTCTATTGTTAGCCATGTCATTTCGTTATGTCATTATCATATTATCTAATCTTATTTCCACGAATATCCGAAAATAATGGATGCTATCATCGTAATTCATTTATATATATGATATAAGTCGGTCGACTTTCTTATCGATCGATCATTTCAGAGTTTCAGCGTCGAGCGGCGGTTCCGCATGAAATTGAAATAATATTATTGTAGCCGATAAACGGGGCGAGATCGATGATTATTGTTTAATTAAGCCCCGACACTAATCTCAGTTAGGTATAAACTGGCCAAGCCATTGTTCTTCAAACGGCGATTTTAACCTTTGCGCTCCGCTCGAGCTGGATTGGATTTCATTATAAAAAACGTATAGGTACGGTCCGCCATTTTCTCTTGTTTGGTGGTCTGTGCGTTGCAGCCAAACAACAACACGATCATTTGGGGAATTAATATCGCAATTATGTAAATTTGTTTTCCTTATTAGAGCTATGCATATTCATTTTCAATATTTGCTTCTCTATACACCAGGGCATTATAATTGCTGCAAACAACAACTGACATTGATATAGATGGATGTTAAGCGATCACTTTCTGTAGTTTGAAGTAGGTAGGTACATTTATTTCCATAATATTAATGGCTGGGTTTCGGCAGAGTAGAAAGCAGAAATGAAATAATGAAATTCTCGAGGAGGAATTAAAATGTGAAGCGCATAAAAAAGAATCATTTTAGAACGTCGTACATTTGTGCGAAATACAATGGCGGCGGCGGCGGTGGTGGCATCGGACGATCGTAATTGATGAATATATTGGAAATCAGTTTAATTTTCTAATGGATTTAGCGGCATAAAGCGGATTTCTATTAAAACCCATCAAGTCCTCCTTGTAATAATTCAATCCACAGAAAACAAATTAATTCATTTTGTGCATTAGCCCCCATCGAATAGGTCCGCGATGAAACATTATAATATTACCTAGCACGATGTAATCTCCACATCGTAACTATTAATCATTATGGCCATTGTTCGGTGTCCACCGATAAATTACATCATCGTAAAACTTCACAGAACTCCGTCTTCAATTAGATATATGTATGTGCGGGGCGAGTTTAAAATAAATCAATATAAACAAAATTTATTCTGGAAGCTTTCGAAGCCTCGAATGGGCGGCTGATGCCATCAATCAAAAACATATTTGGATTTATCATAAATCTCCGCGGGGGGGTCTTTTATTTTCAGTTATAGTCACCTGGTGAAATTAGAAGAGCTTAATAACTTATTCCAGAACGGGTAAATGAAAAGCAAAAAACCCCGAGGGCGAAGAAGTACTTTACATAGCCATCAATTTTATTCGCTTCTTAATGCACGGTTTATTTCCGTTCGCGTACGTTTCCTAATTGAAATCGGCTTCAAGTTTTGCGCTGGAAAACTTTATTTTCACGTATTAAGTACGCCGATATTAAACTTACGAAATGTGTAGACAAGTCTCAATACGACCCCTCGACTGTACACTTTTATTTCCAAACCCAAACTCGTAAATGTTTAACGACTTTGTCGCCGATAGCTTTTTGAAAACCGCATTATATTTTTTAATTAAAATAAAATTACCTACTTGCGCCTGCGAAACTAAATTTACATACATTTTCCTTTCCGTTTTTCCCATCATCCACTGTATCCACATGTGACGCAAATTAAGAAGAACCTCACGGCGATCACCCAAATAATTGCGGAGGGATAATTTTTCATTTAAATGTACACCCAATTATCATATAGCTTTAGCTATACAATTTCAACTTTAATTAAGAAAAAAATAAAATAAAATAATAAGTAAATAATATCTAAACTATTTTAGTACTTCTGCAAGTATAAGGTTTAATCGATTTGTTATTTGTTCCAGTGTGTCGGTGAAAAGGGTTTTATTTATAGTAACGTGTATTGTTTGAATTTCCTTGAGTGGAGAGAACGAAAGAGTGAAAAGAGCTTGTAAACATTAATGGGAGAAAAATACGCACACAAAATAGAAAAGAATTGGCTCGTTACTTGGCGAACACACGTTCAAAAACTCGCCGTAAAATTTATCTGGAACTTATTACAAACTAACTTATTTTTATCGTTCGGATACAGTAGGGCTGCTTTTTCTTCTTCTCTTCTCTCGCCGCCCTCCCACCCCCACTTTTAATTCAATTTAATTCGATTTAATATCATTTCCAAATACAGTTTCTCGTTTGTGTGTGTATGTGTATGTGTATAAATGGTAGTGATGACGATAAATTCTGATAATGTTCTTTCTTTCCCTTGTTCGATATTTTGTAGTGTTTGCAATAAAGTACCTGTCCGAAGCAGATTTTGTACAACGTCCAAAGGCACATATAAAATAGTGGTAAGAGGGTCAGGTTGCACATAAATATGATACTTAAGAAACTCAACCAAAAAATCGCATTGATTCTCGCATGTGCTCTTCTTCTTTCTGCCTTTTTTTTTTTTAGTTTAAAGTCGGAGAGTGATTTCATTCATCATCACCCGCTCCTGCTTTTAATTCCGGCCACGTTCTTGTATTTGTATTTGTATTTGTGTTTGTGTTTACACACGCGACTCAACATTTCATTTTAATCCGGTATCATTAACGCTTTTAACGCACGTAATCGCTTTATTTGCGGTAGTTTGAAAGGTTTTAGAAATTATTTCTGTTGCCCCCGATTTTATTTAGTTCGTACGCTTAGGTATTCAAATTTGAATTTTAATCTGTCCATCCGCGGCGGGTAATCGCGTTATTTGCAGATGTTTTACTAAATATTTCTATACGTACTATAGAAATGTTATTCGAATAGCCATCGTCAGTAAATTTATTTGGGTTATTAAAAACAATCGGAATTTGTTGGGGCGTAGAAAATTCGCTCGTACGGAGGTTTAAAATTGAATTTGTGGGTTATAACAAGCATTGTTAAAGTGAATAATGATATTTGCAATCGTCCTGTGTGTGTCTAGGGGAATACACCATAGTTGAAATAGCGTAGTATAATTAGAAGCATCTATCCGTTGAGGGTTCTATTCCGCGGTCAAACACAATGAAACCAATTCACCCTAGTACCACGTTCGATAGCTTGAATTGTATCGCTAAACTCAATTAGAACGCTGACAATATAACAATTTACTACAATATGTCTAATGATGAGGAAATTAATAGATGATAGCGGAGGAATCTGCTGTTCCTGAGCTTTGCTTTTTCGCCTGTTGAAAACACAAAGCGAATGCGCGAATACGCGAATACGCAAATGTGCGAATGTTTAGTGTAGTGTTGTATAAATTCCTGAGGCCTCCTGGTGAAAGCTCAGGGCTTGTTTCCTTTAACTTTTAAATGAAATTATTCTATAATAGATGGCGCAGAAAGAATCTGTTATTTCTGAGTTTTCGCTTGACGAGAATGCTCAAAGCATTTATTTTTTTTTAACCAAACAATGAAAAGGTTTTCGTTGTTTTAATCGTGGTTGCCCTGAGCAATGCAAATGTAACAATATTCCAGGTAGAGGGGAAAAAAAGGCAAATACAACAACGGCCGGAAAATATTTAGCATTTCGAGCGCTCCCGCGTCGATAAACAAAATATTTACGAAAATATGAGCGAAATTCGAAATCTCGGGGGGAATTCGCCGTTTCTTATCTCGGCAAACGTGAGGGCAAAGGCGAGTAATGATAAAGTGGCGTGATAGAGCGCTGTTTATTTCACTCTCGTCGTCGTTCGAACTCATTTGGGCCTTCTGTTGTAGGACAACCACAACGGTCTCACAACTTAACGACAGCTGAATCCTAGCTACACCTGCGTGACAGTTATGCCGGCAAGTTATTGCTCAGAGTGGTCGCTTCCGACCATTAAACTCGCGGTCGAACCTTCTTTATCCACTTGTCAAAATCCGATGGCATTCCTCTATTCCTGATATTAACCCCCTAATGTTGACCCATTATACCAAACGCGTATGCATATCGACCTCCATTTATAACCAAAAGATCACCACTTTCATGCAGGAACCTACTAAAAGCTCCCAAATCTATCACACAAACCGAAACACACTTTCTTCTCATTCTTTCGTCTTTGTTCTTCTCCTACAAACGATTTTTTTTAATCCCAACTTTACAGATCCATAAGTTCCAGCCATTCCTACAAGTGTTCTGCAATTGCTCCTCTTTAATTAAATCGAGAGTCCACAAACAAAAAGCTTTTATTGAAAAGAAAAAAAAGACTTTCCCATTTTATTTTAAATCTACACAAAGATAAAACGACTCTAAAACGATTATTCGCCCTTCATTTCGTCTTTGTTGTTCTCCTAGAGAAGACTCTCTTTAATCCCAACTTTGGAGATCTGTAAGTCCAAATCCTTTTCTTAAAAAAAGCGGTCCTCCATTTTGTTTTCCATCTTCATAAATATAAAGGCTGACTCTCCCTATCTTTCATTGTTTTTCTCCTATAAAGCAATCTCTTTAATCTCAACCTTGCAGATCTATGAGGTGAAGCTATTCCTGGAACTTCTGCGATTGCTCCTCTCTTTAATATTATTGAGAATCCCTAAGTCCAAATGCTTTCATTAAAACAAACTCTTCCCATTTTATTTTCCACCTTCATAAATCTAAAAGGGTTCTTCTTCTTTCGTCTTTGTTCTTCTCCTGTAAAGCACTCTCCTTAATCCCAACCTTGCAGATCCATAAGCTGAAGCCATTCCTGCAAGTTCTGCGTTTGCTTCTCTTTAATTTAATCGAGAGTCCACAAACCATTTTTTTTTATTGAATAAAAAAAGAAACTTTTCCCATTTAATGTTAAATCTAGATACATAAATCTAAAAGGCTTATTCTCCCACTCTAAAACGTTTATTCGCCCATTATTTCTTCTCCTTTCGTCTTTGGTGTTCTCCTAGAAAAGACTCTCTTTAACCCCAACTTTGGAGATCTGTAAGTCCGAATGCTTTTATTAAAAAAAGCGTTCTCCCATTTTATTTTCCATCTTCATAAATGTAAAGGTTTATTCTTCCAATATTTCTTTGTTCTTCTCCTTTAAAGCACTCTCTTTAATCCCAACCTTGCAGATCTATAAGGTGAAGCCATTCCTGGAACTTCTGCGATTATTCCTCTCTTTAATATCATTGAGAGTCCCTAAGTCGAAATGCTTTCATTAAAACAAAGTCTTCCCATTTTATTCTCCACCTTCATGAATCTAAAATGGTTATTCCCCCATCCGTTCTTCTTTCGTCTTTGTTCTTCTCCTATAAAGCACTCTCCTTAATCCCAACTTTGCAGATCCATAAGCTGAAGTCATTCCTGCAAGTTCTGCGTTTGCTTCAATTTAATTTAATCGAGAATCCACAAACCAATTTTTTCTTTATTGAAGAAAAAAGAAACTTCTCCCATTTAATTTTAAATCTAGATACATAAATCTAAAAGGCTTATTCTCCCACTCTAAAACGTTTATTCGCCCATTATTTCTTCTCCTTTCGTCTTTGGTGTTCTCCTAGAAAAGACTCTCTTTAACCCCAACTTTGGAGATCTGTAAGTCCAAATGCTTTTATTAAAAAAAGCGTTCTCCCATTTTATTTTCCATCTTCATAAATGTAAAGGTTTATTCTTCCAATCTTTCTTTGTTCTTCTCCCTTAAAGCACTCTCTTTAATCCCAACCTTGCAGATCTATAAGGTGAAGCCATTCCTGGAACTTCTGCGATTATTCCTCTCTTTAATATCATTGAGAGTCCCTAAGTCGAAATGCTTTCATTAAAACAAAGTCTTCCCATTTTATTTTCCACCTTCATAAATCTAAAATGGTTATTCCCCCATCCGTTCTTCTTTCGTCTTTGTTCTTCTCCTATAAAACACTCCCTTTAATCCCAACCTTGCAGATCTATAAGGTGAAGCCATTCCTGGAACTTCTGCGATTGTTCCTCTCTTTAATATCATTGAGAGTCCCTAAGTCGAAATGCTTTCATTAAAACAAAGTCTTTACCATTTTATTTTCCACCTTCATGAATCTAAAATGGTTATTCCCCCATCCGTTCTTCTTCTTCCGTCTTTATTCTTCTCCTATAAAGCACTCTCCTTAATCCCAACTTTGCAGATCCATAAGCTGAAGTCATTCCTGCAAGTTCTGCGTTTGCTTCTCTTTAATTTAATCGAGAATCCACAAAAACAAATTTTTCTTTATTGAAGAAAAAAGAAACTTCTCCTATTTAATTTTAAATCTAGATACATAAATCTAAAAGGCTTATTCTTCCACTCTAAAACGCTTATTCGCCCATTATTTCTTCTCCTTTCGTCTTTGGTGTTCTCCCAGAAAAGACTCTCTTTAATCCCAACTTTGGAGATCTGCAAGTCCAAACGCTTTTCATTCCTGCAAAATCTGCGATTGCTCCTCTTCAAGTTAATTGAGCGTCTATAAACCAAAATGCTTTTACTGAATAAAAAATCCTATTTTATTTTCCATCTTCATAACTTTAAAAGGCTTATTCTTTCTTGTTCTTTCGACTTTGTTCTTCTCTTATAAACAATTTTCTTTAATTCCCACTTTGCAGATCGGCGAGGTGAAGCCAATCCTGCAAATTTTACGATTGCTCCTCTTTAATATCATTGAGAGTCCCTAAGTCCAAATGCTTTTATTAAAACAAAGTCTTCCCATTTTATTTTCCACCTTCATAAATCTAAAAGGGTTATTCCCTCATCCGTTCTTCTTCTTTCGTCTTTGTTGTTCTTCTAGAAACGACTCTTTAATCCCAACTTTACAGATTTGTACGACGTAGCCGTTTCTGCAAGATCTGCGATTGGTCCTCTTTGATTTAACTGAGAGTTCGTAAGTCAAGTCCAAATGCTTTTATTTAAGAAAAAAAACTTTTCCCATTTTATTTTCCATCTTCACAGGCTTCCTTTGCTCTTCCTTATAAAGGACTCTTTTTAATCTCAGTTTTGCAGATCTATAAAGCGAAGCTATTTCTGCAAGATCTGCGATTGCTCCTATTTAATTTGATTGAAAGTCTATAAACTAAAATGCTTTTACTAAATAAAAAAAATGTTTTCCAATTTCATTTTCCACCTTCATAAATCTAAGAGGTTTATTTTCTCATTCTTTCTTCTGCTTTCGACTTTGTTCTTCTCTTATAAACGACTTTCTTTAATCCCAACCTTGCAGATCTATAAGGTGAAGCCATTCCTGCAATTTCTACGATTACTACTCTTTAATTTCATTCACTGTCAATAAGCTTAAATAATTCTCCCATTCTTTCTTCTTCTCTCGTCTTTGTTACTCTAAACGATTCTCTTTAATCCCAACTTTGCATATCTGTAAGGCGAAGCCATTCCTGCAAGTTCTGCGATTCGTCTTCTATAATTTAATTGAGAGTCTATAAACCAAAATGCTTTTACTAAATAAGAAAAAAAATCCTATTTTATTTTCCATCTTCATCAATGTAAAAGGCTTTTTCTCACATTCTTCCTTCTGCTTTCCACTTTGTTCTTCTCTTATAAACGACTTTCTTGAATCCCAACTTTGCAGATCTTTGAAGTGAAGCCATTCCTGCAATTTCTACGATTACTATTCTTTAATTTAATTCACTGTCAAATAAGCTTAGATTCTTCCATTCTTTCTTCTTGTTTCTTCTTTGGTATTCTCCTGTAAACCACTATCTTTAATTCCAACTTTGCACATCTGTAAGGTGAAGCCGTATCTGCAAGTTCTGCGATTACTTCTC
Organism: Prosopocoilus inquinatus; assembly: GCA_036172665.1. Taxonomy (NCBI): domain Eukaryota; kingdom Metazoa; phylum Arthropoda; class Insecta; order Coleoptera; family Lucanidae; genus Prosopocoilus; species Prosopocoilus inquinatus. The sequence continues at coordinate 9,924,267 of CM069880.1, read as the reverse complement.
TTTAATTTAATTGAGAGTCCTTAAGTCCAAATGTTTTTAATTAAAAATAAGTTCTCCCATTTTATTTTCCATCTTCATGAATCTAAAATCTTTCGTCCTTGTTATTTTCCTATAAATCCCAATTTTGCACATCTGTAAGATGAAGCCATCAGGAATGGCCAAAATGCTTCTATTAAAAAAAAGCGTTTTCCATTTTGTTTACATTTTCGTAAATCTAAAAGGCTTCGGCTTTCTTTTTCTTTTTGAAAATGTTAATGTTAATTAATTGTCTTCACCTTCGAAAATAATCAATAATACAGGGTGATTTAAAATAAGTAGGAGAAGTCTGAATTCGTCCTGCATTAAATATGACAGTGACATGGCCGATAATACTTTCGATAAGTAGTTTAGATAGTTCCATCGATGCAGTCTATAATCAGCAAAGTTTTCTATTCAATTTCCTCCATCAATATTTGATTGTATCGGAAGTCGAAGTCACGGCGGTGCCTGTTTACAGCGTTAAATTTATAATTCTTAAACGTCCTGCAAGTTTTATGCTAAAGTAATCTCGCGATGAACTTCCCGAGTTATTCTGCTCCGTTAGTTCCTGAGATTAGTTTTTTTTTTATCTGAGAGGGCACGAGTTACTTCTGAGGGGTGAGTTGTTACCTTTATGCCGTATCCCGCCGCTCTCACATGTTTTATTTAATAAAGGAAAGGGACAATTTATTTATCTTTCAATTGCCCTGAAGTATTAAATTTTTATATCTCTCCGCTTCAGGGTGTACGGCAAAAAAATAGTGTGTGGTGGGGTATAAGAGATTTGTTTTTTTTTTCCGCCCTTGTTAATAGTGGGTAGTGAGTTTCAGATTAGTATGTATAAGCAGTTAGGCCATTGTTTTCTCATAAAATTGTTCAATCGCGCAATTTACATAATAAAACGCTTGTTTTTGCCGTAAAGCTTAACTACTTATTAAGTAGTAAGGGAGCGTCCTCGAAGTTTTGTATTGATGGCCCTCGTTCTACTGGATTTTTGCTTTAACCTCGCAAGAGTATCAGCAGTTGCATCTACTCTCCAGGAAATCTAGGACACAACACTAGAGTGGCATTGATTTTCATAGCGAGCAGTATAAAGTTGTTTCTAAAATTCCTCGCACAAAGCGTAAGGGATGAAAGCTTGCTTTCAATTTACCTTTGATGTAAACAGTGTCTGCGATGATTTTACCATCATTTTGTTCTTCTTAATAATAATCATGTTATACCGGGGCACTTACCGGAAACTAAAATTTTAATTCGCTTTACGTACATACCTGCGCAAGTAATAAGAAAAATTGCTTGCATTCATTCATTTCCTGGAATTTCATTATTTTTCAAGTTAAAACAATTTCCTCGGGCTAACTGAAAAGCTGCAATTTCACTTCTTCCTTCGTCTCTATTTATATAGCGAACAGATAAAATAACTCCTTACCGTCTGCTTAAGTACGTCTTTAAAACTAATAAATGTGTCTCAGACTTGTAAATAGAGGCACTTATTTAAAGAGACGCACAAACGCACACGTTGGAACCAGTGGCGTAACTTGAAGTCAAACTGAGGGGGTTGCAAAATTTTTACTATCATACCACCATATACTGACTCGTCTTTCGGAATTTCGGATTCTAACCACATCGAAAAAAAAACTTTATAAAAACCAATGGAGAAGATCTGAGTTTTTAACACCTTCTTTTGTTTAACATTTATATCTTCACTCTTAGGAGTGGCCGGGGCCCTCTTACAACTCCAGAAAACTTTATACTTTACCATATTACTCAAAAATGTACAGGACGAGCAATAATTACAACCACTTAATTGTACATCTTCAGGACACGTGGTATTTAAAATATATATACAAGAGGAACCTCTTTTTTGTATTTTTGAAGGCGACAGCATTAGTCATCTTGAGTAGAAAAGTTCATATAAGTACACAGTGTCCGATTCTCAGAGGTACAGAGATACGACCGCTTGAAGTTGGCGCATAAAAGATAGTTAGTACATAAAAGATATTAGTAAACACTAAAGGAGTTGGTCTTCTACGATTAGGAATCCGTTCGTCAAGGTATTACACTCGGCGTGCACGTTTTTATCACAGAACCGGTTCTAAAAATAGTGTCTTGTTGCAACTGTCACTTGTCACACTCAAAGGCTTCTATGCCCATTTTAGATACATACACGCGTGAATTATGTACGTCTTCAAACGTATTCATTTATTATTTATTTATATACAGCTGAATTTAAAAAAAATGGGTATTTTTCCAAGCGAAAATTTGGTTCTATTGTCTACTTGACCATACCTATCAAAAAAAAATTCTGTCAACTATATACTGGGTGATTCAACATAAGTGTGCGACCCATCAACCACAAGTAGTACACAGAAAAAGAAAACAAAAAGTCTATATGCATAAGGATTATAATATACTTGTGTATATGTGATTGTAATATATATGGTTTTTGAGATAAAATACATTGAAGATTCAGATATAACTTGGTTGTTGGTCATCAGTACAGCTGTATTGCGTCACAAGAGCATGAAAAAGGACGAAACGCTAGCGTTTACCTTGAAATGAAACTCTGAAACTATTTTCTTAATGGTTATCTGCGGAAAAAATATAACACGCAATTTATTCATTCGATTCATTCGAATTTTGAGCATGTAAATATAAGAAATGAATCATGATTTCAATTTTGGATTCAAAGGAGGTAGGTTTTTCAAATGCCTCGGTTAGATTTATTTCTTGCAATTTCCCACTTGCATGACCTAAGTGAATACGTTACTAACGTGTCGGGCACTTACTCTGAATCACCCTGTATTTATAAATTGACAAACCGTCATATAATTCTAACCTATTGCTAGTAAAAAATGAAAAAAAGGAGTAATTCGTCAGTTTTCTTGAACTCAACTGTATCTACGATTTTTTTACTTAAAATGGTCCGTGCGACCATCTCCAAAAAATAGTAAAGCTTTCTCCTGAAATACCTCTATTTATAAACAAGAAAATCGAAACTGAAAAAATCAATGAACGGTTTTATTAAGAAAATTTGTTGCAAATCGTTTTTGATTGCAGTGAATCCCTGGAACCGCCTCTGTACAACCATTTCAGCCCTCTTTGGGGCTTCATCAGCAGAAGCGTAGCTCGAGTGTTCGACTGCAAACCAAAACGACTCGACCCAGCTGCGATGTAATAGTAATGAGTAGTTTAAACAGCGACATCCTACGATCGCCCTTTGACCTATTAGCCCATTAGCTCAAAAGGCGATCGTAGGATGTCGCTGTCGTTAGGTCAAAGGGCGATCGCAGGATGTCGCTGTTGTTAGGTCAAAGGGCGATCGTAGAATGTCGCTGCCGTTAGATCAAAGGGCGATCGTAGGATGTCGCTGTCTAAACGGTTTTATTAAGGTTTCAAAGAAAATCTTATTATTTATTTAACCGCATACTTAAAAATGTTGTTTTTTATTTTATTTAAAATCAAAAATTGAGGCAGGTTTTCAACAAACGCATTCAAGTTTCTTCGACGTGAATTTATAAATAATAACGAATCTAAGAAACGTGCAATTGGATCACCCTATAAAATTAAAATCTTGCAAAGTTGGCCACGTGACACTGCAATATTCTTGTGTAATTTTTAATAAGGTTCACGATTGAGGATCACCTCGAATCAGTCAAATTGTTACGTATTAAATAAAAATCATTAAACGCTTGAATAAGGCGACTCAAATTATTTTGTAATTTTATTAGGAACTGTGCAGACACTATTTATTAAAGTGGGGTTATGTTTTGACATCTCTTGGAAAATTGCAATCACATCTGATTGACTACGTTCCTTAAGTTTCTTCGAAGTACCACTTACATTGTGCTAAGTAAATCAAGATAACTTAATCTTGGCCCGCCCTGTTACTTAAATACTGACAGGAGCTGTCAAAATTTTAGGTTAAGAAAGCGTTTGTACTTCAACTATTTTCTTTGCCCATGTCAGTTAGAAATTCTAATTCATTTATATGTTTGCTTGTTAAAAAAGTTTTCACTTTTTGGATTCATGCGCTCTCGGCAATTTGGGGCTGAGTTGCTTTGCAAACCCTGCAACCCCTTTTGCTACGCCTCTTGTGGGGGGCGAACTTGTATGTACGAACATGTAGAGTGGATGGAAAGACCCTTTAGTACTTACTACTCAAATTCTTAGAAGTTGCAGGTTATTTTCTTTTTAATGGAAAAAATAAAAATGTAATTCCCCGTTTGCAAAGGTGGAATCCGAACAACTACTTTGTCGTTATTTTTCGAATGAAATTGCTCGTTACATCCAACAATTCCGGGGGATTTTATAAATTGCTCCGTCACACGATTTCACGTTTCGTTATTTATGCATGCAAGTTTGTTTCAAGCAACAAACACTAAAACGTTCTTATTCTGTCGTCGTAAATGGTATGCACTGATGTTTATGTGATGTGTGATGTGTGGAACGATCCCCCCCCCCCCCCTTTTTCCCCCCATCAATGAATCACTTTAGCTTTGAATTTATTTATAGATACATATTTCGTTTGCATCGACACAAGGTAAAGAGTTATGTATTTTGTTTATTTTATTTTATTTTATTTCTATTTTTTTTGAAAAGTGAGGTAACGCGTTAGCTTATAAATTAATTTAGTGGAAGTTTAAAGTTCGAGGCTCGGGGGTTCCGTGCATTCTGCGAAGTTTTAAAAAGCTACAAGCGAAATGTGATTAATCTTTAAACAAAAACTGTCAGTATTCAAGTATGGGTTTCGAGCGAAAACTTTTATCATCACGCTTTGTAACTTCGCCAGGCCGTCCGGGTTTTAAAAACCTAATTTAACGTTAATATTTAAACAAAAATATTTCGTCACTCGGCCGACCTTAATTCGCATTTTACGTCCGCCTTGTATTTTTAACGTCCGAGCTATCGCCGGACGGATACGTCACTTATTCCAAAGTTGGCGTGTCGTTATTTATTATGCAGAATTTAATTCAACGAGGAGATCGAATACGTGTATCCTTTGTCCTGTCTCTGTGTTTCCGCTCGCTTAGTTATGTTATGAATGTACTTTCGTGGTGGAAACGCCGCTTTTTATAGAAAAAGCACATCACACATGAATTAGAATCATATTAGAATTATATAAAGGGGTTCTTATTTTGTTATGCACACGCAATTTGGACCAAGGTATACATAATAGCTTTAAGTTTCCGGAAAGACCTTGGCCTCACTTGAATACAATTTAGTTGGGGGCATAAACTATATCTTCCCGGATGAAATCTTACGGGCCTACCCTTAAGGTACATACATGAAATAATAACGAGGGCCACCCTCTTTGTATGTACATATCTGCATAAACGAGTTTGCTATACACAATCACGTTCAGGGATAGGCCAGTTAGCTTTAAATTGAAATTGTTGACGCACCCTGTATATACACACGGAATTATTTTTTTATTATTAATTTCTCAGAAAAATTTATTCTTTATGAAACCTCCTACATCTTCCCGAACACAAGATGTGTGCATCAAAATTTAAATACCTCTTCTTATATACCGAGGAAATCAAAATATTTGAAAATGACGTAAGAGTAAACCCCCTTAATTTTTCAAAATATGCAGTTATATTATTTAAAAAAGTTATTCGGAATTATCATGAGATTCCAAATATAAAATTATGACTGTTTACGATAGAAAAAAAATTTGGACACGAGAAAGGGTAGTATCGAACTAATTTTATTGCTTTCTCATCGTAGGCAGCCATGATTTCATCACATTTGAAATATCATGACAATTCCAAATAACTTTCTCAAATAATATTTCCGCGCAACACGAAAAATAAATGTACTTTACTCTCTCGTCAATTTCAAATATTTGACTTCCTCTGTATATGGCAAGGGGTACTCAAACTTTGATACTTACATTTTGAGTTTGGGAAGACGCACGAGCTTTCATAAAGAATAATTTTTTTTGGGAAATCAATAATGGGAAAGTTTTCCGCATGTGTCCCAACTTTCTGCCGCTCACTCTATACAGGCTTCATCAAAAACATAAAACCGATAAAAATAAAGCTGAAAAATAATCATTTTTCACATGATAATTTCATATTAATAAATTTCAGAAATGTACTAGGTACTTGTTTAAAAACAAAATGCAGAAACTGATAATGTCCTTGACAACTTGCCATCTAAAATTTTCAAGTCAATAGCAAGGTTGGTAAAACTGATCTGACCCGCATCTTACAGGTTGCCTCGTTCCCATTTAAATGTGTAAATTGATCCTTGTGCAGACTATTCTTATACAGGGTTAGGCCAAAAAGTCCCTTCCCCCTGTTAATTTGGAAGCAAATAAGATACAAGGTACAGGCAAAGACAAAATCAAGGCACATAGAAAGCACTAATTTTTTGAGAAGTACCTAATTACTTTAGAGGATTTGCTAAGTAGCGCTGCGCGTACTATGAGCAGGAATCTTTTAAATGGCAAAACAATTTGTGACTTATTGCCATATAGTGGGCCTGGCTGATAGCTCCTTTTGTCGTTCTTTTTACAACTCAGGGTATTGGGCTTTGAAGGGATGAAAACCCTCCAACTCTTGTTGTAGATGACCAAAAAACGCGCGAGAACCCCGGAATTCACGGTAGCCAAATCGTCACTCTAGGTTCGCATTTCTTGTTTGAGTTTGACTTTCGTTTTAACCACAAGTGTCTAAGGATGCTCTGGGTTTACACCTGTTGCAACACCTTCCCGCAATGAGCTCGGGATTCCGTTTTTAAATTGCTTGTCTAAAATAATTCGATTAAAAGCTGAAGGCAAAAATTTCTATTTTTTAAAATAATAATAATGTGTGACGGCTTGCGCCAAGCCACGCGCTTGTTATCATGATTAGTTTTTTTTTGTTTACCTTCGTTTTATCCACTCTGGATGATGATAATGATGATGTTCTGTATTATTGTCGGTCTCACAATAAAATCTACTTTCAACTTTAGACATTTATTACAACGAATCAATATTTTACAATGCTTCTAATTTTTAGAGAGATCAAACGTTTATTAAACAGATTCAATATAACGTTGTTCTTTCCTTTAATTGAACTCAAATTTCATTCCAGGTTTTTTATTGAACTAAATATCACAGCATTCTGTTAAAGGAGTTTCAACTCTATCCTCCAGTTTCACAAAAATTATTTAATTACTGACTAATTTAAAGCCTGTGATTGGTTGGGTGACACATCATAATTGGTTGTTTCAAAACTATTGTTCACTTCGTCCAATGACGTTTCTTAATCAGAGAAATAAATTAATCGCTGATTAATGAAACCATCCAGGTATTTGTCTGCTTTCATTTATTTACGAGTTTGAAACAAAATAAAACAGGAAATTCGAACGAAAACTAAATAAAAGCAAATAAAAAGTACTAAGTCCAGAGATAAATATAATTTAAACGTCCACTAGGTGGCGCTGTGCGTACTAGGAATTTCAAAATCTTAAATGGCAAGTTGGGTTAAGTGGGATATCATTTTAAACGAATTTAAATTCTGCGTTATTGCATTATTTTTCACTTCACATTTTCTTGATGAAGTTAAAAAGGACACCGTATAAGAAATATATTTTTGAATTTAATTAGATTTCAATTGACGATCGAATATTCTCGGGTGGTGCAAATAATTTTTTTTACGACGGTAGAGGAATATATAAATTTGTTTTTTTGTTTTGATATACGATCGGAGCATCACTGCGAAGCAACATTTTTACTGGCAGTAAAAACTTCATATATTACAGGCCAAGGGGGGGTAGATCTCACACTGTATTATTTTTTATAAGGCAAGATCAATGAAGGGATCGTGGTTTATTGTAAGACAGGAGTTATTCTACATCTGCTCCTGCCGCGCCGCGCCGCGCCGCATTCGATCTCTGGGATTCCCGCAAGTTTGTATACGTATATAAAAGCTGGCACGCGCTCAGAAATTTTTTTTTGTATTATTAATTTTATACCTGGTTAATAACGCGCCTCACGCTCAATCTACGTAAGCGTCGCTTACAATTTATTACCTAGCTACTATTTTTTTTGTTCGTTCACTTTAAATATTGAGCTTTTGATAAATGAAAGCGACATTCCGAGCCGCCGCCGCCGGTGTTTCCAAGGGGGGTGGTAATAAAGTTTTGTTAATTTATATGTTTGTTTATGAAGGCGAGCTCTCTCCTTCATACGTTTTCCGTCGCCCAGTTTTCCAAGCAACTTCCAATATTAAATTTTACGTTTCGTTTTGAAATATCGCCTTGTATAAACTATGTACCTAACTTAAGGGTAGTTCTGTTATGCAATCAATCACTGCCACATTACGATATAATCGATAGGAAACGAACTCACAATCAGCCCCTTTTGATGATTTACTCTCTTGAGAAGAGGTGCCTTAATTTTCCCTCTTTTTTTTTCTTCTTTCTTGAATCAAATCAAATCGTGAAATAGTGAGTTTCGTAATAGTCGAATTTGAAAATCCCGGTGGCGCAAGACGTCTCCGGAGACTAATATCACATCTCGGCAGACTTCCACAACCCCTATCCACCCCGAGTTGCTCAGCCGTGCGACTCCTGGAAGCGATGACTTAAAACGTTAAAATCTTGCTCGTATATGTTACTGCGACGCCAACTGTAAATTTCACCCAAAAGTTTTTCCCTACTCCTCTTATTTTTAAAGCAGTCGCCTTTAATTATCAGCACGCTTTAAATTAATCGCGTTGTCTAACGAGTTGCCCGAAACTTTAAATCATAATTTGTACAATTATATAAAGCCTAGTATACACTTGGAAAAAGTGTATACCGAGCTTAACGTCTATCGCTTTTATTTAAAACAACTTTTTTTTTGACAGGGTGAGTAATGTATGTATGAAAATTTACTCGTGAATTTTGAGAGCATTGCTGTTTTAAATGGGGTAAAATATATCTTGATATAGTATAAAATGTGTCGGGTGTAATTTTTTGACGCGGAAAAATTAGGGCGATTTGGTTTATTTTATTTGTAAAACTTGTTACCGTCTAGCTAGAAACTTTCACCTGTTGTTCTAATGGTGAAATAAGTCGGCCGATTTATCTCCGCGGTTTTCCTCCTTTTTCCTTTTTTGGCTCGCGAATAAAATAAAGAAGGGAATAATTTAAAGAAGACGCATTTGCATGTAATTACGCGATTGAAAGTAATCTAGTAAAATAACAGAAAAGTGCGCGATTTGAATTGTGCAGTGTATAGTAGGCTTCTAAGGAGCTTACCGGACTCCCACTTACATTAACTTCATTTACATTAGAATCGAAATGTTGCCTTACATCTCAATTTTCCTTGCTTCCATCCCTTTCGAGTTCTTTCTCGTTAAGGACTGCAATTTTCTCTCACTTTCGCGTCTCTGTTATTTCCTCAGCGTCTTTTATTTCTTTCAGTCGGTATAGTGAGTGATGTATTGTTATGTTTAGGAAATCTATTTTTCCAGACATCTACAGAATGAACGATTACTTGTTTCAGTCGAGGAGAATACTTATACATTTTTAAGTGAAGCTTTCAATTATACGTTACAGTACGAGCTCCTTCCAAAAATTAAAATCCAATCGATTAGTCAAAATCAATGATGTGCGTGTAGAGAATAGAACGTAATTTACTTAATTGTTACTTGTAGACAATATTTTATTATGTAAAAAAGGTAAACAATCTAGACGATGTAATATTTACCTTTTTCTCACGAATCTAACATAAAACTATGAAATATTTAAACGAGCACTTCCCGCTACACAGTTAATTTAAAGAGATATTGGACAATTTCTTTTCATAATAATTATATATCGCCTTGTACTTGTCTGTTTCAATGGCGGCTCGTAATGATTTATTACGGGCAAGCAACAACTGCAAAAGTGAAAGTGGACGCATTTTCCAAATAAATTTATTTTTCGGGGCTGCGCCAACATGGAAACGGATCGTGCAACTTCAATAAGACAGGAAGAGCACTCTGCCCATCTTACCCACCCAGACGAGCCGCCACTGCATAAGTCTATGGGATGTAATTGAGGTTTCATACGACTGGGAGCACCTTTAGAACCGTTGCGAATAAAAGTCGCAAAAAAGTCACAGTCTCAGGAACAAGTGCACGATAAGATTAGAGACATTGTGCGTTAGACTGTGACTTACATACAAAATTGAAACAAAATTCCAAATTGATTGTTATCAATGTAAAAACAATATGAGAATGGCGTTAAAATTTAAACAATCATTTGATTTTATAGAATTTTGTACCATGTGGTATAAATAAGTAACTCCGATGTTCAAGGCAAGTATTTACAGCCTGACATAAATCCAGTGGCGGCTCGTGATGATTTACTGCGGGTAGGTGACAAATGCAAAAGGGAAAGCCGTTGCATTTTCCAAATAAATATGTTTATCGAGGCTATCCCGACATATGGAACTGGAACGCGCAATTTCAATGGGACAGGGTGGACACAGCGGCGCAGCGAGGGGTGGGGGTTTCGGGGTTACTTAATGTATTTTTATGCAGTTGAATTGAAGTTTAGTCATCTTAATTTTTTTTACATAATCTACTGTGGAAAACATTCTTCACAATTAAAAATAGAAAAAGCATTATTTGATGATAATAGTTTAAATACCATGTCAAAAAATTGAATCATAAAAAATTAGGGTATTCGCCTATCTTAAAACTAAATTAAAATCTAATTTTGTGTATTGCGAGAATTGTTTGAATTTGGATACATGTAGGTATATTATTTTTTATGTTGTTCATTTCCTCTTGGTTAAATGGTGTAATATAAATAAACATTGTACCGCAGTCTACCTGTTTAAAATCTATTAGTTGCAGATTTGACTTTCTGTGTCATTTAAATCTAAAGAAATCGACTCATAGCGTCTACTGACGTGCATAGATGCACTGAATGCGTACTCAGAATATCTCCATCTTCTTATAGCCTCATGTAATAAAATGAGCTGGAGTCCGCACCATAGACTTAGATTTAATATAGTTACAGAAGTTGTCATATGGGCGCCCATGATAGAAATATCCAATCCAATCCATCCCAACCTAACTAAACCCCAAGCCCCCTCCAGAAGAAATTTCTCGCTGCGCCACTGGGTGGGCGCTGCTCACCTTGTCCACCCCGAGGAGCCGCGACTGGTCCATTTGTTTTATTAATGCGTAACCAAGGTTTTTCAAATAATTTATAGAACAAAATAACTGGACGTCAACGAACAATGATTTTCTACATTGTCTACATTGTTTAGGCATTGTTTACATGTAAAAGTAAACGTGTAAAGTAACAACACTGACCAAAATGCAACCTTGCATTTTCATGGCATTCAAAAAACACACTCAGGGTAACCTTACATTTAGCATAGGGGGGGGAGGCTTTAATAAATCGAATGAATCGAAAATTGACGACGAAAAAAAAAAAAACTGTGATTTCGTGCAAAACAAAGCGCTGTCACTTGCTAATGGTGGTTGGTGGAAACTGATCGGGAAAGGATCACGTGTCACGCCGGTACATTAATTTTAATTATGCTTGGCTTTTGGATACGTAATGGTATTTAATAAATGCCCTGCCCCCCTCGCGTGCCCTCAAAAAAAATCTTTCAATCAATCAAAATACTTGAAATAAATAAATCCGCTTATCTATTGTATTATTATATTCCGGCGATAAATAGCAGCTGGATGTGATTAAAATCGAAGCACATAATACACATTAATCATAACTATGTGTTATTACGATGGGATTTATGTGTGATCAGTTGAAGGTGGGACGATAATTCTAATATAATACAATTTTGTAAAAATAATTCGGTTATTCCGACGTGTATATAAATAAAATTCAGGGGCAGTTTAATTAATATTCGTTTCACGTTTTTTTTTTCTCTCGTCAACACGAACCGTCGACGTTAAACGGAGAAAAATTTAGCTTTTATTTATCGCGCGCAAATAATTGCATTGCGCTCCGGTATATATTGACATTAAAAATATCAATACTATGCTCTGCTCTGTCGTTTAACAGTTTGATTTTTAAATAAATTTTCCGAATGTGAAATTTCTCTCTGAATTTACAATCATATATTGTATTATATATACATCATTGAACTGCCTCAAAGTGTACTAGATTTTTTTTCTTTTTCAATTTTGAAAACATTTATAGGGTAGAGCGCATGGAAAAGTTTTTTTTTTTTTTATACTAATTCATAGACGGCGAGTTTTTAGACGAGACGAAAAATAAAATTTATGTGAACTGAGGGTGATGAATTTATTATTTCCTGTTTTAACCACGACAGGCTTTTGCGTTTATTTAACTTACGCTTACGTTTCGTACAATGACTGCGATGAATGAATAATGTCGTGCAAAATTCCGCGTCGTTCAAGAACTGAGTCAATATCAACAAACAAAATTAATTTGGAGCTCTCGCTCTGTGCGAAACGAAAAATACAAATAGAGAAAAGGCGGTAAGTTTATTTTGACAGAAAATTGTAGAGATTCGTAATGAAGTTCCGGATATTGCGCCATCTGTCGGAAATGGACCATTTCGGGCACATACACAACCCGTTGACCCCCCCACCCCCATGCCTTTACTGTCTATCCTTCCTATTCATTTAACCATCATTACGTTACACTAACTATTCCGTGCTTCTCCCATTTTTATGTTCAGGTTATTCAAACCACTAACAAAAATAGAAAGCAGAGTTTGTTTTATTAATCAAATATCAAAGTGCAAACTAATTTTTAAATCTTATCCTTGACGAAAGATGGGTTGTTATAATAAATCTTTGGCAATGCGTTTCTGTCACGTTTTGTATTATATTTTTCTTCGTGTTTTTTTTTCCTTCGTTTTGGTTTTGCGTCGCCGTATCCATGATCAATTGCCCGCTCTAATTCCGTCGCCCTTTTTACTAGAACATGTTTGAAGAGAACGAACAATGGGGCGGGCGTTTTTGTCTAAACGTTAAATGTATAAAGCCGAAATACTCCTTGCATACGATCGGCCCGTAAAATTTAATCCTGCAGGAGAGAACTTTACGAGCGCTATTAATTAAAACGCGAACGTAATTGAAAATTGACTTAATTATTATGAAGTTACACGCAGCTGGAAATCATTATTTGTTGTTGCTTTGCTCTGATGGTAATGAGACGAATTCTATTCAAATTGCTCACAGTAGGTTCGGATTCGGATATACACCTACATTATTTTCGAGTGGAATTTAAACACTTAATTTATTCAAGTCGACATAGTTTGTTCTAATTATCATACTCATAAAGTGCATGCTAATTGTGGCTTCTTGTTATTTATTATTCCCGAAACAGAACAGAAAATACCGGGCGGCAAAAACGGGTGGCCATTTGTTATTCTAATAGAACGTCAAACCAAAAAATGGCGGCCCGTGGTTTACTTAAATACATCGCGCTGTTTATTTTTGTTTCATCATGTAACTTTTTAAAATTCCCGGCGTGTCAAGATGAAATAATCATACAGATGACTTCACGTACGGAAAACAGCTAGTTTTTCGTATATGTTTCAATGCCGAATGAAAGGAGTACTTCGGCACAAGTGTACGTGACGTCGAAGTGAAAAGCGCAGAGTTTCTTTCAAATACAAAAAGCCACATTGTGGCCGAGGAGGAATATTCCGATCGCGGCGGATTTCAATTGCTCGATTTTCTGAGCATTAATTTAGAGCGTTTTGTACTCGGCCGGATTTAATTGTGGATTTCCATCGAAAACCAAAATCCAAATGCGATTATTTTACCCTAACTACTCTACACCTATTTAAAAAGAGCGATTTTAAACGTGAACAAAAGGGCAATAAAAATAATGCAATCAATCATACTGCAATAATCAAAATCACCAGCGACAAATATGCGAGAAATGTTGCGGATGTATTTTAATTAAATTTAAAAACGGAGGTGGTATTATTGATCGAGTTTAAATATGTACAGCATACTATGCGTACAGATTTTTTTCTTTTTGATGTAAAAGTGAGCGAGTTAAATTTAGACCTTTGTGATGAGCTCAAGAAATTAAGGGAAGATTCAAATTCTAAGCAGGGGTGGGAGTGTCGAGTGAGGAAGGAACGTGAATGGGAGAATTTCTTGTTAAATGAATTCAAGTTCGCGAGGCGTACTATACATTTATGTATATGAAATAAATATCAGACGTTAAAATCAGGAGACCAGTAAGATAGAACGAGAAAGATAGGGTAGACCGTGACGAGCACATTAATAGAGTTAATATTATAACAACTTCATTTAAATTAACGCTGCTCTTGCCCATTCTGGAGCACAGCTTCAACCTATTTATGTATTCCAACCGACATAAATTCCTAACAAGTCATTTACTAGGTGGGGTAATACATTTAAATATTTGCAAAGTACCTCATCAAAGGATTAGTTCGCCTTGAGAATGTCTACTACCTAATAATGACATTAAACAGTGATGGTGTGGTTAAACTACACAACATTAATACCCTCACTTCCTTCTCCCTTCGTACTTCCGCAAAATCTAGGCGTATTAAAATTTTCCTTTAAAGTGCGTCTTTCCGGACCAAAAACCGTACGTATTAATTTATGCGTCAGAGATGTTTCGGGGGCGCGCAATATCGCAAAATCTTATTTAATATGTAAGCAAGGCGTATTTGGGTAATGCCTCGGAAACTAAATTACACCTCGCTACTTCGTTATTTAATATACTAGAACAAAAAACCGAATTAAGAAAAAAAAAAAAAACTCGCCAAGCACTAAACATCCTGTTTACATCCATGGAAGAATTTTTCAATGGCGCGAAACTGATGAAATTGAAATTTACTTTACTTTCACGTCTCATCGGAAAGTCGAACGAAACGAAACGAAGGAGAGAAGACCTAAGCTTACTCTTTTGTTAGTATACCACTGGGAATAATTATGGATTCTAAGGTGAATTACTGCTCGTAAACACATACTACCGTCATTCTGTTTCTTGACGTCATTCATGTTACTACCATACACATATTTCACTTCCATAAAACATGCTTCTCGCATTCAACTTCGAGCGTTTAATTAAGCTCAACCTGCATATTATTTGAATCTAAACAAAAAAATAAAAATAACCATCAAGCTACGATCTATCCTGTATACGGTATTCTGCTCTTTGCTCGCATTCAACTTGGAGTGTTTAATTAAGCTCAAGTTGCATATTATTTGAATTTAAACAAAAAAATAAAAATAACCATCAAACTACGATCTACCCTGTATACGGTATTCTGCTCGCCCCTCGCATTCAACTTTGAGTGTTTAATTAACCTCAAGCTGCATATCACTTGAATCTCAACAAAAAAAAAAAAAAAAATAACCATCAAGCTACGATCTGGCCCATATACGGTATTCTGCTCGCTACTCGTATTGAACTTTGTGTGTTTAATTAAGCTCAAGCTGCATATTACTTGAATTGAACAAAAAAAAGATAAAAATAACCTTCAAGTTACGATCTACCCTGTATACGGTATTCTGCTCGCTCCTCGCATTCAACTTTGAGTGTTTGATTAAGCTCAAGCTGCATATTATTTGAATCATCTGAACAAAAAAGAATAAAAGTAACCATCAAGCTACGATCTACTCTGTATACGGTATTCGCATTCAACTTTGAATGTTTAATTAAGTCCAAGCTGCACATTATTTGGATCTCAACCAAAAAAATAAAAATAACTATCAAGCTGCGACCTAACCTGTATATAGCACCGTTGTAAAACGAAATTGCATTTTGGCTTCTGATAATAATGTTGTAGATTTCGTTTAATTAAAAATGTAAACGTCATAAAGCGTCGGGCAGATTTCTGCAAGCCAAGGTTAATAATAACGATTCCTGTAATTATTAGGAAGAAACATCATGAATCTGACTGTTTTCAGGTTGCACTAGCCCACTCAATGTTACCAATTTTCTTTCGATGGATTAATAAATTTACTTTCCCAGTAGAAAATAATTTATTTGAACGCCATAAACTTGACAGATTTCTGTAATTGCTGGTTGCAAATGTAGATTTTTTCTTTCATGTAAATCACGAATTTGAATTTGACATTTTGAGGTTAGATTCTGATTTTCCAACAGTGCTGCCAACTTTAGAACTGCTTGGAGGTTGAGGTCTATCGACATTTTTATCCATATTATTTTCAAGTCGTTGCATTTTTTTGTTTTTTAATTATAAATTAAATAAATCACAATTAATTACATATGTATTTCAGTTCGTGGGTGTATTAAGTAAGAAATTGTATTTGGAAAGTGAAATGCAAGTTGGCTAGATAAAATTTACATAATTACTTAAGTAGGGCTTACTTGATTGATTGTAATGAAGATTTAAAGGCGACCTAAATTAGTATATACATTGGAGTGCCTGGAATATATAATTTGTGGAGGACTTTTTCTAGAAGTAAATAATTTATTTTAACTTAGAATCCAACTTCAAATTTTCAAATTCAAAGTTAAAACAAATTATTTTCTTCTAGAAAAGTAAACCGAAACCTCCAAGAACTTATAAAATTGGCAGCACTGTTGGAAAGTTAGAATCTAACCTCAAAGTTTCAAATTCAAACTCTCCAACAGTGCTGCCAATTGTAGAACTGCTTGGAGGTTGACGTCTACCGACATTTTTATCAATATAATTTTCAATTCGTTGCAATTTTTTTATTTTTGAATTATAATTTAAATAAATTACATGTGTATTTCATCTCGTGGATTTATTAAGTGAGAAATTGAAATTGGAAAGTGATATGCAAGGTGGCAAGATAAAATTTGCATAATTGCTTAAGCAGGGCTTACATAATTGATTATAATAAAGGTTTAAGGGCGACCTAAATTAGTATAAACATTGGAGTAACTGGAATATATATATATTTCGTGATGTGCACACAGGCAGTTTCGGTTTACTTTTTCTAGAAGTAAATAATTTATTTTAACTTAGAATCCAACTGAGTATTTAATTAAACTCAAGCTGCATATTATTTTAATCTAAACAAAAAAAATAACCATCAAGCTACGATCTACCCTATATACGGTATTCGCATTCAACTTTGAGTGTTTAATTAAGCTCAAGCTGTATATTATTTGAACCTCGAGAAAAAAAAGATTAAAATAACTATCAAACTGCGACCTACCCTGTATACGTAACACCGTTGTAAAATGAAATTACATTTTGCCCGCCATTGCGGCTTCTGATAATAATGTTGTAAATCGCGGCAGTTAATGAATTCCATTTAAATTACTCAAGTTCTATGAACTGTGTAATTCATAATTACAAATAACTGCAAATAAACAACGACGTAATTGCCCGGTTATTTAAAGCATAAATAATGCAGGTGTCGCGTTGTACGCTAATGGCTGCTTTCATTGTTGGGATCTTATTATTAAAGCACGGATGTTTAGGTCAATCGCCTGAATTTTTATGCAAGAAAAGACCTTTTAACATTTAAGTTTTATAAATTTAGATTAGTTCTTTTTAATTAGAATGATATATATTTTTTCGTACCTAAGTATCTAAATCCCCGGAAAAAAAGCTTGTTTTTAATTTTATAAAAAAAATGCCAAAGGAAAAAAAGCTTTGCTTGATTTATAACTAACATATCTGTAGATAATAAAAACTTCAATATTAATACAATGTGTTCTCAAAATCGAAAACAAAATCATCATTTTAAATTAATGAACAACACAGAAATTAACACGCGTATTTAATTGACTAAATTGTCTAGTATGATTTATCGGCTTCTGTTTAGCACGAAAATCAAAGTCCTTTTCGGTCGATGAAACTTATGCAAAATTAACGTTTTAATAGAGGGAATTCCATGCTGACAAATGAACTTACTTGAGGAATGCTGCATAAGCGGATCATATCATAAAGCAATTAACATGCTCGCAAGGGATATACTGTACACCTAATTGCCTAATTTCATAGCCAAAGCGCCTACCAATTTTTTTGTAGCCTATTTCGTGCCAAAAATGGGTTATATGTCAATATTAATTCATAGTTTCTGAAAATATTATTCATAAAAAACATCCTAGTTCATGGCCCCTGAAAATTGGCGCCCCGGGCAATCGCCCGTCTCGTCCGCCCCTTCATCCGGCCCTGAGTGAAACACAGGGATGTATATGTCATACGGAAAATCGAGTGTTCTTCACCAGCGGCGTAGATCCGGGGAAGTAGGTTATCATTTCAGTAAATTGTCACTTTACACAAAACCGAAACAAAATTGTACCATGAAATGAACTAAGTTTCCAACCGTTTTCGAGAAAATTAGGTCGAAAGATTTTATTGCTTCAAAAACTTGAAATCTCGTAAAGCTCTAACTTGCCTTGAAAACATGCTGCCTGGAGTATTTTACATGTCACTGTACAATACATATCTGTTGTATAGTTCTTTTTCTCAAAGTATGCTTGCTTTTATAGGGCATACCTCAGAAACGAAAAACATTTGTATATAGATAAGCTAGATTAAATCGTAATATTTTGACGCCGTCTATACGTACAATAATTATTGCCAACGTATTCGATAACACCCTGTGTATTTGTAAATTAATAGGTGCTACACCAAATACTTAATTCGCCTTTTATAGCTAAACAATCTAATCATAAAAGTCTAACGGTGGGTTTCACAAAAAAAAAAAATTGTTAATCAGCGATTAATTTAATTCTCTGATTAAGGAACGTCATTGGACGAAGTTAACAATAGATTTGAAACCACCAGTTGTATTGTTTCACCCAACCAATCACAGGCTGTTAAATTAATCGTTGATTAAATAATTGTTGTGAAATTAGGGATAAGAATAATAACTGCACTTTCAATAGGTTAGGAAAGTGGGCGGTCCTAAAGCCGGCGCGAAATTTGAAACGAAGTCTGTAAAAATACATGGGTTACACCAAACAAACTGAAAATACTCGCTTCACATTGAGCTGTTTTGTAAACTTTTGTTTATCATTAAAACTTCCTATGAAAAGCTTCAATAAAATTAATTTAGTTCTTCGTGCTTATTGTACGTAATGAGTTAATTTATTTGTTATTGAAAAAATGCTTGCCTGAGCTTAGTTCAGCTGCAGGTCAACAAACCATTAATAAACATAACATAATAAGATAAAATTAAAAAAATTTCTGTGGGAAATCATGCAATGTGTTTGTGTCAAAAATTTTTCAATACAATATACAAGATACCTACTTATAAAACTGTAATATCTTGTTTCATTCCGTTGTCTTAACAATATTAAATGTTAGGTTATGTTCCGGCGTTACAGCGATAGTAATTTACGACACACGTCTGATTTATTAAACAAAGACAGCAAGCGACTCAGCTCCGCCTTCTGTGACGTTTACTTTCCTAGTCTATTCGTTGAAATTACGGCAATGAGTCTGATTAGTTTTTGATTTTAACAAAGCCACAAGAAGTTCACCAAACAGGTAGTGCTATTATTAGCAGCTGTTAGTTGCAATGAACAAATAAAATACAACTCTTCATTCAGCGTGATACTTTTTTTAATAGTTATTAAAATGAGGTAGTAGGAATTTACAATTAAAAAACATGTATTGAAATGATATGTGCGTAGTTATAGTGAAGACCTGCTATGTATATGGGCCGGGATAGCTAACATTGCGGAACAAGTGAGGTATGTAAGTGCGATTTTCTGGGTAACGATTTTACAACAAAAAATTATGTTGGTGTAGTTAAGATAATCTAAAGTATCCTCTTTTTTAACAAACTCTTTGGTCATTAAGTAAAATATGTGATCTTTCACTTCTAAAATGTTGGAAGAGGAGCCTGCTTTCTTTAGGGCGCCTAAAAAACGCAGGCTGTATGTAAGTGCGATTTTCTGGGTATCCATAACTCCAGGAACGATTTTACAACAAAAAATTATGTTGGTGTAGTTAAGATAATCTAAAGTATCATCCTCTTTTTTAACAAACTCTTTGGTCATTAAGTAAAATATGTGATCTTTCACTTCTAAAATGTTGGAAAAAAGGAGCCTGCGTTTTTTAGGCCGCCTAAAAAACGCAGGCTGTATGTAAGTGCGATTTTCTGGGTATTCATAACTCCAAGAACGATTTTACAACAAAAAATTATGTTGGTGTAGTTAAGATAATCTAAAATATCATCCTCTTTTTTAACAAACTCTTTGGTCATTAAGTAAAATATGTGATTTTTCACTTCTAAAATGTTGGAAGAGGAGCCTGCTTTTTTTAGGGCGCCTAAAAAACGCAGGCTGTATGTAAGTGCGATTTTCTGGGTATTCATAACTCCAAGAACGATTTTACAACAAAAAATTATGTTGGTGTAGTTAAGATAATCTAAAGTATCATCCTCTTTTTTAACAAACTCTTTGGTCATTAAGTAAAATATGTGATTTTTCACTTCTAAAATGTTGGAAGAGGAGCCTGCTTTTTTTAGGCCGCCTAAAAAACGCAGGCTGTATGTAAGTGCGATTTTCTGGGTATTCATAACTCCAAGAACGATTTTACAACAAAAAATTATGTTGGTGTAGTTAAGATAATCTAAAATATCATCCTCTTTTTTAACAAACTCTTTGGTCATTAAGCAAAATATGTGATCTTTCACTTCTAAAATGTTGGAAAAGGAGCCTGCGTTTTCTAGGCCGCCTAAAAAACGCAGGCTGTATGTAAGTGCGATTTTCTGGGTATTCATAACTCCAGGAACGATTTTACAACAAAAAATTATGTTGGTGTAGTTAAGATAATCTACAGTATCCTCTTTTTTAAGAAACTCTTTGGTCAATAAGTAAAATATGTGACCTTTCACTTCTAAAACGTTGGAAAAGGAGGCTGCGTTTTTTAGGCCGCCTAAAAATCCGGAATTTAATTATTTATAAATAACATTCTTCAATTTGCGAGTATATGTATAGGATGGTGGAAAAGCCCCGAGTACTTTTTGTACTACTAGGGGGGGAATCACAGTAAACATTTTATATCTCTATAAAAACTTTACGAAACGGATCTCCGGACGTTCTCTCGTATTTGAGTAGCGTTTAAGGGCGAACTGAATCCAGCTTAACTTATTGCAAGGGCCGATCAATGGGGACGTGGTGGGTCAAGACCAAAAATCACAAACTCGAAACGAAATATTAAACACCTAATCTATTCGATGTGGATGACTATCTAGTTAACGCCGTTTTAGTGATGGAGTGACAGCTTAAAACAGTTGTCTCTCTCTTCTCGTCGTTTACCAAAGCGTTCGTTAATCGATAGGGGATAGGGGATAGGAGAAGTGAAGGAGAATATTAAATATTTTTGTTTTATCAAAAGGGTGTAAGGCGTGGTAATCAGATTTAATTTTCGTGCAGGAACAAGTTTCTGTAATAAGAAATTAAATGTAATCCTAGTCGTGACTGCAAATCAAATTCTATTTGCAGTTCGCTAGTAGATGTGTGCGACTTAATACTATTTCGAGTCGACAATTCCGCTGCCGAGTCTAGCTATAAGCCGAATCCAGTAAATCAAGTAAAACAGAGAAACGGGAGACCGGGTTGCGCGATGCAATTTAGAGCTACCTACTTCCGAGATTTTATTTGGTCTACTTAGGATGAATTATGAACATAACTTACAACTTGATTGCATATTTTATGCGCGATCTACGCATTTTTCCACCGAAAGCAGGTTTAATTCGTTAAAATAACATTACCTGAAACTGGCCCCGGGAAGATAACATTACGCAGCTAAAAATAAATCACAGAAATTAACCCGGAAATTCAATTTTCCTTCTATCAACGAACCCTTTTTCCCCGACAACATACTAAAGCGAACATGTTAACACAATAAATTAATCGATGTTAAAAAGAATTTCAGCAATTTCAACATAATTAAGAAAAATATTTCATTTTAAGCGACGCAAAAGAATGAGTAGAAGGCGAAGAAGACGAAGAAGACGAAGAAGACGAAGAAGGCGAAGAAGAAATTGTTTGCGGTGAATTAATTAAATGAAGTTAAAACTTCGTTTGCCTTTGAGTACCAATCGATTTTTCGCAAATTCGAAAACGATTTTTTCCATCTGCATTTTGGTAATGAGTTAATTAACTGGAGCGGAATATATTTCACTTCATTATCAGCTGTTAATGTAGTAACAGCGTTTAACATCAAAGGAAATTAATTTGAAATTTCTCCGTAAAAGTTATTTAGTCCTGCGCGATATTTTGTTCTCTTTGATGCCCGTTCCCATCGAGGAAGGAATTCCTTCGGAACTTAAAACACAAAGGCAATTATGTTATAAGTCGATGATCGAAGCCCTAAATCTCGAGCGGAATATTAAAAGATAAATAATGTATAATTGTTATTCATTTGACGCGCCGAGTTTGTTTTACGAAGTTGAAGAAGACAATGATGTGTCGTCCGGAATTTCTTAATAGTTTGACTTGCAGAAGGGAGGGACATTGGATGTGGATGCTGATGCTACTTCCTGAAGGTCTGCAGATTTTGTGATTTGTTGAGTAGTGTAGGAAAGTTTTATCTCGTAAGGATTTAGAAGTAAGTCACCGAAGGTAACAAATCACTAAAAGCAGATATTCTCTTATTTCCCCTTTTTTCCAGGGGAGTTTTAAAACTACTTTGAGTTGCGTCATTTATATTTTAATGCCTGTACCCTCCACGATCAAAAAAAAAAATGTAATGACAAACGAAAGTCAAGCTAACAAGGAACCGACCGACCGACCTTTTTTTTTTTGTGTGGGCACGAGTTATGAACTAGAAAAGATTATATCATCATAACTCTTTTATTCCTCTTTTCATATACGAACGACTTCGAGTATTTAGTTAACAAGCGGAGATTCTCTTAAAAAGAAGTTCTTTCTTTCGCTTCCACTAGAGGGGCACTAGGCCTGCGAACCGAAACCGCAATCACTTCCTACATATAGCCTACTTAAACCCAATTCGAAACGTCAGTATAGCAGATTCCTTTATCGCTCCCCACAATTCACTCGTCTTTCTTTTATTAACATCTATATATTTTATTCGGGGAAACGCAATATGTGCCTTTAATTTATTTCCTTCAATAACTTTCTTCTTCTATAATTTTAATCTATTATTAAAAACCTCGCGAAGCAATTTTAATCTTCTTGAAGGGGCGGCGGGGGAGGGGGGGATTTTAATTTTCGATTCTGACGAAAACATTTCGAACACGTAGTCACATCAGTAATTCAAATTCTAAAGCGCAGAATGTATGTATGCAAACACCGAATTCGTCCGATATTGTTCATATGCATGCCGTGTTGCCATATGAATAGCAAAATTAAGGTGCTTATAGTTTCTGTGCTCTAATTATTATATCTGAATGAAACTACCAGACGACATTTAATATTCATGCGGAATACTAAAAAGCGACGCGTGCGACGATATTTTACTTAATTACACCCTATTGTAAACATCGTTAGTTATTCCAACAACTACCTGCCTAATTTTTATTTCACATAAACAGACCGAGCTTCCTTCCCGTAAAACATAAAATGGCGGACGCGCCGGGTTTTATTATATCTCGTTTAAAATGGACGACAATAAAGAAAAGCAAGCACAAAAAAAAATGGTGGACGCGCCGGCACTAAAGCCATTCCATCAAATCTATTTGTAAATAATTTAAGCAGCCATTACACTCAAAAAGCTCGAAATATGAGATAGCTTCTTTAATGCCTTGAATTCTCCGGAAAACTTAGATTTTATTGGCATAACAAGGAAACTTTCAAGTAGTTCCCGCATTTTCCTTCAGTACTTTAATTACGCTACCTCAGAATCGGCCGACGTTATGTAATTAGCGAAAGAAACTCTTTCTGTTTATAATTCTTCTTTGCGAAACACTTGTTAATTATGTAAAGTACTTTTTAAGTTAAAACAGACACAAGAAAATTTATTTACGCCTCCCCCTGTATATCGTCTACACGCAGTCAAGCTCATTGTTTTCATAAAAATAAAAGAACAACGCATTAACCATACCGTCTGAAACGAGACCCTTACAACGAATAACATCATATACAACTACTTCCCACACAAAGTAGTAATGTACAAAAGAGAAAGCTCAAGTTTTAAATGCAAGGTAATACAAAGAAGTGATGGAAGGCCCCATTTCACCAGTACAAAGCTCCACACAAATACTAAAGCCCACACTAATTATAAACAACGTTTAGTAGAGATTTCCAAACAAGTTCTCGTCGAATCGAAACTGCTCATGCCCACAATTAAAAAATTATCAAACAGACAGCTTTAGCAACAACTGACATTCCATTTGCTGGGAAAAGCAAATCAAAAACCATATAACATACACCATCACCTGCTCTCATATTAAACGAAACAGTTTTTGAGGTTATATTACATAATCTCCGCCGGGCCAAAAATTGGTTTACACGCCTTATTTTATATTTACTTTATTGTTTAGGCTCGCACGATCATTATTGTCCAATTTCCATCGAAAATAACCACAGTAACCCCCTTATTCTATAACTCCTAACGACATCGCTAGACAACGAAAATCGTTAAGTGACATTTTTTGATCAATCAGTGCATAGAAATGCTTTGTATCTAAGACCTGATTGGTCAAAACATGTCACTTAACGATTTTCGTTATCTAACGATGTCGTTAGGAGTTATAGAATAAGGGGGTTAAAGTCGGCTTGCCTTACCGATAAAAGTTTGAGGTTATGTTTCATGATTTTCGGCCAGGAAAAACTGTTTTTTTACACAATGTTTTATATGTACCTTATTGTTTTTAGCTTTCCGCAATCAATATTGTCCAGTTCTTTATCGAAAATAAGCATAATAACTCGGCTTGCCTTGTCGATAAAAGTTTGAGGTTATATTCCATGACCTTCGGCTAGGAAAAACTGTTTGCACTCAATGTTTCATGTCTATCATGTTGTTTTTAACTTTCCGCAATCATTAATGTCCAGTTTCTATCAAAAATAAATATAATAAGTCGGCTTGCTCTGGGCGACGAATTTTGAGGTTATGTTTCATAATCTTCGGACAGGAAAAACTGCTTTTTTATACAATGTTTTATGTTTACCTTATTTTTTCTAGCTTTCCGCAACCATTATTGTCCAGTTTCTATCAAAAATAAGCTTAATAACTCGGCTTGCCTTATCGATAAAAGTTTGAGGTTATGTTTCATGATCTTCGGCAAGGCAAAACTGTTTGCACCCAATGTTTCATGTCTACCGTGTTGTTTTTAGCTTTCCGAAATCATTCAAATCATCAGTTTCTATCGAAAATAAATATAATAAGTCGGCTTGCTCTGGGCGATGAAATATGAGGTTATGTTTCATGATTTTCGGCCAGGAAACTGGTTTCATACAAAGTTTTATGTTTACCTTGTTGTTGTGTTAGCTTTCCGCAATCATTATTGTCCAATTTTTTATCGAAAATAAGCATAATGAGTCGACTAACTCTGGGCGATGAAGTTTGTGGTTATGTTTCATAATCTTCGGCCGGGAAACTGTTTTTCATACAATGTTTTATGTTTGCCTTGTTGTTGCTTTTAGCTTTCTGCAATCATTATTGCCCAGTTTCTACCGAAAATAAATATAATAAGTCGGCTTGCTCTGGGCGATGAAGTTTGAGGTTATGTTTCATGTTCTTCGGCCAGGAAACTGTTTTCATACAATGTTTTATGTTTACCTTGTTGCTTTTAGCTTTCCACAATCATTATTGTCCAGTTTCTACCGAAACTACATATAATAAGTCGGCTTGCTCTGGGCGATGAAATTTGTGGTTATGTTTCATGTTCTTCGGCCAGGAAACTGTTTTCATACAATGTTTTATGTTTATCTTGTTGCTTTTAGCTTTCCGCAATCATTATTGTCCAGTTTCTACCAAAAATAAATATAGTAAGTCGGCTTGCTCTGGGCGATGAAGTTTGTGGTTATGTTTCATAATCTTCGGCCAGGAAACTGTTTTTCATACAATGTTTTATGTTGACCTTGTTGTTGTGTTAGCATTCCGCAATCATTATTGTCCAGTTTTTTTATCGAAAATAAGCATAATAAGGCGACTGACTCTGGGCGATGAAGTTTGTGGTTATGTTTCATAATCTTCGGCCGGGAAACTGTTTTTCATACAATGTTTTATGTTTGCCTTGTTGTTGCTTTTAGCTTTCTGCAATCATTATTGTCCAGTTTCTACCGAAAATAAATATAATAAGTCGGCTTGCTCTGGGCGATGAAGTTTGAGGTTATGTTTCATGTTCTTCGGCCAGGAAACTGTTTTCATACAATGTTTTATGTTTACCTTGTTGCTTTTAGCTTTCCGCAATCATTATTGTCCAGTTTCTACCGAAAATAAATATAGTAAGTCGGCTTGCTCTGGGCGATGAAGTTTGTGGTTATGTTTCATAATCTTCGGCCAGGAAACTGTTTTTCATGTAATGCTTTATGTTTACCTTATTGTTTTTACCCTCCCGCGTTCACTCTTATACAATTTCCATCTAAAATAAATAAAATAAGTGGATTTCCTCCGTGCGCGATAATAATCAACCGCCGTGAAAATGGCGACGCAATGCCGCCAACTTCGTAACCTAAAATTCCCGAAAACAAAAATGTAATTTCAGCAGAAAATAACTCAAACGATTAATTAAAACAAAGCTAAAATCGTATTCGTTGCCGTCTTTTACATTTTTCTGAATGAAAAACCACTTTCTTCCGGAACGTCGAAGTGCTGTAGAAAAACAATCAGTGACGACCATTCATAACGCCCCAGCGACCTTGCGACCTAGTTTAATTCCTGGAAATATAGTAAATCGGCTCGTGACGTCAGCGTGGAATCTCCTTTCGTAGTAAAAATTTTTTAACGGCGGTTTTCGGCGGTTTATCGACGGATTTGGGGCTTGAAATTTTACATGTGTTTTAGTGACGATCACGAAAACGCTTTGGCAATAAAAAATCGCGTTTGTTTTATATGAGGGGGGTTGAAAGGCATCCAAAAACTCGCTTAATTTTTAATGTTTATAAAAGTAATTTCCAAATAATTTCTATTTAAACTGTAGTATAATTTTAGATGTGAGAAATAATTTTTTTAATTATTAAATTCTTTTTTTTTCTTGATTAGTTTACTATCTAGTGCAGCTAGGCTCGTTTTTTTTTAATGAAAGGCGTGGGTTTTAAAAATATAAAAAGCTGGCCAATTCGTTTTACTTAAGCCTGATTTCTTATATATATTTGGGGCTGTATGAAAGGAAAAAAAGAAATTGTTTCAGCTGCGAAGAAATAAGAACGTATAGGGTATGGAAAATTTTCCATTTATTTAAATTGTTATTTGCTTCGTAAAAGAATGAATATATTCGGGGAGGGGCATTTTTTTACGAGAAAAGCGTGCGTCTGATTACATCCGGGCGAAATAAATTAAAACATACAACCGAGGGGTGGTTTCTAAAATCTTGCATTTCATTTTACGACAGCTAAACTCCTGCTAATCCGCGAGTTTACGCTCGCGGAAACGTGAAACTATGTGTAAGTTTTGCATTACGCCCCTGCATGAAATTCATCTTGATTATTTAAGAACATCCCGTAAAACGATTCAAACTAAACGCGCATTACAGTAAATCCCCCGAATGAATCAGTTTATTAGGGCGTAATAAAATTGAAATAATTCATAAGTTTAAATTTAAATTTTAGCAGGTCCTTGTGGCCTAGTTAACGTCAAACGCAATGCGCGTTTTGTTTGTAACATATGCACGAACATGGTTTCAGTACGATGCCGATGATAAATAAAATTTAACGTGCTATGACCGACATTTTCTTTCGCTTTTTTTTTTTTTTAATAATAATGCCTAACAATAATAAAATGAGAATTTTCTTGGCGAATGCAAAATATTTATTCCAGACTTGACTGCATCTGTTACGAGGTTCTACGTCGAAAAACGAGACGTGAATATTATTAAGTCGCCTAAAAAAATATGATGTTATCGTGAAGCATATGTTGGTGGAATATCCGATGATATAAAGGGAGGAAGGGTGTTTATGTAGTCTTAATGGAGAGATGGCGAACGCCATTAATTTAGAAATGATAAGGGCAATCAATTCCAGGGGGGTCCAAATCTAAAAACAAACGTCCTCTTTTTTCTTCATCCTCGATTTATCGGTCGTTAAAATATTTACGTTACAATTTGTCGCTGAGTAAATATTTCGTAGAATATTCAACATAAAATGAAGTACCGGATATAGAACCAAACAAAGACGAGTTTATTTAATAATTTATGTTATGTACATAGGTAAGAAGAATACGTGTGTTTAGGAGCAGAATTGGTGGATGCGCAAGTAAATAAATACATAACATAGGTATATTTATGAGGAAGTTGGGTTAATTATCAATAAAGTAGTAGAGTAAGTCCTGCCTGTAGTCGTCAAATCAAAGAGAATTCATAAAGTTAATAAATTATTAAAATATAGAATCAGTGCAGAAAACTCCTGACGTTATCAGATGAAGGAGAAATAATAAATAGTGACAGCCATCGCAACTTAGTTCCATTAACGAATTGTAAAACTTTATCAAAGGACGTCATTTTTTATTACCTTAGCTTTGATAAAGTCGGCAATTCGGCCGGTGGTAATTAATGAGATTTATTTGTTGGGGATCCGTATAAAACGCCATAAAACATTCTTCATACTTTCAGCTGAAATTTCTTGCTCCGTTATAGCATAAAATCTAGGGAGCGCATGCATTCAAAACCGGTTCGAAACTTTTACGATGTTATAAAGCTTTTTCTTCAATATATTGGGGTTAGAATAAGTTTAGATGTACCAGCACCTTTGGCGTCGCGACGAAACTGACGACAAGTCGAGGGAAGAAATATATGTGACAAATAACTTTATTTTTAGCGACGAAGACACTCGCAAAAAATAACCAACCGAGATAAATCTTTTCCTGGGCAATATTTCACGATTAACTTTTACTTTTGCTTTGCATCGAAACAAATTTTCATGTGGGAAATATTTAAAATTAATGTGGGAGACGGGGGTTCCCTCGCGACAAACATTAAATTACAACAGGCCAACGCATTCACCCTCAAATCCCTAGCGTCTCTAATCACTCCCAGCAAACAGGATTTTGCATATACCAGGTGTGCCGATAAGAGCGGCAACCGGCGCAAAAAAAAACACCAAAAGAAATTAAAAAGAAAATGTTTTTAAGTATCTGAGTTGGCCGTAAGGGGGCTCAACAATAAAAATTAATTTTACTAGCAAAATCTCAAAATAGCTACAGCTTTGATAGCATCATTGGAAAGTTCAATTAATTCTGCAACACTTTGGTGTAAGACTTATTATCGTATTATCACCATTAATAAGATTGGACGAAACAGTTGAATTATTTACTTTAAAAAACATCACTTCCGTACTCTTTATCAGAAATTAACGAACTTCAGCTCGTTTCAAAGGAAATTCTAAACTGATTTAAAACTTCTATTCCGCGACTCCGGTTAATTTCTTATACAGGGCGCTATTTGCAAAAGTAATAGGTTTTTCCAGTTTTCTAAACAGATTTAAATAGAAAGACGCAGTATGGTTTCAATTTCGAATTATTATCAGATAAATCTATTAACTGACTTTGAAATTAGCGGAAGGAGAAATTTTAAACAAATGTTATCGAGTAACACTTTTCATTTTAAGGGGAAGCTTAAATTGCGACATCCTGCGATCGCCTCTTGATCTGACATTGCAATGGGATTGACAAATTGAAGCCGGTTTGGTATATATTTATCAGAAATTAACGAACTTCGGCTCGTTTCAAATGAAATCCTAAACTGATTTAAAACTTCTATTCGGCGACACCGGTTAATTTGTTATACAGGGTGCTACTTGCAAAAGTAATAGTTTTCCCCAGTTTTCTAAAGAGATTTAAATAGAAACACGCAGTATGGTTTCAATTTCGAATTATTATCAGATAAATCTATTAATTGACTTTGAAATTAGCGGAAGGAGAAAGTTTAAAAAAATGTTACCGAGTAACGCTTTTCATTTTAAGGGAAAGCTTAAATTGCGACATCCTGCGATCGCCTCTTGATCTGACATTGCAATAGGATTGACAAACTGAACCCGGTTTGCTATATATTTATCAGAAATTAACGAACTTCGGCTCGTTTCAAAGGAAATCCTAAACTGATTTAAAACTTCTATTCGGCGACCCCGGTTAATTTGTTATACAGGGTGCTACTTGCAAAAGTAATAGTTTTCCCCAGTTTTCTAAAGAGATTTAAATAGAAAGACGCAGTATGGTTTCAATTTCGAATTATTATCAGATAAATCTATTAATTGACTTTGAAATTAGCGGAAGGAGAAAGTTTAAAAAAATGTTACCGAGTAACACTTTTCATTTTAAGGAGAAACTTAAATCGCGACATCCTGCGATCGCCTCTTGATCTGACATTGCAATGGGATTGACAAATTGAAGCCGGTTTGGTATATATTTATCAGAAATTAACGAACTTCGGCTCGTTTCAAATGAAATCCTAAACTGATTTAAAACTTCTATTCGGCGACTCCGGTTAATTTGTTATACAGGGTGCTACTTGCAAAAGTAACAGTTTTCCCCAGTTTTCTAAAGAGATTTAAATAGAAAGACGCAGTATGGTTTCAACTTCGAATTATTATCAAATAAATCTATTAATTGACTTTGAAATTAGCGGAAGGAGAAAGTTTAAAAAAATGTTACCGAGTAACGCTTTTCATTTTAAGGGAAAGCTTAAATTGCGACATTCTGCGATCGCCTCTTGATCTGACATTGCAATGGGATTGACAAATTGAAGCCGGTTTGGTATATATTTACCAGAAATTAACGAACTTCGGCTCGTTTCAAATGAAATTCTAAACTGATTTAAAACTTCTATTCCGCGACTCCGGTTAATTTCTTATACAGGGCGCTATTTGCAAAAGTAATAGGTTTTTCCAGTTTTCTAAACAGATTTAAATAGAAAGACGCAGTATGGTTTCAATTTCGAATTATTATCAGATAAATCTATTAACTGACTTTGAAATTAGCGGAAGGAGAAATTTTAAACAAATGTTATCGAGTAACACTTTTCATTTTAAGGAGAAACTTAAATCGCGACATCCTGCGATCGCCTCTTGATCTGACATTGTAATAGGATTGACAAATTGAACCCGGTTTGCTATATATTTATCAGAAATTAACGAACTTCGGCTCGTTTCAGAGGAAATTCTAAACTGATTTAAAACTTTTATTCGGCGACTCCGGTTAATTTCTTATACAGGGCGCTACTTCCAAAAGTAATAGTTTTCCCCAGTTTTCTAAAGAGTTTTAAATAGAAAGATGCAGTATGGTTTCGATATCGAATTATTATCAGATAAATCTATTAATTGACTTTGAAATTAGCGGAAGGAGAAAGTTTAAACAAATGTTATCGAGTAACACTTTTCATTTTAAGGGAAAACTTAAATTGCGACATCCTGCGATCGCTTTTTGACCTGATCACGTTGCATTAGGATTGACAAATTGAAGCCGGTTTGCTGTATACTAAGTCATCCCGTACAAGGCAGTCAAAGTGTAATTAATGAAAGTCTTAAAAATTTGTCGCAAATCGTTGCTGATTCCAGTGGATTCTCAAATAGGACTGAAAGAGTTGTACAGGGTGTCCCAAGCTTCTGGAAAAGCTCAAGAATGTCCCTTTAAATTCATTTGATCAATAAAATATCTTAACAAAAGCTATGTAGGTTTTCATTCGGTATATTTTAAAATTATTTTCACTATACAGGTTGTTCATTTAATAAGTTACAAACCTAACTTACTCTTTTTAAAATGGAACACTATATATTTTACTGCAGTTTTGATTAGCCCTTGAAGAGACGATAAAAATGATATAATATTATACTTACTTACTTTTAGTATTTACCGAGTTATTTTTAATTTTATGCAAAAAATGGGTCGTGTTTGATCAATCATCTGCCAAATTGTCAATTTTAATGATACGACAATCAACCTTAGACTAAAATATTTCAAAATCTCTCTATTTTTAGAATATTCAACATTTATAAAAATCGCTACGCTTCAGATCGCGTATTGTAAAATTAGTCATCTTTTTGAAATGGAACACCCTCTATGTTAGAGTATATTTGGATAGCCCTTTCTGCGAGCTTTCTTAAGGCCATCCCATATTTTATGGTCTTAAGATTTATAACTTGTGTGTTCTCCACAATCAACTTTTTTGGACTTTTCCAGAGGTTTGGGACACCCTGTAGAGAGGATGCTCGAGGGGTCCACTGCAATCAAAAATGATTTGCAACAGTTTTCTTTTTTCATTTTTAGGTTTAATAATGCGTATAATTTCTCTTTATTAATGTTAGGAGATTATTTAGAAGCGTTCAATTGTTTTTGGGAACAAGGAATATTTAAACACAAGAACAAAACAACAAAGAGAAAAACATAGAATAACTGATACACTAAATAAATAATATGCAGGGAGTGTCAACCGTTGGAAATCGAAATAATAAGTCAAAATTATCGGGTATTCGGTCAAAATGAGCAAATTTAGAAACCCTTTTCCAGTGCTAAGCTCTCGTTAAAATTTAGTGTTAAATTAACACATAATAAAAGTTGCATACCAACAATAGTCTCCATGTACGCATATGGTTATAAAATAACTATTGCGTGATGTGAAGACTATTGTTGTTAGGCAACTTCTATTATGTGTTAATTTAACGCAAATTTTTGCGAAACCTAAACGTATCGTATACAAACATGGTTATAAAATAACTATTGTGTGATGTGAAGACCATTGTTGTTATTCAACTTTTATTACGTGTTAATTTAACGCAACAAAAACTATTTCGTAAGTTACAAACATTACTTAACCTTAAAATAATTTACTGTTAAATATTCATGCTCTGATGAAGCTAATAAATTTTAGCGAAAGCTTAGGTTTTTAAATTTGATAATTTTGACCGAATATCCGATGATTTTGAATTATTACACTAAATAAAAGCAATTCATGCACTGTGATCAACAAAGTTTCGCTGTTCCGCTCTACAATACTTTTTTATTCTCCGCGTACAAACTTTACGTCAGTTTCAAATTGCCTTTCAAACGAGCAGAAGTTCGTTAATTTCGGATAAAGACTACAGTGGTTATGATATTTTTTTTAAGTAAGTAATTCAACTGTTTCCTCCATCCTTACTAATGGCGATACTATAATAAGTGTAAAATCAAAATTTTGCAGAATTAATTCAACTTTCTAACGGCGCTATCAAAACTGCACCTTATTCTGAGACTTTTGTTAGTAAAATTAATTTTTATTGTTGAGATCATTGATTACGCCCCTTTGTGGTCAACTCAGTTATTTAAAAATATTTTCTTTGATTTTCTCTTGTTCACTTTGACTATAATATTTTTTTCTCTTGAAGCTGTAGGTATTACGGTTAGCTACATACCGCCGGTCGCCGCTTATCTTAAGACACCCGGTATATATTTGAATTCAGAATGAATGAATTCTGAGACTTCGATGTAAAATTCATTTTTATTGTTGAAGCCATTGATTGTGCGGAAAACTCTGATAGTTACAAATATTTTCTTTGAATTCTCTTGATAATATTTTTTTTCGTCCCAAGGTGTAGGTTTTCTATAAATCGCCGATCGCCACGCTTATTGGTACACCCGGTATCTGCATGTAAGTTTATCAAATTTCAATTTTCGAAGACGACAAGGCGACAAGGATTTCGGGGCCGCCCCTAACAAAAACATGCAACATAAATAGGCGGTTATGTAATAATAAAACTTGTTTACGAGATGAACTTGTAAATCTGGGGGGAAGGAAACTAATCTAAGTTATAAAAATAAAAATGCCCCACAAAGACGAATAACAAGATAAGTGTAACTGCAAATTGAGGTACACATAAAATTAAGGGTGGGTGATGCCGGGGCACTTATACGAATGTGCTACGTAGCACTAAAGCAAGAAATTACACCGTCGCCCGGATTAAAAAAATCATCTCGCTCAAATTGAGTTCTCCCCTCTCCCTGCCCCTAAAAAAAAAAAAAGTTCGAGCTTTATATGTGTGTTTAAATTCGTTTTGATTTATTTGTGGGGGATGCAGTTATTTCACAGGTGCTGCGACGCTTTGGAGATGTGCATACAATAATTTCCGGGGGTGTAAAACTTGGAATGAAAATGCACTCGCCGTCGCGTCGGCAAGCGGAAAATCGAACTAATAACGGAGATAAGAGCTTGAAATCTATTTCAGAGACGTTATTCTACTATTGGATTGTGCAACTAAATATTTTCTCTGCATTAATTTAAGATGAGGTATTGTTACATCTAGTAAACTCGCGCTGTCAAGCTCGTACTTGACTTGCTACAAAGTGACAGACATGC
Source organism: Prosopocoilus inquinatus (assembly GCA_036172665.1). Taxonomy (NCBI): domain Eukaryota; kingdom Metazoa; phylum Arthropoda; class Insecta; order Coleoptera; family Lucanidae; genus Prosopocoilus; species Prosopocoilus inquinatus. Next base: position 9,889,942 of record CM069880.1, on the reverse strand, counting down.
ACTCACGTTTGAGTGTCGTCCACTTTGTTGCGGTGGCAAAACTTCTTTAGTTACAGTTAGTTTAACAAGGTTACTCCAATGATAAATTGTTGCATGTTCTGTACACTTCCCCCCAAAATAAAATCTAATTTGGCCGAAAGAAACGAAAGGGTTGGAAGGCAGGCATTAAATTTTTTATTACGCGTAGGTACCCTCGTCAACCCCCCAAAAAGGGGATTATGAATTTCAAGCACATTGCAGAACAATAATTCCAAAATAAGTTTCGCATGAATATTTGATGCCGTGCAAAACCGAGGGAAGCATAATTAGATGTGAATTCCTAATTTGAGGTTAGACGTGAAATGTATTGAGTAATATCGCCTAAAATGCGTTGAAAGTAGAAGTTTCCAAATTGAAATGAGAAGCGTAGGTACGTCCTAAGTAGGAAGGAAATTAATATTGCTAAGTTTCGCTTTTAGGAAAATGTTTGCCGGAAGTTTCCCAGTCGACGCATTTCATTTCATTCATAATTGTGTTAGAACTATCAAAGACGTGGCACCTTAATAATTTCGTTGAAAATTCTGCAGTGTAATAAGTTCAGTTTGGTTGTTTATGAAAAGGGAAAATTAGGCCCGGAGCGGAAGATCGAATCCCAGGTGAGAGTAACACTACTCGCATGCTTGTTAGGTTTAGTATGACCCCCCCAGGCATTCGGGTAAAATGCCGACATAATATCTTGATCAGATCTGTGTATACCCAAGAGCATCTCAAGCGTTCTACCTGCTCGTATGTAAAATGTAAATCACGAGTTGTAGGTATACCTGCCAGATAATGGACAAAGTTCTCGCCAACACTAAAATATTCCCCTTCGGAATTTAGAAGGTATGCGTAAGTATAACTTCCGTTTCCTTGAAGAAGAAAAAAAAAACCGCATACAAGACTTCCCGTTCGTATTTAAATGGCTTCTTAATTCTAATCCATTTTTAAAACTTTTATTATAACTTTACCTACCACACGCCCGCCGTACACAAAGGCGAATTTACAGAAAATCCTGACCAAAATCCGACTTCATTTAATATTTTTCGGAATGATTAGGTAGAGACGAATCATTTGTTGCCAGTTTACAATAAACAACCCGATTCATGAGCACTTTTTTGCGGTTTAAGCAATTTATTGTTGCATATTGTGAAACAATTTTTGTTATGATTAATTTTAAAATTCCTACGTTGAAATACTCGAGTCAAATGATATAGAACCCGTTGCTGGAAACAAGCAGAATATCTCTGGAATACATAAACATCCGTATCCTCATTAAACGGACAAAATTATGAAGGGAAAAACACTCAGCGTTTCGCTATTGACGAAGTTATTAATCAATAGCGGAATGTTGAGTGTTTTCCCCTTCATAATTCTGACCATTTCAAGATTTAAAAAACTGTTTACTTACAATTTTTAATTTGCTGTTAAGCAAGAAACGTTGTTTTTCTTTTGTAGATAAATGCAAGACCAACAGGAGGAGAGGGGAAAGGGGATTGATGGGCGTAATAGTTACCAAAAAATAAAATAAATAAATGAAACTCAATTTATGCGGTTATTATCAATCATTAAAAAAAATAAGTGTCAGTTTTGGAAAATATCTTAGCCTGCTTTAATTATAAATCCCGTTGATCGTATGGTACTTCTTTTTACTATGACTATGACTGTGACTATGACCGCTTCTAGTTCCTCGTATATTTAACGAGACCTTTCAACCTAGGTTTCGCCGGGGTTTGTTAATAACAAAATAATGAAAATGGCATCGATCGCGAGTTCTTTGTTATTTATTTATTTTTTTTATTGCAGTAAATGAATAATATATTGTGGGGGTGTCGTAAAAAATAAATTACGTGAAATAGAAGAAACAAATAAATCTTTTCTAAGGCCGCGAACATCATCAGTCAAAGGGTCGACGAAGAGGAGTATTGACACAAAAATATGTCGTCGATTTAATCAAGTATTTCACACCGTTCGTTCTTTCCCCCAGATTACTTGTGTAAACAGCTGAATATTTAGCTCGGGGAGGAAGAGCAAAAAAAAAGAAAAAAAAAAAAGGAAAATACGGGTGTTTCCATTTTAACCTCATATATAACTTTTATTGTAGTTAGTGTGACTTTTAAAGAATATTCAGAGAGCAAAGTAAGTTGAGTGGGGAGGGGGGGTGATATAAAATGGGGTAGAGAAGTTAACAGCCTGTTTTGTATGCAAATGTTTCCCCTAATACTAAAAGTTGACGTAAATATTACGCGAAATTTACACACACTTGGAAGTAAACGTAAAAATCATAAACACCGTTGAGTTTCATTATGGTTTATTCAGTCGTAAACGTCGTTTAAGGAAAAACACAATTATTTACTAAGCCATGCGGATATTTTGGGGTAACATTAAACGCAAGCGAGTTCCTCAAAGGATTTCGTCCTTTAACTTTCTAACGTTCATCCACTGACATGCCATCTACTATGTGACTGTCATTAAGATAGTTCATCTCAAAGTCCTCTCACATATCTTCTCTCAGTAAATATTACTTGCTGCGGTTATCATGCTCCTAGAGCAAAGTACTTAATCTACTAAAACGCCGATGTAATTAATAACCATATAAGCAGAAACATACGCGAATATGTTATTTAATTGAATTAACACGAAGCCCGAATTTAAAATTCATTCGCCCGCTCAGTTCTATTACATTAATTACGCTTACCTAATAAAACATTAACGTTATATTGGAAGTTTAATTAAAATTTTGCATTGTCATTTTAACATAGTGTTTACCGTACATGGAAATCGTTTTTAAAATATAACAATAAACATTTCCAAATTGCAATTTAATTTCACATTTATTATTTATTAATAAAAAGCTTTGGGTAGGTAAATTTGATTTAATTAAAAAAAAAACAAAAAAGAAAAAGAAAAAAGGAAAAACTGCTGCTCGCTAATAGGTTTGATTTAAGCGACGAGTAAAATAAAAATAGCCTAGCCGGTGGTTTAATGGACGACGAAATCCAATCTATGCAATTTATATCAAGAACGGTCACAGGAAATAGGTCTCCTCTATTTTCCAGCGTCGCCCCAAAAAAAAAAAAACGCTGGCTCATTTATAAATTAAAAAAAATCGATGGCCGGCCGCAAACAAACAGCTACGTACGCAGGCGAACAACAAAGGATGAGGAAACTTGATAAGGCGTTTAAGGAACAAAAAAGCTCCAACTACAAATCACCCCATGGTAATGGAATAAACTGACTCTTAAGAGGAGGAAGAAGAAGAAGAAGAAAAAGAAGGAAAAACGCGTTATTCAGTTTACATTTCTCAGTAGGGCAGTAATAAATTCTGAATTCAAAAAAAAAAGAATAGGTACATCGATTTTTGTTATTATTATTATTATTATTATTAAATGAAGTTGATTCTTGTCCGATGAAAATTGTTTAAGTACAAAGTTTTTTTTTAAATCTTGAACCGGACAGAAATATGATAGGAACACTCAACGTTTCGCTATAGATTATTATTATTTATTTATAGCGAAACGTTGAGTGGGTTTCCATCATATTTCTGTCCGGTTCAATATTAAAAAAAAACTTTGTACTTATTATTGTTATTATTATTATTTTTATTGGGGATATATCCCTGCTCCTGCTTATTATTCGCATAGAGACGAATTTACTTGGCTATCCTGGCTAAAAATAGTTATGTAAAATGTAATTATTTAAAAAAAATATTAGGTATATCATTATTAATAAATTGATTTGTGTATTATACACAGTGATTCAGAAACGTCTCCCGGTATTTTCAGGGTGAATAGAACATCAAAAAATAAGGTCACCTTTTCCTATATTTTTTTTTTTTTTCGAAAACTAAAAATAAGAAATTGGTAAATTTGAGGGTATTAACATTGCATCCGGACTTTTAAACCTCAATTACTTCAAGACGATTGAGTTTATCGAAATGCAATAAGAGAACCTTTCTTGTGCCAAATAATCCAAAGAATATTTTCCTGGCGAATTTTTCACGAAATAAATAAAAACTAAAAAGTTAGAGATAAAATACTGAAAACCACCCTTACAAAACTACCCTTTAAAAAGGGTGGAGGATCTGACAACTATGTTGTTAATGCGAAGATTAAGAAAACTGTTTACTTACAATTTTCATCGGACAAGAATCAACTTCATTTAACAAATCAAAAGTTCATCAGAAAGATACTTTTGCTTGGGCGATTGCCCGGGGCGCCAATTTTGAGGGGACATTTTTATGAACAATAATTTCTGAAATTACAAACTGACAATTACTTCTAGCTATTACAAAACAGTAAATTTGTGTGCATTTTTAAATTTTGGCGCCAAACAAATCAAGTTTCGTAAGAACTCGTTCGTGCTCGTCTGTAAGCGTGTTGCACATGCGCACCTTTTGCTTAATATACTGATATTTTAAATTCTCTCCAAAAACCAACATATTATTATACCTATGCTTTTGAAATCATAAAAAAAATGATCTTCCAAGTTAACAAACAATATCTAGGCTATTCCACTAAAAAAAAAAAAAAACAACACACACACAAAACACACACAAAACTCAAAAACTTCTGCATTTTAAATTTTTCGCTGGCTCCTAAAGGATAGCCTCTAGACAGGATGCAAAATAAGCAAAAAGAAAAATTGTACGTAGATGGTATCATTGGAATAGATCGAAAAAAAAACAAAACAGTACAAACAAAATGGGAATAAGCTAGAATATACGGGAACGACAAACAAACTAAATAAGATCAACGATTCTATAAAAAATAAGATAAAAAAACTAACGAAAAGCGAAAAAAACTCGCAGGAAGGACAAATGAACCAAAAATAAATTACGACGAGGTGAACGAAAAATAAAAAAAAAAACAAAAGCTTAAGTAGCGACATCTTGCGATCGCTTTTTCATCTGTCATTACGAAAACTATTTGCAATAAAGGTTTAATAAAAAAGTTACGATTACGTGGGGCGTTATTTAAAAGTTATAAAAAAATGACACCAGGAAACCAAACAAGAAATTAAAAAATTGCAAATAGCGTCAATAGGACGTGAAACATAAACTCCATAAAAGAAAAAAAACAATAAACAAATAAAAAGAAGAAAAAATGGTGATAAGGCGAATGACAAACAAAAGATTAAACGAATTAAGAAATCTAACGAAAAATACAAGGGCGTACGAAAGAAAGATGATCAGCGAAAAAAATACAAAAGAAGACCAGCGAACTACTTCAAAATTAAAAAAAAAATGCGAAGAACAAAACTAAAATATAAATGACGTCAATAGAATAATTCGTTTTTTTTTTAAATTTTAATTTGAGCTCCAGAGTGCTGTTTGTGTATTTTTCAGATTTAAGGGTTCCGGTGGACATGGGCGTAGCCAGACTTTTTTCTAAATCCGGGCAAACGTTTATTAAGGTATATTGGTTGAAAGAATGCATAACATTTTTTAAGTATAATTAACTGTTAATTTTTTTTTCGTTGCGAATATTTACCCCAGGCATTTTAACCCCCGGCTCGCTACGCCCATGCCGGTGGATGAGAAATTAAAATAAAAACACGTTATAAAACAATATTTCGTTAAATAGAAACAAAAGAGAACAAAGCAAAATCAAAATATGAAGCGGGCACAATGGTTAGTTATGACTTTCGTTGATCACCCGGTACAATTTTAAACGCGTCTGCGCTGTGAAAGCAAAACAATAAACCAATCGAAGTCCGAGTAACCGAGTCACCCCCACAGAATAACTAAAAACTTGTTTATGTAACCGAAAACATTCCAAATATACTTGCGTTGATTTTGCAATCACGGCGGTATAATAGATATGGTTAGTTATGAATTCCGTTGATCACCCGGTACAATTTTAATCGCGTCTGCGCTGTGAAAGCAAAACAATAAACCAATCGAAACCCGAGTAACCGAGTCACCCCCACAGAATAACTAAAAACTTATTTATGTAACCGAAAACATTCCAGATATACTTGCGTTGATTTGCAATCACGGCGGTATACTTGATGTGGTTAGTTACGAATTCCGTTGATCACCCGGTACAATTTTAATCGCGTCTGCGTTATGAAAGCAAAACGATAAACCAATCGAAGCCCGAGTAATCGAGTCACCCCCACAGAATACCTAAAAACTTGTTTATGTAACCGAAAACATTCCAAATATACTTGCGTTGATTTTGCAATGACGGCGGTATACTTGATGTGGTTAGTTACGAATTCCGTTGATCACCCGGTACAATTTTAAACGCGTCTGCGCTGTGAAAGCAAAACAATAAACCAATCGAAGTCCGAGTAACCGAGTCACCCCCACAGAATAACTAAAAACTTGTTTATGTAACCGAAAACATTCCAAATATACTTGCGTTGATTTTGCAATCACGGCGGTATAATAGATATGGTTAGTTATGAATTCCGTTGATCACCCGGTACAATTTTAATCGCGTCTGCGCTGTGAAAGCAAAACAATAAACCAATCGAAACCCGAGTAACCGAGTCACCCCCACAGAATAACTAAAAACTTATTTATGTAACCGAAAACATTCCAGATATACTTGCGTTGATTTGCAATCACGGCGGTATACTTGATGTGGTTAGTTACGAATTCCGTTGATCACCCGGTACAATTTTAATCGCGTCTGCGTTATGAAAGCAAAACGATAAACCAATCGAAGCCCGAGTAATCGAGTCACCCCCACAGAATAACTAAACACTTGTTTAAGTAACCGAAAACATTCCAAATATACTTGCGTTGATTTTGCAATCACGGCGGTATACTTGATGTGGTTAGTTACGAATTCCGTTGATCACCCGGTACAATTTTAATCGCGTCTGCGTTGTGAAAGCAAAACGATAAACCAATCGAAGCCCGAGTAATCGAGTCACCCCCACAGAATACCTAAAAACTTGTTTATGTAACCGAAAACATTCCAAATATACTTGCGTTGATTTTGCAATCACGGCGGTATACTTGATGTGGTTAGTTATGAATTCCGTTGATCACCCGGTACAATTTTAATCGCGTCTGCGTTGTGAAAGCAAAACGATAAACCAATCGAAGCCCGAGTAATCGAGTCACCCCTACCGAATAACTAAAAATTTGTTTATGTAACCGAAAACATTCCAAATATACTTGCGTTGATTTTGCAATCACGGCGGTATACTTGATGTGGTTAGTTACGAATTCCGTTAATCACCCGGTACAATTTTAATCGCGTCTGCGTTGTGAAAGCAAAACGATAAACCAATCGAAGCCCGAGTAATCGAGTCACCCCCATAGAATAAATAAAAATTTGTTTATGTAACCGAAAACATTCCAAATATATTTGCGTTGAGTTTGTAATGACGGCGGTATAATTGATATGAATTATTATTAATGAAGTTGCAATATTATTTATATATATTATTTCATTCTTTCTGGAAACAGTGTAATTAGGATATACCTGTACTGTTTTCAATAAATAAATAAATGAATAAATAATTGAATAAATAAATGAATAGATAAATGAATAAATAAATAAATAAATGAATAAATAAATAAATGAATAAAGAAATAACTAAATGAATAAATAAATAAATAAATAAAATAAATCGGCGTTCCCTTCTGCTACTAATGCGATGAAGACGAGTATGGAGAGTGCGTCACGCATTTAAACCGTACGGAGGAGACGTTGAAAACCTGCGCCACTGCTTTGTTTATCTTTGTACTGGTTTTCTTATCGGATATCCTATAAACCTCCTTGCTTTAGTTATTAACAGTTTACGAGTGAGTCTTTCGAAACTGAAAAGTCAATATGAATACATATTTTGTTCGCGCACTTGTTTCAACATTATTTTGAAATTAATCAAATATAAATTATTGTTTGTGCAGTATCCACATATGAAATCCTTTGTCGGTTATAATTCGAACCGCATTTAAATTTGCATTCGCGCAATTCGTCGCTGTAAGTTTTCAAATGAATATTAAATTTATTATTTAATTTTTAGTTGCGTCGAATTATTCCATTTTACGGCACAAACCGTCATTGTTGCGTTCGGAATTTATTCGCGGTTTTCCTCCACGTTCGCCAGTCGCCAGCGATGATAATAATTGGTTGTTGATACTCAGCGAACAGCGAACGTGGAGGAAAACCGAGCTTAACTTCGTCAAAACGTCATGAATTGTTATTTTATCTAACAAAGATAATCGCAAAAAAGGTGCGGTAGATAAAAAAAAGAAAGTTCCGTCCCGATTCGGGGCTGAGACTGTCGATAAGCGGATACAGTTTTTTATTTACATTGTTTTTCTAGCTCGCAAAAGATGAAAGTTTGCGCGCCTCACCCCCAACCCGAGGGGGTGAGGAGACCAAATCTTTTTATAACGACTGAAAAAAAATAAACTAAAATAATAATAAGTCCTATCGAGAGGGGGGGAGGGGGGGAATTTCAATGACACACGCATTTTTAATAAATCACGTGGGCGAGTGACGTTCGTCAATTTATTGATTTTCCGTTAAGCTAACGACGTTTTACATGTACACCAAACTTCCATACCCTAATACACCTACCACCGCAATAAGATTATTTCTTTTTTTTTTTTTTTTTGCTTGATCGGATTAATTAAGGACGCGATCTTAAAATAGGCGAGCGCTACATAAAAACAAACTTCCCTTTTTTTCTCTCTCTCTTTCGTTTGGCCGGAAAGAACTTCGACTTGGAACTTGTTTGTTTTCCTTCAACACCGGAAGCAAAAAGGCACCACTTCTGAAACTTTGACGGACACACGGGGTCCTACATATTAATATAACACGTCGATCAAACCTTTCAAAAAAAAAACAAGAAGAAACAAAATTACATTAAGTAGTACACACACTTTTAAAAGTTTTGTGCCTGCTGTGCGATTCGGTTTGTAAGGATTTGAGGTACGAAGAAAAAAATAAATGTACATTTACGTAAGTTCATTTAATCTCTCAGTCGATGACAAAGCTTTCATTTAGAAAAAGAGTCGCCAGCCATTGTAACATGATACCTCACGTAGAAAATGTCATGCACTCAGTGAAATATGAGCTGGATACTTGTCACTGTTTGTAGTACACTTTATCTTGAGACGCAGCTGCAGCTGCATAAATGTTTGTAAAACAACGCCAAACTGAATCGTCGCGTCATCTAGCGAGGAAAAGTGTGTTGAATTGAACATTTGAACTGGTATATAGTTTTTTCCTGAATTTTTAAAGTGATTCTTTCTTGAAATCAAGATTTAATTTCTTCTAAATAAATTCAGCAATTTTCTCCAAGTTTGATACTCGTCGCGAAGAAAAGCAGTTGCTTTTCTCAGTGCGCAGTGCTTCTGTTTAGAATCAATCCGAAAACATTTCTCTTTTACTTACATTTATAAAATCAGTATGTTTCATTGATATTAGCATACGAGAAGAATGAAATAAAACTACTGTCGGTAAGCGAATCAATTCATATCGAAAAAAATCACTACAAACAGTAGGAAAATTCTTGCCTCTCTCCATTTCGTATCATTAGTTTTCTTAAGTTAAAGTTTCTGCAATTGCGAAGGAAAGTAGTTGCTTTTCTTGGTGTGACGTGTTTCTATTTAAATCGACCCAAAAATATCTCATTTCATTTTTTTCTAGTTACATTTATAAAATTATTTTGTTTAATTGATAATAGCATACGAGAAGAGTATAATTAAACAACTGTTGGTAAGAGAATCAATACAGCTTGAAAGCAATCACTGCAGACGGTAGGAAAATCCTTGCCTCTCTCCAATTATATCATTATTTCTCTTATGTTAAAGTTTCTGTATTTGCTTTTCTCGGTGTGAAGTGTTTCTATTTAAACAGACTCGAAAGCTTCTCATTATTTCTTTTCCCTTTCAGTTACATTTACATATAAAATCATTGTATTTCTTTAATAGTAGGATACGAGAAGAATAAAATTAAACTACTGTCGATAAGCGAATCAATACAGCTTGAAAACAATCACTGCATACGGTAGGAAAATCCTTGCCTCTCCCCATTTATATTATTATTTATTCTGTGTTAACATTTCTGCAATTGTAGAGTCAATTTTGTAAAATAACTGTCAGAGCTATTTTATTCTCTTTTGTTTTTCTTTATTTAATATACTGAGTGTCTCAACAGTGCGTTCTCGGGCTATATCTCGATAACTACCGTACACGCACCGTTGAGACACCCTGTATATTTATTAAAATTACCACCGATTTTATTGGTTCAAGTGCTTTCAACATCTTCAGTAAATTAATCGAGAAAATCCGCGTAAGAAGACAGACATCGAAGGAGAAGACATTGATCTTTAGGCAATTTTGTTTTTTTTTTTTTTAATCTGTGGTGGTTGTCTTGCCATAAACTTCCCAGAACCTCAGGAGCGGGAGTGTATGTTTTTGTTATTTCTAAACCAACTTGCCATTGACGGGGAAGCGGTGTCGAATTTTATCCCCAACCTGAAGTGGGTACCGCCGACGCCCGAGAAATATCTCGAGCGCGGTTCGAATCCACGAAATTACGATTGCAAGGCCCTTGCCACTTGGACCGTTCAGGTAACTAACGACACTAATCAGGATTTTTGTGCGAAAACTCCTGCAAGCGTATTTTTGGCTTTAAAATTCGAGTCTTCCAGCGTTGGCTCGTTGGTTAAAAAGAGCAGGTTTGGGTTATTGATAAAACGGGAGTGATTCTCTTGTTTCTTTTTATCGGTGAATAGATAAAACAGCGACATCCTACGATCGCTTTTAAATAATTAAATATTATACTGCTTTGGGATTAGATTTCATGAATTGTTGAATTCCTGGCTTCCGGTTGGAACCGCGTCTCTCGGATTTCTCTCTTATACAGCCGACGTTTCGTTCTCCATTGCAGGAGAACTTCCTCAGAGATGCTGTTGCTGCTAGTGGTGGTGCTGCTGGTGGTCTTACTGCTGCTTCTTGCGTAGAAGAAATCCGAGAGACTCGGTTCCAATCGGAAGCCAGGAATTCAACCATGGACGACGGCCCCGGAAGCCATCAAGATAAACTAAATTTCATGAATTCTGTTACTGGGCTGCAGTCAGAAAAGATCTTTTAAAGTTCAACTGAGCTTTCGGAAAATTTATTTCCTTTATCAAGGTTTGTACGAAAGCTCGGTTGAACTTTAAAAGAGTATTACTATCAACCTTTTCTGACTGCAGCCCAGTTATAGAATTCATGAAATTTAGTTTAACTTGAAGGCTTCTGGGGCCGTCGTCCATGGTTGAATTCCTAGCGTCCGGTTGGAACCGCGTCTCTCCGAATTCTCTCTTATACAGAGGACGTTTCGTTCTCCATTGCAGAAGAACTTCCTCAGAGCTGCTGCTGGTGGTCTTGCTGCTGCTTCTTGCGTAGAAGAAATCCGAGAGACGCGGTTCCAACCGGAAGCCAGGAATTCAACCATGGACGACGCTCCGGAAGCCTTCAAGTTATACTAAATTTCATGAATTCTATAACTGGGCTGCAGTCAGAAAAGATCTTTTAAAGTTCAACCGAGCTTTTGGAAAATTTATTTCCTTTATCAAGGTTTGTACGAAAGCTCGGTTGAACTTTAAAAGAGTATTACTATCAACCTTTTCTGACTGCAGCCCAGTTATAGAATTGTTTCCTTAATTGATCAGTCGTGATCATACTTCGCATTTTATGAATTCTTAATAATAAATTTGAAAAAAGAGTTTAGGGTGAGTATTTAGGCTTACCACTCATAAATTAATTTGTCATTTATATACTGTATGTTTCGTTTTTAGTTGAAAGCTTTGTACGAACACGGTTTGACGATGATATTCATTGCATTTAAATCTTCTTAAGTATACTTTTGAAAGGTTTGCGTTGTATTATTGTGATTGACGAATGGGATTAGTTTCTGTATTCGTTCATAGAAGACGTCGAGAACGTAAGGTAGGTGTACAAAAGAGGGATGTTTACTTTCAATTTGATTGGAGTTTAATTTAAATATTAAAAGTCTAAAGGGAGGGTGGGTTCGCATTTGTTATTTATTGTCGAGTTCTGGATCAAAGCTACCTAAAGTTAGAAGTGAAGTTGTTTTCTCAGCAAATAATAATTGGTTTCTTGTTGATGCGAAGTAAAGTTTACCTAGAGAGGTTGTCAATTTGTCAAGTCCAGTGGAAGGTCTCGGCGCCAGCATTCTGTTAAAGAGTATCGCCTTTCTCCATTTCGGTTTGTGAATTTTAGCGGAGAGTGACGTAATTTCCTCCGCTATTAGTTGTGCAAAGGCGTCGTAAATATGTTTACCTCCTCGGCATGACCCGTCATTTTTCTTTAACCCTTTTACACGGGGGTTTCAATTACATCTAATTAGAAAGGCCTCCTGAAAAGCTTCACACTCCTTTCATTCAATTCCGAACTACTATTATACCATTAAACACTCGAGAAAGGAACAAAGAATGAAAGAAAGAAAGAAAGAATAAAGTAGCATCGATAAATTACTTTGCAAATAAAGTTTGCGCTATTTTTTTTTTTGACGTAGGTAGATAAAAACTTGGCGAAAGTTTCGAAACTCGAAGCGAAATTACCATACAACACATTCGCTAATTAATTAATAATATAGTATAAAGTCGCCCGCCCCCCTTTTTTCCATCGTCGTCCTAAATTATTTCCTTTCTTTAATGAAACTTTAATATATACAAATGATAAATGAATGCATTCAACGGCGAGTCTTTGCCATCGGATAGACAATAACGTCACATTATCATCCACTGTCTAGTTGACGACGACTTGGAACTTTTTGTTTGTTTCGAGTTAAACAATGCGCGGACGATCCATCTTAATTACAAAACCAGTCTGCGCCCCCCCCTTTTTTTTACTTTTCTTTCTTCGACGCAAATTTCAAGTTCTTCGTAAACAACGCAACGAATTTATTTATCGTGTACTTAAAGTTATCAGCGGGGGTCAATAATTGATTTATCGCGGGGGTTCCCCGAGTACACCATAGGTTCCATATTTGCCCCGGCTATATTTATAAGTAGAATGTTGGCATTCATGGGGAGAGATAGATAACGTCCAGCATGCGTATAAATTTACCCGGATTGCACCCAGTGGGCACATTGTGAAATATCAGTTTAAATTAACACCTCTATGCTATTTCAAGTTAGCAAATTACGTCACGCCCTACGAACCAATCGTGTTCGGCTTTCAACCACATTAGTTTATGATTTCGACGTAATTAAATCACTAAATCTACGAATTAATATTCACCGACTTCAATAATACCAAGCCTTAAGTCTCTTGTTCTTATTATTATTATTATTAAATTAAACACATTGTTCTATGCAACAACTATTACTTCTTAATTCTTAGGAAGAATATTGTTATTGAAAATTTGGCGCGTTTGTTTGTTTGGCCGCCTGCTTGCTATGGTGATCGGATTTATTAAGGGCACATTACTTTTAATACTGACTGTACCTCTAAACATTTGCTACAAATTTGTCTCATTTTTGTGATGTCATAATCTTGAACTGTAATTGTTTTAATTAACAATCTATACTTTGGCTGCTGCGGTAAGTGAATGGTCAAATTGGTCAGACTAAACCACGTGACCACTTTTCTCAATTACTGATTGGTCAAGTGGTTGGGTCTGGCCGTTGACTTGACGATTTCGTGCAGTTTGATCATTGACTTAACTCAACCTTTTTATTACCACCAGATTGATTCTTTTTTTACCGAGGCCTTGGGCGTAGCCAAGACGGGGCAAATGGGGCTGTTGCCCACCCCCTAGCTCACCGCGCGATAAGAAACTGTTTCAATTCTCTATCTGTATACACTTTTTCAAATAAAAAAAAAAACTTGGGTTCTTGACTGGAAGACAAAAAAAAGCCGTAACAATTGCTGTTACAGTGGCAAACGAAATTCTAGAAGTTCTTCCGTCTGTATTCAAATTGGTTATCTCTTTCCTGGACGTAAACAAGTTATTACATTAGTTGGACTTCTTTTTAATTCTTTTGTTTCAATTCTCTAGATTCTAAATCTTTAATTTCCTTAAAATTTGTAATATTTTTGTTTCCATTTTTAATATTTACCTACAATTTAATTCTTGTATAAAATCTTTTCTTAGGCAGGATTCAATCTTTGGCTGGGTTGGGTTGGGTTGATCTCAAGACGTCTTTTACATTTTATTTCTTGGATTTTTTTTTCAACTTTTAAGTTGAATTTCATGTTTTAATCTCTTACAGTGTTTTTCAATTTCCTTAAATTTTTTTGTATTTTTGTTTCTAGGATAATGTCTTACCTTTTTATCTTCTGCAAAATTATTTTTCTGGGTTGGATTCACTTAGGTTCACTTTAGTTCGATTGGCTTGACCGTTTTTAATAATTCATATTTTGTGTTTAAAAGAAGTCGGGTTCATTTGGGTTTAGTTCAGCAGGGTTGGATTTGCTTAGGTTCGGTTTAGTTGGATTGGGTTTGCTTTTAATTTATATAATATTTAATTTATATAATTTATTATATTTTAATTTTTTTATAAAAACCAGCACGGTTCAATTTTTGGTTCGTTTGGATTGATCTCGAACCGCTTCTTACATCATACTTCTTGGATTTTTTTAACTTTTAGATTTAACATTTCATATTTTAATCTCTTACAGTTTTTTCGAATTTTCTTAAATTTTCTAGTCTCGATTTTTTATAATTTCTTACTTTCTTATCTTTTGTTCGATTGATTTGACCTTGAAACGTTTTTATTGTTTCACATTCTGTGTTTAAAAAGAAATCGGGTTTTTAGAAAGTTTTTAAATTCTGTTCTTTAAAGTTTCAACAAAATAGTTAAATCATCTCGTTTTATTTTTATTTTCCTAATAAAAGAAGGCGTTGGTAAAAATTTTGCAACCCGGCGGCTTGAGTTCTAGTTACGCCACTGCAGTCAAGCCAGTCAGTTCATTCGTAAAAAAAATAGCCCCCAATTTCTTAATCACTAATTAATTTAACAGCGTGATTAAAGCCTGTGATTGGTTGGGTGAAACAATATAATTGGTTGTTTCAAATCCATTGTTAACTTCGTTCAATGACGTTCGTTAATCAGAGTATTAAATTAATCGCTGATTAACTTAGCGAGGATTAAAAAGTCCCTGCTTGAAGTGTTTCTCGTTGCGATCGATCGAAAAAATCGGATCACGTGCGACACGACGGTACTATTTCATCCTCGCTTTAGTGATTAACAATTCTTTTGTGAATCCCACCGTAGATGGTTTTTTTACTCACGTTACTTAAGTATGTCCGTTGAAATTAAGCCTGCTTTGTTTTCAAGGGTGAAACAATACCTATAATTGGTTGTTTCAAATCTATTGTTAACTTCGTTCAATGACGTTCCTTAATCAGAGAATTAAATTAATCGCTGATTAACTAAGCGAGGATTAAAAAGTCTCTGTTTGAAGTGTTCCTCGTTGCGTTCGATCGAAAAAATCGGATCACGTACGACGCGACGGTACTATTTCATCCTCGCTTTAGTGATTAACAATTCTTTTGTGAAACCCACCGCAGACGGTTTTTTACTCACGTTACTTAAGTGTGTCCGTTGAAATTAAGCCTGCTTTGTTTTCAAGAGTGAAACAATACCTATAATTGATTGTTTCAAATCTACTGTTAACTTCGTTCAATGACGCTTCTTAATCAGAGAATTAAATTAATCGCTGATTAACTAAGCGAGGATTAAAAAGTCCCTGCTTGAAGTGTTTCTCGTTGCGATCGATCGAAAAAATCGGATCACGTGCGACACGACGGTACTATTTCATCCTCGCTTTAGTGATTAACAATTCTTTTGTGAATCCCACCGTAGATGGTTTTTTTACTCACGTTACTTAAGTATGTCCGTTGAAATTAAGCCTGCTTTGTTTTCAAGGGTGAAACAATACCTATAATTGGTTGTTTCAAATCTATTGTTAACTTCGTTCAATGACGTTCCTTAATCAGAGAATTAAATTAATCGCTGATTAACTAAGCGAGGATTAAAAAGTCCCTGCTTGAAGTGTTTCTCGTCGCGATCGATCGAAATCGGATCATGTTTGACGCGATGGTACTATTTCATCCTGGCTTTACTTATTTCACAGCCAACTAAGGAAAATAATTCTGTGGCTCACACGGTTACCTACTTTTTTAATTGCCTGGGTATTTTAGTGTTTCTGAACGTGACTTGCGCTTGGAGTTAAATATTTTATGAAGTTTAAATTTTGCAACACACGCGAGCATAGCCATACAGAGATATGGTCTAGTGCCATAAATTTCAGGGGCAAACGGTGAAAATAGCATAAAACCGGTTGATTAATCGCGGAAATTAACAACAAATACTTGAGAGATAGGATCGCATTAGGACGTCGCGTACCAAACAAAAGTGGAAAGAAGGGAAAACTTTCCTGCGAAACATTCTGAAGAGTTTCAATTTTCCGAATTTAATTTCGTCGATAATTGAAGCCATCGAGACTGAATAACTCCACCATAACTGCCGAAGTTGAGGCAGGGAATTGCACAGACGGCGGGGTGGCATATTTTCAACCCCATGGGGTTCCCCAACTCAACTTGATGGTTGGTGTCTTTGGTTAATGTGGTACTGCTGTTAAAACAACGCGACGTGTTAAGGATATAAATGATGTATCTATCAACTTGTCGGAAACGACTGATTTATAATACATATTTGGTTGGCGTTATACTTACTTACGCGTTTGTGATTGATGAAAACCAAAACGCACATGGATTTATTATTGTTAAACTGTCTCACTGAATATTCACCCCCCATATTTATTTTCCGAGATTAATTCTCAATTTTCTTTTCTTTCTTTTACATACACTTCGTTCAGTATTAGTAACTTACGTGTGTGCACGCTAATCGATAAAGAAAAAAAAAATAAGTAACATGCATATTTCTTGGCCACACCGCACGCTTTCTTTATTATTTTATTTAGCACGCATCGAAAATAAAATATGTAATAAACAGGGAACAGAATTATTATATACTTATTTTGTTCGAGGCGACACGCTCTCATTGCCGCTTCGTTCAAAATAAACCGAACAAAATATATAATTCCGTCCCGTAGTAATAAAACAGAATAAATAGTTGGAGGTTGATTAAATTTCGATGATATTATAGATTTAACTGGCGTTTAATTTAATTTTCGAATTCGAAAACTATTTTCCTTTCAACTTGACGATGAAGTTTATCACCCCTTGATTTTATGTGAGGGAGATTTATTTCTCTCTTCAATGTAATTCGTACGTTATGATCGTTTAATTTTTATTGCGCGATCGACTTTATTTCTACTCGGATTTAATTGAAAACCACCCCAAGTAAATTGTTAGTTCGAGAACTATTCTAATATCTGTTCGTCGTCCGATCTGATGATATAAAATCGAATCCCATCATCCCATCCCGGCTAAATATTATTGTTATTATTAAATTATAATATCAAGTTGGTAGTATCAACGTGAACTCGAAGTTGGGAATTTATTTTATAAAAGTTCAGGGCTGTGTAATTAAATTTCTCGTCATAGTAAAATAAAACTACTTGCTGAAACTATTTAAGGATTTTAATCTAAGTTTTTGTTATACACGATGAGGTGGCTGAGTTTCGAAAACATTGATTTTCTGATGTAAAAAGGAGTCGGAACATTTGCGCCTTCGATACATTTGCGCCCCTCGGATTAAATTAAATATAAGGGGTAATTTTGAATTTGCGTCTCTGTCCCAGCATTCTGCATTTTTGATTAACCATATTTCGCCAAATTTTAAGTAAAATTATTTTCACCAATGATCTTTTCACTTACAATTGCATACGCGCATATACAGGGTGGGACAATAACTGTTAAATATCTTCTAACCAATAAAGCCCAAAATTATACGGTACGTAGGAATAGCAATAATAATTTTTGTCCAGGTGAAGATGCTTCTGACATTCGAAAGTCATCTCATATTTTTTTTTTTAATGGACTGTATACAGCCCGTCCATTTTTCGAGCGCCAGAGAGATCTCGCTTATCTTAAAAGATACGAAGTTGATTAAATTAGGGCATTTTCGTTGCTGAATAATGATCTGAAAAGAAACTTCCATAGTTTTGAAAACGTGGAAAGAAAAAAACAAAATTTCTGATTTCCTGTTTAATTTTTTCACGCTAAACTAATCGTACTAGGCATTTCTAACCCAGACATTATTCAGACACTTTTTTTATGGAGAATTCGAATCTTCTTTTCAATAGTTTTCAAGATGACGAAGAAACACCCCTGCAAATTCATTTTTTCTTATGGACGCCATTTTGGATTTTAACATTTTCAGATTACGTTTTTTTTCCTCTTTACAACGATGTATCGCACATGGTGGTCCAGTATCACGTTTTTGTCAAAAATCCAATTTTTCATTTTTGCGAAGTGTGGCCTTGTAAAAAAAACGTTCTTTTATTGTGAACAAAAGTTTGACAGTTCGATCCTATTTCATTTACGTTCGCTTTTCTTTTGTTTTTTCTTTAATTTGGCATGATTTTATTTTAATTTTTGATTATCAATCGATCGTCCTTTGTTTTTCTTTTTTTTCTTTTACTCGAGATGAGTTAAATTCTCCATTTTACATTTTAATTAATTTGATCGCTAGTTTCGGTTTCACTTTGGTTTCGGTTTCGATTTGCTTTTATATATTTTTTTTTAATTATCAATAAATCACATTTTTTAATTCTTTACTTTGCTTTTTCATTATTTTATTTTTTAATTATCAATTGATCGTCTTTTTCTTTAATATTTACAAATGATAAAATTTTTGATTATGATTTGATTTTTAAATTAATTCGATTTATTGTTAGTTTTAAACATTTTTTTTTGGTTTCGTCCTATATTTATCATCATTTTTTAAAATTATTTTTATTCCTCATTTAACTTAATTGAATTTCATTTTTAATATAATCAGATTTTTCTCGTCTTAATCGATTTCATTTAATTTGTTTTTAATTTTCAACATTATCTTTTGCTTTAATTTTTCGTTTTCTTTTCTTTTATTCGATTTGAGTTCATTTCATTCTACATTCTACACTTGATCCCGTTCACTGTTCGCTTATTAACCGATCATCTTTTCTCTTTAATATTTACAGATTAATTTTTTTAATTTTCAGATTAATTTTTCTTATTTACAGATTAATTTTTTTTATTTACAGATTAATTTTTTTTATTTACAGATAATTTCTTTTATTTACAGATTAATTTTTTTTTACAGATAATTTCTTTTATTTACAGATTATTTTTTTTTATTTACAGATTAATTTCTTTTATTTACAGATTAATTTTTTTTATTTACAGATAATTTCTTTTATTTACAGATTAATTTTTTTTATTTACAGATTAATTTTTTTTATTTACAGATTAATTTTTTTTATTTACAGATAATTTCTTTTATTTACAGATTAATTTTTTTTATTTACAGATTAATTTTTTTTATTTACAGATTAATTTTTTTATTTACAGATAATTTATTTTATGTACAGATCATTTTTTTTTTATTTACAGATTAATTTTTTTTATTTACAGATTATTTTTTTTATTTACAGTTTAAATTTTTAGTTGTGATAAAATTTCTCGGTTTTAACCCCGACTTGACTTACGGTTAGTTTTATTTTTTATTTTAGCCCTGCCGTAATCAACGATCGCCTTTTGTTTTTGTTTTTGTTTTATTCGACTTGGCGGTATTTACATTTAATTTTTTATATGATAATCGACTAATCATTTTCTTTTCCTTTTTTTTCGAATTGCTTTAATTAATTTAATATTTATTTCTTTTTAAACTTTTACTGACGTTAATGGATCTATTAAAGTACAACTGTACAGGGTGTTCCATACCTCTGGAAAAAATTAAATAAACACATACTTTTTTTTAAAATTACCAATTTTCATTGCACATTTCAATAGATCGATTAAAAATGTTACTATTACTCATGGAGATCATTCCAAACGATTTTTATAAGTAGTTAGGTACATTAAAAAGTTTTTTTTATGGCCGTTTTAATCCAATTGAATAGCTCCAATAATTCCAACTCCAGTAGATTGCGAATGCTTCGATTTAGAGGTATAGTCGTTGAATAAAAAATGGTTGTTTTTAAGAGATCGATCGAAATGTACAATAAAAATGGGTGCATTCCATAAGAAAAAGTATAATTTGGTAGGTAACTCACTTATGGAACATGCTGTACAAGTGAAAATAATTTGCAAATGTAGAACTCGTTGTACGCGACAACTTTTTCAGCAGAGATTTTTTTTTATAATTGATAATTAAAGCGCTGTTGAAGAAATCGATGACAATGACCCAGCCTGTATACCGGGTGTCCTGCACTACACGTGTTCACCCCCCTAGAATGTTTGCGTTTTGATTCATTTGCATGAAACTTGGCAGGGATGAATTAATCGAAGACGTGAGTTTTTCGATGTGCAACTGAGCACCCTGGGACTTCCGGTTCCGCCAGAAGTCACGTCAACTTTCTTATTTTAAACGAAACACCGTAAAATAAAATAGTATACATTACGCTTGTATTTTATTATTGGTTTCTCCTTTGTTTCAATAATAACCATGATTATCATCCAGTGAATTTTATTTAAAATTCTGTAACGAGAATGAGCATCAATCAAACATGATTCGTATTCAAAAGGAAGGAATTTATAATTTAAAAAAGTTGCACTGAAATCAAAGTGGACACCCGATGGGACTCCAAAACAAAAAAAAAATACAGAATATTTTGTTACCGCTGATTTTTAATCCAATTTTATCTGAAAATGAAGTGTGTCGGGGTACCGGTGAAAATTCTTGTCGTGGACAACTAGCCTAAGGGCCCTAAGTCTTGACCTGTGCGGTTATTGAGTACGTTTTCTTAGAATAGTGCAAATGTATCGTGTTTCGAATTCATGTAAAAATCTGGGTTGGCAATTAAACGTGATCGAATGAAAACTATCTGAAAAGAAGGTTCGTACCACTAAGGTGGCTTGTCCACGACAAGAATTTTTGGCCGTCTGCGGTAGATTTACCGGATTGGTAGTAATACGTTAGGTTATATTCTGGTTTGCCGGCACGGTAAATTTTCAGAACACGTGGATAAGAGTCAATATAGTCTAATGTATTACTACTAATCCGGTAAATTTGCTGGGACGGCGGACGGCGACAATTCTTGTCGTGGACAACCGGCCTAAGGGCCCTAAGTCTTGACCTGTGTGGTTATCGAGTACGTTTTCTTAGAATGGTGCAAATGTATCGTGTTTTGAAATCATGTAAAAATCTCGGATGGAAATTAAACGTGATCGAATGAAAATTATCTCACAAGAAGGTGTGTCCACGACGAGAATTTTTTGCCGTCCGCCGTCCTGGCAGATTTACTGGATTGGTAGTAATACATTAGGTTATATTCTGATTTGTCCACGAACCTGCAAGGTAAATTTTCAGAACATGTACAATATAGTCTAATGTATTACTACTAATTCGGTAAATTTGTCGGGACGGCGGATGGCGAAAATTCTTGTCGTGGACAACCAGCCTAAGGGCCCTAGGTCTTGACCTGTGCGGTTATTGAGTACGTTTTCTGAGAATGGCGCAAATGTATGGTGTTTCGAATTCATATAAAAATTTGGGATGGCAATTAAACGTGATCGGGTAGTTTATTGGGAAATTGTGGATTTGATTAGGGGTAGATTAGCTATCTCACGTTATGTGTACTACGTGTTCCTCTATGAGGTATTTACTGGCAAATCGACTGCAACTCACTTGTCAACACTGATAATGTAACGATGACAAATATACTACCGGTACACTAGAGAGGTGGCCATTACGAAGCATTAATATTCAGAATTACAGTTTTAGAGATTTCACATCGATTTTTGCCCCCGAACGGCCGCACAACAGCGTATGGGGTGAATAAATTACCGAATGCGAAACGTAAAATACTATTTAAATGATTGATCGCTATCAGAGCGATACAAAAAAAAAAGTCAAAATTGTTTTGCTTTCCCAAAGCCTCCCTCCCACGACACTTTTTTTTCTCGCAGCGACGATTTAATTATTCTAAGCGAATTAATTAATTATTCATTAAAATAATTTCGCACATGAGTTAAACTTCGAAAACTATTTTATAAAGGACGGGTGAGTATTTAATTATGCATTGCCTAATATTAAATCATGTAGCTTGTTACTTAAAAGCTTGGAAGTTAACATTTTAGGGTCGGAATTATATTCTGTTTAAGTGTGATGTTTTATTCAGATGGAAAAGTTATTTATAGATACTACACGTTCCTCTTGGAGAACAGACGTTGCTAATCGTTTATATTATTTCCCAAAAACGCCGCCGTCATTAATTTTACATCACCGACCGAGGAGAATCAGAATCATTGATATGATGTGATGTGATGAACAATGTCTGGAGGTCTCTTGTTATGCACAGAAGGAAACGGGGGAACGCATTCATCAAAAACGAGAAGAAAGAATTGGAAAAGGTAAAGGGGACTTGCCTGAAGCCAAAGGGTGGAAGAGCATATTTTGTAAGAAGTGACCGCCCCCGCGCGTTTCAAAGGACAGGTAAATAAAACAATGGAGATCAAAAAACTCTATTATCTGACGAAAATCTTACAGAATAGTTAATTTCGCAGCAAGCGAGTGGAACACAAAACTTCGGTTGTTCTCGGCATCTGAAACTTATTATTTTTGTTCTATGCCTCCAACAGCACGAAAAACTTTTGCTTTGTTCTTAAAACTCTTATTTCCTTGTAACCGAGTTACATGTCCAAAACGTTCTCGTTCTCGTTCTCTCAAGACCAACTTTTAAGCTCGCCGCGAATCAAATATTCAACTCATTCAACTCATTCAATTCAAGAAAGAACTATGTATGTTGTACATAGGTTTTGTTAACAACCAGTTTATTTAAAAATGCAATAAGGCTTTAATATCCGCTGCAGTATTCAATCGGTGGGGCGCAAATCAAATAAAAATCGCTCTCTCCATATTCCGATTACAAACTTCCATTAAAACGTTTCCTGTCCAAACACAAATTTCCATTCACGAACGCGTAATTACGAGTAAGTTAGATCTAGTAGGTGAAGTAGTTTGCTAATACCTCGGATATGTTAATCCGAGCGTAATTTCCGTTCAAAGGAAAAACGCCCAATTAAAAACAAACACGCTGAATTATATTCCGATTCCAATAAAGACAGCTGTTTCGAATGAAACAATATTGAAAATGTGTTCATAAAAGAAGGAGATTTTCATCTTCTGCTTGTGCCTTCCGCTTCGCCGATCAAAGACGTCGCCCGTTCGTTCCCCTCATTGTGAGGAGGTTTTCCAAAGTAACATGTGTATGTGACAAGATTATTTTATTGCACGTTTTATTTTACAGGACACCGATTAAAAAAAAAAAGGAAAAGAAAAAAGAAGAAAACACTTTTCTTATTACGAGTATCTCCTCGCCCAAAATTAAATAAAACAGCTTCTCAACATGGGCTGAGCTAACATAAGTTATAAACAAAGCGAGGATTAAAAAGCCCCTCTAGAATTTCTCGTGTGATTCACGATATTTATTGTGGCTGTGGTAAGTGAACGGTGGAAGTGGTCAGACCAAACCACGTGATCACTTTTCTCAATCGGTGATTGGTCGGAGGGTTTAGTCGAACCGTTGACTTGACGATTTTGTGTAATTTCACTTAACTCGGCCTTATAGTAACTAATGCCTGAGGAAACGCAAGTAACGATGACTTTCGATTTAAGCCTACCGTCTGGACGAGCACCTAATCGACGGACGTCGCTACGACGTTACTATTTCATCCTCGCTTTAGTTACAAACAGCGCGTATGCAGAAATTTCCAATGGATTTACAGCATGATAAAAGCATTAAAACGATGGCATAAATTTAGTTCAATGTTATAGCACAGTTAAAATAATAATAAAAGCTCGATGCAACAACTCTCTCACCCCCCACCCCCCTCACCTTCTATACACACACAAACACACACACAAACACTAAAATCTGCTTTAATGAATACAGACCACCATGGAATCATTAAAAAGATGGGACTGGAAATTGAGATTGAATATGGCATGCAGTGTCATTTTTATTTATTATCAAAAGAAAGAAAGTAATAAAGTAATGGCTAGGTATCGCAAAAAAAAGCATGCAATAGGAAAGACTTTACGAATATTATTTCCCTCCTCTTCCCCCCCGGCTTCAAACAAAATTATGCTAATTGGCGTTCGCGAAAATTAAACTGATAAATTTTATGATGATGACAGTGAGTTATGACGTTCTTTCTGTGAGGGGGGGATGAATTTGATGTGCAATTTTTCGAGGCCGTTCGCACACCTGAACGGACTGGGAATTATGCTAGGAAAAACGAATTAATAAAATTATTCCCCTCGTTTCGCAAATAAAAATATGGCCGGCCGACCGAGCGTTAGCTCCAGCAGTTATTTATGAACATTTTCATAACGACTTCTATTATGTATGTACAGAATGTACAGGGAGTCAACGTGAACTCCCCCCTCTCCCCCCCGTTTAAGCCTTTTTCATCATAATAACTCGTTTTGCCTTACGGTCCGAGCAGTTACAAATAGATCCGTACGAAGACTCCGAAATCGAAAAGAAATCAATTCATATCTGAACCAATAATAGTTGAATTCTATAGATAGATATTCCGGACCGAGGATGAAACAAAATTAATTTATAACTGAACCAACAACAGTACTCAACTGTGAATTGATTTATTTTCGACCTCGGTCCTTTTCACAGTGTTTAGACCTTTCAGGGTCGCTTGTACGGGTCTGGGACAATTCGCCGATTTGCCTTTGCCAATTCACTGTCGCCGATTCACCGTAGATATAATTCGCCGTCGCCGATTTACCTTTTCCAATTCACCGTCACCGATTCACCGTAGATACAATTCGCCGTCGGTAAATTCGCCGTCGCAGTCGCGCTCAAACAAATCGAGACCGATTGACAGTTTTCTAACCCTTATTGCCAACATCAAGGACGCGGTTAGCTTGGTAGGAGCACGGCTAGGTTTTAAGCATCAATTTCGAATGAATGACGTTCGTAGCGCCATCTCTTAATCTGTGACAGGAAAAGGTTTCAAAACAACTGACTGAATGTTAGGAACCTTCAAGAACAATGTCCTGAAAACTATGTTTTCTAATAAATAAAATTTTATACTTAAACAGTTAATTAACCTACAAGCACTTGTGGCGCCATCTGTTACCTTGAGCCGTAACGGTGTACACTTTATCCATTGATATATCATATACGGCCAGTCTAAAGAGCATTAAAAAATGTTTTTGGCAAAAATGAAAACCGCCCTCAAATACAAACCAGTGTTAAAATTACTGTCATTTTGAAATTTTTGGTTATGAGAAATGTCAATTCGTCTTGATATTTAAGTTGTCAAAATAAGCGTCGGTGTCGTAACCATGAGAGGGTGCTAGTTGACACGACGATTCATGGTTTGCTTTACTGGAACACATTTTTAGCCCGCATATGACATATCAATTCAGCTGGTCGTGGTTAGGGGTGATCACGACTGCACAGTTTCAAACTGATCTATTTAGATCTCAGTTGGTGTAATGAGATTTCATTTCGTACAAAAACGATTTAATTTCATACAAAATATTTTACTTTACGAGAAGAACAAAAACAAAAAGAAAAGGATGAAAGGGGTGGGAAGAAGATTCTAAAGAAAATTTCGACGAGCGTAAGGTTTGTAGCAACTATGAGAGGGTGCTAGTTGACATGACGGTTCATGGTTTGCTTTACTGGAACACATTTTTAGCCCGCATATGACATATCAATTCATCTGGTCGTGGTTAGGGGTGATCACGACTGTACAGTTTCAAACTGATTTATTTAGATCTCAGTTGGGGTAGTGAGATTTCATTTCGTACAAAAACGTTTTAATTTCATACAAAATATTTAACTTTACGAGAAGAACAAAAACAGAAACAAAAGGATGAAAGGGGTGGGTAGAAGATTCTAAAGAAAGTTTCGACGAGCGTAAGGTTTGCAGCAACTATGAGAGGGTGCTAGTTGACACGACGGTTCATGGTTTGCTTTACTGGAACACATTTTTAGCCCGCATATGACATATCAATTCAGCTGGTCGTGGTTAGGGGTGATCACGACTGTACAGTTTGAAACTGATTTATTTAGATCTCAGTTGGGGTAGTGAGATTTCATTTCGTACAAAAACGTTTTAATTTCATACAAAATATTTAACTTTACGAGAAGAACAAAAACAAAAAGAAAAGGATGAAAGGGGTGGGAAGAAGATTCTAAAGAAAGTTTCGACGAGCGTAAGGTTTTTAGCAACTATGAGAGGGTGCTAGTTGACACGACGGTTCATGGTTTGCTTTACTGGAACACATTTTTAGCCCGCATATGACATATCAATTCAGCTGGTCGTGGTTAGGGGTGATCACGACTGTACAGTTTCAAACTGATTTATTTAGATCTCAGTTGGGGTAGTGAGATTTCATTTCGTACAAAAACGTTTTAATTTCATACAAAATATTTAACTTTACGAAAAGAACAAAAACAAAAAGAAAAGGATGAAAGGGGTGGGAAGAAGATTCTAAAGAAAGTTTCGACGAGCGTAAGGTTTTTAGCAACTATGAGAGGGTGCTAGTTGACACGACGGTTCATGGTTTGCTTTACTGGAACACATTTTTAGCCCGCATATGACATATCAATTCAGCTGGTCGTGGTTAGGGGTGATCACGACTGTACAGTTTCAAACTGATTTATTTAGATCTCAGTTGGGGTAGTGAGATTTCATTTCGTACAAAAACGATTTAATTTCATACAAAATATTTAACTTTACGAGAAGAACAAATAGAAAACGAAAAGAATGAAAGGGTTGGAAAGAAGATTCTAAAGAAAATTTCGGCGAGCGTAAGGTTTATAGCAACTATAAGAGGGCGCTAGTTGACACGACGGTTCATGGTTTACTTTACTGGAACACATTTTTAGGCCGCATATGACATATCAATTCAGCTGGATGTGGTTAGGGGTGATCATGACTGTACTGTTTCAAACTGATTTATTTAGATCTCAGTTGGGTGTAATGAGATTTCATTTCGTACAAAAACGATTTAATTTCATACAAAATATTTAATTTTACGAGAAGAACAAAAAGAAAACGGAAAGAATGAAAGGGGTGTGAAGAAGATTCTAAAGAAAGTTTCGACGAGCGTAAGGTTTATAGCAACAATAAATCAAGTAACGCATAGCTCGGGGGGTATTTAAAGTTCCACGTGAAAAGAAATTTTGTTTGAGTTAACGTAAAAACCGAGCGAGTTTCTCGAACAATTAGTTTCGTTATCGTCGGGAATTTATTTAATTTAGTTCTCATTAATTACCGGCGTTGGAAAAGTTTCCGGCAGTTTGTTATGTGGAAGCTGTCTTCGGTTTAAAGCGGCCAATACGTTTTTCAAGTTGTGGCGAAGGACTTTCTTTCTTTCTTTGTTTCTATCATAACGGGTGGCGATGGACAGAAAGACCGCAAACACCCTCTTGACAACTTTTTGTAATTATCTGTCAGGCGAAGCTTTAATACCTTTCTTCCGAGGAAGTTTGTTCATGAAAGCTATTGAAAAATTGTTTTGTTTTTTTTTTTTATTATTTCCAGCGGCTATTTTATTCGGCTTGCCAAATATAAGTATAAACTTAATTATTTTTTATTTTCGACAATACATTTCGAAGACTGATTTCAACAGCACTTACGTGCGGTAGCGTGACCAACCAGAGCAAGAAGAAAAATCGAGGACAAGCAGACGGGGATTAATCGATTTCTTTTCGTGTAAAATTTAGCGTCTGCTATTTCAAAGCTCAATCGTGTAGTTACACAATTAAATACCGTGTGATCATCGAGAATTGTAGCGCACAATTATTTTTATTTTCAGTTCGTAGCAATATCGAAAACAATTTCGGGGGGTGGGGGGGATATAAAGCTCACCCGTTCAATTTAAATTCATGCGGCATGCACCGACAGGTATAATTAAATCACAACACATCGGCTTCAGCTTGATAATAGAATTTTCGGTTTCCGTAATTTAGTTTTTAAACACACCATATAATATTTTAGCGGCTTTTAAAAACGATAGCTCTGCAAGCCCCGCTCCCGCCCCGCCCCAATTCTATCGATAGATAACCGGCGCTGTTTAGTCTAGCAAATCCGCAATGTCAGAGAAACTTGCCGGAGCAATTTTGCCAACGAGAAATTATTAATTAACTCACTAATTATTAATAAACAGGAAAACACAGTGAAATAACACGGTCCAAAACTTTATAATTAAAGTTCCTGGACGAAATCATTGATGATAATTGGAAAAGTTCGCGTTTTTACAATTAATTCAGTTTCGAAAAAATCGATGATTGCAGGGGAGGTGGAGGAGGCGGGAGAATCTAAATTCAACGGTGCCCAAACTTTATTAAACGAAACAATAAAACTGATGCTCCAACTTTTCTTAATAATAATCAGTTTCTGAAAGCTATCTCTTTGAGAAAGTCGGAAGCGCCCTAGGGTGCACCCTTTCAAGAGTAAAATTACACGTACAAAGTAAACAACACGATTTTTTTTATTTGTTTATAAAAAAAGTACTCGATTTTTATACTTAAATCAACAAGTAAATTACTGGGTGGACAGTGTCAGCTGTCCTGAGTTGGCAATAATTAATTTAAGGTGGCAAGATTGAATAATTGCCTATCATAATTTATTACACATCCTGTCAAAAGAAGGTTATGTCGTTGTTATAACAGCAAACACGAGTGACACCATAACATCTGACGGAAATAATAAATTGCTGAATCATCTTTGTAAATTATCAAACGTAAAAATGTAGTAATGTAGGGTTCTTTTCGTTGCCTTTGCCAACCCCGGACATTTGAGATTGACCACTTTGTATGTACAACAATGCCCACCATAAACAATACCATTTTACAGTTTCGTAGCCCTTACGCTGAATGTTCTTAAGGGTATGGTTCGCATGCAGGGGTATCATTTAAGTTGAGCGTCATAGTATATTAATTAAGCCAGTCATCCAGACAGTTGGGAACACTGAAATCCAAATCACGACTTTGACAACTCCGAGTTTAGATTTGCGCTTTTGCAACAGCGTTCCCTATTTTATCATTTTTTTTCTTTTAAATAAATTTCCCAGGTTTGAATACAATCTACCGATTCCAACTAAATAAAATACCATTTTTGATTTTAAGATCTAAAAGCAATTTCGTTTAATTACAAATTTAAACGTCATAAAGCGTCGGGCAGATTTCTGCAAGCCAAGGTTAGTAATAACGATCCCTGTAAATATTAGGAAGAAGCATCACGTATCTGACGGTTTTCAGGTTGCACTACCCCACTCAATGTTACCAATTTTCTCTCGATAGATTAATAAATTTACTTTCCTAGTAGAAAATAATTCGTTTGAACGCCATAAACTTGACAGATTTCTGTAATTGCTGGTTGCAAATGTGGATTATTTCTTTCATGTAAATCACGAATTTGAATTTGACATTTTGAGGTTAGATTCTGATTTTCCAACAGTGCTACCAACTTTAGAACTGCTTGGAGGTTGAGGTCTACCGACATTTTCATCAATATAATTTCCAATTCGTTGCAGTTTTTTTTGTTTTTCAATTATAATTTAAATAAATTACAATTAATTACATGTGTATTTCATCTCGTGGGTTTATTAAGTAAGAAATTGAAATTGGAAAGTGAAATGCAAGGTGGCAAGATAAAATTCGCATAATTGCTTAAGCAGGGCTTACATAATTGATTACAATAAAGATTTAAGGGCGACCTAAATTAATGAAAACATTGGAGTGCGTGGAATATATATACATATTTCGTGGAGTGCACGTAGTCGGTTTCGGTTTACTTTTCTAGAAGAAAATAATTTTTGTTTTAACTTGGAATCCAACCTCAAAGTTTCAAATTCAAAATCAAAACAAATCATTTTCTTCTAGGAAAGTAAACCGAAACCCCCAAACACTTATAAAATTGACAGCACTAAGTAAGTTAGAATCTAACCTCAAAGTTTCAAATTCAAACTCTCCAACAGTCCTGCCAATTTTAGAACTGCTTGGAGGTTGACGTCTACCGACATTTTCATCAATATAATTTCCAATTCGTTGCAATTTTCTTGTTTTTCAATAATAATTTAAATAAATTACAATTAATTACACGTGTATTTCATCTCGTGGGTTTATTAAGAACTTGAAATTGGAAAGTGAAATGCAAGGTGGCAAGATAAAATTTGCATAATTGCTTAATCAGGGCTTACATAATTGATTACAATAAAGATTTAAGGGCGACCTAAATTAATGAAAACATTGGAGTGCGTGGAATATATATACATATTTCGTGGAGTGCACGTAGTCGGTTTCGGTTTACTTTTCTACAAGAAAATAATTTTTGTTTTAACTTGGAATCCAACCTCAAAGTTTCAAATTCAAACTTAAAACAAATTATTTTCTTCTAGAAAAGTAAACCGAAACCCCCAAGCATTTATAAAATTGGCAGCACTGTCGGAATGTTAGAATCTAACCTCAAAGTTGCAAATTCAAATTCTCCAACAGTTCTGCCAATTGTAGAACTGCTTGGAGGTTAACGTCTACCGACATTTTCATCAATATAATTTCCAATTCGTTGCAGTTTTTTTTGTTTTTCAATTATAATTTAAATAAATTACAATTAATTACATGTGTATTTCATCTCGTGGGTTTATTAAGTAAGAAATTGAAATTGGAAAGTGAAATGCAAGGTGGCAAGATAAAATTTGCATAATTGCTTAAGCAGGGCTTACTTAATTGGTTATAATAAAGATTTAAGGGCGACCTAAATTAGTATAAACATTGGAGTGCGTGGAATATATATTTCGTGGAGTATACACAGACGGTTTCGTGGTTAAGCTTACGTAAATCTCCGTTAAGATTTGTACATGTAGTTGTGTCACCGTATGAAAATATACTGCTGTTCCACTTAAGGTACAGCGATAGAACACGAATGAACTTCGCCAGCAAAATTTATGGATTAATAATTCTTTAAATGCCCTCGTAGAATCCCCCCTCCCCACCACACACACACCAGAAGAAAAAAAAAGTTTAATTTCGTTTAAATCCGGAAGAAGAAGGAGAAGAAGGAGGAGGAGAAATTTTGAGTTTATTTATCGGTAATTTATTAACGTTAAGCAAAGACTTCTGAATTCGAGAGTAAGATTAAAAGGAAACTTTAAATTTAACCAGGAGGGTAAAAAGGGAAAAACAGAAAGTTTGAAAAAG
The DNA here is from genome assembly GCA_036172665.1 of Prosopocoilus inquinatus. NCBI lineage: Eukaryota > Metazoa > Arthropoda > Insecta > Coleoptera > Lucanidae > Prosopocoilus > Prosopocoilus inquinatus. Next base: position 9,858,645 of record CM069880.1, on the reverse strand, counting down.
AAGTCGCCCCGGTGAAATGTAAGATCTTACTCGGGGAACTTTTAAATTGCTTCGGCCAGCCCGCCTTTCCAAAAATAACAAACAATCCAATAAGGCCTATGGAAGGCCGCACTGGTAGGTAATTAAAGAAGTGCATCGGCGCTCAAAGGAAAACAGAAATTTATTCAAATTACCTTGGCTTATAAATAAAAAACGACGTTAACTACCTTCGTTATTAATCGCTAATTTAGTCCTTTTAAAACTTGAAAAGCAGACTCAATTTACGCGTGGCTTTTAGAGAAAATAATCAACGAGGTTTATTTTATCTTTTGTACATAGTCGTATTTTCAAATACGCTTTTTATTTTCTGCTAAACTGGTTATGTGATAAAATAGTTTAAGAAAGTCAGGTCCTTTTTAGATTTATGGGGAACACAAAAATTCAACTGTACCGTAATCCTCCCCGTGGACCACTTTCTGTCTGCTTTATGTCCATAGCTCGATACGGTCGCCAGCTTCCCTAAATTTCCTTTCTATGGTACGGTCAAGACGAAGAGTGAAAAGCCCCGGCGACTGAAGAAATAATAATTAATTTATATGGAAATACGCCGGGTGAAATACGCTCGTATTTTATACAGCCCTGCAAAGCTGGAAATGCGAAACGGAACGGCTTCCGGAGTATCAAAGACACTCGAAAAGATTTTCAATATGTTCTGCTTTGAGAAACACATGCGAGCGAATTTTTAAAATAAATAAGGATTTATAAAACAAATAAACCTAGCAGCTATCGAGACTTAAAATGACTTCATATCTGAAACAGATTTTCTTACTACCCTCACCTTCGAAACAGTATCACCTGACAAAGCAATTGTTTTTTCTTTTTCTATTCTCCAAAGTCTAAAGTTAATTTTTGTGGCGCTCATTTTTTTTCTTGAATAAAAAACACGTCGTCTTCCAGAGGAGTATTGGAACTTGACCAAAACTTCGTGAAACTTATATCACCCCGAAAGGATGCACATAAAATCGTCCGTGTCGGCCTCATATCTGACCCCGAGCCAAATCGAGGAGTTCAATCATTCGTACGTATGCGATTTATGATACAAATCCGAGTGATGCGACGGAGGTTGCATGTTCAGGATTTAGAACCTCCACTTCCCACTCATTATTTAACGCCCCACAAGAAACATCCCCCTTCTTTACACACGGAATTCACAAATTTATTTACTTATTTTTATCGTTTTTAAATTAAATTAAATTGCTTGCACAGCTTTCGAGCTAAGAAACCCAAGTTGTTCCAAGTTGTTCGAATAATGATTGAAATAAACTTAAAAATTAAATTACTTGTACAGCTTTCGAGTTCAAAAATCCAAGTGTTGTTTATAAATTATTTAAAAGATAATGTCACTTACAATTTTGATTAACGTGGTCCGGGCGACGCAAATAAGTAACACCCAACCCCGAGTAAATAACCTTTACACACGGAATTCACGAATTTATTTATTTATTTTTATTTTTTTTTAATTAAATTAAATTACCTGCACAGCTTTCAAGCTAAGAAACCCAAGTTGTCCGAATAATGATTGAAACAAACTTAAAAATTCAATTGCTTGTACAGCTTTCGAGTTCAGAAATCCAATTGGCGTTTAAAAATTAATTAAAAAAAAATGTCACTTACAATTTTGATTAACGCGGTCCGGGCGACGCGAATAAGTAACACCCAGCCTCGAGTAAATAACCTTCACACACGGAATTCACGACTTTATTTATCTATTTTTATTTTTTTTTAATTAAATTAAATTACCTGCACAGCTTTCGAGCTAAGAAACCCAAGTTGTCCGAATAATGATTGAAACAAACTTAAAAATTCAATTGCTTGTACAGCTTTCGAGTTCAGAAATCCAAGTGGTGTTTAAAAATTATTTTAAAAAAATGTAGCTTACAATTTTGATTAACGTGACCCGGGCGACGCGAATAAGTAACACCCAACCCCGAGTAAATAACATTTACACACGGAATTCACGAGTTTATTTATTTATTTTTATTTTTTTTAATTAAGTTAAATTACTTGCACAGCTGTTCAGCTAAGAAACCCAAGTTGTTCGAATAATGATTGAAATAAACTTTAAAATTCAATTACTTGTACAGTTTTCAAGTTCAGAAATCCAAGTGGTGTTTAAAAATTATTTAAAAAAATATGTCACTTACAATGTTGATTAACGTGGTCCGGGCGACGCGAATAAGTAACATCCAACCCCGAATAAATAACCTTTACACACGGAATTCACGAGTTTATTTATTTATTTTTATTTATTTTTTTTAAATTAAATTAATTTACTTGCACAGTTTTTGAGCTAAGAAACCCAAGTTGTCCGAATAATGATTAAAACAAACTTAAAAATTCAATTGCTTGTACAGCTTTCGAGTTCAGAAATCCAAGTGGTGTTTAAAAATTATTTAAAAGATAATGTCACTTACAATTTTGATTAACGTGGTCCGGGCGACGAGAATAAGTAACACTCAGCCTCGAGTAAATAACCTTTACAAACGGAATTCACGAGTTTATTTACTTATTTTTATTTTTTTTTAATTAAATTAAATTACCTGCACAGCTTTCGAGCTAAGAAACTCAAGTTGTCCGAATAATGATTCAAACAAACTTAAAAATTCAATTGCTTGTACAGCTTTCGAGTTCAGAAATCCAATTGGCGTTTAAAAATTAATTTAAAAAAATGTCACTTACAGTTTTGATTAACGTGGTCCGGGCGACGCGAATAAGTAACACCCAGCCTCGAGTAAATAACCTTCACACACGGAATTCACGAGTTTATTTATTTATTTTTATTTTTTTTTAATTAAATTAAATTACCTGCACAGCTTTCGAGCTAAGAAACCCAAGTTGTCCGAATAATGATTGAAACAAACTTAAAAATTCAATTGCTTGTACAGCTTTCGAGTTCAGAAATCCTAGTGGTGTTTAAAAATTAATTAAAAAAAAATGTCACTTACAATTTTGATTAACGTGGTCCGGGCGACGCGAATAAGTAACACCCAGCCTCGAGTAAATAACCTTCACACACGGAATTCACGAGTTTATTTATTTATTTTTATTTTTTTTTAATTAAATTAAATTACCTGCACAGCTTTCGAGCTAAGAAACTCAAGTTGTCCGAATAATGATTCAAACAAACTTAAAAATTCAATTGCTTGTACAGCTTTCGAGTTCAGAAATCCAATTGGCGTTTAAAAATTAATTAAAAAAAAATGTCACTTACAATTTTGATTAACGTGGTCCGGGCGACGAGAATAAGTAACACTCAGCCTCGAGTAAATAACCTTTACAAACGGAATTCACGAGTTTATTTATTTATTTTTATTTTTTTTTTTAATTAAATTAAATTACCTGCACGGCTTTCGAGCTAAGAAACTCAAGTTGTCCGAATAATGATTCAAACAAACTTAAAAATTCAATTGCTTGTACAGCTTTCGAGTTCAGAAATCCAAGTGGTGTTTAAAAATTATTTAAAAAAATATGTCACTTACAATGTTGATTAACGTGGTCCGGGCGACGAGAATAAGTAACACTCAGCCTCGAGTAAATAACCTTTACAAACGGAATTCACGAGTTTATTTATTTATTTTTATTTTTTTTTTAATTAAATTAAATTACCTGCACAGCTTTCGAGCTAAGAAACTCAAGTTGTCCGAATAATGATTCAAACAAACTTAAAAATTCAATTGCTTGTACAGCTTTCGAGTTCAGAAATCCAAGTGGTGTTTAAAAATTATTTAAAAAAATATGTCACTTACAATGTTGATTAACGTGGTCCGGGCGACGAGAATAAGTAACACTCAGCCTCGAGTAAATAACCTTTACAAACGGAATTCACGAGTTTATTTATTTATTTTTATTTTTTTTTTAATTAAATTAAATTACCTGCACAGCTTTCGAGCTAAGAAACTCAAGTTGTCCGAATAATGATTCAAACAAACTTAAAAATTCAATTGCTTGTACAGCTTTCGAGTTCAGAAATCCAATTGGCGTTTAAAAATTAATTAAAAAAAATGTCACTTACAATTTTGATTAACGTGGTCCGGGCGACGCGAATAAGTAACACCCAGCCTCGAGTAAATAACCTTCACACACGGAATTCACGAGTTTATTTATTTATTTTTATTTTTTTTTAATTAAATTAAATTACCTGCACAGCTTTCGAGCTAAGAAACTCAAGTTGTCCGAATAATGATTCAAACAAACTTAAAAATTCAATTGCTTGTACAGCTTTCGAGTTCAGAAATCCAATTGGCGTTTAAAAATTAATTAAAAAAAAATGTCACTTACAATTTTGATTAACGTGGTCCGGGCGACGAGAATAAGTAACACTCAGCCTCGAGTAAATAACCTTTACAAACGGAATTCACGAGTTTATTTATTTATTTTTATTTTTTTTTTAATTAAATTAAATTACCTGCACAGCTTTCGAGCTAAGAAACTCAAGTTGTCCGAATAATGATTCAAACAAACTTAAAAATTCAATTGCTTGTACAGCTTTCGAGTTCAGAAATCCAATTGGCGTTTAAAAATTAATTAAAAAAAAATGTCACTTACAATTTTGATTAACGTGGTCCGGGCGACGCGAATAAGTAACACCCAGCCTCGAGTAAATAACCTTCACACACGGAATTCACGAGTTTACTTATTTATTTTTATTTTTTTTTTTAATTAAATTAAATTACCTGCACAGCTTTCGAGCTAAGAAACCCAAGTTGTCCGAATAATGATTGAAACAAACTTAAAAATTCAATTGCTTGTACAGCTTTCGAGTTCAGAAATCCAAGTGGTGTTTAAAAATTATTTTAAAAAAATGTAGCTTACAATTTTGATTAACGTGGCCCGGGCGACGCGAATAAATTAACACCCAACCCCGAGTAAATAACCTTTACACACGGAATTCACGAGTTTATTTATTTATTTTTATTTTTTTTTTAATTAAATTAAATTATCTGCACAGCTTTCGAGCTAAGAAATCCAAGTTGTCCGAATAATGCTTGAAATAAACTTAGAAATTCAATTGCTTGTATAGCTTTCGAGTTCAGAAATCCAAGTGGTGTTTAAAAATTATTTAAAAAGAAATGTCACTTACGCTTTTGATTAACGTGGTCAGGGTGACGCGAAAATAAGTAATACCCTGAGTAAATAACCTGGGATGATCCATATTATTGGTTCAATTTCCCAAGTAATCACAGTCAGAGACAAGCAAAACAAAACGGATAAATCTCAAACAAAGCCGATGTCTCGTCAAAGTTGCGCGAATTTCATTTAAAACCAATCTACCCTTTCGAATTATAATTTCGGCGGACTTCACGGGGCAGTTTAATTTTATTTTGGAAATAATAACGCGAGTCGTCGCCTGAAATCTTATCCGGCACGAACTATCCATCCCTTTTGACCCAATTATATTATGAATTTCTCGAGGGGGTGAGAGCGCTAATGCCTTCCTCCCCCTTCGTCAAAGGCCGGAAAAAGATTGAGCTGCAATGCTGCAAGCTGAAATATGTAAAGACAAATAAGTCTTCTGCGAACACTACCATTTACCCAGTGAATAGAAAGTGAAACTTTACTATCAAGAGATTCCCCGTCTTTTGTGTTCGCAAACCACAGAGCGAAGGGGCTTTTGTCTCGTTCTTTGTTGCCTGACGTCGTACTCTTAAAAAATCCACAGATTATTTCTATTGTTTTATGTTTTACGAGGAAATCATTTAATTTTCTAGGAATTTTCTCGGATAATGTGGTGGTAATGACATAAATAACATAGGGCAAGCAAGAAAGGTGAGGTAAGACGTCAGCTTTTAAGGGTGGATAAGAAGATGTTAGTCTATTTCGTTCACAAAAAATACAAAGGAATTAAAGCGGTGGTGTTTGAAGCTCTTAAAGTGAAAGAGCAGGCAGGAAAAGGATTTTAAGAAGCGTCAAGCCCTAAGGGTACGAACATACCGAGGATGCCTCGCTGTTCACTCTCGATGTTTAGGTCGATACCGCGATGTATTGATCTATCGAGCGCGACCTAAACATCGAGGGTGAACAGTGAGACATCTTTGGCACGTTCGTACCCTAAGAGAATGATAGTTTGTTAGAAGTAATTCACAGGCACCTGGTATATTAATCGCTTAGCGACGCGTTCACATAATTTTAGGTTAAAAATAGCCGCGGGATGTCGCTGTTATTATAATATAACGAGAGCGTTCCTCGTAAATCAATAAATAAAAAAAAGTCAACGTATGTTTAATAAACAAACGAGTATAGGAAGATTGCATCGTTTGATAATCGGGGGGTTGTGGCCGAAACAAATGCGCAAAATAATTTTCAACAAAAGAAGGAAAATGACGTTTTAATTAAGCGATTAATAACTTCTAACGAAGTAGCAGGATATCACAGTCAAATTAACTGATAATAGCCGTTTCCGGTGCTTTTGTTGTAGTGCTCCACACGGTTCGTTTTTGTACTTGCATCCAATAATAGCCCTGTTGTCATTTTATTTTTGTGCGCCTCGCATGAAACATAATTTATAATTTAAAATGCTTCCTGGATGGATTCAGCAACAAAAGAACCAACACTACGGAAAATGTGCGATGAAAAATTAATTTCAGGTAATTTTGATTTGTCTTTTTTTGGGGGCGAACGCATTTTTTCTTTCTTTTCAATAAATAATTGTATCTACAGCGTCTTTCAAAAAGTGTGTTACAAATGGAAATTCTTTTTATAATCGATTTTTATAAAAATTTATTGACGCAGGACGCTTCTGCATCTTTTAAAAACAAAATGGCAAATATCAAACTAATTATTTCTTCAACGGTATACAGCGTGGACATCGAGAAATGAAGACCGCTTAAGAGTAAAGTGCCCTTATTTTATAAGATACAGGAAAATATTATAAGAATAAGTTATCCAGAATGAAAAGTTGTGGCTAGATATGAAATTACAGCCTCCTAATTCAAAAATCAAAAAATCCCAATGTATTGTGAACCACTCTTTAATACGCTACATTAGGAAATACAGGCGGGGATGAAGTGCCCGCTAAGATAATATGAATAGGAAAACTTATTTTTCAATTATTTAATTTTTTTTTGAGTGATCCCGAAACTTTATTTTCCTGTTTCCTTTTCAAATTATTTTGGCGGGCCCTTTAATCCCACGGTATGTCTTAATGCAATGTGTATCAGGAGTGATTCACAAACAATAAATTGCATTTCTTTAGTTTTCGAGATAGGATAAAACTAAAATAGTAAAGGAGACTGTGGTTTAAGGAATAATTGAAAATTAATCTCCGCCCGCAGTAATTTTATATCCGTAGATACGTATTTCGGTAGCTAGGCTGCCATCTTCAGTACGCCACCAACTTAAAAACACTTAAAAAGATCTAAAAACAACCTAATCATCTTTTTTATGATTTTATTAGGATGATTCGGTTGTTTTTAGATCTTTTTAAGTGCTTTTAAGTTGGTAGCCTACTGAAGATGACAGCTTAGCTGCCTAAATACGTATTAAAAGCACTTACAAAGATCTAAAAACAACCGAATCATCTTAATAAAATCATAAATTGTAATAAAATTATAAAAAGACCGATTTGGTTGTTTTTAGATCTTTTTAAGTGCTTTTAAGTTGGTAGCGTACTGAAGATGACAGCTTAGCTGCCGAAATACGTATTAAAAGCACTTAAAAAGATCTAAAAACAACCGAATCATCCTAATAAAATCATAAAAATGTAGTAAAATCATAAAAAGGACGATTTGGTTGGTTTTAGATCTCTTTAAGTGTTTTTAAGTTGGTAGCGTACTGAAGATGACAACTTAGCTGCCGAAATACGTATTAAAACCTCTTAAAAAGATCTAAAAAAAAACCGAATCATCCTAATAAAATCATAAAAATGTAGTAAAATCATAAAAAGGACGATTTGGTTGGTTTTAGATCTCTTTAAGTGCTTTTAAGTTGGTAGCGTACTGAAGATGACAACTTAGCTGCCGAAATACGTATTAAAACCACTTAAAAAGATCTAAAAACAACCGAATCATCCTAATAAAATCATAAGAATGTAATAAAATCATTGAAAGGACGATTCGGTTGTTTTTAGATCTCTTTAAGTGCTTTTAAGTTGGTAGCGTACTGAAGATGGCAGCTTAGCTGCCGAAATACGTATGTGCGGATATAAAATGATTGTGGGCGGAGATTAATTTTGAATTATTTGAGATAGGAAGCTATAATTTCATCTCTGGCTATAACTTTTAATTCTGAACCACTTATTCTTATGACCTCTTCCTGTATCTCGTGAAATTAGGACACTTTACTCTTAAGCTGCTGTCATTTTTTAGTGACACACTGTATATCATTCAAGATAAATTTCATCTGACATTTGCCAATTTGATTTTAAAAGATGCAGAGGCGTCCTGCGTCAATCATTTTTTATAAAAATCGATTATAAAAAGAATTCCCTTTTTGAAAGACACTGTAGATAGATTAGATTTATTGAAAAGAAAGACAAAACGCGCTCGTACCCAAACAGAGACAAATCAAAATTACCTGAAATTAATTTTTCATCGCGCATTTTTCAAGCAAGGGATGCTGACTCAATATTATTGATAATAAAAAAAAATCCCCATTTGTAGCACGCTTTTTGAAAGACCCTGTATGCATAAGAAAAGAAGAGAAGTACAAAGAGGTTCATTAATTTAATTCGTGTATTGCTGTGTTGAAGGTTAATGGTTTTTTTTTTTTTAATTAGTAACATTGAAATTTGGATGAGGACACGTCAGGATCAAAGGGCGTGTGAAATTCGTGTATTAAGGGGGGGTATAAAAGCTGACAACGTTTTTATGTTAAAGTTAAACGCCCAATTAATTAGTAAAATACAAGAATGAAACATGAAACAAAAAAAAAAGAGAACGTAATACATACTGTAGATCAAATAATAATTTTGTCGCAGGGCGATTTAACATTTAACAAAGTGACTACTCCTTTGAGAATTAAACAACAAACGAGTTTTAATACAAAATAAATTTAGGGGGAGGGAAAGCGAGGGTGGTCTGATTTATTTTGTAATTTGTCATTTTTAATACTTCAAAATAACGAATTTGTTTTTTTTTTATTCCCTCTTTTTAAACGCTCGGAGATCCGATGCCGGCATCGGAATTTATTGATATTTAAATTAATTTCAGCGGAAACGTCGCCGCTGCATCTCTGAAAACGTTTAATACCTGAAATAATGGAAATATTAAGAGTTTCCGCCGGAATTTATTTCACCGTTAATATTTCTTATTCGCGGCACAATTCCGGGGGCCCGGAAATCATTTTTGTGTTGCGCTGGCGAATTTCACATTCACCGCACGCAACACTACACAAAAGCTTACAACAATCATCGGAAATCATTTAAAACAGGTTCAATCCCGCTCGCAGATTAAAACGTCAACTACTTTCAAAGCTAATACAAAAAAAAAAAAAAAAACTGTGCACCCCAAACAACACAAAAATACACACACAACACATTGTTTTAGTTTAACTCTGAGGCAATTACTTTGTTTACAATTGTCCTGAGCTAATCGCCTAATGGATGGATGATGCAATTCGCTTAATAAAAATAAATAACTTCCTTGATTTAGTTACTAGTATTTTCGAGTGAAACAGTCGCATGATTATGATTGCGAAATTCAAGGGAGTAGGCATCAGGGAAATTAAGTTCGAGCTTACGTAAACTCCGGTTAATTTAATTCGCGTTCCGGCGATATTGCTTTTCTTCGTATTTATAAACAAAGCACACCCACGCATACAGATATTAAAAATAAAAAATAAAAAAAGGAACGTCTTCCCCTCCATAACCTCCCCCCCCCCCCCCGGGATTTTCAACAAAGTTAATTTCATTTAAACCTGCCCGAAATTTTAAACTTTAGCACGTCCTTACACTTCATAATATATCAAAAGTTTTTCAAGTCCGCCGGTTATTATGGAAGATTTATACGAGATTAAGTAAAATTAATTTCCTGTCGTGAGAAACTATCCTTAGGGTAAATATCTTACAATTATTTTTCCCTCCACAAAAAAAAAAAAAAGAAAAAATTCATACATACACACATAAACATCCAAACAAAGGAAGGCTACTTTACAACATCAAACATTTCATTAACCATGCTGTAAGGGTAATTTAAATTTTATTACAGTTTCCTTTTTTTTTCTTCTTTCTGAAATTCCCCGACGAGGGGGGAATCACATGACTTGACAATAAAGTTATATACCTTCGCCTTTCTTTTTTTTATTCCGTTATTAAAGTACTAAACGGACCTTTTGCTTTTCCGGGCGATAAATAAAACGTGAATCGAAATTGAAACGGCATCGTTTTGGGGCGATGAATTTTCGCGATGCACGCGACGCAAAGCGCACATTCGTGACGCACATTGTGTCGTAATTCCGGGTTAATAATAACGGTTTTGTTGGTCGCTCTTTAATAAAGAAAGAGCTGCTGCAAGCCCCGGCATAAAAGCCCATCGTTTCACAACCGTGTTTATAAAGTTGATTCCAACACTACTCATCTCAAGATTTATTTATTTTTCCTTTCGGATCCGCTGCACAAGAGCTTCGGCAATCAAAAGAAGGAAACATCATTCAGTTCAACAACAACAAAAAATAAAATAAAAATAAAAATCACTCCTATTTCTAGAAACAATCAAATTAAAAGCTTTAAACGGATGTTAATGGTTTGTTTGATTTTGTATTTACTTTAATTAAAGGAAATGTTAGGTAAATTTAAGTGGATTGACAAGGAAAATAGAAACTTTCCAGGAAAAAGGAAGTTATAAATCGCAAGGTTGTTTAGATTTAATGCAATTTCGTTCTGAAATTCCTCAACTTATTATTGATGGCGTAGTGAATAATAGATCTTGTTTTTCCAAGAGAAATATCCTTAGGTGGGTTAAGTTAGCTCAACTGTGCGCCTCTTTGACGATTTCTATTAAACGACAACTGCTCGGTTAAGAAAGTTTCCAGAAAAATATTCTTGTTAGTACGAGAAAAACTGGGAGGTATAATTTACGAGTGGTTTGAAAAAGTTGATATTAAGTTATGGTCCTTGTTGTGAAATTTCTAATTAGTATCGTTACGTCGGATTTTAGATTCCCAACTTACGTTGGTAAGTTTCTAGAAAGTTTTCAGATCCACTGCACAAGAGCTTCGGCAATCAAAAGAAGAAAACCACATCATTCAGTCCAACAACAACAAAAAATAAAATAAAAATCACTTCTATTTCTAGAAACAATCAAATTAAAAGCTTTAAACGGATGCTAATGGTTTGTTTGATTTTGTATTTTGTATTTACTTTAATTAAAGGAAATGTTAGGTAAATTTAAGTGGATTGACAAGGAAAATAGAAACTTTCCAGGAAAAAAGAAGCTATAAATCGCAAGGTTGTTTAGATTTAATGCAATTTCGTTCTGAAATTCCTCAACTTATTATTGATGGCGTAATGAATAATAGATCTTGTTTTTCCAAGAGAGATAGATATCCTTAGGTGGGTTAAGTTTGCTCAACTGCGCGTCTCTTTGACGATTTCCATTAAATGACAACTGCTCGGTTAAAAAAGTTTCGAGAAAAATATTCTTGTTAGTGCGAAAAATAAATGGGAGGTATAATTTACGAGTGGTTTGAAAAAGTTGGTATTAAATTATGGTCCTTGTTGTGAAAATTCTAATTAGCATCGTTACGTCGAATTTTATATTCCCAACTTACGTTGTTCAGTTTTTAGAAAGTTTTCAGATCCGCTGCACAAGAGCTTCGGCAATCAGAAGAAGAAAACCACATCATTTAGTCCAACAAAAACAAAAAATAAAATAAAAATCACTCCTATTTCTAGAAACAACCAAATTAAAAGCTTCAAACGGATGATAATGGTTTGTTTGATTTTGTATTTTGTATTTACTTTAATTAAAGGAAGTGTTAGGTAAATTTAAGTGGATCGACAAGGAAAATAGAAACTTTCCAGGAAAAAAGAAGTTATAAATCGTGAGGTTGTTTAAATTTAATGCAATTTCGTTCTGAAATTCCTCGACTTATTATTGATGGCGTAGTGAATAATAGATCTTGTTTTTCCAAGAACAATATTCTTAGGTGGGTTAAGTTTGCTCAACTACGCGTCTCTTTAACGATTTCCATTAAATGACAACTGCTCGGTTAAAAAAATTTCGAGAAAAATAAATGGGAGGTATAATTTACGAGTGGTTTGAAAAAGTTGATATTAAATTGTGGTCCTTGTTGTGAAATTTCTAATTAGTATCGTTAGGTTGGATTTTAGATTCCCAACTTACGTTGTTAAAGTTTTTAGAAAGTTTCCAGCGCCTCTGATTAAAATACGTAGGAGTTGGATTTTCTTGGGGAATTTTTGGGGGAGAAAACAGAGTCCGCGCTAATGGATTGCCCGAATCGATCTGAAATTCGCTTAATTAAATGGTATTTAGACAAGTTTCTTTTTGTAATTTAATTGGGAGCGTTAATACGATATACTTGATTCTCGGTGGTTATTTACTAAACAGCACGAGGGTTTCGCTTCTTTGTTTTTGCTCCGGTAATAAACACTCTTTAATCCGTGGGGGTGAGGATGTATGGGGGGGTTACTTCTTATAACAATCAATCTTGAAGTGGATGACAAGTTTTGTTCAAAGAAAATAAATATTCAGATTCGCTTGGGCTGTTCTAATATTTACTGGCGTTATTTGGAAGATAAACGTAAAGTTTCGACGTGAACACGTACATAATTAGTGATGTGCAGCACTTTAACTTTGTTTACCGATCTTGAGTGCGAGGGAAAGAAGAGATGTGCTTGATATTAATAAAGTTCGATGTGTTTTCACGTTGTTGTTTAAGTTGTTGAGTCTTCATCTATCTTCAGTCTTAAGGCGGCGAGATCGTAAAAATTAATAAAGCGCAAGTTTTTGTTTAATCTCGCCGACTGTGCAACAATTTTTAATCATAAACATTGAAAAATCTAAATTAAAAAGAGCTTCTGTCCTACTTTCTGCTTTATTACGTATTCAAGCGACTGAAACGTTCCTGAAGCGGCGGCGATGAGTTTTTGTTTTTATCGTTCGATATACACCGTATTATCATTTTATTATTTTAACTCGGGGGAGAACCTTACTAGGGGGAGGAGGCAATACAAGAATGCGAAGAAGACATCCGCGATAATATCAAACTGAAGCGAGCTACTGGAAATAAGCACTTAAAACCGTTATGCTGCTGAACATCTGAAAAACGGAGTGTATTTTCAGCTCTCAATTACTGACACAAAATACGCAGCTTCAATGACTGAACGTTATCGAATTAATGCCCGGGATCAAATAACGAAAGTTGCGGTTCACTTTTGTTTGTATAGCATTTTATCACCGTTTGCTTTTCGATTTTTATAAATATTACCGAGCCCCGATGGCAAATGGCTTTTCTGAGCGTCCTCGAAAATTAACAACATGGCCCCTTCTGATAACTGTCATTTAGCAAACGACCGACGACAAAGATTTTCGATAACTAAACGGGCATTTATTTCTCTAACTTCCTCACTATACTATGGCGAACATTGATCACTTTCGGCCCTTGTGGCTTCGAGCTTCGAGGAATGCATTTCCATCATTTCCTGCGAGCCTTTAATTTTCTTCCCCAAATTCAAAAATAAGCCAACAGAATTATTTAAGGAAAAAGGAAAGGAAGGTATTATTCCTTCCTGTCCTCTTTCTTAAAGTGGCGCACTGATACGTATTTGCAAGGCTTCCAAAGGCTAAACTTGTTAGCAGTAATTGAAATTTAAATTGAAGATCATTGAGGAGTAATAAAAGCGGTAAAACAAAGAGCCCCCGCCCTATTGGCAATTATTTAATTTAAGGGGGGACTACGTTTCGTGCAATTAAGGAAATGGATTTTGGAACTTGGCAAAAAAAGAGGGCGTTTAATATTCGAAAGGAAATTTCTGTGAGGATATATCGCCGAGATTTCGTGGGCAACAAGATCTAGTAGACGTCTAAACCGAACGAGAATGAGAATGAATACTCATTGCCATCCGAATGCAATGCCACATTCATTTTTCACGGCGCGTGCTGATATTTTTCGCCGAGCTTTGTTTGCTCGTATCCATTTTACGCGAGGACGACGCTCCTCGAATACGTAACCATTTTTGCATGAAACAATTTACCACCGAACTCACATCATATCGAAATGCGCAAACATAATCGGGGGATTGAAATTAAACGCCCGATTTTATTTACCGCTCGTCTGACAAAAAGCGCAAACTTTTTTTTTCAAAGCCCACCCAATAGAACAAAAAACGAACCAGAACAAACTTTACCTAACGAAATAATTTCTGGAATAAACAAAACAAAAAGTATAACCAAAACTATCCTCGTTTAGATATGGTCTAAATAAAAGCAAAATTAAAATCTTACAAAAAGCTCGCCCTTGGATTCGGCATATCGAAAAGGAAACGAAGAAGCAGAAGCCAAACGCAATTTGGTCACCAAATTTGAGGGTTTTTCCGAAAGTAAAGACCGACGAACGATCAGAAGAAAAATAAACCACGAAATACAGGAAAAGTTGGAAGGTGAAGATGTAGTGAGATACAGAAGATATAGACGATAATATAGAAGATCTATGCGATTCAATCAAAATAAAAAGTGAAACCAAAACTATCCTCTCTTGGATATGGTCTAAATAGAAGTCAAATTAAAATCTTACAAAAAGCTCGCCTTTGAATTCGGCAGATCGAAAAGGAAACTAAGAAGCAGAAGCCAAGCGTAATTTTGCCACCAAATTCGAGGGTTTTTCGAAAGTAAAGACTGACGAACGATCAGAAGAAAAATAAACCACGAAATACAGGAAAAGTTGGAAGGTGAAGATGTAGTGAGATACAGAAGATTAGAAGATAATATAGAAGATCTATGCGATTCAATTAAAATAAAAAGTGAAACCAAAACTATCCTCTTTTGGATATGGTCTAAATAGAAGTCAAATTAAAATCTTACAAGAAGATCGCCTTTGGATTCGGCAGATCGAAAAGGAAACGAAGAAGCAGAAGCCAAGCGCAATTTGGTCACCAAATTTGAGGGTTTTTCGAAAGTAAAGACTGACGAACGATCAGAAGAAAAATAAACCACGAAATACAGGAAAAGTTGGAAGGTGAAGATGTAGTGAGATACAGAAGATTAGAAGATAATATAGAAGATCTATGCGATTCAATAAAAATAAAAAGTGAAACCAAAACTATCCTCTTTTGGATATGGTCTAAATAGAAGTCAAATTAAAATCTTACAAAAAGCTCGCCTCTGGATTCGGCAGATCGGAAAGGAAACAAAGAAGCAGAAGCCAAGCGCAATTTGGTCACCAAATTTGAGGGTTTTTCGAAAGTAAAGACCGACGAACGATCAGAAGAAAAATAAACCACGAAATACAGGAAAATTTGGAAGGTGAAGATGTAGTGAGATACAGAAGATATAGAAGATTAGAAGATAATATAGAAGATCTATGTGATACAGAAGATGGAGAGGATACACAGGATATAGAATATATGGATGATACAGAAGATAATGACTCAATTGAAATAAAATGGCTAGGAATATATGGAGATCCGGACCTGAAAGCAGCATAAGGGAAATTATTGAAACTGTATGTATAAGAAGTAAACCAAGAAACAGATAGGAGAGGAAGAGCATATCAGGAATATAGGAACTGGAAACAAAAGGCAGAATATAAAAGCAAATAGAACCAAAACCAAAATAGTGGACAGAATGGAAACCCAACTGACCAACACGTGACTAAGGTTTTATGAGGATTATGTTGGATTGTAAGGGCTTCAGGTTGAAGCGGTGAAACCCCGTTTCAGGATGTAGAGCCACATATGTATACAGATAAAACCACTCAAGTACCACAGAATTTAAATTGGCACACATCGGCAAATTTGCTCAAGTGGGAAGAGATCAGTGTTCTGTGGTGGATACGCTGCAGTCGCTTGTATGCTGACGTGTGGGATGTTGATCCTCTTGCATTACTTCTCCTATTCTCATTAGGGTAGTTGGTCTTTTATTTCCACAGTTTTTACGTCGTTTTAGAATCCCTTTTATTTTATTCACTTTTTTAGTTTCCCAAGAAAAAAACGTATTTATTTTTCTTTTTTTTTAATTATTTAATTATTTACAAAGAAATTGGATTTAACCTCCTAACCACAAAAAAATGTTTAAATACTAGATATGTATTTTGGCAGCTATGCTGCCATCTTCAGTAGATGCCTTCTTCTTGATCACAAGAGAAGTGTCCACGCACAGTCTCCAAAACATTTTAATATTTAATTATTTACTTTAATTAATTTCAATTATTTAACTGACATATCTATTGTCTATGTATATCTCTGTTATGTACTATGGCAATTTGATAAATAAATTTATTATTATTAATGTTATTAATAACAGATTGAAACTTTTAGTCTTAAAAAGTAATCTTTCTATCTTTCCAACACAAGGTTACATGTATAACGAAAGTGGCTTATAAAAACGAATTTTTGAACACCCTATATACAAAGGCCGGAACAAATTTGGAGCTTTCCCTTACAAAAAAAAATTTTTGTGAAAAAGGAACCGTATCTAGAATGATTTGGAAGCGATATAGATGCCAAAAGAAGGAAAGGGGCCAACCCAATTTTTTTTTTTGTTTAGATAAGGGCATATTCAAGTCTACCTCAAAATCAAGCCAAACAACAAAAAAGCTGGATTTTGGAGTTGGTAGTTCGAAAAAAGAAGATCTAAGCAATTAAAGCGGCGTCAAATTCAAAAGACTTTTTTTTAAAGCGAAGCCAAATCGAAATTTGGATTGCTTTGAAAAAAGATACAGACATGTACAAGTTTTCTTCGAAGAGGAACAAAAATAGAAAGCTCGCTTGGAAAAGATGATTTTTTTTTTGCATAAATAAATGTTATTAAATAAAACTGAAAGAAAATGAAGAAATATTGAAGAAGACGCAACAAAAGGGGCCAACCCAAATTTGGGTTTTTTTTTTGTTTAGAAAAGGGCATATTCAAGTCTACCTCCAAATCAAGCCAAACAACAAAAAAGCTGGTTTTTGGAGTTGGTAGTTCGAAAAAAGAAGATCTAAGCAATTCAAGCGGCGGGGTCAAATTCAAAAGTCTTTTTTTTTTAAAGCAAAGGCAAACCGAACTTTGTTTGATTAACAAAAAAATACAGACATATTCAAGTTTATTTCAAGGTGATTTCGAAAAAGAACAAAAATAGAAAGCTTGCTTGGTAAAGAATTTTTTTTCTTTCATAAATAAATGTTAAATAAAACTGAAGGAAAATGAAGAAACACTGAAGTAGAAACACCAAGAAAAGTTGGCTTTTGGAGTTGGTAGTTCGAAAAAAGTAGGTCTAAGCAATTCAAATGGCGCGTCAAATTCAAAAGTTTCTTTTCTAAAGCGAAGGCAAATCGAAATTCGGACTACTTTAAAAAAATATAGACGCCTTCAAGTTTATTTCAAAAAGGAACAAAAATAGAAAGCTTGCTTGGAAAAGAATTCTTTTTTCTTTCATAAATAAATGTTATTTCGAAAAGGAACAAAAATAGAAAGCTAGCTCGGAAAAGAACTCTTTTTTCTTTCATAAATAAATGTTATTTCGAAAAGGAACAAAAATAGAAAGCTAGCTTAGTAAAGAATTCTTTTTTCTTTCATAAATAAATGTTGTTAAATAAAACTGAAAGAAGTTGAAGAAATGTTGAAGAAGTAGGAAGTAATTGGAGTTTTGTTTGATGTAAAGATCAGTTAACAATAAATATTTGTAGGTAAGTTCTGCGGTGTACAAAGGTGAAGCTGACAAGTTTGCGATACTAATTACCTTCTTGAAGTTTATAGTTTCAATTAAGTCTTGACTAATCGGTTGAGTTTGGAACTCCGGAAACGCACATACACAATCCAAGATTGTAGAAGCGAGTTAGAACAATAGTAGATCTTGTCGCTTTCTGACGGACGTTTCGTTTATGAAATCTATTTAACACGTCGCATTCAAATGGGACCTTAAATTTATCATTTTCCAATTTGCGGGGAGAAATTGAACTGATCGGGAGGGGTGGTGGTGGTGGTGAATTACAAAGGCGAGCAATTTTAAAACTCGTTGACACTTTCCCCGAGGAAACAGGGGAAAATATTTTGAACATTTATGGGAACTTACGACGCAGGCAGCACGCCATGAATAATTATGTATTGATTACCTTACGGACTGCCCGGGCGATGAATCAGCAATTTTCTTTTTTTCTTCTTTTTTTTAATCGAGCACTGCGTACAATAAAAAATGTCGCAGCATTATTACATGTTGATTTTAATTAGGGGCCTTAAGCTAACTAATCCCCTCGTTAGCAAAAGTTTTTTTTTTTTGGATTGAAAATTCAGCTTACCAGGTCACTATTTGTTTATATCCTGTGTAAGCCCCCCTCACAATCATTTTAATTAATTAATCTCAATAATCTATGGCATGGCGCCCCCCTCTCCTCCCTCCGATTTATTCGTATTCGTTTCTTTTTGTGTCCTGGAGTTGACTTTACTAAAATATCGTTTTTTTTGTTTTTGGTTTTCATTGTTTGATTCGGCTTTAGAATGGATGGACCATAAACCATAAAACTACCTCGGGTGGATCACAAATTAAACTTCTGTCGTCATTTATATTTCATACCTAACCTGAGGGAAGGTTTTTTAATAATGTAAATAATAATCCGGAAACACAAGACGACAAATACAGATTCAACTGGGTATTTATTAATTTAGAGCGCAACGGAAACTAAAATAAAAAGAAGAATAAAATAAAAATAAAAATAAAAATAAAGAAAATGAGATCGTTCCATTCATCAAATTCATTTTTGATTGGCCAAATAATAAATCACTGAGTGGGTGAAATGAAATCAAAGAAAAAGCGAAAGGGGATTTTCGGGTGGGTGGTGGTACCACGTAATTGCGTGTTTGAGAAACACAAAATTTAAGTACGTAGTAAGAGATGGTCAATTTGTTTGTCTTGTTGGAAACGATTCATCCACGTTGAAATTTTCACGTCGTAATATTTAATTTGAAATTTATAGTGTTGTTTTTGTGGCGCGAGCGAATGCAACAAATCAAAAGTGCACGGACGGACGTTAATGGAGAGTGATTTCGTTTTCTGGTTTGGCTCTTTTGGGGGTAGGTGTTACGGGCGTCGCGACGCGTCGAAGATTATGCAACGTCGAAGTAAACAAGTGCTTCCTAATATTTCTGTGAAGATAGTAACTGAATTTTAGAGGATTGCTATCATTTACAAAATCGTGATTTGGGGGAGAGTGTGTTGGCAACACTCCAAGACATTGCTCGACGTGGATTGGTGACTGGGAAGAGATCCAACAAACTAAAACGAACGTTGGTACGTGCAGCATTTCCAATAATTACAACAGTTTGCTCTCCCTCACATAACATGAAAGCCAGAGGGATAAGAATGTTCATACTTTACTACTTACTATTATTATACTAATTTGGAGGTTAGTTCTTGAAACGAAAAAAAGTACCATCGAACGTTCGGAAAATTGCACATTGACGGCGGGCCAGGGGGGGAGGGGGTGATTTACACACTGTTACACACACATATACATATACATACCAGGCAAAACGAACGTTGCAGCTCAACTCACACGTTTTGATATCACTCACCTGGAACAAAAACATCAATTTTTAATACAACCTCCTCGATGTGATGACACGATGTATCGTATGTACAATTTGAAAACGGGACAGCTTTCAATATTAATATTTTAAATGAACAACATGTCATTGTGCAATGTTTGTATGCCCAGTGTGCCCTCTGCTGTGGCCGTTGAAATTCAGAAACATGAATAGTTTATGTGCATGAAGCGCGACATGACAGGATGCTGACAATTTGAACGTTTCAAGTTTTATTGCGAATAATTCCAGTGCGCTTAAATTAAAACCAGCGGGGGTGGAAATTTTATTTATAAATCCAGAGAAGAAGTTGTTCTTCCCCCCCCCCCCACGCAATATTTTATTTAGGCGAAATTAGTTAGGTGGTGTATTCCTTGGAGGACAAGCCGAGTTCGTATTTGTTTGAAAACTGAAATAAAATCTGCGGGGTTAATCCAAAAAAATACGGCGCGTTTCCGTGAGAAAGCAAAATTGGGGTCGAAGAGGAAACGTTGGAATTCCCCGATAACAGTATCGAAGTCACAATATTATTTTTATTCTTCGCCCCTCTGATTTATTTATTCACGCGATTCTAAATTTCAGAATCGGTTATGCTTTACGGGGGGCATTAGTTCCCGTGCACTTTGCGGATTAGAGGTGGCGATAGTTTCGCTGCACTTGTTACGTAATTAAGCGCCCATAAAACAGCGGACTGTACCCCCGTTTAGAGCTCCGGCTACGTAATGCCTAACTTCTCTAATTCAATTTCAAACACTCAAATCCTGGAATCCTCATTTGCAATTGCGATTTAATTGTATAAATATTCCGCTTTATAATTACCCCTCCCCGCCCCCGCCACCAACACCATATTTATTTAAAAACCCCCCAGCGCTCGCATTAGGTTAACAATAGCTTCCATTTTCCACATTATACAATTTCTCTCATCTAAAACTCTCGAACAGCTAAACGCATTTAATTACATCAAAATTCACGTCATTTTTACAATTTATCTCAAATCATGAAAAGGTTTTAAACCCCCTTCTCCCCCCTCCCTCACCACCACTAACGCAATCACATCCAAATTGATATAAATTGAATCATCTTTTTTAAAAAGAAAACATCTTCCTACAAGGCTCTAATTTAGGTTTAGTTTTAACCCCCTCCCCCCTCTCTATAATCTACTAATGCACTCACATTCAAATTTATCTAAATTAAATCATATTTATTTAAAAAAAAAATATATCAAAGTTATCATTTATACAATTGATCTCAAATTATTATATTATTACAATTATTATTTGAAAACGTCTTAACCCCCTCCCCCCTCCACACCTCTAATGCAATCACATTCAAGTTTATCTAAATTCAATTATCTCTACTGAAAAAAAACATCAATGCGTCCTGCAAGGCTCTAACTTAGGACCTCTGCTTTACATCATTTATCTGAAATTGTGAAAAGGTTTTAACCCTCTTCCCTCCCCGCCCCTCTTCACCACCACTAATGCAGCGATCACATTCATATTTAGATCTAAATTTAATCATCCTTATTAAAAAAAAAAAAAACAAAGTGTCCTTTCTGCAAGGCTCTAATTTAGGACCTCTGCAAAGGTTTTAACCCTCTTCCCTCCCCGCCCCTCTTCACCACCACTAATGCAGCGATCACATTCATATTTAGATCTAAATTCAATCATCCTTATTAAAAAAAAAAAAAAAAACAAAGTGTCCTTTCTGCAAGGCTCTAATTTAGGACCTCTGCTTTACATCATTTATCTCAAATTATGAAACGGTTTTAACCCCTCCTCTTCACTCCTCTACTAATGCAATCGCCCTCAAATTTATCTAAATTCAATCATCTTCACTAAAAAAAAAAAGAAAACTCTAACTTAGGATCTCTGTTTTACATTACTTTTACAATTTAATTCAAATTATGAAGAGATTTTAACCCCTTTGCCCCCCCTCTCCCCCACTAACGCAATCACCTTTAAATTTATTTAAATTCAATCATCTTTATTAAAAAAAAAACAGTAAGTGTCCTTCCTGCAAAACCCTCAGTTAGGACCATCATTCTTACAATTTAACTCAAATCATGAAAAGGTTTTAACCACTTTGCCCTCTCCCCCCCTCTCCTCCACTAGCTCACCTATAAATTAAAATTTATCTAAATTTAATCATCTTTATATTTAAAAAACAAGACAGCAAAGTGCCCTTCCTTTAAAGCTCTAATTTAGGGCCTCTGCTTTACAATTTAACTCGAGTACTGAAAAGGTTTCAACCCTTTTGCCCCCCCCCCTCCATTTCCCCTCCATTAACGCAATAACCTTCACATTTATCATCTTTATCAAAAAAAGAAAACTCAGCAAAGTGTCCTTCCTGCAAAGCTCTAATTTAGGACCTCTGTTTTACATCATCCTTACAATTTAATTCAAATTATGAAAAGGTTTTAATCCCCTTGCCTCCCCCCCCCCCCCTTCTCCTCCTCCTCCATTAATGCACTCACCTTCAAAATTACCTAAATTAAATCATGTTTATTGAAAAAAAAAAAAAATCAAAGCGTTCTTACTGTAAGGCTCTAATTTAGGACCTCTGCTTTACATCACTTTTAGGATTCATCTCTAATTGTGAAAAGGTTAGGTGCCATGTGGTTGCTGATCTTTATATCATGAAGACATGCCTTTATTATATGACTAAGCTTAGGACAATTATGCATTAAAAAATTCAAAATATGCATGCAAATATGCAAAATCATCAAAAATATGCACTCAAAATTAACTTTTAAAGAATAAATAATTTTTTTTATATTAACACATTAAAATTTTTTAAAAAACAAAAAACGCACACTTTTCGACTTTTCAAACATTTCAAGGACCTTATTTATGAGCCGATCGGGACGTAGGCGTAAGGTGGGGGGTATATTTATGATATTAAATTGTATCGTGTTCTTCTGATTTTTCTGGTAGCGGAGATCAGTCGCGTGCTGCAAAAAAATTTAAATTTAAATTTAAATTATTCGCGCCATTTAAGAATCGACTCGTGGAAGAATGCGCAGTGGTTAGATTGAAAACACAAACATCAAAGGTGCCGACATTCAGTGAAAAGACTGTAGACTTGATTCTCTTATTATTTCTAAGTATTCTGATTTTAGAACACTATTTGTTCAGATTGCCTGCTATAAAGTGTCTGTTTGTACTTGGCAACAAGAAAATGACAAGATATGATAGAAAATTTGCAATTAAAACAAAAAATTCAGCAAATCATGCATTAATGCCCTAAAGAATTAAAATATGCATTTATTTATAAAAAATAATGTTCAAAATATGCATTTGCAATACGCAAATTCGTAAGTATCCTGAGCCTAATTATAACGTTTCGGTGAAACATTCATATGTACAGGGTGGGCCAATAGTGCGTATTCGGTGGATTGCGCCTATATTAATGCAAATTTTTAAAATCTGTTGTCGCTATTACTTACCTATGGTATAGATGCATGATTTAAAATTAGTTAAAATTATACAGAATGTTCCGTGTGGGTGTGCCAGACCAAAGTTATGTTTTTTTAAATCGAACATACTATATATTATTGTTTATTTCGATTCGTCTTTAAGAGTAGATAAATTTATTATAAGGATATTATGTACCTAAACCTAATAGTTTTTGAGATATTGACATTTCAATGTAAAAAAATGGTAATATTTGATGTTTTACAGATTAGATGTTTATTAAAATTCGGCATTTAAATTTTACAGTAACATTACATAACCTCTATGGAACAGAAAACAATTTCCATCTCGACCATATTCCTATTATTTTACACAGAGTGATTCATAACTCCGATGTTTATTTTACTCGGTTAGATTAAATGGAACATCCTATATTTTATGACTGAATTTAATAGATCTTTGATTAAGCTGGCACAGTCACACGGAACACTCTGTATAATTGTAACTAATTTTAAATCAAGCATCTGTACCATAGGTAAGTAATGGCGGAAACAGATTTTAAAGATCTGCATTAATGTAGGCGCTATCTACCGAATACGCACTATTGGCCCAGCCTGTATATTATGATGTTTCGCTGAAACGTTCATATTTATATCAGTTCCACAAAATGTATCCACATTTAATTTGATCTAAACTCAATCATCTTTATGAAGGAGAGAAAACATCAAGGTGTCCTGCAAGGCTCTAATTTAGGACCTCTGCTTTGCGCTTGACATACATCTATGTCTAAGTTCGTAGATATCACATGCACGCGGTTGATATTCAGCTCTTCTATATTCTTCTAGGCCATATGATTGTGAATCTGCCACAAATGTTAATTTGATTTACGTCATGAATAACCTAAACCCTTGTCACTATTGTTTCATTGTCCTACCCTGTATATTATGACGTTTCGCTGAAACATTCATATTTATATCAGTTCCACAAAATGCAGCCACATTTAATTTGATCTAAACTCAATCATCTTTATGAAGGAAGGAAAACATCAAGGTGTCCTGCAAGGCTCTAATTTAGGACCTCTGCTTTGCGCTTGACATACATCTATGTCTAAGTTCGTAGATATCACATGCACGCGGTTGATATTCAGCTCTTCTGTATTCTTCTAGGCCATATGATTGTGGATCTGCCACAAATGTTAATTTGATTTACGTCATGAATAACCTAAACCCTTGTCACTATTGTTTCATTGTCCCACCCTGTATATTATGACGTTTCGCTGAAACATTCATATTTATATCAGTTCCACAAAATGCAGCCACATTTAATTTGATCTAAACTCAATCATCTTTAAAAAGGAAAGAAAACATCAAGGTGTCCTGCAAGGCACTAATTTAGGACCTCTGCTTTGCACTTGACATACATCTATGTCTGAGTTCGTTGATATCACACGCACGCGGTTGATATTCAGCTCTTCTGTATTCTTCTAGGCCATATGATTGTGAATCTGCCACAAATGTTAATTTGATTTACGTCATGAATAACCTAAACCCTTGTCACTATTGTTTCATTGTCCTACCCTGTATATTATGACGTTTCGCTGAAACATTCATATTTATATCAGTTCCACAAAATGCAGCCACATTTAATTTGATCTAAACTCAATCATCTTTATGAAGGAAAGAAAACATCAAGGTGTCCTGCAAGGCTCTAATTTAGGACCTCTGCTTTGCGCTTGACATACATCTATGTCTAAGTTCGTAGATATCACATGCACGCGGTTGATATTCAGCTCTTCTATATTCTTCTAGGCCATATGATTGTGGATCTGCCACAAATGTTAATTTGATTTACGTCATGAATAACCTAAACCCTTGTCACTATTGTTTCATTGTCCTACCCTGTATATTATGACGTTTCGCTGAAACATTCATATTTATATCAGTTCCACAAAATGCAGCCACATTTAATTTGATCTAAACTCAATCATCTTTATAAAGGAAAGAAAACATCAAGGTGTCCTGCAAGGCACTAATTTAGGACCTCTGCTTTGCACTTGACATACATCTATGTCTGAGTTCGTTGATATCACACGCACGCGGTTGATATTCAGCTCTTCTGTATTCTTCTAGGCCATATGATTGTGAATCTGCCACAAATGTTAATTTGATTTACGTCATGAATAACCTAAACCCTTGTCACTATTGTTTGATTGTCCTACCCTGTATATTATGACGTTTCGCTGAAACATTCATATTTATATCAGTTCCACAAAATGCAGCCACATTTAATTTGATCTAAACTCAATCATCTTTATGAAGGAAAGAAAACATCAAGGTGTCCTGCAAGGCTCTAATTTAGGACCTCTGCTTTGCGCTTGACATACATCTATGTCTAAGTTCGTAGATATCACATGCACGCGGTTGATATTCAGCTCTTCTGTATTCTTCTAGGCCATATGATTGTGGATCTGCCACAAATGTTAATTTGATTTACGTCATGAATAACCTAAACCCTTGTCACTATTGTTTGATTGTCCTACCCTGTATATTATGACGTTTCGCTGAAACATTCATATTTATATCAGTTCCACAAAATGCAGCCACATTTAATTTGATCTAAACTCAATCATCTTTAAAAAGGAAAGAAAACATCAAGGTGTCCTGCAAGGCTCTAATTTAGGACCTCTGCTTTACGCTTGGCATACATCTATGTGTGAGTTTCTTGATGTCACATGTACGCGGTTGATATTCAGCTCTTCTATATTCTTCTAGGTCATATGATTGTGGATTTGCCACAAATTTATTTTTATAAGGAAAAACAAGTAAAAATAAATTGATCTTTGTTTCTTTGTTTCTCCTCGATGAATGAAATGAAGCATGCCTTTACTAAATTGTTATTGGAAGGATTATTTTTTTTTTTTAATGACAGTGTTAGAGCATGAGCATAAAACGTATTTCTGGGTGGTAGTAAAAAGCAAAAGAAGAAGGAAAGAAAGAAAAAAAAAGGTGAAGCAAGTAGAGAGATTTAACACATAAAAGTTCTCGGTTTGCTTCGCTGGCGCTTTACCTTTTGAAGTTCAATTCACATTACAACTCCTAACGAACACTGAGGTGAAATATTCGCATTCGCGTTCAATTATGTCAGAGAAAAGAATATAGTTGGACGAGGAGAAGAAGATGCAAACTGGAAATTCTGGCACTGGGAGAGAGATGACTGTTGAAACTGAGAGATCAATACAAAACGGGGAGACTAAAAGGCGCCCAGCACCACATTTATAATATACCAATCCACAGGTGTAGGCAAACTTTAACGCCATTATCGGGATAATTTTATACATTAAAGGCGAACGGAATTTTAATTTGTTTGTGTTTAGAAAAATCGCTTTTATCGACGAGCTCCGTTGTTTACCCTACGAACTAATAAACACCGATATGTCACGTCTTTTAAAACTTAAAATCGAAAATTGGAATTTTTATTTAATGTTTTATTTAAATCCCGAATTTGAATTTCACATATAAAGCATAAATACAATATACGTATGCATTTATGGGCGAAGCAATTTATTCCGAGGGGTTGCAGCATAATTTCTAAATTTCAGTCCACAACAAAGAATGCATGCATTTTTATTCCGGAAACGTATACATACAGTAATGTTACTTTAACAAACTTATGCTAAAGTACTGCAGTAAACTTTCAAACGTGCTGATGAATAAATAACTTTTCCAGCGGGTGATCCCCGAGCTCTTTGGGTGGTAGCAGGTAGTATACTATACCAGGGTACTTACATACTTGCATGTAAAACGTTGATTTATTTCACCTTAATAGAATACAAGAGAGTAAGAAGTTGAAAAGTTTATTTAAATCGACCCCTGGGGGGCTATAATTCGAAGAAATAATTTCTTATATATTGACAGTTCACGGTGGGTTCAATGAGTTATCGTCGCCTTAGATTCAATTCTGCAAAATATTACTAGAAATTTTTGTTTCGGCCGAGCCATCAAGATTTATGTTTATAATTCCGGGGGAACCCATAAATAAAATATTGATTGGACGCGAAAATAAAGAACAGCGCGTATTTGGATTCGCATCGTTTTTGTGTATCGTGTCAGTCGTATTGTCAATCACTTATAATAAATGTTTGCCCCTGCTTCTATCTGGTGTTCTATTTCGTCGTCAGATTAAGTTAAACCTGCATACACATTTGCATCAGATTTGCATATCAACTTGACTATTTACTCTCTTATTTGTTTGTTTGTCTAGACCGGGGATTCCCAAACATTCCTCAGCATCGACCCATTACAAGAATATAAAAATTTCTATCGACTTACTTCCAAATTTAATTAATATTTTTACGACATCAAAAATGTTAAATTTTAAGAAAAAAAGATTATCACTAGCACACCTTGGTCATACTGTCCTGATGAGGTCTAATAAGACGAAACGTACGTCGACAGTTACTTTCCTTGCCAGCTATGCCGATATTAATTCCCTTTTCACTGTTAAAATTTAATGAATAGGTAAAACAGCGACATCCTATGAAGAAACTCCAAATAGGGCTGAAACAGCTGTACAGGGGCTGCTCGAGGGATTCACTGCAATCAAAAACGATTTGCAACAAAATTTCGTTAAATTTTAAGCTTTTTTTAAATGATGACAATCTCTTATTCTATTTAACTTGATAAACCTATCATCTTATTCATTTTCTTCATTGAATTGGTCTCTATTTTATATTTGAATTGTCAGCTTGTTTCTCTTTTGTTCAAACTTTCGGTAAAAAAATCATGAATACTCTTAGTATTTATGATTTTTTACCGAAAGTTTGAACAAAAGATATTTGATTTATGTTTTGGTTTTATAAAGTTATCATTTTAGTCTTAACTTCATCACCGATCTTCTTTCTTTTAATTCCTTATTTGACTTTATTTAATTCAATCGATTTCATTTGTTTAGTTTTTTAACTATCAATTTATCATTTTCTGATTTTCTTGTTTGATTTTATTTGACGTGCTTTCATTTATTTTTAAATTATCTTTTGCTTTTATTTCGTTTACTCGACGCGTTTTTATTTTACACTTAAATCGCGATTTTTGTTTTCTCTTCTCTCGATTTGATTTGATTTTGTTTTTAAATTATTCTTCAGTTCTTTTTCTTTAATTTTTACAGATCAATGTTTAGGTTATGGCAAAATTCGACAGTTTTAAAACAATTTAACTCATTGTTAGATTTATACAATTACCATTTTGGTCGTAATTTTATCATATTTAATTTTTTTATTTTTGATTTGACTTTATTTTATTTAATTTTTAATAAAATGTTTTGAATTTTTAGTTTCGTCATATCTTCATCACCGTTCGTCTTTTTATTAAATTCCTTATTTGACTTTATTTAATTCAATCGATTTCATTTGTTTATTTTTTACTTTTTAACTATCAATTCATCATATTTTGACTTTGCTTTTCTCTTGCTTGATTGTATTTGACATGATTTTATTTATTTTTTAATTATTCATTCCGTTTACTCCATGTGTCTTCAATTTGCACTTAAACCGTCACTTTTATTTTCTCTTATTTCAATTTAACTTAAATTTGTTTTTAAATGATTAATTGATAGACTGTTTTCTTTAATTTTTACAGATCAATGTTTAGGTTATCAAAAAATTCGACAGTTTTAAAACAATTTAACTCATTGTTAGATTTATACAATTTCCATTTTGGTCAAAATATTATCATATTTAATTTTTTTTATTCTTGGTTTGACTTTATTTAATTTGATTTTTAATAAAAACATTTGAATTTTTAGATTTGTCATATCTTCATCACCGCTCGTCTTTTTATTAAATTCCTTATTTGACTTTATTTAATTCAATCGACTTCATTAGCTTTTAACTATCAATTTATCATATTTTTTTTGTTTTTATTTTTCACTTGTTTGATAATTTTAATTGACATGACTTTATTTTTTAATTATTAATTGATCGTCTTTTGGGTTTTCTTTTTCGTTCACTCGATTTGACTTTATTGTAGACTTAAATCGTCATTTTTGTTTTCTCTTTTACTCGATTTGACTTTATTTTGTTTTGTAATTATTGATAGTTCTTTTTCTTGAATTTTTACAAATTAATTTTTGGGAGGTGATCACCAAATTTTTAAATCAATTTGACTCTCATTGTTAGTTTAATGAAATTTTGATCGTAAAGTTTTCATTTTTTATTTATTTTTATTCTTCATTTGACGTCTTTATTTAGTTTTTAATAAAATTAATCCATGGATTTTTTGTTTTTTTCTTTTAATCGATCTCATTTGCTTTATTTTATCATTATGAATTGGTCTTTCGCTTTTTTCTTCAGTTTGATTTTATTTGATATGATTTTGTTTTTTAATTAATGATCGATGAAGTGACTGGTTTTTGTTTTTTTTAGTTTGTTTTTCTCCTTTTACTCAATTTTGTTTTTACTTCTTCTTTTATCCGATTTCTTCAGTTTGATTTTATTTGATATGACGTTGTTTTTTAATTAATGATGGATGAATTGACCGGTTTTTGTTTTTTCGTTTGTTTTTCTCCTTTTACTCCATTTTGTTTTTACTTCTTCTTTTATCCGATTTCTTCAGTTTGATTTTATTTAATATGATTTTGTTTTTTAATTAATAATCGATAAATTGACCGGTTTCTGTTTTTTTCGTTTGTTTTTCTCCTTTTTCTCCTTTCTCCATTTTGTTTTTACTTCCTCTTTTATCCGATTTGACTTTATTAAAGTTTTTAATTATTAACTGATCATCCTTTTTTTCCTTCAACATTTACAGATTAAATCTTTGATGTTAAAATTGAAGACGATGTTAAAATTCGTCGTTTTTACATTGATTTGACTCTTTTACGTAATTTTTATTTTCATCTTATTTTCATCGACGAATTCGACGTTCGTTTTCGTGTTTGTCTTGTTCGCTTTGTCTGTATTTTAGGAGTAATTTTTAATTTTTTCAATCACTGATCGTCGTTTTTTATTCGAACTGATTGAATTTTATTTAATATTATTTCTTAGGCCTCCACGAAGCAAGACTTTATAACACCGACCTCTAAAAGACCACTGGAGGTTCATCGACCCGTAAAGATTCATCGACACGTTTCAATCAATCTCTATCGACTATATTGGGAACCTCTGGTTTATTTTTGACAATTTTTTAAGTCAAGGGTAGTCAAGGATTTATAAATTATTGTCGTAGCCAGGTTGATGCATTGTATCAATCATTTTTGATTGCCAAAATTCGTTACTTCTTGTTTTACTCGCTGTTAATAGAAAGTCGCTTTTCCGACTTGACCATAAAATAATTTTTGATGTCTCGGTACGTGTATACGAAGTAGGCAGGCAGTAAACTATTTTTTTTCCTCGATTTTTATTTACGTATGTAAAATATTAATGAGCAAACCGTGTTTCTGTTAATGTTCAAATCGTTGATTCCATCTGCTGACGTCAGATACAACCGCCATTAAGATTCGCCTCTCCCGCCCTCACTGAATGTACTACATACTTATCCCTCTGTATTATAATAATAATAATAATAATTAAGAGCCCATTGTATTTAATAAGTGCATGGCACAAACATTAACACTCCCCAGGCCGAGACGACGTAACTAGGGCAAAACGCAGAGAGAATTAAAGTTGTAATTCAAGGAGAGTAAGTATTAACAAGAAATAAATGAAAAAGCTTCGCACGTGGCCTATACGGGGTTTCTGATTTTGATGTGATTTGAAAATGAAAATGAAAAAGAAAAAAAAAAGAATTCTTTCACTCGGTGGAGATTTATGAAATAATAATCTCCACGTATTAATCTTGCATCAGTGGTGGAATTTCATTTCAGGCTGGGGGTTTCAGCGACGAAGTTTTAATGAAAAATTAGTATTAATTAATTAAATTTTGTTTTATTGCCCTTTTGGTCAGTGGAATTCGTGAAATGTCATCCGAGCAAGCGCTCTCGTTCTTGTAAGATTAACTTTAGGGTCAATTCCACTGCATAAATTCCAAATATGACGGTCTGGCATTAAATTAGAGAATCGATTCCGAAGAAAATCTCTCGCAGGAAAATAACAACGGTTAGATGAAACGGTCTTTAGTTTCGGAAGGCCCCGGCTCTATTACTTCTGGTAAACCACGATTAATGCGCCCACCGCACACGCACTGCCGTTTGGGTCCGGCTGAAATGAAATGGAAACGGAAACCCAGATTTAAATTAAAATAGATTTTTATCTGTAATTGTACTCTTCTTCTCTGCCTCTTGCAATCTACCCGCCGATAATTCCATTCCATTCCATTCCATTCTATTCCAAATTCTACGTACGTACTAAAAGTCCATTAAAACTTCTGTTGCGCGACACTTCACTTTTTTACTTGTTTTAACTTTTTTTCTTATCCTCCCGTTTACCAACACAAATATTTAAATCAAATTTCCACGTTTTAATGTGAAATGTGGAAATTACCGAGCAAAGACAGAAAAGGGGGGGAAAAAAAAGCTCCGGCTCTTCGTTATCGTTTCTACATCGCCCCATATTTATTTCATGTGTACAAAGCAGTCGACTTTAATTCGCATTTCACCACAGACTACCTCAAATAATCCCATTAAATTAACGCGTGGCAGATGATGAAAGCCCCGGTATAATTCGAAAATAAAACGAGTTACATCCAATTACTTAAAAAGCATTTACATCAAGGAAGGCGAGCTGCTTTCGAAAAGACCTGTGTTTGAAATCGCTTCTAAATTTTTTTTTTATATAAATTAAAAAATAAAATAAAATAATTGCGAGCTAAGGGTTTTGAGTCACGGAAATATTATGCAGATAATTACTGTATTTACGCGACGACATTCTTTTGCGTTTCGATTAAATTTATTACAACCAATCAAATCCGTTTGCATAATTTATAGCAGCAAATAATCATGTTTGGCTGCTCGGGTTATGTAAATAGTCAATGCGTTTCCCATCTAATGACGTTGATTAAACAAATTTCTGACGTGGGCACATAAATTTCGATTCAAGCGTGTGAGTTCGATTCGAAAATAATCCTGCGGGAAGAAGCAAATCGACGGCATAAGAAATCAGATTAAGATCACCGTCAGTAAACAACAGCATGAAATGCAAATTTCAGATCTAATTATTCAGTTAATTCCAGGTCTTTTAACAATAAACTTGGAATAAATATTTACACTTCCAATCGGGGGAAATTAGAACTCGCCCTCTTTCTTTTTCTTTTCTTTTTTTTTTTTTTTGGTTTATAAAATTTCGCCTGGAATCAACATAAATTATTATAAATTGCTTCGAGGGATATGTTAAGATCGAGGGCAAAAGAAATAAATCCAAATTTGCCAGCGATTCAGGTTAACGAACTTAAAACTCTTTAAATCACTAATGGCGCAAATATTCTAATGAAGCTCCGAGCTTTACTCATACACACACACAAATATATACGTAACATAAATCACCCCGATGAAATCAGTACCTAGGTGTTTTGTTGTTCTATAAATCATGGCGGTTTTAAAATAAAATCGCCAATCGCCGGCTTTTTGAGCAAATTCTCATTTGTACGGCGCGAAGTGCTGAAACTGTAAATTCGCGCTGCTTTCCCATCCTTTCTAAGATTAAAAGGTTCCAATCACTCTGCGGGGGTAATTTCAGAATGTCGATGCGGTGGCTTAACAGGCGAACAAAATTTGTTTAAGGCGTGTAACACATACAAATCGGCAAAATCTGTTCTCATCTGTTTTGCTTCGAGGAACTTATAAATTATTCCATGTATTTCAAACACGTAAACTGGACCAGCAAATTTCATGAAAACTCTATTTTTTCACATTTTAAATTTATATTTAAATAAGAAGCAAATTGCGAATCTCTTCAGGTGAAATTCACGCCCCCCTCCCCCCTCTCCCGTAGAATCTGAAGCTTGAACACTGATATTAAACGATTATTAAATACTTTTACATTATTCTTTCAAATTTGGGACTCACCATTACATTTCACAACACATTTGTTTCAACGTACTGACACTTTTTTCTAAACCTTAACACGGAACTATTTACCTTGTATGTTCAAAGTCAAAAAAAAAAAAAACTCACGATATACAGGCTGTTCATGGGAAGCCGCTACAATAGCTAACTCTCTTATTTGTATTTTTACGAAGTAACTTAAATTAGAAAAGTTTTAGGACCTCTCCTTCTCGTTTTCATGGTACTTTCGGAAAAACAAATGACAATCAGGTTTTCGAGATTTTCAATTGTTTTCAACTTTTTTAAATGGAATGTTAGGTTTTTTATCATTGTATCGCGTTCAGGATGTCAAATTAATGATATCTCTAAAATATCATCTCCCAAAGCCTACTATTTTATAAAAAATGATTTAGTAACAAAATCTCGGTATTCACGGGAAATGGCTACAATAGCTAACTTTATTATTTGAAGTTTCACGAAGTAGCTTAAATTAGAAAAGTTTCAGGACCTTCCCTGCTTGATTTTATGGTATCTTTGGAAAAACAAATGTCTATCAGGTTTTTGAGATTTTCAATTGTCTTCAACTTTTTTAAATGGTACATTACGGTTTTTATTATGAAATCGCATTCAGGATTTCAAATTAAGTATGTCTGTGAAATAATATCTCTCAAAACAGAATATTTCATAAATAATTCAGTCTTGATATTCGCGGGAAGAAGTGTATCGTTACGATAGTCTTTTTATTCACGAATACAATATGGAATGCGTTGAAACAAGAGAATAAATGAAGTGTGTTCAAACTGTCAGACCTTTGTGAACTGTCATGATTCAAAATTTGTTTAAATTTAGTTCAAACTAAAAACTCTTGATTGAAGTTTGTTCTTGTCCGATGAAAATAGTAAGTACAAAGTTTTTTTAATCTCAAACCGGATAGAAAAATGAAGGGAACACACTCAACGTTTCGCTATAGATTTATGGCTTCGTCAAGAGTACTTAAAAACCCTTGGGTCCAAATATTGAAAGTGCGACTTGTTAAAATGTCTAATACCATTATTTACCAAATAATTTATAAAATAGTAGACTTAGGAGGGGAATATTTTAGAGAAATACTTAATTTGACATCCTGAACACGATACGCTAATAAAAAATATAATGTTCCATTTAAAAATGTTGAAAACAACTGAAAATCTCGAAAATTCATTTGTTTCTCGGAGGGTACCATAAAATCGAGCAGGGAAGGTCCTCAAACTTTCCTGATTTAAGCTACTTCGTAAAATTTCAAATAAAAAATGATTTCTAAAATAGTAGGCTTTGGGAGATGATATTTTAGAGAAATTATTAATTTGAGATCCGAGAACGCGATGCGATGATAAAAAACTTAACATTCCATTTAAAAAAGTTGAAAACAATTGAAAATCACGGAAACCTGATTGTCATTTGTTTTTTTGAAGGTACCATAAGATCGAAGGGGTCCTAAAACTTTCCTAATTTAAGTTACTTCATAAAAATACAAATAAGAAAGTTAGTTATTGTAGCGGCTTCCCATGAACACCCTATATGTACAGTCTCGAGCTTTAAATTTTGGTCGTTAATGTCAATCAAACAATCAAAACGCCCAGGAATTAGAAAATTTCATTTGTGTTTTACAAAAAAAGTGTCAAAATAAATTTTGTTTTTGAGAGACTATTACTATATCATTAAAAAAAATCTCGTTAATTTTAATAAAATACAAGTTCAGTTCAGTTCAAACTTTTGACAATTAATGATGATCAAAATTTATTGCTCGCGATTTTATGTACATGCAATCTCTTGTAAAAAAAATAATATAATAAATTAGTTGCATTCGCGGTTTATTTTTTAAATTTATTCTGCTGCGCCCCCCTTTGAAGACTTACGCGCCCCCCAGTTTGGGAAACGCTGGCTTACGTAGTCTAGCTCTAGAGGAGATGAAGGTGGGTTTTGAACGGCTTAAACTAATCCCAGCTGAAACATCCACTACGGAACAATTCCCAAGTCCCCAAGGGCGTGTAAAGGTACTCATTCTTTACCCCCCTCCCCCCTTAGGAGATTTTCACTCACTCATGCGTTCAGCGTAGGGAGTACACAATTACACAACAAAATTGCCGCGCTGGGTGATACTTAAACTTAGCAAAAGCCAAATTACACGACACAAGCGTCAAAAATAATTGAAATTAACCTACGCTTATCTCTTAAACCACATTCTCCTTTACTATTTTAGACAAGCGTCAAAATACATCAATTAAATCCTAGAATGGCCACAAATCAAACAATCGCCCCGGAATTTTCACTCACTCGTGCGTTCAGCGCAGGGAGGACACAATAACACAACACTAATGCCGCGTCGGTAAAATACCTTACAAAATACTTGAACCTCAGCAAAGGCACGATACCAGCACCAAAATATATTAATTAAATCGTAGAATGGCCGCAAATCAAATAATCTCCCAGGAGAATTCATTCACTCGTGCGTTCAGCCTAGGTAGTAGACAACAACACAACACAATTGTCGGTGGAAAGACCAAATCGCACGACACAAGCGTACAGAACAGCGGCCACGCAGGCGATACTGCCATACCTCCATAAGACTTGAGGTCAACGAAAGAAATGCGGAAGGACACGAAGTGAAGGTCGCGGTCAGGAAAGAACTACTTGACGCTTGGCAGGAAACGTGGGAAACCTACGAAGTTTGGGCCAAGACCTTATAACATCGAAGCCTGTTGCACTATAAGCAGCGACGAGGTAGACTTAGAATATATAAAATATAGAAATAGTAGAAATACCTAAACGACATAAAGAAGACAGACTCGGCCAGGTGTTAGTTCTGTGATGAGGAGGCAGATACAGATAAGAGGGGAAAACCATGCAAAAGTACGAAGCAGAGTGACAAAGGAAAACGTTGCTGCGAAAATCCTGATACAAAGGGAAGAGCGCTGGAATTGGATTACCTACCATTATGATCGCTAAAACAAATTATGAAAGGGTACGATAGGAAGGCAGGAGATATTCCAATAATCGAATAACCCAACCCAACAGAGAGTAAAAAGAATAAAAAGTGAGAGAGTCGAGGAGACTAAATGAAGGAAACGAAAGAGGAAGGGGGTGAAGAGAGAAGAGGATGATGAGGGGCCAAGGAGAGAAGAGGAAGACTGAGGAGGAGATGACCGAAGAAGGAAGGGAATGGAAAAGGAAGGAAGAAGAAGGTGAGGGAACACCTGTGTCCAATCCAACCCAACCCAACAGAGAGCAAAAAGCATAAAGAGTGAGAGAGTCGAGGAGGATGAATGAAGGAAACGAAAGAGGAAGGGGGTGAAGAGAGAAGAGGATGATGAGGGGGCGAGGAGAGAAGAGGAAGATTGAGGAGGAGATGAGCGAAGAAGGAAGGGAATGGAAAAAGAAGGAAGAAGAAGGTGAGGGAACACCTGTGTCCCACCCAACCCAACAGAGATCAAAAAGATTAAAAAGTGAGAGAGTCGAGGAGACTAAATGCACGAAACGAAAGAGGAAGGGGGTGAAGAGAGAAGAGGATGATGAGGGAGCGAGGAGAGAAGAGGAAGACTGAGGAGGAGATGAGCGAAGAAGGAAGGGAATGGAAAAGGAAGGAAGAAGAAGGTGAGGGAACACCGGTGTCCAATCCAACCCAACCCAACAGAGAGCAAAAAGAATAAAAAGTGAGAGAGTCGAGGAGGCTAAATGAAGGAAACGAAAGAGGAAGGGGGTGAAGAGAGAAGAGGATGATGAGGGGGCGAGGAGAGAAGAGGAAGATTGAGGAGGAGATGAGCGAAGAAGGAAGGGAATGGAAAAAGAAGGAAGAAGAAGGTGAGGGAACACCTGTGTCCAACCCAACCCAACAGAGATCAAAAAGATTAAAAAGTGAGAGAGTCGAGGAGACTAAATGCACGAAACGAAAGAGGAAGGGGGTGAAGAGAGAAGAGGATGATGAGGGGGCGAGGAGAGAAGAGGAAGACTGAGGAGGAGATGAGCGAAGAAGGAAGGAAAGAGAAAGGAAGGAAGAAGAAGACGACTGTGTCCAACCCAACCCAACAGAGAGCAAAAAGAATAACAAGTGAGAGAAGCGAGGAGGCTAAATGAAGGAAACGAAAGAGGAAGGAGGTGAAGAGAGAAGAGGATGATGAGGGGGCGAAGAGAGAAGAGGAAGACTGAGGAGGAGATGACCGAAGAAGGAAGGGAATGTAAAAGGAAGGAAGAAGAAGGTGTGGGAACACATGTGCAGAAGATGCAGATGCCGAAAGGCGATACACTATGCACAGAATGTGCAAAAGAGGAAAGGCGCCCCGAAACACCACACAAGCGTCAAAATATTTATTTCCTGGAATGGTCATAAATCAAATAATCGAGATTAATTAGATTTGAACGAACAGGTGAACTTTTGTCCTAAAAGGCGGAACCTAATTAACGTGATTATTCTGATAATAATATTCTACTAAAAAGTTATATACCGGAAT
Source organism: Prosopocoilus inquinatus (assembly GCA_036172665.1). Taxonomy (NCBI): domain Eukaryota; kingdom Metazoa; phylum Arthropoda; class Insecta; order Coleoptera; family Lucanidae; genus Prosopocoilus; species Prosopocoilus inquinatus. Next base: position 9,821,067 of record CM069880.1, on the reverse strand, counting down.
AGTAAAGGAAAGTGTATACTTTACAGGTTAGCTGACTTCGCGTGGTCGGACCTTTCACAATTTGTGCTCGAGGGATGAGCAGTCAGAACGCGATAGCCAAAAGAATCGCCGGTAAGAATTCCATTAAAAAAATAGACCCAAGTATAAAAAAGCGATTATAAATGAAAGAGAGAAAGGAAGCACAAGTAACGCAGTTAATAGCTGAATTGGAACATACCCTACTTAATTAAACAGATCATTTGGAATAGAATGCTATCAACACTTTAAAGGACACGTCGAGTCGAACTGTATGAATAGAATCTGGTTGTCTTTCGCTCGCAAAATCGTGATCCAAACTCAATATCACGCGTTTAGATTCGAAGACAGACGACTTAATCCCCACTCTCAGTAAAATTTCAATCCTGATCGGTATTTCCATTTCCCTTTTGAATATTTCCGTTTTTAAGACTCGCTTGGATTCAATCGCAGCTTATTTACAGTTGAAGCATCAATCAAATCTGAGGTGTTTTGTTGCAACTACAACGGAATCCAGATCTAAACTATTCGAATCATCATTTAGGAGAATGATAATTCTGCACAGATCCACGCGACGATATAACACACAACCTTCTCGAACTGTGTCGGCATCGACAATGCCCGGATAAGCGCATTTCCGATTCTTCCCATTACTTGGCCCAACCAATCGGAGAAAAGTGACGTCAGAATATTTGTAGTAAAGGACGTATAAGAAGTCAGCATTTCAAACGGTGACCTGAGATCACATCCGGAACATGAGGCAATGTCTACATAGTAACCCTCAGCGGCATTCGCGAAGGCGCTATTGCCAAAGCCGGTCCGATAGATTTAGACTGTAAGAAAACATCAGTTTTTTTAGGGGGAGATCAGGGATTTAAGTCTTTTTTTTTAGATCATCTGACCCTATACCAATTATTTATTTGTTTTGTTTATTTTCTATTTTGGACTTAATAAAATTATTATTATTATTATAATCTTGTGTTATACGAAGAGAGAAAAGTACAAAGAGGATGGCCGGCCGAGGATGGAAAAAGGGGGCGAAGGACCGTGTTACAAAGAAATGTACACTCGCGTTTAAAAGTAAATGGTCTCAGTGTTTGGAAAATGATTAACACCAGTTTTTACCCTGTGATATAAGACGAAGAGAGAGGAGAACAAAGAGGATGGCCGAATTGGATTAATAGAGCGAAGCACCGTGTTTCAAAGAAATGTACACACTGGCGTTTAAAAGTAAATGGTCTTAGTGTTTGGAAAATGACTAACACCAGTTTTACCTTGTGATATAAGAAGAAGAGAGAAGAGAACAAAGAGGATGGCCGGAATTGGATAAAGAGGGCGAATGATTTCAAAGAAATGTACACACTCGCGTTTAAAAGTAAATGGTCTCAGTTCTAGGAAAATTATATACACCAGTTTTTACCTAGTGATATAAGAAGAGGAAAGAAAAGAACAAAGAGGATGGCCGGAATTGGAAAAAGAGGGCGAGGGATCTTGTTTCAAAGAAATGTACACACTGGCGTTTAAAAGTAAATGGTCTCAGTGTTTGGAAAATGATAAACACCCGTTTTTACCTCGTGATTTAAGAAGAAGAGAGAAGAGAACAAAGAGAATGGCCGAATTAGAAAAAGAAGGAGAAGCACCATGTTTCAAAAAAAGACTAACCAATCTCGGTAAATCTCGTCGATTTAATTTGTGAGTTGGAAATAGTTTTATGAAGTGATTAATTAAAAAAAAAGTGTCTTCCTCATTAGAATGCCGGGGGAAGGAGGGGGGGGGGGTAGGCGAAGAGAGAGAATCTGGCAGTGTCGTCGGACTTTTATGAATATTCATGTTGGGTTCGTAATGTGATGTAAGTAACTCGGACACTTAACGACCTAATGAAGTATTCTTTCCGATGATACAATCAGAACGAATTTTTCTTTTTTTTTTTCTCCTGACTTAATATAATTAATGGTATTTGCCAGGCGACGCGTTAATACCAAATTCATTTGATCGTGCATATTTTATAACCGCCAGCCGATCGATGTCCCGGTCGTATTGTAATATTCAGTAATGTAATGAACACGACACACGTTGGGGTTACACAAATCTCGGGGAAATTCTCACGTAAACCCGGCGTGCTTAAATTAAACAAATAAATAAATAAGTAAATAAAATTAACTAAACGCCGCTGCCGTTGGGCTATTGTTCCTTCCTTACAATGCGAATGCGCGCAATAAATTCATTACGGCTATTGTGGCTGTAAAATTACATTTTTCAATGGAACGCTGTTAAATCAATTGTTATTTTAAATACAAACCGAGTTTAAAAAGGGCTCTATCATCGATTTTGCCCCGTTGGTACTTACATCCGCTGGCCGGTAACTAAAGTATTGAAAGTTAAGAGAGATAATTGGGATAGGAGACTTAGATATAGGAAATCGAATGACTGCAGAGGCTATCATTAAATTTCCAATAATTTCAACTCCTAGAAAGACCTATATATAACTTCAGCACGAATCTAATCCGATTAACGATATGGTTTTGTTATTCTGTTATCAGGCCAAATCTAAATTAGAACAAATATACTTAATTAGTACCTATACTCCAAGGGAATAAAGTTAATTTAATGAAATAATTCAAACAAAACTAAGAGTCACGTGACTTGTGCGTATTTTCCCTGTATATACTTCATCGTGCTTAAACAATATTCGGGGTACAAAAAATTACAAGCAGTAATTCTAAACCAAGGTAAGAATCGCCTCACAAAATACGGACTGATAATAATAAAACATGACCTGAGTGATAACCAAGGCCGAGGACATAGTTAGGCAAATTGCCCTCCATTCTGTAGAGCGGACAATGTTAACGGTCGGGTAGAGTACGCTCTGGCTAACACACAGCACTGTCCGCTCTATAGAATCGAGGACATTTGCCCAACTATGTCTTGGTCTTGGTGACATGAACACATGAATAGGTACATTTATTAAAAGAGTTAGTTGAGTGGAAAATTCCTAAAAGATGCTGATTATCCCATAAAAAAATCGTGAATCCTATTTGTTAGGAATTTCCTTAGTTCGAATAAATAGAATGAGAGAAGGAAACAGGTTACAGAATTCGAAATTTCCATTAAAATACTACGGAACATCCAACCATCACTGCAAGTTGAAATGTCCGCCAATAGAAATAAAAAATATCGACTTTTATTTATTAAAATAAAATTATAGACTTTAAAGATACAAATTAAAAAAATTTCTACGTCCAAAGTTAAATACCTACACGTAAAAGAGTCTTATGCTATCGGAAACCTTCATAAAAGATGTTTTAAAAACTATGTGTTCATATACAGGGAGTCACCCTGTGTAAAGTACCCGACGGAATTTCGAGTTGATCACACTTTCTTGTTTCCCAATGATTAAATAACGTGTCCAACAAAATTCAAAGCAAACTGTTTAAAATTAACTCATTTACAGAGTAATAAATTCAAGTACCCGAAGGAATTTCGAGTTGACCACACTTTTTTGTTTCTCAATGATTAAACAATAATAATAATAATAATAATCGACCAAAATTCAAAGCCAAAATTTTTAAAAATAGCGTAACAAATTTTTGCCACTCATAACGAACTATCTGAAAAATATATTGTAAGAACCTAAGATCGTACATCGCAAAATTTCAGTAGCTCAAAATTTTTAATTTGAAAGCATGTTTTAAAACGAATAAGTATCTGTATTTATTTGCACCGGTGATCTATTTTTAGGCATGAATTGCATTAATCACGCGTGTGCCTGCATTAATAATCTGACGCAAAGCAAGTGCTCGGGAAACTTCGGTTTTCTGAACCTTTAAAAAGGCGACGGAATCGGAGATAATGAACACATCACTTATATATCAACACATCATATACCGATCGCTTCACATTAAGTAGGCACACCCGAGCGCTCACGAGGCAGTCTTACCGCACGAGCACGATGCATCCCGATTTAAACTATGTTTCTACTTGGAGTGGTTTAATCTGTATATATCACTCAATAGTGTTAAGCTAAGTTGTCGGGGGAATTGACCCTGCGAGTGTGTGTGTGTGTGTGTGTGTAGTGTATTCCATGTCGGCCCCTGTCTTTCTCTAATTCCAATTCCGTGATTTTGGTAAGCTATAAAAAAATTATTTTATTTGCTAATTTGCTTCAGAGACTGAAAAAAGCTTTTATTTTATTTTATTTTATTGTCTTATATTTTTTTTAATATGATGGACGGTTTCATGTTTCCTTCTCCAAGAAAATTATTTTTATTATTTTGTATTTTTCTAAACGATTCGTAATATTAATTTGTCTCAAAACCCTTATCTGCATTTTGTCATTTTGTATTTTATCTATGAAATTATTACTGTATTATTCGATTATGCAAAGTTATTGTTATTTTTATTAATTTTATCTGTTTGGCTGAAACCTTGTTTTGTCAGAAATTGTTCACATTGTACGCTGTATCAGTGGGGCCTTCAAGCACCCTTTGCATAGCACTATTTCGGCCCTAATTGGGGCCTCATCAGCAGAAGACTAGCTCGAGAAACTCCATCGCAATCCGAACGACTTGCCCTATTTAATCCGTTGTTCGCATTGTACTTTTGTTTTTCTTTCCTACATTTTTTTCTTTCTGTCAATTTAGTTGTATTTTTTGTTTCTTTTTTTATTAATTTGATGAATTTGATTCGGTAAATAATTTCATGTGTTGTTAAAATTTGTTTAATTTTCTTTATTACATCATTTCCTAACAGATTTGTAGTTTTATTTGAACATCTAATTTTTTATTTGAATATCTAAATTTTATTTTTTGTTTGTTTCTTTTTTTATTAATTTGATGAATTTTATTCTGAAAATAATTTCATATATTGTTCCTGGCAATTTATAAGCTCGAACCAGAAACTTTCAAACAAGGGAATTGCTCTTTGGGTCTTTGAAGTTTGATCAAAATTTTGGAAAAAAGGGTTGAGTTGAGCTTTTGTGTTCTAGGGATATAGTAGGTTTGAAATGGACCAGCCCTTGTAAAGTAGTACACATCTATTTGCAATAAATTAGCAAATCTGACTTACACTAATCAACAAGCAATTAAAAATTCTAAGAATAAATAAATAAGATTTGATAGTTTAATATTTATTTCCTGTGGCTTAATCCGAAAGGTATAACCGCTGTTATCATTTAACCCCGACCCCCTATAATATGTGAGGGTCGTAACACTCTTACGGGACACTCTGTATAAGTATAAATAATTGTAGATTGTGCATCTAACCGATAAGTATGCTAAGATGCACACAGACTTGATAAAAATGTTCAACAGTAACTCCACAATCTTCCGCCCACATACAGTTGGCCCACCCTATATAACATAATTATCTTTCACCAAAGATGTTACGGTAATTTGAGGGTTGAAGGGCGTAGTCATAGTAAAATACAGTATAATACATTTATTATAAACAGGGATAGGAATTCGGGCCATTTGTTTCGCTCAATATTAGCGCCACCATCTTCCGCCCATATACAGTTGGCCCACGCAGTATAACATAATTATCTTTCACCAAAGATGTTACGGTAATTTGAGCGTTGAAGGGCGTAGTCATAGTAAAATACAGTATAATACATTTATTATAAACAGGGATAAGAATTCGGACCATTTGTTTCGCTCAATATTAACGCCACAATCTTCCGCGCGCATACTATTGGCCTACCCAGTGTAACATAATTGAAGGCCATAATTTCAAAAGGGTCTAAGTGCAAGAAAATAAAAAATTGATATTTTGACAACAAATGGGTCCATGGGCGAAAGCCCAATGTCATGCAAAAGGGTCCATGTACGTGTGTAAAAGTGTAATAAGTGAATCACAGATGGCGATATTTGTATGTGCGTTTAAGATTTAGTAAATCAGTTTTTCTTAATAACATCTAAACATGTTTCTGGCACTTAGACCCTTTTATGGTCTTCAATTATGTTTCACCTTGAGGGTTGAAGGGCGTAGTCACAGTGAAATACAATAAAATGCATTTATTATAAACAGGGGCCATTTGTTTCGCAAAGGGTACGAAAATTTAAAACTCGGACTGTACCCAGCCTCGCCGATAATCATTTCTGCGAAGTGCGGAAGGTCGCATTGCACTCCTTCCCCTACAACCCAGTAACTGCTGAGCTGCGGAAAGGTGGCGTAAAAAGCGTCCAACACTAAGCGGCCTGAATTCTTTTCCCTGATCATAAAATAATTCAACTTAGATGGTTGTAGCAATTACACTGAGGGGAGGTTCCCATTTAAGGGTTTCATCACTCTCTACAACTGTCTATCTGCGATGCGTATCCAAGTATTTATATGCATTATACAGGGTGGGCCAACAGTGCGTGGGCCGAAGATTGGGGCGTTACTATTGAACATTTTTGAAATCTGTATGCACAGTAACATACATATCGGTTAGGTGCACAATCTTATTTAGACTTATATAGAGTGTTCCGTAAAAGTGTAACGATCCTAACATATGTTTTTTTTTTTTTTTAAATGGAACACCCTATATATTATTACACTATTAGATGTCTCATTATCAGTGAACGAAACTAATATAAGGTTTTACTGACCTAAAGTTTATCGTTTTCGAGATATTGACAATTTACCGGTAAAAAATGGCAAAATTTGTTAGTCCATAAATTAGTTATTTTTAAATATTTTGCTTTGAATTTTGGTGGATAAATTATTTAACTAGTAGAAAACAGAAATGTATGATCAACTCGATTTTTTTCCGGGTACTTTACACAGGGTGATTCACAACGCATATTACCATTTTTCTAAAAATATTTAAATGGAACACATAGTTTAAAACATCTCTTATTAAAGTTTCCAATAGTATAAGACTTTTACGTAGGGTTTGGAGTGAGGTTATATAATTCGAAAGGTGATTTCGTATTGTGTCTCTGTTTAAATAATTATGTACTGCCTGTACAAAATAAATTAAATCACAAATTTTCGCTGAGTTTAATTCATTTAATTGGATCGATCCACCGATATATCGGAAGACAAAGTATCGATTACAAAATATCGGGTATCGGAACGTAAAATATCGATACGTATCGCCTAACACTAGTTATTAGGAGAAAGGGTATAAAATCTTATCACGACCTGATTTGTGAGGGCCAATGGAAAATGACCAGCATCTAAGTTTTTGCACATTACGTTCTGCATTACTTAAGAAATGCAGGTGTTTGTTCGAGGTCATCTCGCATTATTTTATTTACTGGCTACAATATAAAATGGAACTGTTTCGTGAACGATCGTGCGCGCGCGTTTGGCTACTTGCGATGGCGCAAGCTGTATATCAAATATGAAAAAATAAGTAAATAAAAAAACTCAAGGGTAAATTGATTTAACCTCAGATTTTACTTTATTAGGGCTCTCGCACGGAAGTACGTAATATAAAAAGAAACTAATACATATGAGTTTGCATTAGCACGACCAAAAACGCTTCGTGGTAATACCTTACAAATAAAAAAAAAAATTATCGGGACGTTAATTCATCACGCGAGTGAGCTTACAGCGATAATAATGTGCCCCGTGTACCCGAGTGGTTAAATATAGACCGGCGGCCGTTTCGGATTCATGTCGTCTGTTATTCTTGGATAAACTCCTTTACATATTCCAAACATGTGTTAATCGCTCGCCTGCAGTCGGATACCAAAACAAAACTTCGTTCAGGTTTTTTATTTTGTAACGGACGAGACGGGACGGCCCTGCGCTGACGCTTACGTGTCAAGTCAGCATGTCACATGTAAATAAGCAAATAAATATCTAAAATTAGATGATTTTAGCTAATGTTAGGTGCGAGAGCCTAGATTTTAGGTCACTGTTAAATGCAAACAGAAATAAATACTCTATGCATTATTTTAACTTCGTGGTTAATTGACAGTGACAGGGAGGGCGTGCCTGTGCATGCGCTCAACGCAATTGCTCGTTATTTTCTGGACGAGCCTCGTAGTATATCAGGGAAATGCAATTAGTTATTGAGTGGGGTTGTTGCGTTACAACATACGATTTGATTAGTGAAATGTCGAGGGCGTAATTTGATCATATGAGTATTTGATTTATCGAAGCGAGTTCGGTATGTATGTATCTTGAAGATTTCCATTACGCACTTGCTTTCAGATGTATCAGAATTTCTTTACCGACCCTTGCACGTCATTCAGCCGAATATATTCTTAAATGCAAACAAAAATAAATACTCTACGCATTATTTTAACCTCGTGGTTAATTGACAGTGACAGGGAGGGCGTGCCTGCACATGCGCTCAACGCAATTGCTCGTTATTTTCTGGACGAGCCTCGTAGTATATCAGGGAAATGCAATTAGTTATTGAGTGGGGTTGTTGCGTTACAACATACGATTTGATTAGTGAAATGTCGAGGGCGTCATTTGATCATTTGAGTATTTGATTTGTCGAAGCGCGTTCGGTATGTATGTACCTTGAAAATTTCCATTATGAACTTGCTTTCAGATGTATTAGAAGTTCATTACCGACCCCTGCACGTCATTCAGCCGAATATATTACTTATTAAATGCAAACAGAAATAAATACTCTACGCATTATTTTAACCTCCTGGTTAATTGACAGTGACAGGGAGGGCGTGCCTGCGCATGCGCTCAACGCAATTGCTCGTTATTTTCTGGACGAGCCTCGTAGTATATCAGGGAAATGCAATTAGTTATTGAGTGGGGTTGTTGCGTTACAACATACGATTTGATTAGTGAAATGTCGAGGGCGTAATTTGATCATATGAGTATTTGATTTATCGAAGCGAGTTCGGTATGTATGTATCTTGAAGATTTCCATTACGCACTTGCTTTCAGATGTATCAGAATTTCTTTACCGACCCTTGCACGTCATTCAGCCGAATATATTCTTAAATGCAAACAAAAATAAATACTCTACGCATTATTTTAACCTCGTGGTTAATTGACAGTGACAGGGAGGGCGTGCCTGCACATGCGCTCAACGCAATTGCTCGTTATTTTCTGGACGAGCCTCGTAGTATATCAGGGAAATGCAATTAGTTATTGAGTGGGGTTGTTGCGTTACAACATACGATTTGATTAGTGAAATGTCGAGGGCGTCATTTGATCATTTGAGTATTTGATTTGTCGAAGCGCGTTCGGTATGTATGTACCTTGAAAATTTCCATTACGAACTTGCTTTCAGATGTATCAGAATTTCTTTACCGACCCTTGCACGTCATTCAGCCGAATATATTACTTATTAAATGCAAACAAAAATAAATACTCTACGCATTATTTTAACCTCGTGGTTAATTGACAGTGACAGGGAAGGCGTGCCCGCGCATGCGCTCAACGCAATTGCTCGTTATTTTCTGGACGAGCCTCGTAGTATATCAGGGAAATGCAATTAGTTATTGAGTGGGGTTGTTGCGTTACAACATACGATTTGATTAGTGAAATGTCGAGGGCGTAATTTGATCATATGAGTATTTGATTTATCGAAGCGAGTTCGGTATGTATGTATCTTGAAGATTTCCATTACGCACTTGCTTTCAGATGTATCAGAATTTCTTTACCGACCCTTGCACGTCATTCAGCCGAATATATTCTTAAATGCAAACAAAAATAAATACTCTACGCATTATTTTAACCTCGTGGTTAATTGACAGTGACAGGGAGAGCGTGCCTGCACATGCGCTCAACGCAATTGCTCGTTATTTTCTGGACGAGCCTCGTAGTATATCAGGGAAATGCAATTAGTTATTGAGTGGGGTTGTTGCGTTACAACATACGATTTGATTAGTGAAATGTCGAGGGCGTAATTTGATCATTTGAGTATTTGATTTGTCGAAGCTAGTTCGGTATGTATGTACCTTGAAAATTTCCATTGTGAACTTGCTTTCAGATGTATTAGAAGTTCATTACCGACACCTGCACGTCATTCAGCCGAATATATTACTTATTAAATGCAAACAGAAATAAATACTCTACGCATTATTTTAACCTCCTGGTTAATTGACAGTGACAGGGAGGGCGTGCCTGCGCATGCGCTCAACGCAATTGCTCGTTATTTTCTGGACGAGCCTCGTAGTATATCAGGGAAATGCAATTAGTTATTGAGTGGGGTTGTTACGTTACAACATACGATTTGATTAGTGAAATGTCAAGGGCGTAATTTGATCATTTGAGTATTTGATTTGTTGAAGCGAGTTCGGTATGTATGTACCTTAAAGATTTCCATTATGAACTTGCTTTCAGATGTATTAGAATTTCTTTACCGACCCTTGCACGTCATTCAGCCGAATATATTACTTATTAAATGCAAACAAAAATAAATACCCTACGCATTATTTTAACCTCGTGGTTAATTGACAGTGACAGGAAGGGCGTGCCGGTGCATGCGCTCAACGCAATTGCTCGTTATTTTCTGGACGAGCCTCGTAGTATATCAGGGAAATGCAATTAGTTATTGAGTGGGGTTGTTACGTTACAACATACGATTTGATTAGTGAAATGTCAAGGGCGTAATTTGATCATTTGAGTATTTGATTTGTCGAAGCGAGTTCGGTATGTATGTAGTACCTTGAAAATTTCCATTATGAACTTGCTTTCAGATGTATTAGAATTTCATTACCGACCCTTGCACGTCATTCAGCCGAATATATTACTTGTTTACCGGCAAAATGAGGCAGCAACCACCGACCGAATCGAAACGTGCTCTCGTCGCTTGACTTTCATCGTGGTGGCATTTTCAGCCGGGGAAAGGAAGCCGAACTGTTAGGTCAAACTTCTTGGGTCATCTTAACATAACCGCTAATAAGACCGCGCACGTTATTAATAAACCACCGGCTTGCGGTTATCGGGGGCCGTTTATTTAGTACGAAGTTCAACAATGACTTAATCTGACCAAGATTATTCAACAAATATGCGATTCCATGTGACAACATACTATTTCACACTCCAATTAAATTAAAATCAACATCAAGAAAAAAAAATATAACAGAAAAATAACGCTGGGGTTTGAAATACACGAGGGTTCTCTTATATACCCGTGTATTACAATCGTAAACCAATAAAATGATTTTATCATCACCTGAACTGATATCTAGTTCTAAATCAGTGTCAGTGTTGCCAAATTTTTCAAAGGCAATGTCGCCAATTTGTTAATAAAATGTGGCTAGCTTAAAGGCACCCTGTATACGTTGGGATCTAAAGTAAAGTGACCAAATTTTAATTTGGGTAAGGCAGGACAACCCAATCCAACCCAACCACCAAAATGAGTCCAGACTGCGGAAGTTCAGGCATTTGCCTTTTCTATTTGTTAAACACTATTTTGATAGAACCTTGTTACAAATAGTAAAGTTTAATAATGCCTATTTTTGCCTATTTATGCATAAGCGCCTATTTCAGATAAAAATGCCTATACTGTGCCTTTTTCTAAAAATTCGCAGAATAAAGTTTAAATTTGTATAAAATTGGTTTAAAAACGATTAAAAGTTGAATCCAGTCGCTTTTAACAAAAAAAAAAATAAATAAATAAATAAAAGCAAGTGTCTCCCCCGACTTTTGTTTTTTTTTTTTTTAAACTAGCAGTCGATCGTCTTTTGTTTTGTTTAAATTTTCTTTAACTAAATTGGAGTTCATTTTATTTGATGATGATGATCGCCGATTTTGTTGTCTTTAACTAATTAAATTAATTGTTAATTTGCAATTAATGATTCCATTTGATTTAATTTAACTTTTAATTTAATCAATTCACCAACTTTTGTTTTCTTTTCTCTCTTTGATTCGATTTCGTTCGATTCATTGATTGATCATCTTTTGTTCTCGTTTTCTCTTCTGTTTAAATTTTATTTGACGCGATTTTATTTTATTTTTTTTAACTATCAGTCGATCGTCTTTTGTTTTATTGTGTTTTCTTTTACTAGATTGGAGAAAATTCAAATGAAAAAATCAAAAATAAAAAATCATCGCACAAACTAATTTCTTCGCTTGACAATTCCTACAGTCATGACGACAGGACCTGTAGAGTGTAATTTACGATTGTACACTGCTGGCCAAAAGTACGAGAACAAGATGGCCTTTGTTTTGTGTAACTGAAAGTTGGAACTTTAGTTTACACCTTAATTCACTTTGAAAAATTTCCTTGCATTAAAAGTATTACATTTTTGAATTAAACATATCTGCAGCAAAAAGGAACAAAAGAAATTTCAAGCAAAGACCAAAGATATACACACATGTATGAATGCAGAGATACACTATAGAAGACAGAAAACACGATTTGGGATATTAAAAATTGGAAAAAATAAGAAGAAACAAATGAATCCTGCAAAAAAATCAGAAATAACAAAGAAGTAGCAAGAAAATACAAAGCACGGAGTGAACAAAAGAAACAAAAGAAAACAAAACACGATCGACAGCACCAAGTGAAATGAAATACAACAATTTTATGGATCAATTAAAACAAAAAATAAGTAGTAAATAAAAGCAAACTGTAAAAAAGTCAACAATACGACAAAAAAACACAAAATACAGCGCGCAAAACAAAAGAAGGACACAACTGAGATGGACATAAAACAAATGAGAAACGGTGTACTACAAGAAACCTCCAATAAAATGTCAGAAATCAATTCGATAAGAAAAGCAAAACAGAAGTACCTAGTACGAAAGCATAAAGAACAGATAACAACAAAAAAGATTTATTTTTATTAAAAATAAGATTGAAAACTAAGATGAATAAAAAACAAATGAATCTCCAGACAAAGAAAAAAGAAACCTAATAGAAAACAAAAGACAACTGTAAAAGAGTGTCAGTAGACAAAAGGTGTAAAATCAACTTCATATAAATAAACAAAAGAGAAATACGAAAGCATTAAATGTATTAAAAATAAACTACGATACTAAGATGAACAAGAAAAAAATGAAAATTGATGGAAGTTTTTGCAAATAAAAACAACCTGGTAGGCAATAAAAAATAACTGAAAAGAGGAGTCGATAAGCACGAGAACCGATTCGATTAAAAAGAAGAAAAACGCGAAAAACAAAAACAAAAGAATGGATAGAAAAAAATTAAATGAAAAAACGGCGAATTGAAATTTTTGCAAGTCAAGATGCCGGCGGGAAACAAAAGGACAAAATAAAATAAATGAACCGTGAATAAAATATAAAACATCAATTCCTTAAAACGAACAAACAAATGAGAAAGAAAAGAAGATGAAATGAACAAAGAAACACAAGAGAATTATAAACTATATACTAAAGTAGCGACATGGATAGTTTAGACTGTTTATACAGGGTGAGTGGGGGGGAGGGGATTGGCCAAACTTTGGGAATGGATTGTACACATAAAAATAAGCAGGAAAAACTATAATATAATTCTTTTGTTTTCAAATTACTATAGCGCCAATACAAGACTTTCTACTGAACATTGTTTTAATCATGACGTTCTTGTAACTAAAATTCAAAAGTATAGGATGTTTTTTTTTAATTTTTCTTACTCGAATTTTTCTGATTTGAAAATCGTTGCCGATATTCTTCAAGGGGCGCTCTGCATAAGCGTGCCTTGAAGTTTGGCCCACTTCTCTCCATTCACCCTGTATTTTCTACTATACGGTTTTAAATTTTTGGTCAGTGGTGTACTTTTATTTCGTGGATTGTATTAGATGTGGAATTTTGCGGAGTGTCTTTAGTAGCCCAAATTAGATGCCAAATAAGATTCTTTAAACGTCAAATATGGCTATAATATAGTCCAAATGGCGAAATTCCTATCAATCTGACGTTTACGCAGTTTTGGGGTTTACACAGTTTTAAAAGCAAATTTCCTCGATACACGCACCGAGGTCGAAAAGAAACTGATGCAATAGCACAGTTTTAAAAGCAAATTTCCTCGATACACGCACCGAGGTCGAAAAGAAACCGATGCAATAACACAGTTTTAAAATCCCATTTGCTCGATACACGCACCGAGGTCGAAAAAAAACTGATGCAATAACACAGTTTTAAAAGCAAATTTCCTCGATACACGCACCGAGCTCGAAAAGAAATCGATCCAATGAGAGTCTAGCATTTAGTTTTGTTTTATTGTCGCGAGTCTTGTTTCAGTTTGTTGAGTTTAATTAATTTTGTTGAGTGTAGGTACGTCATTTTGTTTTTAATTTAGCAAACGACTTTTGATGATATTATAAATGACGTCACATTTTTGTAAGGGGTGTGGTGGTGGGGGGGGGGGGAGGTCATTGTTTAATTCGTCACAAATCGCAAATTATGTAAGCGACTGGACAATAGCAGTGAGTGGACGTTCGAAGTTGAAAAAAATTAAATAAATCACGATGGCGAAATTCCTATCAATCTAGGGTTTACACAGTTTTGGTGTTTGCACAGTTTTAAAAACAAATTTCCTCGATACACGCACCGAGGTCGAAAAGAAACTGATGCAATAACACAGTTTTAAAAGCGAATTTCCTCGATACACGCACTGAGGTCCAAAAAAACACTGATGTAATAACACAGTTTTAAAATTCCATTTGCTCGATACACGCACCGAGCTCGAAAAGAAATCAATCCAATGAGAGTCTAGCATTTAGTTTTGTTTTATTGTCGCGAGTCTTGTTTCAGCTTGTTGAATTTAATTAATTTTGTTGAGTGTAGGTACGTCATTTTGTTTTTAATTCAGCAAACGACTTTTGATGATGTTATAAATGACGTCACATTTTTGTAAGGGGTGTGGTGGTGGGGGGGTGGGGGGAAGGTCATTGTTTAATTCGTCGCAAATCGCAAATTATGTAAGCGACTGGACAATAGCAGTGAGTGGACGGACGTTCGACGTTGAAAAAAAAAATAAATCACGATGGCGAAATTCCTATCAATCTAGGGTTTACACAGTTTTGGGGTTTGCACAGTTTTAAAAGCGAATTTCCTCGATACACGCACTGAGGTCCAAAAAAACACTGATGTAATAACACAGTTTTAAAATCCCATTTGCTCGATACACGCACCGAGCTCGAAAAGAAATCAATCCAATGAGAGTCTAGCATTTAGTTTTGTTTTATTGTTGTGAGTCTTGTTTCAGCTTGTTGAATTTAATTAATTTTGTTGAGTGTAGGTACGTCATTTTGTTTTTAATTCAGCAAACGACTTTTGATGATGTTATAAATGACGTCACATTTTTGTAAGGGGTGTGGGGGTGGGGGGGTGAGGGGAAGGTCATTGTTTAATTCGTCGCAAATCGCAAATTATGTAAGCGACTGGACAATAGCAGTGAGTGGACGTTCGAAGTTGAAAAAAAAAAGATAAATAAATCATTTTGAATGATATTTTCATCCACCTGTCGTGATGGTGGTGTAGCCAAATCGTCCGCCATAATTTGTGATCACCTGACAGCCCATAAAGCCGAACGCGATGTTTAAAAATGACAATGCGCTAATTTATAAATAATTATTGGCTTTGCGTCGTCTCCGACGTCGTTCTTCGCCCGTTCCTAACAAAGAATGGGTATTTATATTCCAACTGTCGGGGATTAATTCTTTAACTTCCTCATTCTTTTCTTTCCTCGGGATGCTACGTTTCAAATGAATTATTAAAATTAAATTTGTAAATGCAACCGACGGCGACGGCGGCGGCGGCGGCGGCGGCGCTCTCGCTTGTTACTCTTTACGTTTTTCGTTCATTAAATCTCGACTTCTTTCTTTCTGTTAACACTCGAAATTAAATTGTAGGCATTCGTTTATTTATTTTTATTTTATTTTATTTTTATTTTTTATGTGAAGGAGGATGAAAAGGGTAGACGTCGCGCTCTCTGCGCATGCGTTCGTCTGGGTAAAGAGTATCATAAGTGCGCGCATGCGTTGTTTCCAACTCGAGTTTGGGTTGAGTTGGGTTGTCTTTTTTATAATTTAAATGTGTTTTTAATTGTTTGAAGACTTTATAAATGGCGAGGTGTTTAAAAAAGCGAATGGAATGAAACGAAGAGTGGAAGAGAATAATTTAATGAGTTAGTCGAGTGTTCGTGCATTTACAACTGGTGAACAAAGAAAAGTATATATTACTGCAATCTACATAGAACAGTAATGTAATTTAATTATGCGGGATTATTTTAAAAAACATGCAACCGCCGCCGGTGGAGGTGAGTATATACAGGAAGAAAATCCCACCCGAGTACAATAACCTAAGCTCGTGTGAAATATTTGCAACGTGCAGCATAAAATTACGCTCTCCGGTATTGAAACGAGTGGCGTAATTAAAAATTCAAATTTGCATAGTTAATATAACAGAGAGCGAAACTCGGTGGAATTTAATTTATAAAGGGCGGCCGTCTTAAAACTAGCTAAATCTGACCCTCCTGCACTAAGAACAAAGCAGTTGAATAGTTTCTCTCAAAGGGTTCCTACATTTACCTACCTTTCCGGATTCGGTTGCTCTAAATCAATATTCATTTGACGAAAGTGCTAAACTGCTCGAGGAAGGAAAGAACGAAAAGTAATATTGTATCCTTCCTATCTGAGAGCGCGAACGTAAAATTTCTATATTCGCGAGTTTTATTGTTGCGTATTAACGTGAATAAGAACCATTCCTCTTTATTAAGCAACATTTATATTAAGATTTATCTAAACGATTTATGTTTACCCATCATCAAGCTATTCACCCTCTTAATAACCCTTTAACTTTCCCCATACAAGCAAAAAGACTCACTCACTCCATTATTCAAGATTTATTCGCTCTCTTGTCTAAAACGATTCGATCAAGTTGCATTTAAACAAATTAAAAGGCGAGCTCCTTCATAATAAAACATGATCGTACTGTTACAATTTACTCTTCTTCTTCTTCTTCTTATTTCGTATTGTGCAACACTTTACACTTTCGGTAGATTTACGTAACAGTTACTTGCGGATTTATATATTTTGAGCTCGCAGCAGTTTGTTCTTGCTAATGCGCTCCGCCATTGTATTGCGAAACCGGGGGCAAAATTATAGCCAACTTATTTTATATGCACGCTAAACGGAAGTCGGAAAATTAAAGACATTACTTTATTTATTCAACTCCACTGTATACAGATAAAACCAACGCCAAGTAGGCACAGAATTTAAGTTGGAAAATGTAATCAAGTGAATCATGTCGCTTGTATACTAACGTGTAGGATGTTATATGCGCTACGATCCCATCGCAATATTTCTCTGGTTATAGTTCTAGTTCACATTATGGTAGTTTTTCTTTTATTTCCACAGTTCACACTGTTCAAACTCAATAATCAAATGGGTTATGTCGCTTGTATATTAACGTGTAGGATGTTACATGCGCTACGATCCCATCGCAATATTTCTCTTGTTATAGTTCTAATTCACATTATGGTAGTTTGTCTTTTATTTCCACAGTTCACACTGTTCAAACTCAATAATCAAATGAATTATGTCGCTTGTATACTAACGTGTAGGATGTTACATGCACCACGATCCTATTGCAATATTTCTCTTGTTATAGTTCTAGTTCTCATTATGCACTGATAAAAATCTGGAGTTAATTCTAACACTTCTTGGACGCCAAGGAACACTTTTTCGGTGTTCCCTCGCGTCCATCCGGTTGCGGAGTTACGAAAAACGGAGTTAGAATGTTTACCCTTTAAACGTATGTAATAGAGCAGAGTTAAGCTTATCCTTGTTGGAAAAAACACTCACTTTTAGATACAATTTAGTCGGAAAAAGAGAACAATAACACCAAATTCATAACTTTTCAGATAAAACTTTATTCATATTTAACATCAAATGGGCAGATTACAATTAATCCCAAAAATTTTTATGTGTGTGGAAGTTTTTCTTTTATTTCCACAGTTCACACTGTTCAAATTGAATAATCAAGTGGGTTATGTCGCTTGTATACTAACATGTAGGATGTTACATGCGCTACGATCCTATCGCAATATTTCTCTTGTTATCGTTCTACTTCTCATTACGGTAGTTTTTCTTTTACTTCCACAGTTCACACTGTTCAAACTCTTTGCATTTTATATTCATTATAATTCGATTCAGTTGTTATTAAAAATGCCTTCGTAATTTTGACGAAACCCATCTCTATGATAAACTCATTACGATTTTTTGTGTCCCATCCCATCAATAATATTTATATTGCCTATAAACAATTAGGTATCTAATATGTATATACGCTTGTATCAGATTACAAAGAAATAAAATTCTCGCTAGAGCGTTTCGAATAGGTTTCTGGGGCTCTATACTCAAGTCACTCGACTAAAGTCGTATGCGAAGCTGACGTCAAAATGACGCAATTCTCGAACGATTTGTAAACTTTTATGAGAATCTACCGCCTGTTTACGTCAAACTAATTTGCTCCACATGATGACAATGAAACTTTCACTTGAAACATTTTTTCGTAAAATTAATAACTAGAGAGGTATGAAAGAATCCGCCTTAAGTGGGACACACCCTGTATAGGTTACAATCAAGAAAAAAAGACTCTAATCTTTTCCATAATGTTTACGTCAAACTAATTTTAAAATATTCTCCACATGATACAATGAAACTTTCATTTGAAACATTTTTTCGTAAAATTAATAACAAGAGAGGCATGAAAGAATCCGCCTTGAGTGGGACATCCTGTATAGGTTACAATCAAGAAAAAAAGACTCTAATCTTTTCCATAATGTTTACGTCAAACTAATTTTAAAATATACTCCACATGATACAATGAAACTTTCATTTGAAACATTTTTTCGTAAAATTAATAACTGGAGAGGTATGAAAGAATCCGTCTTAAGTGGGACACCCTGTATAGGTTAAAATCAAGAAAAAAAAGACTCAAATCTTCTCCATAAATTGATGCAGAAGATTAAAATTCCAACTCCATTATGTGCACTCCTCGTGGGTCTCTCCATGTTAATATACAGGTTATTCCATCATTTAAAAAAAAAATATTTCTCCAATTTGCGGTGCGCTTTTGTTTCTTGTGATAACTCGAAAAGATAATATGCATAAAACCCTACAGCTTTTGCATTTAAAGTTTTTCGTTAGTTTGCCAAATGAAGTCTGGAGATAGAAAAAAAAACCCTGTATATAGAAAACGTCAACGGAATACATCACAAAAAGAAAAAAAAACAAAAGAGTACGAATAAAATGGGAATAAGCTAGAGTACTTGAACGTTCCACAAAATAAATAAGATCAAGATTCTATAAAAAAAATTAAAACACTAACGAAAAGCAGGAAAAACAAATCAAGGAGAAAAATTACAACGAGAAAGGTGTCCGAAAAATTAAAAGAAAAATATGAAAGAAAAGTTTAAGTAACGATGTCATTGCGATCGCTTTTTGACCTGACATTGCAAAAACGATTTGCAAGAAAATTAGAAAAAATATAACGATTATGTGGGGCGCAATTTAAAAGTTATAAAAAAGCAAACAAGAAGTTGAATTGTAAACCGCGTCGATAGGACATGAAACAAACTCGATAAAAGAAAAACGAAAACAAAAGCGAATAGAAATGAACAAATAAAACGAAGGAAAGGCGAACGACAAACAAAAGATAAACAAGATTCTCCGGCTGACATAAAACGAATGAAAATAATTACGAAAAATTAAGAATGACTGCAAGAGGAAGAAATGCAGTAAAAAATACGAAACACAGATGACCAGAAATACAAAAGAAGACCAGCGAACTGCTTGAATATTATTAAAAAAAATACCAAGGAAAAAACTAAAACAAAAATAACGTCAATAGAAAAATTGATATTCTTGTGTTTTAATTTGACGTCTGTGTATATTTTTAATTTAAGCGTGCCCGTCACAGCACTCTGGATGTCAAATTAAAAAAAAAAAACACGTTATAAAACAAATAAAATCAGAGGACAAACAAATAAAATCGAAACATGAAAGATGTGTGAACAAAGAAACAAAGGCGGAATTTTAAAATAATTTTGAAGAAACAGCAACAACTGTGTACGAAAGAAGAAACTGCCAGGAGCAAGATAATAATATAATAACAAAAAGAAAAATAAGAAAACAAACAATAAAAACAAATGCAAAAATTAAAGCGAGCAATGGAAAACAAATGAAGAATCAAGGAAATTTCAATCAAAAGAAAATGGCATAATTAATTCGAATAAAAGCAACAAAAGAAAATCGGTCAAAAAGAAACTATCTTGGATTTATTTATTCAATTTTATTTTATTCTGTTCACTTGATGTAGTACAGTTGATTGCAAAAAAATCGAGCACACCGAAAATATCAAGAGGGCGAAATTTTACAATTTCTTTGCTCTTTTCGAAGTCTTATTTTGGTAACTCCACGTAATCACAATTTTTATTGCGGTAGTCGTCATTTGTTACTCTTATTTCCTTTAGGAGTTTTATTTTTTTGCAAGTTCAATCTTGATAACCAAAAATGATATCTTTATTTGTTTTTGATTGTTTCCAATCCACAGAGCCTCTTAAGAATTTTATTCTCTACCGATCGGTAAAATAGTATACAGGCTGTTCATGTCTTTTCGTCCTTATTCAGTTATTGACTGCATCGTTGTAATCATAGTGAAAAATAAACAAAGTTTGTAATAATACCGGCTTAAATTTGATAGTATGCATTATATCATAATGTGAAAAGGGTGTTGAAAATTATATAGCCTGGGGCCTCGAGAAGTCTAGATCCGACCATCCTATGAAAACTCGGGTGTGACTATTTAACGTGGCGGGATCTGTATACATATATACATCGTAATTCAGAAATGTCTGCCGATATTTTCAGGGTGAATAGAACATAAAAAAATAAGGTGACCTCTTTATATAATAATTTTCCCAAAACTGAATAATAAGGGAGTTATAACCTCTGAGAGAGGGATGAAGAATTTTGTTTTTTGGCCTTATCTTCCGGATCCTTTAACTTATCAAAGTCATATTTTGAACACGCATATAAGGCACCTAATTGTGCATTAATAACATATTTTCAAGATCGTGTATCCTTTTTAAAGGGTAGTTTTGTAGGGGTAGGTTTCAGTATTTTCTTCCTATTTTTTTATTTTTTACATATTTCGTCAAAAATTTGCGAAAGAAATATTCTTTAGATTATTTGGCACAAGAAAAGTTCTCTTATTGCATTTCGATAAACTCAACCTTTTTGGAGTAATTGAAGTTTGAAAGTTCGCATGCACCTATTCATTTATTTTTCACTTTTTGAAAAAAATGTATATAAAAAGGCGATCATATTTTTTTATGTTCTATTCATTTTTGAATCACGGTGTATAGCATCGCCAATTAAAGAAAAAAGATCAAACACATGCAAGAGAAAAGCTGGGCAGTTAAATGTCGAAATGTGATATTCAATTAAAAAAAAAAAAAAATGAGGAAATAAAATGGGGATTAATTTAGATCGAAAGTGTTAAAAAATTTAAAATGATTAGATGTAAAAGAGTATATTGTGTGAAGCACTTAGCGGTCAAAACAAAGTTTACATTCCCCTTGTTCCCATAAGTAGGTATAATATCGCGAGAAAGAGGAGAACGAAGTGAAACGTCAAAAGGTGAAATTGATGGAATATATGACACACACTTAACGAAATATATGAGACAAGAAAAGATCCAAGAAGACGATGCCGTTTGGAAAAAAGTTTCAAGCGCGTCGTGTATAACAAATGATAACTATTTCTATACGAGACATCTTGCCGTTCTCGATCTTTCATAAATAAATAAATAAATATATAAAAGTAATTAATAATTTGAAAGAAAGTTGGAGGAAAACAATGACAATGACACCCCCGGTTGTTTACTACTAAATATTTATATTCGCGCACTTTGATTGCTTACTTACTTGCAAAAGGGGAAAATTCCCCTTTCGCCCGAAACTAAACTTTAAGACTTAGCTGACGTTGATTGACTGTTTCCCGAAAATTCTTGGGCCCTTTGTGCCTGTTACTTTATTATCGAAGTCTCCGAGATTTTGTTGATTTCGTGCGACGACGAATTCTTTCAGGGGCCGGAACGAAAGTCGAATGAACCTTCAAAGAAATTAACGTTTATTCAAAATGCCATCTGCAAGAATACGCTGGGCGAAAAAAATTCCTAAAACAGAAATCGATGATGTTACTGGGGACTTTTTCATTACGCCGAAATAAGGCGGCGATTTTTTAGAAGCGCGGGAACAAATCGTTGTATAATAAATCAAGAGCGTATCTCTTTAGGTCTTTAACATTTTATGATTCTAAAGACTTCCGTTATCGCAATTCAGCGTTTATCCTCGCCTCTTATATTTCACGCTAGTCTTAAGCCCGATTTACACAGACGATACAATACTATCCCCCTTCCTCCATCACCACCCCACCACCCCCCAACTCACAATCAGTCAATGCTTTAGCTTTCATTATTCAAAGAAAGCAATTTTATCTCCCTCACTAATTTGACTTTGATTTCAAAAGAAGAAATCGCAGAGAGCGCCTTGCTTCCTCAGTGTACCAAATCCCTTTTTCTTTTTTTTTTTTTTCATTACAAAAAATAGCAATTTTAATTCTTCCACCAAACAAGTACCAAGTACCCATTACTTGTTGATAGCTTTTCAAAAGCAAAAGAAGTAAGATACTCTTGAGATTCGAGGGGATCGAGTTTATTTAATTTTCTTTAAGGATCCGTTCGAATGTAATTGGCAACGATTCAAATCGAAAGGAACACATTTTTGGAGGAATGTCGGTGATTTTTTTAAATAGTAAAATTTATTTTGGCAAAGGATTTATTTGCTATTTACATAAATACATATGAGAACGTATACACGTGTGTGTGTGTGTCTAGCTATGTAAAATGCAATGTAGTGAGGCTAGATGGGAATTTATCTTTATTTTGTTAGCACTAGGTATACATGAGCATAATGTATATCAGAAACACCTGGTAGTAGGTAGTGTTAGAGCAGGCGTATTTACAAATGTCCACGGCAAAGATAAACGACCATTGTAATTCTGTTTAATACGAGCGGAACTGGGGGTCCAAATGCGCCACCGATGATTGTAAAATACTTCCAAGCTCGGGAATTACCAACATTTTCGACATATTTGCTCCCAGTTCTTGCAATCGCGGAAATAAATCGACCAAAAAGACCTCGACTATTCCATTTATACTTGAAACCAACCCCCCCGCGTTAATTATATATTCGCGTACGATCAATACCTTAATTATCTTTTTTTTTATAAAAAAAGGGCACGTTTTAGCTTCTCCATAAAAGAACTCGACGATAATTAATTTCATTATCGGCAACCCCCAACTAAACTAAAAGAATGTTTACTTGGAGGAAATTTTAAATCCAATTTCGCTTTCGAACTTCTTCTTTTTTTTTATAATATAACAATTTTATGTTTGAGTAACCAAGTTGATGATTTTAACCCCTTCTACCCCCCCGCCGGTAAAGTCGAAGTTTTATTTTGCTTGGCACTTCGGGAAATTTCCGCGTACGTCTTCGCGTATTAGAAATTTCATATTCTTAACGCCCGAGCAATTTACCGGAAACTAGAAAGCGCGATGTTACATACAACAAAATGCGCGAAATGCAATCGTTTTTCTATTTTTCTCCAATGGTGGTTCCTCCTCTCCTTTGAACTCGGAAGCTCGAAAGCTCGAAAGTTGGCAGGGGGTTTTAAGGCGTTCTATTATTATTCGCTTAAATTATTTCAACTTCCTCCATGTTTTTATTTAATATTGTTCGATAGTTTCCGACGTTTCATTATCTCAAATCGAAATTATCAATGCATTTTATAAATCCCCCCAAAATCCTTCCTCCTGGATGGAGGGATTAATTCCTCCTGCATAAAAGCTTTCGAACATTACATAGCTTAATAATTAGGAGCAATATGTAAAAGCAAAAAACTTTTTTCGTATTTTATAATTCTGCACGGGCAAAGGGGGGGCGGGCTTTGCCCAAAATTTACTAATGGCGTGGATAGAACGAGTTTGTAGGGATTAATCCTTGTGCGTAAAAGCACAGCACAATTTAATAATTTGGTCGAAGTGAACACGCAATTTGTAAGAAAAAAAACAGAATATCCGCGCGAAATGCAATCATTTTTCTATTTCCTTCCAATGGTGGTTCCTCCTCTCCTTTTTGAACTGGGAAGCTCGGAAGCTCGAAAGTTGGCAGGGGGTTTTAAGGCGTTCTATTATTATTCGCTTGAATTATTTCAACTTCCTCCATGTTATTATTTAATATTATTCCATAGTTTCCGGCGTTTCATTTTCTCAAATCGAAATTGTCAATGCATTTTATAGATCCCCCCAAAATCCTTCCTCCTGGATGGAGGAATTAATTCCTCCTGCATAAAAGCTTTCGAACATTACATAGCTTAATAATTAGGAGCAATATGTAAAAGCAAAAAACTTTTTTCGTATTTTATAATTCTGCACGGGCAAAGGGGGGGCGGGCTTTGCCCAAAATTTACTAATGGCGTGGATAGAACGAGTTCGTAGGGATTAATCCTTGTGCGTAAAAGCACAGCACAATTTGATAATTTGGTCGAAGTGAACAGGCAATGTGTAAAAAAAAAACAGAATATGCGCGAAATGCAATCATTTTTCTATTTCCTTCCAATGGTGGTTCCTCCTCTCCTTTTTGAACTGGGAAGCTCGGAACCTCGAAAGTTGGCCGATGGTTTTAAGGCGTTCTATTATTATTCGCTTGAATTATTTCAACTTCCTCCATGTTATTATTTAATATTGCTCGATAGTTTCCGACGTTTCATTATCTCAAATCGAAATTATCAATGCATTTTATAAATCCCCTCAAAATCCTTCCTCCTGGATGGAGGAATTAATTCCTCCTGCATAAAAGCTTTCGAACATTACATAGCTTAATAATTAGGAGCAATATGTAAAAGCAAAAAACTTTTTTCGTATTTTATAATTCTGCACGGGCAAAGGGGGGCGGGCTTTGCCCAAAATTTACTAATGGCGTGGATAGAACGAGTTCGTAGGGATTAATCCTTGTGCGTAAAAGCACAGCACAATTTAATAATTTGGTCGAAGTGAACACGCAATATGTAAAAAGAAGAGAAAAAAAAAAAAAAACAGAATATGGGGCGTATTTAAAGAAGATTAAATTACTAGTTCCCGCTCTGGTACATCCGCTGGGATTTTCCCGCGCTTTAAAGGATTTTTTTTGTAATTTATTGCGCTATTTATTTACTTTAACCGAATTCGTTTGTGGCGAGAGTACACTTGCATGTACGACGCGAATCCGATTAATTTTTAGAAAACTAGAATTAAAAGCTTATATGTACATATATGATACGCGGCCACCCTTTGAAGCCCCCCAACCCTTTTATCCTTTGCCTGCCCGTTTCGCTGGAAAACAAAAATCATAATTTCGTTGGAAAAATATTTCATTTCACTCGCACATGAATGCAGGAACTCACTACATTTATGACGTGGCACACGTGACGAGGTAATTGTATATTTCTTGATATGTGAAATACGAACGGCACGCACCTCAAATATTTAATCGATATAAAGGCTGTTTCACGCGTAAAAAAATTTGAAAATAGTTGGAAAAAAGTAGAGCGTGTTGTAAGTAAGTATAAATCATTCGTGAGTCGATTTTAGTCATAAACCATGCATTATTTATTTGTAATCGCAATCGCAATGGGCTGTGGTTTTGTGTTAATATGTAGATTGGCTGGTTATTATTTTAAAATTGATAAATTTTATTATTATTTATAATCAGTGAGAGGAATTTGTATGCGATGATGAAAGTACGCATAGTTGGCCAACCGATGTGACGAAGCGCTTCTTTACATTCATTGTCAAAATTGTTGATCTATTATATTACATAAATACCATATTCTCAGTAGATTTTCATGGGATACTGCTATTATAAATAAATAAAAAATTGATTATAGGGTATATACAACAAGAAATGGGGTAGCTTTCAGATTAAATTTTGGCTTCAAAATATCAGCGTCGTCGCATTAAGTTATTTATTGACCGTCCCGGGATTTAGAGTCCTCAAAATTTCTTCTAACAATACCGGATTTATTCGGCCGTAGCTGGGTTACATTCGGGGAGATTTATTTCATTTGGAGGATTTGAAAACCAATACGCGAAAAAACAACGTGGATTTATTCATCGAAATTCTTCTTACAAACCGATTACATCCGGATGAACAGAACATGAAAGACACGTGCGTTTGACATCCCGTCAGTTAATTCCAGATCGTTTTGATGTCCTCTTTCCACATCACATGGCATATTCAGAATTATTAATAAGGAAAGAGAAAGTTTCTGATTTCGTGTTTTGGTTGCGTTAAATTAGTTTATTGTTATCAACAAAGGAAAACAACTGAGAAATTGTTGCGAATTGTTTTGTTGCATGTTCTACATACGTACTAGTAGTACAGTTATGTGATGTGACAAACGGAATAATAGATACTTTGATACTCTGAGCGAAGTTCAAGTAATTACTTGGACCTCACTTTGAGGATTGTGGGGAACTGCTTGACGGTAATTACGGGCCTGGTGTACAAAGGCGTTAGAGAAACATGGCGGCAGGCGACGACGAATTCATACGATAATCCCCGGGCTAAAACATTTAATTTTTCTCGGGATTAAAATCGGGAGCGTCATCCCATGGAATTGTCTTAAAAGCCGTTTCGCAACGAACACGTCGGGGAAACCTTCACGCCTACGAACATGATGGAAACAAATACGCTGAATTTTCCTTCGCTGTAGTCCACGTAGAACATAGGAGCAGACCTTCCATTCTACGTATTTGTTTCTGTCGCTTAGAACTGACAGTCCACAAAACACCCTCTTTACTTCACTTAATAATGTTTAAGGGAATCACTTCGACACCTTCGTGTCCTCCCTTTATCTACAACATCCAGATTAATAACTCATTTTATTTTTCAAACTTCAACCAACCCCCCCTCAAACAATAACATCGATCAACTTCATTCAAATTTGTCACATTTCAATTAATACATTCGCTTCAATATCCGACCATTTTCCATTTACTTAAGCAATTAACATGTACAACTGGCTACGTTCTCATCATACCATTTACTTACGTACCATCACATCCTACTTGTTTGCTTGTAATTTAAAATTTAAAATTAATTGCCCCCCCCCTCAGTCGTGTAACCATCAAACTTATTCATCAAACGTGCGTAAACTTTTTTAAAATAAATCTAAACGCACGCCTATGGTGTAACATTAGAGGGGCGTTCAAAAACTGCACTTTGGACGTTTAGGCAAAATTACTTACATGAGAAAGCAAGAATATTACCCAGAAAGCGCTCTTTTTTATTTCTGAACGGGCCCTAAGAGTTGCAGGGGTTGCAAAACAACGCCATGGACGCCAGCGCTTTGAAATTAAATTAAGAAATTAAAAATTTTGTTTATTTTCCCATAACTGATTTACCTTGTAGAACTTGTACTTAATTTAACCATAATTTCTGCGATTATGTCCTGCCGCTGTTCCATTAAAAAAAAAAACAAAAACAAAGAAAGCGGACAATGGATTATATCTCCATAATTCAATTTTCAGCTCGATGCTCCAAATATAACCTTCTCAACAGCTTTTGTTAAATTTCGACGACAAATGAAGCTCCCAGGGGGGCGGGCCTAGGCGAAAAACAACTTCAAATCCGACGTATTAAAAAATATCCCACGTATTATTGCATTTTTGAATTCGCGAGAAAATTCTAGCCTGAATTGATGGGTCGCATGATGGGTCTAAGGTGATCCGTTCTCGAGTTATCTGCAGAGAAACAAATGAAATAACTCGTAAACGGCTCGCGGTAGACCCATGGTGCGACCTATCAACTCGGGCTGGAATTCGATGTAGAATTCAAAAATGCCCTAATATACTTATATCTTATATTTAATTTAACCATAATTTCTATGATTATGTCCTGCCGCCGTCCCATTAAAAAAAAAAGAAAACAGACAATGGATTATATCTCCATAATTCAATGTTTGCTGCACATTTTCAGCTCGATGTTCAAAATATAACCTACTTGACAGCTTCTGATTAATTTCGATGACAAATGAAACTTGCCGAGGGGCGGGGCTAGGCAAAAAAACAACTTAAAATCCGACGTATTAAAAATATCCCGCGTGTTATTGCATTTTTGAATTCGCGAGAAAATTCTATCCTGAATTGATGCGTCGCATCATAGGTCTAACGTGATCCGTTCTCGAGTTATCTGAAGAGAAACAAATGAAATAACTCGGAAACGGCTCGCGGTAGACCCATGGTGCGACCCATCAACTCGGGCTAGAATTCGATGTGGAACTCAAAAATGCCATAATATACCGGGTGTCCCGTTTTATAAAACGTAATTTTGATTCATATTACAATAAAACAAGAGTCTATTGTGCTTATGAGAACAATGCGTGTTAGAACAAGCCGACATCTGCAAATTTTGAATCGCACGGTTTTTCGCAACTTTAAAAACAAATGAGCTGCAGAGGGCGTTGTGAAAATGTAAAAACAATGCGAAATATCTCGGGAGCCGTTCGCGCTAGACTCTTGATGCGACCCATCAATTCGAGCTAGAATTCGACGTAGAAATCAAAAATGTTTCAATATACAGGGTGTTTCGACGTAGAAAATGTAACTTTGATATTTATCTCTACAATGCGATTGTCAATCGTCTTTTTGAGATCAGTGCTCGGTAGAACAAACGAGTGTCTAAAACTTTTATACGAGACAGTTGTTCCTAACCTCAAAAAAATAAATAAAATGCGCGGGGGTGGTATTAAAATGTACACATTGCAAAATTTCTTGCAAATCAGACTCACGTTGCGACCCGTAAAGTTGCAGAGAGAACTCGTAGAGTTCAAAAATGCAAAAATATACAGGGTGTCTCGCCGAAGAAAAAAAACTAACTTTGATTATATTTCGATAATGCGACGGTCGATCATCTTTTCGAGTTCAGTGCTGCATAGAACAAACGAGTGTCTACAACTTTCGTATATGACAGTTTTTCCTAACCCCAAAAACAAATGAAGTGCGCAGGGGTGGTTTATAGATTTACACATTGTAAAATTTCTCGCAAACCGTTCGCGCTAGACCTACGTTGTGACCCATCACTTCGAGCTAGAATTCGCTGTAGAATTCAAAAATTCGATAATATACAGGGTATCTCAACAAAGAAAACGTAATTTTGATTTATATCTCGATAACATGATGATCTAATGTCCTTCTGGGATCGATACTCGACAGAACAAATCAGTGACAGTTCTCCCTAACCTAGAAAATAAATGACGGACGGGAGGCGTTATTAAAATTCGAAATATCTCGCAAACCGCTTCCGCCACACCTATGATGCGACCCATCATTTCGGTCTAAAATTGCAGGTAAAATCCAAAAATGTAATAATATACAGGGTGTCTCAATAAAGAAAACGTAATTTTGATTTATATCTCGATAACATGATGATCTAATGTCCTTCTGGGATCGATACTCGACAGAACAAATCAACGTCTACATCTTTTACATTTGACAGTTCTCCCTAACCTCGAAAACAAATGACGGATGAGTGGCGTTATTAAAATTCGAAATATCTCGCAAACCGCTTGCGCCACACCTATGATGCGACCCATCATTTCGGTCTAAAATTGCAGGTAGAATCCAAAAATGCAATAATATACAGGATGTTCCCATGAAGAAAATTTAATTTTGTTCTAAATCTCGGTAATGAATGCACATTTTCTGTGTGTTTTTGTTTACGTTAAACTAATAACAGGATGTTTTATTTTATTTTTATTTGAAAGTACGGGGGATGTTCGGAAAATCGCAGCCCATCGTTCTAAGCCACTAAAAATAAATAGAATTCAGCGTGTAATTTAAATTTAAAAAATACGAATGACTTGTTTAAATTGTCTTCAAAAGATTCGACTTTGCCATGTGAAATTTGACATTTCAAATCAATCGATTCTTCTAATATTTTGACATAAACACTCAATTACATCTTATAAGCCGTTCTTTATTTATTTATCGCAGTATGACGTCAAATTTAATGAGAATGCGATGTGCATGTACGTACGTAAGCAAAGTTTGACAATTAATGTCATTTCATTTTGGATTTTAAGGTTAGTTCAAATTAGGCAATGTTGCAATATTTTCTTTTTATCACGAGGTACATTCATGTTAAAATTTACGTAAGTCAGAACACTGGAGCTATTTTAATTAATAATTTTGACAGTCCTTGTAACTTCTATTACATATGAATGGTATCTCTTTTTCATGATGTGAATTGACTTGCTAATAGAAATTAGTTGCAACCCGACTTCTAGTTACGCCACTGACGCGCGCACATGTCGCCGATCTAATTAAAATTTATGCATCGACCGAATTTCATATTTTATTTGTCGTTAAAATAATTAATGGCAGGCTTGATTTTGTACGTATGTATACTGCAATTAATTCGATCCAATTATTCGGGCGGGCCTCGTATCATAATATCACATCATTCTCATCACATTATTGAAATTTCTTCGCGTTTTGAATTATGAGCAGGCCCAAAGTATTTAGCTTCAAGGGGCGAGGCACGTCTAAAACAAATCCTTTAACATAAAGTTATTAAGCCGGCGTAATAAAATTTTCGCCTCCACCCCCCTCTTGAGGAGAGGTTTTCCGATGGGCGATCGATGTGAGGAAAATCGTTTTTCCCGAATTAAAACGCCGCTCGAAAATGCCATTTTAACTTTTAATGGACGACGCGCGGAAAAAAAGGGATTGTTTTCGGGGCGCTTATTATCGGGCGGAAAGTTCGCGAAACAAAAAATCTGTTCCCGATATAATTTACAGATGTAACAGAGTGGAAAAAAAATAATTAAAAACCGCACGCACGATAAGAGTTTACAAAAGTTATTTATTAATTAAGATATCAGGCCGGGGGGGATTGGTGGTTTACAGGTGGATTTCGTTTAATTTCCCCGTTCCGGAAATAATGCGTTCCTTTTATCTGGATTCGTCAAAAATGTAGCGAGTTTAGGAAGAAAGGAACAAAACTTTCGCGTGTCACATAAAAGCAGCAAAGAGAAGACTCGAAGAATAACGTCGCAATTACAAGTGAAAAGATAGAATTTAAAATGATAAATTATCGCTTCCCGAAACTTTGAAATGACAATGCAACTAACTAAAAACTTAAAGCGAATAATAAAATTAAGAGCCCCCTTATATTAAGTTTTATCGCGAGACAAGCAATTAATAACAATTTTATCAGTTTCTAGAATTAATTTATACTTCCGTCCGGAATCTATGGTCCAGTACATTCATTAAATGTAACAACTCAACGTTCGAGGGATTAATTAAAAAGGGTCGCAATCGTTTCCTTCACATTTATTAATTTCAAACAATGTAATTTTTGACGTGATAAAAAACGGCTCGCTCTCGGATATTTTGGATATTAAACAAGTGTTTACGACTTGAGACAGATTGTCGAAAGAAAACTGAAGGAATGTAGTAGATTAAAAATACATCAAAGTCAAGAGGATGACGCCCGTTTTATGAGGACGTAAATCTTTTTAATAACAAAACAGAACTCGATGACTTCATTCGGAAAAAATTCTAATCAAATGATTCACTTTACCGTGTATACATATTTTTTTGACTTTTCAAAACTACAAATTTACAATTCCCTACCTAATAATAAAACAAAGCAGAATTTGATGATTTAATTCGGGAAAAAATCTACCTAATCAAACTATTCAAACGATTTCCTTTGACTTTTCAAAATTACAAGTTATACAGCGACAGGCAGAAAGTTGGCTATATATGGGAAAATTCTTTATTATTGATTTCTCAGAAAAATTTATTCTTTATAAAAGCTCCTGCGTCTGTCCAAACTTAAGATGCAGGTATCAAAGTTTGAATACCTCCTGTCATATACCGAGGAAATCAAAATGTTTGAAGTCGACGTAAGAGTAAAGTACCTTTATTTTCCACGCTACGCGGAAATTTTATTTGGAAAAGTTACTCAGAACTATCTTTAGATCTCAAATATGAATGAATCATGGCTGAGTACGATGAAAAAAAGAATTTCACGTATTTTTCAATTTTTTTCGTATCAACGTGTGTGTCGCGGAACTTTGAATGTGCAGAGCTGGACCTTTCTTATAGTGTGACATGAACATACTCTAAAATTTGTCTTTTGCTCAACTGTCAACTAGAAATTATGATTAATAACATTGATATCCTAAAAATTACAATTTTTTGTAGCCAAATTATTCTTTTCCATCGTAGGTAGCCATGATTTCATATTTGGAATTTCCTAATACTTCTGAGTAACTTTTCCAAATAAAATTTCCGCGTAGCGTGAAAAATAAAGGTACTTTACTCTTATATCGATTTCAAATATTTTGATTTCCCCGGTATATGACAGGAGGTACTCAAACTTCGATAGATGCACCTTGAGTTTGGGAAGATGCAGGAACTTTCATAAAGAATAAATTTTTCTGAGAAATTAATAATAAAGAATTTTCCCATATGTAGCCAACTTTCTGCCGGTCACTGTAGATATTTTTTTTGACTTTTCAAAACTACAAATTTACAATTCCCTACCTAATAATAAAACAAAGCAGAACTTGATGATTTCATTCGGAAACAAATCTACCTAATCAAACGATTCAAACGATTTCCTTTGACTTTTCAAAATTACAAGTTATACAGCGACCGGCAGAAAGTTGTCTACATATGGGAAAATTCTTTATTATTGATTTCTCAGAAAAAATCATTCTTTATAAAAGCTCCTGCGTCTGTCCAAACTTAAGATGCATGTATCAAAGTTTGAATACCTCCTGTCATATACCGAGGAAATCAAAATATTTGAAATTGATATACGAGTAAAGTACCTTTATTTTCCACGCTACGCGGAAATCTTATTTGGAAAAGTTACTCAGAATTATCTTGAGATCTCAAATGTGAATGAATCATGGCTGAGTACGATGAAAAAAAGAATTTCACGTATTTTTCAATTTTTTTCGTAACAGTATGTGTGTCGCGGAACTTTGAATGTGTAGAGCTGGACCTTTCTTATAGTGTGCCATGAACATACTCTAAAATTTGTCTTTTGCTCAACTGTCAACTAGAAATTATGATTAATAACATTGATACCCTAAAAATTACAATTTTTTGTAGCCAAATTATTTTTGTCCATCGTAGGTAGCCATGATTTCACATTTGGGATTTCCTAATAATTCTGAGTAACTTTCCCAAATAAAATTTCCGCGTAGCGTGAATAATAAAGGTACTTTACTCTTATATCGATTTCAAATATTTTGATTTCCCCGGTATATGACAGGAGGTACTCAAACTTCGATAGATGCACCTTGAGTTTGGGAAGATGCAGGAACTTTCATAAAGAATAAATTTTTCTGAGAAATTAATAATAAAGAATTTTCCCATATGTAGCCAACTTTCTGCCGGTCACTGTATATATATTTTTTTGACTTTTCAAAACTACAAATTTACAATTCCCTATCTAATAATAAAACAAATCAGAACTTGATGATTGCATTCGGAAACAAATCTACCTAATCAAACGATTCAAACGATTTCCTTTGACTTCTCAAAATTAAGTTAAGTTATATGTAGGTATTAATTTTTCGTGTTGCAATTGACACTTCCTGGAGTTTCTTCTTTGGTTGACTTATCATGAATTAATTTTCCCACTGGGATCGTGCGCAGCCGAAAGGATTATTATCAAATATCGGACGAAAGTATGGAACTCATTGTCATTCTCATTAGGTAGGCGGTACTTTGCGTTCATCACAGCGTATTCATCGCATTAAGAGCCCGGCACTCATGAATAAGGGTCGGGCATTCCTAAGATATCTGGTAAAAACCAGTATAAAGATAAACAAAGCAGCGGCGTAGATTTCAGCGTCGCCGCTGAACGGCTTATATGCCCGAGGTACTCTCACCCTCGCGCTCATTGCATCAGAAGCAACCGTTTGATGTAAATTACGTGTGTAACATAATTGCCTTTATAGTTTCTTTCAAATTAATAATTATGAAAACATTATAAATATTTAAT
The DNA here is from genome assembly GCA_036172665.1 of Prosopocoilus inquinatus. NCBI lineage: Eukaryota > Metazoa > Arthropoda > Insecta > Coleoptera > Lucanidae > Prosopocoilus > Prosopocoilus inquinatus. The sequence continues at coordinate 9,787,061 of CM069880.1, read as the reverse complement.
GTAGCTTTTAAAAAGACGGGCATAATAAGTTTAATTCATATCAATTATAGCGCCGTCGCTGCAAAAATAATGCGAGTTCCTGTCGGAATGGATCGATTGTGTAAACAAGTTTTTATATCCAGTCGACCAGAACTGTAGCGGTTACTGCGAGCCGCATAGACTTCTCGGGCTTCGACTGGTTTATTGTTTTGTTTTTACAGGGCAGACGCGTTAAAGATTAGAACTTTTTCCGACTATGATCGCTTCAGCATATTAGTAGTTCCTCGTGTATTTAACGAAACCTTCCGCCTAAAATGCGCCTAGGCCTGATTATTAGATGCGGTATTTAATTCTCTTCTCAATGATATAGGGTTGTCGATATCTGTCGTTAATAGTTTTTTCAGTATTAATTTGAATGAACTGGCGGCGAGCGTGCGTGTTGCATTCAGGAGACGAAGTGACCGTGAATATCCATACAAATGTCCTAAGATTTATTATTATACAGGCTGTAAACTTACTAAAAACGTTAGCGTTTTTTGATGAATTTCAAAAACTCACATCAAAATATGACTACAAAATGTATCTGTTGTTTTAGAATTTCAAATAAACGAAGAAATAAAGGCCGTTTTGTTTTCTTCATGCGGTCAATTCAAAAAGAGGAGTTACATTAAGAAGAGTATGTTGTATGCACAACATTTTTGGATTGTTTTGATGGAAGCTGTGAAGTTGATGTAGTGAATACCATCGCACCCCCTGTATAAACGTGTGAGTGAGTGAAAGAATTATTTCTGGTGTGTAAATAATGATTGGTTTTGAGAGGTGAACTATTCTAAAAATACGTAAACGTTTAAAATTATCCGCTTCCACAATGCCGAAAATAAACTGTCCGCTCAATAACATAATTAACGGACGGCATCTATCTTTAAAGTTCATGCGCCTTATCGCAGGAACGAGTGTGGGGAAACTCATTTCGGGGGTTTCCGAGATTTGTGCGACGGAGATGAATCATATATTGGATTTTTCGGGGCGCGGATAATTTACTATTTTCCGGGGCAACACACAGTTTCTCGAATGAATTTGCTTTTTCGCGCGTTCGTAACCGCCGAGAAAAACTAGGATAATTGGCTTTCGGTAGCAAAAAAAAAGGAAAACAGAACGAAAAATGTAAATAGCCCTCCCTAATTGAAGCGCGAAGGAAAAGTGCGGAATTAACGTTTAAACTAAAATATACCGACGAATCGTTTTTTTAAAGCCGGCTTCTAAAAAGATAACTTTTAAATTGTGGGTGTGCTTAAACCTTGCTGATACATCTCGACGTCAATTTACACAGGGTCAAAATGCCTACTCCTACACACACACAGCTCTCCATAAATCTCTTTGTTACACTCTGCACAATACCGCGATAAAATCTTTACTGCAAAATATTGCCATACTTTTCTCCATTTAAATTTATAAGTTTCTTTCATTTTTTTTATCGTCTAAACCCCCGGGGGAAATTCTCAACTACAACAACTACAAGGATTGTTTCGCACGAAAACTAAAGCGACTTACTTCCATTTATGCAATAATAAAATAATTTCTTTCTGTGCGCTTTCGAACTTTTGAAAAAAGCTCAGCGCAACTTTCCAGTGAATTAAGAAAGAAAACTCCATTTCGTTTTATTATTTCCAAGAGACGTTAAAGATTCTTAACAAACACAACAAGAAACGAACGAGAGCAATGCTAAAGAAAACGATGCAAAGCGACGACTTCTTTCATTATTTGCAATTCAATTCAACTCAACTCAAGATATTAGTATTATTATCATTATTATTAAAGCTCGGGCATTCCTAGGATATCTGATACAAATCAGTATAAATATAACCAAAGCTTTAATCTCTGAACGGTTTGTATCCCCGAGGCACTGTTACTCTCTCGTATATTTAACGAGACCTTCCGCCTAAAATACTCCTAGGTCTGATTATCATTCTGATTATTATTTTTACTAGATAAATGGAAATGTGACATAATTATTTTTAAGTAACACTCACGATTTCTTTTTCATTCTTCTTATTAAATCTGGTGAGTTATTTATTCGTTTTGTAAACAAGAAAGAGGACAAGTAATCGCATTAAAAGTAAAAAAAAAGCGCTTCGCCCCGTGAAAGCTGATTTACAAATTTGCTTCATTAGGCAATTGTGTAACACAACTCCAGACGTAAACATAGTAATTACCACACCAGGGGGTTCTTTACATTCGGGATAGTAAATGGAAAACGGGCAAAGACAAGTGTGTTAGGGTCGACTTTTATCAATCGAATAAGCAGAGCGAAATCCAGAGCAACATGAAGCAATGATGAATAGAAGTCTGCGATGTGTATGACACGAAAAGGAAGCAAGCAACTAATTTAATTCTCAGTCATCAGGTGAAATTTGAAATTAGTTTTAGGGGGGCACGTTCGCAATTTATTTATTTATTGCGATGTCATAATTGATAGCAGAATGTTTTATTTGAGTGTAACCGAGTGAAAAAGCACCCTACCCCCTATCCCCCCCTCAACGAGAAACGACGAGAGTTTCCCTTGCTTACCTATGTAGGCATTTAGGAATTTGATTTATGGCGTATACGTTTCCACCAGTCTCATTTACTAATTAATATTAATTAGAGGCGAATTAGGTATGCGTTATTACCTAAATTCCACTTCGAGAATGTACCTCGTACCGTTCATTGCGGGTGTAATTAAGAAATTGAATCTAAATTATTTTTTCATTTTAGGGGACAGTAAATACAGGGTGATTCAGAATAAGTATCAGTATATTACTAAAATCATACAAGTACGAGCTTTTCAAAAAATCAACGTCCGTTAAATCGAAACCCTGATTCATTTGTTACGCATGCAAACACAAGCTCTAAGGCCGAATGAATGAACTGAGTATTATACGTTTCACAGTTTCAGTTCAAGTGTGTTCCTAGTGTTGCGTTTCACTCATTCACATGGGTTACATTTCTCTTCTGACGTAATACAGCAGTATCAGTACCCATCAACCAATTTAATCTGCATTTTATCTTAAAAACTATGCCATATATCTGCATTTTACCTTAGAAACTATGCCATATATCTGCATTTTATCTTAAAAACTGTGCCTATTAGCAAATATAATTATATTAAAAGCTATGCCAATAAGTATAGTTTTTAAGATAAAATGCAGATATAAATCGTCTAATAAGACCCCCTTTACATACAGACTTCTTTGTTTTTGTTTGCTTATGTGCAATTGCGGCCCTTGAAAATAACCGCTACATTGCAAATTGACGTTAAAGTCAAAATTTCGAAATTTTGCAATGTGTAAATCAAACTTTCATCTATCATTTTGATGACAATGTCAAATTTGACAAATCCATAGCAAGAATCATTAGAGAACTTTGAGTGACAATTAGAAACTACAGGTTTAGGATCAGAAACATTGTATTTGTCAAAGTACACCAGTTGTCAAAGTTCACAACTGTATCACACTTATTTCGAATCACCCAGTATGCTGCAGGCTTCGTATAAAACATGCATACATGTTTCCCGAAAGTAACGGGATAAATTCTATAAAATGGTTAAGAAAAATGTTTCATAAAAATGCTCGGACAGGTCGATTTTTATTTTTAAATCATAATTTGAAGATGTAATTTTCAACCCCCCACCTCTCATCCCCTAAGCGGTAACAACCCCAACTTTAAAAATTCAACCAGCAAAGTATCCCTTGTGATACCTCATTTAACAACATTTTTTTTTAATGCAGAATATAATAAATAAAACTTCTTGAAAATCAGTTGATAAATAAAAATAAATAAATAAATAAATAAATAAATAACGGTTTCAATAAACCTCATTTTTGATATCTACTTGTTAAACAAGCAACAAACACTGTAGTATACAGGGTGTTGCGTTTTGAAACGCAATGAAGTAAACACCATGTTATTTTAAAGGTGCTCGAATATTGGCTTCCCTGACTATTTTACAGCAAAATTCCATTTAGGTTTTTTAAAGTGCTCTTCAAGGTGAATCTGTCTGTGAAATTTGAGAAGTTTCCATTCGCTCAGTTTCGAGATATTTGAAAAAGATCAGTAACGAAATTAAATTTATACCGAACTTGAACTGAACAGATAATTAATAAATCTAATCGTTTTTGAAAAAAAAAAGTAATAGAAAAAAACTTTTCCAGTAATTTATTTTAACGTTTAATGATGGAGGCCGTTCTGATAGTTTGGTATAAATTGAATTTCGTTACCTAATCTTTTTTTAAATATCTTAAAACTGAAACACAAACACATTCATCTCCAAGAGAACTTTAAAAAACCTAAATGGAATTTTGTTGTAAAATAATTAGGGAAGCCAATATTCGAGCACTTTTAAATCAGCATGGGATGGAGCTATGTTGTGTTTCAAAATGCAGCACTCTGTATATTGTTAATAAACTGAATCTAGTATTCAACAATTTGTAATTGTTTTTATCACTTATTGCTGGAGCCGTAACAATGCTTGCTCTTTACTGTTCTTATTTATCTATTATTTTATTTATTGTATTCTCTATAAAAAATTCTATTAAATGAGGTATCACAAGGAGTATTTTGCTATTTGAATTTTTATATTATTTTTAGTTTTTCTACCTTGGCTGTTTCCGGGGGGGAAGGGAGGAGAGTAAATTACTTAATGTCATATAAAACATTGTATGTGTCAAAGTGTATCGGTTTTCATAGGCCGCAGCTGTACTTAACGGTTCGGACACTTATTCTGAATCACCCGGTACGTTTGGACTTGCCTACAAACTGCGTGTAAATTATGTGTATATTGATTAAGATTTAGTAATAGCACTTCGACTCTTGTCCGCAGAAAATTGTAAGTTTTTAATCTATAACCGGACAGAATGTAAACAGACAAGCACTCGACGTTGCGCTATCGATTGACAGCTTCGACAGGAGTGCCTTTCTATTTATATTCTGTCCGGTTATAGATTAACAACTTACGATTGGCAGATTTGAAAGTTGGTTGGTAGTCAAACTTGCTAATGCAACTTAGGCACGTTTCTGCTTGACTATTTCCGGGAGGGGAGGGGGGTAAACTGAGATTAATGTCAATGTCAAATTTGACAAATCCATGACAGGAACTCTGAATGACGTTTAGAAACTTCAGATTTAGGATTAGTTTGCACGGCCAAAATATCGTATTTGTCAAAATATACCGGTTATCGTGTACTAGCGGCGATTAACGGATCGGACACTTATTCTGAATCACCCGGTACGTTTGGACTTGCGTACAAACTGCGTGTAAATTATGTATATATTGATTAAGATTTAGTAATAGCACTTCGACTCTTGTCCGCAGAAAATTGTAAGTTTTTAATCTATAACCGGACAAAATGTAAACAGACAAGCACTCGACGTTGCGCTATCGATTGACAGCTTCGACAGGAGTGCCTTTCAATTTATATTCTGTCCGGTTATAGATTAACAACTTACGATTGGCAGATTTGAAAATTGGTTGGTAGTCAAACTTGCTTATGCAACTTAGGCACGTTTCTGCTTGACTATTTCCGGGAGGGGAGGGGGGTAAACTGATTAATGTCAATGTCAAATTTGACAAATCCATGACAGGAACTTTGAATGACGTTTAGAAACGTCAGAATTAGGATTAGTTTGCACGGCCAAAATATTGTATTTGTCAAAATATACCGGTTATCGTGTACTAGCGGACACTTATTCTGAATCACCCAGTATGTTTGGATTTGGATTTGTTTACAAACTGCGTATATAAATTATGTATACATTGATTAAGATTTAGTTGGGGGTGGTAGTAGATTTGAAAGTTGGTTTGGTGGTCAAACTTGCTAATGCAACTTAGTGCATAGCCTCACGTTTCTACCTTGCCGTTTCCGGCGGGGTGGGGGTTAAATTAGTTATTTTAGTTAGACAGGGCAATTATAGAATAATACCTCAGATATGCCAGGGCACGAAGTCCGGCCCTAGATTAAAGCCGTAATTGTTGAGACTGATAATTACATATTTGTTCTACCACATTAACTTGTATCTAGAACACGTCAGGATTTAACGCCGCACGGAAAGTTAAACAACTTCATTGTTTTGGCGTATTGTTTAAATTTAAATAAAGAAGACGACACGCTGTCAGAAAGCAAAATTACGGCATCACACACCTATGCTATATGTGTGTGTGTGTGTGCGTAAGTGTCTCCCAGCTATTTTCAGAGTTGTATTTGCGACGGAGGGAACGTCCTTAAATTCTAATTGCGTTACACAATTCCGTAATAACTCGGGGGCAATTACCACCCCATTAATTGCGCCGCAAAAATTTCCAACCACTTTTAATCAGACAACTTGCAACGAATCAATTTGCGCTCTGCAGCTGAATTAAATCAAATTTCAACGCAGAAATATATATACAGAGACGCAAGGGAAAATGCGGCGGCGGCAAAGCTTCAGAGAGAGAAAAAAAAAGAAATCGAAAATAAAGAAACTCGTCTAATTAGTAGAAAGAAAGAACACAAATTAAAAACTAAATAAAACAAAACAAACATCTTGTATTATGTACATACTAAATTAAAAAGCTGAAGAAGAAATAAATAAATAAATATACAGGACGTGTTGCGTACTGAAATCAAGCATGTACAGAATATACAGTATGTTTGTCATTTAGAGCGATAAAAAAGACTAACCTGTGTTTAAGTAAAGCAAGATGATTCTCATTGGTTTCTTCACAATAGATGCCCCCATTCTGTCGAAAATTATGCGCTCATATTTCAAACTTCACTTTAGAAAATAGTGCGTGGATAACACATGAATCGCATAATAGTTTGACGTCACTGATTCCGTCGGAACACTGTTTTGTTTATAAATTTAAATTTCTTTTACATTTCCCCCAAACAACAACAAGAGATAAAAGGTGGTAATAATGACTAACTAGAACAACAACAACGTAGGTGATTAAACTTTCGTCTGTACGTGTCAGGTTTCCTAAACTCTAACTAAATAATGAAAAGAGCAAATTACTTGGCAAACTACTGAAATACCTGAAATTTTGTTTGTAATTTAGGAAAATTAGGCCGATATGAGAGCGCGTTTCTTTGAAGAGAAAAGCCGGCCCTCTCGGCTTTACGTGAAAATGCAACCCTGATACTGATTGACACGTCTGGCTAAGCGCGTCGCGGCGTCAGCGTCGACGGATCAAACGATACTAAATGCGCGTCGCGACGCTGCTAAAAGGGCACCCGCCAAGTTTAAAACGCTATCTGCCGTCGAAACAGTGAAACTAACTACATATCCTCCATGTTCGAGCATCGATCTTCAACAACGCCGTGTTGTTAACTAACTATTATGCGCGAGTATAAAATTTTAATTGATTCGGTAAAAAAGAAGAGGAAAAAAAAATCTATCTGAAAAATGCATCATAACGAAGGTTGAAAACAAAAGTTGCTAACGAACAAGCGAGCGATTTAATTAATTTTAACGAAGCCCTATTACTAGACTAATCAGATCAAAGAAAATTTTCAGTGGGGAATACAATATCAAAATACGTGCTTGCAGTATATTAAGGGGGTGCATTTGCATATTATTAAATAGATACAACCAGTACTATAGCTAGGGCCTGGAAAAAGGGGCACAGTTCCAAAAGGGAGTCGAGACATTTGCGCCACGAACATTTGCGCCCCTCAAATTAAATAAACAGTCAACTGATCAGGTAATATTATTAGCAATTTGGCATTTGCGCTTCTATCACAGCATTAATACCTATGTATATACCGGGTGTCCACTTTGATTACGCACCATAGCATTTTTTTTTAATCGTAAATTTCCATGCTTTCCCATAGACTTTATCATAAAGCGTTAAACGTCATAATAGGTAGCTTTGTGTTATGCGTTAACTAAGGCCATCTTTAGTATGTTTTTTTTTTTTTTAAAAAGCAGGCTTTCAGAACTAAAAACTAAACTAAATACACAGATATTTTTCAATTCCAAAGTTTAGATGAAGCAGGTAGCAGGTAACTTTTAACTGACAAGTAGCTTTACTGAACTTAAAAATGTTCTAATCGGAAATAAAAAAAGTTTTTGGTTAAAATTCATCGAATGAGAAGCCTCGAGTCACTGTAAAATTTTGTAGAGTAAGTTTCCAAATCCGACAATATGGCAATATAAAGTAAGGCATGGTGCCAACCTAAATTACATGAACAAAAAACAGCAAATTTTGAAAAATGTTGTGCAAATAACAAAGTTGCAAGCTGAAGGCACAATTATTACGAAACTTTAGAACCAAAAGTTAAATTAAATCACAAGTGGAACAAACCTTAAAAAAAGACAATTACTATAAAAATTATTAAAATTAATAAAATCTTAAAAGATAAGAATCGATAAAGGCAAGGGCCCATAACTTATTTGAATTTCTTCCAATTAATGGATTCAAAGAAAACTGGATCTGATCTGTTAACATGGTAACTTCATTCACTATTCTTAGATACAACCAGTACCGTAGCTAGGGCCTGGAAAAAGGGGCACAGTTCCCAAAGGGAGTCGAGGCATTTGCGCCACGAACATTTGCGCCCCTCAAATTAAATAAACGGTCAACTGATCAGGTAATATTATTAGCAATTTTGCATTTGCGCTTCTATCACAGCATTAATACCTATGTATATACCGGGTGTTGACTTTGATTACGCACCAGAGCATTTTTTTTTATCGTAAATTTCCATGCTCTCCCATAGACTTTATCATAAAGCATTAAACGTCCTAATAGGTAGCTTTGTGTTATGCGTTAACTAAGGCCATCTTTAGTATGTTTTTTTTTTTTTTAAAAGCAGGCTTTCAGAACTAAAAACTAAACTAAATACACAGATATTTTTCAATTCCAAAGTTTAGATGAAGCAGGTAGCAGGTAACTTTTAACTGACAAGTAGCTTTACTGAACTTAAAAATGTTCTAATCGGAAATAAAAAAAGTTTTTGGTTAAAATTCATCGAATGAGAAGCCTCGAGTCACTGTAAAATTTTGTAGAGTAAGTTTCCAAATCCGACAATATGGCAATATAAAGTAAGGCATGGTGCCAACTTAAGTTACATGAACAAAAAACAGCAAATTTTGAAAAATGTTGTGCAAATAACAAAGTTGCAAGCTGAAGGCACAATTATTACGAAACTTTAGAACCAAAAGTTAAATTAAATCACAAGTGGAACAAACCTTAAAAAAGGCAATTACTATAAAAATTATTAAAATTTGTAAAATCTTAAAAGATAAGAATCGATAAAGGCAAGGGCCCACAACTTATTTGAATTTCTTCCAATTAATGGATTCAAAGAAAACTGGATCTGATCTTTTAACATGGTAACTTCATTCACTATTCTTAGGTACAACCAGTACCGTAGCTAGGGCCGGGCAAAAAGAGGCACAGTTCCGAAAGGGAGTCGAGACATTTGCGCCACGAACATTTGCGCCCCTCAAATTAAATAAACGGTCAACTGATCAGGTAATATTATTAGCAATTTTGCATTTGCGCTTCTATCACAGCATTAATACCTATGTATATACCGGGTGTCCACTTTGATTACGCACCATAGCATTTTTTTTTAATCGTAAATTTCCATGCTTTCCCATAGACTTTATCATAAAGCGTTAAACGTCATAATAGGTAGCTTTGTGTTATGCGTTAACTAAGGCCATCTTTAGTATGTTTTTTTTTTTTTTTAAAAGCAGGCTTTCAGAACTAAAAACTAAACTAAATACACAGATATTTTTCAATTTCAAAGTTTAGATGAAGCAGGTAGCAGGTAACTTTTAATTGATAAGTAGCTTTACTGAATTGAAAATTTTTGTAATCGGAAATAAAAACTTTTTTGGTTAAAATTCTTCGAATGAGAAGCCTCGAGTCACTGTAAAATTTTGTAGATTCAGTTTCCAAATCCGACAAAATGACAATATAAAGTAAGGCATGGTGCCAACTTAAGTTACATGAACAAAAAACAGCAAATTTTGAAAAATGTTGTGCAAATAACAAAGTTGCAAGCTGAAGGCACAATTATTACGAAACTTTAGAACCAAAAGTTAAATTAAATCACAAGTGGAACAAACCTTAAAAAAGGCAATTACTATAAAAATTATTAAAATTTGTAAAATCTTAAAAGATAAGAATCGATAAAGGCAAGGGCCCACAACTTATTTGAATTTCTTCCAATTAATGGATTCAAAGAAAACTGGATCTGATCTTTTAACATGGTAACTTCATTCAGTACCGTAGCTAGGGCTTGGCAAAAGGGGCACAGTTCCAAAAGGGAGTCGAGACATTTGCGCCACGAACATTTGCGCCCTTCAAATTAAATAAACGGTGAACTGGTCAAGTAATATTATTAGCAATTTTACATTTGCCCTTCTATCACAGCATTAATACCTATGTATATACCGGGTGTCCACTTTGATTACGCACCACAGCATTTTTTTTAATAGTAAATTTCCATGCTTTCCCACATGACAAAATGACAATCTAAAGTAAGGCATGGTGGCAACCTAAGCTACATGAACAAAAAACAGCAAATTTTGAAAAATATTGTGCAAATAACAAAATTGCAAGCTGAAGGAATAATAATTATTACCAAGGAAAAGAATTCAGACCACTTCGCGTTTACGTCGAATGTACTATTTACTCCTACCGCCTTTCCGCGGCCCTGATGCATCGAATTATTATTGAATGGGAGGCATTTGCACTTCGCAGAAATTATTGTAGGCGAAGCTGGTACAGTCCGAGTACTAAATTTTACCGTTCGCCGAACAAGTGGCCCGAATTCTTTTCCCTCATTATTACCAAACCAAACCAAAAGTTAAATTAAATCACAAATGGAACAAGGCTAAAAACTTAGGTACTATAAAAAATATTAAAAATTTGTTGCAAATCGTTTTTAATTGCAGCTGTCTTATCTGTTCATAAAAATTACTAACATTAATAAAATCTTAAAAGAGAAAAATGGATAAAGGCAAGGGCCCATAACTTATTTGAATTTCTTCCTATTGATGAATGCAAAGAGAACTGGATCTAATCTTTTAACAAGGCGACTTCATTCACTATTCTTCCCATGTAAACAAATTTCCAATTTCCAAAATTTCGGCAATATTAAGTTTTAAACTTTTTGGTAATTGATGGATCAATTTGATCTCACGATTATACTAAATTGTGACCTGACCCAATAATATGAAGGGCAAAATTACTTTCAAATTAATCGAATAATCACCTTCCAGGTAAAAGCTTCCGCAGACCGGCGCGAATTACGGAAATGTAAATACTTTCTTTAATACCCTCTATCTTTTTAAGGGAGCATTTTGGCACTAAGATATATTAGGGTAATTGCTTTGTCTTGGCATAAAGAAGCTGTAGTCAAAATTTTTACACCTAATTATAACTCACCCTGTATAAAGGCATATTTTCGTTTCCATTAACGTTCCGGTTATTTTTATTTTATTTTAAATAGAACACCCTGTATATTTTTACATATTTTAATAGTCTCTTTCTTTTGCAACCGTCAATATCAGGTTTGTTACCACTTAATGATAAGCTCTCAAATTAAGTGCATTAATTTATTTTTTATTTGCAATATTTTTATATACTCTTAAAGACTAAAAAAAAAACTAAAATTACTTATTTTAGCTGTTCAAGATTCTTGCTATTTACTTGCAAGTCGACGAACAAATCTCTGTTTATCTTTCCAGAAACGTAAAATGTATTCTGCTTTTAACAAAACGCTTAAGTCGAGCTTAACTTTAAGCGTCGCCTAGAATATGAGTTACATTAGCGTTATGTAACCTCAAATACCACATTATAAACGATAATTAAATTTAAACCCGGCTTTTAAGTGTTTGGTGCAACTGGCCGTTAATTGTAGTTCGGAAAACGGACATTCCAGGCGAACGGACGGGACATTTTGTGATTTTCTTTTTATAAATACCTTATTTTAATAGGTATATATAATATTTGATTCAAGCATTTTCATCAGTGTGAAAATACCGTGTGTTTTTTTTTTAATTTTAGATAAATAAAAGTTTATTGTAAGTACAAAGTTTTTTTTAATCTCAAACCGGACAGAAAAATGAAGGGAAACACTCAACGTTTCGCTATAGATTTATAGCTTCGTCAGTATTATACTTACAATTTTCATCGGACAAGAAAAAAATTATTGTGGAATTTCCGATAACTTCTTTAGTTCGGTTTGTAGGTTTGCCGTTTCATCTTTTCCTAACCATACCATCATGCTCTACGACTAAATTTAAATCTACTTTGCTTTTCATGGCTAACCTTTATCTAAAATTTAAAAGAAAAATGATAAGGTACTATGTAAACTGATGATACCTTTGCCTATTTACAAATTTCAATTACACGAAGAGGTAATGATTGAAGACAATAACTTACGTAACGGACAGGACAATCCTAGAATGTCCTGCCCCGACTCGACAGTTCAGTAGTTTAAGTTCATGATTCGTTTTGGTTCGGTTCGTATCTTTGACTGCAAATAAAGTATTTTTTTACGCTTGTATTTTTGTAATAGTTATTGACTATTTTAGAAATAAATAAATGGCATCCTGTAAGAGCGACGAACATGATTGCGATATGTTTGATGAAATACTTGAGGTCGCAAATCAGAATCTTGCCCTGGGCGGGTGAAACCCTAGCTACGGCACTGGATACTAAACGGGGGTTGAGATGGAGTAGAAGAGAAAACAAAAAAAGTCATAATTTCTTTGTATGCTGTCCCGTGACGATAAGACAGATGCTCACTTTAAAACCGACCAAATTTTTAGCAAGAGCGCATACCACTCCCCACCTCCACACCACCCCCAAAGTTTATCACAGGATAACACCTGGCAAATACACTCACCTTCTTTTCTATTCCCCAAATAAGTTGTTTTTTTTTTTTTTTTTGAATTTATACCCGCCACTTCGATTAATTATTTGAAGAAGAGAGGTTTGGCGTAGCAGGTCACGAAATACTATAAATCCAAACAGAAGCAAGCGACTCAGATAAATGCATGAGGAGGAAATTGAAACCGAAATTAAGCTGCGTCATTATAAAAATATATCACCAGCGCGGGGGCTTTATAGCTAAATAACTAAATAAATTTAATTTGCTATTCTTTTCCCACGTAAACAGCGATTAATCATAATTCGTCTTCCTACTATCTTCCTTCCAGCGTAAATTCAATTAGTTTTCATGTCCTTATCTTTCTCTTACATGACAGGTGGGGCCCATGAAAACTAACAATTACGTTATTCGAGAAACGGAAAAACAAAAAAAGAACGAACAAAAAAAAAATGTTTACTTACTACACAGGGTGTTTCGTAATAATAAAAAAAAGAAAAATTGAAGTGAACTTTTATAAACGCATAAAATCGACGATGTTAAAAATTCGGAGAGGCCCGTTTTAATTTTAACTCGGCCATATTCATTTTTACGTGCTCCATGCTCCGTAGAGCCCGAGGAGGTTTTTATTATTACGATGCCGTAAGTCCGAGAGAGGAGGATTTCAAGCTCGAGGTACAGATGTTACGTTCCTTTATTTTGTTTTGATACCTGGCATAAACTGTTTTTATTTTGCAGACGTTGACCGACGTAATTAACTTACAACTCGCGCGCCATCTGACTCGATATGTTTAGTTACAGCGAAATTGTCTTATTTCGACGGCAATCAACGATCAAACCAATACGAACAAATGAATTTCCGTATCATACGTTTTTATGATCACAACTTAATATACCGGTTGTTGAATGAAACTGAACTCATAGTTGAAAACAGTACTTTCGGAGCCTATGTTCTCATTTTAAAACACCGACCGGTATTTAACAAGAGAATTTAGTATCTATTTGACAAGCACTAACGCCGGTTAAAATAGCTGTCAATAACACGTTGTATATTGAACCGTATATACAGGGTTACAACTAATTAACAATAATAACAATAGTTTATTGCACCAAACAAAACAGAAAATCTCCAGTACAGTAACTTCAAAGTAAAAGAAACAAATATATTACATATTCAAGTTAAACTTGAGTAAATTTAAAGTCCATAAATTGAAGGGTATCTCGTAAACTATAAGAGATACAAAGATGGTTAAATTACAGAACAGTTGCGCTATCTTGAGGACTATATAAATATGCAAAAAAATCTTTTCTATTTTCGTTTGTTTCTGAAATATCTTCAGAAAACTGAAAATTCTCATTTTCGAAAATCAGGAATATCTTCTTCATTTCTTAAGATATATAACCATAAAACGCGATGTTTTTGTATTAAATTCGATGGACCTCATAATGCAGTTTGAAGAAATAGGTTTGGTTTGACAATTTGGTAGATACGACTGTCAACTGTTTCTCGTACCTTAGATATTCATAGCACGTGATGCAGAAATAATTTTTGTTTTGAATACGACCGTACGAACATTTATGCTTTTGTTTTAAAACGAAATATTAGGTTACTAAGGTCCGGTATTATAAACGTAAAATAAATTTACTATACAGATTAATGCCTTAGTAACAATTGTAAAGGCAATGGTTAGTAAGGCATTAAACTGTAGAGTAAATTTAACTTGCGTTTACAATACCGGGCCTAAGAATTTTTGTTCAAAAGTAGGAGTAATTTTTTATATTAATACGTAAATAAGTACCACAATTGAATGAAATTTGTTAATTTAATAATAATTTTAGTACTGAATGTTTACACGCATCCGCCTACTAGATATATTTTTCTTTCAAAATCTTTTGTAGTACCTTGATAGTTTGTTTTAAAACAAAAGCGTAAGTGTGTCGTATGGACGTATTCAGATTTTGTTTTTGCATCTCGTGGTATGAATACCTAAGATAGCGTCGATAAGATAGCGTCCATAAAAAAGACAGTTGGCAGTTGTGTCTGCGAAACTGTCAATCCTAACCTATTTCTTCGGACCCTATTGGATTGTTCATCGAATTTAACATAAAAATATCGAATTTCATGATTCTATTTTAATAAATAACGAAGATATTAGAGGTTTTCGAAAATTAGATATTTCAGAAACGAATGAAGATAGAGAAGATTTTTTTGGAATGTTTTGATAGGCTCCAAAATAGCGCAACATTTTTCTATCCCCATCATGGTGGCCGCTCTTTAATTAGTTGTAACCCTGTATTTTTAAACTTTTTTTTCAAATCACACCCTATTTTTTTCTGAGCGATTCTTATAAAGCGTGTTATTGTCTACGCTACTGGATATAAAAAATTTATAGTACCATAAGAAGGTTTTTAAGAAAAAAGCCATGAAAGCTGTGGCAGCATTAAAGGTGGGCGGATCAGAACAACGACTTTAGTTAGATAGTTAAAATAAGTTCTATTTAAAAAAATAAATTAAATAACAAATTTTGTCTCAAAGGTAACGATTTAATAGTAAAGTAACATGAATTTTAAAAACAAATGTTGCAAATCGTTTTTGATGGCAGTGAAAATCTGCAAGCATGGCCGCTTTGCATGGGGCTACTTATTATGTAGCAAACCCGCTTCAATTTGTCTATCCTACTGCAATGTCAGGTCAAAATACGATCGTATGATGTCGCTGTTTTATTTATTCATGAATTTTAAACTTTAAAACGTTTAAAAGTAACGAATAACATATTAATGCCACTGCTTTCATGACTCTTTTCTCAAAAACTTCCTTACGGAACTATAAACTTTTTATATCCAGCAGCATGGACAAGCGCACGCTTTACAAGAGCCGTACAGAAAAAAACACAGGGTCTCATTAAAAAATAAAAAAAAAATTGGATAGTTCTTGCTCGTGAGAATTGCAGGGAATATAAAACAAATAAGAAAGGTTTTTAAAAACGAGCTAAAAGAGTAATTTATTGAATTACTTGACGTTTCGCAAATATAATTATTTGCTTTATTATTATTTATTATTCACTTTTGATAAAGCAAATAATTATGTATATTTGCGGAACGTCAAGTAAGTCAATAAATTACTCTTTTAGCTCGTTTTTAAAAAGCTGTTTTATTTGTTTTATATTCCCTGCAAAAAACTATCGTAATTTTGACACACTTAATGGTAATCCTGATTTATGTAACTCATCTCATCTAATGTAGTTTTATAAGGCACTTAAAAATATATAGGGTTTGATATAAATTTTTATTAAAATAAAGAAGATATGGGGCCGTGAATATTAAACTGAATCACCCTGTATATACTTTGAATGTACACAAAGCTTTTGTTTTGCAAATTGAAAAACTTGTTGGCGGTAAAGGTAATAATACAATTCAAGGTATGTTTATGAGATGAAAGCGTACCGTTTAAAATAAAAGTAAGTACCTACATCAATTAAAGAGTGATAAAATATGAAGAAAATGTGGCAGCAAGAGCCGGGGATTTTTTTTTATCTCGAATCTAATTACGCAGTTGTTCACCATTAAAGTTGGCTAGGCACGCGAATATGGCAATTTTTATGTAAATATAATCCGTTCCGTTAGCGCGAATTCTGCCCGACAATGTACGTACACAAAGAACAAGAATTCTCATGCCAGCAGTTCTTAATTATTTATGGACGTAAAGTGGAGCAAAGTCACATAAAACATTTTATCAAAGGAATAATTACAGCCGGCTTATAAGAAGAACAATAATATTTTATAATTGTAGTGCAGGCTTCAAAGGAAGGCAAAGGAAAAAACGCACAGAAGTAAAGAATGCGATTAAATTTATATTAAAAACGAAATTCACATTCTCTTCAGCTATTATTTTTCGAATATTAAACAGGGGAAGCCCGTTAAATTCAAAAGTTAGCTGGAGCTACAATGATGATGATGATGTTGAATTGAAGCTTACATTAGTAAAATAGGACCTTTAAGAAAAATACAAACGGAAACCCTTACCCTTATAAGCCGGTAAAAATTCAAAGACTTTGGCAGAAACCACAAACAAACAGATAATGAAGTTTTATATGAAAAGGCTGCCTGCCTCTTCCTTTTTATCCCAGTATAAAAGATTGTTTGCAAGTTAGCTTTAAGGAGACATATGTATATGTATGTATACTATATATGTATACGTACATACATATGTATATTTCCTTAACGACAACGCTTTTACATCTGCTGTAGAATTCTGATTTATAATGATGTACGTATCGAAATCCTTTTACGCTTTAAGCACCGTCGAATTCAGTTAACATCGTTATACACAGATAAATATTTTTTCTATAAAAATACGTCAAAAAAAAAAATTTACAGACGTAATTCGCTCTCATATATTTCAATTATTTTTCATCAAAACGTGTTTGAACACCGCCCGCAGAGACGTACGTGTATTGAATAAATTGCGGAAGCGTTTCGGAGTCCCAAACTTTTGATATCCAAACAATGTTAAGCCCGCTTCATATTTCAGAATTACAGATTTTATTCGTATGACTTGATTTAAAATTTAAATTTTACAATTAAAGCTCTCCATATTTGCGTTTCACGTCACGTGTCGTCATCCGTATCCAACTTATTATACAAACCCACATATTAAACAAACCTAAAAAAAAATACCACCACCCCTCCTCCGCCCCCCGTTCCCCACGCCACTTCAAATAAATAAAATCGATTTAATATAATAAAATCATATCCATAATCCTTTTAGACCGTGACGTTTTTTCTTAATGCTGTGTGTATGTACAGGGATTAGTTTCATTAACGAGAACACTCTTTATATAATATTATTTAATTTTTTCTTAAGAACTTACGTTGCTAGAATTTTTCTTTATAGTGTAACATAAAAAGAAACTCTTGCAAGAAACCACAAGTCCCTAACGTCTTTTGTTCGGAAGATATTTGCATTTGTTTGAGGTACTGCAAGAGCGATATTTTTTTTTTAAAGTTGAATAACGCGGAAACGGTTTAGATTAGACCCTATGTATGGTACACAAAGTCACATTGAAATTCAATCCAAAACCCGAAAATGTAAAAATATATTGGGTGTTCCATTTAAAATAACGAAGTGACCTAACGCCCAGGCTAAACCGAACACTCTGTACACGTCGAACTAATTTTAAAATATGCCCCACATGATCCTGTGAAACTTTCATTTGAAACACTTTTTCATAAAATTAATAACTAGAGAGGTATGAAAGAATTCGCCTTAAGTGGGACAGCCTGTATATGTACAGGGTTAGTTTAGAACACCCTTTATTATTTTAATTATTAATTAATTAACGAATACAAAAAACTAATATGGATTTTCATATTCTTGCTAACAGTTCAGCAGCGTTTTTTTTCTATTAGAGGGTCTTTTTTTAAACAGAACATCCTATACATGCTGTCTCTAAATTCCGTGCTCAAAATAAAACGATTTAACCAAATTTACCTATATCCAAAAGTGCTTCGTTCTTCTTCTTGCAAGTTCTTGAAGAAAACGTCAGTTTTTCTTATAACAAAGGAACGCCTGAACCGTTTTGGATAATATTGGATAATGAGGTCCCACAGAAAAATATATGACATTTACAGGTGGTTTTCGTTACTTGCAGTGAACCGCTAATGTGAAAAACAAGGTTACCACAAAAAATATCTTAACATAACTTTTTTGAGGTTAGGAAGATAACTTTAGTTAATACACTTTTAGAAGGAAGCTTTCGATTAGGGATATTTTCATGTCTTTGTAATTTTTGATATTTCTTACGGTTTAGCCACAAAATAAGAAACTAACGTTATCTTCCTAACCTCAAAAAAAGTCGTAGTAAGATTTATAAGCAGCATCGAAAGCCACCCGTAAATATGATTTATCTTTCATGGGACCTCATATCCAATATAATCCAAATCGATTCAGGCGTTGTAAGTAGGGAACGGAAACTCGTACATGTGACCGGTGGAAGGGAGCCGTAGGAGTTTTCGCGTTCTGCCTTGATTTGAATGTCTTCAATTCATTATAATAGGAAGCATAATTAATATTTGGTGAGATATAGGGCCTACTATTCGCTTAATACTTCTTTCTTGAATTTATTCTTTATTATATCAGTACTGTTTTTATTTAGAATAACGATTTGAATTTATTTTGTATGAACACAGTATTTTAAATAACGTTACAGCGCTCAAATAAAATAAAAGTAATTCTAGGTTAACACAAAATAAAATTAAACTGTTATTCTAAATAAAAACAATGCTGATATAATAAAAAATGAACTCAAGAAGAAAGTATTAAGCGAATAGTTGGCCCTATATCTTGCCAAATATTAATTACGCTTAATACTACGACGTATTGGAGACTGAGCATTCCAGTCCATTCCAAACTTCTATGGCTTCCTTCCACCAGTCTCCTGTACGAACTTCCGTTCTCTAGTTATAATAAAAATACATTTCTTTCCTCAAGAATTTTCTTATTTTGTGCCCTGGAATCTGTGGTTAAACCCTATCGACGGAATTTAGAGACATTCAGTAAATTTCGATTCTCTGAATTATTCTGAATTCAAACATATACCGGGTGTCTTAGGATGAGCGGCGACCGGCGGTATATAGGAAACCGTAACAGCCACAGCTTCGGGAGAAAAAAAATTATAGTCAAAGTGACCAAGAGAAATTCAAAGAAAATATTTTTAAGTGTCTGAGTTGGCCGCAAGGGGCCTCAATCAATGCACGCAACGATAAAAATTAATTTTACTAACAAAAGTCTCAGAATAAGGTGCAGTTTTGATAGGGCCATTAAAAAGTTGTATTAATTCTGCACAACTTTGATTTTAGACTTAATTCCGTACCACCCTTAATAAGGGTGTAAAATACAGTTGAATTATTTACTTTAAAAAACATTATAACTTCCGTACTCTTTATCAGAAATTAACGAACTTCGGCTCATTTGAAAGGCAATTTTAAACCTGATTTAAAATTTGTATTCAATGACTCCGGTTACTTTGCTATAAAGTCGTTAGAGGGCGCTATAGATATATAGGGGGGTTCATTAAAAAAAAAATCTCGTTCTGTATATAGAAAATGCTAAACGTTTTAGTTTCTTGCATTCGTTAATAATTAAAATAATAAGGTTCTCATTAATAAAAGCAACCTGTACGTAGGACGACCGCAGGCGGCAGCACGTGATTTTGTAATTAAAAGGAGAGTTAGAAATAACAAAACTGTCGCACAATGCGTTATTTTAATGCAGGCAGCGTTTATAATTATCACCGGGGAAAGCTTTGCTACCCTTAGATTTATGTAAACCGTACCGTATTTAGCGGAGAGAAGGTGAACTAATCACGCGATTTAATCATTAATGCTCTCCACTTCGTCATCTTCAACGTTTAAAAACTAAAATACTCAAAGCTCGCAGCAGGTACACGGAAGGAATTTTATGAACTTAAACGAAATTGGGCGGGCGAATGAGTTGTCGGGGGGCGAGGTTTAAGTGCGCGCGCATATGTTTTGAATTCAATTCAATTCAATTCAAAACAGAACGTGGGGTATGTAATGATTGATGATTTGAATTATAAAATTTTCCTTTTCGTTAATTTTTTTTTAGCGAATTCGTGTTATTATAGGTGAATGAGATATCCGCGCGCGCGGAAAAGAGGATCGATAACAAATATCTTTTATTAATAGGACAGGAACGTTGTAAATGAAATTGGGTGAAACGCGAAACCGCAGTGTTGTGGGGGGGATCTCTAATTATCATCGGCTAAGTTATTTATGGTCGTATCAATTAATAACCAAACCGATTAATTACAACTACAAACGATGCGTTAAATTCTAGCGTAAATGCGGCGTGATTAATATTTTAAATTTCACTTTTAATAATTAGCTACCCGCCGTTTTCGATTTTCGTTCTGCGAAACTCTCGGGGAAATTTCAGCGCAAACCGGAATATTGCGCGGCGGTGATTTGATTTGTGGCTTGTAAGTGAATAGTTTTCCTAGGGAGGTTAACTAAAACGGAGGGATATTAATTTATAAGTGACCAGATATTACCAGCATTCCTATTGTCCATTTCGACTCTGTTATTCTAGCTATTTGAGGATATAATACCACCGAGACTGTGGCTTATAATACTAAATAAGACTATTGCTTTCGCACCATAACTAACTTCGACGTCTATTCATTCTTATTTTAAAATAATTCTTGCTTTCAGCGCGATCTATAATGTTTTTCTGTTTCACATCGTATACTGGGTGATTCAAAATAAGTATCCGACCCGTAGTACACGAAAAAACAAAACAAAAGGTCTCTGTGCATACAGGGTCTAGTATGCATAGTTTTTAAGATAAAATGCATAGAAAACTAAGATATAAATTGGTTGATGGAAACGGATACAGCTTTAGAGAGCAATAAACCCTCGCGGAATAAGAGGAAACACTATCGTTTTAATACAAAACTCTAAAACACTTTTCTTTATAGCTTTTTCCAAAAAAAAAATGTTAAATTCTTCCGGACATCGAGCTTGTGCATGGATACATAAAAAAATGAATCATAATTTCCATTTTGGACTCCCAGAAAGTTGATTTTTGGAATGTCTCTGATAAATTTATTTTTTGCAAATTCATATACTTGAATGACCTTTGGTAAACAAGGCTCGGACGCTTATTCTGAATCACCCTGTATTCATTCATTTAATAAATAAAATGATTTTATTTAAAGCGAGTGGTACTTTGTAAGGCAGTTGAATTCCGTGGATGAGGAAGAAGAAAAAGCACCTCTTGATAATAAATGTCGTAAAGTGTTAATTGGAATGGATGTTAAACACAATTTGAGATGGCAATTTGTTCCCGGCGTTATGATAGAGTAATACAATGTAGATATTTATCTTGTTGCATTGCTTGACTGAAATACTAGGAGATGGAGAGTTTGGAAGATGGCTGCCATTCGTAGACAGTAATTAGTGTTTCTGTCTCTGACAGTTCTCATCCCCACAATGCATTCCTAAGATTAAGAGCCGGAACCTCCACGGCGGTCTTTCCCATGTATTTTCTTCTAATTTACATAACTATTTCGGTGGTTTTTAATGCCCCCAAAATTCAAAAATCAATTTGTACGTTTACCAAACTTATCTCGGAGGGCAAAAAAAAAAAAAAAATAGGAATGAACATGCTTGATTTACTAAAGGAATTACATTAAATTTACATTGTCATAAGACCCAGTGCATATAGCGCCAGCAAGTAGGTTAATGTGAGTACTAACTCAACGTATGTGACAACAAATCTATATTGTGCCCGACGTTATTGGTGAAACGCTATGATGGATTACTTTCTAACTTTACCTATGCACGTCGACTCGAACATAATTTATTATATTATTTAACTACCAACTTTAAATCGGAAGCATAATTTTTTGATAATCTCAACCATACAAGTCGACTTAGGCTGAGCTGCTCAGTGTTCGATTTAACTGCTGGTTAAGTATCAAACCACAGTTATCTTTCATAGTTAAACTACGTTTTACATCTTAATTCACAGTTAAACTACGCTCTACATCTTAATCACCATCTGAACAACAAAAAAAAATAAAAATAAAACTTTAGTTAACATTAAACG
Source organism: Prosopocoilus inquinatus (assembly GCA_036172665.1). Classification (NCBI taxonomy): domain Eukaryota; kingdom Metazoa; phylum Arthropoda; class Insecta; order Coleoptera; family Lucanidae; genus Prosopocoilus; species Prosopocoilus inquinatus. The sequence continues at coordinate 9,764,585 of CM069880.1, read as the reverse complement.
TAGTTTAAACCTTCAGTGAGCAACTCAGACTTAGCATCCGATTAAACTAACAATTTATTAACTGCTGATTAAGGGCCAGTTGTATGTACAAAGGAGATTTAAACTCACCCAGTTATATTGAACCATGGTTCAAATCGCATCAAATTTTCTTTATGAATGCATTAATTTCCGTATGTCCTTAAGACCCTCTGCGAATTTGTTTACTTTCAACCTGGTTGAGCTAAACGCCTTTGTACAGCTGGCCCTAAGTATCAAACCAAGTTTCTTTTTCATAGTTAAACTGACAACCAAAAAAAAAAGAATCAAACTAGTGTTAACATTAAATGTAGTATAAACCTTCAGTGAGCAACTCAGACTTAGCGTCCGATTAAACCAACAATTTATTAACTGCTGATTAAGCGCCAATTGTATGTACAAAGGAAGTTTAAACTCCAGTTATGTTGAACCACGTTCAAAGTTAACAAAATCGCATCAAATTTTGTTTATGAATGCATTAATTTCCATATGTCCTTAAGAGCTTCTGCGAATTTGTTTTCTTTCGACCTGGTTGAGCTAAACGCCTTTGTACAGCTGGCCCTAAGTATCAAACCAAGTGTCTTTTTCATAGTTAAACTGACAACCAATAAAAAGAATCAAACTCTAGTTAACATTAAATGTAGTTTAAACCTTCAGTGAGCAACTCAGACTTAGCGTCCGATTAAACCAACAATTTATTAACTGCTGATTAAGCGCCAATTGTATGTACAAAGGAAGTTTAAACTCCAGTTATCTTGAACCACGTTCAAAGTTAACAAAATCGCATCAAATTTTGTTTATGAATGCATTAATTTCCATATGTCCTTAAGACCCTCTGCGAATTTGTTTACTTTCGACCTGGTTGAGCTAAACGCCTTTGTACAGCTGGCCCTAAGTATCAAACCAAGTTTATTTTTCATAATTAAACTGACAACCAAAAAAAAGAATCAAACTCTAGTTAACATTAAACGTAGTATAAACCTTCAGTGAGCAACTCAGACTTAGCGTCCGATTAAACCAACAATTTATTAACTGCTGATTAAGCGCCAATTGTATGTACAAAGGAAGTTTAAATTCCAGTTATCTTGAACCACGTTCAAAGTTAACAAAATCGCATCAAATTTTGTTTATGAATGCATTAATTTCCATATGTCCTTAAGAGCCTCTGCGAATTTGTTTACTTTCGACCTGGTTGAGCGAAACGCCTTTGTACAACTGGCCCTAAGTATCAAACCAAGTTTCCTTTTCATAGTTAAACTGACAACCAAAAAAAAGAATCAAACTCTAGTTAACATTAAATGTAGTTTAAACCTTCAGTGAGCAACTCAGACTTAGCGTCCGATTAAACCAACAATTTATTAACTGCTGATTAAGCGCCAATTGTATGTACAAAGGAAGTTTAAACTCCAGTTATCTTGAACCACGTTCAAAGTTAACAAAATCGCATCAAATTTTGTTTATGAATGCATTAATTTCCATATGTCCTTAAGACCCTCTGCGAATTTGTTTACTTTCGACCTGGTTGAGCTAAACGCCTTTGTACAGCTGGCCCTAAGTATCAAACCAAGTTTATTTTTCATAATTAAACTGACAACCAAAAAAAAGAATCAAACTCTAGTTAACATTAAACGTAGTATAAACCTTCAGTGAGCAACTCAGACTTAGCATCCGATTAAACCAACAATTTATTAACTGCTGATTAAGCGCCAATTGCATGTACAAAGGAAGTTTAAACTCCAGTTATATTGAACCACGTTCAAAGTTAACAAAATCGCATCAAATTTTGTTTATGAATGCATTAAGTAACATATGTGCTTGAAAACCTCTGCGAATTTGTTTACTTTCAACCTGGTTGAGCTAAACGCCTTTGTACAACTGGCCCTAAGTATCAAACCAAGTTTTCTTTCATAGTTGAACGACGTTTTACATCTTAATTCATAATTAAACTGCGTTTTACATCTTAATAACTTGAACAAAAAAAAAAAAGAATGAAACTCTAGTTAACTCGGTCTTACACAACTAAAATTCCCCCTCGCCCCGTCCCATTGATCCAAAATCAGTCGACGCAGTCTAAATAACAATTAATTAGACGACTGTTTTTTGTTGTTGTTAGAAAATCGTCCTAATTAGTGCCCCTCGCTAATTGAATCCCTTCGACATAACGAAATCTACTGTTACAAGATAAAATATTTAGTAACCAGAGATGAAGGTGATGTAAATGTTGAGGAACGTGAGAAACGTAGAAAGTATCAGGTTGCGCCAAAACGCAAACTCGGCTGTTTATAACGTGCGCTAACATTACAAAACATGATACTAATACAATACAATTTGGCAGGAGTAAGTTAATTAATAGATTAATGAGCTGGCGGTAACTAACAATGCTTGCATCGATTTAAAACTTTGGTTAGATCGAATATTAGATGGGAGATTTTATCGTATAACGAAAATAGTAGGTTTCGCCGGTTATCATGAATAAATGACGAGGGTCTCTTCCGTTATCCTGTAAGATGTCCTGGCAGATATGACCTACTAGAAACTAATTAATTAGCACTGATTACATTTAATGCAGCATTTAGCCGATTATCTGATCTACCCTGCGAGAGTTCCGGGGCATTTTTATTTTTTTTTACCTCCCCTTGAGTTTTACTTTAAAACTTGATTTAAGTATCCATATTTCAGAAACTTATTACGGGCCCAGGCGCTTCCTTTTTTTTGCCGAAACTTGCTACATAAATTGTACTCTATTTATGAAATAATGCCGTAATGAATACTTGAGGACAAATTTCGCAACTTCTCTTCTTCTCCTTTACATCGATTTTATATTCACAGGCGCGCCCACTTCACTTTTTTCCTTCTGCTTTTTTTTTCTTAATTTTTAATTTTAACGCACGAAACGTGAAATAAATCTTTAAATAAGCGCTTGCCCTGCAAAAAGTTGTTGATTGAACGATTGAAATTTATTGATTCGTGACGCACGTTTTAATAAAAACCCCCCCATTCAATTTCAACTCATTTAAACCGCGGTTATTCATAACGTGAATTAATTTTTATATATACATACATACGTATATATGTATGGGCGTCCGGGAAAAAGAAAGGGCGTCGGAAAAAGGTTTCAATTTCACGGCATATTAGTTCGATATAAATTTCGCTCGCGCTCTTCAAAATGACATAAAAACTTTCGCAGGTGTTACACGAGACTTGGCCGGCCCATATCTGTGTTACGAAAACACCCCCGAAGCGAAAGAATTATTAATATTATTGCGAATGAAAGAATAATGCGAGATATCGTGACTCAGAAACTCGCAGGATTTATGCTCAGATGTTTCCGCGAAAAATTTATAGCCTAGTTTTTGTTTTCTCCGGGACTCCGGGGTGGTACATCGAAGCGCCCCCTACAAAACAACGGCGCAAACACAAACCCATGCTTTCAGGACACTATTTTCAAGACTTCAGCGATAACGTTTTAGAAGAAAAAGGAGCGAAAGCTCCTTGAGGAAATATTGACTTACGTTACATGGAGGCTCCATCTGAAAAACGACGGCGCAAATACCAAACGACGCGTTGCGACGCGACGCTTTCAGGACCTTAGCAACGCCTTAAATATTTAATATTTAGAAGAAAAAGAACGAAACTCCTTCGCCAAATTCAACAGAAATAAATTTACGCCTGTCTTTATTTTCCGGGACTCCGGTTACTTGGCGGGGTCCCTCTACAAAACGGCGGCGCAAACACAAATCGACGCTATACTAACCTCCGCGACGCCTCAAATATTTGGAAAGAAAAAAAAGAAAACGAAAGCCCATCGCCAAAATAAATCACTGCCTATTTTTGCTTTCCGGGTTTCCGAGTGTATGGTGTCTCCCTCTACGAAACGACAGCGCAAACACAAATCGATGTTTTCACGACACTCTCATACCAGACTGACGACTTTAGGGCCGGATATCGGGGCGCCAATTTCGAGGGGCGCCAAACTTCATAAAATATTTTTTACCAATAATAATTTCAGAAATTATAAAAAAATGGTATTAGCATAAATCATAAAAAAATGGGTATCAGCATATTAGACTTGCTATAAAAAAACATTAACTTTGCATGCATATTTAAATTTTCGCGCCAAACAAATTAAACTTAAGATCTAAGTGAGTTGCGCATGCGCACCTTGCTTAATACTCTGATATTTTAAACTCCCTCCAAAACTCCTTTAACAAAGAATATACATATAGGCTGTATAGACCATTAAAAAAAGAAAAAAAAACAAAATTGCATTTTTTTTTTTCTCCAATTTGCAGTGCGCTTTTGTTTCTTACGATAACTCTAAAAGATAACAATAGACATAAAGCCCTACAAGTTTTGCGTTTAAAATTTTTCGCTGGCTCCTAAAACAAAGCTTCTAGAGAGTCTTTCAAAAAGTGTGCTACAAATGGTGATATTTCTTTTTTTATTATCGATTTCTATTTAAATTTATTGAGACAGAACACTTCTGCATGCCCTAAAATCAAATTTGCAAATGTCAGATGAAAAACAAAATTGTATTTTTTTCTCCAATTTGCGGTGCGCTTTTGTTTCTTACGATAACTCTAAAAGATAACAATAGACATAAAGCCCTGTAACTTCTGCGTTTAAAATTTTTCGATGGCTCCTAAAACAAAGCCTGTAGAAAGGGTGCAAACTATATATTAAAAAAAATCTTGTACATACAGGGTCTTTCAAGAAATGTGCTACAAATGGTGATATTTTTTTTTACTATCGATTTCTATTTAAATTTATTGAGACAGAACACTTCTGCATGTCCTAAAATCAAATTTGCAAATGTCAAATGAAAAACAAAATTGTATTTTCTTCTCCAATTTCCGGTGCGCTTTTGTTTTTTAAGATAACTCTAAAAGATGATAATAGACATAAAGCCCTGTAACTTTTGCGTTTAAAATTTTTCACTGACTCCTAAAACAAAGCTTCTAGAGAGGGTGCAAACTATATATTAAAAAAATCCTGCGCGTATAGGGTCTTTCAAAAAGTGTGCTACAAATGGTGATTTTCTTTCATTATCGATTTCTATTTAAGTTTATTGAGACAGAACACTTCTGCATGCCCTAAAATCAAATTTGCAAATGTCATATAAAGTTTATCTTGAACGGTATACAGCGTGGACACTAAGAAATAAATACCGCTTAAGAGTAAAGTGCCCTTATTTTATAAGATACGGGAAAATGCCATAAGAATAAGTTGTTCGGAATGAACAGCTATAGCCAGTTATGAAATTATAGCCACCTATCGCAAAAATAAAAAATAATACAATTTATTGTGAACCACTCTTTATACACATTAAATGAGGAAGTACAGATGGGGTTAAAGTGAATAGGAAAACACAAAATTTGTTCTTATTTTCCAATGATTTCATTTTTTTCTGAGTGATTATTTCAATGCATTCCAAAATTTTATGCTTTTTTGTAGCAATTCGCATTTGTAGCACACTTTTTGAAAGACACTGTAGTTAGCGTCAGTGGAATACGCTAGAGAAAAAAAAAAACAAAAGAGTATGCGCAAAATAGGAATAAGCTGGAATACTGAAACGTTAAACAAAACAAGATCAACGGTTCTATAAACAAAATAAAAATACTAACGAAAAGCGAAGAAAACTTGCGCGAACAACAACAAATGAAGGAAAACAAAAAAAAAACGATTACGCGGGGCGATGTTTAAAAGTTATAAAAAACTGACAGGAAAACAAGCAAGAAATGAAATTGCAAATGGCGTCAAGGGGGGACATGAAACATGAACTCGACAAAAAGAAACAAGAAAACAAAGAAACAAAATCAGCACAATGGAGAAACAAGAAACAAAAGATGATCGATCATTTTCTGGTGGAATTTAAAGAAAGCAAGATGACAAGCAAACAAAATCGAAACATAAAGCGCACGGTAAACAAAAAACAAAAGAAAATCGAGCATCATGTACGAAAGAAGAAACTGTATAGAAAGTAACGCCTTGCTATTCGACAAAAAGAAAAAAGAAAACAAATAACAAAAATACACGCAAAAATTAAAGCGACCAATGGAATACAAATTAGAGATCGATGAAAATTCAGTAAAAAGAAATAAATTCGTTACCTGTTTTTGCTTTCCGGGTTTCCGGGTGTACGGGGGCTCCCCCTATGAAACGACAGCGCAAACACGAATCGATGCTTTCAGGACGCCTGTCATACCGACCTCAAATAACTGAAAAGAATGAAAATCGAAGTAAATGCACTGAATATTATTGCTTTCCGGGTTTCCGGATGTACGGGGGTTCCCCCTACGAAACGACAGCGCAAACAAGAATCGATGCTTTCAGGACGCCTGTCATACCGACTTCAAATAATTGAAAAGAGTGAAAATCGTACAACGTAAAAACGAATCATGACGCTATTATACTGACCTCAAATACTCGAAAAGAAAAAAAAATCGATGCATATGCACTGCCTACTTTTGCTTTCCGGGTTTCCGGGTGTATCCAGGCGCCCTCTACGAAACAGCAGCGTAAACACGAATCCACGCCCTAAATATTTAAGAAAAAAAGAGTAACGAAAGCTCCTCGTCAAAATAAAATGAAATAAATTTACTGCCTATATTTTTAGTTTCCGGAGCTCCGGGTGTACGAGTGGCTCCCCCTGTGAGGCGAGTAACCACGAATCGACGCCGAGGTTACAGAAATACACTAAATATAAGAGATAGCTCCAAGGCAAGAAAGAAGCCATCGATCGCCAAGTGCCTAGGAAGAAGAAAAAACAGGAAGTATTAAAAAGAGTATTTCGGAAAGTAAACGAACAAAAAATTTCGACGCCTGCTGTCATCAAGCTTAGTTCTAACCTAAAACACAGACCACAAATGGCCAGACAGTTTGTCGTCCAATTATATTTCTTAGAAAAATAACCTTGGAAGAATGCAAACAGAACTTTTCTGTAATGGCAACAATCGAAGGAAAGAGATGCCACCGACGTTATTTTTTTGTAATTCGTGTAGTTCCGACGTACAAAACACAGATGGCGTGATAGTTGGCCCCCCGAAACATTTTCAAAGAGATTATTTTTTCATGTTCAAGAAAAAAGATTTGTGCAAATCGAATCTTTTAGAATGGTTTTCGAATTAACAAAAAACTGTATCTACACATTTTGGTAGCTGATAGTAAGAAACAAAACAAGAAAAAAATTCTAATAAAGCCAAGTCCAATTCTCAATACAGATGTCCACGCTATGTGTTTACTCTTCTGGATTTTTTTTTTAATTCGGAATCGATGCAGTAAATAAGCTGAATTTTTCGAGTTAGCACTGTACGATATCCGGTTTTCGTCGATATGCTGTGCCCAATTCTCAATACAGGATGTCCACGCTATGTATTTACTCTTCTCTAATTTTTATTTTTTATTTTAAAATTCGAAATCGATATATTAAATAACAAGCTGAATTTTTCGAGGTCCGGTTTTCGTCGAAAGCGACACTAACTTTCTTATTTTAAATGGAACGGCCTGTATATGTTTACATATTTGGAATCTACAGATCCCTGTAAGTCTGAATATGTATCACTTGGTATTGTTTTTTTTTTTTTCTTTTTAATTCGCAAAGCTATAAATCGTCTAATTTCGTTCTAGAGCTATGAAGTTAATCAAAATTTTCCAGCATATGAAATTTTCGTAAGATCATAAGCAAACCTAGGATGTTTGTATGAATATTCACGGTTACTTAATTAAACACTCAGCTAAGTATACGTGCAAATCAATATAAATATCAGCAATGTTAGGACATTTGTATGGATACATATTTACTGTCACTTCGTCTCCTGAATGCAATGCGCGCCGCCAGTTCATGAGCGCCGGGCTATTAATGCGATGAATACGCGATAACCAGGGAAAAGAATTCGGCGGCCCACTTAGTGTTAAACACTTTTTACACGAAATGTACTCCTTCCGCGGCTCCGATGCATTTAAATGCAAAGATACTTTACGAACTCCTTTCGCGAGATTGTTGATCACACAAAATTTACCTAAGTATACAGACATTCAATGAATTAAAAGATTGTACAAATATCAAAACATTTAAGAAATCCCTAAGTCAAGTCGTACTTGTTTGCTAAATGTTGTTATTCATTTGATGAATTTCCGTGCTAAGATATGTCTTGTGATTGTAATTTTTCTGTTCTGTGACAATCTTCAAAAATTATCGTGTTGTCAATTGAAGAATAAAGATTATTAAACTGCTATTGAGTGGGAGGAGAAGAGTTACAGCGCGAGCCTTCGGATTTTCCGGAAGTTACTTTGGACGGGGGCTAATACAATCCAAATACTAAATTTTCGTACTGATCGCGGAACAAGTGGGCCGGTTTCTTATCCTTGGGGATAACAAACGCAAAGTACGCGATTGGAATACCGCTTACCTGACGTGCCGCTCATGACAATGACATTCATTGACTTTTTATACTTGTTTTGATATATGCATATATGTTACCTTATTAATTACTTTTGTCGTTATTGTATGGAGCTGAGAACCAATAAAGACACTTTATTATTATTATTATTATTATTCAATTCCATACTTTCATCCGATATTTGGTCATATTGATAATCAAGCGTTAATGAATTCTTGCGAATCAAACTATATGCACGACTGACGTGGCTAAATATTTTGATAATATTTATGGCATTAGAAGAGTAATGAATATTATGGCTAAACAAAGAGCACCATATGCTATAATCACTATCTATCTATCCTTGCTCCATGTTCTCTCTATTTTTATTACTTGATTTATGATCTTAATGCTTATTGCCATTGTTTCGCCTTTTTAATGTTTGTTCTTCTTCCTAGTTTTCTTACTTTTCTTTTCTTCTCCTTTCTTTTCATAAGTTTCAATTTTTGCTAAAGAATCTTGCACTTTACTCTTAGTCAACAAATTTTATTATTTTCAATGCACACTGCCTGAGTGAATACGGTTTGGCTTAGATTTTTATTTTATTGACTCACATTGATCTGTGATCATGTGTATTGGACATGGGTTTATTAGAATATTTTTCTTGCTTTGATCTTCACTATCACCTGTCAAAGGTTTTTTTTTTTTGTTAGCAGGCTGTATACTATTTTTGTCTTGAGCTAAAATAATTGTTTCAGTACGTGAAATAGGGGTTGCGATGTGAGGGAATGTGTACGCGTCGAAGTGCAAAACGCATAAAAGAACCGCACCGCAACCACAAATGTTCACTTCACCCCCTCGTTTTGTGTTCATTAAAGCGTTGTGGCACACGCAATTCGAGCCTGGTGGATTGAATTTTGCTCGAAGAAAAAATGCAAAAAGAAAAATAATGAAAATTAATAGTTTTTATTAAGATTGAAATGATTCTCGGGAGGGGGGGGATAAGTTTTGAAGAATATGTGCGCGGAAGGATGAAACACAGCAAAATGAAAGACAGATTTAATATCATTAAAATTCATGGGGTCGACTTGAACGTCAGTTCTGTGACATTCGCGACGCACTGCAGACAAGGGTGGCCAATAAACGTGGTATTCTAAGGACTTTCAGGAAAGAATTCAACCCATTCTGATGTTTTCATTTTCATTTTCAGTTTGTGCCGGAGTTAATTTGTTTTTAAACCCCCCCCCTCCCCGCGCGCGCGCTATTTTTTAAAGATGCCTCCCCCCCCCTAACAGTTCAATTAAACGAATCGATGGTTACATTAAACGGTTTTAGTTATTAACTGTGTAATTCAAACTTGACAATCAAAGGAATTATAAAAGTTTGAGGGGGATGAAGCGAGCACTTGATTTTTGAATCGGGCTAATGACGGGAATTACCGGATCTGAAAATTTCCTCTGGGCTATGTGCGAAGTTTCTACTTACTAATCTTTAATAAGTACGTCTGGACTTTTCAAAGTAATAAAATAAAAAGCGTTTCGGCAAAAGGGGCAAAGCAAAGCGGCGAGATTCTTATTTTAATTCGCTCTTATCTCGCAGTGAAAACACGAGTCAAAATATTAGAGATGCTCGTAATAAATAAATTTCTTTTAATTGGCAAGGATGAACGCGAAAAGTAAGGAAGGGAGATAAGGAGGTTTTATTTGAGTGCCCCTATCCTCAACGCCGAAGGCGATTTGTTTAAAAGACAAATATTTTTAGATCAATTCACCATTCACATTCAAAAAAAAAAAAAAAAAAAAGAAAAGAAGAGAAATGGAAGAAAAAACGCCGCTCGTAAATCTTTGGTTACAAATCGTTAAGAGTATGTAGTAGGTGTTGTAGGTAGGTAAATTAAAGATGAAGGAAAAAAGAAAACGAAGACATAAATCAATGGCGTTCAACATATGAGATGGTGAAGTGTCTTAAATGAAAATATACGCAACAAGGGTAGTTTTGTCTGAGTAGTGAGGGGGTAAATGGGAAAAACTTTTACGAGAAAGGATAATAATTCAGTTAGTAGCGGAAAGACCATGCTTCGAAAGAGACAACTTCGTCTAGGAGCTGCAGAGATTTTTATTCGATTTGTTACCAGCACACCAACGCAACGCAACGCAAGTTTTACCCCTTCGTTAAATCCCTTAATCTCATCAAAAGTGCCTTTAATTTATTAAAAAAAAAAAAAAGAAAAAAATGATCGGCTAGATTTGAAAATAAATAAAAGTTTGTTTTTTTTTCTCCCTTTACGACTTGAAGTGGCATGGGGAGGGGTTCAATCTCAACGGGGGCGTCCAACCAGAACATTTTAATTACAAACCCGGCTCGTTCTTTAAATTTCAAAAGTGTGCGTCGCTAAACGTGGAAAACTCTTTAAGTTTTCTACCAAGACATGTTCGTGTGTTCTCATTTGTAATTAAAATTTTAAAACGGAACTCCCTCACTCATTATATTATATTATTTTTCTACTCTCTTTTATTTCGGTACAATGAAATTTTCTACCGCGCAAAAAAAGTAAGTAAACGAAATAAATCGCCCGGAAGGAACGAACAGGACATAAATAGTGAAACAGTAATTGTGGGACGTATGTTTACATGAGGAAAGTTGCGCGATTATATCAGATTTTATGGTCCCGTTTCGTATTTAGTCCTTAAGTACTTCCTTCCGAAAGAATAATATGTTGTCGAAACTATATCCAATTGAATTAGATTTATAGTGATGAAATCTTCGACAAAATTAAACTCTTCGGTCCTTTTTTTTTTCGTGTCATTAGTTCCGCTCGTTCGTTCGCTCACACCGCCATGCCACCACGTCCTGTTGTCCTGCTCCTTTTTCCTTTATTTCGTTTCACCTGGCTCAATATATTTTGTACCTCTTTTTTTTTTAATTAGGTGTTGAACAAGTAAACGAGCTCATTTATTTTATTTCAACACATTTCACATTGCAAGCAGGTATCTAACCAGAAAAATTGATAGGCGTATTTTTTCTTGTTAAAAAGAAGTTTGGTCTTCCATAGCAAACTAAATTGAGGAATAAATTTATTAAATTTAATTAATAGATTAGAAGAAATATTAAGCCAACTGCATGTTTTTGAAAAGTTCTGCCAAAACTGTAACATAACCTCAAACAATTCAATACGGCTGCCATTTAAAATAAAACAGTTGAATGCCGTTAGTTCGCAAAATTGATATTCTTTGTTAAAGAGAAATTTTGTTTTTCATAGTAACTTATTGGTTTTATTTAACAGATTAGAACAAACATTAAGCAAACTGCATATTTTTGAAAAGCTCCTTCAAACCTGTAACATAACCTCAAAAGATTCAATAAGGCTGCCATTTAGAATAAAACAATTGAATGCCGTTAGTTCGCAAAATTGATATTCTTTGTTAAAGAGAAGTTTTGTTTTTCAAAGCAACTTATTGATTTTAATCAACAGATTAGAACAAATATTAAGCAAACTTCATATTTTTGAAAAGCTCTTTCAAGCCTGTAACATAACCTTAAAAAATCAATACGGCTGCCATTTAGAATAAAACAGTTGAATGCCGTTAGTTCGCAAAATTGATATTCTTTGTTAAAGAGAAAGCAACTTATTGGTTTTAATTAACAGATTAGAAAAAATAAGAAGCAAACTACATGTTTTTGAAAAGTTCTTCCAAAACTGTAACATAACCTTAAAAAATCAATACGGCTGCCATTTAAAAATAAAACAGTTGAATGCCGTTAGTTCGCAAAATTGATATTCTTTGTTAAAGAGAAGTCTTGTTTTCCAAAGCAACTTATTGATTTTAATTAACAGATTAGAACAAATATCAAGCAAACTGCATATTTTTGAAAAGCTCTTTCAAGCCTATAACATAACCTCAAAAAACTCAATACGGCTGCCATTTAGAATAAAACAGTTGAATGCCGTTAGTTCGCAAAATTGATATTCTTTGTTAAAAAGAAGTTTTGTCTTTCACAGCAACTTATTGGTTTTAATTAACAGATTAGAACAAACATTAAGCAAACTGCATATTCTTGAAAAGCTCTTTCAAACCTGTAACATAACCTTAAAAAATTCAATATGTGTTGAACAAGTAAACGAGCTCATTTATTTTATTTCAACACATTTCACGTTGCAAGCAGGTAAAAATTATTAAATGGGAAGGGGTGAGGTGGAGGGTTAAATTTAAAGGTAAAACACACACGCACGTCGAAAATTAAAGACCAGCTATAAATCCCCGTTCTAATGCCGTAATTAATTTCCATTTCAGCAGTTGGTTAATTGAAATTCCGAAATATAACTGATTGTCATTTAAAGTCACAGGCGAAGCGCCGTCGTGATTTATTCGATTTGGCTTTTATTTTTGCACAGGAGCGTCTATAAATTAATCTGCACCCTGAATGCCATTGCAGTAATTGGTAATTATATTTTCAGGATAATGAATTGCTTAAGGATGCTTCTACCTTTTGAACATATTACTCATTAGGATGCTCCGTAAAAATTCTCTTTGTACAACGGCGATATTAAAAATTGCTTTTGCTACTTCGGCATAACGGATTTTTAAACTACGCTTAAACGCAATTTACGATAACACTAAAAGCGATTTAATTTATTAATCATCAAGAATATCCGTACGTACATACCGGTTGTTGAAACAAAACGAGAACTGTGACGATGGAAGATTGAAATCTGAAAAGTCCGAACTGGATAGCAACACATTACGAATACACGAACGACAATCTGTATATAAAATGTCCACTACTCATTCATTAAAGCTACATTGACCCGTATTCTCACCTCGCCTTTAATTTAGCAATGCCGTGGTTAAATTCTCTCTCACTCTCTTACTCATGAAACCCACAGCCTTAGTTAGAGCCAATCTTAATCATGAGATGAGAATACGGGCCAAAGTTGGTTAAACGAGGAAAAAGTTTCGTCTTTTAAGCTTTGTTATGGAATGTCACCAGATTTAAAATATTCCTTACAATTTCTGGGAAAAACTAAAAACAATCAAATGCCGTGATTAAATTCTCTCTCACTCTCTTACCCATGAAACTCACATAAAGCTACATCGTTTATGTATGTTTTGTTTTAAGCACAGCTTTAGTCAGAGACGATCTTAATCATGAGATGAGAATACGGACCAATGTTGGTTAAACGAGGAAAAAGTTTCGTCTTTTAGACTTTATTATGGACTGTCACCAGATTTAAAATATTTCTTACAATTTCTGGGAAAAACTACAAACAATCAAATTTTTATTTATTCAATATCTCCTTTATTTGTGATCGCAATAAGATAAAATAAGAAACATCTTATTTTCCTGTCATAGAAATCGTTTGGAACAGTTAAATTAAACGTAAGGGAAGGTGGGAGAATTACAAATACTTAAATACTTAAAATCACATTTTAGAAATCCAACAAATTACTGATTGTATACAGGGTGATTCAGAATAAGCGCCTGACCCGTTAGAAGCGTATTCATTAAGATCATGCAAGAGATAATCAGGAACATTTCAGAAATCAAGCTCCTTTGAATCCGAAATGGAAATCATGATTCATTTCTTACGTATACATATCCAAGTCCGAAATTCGAATGAAAGAATTGCGTATTATACATTTTTTCCGCAGAAAGCCATAAATAAAAACGTTTTATAGTTTCATTTCAAGGTAAACGCTAGTGTTTCGTTCTATTTCACGCGAATTCATTGCTCTTGTGACGCAACACAGCTGCATTAGTGCCCATCAACCAATCTATATCTGAATCTTCAATGCATTCTATCTCAAAAACTACGTATATTAAACCCCCTATGTGTATAGACATTTAGTTTTTTTTTTTTCTATGTACTACCTGTGCTTGACGGGTTGGACACTTATTTTGATTTACCCTGTACATTAAAAAAAATATTTGTCTGTGTAATAATACAGGTGATCAAAGTTACTGCCGCACTACTGCTAACTTTCGTTATTATTCGAGCTACAAAGTTATTCAAATTAGCAAAAATTAAATGTTTTTACTCAGAATTGCAGCGGTGATATCAGAAAAATAATTGCGCATCGCATTCTTAAACTTAACTTCATTAAAAAAAAAACTTCTATTAAAAACTTTCTACAAATCGGCTAAATTGCTGTAGGGTACTCATAGAGATTTCGGCACTAATTGAGGCCTCGTCAGCAGAAGAGCAGATCGAGAATTCCACCGGAATCCGATCGATCCAATGGATATTTGGTTGCACATTTTTGGAATCCCATGCAGCTGCTTACTTGGTGTACACCGACATTTTTTTTCAAACAAAGCAGTTCATACTACAAAAAAAGTGTTCATCTGAAGCTCTTCAAGTTTGAACACATGTCTCTCTTTCTTTGAATTTGTTTATTTAAGGATTTAATTTTTTCTGACGTCATTCACAGCCGATTTACGGAGAAAAAAATACAATTTTTGTTTTTTAAGTGGAACAGTCTGTATATTGTTGATGAGACGAAACATCATTTTTTCTGATTTCAAAAAAAAAAATAATGTATTAAAAAATTCAATACAACTACCATTTAAATAAAACAGTTGAATGCCGTTTCTCGAAAAATTAATAGGGGTATTTATTTGTTAAAAAGAAGTTTGGTCTGCCATAGCAAACTAGATTGAGGAATAATTTATTGATTTTAATTAATATATTAGAATAAATATTAAGCCAACTGTATGTTTCGGAAAAGTTCTTCCAAAACTGTAACATAACCTTAAAAAATTCAATACGGCTGCCATTTAGAATAAAACAGTTGAATGCCGTTAGTTCGCAAAATTAATATTCTTTGTTAAAGAGAAGTTTTGTTTTCCAAAGCAACTTCTTGATTTTAATCAACAGATTAGAACAAATATTAAGCCAACTGCATATTTTTTTATATATATAAGTTCTTCCAAACCTGTAACATAACCTTAAAAAATCAATACGGCTGCCATTTAAAATTAAACAGTTGAATGCCGTTAGTTCGCAAAATTAATATTCTTTGTTAAAGAGAAGTTTTGTTTTCCAAAGCAACTTATTGATTTTAATCAACAGATTAGAACAAATTTTAAGCAAACTTCATATTTTTGAAAAGCTCTTTCAAGCCTGTAACATAACCTTAAAAAATTCAATATGACTGTCATTTAAAATAAAACAGTTGAACGCCGTTAGTTCGCAAAGTTGATATTTTTTGTTAAAAAGAAGTTTTGTTTTCCATAGCAACTTACTGATTTTAATCAACAGATTAGAACAAACATTAAGCAAATTGCATATTTTTGAAAAGCTCTTTCAAACCTGTAACATAACCTTAAAAAATTCAATATGGCTGCCATTTAAAATGAAACAGTTGAATGCCGTTTCTCGCATACCATGACAGCTACGTTGATTTTAAGTGTGCCAAACGATTTCTGTGTTTGGGGAAATGTAGTTG
Source organism: Prosopocoilus inquinatus (assembly GCA_036172665.1). Lineage (NCBI taxonomy): Eukaryota > Metazoa > Arthropoda > Insecta > Coleoptera > Lucanidae > Prosopocoilus > Prosopocoilus inquinatus. The sequence goes on along the minus strand of CM069880.1, from coordinate 9,748,744 downwards.
TTTCTTATTTCACCCTGTTCTGATAAGAATTGTAGAAGATATTAAGGAAATAAAAATTTGCTTTTACCAAATTGTGCAGAAATTGTACGAAATATTTTAAATCTGATAGCATATCATCTTTAACGAAGCCTAAGAGACGAAACCCTCCCATTTAACCAACTTTAACTAAGCGAGATCCTTGTATTTTGGACAGTCTGCCTACAGAATTGGCAAAAGTCTAACAGAGCATACTGAATACTGAATAATGCACGCGACAGAAGACGCAATATAAAAATAAAGAAGGAATATGACTAGTCACGCCTATGTTTATCGGAAGCTGGTTGACGGAATCGAAGAAGCGCCTATGTTTAAAAGCCAACAGGCCAATACTGTATAATAAATATAATTTTGTAGGATTGTCTGTTTTAATTGTAAATGTTCTGGTTGAATCGAATTGTATAAAATTTGTATTGAGTTTAATCGTTGGCAGGTTTGGCTGATGTGATATATTAAATACAAACAGGTATGGGGCCCACGATACCGGTAATCATGAGGAACTCATTATTGCACGCGTCCGGCGGATGATAGCTGTATAAACAGTGCCTTTCACCCTGGCATCGTCGGACATTAGATACTCCCATTAATATAAATTAGCGAGAATGCGTCAGTTCGCTTTAGACATTTGCCTACCTACCCTACCTGTCCAACCCCCCGCGCACTTTTTACCTTATCGCCCCGCTTTGTTTTCACCTATAACCTAATTTGAGTTTGATGTAACCGCCGCTGATAATTATGCTTATATTTCATTGATTATAATATTTATTACGCATTAAGCCTCCCCCACGACCGGTAATTATTTTAAAACGGTTATCAAATTAGCGTCGTCGCGAAAATAATTTATTTCTATTAGCTGCTTATGTTAACCGAGAGAAACCGTTTCTTCTAAACAAAAAAAAAAAAAAAAACTCGCATAGATTCATAACGGGGAGGACTAATGCATATCATCCCCCCCTCTCTCTCTCTCGGTCTATCGCGAAAAATTTCCACCCTGACTTCCAATTAAACGTTCACGCTATTAATCTGTTTAATTTCCGTCCAGTGGGCGACGACAGTGACGGACGACTATGACTGGCGAAAAACTACTCATTTTGTAACAAAACTGTCCGACAACAAAACAAATTTCAGGTTGAATCAAGTTTCTCTAATTATTTACAAAAACACTAAGTCTATACTCAGCTTTAAAATGGTTTGGGCATAAGGTTTTAGTTTAATACCGGGTGATCAACGGAATTCATAATTAGAGAAGGCTGTGATTGGTCCTATTTTATGCTGTGTAAATAATAAATTCATTCGAATTTCGAACTTGTGTACGTATATGTAAGAAATGAATCATGATTTCCATTCTGGATTCAAGGAGGTTGGTTTTTGAAATGCCATGTTTCTTGCAATTTCACAATTGCATGATCTTAGTGAATACGCTCCTAACAGGTCAGACACTTATTCTGTATCACCCTGTGTAGTATTAATCTGTTAATTAAGACACGTCGATTTCGATTCGAAATGTTGATACGACCTTCTTGCTTAGGAGGGCAGTAGCAGTACTAGTAACATTGAGTTTCTCAATCATTTGTGTTTTGATTCGCTCTGTATAAATGTTGCACAATGATTGAAGGTCTGTACCTAAAATATTTTCCATCTTACATTTCGAAATAGCCGTTTACTATCCGTAAGGATATCAATATTAATTTCTACACAACTCTATGCGGACAATAAAAAAAGTCTTGTACAGCGGCACAGTGAAACTTTGTTGATCACAGTGCATGATTATTGTTCGTTGCTTTTATTTATTATTGTTTCTTTACTTGTAGTTTTATTCTCGTGTTTAATAATTCTCTGTACCGAAAAACATTTAAATGCTTCTAAATAATGTCCTAACATTAATCCTAAAACTATTACAGGCATTTTTTAACCCTAGAATTTAAAGTATTACTCGATAGCATTTGTTTGAACTTTCTCCTCGCTCTAATATCATCAATTTATGAACACATTTGATAATAACTCAAGAACGGAAAAAGATAATCATTTCGGGTTTTCACCATAATATTCACCATATCGTAAGCTTCGTAACTGTTGCAAAAGAAACACACCTTTCCATTTAATTTTTTTTGGAAAACTGTGAAGAACTCTTACTTTCACAAACAGCGCCCTCTAAGTTTTTTTTATAACAAATTAACCGTAGTCGTTGTATAGAAACTTTATATCAGCTTAAAATTCCGTTTCAAATGAGCTGAAGTTCGTTAATTCTTGATAAAGAATACAGAAGTTACGATATTCTTTTTAATGTAAATAATTCAACTGTTTTTTCCATCCTTATTAACGGTGATAGGATAATAAGTCTAAACTCAAAGTTGTGCAGAATTAATTCAGCTTTCTAATGGCGCTATGAAAGCTGCAGCTTATTCTGAGACTTTTGCTAGTAAAACTGATTTTTATTGATAGCCCTATTGATTGCGCCCCCTTGCGGTTAACTCAGAAACTTAAAAATATTTTCTTTGAATTTCTCGTGGTCACTTTGACTATAATTTTTTTCTCCCGAAACTGTAGATATTACGGTTAGCTATATACCGCCGGTCGCCGCCCATCTTGAGACACTCGGTATATATCTAAATGTAAGTAAATATAAATTAATATGTAAATATTTAAAATTAATATGTAAATATTTAAAATTAACCGTTAGAGAAACCTTACAAATAAGAGCTAACCAAACAACACGGAAATACGGAAATAAATAGTCCAAAGACCCGAAAAAAACTTCTTATTCTAACGAATAATTCCCTGTAATTTGATACCTAAAAATCCTGAAAAATAAAATAAAATATATATATTATGTATAAATCGTCAAAAAAACGACCTACAGATGAGAGCAAATCATACCCACACGCCTCAAGTTAAGAGCACTTTAGGAAAATTTGTATCTCGGAAAATCTTCTCCTTATTAAATCTGCAAAATTTTCCTAAAGTGCTCTTAACTTGAGGTGTGTGGATGTAATTTGCTCTCATCTGTAGGTTGTTTTTTTTTGACGGTTTATACATAATATATATATTTTATTTTATTTTTCAGGATTTTTAGGTATCAAATTACAGGGAATTATTCGTTAGAATAAGAAGTTTTTTTCGGGTCTTTGGACTATTTATTTCCGTATTTCCGTGTTGTTTGGTTAGCTCTTAATTGTAAGGTTTTTCAAACGGTTAATTTTATATATTTATATATTAATTTATATTTACTTACATTTAGACATATATGTATATCTTTTATGATGATTAGATTGTTGTTAGTTTTTATATTTTTATGATTTTATTAGGATGATTAGGTTGTTTTTAGATCTTTTTAGTGCTTTTATGTTGGTAGCGTACTGAAGATGACAGCTTAGCTTTTTACGGATATAAAATTATTGTGGGCGGAGACGAATTTTCAATTATTTCTTAAGCCACAGTCTCCTTTGCTAGTTTAGTTTTAGACTACCTTTCTGGTTGACTGGATATTTACATAACCGAATCATTTCTCAAATGAACTCGCATTCTTTTTGCAGTGACGGCGCTATATTTGATATGAAATAAATGTATTATGCCAGTCTTTTTGAAAGTTACATTTAACGTTTTGGTAATTATTAATTGGAAATAATCTATAAAGGCAATTCTGTTACACACGTAATTCACATCATACGGTTGCTTCTGATGCAATGAGCGCGAGGGTGAGAGTGCCTCGGGTATATAAACCGTTCAGCGGCGACGTTGGAATCTACGCCGCTGCTTTGTTTATCTTTATACTGGTTTTTACTAGATATCCTAGGAATGTCCGAGCTTTACATATTACATTTAATGCTTGCAGTTAATAAAATAGAAGGCAGAAAAAATAGCACATGCCAATTATTGTATCTCCGGGTGGTTAAGGTGCGTAAATTATTAAATTATTGTGGGCGGAGATTAATTTCAATTATAACATAATCTTAGGTAAAAAAATATTTAACTGACATACCTGGTCGCCTCGCCTCAAGTCTTTTATATGCTTTCTCTCTCACATTGTCTTACGTGCGCATGACCGAAACTCAGGCATAGAGGAAGGAGTATTTGTAATTATTAATAATTGAAGAGCGATGATTCAAATTCAGGCAGAAATTTTGTTTTAAATGGTTTTGGACCGTTTATATCGATTCTTATAGTCAGAATCACGCAAAATGATACTTATCCTTAAGCCGAAACATCGTTAATTCAGTCAAAACCCCAGATCTCCATCTAAGAAAGTCATTAAACCACCATTTTCTGAAAACTATTTTAAATATGTGGACATATCTTAATTTGCATGAACGCTCCTAAATTATACCTGTTAATTCTGTATCATGTTTACAACGATCTTTTTCTTTTCTTTCATTCACATTCGTATTTATTTGCTTTTGAAAACCGTGTGGCTGACGAAGCACACACTTGTGTAATTGTTCCGAAATAAAACAATGTTTACTCCGGCGTGTAAATAAATAAATACATAAATACAGGATGTGGCCAGGATATTGAAACATCAGTGAGTGATTGGTAACACGCAGTGGTGTTTAACGTTTTTCGAAAAATGATTTTCGCGTTCGCTAAAGCCGATACCCGGAGAATTTAATTATTTTTAAAATATTCAACGACATGTTCCAATTTTGCCTTCAAGCATCCACTTGAGAAAATACATTAAATTCTCAGGTAATCTGAAAACACTGTAAACGTTCTTACACGTTGAGCGGGTGGGTCTCCTTATCTGGGCTCTATGTACTCTTTACGTCCTCGCAATCTTCTAAACTTATTCGTTTACCTGCGTTTACCTGCATTTGCATTAATAATATGAAACCAGCAACACATTATGATTATCATCATGTATGTGTGTGTGTACACTGTAGTGTACGTCTACCCCCGGTGCTTAAATCAACTTGTTTTCACTCGCAAACAAATAATTTGCTTGTATAAACAGGGGAAAAATGATTTTGCCTTGTCGCATAATGCATGGTAAAGAGGAATCGCACGTCCAATTTCCAGAGTTTGGAAAATGCATTTCCGTAATGAACGAATGACAGTCAAAGAATTCACAGGTGGTGATGATCCGTGGGATTAAATCAAATGGGGAAATAGGACTTCCAACGGAAATTAGTTTAATTAAGGTTGCTTTCGATAAAAATAGCCACGTTGAATAAATATTTCGTGCAGGCACGACAATTCATTAGTAACTTAAGTACAATTTCACAATTCCTCTGATTGAAATCCCCATTGGTTTTCAATTAATTTAAATGTATGTAAATTGATTTAGAGCACAATTTCAATTTTGTTTCTGTTCAGTGACGAGTGCAGTGGTCGGATGAATAGGAGAGGAAGCGTAACCGCACGTCTACATTCTGAATCAGTTGATAATAATTAAGATCGATAGATCTAGTTACCTCACATAAATTAAATAAAATCCACGTACACAGACAGACATTCCTTTTGTTGCCCCCGTCAACTTCCTTCCTTCCAATGGAAGGATAACCCAATCTTGTATTGTCTGGGTAATTCACATTTGAATACCTTTTCACCGCTCAGTCTTTCTATTCGCCTTTCTTTTTTTTTTTTTTTGGTGCTAAATTTAAATTATAATTTTCAACTAGGAAAAAGAAATATTTGAAGAATGTGGTGGTATTAACACCGGAACCTGCCCGGCTCGTTCATTCCTGTGGCGTACGTCCTGCAGGTTTGCGGTGGGAATTAGCAAGTTCAGCGATAAAATTTCGGAACTATCGTCGCACTTAAAATTCAATTCATATAGTTGCAATTCCGATATAGGAAACGGGGAATTTCTGTTTTTGCCACGTCATCTCGATTAAATTACCTTTTCAAACCAACTACCTTCGAATGTGTCCTATTTTGCTAAAAATTAAAATTTCCCTCCTGCCACAGCCGTGTGCCTGCCGTTATTCGTTAAGAGTAATTATGGTTTACGTCTGCATTTTAATTGTGCTTTAGTGGTTAATATTCCAGAGGCGTTTCTATCTACATCGTGACGGAACAGAGGTGTATCTACTATAATGACGGCGGTCCGGCACGCCGTCGCGGCGTATGCATATCAAAGAGTAACTAGGAGCGAATCCTCAAACGAATATCCCGATATAGAAGTGTTACACCCGTGGGAATCTTATTCCCCTTTAGTTCCTCGTCTCTAACTTATCTCCTTGTAAAGGGAAATCAAGTGTTTGAATTTTCAAATGCATACATTACGTCCTCTCTAACCCTAAATAATCGATAGGCGACCGACTACGTTTACACCATTAATTCTAACGTACATACGAACCAGACTTAAAAACAAACGAATCTTTTTTAAAATATTTCTTCATATCTAATTAATTTCGTATTTCGAGCCATTCAAGTGAGTGTATTTGGTTTACAAGCAAGCCCTCAAGTGTGTACGCACCTTAACCACCCGGAGATACAATAATTGGCATGTGCTATTTTTCTGCCTTCTATGTTATTAACTGCAAGCATTAAATGTAATATGTAAAGCTCGGACATTCCTAGAATATCTAGTAAAAACCAGTATAAAGATAAACAAAGCAGCGGCGTAGATTTCAACGTCGCCGCTGAACGGTTTACATATCCGAGACACTCTCACCCTCGCGCTCATTGCATCAGAAGTAACCGTTTGATGTGAATTACGTGTGTAACAGAATTGCCTTTATAGATTCTTTCAAATTAATAATCATCAAAACATTAAATGTAACTTTCAAAAAGACTGGCATAATACATTTATTTCATATCAAATATAGCTCCGTCACTGCAAAAAGAATGCGAGTTCATTTGGGAAATGATTAGGTTATGTAAATATACGGTCAACCAGAACCAGAAAGGTAGTCTAAAACTAAAATAGTAAAGGAGACTGTGGTTTAAAAAATAAACTTTTAAACAGCGCCCCCTTAACTCGTTATTTTTTGTTTTCTCGTTTAGCTTTCACGTTGTTATTTTTATTCTGTCATTTGTTCTTTTTTTGTTCGCTTTTCCTTAGTGTCTTTATTTTAGTTTTTATAGAATGGTTGATCTTATTTTATTTATCGTTTCCGTACATTTATTTTTGAACCGCACATATTTTTGCCTTTGTTTCAAAATACAACGGCATGTCGCAAATTAGTATTGATGTGGACGCGGCTTTACGTTCCTTTCCATACTGAGTGCTCCGTCGTATCACCTATATTTTTATCATCCACCGTGGTTAATAAATAAATAAGAAAAGGAATGTTATATAAAATTATTAAAATTAGTTTAGGGCGTGCGTTGCTGAAATTGTTTACTTATTAATTTAGTTGGGCGTGTGTTACTGAAATTGTTTATTTATTTGTTGTTTCGTTTGTAAGAAGTGAAATGCCACCGGAGTGCAATGAATGATTCTAAAATTCTTGGCACGTTCTTCCTTGGAATGTCAATAAAAATACCACTTGAAAATCAAGCAAACATTCCCGCTAAAACTTTGTACTGATAACGATAATTGTTTGACAAGAAGTATAACTCTTGAGGAGGGTGAAAGAAAGGTGGAGCTGCCCGCAGGTAAATAACGAACAATAAATTACGGCGAGATTTATGGCTGAATTTTAAATTTAGTTTTTAATTAATTTCGCTAGAATGCAATACTTCTTGACTCAACTCCGAGAAAAATGTGCAAATTATATTATACTTAATCTGCTGACAAGGCGTACAACGTACAACATATTTTCCGCCCCGATTTCATTTTTTTCCCTCCTCGTAATCTGCCTTAAATAATACAACTCTTCAAGGGGATTTTCTAAATTACTCCCGCCAACCTTTATTAACAAATAACGCCCTTTTTAATTAACCGGAAAAAATACTAAATCTGCTTATAAAATAAACCCCCCTCGTCATCGCATTATACACCCTTAATATCGTCAAACAAACTTTTAAATCATTCCGGAATTTATACAGCTTTACTAATTTAAACAGAAAAAAAAATACAGCAACAAATTTCCTGCTGGCTAAACAACATTAAATTTAATCACTATTAGGATAACAGAAGCAGAGGCGTACACCGTAAACGTAAAAACCCAAAACCCATCAAAAACCAAGAACTTTCTCGAACCTTAATCATAACCCAAACCGAAATTAATATGCCTGAGGTAACCCTAATCGAAATCGAAACCTTTATTAATTTTTCGGTTAATTTCGATTTCGCTTTTCTATACTAACATCAGGGGCGAACTTCGACTTTAATAGTTGCGGGGGCGAGACCGGCCCTTTGGATTGTGTTGGTTGACAAATCCCCCCGCTCCCCCTTGCGCTAAGGCAAGGTATTTATATTCTTTGTATTATAAATAAATTAAAAAATGAAATTTTTTTTTCAATTTCTAAAATACAGCAGGACCTCTTTAATCTAAACTAATAATTGTACTGGTTGATCCGGATTTGCGAAATGTTAGGATTATAGAACGAAAGCCAAAATATCCATTTTCCCCATTACCAGGGCCGGAGCAAGGTAAGTAATGCATGAGAGCGCCGCGTCGATTAAAAATTATTAAAGCGCAACTCAAATAATTTCAAGGTTAACGAAACTCGATCATACAGCTGAAATTTAAAAAAAAATCTATGTCCACCCAATCCAACTGAAGTCGAACTACATTCAGCCCAAGAAAAAAGTATTAAAGAAATTAAAAGTAAAAAGAAATTGTGGAAATGAAGCTCAACAAATCCCAAGGTCAACCCAACTCAACTGAACTGAATTCAGCCTAACTGTATTTAATTGAAGCAAAAAAATTAAAATGCAAAGAATTAAAAGCAAAAAATTTTAAAAAAAACGATCAAAGCTAGATTCGACCATTGTCAAGGTCACCCAGACTCGACCCAACAACTGAACTCCGTTCTATTCAATCCAAGCAAAAAAAAAAAAATTAAAATCAAAATACAATAAGAAAATTGATAAAAAATTTTGTTGCAAAATCATTTTTGATTGCAGTGAAAACCTCAAAAATCGATCGTAGGATGTCGCTATTTTATCTGTTCATAAAAAAAAAATGATGTTGAAAATTAAATGAAAAAAATTCGACGTCAACCCAACCTAACTCCAATCAAAGTAAAAAATTTAATACAAATTAAAATGAACCTAAACTCCATTCAAACCAAGAGAAAAAAATATTAAAGAAATTAAAAGTAAAAGAAAAATTGTGAAAATGAAGCTCAACAAATCCCAAGGTCAACCCAACTCAAAGCCTAACTGTATTCAATTGAAGCAAAAAATTTAAAAGGCAAGGAATTAAAAGCAAAAAATTTTAAAAACCTATCGAAGCGAGATTCGACCATTATCAAGGTCACCCAAACTCGATCCAATAACTAAACTCCATTCCATTCGACCCAGGCAAAAAAATTTAAATCAAGAAACAATTAAAAAAATTGATGACAATTAAATGAGAAAAAGATTTCGACGTCAACGCAAGCTAACTCCAATCAAAGTAAAAATTTAATACAAATTAAAATGAACCTAAATTCCATTCAACCCAAGAGAAAAAATATTAAAGGCATTAAAAGTAAAAAAAAATGTGAAAATGAAGCTAAACAAATCCCAAGGTCAACCCAACTCAACTGAACTTAATTCAACCTAACTGTATTCAATTGAAGCAAAAAATTTAAAATGCAAAAAATTAAAAGCAAAAAATTGAAAAAAACGAGCGAAGCGAGATTCGACCATTGTCAAGGTCAACCAAACTTGACCCAACAACCGAACTCAATTCTATTCAATCCAAGCAAAAAAAAATTAAAATCAAAATTCAATGAATTACAATAAATGGCAAAAAAATCGACATCAACCCAACCTAACTCAAGTCAAAGTAAAAAATGTAATACAAATTAAAATGAACCTAAAAATGTAAAATCAGAAAACAATAAAAAAATTGATGTTGACAATTTAATGAAAAAAAATGTCGGCGTCATTAAAATGAACCTAAACTCCATTCAACCCCAAAAAAGAATATTAAAGACCTAAAGACCCAAGCAAAAAAAAATTAAAATAAAAAAACAATAAAAAATTGATGTCAACAATTAAATGAAAAAAATTAAAATAGGTTCTTTTAATTTGTATTAAATTTTTTACTTTGATTGGAGTTAGGTTGGATGACATCGAATTTTTTTTTTCATTTAATTGTTAACATCGATTTTTTTATTGTTTTTTGATTTTAATATTTTTTTTTTGCTTGGGTCTTTTAATTTAATTTAATACAAATTAAAATGAACCTAAATTCCATTCAACCCAAGAAAAAAAAAATTAAAGGAATTAAAAGTAAAAAAAAATGAAGCTCAACAAATCCCAAGGTCAACCCAACTGAACTGAATTCAGTTTAACTGAATTCAATTGAAGAAAAAAATTTAAAATGCAAAGAATTAAAAGCAAAAAATTTTAAATGCAAAAAATTAAAAGCAAAAAATTAAAAAACCGATCAAAGCGAGATTCGACTATTGTCAAGGTCAACTCCATTCTATTCCACCCAAACAAAAAAATATTAAATCAAAAACCAATAAAAAAATTAATGTTGACAATTAAATGAAAAAAAAAATTCGACGTCAAACCAATCTAACTCTAATCAAAGTAAAAACTTTAATACAAATTATAATTAACCTCAGAAAATCTCAAGGTCAACTGAACTCTCTTAACTTATATCATATTGTATTCCATTCTACACAAGTAAAAAAAAAAATTAAAACACTTAAATTTATACGTAGATTAAAATTATGTTAAACAAATCTCAAGGTCAATTCAATCCAACTGACATCAATCAAATTTCATCTAGCATAAGTAAAATATTAAAAATTACTAGAAAAACTAACAGTAAAGATAAGAAAGGAATTAAAAATCAATTAAAACCGAGCTCAACCAATTTCAACCTCAATATAACTCAACCTAGTTTTCTTCAGCCCAAACAAAAATTAAAATAAAATTAAATAAATTAAAAATGCCATAGGCTTAATTTTTCTGCACGGTAGAATTGTGACTCACAACAAAATAAAAATTAATTCGCCTATTTTGGTCGGCCAAGCGATTGGCAAAGGTCGTCCATGCGGCGATAAATCGCCACGGTTGGCACCACTGTCTGACTCTAAATTTACATACGCAATTTTTGGAAGTTGGGGGCCCACTATTGTTTACAAGCAAACTTAAATTCTAAGGAAAGACAAAGAAATTATTGCAGGTCATAAAATTTCTGGTTCTCATGCAACAGATGTTATTCTTGAATAAGAGGAGGTCTGATACGTTGTTTCTCTTAAAGTACGATTTGTTAATACTCCCTTAGCAAATTTCATTAAATCAGTTTGTTCTTGATTTTTCGTTTTAAAGAAATCTATTAGGTATGTATTATGCATAGGAAGATATTTTTAGATATCCGGGCGAGAAAGAGAGTTTGGGTAAATATGTAGTAGTTTTCTTTTCTTTTTTTCATTTAGGAACATATCCTTTATACATTGTTTCATATCAACAAATGTTATATAAACAAAAGCAAACATATTGTCTAGACGTGTCAAACAGCGTTCCTCTCTTATAGATACAAGAGAAGTCGGGCGAGGTTGGCCCCAGATGTGACTAGTCATATCTAACTTTTGTGAATCAGTTCCGAAAGAATTACTCGAGCCCGTGTGCCCCGATCAAAGCCACCGAATCAATAATACATAAACAAGATGGGCCTTCTTGGATGCTGAATAAATATTGATGCAATTTTTTTAATAAATCCTGCTCTGAACATTAGTTAAATCTGAAGTTGCGGGTAATAACAAGAAGAAAAAAAAAAGAAGAAGAAGAAGAAGAAAAGTTGAAATGAAGGATGTAACCCTCGTAAGAAAAGGCGACGTACAATAAATTCCGCTTATGTTTAGTATAATTTCGGTGTCGGCATTTTTATAAATGGGCTCCGAGCTTTAGTCTAATAAAACACATTCTGGGGGTGGCTACGTCTCTAGCCGTTTATCATGGGGTAGTTAGTTACGACTCGCTGTCTAAAGGTAGATTTGCTTCTTTTCGCCTTTTTTTTTAATAAACTTCAAAGAAAATTAAGCAAAGTGCGTAATCCTTTATTTCGGACTACCCTGTATAAATAAAGCGGACGCATTTTGTTTACGTTTTTTTTCACGGCGCACAAAAGAACGAAAATAAACACCCGAAAACACAGAATTCCTTGCACCACCGGCGATCATATTTTTAGAAGCGATATGGAACGTTACTTTATTTACGCTATTAAAACCAGGGGGAGCTAAATACCCCGGCTCAAATAAATGCATTTACAAAAGCTGGGTTTCAACTAATCGCTGTTAAAATGAATCACATTAGCACAACAATTTAATTAAGCCGCTCTATAATCATGTATTAATTTGTTAATGGAATAAAATCATTCTACCTACTATTTATACATTATTAAATCACCCATCCATAATTTCAACAAACGCATTTACGTGATAATGAAACCAATAAGACCCCTTCATTTATTCATTAACATATTCAGTTTCAAATTATTTTAATAGCGTTTTATGGTACGTCAAAAAAACAAGTTCTAATTGATCAACCATGTAAAAGTTCGAATAAGAAAGTTGGGACAAATTCCAAAGACACCCTGTATGCTAATTAAAAAAAAATCGAATCAGATTGCCTTCGCCGTTCGCACTTCATCAAACCAAAATAAAAATTAAAAAATAAACGAATTTTCTGACTAAGAGCCGTTTTACATCAATCAAAATTTGCATAAAATCTTGTACAGGGTTCATTTTATAAATAAGAAATCCCCTTAATTATTTTAATTATTAACGAATACAGGAAACTTATGAACGTTAATGTGGTAGTCTCTCTCACTTTGTACAGGGTTAGTTTTATAAATGAAAATCCCCATTTATTAATTTAATTATTAACGAATGCAAAAACTAAAAATATGGCCTTACACGGTTTTTAGATTTAATTCTTGCTAACAGTTCAGCAGTAGCCTCTTCTATATACAGGGTGAGCAAAAAAAGTTTCAGATTTTCCCTTCATATTTGGATTCTCGTAATTATTTTGAACTCAAATATACAGGCTGTCCCAACACTGCGTTCTTGGGCTATATCTCGATAACTACTGCAGATACGAAAAAAGTTTCAAGACATTTTTGTTTTAGAAGTTAAAAGTCTACCACATAAAATTATTTTCACCTATACAGGGTGCTTAAAAATAGTGATACTGTACGCAACTTTTTTATTTCAAACGGCACACCCTATATACGATGCCAAATTTGGATTGCCCATAAAATTCCATACATTTTCTATATACTATAATCTATACATAAATCTAACCGTTCCGAAGATACTTAACATTTTGTCTAAAAAGTGGTGTCACTTACAACCGTTATTTTATTTATTCGTATTTTATTTATTTTTAACTTTAGAAAAAAAGATTATTGCTGCAGAAGTAGACGATACTTTCACTTATTCTAAGCCACTGTTAAATATATTTTTATTGTGACAGGGTGATTGTGGTACTAAGCAAAACTTCAAAATGATGTAAGTCAATTTTCTTAAATAGCATGCCCTATGTATTTATATCTTAAATTGTTCATCTAATACAGGTACTTTCGTTTTTGTTATTTATATCCTATACCCATCTGCAATATTTTCTTAGAGCCCTAGACGTATTTGTAAAAAAAAAAAAAACGAACCAGTTGACATTAATAATTATTTTGCCTGTTTGCCACAGCCACCTTATACAATTATCCGTTTTAAAAGAAATAACTCAAATGGATATAAGGCTCTCAAATAATACTGTACTGCATTAGACAAACAATTTAAGGTATAAAAATATAGGGCATGCTATTTAAAAAAATTCATTTTGAAATTTCTGATATTTTACTTAGTACCATGATCACCCCGTAACAATTAAAATGTATTTAACAGTGGCTTAGAATAAGCTAACGCGTTAATTATATCTATACCAAAAATATTTTCTCTGAAGTTAAAAATAAATTAAATATGAATAAATAAAGTAATGGTTCCAAACGACGCTTTTCAGACAAAATGTTAAATATCTTCAGAACGGTTAGATTTAGGCGTATATTATGGTATATAGAAAATGTATAGAATTTTATGGGCAATCCAAATTTGGCATCACGTATAGGGCGAAGCCATTTGAAATAAAAAAGTTGCGTGCAGTATCACTGTTTCGATTCACCCTGTGTAGGTGAAAATAATTTCATGTTGTAGACTTTTAAATTCTAAAACAAAAATATTTTAAAACTTTCTTTGTATCCGCAGTAGTTATCGAGATATAGCCCGAGAACACGCGCTTGGGACACCCTGTACATACATATTGTGTTTTCATTTTCACATTCGCTTTTGTGTTATCCGTCTAGAGTTTTAAGGTAATGCGGAACAACAACAAACTCAAATGTTGTTGGTTACATATCATTAAATGACATTCCTGCTTATTGTTTAATAGATTCAATAAACATTAAGCAGAAACGGTATTTAACAATATTCTAATTTGTTTTTGTTTCCTACTACCTTAAAACTCCTATAATTTTTTGACGGATAACAAAAACGAATGATCCAATTACACAACATATACCGGGTGTCCCAAGATGGGCGGAGACCGACGGTATATAGCAAAGCGTAATACCTAATAATAATAATATTTACATATTAATTTTAAATATTTACATATTAATTTATATTTACTTACATTTAGACATATACCGAGTGTCTCAAGATGGGCGGCGACCGGCGGTATATAGCTAACCGTAATATCTATAGTTTCGGGAGAAAAAAATTATAGTCAAAATGACCAAGAGAAATTCAAAGGAAATATTTTTAAGTATCTGAGTTGGCCGCAAGGGGGCGCAATCAATAGGCTCAACAATAAAAATTAATTTTACTAGCAAGTCTCAGTATAAGGTGCTGCTTTGATAGCGCCATTAGAAAGCTGAATTAACTCTGCAAAACTTTTATTTCAGACTTATTGCCATACCACCGTTAATAAGTGTGTAAAAAACAATTGAATTATTTACTTTAAAAAACATCATAACTTCTGTACTCTTTATCTGAAATTAACGAACTTCGGCTCGTTTGAGAATTTTAAGCTGATTTGAAGTTTCTATTCAACGACTCCGGCTACTTTGTTATAAAGTAGTTAGAGGGCGTTACTTGCAAACGTAATAGTTTTTCCCAGTTTCCCAAAAAAATGTATATGGAAAGGCATATTTCTTTTACAGTGATTACAAAGCATCCAATCAGAAAAATATTTTGGTGAAAACCCGAAATTGATAGCATTTTTCGTTCTAGAATTATTACCAAACGAGTCTATTAACTGAAGATGAAAACGAATCTAGAAGCTCAAAACAAATGCTATCGAGTATCTTTTCATTATATTGTATTCGGATTCAAAATAATTCAGAGATTCCAAATATGTCAAAATATACAACGAATTCTTTTTGCTCACCCTGTATAATATAGAAGAGGCTACCGCTGAACTGTTAGCATGAATAAAATCTGTATAAAAAAAACGCGTAAGCCCATATTTTTAGTTACTTGCAGTCGTTAATAATTAAAATAATAAATGGGGGTTTTCATTTATAAAACTAACCCTGTACAAAGTGAGAGAGACTGCCACATTAACGTTCATTGGTTGAATCGATGCTTCTTTGTCGCTTTGTGCAAAAAATTTTGATAAATGTAAAATGGCTCTTAAATTAGATTATTTTTTGTATTGATTGTAAAGAATTTCAAAAATTTGTCTTAACAATGCACGACGAGCTTTCCTTATTCGTGAAATTTTTAAAATCCAATTGTTTATTCTTAATATTATTATTATTTTTTTAATAATAGTCTTTATTTGTTGAAATATAAACATAAACTTTTGTAAATGGTCACAAAAAGGAAACGTAATAATAAAGAAATAATAGCAAATGTAAAGTACCAAAAAAAATTAAATAATCTAAAAATTAATTAACACTTGCAATAAACACACCACACAAGTTATTAAGAAACGAATTGTTAAAAATCCGAGGCAAAACTCTACCTGTTTCGCTCAACACGTTTGCAAAGAACTGATTGATCAGAGGCGGCTTTGCGAACATTAGCAGGAGGGGCCTCTCGGTATCGTTTATTTTTAGCGTTATCACAACATAAAAAGAGCGACCTTGAATTTATTCCTGCACGACTCGCAAGAGTTTTTTTGAAGACGAGAAGTTTTTGTTTCGTCCGTTGGTCACATGCAACGATTGTTTGCTTTAAAAAAATAAGTGCTTCTTAATAAGCTCTGATAAAATAATAATTCCCCACACGTTAATACAAAATAAAATTTAGTTTCCTGTTTGTTCCATAGAATAATTCAATTCAATTCCTAATTTGTTTTTTTTTTTTTTTTTAATTACGTACGTAGTTATTTTGGTCATGCAGGAAAAATTCAAAAATGCAGATTTTTGGGTTGCAAACGTGAGGCGGGTGGGGGGGGGAGAAGAATGATCGATTGAACGTCGAGGAAAAAGTGTGATTCTCATTAATTTCTGAAAATTCCTTTGACTGAGTTCATACATACAAGTTGCAGGGTTGCCAGATTTTTCTTGCAAAATATAGACAAAAAGTAGCCCAAACTCCGAAATGTAATTTGAAATATTTTGACAGCAAAAATTCTTTTGAAGAAAAGAGTGATTCTCATTAATTCTTTTTTTCTGCTCTGTTCTTTTTCTGAAATGTAAACTCCTTTGACTGAGTTCATACATACAAGTTGCAAGGTTGCCAGATTTTTCTTGAAAAATAAGTAGCCCAAACTCCGAAATGTAATTTGAAATATTTTGACAGCAAAAATTCTTTTGAAGAAAACGAGTGATTCTCATTAATTCTTTTTTTCTGCTCTGTTCTGAACATTCCTTTGACTGAGTTCATACATACAAGTTGCAGGGTTGCCAGATTTTTCTTGAAAAATATAGACAAAACGTAGCCCAAACTCCGAAATGTAACTTCAAATATTTTGACAGCAAAAATTCTTTTGAAGAAAAAGAGTAATTCTCATTAATTCTTTCTTCTGCTCTGTTCTGAAATTTAAATTCCTTTGACTGAGTTCATACATACAAGTTGCAAGGTTGCCAGATTTTTCTTGAAAAATAAGTAGCCCAAACTCCGAAATGTAATTAGAAATATTTTGTCAGCAAAAATAAAATAAGATTTTTTTAAAGCCAAATTTGTCTAAATTGTAACCCAAATGGCGGAATTTCGCCCAATCTGGCAATCCTGACAAGTTGAGGGGGGAAATTGGTTAAGAAGGAGGAAGGAGGTTAAGGTTGTCAGATTTTCTGCAGGCAACGTCGCCAACTTGTTGATAAAATGTTACCAAAAGGCGTCAAAATGCGAAAAACAAGAATAAATTAAAAGAAGAATGTTTACATGAAAAAATCGAAAACAAATATCAAGAATTAGAACATAAAACAGAAACCAAATAAAATCTGCAAAACAATCAGAAACGAAAGGGAAACGAAAGAAAGACAAACAACAACAAAATACAACTTCCAAGTTTCATTCATAAATGGGTGTTTGGAAAGTCTGGACGTGTCCAAAAAAAATCGAAACGTTACTCATTTAAATTTCTAATTTTTGACTGCGAGTGTGGGCACTTTGATTGAACGGGGCCCTGGGCTGAAGCCCATGAAGTCCATGCCTAATTCCGCTACTGCAATTCATTACACTTCATGGCTTGCTTTACTGGAACACATTTTTAGGCCGTACATGATATATCAGCTCAGCTTGTCGTGCTCTAGATCACGGAAGCACCGCGAATTACCATCGTAGCTGAGGTGCGTTACAAGAATCAAATGTCGTGGCTGAGGTACACTTCAACTTTCGCGTGTTTAAACATAATCAGGCTTGAAATGCTTCGACTAGGGTTGCCAACTTCCGAGTTTGATTCAAAAATCGGTGTGTGTAAAGTCTGGACGTGTCTTGCTTTACTGGAACACATTTCTTTCTTTGTACACTTAAATTTTTCGTTAGAATACGTAATAGATTCGGCGTAATCTATGGACTTTATGTGAAGAATGTTTCATTAAGAAATGAATAGGTGTGAAGTCGTAGTGAATCTTCTGGGTTGGTAACTTTGAAAATTCATATTTTCGGAAGAGGAAACGTAGTAATCTAAATGTGATGGGGAGTGACGGTTATAAATTAAATTATTTTTTATTGGTCCAAAAAGTTGGCAAATTGTTGCATAATTAAGAGTCTATGAGTACTCGAAAAGGAAATTAATATTTTTTATCGGTCTAAAAAACTGCCAAATTGTTGCATAATTAATGGCAATTCGAAAAGCAACGTTGCCTTTTACTAGTTGCCTGTAAGCGTCATTTGTCTGAAAATTATGACGGATAACTTCGTTAGAATGTGTGCTTATGCTATAGCTGAGGTGGGTTTCAAGATTCAAATGTCGTGGCGTAGGTACACTTCAACTTTCGGGTATTTAAACATAATCGGGCTTGAGATGCTTCGGCTAGGGTTGCCAACTTCCAAGTTTCATTCCAAAATCGGTTTGTGTAAAGTCTAGACGTGTCTTGCTTTACTGGAACACATTTTTTTCTTTGTACACTTAAATTTTTCGTTAGAATACGTAACAGATTCGGCGTAATCTATGGACTTTATGTGAAGAATGTTTCATTAAGAATATGAAGAGGTGTGAAATCGTAATGAATCTTTTCGGTTGGTAACTTTGAAAATTCATATTTTCGGAAGAGGAAACGTAGTAATCTAAATGTGATGGGGAGTGACGGTTATAAATTAAATTATTTTTTATCGGTCCAAAAAGTTGGCACATTGTTGCATAATTAAGAGTCTATGAGTACTCGAAAAGAAAATTAATATTTTTTATCGGTCCAAAAAACTGCCAAATTGTTGCATAATTAATGGCAATTCGAAAAGCAAGGTTGCCTTTTACTAGCTGCCTAGAGGCGTCATTTGTCTGAAAATTATGACGGATAACTTCGTTAGAATGTGTGCTTATGCCGTAGCTGAGGTGCGTTACAAGATTCAAATGTCGCGGCTGAGGTACACTTCAACTTTCGCGTGTTTAAACATAATCAGGCTTCAGATGCTTCGGCTAGGGTTGCCAACTTCCGAGTTTGATTCAAAAATAGGTGTGTGTAAAGTCTGGACGTGTCTTGCTTTACTGGAACACATTTTTTTCTTTGTATACTTGAATTTTTCGTTAGAATACGTAATAGATTCGGCGTAATCTATGGACTTTATGTGAAGAATATTTCATTAAGAATATGAATAGGTGTGAAATCGTAGTGAATCTTTTCGGTTGGTAAGTTTGAAAATTCATATTTTCGGAAGAGGAAACGTAGTAATCTAAATGTAATGGGGAGTGACGGTTATAAATTCTGAATACGTAGGTAAAATATAGATTGGCTATTGACTTTTGATCGCTGTGAGGGTAGTTCGTTAACACAACTTTCTGAATGTTAGGTTAATTTGTAAACTGGCCACGGGACGTACGCTCCGAAACACGGCTCATTTAGTCTCGGTCCCTGTCCGTCGACTTTGAGAATAAGATGAAAAAAGAAGTTTGCCGAAGTTTCTCTAATGCGGTTTTCGTCGGCCAATATAATTTTTCGAGTATTTATGTAGTGATTGAAGTGGTCGGTCGCAAGGGCAAAGCCAAGAGATGAGCGGCATCGTTTATTAAGAATTCAAGGCGGATCTGTTCCTTTCGATTTCGAACTTTTCTAAAGTTATGGCCATTACGAAGGGCTCTAGTTGGGGGCATACGTGCGGGACGGACTCTGTTTAGTATGCGACCTACAGGGACACCAATCGCGGATCACCACAAATAGCACCGATAACACAGACTGCCTCTATTACTATGCATCGACCGCAAGTGGCGTTATTATCGGTCGCACACGTACAACGCGCCATATTACTACTATAGCTGACTGGCTAGCTATAGATTCTCGAGCTGTAACTATGCTCGTAAATCTCCACCAAGCTCGAAAAACTTAATTATGACTAAAAACGATGATTCCATTTTCCCGAGGAGCGAGACCAATTTTCCGATAATATTCTCTTAACTCCATGATTAATTTTCGTCGTCACCACTCAAGACGCAACCCGATGGAATGAATATATACCTCACTTATTACCATCAAATAGGTCAAAGAACTTTTGCTGCAAATTTAATACACATGCAAATCAACCTGTACTGTACGCAACTTCATTTCATTATCATTACCTACCGACAGGCACAAAAAAATTCTTCGAGCAAATAACACCGTAGTTAGGGGTTGGTTTCTTCGAGTCAAGCAAAATTTGCTAGTGTACCTACTAAGCTTGTCCTGTGGTTAAATGAATTAAATCTGCACGTTACATCGCTCGCCCCATGACAGACATTAAATTGCCGCCACCCTTAGCGGATTCGGTAAATACGGACGAGGACATATTTACAATCTAACGCGAATTATTTTCCGCACATGTCACTCTGTCCACGTTGTTATTCAATTTATTGCTAATTTCATCACGACCAATTTCATATTGACACGTACAGTTTTCATCAGAGCAGAGGAAACAGAACAGACCACCTTTTTATCCATATTTTATAATCAAAACAGTCAAAACAAAAGATGAATTCCTAAAGCGACGGACGTTTGACAGATGACACTTGTCTTGCCTAACCTAAAATGCACAACTTTTCAACTTGACAACAACTAATACCGCAGCGTTTCCCAAACTTTTAGGTTTCGCGACTCATTTTTGGTCTGTGTTATGACCAGGGAAAATAATTCGGACCGAACACCACGAAAATTTAGTACTCGCACAACAATAATCTCTGCCAAATCAGAACACTTGCACTGTATTCCTTCCCTTCCCATTCAATAACAATTTGATGCATAAGAGCCGCGCAGTAAATAGTACAGTCAGCATAAAAAGCGTTCAGCTTTAAGTGGCCTGAATTCTTTTCCCTGGTTATGATTCACGCCCCCCTTCTCCGTCGAATCCCGAACTTGAACATTGATGCTAAACGATTATCAAATACTTTCATGGTATTTTTTTTTTTAATATTTGTGACTCGTCCTTGCATTTCATATCTGACAATAACAGCACATCTGCTTTATTGAAGCTTGTTCGCATATCCTGACACTCTTTTTCTAAACCTGAACATGGGAATATTTACATTTTATATTCAAAGTAAAAAAAAAGAAACTCATGGTATATGTACAGTTGCGAGTATTAAATTTTGGTCGTCACTGCCACAATTTATCGCTTGCGACTGTATTGTACAGGCTGACTACGTAGAGAATTCCTTCTTTCTTCTTTAACTTTTTATCGGAAAGAAACGTTTGATACAAAACTTATACAGACTGATTCAAAGTTTTTAATGATGTTTACCAAATGACAAATGCACATCGAATATCCGAGATAAGAACTAAGAACATTTTGCTTTCTGAAGCGGAACACCCGGTATATCTGTACACATTTGGATCCCAAATTATATTTTGATAACAATTTCTCTAACGCCGGGTTTCACCAACAGTTATTCAAAGATTAAATTTATTTATCCATTAGAATGTGACGTTCCTCTATGAAAGGCAGGTATGTACTTCTGGCACAGTCTAATCGACAAATAAATTTAATCTTTGAATAACTAGTTATTTACTGTTGGCGAAACCTGGCATAAATAATTTAAAAAAAAAACCAAAAGTTCTTAAGATATTATTTAGTAGTATAAGTTCTAATAGGTGCGTATAAAGCAGGGGTTTCCAACCTTTTCTTTTTTAAAAAACAACACCCCCCCCCCCTTACAAGAACATAAAAATATCCGTCGACCCCATTCAGATTTAAATAATATTAAAAAAAGAAACAGCAAGTGTAGAAATACTAATCACATTTTATGCAGATATAAAATTTCCTTAAATCGTGACGTAATGAAAACGAATTGAAAATAACACTGGAATGTTGTCTCTATTTTATAAATCACTCCTTTTCTCAGTGCCGTCTTAAGACCTGTGGTGGCCCCGGGCACTTTTGGTTTTCCCCGGTTGCGAAAGCTAATGTTTGTTAACTCATCATACTTACAGAAAGGTTCTTTTATGCAGGAAAATCATTTTTGAATATTTGTGATACCTGTATACAGCATGTCCCCGGATGGAGTCTACCAGGAGGGAGAAAAGTTTATTTTTAATTTTATAATTTTACAAAAAAGTATCAAAGGAAAAAAATGCCTGATTTATGATAAACGTATTCGGTAATTAAAACTTTGTGTTCCTAAAATCGAAAAAAAAAACAAATTAGCGTAACCCAATTCATTTGGGTCTTTGTCGTTCATAAAATTGGGGACCATTTTTGTTGTCAATTCAATTATTTCAGAATTTGCATTTAGTCGGAACAATATGAGAATAATGGGGTTGGATAACTATAACGGTGAAAATTTTTTATTGCAGATTTGTTTGTTGTAATAAATCAACCAAAAAGATTCCTTTGACATTAAAAATATTTTTTTTTGTCCTCTTGTAAACGGAATCCATATCCCCGGATAGAAAAAAATGGTCCGGTTCTATGACCGTCAGGCACACCAGACTTGACAATTTGAGATTCTTGTTGGGAGGGCCCTCAAACCAGATTTTTCTTTTTGGGGGCGCCTAAAGCAAACTGTTTTCAACGAATACTTACCTAATAATGTGGAAATCGGATCGAATAAGAGATGCTATCGCGTCTTTAAAAATTTAAGAAACACGTTACAAGGAGGTGTTACGTAAACTTGAATTATGTAGGGGGTTACTCGGATAATTTAAAATGTTGACTGTTGCTGTTTTTTTGTTTCGGTTTTAAGATTACCCTGTATTAAGGTTGAAGTTTTAATTAGACATACGTTCGTTTTAATTCAAGCAAAAAAATCCTTTCGATGTTTTGCTTTGTTAAATTAAAGTAAACTAGTTTCCCCCTCTTGTAAACTCAATCCAAGGACGTACTGTATACAGACAGATATAGAGCAACATTATTGGGTGCAAAGTAAAAATTTTGAAAACTTGAAAAAGTGAAAAATCATACCTGGAAAAAGTGTAGAATTACGAAGGACAAATACAGTGAAAATCGGACACATAATACTGAAAAGTACAGTCCAAAAAACTGATGAATCAAATCTACATTGATACAGTGGCTTTTTCTTGGTTTTTGAATCATCAATTACTTCTTCAAGGTCAATTTCTTTGACGATGCCTCTGATCATCATTCGTCAATTAATAGCAAAACCACATTTTTAAATCTTTCTTGGAACATAGCATTTCTCACTCGCTTTAAATTCCATTTAGCTTTGAAAAGGAGTATTCACCAGTGCAGTTTATTATTATTGTAGTTTGAAAAGTTGCCGGACATAAGCTTGCGCAAAAGTAATTTTTATTTTCTGGTGAATGTGTTTTTTATTTGGTACGAAAATAATTTGTAACTGCAAGAATTTTTATCCTATCCTTAACGCGCAGTTTGTGAGCCGGGGCACCTCCAGAACTCAGGGCCCCTCTACAGCTCGGGGCCCTCATGCGTAAAGACGGCACTGCTTGTATCGTAAAGCACTTTCGGAATTCCTCAATTGATTCATAAAACGAAAATATAATTACCCTAGTGTAATCATAAATATCAGTTTAAATTCCCTCGATTTCAGAGCTTTAACAAATTAATCCATCCAAATCACTTTTGTTAAAAATGGTGGAGGCGCCTGTGTATGTTTTTTTTTTGATTTGCTTGTCTCTTTTCCTCTCTGTTAAATGAGGAAAGATTTAATTGAATGAATGTAGGATTTGCGAGAATAAATGTACGGGAGATGTTTGTTTAATATAATTAGAAAAACTGTTTCGTATTTCTCACTCGCTTTAAATTCCATTTAACTTTTGAAAAAGAGCATTCACCAGTGCAGTTTATTGTTATTGTAGTTTGAAAAGTTGCCGGACATAAGCTTGCGCAAAAGTAATTTTTATTTTCTGGTGAATGTGTTTTTTATTTGGTACGAAAATAATTTGTAACTGCAAGAATTTTTATTCAATCCTTAACGCGCAGTTTGTGAGCCTGGGCACCTCCAGAACTCAGGGCCCCTCTGGAGCTCGGGGCCCTCATGCGTAAAGACGGCACTGCTTGTATCGTAAAGCACTTTCGGAATTCCTCAATTGATTCATAAAACGAAAATATAATTACCCTAGTGTAATCATAAGTATCAATTTAAATTCCCTCGATTTCAGAGCTTTAACAAATTAATCCATCCAAATCTCTTTTGTTAAAAATGGTGGAGGCGCCTGTGTATGTTTTTTTTTGATTTGCTTGTCTCTTTTCCTCTCTGTTAAATGAGGAAAGATTTAATTGCATGAATGTAGGATTTGTGAGAATAAATGTATGGGAGATGTTTGTTAAATATAATGAGAAAAACTGTTTCGCCCTTAGGAATGGAATAATAAAGCTGTTCGTTTCGAAGTTGGGTATTGTTTTATAAAGAAATATGGTGATAAATTTCTATACGGTAGATCTGTGAAATAAGAGGTGACAGTATGGCGTAGTTCGTTGAATGAGACATGACGCACGTTGACAGATCATCCGGACGTACCCCAGGGACTCTCAGACTAGACTCTACATTTCGATGAACCCGCACCCCGAATGTTAATCTTGAACAGTAATAGCTTATATGCCCCCGTAACGTGCATCCAACTGATTTCATACGACAGATGTCAATTCCTGAATTTATAATGCGCCATGCAAACGAAGAAAATCTATTCTCTTACACGAAAATTAGCTCCCTGCGTGTCTAAACTGTAAACAACGGTTTCTTTTCTTTGTTTCCCGTACGAATTGAAGGCAGAAAGCTGAGTTTATTATATTTTCATACATTTTCACTTCGGAGTAAAAAGTTCAGAAAGTTAACAGGTTTTTAAACAAAGTTATGCAAATTTAAAAAATTCCAAAGCTCAAGTTATTACGAAACACGTCCTGCAAGAAGTTGCAAAATTCTGATGCTAAATAATTAACAATTCAAATGTGTTTTGACGCGGGATAAGTCCAACGTGTTTTCGATTTAAATGTCAATAAAATATACAAACGCAAATAATTGACCTTTCGCAATCCGAATACTTCTTCTTGATAAACCAAAACTAAAAATTCAAACATAATATTTGATAAAGCTAACAAAGTCAAAGGTCGATGTAATAATATATACTTAAAATGATTTATTTAAAGTCAGAAACAAGATTTGTATTAAACTGATTTGATTATCGTTTTCAAATTGTGTCACATCATATTTGTTGACGTCACAAATGCATTAATCAATTTCGTCCATCATTGTTTGTCTCAAATTAGTAGAGTGCCTGTCACTCAATAATAATAACCATAAGCATCATTGACAAAAACAAACACAAAAGAATATTTCAAATGATTCTATACTACAGTTTAAAAAATACAGAAAAAATAACTTACGAAATCGTTAATAAACCCACAACATTGTTTTACTAGAAGAATAATACACTCAAAATTTTTGGATACGTGCCAGAAAGCCTCTGAATATCTGGAATTTAGATTGAACTAAAAATTCACTCACCAACATTCTTAAAAGACGCTTTTCCGTTCCCAGATAATTTTTAGCTTTCAAGATTAAAAGCTAGTTTTGCATTATTATCAAACTTAGGACATTTGTATGGATATTCACGGTCATTTCGTAACGCGCACGCTCGCCGCTTGTTCATGAGCGCCGATGAATACGCGGTAACAAACGCAAACTACGCGATCGCGTGCCGCTTATGAGAATGACATTAAGTTCCATACTTTAATCCGATATTTTATTATCTTACAAAGTGATACCAAAACAAAGTATACCAAGTTTTAGGACAGCGTAAAACAGCTTGCCTTAAAGTTCGATCAAACCAGAAGTCTTTTGGATGTCTTTAGAGCTTTCCCTCTTTCAGTGGAGATTAAAATTTCGAATAAAACCGACTTTTTAGATATCGTAAGAAGAGTTCTAAATGCTCTTCTGTTTTTGGGGAATCGTTCAAGCTGAAGATTAAAATTTGATCAAACCAGGACAGCTGATTTTTTTTTGATATCTTAGAGAGAGTTCTAAATACTTTTGTGTTTCAAGGGAATTTTTTCCAACAGATTTTGTATTGTACTTTTCAAAAATATTAAAAAGTCGACCAAATGTCCCAAGGCAGCCAAGGTTTCTAAATGCCCTCAGAAATACCTTGCCCATGGACTCGTGTATTTTGGACCCAAAAATTTAGAAACTCTTCAAAGGCGATAATAGCTTCTTGGCAGAACAATCCTGCATAGTATATTTCAAGATTTCATATAAATTTAATTCAATTGGCCTTCCAAAAACTAATTGGCTTCTTAGATGTTTCTATATGACACAGGAGATTAAAATTTGAGAGAAACTCAAAATTCTCCTCTCTTTTCGAACAACCCCCAGGTTGAAGATTGAAAATTTTAAATTCCTTCTAGGAGACTTCGCCGAAGGTCTTTTTTTTAAGGTGATTCTATTGTTAGGTGATTCGTTCTAAAAGGTGATTACCAGGGAAAAGAATTCGGGCCACTTGTTTTGGCGAACAATGCGAAAATTTAGTCAGCCCCGCCTGCAATGATCGCTGCGAAACGAGAACGCTCGCATTGCACTCCTTCCCCTCCTACTCGATAACAATTCGATGCATCGGCAGGAGTAAACGGTACATTCGGTGTAAAAGGCGTCCAATACTAAGTGGCCTGAATTCTTTTCCCTGGTGATTACCATTACATTGTCGCTGACATTTATTCGGATAACTGAATTAATAATGCTCGGTTTCGAATAATTTTTGGAATATAAACGTATAGAAGACCAAGTTTTTCTGTCATTGTCAAACGTTTATCAATCGTTGTGTACATGTCAAAATGTATCTACTCGAAAATGCAGTCTGTGGAAAGATTTTGCGTAAATTGAGGAAAGGTGCGTTAAAAGATTAAAACAAGCTGATACTGATGAAGACTACGAAAAGGCAAGCCAACTCAAACCATGCCCAAAAAGTTGAGAAAAGCGTTTCTGAAGCTAGCAAAAGGAATTATGGCATTTCCTTTGGAGACATGACAAAAAAGTGTTCGTTCATCACCAACCAACCGTCCAGAAAATTGAAAAGAAGTTTGGGAAATTAACTTAGAAGAAAAACAAAGGCCCCAACAGAACGAAAGAACAACACAATCAATTCGTTGGGCGTGCCAAAGTTTTATAGCAACCGTTGCTAAACCACAAAGATTCCTGCATTTTTAAATGGATCGCAGAGGATGAAAATGAAGGACGAAACTCTTGAAGGCCTTACATGGTATACCACCAAACTATTAATGGGGTTCTCATATAGATTGCAAAGGAAGAAAAGATTGTTATTGGACTATTGAAGGCCTTAAATTGTTTTGGCACCAAACTTTGAATGGAATTTTTAAATGGATTGCAGAAGATGAAAAGGTGGAACCGAACTCTTGAAGGCCTTACATGCTTTGCCACCAATCTGTTAATGGGGTTCTCATATAGATTGCAAAGAAAGGAAAGATGTTATTGGACTCTTGAAGGCATTAAATTGCTTTGCCACCAAACTTTGAATGGAATTTTTAAATGGATTGGTGAAGATGAAAAGTGGTAACCAAACTCTTGAAGGCATTACACGCTCTGCCACCAACCTTTAATGGGGTTTTTAATTAGATTGCAGAAGATTAATACTATTAGTGTTTTGAAGGTTCTAAATGCTTTGCCACCAAACTCTTAATCGAATTGCAGAGGATGAAAAGGTAGGATCAAATTCTTGAAGGCCTTACATGCTTTGGCACCAAACTTTTAATCAGGTCTTTAAATGAATCTGACGAGGCTAGCCAGATAGAACCAAAATGGTTATTGGAGTTTTGAAGGCCTTACATATTTCGCCAGCAAATTTTTAATGGGGTCTTTAAATAGATCTGAAGTGGATAGATAGTTAGGACCAAAACTGGTATTGGATTCTTGAAGGCTTTATATGTTTTGCCACCAAACTTAAAGGGATCTTTAAATGGATTTGCGGAGAATAAGACAGATGGGAACTCTTGAACTCTTACCAAACTTTTAATTGAATTTTTAAATTGATTCCAGAGGATGAACAGGTAAGGCCTTAAATATTTTGCCACCAAACTTTAAATGGAGTTTTCAAAAGGATGAGAAGCTAGAATCAAACTCTTGAAGGGCTTGCAACTTTGCTTTGGCACAAAACTTGTAATGAGGTTTATAAATGAATTGTAAAAGTTTTGGATTCTCAAATAATATTTTGCTTAACTTAATTACCAAAATCACTTGGCCAACATGAACATGAAGGATAAAACAGGCTTCCAGGAGAAAGCCTGGAATTTTGACGATGAATTATAGAAAAAAAAGCAAACCTTATCCATGTTGTCTTGAACACGTGCATGCCAATTTGTGAGTCAGGTCACTTCCTGGATTATTTTGGAAAGACCACATCCTTCTGAATAACGCCATCTGTAGAGAGAGAGAAAATTTATACGTTAAAAAAGCGAATTAAAAATAACACTCGTATGTTGTCCCTATTTTATAAATCACTCCTTCTCTCAGTGCCGTCTTAAGACCTATGGTGGCCCCGGGCACTTTTGGTTTTCCCCCGTTGCGAAAGCTAACGTTTGTTAACTCATCATTTGTTAACTCATCATACTTACAGAAAGGTTCTTTTATGTAGGCAAATCATTTTTGAATATTTGTGATACCTGTATACAGCATGTCCCCGGATGGAGTCTACCAGGAGGGAGAAAAGTTTATTTTTAATTTTATAATTTTACAAAAAAGTATCAAAGGAAAGAAATGCCTGATTTATGATAAACGTATTCGGTAATTAAAACTTTGTGTTCCTAAAATCGAAAAAAAAAAACAAATTAGCGTAACCTTGGGTTTTTGTCGTTCATAAAATTGGGGACCATTTTTGTTGTCAATTCAATTATTTCAGAATTTGCATTTAGTCGGAACAATATGAGAATAATGGGGTTGGCTAACTATAACGGTGAAAATTTTTAATTGCAGATTTGTTTGTTGTCGTAAATCAACCAAAAAGATTACTTTGACATTCAAAATATTTTTTTTGTCCTCTTGTAAACACAATCCATGTCCCCGGATTGAGAAAAATGGTCCGGGTCTATGACCGTCAGGCACCCCAGACTTGACAATTTGAGATTATTATTTGTGGGGGCGCTCAAAGGAGATTTTTCTTTTTGGGGGCGCCTAAAGCAAACTTTCAACGAATACTTACCTAATAATGTGGAAATCGGATCGAATAAGAGACGCTATTGCATTTTTTAAAATTTAATAAACACATTACAAGGAGATGTTACGTAAGCTTGAATTATGTAGGGGGTTACTCGGATAATTTAAAATGTTGACTGTTGCTGCTTTTTGTTTCGGTTTTAAGATTACCCTGTAGCAAAAAAATCCTTTCGATGTTTTTCTTTGTTAAATTAAAAGTAAACTAGTTTCCCCCTCTTGTAAACTCAATCCAGGGACGTACTGTATACAGACAGATATAGAGCAATATTACTGGGTGCAAAGTAAAAATTTTGAAAACTTGAAAAAGTGAAAAATCATACCTGGAAAAAGTGTAGAATTACGAAGGACAAAAACAGTGAAAATCGGACACATAATACTGAAAAGTACAGTCCAAAAAACTGATGAATCAAATCTACATTGATGCAGTGGCTTTTTCTTGATTTTTGAATCATCAATTACTTCTTTAAGGTCAATTTCTTTGACGATGCCTCTGATCATCATTCGTCAATTAATAGCAAAACCACATTTTTAAATCTTTCTTGGAACATAGCATTTCTCACTCGCTTTAAATTCCATTTAGCTTTGAAGAGGAGAGGAGTATTCACCAGTGCAGTTTATTATTATTGTAGTTTGAAAAGTTGCCGGACATAAGCTTGCGCAAAAGTAATTTTTTTTTCTGGTGAATGTGTTTTTATTTGGTACGAAAATAATTTGTAACTGCAAGAATTTTTATCCTATCCTTAACGCGCAGTTTGTGAGCCGGGGCACCTCCAGAACTCAGGGCCCCTCTACAGCTCGGGACCCTCATGCGTAAAGACGGCACTGCCTGTATCGTAAAGCACTTTCAGAATTCCTCAATTGATTCATAAAACGAAAATATAATTATCCTAGTGTAATCATAAGTATCAGTTTAAATTCCCTCGATTTCAGAGCTTTAACAAATTAATCCATCCAAATCTCTTTTGTTAAAAATGGTGGAGGCGCCTGTGTGTGTTTTTTTTTTAATTTGCTTGTCTCTTTTCCTCTCTGTTAAATGAGGAAAGATTTAATTGAATGAATGTAGGATTTGCGAGAATAAATGTACGGGAGATGTTTGTTTAATATAATTAGAAAAACTGTTTCGCATTTCTCACTCGCTTTAAATTCCATTTAACTTTTGAAAAGGAGCATTCACCAGTGCAGTTTATTGTTAGTGTAGTTTGAAAAGTTGCCGGACATAAGCTTGCGCAAAAGTAATTTTTTTTTTCTGGTGAATGTGTTGTTTATTTGGTACGAAAATAATTTGTAACTGCAAGAATTTTTATTCTATCCTTAACGCCCAGTTTGCGAGTCCTATTTTCGATGTCGAAATATGTGATTCCGAACTTTAGTAATGAGGTAAAATGAATTTTGGAATTCGTCGAGATTTTGCGTGGTAAATCTGTTTAAAAGAAATTGTTATTAAAGTTTGGCTGGGGAGTTTTCATGAATCTTTTGGTCTTCCGTTTCGTTCTCTTTCCCATTGTGTACAATTAAGGGAACGTTTCGCTGGTTGCGTTTTATAGACACGAAATCCTATTCTCTTCCAGTTAAGTTTCCTGTCGATTGTTGTGCCTTGTTAGGCAATAAAGTGAGTTTAATATGGAGAGTTTAGCGGCGGAAAGTTGTTTCGTATTAGGTGTTCTTGGAAGTTAATACATAATTATAAAGCGCAAAAAGTTTTCGTTTTGCCGATTTCGGGGAGTTAAGTCGGCGGTGATATAAATTCGTAATCACGAAATTATACACGGGGGGGTCTTCGAAAGCACGAAAACCGAAAGTAGTCGGGAAAATTTCGATGCATAAATTGTTACAGGAGGATTCGAGATTTGGCGTGTCAAATTGGCCAGCAGCACGTGCATGATGTTACAACATTGCTCGTGGGTTTCTACCTGCGTTTTACAATTCTAATTACATATCTTACATGTTCTAGGACCTCCCATGCAACGTCTTTTGATTTTCCTATTGGTTTATTGGTGTGGCCTTGCGG
Organism: Prosopocoilus inquinatus; assembly: GCA_036172665.1. Taxonomy (NCBI): domain Eukaryota; kingdom Metazoa; phylum Arthropoda; class Insecta; order Coleoptera; family Lucanidae; genus Prosopocoilus; species Prosopocoilus inquinatus. Next base: position 9,717,443 of record CM069880.1, on the reverse strand, counting down.
TTCGTCATTGGTTAAAACCGACGCCAGGTCTAAAGTATCGCGCATGAGTGAAGGTGCGGGTGGACGACGCTCAGAGAATTGTCAGTGCACCTCTGGCCTTCGTTAATTCTGTTTGTGTTCCTCTTTTCTAGAAAGACGACAACACGCGGTCGTCACAAGTTATTAAACACGCGCGCGGATTTGCAAACGCGAAAGCTTTCCTCCGCAGAGTATACACATACCAGCACGTAAACTTTTCCGACGACTAACTTTCCCGAGCTGAAGAAACTCATCTAACTTACAAAATGTTTTACAAATTTATTCAGATTCGTGACGCTCATAAAAGACGGTGCGAAATACTTCTAATTTTCTTAGCTATTTTGTGCATTTCGCATGCCGCTAACTCGTCTGGGGCTACTTCAAACGGTGAGTAAACTTTTATGACCAAAGCGGTCTCCTACAAATTTAATCTTGGCGTAGATGACAAGCTTTGAAACTTCACTTTATTCATTCTACCTACTTCACACTTTGTTTACACCACCGTCTACAAATTATTTCGCATCGATTCAACCATCGCGCCATCCCTTTTTCCCCAACAAAACCCTCACCTTCATCATTTCTTTCTTTTAAATCTCAAACTTTACACACTCTCCAAAAATTCATCAAAAACAGGATCAAAATCGCCAGAGAAATATTTTTTGACAAATTTTCCCAAAGCTTGTTTTCGGAGGGTCAAATTTTGACCCCCAATTTTTTTTCCAAATTTCAATTTCAAATCAATTCAACTCCATCATCGCGCCATCCTCTTTTCCCAACAAGGTGAAGATTCTATCTTCACCATTTTCTTCTGCGAAACATCAAACTTTGCACATATTCCAAAAATTCATCAGAAACCCGCCAAATTAGGTCTAAAATCGCCAGAGAACCAAATTTTCCCAAAGCTTATTTTCGGAGGATCAAATTTTGACCGTTACTTTCACCACCAATTTTTTTCCAAATTTTCAAATCCAATAGTCCCAGGAAAACAAGAATAATACATATGTATATCCATTAATGCCGAAGATTTTTCGAATCAATTCCCTTTTTCCCCAAAAAAAATTCTCATTTTCACCATTTTTTTTTTCTTCCAAATCTCAAACTTTACACAGACTCCAAAAATTCATCAGAAACCCACAAAATTAGGCCTGAAACTTTATTCACCCCGTCTAGAAATTATTTTGCATCGATTCCACCATCGCGCCATCCCTTTTTCCCCAACAAAACCCTCACCTTCACCATTTCTTTCTTTTAAATCTCAAACTTTACACACACTCCAAAAATTCATCAAAAACAGGATTAAAATCGCCAGAGAAATATTTTTTGCCAAATTTTCTCAAAGCTTGTTTTCGGAGGGTCAAATCTTGACCATCACTTTCACCCCCAATTTTTTTCCAAACTTCAATTCAATTCCAACATCACGCCATCCTCTTTTCCCAACAGAATCTTCACCTTCTTTTTGAAACATCAAACTTTACACACACTCCAAAAATTCATCAGAAACACGCCAAATTAGGTTTAAAATCGCCAGAGAACTTTTTGCCAAATTTTCCCAAAGCTTATTTTCGGGGAATCAAATCTTTCACCCCCAATTTTTTTCCAAATTTCCAAAGAGTCCAAGTAAAACAAGAATAATACACATGCATATCCGTTAATGCCGAACCTTTTTTTTTAATTTTAAACACAAAATTGTCCTAGAGTGAAGCCAAGATAATTTCTGAAGTCGTAACTTTATTCATTTTATTTAACACACCGTCCACAAATTATTTCGCATCAAATCCACCATCGCGCCATCCCATTTTCCCCAAACAAAATCCTCACTTTTACCATTTTTTTTTCTTTCAAATCTCAAACTTTACACACTCTCCAAAGATTCATCAAAAACAGGACTAAAATCGCCAGAGAAATATTTTTTGACAAATTTTCCCAAAGCTTGTTTTCGGAGGGTCAAATTTTGACCATCACTTTCACCCCCAATTTTTTTCCAAATTTCCAAATACAAGACTCCAGTAAAACAAGAATAATACACATGTATATCCGTTAATGTCGAACCTTTTTTTTTTATTTTAAACACAAAATGGTCCTAAAGTGAAGCCAAATTGATTTCTGAAGTCGTCACTTTATTCATTATACTTCACACACCTTCACAAATTATTTCGCATCAATTCCACCATCCCGCCATCTCTTTTTCCCCAAACAAAATCCTCACCTTCACCATCTTTTTGTCTTTGAAATCTCAAATTTTACACACACTCCAAAAATTCATCAGAAACCCACAAAATTAGGTCTCAAAAAATCTAATTCTTAGCCAAATTTTCCCAAAACTTGTTTTTGGGGGTTTTGTCCGTCTCTTTCACCCAAATTTCCAAATCCAAGAGTTCAAGTAAAACACAAAATAGTGTTAAAATGAAGCCAAGACAACTTCTTGGCTCTACTGTACTTCACACACACGTCTACAAATTATTTTGCATCATTTCCACCATCGCGACATCCCTTTTCCCCAAACAAAATCCTCACCTTCATCATTTTTTTTTCTTTTAAATCTCAAACTATACACACTCTACAAAAGTTCATCAAAAACCCACAAAATTAGGTCTAAAATCACCCGAGAAATATTTCTTGCCGAATTTTCTCAAAGCTTGTCTTCGGGGAGGTCAAATTTTGACCGTTACTTTCACCCCCAATTTTTTCCAAATTTCCATACACAAGAGTCCAAGTAAAACAATACATGTATATTAATCATTAATGCAGAACATTTTTCTTCTTTTAACACAAAACAGTGACAAAATGAAGCCAAGATAACTTCTGAAGTCGCCCAAAAACTTACCCCCCAGACAAATAAATCAATAAAGTCTACAATTTTTTTCCAAACACAACATAAAACCTGTAGATTAAAGAAAATCATGCTTCGCTAAAGTACTTCTCCCCCCCCCCCTTTCTCTTCAAAAAGCGCAAGAACACTTTTTCAACAGAAACCAAAATCGTTTTTTGAATTTTTGTTTGTTATTTTATTTTATTTTAGCCTCCTCCTCCCCCGTCCACATAAAACTTGTAAATTAAAGAAAATCATATTTTCATTAAAGTACTTCTCCCCCTCCCCCCATTTTCTCTTTTCAAAAAGCGCGAGGACTTTTTTTAACAAAAAAGGAATCATTCAAAAAATTCTTTTTTCTTCGCTAAAATCTTTACTTTAGTCTCCATCCTCCCCCGTCCATATAAAATATGTTTCGCCAAAGTACTTCGCGCCCCCCTCCTCTCTCTCTCTCTCTCTCTCTCTCTCTCTCTCTCTTCAAAAGGCGCAATGACAATTTGTTTCCACAAAAAGCAAAGTCGTTCAGAAAATTTTGAAATATTTTTTCTTGAGGTGGACGACACTAAGATATTTACTTTAGCCCCCCACCCCTCCTTCTCAGTCCGCCCTCATTTTTTTTTCTAAATTTTAAATTTAAAACGAAGTATGTATGTAATTGTTTGAAATGCCTGGCCAAATAAAATCAAAATAATAAGTTCAAAAAAATTAGGTAACGTAAGGAGTCGCTGCCCTTTAGTACCAAACTACCAACCATCGCCATTTCTCTTTTTAATTTAAAGCCTAAATCACTAAATACTAAAATTAGGCCAAGAAGATTACTTTTAAAATCGCCCGGAAAATTTTGAAATTACCACTTTTATAGTCACTCCCCCCTCACCAAATTTCAAAATTTATAAAACTGAGGATGCAAGAGACAATTTTTTTCTCTCATACAAACCAAATAGGGGAAAAAAAATTTCTAAAACCGCTTGGAAATGTTTAGCCAAATTTTTTCAGAGCCTGTTTTTATAGGAAACAAATTTTTAATTCCAGGAAGCAGCGCAAAAGTTTCAAAACCACTTTTTTGGAACAATCGAATAAAATAAAATTTGAAACAAATTTCTGGAAATCACCCAAAAAATTAAATTACTTATTGAAATCACCAACCCGACCAATAATTTTTTTCTTTTCAAAATAAAAAAATTCAAAAGGCAGTAAGGTATAAAAGAAAATTTTGAAACTACCAAGTAAAATAATTAAAATTTCCCCCGCCCCCCTCCTCCTTTAATAAGTATTTCTGTCAATAATTTAAAATTTAACACGCAATATAAAGAATATTAAAAGAAATTCAGAATGTGTTTTAAAATCGCGTAAAAAAAATAAATTCTTATCAAATGAAGCAAATAAAATTTACAAAGCATTTTCGTTCGAAATTTTGTGAAAGTTTGACAAAAGTAAGTGAAAAAGAGTTTTAAAGTCCCGCGGAAAATTTCGAAAATTCAGCCGAATAAAATAAATAAAAGTTTTCTAGCCGATTAAACTATGAAATCAAAAAAAAAACATGTAAGATGCATGATGTTGTTGTGTTCCTGTAATGCTTTTTTTGTTTTGTTTTTTTCTTTTCAAAAAATATTCAAAATATAGTAAAGAAGTTACAGCAAAAATTGAACGACAAAGAAAACAAAAAATACATAAATCGTTTTCCTAAAATTTATTTTGCCGTTTAGAATTAAATGAACATTGCTATTTTCTTTTAAATAATTTGCCCTCCCCACTCTCACATTCGTAAAATTAAAAAAAATAGCACTAATTTGTTATTTCTAAAAATTTCTAAGTGTAATTTATAAATATAATTTATTTTGACGAAGTTTGTGCTCGTTAATTGCAGAATTGATGTGAAACATAAAATACTTTAGAACAAGCTAAAAATAAGTTTGACATTTCGGTTTGCTTTATCAAAAAAAAAAATAATAATAATAGTAAGTAAACTAACAGGTTTGATAAAGGTAAATAAACTTTTATTTTCAGCTTGTTCTAGTCTTTTATTTTTCGTATAAATTTTATAATTATATTTTTTAAATTTGAATTCTCCCTTTTTCTTTTAATTCGCTTTAATTAATCCTTTTTTCTCAAACTTCTTTAAGTATCCTAGCGACTATTTTAAATTCAAAATAAATTAATATAACCTACACAAAATATTCTATGTACCTTAAAATGATTTGTTTCTTTTAAGTTATTGAAATAATATAAATTTTATTAATAAATAATTTATTAATTAAACAAAAAAAACATGATATTTTCTGCTGTAAGTTTTCTATTTATTTTTCTTTTTAAGTTTTTAATTATTTGCCCCCTTTTTTTCTTCTAAATACAAACAGGCCACGCTGAGCCAGATTAAAAATTTAATTGTTTGATGAGGTTTCTCTTACTTGGATAGCTAACATGATTGTTTTTCGTATTTTAAATATTTTTTTAATATATTTCATGTTTTTTATGTGCAGTTAGAAGTTTCACTGCACATAAAAAATATGAAATATATGGAAAAAGTATTTAAAATACGAAAAAACAATCATCTATTTTTTATGTGCAGTTAGAAGTTTTACTGCACATTGAAAATATGAAAAATATGAACAAAAATATTTAAAACACGAAAAAACAATCATGTTAGGTATCTAAGTAAGAGAAACCTCATCAAACAATTAAATTTTTAATTTGGCTCAGCGTGACCGTTTTGTATTTAGAAGAAAAAAAGGGGGCAAATAATTAAAAAGTTAAAAAGTGAAATAAATACGAAACTTACAGCAGAAAATGTCATGTTAGGTATCTAAGTAAGAGAAATCATGTGGGAAAAAGGAACCTAGTAAATTTAAAATTAATTAATTAATAAAAAATTATGGAAGAGGCGCCTGAGGAATTCGTTTCTTTTTTTACTTGAACAGTCAGGATTGTCAAGATTCTTTACTGTCTTATTAAAATCAAACTGCATGGATGGCGGTATTGAAATCAGAAGTGTTTTTAATTTTAACAATTTCTTTCTTCCATTTTTCTTTAAGTAAGAGGTAATTAAAATCAAAGCGAAGAGGCAATTATTTGTTTCAGTTCGAAGTTTTCGTTTCGAATTTTATTTCTTATTGTTGGTGTATTTTGTTTGGTAATTGATTTAAAATTGTATAGTAGATTTTAAAATGAAATTGTTTTGATCGGATTATGAAATGATAATACATGTTATTATTAAGTTGAAACGTCACAAAATTCTGTAATAATGGAATCGAGTTAATATCATTGAAAGCAATTAATCCGGCTATTAAATTTTCCGGTCCTGTCGGATTAATATTTAAAACTTGCGTGACGAAAAAAAAGAATTGCCAACTACTGTCGAGTTCCCTACACAATATGCAGCGGTAACGATTACTGTTTAAATCCAGTGAAACGCGTTATTAAACACGTGATGAAAAATCCGAACGCAAATTGTTCAACTGGTTTTATTCCGGAGTAAATCAGTAATAAACTACATCGGTAATTGAAAATTATAATAGTCCGGGCATTATGTTGTATGTAATATTAAATAACTTGTTTCGTTATGGTGTACCTACTCTGTGAAGTTTTATTAATTTAGTTTCAATTATAAATCAAAGATAATTAAAACAAATGAAGTACATACAAATACGATAGGATACAATTTGTAGGTGCGTAATTATTTATTGCGTTTTGGTTTGTGGGGCACACGGTTAAAGCAAAAAGTTAAAGCATTAAGTTTCAAATTGATTATCGGAAACACAAAAACAGACGTAAGCGAGGAACTTTCCTGTTTTAAATTTCATATGTTAAAACTTGTAATAAAGTTGACCGCCTTATAGAATTTATATTCCGAAAAAAGTTATCCCACCAGCAAAATTTAAAACACACGTTTAACTTGAAGACGTCGGGACGCCGTACCATAAATTCGACTCTCTGTAACTAATAGTATTTACTATGTATTAAATCGCAGTTTCAATGTTTAAAATTGTAAAGTACGTTCAACTTTATTTACGACCAATTGCATTTACGCGAAACGCAAAATTAATATTATTACCAAGGCTCCTCCATCTCTCTCTCTCTCTCCAACTGCTTCGCAAAATTTTACGACCTAATCTTTTCCCATGCACGTCTTTATTGCAATCGAAATTCTATTTAACCAATCATACATTTGCATACAACTATCTTTTAAAAAATGTTAAAATCTTTTGCCTGTTCGTCAATTAACAATTAAGAAGGACCAATGCGGTCCAGGTGTATCCCAATCCTTGAATAGCATTTATGAAAATTCAAAAAAGAAAGATTCAATCTCATTCCTAATCTCCCAGTCAAATTCAAATCATCTCTGTTGCTTCTTCAATATTCAACTTCCAGGATGTAGTTTTAGAACTAAAATATTTTAAACCCTCTTCCCTGGTCCTTTCTAATCCAAATCCAAAATTCGTCTACTCTGCTATTTAAATGTAAACTTATTGTCCCAGTCCTCCCAGTATCTTCTGCAAGTGGCTTCTACTCCAGCTCCAATACTCGTCTACTCTGTTCTTTAAATTTAAACGTATCCTCCCAATCATTTCTAATCGATCTTTAAGATTTGGATTTAAATTTATTAAATTGAAATAATGCATTCGGGAAATGTGTTTCTTCTTGCCTTTCGCCCTTAACTTTCCCAATCACTTCTAATCCATCAGTTTCTTCTGCAAGTCGCTTCTACTCCAACTCCAATATTCGTCTACTCTGTTCTTTAAATTTAAATTTCTCCTCCCAATCATTTCTAATCCATGGTTACGTTTTGGACTTGAATTTACTGAATTGAAATAAGGCAATTGGAAAATGTGTTTCGTCTTGCCTTTCGCCCTTAACCTTCCCAATCACTTCTAATCCATCAGCTTCTTCTGCAAGTCGCTTCTACTCCAACTCCAATATTCGTCTACTCTGTTCTTTAAATTTAAATTTCTCCTCCCAATCATTTCTAATCCATGGTTACGTTTTGGACTTAAATTTACTGAATTGAAATAAGGCAATTGGAAAATGTGTTTCGTCTTGCCTTTCGCCCTTAACCTTCCCAATCACTTTTAATCTATCATTTTATTCTGAAAGTCGCTTCTACTCCAACTCCAATACTCCTAATCCCTAATTCCCCAATCAAATTCAAATCATCTCTGTTGCTTCTTCAGTAATCAACTTCCAGGATGTGTTTTAGAACTAAAATATTTTTAAACCCTCTTTCCTGGTCCTTTCTAATGCAAATCCAAAATTCGTCTACTCTGTTCTTTAAATTTAAACTTATCCTTCCAGTCATTTCCAATCCATCGTTACGTTTTGGATTTAAATTTATTAAATTGAAATAATGCATTCGGGAAATGTGTTTCTTCTTGCCTTTCGCCCTTAACTTTCCCAATCACTTCTAATCCATCAGTTTCTTCTGCAAGTCGCTTCTACTCCAACTCCAATATTCGTCTACTCTGTTCTTTAAATTTAAATTTCTCCTCCCAATCATTTCTAATCCACGGTTACGTTTTGGACTTGAATTTACTGAATTGAAATAAGGCAATTGGAAAATGTGTTTCGTCTTGCCTTTCGCCCTTAACCTTCCCAATCACTTTTAATCCATCAGTTTCTTCTTGCCTTTCGCCCTTAACCTTCCAATCACTTCTAATCCATCAGTTTATTCTGAAAGTCGCTTCTAATCCAACTATAATATTCGAAAATTTAAAGTTATCCTCTCACTCATATCTAATCCATCGTTACGTTTTGTACTTAAATTTATTGAATTGAAATAATGCAATTGGAAAATGTGTTTCTTCTTGTCTTTGGTCCTTAACCTTCCCAATCACTTTTAATCCATCAGTTTATTCTGACAGTTGCTTCCAATCCAACTCTAATATTTGTCTGTTGCCTTAGAAGGTGGATTTGAAAATAGAGTATCAGATTTTTGTTTTGAATAAAAAATTGATGTATGGCAGAAAAGATCCTGTGTAGTATACGTTAAATGAATTGACTTTAGAAGTTTAGCGCTTAAAGAAAAATGATGAACCGAGTTCTAGAATTAATAGAGTGCATGAGAATAAAATTTGTAGGAGAAATCTGCTCTGCAACGTTGCAGGATTTAATGCGAGAATTAATCAAAACTGAAACGCATAACAACGAACATTATTTTACGGAGCAGGCGAGCTAATTTTAAAAACGGGGCCGTTCGTTCATCGATTAATGCTGAAAGTTTGTGCATAAATTTTGCACATGTTTACGTTCCTTGTAACGCAACTATTATAAAGGTAATTGGAAAATGTATTTTGCCTTCACATGATGGTGGGCTGGCTTTGTGTGGCGGTTCATTTTTGTTCGCCGGCTTTAATAATCTGGTTGCTCCTAATTAATTTTAATTCGGATCAATGTGGGATGGTGAAGTCGGTCGGTTTTGCTTATTAAAAAAGGAGTTGGCAAATTTATTGCGGAGAATATTAAAATGCAAAACTGCGAAAGAAGTAATTGAAATTCTTGTCCAGAATTAAACAGTAAGTTGTATTCGTCTTCTTAATGATACTTGAAAGGTTGAGCTTTGAAATGCGAACCGACGTGCACCATATTGTGCACTTTTATTAAAAATGCACCATCGTGGATCGTTCCGAGCATTTCAGCAATTCCTTGCTTCAAAAATTTTATTTACGTAGTAGGTACGACGGCGGAAGGAGAGGAAAAAAATGTGCATTTTCCTCGACGACTTAATTTTGCTCCTTGCAAGTTCCAAGGTGGGCTGGTAATAAAGTTAAATTTGGATATGTGAATGGCAGAAAAGAGACGTATGATTGTTTCTACGTGCCGGTAGAAGGTTAAACCCTCGAACATATTCATTCAATTCGTAGATACAATTTCACCCCCTTTGGCTTCTTACGAGTCTGCAAACGTTTCATCGGCATCGATGAGCAGAATGACAAGTAAGACCAGTAACTGTTGTATCGAGACTTCGGAACAATTCGCTAAATTTTTTATATACGTTGATTTTTTGTCTCGGTTTTACTTAGACGTGCACCCGGATTTTTTTCTTTATCTACTTCGTATATTATAAGAGATCTCACCGCCTCAAACGACTCCCATAGGTGTACTTACCACGTTTCTACTTCATCATTTTATAAAATCACATTTTTGCACCCACGAAGATGTTTTTTAATTTCTTTTTCAAGTCAATGTCACAGTGACAACCTATACTTAGCTTAGCTTCCCCGAGCATGCATTATTTAGCAATACGTAATATCGCCATACGTTGATTAGGGGGTGCTTATTTTATCACCCCATGGATGTGCGATGAATCAGAACTAAACATTTCGCCCTTGTCGACTTGTGTGCACCCCACCCTCATCAAAAATAAGGATTTATTTGAAATTTACATATTCATAAGGTCCCCCCAAGTTCCTTTCTCTAACTAACATGATTTATATTACGGAAAGCTCCCGTCTTTAATAATCCAACAATAAATTACATTGACACCTTTTACCTCTCTATCAATTTGGGCCGATTTTTCTTGAGACGTTCAGCTTTAACAGAAATTAAGTTATAAATCACACACATAATTAATAAATAATGTTGGGAACGTCGGGGTTGGCTGAAAAAAAAGCTAAGTACACGATTACGGAGCCATTAATTTAGAGAAAGGCATTAACGGGCATTAAATGACACTGTGTCCATGGAACGTGCGGATTAACATAGTAAATGGATGAATTCTGAGCAAAAGGGAAAGAGATAAAGCCCAATGAACGCGCGTTATTTATTCTTATCGGAGCATCTTGCTGTATCGTATCGAAAAGATCCCTTATTGTGAGAATGAAAATCGAGACGATTTAGCGTGCCAAACTTATAAAGCCTTTTGATATCTAAGTATTTTATTTGATTTTTTCTTCTCTACAAAACATACAAATATTACTTATCGTCGTTACCCGGAGTACCTATTACGAAGTGCAAATAAAAATGATTTAAGGGATTTTTATGACGTATACGATGATGTATAAATCAAAGAAACCCAGTAAGTAATTGGGGGTTGAAAAGTAATTACGCAATGGATAGATAATTAATAGTAGCTTAAGTGTAGTTTTAACGTTATTAAATTGAAGGGACGTATAAATGGAAAAGTCAAGTAATCAATTTAATTCGTTAATTGAAGATATCGTATAATAAGGGTGCGCACACACACAAGCAAACGCTTAATGTATAACCGTTATCTGATAAGCTATTGATAAAGAAGACAGATGCTTAATGTATCACTCCCTCGTTATAATTAGTACGGTAATTAATTAACATTGTTATAATGCAGACGGTTACGACTATGAATGCTAATATTGTACAACAAGCCTCAGTTATGCGCCCGATATTACGGTTACAGCTCTGTTCCGAGATTTAATATACAACTTATACAGCTACTGGTGAATCTTGATGGAAACCACCCCAAGGTAAAATCACCTGTTTAAAGCCACCGCACTTCGTAGCGCAATAAACAGCCGCGAAGCATAAAAAAAGAAAAGGAAAAAAAATCGAAATGAAACGTCTTCAATCAACATTTTGCGTGCGTCTCTCGCTGATCAAATTCGGCGTTCGGTTTGCTTGATAAAATTACCGAAATGAGACCACCTTTTTCAGAAAAAATCTTGGTTTCCCTCGAGGTAAATGCAAAACGGGGCTGATGGCTGAAATTAAGGCAACATGCTACGCTGTCGAATAAACCACGTTACATGGATACGCAGCCACGATTGGAAATAAAAATAAAATACTCGCGATATTGCAACGCTGTAGGCTGATTTAAATACAAAATTTTCTTGTTTTTATTTTATTTTATTTCGTTTCATTTTTTCACTCCTCTCGATATGTGTTTCTAGGACGCAATAACATTTTCCCTCCTCCTCCTTCGTTGATTTAGTCGATACTTAAAATTCTGACTCAATATTCATATCTTTGTATCATTCTTCTATATATATAAAACAGCCGTCAGTATGCGATCCTTCCTCTTTATCTATATCATACCCTCACATTTCCTAGCATATTTCAAATAAAATAACATCAATAAAAATTCCTTTTTATTTATGGAAATGGCACAAGCATTCCCAATCGAATCAATCAAGGCACCACCTACACGTTTTTATCATGTACACTCATGAACAAAAATTTCAGACTCACCAAAAAATTTGGATTGACAGCAAATAACGAGTGGATTAGTTTAACTACGACTCAGCATGTGACCTACACCATAGCGTATCACATTCTAATCGTTAGTTAAGTTAATCGGCTTCCAAAAACCGGGCCTTAATCGATCAACAGGCAAGAAACGTTTCGGTAGTGCCTGAAATTTTTTGTTCATAAGTGTACAGGGTTTCTCTTTTAATAATTTGCACCCTACCTTGGGGCGTTTATTTTAGGAGCTAGAGAAAAACTTTAAATACAAAAGTTGTAAGGTTATATACCCATTATCTTTTAGAGTCATCATAAGAAACAAAAGCGCATCGCAAATTGGAGAAAAAAATATAATTTCTGTTTTTTTTTTTTTAATAGAACGCCCTGTACATTGTTTACTAAAATTAAAAGGTCATATTTTTCTGATTTCCAACTATATATAATATGTTGACATTTGGAGGGGCCGTTTGTGTTATAATTAAGATTAAAATTTCAGTATAATAAGACGGCCTGGAAAGGTGCTTACAAAAGTTCTAAATGGGTGTTTTCGAAGGGTGGAAACCCTACACAATGGCTAACCAAAATACCTACAGCTTCGGTACAAAAAAAAATTACAGTCAAAGTGGCCAAGAGAAATTCAAAGGAAATATTTTTAAGTATCTGAGTTGGCCGCAAGGGGGCTCAATCAATGGGCTCAACAATTAAAATTCATTTTACCAACAAAATACTCAGAATAATGTGCTGCTTCGATAACGCCATTAAAAAGTTATATTAATTCTGCACAACTTTTATTTTAAACTTATTATCGTATCACCCTTAATAAGGGCGGAGAAAACAGTTGAATTATTTACTTTAAAAAAAATATATGACATTTACAGATGGTTTTCGTTACTTGCAGTGAACCGCTAATGTGAAAAACAAGGTTACCACAAAAAATATCTTACTATAAGTATTTTGTTGTTAGGAAGATAACTTTAGTTAATACACTTTTAGAAAGAAGCTTTCGATAGGAAACTTTTTCATGTCTTTGTAATTTTTGATATTTCTTACGGTTTCGCCACAAAATAAGAAACGGTTAAGTTATCTTCCTAACCTCAAAAATGTCGTAGTAAGATTTATAAGCAGCATCGAAAGCCACCCGTAAATATGATTTATCTTTCATGGGACCTCATATCCAATATAATCCAAATCGATTCAGGCGTTGTAAGTAGGGAACGGAAACTCGTACATGTGACCGGTGGAAGGGAGCCGTAGGAGTTTTCGCGTTCTGCCTTGATTTGAATGTCTTCAATTCATTATAATAGGAAGCGTAATTAATATTTGGTGGGATATAGGGCCTACTATTCGCTTAATACTTCTTTCTTGAATTTATTCTTTATTATATTAGTACTGTTTTTATTTAGAATAACGATTTAAATTTGTTTTGTATGAATACAATATTCTAAATAACGTTACAGCGCCCAAATAAAATAAAAGTAATTCTAGGTTGAGACAAAATAAAATTAAACTGTCATTCTAATAAAAACAATGCTGATATAATAAATAATAAACTCAAGAAAGAAGTATTAAGCGAATAGTTGGCCCTATATCTTGCCAAATATTAATTACGCTTCCTACTACGATGAGAATTGGAGACTGAGCATTCCAGTCCACTCCAACTCCTATGGCTTCCTTCCACCAGTCTCCTGTACGAACTTCCGTTCTCTAGTTATAAGAGAAATAATATTTTTCCCCAAGAACTTTCTTATTTTGAGCCCAGGAATCTGTGGTTAAACCATATCGACGGAATTTAGAGACATTCAGTAAATTTCGATTCTCTGAATTATTCCAAATTCAAAGATATATCGAGTGTCTTAGGATGAGCGGCGACCGGCGGTATATAGGAAACCGTAACACCCACAGCTTCGGGAGAAAAATAATTATAGTCAAAGTGGCCAAGAGAAATTCAAAGAAAATATTTTTAAGTGTCTGAGTTGGACGCAAGGGGGCGCAATCAATGCGCTCAACGATAAAAATTAATTTTACCAACAAAAGTCTCAGAATAAGGTGGAGTTTTGATAGGGCCATTAAAAAGTTGTATGAATTCTGCACAACTTTGATTTTAGACTTATTTCCGTACCACCCTTAATAAGGGTGTAAAAAACAGTTGAATTATTTACTTTAAAAAACATCATAACTTCCGTACTCTTTATCAGAAATTAACGAACTTCGGCTCATTTGAAAGGCAATTTTAAACCTGATTTAAAATTTGTATTCAATGACTCCGGTTAGTTTGCTATAAAGTCGTGAGAGGGCGCTATTTGTAAAAGTAATGGTTTTTCCCAGTTTTGCAAAAAAAATAAATAAATAAATGGAAAGGTGTATTTCTTTTACAGTCTTTACAAAGCATGCAATCGGAAGAACATTGTGATAAAAACCAGAAATTGATAACCTTTTTCGTTGTCGAGTTATTATCGAACGAGTTTTTAAACTTATTATAAATTATAAAAGCGCAAATACTATCGAGTAATACTTTTAATTTATAATTTAAAATTAAATAATAGCTTAAAGTTAAAAGTATTACTCGATAGCATTTGTTTCAACTTTCTCCTTTCGCTAATATCATCGTTTGATGATAAGATACATATATTTGATAATAACTCGAGAACGAAAGGTGATAATAATCATTTCGGGTTTTCACCACGATGTTCAACATTTTGTAAGCTTTGTAACTATTGCAAAAGTGACACAGCTTTTCGTTTAAACTTTTTTGAAAAACTGTGAAAAATTATTCCTTTCATAAATAGCGCCCTCTAGCTACTTTATAAGCAATTAGCTGTAGTCGTTGAATGGAAACTTTAAATCAGCTTAAAATTCCCTTTCAAATGAGCCGAAGTTCGTTAATTTCTGATAAAGAGTACAGAAGTTATGATATTTTTTTAAGTAAGTAATTCAACTGTTTTCTCCGCCCTTATTAATGGTGATAGGATAATAAGTCTGTAATGAAAGTTGTGCAGAATTAATTTAGCTTTCTAAAGGCGGTATCAAATCTGCACCTTATTCTGAGACTTTTGTTAGTAAAATTAATTTTTATTGTTGAGATCATTGATTACGCCCCTTTGTGGTCAACGCAGATACTTAAAAATATTTTCTTTGAATTTCTCTTGTTCACTTTGACTATAATATTTTTTTATTTTGAAGCTGTAGGTGTTACGGTTAGCTACATACCGCCGGGCGCCGCTTATCTTAAGACACCCGGTATATATTTGAATTCAGAATAATTTAGAGAATCGAATTATACTTATATACCGCCGGTCGCCGTCCATCCTGAGACACCCGGTATTTATGAAATATTTGAGGTTAGAATATCAATAAATTAACATTTCAAATATGAAGGCGGCCTGGAATTTTGTTTTTTTTTTTATTATTATTATTAATCCATTGTGTAGGGTTTCCTGCATTCGAACTTCTATTGTTTTTTGCTTGCCAAAACACCCACATAGAACTTTTGTAAGCACCTTTCCAGGTCGTCTTGATTTTTTAAACGTCATTATGTTGATATTTTAAACTTAATTAAATTACAAACAGCTCCTCCGAATGTCAACATGTTATATATATTTTTGAAATCAGGAAAATATGGTCTTTCATCTTGGCAAACAATATATAGGGTGTTTCGTTAAAAAAAAAATTTTCTTCCAATTTGCGATGTGTTTTTGAATCTTGTGATAAATAAATGCAACTTTTGCAGTTAAAGTTTTTCCCTAGTTCATATAAAATAAACCCTACGTTAGATAGGGTGCAAAATGTAAACAGAAGACCTGTACATCTAAAATAATCAATCTTATAAAATAGCGTCTCTTATGCAGAAACAGAAAAAAACAAAGGTAAAGATATGTCAGGAACAGACCGAATAAAAAAATAAGAAAATAAATATGATGGTTAAGGATACGAAGACACCTCGGGGCAATGCGTTTAAGAAAAAAAATGTTCCGTTTCATCTGTAATTTCTGGAGTCTCCACCGCCGTATTAAATAATAATAAAAATAATAATAAATAAATTGGGCTGCGCTGAGAATAGAACGCGAAACTGTCTGCTTTTATTTGGCCTAGCTTGAGATTTATACGAGGAAGGTACGTTGTAATGAATTCAAAATTACAAGCTCCAGAGAATGATGAGGACAGAAAGCAAAGCGGAACGGAACGGCAGGAATATTGCGCCGTATTAAAAATGGAAATATGAAAATTATTTGCGTTTAGTGTTTGTCAAAGGCGAATTAAAGTAAATTTGAGATGGTAATTAAAATTATTTCGAGACTGCGATTTTTATTTGGTTTGTTCCGATGATTAAAATGCGCGAATAAAATTCCGAATGCGAATGTCCCTCTCTTTCTCTCCTCTAATTTGAAAGCTGCTTTTAAACGGCGCACCTGTTTCGGATTTCAAAACAACGTCCTTCGGTTTGAAATTTACGAATTGAAATTTCAGGATATAATCATTATAACTTTTGATTGGGGAGGGGGAGGGCATTCGAAACTTGAGATATTTTTAGAAAACGAACAGGAGACAAACAGGAAATAATTACTTATTTAAACTTGAATGAAATTAAGGGACGCAAAGGGAATTGTATAATGTGACCTGGAGAAAGAGCATGAATAGAGACGGGATAAAGCACAAAGAATAGGAAGTGGGTTGTTATATCGTTTGGACGCCTAACACGTGACTTAAAGATAACGTGACCAGGCTGTCACGCAGCCAGAATCGGAAGCATTAGTGGCTTCTGCCTTCGATAACACGAGACATATGTACGCCACCTCGAATTTACGAGGCGTGTCGAAATACTTCAATGTGCAATAAAATAAAACCTCTTCGGTATACAGTATCTATCGATTGTCTACATACTTCTTAGATTTACCACATATTTTTTTAACGTCTTTAAAATACACCCCTCGTTGACCCCTGCGAGCTTCCCCCTCAAAGAAAGGAATTTGCTCCAGTGTGACAGAATTGGATTAAAGGATACGCTCATATTCATCTTGCGAGTCGCATTCGCCATCGAAAAATCGACGCCTTAAATTTGTTACGAAAAAAAAATTAACGACGCCCCAGTCGAAAATCGATCATTTCCCGACTCCAACCCACAGGATTGCGAAGGGAATCGAAGCAAAAGCCACAGGCATGGAGTCTGAGGTACGCACAGAATTTATTTAGAACAGTGCAAGGGACTCAATCCACCCTGTTAAATATAAAAATTTCTTTGCGTTGCACTTGCAAAGATTTATTTGGGATCCCTTTCTCATTCGCGAATAAAATTTAAAGCGCGAAAATTTATAGCAAAATAAAATACGTGATAGGATAGCAGCAAAAATGATGCATACATAGAGACGTCGCGTCGCGTCGGTCGCATTTTGTAATACAATTTTCATCTCCTTATTTCTGGAATGCCTCTTTTGCTTTGTTCCTCCAATGTTTTCCTTTTAATATATGTTACGTCGGCTGGAATTTCGCGGCGTAAATAACACCCAGCACGCGTTCATAAAATTTTTTACGACAGCTCAAACTATGCAGGTACAACGTTTTTTTAAATAATTAATTAAGGTGTGATTTTATTTTATGATCGAACGAAGGGATTTAAAGTTAAAAAAAATGAGGGGATGAAAAAAGAGAGGGAAGCAAATTGGAGTACTAAACGATGTAATGAAGTAGAAGTGAAGTATTCGATTCAAAGGTTATAATAGTGTTCGCAGCAATGAATCTTACTTATCTGAAAGTTAAAAGATGCGAAAACGATCGAAACCCCATAGTGACAAGTGGTAAGTTAGACCTAGGCCAGATACAGATAGTATAAAAGATTTATTGTTATTTCACCAGGATTTAGATGGAGCAGTCCACCCGGGACAAATCCGCTCTGATGGAACCTATTATCACTAGCCTAACCCCTCTTTCACCCTGTCGTACCACACACTCTATGGCTCAGGGTCCTCTCTAATTATGGTCACTAATTATTTTGCTATGATGATGATGATAATTATTTCACGCTAAACGACTTGCGCGATCCGTGTCATTAAGAAGAATTTATCGTGACATATTAATTGAAAGGCAACCGCCATTAACAGGCCGTAAATTTCCACACTACTGTCGGACATAAAAAACTTTTAAATGTACGTTAACATCAGCTCGTTAAAAAATATTACTTATGTAAAGCTGCATACGTAATTTTATGGCGTAGTTGAAAGTATTTTATAGTATTTTTTCCGCTCGTAAATCAAAATTTCCGACAAATGCCATGGTTTTGCTCTCGGTACTATCACTAATAAGAAATAAGCTAATTATTTTCTTAAAACGACAACTTTCCAGAAGGGTGACATCCCTGCCACTTCACTACCCACGTTTCCAATTCAACCATACCCTATCTGATAAACCCTTTTTATAATTAAAGAAACGAAGGGGGAACAAATTATTTTCCTTCTTTTTTGTAATTCCCGATGATTATTTTGTTTCATGTGCTCGTTGCAAAATTATTTTCTTAAAACTACAACTTTCCAGAAGGGTGACATCCCTGCTACTTCACTACCCACGTTTCCAAATCAACCATACCCTATCAGATAAACCCTTTTTATAATTAAAGAAACGAAGGGGGAACAAATTATTTTCCTTTTTTTTGTAATTCCCGATGATTATTTTATTTCATGTGCTCGTTGCAAAATTATTTTCTTAAAACTACAACTTTCCCGAAGGGTGACATCCCTGCCACTTCACTACCCACGTTTCCAAATCAACCATACCCTATCTGATAAAACCTTTTTATAATTAAAGAAACGAAGGGGGAACAAATTGTTTTCCTTTTCTTTTTTTTGTAATTCCCGATGATTATTTTGTTTCATGTGCTCGTTGCAAAATTATTTTCTTAAAACTACAACTTTCCCGAAGGGTGACATCCCTGCCACTTCACTACCCACGTTTCCAATTCAACCATACCCTATCTGATAAACCCTTTTTATAATTAAAGAAACGAAGGGGGAACAAATTGTTTTCCTTTTCTTTTTTTTTTGTAATTCCCGATGATTATTTTGTTTCATGTGCTCGTTGCAAAATTATTTTCTTAAAACTATAACTTTCCCGAAGGGTGACATCCCTGCCACTTCACTACCCACGTTTCCAATTCAACCATACCCTATCTGATAAACCCTTTTTATAATTAAAGAAACGAAGGGGGAACAAATTGTTTTCCTTTTCTTTTTTTTTTGTAATTCCCGATGATTATTTTGTTTCATGTGCTCGTTGCAAAATTATTTTCTTAAAACTACAACTTTCCCGAAGGGTGACATCCCTGCCACTTCACTACCCACGTTTCCAATTCAACCATACCCTATCTGATAAACCCTTTTTATAATTAAAGAAACGAAGGGGGAACAAATTGTTTTCCTTTTCTTTTTTTTTGTAATTCCCGATGATATTTTGTTTCATGTGCTCGTTGCAAAATTATTTTCTTAAAACTACAACTTTCCAGAAGGGTGATATCCCTGCCACTTCACTACCCACGTTTCCAATTCAACCATACCCTATCTGATAAAACCTTTTTATAATTAAAGAAACGAAGGGGGAACAAATTGTTTTCCTTTTCTTTTTTTTTGTAATTCCCGATGATTATTTTGTTTCATGTGCTCGTTGCAAAATTATTTTCTTAAAACTACAACTTTCCAGAAGGGTGACATCCCTGCCACTTCACTACCCACGTTTCCAAATCAACCATACCCTATCTGATAAAACCTTTTTATAATTAAAGAAACGAAGGGGGAACAAATTGTTTTCCTTTTCTTTTTTTTTGTAATTCCCGATGATTATTTTGTTTCATGTGCTCGTTGCAAAATTATTTTCTTAAAACTACAACTTTCCCGAAGGGTGACATCCCTGCCACTTCACTACCCACGTTTCCAAATCAACCATACCCTATCTGATAAAACCTTTTTATAATTAAAGAAACGAAGGGGGAACAAATTGTTTTCCTTTTCTTTTTTTTGTAATTCCCGATGATTATTTTGTTTCATGTGCTCGTTGCAAAATTATTTTCTTAAAACTACAACTTTCCCGAAGGGTGACATCCCTGCCACTTCACTACCCACGTTTCCAATTCAACCATACCCTATCTGATAAACCCTTTTTATAATTAAAGAAACGAAGGGGGAACAAATTGTTTTCCTTTTCTTTTTTTTTGTAATTCCCGATGATTATTTTGTTTCATGTGCTCGTTGCAAAATTATTTTCTTAAAACTACAACTTTCCCGAAGGGTGACATCCCTGCCACTTCACTACCCACGTTTCCAATTCAACCATACCCTATCTGATAAACCCTTTTTATAATTAAAGAAACGAAGGGGGAACAAATTGTTTTCCTTTTCTTTTTTTTTTGTAATTCCCGATGATTATTTTGTTTCATGTGCTCGTTGCAAAATTATTTTCTTAAAACTACAACTTTCCCGAAGGGTGACATCCCTGCCACTTCACTACCCACGTTTCCAATTCAACCATACCCTATCTGATAAACCCTTTTTATAATTAAAGAAACGAAGGGGGAACAAATTATTTTCCTTCTTTTTTGTAATTCCCGATGATTATTTTGTTTCATGTGCTCGTTGCAAAATTATTTTCTTAAAACTACAACTTTCCAGAAGGGTGACATCCCTGCCACTTCACTACCGACGTTTCCAATTCAACCATACCCTATCTGATAAAACCTTTTTATAATTAAAGAAACGAAGGGGGAACAAATTGTTTTCCTTTTCTTTTTTTTTGTAATTCCCGATGATTATTTTGTTTCATGTGCTCGTTGCAAAATTATTTTCTTAAAACTACAACTTTCCAGAAGGGTGACATTCCTGCCACTTCACTACCCACGTTTCCAATTCAACCATACCCTATCTGATAAACCCTTTTTATAATTAAAGAAACGAAGGGGGGAACAAATTGTTTTCCTTTTCTTTTTTTTTTGTAATTCCCGATGATTATTTTGTTTCATGTCCTCGTTGCAAAAACGATGAGGATACGTGCTGATCCTTGATCTTGCGGAATTTCGAGGACGCAGCGCGAATGAAGCTAATCAATTTAAAAGAGTATTAATAGTGTTTGGAAATTCAGCTAAAGTCCCTAACTAAGTTACCGGAAACGCAATTGCTCGAGAGTTTTGTTGACGTAAAACGTCACACTTCTTTCTCCCTTTAATCACCCTTAAAAATGGTGGAGGCGCCTCCCAGTATTAATTACAATTATACCTAGCTTCTTTCCGACTTAAAAAAAAATAAAATACGAGGTTTAAAAGAGAACACGCAAACAAAAAAGTTTGCGTAAACGCTTTAGTTTGTTTATAAAGTACTATCGATTCGTAGTAGCAATTTGCAACAACTGTATCCGCAGTTGTTGTTCAAACATCGCGTTCAAGTATAGTTGCATCAATCAGGATATGAAAATGCCAACCCAACGATAAATTTCCACCCCAAACTGACAGCTCGGGCGAAATTCTAGGTGCGAAAAGAAAATTTAATGTTCTTCATGTCATTATTATCACCGGGGGGATGGATTTTTCGCTGCGACGACATCGGTTTCAATTAGAGCGATTTTAATTAGGACCGGCGATCGGATTCACTCATTTCCACCAATATTTTTTTATTCATTTAAATGAATTCTTGTTTACCTTACTCTCACAAATGTTTGCTTTTTTAATACATCATACATACCTGCTTTTATTATTTCCAGTACACGTTTTTGTTTTTTTTTTTGTTTTTTTTTTATTCCATACGTACGTCGTTTCACATTCACAAACAGTTAATAATAATCGGTTCAAACAGAAACGTGAAACGATTATTGGGAAAAAAAAAACGATATGTCAACAGAATATTCTGTTTTATTACATAAATGCTGCGAGATATTAAAAATATGTACAGTGCCTTTCAAAAAGTATGCTACAAACGGGAACATAGGAAATCGCATGTTAATTTAAAGGTGTTCGAATATTGACTTCCCTAATTATTTTACAGCAAAATTCCATTTAGGTTTCTTAAAGTGCTCTTCAAGATGAATCTGTCTGCGAAGTTTAAGAAATTTTGATTCGCTCAGTTTCGAGATATTAAAAAAAAAAAACAGTAACGAAATTCAATTTATACCAAACTATCAGCACGACCTTAATCAGTGAATGTTAAAATAAATTACTGGGAAAGTTTTTTTTCTATCAATCGTTTTTAAAAACGACTACATTTATTAATCATCTGTCCAGTTTTCATTATCACTCACTATCAGGTTGTGCTGATAATTTGGTATAAATTGAATTTCGTTATTTAAATATCTTAAAACACAGCGTATAAACAATTCTCAAACTTCACGAACAGATTCATGTTGAAAATTACTTTAAGAAACCTAAATGGAATTTTGTTTTAAAATAATTAGGGAAGCCAATATTCGAGCACCTTTAAATTAACTAGGGATTTCCTATGTTACGTTTCAAAATACGGCACCCTGTATAATACATTTCGATTTATCGTTGCTTTCCCTATATATGACAACATTAATCATGTAGATATGATAAATTTGGAATAACGGTAATAATTAAACGCTCAGGTAAATATTCATGCAAATCAATATAAATATCAGTAACTCTCGATGTAAAAGTTTAAAAGCTTTGCCAGTCAAATGTCATCACACGCCAATAATGCGGAAAATTCATGAACGAGTTCGTATTTAAAAAAGCTTTCAGTTGGCTTTTATACATGATAAGATTTTTGACAGTTTTGATTTTGTTGGGCAGTAGGTTATACAAGCGACAGTCAGCAGATTTTTCAAAATATAATAATAATAATAATAATAACAGTATATTTCGTTCCATAAATACCTCAGTGTACAACATGTCAGTTTGATAAAATTGTAAATATAAACTAAGTATAAATACAAAGTAAAAGTATAAAATCCATGTAAATACAATTAAAAAAAAAAAACAAATACGTAAACGATAACAAATGTAAAACAAATAAAAGTGCTCGTGTACAAATGACTTTTAGATATCTCAGACAATGCGAGTTTTCAAGTTTGAAAAATCGATCTTTTGGAAAATCAAAAAAAAAATCGATCTTTTGAATAATTGATTTTTGAATCGATATTTTTCATGAGATTCTGATCGTGATTGTTTAGAATGCGAAACCTAAGTTAATTTCTTTAGTATTCCTGGAAAATCAAAAATAATTTTGGAAGTCTTGTTAGAAAAAAAATAAAATAAAGAAATAAATGAGGAAGTTTTGGAAATTAATACAATCGAGAGGAAGAAAATGTAAATAAATAAATCGAAGACGACGACGTTAATTGATTGCGATGTCCGTTTAAAAGTCCGACAGATGGCGCGCTGTTTATTCCGCGGCCGGATTTCCGCACTTGCACAAATTAAAATCGTAAAACACAATTAAGTTTTTTAATTATTCCGGTCGGATTTAAGTTGGGATTCATTTTGGCCCGGCTTTATAGAAACATTCGTTATAAAACTTAAGACGTAACGTCCACAAAAAATTATAATAGCTACTACCCTCATCGTGATTGACGTTGTTTTAATTGCGTTTTTAGTTTCGGTTTGGGTTTGTTTAAGAAAAAAAAAAGGAGGCTGAGATATTTCTTTAAATTTTTCAACGTGAACACGTAACAATGCGCGATAACATCTGGGTGGAAGTGTAGAAGGAAGTATAATACTTCCTTTAGGAAGGTAGTAGAGTTGACTTTCCGCAGTTTGAGGGAACGTTTGTACTTGCTGCCAACACCACGACTGTGAAGAAAACATTTCCTTTCTGTGTATTTCAGTGGGACGTCAAGTTGTCAAATCTGGGGCCCGCGGTATCACGCACATTTTGTACGCTCCAGGGGGCGAATCCAATCTTGCCCGCGTGGAACAACCACCCACTTCTTCTTATGTCGCTTTACACGCTTTTTTATTTCTTATTGATAGATACTTGATCGCCGTACGTTTTGGACTTCACAACGCCCCAAGTTACTCGTTTTTTGGATTCTATTAAATTAAAAAAAAAATAATAAAAAATAGGAAAAGGACATATTTACTGCCTGTAATTAAAGTGGAAAATCAATGGGGGTGTATGTCTAATAGTCCAAAATCAAAACTGTTCGAAATCTTATCATGTTTAAAAGACAACTTAAAGCTTTTTTAACTACGAACTCGTTTTACACCGCTCATGAATTTTTCGTATTATTGGCGTTTGACTGGCGGCAAAGCTTCTTAAACTTTTATATTATTGAGAGTTACTGATGTTATAGATATCGAATGAAAGTATGGAACTCGATGTTACTCTCATAAGCGGCACGTTAGATAGGCAGTATCCCGACCGCGTACTTTCCATTAACAGCCCGGCGCTCATGAACTGGCGGCGAGCGTGCGCGTTGCATTCAGGAGACCAAGTGACAGTGACTATACATCCATACAAAAGTCCTAACTTTGCTGATATTTATATTGATTTGCACGTATACTTAGCTGAGTGTTTAATTATTAGTGTGAATCCACATTTATCATATCTACATGATTAATGTTGTCATATGTGTTTTAAGTGTTCTGTTCAGGGTTCGGAAATATTAACTCATGTGCGCACATGAACCAATGAATCTACTCACGGACGTTGTTAAACGCGACGTTCTTTCGCTTTTGTTCAGGTTCATGAGCACTTCGTGCGCTCATTTCGGTACATCAAGACCAAAGCCTCAGGCTTTTAGTTCTTTTTTCTTTTTTAAAGTTACGAATCAATCTTAATAAAATTTGCTTATTGGTAGATAGTTGGTCGCCGCATGTTTCTGACTTCACAACGCCCCAAGTTACTCGTCTTTTGGCATTAAAAAAAAAAATAGAAGGAGATACATATTTGCTGCCTGTAACTAAAGTGGAAAATGAATGGGGGTGTAATAAAAGTTCATAATAGTTTGATATGAAAATATAATAAATGAACAGTAATCAGAATAAAAGTCTAAAATATGTATAATCGTTTATTCAGCGTGTGTACGAGCATGCATGCACAAATTATTCTGCTAATGGGCCTCCCAAAAATACATTACACACATTTGTAGTGTACGCGAGCTCTGACAGCCATTATGGATGGCGCATGCATTATTCTGCTAACTCGCAACGCTAACCGTATTTAATTAATGGGCGCATAGATCGGAGGATCATTTTATGACTTGTTTTTGATCCGGTTCGTTTTAATACGGTTTTATCAGACGTGTAATTATTTTAAAAGGTTTTTAACACATTCCACAAGATACTCTCTCCACCGTCCAAAAAAAGAAAGAATACATTCGTAATAAATTATTAAATATGGTAAAAACGGCGAGAGTTAATTTAGAATGAAATTTTCTCGAAGGATACTATAGTATCATTATTGAAGAATCTATTTCCTCCCTTAAAAGGTAAAATTTAAGTGAGTCGGGCGACATTCGCAGCCTTTTCCGTAGCGTAACCCACTCAGTTTCTGATTTAATTTGAGAGTAGAAGATGAGAACAGTGTAGTTGAAAATTTGATGGGGGAGACAAAGTTGTAAACACGTTTAAATCTCGAAGAAGAAGAAGAAGAGGAGAAAAAAAAAAAGAGGAAAGAAATCATCGCGACGCGCTCCTTTTTAACTTCTGAAATAGAAATTCGTTAATTAAATGACATCTGGAAGTTTTAATTTCGCGCAAACAAGCAGCACACAACTGCATAATTATGATTAATATTTTACGAAGCGAGCGAGGAAAAGGATTTATGAATATTTACGGGGCTTCTTTTTTATTGGCTTAAACGTTACATTTGCAACAATGATCTGGGCGAAATTAAATTAGTCGGAAAGACAAGCCATGTTGCCTTGCTTGCCACTTGGTTTGGGGTAATAAAGAATTACGATATGAGATTTGCAGGGGACAGGAAGATTTAGTGTACAGTACGCTTCCTGTGTATGAATCACATGCTACATCTGTCTCTCCTTTCCTTTCCATATTTTAATATTTATTATTGCATTTTATATTATATTACTACGCATTGTCGTCATTTGCATTTTAATAAAACATAAATGACGTTCATTCCAACCTACCCCCCTAAAAAAAGAATCCATCGTAATTTTTAACAAATTTACTTCTCTCGAGTCGCGCATTTTAATGAGAATGTCACCACACATTCGATATGTTAATTTAATATCGAAATGAAATGCAAAACGAGAATTTGCATCCAATAGGTAAGTATAAAACACGCAGGAGAATTATGATTGTCATTCATTGAGGGCGCAGACGGTTTCGATTTAGCGTCAAACCGACGCTTTCATCGAAGCTCTTAATTTAATTGGTCGGTAAAAGTTAGAGTGTGTAAATATTATACGTGCACACAATCCTGATGTATATCGTGTTATTCGTCATTAACACTCCCGGAAATGAAGGCTTACTACGTTTTTATCCTACCTGTTTACCTCATCACATCACCGTCAAGTATTTTTTTAAAATACCCATTCTATATAAAACTAAGATTAACTAAAACATTAACTCTTTTTTCATCTCGATCTTATTGAATCGATTCTATTTTTTACGAAATCAAATCGAAAATAATGGTCAACTTATTTTTTGATTTGGATTGGGTAAACGGAAAATAGAAATAACAGACTGACGTGTGAAAAACTATCAGAATTTCCATTTTTCAGCAATCTGAATACAAAAGAGTGCTACATTTAATTTGCAAGGAAATCACAGATTATTTTGATTTATTCAAGTTTTAAATTCCTGTATTTTTTTGAAAATATATTTTGTTTTATTATTATTACATGATTTTTTTAATTTTCAGAGAAGGTTATGTCATTTTCACCAATCTGAATACAAAAGAGTGCTACATTTAATTTGCAAGGAAATCACAGATTATTTTGATTTATTTAAGTTTTAAATTCCTGTATTTTTTTGAAAATATATTTTGTTTTATTATTATTACATGATTTTTTTAATTTTCAGAGAAGGTTATGTCATTTTTCAGCAATCTGAATACAAAAGAGTGCTACATTTAATTTACAAGGAAATCACAGATTATTTTGATTTATTCAAGTTTTAAATTCCTGTATTTTTTGAAAATATATTTTGTTTTTTATTATGATTACATGATTTTTTAATTTCAAGAGAAGGTTATTTGCGTTCTATTCGGTTTAAATAGTTATTGTTACACTTTCAAAAATAGGTTCTGTTTTTTTAATGTATTTTAAATTTTTAAATTTAACCGACAAGCTCTATCGTATGAGATAGCTCACCTAACTTCAAGAAAAAAAAAAAAACCTTTGAACTCAATGAAGCATACGAAAAACCAAAGAGGACTGAGACAAAAAAAAGGATACAATGAACGAGAAACAAAAGAACATCGACGATTTGATAGCTTAATTCTAATATTGTTTATTTTTTTTAAATTTCCTTGGTTTTAGCATTTTGCTTGACCTTAAAGCGGGTTGGTCTTAATTTTCGTTGATTTGTTTAAGTTTTTTCTTGGTTGGGTTGGACTGTGTTAACCTCGAGGCTAGTTGGACTTAATTTTTGATTTAAAAAAAAAATCAAAGGAAAAACTAGAGGACTGAAACAAAAAGTTCTTTCTTCTTCTCTGGGTTTGATTGGGTTAATCTTGAAAACTGCACTACTAAAAACAAAAGAAAAAAAACTTGAAAACCATTCATTCAACTCAGCCTAAAATTTACTCACAAATTCAATAATATCTGCATTCAGGGGGTTCCAATTCCAAACACAATTTTCTAACTCGATATTTAACGGTCTTTTTAAAATTTTTTGTAAATGGCACTTGCTCTCTTTCTTTATTTTTAAATATCTATAAATTAGGAGCGCCCTTTGTTGGATTTTGCAACCAATTAACGTCTCCTTTCGATTTGTTTATTTTGTTCTTGATGGTATATTAATTGCAAAAGCCTGTTCATTTGTTTCATTTTTGAAAAACGAACGCCCCGGGACATTTTTATTTTTATTATTGCATATTTGAATTCCTGAATAAATTCTAGCTTTTACTCGAATCGATATTTAACATGCACGATCTGAATCGATTCAAAGGTCGATGTTCTTGATAAAAAAATCGACATCCCTAGTCAGAATTGCACTTTCTGTTATTATTATTGCATATTTGAATTCCTGAGTAAATTCTAGCCTGAAATCATGTGTCGCACCATGGGTCTATCTCTGTTGGTTTTCGAGTTGTACTACTAAAAACAAAAGAACAAACTCGAAAACCGTTGGTGCTAGACACATGGTGCGACCTATCATTTCACGCTAGAATTTACTCAGGAATTCAAAAATATCAATGTACGAA